>CM060934.1:800845206-805845206 GCA_030765085.1 Allium cepa | reverse complement strand
GAAGATGATTTACAAATTTTCTATAGAAAAATATTCAGGTTTGGAAAACGTTTTATTATCATCAAATATTAACTGATTTAAATTGAAACAGAATTACACAAGAAAAATAAACTTCAATATTAGCAAGTGAAAATTTACCATTTGCTAAGTTTATATAGACGCATTCCCAATATAAATTTGTTATTTCAAAATGTAATTTATCAAAATTTCACAAAATTTCAATAAATTAAATAAATAAAACTATTGAAATTTATGGGTCATTACACTCGCTCCCACTCAAAACTTTTCGTGCCCAAAAAGAAAGGAGGTAGGAGAGTAGAAACAGCCAAAAGAAAAATAGATTGAAAAACAAGATAAAATAATTAATTTAAAGCCATAAAATTTCAGTTTCAATTAATTAATATTCAATCATTGATTTTAAATCTAAGGTATTTCATTCGGTTAATTTAAATTTATTAATGTTTGTTACAAAACTTCTTTCAAACAAAATTTTTATTTTATTTATCTCATTTATTATTCAATTAATTTATTATTCTATTTATCTCTATTAACATTTTATAATTGAAATTAAGTGCAACATTTATCATAACAACTCAAATTTTATTTATAAAATCATTAATCATCATTGTACATTGTAAATTATTCAATTACATATTCGACTTTTGAATGATTTAGGTGAGTTGTACTGGAATGCAATTGAGTATTGTACAAGTAAATTTTTCCTAATTCAATTATTTCAAATTTAAATATTTATTCAAAAATTTTGATTTCATTTTATAAATTTGAAATCATCCATTAACAAAATTTTCGAATTCACTTCAACAATTTAGAGTTAAATATATATTATATATCAACTCAAATCTATAATTATATACTTATATATTATAAATCAAGTCATACCTAAGAAATTCAAATTAATTTTTTTTCGAAAACAAAAGTGCAGCAAAGCTACCGAATGGTCTCTCCACTTCGAAACTCGAAAATAAATGTCGATGATGCGGCTACCATCACCGAAATTATTTTCCAGCGACAAAACAGGAGAGCACTGATTTAAACATTTAAAATTCTTTGGAAATAATTTCTATTCGAAAATACTTTTAAATAATATGCACTTTAAAACTTTAAGACTAAATTTTGGAATCACCAGAAATTAAATTCTCAAATTCTAAATTTTAAATTCATTTATATTCCAAATCAATTTATAAACCAAGTTTATAAATTTATTTATAGAACAATAAATGATAATCGAATATTATCATTTCAAACAACCAATTTGATTAATTTATTAAATTCCAGAAAATCTTACTTATATATTTATAATATATTCATACAAATTAACTTCATTTACCACGTTTGAAAATAAAATTATGTCAGTTTGTTATGTTCAAGTATTTTGGAATTCCTATCGATAGCATTGAACACACAAATCGATCGAAAACCCAAATCAACATTAACAACTCAAACAACACAATATATAAAACATTTTAATATTAATACAAATACACTCCCTCACTCGATTACACAAAATAGATTGTAAAACAATGATAGAGAATCAAATTCAAGGGAATCTTAATCAAGCAAATTCTAGCTAAGAAGATAGGCTTGAGTGGGAAATAAAATAATAAAATTTCAAAATAGGTAGATGGATATACTGATATTAATTGCGGGCAACCTTAACCGGGCCAACCGTGAATTCAAGAATAAGATCGATGTAGAATTCCAAGGCAAATCGACATTCGATCGCATAAGATAGAATTCAGGCATAGCAAGAGATAGATAGCTTTGTAAATCGAGGATACAGAAATCTTTAGTAAATCAATGCATATTGTAAAGGAGTTTCACCCCTTTTACAAATCATTCAGTGAAGCTATGGGAAACTCCTGAATCAGAAAACAAGAATAGAAGGATACAAGAATGGATTTTGGAACCGAGGGGATCATTCCAAAATTCAAAGCAAGAAGGAATTCAAGCTCAAAAGAAAGTGATTCTGTAATTAAATTGACTCCATATGCTGAGTTTTGCTGAAAACCAAAGCTTTGATAACAAATGTAACATCCTGATATTTTAAACCATTTGCATCCACACATGCCGGAATTGAATTGCTCAAAATACCAGATTGTTAATATATTTGGCAAAACTCAACATATACAGTAAATAAATACATCACAGAATCACAGACACGGAGTAATATACAATATGCACCGGAAATAAAAGAATAGTAGTTCATGAGCTACTATATATATATCAGAATTAAATAAGATACAATAGAAATTTCAAATACAATAGTCAAATACAAGATCAGAATACATCACTGAAATCAACTGAATATCTGAAAGCTGAATAGATAGCTGGATCTTCGAGCCAAGCTCTAACTCCAAAAGTGAGTCTCGAACACTGAACCACTCAGTCTGACCCGAGCGTAAAGCAAAACACAAAACGCTCGAGTCAAGATTAACATTCTTATATCAATAAATCCAACTCAAGTGAAATAACAACTGAAATACAAGTAACTCAAAGGATTTTTGGGATAACCATCCTTTAAGAATCCATTAAACTATTTACTATGTAGTAATATACGCTATTATAATAATGTCTAAATTAAAGTATAATATATTTAAAAATAGCGTTAAGGCGTTACCTACATCCCTCTTTACGCATTTTATAGTGTCGATGGTCTATATAGTACAGTAATACCTCCAGATCGGGAGGCTATCAGAGGATACTCCATAGGTACGACACGAATCAAACTCGTATAAGGCGCGCTAGGGTAGGTGACATGACACAACTAGGCAATGCCAGGGTAGATATACCAATTATACTTCCGGATCGATGGTAACTCGTAGCAGCCACTACCGCCTACCTCGAGCCACACTCCCAAAAATCAAAGGTGCACCCAATCAATCACAAAGTAATAGGTTGTTATCAAAGGAGTGTGTTAGATCAGAGGAGCTACCGCATTAGCCCGTCAATTGCTCCTGTTTTAGCCACCTTATGCCAACTCACGGGAGTCGGGTCCACGTATATACCTCGATAGAACGTCGCCACCATCCTACTTCATTATGGAATCTCCACCGCGTACACGGCTGTTAAAGTGGTTTTCGGAGTTGGCAGAGAGTATGAAAACTTCCAATCCTGGTCTCTTTAACAACCAAATGTTATTATAACACCGCGATCGTTTTCAAAATAGTACATACTTCAAAACCAAAATATCGTTTCCATTTCAAAACTATATAAATACGATATCCTTTTCCATTTCAAAATCAATTACGATATCATTTCCATTCAAATATATCTTTTTCCAAAATCATAGCATTTTCAAAGTTATAATACTTTTCGAAACTAAACACTTGAAATTAACATAATACTCTAAAATTCATAACTTTTAAAACATAACTTCCACCACTTAAACAGTTTAGATATTAAAATAGTATATATAATAAAATAGTTTATAAAGTAAAATAGTTTCCTCATAATTCCACAAATCAATTCCAAATCAAATCAAATTCCAAAATTCAAATTTAATCAAATCTCAAATCAACCATTTCAATTCGGTTTCTAAATAAACTATTTCAAACTATATCGATTTCAAAAAAGATTTGAAATCTTAGTTGAATCATTTCAATATCAATATATTTCATAGCTTTAAATATTCCATAATTTTAAAAACTAAATTTAATAATTCCATATATGTGTCAAATTCAACTTACTATTATTTAAATTTGAAATATTTACTTAATAAATCCAATATCTTTTAAATAAAACTTTTGAACTTCAAATAATTGAATATTCTTTCAATTTATTTAAACTTGATATATTCATTTAAATCACCTTAAACCAAAATCAAGTTATAAAAATCATATTCTTTAAAATCTCAAAATTTAATAAATCTCAAATCAAACTTATTTGTGTTTAATTCTTAAATAAATTCAATTTCAAATTTATCTTCCAACTTTAATTTATTTAAATCATTATAAACTTTATATTAAAAATAAATTTTAATTACTTAAACATATTATCTTTAATAAAATCAAACTTATTATTAAACTTATTCTATATTAAAACAAATTTATACATAGTTTAAAATCAAGAATTTAACTATACATAAAATAACATTTATATAATATCAAAAATCAATATTATATAAAACCATATATTTCTTTCCAAAACCATAGAAATCATTTCAAAATATTTTTATATATAGACCATGGTGTCTGTATATAATTTTCTATTCTATGGTCAAGTGATACGGATATTTATCATTTCAATCTACAATTTAAATATATACGGGTATATATCATTTCAACCCGCAATCCCAAATTCAATTCAATTGAAAATCGCTTGGGTTTATTATTTACACCCATAATGATTTTCTCCTATTCTAAAGTCCGTTCGGGTATGTATCATTTCAACCCATAGTGAATTCTATACTAACGGGGAACTTGCAGAGTGATAACAGATATGATAATAATATAGCAGGCATATATCATCAATAAATAACAGATAATGGTGTCGGATGTTACAGGTGAACAGATACTGATAATAGCATATATAACAATGTAAATAACTAACAACGGCATATTTCAATTGTCCGTTCAATTGAAATCAAATTTAATAAATATGAGAACTTAATCGTGAGCGATTGCTCATCTTTCGAGGCTAGATGAAATAGACTACACGACAGGTTACGAATCCAAGCACGAATTCCAGAGCAAAGTGAGATGAGGACAAATTCAACGATCAAAACTGATAAGAAGGAGTCGATGAAAATGAATCAAAATCAGCTTGACATAGAATGAAACGAATTACTCTATTATATTATTTTCTTAACAAAATTTAAATTTGGAACTCATTAATATATATATATATATATATACACACACATTTTCAAATAAATACTAAATCTAAATACTAAAAAAATTATCTCTATATATTTATTAAAAGTCAAACTCTGATATACTCCGATATATGTAAATTAATTTATAACAACTTATAAAATATAACACTTTAAACAAACGATATATATATATATATATATATATATATTACTGAAAGTATACATATATAGACTGTAAAACTTATATTTAAACTTACTTGTTAACAAACCATAACACACTAACATATATATATACACGACATATATATAGAAGAACCACACAGTATAACATATACTTTAAAATCAAATTTGAGTATAAGAAATTTTTTTGTAGCCGCATATATATATATAGTAATAGAGGAACTATACACACACAACAAACAGTAAACTTATAGTACAGTTCATATTATATAAAACTATACATACTTTTGAACATATATATAAACACTAAAACCAATATATATATATATATATATATATATGAATAGTGTTATAACTAGCAATAGTTTAAGAACACATCATAAATATACTTATATATAAAACCAATAACACATAGGCTAAAATGTATATACAAAATGTTATTTATGTTTAACTATATATACATTCTTTAAAACATAAATATAGTGATATATAAATATACTTGGAAACCAACCGTACACGCCATTAAAACTAAATATATATGTATATAGACAAACAAATATATATAAAACCAAATATATATAACCATACGTATACTTGTTAAAAACTATAAATATGTATGATATGAACAAATGGATCTCACTATAACAATTACATATACCATTCATATATGCTTGAAAACCAAACACACGTGTGTGTATATATATGTAGAATTACGTATTATACCAAACCCACTAATACAATTTTAACATCAATGCTTTATATAACCACTATATTACTATTTACCATATTATATAAAATACTGTAGCTTAAATTCTAAAGCAAAAATATACATGTAACACTTGAATATACATAATATATCTTCATATATAAGCTTTATATATACACAACCAATTGAATGTTACTGATATGAACATATATCTATATATACACACACTGCTGGCCAAACTATTACTTACATATAGCATATAGCATATAACATACCTACGTAAAGCTTTAATATCTGCAATTATATATAAATATACACACACACACACACGAACGCATATATGAGAAGAAGAAAAAAAAGCTACTCACGGTAAAAAAAATGGAGTTATGGCCGAGATGCACTCTGTGATGGATGCGGCAGATGAGTCGGCATGGTCGGCTTCGGCAGTTGGGGCAGTGGCTGATCACGATGCAAGGAGGAGCACGGCTGGAAGGAAAGGCGGAGGAGGAAATAGGCAGAGAAGCTATGGCTGAAGGGATGTAGTCAGGTGGATTTTGGCGGTCAGGGTGATAGCATGGAGGCGGTGCTGTCACTGGGAAAAGCACGGTGGTGGGATCGTGTGGAAGAAGATGCGGCGGTGTTGGATGATGGAATAGGAGAGGTGCATGGATGATTTGGGTTAAGGAACAGGCGACATTGAAGGGTCCTCAAATGGAAAGGCACAAGTGGTATTAAATTCACAGATAAGAAATATAAACGTGTATTAATTTACTTTTATAAAAGTGTAAACTAATAAATTACATTGAAACTATATGAATACCAAAGGTCAAGTGGGTTGAATCCAGAAAGAATACAAAAGGACAACGAGCTACATGGTTTTTAAATGGTGGAAATTGAATAATCGAAAAGAAATTTAAAATGTTCGAAACCGTACCAATACTGTAGTTCGTTTCATCGATCCCACGGCAAGCCGGACATCAAAACACAAAATGAATATATTGCAGAGATCGGCTCGACGAGACGATCCAAACGGTGTACAGATATCAATGGTACGATGATCCAATCAAAAGTCGATATCGGTACCGAAAATGTTGCTATTTTTCCGAAAATAAGATAAACGGAGCAATAGTAGTCAAAATTTGAAGAAACGAAATACGACGTCTCACTCAGAATATGATTTATAAATTTTCTATAGAAAAATATTCAGGTTTGGAAAGCATTTTATTATCATCAAATATTAACTAATTTAAATTGAAACATAATTACATAAGAAAAATAAACTTCAATATTAATAGGTGAAATTTACCATTTGCTAAGTTTAAATGGACGCATTCCAAATAAAAATTTATTATTTCAAAATTTAATCATTTAAAATTTCACAAAATTTCAGTAAATTAAATAAATAAAACTATTAAAATTTACGGGTCGTTACACCATACGTTGATTGTTTAAATGGTTATATCTGCTTATTGATGATTCATGTTGTTTCATATAGATTTTATGATAGGATTTTATTTGAAAAACCTATCAATGACATCCAAATGGCTTGCTTTTATTTTTAAAAGGTTAGAAACATTATTTTAGGGATGGGTTTTAAGTTTCATAATTTTCTAATTTATTGTGGATTTATTATGAATTTTCTAGTAAAGAAAATGGTTAAATTGGGTTTAAACTATTTATGGTTGTTATATGTTAGCTTTGGGTTAGAAATTTAAATATGCTAGAAAACATGAAATTGATTTATGGGAAGTTTTTGAAGAATTTCCCTAAGTACTTTATTAAAGATATAAAATTATTTAAAGGATGGGACTTAAATGCTTCATATGTTTAGAAAAAGAGAACAGGCAATTTGCTAAATATTTTAAATTGTTAATTACTGAATTCGGTAGCACTTTTAGAAAAGATTTTGAAAAAGAATCGGCAACAATTGTATGTTGACAAATAAGTCAAGTTAGTTGGAAAGGTATTACTTTAAAAATTCAAAAAACAGTTTTGTAAAGGTTTATTGCTTTTCCACGTATAACACCTACATTTTGACACCATACATCCGCCCCAACCAAGTCGAAACCAATACACATGGTATTAATACCTCTTATAAACTTGGAAACGCAGAACGTATAGGGTCGAAACGTACTTCCGAAGGGGTAGAAATAGCTCTTATAAACTCGGAACTATTTTGGTTATAAACAAGGCTTTCAAAGAGGTTGGAGCTTTCGACTTAACCAATTTGCTTCTGTTTATATAAAGAAAGAGCTTTTGAAAGGGTTGCCGTCTTTTTTTTTAAAACAAGCTTTTGAAGGGGGGTCGAAACCCCTGCTGCCACATTCAACTTTCGAATCAATGCCTTTGAAAGGGTTCTTTTGCCTTAAACTTTTAAGCCGCCTCTCCATACTTTCAAAAGGGTTGGTTTCGAAACCATCCACTTCTTTTTACTTAGGAATAATGCTTTAGAAAGAGTTGGTTTCTCCCCAGTTCTTTTAATAACCTTAGATATATTGAAAATTAAACCCAAAGGTTTCGAAAGGAATGATTTTAAAAGGTTTCGAAGCTATGTTCCATAAACTTTTACTTGATCTCAATGCTTTCGAAAGATTTGTTTTAAGTAAGTAATTTTAATACTTTCGAAAGGAATATAACGTAGGTTTCGAATGGGAGGTACCCCAATGTTTTTGAAAGGTTTACTTGGGTCTTTAAATGAAAGGTTACCGATGCTTTCGAAAGGCAAAGTTAAAGTGTTTTGAAAAGAAGATGTCTAAGGTTTTATAAAGCTTTCGAAGAGATACCTTAAATGATTTTGAAATGTATGTTTTGGCCTCTCGGCCTAGTGTTTCAAGGTAAAGTAGTTAACCTATTTTGAAACGGGTACTTTCAGTGGATTTGAAAGGGAATGTTTGAAGTTTCTAAACAAGGATTATGAAGAAGATATTTTGTATTTAAAACCTAATGTTTTCTAAGTTATTTAAGAGATTTAACTTGTTTTAAAGGGATAGGTAATCCTATTGATATAAGTTTCATCAATATTGTTTTGTGTAAAGCATATATCATGGCAAAGATATTTGATTAAAGAAAAGAGTATATCTTCCTTTTTTAAGTATGATTTAAAGGGTTAAATCAATTTGAAAGATATGTTTTCAAGGAAAATTTGATGGGGTAGTTAACTCTAAGTAAGTGACTCGGATATTAGAATACTACATGGGACTGGTATACGATCACGCCCTATACTTTAGCTAATAAGCCCCTAGCTAATATAGGTCCAGATTCCAATGTGTAGGGCTCTGTCACAGGTAAGACTAAAATGATGTTACACACAGAAAAGAACACACTGAGAAAAGATAGGTTATTGGTGAGCTGTAAAACCATTAGGTTCAGTTGACGCTAGAGAAAAATAGTTAAGGGCAGTCAGCCCAGAAGTGTGTCTAACAGAAGTTAAATAATTGGTTATGTCTGGTAGGCCCAAGTTAGCCAATGATTAATAGTTAGCCAAACAAAACTATATTGTTCGGATAGATGGTTCATTAATTGTTTAATTTATGTGCATATATGATATTGCTTTAATCAGTTTGATTGCATAATTTTGATTTGGAAAAAAATATGTTTTTAAAAGAGATATTAGTGAGGGAAAACCCGTTTCGGTAAGTGGCGTGGTCTCACTTGATAGCAAAAAACCGAGATATAATATTATTATTCAGACCAGGCTTTTTGTCTAACTTGAAGTTTATGTTTTTCCCATAAACTCACGGGTGCTGAAAATTTAATTTTAGTAGGTTAAGAGTTAATGTTTTACAGGTTTAGTAGGTTGAACGAATAAGCTTCCGAAGACGTGCAGGTGGCAAAATTAGAAGCTATTTATTTTTATTTCCATCATGATTTATTTAAGACTGATATGTCTATTTAGTACTTTGATCATCCAAAGTGGCATTTCATATGTCGATCTTGGCGTAATTTGTAATAATTATATTTGATCAAAACATGAGTATCGTTTTGGGATTATATATCTGAATATGAAATGTTGATTTGAAATGTAGTTAGAAAAGTTATTTTAAATCTATGTTGACTTTTATTTTATATTCATGTACTTCTGATATTATGCATACCATTAACATTACGATATTTTGTCACCGGAAGTTAATGCTATGCAGCATCTGTAGCGCTTAGCTTCAGGCTTCAAGATATGGGATGTTACAGAGCCAGAAGTTGTTCTATCCCTTCTGCTTCTCCTACGTTCGTTTATTAGTTGATTTAGTGGATCCAAGCTCTACTTCATCTGCACACTCAATTCATTGCGGCTTTCCTGAAGCTTGTCTTCCATCTTCTTCATAATGCGGTCCATTTCCACTCTGGTGACCACATCGGTTGGGTTCAGAACATATGTAGCATTTGGCTGCGTAGCTTCCGCAACATGTTATGGATCAACATCGTCAACATCTTTTGTAGCATGCAAAGTGGTGGGACTGTCTCTTTTGGGGGCCATAATAGAAAGTACTTGTATAGATTTTTGAAAATCCGAGTGGTAGAAAATTTAAAAAACGGTGGAAACTGGATCTATCCCTTGGATTTGGACAATCCAATAGTTAATGATGGATCAGAACAGATCTAAGGATATCTTTTTCATTAAAAGCGCCAAAATGTTAGCATCAAAACATGGCATCAACACTAGATTATGTAAAAAATTGAAATTGAAGGAGAAATAAATTAAAATGAGAAAACAGAACAACACATGTTTATAGTGGTTCGGTCAATCGTTGCCTACTTCCACTTGAGATTTATATTGATGATATACATGTTTTACAAATACTGCTCTTATGGTTCAATATCACTTGATAGGCAATTACAAGAAATATATAAAAATTGCAAGAGAGCTCAAAGACCTAATGACGCCCCTCCATGCATATTTATAGACGTATGTCGTCGAAAAAAGCTACAGCGCGTCCTTCTCCACGCTCTCCGTGATCTACCGATAGTTATTCAAGAAGAAACGCGGCCATGTCAGTAGGCAACTATGGATCGATACCGACCCATTGGCATGGATCTGTATTGATCCATCAGATCTTCTTATGGATCTCTGCAGCCACCTTGAAATGAAGCGATATACCATTGCTTTGTGATTTCAAACTTAATTTGTATGACCATAAGCTTGTTTCTTGGCAAATGGAATGGATCGGTTTTATAAACTTGTTTTTTAAGAGATAAGGTTGTGCATTTTGAAATTTTAAAGAGAATATTTTACGGAAGTTCCCTCCTTTCATAATGAGTATATTCCAAGATGAATTATATATCTTTTTTATACAAGTGATTATACAAAATTTAGCAAATTTTAACCGATCAAACTTCCACCTGCGTATTACATTAAAAAAGAACTGAAGTACATCATGCATGTCCATACAATCAATGTTATTGCACGATGGGAGCTGTAATACATTTCAACGACCTCATCGCTGCTAATTTACAAACTCGTATGATAGTAAACCACATATGCACAGCGCGGATCAAACGCAAACGAAATGCAGATCACACACTAGTTATACCAGATTACGGCTACCTAAAGTAGAATTTGCTAAGATGGACATTTAGATACGTCAAGTAAAATTAGATTGCATGAAAGGAAAATTTCAAAATATTTTGCAAAGATTAAAAGAAGCACACAAAATCTTCGAACAGACATAAGCCATAAAAAACATTATTAAAAAGCAGAAATAAGAGTTTAATATTGTGAGAAATTACTATCCAAAATCTTACAAGTATAATCAACGGTGAAGTAAAACTTTTTCATAAGAACTTGAGGAAATCAAAGTTCAATCCTTGCATATCATGACTACTAGATGGCGATTTAAACAAAGCACCAACTTCTTCATTTTGGACTTTAATAGTTATATAACATATATGCCTGCAGCTAAAGCCTAAACATAGAACAAAACTCAGTAATTGGGCCTATAACCACCGCGAGTGCCTCTTCCACCATAATACCCATACCCTCTGCCTCGGTTATTATATGAACCTCCTCTGTAATACCCAGAATATGAACCTCCATAATTGCCACGCCCCATTGGCGGTCTCTCTTGATATTCACCAAAGGTCTGCAGATGCATCAGTTTTACTAAATTCAATAATGATGTTACGATAGCTCAATATGTGCAAAAGGATTAAGTATTGCGACCTTCCTCACCTCAGTATCAAGTCTTCTTCGGTCATGCATTCTATTTTGTCCATTCCAGCCTCCTCGGTTGCAAGATATCGTATCAAAGAAATCGTCTTTCTTATATACAGGCTGCAATTGTACATCACAATTATATGCACTTGCACAAAACAAACATATTCTTCTAACTAGGGTTCGATATTAATTGTATAACACCAATACGTGCATTTAGCAGTTAACCTTTTTTCATAAGATAACGTTGTTGAAAAGCTCATAACATGGATGATATAACAACGAACACAAATCTGCATTTTCAAATTTCATTTTTTTCCCATGGTATCTCCAGAATACATATTTCACACATTTGTTATCAAAAAAAAGATCCTAGTTTCAGAATCAAAGACTAGAAAAACGAATATTCACAAAGGTAAAATATACAACTACTGAAATGTGTAAACAACGATAGTTTTGTTACAAATGCATTCTTCGTGATTAGGAAAACAAATTCTCGTGGATTCGTTCTCATTATAAAATGATGACATGACAATGGTGATCAGTAAACAAATTAAAGTTTAAGTCATGTTGCCGCTTCTGAAACATTATATTGAATAACATGAAACACTAATATATAAAGAAAACAACTTACTTTGTTTCCAGTGTTAATGGGATCTTGTAAAGAACCATCAATAGCTTCAGCGTTATAATGATTTGAAGGATTTTCTGATCCATGTCCCGAGCTATATTCTTGTTTCTTTTTTCCAAGAGATCCCCAAACTTCATCTTTGTTGAATTTCTCGTTCATAGCAGTGAAGTCAAACTCGTCATTGAATTGTTGTGTCGTGCCATGTTCTGCCTGAGGGGTTCAAAAAACCTCTTGTACGATTATGAATAAAAAAATAACTCTAATTTGACTGTTAGCATTTAAACATTAGGCACATGAAAATGGTGTGAATACGACCTACATCTTTTTACCTTTTTATTCCAATAACTAAAAATAATAATATTCTAAATCAGATATCAGATCAAATATAAATTTGGTAAATCACCAGATACTGTGAAATATTTTCCACTATCACCTAACTATATGTAATGCTATCACCGATTAATTTTGTTGTCCAATATAGTAATAAAACTATAGTAAACTACGGCATAGGGTTGAAGAGTGCGTGGCTGTAAAAAGGGTTTTGCTTTTGGTATACGGATTAGGAAACTCCAGGCATCCGAAACAAAACCATAGCAACTCTTTTGTAATATCTTGGATGCTAGATCCCTATTATTAGATTTCATAGAAAAAAATTTCTCCATGATCATCTATATACCAACTACCTGCCTATAAATTCTACTCGTCATCAGTCACTTTTGTATCCTGTGTTAATATTTCACGCTTTATTTTAATTTGAACATTTAACATGCAATAACTTTTTTGTATAAACAATGAATTGATAAACTATTTTCACCATCATATCATAAATATGATCCTTCTAATTATGGGCAATATTTTAATATAAAATTTGCAAATCCCAAACTTTAAAAATTATATTCTTCAGAAATGATGCTCTTTACGGAGATTGCTCAGATCATGGAAGTGTTAGTCCGTGAGATGATGGTTTTGATGACAACAACCTTAGAATAGATTATAAAATATAAATACTAACATTATAAGTTTAGATAAATATGTATATGCAGGATTTAACCATGCAGGTATCAAAAATGAAGATTGTACAGTATAGAGATTCAAGATATCAAGATTGAAGACTCATGAGTATCAAGATTATCAAGAGTTCAAGAATTGAAGTAATTTATTCTTTAATTAGAAATTTTGTTAAAACTCATAGAAAAATCCAATTTATTCGTGAAATGGAATCCACTTCGAGCATGTTGAAGGATGGAACTCTAATTAGGATGGAACCTACGAAAAATCTAGTGGAATATTGTTCTGTACCCCGCTAACTTTTTCAAAATTATATCATGTTTTCAAAATGTTTTCAAAACCTTTCTTTTAAAAGCATCAAAAACCTCTATCCTGATATTAAATAATTTTAGCCTCAAAATTATCTTCAATTTCAAAGTCAAATTACTCCTGATTTTAAACTATCTTTTAAAATAATATATTTAACTTTTATATATTTATACTTAAGATTTAAATATAAAATTATAGTTAAATTTTATATATATTATTATTCTCTATATTTACTTGTGTATTTTAACTATAGTCAAGTATATTAGAAAAGTTTAAAATAGTTTTAATATAAGATAAATGTTATTTTCAACGAAAATCAAAGCATCAAAAATTGCTTTGGGATGTCGACATGCCTATGGTGACCATGTCGACATGGTGTCAGTTTAGTTCAAAAATTAAATTTCAAAAGAAGTGTCTATTCGCCATAACTCTTCACGAATGGACATGGCTGTTGTTCTTCTATAAATAGGGGTTAGTTTCAACGAATTTTATATCAGATTTTATGGTTTTTCACTCTCCTTCCACATTTCTTAATACATATTCTTACCATTACTCTACCGAAATCAACATTGAATCAAACTCGCTCTTTTCTAGTTTGATTCTCTATCACTATCTCAACAAGGTTCTCAGTGTTATTCAGAGTTATATAGGCTTCTTTGTAATCTATTAAGTGAGAAAAGGTGTGATTGTGACTTTGAAAATCAATCAAGCGAGATAAGGTATGATTGTAGCCTTGGTAAATCAATTGGGTAAACTTATGGCCCGAAAATCAAGTATCTCTACCCAGAGGATTGTGATTCTGGAGGGTGTACCTCGTAGCCTTGAAATCGATGGTGTAATTGTACAATTGCTTTTGAAAGAAAATCCGTACTTGTGTTGCGGGACTGCATGTAGGATAACTCCGAACCAGTATAAAATCCGGTGTGTTCTTTCCTTTATTGCTTTTACTTTATTTCTGCATTTGTGTTTGTTTTTGTGATCGTATATGTGTCTGTATATTGCATACATCCGTGTTCAATTCAACATAAATTCAAAAAGATTTAGTAATTCTTCATAAACACTATTCACCCCCCCCCCCCCCTCTAGTGTTAATCCTAGCCTTAAGATCCGTTTGCAGGAAGTGAATTTGCAGTTGCAATATTCCAAAACAGCTACAGCTGCCACATTTGAATGTTGATGCCTCGTTTGAATGCAGCTAACATCTGCAAGTTTGAAAACAACTACGTCTCTCTTACCATTGTGTCTACCTTGTTTGAAGGCAGTGCAAATTTTCTCTAAATATGAATTATGCCTTGGGTGATATGTTGAAACGCAAACTACAAACTGAAGTTTTGACCAAGTTTCAGAAAAAGACACTCCAACAATGAAATTAAGACTCTGTATTGCTTGCCCGCCTCAAACTCCACTCAAGCAGGAGCCTCATGCGTTAGGTAGATGATGACGATGACCACCATAGCGACAAACTGAAAATTTGAAAGGAAAAAGGGGGAAGAAAACAGGGACAAAAGGCAGTGAGTTTAAACTGAATTTTAGCACAATTTAATTTTTTAAGTACCTCTGTTAAGGCATTTAGACGTTAACTGCCTAATATGTTAATTAACTACCTTCAATGAATTTGGCTTATTCAAATATGATAAGTACATAATTAGTAATAACCACACTTGTAATTTATCAACTATAGCTGCTTTGTTTGAAAGGTGACAGAAGTTCCTTCAAACATAAAAATGTTAGTTAGACTAAATTACAATCTGATAACTTGGGTAAAAAACAAACAATTAAAATATTAAATGCAGTTAAATTTAAGTTGTATCATTTTACAATTTTAACTGCCATTAAGCAGTTAAACGTTCAGCTATCTAGAGTTTTAAATCTCTTTCATCTCGTCTGCTATCTCTCTCAAGATTTTCTTTTGGCACTTGGACCGTTGGACGAACTGAAACTTCAAATGCAATATTTAGCCAGCTTGACATCATCTAATAGGAGACATTAAGATTGCGACCAGAGATATGGACCGAGATATCAGTCCGAGATCTTGTTTAATATCCAGAAATTGAAACCTTGCAACTATATTTGTTGAGGGTAGTTTAAATTACCACGAACTTTGATTAGTTATACCTCAAATGAAGTAGCTCCATTCAGAGGATGATAGAAACAAAAATTATAAACAATTAACATTTATTATTTATCATTTAAGTCGATAATAAGATATCTTTTTTTTTTCCTTTTTCTTTTTTAAAAGTCAATCGCATTCATTCCATTTGCATTAAAATCAAAATGAATGTTTTAGGGCTGAATATTTACATATAATTAATCAAAAATTGTTTAAGATTATTAAAGTTAATGGATTTGCGGTAAATTGTAACCACCAACGCTGAAGGCATTTAAAACTTTATCTGCCTTAAATATAGAGTAACTGCCTTGTATTATTGTTTTCATTTGAGAATGATATGCAAATAAATTATAAACAATTACACAGTTTATTCTTCAAATCAATATATGATTATACACACATAAAAAAACACACACACCCCCCCCCCTCTGTGTGTGTGTGTGTTTGTATGTGTGATTGTGCGAATGTGTGTGTTTGTATGTGTGATTGTGCGTATGTGTATGTGTGTGTATACTTTTTTGAAGTCAATCACATTCGTGTCATTTGTAAAGTCAAATTTAATGTTTTGAAATTAAAGACTTTCGCGTAATTTATCAAAGTTCATTTAAAGAAGTAAAAAAGTTAATAAATTTGAGCGGCAGCGGCAGCGGCAGCGGCAGCGGCAGCGGCAGCAGCAGTAATAATTGCTACCATTGAAGGCAGCTAAATCTGCTTTCTAAAATAGATTTTAAAACATATTTTATATATCAACAGTGTATTTGTGATTCAATAGCAAAATCAATCATAAATCCAACCTTCCTATAAAAATTAATTGCATATTAAAAAATCAATAGATTCACTTAACTCGGAAGATAAAATGGTTGACAGCAAGGTTATCAAAACAGGATTCAAATCGTAAATCGTAAAGTTCAAATTTTAAATCGAAATGGGATTTAAATCGTAGATTCAAAAGGTCCACATTTTAAGCTTTGTATACACTTTGAAATCGATTGTGATGTTTGAAATACTGCATCTAAATTTAAATATTAGTTTTCTCTTCTGTTTTCTTTTTATTTTGTTTAGAAAACACTAGAACTGGAATTGTGGATTCAAATAAGCATATTGAATGTACAAATATGTATTGAATGATTTTGCTCAACTGTGGTTTAAATGTGTTTGAATCGAAATGTAAATCAAATCGGAACGGGAAAGATCCGATCCAAAACGGGGTTTAAATCGTAAGATTTTAAGATTTTTGATAACAATGGTTGACAGTAACATAATGGGGATCTAATTTAACTATTAAGCAATGACCCACTTTATATTTTGATTATTGATTGGGGAGACAGGAGACAATGAAACATGTTTTTATATAAGGAGAAATAGCAAAATGAATAAAAGAGAAACTCTAGTAGAATAAAGACAATGCAAGGTGAAATGCAGGGATGGTGGTTTTAGCATATTGATGGCATTATAAACTTTCATGAACTTGGGAAATTACAGGTCAGATTTATTTCTCATTGATTATAGGCATCACACACAACACCTGCAAAAGGTGTTCATGCATAATGTACCTTACCCCACTATTTCAACAAATTAATATTAATTATTGGGTAATTTTTCGGACATAAAAGTAAAATTGACATACCTGCACTGGCAGCGGCAATAATGGTTCTTGTGACATTCCAGAGGTAGCGGGTTGCGTTGGTGGTAACAACGCCCCTGTATTTCTTGAATCGGGGTACTGTTGTTGAACATATGATGTCACAGCAGGTGGTATCACATTTGTCAGCTGTTCGGATCTTAGCACAGGGGGAATGTTTATTGAAGAAGTCACTGCCAAAGATGGTGAAGCAATGGATGAACTATGAAGAAACGGTGTGTCTGGAAGGCCAGTCATACTAGAACCAAAATTCATGCTATCATGTTCTTGATTATATGCAGTAAATGTAGGCATTGTTTGTACATGAGAAGGTACAGATGATGCCAAAGGAGTGTTTCTGGGAAGCAGTGCAGACATGTTATTATAATGATGGGAAGTCTGAGAAGGAAAAACTGGATAACTGGCACTTTCTGGGAAATTTTGAGATTGTGAAGAATATTGTGAATTAGCTAGCTGAGGATTATAAGAAATTGGCTGTGGAATGCTTGCCTGGTTGCTTGATGCACCAATAAATCCTTGAGGAAGCATAGACACATTTACATTTGCAAGAGGCGGTGAAACACCAGAGCCATGTCGAGACCCACTTTGATACAATTGTGAATGCTGACCTAAACATAGACCTGAACCTGAAAATTGCTGGCCTGAACCTGAATACTGATGGCTTGGACCTCCTGGAAATTGCTGGCTTGGACCTGAATATTGCTGGCCTGGACCCAGAAAATGCTGGCCTGGATCTGTATGAGCTACAGCTCCAGCTGAAGTAGCAGTGGTGACGGCAGTAGGAGCATGAGCGTATTGCGACTGTAACGGATAATTTGGTTAAATCAAACTGTATACACAGAAGGATTCTTGACAACTAACATTTAGAAGTTAATGTTCACACCTGAATGATTGCTGGGTCATCAGATATATGTTGCTTTGAAGGAACAGAAGGTGCCGACTTTACTTGCAAATCCTGAAATTAACTAGATAAAGTAAGAAAATGCCCTCCAGACAGAGAAACTTGAAAGAAAGAAAAAACACATACAAGATATCAAAGATAGAAATATGTATATAAATGGATGATGGATGCTCATAAAACATGCAAAGATACTAGTCTGATAGTTCTGAGGCTACTTGAAAATTTAAATGATTAACTTTTACATCATTAGAAATGAAGGTCAAGGTTAGCCGCATCAAATACAGGTTATAAGTGTAGAGAAACTGATATTGCATTTGTCATCATCTCCACAAACTGAAGTACTTTATACAACAATGGGCTTCACTTAAGTGATCTAAGTGACTAAATAATCAATATGTTCAATAATACGAAAGGTTTAAATTTAAAATCTTGGTTTCATCTTGTTTTTCCTTCATTCTTTTTTCTTTCTTCTTTTATTATTTTTATATTTTTGGGGAAAATGGAAGGGAAAAAGAAGAGTAAAAGGCACAAGATACCTAATCCTAAACAAGATCTTGAGTGAGAAGACTGAATTTGGGTGCATATTTTGAATTGATCTTGAATTACAGATTTTATATTGTGCCTAATTCGGAGTAGCTTTTATGGTTATATTACTAAACCGGAAAGAAGAACTACAAAAAATATATAGCTAAGAACTATTGTTATCAATTATAATTTGATGCTTATGGTATAAACTATAAATGATAAACATAATAATCATCGCGATTAAAAAACTATATCGAAATCAAACATGCTTGGCATAAGAATTATTTTCATTCAAACAAAATTCACAAACCTATAAAATTCAAAGAAGAGTAACGTAATAGGTGGACTGAATAAAGAAGTATATTTGATTTCGAAAGTCAAATGCTATCTTGCTAAGAAACTGCACTCAATAAGATCTCAAGTGAGATTCGAAATTTCAATCGAGAAAAATGTCGGAAAAGGTTTATTTGAGATTTTATCTTGCATCATGAACCTTTTAAAATGAGATCTTGAGATATTAGTGGAAATCTTGGACGAGATCTTTGAGATTTGAAGCCTTAAGAAATTCTCAAGCCAACACAATGGATTAAACATAAATGATCTAAAAAGAACTTGTGGTATTGGTGAAGATAATTTGCTGGATTTAGGGCCATCTGACAGTTACTTATGTGTATATACTAATTAGAAAAGCTACCATGCCAACCTATTTTTCTACGTCCAAGTAAAAACATATTTGCTTGTAAGAAAATAGCTGTCAAGCAATCCCATCATAATACATAAAGAAATATTAAAGTTTATATAAAGAAGATAAATATGGAGGTATCATTAGTCCAAAAATATACAGTGTATTAAAAAAGTATATGCTTGAACTACACAGAATTATAGCAGTCCCTGTTGCCATACAAGGATTCGGTTTCCATAATATTTTATAGCAAGTCCAGCCTACAGGAGACCAGATCTTTCTGGTACATTTGTTTGTCGATAACATAAGGAAAAAATGAGAGCGCATAATTTGGGTATGATACCCAAAAGCGAAGATAAATCAAAAGACAGGGATAGAGTTAGGATTTGGACTCGTAGATAGTCATAATTGGATTGGTAACCGAGTGAAAAAATAGCGATTTGAAAATATAAGTCACAACGAACTCGAGAAATTATTTACTTTCAACATGCAATTTATTCTCAAAATTCATGAAGATCAATATAGTTCATTAATTAAATTCAAATATCAATAAAAATATATACAAAAAAGAAGAAGTACATGCATACCAAGTTGGTCAGTATTGATCATTAACAAAATCATAAAAATGTTTTTAAATTTTCTCTAAAAATCAAACTGCAGGTGAAACCATCAAATAGGGGAGGTATACTAAAAATGTGAAATTGACGCATGGGAAAGCAATCTTTGTGTAGTTACACGTTTTCAAAGTGATGTCAGTTTTCTGGCTTTCTAGTCGGAGTGTGATTTTTTTGTTTTTTTTTAATCAAAGCAGAAGAAAAAAAGGAAAGACGGTCCAAATTTGGAAAACAAAAACACAGGATTCTATGCGTTGTTCACCAGTACAATAGTTTAAAAGGAGGAAAACTAAAGTGGAATGGCAGTTTATGTTATACATATGGAAAATGAAATGGTCCATTCCATTAAAGAACTATGAAAAACAGAAGAAAAGCAAACAATAAATGAACACAACCCAACTTCAAGTTTCTTTAAATAAGCTTCTAGATCCAACAGACTAACGGAATAACATATGCTACACTCTAAAGTTATTTTAAGCAAAAATGAGACCATGTGATTACTTGAGCTTAAAGAACACTTTTTTTTTCATTTTTCAAATATAAGATAACTCATATAAAAGTATTCGCCTGTTACCTCCTACATCCTTGAATTTATCAATTTTGCATAAATAACATTAAAAAATTATAACGGAGAAATAGAAATAACAAATCAACACAGTGAATATCTTATTTTATTCTCACATTTAAACTTTAAAGTTCAAAAATACATTATGCGTCTTAAATATATAGTTAGACATAAAATTATTGTCAAATTAGGTGAACTAAACCGCAATTTCAATACATACATATATATATATATATATATATATATGTATGTATGTATGTATGTATGTAATTGTTAATAAACTGATATGAATACACCTCTTACTTCGGTATTCTGACTAAAAAAAATGAGATGTTACTAAGCATGAAAACACACTTGCATGCAAATTCACATAACATACTAAAAAAAGCAGCAAAAATATGATTATATTTTAAACGCATCCCAAACGATATGTAGGTGTGCTTTTAATTAACAACACAGACAAAGCTACATATGATCTGTTTATTACAAATATACTGTACTTTATTTTATCGTTGACTGTTTAATAGGGAATAATTAAGCAGGCCTAGGCTTATGTATCCATTTGGCAGCAAGATTTATTGCAAATTGACGGCTATGATGGTTGGCATACACCCGAGATTCTCGTGGGGATTTGCTTTGTTAATGTGATTGTGATCTTTAATTACGTATAGGTTTTTAGATGTGTGTGCGCTTTTCAAATTTTAATTGGAACTTTATAACACTTAGTTGCATGTATGAATTACTTGGCTTCTTTTGGATACGAAGTGATTATATTATTAGTACCGTGCAGTTGAAGTGTTTGGCCATTTTAAAGCGGTGAATGTATAAAAAAACTAAAGAGGGATAAAACAGAAATACATCAAAAAATAAGGAAGGTGTAAAAATCTTTATTGAAGATAAAATCAAATCTTCAAAATTGATTTGTTCTCCTTCCTACATCATTTATATAAAACATAAAAACATTGTTCACCAAAGAATATCATGATTCACGTCATTCATACTTGGTGAATAAAATAAAGTTCTAATTTATGTTGAGCGCTCGGGACTCAAACTTACACATATACTCTAAATTTGTTGATTTGATTTATAAAAGAATTGGTCAAATTGATCTTCTTATATTATAGTTGCTAAAGGGGTGTTAAATAACCCTGATTTAACGAGCATAGCGAAAAATAAAGGAGCTTTAAGGAGATATACTATTTAATATAATAACACTGAATTGAAAAGGCGTAATAATAACATTAAATTGAAAAAAAAATGTAGCGGTCAAAGTGCACTAAGCATTTTAGCAGAGCATTAATGAGACTTTGACTGCATGGTGTTACTATTTACATTTTTACATGAATAATTAATATAAATAAATTTATAATTTAGAGGTCTTGATAAACTGTATTTCGTTTTAATTATTATATATATAATATAATATGAAGTAACATTAGTATTATTTTTTCAAAGATGACAAGTTGTTGAGATTGAACCCTCTATCTAAGCGTCCTCATGCTGAGCACCCACTCTACTTTAAATCATATAAGACAAATGAAAGAATGACATAATGAATTTATTTAATGTAAAAAATGTAATATAGATAAAGATTAAAAGGAGTGAGCCATGCATCATAAACATATAGTTTGGCATTATTTTTAAATTGGATGAAGTGAACATAATCGTTTACGAATTGAAATTGAATATACAATAATGGTTAAAAATGGATTCACCACTCGCTTTGCTATTCACGTCTGAAAAATAAGAAGTTTCATGAGAATTGATTAAGCTCGCTTAATCGGTAATTTACATTTTACCCTTAAAAAAAGAAGCATCTAAAATATGACTATACCTTAAGTGCAGTGCAAGCGATAATTAAGCGTGTTTTTAATTAATAACATTCACCAAGCTACGTGCCGTGATTTGCACATTATAGAACTTCATATTTGATACCTTAAGTGCAGCTTGAGCGTATTTTTTAGATCTGCATCCATTTGCAGCAAGTTGCATTCCGAATAGTATTTACATTGTCATGCAATGTGATCCATCCAGAAATTCTTTGTAGGGGTTCAATCTCTCAATTTGGAAATTTTGATCGTATCTTGAACTTTAGCCATCACTTAAGCACTTTCAAATACTAATCAGTTATTGGTGATTTGGCATTTTTACTGTCCTCGGAATATTTTTGGATCTTAATTTCTTTTTTTACTGTCCTCAGAATATTTTTGGATCTAAATTTCTTTTTCTAGTCTGCACAATATTGAATATGTGTGTTATTTCTAATTTTCAATTGAATATATTTATATTCTTGCTGGATAAATGAATTATTATTTGATTATTCCTGCTGGATAAAAGCTGGATAAATGAATTATTTGATTACTGTGGATACAAAATGACTATATTCTTAATATTTACATCTTTGAATGAATAATTGATGCAAATAAGTCCACAATTTCATTAACCGAATTCTTAATAATTTGTTATCGATCTTAATAATAATAATAATAATAATAATAATAATAATAATAATAATAATAATAATATAAAAGAAGCTAAATTATTATTATTAGAAATTAAAAAGGACGTATTGTGAGCTTCTCTAAATACATGTTAGCATTTACTTTGTTTTTAATAATGGATAAAGAATGTTGCGATGAATCTTAAAAAAAATTGTGTAGATTAAAAGTAAAAATGGACTAATGAGATCTAAAGTAAGGGACAATGTAACAATGGGTGATTATATAGATCAAGGTAACCAATAAATCGTACAATAAGCAGCCAAAGTACAAATAACCAGTAACTCGGGGATGAAATTAAAAGATGAGTGAGAGAAAGCATACATATAATAATATAAAAATAAAATGATTTCAAAAGGTTATATTTTTAAAGAATGGATATAAATGAATTCATAATTGCAAATTAGGTAATATTAAAACCTTAATACGATTAGGCAATGATGTATTTGATAAAGCAGTTTGTTTCTTTTTAAATACTAAGACATCCAACATAGAATTTGGACACAAAAATGGGGAAAAAAAGATGTCTTGAAAATAAGATGGAAATATGCTTTATAAAAACAAAATATTTGTCATACTGCTACGAATTAGTTAATTGTGTTTATCACTCCAAAATTTTCTATCTTGAGTTGTATCTTCAGTCTTTAATCAAATTAAAATTTTAAGATCAATTTTGATATTTTATTTTCATGTTACTTTAGATCTTTCCTTTTACTTCCTACATGTTCATGTTATCTCTCTTCATCGGTGTGTTGTTTTGTCTTCTTTGCATATGACCATACCATCTAAGTCTATTTTCCCTAATTTTTCAAGGCATCACTTTTAAATCTCACACTTTTGTTTTTAACTCAATCCTTTTTAATAATTCTAATCATCTCCTTAATATTCTCATTTCGCATGTATTTATGTTCCCTTCTTGTTTCCCTTTTAATGGCCAACATTCCATTATGTAAAATAAAGGTTATGATCGATGTTCAATTATAAAAAGATCTTTTAACTTCTCTGTTATATTCTTTTCACATAAAATTGCACTAGCTTGTCCATTTAATCCACTGTGTTAATTTTGCTTGTTATAAACATGGTAGTAAAATTAGACATATATAGTATAAAAATAAAATGATTTCGAAAAGTGCTATTCTTAAAGAACAGATATCAATGAATTCATAGCTACAAATTAGGTAATAGAAAACCTTCTACAAATAAGGCAATATTACATTTGATAAAGCAATCTATTTCTTTTCAAACGCCTAGAACCCAACAAGGATATGACGACATGAAAATGGAGAAAAAAAGACATGACTTGGGAATAAGAAGAAAAGTGCTTAATAAAAACAAAATATGTCATACTGTCGTGAATTATGTAATTGTGTTAATATCCATCATTATCATTATCCTACTTATCTTAAGATCAACTCCATAAATTTCTACCTCGAGTCGTATCTTTAGTTTAAAAAAAGAAATTAAGATCATTTTTTATTTTTCTTTCCCTATTAATTTAGATGTTTTTACTTGTCTTTCACCTTCTATGTAGATATTAACTCTCTTAAATGGTGCATCCTTATGTCTTCTTTCTATAATCTTACTATCTAACTTTACTTCCCTTAGCTTTTTACGTATAGATGTCACTACTAGTTTCTCTCTCTTTTTAACCTTATCCAATAATTCTAATCATCCGCTTAACATCTTATTTTACACGCATTTATCTTACTTTCTTGTTTTCTTTTCAGTGACGAACATTCCATTACGTGCAATATAGTTGCTCTAATCGTCGTTCAAAAAAGCTGTCTTTTAACATGTTTGTTATATCCTTAATATACAAAATTACACTAACTTGTCTCCCTTTAATACACAATTACTTCTAATTCAACGTGTTATATCATTACCTACCTGAGGCAGCGCCTTGGTATTAGGTGGTGTCTAAGGTGTCGTTCGCAAGCTTTCATTCGGAGAAAATACCTCATTACCATTTTTGACGCATCCGACGCGTCTAACACATCTGATGCTCCAACGTAGAAATGACCCGTTGGCCGAATGAAAAAAATTGTCGATTTCGCTGGCCCGTTTGGTGTTAATTAATACTAATAAGTTAAAATTAAATTTTTATAACTTTCTAAAATTAATAACTTTTGTAAATGAGATCCGTTTGAGCCGCGGTTTTTTGCGTCGTAATCGTATCAAAGTACTCTACGTCATGGAGTTGGTTTAAACTAAAACCGAGCAATTTATAATTTTTCAGTTTATTTATTTATTTTTGCAAATTATTAACGCATGTTATTTATTAAAGAACAAAATAAATTATAAATCAATTAAAATAAAAATCACAACTTAAATACCTCGCTCAAATACCTTTTTCATTGCCGCAAACGCATTCCCCTTTCACTCAACTTAGCAACTCAAATGTCCTACTCAAATACTCTGTTTTCGTTTGTCGCAAACGCACCATAAATGTTAGGTGGTGCCTAGATGCCACACCTAGGAGCATAGGCTCGTGTTCTAAATAGCCAAACCGTCAAAGCGGCATTTGGAACCCAGTAGTCCTGGCTGATGTTGTCTCATTCCGCTTAGGTGCACCTAATCCCACCTAGGGATGTTTATGTCGACCTAGAACCATCTGAAGTTGTCTAGGTCCGTCTGGGTCCATTTAATCCCACATGGATCCGCCTAGACCTTAATAGATTTGTCTATGTATGTCTAAGTCTACACAAGTCCATCTACTTTAGGTGTCACTTTGTTGAAGCTTCCAACTTGAATTTTTATCACTTTGTTGAATATCATTGTTAATATTTAATCACGTTTGCATATCCACATTGAAATAGTACACTATCATATTATCTCTAATAAATTATGTTTCACAATTAACAATTGTGAATGAATGCACGCTAATATAAAAGCATAGTTATTGACGATTCATGATGCAAAAAAAAGTAAAAATTAGACCGAAACCTAGTGCATCGCAAGGCAACTGACGCACGATGCGACAACTGACACATCATGCCTTTTAATGCACTACACATGCTAAAAAGTTGTATACTTATTACACAAGAAGAATGGTTAAACTAGATTAACTATAATTTATATTTTTTTTACTAACATATATAAGACAAAGTTCTATTTAATTATTTCACAAAAAAAATCAAATCAAAAGCATATAGCTATTTTTTAGCAATTAATTTCAAGTAAAGTCTAGAATTGATTATGTATGTCTTAATAGATGAGGAAAAAATGTATAGTATTTTATTCTATTTTTTATGACAAGAGTGATGCATCATTCAAGCAGAGCACTTATTATGATGTCTGAGAGGCTCGAATTCATGAATTCTAGAACATTTGTCTAAAGCGTCTATCGTACCTCTAACCACTTAAGCTAGAGGTCATTGACTATCCATTATTTTTATTTTGTTTAAGTCATGTTATTTTGGTATATTTATTTTATTTCGCTTTACATTTATTATACACACACATATACACATGTATATATTGTATATTTTGCTTCGTAATCTTTTAATAATTATTTAGTATGTTTTGATCACATCGAACTATAAAAAATATATTTTAAGTCTTTCATCATTTATCACATCATCTTATGATTAAATATATAATTCATTCAACGTTAATGTTTGTTTACTGTGATTAATGTTATATTACAACTTGCCTTAACATTCAATATATGTGTGTGTACACACACATATACATTTATATAATTTCATATCTACATTTTGTTTATACTCAAGTGGAAAAAATTTATCCTTTAGAATCTAACTTGACAAATTAATTTTGTAAACACAATCTTCAAATGAATACTTATTTGTATGCAATTATATATCGTGAAAAAAAAATAAGCAAATACTTAATTAAAAATAGTACTAAAAAAGTGCACCCTTTTCGCGACGTGCGCCTTTGCGTCATATGCATCAGTGAGTGTGACTTCTCATGTGCACGCACCATGAAATCAAAAGACGCATTCATTGTCCATCACCGCGCCTCGAGCACGTAATGACACCTTTCATTGATATGCATGGAAGTTTAATTGAAAATGAAATGTTGCATAAGCATGTATCTTAATTTGATAAATTTGATTTTAATAGTGCAATATAAAAACATTTAAGAATTTAAAATAGATTTTTTTGCGTATGGTATCTAAATTTAAATAAAAAATAATTATTTTTATCAAAAATTGCATGGTTCCAATTAATTCATAAATAATCATTGCATAGACGATTAATAGACAAACAATGCCTACAATCTATGGAGTTTGACAACCTTTCCTAGATATGTGATACAATTTTGTTAATAATTTGATTTTCTGTATCTAGTGCAAGATTTTCAAAATGAGATTTAAATCGTAAATCACAAAGTTTAAATTTTAAATTTTAAATCGAAACGAGATTTAAATTGTAAATCGTAAATTCAAACTATTCACATTTAAAGGTATGTATGCACTTTGAAGTTGATTTTGACGTTTGGACTTTAACAATTAAATTTATAACTTAATTTTCCCTTTAATTACATTTTTTTAAACATTTAATGGAAATTGTGAATCTAAATAAGTATATTTAATATGCTAGTATGAGTTGAATGTGTTTTTATCGTGGTTTTAACTAAGTCTGAATCGAAATGTAAACTGAATCGTAAAGGGAGGGATTCAATCTGAATCGGGATTTAAATCATAAGATTTTAAGATTTTTGACAACAACAATCTAGTGTATCATCGATCCCCGCTTATTTACTAAAGTTGCATAATGTATATCTAGTTTTACAAAATTTCAACCCTTTCGATTCTAATTCACTATTTATTTTTATTTTACCTTTTCTTCTATGAGCAAAATATCATATGTGAACATCATGCACCATGTTACATACTACTGAAACTTTTTCACTATTTTATTCAAGACCAATGCGAAGAGGTAAGAACTCATAACCAACCTTTAGTTTAACTACACTTTCACAGAGAACTCGTTAGTTTTTCCACATATCGATTGCACTTTTTCCCAGAGTTTTCATGCATATCTCTTGTAAATTTTACTGTGTTAAATTTTATTTTATTTTTACTCAAACGCCAAAATTATAGCTATTATTACTCCATTTATTTTTTAGGTATATGAGAATAGAAGTAAATCATTCTGTTTGCTCCGTCATTGCTCAATTGATCGCCATTTAAGTTTATAGCCTTTATTGTCAACTTATCAGGCATAAAACCAAATTGGTTATCAAATATCAATGATTCATTTCTTGATCTTTAATCTATTGTTTTCTCTCATGGTTTCATTGTGTGACTAGTTAGCTTGATTCCTCTATAATTTCCACAATTTTGTATATTAATAAATTCTTTCACCACTTAATTGGAATGTTTCCTTCTATTAGCATCCTATTAAATAAGTCTGTAAACCATTCAATTTCTTTACTTCCTAATGATCTACACACATCTGTCGATATATTATCTAAACCTACTTTGTAATTGCTTCTTCTACTCCTTTACTTTCTATTTTGTAGATCATCCATATGATGTTACCAACTTATTTTATTTCCTCTTTAAGGTTTTGTTCATTAAGTAATTGTTCAAAGTAATTTTTCCATCTGCTTGGTATTCTTTCCACATTAACTAGTACTATTGTTATCGTCTTCGATGCATTTTATTAAATCTAAATCTTGAGTTAGTGTATCTATGCTCATTGATGCATGAAGTAAACACATGCACACACATATATGAACCGTTCGGATTAAATTGGAAGAACAATTTTAGTTACGTATACAAAAGAATGGGAGCAAATAACTATAAAAGCAACTGAAATTAAGATTATTTCTCATACATTTATTTGATAACTTCTAAACAAAATCAATCTTTCAAGAACTTTTCTTCAAATACACTAGTACTGGTAGAAAAAGAAACTTGTTCTCATTTACTTTGACAAGTTTATTTCTAGGTAGAGCGAAGTTTGATCGAGTTTGTAGGGATCATGGAGCGAGTTTAAACAGAGAAATGTTAACCGCTTCAAAGATTGATGATTTACAAGTTCTAAATATTATGTAGAGTGAACGAATCATGCTATCATAAAAATAATTGTATATAACCAGACATTGCTAAGAAAAATCAAGAGCAAACTAAATACATTGCTAACAATAATAAGTACCGCCCTGAACCTAGACACCGCTTTAAATCACTTCAAATGATATGTTGGATGTTGTCTTCACAATCCAACTACTGACATTCAACGATATCTTCAGTCTTTTACAATATCCTCAATGTCCTCAAGGAGTATTCAAATATATTGCCATGAAATTTACCAGCAAATGTACAAAATTTATTACCCCCATAAACAACCAGTTCCACTGTAATCTACTTATGATCAGTTGTACTATTTTCTCCAATCTGTCAGCGTATTTTACTAAATTGTTGATCTAGTGCCTATCCAGCTCCACTTTTTGTGGTTACTGATCTTTTCACCTATGTTACCGCTTATTTCCTCAATTTCCAGAGGTGTACTCTATCTCACAAATTTTCATTGATCTGAGCAAAGTAAACTTAAAAAGAAGAAATGTTATCCCCAAGATTTTAATTCCTAGGTACCTTACAAAAGACACTTGTAAGTTGTTAGAGCCATTAGCTGATAATATAGATCTCATTCTTATCAGATTGCGTCTCATAATGATTATTGTGTCACATATTTGAACCCAAAAAATTAAAAATTATGAACAAATATGTCAGAAGAAGGAAGAAACAATCACAACAATCTTCGTAGTAAAATTATACCTAACGGTATTGAAAAAGCAAGGAAACTGATAATCGATGATCGAATATCCTATTCATTCTAGGAGGCGAGTCACCTCAGGCGACCGGTGAAGCATGATTACATATAGCTTCCACTGACTATTCAGAAAGTTAACTAAAACTATAAAATCAGACTAAAACTTTCAGTTCTATGCTACAGAATCAATCACTAAATTTGCAAAATCAGCATAAATTTCTAGTTTCATACCATTGAACAAAAAACTAAATTTCTAAAATCAGCCTAAATTTTCTAAAAACAGCTTATTCTATACTATTGTAATTGAACCAATTACTAAATTCCATCTAATGCTTTTCACTTCACAAAACTAATATCAACTCCACAATAGCCAATCTCATAAGTAATGATCAAGAAAACATTAGGAAAACCTTAATATCAGTTCCACGAAAAAGAATAAACTCATAAACTTTCTCGCTCGGAGGAACTTGCGGTCCTTCTTTTTTTCTTCCCTCGGTACCATATGACTTCACTGCATTAATAATAACAACGATTACAAGCTAATTGAATCTACACTAGTTAATTTAAAATAATACCATTCTGAAGAGAGATAGTAGACTCTTTAGGGTCAATAGAAACGAGAACGCCTTCGTATCGGATCTCGCTTTTGGAAGTGAGACTGATGACGCTTCCTAAGTAAGAATCTACCGATGGAGAGTTGCTTGCGGCTGTAGCTGGCAATGATTCTTCTGTTGCCATTTTTAGGGTTTCGGTTTGAATCAAATTATTATTTTTGTGTTAATTTAGAAAAAATAATTCTGATGTCTATATTGATCTATGAGAACGCGAAAGTGAAGGACAATTATGGATCGGCCAACTTTAACTTTATGTAAATTATATTGGAACAAATTGCTAAGTTGCTCGGCAAATTTTAATATATATATATAAATATCTTTAATAATAGTTTATCAACGCGAACTACCAAAAATGTTACTCTTCAAATATTATTAAATATCACCAATGCTTAAAAATAGGATCTAATAGTTCATTTTTTTAACAATTCAAAATGTCTTTATCTTATTATCACTTAGAAATGGGATCTTACGAATAAACTTTTTTCAAAGTCATTTTTTATCCATTAATAACAGAAATAAAAATTTAAACCAATATAAAATTAAATCTATTATTTAGTAATTAATAATAGAAATAAAAATTCAAACGTTTCTAAATATAAGATTTAATAATTAAACATACTTTACAAATTCAAAACGCTTCTAAAATTAGGATATAAAATTAAATTTTCTTTAAAATTCAAAATACTTCTTTATAAATATACAAATCTTAGTATCACTTGAAATAAAAAATTATTTTTTTGACTGATTTAAATATATACAATTTATAAGAAAAATAATTCACGCGCGAAGCGCGTGCCATTACACTATATATATATATATATATATATATATATATATAGTGTAATGGTTGTAATTGGTGTCACACTTTTTTGATATCAACGTGAACTACCAGAAATGCCCCTCTTCAAATATTATTAAATATCACCATTGCTTAAAAATAGGATCTAATAGTTCATTTTTTTAACAATTCAAAACGTCATTATCTTATTATCACTTAGAAATAGGATCTTACGAATAAACTTTTTTCAAAGTCATTTTTTACCAATTAATAACAGAAATAAAAATTTAAACCGATATAAAATTAAATCCATTATTTAGTAATTAATAATAGAAATAAAAATTCAAACGCTTCTAAATGTAGGATCTAATAATTAAACATACTTTACAAATTCAAAACGCTTCTAAAACTAGGATATAAAATTAAACTTTCTTTAAAATTCAAAATACTTCTCTATAAATATACAAATCTTAGTATCACTTGAAATAAAAAATTATTTTTTTGACTGATTTAAATATATACAATTTATAAGAAAAATAATTCACGCGCGAAGCGCGTGCCATTACACTATATATATATATATATATATATATATATATATATATATATGTATGTATGTATCTTTAATAATAGTTGTAATAGCTTTGGTGTCACACTTTTTTGGTATCAACGTGAACTACCAAAAACGCCCCTCTATATATTATCCAATCTTAATTACTTAAAAACAGGATCTAATACTAAATTTCGTTTACAAATTCAAATGCCCATAAAAGTAGGATCTAATAACTAAACATGCTTTAAAATTCAAAACACTTTAATAAATAAGATCTAAAATTAAACTTTATTTACAAATTCAAAATATTTCTTTACAAAATATCACTTGAAAATAAAAAAATCATTTTTTAACTGATTCAAACATATACAATTTATAAGAAAAATAATTCACGCGCGTAACGTGTGCCATTACACTCGTATATATATATATAGTGTAGTTGTAATTGGTGTCACACTTTTTTTGTATCAACGTGAACTACCAAAAATGCCCCTCTTCAAATATTATTAAATATCACCATTGCTTAAAAATAGGATCTAATAGTTCATATTTTTAACAATTCAAAACGTCCTTATCTTATTATCACTTGGAAATAGGATCTTACGAATAAACTTTTTTCAAAGTCATTTTTTACCAATTAATAACAGAAATAAAAATTTAAACCAATATAAAATTAAATCCATTATTTAGTAATTAATAATAGAAATAAAAATTCAAACGCTTCTAAATGTAGGATCTAATAATTAAACATACTTTACAAATTCAAAACGCTTCTAAAATTAGGATATAAAATTAAACTTTCTTTAAAATTCAAAATACTTCTCTATAAATATACAAATCTTAATACCACTTGAAATAAAAAATTATTTTTTTGACTGATTTAAATATATACAATTTATAAGAAAAATAATTCACGCGCGAAGCGCGTGCCAATTACACTCGTATATATATGTACACTAATAATGAAAATTCGTTCAGTGTCTTATTGAAATTCCAAAAATGCCCTTACTTGCCGTTTACATATTTACGCTCAAACAAAATATCAACGTATACGATAAAACAAACGGCCCGTACACAAACAGTCCGCGTGTGAAGCACGGGCTCATACTAGTATATATTAATAGGACTAAAATGGTCATCCCACGCAGAGCGTTTACATGGTAAACTTTTTAAGCTTGTATTGTAATACCTTGGTGTCACACTTTTTCGGTATCAACGTGAACTACCAAAAATGCCCCTCTTCAAATATTATTAAATATCACTATTGCTTAAAAATAGAATCTAATAGTTCATTTTTTTTAACAATTCAAAACGTCCTTATCTTATTATCACTTAGAAATAGGATCTTACGAATAAACTTTTTTCAAAGTCATTTTTTACCAATTAATAACAGAAATAAAAATTTAAACCAATATAAAATTAAATCCATTATTTATTAATTAATAATAGAAATAAAAATTCAAACACTTCTAAAAGTAGGATCTAATAATTAAACATACTTTACAATTCAAAACGCTTCTAAAATTAGGATATAAAATTAAACTTTCTTTAAAATTCAAAATTCTTCTCTATAAATATACAAATCTTAGTATCACTTGAAATAAAAAATTATTTTTTTGACTGATTTAAATATATACGATTTATAAGAAAAATAATTCACGCGCGAAGCGCGTGTCATTACACGTGTGTATATATATATACACACTACTAATAATGAAAATTCATTGAACTAATTTACTCGGTGTTTTATTGAAATTCCAAAAATGCCCTTACTTGTCGTTTACATATTTACGCTCAAACAAAATATCAACGTATATGATAACACAAGCGGCCCGTACACAAACAGTCCGCGTGCGAAGCACGGGCCCATACTAGTATATATTAATAGGACTAAAATGGCCATCCCACGCAAAGCGTTTACATGGTAAACTTTTTAAGCTTGTAGATATAAGCCTTTTAACCTCGTAAGATAAATGTATGGTAGGTAAGTAAATCATGCACTTGCACTACATTCTAGATATCTAAACCTCTGAAACATCAAACGAGTCCTTTTGTTTGAATATAGACTCTTACCATCAACAAAAATCCACTTAGACATCCTACGTGGGGTTTGAAAATGTTTTATAAAAATAATATTCAACGAAAGGTGTTTTAGTCCGGCTAATTTTAAAGATCTACAAGGGAGCTACAGGGCATATTTACAGCTTCGAATAGAATTTGCCCGTCACATTCTAGTACGAGTTCGTTCAAAACTGAAGTAAAGTTGTTAATGGATATCCAAAAAAATCAAAATTTCATCTGCACCTGTATCCGAAAAGCGGATAAATATCTGATATACGAAAAGAATACGGATGCGGATATGAAGACATCTGCATTCGAAAATTATCTGTCCGATTTTTACTAAGATTATAATGTATATTATGTGTATTTTAGTCCAACTAAAGATATTATTTATTGTTTTATTAATTTGATAGTTTATATTATATGTGTTTAATATATGTTAACTGTTCAAAACTATTTACTATGAGCATTTATTTTTTTCATGCTTTTATAATCAATGAAATTGGAATTTTTTTATACTAATTCAAAATTTTCTATTTATATTTATTGATTTATGATCATTGGCGGATAAGATAATTACATGATATCCGTCTGTATCAATAGATGTGGATATCCAAAAATGATTTCGAATAGGGATACAGATATGATGCTATCAACGTCCGAAAGTACCCGTTAGCAGACCTGAGTGGAGAATCGGAAAATCATATTGAGTTCCTAAAGGCGAGTCACTAAAGTGGTGAATATGAAAATAATAATCGATCTTTATTCATGCATAAAAAGCGTCAACCGAAGTACCCATGCTAGGTTAAACTGTAGGTGCTAAAGACTACCAAGTCGATCGATAGCAAGGATTGTGTGAATTCCCTCATCCTTCCGTGACATAGATTTAATGTTTACACTGTTCTCCATTTTCCTCTTAAACGTAGACAAACTAAATTAATATCATTTATTTGCAACTGTTGACATACGAGAAAAAATAACCGACGAGTGAATTCAAAGATATTGCATTGGACCACACTGATGAATTCACTACATACGAAGTAAGTACTACTTTGACTGTTTAAGTTTTGAATATTATAATTTTATAAGTTTTTTATCTTCAATTTTGTTTAATGTAGATGCTCCAGTTAATGAAAAACCGAAAGATTAGGTTGTTGCGACGCGTGGAAGAATAGGTTTTCTTGCAACCATTTTTAGACCGGAACTTAAAACTCGTGGTAGGACACATCGAATTTTATTTTCTTACTAAAGAAGTGGCAAATATCGAGTGTATAGAGAAGGTTTTCCTTTTGAACTCTATATTGACCGGTACGATTGTCCACTTCAGATTACGGGTGTTGTAACGACCCACTATTTTGGACTATTCAAATCGACAATAATCCACCCATGTCAGACTTGAATAATTCAAAATAACAGATTGTAATAAATTTTGGAGCAAATAAAATCAATTACAGAATCACAGACACAGAAATATAAGAATAACTCGCGGCAGAAATAAAAATACCATAGTAGTTCAAGAAGTTACTATAACAAAGTCTCAAAAAAAATACATAATATCAGTCTGAAAACAAACACAATAGAGATCCCAAATACATAGGAGTCCATTAATACAAGAGCTTAAATAGAACAAATGAAACTGAAATAGATAGATAACTAGATAAGCGGAATCTCCAGCGATTCCTAGCTCCAGAAAGAGAAACCCAAAGTTGTGAATACTCAGGCTGACCCGAGCGTAAAGTAAAACACAAAACATTCGAGTGAGGACATACATACTTATACAATGTAAACCAACTCAAGTGAACTGTAATAACAATGCACGATAACTTAAAGGATGCTTGGGATCGCCCATCCTTTAAGGATCCGTTAAACCATCAATTAATAGTAATAAACAATATCACGGAAATGTCCATATTAAAGTAAACCGTGCAACTAGTAGTGTAAATGTGACGAGGGTAGCGCAGAGCTGCAGTAATCGCTCACCTTTAGTCACGCTATCAAATTGAAGGTGTGCATCAAAACAATCACTATGAAATCAAACGACATACAGAGAAGTATACCCGTGGTTATAAATTTCAAATGGTTTATAATTTCGAATTAAAATCGTTCATTTAAACCACTAAAAGTGAAGTCATTATACTTACAAATCAAATATTCAATTCCCAAAAATTTAGCCTTTTCTGAGCTCATTTATTCACTTAAAAATCGTAAACATTGAAAATTTCAGTCTTTCACAGCATTTAGAAAATGCTGTAGTAAGTTATACTTGAAACAATTCATCTCAGCCAAAGACATCATTTAAATAAAACTGCTATAATATTTAAGTTCATTTGAAACGGTTAGTTAAAAAAGACTGCATTTAAATAGAACTGTTGTAGTATTCAATTACATTTGAAAACAGTTCATTTCAGCCTACTGCAGCACTTATCAAGTGCCGTTGTTGCCCCTTTTATTAGTCTAAAGTTTTTGGTTTCATTCAGCTACCACAGCACTTACCAAGTGCTGTAACATGCCTTAGTTAAAATTTAGCTATAGTTCATTTGTATCAACCACAACACTTACAAAGTGCTGTAATATCATTTACTTCAGATTTTAAGTTAACTACAGCAATGATAGCATTTCTGAAGTGCTGTTATTAAATTTCCAGATTTTCAATGTATTTCCAACAACAAATAAACTTTGATTTTAACCCTTTAAACTTTATAAAAGTCAAATTTAAACACTAAAAATGTTCATTTAAAATACTTTTTAACTTATGATTTTTATAAAGTAAATTTCTTATAAATAAAATCAAATTTCAATAATTCACTTAACAAATTCAAGTGTACAATTTTCTATTCTTCACATTCTTACAATTTCTTAACACTTAAATTTTTATTACCATTTTCCAAATATAACTTAATTTCCATTTTATTTATATAACTTAAATGTCATTTTAAAAGCCAAAACCCACATTTCCAAATTTAAGTTATATTTCAAAAAAATTCAATTTAACCATTCATTTATTCAGCATTTTTAACTTATAGAAATATCGTAAATTCTTTATTTAAAACATTTTTTAAATTCTATTTAAATCAAACAATCATAAATTTACATTTTTAAGATACTTAAAAATATTCAAAAACACTTTAAAATTAACCGCGGGTCTGTATATAGTTTTCTAACCTAGCTCAAGTGTGTGTGTGTGTGTATCAATTCAATCCGTAGTTTACTAAGACAAATTTGGGTTCTATCATTTCAACCCTACAGTCCCAAGTTAAAATAAAACAAATAAAAATCGTTCAGGCCTATCATTTCAGCCCACAATGATTTTTCCCTGTTCTAAAGTCCGTTTGGGTATGTATCATTTCAATCCATAGTGATTTCTGTACTAACAGGGAACTTGTAGTGATGATCAAAATAAAATGAACAGTATAACAACATATATCAGTATCAGATGATATGGCAGATAAATAAACAGGATTGACATCATATAATTTATAATACAGGCAGGTATAACATGATGTAATAATTTCTACACTTTCACTTGCTATCAATTCACAGTTATACAAGTATGAATGTCAGGTGTGATTACTCATCTTTTTATGCTAGAGTTAGCAAATCAAACAACACAAACGAATTCTAGAAAGCATGATAGCATGACATAGCACGACATTTGATTCAAGTGGAGAGAGAGAAAGCCAAGATATGGTCTTGTAAACAACCCATAAACAAGATAAAACAAAATAACACATGAATATAATTAACACAAAATACATAGAAACAAATTGAAATACAAAGCAATAAAGACAAGACCTTGCCTTTACCATTCAATTCCTCGACCATAGTGGGACATATGCTTGGCTATGATGTGTCATAGGCTAGGATATAGATCCAAATAGGCATGGTTACATGGAGATAAATGAGTGGAAGTTACAACACAAGAATACAAAGGGTCAAGGCTAAAATGGAGTTTAGGTGTAACAACTTGGCTCGACCTATCATGGGTTGGGCTCGGCCATGGCATGTGCAGGTCGGGTGTTTGTTGGAGTGGTGGCCAAAGGTAGTAGAGGGACTGGTGGCGGCGGCTAAGGGGTGGCAAAGGTGGAAAATGAAGGGGTGGTGATCTATAGGGCTCGGCTATGCATGAATCAATGGTTGTTTTGCAATTTTTATGGAGTTTGCAACAAGGAGTGGTCACGGCTTGGGCAAGACAAGTGGAGAGGAGGGTGATGTAGCCGTGGATGGTGGTGGTGTTGGTCGTGGAGATGGTGGAGGGGCTATGGCTGAGCATTGCTAGGAGGAAAGCATGGCAAAATTCAATGGAAAATAAATTAAAAGAAGAGGAAAAGTAGGAAAAAAAGAAGTAGCCATTACCATAAATTCTCAGATCTGAAATGCTGTGAAAATGAAATGGAAAAGATGTTTTTCTCATGTGAAATTCAATAGAAAATTATGGTTATGAGTAGTGGAGGGAACAGCCAAAGAAGGTGAGAAGGCAAGCATTTGAAAAGTCAAAAGAAAATGAAGAGTTTTTGCCTCTTCAATTTACCATTTCCTTATTGTCAAATAAAAACAAATGTAATTTAGTAAATGAATTAGAAAATAAAAACAAAGTAAAATGGACTGAAAATAAATAAGTAATTTAAGAAAAATAGAAAAGAATTAAAGAAATAGTTTATTAAATTGAAACTAAACTTAAAATTTTACAAAAAAAATACAATTAACTTTGAAAAATTATAACTACACTCTTAAAAATGTTTTTTTAAAATAAAATATATACATACATGTCATATTAAACATATATACACAAATTAGAACATGATTTGACAAACAAAATATTATTCATATCAATTAAAATAGACAATTTTGTTAAATAAAACAATTTACACACAATATTGTAAAAAGCATAACTTTCACAATATAAATTAGATTTCAACGAAAGAAAAAGAAGTATTCTTGAAATTTTATCTATTTTCATAATAAATTAAAAAATTCAAAAATTTAAATTTTAAAGTCGAAGTTTGACCATTTTGACCAAAATCCACTTTTTTAGAAATATTCCATTTATTCAGGTTTGGAATTATAATTCACACAAAAATCAAAATTTATATTTAAAATAACAAAATTTATCCATGTTAATAAATAAAATAAAGTTTTTAAATCATAATTAAAATAATTAAAATATACAATTCAAATAATCACAAAATACAGGGTTGTTACAGGTGTTACAACATCTTTATTAGATGGATGAAAATAGGTAGTTGTGAATGGGGTGCATAATCATTACGTAATGGAAAATAGCGAAGGTTATATTTTTTTTCCTGGAAATTCAACAAAGGAAGAGACTAAAAACTTGTATTGAAATGCTAAAAAATATGGTCAAGGCCAAATCAATTTTGAATACTGCAAAAACAAATGATCCAACAGATTGTACTACCATATAGATAGTCTACAACATGTTAGTCATCTAAAGTTAATTGAATGTGTTGGACATTCACAAATTCAATATTTACTAAGCTTATGTAGTTGATTATTTTGAATGATATCGTAATCAAGAGGATGGAACATACATATTACATATATTTTCTTGGTACGTCTTATTGGTTTAAATTCTTTACAAACATTTCTTTGTGTTCTTATAGTGGATTGTACCTACAAAACGAATATGTATAGAATGTCACCATTAGAGATTGTTTGTGTCATATCTACATGCATTACCTTTTGCATAGCCATTGCCTGCCTTATTTTCGAACGGGAGGAAAATTATGTGTAGGTTTTGTAGAGGTTAAAGTTTGTTTTTATTGCTTGTAAGATAGAACTGCTTACCATGATTATGATAGATAGAGAACTTGCTTTGATGAATGTCATTAAGAAAGCTTTTCATAACACTGCTCGTTTACTTTGCAAATGGCATATTGAGACAACACTCTAATGTACATACAAAAGTATGTTAAAAATATAGACAAAGAGATAAGGAAGCAATTGCTTAATGATTGGAATATGTTGATGTATTCAGAAACTATTGATGTGTTCAATCGAATTTTAAAGGAATTGCATACCAACTACGCAGGTTTCCCATCGTTGTTAAAATATGTTCATGAATCTTTGTAAGAACCGTTGAAAAAGTGCTTTGTTCATCCATTCTGAACTCAACCAGGAAGTGCATTAAATAAATCCAATATTAAAGCTTGTGAATGCGTAAGAACTCACGGTCTGTGTGTTCATGAATTGGCTCATTTAGGAATTTGTGTAATGCCCTTACATTTACTTCACATACATTAGAGTAGATTGCATCTGTTCTAGTGACAATCGTCGTCGGTATCTAATGCAATCTGTATATTGCACTGTAACAGTACCCGACCTATGCAGGATGATTGTCAAGGTAGTAGTAATAAAATCTCTAAAGCATGCATGTCGTATATCTCACAACACAAGGATAGAATATAATAACCAACACAAATTTAAAATAAACGAGACCATAATAACTAAGACGAACCACATAATCGAAGTGCAACAAGTTCATAATAGTTATACAACACATATCACAGAGTTTCTACATCAAACAATAACCTAAATGATAAACTGCCTCTAATAGTAAGTAAGGCGCCGATAAAGCTCCATAGTATTGCACAGCAAAATATAAGCAATGGTAAGCTTAAATATAAATATATGTGAAAATGTAGCCTCCTGCTAGTCCATCTGCACAATGTTATGTGTTATATATACTTGATATCTTCTACTCATTTAAAAGTACCTAAGATAATAATAAGAAAAGCATAAAACCTTGAGTCAAACAACAGTCTGGCATGAGCAATCTATAACCTCAAAATACTATAAAAGTCGATATAGTGAAATATAGGATATAAGGTATGGAGAAGTATACATGACTTATCCCTGCATCTAAAGAGTTATCATACAATACCAATATATGCTAATCTGCTATTATCATCATATGAGTGTAGTACAATTCAAAGTATAATTTTGGGTGTCTGTGCATCTAAGTCAATAATACTTAAGTTATGTGACATTTCTAGAATGATAAAGCAAACATAACATCTGTCAGACAATCCTCACATCATTCAGGCGCATTACATATATGATAGCACGTGTGGCCCCATCAAACATCCAGAGGCTACTCGATATCTCGGTTTCTCAATTCCTTGATCCACACTATTTTGTGAGGCTATGAACTATAATACCATTATAAAGTCCAAGCTAAGACAGATCACATCGATCCAGGCGAGCATCTTCACATACTTCTCTTTACGAGCATACTCGAAACTACTGGGTTATCAACGATCCTTTCATTGCATCTCCATAGTAGAATAAATCAACGTTCTATTCCATTCATCTTCATAGTATAACACATCACCGTTCAATCCATAAGTTCCCATCATCGAACTCGACCTTATGTATTGTCATCACAACTCTCATCATCGAGTGGTCAAAGTCCGAAACATCTCTAAACACCTATCATAAGTCATAAATTCATTGCTTCTAAAGCCGTCAAGTCAAAGCGTCATGTCATCGCTTCATTAGCTTTCGTAAAGCCATAACATTAAAACCAAGTATTGAGTGAACACACAAACAAACACGAAATGCTTCATGAAGTCCAAGCTTCGATTCCTCAAAACTCAATATGGTCAGTATGGACCATTCATGGTCAGCACGGACCATTCATGGTCGTCACCGACCATATTTTAACCACTTAGCCATCTTTTGGCTAAGTGTTGGAACCCCTAAAAATCTCTTGGCATTCGACCTCAATCCTGAGCAAACCTCCCTTTATCTCAAAACAAATGTGAAGTCTTAAATTCCAAAGCCTCTCGTCCCCAAAGCCAATTGGTGTTAACTTGACCTCTCAGTGGTACTTTTACCCGAAGTTTTCCCTTGTCTTCCTTAAAGTTCTTCCCTCACAACACTAAGTATTGCACCCACGACCACTCTACCACCTACCATAAATTGAGTTACCTAAAAACTTCCCCATTTCTTCTTCAATCTTCATTCAATCAAAAGTAGTTGTTCACTAGGCTCTCATTAACACTCAAAAATGCTTGCATCACATTTTGGACAATTTTGCTCCTCAATCCGGGCAAATAACGACCACTCACTCAGTACGTCCAGCTAAATCAAAAATACATTCAAATTACCATTTGTAAGCAATATACATCATATACAAGCCATATAGACTCATTCAAATGCTTACAATTGTTAATACCTCAGTTATTGATTTTGATGACAACAACCATATATAATCATATAAAATATAGATACTAATGTTTTGTCAAGCTATATAGTATCTATTGCAAATATTACACATGTACTTAATCGAAGGTTTTACAGTATAAAGACTCAAGATAAAGATGATATGGAGATTCATGAGTTTAAAGACCAAGATACGAAGATCTCAAGATAATAATTTGGTGCATAGAGCCATAACATATATTGTTAAAATCCTTGATAGCAATCTTTGATCTGTATCTTCAATTTTCTAATTTTGTATATTTTAACCAAAAGAAATTGTCAGTATAATTCTATGTTGATAATCTTTGATTTATTTAACCTTGAAAGAAAATTAAAAAGATTTATATAAGTTTGTAAACACTATTCACCCATCTCTATTGTTAAATTAGCCTTAAGATCCATAATATCGCAACCCACATTTGGAATCGGAGCATAGGTTTTCAAAAAACTCATAGTTTAATTTTTGAAAAGTTTAAATGGATAGCAACAATGTTGGTGTACTTGTTAACACTTTTATCAAAAGAAAATCTACAACTAGACCCTACTTTAACGGCAATAATTATACTATTAGTCATGTAGGATGAAGATTTATTTACAGTCTAATAATTAAAAATTTGGAATATTACACAGAATGAGTACACAAAACTCCAGACTAACTTTTCATAATGGATTGCAGACCAAAAGGCACTTGCCACTACAAGAAAATCTACATTTAGTTGCATTTATTAGTGGCGTTTGTGGCGTGAATGCAACAATATTATCTTTACTTTTGTTTTGGGGGGATTTTTTACATTCTATTCTAATTTTTCTAAAACATTGCCGCTCGTTACATTTATTTTTCAAGCCTTCCCTCCACTGACTTAAGTTTTCCGCCTTCATAAAATTTCCCTCCCTTGCTTCAGCTTCCTACACCTATTCTCCTCAACAAATTTCCGCCTTGCTCAGAGACAAAATTTCTGTTAACGCTCCTTTTTTAGATCTTAGCTTCGCATCTCCGCATCGTCAATACCCTTAGGTTTGACAAAATTTCTGCCTTCGCTTGTTAACAAATCAGATCTATAGCTCCGCATCTCGGCATCGTCGATACCCTTTGCTCTGAGGATTTGCTTTTGTACAGCTGATTCAAGGTACATAATTTTTTTTGTTTTTTAATTTGAAATTGCGCTTCATGACAATGGTTGCTGCAGCTTGCTTATGCACTGCAATCAAGTTGAAGGTTCTTAATCTTGATGTTTTCATTCCTTTGAGTTTGAAAGTTTTGGTCACTTGTGGCAAGGACCCTCCTCCTAGATGGGTTTGCCCTCTTAATTAATTATTAACCTACTTGTATTAATTGCTAATTCGGTTGTTATGTGGTGCGTTGTTTGAGTATTGATTTTGGTGTTGTAGTTTCGATTTTTTTTTCGATTTTTAGGTGTTTAGGTGTTGGGTTGATTTTTAGATGTTTTGGTGTTATTACTTGCAATCTCCATATGAAGACTATACATATGGTTGTTCCATTTACATAAATCTTTAATCGGAATTTTCCAATTAATTATAGAAGTCCTTCCTCGTTATATATACATAAATTTCTAATTCAGCAAAACAGTCAAGCAGTCGGAGACCTCAAAGAACAGATGATTTTGACTGCACTTTATGTTTGAAACTGTTGCATGAACCGGTTACTACTCCTTGTGGGCATTCTTTTTGCCGTTCCTGTCTGCACCAAGCTATGGATCATGGTGAGTTATCTATACTTTATTAATTGTAGATATAAATGTAGAGAAAATACGACATTCAGTGTAACTGCAAGTTATATGAAGAATTTGGACTCCGAAACATATGAATAATAACTTTTAGTTATAGACCTTATTTTTTCCTGTAATTCTCAGAGAGGCTCATGTGCTATCTTGTATCATCTGCCAGGTAATAGATGTCTTATGTGCTGCACAGTTCTATTTATCAGTCCAAGGACTTATCCTATCAGATAAGAAAATCTTTAAATTATTATTTCTGATGAATTGAAATGTTTTATCTTCTTCTTGTTACCTTGTTCCTATCATCTCCAGTGTAACGCTGAATAACATAATACAGAAAAGCTTTGCCGAGGAGTATGCTGAGAGGAAATTAGAGCATGAAAGTTTGACACAAATGGGCATCAATTTAATGCCTCCTTTTGTTATGGTGTTGTACTACCATGTCAAAAGTTGTCACTCAATATATTTGAACCTCGCTAAAGGTTAATGGTGAGACTAAACTTATCTTCTTACCATATATTTGCTTGAATCACTTAACTAAGCACATTGAAAGTTTACCTTAGCAGTCATATTACTTTTGGTGCTTAAATTTGGGTCTTTATGGTCTTACTGTTTACAATATAACTTCCTTTATAACAGGTGCGAAGAATAATGGAAGGAAATCATCGAATGGGAATGGTTAGTCCATGTAATTAGGCTTTATCGGTACACCATCTCAATTTTTCAATCCTTTTTTATTAGCTCTGATTTTCTGTAACTCAATCTTGCAGGTTATAATTGATTCTGCAACAGGTTCTATTGTAGATGTTTCTTGTGAAGTAGAAATTGTCGAGTAAGCATTTGTTACTTTACTTCTCTTTATGAAGTGTGTACTGTTACCAGTCAATTAATTATTATTTACCATAAACTTGTTAGGTGTGAGCCACTTCCAGATGGAAGATTTTATATAGAGGTCAAAACAATATATTGCTTTTAATCCCTGAAAATTTTCAGCTAGTATTACTTGCTTAGTATCGAATAATAATATGTTTTTGATGTACTTTACGCCTCAACCTTTTATTCGAAATATAAAAAGTTATATTGTAGTGCATGCTCTTTCATAGGTAGAAGGCAGAAGGCGGTTTCGCATTATCGAGTCATGGGATCAAGATGGGTGAGTTGCTTTGCCTTTTTGTAAGCTATAAGCATGAACTATACCAAATATTGCATAATTTTCTTGCAATAGCCATTATAATGTTCTGCTCCGATGGTAGATCCATTGACATATGTAACATTATGTCTCAGTGTGATCTAACAAGCAATATTTGATGCCGATAAAATGCATGTCAGGTCAATTATAGCTATTTATACGAAGATAAATAAACCTATGTATACAAGCATGCATAGAGTTCATAATGCTTTCAATATTTTTTAATGAGACTATGTGGAGGTTGCTTCAAAGGTTATTCGGTTCTTACTTTGGTTGCATGTGTTGGAAAATAATAATAATAATGATGATGATGATGATGATGAATATATAAATCATAGATAAGTTTTGTTCCTTTATTCTCAAAGCATGATTTTGCTGTTTGAAATTTGTTTTTCCCTCTGTTAAATCACACTAATATAGTGTATTGCGGTCTGAAATGAGAAAAACCTAGCATGGAGGACCTGAAATAGAAAGATGATTTTCTCGTTCCCAAGTAACTGTTCACTTTGATTACTTTGTGAACTTAAACTTTAGACATAATTGTAACTGTTCACTTTGATTACTTTGTGAACTTAAACTTTAGACATAATTTTGAAAGTGTTTGTTCTGCTTTTAACATTCAGCTGGATTGTATTACTTCATAAAGTTCTATTCTTGATTATAACAGAAAGCCAAACTATGCATCAAAGTTTGGAAACTTATTTGGTTTCAGTTAGTTCATTGATGCCATTGTTGATTTTTCTTCCTCTTTTTGTGACTTCAGCCCACTTAGGTGGCAACAACAATAGTCATGCGGCTGCTGCCAGTAGCGGCTCCGCTGTAGTAGTAGCTAGAGATAATCTTACTTTTTTTTACTTCTGCAAAAAAATATTCTTTAACATGAAAATTAATCCTTCAATTTATGAAACTACATTAACAAATGGCTATTATAAATGGTATTCCTGCTGAAACAGTACTTAAAATGGCTACTATAAATGGTGCGAAGTCAGTTCTATGGGATGATCAAATTGGTTCGCTTGAAATTGGCAAGAAGGTTTGTTTTTTCGTTTCTTTCTAGCAAGTATGAATGGGACAACGCAAGTGCTTTTATTGAAGCATAAATAGTAACTTTTAGTACTGTTGTTGCAGGCTGACTTGATTATTATGGATCCTTTTTCATGGAATATGCTTCCATTACATGACAGGTATAGATTAAACTGTCTGATTTTCGATTAACGATTGATGGATGAATTATGTGTAATTTGTTGGTTTAAATTTGCATCATAGCTAATATAATGTACTGCATGCGAGGTGAAAATATTGAATCTGTCATGTGCAATGGTCGATGGATTATGAAGGATTGAAGAATAATACATGTAAATGAGGTATGCTTCAGCTGATTAGTATAGTAAATTTGGATGCAAAATCTCTCTTTCTATCCACAGTTGCATATTTACTATGATGCATCAAATTGTTATCATCTATATTCTATGCACAATTGTTATTTACTATATTCTATTTTTTTATAAAGGTTGATATTTACTATGATGCATCAAATTGCATATTTACTATGACGCATCAAATTGTTATCATCTATATTCTATGCACAAAATCGATATTAAAAATCAAAGTGTGAGGATGCGCTGTTGTTTTGTTGTGGAAGTGGTGTGAGGTGGTGTAACGATCCGTAAAATTCGATGATTTAAAATTTGTTAATTCAATAAGATTTTTAATTTAATTTAATTTAGAAAGAAATAAAAGTCTTAAAATTTATATTGGAGCGAATGTAGAAATTAGATGAAGCAATTGTAATTTAATTATTAACAATTTAATATTCATATGGCAATAAATTGAAATAATGAAAATTGTCATACTTGGTTATAAGTTTAATATAAGAAACCAATAAAATGTTGAATTAGTGAAATATTAATAGAAGTATTAACTAGAATGGAATTCATTAATATAATAATGAATAGTGAAAATTGTTACATTTGGTTATAAAGTAGAAAATGAGTAAATAAAAGTAACTGTTGAATAAGCCAATGCAATAATTGTAGATAAGTAATTATAATGAGTGTTGTTGATAATAAACGTACTTAAATGGTAATAAATTGAATATAAGAAAACAAAGGCATTTAGTGAATTAATTAATGAATTCATGAAATAAAAACCAATGTCCTATAGGTAATTATAATATTGTTGGAAGTGAAAACTTATTAAGTATGAAACCAAGAAAGTAAATTAATTAAGAATATAAATAGTAACTAATGCACATATTTGGCAAATATAACTAAATAGTATGGAATGAAGCATGCATTAATGAAATGCAATATAAGTCAAAGTTAATTTCATCCATAAATGTCAATTTATTGAATAGCAAGGTTTTAAATCAAGTAACGGATTGTTAAAATTTCAATTGATCATTTATAAAATTTAATGTGAAATCAATTGCAGTTAATTGACCTAATTGTGCAGTTAGGATAAATTGATTTGTCATTAAAGATTTTTAATTCCATAAGATGTAACCAATGTTAATTTCATTTATAATATAACAAGTGGTGGATTTTAGGAGTGAAAATCAAGATTTATTATTTTGAAAGTTAAAATTCAATAAGCGAATTAATTGCAAATAAGTGGAATTTAATATTAAATTTTACATTAATAGAAATGTGGATGAAATTGTGGATATTAATGCAATAGCTACGAATCAATGAAAATTCATCCAATTGATAATAGGATGAGAACGGTGTATGTAATCAATTTCAACACTTGTCCGTTAGTGATAACTTAAATGTAATCTAACGTTAATGGAGTCTAATAAATTAAAATGGGTAATCAATAGAAATTAATCTAATTAAAGGTTATATTAGTATAAATTATGGTAGTAATGAGTAATAATGTATTTCTAATGGTGTATGAATGAATTGATGATTAAATTAAAGGAAATGATGTTAAGGTTATTCATATTGGACAATTTGTTGAATTATAAGGAATGGAAATAAACTTTTATCAATTTATTAGAATTTAATTTCTGATAAGATAAATTACAATTAAAATAAATTGGAATACCTAAATAATACGTTATTGGAAATTTAGATGGAATATGAGAATATTTAATTTAATAGTTTTGAATCTAATGATAAATCCATCTATTTGACAAATAAGAATGGAATAATCTTTGATTTATGTAATTAAATGGAAATTTTGATGATAAGAATTATAATTTGTGAATAATGAATTGAAAATTTAACATTGAAATTGATAAGTTAATTAACTTTAAATTGACATCAAAAATTTGTTAAATTAATGTGAATGATTTGGAAATATAAAAATGAGAAGAATTGTCAATTTTAAAATTTTAATTGGGAATTCGATTTAATTAATTAATTTTTAATTTATTTAATTAATATAAAAATAGCCATTTTGGCCACTGACTCGGATTTCGACGAACCCAGTTTCATCAGATCCGTAACGGTGAATTATTGTAGGATTTCAAGTTTCGTAGCGATCGGGCTTGTCGTTTGATTGTACGGACTCGATACGCCTTGAAATAAATGAAATTGAAATTAATTTGAAAAATATTGTTTTTAGCATAACTTCTTTATACGATGGAATTTGGACTTGAAACTTATTCCATCGCGTTTAAAATATTTTAAAATATCTATTTTGATATATGGGTTGACCCAATTTCATTCCGGAGTCGAAACAGGCTTTTTGGGCCACTTTGTCGGTAACGCGTGTATCCAACCTTATCCATCCATTCTAATTTGTGACCTACCTATATAAACCCAGTTATAAACCCTAATTCCCCTCATTCTCATTTGTCTGTACGCAATTCGGCTATCTCTCCTCCTCAATGGCAGACAACAAAATTCCAGATCCAATTCCATTTCAAAATCAAAGTCAAAAATCCAAACTCCTGTGAAAAATTTGAATACACACACACACACACACACATATATATATATATGTATATATATATCAGAGATCTCATCGATACGAATCTGCGTCTGTTATCTGTTTCGGCAATCGATGCTCGAGTCAACCTTAAATCACGGTCAAACCTTGGAAATTCGAAACCCTAAGGCTAATTGGGGTTTTCTGATTTTGGATCTAATCGTCGAAATCAAGATATGGGTTTTGTTAGGCTTGGCTTCGGGAGTCGATGGGTGGTGGTCGCTTGGCCTATCTCGACCAAAGGTGACCGAAATTTCTAATTTAGGGTTACGGCACACTAATTAAGGGGCGGTGGCAGGTGAGACTTCAAGCGATCGGACCGATGGGTGATGGAAGAGGGAACCGAGGCGAGTATTTTGGCGGCAGCGACGTGGTCAACGGCGGCATGGAGGGCGAGTAGGAGGCGGTCAACGATCACGGTTTTGGGTTTAGCGTGTTCTTTCTGTAGCTGCGTTTTTCTTTTCTTCCTGTGTGAAGAAGAGATGGTGATGACGTGGCGTGAAGGTTTGTTTGTTTTGTTTTGTATTATATAAATGTAATTTTCAACTCGTTTAACTCGAGTAACTTTCACATGCGATATCTGTTTCACGCGCGAATTTTTTTGTTAGGATCATATTGAAATTCCAGATCTTTTGACGCTGGTTTGGACGAATTTGGAGACTGTCCAAATTTTGAATTTAAATTGGATTTAAATTCAATTTAAATCCAAAAGGTGAGTGTTTAAACCCACTCACAACTTTTAAAATTTCTTATGTTTGTTAAATTGATATATGATGTGATTTAAAATTTATTTATGGTTGTTTGGCATAGTTTTAATCATCATCTTAGTTAATTTCATTTATTTAAATTAAATTGCTATTTAATTTATTTACTGCATTTAAACTGCTAGTTAAATTGTTATTTAATTATTCATTACATATAAACTGCCAGTTAAACAGTTATTTAATTTATCGTTGAATATAAATTACTAGTTAATACCTGTTGTTTATCATCTGTTCTATATTGATGTTATTATTTGAGTTTGGATGATGTTTGGAATAAATGGTTGATGATTGATATTGGGTGAATGGATGCCGTATTCTATATTGTTATAAACTGCAAGTCATTATGCATTCTCATTTCATTCGGGATTGCGGGTTGAAATGATATATAACCTAAATTTTATTTTTAAATTACGGATTGAAATGATAAATATCTGTATCACTTGACCATAGGATAGAAATTTTATACAGACACCGTAGTCTATATATAAAAATATTTTACATGATTTCTATGGTTTTGGAAAGGAATATACGGTTTATTAAATATTAATTTTGATGTTATATAAATATTATTTTATATATATATAGTTAAATCCTTGAATTTAAGCTATATATAAATTTGTTTAATAAAAATGAGTTTAATAATGGAGTTTGATGCTTATATTATATGGGTAAGCACCTATGTAAGGTATTATATTTATATAGAGTTTAAATGACTTAAATGAAATTTAAGTTGGAAGATAAATATGAAATTGGCTTAAATTGAATTATTTTAGAATTGTACTTAAATAAATTTGATTGGGAATTTAAATATAAGTTGAGATTTTAAAGGGTATGACTCTTATAACTTGATTTGGTTTAAAGTGTTTTAAATGAATATAAAGTTGAGATAAATGAATATATTAAGTTAAATAAAGTTTAAAGAATATTGAGTTGTTTGAAGTTAAAGGTTTTACTTAAATTTTATTGGATTTATTAAGTAAACATTTCAAATCTAAATAATAATAATTGAATTTGATATATATGGAATTATCAAATAAATTGTTTTGAAATGGTGGAATATTCAAAGCTTTGAAATATATGAATTGAAATGGTTTATTTAGAGGTTCAAATCGGTATTTTGGATTTATTTGAAAGATTAAAGAAGCTATTTTATTATATAAAGTAATCTAATATGTAAACCATTGAAGTATAGTAAGTTATGTTTCAAAGCTATAGATTTCAAGGTATATAGATTTGAAAGTGCTATGATTTCTTGAAAAAGGATATATTTGACATAAAATGATATCATATTGATTTGGGTCTTAAAATAAAAATGATATCGTATTTATATGGTTTCGAAATGAATATTTTATTTTGGTTTGAAGTATAATTATTTTAAAATGACCGCGGTGTTATAATAACGGTTGGTTGTTGAAGAGACTGGGATCGGAAGTTGTCATACTCTCTGACAGCTCCAAAAACCACTTTAACAACCGTGTACGCGATGGAGATTCCAGAATGAAGTAGGATGGTGGCGGCGTTTCCTTTGAGGTAAATACATGGACCCGACTCCCGTGAGTTGACATAAGGTGGCTAAAACAGGAGCGATTCTCGGCCAATGAGGTCATTCCTCTGATCGGATGCACTCCTTCGATATTATACTCTAACATTTGGATTGATTCGGTGGCCACTTTTGATTTTAGGGGTGTTGTTCAAGGTGGGCGGTAGTAGCTGCTACGCGTTACCACCAGCCCAGATGCGTAATTGGTATATCTACCCTGGCATTGCCTAGTTGTGCCATGTCACCTACCCTATCATGCCTTGTATGAGTTTGGTTTTCTCCCGTAGCCCGTGTGGTATCCTCTGGTGGCTTCCCGATCAGGAGGGACTATGATATTGGATGGATTACTGGGACTATTACGTGTTAAGGGGAATATTGGGTCACTCCTTAATGCTATTTAAAAGTATGTTTATTTTACTATAGGCATTATTATAATAGTGAAATATTACTACATAGTAAATAGTTTAACGGATCCTTAGGAGGTGTGAACCCTGAGCATCTCTTGAGTTACTGCACTCACGTTAGACACTGGATAGGAGATGTCAAACCCCGTAAACATCTCCGACGCCATTACACTCATATTTATTTCAGTTGATTTAACTTACATAAGATCTTTTAGTTCTGACTTGAGTGTTTTGTCTTTTCAATTCACTCGGGTTAGTCTGAGCGTTTCAGGATTTGAAGATTTTATTCTGGAGGACGAAGACGAAGATTTGTAGTACTACTATCTACTATATTATTCCCTTACACCATTTTATTCCACTGCATAATTATTATTCTATGGTATGTGTAACTCTGATATGTACTGCATAAATATAATCAAATGTTTTGTAAAACAGCTTCATGAACTGTATATTTGATTATTATATTTTATCATTCCGCTGTGAGATTCTATTTTGTGTTTTTTCCCTTCTTTTTCTTATTTACCCCATAACAATTCGCCCTTCTGTATGGTTTGAATTGGCACGTGTGTCGATTTAAAGCGTGCGAAAAGGCGGGACGTTACATCTGGTATCAGAGCTTTGGTTTAGTGGAAACCTTAGCTTTGTGGGGTTTGACTCTTTGTTAATAGGGTAGTAATACCCTATGATGAGTCGCCGAGTGTATATATATGAGAGAGCATACTTGTTAGTGTTATAAAAAGGGTTTTAATATTTTTTTAGTTTGTTCCGTTTTGTATTTATAAATTCTGGTTGGTGCATGGGACGCTATGACATCAATAGGGATTTCTAAACACTTAATAGGACAGACCGACATAATATTTGTTCTAATATAGGTGAATGAAATAATTTTGCCTACTATATTTTCTATCTAAAAATAAATTTTTGTAAAGGTTATATTTGGTTGTATTATATTGGTTGTTAGGTAATGAAATTTATAAATAATAGTTGAAACAAGATTGAAATAAAATAAATCAAATTGGAAATTGTAGAACTTAAGTTCCGGGGTTTTGAAATTTCTTTTGAATGATTTTGAAATATAATAATAATATTATTAAAAGAAGTATTTTTTGATATAAGTATTTCAATGTAATTTGAAAGAAATATTTTTAAAAGAAATTTAGAAAAGATAAAGTTGTACTCCCCTCTCTGTCGCTGGAAAATAATTTCGGTGATGAGTGCACGCATCATCGACATTCATTTTCGAGTTTCGAATTGGAAAGGCCACTGTAGTAGTTTTACTGCAGATTTATTTTGATAAACAAATATAAATTTTAAATTGTTTTAAATATAATTGGATATATAAAGTGTATGTATATACATTTATCTACTATTTTAAAATGATTTATGAATAAAACCCGGTATTTAAATTCTTAAGTTTCCGTATTTTACAGCTTCAATTAGTGTTGTAAAATGGAAGTTAACTTGGAACCTTTAGTTTAAATAAGAGTTAAGTAAATGTTTACAGTATTTATAACCAAATAGGTAGAAAAGATGGATAGGAAGTAAAACCTTTTGAGTTTAAGATGAGTATTTGAAACTCTAAATAAATTAAGAGATTTAATGCTAAGTTATAAATAATATAAAAAGAAAATTTAAATTTGTAACATATAAAAAAAAGAAAATTGTTATTGAACATTAAATTAATTAAAAGAAACATAATAAACTTGTATAACTTTCAATTACATCCTTAAATATATATATATATATATATATATATATATATATACATAACTTACCGAATATTAAAAGTTGAAGTGTTAAGAAGAAAATATAATGGAAGTTGTACAAGTAGACTTATGAATGAAAAGTGTTCAATGATTTTCTTTAATAAATAAGAATTTGACGTTGAAATGGTTATAAACTTAAGTTATAATTGAAATGTACTATAATAAAATATGGTAGGAAGTAAGTAAGCAATTAGAAACTTAAATAAATGAATATAAATGCTAAGCCTTTGAATAAGACATGAATTCCATTAATAAATGAAAGGAAGTTAGCAAGTAATGAAAAAAAATGAAGGTGAGTATTCATTGAATAAAAAGGAAATCCAACCATAAATGTATGAAAAGGAATGATTAAGAATGAATTTAATGTATTTTCTGAATTGGTTGGTTGCTGTTTTGATTTATGGTTGTTTGGGCAAGGATACTTTAAATTTGTTTGGAAGTATGAATAATCTATTTAGCTTCATCTAAGACTGTTGAGTAAATGGTGCATTAAGTAGTTATTTTCCATTCTGTGCAATTTAAAGTTTGAACCCGAACACTATTTGTTTTATCTTGCTTGGATGGTTGATTTGTGTTTGATGTGTATGATGTTTGTTGCAATTGACTGTGTTGTATTAATTGTTTGCTTGAGGCTGAAACAACCTTAAATATTTCATTTTATATAATTGTTAACCTTTTTGGATTATATAAGTGAAATACAGGTTATGGAAGCAATTGTTACTGCTTTTGGTTTCATAATTAAGCGTAATTGCCAGATGAATAGGTACGTTTTCAAATTACGGATTTATAGCGTTATTATATCATTTTTCCCGTGTTGGGATATATATTATTTTGGTAAATATATGTTGTATATTGTATATTTGATATTATATTTTCTCCCGAGCCTCCCCGTACAAAAGAGACTCTGCCGAAATTTTTCGTAAATTTTGGACTTAGAAAATATTTTAAAAATGTTTTCCAAACTGTATTAATTTTAGTATAAAAAGATTTAATAGTTATAAATTGATATTTTATTTAAATTATTAAATGTATATATATCTAATATGTTAAGTAAAATATATTGATTTCTTAATTCTTGTTTCCCCTTCTTTTTCATTTTCGGGGACGAAAAGTTTCGAGTGGAGGAGAGTGTAACGATCCGTAAAATTCGATGATTTAAAATTTGTTAATTTAATAAGATTTTTAATTTAATTTAAAAAATAAATAAAAGTCTTAAAATTTATATTGGAGCGAATGTAGAAATTAGATGAAGTAATTGTAATTTAATTATTAACAATTTAATACTTATATGGCAATAAATTGAAATAATGAAAATTGTCATACTTGGTTATAAGTTTAATATAAGAAACCAATAGAAATGTTGAATTAGTGAAATATTAATAAAAATATTAACTAGAATGGAATTCATTAATATTAATAATGAATAGTGAAAATTGTTACATTTGGTTATAAAATAGAAAATGAGTAAATAAAAATGACTGTTGAATAAACCAATGCAACAATTGTAGATAAGTAAATGAGTGTTGTTGATAATAAACGTACCTAAATGGTAATAAATTGAATATAAGAAAACAAAGGCATTTAGTGGATTATCTAATTCATGAAATAAAAATCAATGTCCTGTAGGTAATTATAATATTGTTGGAAGTGAAAACTTATTAAGTATGAAATCAAGAAAGTAAATTAATTAAGAATATAAATAGTAATTAATGTACATATTTGGAAAATATAACTAAATAGTATGGAATGAAGCATGCATTAATGAAATGTAATATAAGTCAAAGTTAATTTCACCCATAAATGTCAATTTATTGAATAACAAGGTTTTAAATCAAGTAACAGATTATTAAAATTTTAATTGATAATTTATAAAATTTAATGTGAAATCAATTGCAGTTAATTGACCTAATTGTGTAGTTAGGATAAATTGATTTGTCATTAAAGATTGTTAATTGCATAAGATGTAACCACTGTTAATTTCATTTATAATATAACAAGTGGTTGATTTTAGGAGTGAAAATCAAGATTTATTAATTTGAAAGTTAAAATTCAATAAGTGAATTAATTGCAAATAAGTGGAGTTTAATATTAAATTTTACATTAATAGAAATGTGGATGAAATTGTGGATATTAATGCAATAGCTATGAATCAATGAAAATTCATCCAATTGATAATATGATGAGAACGGTGTAAGTAATCAATTTCAACACTTGTCCGTTAGTGATAACTTAAATGTAATTTAACATTAATGGAGTCTAATAAATTAAAATCGGTAATCAATAGAAATTAATCTAATTAAAGGTTATATTAGTATAAATTAGGGTAGTAATGGGTAATAATGTATTTCTAATGGTGTATGAATGAATTGATGATTAAATTAAAGGAAATGATGTTAAGGTTATTCATACTGGACAATTTGTTGAATTATAAGGAATGGAGATAATTTTTTATCAATTTATTGGAATTTAATTTCTGATAAGATAAATTACAATTAAATAAAATTGGAATAACTAAATAATACGTTATTGGAAATTTAGATGGAATATGAGAATATTTAATGTAATAGTTTTGAATCCAATGATAAATCCATCTATTTGACAAGTATGAACGGAATAATCTTTGATTTATGTAATTAAATGGAAATTTTGATGATAAGAATTATAATTTGTGAATAATGAAATTGAAAATTTAACATTGAAATTGATAAGTTAATCAACTTTAAATTGACATCAAAAATTTGTTAAATTAATGTGAATGATTTGGAAATATAAAAATGAGAAGAATTGTCAATTTTAAAATTTTAATTGGGAATTTGATTTAATTAATTAATTTTTAATTTATTTAATTAATATAAAAATAGCCATTTTGGCCATTGACTCGGATTTCGACGAAACCAGTTTCATCGGATCCGTAACGGTGAATTATTGTAGGATTTCAAGTTCGTAGCGATCGGGCTTGTCGTTTGATTGTACGGACTCGATACGCCTTGAAATAAATGAAACTGAAATTAATTTGAAAAATATTGTTTTTAGCATAACTTCTTCATACGATGAAATTTGGACTTGAAACTTGTTCCATCGCATTTAAAATATCTATTTTGATATATGGGCTGACCCAATTTCGTTCCGGAGTCGAAACAGGCTTTTTGGGCCACTTTGTCGGTAACGCCTATATCCAACCTTATCCATCCATTCTAATTTGTGACCTACCTATATAAACCCGGTTATAAACCCTAATTCCCTTCATTCTCATTTGTGTGTACACAATTCGGCTATCTCTCCTCCTCAATGGCAGACAACAAAATTCCAGATCCAATTCCATTTCAAAATCAAAGTCAAAAATCCAAACTCCTCAGAAAAATTTGAATATATATATATATATATATATATATATATCAGAGATCTCATCGGTACGAATCTGCGTCTGTTATCTGTTTCGACAATCGATGCTCGAGTCAACCTTAAATCACGGTCAAACCTTGGAAATTCGAAACCCTAAGGCTAATTGGGGTTTTCTGATTTTGGATCTAATCGTCGAAATCAAGATATGGGTTTTGTTAGGCTTGGCTTCGGGAGTCGATAGGTGGTGGTCGCTTGGCCTATCTCGACCAAAGGTGACCGAAATTTCTAATTTAGGGTTATGGCACACTAATTAAGGGGCGGTGGCAGGTGAGGCTTCAAGCGATCGGACCGATGGGTGATGGAAGAGGGAACCGAGGCGAGTATTTTGGCGGCAGCGACGTGGTCAACGGCGGCGTGGAGGGCGAGTAGGAGGCGGCCAACGATCACGGTTTTGGGTTTAGCGTGTTCTTTCTATAGCTGCGATTTTCTTCCTATAGCTGCGTTTTTTTCTTCCTATAGCCGCGCGTGAAGAAGAGATGGGATGACGTGGCGTGAAGGTTTGTTTGTTTTGTTTCGTATTATATAAATTCAACTCGTTTAACTCGAATAACTTTCACATACGATATCCGTTTCACGCGCGAATTTTTTTATTAGGACCGTATTGAAATTCCGGATCTTTTAACGCTGGTTTAGACGAATTTGGAGAAAGTCCAAGTTTTGGGTTTAAATTGGATTTAAATTCAAAAGGTGAGTGTTTAAACCCACTCACAACTTCTAAAATTTCTTATGTTTGTTAAATTGATATATGATGTGATTTAAAATTTATTTGTGGTTGTTTGGCATAGTTTTAATCATCATCTCAGCTAATTTCATTTATTTAAATTAAATTGCTATTTAATTTATTCATTGCATTTAAACTGCCAGTTAAACTATTATTTAATTATTTATTGCATATAAACTGCCAGTTAAACAGTTATTTGATTTATCATTGAATATAAATTACTAGTTAATACCTGTTGTTTATTATCCGTTCTATATTGATGTTATTATTTGAATTTGGATGATGTTTGGAATAAATGGTTGATGATTGATATTGGGTGAATGGATGTCGTATTCTATATTGTTATAAACTGCAAGTTATTATGCATTCTTATTTCATTCGGGATTGCAGTTTGAAATGATATATAACCGTAATTTTTTTTGAATTACGGATTGAAATGATAAATATCCGTATCACTTGACCATAGGATAGAAAATTTTATACAGATACTGTGGTCTATATATAAAAATATTTTACATGATTTCTATGGTTTTGGAAAGGAATATATGGTTTTTTAAATATTAATTTTAATGTTATATAAATATTATTTTATATATATATATATATAGTTAAATCCTTGAATTTAATCTATGTATAATTTTTTTTAATAAAAATGAGTTTAATAATGAAGTTTGATAGTTATATTATATGGGTAAGTACCTATTTAAGGTATTATATCTATATAGAGTTTAAATGACTTAAATGAAATTTAAGTTGGAAGGTAAATTTGAAATTGGTTTAAATTGAATTATTTAAGAATTATACTTGAATAAATTTGATTGGGAATTTAAATATAAGTTGAGATTTTAAAGGGTATGATTCTTATAACTTGATTTGGTTTAAAGTGTTTTAAATGAATATAAAGTTGAGATAAATGAATATATCAAGTTAAATAAAATTTAAAGAATATCGAGTTGTTTGAAGTTAAAGGTTTTACTTAAATTTTATTGGATTTATTAAGTAAACATTTCAAATCTAAATAATAGTAATTGAATTTGATATATTGGAATTATCAAAGAAATTGTTTTGAAATTGTGGAATATTTAAAGCTTTGAAATATATGAATTGAAATGGTTTATTTAGAGGTTCAAATAGGTATTTGGGATTTATTTAAAAGATTAAAGAAGCTATTTTATTATATAAAGTAATTTAATATGTAGACCATTGAAGTATAGTAAGTTATGTTTCAAAGCTATAGACTTCAAGGTATATAGATTTGATAGTGCTATGATTTCTTGAAAAAGGATATATTTGAAATAAAATGATATCATATTGATTTGGGTCTTAAAATAAAAATGATATCGTATTTATATGGTTTCGAAATGAATATTTTATTCTGGTTTGAAGTATAACTATTTTAAAATGACTGCGGTGTTATAATAACGGTTGGTTGTTGAAGAGACCGGGATCGGAAGTTGTCATACTCTCTGCCAACTCCGAAAACCACATTAACAACCGTGTACGCGGTGGAGATTCCAGAATGAAGTAGGATGGTGGCGCGGCGTTTCCTTTGAGGTAAATACGTGGACCCGACTCCCGTGAGTTGGCATAAGGTGGCTAAAACAGGAGCGATTCTCGGGCCAATGAGGTCATTCCTCTGATCGGACGCACTCCTTCGATATTATACTATGACATTTGGATTGGTTCGGTGGCCACTTTTGATTTTTGATTTTTGATTTTAGGGGTGTTGTTCGAGGTGGGCGGTAGTAGCTGCTACGCGTTAACACCAGCCCGGATGCGTAATTGGTATATCTACCTTGGCACTGCCTAGTTGCGCCGTGTCACCTACCCTATCACGCCTTGTACGAGTTTGGTTTTCTCCCGTAGCCCGTGTGGTATCCTCTGGTGGCTTCCCGATCAGGAGGGACTATGATATTGGATGGACTACTGGGACTATTACGTGTTAAGGGGAATATTGGGTCACTCCTTAACGCTATTTAAAAGTATGTTTATTTTACTATAGAAATTATTATAATAGAGAAATATTACTACATAGTAAATAGTTTAATGGATCCTTAGGAGGTGTGAATCCCGAGCATCTCTTGAGTTACTGCACTCACGTTAGACACTGGATATGGGATGTCAAATGCCGTAAACATCTCCGATGCCGTTACACTCATATTTATTTTAGTTGATTTAACTTACGTAAGATCTTTTAGTTCTGACTCGAGTGTTTTGTCTTTTCAATTCGCTCGGGTCAGTCCGAGCGTTTCAGGATTTGAAGATTTTACTCTGGAGGACGAAGACGAAGATTTGTAGTACTACTATCTACTATATTATTCCCTTACACCATTTTATTCCGCTACATAATTATTATTCTATGGTATGTGTAACTCTGATACGTACTGTATAAATATAATCAAATGTTTTGTAAAACAGCTTCATGAACTGTATATTTGATTATTATATTTTATCGTTCCGCTATGAGATTCTATTTTGTGTTTTTTCCCCTGCTTTTTCTTATTTACCCCATAACAATCCGCCCTTCCGTATGGTTTGAATTGGCACGTGTGTCGATTTAAAGCGTGCAAAAAGGCGGGACGTTACAGGTGGTTGATAGGAGGTTTTGATGGTTGGAGGAATTTGCTACAGGCAGTTGATTATGCAGAAGTGGATAGGAGGAGATGACAATGCACAGAGTAATGAGACCGTGCACAATTTGTTGAAATCGATAATGCACAGTCAGGTGCACAGGTGAATATGTAGAAGTATAACAAAAAATGAGGATTATGACGAAGATATGGTTTATAGAGGAGGAGTTTGAACTATTGCAGTAAGTAGTGATGTATTGGCACAGTTTTGAGGTGGCATGGAGGTGAGGCAGTGATAGAGGCAGAGGCAGGAAGATGGTGGGTTAATGGCCGAGTGGTTCAGTAGTAAAGATGTAGTGATGAAGTTGTAAATGGTCGAACAGGTGTTGTAATCGTGAAGTTGGCAGTGGGATGTTTGTATGATGGAAGAAGCAAGAGGAATTGAACAGTGAAAATGACTTGTAAATGTAAAGAAAAAAATGAAATGTAAGACAGTGAAATGTAAAGACAAAGAAATGTATGGTAATGTACTACTTGTGTTTATGGTAGTTCATTTGTTCATATATTTTTTGTTTATTATTGAACTATGTATTATTACCGTTTAATATAAATTATGAATAAAGTGAATTGGAGAGTGAATGAGCTAGCAGAATGTGAGAAATAAACAAAGAAAAGCAAAAATATTTAGTGGCATTTATCAAACGCTACGGAAAAAATATGTTGAAAAAATATCACTTTTGGTGGCGTTTCAACATGATACAAAAAAAGATTTACGGTGGCGTTTTTATGCCGCCGCAATAAGGGACATTATAACAGCATTTACAAAAACGCAACCAAAAATATTAGTTTTTAATTGCATGTCGTATGGCGGCGTTCTCTAAAACGCCACCATAAGTTGTGGTTGCGTTTTTTGTGCGCCACCAAAAGTACTTTTTGGTGTAGTATGCATAGAATAATTTTAAATCAATGAATATTTTAATTTTCTCGTTAGATATAAATGAATTTAATAGAGTCTCTTTTTGTAACTCTGCATATGAAATCCGTAGAACACTGCAAGTTACACATGAGGGCACGAGTAAAGTTAAGCAGACTAAAATTTTCATATTAGCTAATCAGTTTCAGTTATTTAAAATGAGACCAGATGAGTATATTTCTAACATGTATTTTTAGATTTCAAGATATAGTGCATTCTTTAGTAGCATTAGGCAAAAATTTCTCTTAAGAGGACCAAGTTAAAAAAACCTCAATTTACTCTCTTCATGATGGGAACGAAAGACTTTAGCAATAGAGGAGGGTAATGACATTAGTACTCTAACAATCGAAAAGTTAATATATAATTTAATGTCCCATGAAGCACAATTGTAGGGCAGAAGAGAAAGTAAGGTAACGGAAAAGAAATCCATTGCATGTAATAACAGACTATCAGAATCCAAACAATGACAATGATGAGGAGATTGCTTTAATGAGTAGAAATTTTAGAGAGTTCTTGAAGTATGGAAAGAAAAACTTTCGGAGATCTAAAAACAAGACATGGAACTGGAACTATGATTAGATGTTTCAAATGCGATGAACATGGTCATCTACAAAGAGACTATCTACATCAGAATAAATCAAAGATCTTGCCAGTTACCGATTCATCCCGAAAAAGAAAGAAGGCTTACGCAACAACATTAGATGATTCAGATACTACTTCAAGTGATAATGAACTGGATATCGAGGATGCAAACACATGTTTCACAATAATAATAGACTAATCAGAACTGATCAAAGCAAAGGAGGAAAAAGTGGCACTTTTTACATTTAATTTTTTTTAGGAATTTAATATAGATTAATAATAATATTGGATACATACAAGTATATATATATATATATATATATATATATATAGGAATATCTTATACTAGTTTTAATTTGAGATTTTACGGCCCATTCATCGACATATTTATCAGATTTTTGAATTTTTATTTCAAATTCAAAATTTGAATTTTCTTCTCTTTTGCATTAACTCCAATAACTGAAACAACATCTTTTTAAAACTGAAATGTTCGTTCTCTATCTATTAGTTTATCTTCTCTCCATCCACTCATTCACTTGCTTTATTTCAAAATTCAAATTATCTCTTCATTATCTTATATCTTCAAAGGCTTAAAAGTGGCCTCCTCAAGCCAGCCACTAAAAACCATAAGGCTCTCAAAGAAAATCAAAGGCTTTCTTTTTAATGACAAAGAAGCTATTAATACTTATGTCGAATATGCTACTTTTGGAAAAAATTCTTGGAAGATTTGCAAAGTTTGATGATTTCTCTTCTTATGGTCTTCAAGATCTTTGTTTGCAAAATGAAATTCTTGGTTTAGCCGACTCTTCTAAAAATGATTGCTTCTATCCGGATTTAGTTAAAATGTTTTATGCAAATTTAAATGGGAAGTTTTTTCAAGGAGAAGAGGGATAAGTTTGGAGTAGTGTAAAGGCACTATTATTGATTTATATTATGAATTTTTTGGTCAAATACTTGGTTGTAAATTTAGTGGAATTAACCTTCCACCTTTAAAATTGATGAATAAAATCATGAAGCTTTTTATGATATTCTTTTTATGATATTTTCGAAAATGACGAAGAATTTGATTTTAAAAATAAAAATATTAAACAAAAATGGTGTAACAACCCAAGTTTTAGCCTTTGGATATTAGGGTAATTAACTGATTTAAATTTTGAAATATTAATTTCTATAAGTCAAGTGGATAAATTTTCTAATGTCAAACATCTGAATATATATATATATAAATTTAAAACTAGGTTAATTTAATATATATATTCTGGATATAATAAATTATATATACATATATGTTTCCTGGGGAATTGTCCGGGCAACTTAGTACTCGGCCTCCCCTATCGGTCGGTCAAGTTGGAGCGTTCGGCCACACAACACGTCCGACATCCAAGAAGCACTCAGCGTCCAAGCTCAGGAGGTGTCTATGGAACATTCGGCATCAATGAGCGTTCAGCACGTTAAGACCGTTCGGCAAGAGCGCATCGCTCGGCATCATAAGATCGTTCGGCATTGAATAGCGCTCGATACCTAGGAGCGTCCGGCATTGAGAAACGTTCGGTGTTGAATACCGTTCGGCCAAAGAAGAGCACTCGGCATTGAATAGCGCTCGGCGTTAAGCGCATCGTTCGGCTTCCAGACCGTTTGGCATCATACCGTTCGGCACATCAGGGAACGTTCGGTACCCATGAAGGTTCGGCATCCGATAGACGTTCAACATGAGTCTCGCTCGGCCTCCCGAGACGTCCGGTGATCAAAGATGGTTCGACATTCTCCTCAGCACGTTCGGCTTTAATTGTTGCTCGGCCTACTCTTCCCACACAACGAACGTATCGTTCGGCGTAAAGAGGATGGTTCAGCGTTCTACCGTTAGGCCTGTTCGGTTCGGCACACAGGGCTTGTCCCATTTGGACCAAGATATTCAGATACCTGGCCCACCAGGGAAGTCCAACCCATCTTCGCCTATAAATAGAGGGGCAGGGGCACAGAAAAAAGGGGGAGATTTTAGAGAACACCGGGGAAACTCTGCCATTTTCAAGACTCATTTCAGACCTTATTTCTTTGTATCTTGCAACTGTATTCAAGTACTTACAAGCGGATTGTATCTGTAATCAAGCATCAATGAAAAGAATAAAGATCAACTTCAAAGTGGACGTAGGCTACTACGCCGAACCACTATAAATTTGGTGTTCTTACTTTATGCATTTGAATTTACATTCCGTTCTCCGTTTCAATTTACTTTCTTCATTAATATCTCTACACAATCTTTCTGAGGGTGATAGTGACCAATTTTGGTGCTAACATTTTGGTGCTTTCACTGAGAGCTTGAATTCTCAGGCTATTAGAATCTACTTTGCAGCTACTGGATTGCATAAATCCCCTGAAGGAGATCCATAATCATTTATAAGGCATCTGTTGATTCTACTTAGAGTTACAACCAACAACTCTACCATGGGAAGACCACGAACTAGATCAGCCTCTCAAAATGTAGATGCCCACGAAACTGCTAGTGTGCAACAACTGGGAACTAGCAATCAGCAAGCGATTTGAGGCGCGGGGCCCTCTAACCAAAACCAAGCGGAAGTTGTTTCACGAGTAGAGTTCAATGACTTGATAAGAGAGCTTAAGGAAAGTAGAAGGCAACTTGCTGAGCAAACGCAAGCCAACGCTAACCTCATAACTCAGCTTACTCAGCAGCAGCATCAGAATGCTGGAGGTAGCTCTGTCCCTTACTCTGAAGATGATAGTTCGACTTCAGCTAATGAACCTCCTAGGCGTAGAAGCCGTAAGGATAAAGATGCACAAGCAGGTGCCACTGATCGATCTACTAGAAATCAAGCCCATGAAGAGACCGGACGCCCGAATCTCCAAGACCCAAATCAGGCGGGACATCAACCCGCACGGTCCCGTGGAACGGAACCCAACCTTCCATCCTCCATACAAACTCCGGACTTAATAACTATGGTCAGGCAGTTGATAAGAGAAAACCAAGGCTTGACCAATGAAGATTGGGGAGTGACCAGAAGCCATACCCTCTTTACGGATGGTATCCTGTAGGCTGAGTACCCTAAGAAGTTCAATATGCCGACTATCCCAGCCTATAAGGGGAAGACTGATCCCAAACAACACGTGATGAGGTATGGATGGATGATGGATTTTGCAAGAGCCAATAATGCGACCAAGTGTAGGTGCTTCCCAATCACTTTGTCTGGTATTGCCACCATGTGGTTTACTCGACTCCCACCTCGACCTATATCCAGCTTTGGCGAATTAGCAACAAAATTCATAGAACAATTTAGGATACACACCACTCGCCCGAAGGACGTGATGTCCTTATCAATCGTAATCCAAGCTTCGGGAAAGTCATTAAAAGCATACTTGCAAAGGTTTCATGTTGCTGCTACCGAGGTGAGCAATCCTAACGACCACACGATTCTGATGGCAATAATGCGTGGAGTGGATCCAGATTCTGAGTTTGGAGATTGGTTGGCGGGGAAGCCTCCAGCTACGCTGGAACGTTTTTATTTGAAAGCTCATCAGTTCATAAGAAGGGAGGAAACTCGGTGGACAAGGCGAGACAAGGCCCGTTAAAGAGTCTGTGAAAAGTAACGTCGTCGTGAAACAAACCGGAGATAATTCTGGAAAAACTCAAGTTAACATCCAGAACAAGCCCGGGCAGGCTAAAGGATCCGGAGGTGGAAATCCCGGAAAGAAAAAAGAAACAGGGAAATGGAAATCAAGGATCCCAACATACAATGAATACACCCCGTTGAACGCATCTCTTGAAAACATCTATCTATTAACTTGCAACACTTTCCAATATAGAAAGCGACATCCAAAGGAATCGACGGAAGAACAGAAGCAGACCGGGAAGTATTTCCATTTCCACGAGTCTTATGGGCATAACACGGAGGAGTGCAGACACCTCCATAATGCTATAGAAAAGCTGATAAGACAGAAAAAGGTGCAGGAATTTGTCAAAGACCCACGGGATGGGAGGCAAGAAACATCGGACCTCGGACATGGGCCAGTCCTACACCAACCAGAACAACCTACTCGAACTGTGGGCAGATTGGTTATTAACACGATTGCCAGCGGGCCTCATCCTGCATATAAGAATTGCCAGGAGATGGAGCGATATGCTAACTCTTTAAGACATGCAGAGTATGAATGTTGTTCGAATGTGGAGGATGGGACTCCTACAAAGCAGCAACGTACGATGAATGATGATATCATATTCAGGAGCCGAGATGCGGACAAGGTAGAAGCCCCTACCATCGACCCGATGGTCATATCTATGACAATCGGGCCGGTGTGTGTAAAGAGAATTCTAATTGATTGTGGAAGTTCCGTTAACATCATCTTCAATAAAGCATATGACTAAATGAAACTAGAAGATAAGGATTTGAAACCATCCAATTCCAGAATCCATGGCTTTAACGGCGCAACAACGGATGTAGTGGGATATGTGGAGTTACCAGTTGAACTGGGGCAGGGCGAGCGTAGGAGGGTGCGAATCCTACCATTCATAGTGTTGGACGTTGACTCTCCATATAACGTATTTCTTGGACGTCCCGCCTTGGCAGAATTTAGGGTAGCATTGGCCCCTTAGTGTCTGACATTAAAATTTCTCACAGACAGCGGTGTTGGAGTGGTGCACGACGATCGGGCAACCGGATGTGCCTGTTATGTGGCTGAGCCGAGAGAGGCTCAGCATAGAGAGAAAGGAAAGGTTACGGTCCTCTCCATCCGCAGCCGAAATGCTGATGATTGACAAGTAGCGCCCGAGCCCTGGCTCGAGCAACATTCTCGGATCTATAGGGACATAGATCCGAGAGACGATGATGAGGAACCCAGGGAAACCAATGCAGCACCGGCTGAACTCACAATTGACATCCCAGTTAGCCAGAGCGACCCATCACGAGTCCTTAAAATTGGGTCGCAACTCGACCCTTTGGCCGCTGAGAACCTTACTGATTTCCTCCGAGCGAATCTTGATGTTTTCGCCTGGACACATTCTGATATGTGCGGGATTTCTCCTGCGATCGCAAGTCATATTTTGAACATAGACTCGAAACATGTACCTGTGAAACAAAAAAAGGAGAGGTATGGACCCGAAGAGGTCCGCGGCTCTCAAAGAGGAGGTGGACAAGCTCAAAGCCAACGGGTTCTTCCGCGATGCCCTCTACCCTGAATGGGTATCTAACCCGGTGCTCGTGAAGAAAGTGAATGGAAAATGGAGGACCTCTGTTGATTATTCTGATTTAAACAAAGCGTGCCCTAAGGATAGTTTCCCGTTGCCAAGGATTGACCAGCTGGTCAACTCAACTGCCGGACACGAGTTATTATCATTTATGGATGCGTATTTAGGATATAATCAAATCCCAATGCACCTCCCAGATCAAGAACACACCAGTTTTGTCACGAACATGGGATTGCATTGCTATGTAGTAATGCCATTTGGATTGAAGAACGCAGGAGTGACTTATCAACGCCTGGTGAATCGAATGTTCAAAGATCAGATTGGTAAAACAATGGAAGTCTATGTGGATGACATGCTCGTGAAGTCACGGCAGTCAAACGACCACATCCGAGACCTAGCGGAGATGTTTGACATACTCAGGCATTATGGAATGAAGATCAATCCGTTGAAGTGTTCTTTCGGCGTAGCATCAGGAAAGTTTCTGAGATCCATTGTGAATGCCCAGGGAATCGAGGCTAACCCAGAGAAGATCCAGGCTATCCGAGATATACAAGTACCCAGAACCATAAAGCAGGTGCAAAGCCAGAATGGAAAAGTGGCTGCGCTAAGTCGATTCTTATCCAGAGCTACAGACAAGTGTATTCCCTTCTTCTACATTATAAAGAAAGGAAAGAGAAACTTTGAATGGACATCCGACTGTGAGGAAGCATTCTGGGCTCTGGTAAGGCACTTGGAAAGTCCCCCCGTGCTGTCCAAGCCGATAGACCATGAAATGTTGTATGTATACTTGGCGGTATCCCAGCACGCTATCGGTGCAGCCTTGGTCCGCGAGGAAGACCGGATTCAAAAGCTGGTTTACTATGTCAGTAAACGCTTGACAGGGGCGGAAAGAAATTATCCAAAGATTGAAAAACTAGCCTATTGCTTGGTGATCGCATCACGCAAGCTTCGCCCCTACTTTCAGGCACACTCAATCGGTGTCTACACTGACCAACCCTTGCGATAGGTACACCAACGACCGGAAACTTCCAGAAGGATGCTGAAATGGAATATTGAGTTAAGTCAGTTCGATATTACCTATTTGCCGTGGAGGGCCATACAAGGACAAGCACTAGCTGACTTCATTGCTGAATTCACTGTGCTAGATGAACCGAGCAGTCACAGTGTCACACCTCCCGTTCGGTGGAAGACGTACACCGATGGTGCACCTAACGACCGTCGCGCGGGGTCCGTTGTAGTCCTTGTGACTCCGGAAGACCGATCAATTTGCTATGCTTTGAAACTTGAGTTTGCAGCGACAAATAACGAAGCCGAATATGAAGCATTGATTGCTGGCCTGAGACTTGTTAACGAAATGGGAGTGAAGTCAATCGAAATCTTCTGTGACTCGCAACTGGTAGTATATCAGGTGCGGGGAGACTATCAAGCGAAGGGACAGAGACTGGCTCCCTACCTTGCCCGTGTTCAAGAACTGCTGGCGAATCTGGAATATTACGATATCTCGCATGTCCCGCCGCGAACAAAATAGAGAAGCCGATTCGTTGGTAAAATTCGCAAGCACTGACGATGCACAGCAAATGGGATTATTCCAGTTGAGACCCTCCATGCCCCGAGTATAGAGATGATAAAGATAGATCTCGTTTTAGAAACCAAACCCGAGAAGGAATCATGGTTGACCCCGATCAATCAGTACTTGCTACAAGATGATTTGCCCGAAAAGAGGAACGAAAGACGCCCAGTCCTTCATAAGGCTTCGCGTTATGTAATACATGACGGTATATTGTATCGGAGGGGATTCTCGGCCCCCTTACTCTGGTGCGTGGCCCATGATGAGATAAAACGAGTATTAAAGGAAGTCCATGAGGGAGAGTGCAGCGACCACACTGGGGGGCAAACGTTAGCAAAGAAAATCCTCCGTTACGGATACTATTGGCCGACTGTCAATCGGGATGCTGCAGACTATGTGAGAAAATGTGACAAATGCCAGATATATGCAAAAGTCCGGAGAGCTCCGCTAACGGAACTCACACAAATGGTTAGTCCCTAGCCATTTGCGATGTGGGGGATCGACCTAGTACGCTCCTTACTCTTAGCCAAAGGTGGAGCGAAATATGCAATAGTTGCAGTTGACTACTTTACCAAATGGGCAGAAGCAGAGCCTCTGGCTACGATAACCGCCAAGAAGGTTATTAATTTCGTCGTACGAAATATCATATGCCGTTTTGGCCTTCCACGGACCATCATCACAGACAATGGAACTCAATTCGAGAGCAAGGAGTTCAAAGAATTTTGCCAGAAATATGGCACTGAGAAGAAATTTGCAGCAGTTGCTCATCCAAAGGCGAATGGACAGGTAGAAGCCGTAAACAAAATAATCAAGTCCATATTGAAAAAACGTCTGGAAAAGGCTAGAGGCAGGTGGGTGGATGAACTTCCAACAACACTTTGGGCCTACAGGACCACCCACAAAACGACGACTGGCCATACTCCATTCGCATTGGCATATGGCACAGAAGCTGTCATACCCGTGGAACTTGAGGTCCCATCACATCGGGTAACTTATTACGACCCCGAGTCGAACCAGAATCTCTTATTGGAATCGTTGGACCTCATTGGTGAAAAACGCGAAGAAGCCAATTTGAGAGCGGCTGCATACAGACATAGAGTCGCTAAATATTATAATGAGAAGGTCCGACCACGAACTTTTAATGTGGGAAACCTCGTTTTGAAACGAGTTTTCCCAATCCCGTCTCATATGAATCCCGCATGGGAAGGTCCATATGTCATCGAATGGAAGCTTGGAGAAAGGACTTTCAAGCTAGCGACCGTCGATGGTGCGACGCCCCCCCGAGCATGGAACAACGAGCACTTGCGACGTTATTATACTTAGTCTATTTCTTCCATGTATTAGTCGCACTCATTTCCAGTATGCTTTTATTTCTAATTCTTGGCATGTAATAAGGCAATTTAGCTTGCTTTCATTAATAAAGGCTTGAAGCCATCTTTTCCATGAACTACCAATGTCTCTACAAATGATGATCCTGTGACAGGCAAATAAAATTATGTTATTCTGGCCGACGTTCGAACACACGCAAACGAGTCAAAATCTCCAAGCCGCCGGAGTGCGGACTGGAGTGCTCTAAGTCCCAGGAGTGCAGAATCGAGTATAAATGATTTAAAATCTCCAAGTTCCCGGAGTGCGGACTGGAGTACTCTAAGTCCCCGGAGCGTGGACTCGAGTATAAACGATTTAAAATCTCCAAGTCTCCAGAGTGCAGACTGGAGTACTCTAAGTCCCTGGAGCACGTACTCGAGTATAAACGACTTGAAATCTCCGGGTCCCCGGAGTGCGAACTGGAGTACTCTAAGTCCCCAGAGCGTGGACTCGAGTATAAACGATTTAAAATCTCCAAGTCCCCGGAGTGCGGATTGGAGTACTCTAAGTCCCAAGAGCGCGGACTCGAGTATAAATGACTTGAAATCTCCTAGTCCCCGGAGTGCGGACTGGAGTACTCTAAGTCCCCGGAGCGTGGAATCGAGTATAAACGATTTAAAATCTCCAAGTCACCGGAGTGCGGACTGGAGTACTCTAAGTCCCCGGAGCGTGGACTCGAGTATAAACGACTTGAAATCTCCTAGTCCCCAGAGTGCGGACTGGAGTACTCTAAGTCCCCGGAGCGCGGACTCGAATATAAACGACTAGAAATCTCCAAGTCCCCAGAGTGCGGACTGGAGTACTCTAAGTCCTCGGAGTGCAGACTCGAGTATAAACGATTTAAAATCTTCGAGTCCCCAGAGTGCGGACTGGAGTACTCTAAGTCCCCAGAGCGCGGACTCGAATATAAACGATTTAAAATCTCCAAGTCCCTGGAGTACGGACTGGAGTACTCTAAGTCCCCGGAGCGCGGGCCCGAGTATAAATGATTTAAAATCTCCAAGTCCCTGGAGTGCGGACTGGAATACTCAAAGTCCCCGGAGCGAGGACTCGAATATAAATGATTTAAATGACCAGGTCCGCTGAAGACGGACTAGATACAAATGACTTGAAGACATCGAGCCTTCAGCGTGCGTACTAGAAAATGTTCTAAGTGCTTGAAGCGCGAAATGGGGAAATGAACAACCCTCAAGGAATCTCCGAGCCATATGAAGGCGAATCAAGAAATCCATGTTATTCACAACAGCTCGGATTCAAATCACAATCACACAGAAAACTGAATAATTAGAATCTTTTGAAAAAACAGAAGAAGAAACTAATCTTTATTCAGGAAAAGTTTTATGCTACAAACACTCCAAATTTGGGAATCGACAGTCTATCTACAAAAATTACCAAAAATTATTACATGACTTAGATTAACTCTCGTTGGACGGGGATAGTAATCACTTCTTGTGCTTTTTCTTCTTCTTCCCAGATGGCTCCTCCCCAGAGCGTTTACCCTTGGAATCCTTCCTCGATGAAGGGGTAACAACTGAAGAAGCAGGGGGGACATCCACGGGCTTGGACCCACCAGGGAGAACGATCTTCAATGGTTTGGTCAAGGGATCGTCCGGATCCACAGTTTAAGGCTCGACTTTAATCTTGGTCATCTCTTCCTTCTCTTTCTCAAGCGTCTCCTTCATGCAAAGCTCAGATGTGTGCTTGGAGACGCTTGTAATTTCAACTTCATAACTCCCGTCGATGGGAGAAGAAGCCACACATCTATCTTCATCAAGCGCTCCGATCACTTAGGCGTCTGGACTGGGAGCCTCTCCAGCATGTGGGGCCTCACTAGCCTCTTTCTCTGCCTCCTTGGCGACATCTCTCCTCGGAGTGGGTTCAGGATCGGAACGACCTGCACAAAATCACGAAAAGAAAGTATCAGAACGCGACAGCTTTCGGGGAAACACTTGGGATGTTAAAGCAAAAGAATTGCCTACCAAAGTCTGGCTGATTTCCAGCCGTCACGGGGGTCTCACCCTCCGGGATGGGGGACAAAACATGAACGCCCAGCCCGGGAGCTTCCGGGTCATAGACAATGTGCTGTTCAAAAGGATCAAGTATCGGCCGATCGGCCGACCGAATAGGCACACGAGCCGGAGGCGCGGCCTCGGATGGGCCAATAATAACTTCTTTCCCTTTCCTTGAAGGGGAACCTTTGCCATATATAGCTTTAGCGGCGGACAAGTTCGAAGGCTCGTTTCCCCTGAGATATTCTTTTATCAATTCCCCCTCATCGATATCTTCGGCGCCGTGCTCGGCCTTCCTGATTTCTATCAATGCCTCCCATGCCTCGGCTAGAGATTCAAGATAACCCTCGCCCAAGAAAGTCAAGTCATGATGCATGAGAACGCAGGCGTTGAATTCAGCAATTAGTGGGTCAAACATGCTCTTGACCTTCTCCCTGCCTTCTTCTCTAGCCGCCTCGAGACGCGAGTCAGTATCGATGGACGCAATCCTTTCACCCTCTTCACGGGCCTCCCCCTTTAACGCCTCAACCCTGGAAAGCTCGCCCTCAAGTTTTTCTTTCAAAAGCCGAGTGGCAACGATCTCGTCACAATATCGTTGTGACTTCTCTTGGGCGGCCGTTTTCTCTTCGCTCTCCCTGCGAAGCTGCTCCTCAAGTTCCTTGACTCGGAGGCTGAACGTGTCCCTCTCCTTTTGAACGAAGTCCTTCTCTAGAGCCAAATCCCCACACCGTTGAACCGCCTCGTCAAGTTCTCTCTTATGAGTTGACTCCAGACGAGTAACAGCCTCAACAGTGTCCTTAGCTCTCTGACGGGCAACCTCTAGCTCAGACCTATAAGTGGCCATTTCCTCGTCCTGGGCTTTAATGATATCCTTGTTGTGGATAGCCTTGAGCTTCAGGTGGTCGATTTCATGCTGGCGCTCCATGGAAACTTCAGAAAGTTTTTCGGCTAGGTGAACGAACGCGTCATGTTGAACGTAGACGTCGTTCGTACAGGCAAGGGCGCTCTGTTTAGCATGTCCAGGAATAGGATGAATAGCCGAAAGGAATTTCAGGCCATCGAAGTAGATCTTTGGGAATTTATCTTTAAGCTCGACCAGCCTCTCCAGTACTGACGGGTCCGTTGCAGAAGCGGGAGGAGACGGCTTTGAAAGTTTGCCCCTCTTGTAGGAATCTCGAGACTGACGAGTGGAAGAAGAATCAGAGTGTTGGTCTCAAGGAGCATCATGTTGCGACCTCTTATGGCCATGCTTGTCTCTACTTTGCTCTGCGTGAGAAGATGTGTGCTAGTGGTATTTTGGTTGGTAATGAGTTTTCCTCCGAGACGACGAATCTCGAGAATGAAAATATTTGTCACCGTCACCTTCCCTATCTCAGCGTCTTCTGGAACCCGAGTCTCGTCCGGAATGATGAAGAACTGACGAACAGCGAAGGCGATCGAATCCATGTGCACGCCCCATTCCGCCTGTACCGAATTCAAATAACAGCGAATTAGCAAAGAGTAGTGTAAGGACAAAAATCTAAGCAAAAATTGGAGTGCAAGTGTTCGTGTGTGTCCTAGTGTTTCCCCCAACGGAGCAGTCACTTTGCTAATAGGAGTCTTCTCTCCCTGACTCTGGGTCGGAGCGCCCACATCGCCTCTGATAGGCGAATGAAGTTTGAATACCTCCGGATCGTCAAAGTCATAATTGAGCAGATCGTCCGGAATGGAGATGTTCGATCATCCCTTTAAAGAGCTCTCTACATGCTGTGAAGAAGCCTCTTTCTCCGTCGGGATAAGCGTAACCTTCGAAGTTCCGCCGACCTTCTCCTTTCTGATTTCGTACGTCAAAGTCTTTTTCTCCTTCGAAGGGGAAGATGACGTTTCAATATCATGCACTTCGACCGGAGGATACTGAGTAACACCCACATTCTCACCTTGTGTTTCAGGAGCTTCGCTCTCTTTAATCTCCCCCTCTTCCTGTTCATCGGGGGTATGGCGTGATGACAATTCAGATAATTTTTTTACCTTTACCGGATGCGGGCTTGGGAATGGAGACGCCCTCAGGAAGGCTTACCCAACGACCTTCCGCTAACAGTCCGAACCTTGATAGCGACTCATTTGAAATGAGAGTTCGGATATCTCGTTCTTCGACGGGAAGGGCTCTAATAGCTTCAACAGCCTCAGAATAACCGCGACCGTCAGGGCGTGGATTGATACCTGAAAAGAGGAAACAAGAATGAGAAAAAGCGTAGCCTCGGTCACAACATGAGCATCGTTCCAAGAGAAAGACTTACTTCCTTCAACCCATCTCCTCACAAAACCAGGGGGCAACGCACATAGAACCATTCCTATTTGTACAGGGCGAATTTGCTCTATGCCCCGGTTAAAATTTGGCATTTGTGGTGCGGCTCGAGGAACACAAAAGAGGGACTATCTCTCCTTCTCTTGATCATATAAATATATCTGATGTTGCTGGGAGTTGGAGGCCTAGAAAAGACGGTCATGAAGAGAAGGTACGTGCCATAAATGAATGCGTGGCCATTGTGGTGCAGCTGCGAAGGGGCAATGTCCATGTATTGCAACACGTACCAAAGAAATAAATTGAATGGAGGCACGCTACCCACCCAGCACATAAACTTATTACATATGGTATATCCAACCGGGGCAGGTGTGGGCGATCATTCCTCGATGGAACCAACACATCGGCGAAAGGGATTCCGTGGATAGAGCATATTCGATGGAGCGCGACTTTGTTAATCTTCGAAGCCTGTGAATCGATCGGATTATCCAAAAGAATCGATGCCTCCAGGGCATCAGGGGCTAAATCATGAGCGGGAGAAGTCGAAGGGTTAGGAGAATCTGCAGCCCTTTGTTTAGAAGACGGCCCAGGTCTTTCAGAAAGCGTGGAGAAGCTAGATCTTCTAGACATCTCCGATAAATATTGAGTTTGGCGGAAGCACCTGTGAGAACTATACTTGAAAAATGTTCAACGTTAGAATTAACAACACGAATATTCCCCACACGTGTTGTGTGAACTAGTGCAATCAATCGTGCATAAGCGTTGAAAATTTGAAAGTCACGAGGTTACTGATATAAAATTAAGCCTCAAATCATTGCTTTCAAAGACCGTCATCGCTGACCATCTCCAAAAGCCTGCCTTATGGCGATTACAGTTCCAGATTCAGAAAACGTTAAAAGAAGTTGTCTGGTTATGTCGATTTAAGTCCGGATTTATGTCTACTGAAGCTAGGAAGTTATCGGTCCAGATTAGTTCGATATGCTGATATGCGAGAGTCCGTGTCCTTGTTTTGTTATATGATTAGGCAAGGTAGTTTAAGTGTTCGGCCTAAGCTAGAAGATGGTTCGGCATTCATCATGGCTCGGTCTAAAGGTTGTTCGGCCAAATTATCGTCCGGCCAAAATATCATTCGGCTTAACTGCCGTTCGGCCAAGCTATCATTCGACGAAACTATTGTTCGGCCTAAACTTGTTTGGCAAAATTCTCGTTCGACCTAACTATCGCTCGAATTAGTTAGCGCTCGGCAAAGTGACGTTCAGCCAAAATTCCATTCGATCGAGACAACACTCAGCATCCTCCCCGCTAACTCATGCTTCCTTCCAAACCTTCCATCCCACCGTTCGGCACGTGGTGAGTCACACTGTACCAGAATTATGCCGAGCCTTAACATTCGGCCCTGCACTCTTAACTACAGTTCCATTCTTCTCCTCCATCCACGTCGAACGACAAGAACAGGTAACTCGGCGAGTCATCCCAGATCATGCCGTACGACATCCTAACCACCTCCAACACTTCCTCTATTCTTTCCCTTCTCCCGGTTTTCGTTCGGCACGAAAGAGCTAGGCCGAACTACAACACATCACCCAGCAACTCCAACGTGAGATCACCCCTGGTCATTATTCCTCACCTCACATCACTCAGCCCCAACGATATCCTAACCAAGGTTTGCTTCCTCCATCCGCGTGACCCTCTCGGCTACGGTTCTAGTGTGCAAACCTAAGTCTCTTATTGAAACTGTTTAATCATGGAAAGGATTTAGGTAGAAGGGATAATACCTAGTCGGTAGATCGAAGCTGGGGTAGGATTGATTAGGTTTTTTAGTGTCCGATTAAGAGGCAAGGATTGCAAGTTCTTGAGGAATAACAGAAATAAAAGTGGAAAAGAGGGGAGAAGGAGGACGCCGGATTTTATAGGGAAGAAGAGGAAGGTGAAGAGGCTATAACCGGTAGAGCCAGTCAAGAAGGTACCGTTCGGCACGCATAGAACATTCGGCTTTGACCGCATCGTTCGGTCCCGGCTCACAAAGCCACTCGGCACACGAGAAGTGTCCGGTCTCGGCTGCATCGTTCCGCACACACATTACGTTCGACATGCGCCATAATCCCATGATGAGAAGTGAACCAAGGGTCGAAGACGAGCTCAGAGGACACGTTATTCAAAGCGCATCACGTCCGATCACGCGATACACTTTGCGGGGCAAGTGTTACCTAGGGAATTGTCCGGGAAACTTAGTACTCGGCCTCTCCTATCGGTCGGTCAAGTTGGAGCGTTCGGCAGCACAACACGTATGGCATCCAAGAAGCACTCGACGTCCAAGCTCAGAAGGTATCTATGGAACGTTCGGCATCAATGAGCGTTCGGCACATTAAGACCATTCGGCAAGAGCGCATCGCTCGGCATCATAAGATCGTTCGGCATTGAATAGCGCTCGGCACCTAGGAGCGTCTAGCATTGAGAAACGTTCGGTGTTGAATACCGTTCGGCCAAAGAAGAGCACTCGGCATTGAATAGCGCTCGGCGTCAAGCGCAACGTTCGGCATCATACCGTTCGGCACATCAGGGAACGTTCGGTACCCATGAAGGTTCGGCATCCGATAGACATTCAACATGAGTCTCGCCCGGTCTCCCGAGACGTCCGACGATCAAAGATGGTTCGACATTCTCCTCAGCACGTTCGGCTTAAATTGTTGCTCGGACTACTCTTCCCACACAATGAACGTGTCATTCGACGTAAAGAGGATGGTTCGACGTTCGACCGTTCGGCCTGTTCGGTTCGACACACATGGCTTGTCCCATTTGGACGAAGATATTCAGATACCTGGCCCACCAGGGAAGTCCAACCCACCTTCGCCTATAAATAGAGGGGCAGGGGCACAGAAAAAAGGGGGAGATTTTAGAGAACACTGGGGAAACTCTGCCATTTTCAAGATTCATTCCAGACCTTATTTCTTTGTATCTTGCAACTGTATTCAAGTACTTACAAGCGGATTGTATCTGTAATCAAGCATCAATGAAAATAATAAAGATCAACTTCAAAGTGGACGTAGGCTACTACGCCAAACCACTATAAATTTGGTGTTCTTACTTTCTGCATTTGAATTTACATTCTGTTCTCCGTTTTAATTTACTTTCTTCATGAATCTCTCTACACAATCTTTCTGAGGCATAAAAATTTAAGATGAAAAATCTATATATCTGCTTAAAAATTTATACAAGCTTCAATTTGATGTTTAAAATATACATGTGCATGTATGTTTATGGAAAATATCATGTATGTAAATAAATATATATTCAAGAATTTATAACTTCAAAAGGATAAGATTTTAAAACTTATGACTATGTATACATGTCATATAAGAAAAGCTTATTGAGATTATATATATATATATATGTATGAATAAGCATGTGTATATCTAAATATATGAAATAAAATGGGTATAGGATGACAAAATATATAAGGGTATAGGTATATGTACATATGTTACTTAAGATAGTAAATAGGTAAAAGTATATGTTAATAGAAAATAATGTATATGTAAATTCCTTAATATATATATATATATATATATATCGTATATGAAAATAAATGTTTATACTTAGGGGAACATCATCATGGCAAGGTATCATTTCAAGCACCCAAACATTAAATCAAGTCATACAAAATCAAATCAATTCATAATAAATCAAATCATAACAAAAGGAAAATAAATTAAAAAGAAAATAAAAATTTATAAAATGGAAACCTGTACACAAATGCCTCAGGCCTAGTGCAACATCCCAAAATTTTGAATTTTAAATTCGGTAACTTGTTTAGATTTTTAAAATTTAAATTGAAAAGTTTCAAATGAAATAAAATATTTTTAATATTAAATACTACAAAGTTATATGGATATAAATAAATATTAGGTAGTTTAAGTTTTAAATAAATAATAATAATAAATAAAGAAAAGAAAATATAACAAACAAGAATTTGTGTTAAACAATAAAAAAAAATATAAGTGATAAAATTTGATGTTGATAGTTAACTTTAAATAGAAATAAAATTCAAGGTTTATGATTGTAATAAAATCACATGGTTACAAAATGACATATGAAAAACATATAAACTTGCATGTAAATTTGTAAACCAGGAAACAAGGAAACAAAAAAAAATGTAAGAAAAAAAGAAAGGAAAAAAAGGAAAAAATCTACAAAATAAAACAAAATAGTACTTACAAAAAAATCAAGTAAGATTATCTGTTAACTAAGATGGAAACATGAACATTAAATGCCATCTTCTCAGCATATATAAAATCATATCAGTCGAATTTAAATTTTGCTTAGTCAAAGCAAAAAAACAAAAATAAACAAATATCTAATCAAAGAAAAAGGTTGTACCAGTAAAACCTCCCCTTAGTATAAACCTCTTTCCTTTATATAAACACATCCATATTGTCTTGCTCGTTCATCATAACTTAGCATTTCAGAAACCAAATTATACAACTGAAACTAAAGTTTATAACTCAACTAAAAAGAGGAAAAACAGGCAGAAGGGTGTTCAGGAAAAATCAAACTGTTTTTTTTACAGAGCAGCTCTCTGTTCATCAAAATTTCATGTGAGTAAACATACACTTTAAAGCTTTAAGTTAATTAAAAACATTACAAAATTCAGTGATAATATAGTTTGTATATGTTTGGTTTTGAATATAGTTTCTGTGTTTATTCTGTAACATTCTGTTATTCTCTGTTGAAGTTACAGAGTCAAAATATTAAATCCAGATTCAAAATATTATCATCAACCTTTGTTAGGCTTAAAATTATCAATGAAACAGTTTCTTTAAACTTAGATTTTGGCATAAAAATCTGTTTCCTGCATGATAATGAAGAACAGATTTTGTAAACCAGTTTTACAGGAAATAGACAAATATATGATAAATTCAGATAATTTAAAACATTGATTCATTTGTATAACTTGAATAAGCAGCCAAAGATATGATTTTAAAATCAATATGATAATTTTTAATTGCGTATTCCAAGAGCAGTTCACGGTTGAACAAAAATGGTTCTTTTTCCATTTTCTAGTGATCGATCAAATAATTGTTGATGAAAATTGGTTTGAAGTTAGTTTATTGATTAAAGATTTTAGGAAAATTGTCGAAATTTTTTTCTATTGCGTAAATTGATGAATCAAGTTCGATTTAGGGTTACAGTTCGAGTTTTGAACGTGTTCAGTGGAAAGAGGATTGCGTCCTCTTGGTTTGATCGAGCTTCTTGCGATTCAAGGGAATGGAAGAGAGGAGTGTGGACGTGATATAGTCGGAGTTGTGGATTCTCTGGCGAATGACGCGAGGAGGACGAGGCAATTTGGTTTGGGTATGATCAAGTTTCAGTTTCGAAGAAAAGGTGGATTTTGATCCCGTGGTTTCTATGTCAAATCGAGCTTTGATTTCGAGTAGGAGGAAGAATTTCGACTTGCCAAAGGTCGCGATGGCCTTGCGCGATGTGTCAGGAGATTTCGGTGGGAACAACTCGAGTTGATACTCGGGTTGATGGTAAATCTGCTTCGAGTTAGTTTTGGGTGCGTTAGTATGTGTTCTGTATAAAAGTTTAAACTTAAACTTAGCTTAAGAAAAAAAATGAAAGGAAGAAGAAGAAGTAGGCATGAGAGGAGGAGAGGAAGAACTCGGGGAAGGGAAGAGAGAAACTCGAGTTTGACTCGAGTAAAAAAACCCGGGTTGCTCGGGTTTGTTTCAAAAAATGGGTTTAGCCCAATAAAATTTCAAGTTTTAATTAACCCAGCAATATTTAACAATGTTTTGAAATTTAATTAACTTTAGCCAATTAATTTAATTTAAGATAAATATTAAAGTTAATTAACATTAAAGCTTTTTGTAATAGAAATAAATTGATTTCGAAATAATTAAAGAAGATTTTTTTTAATGTTAATTAAGATAAATAATGACTATTTATTAATTGTTTGGAAATTAATTAAGAATGATTAATCTCTAGTTATAATTAAAGATTGGTAAATTAATAGTTAAGTATCTAATTAATTTGTTAATTAAGAATCGTTAATTAGATGATTAAGTTGATTAATTATAGTTGGTAGTTAACTAAAATAATTAATTAAAAAATAATTAATCAAGTTAATTAAAATTTAAATTAATTTATCCAAAATTAATCATTGATTTAAAAAATCAATAAAAATAATTATATGGTTAATTTATTAGATTACACTCACATTGATTGAAAATAATTAGCTATTGTTTTGCACTGGATTGTTATTTCTATTGTGATCGTAATACTGTGTGATGTGAATTGCCCTATACTGCACTGTAATTGTGATTTGTTGTTGTATTGATGTGGAAACCCCTTTGCCCGTAAAATGGCACTTTAACTTCGATGTGATAGGGAGTCGGATTTCAGTTAGTTATCTGAAACCCACATCGAACCCTGAATATGAATCTTAATGATTGATATGTCCGCGTGTTTTAAAATTAAACGCTCACTATTCGGTTTAGCCACGAAAGGACCTTTGTGTCATATAACCCATTTTGAATCGTGATAAGTCGAAATGGATAACATTTAAAGATCGGTGTTGAAGATCGGGTGTCTTCGAAAACGATATGATAACCTATCGATTGTCTCTACACTGAGTTGCTCCAGTATAGAGATTCCCTAAGTGATGGGAAGTCCGATCGGGATTGTGGATACCTGGATTTGCAAGGGCTTTTTCCTTTATTGGACGAAGTGCCTTCGGTTCTGTTCGAACCCGAAACAGACTTGTATGGTTGTATGTCTAACACTACGCTTTGAGGTATAAAGCAGATTTCTTTCAAATATGTATCTGTTGGGGGCAGAGAATTTATTCTCTTAGCTTAACGCCCTTCTCTGAGACGTACGAGCTCAGAGGTTATGTAGTTGAAGGTTATCAGCGATGTACTCCCAATTCGGTAGTATGGCATGCTAAGTGCTGCTGTGTGTTGATGATCATTTGTGATCAAAGCATGGCTTTCGTGTAAAGCGTAGCTTTGTGGACGAGATTTCATCGGACCTCACAACCTAGAAATGGTCGAAATAGGAAAGATGCGGCAAGGTTATGAGGGTCGCGCCCTTTAGGGTATGTCATTTCCTTCTAGAAAAAGGTGATGTCATGGTATGGAGCCTAGATATTTACCTATGTGGTAGCTCCAATCTCATTTACTATGTGGTTGTTGCTTTGTGGTAGAGGGCCCTCGGATAAAGGTCACAAAGAACCGGGAGCCGGCATATTCGTGTAGTAGTTACCTAGTTACAGAGGTAACCCGACCTTATTTTAGCAGAGAGCTGGTTAAGTTTTCGAGACGTCCCGCCAAAGGCATACCCATGTGGCAGTAGGGAGTTCCTTAGCCTGACCATTTGTTGGAAGTCCAAAGAAACAATACGAGCCCCATACAGTTTTAGTTGTATAACCTGCCATGCAGCGTGACGGTAACCTGCCACAAAACATGGTAGCTATAGTAAGCATACAATAATGGTTGTATGCTGGCTAAGATTAATATTATACTTTTAAAATGGCTTTCTACACTATGTACTAGTAATAATATCAAAGAACTTTTCTCGTATCAAGCATATTTGACTATCATAAGAAGAAATCTCCTCTAATTCTGCAATTGCATTGTGTGTGTGGCGGGAGGTCTTATGGTAGTTTCATTTTCCAAAGGCATAACGATTTTTCTTTTATAAATCTGTTTTATGTAAAAGCAACTGTTTTGTTTACTCATACCAGCCCCATGATTGACCCGGAGTTTATTGTTTCTTTTCTATACTCTGGGTGCCCATAATTTCTACACGGGCAGCCTAGTAGCAGGTTTCCGTGTTCGGTTGTTAGCAGTATTTTTGGAGCCTTTGCTTTGAAGATATTTTAGAAGCTGTTGAGATCTCAGGTGCTTAGCTTTTGGAAGTTCGCTATCACTTCATTCCTTTGAAGACTTTTGGATATATGATCTCTTTTTGTACTATTATGATGTTTATTTGGAGTTGTGATATATGTATAAAAATACTCTGATGTAGTAATGGATATTATGTTGATGTCGTATCTGTGATGTAGTGTATGATATTCATTCTGTTTTCGCTATTTTATATTCATCTGATGTTGTTATAAGCTCCATCCGACTGGTGTTTGATGTTTGAATCTTTGGCAGTCGAATGCAAGTGAGGTATTTAGTGTCAATTTTCGAACATTGGATTTTGGATCGTGACAAAGTGGTATCAGAGCTAAAGGTTGAGTAAGAACTTTAGCTACAGAGTATAACACATTAGATGGCTCATTAGAGATAGGGTGAAGTATACTCTAGAATGAGTATAACTGAGACCGAAACTCCAAATTTTCTTAGTCTATTTCTTTTACTGCTGATATTCCTTAAGATATTTCGTCTAAATATCTAAATCAATTTTATTACTAATTACAGATAGTAAGAATGAGCGGACGAAGAGGAAGAGCTAGGGGTCAAGAAAATGCCACAGCACCTAGTCAAGTTCCTCCAACAGTAGTAGCAGCAATACCTATTCAGCAGCAGCCGAATCTGGCTAATTTATATAAGAATTTCTCAAGGCTTGGTGGTAAACCATTCACCGGCAAGGAGTCGATTGTTGAGGCTCAAGCATGGATCAGATCATGTGAGAAAATCTTTAGAGGGCTAAAGCTGCAAGACGATCAGAAGCGACTCGTAGCTTTTTGGAAACTTCAAGGAGAAGCCTTAGCATGGTGGAAGACAGTTATTGTAGATAAGCTAGAAGACGAGTTTACTTAGGAGAAATTTAAAGAAATATTTGAGAAGCGCTATCTGCCATCGGCTGGAATTTCTCGAATGTACCAGGAATTCATGGACTTAAAGGAGGGGAGCTTGTCATTCAAGGAGTATCTAAACAAATTCAACGAATTGTCTCGTTTTGGTCCAGAATTGGTTAACACACCTTTCAAGAAAAATGAAAAATTTATTCGTGGGATGAATAAGAAATTCCACTAGAGGATGACTAGCCATGTTAAGGAATCCTTTTCAGATTTAGTTGATATGGGACACAGATATGCCACACTTGATATGCAAGAAGCCCCGGTGGAGAAAGGAAAATCGGGCAATCAAAATTGGAAGAAGCGAAAATTTGGAGACAAGAAACCATGGCAGGGTAAGGAGAAAAAGAAGAGTAATCAGGGAAGCATAGCAGAGAATGTCACTTGTTATAATTGCTTGGAGAAGGGCCATTATTCTAGCAGATGTACAAAGCCTAAGAGACAAGTCAATCAACCTGTACAAGCGAAGCCCAGAAAATGTTATTATTGTCAGAAAGTGGGACATGAAGTTAAAGACTGCCCAGTTATAAAGCGAGCTCAGACAGCAAAGGTGTACGCAGTCAAAGACCAACCTGCATCTTCCAAAGCAGAAAAGGGAAAAGGACTTTTGGAAGGTAACCTCATTATTTATGATAGCATTGTTAGAGTTCTATTTGACACGGGCGCTACATACAGTTTCATCTCTCAACAAGCTATAAATGAATTAAATCTCGAACCTGATTTTGTTGATGAGCCTATATGCGTAAAGAATCCAGTTGGTGGTCCCGCGAACCTTTATCTTCGATGTAGAGATATTCCTATCTCATATTCTTGTTATCAATTCCCTATCGGTCTCTTTGTCCTTGATTTTAATGAGTTTGAAATCTTACTCGGAATGGATTAGCTAGCTAAATATGAAGCCAAATTGGATTGCAACAATTGGTTGATTTCAATCAAAACCGGATTTGGAGATTTTATCGAGATTTCTTGTGAGGACCCTAGTCCTAAAAGAGAAGGGTTGATGTATAATTTGGGTTATCCTGAACCCAGTCTGGAGTCCATACCCATTGTTAGAGATTTTTCGGACGTGTTCGGAGAAGTGAAATCCTTACCTCCACATCGAGAAATAGAATTCAAAATTGAACTTGTACCCAATGCTCGTCATGTCGTTCACGCAAGTCGCAGGATGGAACCCAAGGAAAATGTTGAATTAGTTCAGCAAACCGATGATCTACTAGCAAAAGGGTTAATTCGACGCAGCGTTTCTGAATGGGGTTCAGTAATCGTGTTTGTTGCTAAATCGGACGGATCTTTGAGATTGTGTGTAGATTACCGTGATCTCAATAAGCTGACTCTCAAGAATAAATTTCCACTACCTAGAATTGATGATTTGTTTGATCAATTGCACGGCGCTCATTTCTTTTCAAAGATGGATCTAGCTCAAGGATTCCATCAAATACGAATCACCGAAGATTGTGTCCATTTGACCGCTTTTAGGGGTCCTAATATGTTCTACGAATGGTTAGTCATGCCTTTCGGGCTAACCAATGCTCCAGATACTTCGTGGATCTTATGACTCGTGTGTTTTGGGAAATATTGAATAAATTTGTGCTTGTGTTTATTGATGATATTTTGATCTATTCCAAGATCGAATAGGAGCATGCCGAGCATCTTAGAATCGTTTTAGAGATTTTGAGGAGAAATATTCGATTCGTAAAATTTTCCAAATGCCACTTTTGGGTCAAAGAAGTTAAATTTCTCGGCCATATTGTTAATGAAAAAGGAATTTCTATTGATCCTAAAAAAATTTCCGCTATTCTTGATTGGAGAAAACCCACTACCCCAAAAGAAGTTCGAAGCTTTTTGGGTTTAGCAGGCTATTATCGGAAGTTTGTTCAGGACATTTCTAAGATTGCTAGTCCGTTGACTAAGCTAATAATGAAAGATGTAAAGTTCAATTGGACTCCGAAATGTGATGAAGATTTTCAGGAGTTGAAGAAAAGATTAACCACCGCTCCTGTTCTCGCTATTATCAACGGGAATTAGGGACTATCTGTTTATACAGACGCTTGCGGTGATGGTCTGGGTGCGGTATTGATGCAGAATGGGAAGGTAATAGCCTACGCGAGTAGACAATTACGTCCTCATGAAAGAAACTACCCGACCCATGATTGGGAACTCTTAGCTGTTATCTTCGCTTTGAAAATATGGCGACATTATCTTCTGGGTAAGAATCTTTTCAGCTTTCTTAACAATTTATGAATTTAACTTAACTTAATAATTATACTTAATGAACTCTCTTTCTCTACGTGAAAAATTTGAATTATTCACTGACCAGAAATCTTTGAAATACCTCTTCACCCAAAAAGATTTAAATCTGCGACAACAACGTTGGTTGGAATTTCTAGCATCTTATGATCTAGATATCCAATATACGCCGGGAAAAGCCAATGTAGTTGCCGATGCTTTAAGTAGGAGACATGTTGTTCTTGCATATCTTGTTGTTACCCCTACTCTCCTTGAAAAAATCGCCAGCAAGCAAACTGAAGACAAGTTTCTTCGAGAAATTCGTAGAAGAATATGTCGAGGTGAAGATTCTAGTTTTGAAATTGATGGTAATGGAGATATAAGGATGAAAGGCAGGATTTGTGTCCCGGACATTCCTGATCTGAAACATGAAGTGTTAGACGAATGTCACAAATCTAAAATCAGTATCCATCCAGGAGTTAATAAGATGTATGGAGATATCAAAAGAACTTTCTGGTGGAAGACGATGAAAAGGGACATATCTATATACGTGAGTCGCTGTGCTACTTGCCAACAAATCAAAAGAGATCAAAATAAAATAGCGGGTTTACTTCAGCCTTTAGAGGTACCCAAGTGGAAATGGGATCAAGTATCGATGGATTTCATCGACGGGTTGCCTCGTACTCAGAAAGGCAATGAAGCAATTTGGGTTATTGTGGACCGTTTGACTAAGACAGCCACTTTTTGCCAGTGAAATCTACCCGCACGGCTGCAAGTTTAGCCGAGTTATATGTGAAAGAAATTGTTCGTCTCCACGGTATTCCTAGCAGTATAGTTAGTGATCGTGACCCGATCTTCACTAGTAGATTTTGGGAGGCATTTCAAGACGCATTGGGAACAAAACTGAATTTCAGCACAGCTTATCATCCACAATATGATAGGCAGACTGAGAGGATTAACCGAATCTTAGAAGACCTATTGCGTGCTTGTATGCTTGATTTTGGCGGTTCTTGGGAGAACCATTTACATCTGGTTGAGTTTTCATATAACAACAGCTATCAGGCCAGTATAGAGATGGCTCCTTTTGAAGCTTTATATGGTCGTCCGTGTCGATCGCCGGCATGCTAGATTGAGGCTGGTGATAGACTCGTTCTTGGACCGAATATGATTAAAGAGGCCACAGAAAAAGTTAATTTTATACGGAAGAAATTGAGGACGGTTCAGAGTCGTCAAAAGAGTTATTATGATCGCAGAAGAAGAGATTTGGAATTTCAGATTGGAGACTCTATTTTTCTCAAAGTATCTCCAATGCGAGGAGTATTAAGGTTTGGGAAGACCAGTAAGCTGGCACCACGATATATTGGTCCTCTTTCTATTCTGGAGAGGATCGGTTCTCTAGCCTATCGAGTGCAGTTGCCTAGCTGGTTGTCTGGCGTGCATGATGTGCTCCACATTTCTAATCTTTGAAAGTATGTGCACGATCCAGATAGTATTGTTGAAGAAGCTGCTCGGCAGGATCTCGAAATCACTCCCAATTTAACAGTTAGAAGAGAACCAATAAAGATTGCAGACCGCGATGAAAAGCGATTGAGAAACAAAGTTGTGAAACTGGTTAAAGTTCAATGGAGTGGCGATCCAAAGGACTGCACTTAGGAAACTGAAGATAATATGCAGAAATCGTATCCCAATTGCAGAGTGGATATCTTGGCTTAAACTCGTAAGCCATTTCCTTAATTTTTCTGAATTCGTATATTCTTTGTTTGCTTTTCTCTCTCTTTCAAATTTCGAGGACGAAATTTTCTTAAGGGGGGGTATTTGTAACATCCCAAAATTTTGAATTTTAAATTCGGTAACTTGTTTAGATTTTTAAAATTTAAATTGAAAAGTTTCAAATGAAATAAAATATTTTTAATATTAAATACTACAAAGTTATATGGATATAAATAAATATTTGGTAGTTTAAGTTTTAAATAAATAATAATAATAAATAAAGAAAAGAAAATATAACAAACAAGAATTTGTGTTAAACAATAAAATAAAATATATGTGATAAAATTTGATGTTGATAGTTAACTTTAAATAGAAATAAAATCAAGGTTTATGATTGTAATAAAATCACATGGTTATAAAATGACATATGAAAAACATATAAACTTGCATGTAAATTTGTAAACCAGGAAACAAGGAATCAAAAAAAATGTATGAAAAAAAGAAGAAAAAAAGGAAAAAATCTACAAAATAAAACAAAATAGTACAAAAAAATCAAGTAAGATTATCTGTTAACTAAGATGGAAACATGAACATTAAATGCTATCTTCTCAGCATATACACAATCATATCAGCCGAATTAAAAAATTTCTTAGTCAAAGCAAGAAAACAAAAATAAACAAATATCTGATCAAAGAAAAAGGTTATACCAGTAAAACCTCCCCTTAGTATAAACCTCTTTCCTTTATATAAACACATCTATATTGTCTTGCTCGTTCATCATAACTTAGCATTTCAAAAACCAAATTATACAACTGAAACTCAAGTTTATAACTCAACTAAAAAGGGGAAAAAAAGGCAGAAGGATGTTCAGGAAAAATCAAATTGTTTTTTTACAGAGCAGCTCCCCGTTCATCAAAATTTCATGCGAGTAAACATACACTTTAAAGCTTTAAGGTAATTAAAAACAATACAAAATTCAGTGATGATATAGTTTGTATATGTTTGGTTTTGAATATAGTTTCTGTGTTTGTTCTGTAACATTCTGTTATTCTCTATTGAAGTTACAGAGTCAAAATATTAAATCCAGATTCAAAATTTTATCATCAACCTTTGTTAGGCTTAAAATTATCAATAAAACAAGTTTGTTTAAACTTAGATTTTGGCATAAAAATTTGTTTCCTGCATGATAATGAAGAATAGATTTTGTAAACCCAGTTTTACAGGAAATAGACAAATATATGATAAATTCAGATAATTTAAAACATTTATTCGTTTGTATAACTTGAATAAGCAGCCAAAGATATGATTTTTAAAATCAATATGATGATTTTTAATTGCGTATTCCAAGAGCAGTTCACGGTTGAATAAAAATTGTTCTTTTTCCACTTTCTAGTGATCGATTAAATAATTGTTGATGAAAATTGGTTTGAAGTTAGTTAATGATTACAGATTTTAGGAAAATTGTCGAAAAAAAATTCTATAGCGTAAATTGATGAATCGAGTTCGATTTAGGGTTACAGTTCGAGTTTTGAACGTGTTCAGTGGAAATAGGGTTGCGTCCTCTTGGTTCGGTCGAGCTTCTTGAGATTCAAGGGAATGGAAGAAAGGAGTGTGGACGTGATATAGCCGGAGTCGTGGATTCTCTGACGAACGACGCGAGGAGGACGAGGCAATTTGGTTTGGGTATGTTCAAGTTTCAGTTTCGACGAAAAGGTGGATTTTGATTCCGTGGTTTCTGTGTCGAATCGAGCTTCGATTTCGAGTAGCAGGATTCATTTTGACTTGCTGAAGGTCGTGATGGCCACCGGAGCGGCGGCGCGGCGACATGCACATGCACGGCCTTGCGCGATGTGTCAGGAGATTTCGGTGGGAACATCTCGAGTTGATACTCGGGTAGATGGTAAATCTGCTTCGAGTTAGTTTTGGGTGCATTAGTATGTGTTCTCTATAAAAGTTTAAACTTAAACCTAACTTAAGAAAAAAAATGAAAGGAAGAAGAAGATGTAGGTACGAGAGGAGGAGAGGAAGAACTCGGGGAAGGGAAGAGAGAAACTCGAGTTTGACTCGAGTAAAAAAACCTGGGTTGCTCGAGTTTGTTTCGAAAAATGAGTTTAGCCCAATAAAATTTCAAGTATTAATTAACCCAGCAATATTGAACAATGTTTTGAAATTTAATTAATAAATAGCTAAATAATTTAATTTAAGATAAATATTAAAGTTAATTAACATTAAAGCTTTTTGTAATAGAAATAAATTGATTTCAAAATAATTAAAGAAGATTTTTTTAATGTTAATTAAGATAAATAATGACTATTAATTAATTGTTTGGAAATTAATTAAGAATGATTAATCTCTAGTTATAATTAACGATTGGTAAATTAATAGTTAAGTATCTAATTAATTTGTTAATTAAGAATTGTTAATTAGATGATTAAGTTGATTAATTATAATTCGCAGTTAATTAAAATAATTAATTAAGAAATAATTAATAAAGTTAATTAAAATTTAAATTAATTTATCCAAAATTAATCATTGATTTAAAATAATCAATAGAAATAATTATATGGTTAATTTTCACATTGATTGAAAATAATTAACTATTGTTTTGCATCGGATTGTTATTTCTGTTGTGATCGTAATACTGTGTGATGTGAATCGCTCTGTACTGCACTATAATTGTGATTTGTTTCTGTATTGATGTGGAAACCCCTTTGCCCATAAAACGACATTTTAACTCCGATGCGACAGGGAGTCGGATTTCAGTTAGTTATCCGAAACCCACATCGAACCCTGAAGATGAATCTTAATGATTGATACGTCCACGTGTTTTAAAATTAAACGCTCACTATTCGGCTTAGCTGGGAAAGGACCTTTGTGTCATATAACCCATTTTGAATCGTGATACGTCGAAATGGATAACATTTGAAGACCGGTGTTGAAGACCAGGTGTCTTCGAAAACGATAGGATAACCTATCGATTGTCTCTGCACTGAGTTGCTTCGGTATAGAGATTCCCTAAGTGATGGGAAGTCCGACCGGGATTGTGGATACCCAGATTTGCAAGGGCTTTTTCCTTTATTGGACGAAGTGCCTTTGGTTCTGTTTGAACCCGAAACAGACTTGTATGGTTGTATGTCTGACACTACGCTTTGAGGTATAAAGCAGATTTCTTTCAAATACGTATCTATTGGTGGTGGAGAATTTATTCTCTTAGCTTAACACCCATCTCTGAGACGTACGAGCTCAGAGGTTACGTAGTTGAAGGTTATCAGCGATCTACTCCCAATTTGGTAGTGTGGCATGCTAAGTGCTGTTGTGTGTTGATGATCATTTGTGATCAATGCATGGCTTTCGTGTAAAGAGTAGCTTTGTGGACGAGACCTCATCGGACCTCACAACCCGGAAATGGTCGAAACAGGAAAGATGCGGTAAGGTTATGAGGGTCGCACCCTTAGGGTATGTCATTTCCTTCTGGAAAAAGGAGATGCCATGGTATGGAGCCCAGATATTTATCTATGTGGTAGCTCCAATCTCATTTACTGTGTGGTTGTTGCTTTGTGGTAGAGGGCCCTCGGATAAAGGTCCCAAAGGACCGGGAGGTGGCATATTCGTGTAGTAGTTACCTAGTTACAGAGGTAACCCGGCCTTGTGTTGGCAGAGAGCTGGTGAAGTTCTCGGGACGTCCCGCCAGAGGCGTACACATGTGGCAGTAGAAAGTTCCTTAGCCTGACCATTTGTTGGAAATCCAAAGAAACAATACGAGCCCCATACGGTTTTAGTTGTATAACCTGCCATGCAGCATGGCGGTAACCTACCACAAAACATGGTAGCTATAGTAGGCATACAATAATGGTTGTATGCTGGCTAAGATTAATATTATACTTTCAAAATGACTTTCTACACTATGCACTAGTAATAATATCAAATAACTTTTCTCGTACCAAGCATATTTTACTATCATAAGAAGAAATATCCTCCAATTCTGCGATTGCATTGTGTGTGTGGCAGGAGGTCTTAAGGTAGTTTCATTTTCCAAAGGCATAACGATTTTTCTTTTATAAATCTGTTTTATGTAAAAGCAACTGTTTTGTTTACTCATACAAGCCCCATGACTGACCCGGAGTTTATTGTTTCTTTTCTAAACTCTGGGTGCCCATAATTTCTACACGGGCAGCCTAGTAGCAGGTTTCCGTGTTCGGGTGTTAGCAGTATTTTTGGAGCCTTTTCTTTGAAGATATTTTAGAAGCTTTTGAGATATCAGGTGCTTAGCTTTTGGAAGTTCGCTATCACTTCATTCCTTTGAAGACTTTTGGATATATGATCTCTTGTTGTACTATTATGATGTTTATTTGGAGTTGTGATATATGTATAAAAATACTCTGATGTAGTAATGGATATTATGTTGATGTCGTATCTGTGATGTAGTGCATGATATTCATTCTGTTTCCGCTATTCTATATTCATCTAATGTTGTTATAAGCTCCATCCGATTGGAGTTCGATGTTTGAATCTTTGGCAGTCGAATACAAATGAGGTATTTAGTGTCGATTTTCGAACATTGGATTTCGGATCGTGACACCTAGCTTCTACTGTACATTTCCCTTTTCATCTATATATACGGCGATCCTGGTTTGTTCAATTGTTCACATGTTCACATGTTCACTTGATATATGTATAAAAAAATAAGTTACAGAAAAAGCTTGAAGCAAGAAAATAAAAAGCAGCAGTTCGCCATTATTTTAAAATATGACACCTTTGTTTTGTTACTGTTATTTTTATACTCATAAGTATAAGCGAGTGTTGTTAAATCTTGATCTGGAACAAGAATATATGCATCTGATATGTGAAAATGTATGTATGTATGAGTGTTGGTCACCTGAACTTACAGTAGTATATGGAAAACACCTCTGTTCTTAGAAATGTTGACATTTTGCAAATTTTAAAAATCAATTTCTCTTTATACATTTTGCTTTAGGCTATGATTCCATAGAGAAACTTGTTTGTTTTTAGATGTAGTTTATTTTAAAATTCATTTCGAGCTCTAACATTAAGTATGAAGGGAGAGAAGCTTGTTTTATAGTAGACAACTTAGAAATGATAAAATTCAAACATCGAAATTTGATCTCTACTTTACATGAATGTGTTAGTTTCCCAAATTCATGAATTTTGGAAGTCGTTTGGGAATTTTTAGTCAAGTGTGGGATGAGATAGAGGAGGATGACCAGAAATTGGTTCTCGGTGGATTCCAGGTTACCGAGGTGATTTGGGGGTTGTCATTGATTGTGGAGGAGGCGTGAGTGGTGGGGAGTCCACGAAAAATAGCCCGGGTGTTTTTAGTTGCTCGTGTTGGTGGGTCGTAGTTGATCTAGGGTTTTAGGGTGGTTTGTGGATGGGTTCGGTCATGAGGCGATGGTGAAGCGGAGAGGGAAAGTTAGGCGTGCACAGGTGGGGGAAAAAGTGGAGGTGATGGTGACGAACCTCTGGGCGAGGTCTGGTGGGTGTTGGTGGTCGGAGGTGGCGTGGTGAGGTGGATCATTTGGCACGGTTGTTTCTAGTTTTTGGGTTGAGTGTGTTTGTTTCGAGCTAAGGTTGTGTGGTGGGTTTCAAGTGGTGGGATGGGGTTGCGTAGGCATGGGCCACTTGTGGCGGCAGTCGGTGGCTTAGGTGGGTAATAAGCGATGGCGTGTACGTGCACGACTCCATGTTTTAAAACAGAGGTAAAATAAGAACCAGGAAGAAAGAAGAAGAGAAAGGGGAATAGGCTGGGAAAAAAAATAATGGGCCAAGGGAAAATGGAAAGAAGAGAAAGGGAAAAAAAAAGAAAAGAAAAAAGGGAAAGGAAAAGAAGAAGGAAAAAGGAAAGGAAGAGAGGAGAAAAGGAAGGTAAAGTAAGAGATGAGTAAAAGGAAAAAGAGAAATGGAATATATATATATATATATATATTAATATGATAATTTAAATATTTAAAACATAAAAATTTATTTTCATTTTAAATTCAAATCAATATGAAGATCTTTACATCTATATCCTAGTACCCGATAATTTTAAATTGGTATTATGAATCTTCCATAAAATTAGAGTTAATGATATTTTATAATTAAAATAGGCAATTAATTGTATTATTATTTGGCTCAAGATTTATATAAATTAACAATATTGGATATCAAGTAGAGTGTTTTATTTTAATTAACTAGTAATAACTTATTGTATAATTTCTTTAATTTGTAATTATTTTGGATTGAAAACATAAGTGGACTCAATTAATTAAATTTATTAAAATTCTGATGTGAAATTGTTTGATATTGTTATTGATCATTAATTTTGTTAACAATCTATATCTTGGTTTAATTCTATTGGATATTTATTTTAAATTATTATTATCTGTGTTAATAAATGGTTAGACAAATTAAAATAATGAGATTAAAGTGATGATACGTTTTATTTGAAATAAAATCTGTAATAGATTCCCATATTTGAATATTGTTACCCCAAATAATAAATTGTTTATTTTAAACAATTTACTTCCTTGAATTTATTACTTGGATTCGAAGAGACCGGGATCAGATATCAGTGTTATCCGGGACCACTTCGATTTGAAAATCGCTACAAACCTTTATGGGTTTGATTATAAAGCCTAATAGGCGGAATTGAATAAATTAAGTAAATTTGACTATTTTAAATAAGTAACCGTATCTAGACATTATTACAATATCGATGGATTTTCTGTGGAAGTGTTTGGTTATAACAAGATAAAAACTCGCAGTTTGTACGAGTTACCTTGGTTTTTAAAGAATTTTTATAACTTAAGTATTTCAAATAAAGTGTGTTTACTCACACTGGTTTCCAACCTGACTCGGGTATTACTTTATTGTAATGTTCGGGTCAGACCAAGTATTGCAATTTTCAGGATTTGGACGCTTTGGAGCTCAGGAGACGAGCTGGATGGCAGAGTCATATTGATTATATTCCGCTGTGTTTTGTGGGTTGTATTTTAGTATTTAGGGACAAGTTATTATAACTATCCAGATTTATTTTTTTATAATTGTACTCCGATAACTTGTATATATATATATATATATATATTAACAGTTACATCTTTTCTTTGTATAAAATGCTGCTGTTGTATATTATATTTTGTTCCGCTGCGATTGTGAGATTCTATGCTGTCATTTCTATTTTCTTATTCTATCTCTTTTTCTCAAAACCCTAAAAACCTGGTTTTTTGGCACACGATTGCTCGACACTCTATACATTGGACATATTATTGTCGATTTTCATGGGTTGAAAATCGCTCAGTCGTTACACGTGGTATCAGAGCTGAAGGTTAAGCGAGAACCTTGGCTCTGGTGGGGATTACTCATTAGAGATAGGGTCAGTGGTACCCTAGAATGAGTTGAGAGTATATATGAGAGCCTACTTGTCATTTTCTTATATAATGATTTTAAAAAACGATTTTCAAAAATAATTTTTATATAAGGTTATATTTTGGTATATAAAGAAGAACTTTTTTCGAATTATTATATTATATTAAGGTGATTGGTTGTAATTATTATAATTAAATAAGATTATAAGATTTAAGGGGTAAAACATGTAACGTCCCGCCTTTTTGCATGCTTTAAATCGACACACTAGCCAATTCAAACCATACGGAAGGGCGGATTGTTATGGGGTAAATAAGAAAAACAAGAAAGAAATAAAAGAAAACAGAATCTCGCAGCGGAAGGGTAAAATATAATAATAAAATATATAGTTTATAAATCTGTTTGCAAAACATTTATATAATACATATCAGAGTTACACATACCAATAACAAATGCAGCGGAACAGTGTGTAGTGCATTAGTATAAATAATAATAATATACATCTTCGTCCTCGTCCTCCAGAGCTAAATCTTCAAATCCTGAAACGCTCGGACTGACCCGAGCGAATTTGAAAAGACAAAACACTCGAGTCAGAACTAAAAGATCTTATGTGAGTTAAATTAACAGAAATAAATATGAGTGCAGTAAACTCAAGAGATGCTCGGGATTTACATCTCCTAAGGATCCGTTAAACTATTTACTATATAGTATATTGCGCTATTATAATAGTGTCTAATTGTAAAATAAAATTACTTTTTCTTAGCATTAAGGAGTTACCCATATAGCCCTTAACACGTAATAGTCCCAGTAGTCCATCCAATATCATAGTCCCTCCTAATCGGGAAGCCACCAGAGGATACCACACGGGCTACGGGAGAAATCCAAACTCGTACAAGGCGCGATAGGGTAGGTGACACGACACAACTAGGCAATGCCAGGGTAGATATACCAATTGCTATCCGGGCTGATGGAAACGCGTAGCCGCAGCTACCGCCCACCTCGAACAAACCCCCCCAAAAAATCAAAGTAAAAGTGGCCACTGAATCAATCCAAAGTCAAAGTATAATTCGAAGAGGAGTGTCCGATCAGAGGAATGACCTCATTGGCCCGAGAATCGCTCCTATTTTAGCCACCTTATGCCAACTCACGGGAGTCGGGTCCACGTATTTACCTTGCAGGAAACGCCTCCACCAACCTACTTCATTCTGGAATCTCCACTGCGTACACAGTTGTTAAAGTGGTTTTCGGAGTTGGCAGAGAGTATGACAACTTCCGATCCCGGTCTCTTCAACAACCAAACGTTATTATAACACCGCGGTCATTTAAAATAATTATACTTTCAAAACCAGAATAAAAAATCCATTTCAAATCCATATAAATCCGATATCATTTCCATTTCAAAAACAACTCATTTGATATTATTTCAAGTATATATTTTTTTTCCAAAATCATACTGCTTTAAAATATATAATATCTGGAAACCAACAATTTGAATTATAACTTCCAAAACATAATACTTGAAATTTACAGCTTTAAAACCATGACTTCTAAAACTTAAAGGGTTTGGATATTCAACAGTATATAAAATAAAATGGTTTAATTTTATATTATTTTGTAAAGAAAAATAAATCCCATGACTTTACAAATATTATTTCTTTAAATGAAGTCTAAACCATACCTTTAAATTTCACCTTTAGTTTCCAAAACCACTTCAATTTTCATATATATCAAACTTTAAATACTTCATTTCCAAGAATTAAAACTTTGGAATTTTTTTTTAAACAATTAAATGTCCTATTATTTAGTTTGAACTATTTCATACTAACCCATAATCATTTAAATAAACTCAAATTTACCTATAACTAAATATTTCTGTTAATTCATTTAATATAGAAATATTCATTTAATTCATCTTGAATAAAAATCCAGTTATAAATATCATACCTTTAAAATTTCCAAGTTTAACAGGTTTACATCAACTTATGGAGTTAAATTTTTAAATAGCTCAATTCCAAATAAATTTCCAATTTATATTTCAAATCTTAAATTGAGTTGAATCATTTAAAACTCTGTATATATATACAATAACTTAAACCTGTACTTGAACATATAACATGAATTATCAAACTCCATTTTCACTTATTCAATTTTTTATTTATCATATTTATACATAGCTTAAATTCACAATTTAACTATATATGTATATAAAATATTTAAAAATATCAAAACTTAATATTTATTAAACCGTATCCTATCAAAACCATAGAAATCATTTTGAAAATAATTATATATAGACCGACGGTGTCTGTATAGAATTCTCTATCCTATGGTCAAGTGATACAGATATTTATCATTTCAATCCGCAATTTAAAATAAAAATGCGGTTGTATATCATTTCAAACTGCAATCCCGAATGAAATGAAAATGCATGATGACTTGAAGTTTATACAATATAAAAGTAGCATCCATTCATCCAAATATAAATCATCAACCATTATTTGCAATCATCATCCAATTTAAACAATCATCGATATAGAGCATATAAATTATACAGGTAATAAATAACATGTATTAACTACAGTTTATATTCAATAATAAATTTAACTACTGTTAAACTAGCAGTTTATAGGCAAAAATAAATGTAAATTTAACTGGTAGTTAATATAAAATAAAAATAAATATAATCATGACAGGCAGTTAATATGCAAATAAATAAATTCTAACTGTCAATTTATATGCAATAATAAAAATTAATTAACAGTTAAATTAAATAAATGCGATTTGGTAGAGATAATGAATAAAACATGCCAAATAATCATAATTTTTTTTCTCATATCTTAAGTCAAATTAACAAACATAAGAAATTCTAGAAGTTGTGAGTGGGTTAAAACACTCACATTTTGAATTTAAATCGAATTTAAATCCGATTTAAACCCAAAAATTTGACAGTCTCCGAATCTGTCCAAACTAGCGTCAACGCGTCTGAAATTTTATTACGATCCTAACAAAAAAAATCTCGCGTGAAAACGAGGTCGTATGAGAAAGTTATAGCGAAAATTCGATTGAAAACAAAATTTAAATTAAAAACAAAATAAACAAATAACAAGTCACCTCTCCCTCAACACGTCAGCCGAGTCTTCTTCCCTATAAACGCATTCTCCTCTACAGGATCTCATTCGAACAGCACGCACGCAACCACCTCCATTGACCATGCTTTGACCGGGAATCACGAACGCCCTGGACCCCTATTTGACGAGCCGTCACCGCCGTTAGCCTCGTGACAACGCCCTCTACCCCGCAGTCCCCCTCCGTTCGCCTCCATCAACCGGCCGCCGCCACCAAATCTAGGGTTTGCCGAACCCTAAAACACAAATTCCCGGTGCCTCAGGCCCCTGCACAACCAACGAACACCAGCGCTAGCCTCCTCGCGACGAGCCTCACCAAACCCATGTTTCAATTTCTTCGATTGAAGCCTAAATCGAAAAGCCCCAAATCGACCATATGGGTTTCGAAATTTGATCTTTGACTGAATTTTTCTGGCTGAAATGAACGTCAATTACAGAAACAAACACCACCCGTAGATTCGTGTCGATGAAATCTACAACATATATTTTTTTGGAATTTTTTTGAGAATTTTAAATTTTTGACTTTGGATTTGATTTTTGAAATTGACCATGGATCTAGGGTTTCTAGCCATTGGAAGAAGAGAAGGAACTGATGAAATGAACGCACAACAAATGAGAATAGATGGGCTAGGGTTTATAACTGAGTTTATATAGATAGGTTAGAAATTTGAATAGATGGATCCGATAAACGAACGTGCTAACGCTAACGTGGCCCAAAAAGTCCGTTCTGACCCCGGAACGAAATTGGGTAAACCCATATATTGAAATAGGTATTTTAAAATATTCTGAACGCGATGGAAAAAGTTTCACCTCCAAATTCCATCGTATAAAGAAGTTATGCTGAAAACAATATTTTCAAATTGATTTCAAATTGATTTCACTTAAATTGATTTCAAGGCGTTTCGCGTTCGTACGATCAAACGACAAGTCCGATCGCTACGAAACTTGAAACCCTACAATAATTAACTGTTACGGATCCGATGAAAATGGTTTCGTCGAAATCCGAGTCCTTGACAAAAATGGCTATTTTTATATTAATTAAATAAATTCAAAATAAATAAATAAAATCCAATTTTATATTTAGATTCTAAAATTGACCCATTTTATCACTTTTGAAAATTCTTATCATTTACAAAGTTTCATACAAGTTTAGATGTCAAATTACAGAATGTAAATTTATAAATTTCAATATAAATCCTTAATCTCATTAAATTCACAAATTAAAATTTAACTTCCTAAAAATTTATATTAAATCAAAGAAATCAACGGTTATTCCATTTACATATTTCAAATCGATGGATTAAATATTAGATTCAAAATTTATTATCCTACTATTCTTCGACTACACTTAAATCCCTACAAATGTAGTATTTAGATGTTAAATTTTCATTTATTTCGATTAAACCTATTATCATATATTACTCTAATATACTGACAGGCTTACTTTTCCACCCTTTCATTTACCCAACTGCCATTTTATAAATAAACTTAACAATAGATTCATACTCTATTACATAAATGCATACCCTTTTATCTAAATTAAAATCTTCGTAACTTCAGACATTTAATCCATTTAATTCCAATTACTCCTTTCATTTAAATTTTAGATTCAAATCAATTTATAAAGCTTTACCTCCATTCTTTATATTCACTATTTATCATATTACCATCCTGGGTACCATTTATTTTAATATATATATATATATCCAGATACTTTACATTCTTCCATTTTTTATCTCAATTGCATAACATTAATTTATATTTGTTGCAATGGTTCCCGGTTTAATTGAACGAACTATGTATATAACTCATAACAATTGTTGTAAAACTCTCAATCCCACATTTATAAGTATATCCTTATCCGTTATATCTATTAATTAAATAAATTCCATTTTTAAGTCCTTTAATTTATCACTAAATTTCCATTTACCTTTCCCATCAAATTTGAATCCCATCAAATTAATATAACCAATCAGATTTCCATTCACACTTTATTATAAACCTAAAATTTGCAATTTATTATCTTTTATTGATTTTATACAATTACCATTAACTTTACATTCCATTGCTATCCAGTATATATTTATTCATCAATCAATTCGATATTTATTCTTCTTTCCTTCTATTTGATAAATAACCTAGTATACATTTATATACATTCATTTCATTCCATTCATTTATGGGTATTGCATTGAAATTTAATTTGTTAACTAATACCAACGTTATTATCATTAATTTCAACTGGATTTCCAATTTTATTCAATACCCTGAACAAATAACATATATATTAATCAAATCCTTACATTTGTTTTTCTCATGTTCCCTAAAAAAAATCAAATCATAACATTTAAATGATTTTATTGAATTGGAATTTTATTCAAGTCATAAATTATTAACTTGCATTAGCATGATTCCTTAATTTATTCCAATTTCTATAAATATGTCTTAAGTCACCATTTACATAAATTAAATTTAGCGTTTATTTCAATATTTGCTTATAATTTAAAGTTTCTACTAAATTAAATTACAAAACTTATAAATTTTAACCAATTTTAATCCACTAAATTTACGGGTCGTTACAAAACATGTATAACAAAATAGAAATTTGGGTAAGGATTAATTATACAAACAAGTTAAACTAAAAATGGACTTAAACCAGGGATTAAAATTTTGAAAATTTCGAAAGTATTTTTCGAAGTATTTTAAAATGAAATAAGTTACCCTGATTATATTTTTCCAGAAAATTATGATGGAATATATGATGTATTTGGTTTCTAGATATGATAATTATCATAAATGGTTGGCTGTGTCTTAATAAAGGATGTTTATTACAAAATAAGCAATAATAAAACAAAGTGAAATGATTTAAGGAAGTAAAATTATATAAGCATGAATCATGAATTAAAAATTGATGTTAAGTGTAAAGATTTGAATCTAGTCCCAAAAATTTTGAAATCGTTTTAAAGTGTTGAAGGAAATAACAAATAATATTATTTAGAATATTTTTAAATATAGAAATCTTTGTTTTAAAACAAGAGTTGTTTTGAAGATGAATTTGTTTGGATTGAAAACCAAGAATGGTTTAAAATTCAAAGTGTGACTGGAGGGATAAATGTGCATATATGGGGATATATGCACGCGCACACACAAGCATGTATGATTTCAAGGTAAATTGAAATAAGTACCGGGAATTGAATTTTGGAATCCTTCTGAGAATGTGAAGTATAACCTAAAGGAAAATAATTTTTTTAGCTTATAAGTGGAAAGTGATATTAATAAGAATTTGAATTTGGGAGGTAGACATTTAAATCGAGAAGTCTAAAGGGATTAAACAAATTGGAATTTAACTCAGGGCAAGTTAAATAAGTTTTGAACTTATAGCCTGAAAATGGGCGATTTCAAGATGGAATTAAGATTTAACTTATGGAAGTAAATGAGTTAAATTGAAAAAGAAATTATGTATGATTTCAAAATGATTTTGAAGTAAAATTAGTTTCGAATTCTGTAAATTTGTGGTGGATGTTATTGATTGATGTTTTAGATGATTTAGGTGTTTATTTTCTATCAGTCTGCCTATTATTTACGGTATATAAACTATAAATTGGATTATTTCGAATAAATTCAGAAGTGGATTGAAATAGTATATATCCATTCCTGAAATTAAATGGAAACAAAACTTTATTTTGAAAACTATTAAATGATTTGATTTTTAGGAACAAAATTGAATTTATGGAAATGTAATCATTTTGAACTTAAGTTTAAAATGTTAAAAATGAATTCATCAATTGAAATTGTTTAAAGAATTAGATTTAAAAGTTTGAAATTATGATTGGGGAATAAATTAAATTCCGAAAATTGATTTGTTCTAAAAAGATTTGAGCTCTCACACTCGAACCTTAAAACAAATCCAAGTAAAACATAACTTAAATAAATATTTGAAGTTTGGGCTTGGTATTGAATCATTAAAGATTTAGATTGTTAAATTAAATATAAAGGGTTAATTGATTTAAGTGATTAAATCAGTATTTTGAAATCCAAACCCGAATTTATATAAATTGAGATAGTTGAAGCTTGTGAATGGAATTGAAATTAATTCAAATTAGAATTGAATTAAATTAATTGGAATTGTAATCGAAGTTGAATTGGTTCAAATTCAAATTGGGAATTGATTTGAATTGGAATAGGAATTGAACTTAATTCAAATTGGAATCTGGATTGAATCAATTCAAATGGAAGTGGAAATTGAAAATTGATTTGAATTAGAGATTGGAAATTGAATCAGTTTGACTATGAAACTATTTTTAAATAAATTATTTTAATATAAACAATTTAAATCTATCTTCTTAAATATTCATATTATTTTTGATTTGTAAAGCTTTTTAATATACAAACCATTCTTTTTAATACTCAAACTATCTTATATTAACGATTTAACTATTTTACAACTATTCAAGCTATTTTTTAATTCAACTGGTCAGAGTGAAAATTACTTATATTTAAATCATGGATTTAAATAGGAATTGTGACAAAATTGAAGTTATAACCCGAATGGAAATTCGAAGCAATTTTAGTTGGAACCGAAATCGGAATATTAAGGCAAAAATGATTTTGAAGTGTAAGAGTATATTTTGAGTAAATATGAGGATTTTGAAAATAAAAGGTTGGATAGTATTATAACCGAAACTTACTTTATAAGAAATAAGTAACGTGACAAATAACTTTGAAGGGTAATCGAGCTTGAAAATTTGATTTGGTATTAATGAGTTTTTAAAAATTAGTTATATATTCAGACCTTCCTTGATGAATTTATAACTAGAAAGAAACGATCTTGAAATATGTTTGGAATACTAAAGGGAATTTATATAAGTATGAAGTGGGCTCAGAAATTATTGATCCAAAAATTACTCGAGTTAAAGGAATGATTTTATATGTATAGGAGAAAGAAAAATGAAAGGTTTTTGGAACCCATTGATTTTGAAAGGCTTTTGATTTTGGTAAAAGTCAGTTTTGGAAATTTGGCAAACCAAATTTGAGAATGATCGAATTTGAAGATATTAATTTTGTATAAATGAAGTTTATATGGGATGCATATAAAGAGTATGATTTGAAAGGTACTATATATGTATATAGTATGATATGTTTTGAGAAAGGTATGGAAAAAAGGCACCCCTATCGAGAGTTGAAACTTATAATAAGAGATCCACTAGGTGGTTCTACCTAGAACCCTAAGGGCGGGTTCAAAGAAATTAGGATCCCAAAGGACGTCTGGACAAAGCTTGAGTTCCTCATGATCATTATTGGGTAGCATAAATTGAATGGCGCTAATGCCTACTGTTACATTTGGTTTTGCTATGATGGCAACATAACCTTTGTGTAACCATGATCTACTGCGTCCCATAGCGTAAGTCGAGTGGAAGCGAGTGCCTATAATCTACAGTTGATTTCGCTGGAAGAGCGATGTAACATTGATAGATTGCGATCTATGTGGTTCCATAGCAAAATTCGTGTGGCAATGATTGCATACAGTCTACATTGGGTTTCTCTTGCGTAGTCTGCGATCTATGTGGTAAAGTTTCATTTGGCAACGTAATTCGAGTGGCGTTGAAGCCTACGGTTACATGGGGTTTGCTGTGATGGCAACACAACCCTGGGTGTAGCTACAATCTGTGCAGTTTCCATGCGAAGTCGAGAGGTGCAGATGCCTATAGTTTACTTATAGATTTCGTCGTGATAGCGACGCAATCATCGTGCTATCTGTGATCCATGGAGGAAGCGATGCTTTCCATAGCGTTTTTGAAAAGGGTTTTCAAGTATTTTCACTGGGTGTTGAAAACGGGTCTACTAAGTACGTATAGATTTTCAGTCCTACGCTTGATTAACGTATGACTAAATTTCTTTAAGAACAAGGATGGACTTGTTAAAACATCGAGTTATGAATTTTTTTTTTAATATAAAACTAATTTGGAAATATTATTTAATTTTAAAGTGTTTTAGATTTTACATAATAAAAAGAGCAAGGTGTTAAAATGTTTAAAAAGGATTAATTAATAATAAACATCAAAAATTAAATTTTTTGTTTCGTTCCTTTTCGAGGATGAAAAGTTCTAGGGGGAGAATGTACGACCTGGGTTTTAGCCTTTTGATATTGGGGTAATTAAATGATTTAAATAAATTTTGTAATGTCAAACTTCTGAATATATATATATATATATTGATTTAAAACTAGGTTAATTTAATATATATATATTCAAGATATAATAAATTATATACATATATATACACTCCACCATAAAAATTTAAGATGAAAAATCTATATATCTACATAAAAATTTATATAAGCTTCAATTTGATGTTTAAAATATACATGTGCATGTATGTTTATGGAAAATATTGTGTATGTAAATAAATATATATTCATGAATGTATAACTTCAAAAGGGTTAGATTTAAAAACTTTTGACTATGTATACATGTCATATAAGAATAGCTTATTGAGATTATATATATATATATGAGTAAGCATGTGTATATCTAAATATACGAAAAAAAATGGGTATGGGATGTCAAAATATATGAGGTAAATGTATATGTACATATGTTACATAAGATAGTAAATAGGTAAACGTATATGTTAATATAAAATAACGTATATGTAAATTCCTTAATATATATATATATATATATATAGTTATGAAAATATATGTTTATACTTAGGGGAACATCATCATGGCAAGGTATCATTTCAAGCACCTAAACATTAAATCAAGTCGTACAAAATCAAATCAATTCATAATAAATAAAATCAAGACAAAAGGTAAATAAATTAAAAAGAAAATAAAAATTTATAAAGTGGAAACCTGTACACCAATGCCTCAGGTCTAGCTTCTACTGTATACTTCCCTTTTCATCGATATATACGACCATCCTGGTTTGTTCAATTGTTCACATGTTCACTTGATATATATATATATATATATATATATATATATATATAATAAGTTATAGAAAAAGCTTGAAGCAAGGAAAGAAAAAAGTAGCAGTTCACCATTCTTTTAAAAACTGTGAGTTAACACCTTTATTTTGTTACCTTTTTTATACTCATAAGTATAAATGAGTGTTGTTAAATCTTAATATGGAACAAGAATATATGCATCTGATATGTGAAAATGTATATATGTATGAGTGTTGGTTACCTGAACTTACAGTAGTATATGGAACACCTATGTTCTTAGAAAAGTTGACATTTTGTAACTTTTAAAAATCAATTTCTCTTTATACATTTTGTTCTAGGCTATGATTCCAAAGAGAAAAAGTTTGTTTTCAGATATACTTTATTTTAAAAATCGTTTCGACATCTAACATGAAGTATAGAGGGAGAGAAGCTTGTTTTACAGTACACAACTTAGAAATGACAAAATTCAAACATCGAAATTTGATCTCTACTTTACAAGAATGTGTTAGTTGCTTAATTCAAGAATTTTGGAAGTCGTTTGGGAATTTTTACTCAAATGTGGGATGAGATAGAGGAGGAGACCAGAAATTGCTTCTCGCTGTATTCTAGGAGGTCGAGGTGATTTGGGGGTTCGTTGTTGATTGTGGAGGAGGCGTGGGTGGTGGGAAGCCCTCAAAAAATAGCTCGAGGGTTTTTAGTTGCTCTTGGTGGTGGGTCGTGGTTGATCTAGGGTTTAGGGTGGTTTGTGGATGGGTTCGGTCATGAGGCGATGGCGAAGTGGGGAGGGGAAGTTAGGCGTGGGGAAAAAGTGGAGGTGATGGTGACTAACCTTTAAGCGAGGTTTGGTGGGTGTTGGTGGTCGGAGGTGGCATGGTGAGGTGGATTAGCTGGCACGGTTGTTTCCAGTTTTTGGGTTGAGTGTGTTTTTTCGAGCTAAGGTTGTGTGGCGGGTTTCAGGTGGTAGGACGGGGTCGTGTAGGCATGTGCGGCTTGTGGTGTCAGTCGGTGGCATAGGTAGGTGACAGGCGATGGCATGTACATGCAACTGTGCACGCACGACTCTGTGTTTTCGAACAGGTGGAAAGTAAGAACCAGGAAGAAAGAAGAAGAGAAAGGGGAATGAGCCAAAAAAATAATGGGCCAAGGAAAAATAGAAAGAAGGGAGGAAAAAAGAGAAAGGAAAAGAAGAAGGAAAAAGAAAAGGAAGAGAGAAGAAAAGGAAGGGAAAGTAAGAGATGTGTAAAAAGAAAAAGAGAATGGAATATATATATATATATATATATATATATATATATATATTAATATGATAATTTAAATATTTAAAACTCAAAAATCTATTTTAATTTTAAATTCAAATCAATATGAAGATCTTTACATCTAAATCCTAGTACCCGATAATTATAAATTGGTACTATGAATTTTCTATAAAATTAGAGTTAATGATATTTTATAATTAAAATGGGTAATTAATTATATTATTATTTGACTTAAGATTTATATAAATTAACAATGTTTGATATCAAATAGAGTGTTTAATTTTAATTAACTAGTTATAAATTATTGTATAATTTCTTTAATTTGTAATTATTTTGGATTGAAAACATAAGTGGACTCAGCTAATTAAAGTCACTAAATTCTTATGTGAAATTGTTTGATATTGTTATAGATCGATAATTGGGTTAACAATCTATATCTTACTTAAATTCTATTGGATATTTATTTTCAAATTATTCTTGTCTATACCAACAAATGGTCAGACAAATTAAAATAATGAGATTAAAGTGATGATTTGAAATAAAATCTGTAATAAATTCCTATAATTGAATGTTGTCACCCCAAATAATAAATTGTTTGTTTTAAACAATTTACTTCCTTAAATTTATTACTTGGATTCAAAGAGAACGAGACCGGATATCAGTGTTATCCCGGACCACTTTGATTTGAAAATCACTACAAACCTTTACGGGTTTGATTATAGAGTCTAATAGGCTGGAATTGAATAAATTATGTAAATTTGACTATTTTAAATAAGTAACCGTACCTAGACATTATTATAATATCAATGGATTTACTATGGAAGCGTTTGGCGATAACAAGATAAAAACTCGCATTTTTGTACGAGTTACCTTGGTTTTTGAAGAACTTTTATAACTTAAGTATTTCAAATAAAATGTGTTTACTCACGCTGGTTTCCATCCTGACTTGGGTGTTACTTTACTGTAATGCTGGGGGTCAGACTGAGTATTACAGCTTTCAAGATTATGACGCTTTGGAGCACATGAGACGAGCTGGATGGCAGAGTCGTATTGATTATATTCCGCTGTGTTTTGTGGGCTGTATTTCATCATTTAGGGACAAGTTATTATAACTGTCTAGATTTATTTGTGGATAATTGTACTCCGATAACTTGTATATATATATTAATAGTCATCTTTTCTTTGTATAAAATGCTGCTACTGTATATTATTTTTGTTCCGCTGCGATTGTAAGATTCTGTGTTGTTATTTCTGTTTTCTTATTCTATCTTTGTTTTTTAAAACCGTAACAACCTGGGTTTTCCGGCACTCGATTGCTCGGGACTCTATTCAGTGGACGTTCGATTTTCGGGGGTCGAAAATTGTCATTACAAATGGGACTTATGAGTCTTATTTTAAAACAAAGCATTACTCCAAGGATGAGAATTTATATTAAACGGACTCAAAAGGTTTTTAAATCTCTTTTTGCAACCTATGGAAACTACGACATCAATTGGGCATAGTCATATTAGATGATTTTGTTCAAAAGAATATTTCTAGACATGAGAATACACTTTACCATTGTGTCATCTAACTAGAGATTTTGAATATTTTGGTGTTAACTTAAATGGTAAATCCTCTTTGCCTTTAGAAGTTTTTAACAGTGCCAACATCTCTCTCATGCATATTTCTACTTATTTTGAACCCTATGAAATTATTGCTGAAAAAGAAGAAAGATTGGCATGGGAAGAGGAGCAAGAAATTGAACAACAACAAGAAGAAGGCGACGTAATGGAAATTAAATAAGAGAGAAATCAAGAAGAGGAAGAGGAGGAAATGAATATTTCCCTAGAGACCTTCGACAAACCATCTCACCCTTCCAACAAGGAGATTCTAAAGAACTGAGAGAAACTTCTCAAAAACCAAAAGAAGCTTAAACATTCCTTTAATAAAAAGTTCACTTTTCTCTCCAACAAAGTGGAAAATTACTTTGGGAAAATCATTGGGAGCCTGATGAAAGCTCTTCATCATCATCCTTTTAGATCTAGTTATTCAACCTTTGTACTCTTGTTGTGCATTTTTCTAGTTTTATTTCTTGTTGTTTTCATGTATTTCTTTTGTTTTTGAAATCCATGTATTTTTCTATCCTTAGTAAAAAAATCTTTTTCTTGTTGTTCTATGTAGTTTTATTAGTCTTTGGAAATTATGAAAATACAATGGTATTAAATAAAAAATATAACAGAAACTTAAATATTTTCAGGTATATATGTCGACATACATATATAGTATATGTCGACATATCCTAAACATTTGGCATAATTTTGAATTTTAAACATATTATAGCTACCATCTATTAAAACTTTCCAAATTACTTTTCACTCCTATATAAGCCTATTTCTTCATAAAAAGTTCACTAATCATTTCATTCCCCTTTCATTTTCAAACATTTTTTAATATAAATGTCTTCTTCACACCAAAAACTCTTTGAAACCTTGTAGAAACTCTCCAATCATTCAAACATATTTTCTCTTATGTTCAATGAAACCAAAGGTATTTGGAGTTAAGCTAAATCCAAATGATAAAAGAGCAAAGGAAGCACTTTGATGCTCTTTGATGGTTGATCTCTTCCTTGATTAAAGATGATCGAATCAGTAACCAAGAATGCTCAAAAGACAATGAAGACTGGGATGCCATCAAAGCATATCCGATCTTGGATTTTAAAAGATGGATTGAAGTTCCTAGGAATGTCTAGATTTATGCTAGGATGGTTAAATCATCATTTATATGTCATAATTATATCATATTGCACATATATCATTTAATTATATACTCTAATTAATTTAGTCTAAATATATATAAACCTGTTTTGACTAGCATATTACTTAAAACTTGATTATTGATTTTGACTCTACAGTTTATAAGTGTAACGACCCGAAATTTTCGAAGCCGAAAATTTCAGATAGTTATGAAAAAGAAGAAAGAGATAGAAGAAGAAGAACAGAAACATCAACAACTCACATTCGCAGCGGATACAATATAATAATAAATGATAATAGCTTTCAAAAGAATACTATATATGCCGATAACATTTAATATACATCAGAGTTTCATATTATATACAGTCACCGAATACTTACAATTATCATGACTCAGATTAACAATAATACAAATACAACGGAATACTCTATACGATATCGCCATCCAGCTCGCCTCCTGAGCTCCGAAACGTACCTTACCTGAAAATCTGTAATACTCGGTCTGACCCGAGCATTACACCAAAGTAACACCCGGGTCAGGCTGGAAACCAGCGTGAGTAAATCCAACTAACATGAAATACCAAGCAATCAACTTAAATAAAACCCGGGGTAACTTATCTCCATTTTTCCAATTCACAATTTGCTATTGTCAAGACTTATTTCACATATAAATTTCTATGTACCAAACTTAGATAAAATAATCCAATTCATTTAAACCATTTCATTCTGGTCTATTGATTCACACATCAATTTATTTTTAGTCTGGAAGGATTTCGGGTGTTTTCCTAATTACCCGATCCCGATCTCCTCAAATCTCATGTCATCCTAATTTAAATTATCCAAATGAAATACACACAACACTTCATTATCAGAGATATCAACTCATTCAAAGTACCTTATACCATTCAATCATCCATAAGCAATACTCAATCACATATAAATTAATTCAATTGATTTTAATTGAATTTTCTGACCACATTCACTTAGATTATTAATTAGTCCAAAATCAATTAATTAATCAACCCCTCTATAACCATTCATCTTAAGTAACAACCCTGGATTAATTATCTTCCAATTCCATTCAAGTAATTCTCTTTAATTAATTTCACGATATTAATTACTCTTACCAAATCAATGAGTAATCCTTAATTTCTTCACAAATTAATTAACTATAATCAATTACGTGATTCCTTAATTACTTAGATTATTTGACTACTCATAAATTACTTATTATGAATTAATTAGTTTCAATTAATCAAATCTTTAATTACTTCATTAATCATATAAAGTTGATGATTTCCATTTATATTTTACTTTAAATCAACCCAGATATTTATCATTCTCGATTCATCTCAATATGTAATTAACTGTTCTTTTATTTACTTCATTAATAAATTAGTTACTCCTTAATTAGTTATCTCTTTTAATCTCTTGATTTCTTCCGTAAAGTAATTATATTTCATTAATTTCATTAAGAAATTACTTGACACTCTATTCAATTATTATTCCGAATTACTTAATTAGTTTACTTGAAACTTAATTAATTCAACTCATTCGTTACTAAATTAATTAACCCAAATCATTAATTTATTTAATTAATAAATTATCCATTTTAATTACCCTACTATTTTAATGAATCACAATCATCAAGCCTTTATTACGAAACCATTTTCCTATTTATAAATTAAACTTAACAACTAAAAATCCACATACTTCGAGTCAAGCGAACAATTAACTCGAGAATCCAACCAAAACCAAAGTCACGTCATCATCATTGCACATCCAAACAATTTAATCATTCAACCAATTATTTAAATTGAACCATTTAAATTCAGATAAAAATCTAACAGAGTGAGATTTACTCACCTTTGCTTTTATTCGCAATCCATTCACAAATCCAGCTTGTTTCTTCTCAAGTTTTGACCTTGTATAAATATTATATGATTTCATTAATATTCGAAATAAATCAAACAATTAAATTTCCATTTATTAATTTAATTAACTAGGAAATTTGAGTTTAAACTAATAAATTTGATTTTTAAACAAATTTTCTTCTTTATAAATTGTTTCTAGCAATTAAAATATATTAAATGAAAATTCTTCCAAACCCATATACGTGTCTTAAATTAAATAGAATTGTCTCCTATTTATCTTATTTTTCAGTTGTTTATCTAAAACAACCTTATCTTACGATTTAAACCTGCCTATATACATATATACTTTTCCTTTCTTGTATATGTATGTTTGAATTGAAGAGTTTGTAAATATATAAACCTACTGAAATTGATTTTCTTCTGCATATAAAAATTCACATATGTATAATTTTAAGAAAATAAAATAAAACCTCACTGCCTCCTAACTCGAACGTACCACAAACGACCAGCGCAGTCGCCAATCCCTTCGAACATGCGATAGAAACCCTAGCCCTAGCTCTAGCTCGCTGCGATCCACAACGCAAGCTTCCTCGACTATATCTCGAGCTCCCAGACACGTCGCCTCCTGACAAATCGAATGACCAGAGACTGAGTTGCAAATCTCGATTCGAATCCCCTCCTCCAAGCGATCTCCTCACGTTCACTTGTTCACGGCCTCGTCCTCGAGACGATTGCGAACGAGGGTTTCAAATTCATCCTTGTCTTCTCTTTTTTTTTATGCGGTTTGATTTCGAATTTTGGGAAAGAGGAAAAAAAATAGCAGCCACGATTTAGAATTGAAAGAGGGGAGACTTTGTATCGACTTGAGGGTCGAATGAGAGAAGGGTAAAGGAAGATTGAAGGTTCGTCTTCCATTTGTAATGAACGAGCGACCCTTTTTTTTTTAATTTACAGAGGTAAATTTCAACCATGAAGGTTTGGACACACTGAAGATGGGAAAGGAAGGTGAAAACACGAGGTTACTTAGGTAAGAAAATAGATATAGGGGTGAGAGGCTTCTTGGGTACGATAAAATGAAAATATCATGCTAATATTTTTTTAAAAGAAGTGTATTCGGGAAGGCACAAGAAGCCTGATAAAATATCTAGCTACAGTGACGAGAAAAGAAATCAAATAGTTTAGATGTGAAGGAATGTGTTGAAGGTTTGACCAATTATTAAATTTGAATTCAATATAAATTTCAACACGTTTATATACCGCACGCTCTCACAGCAACTCAAAACGCTACGCAAATTGAAATCCGATAATAATACCGTATTAATGATCCAATGGAACTGGTTTCGTCGAATTCCGAGATTGTGTCTCGGAAGGCTATTTTTAAATTCAATTTAAACAATATTTTATTAAAATTGAATCAAATTACTTTTAAATTAAAATTTCAACCATTCTAATATCTTCAGTATCATCATTATAGATTTTATAAGCCTTCAAATTATTTGAAACTGGCTTAGAATCTCAGATTCAACAATTTACCCAATCTCAATTATAAAATTCAATATTTAAGCTATACAATTCAATGATTTCATTATCAAGTAAATATTGATATCTTAAATTCAAATTAAAATTAACTTTTAAATATTTAAAACCAATTAACTATTCAAATTTAAACTACTAGAAATTCCTGGTCATCACATTCCTCCCCCCTTAAAAGAATTTCGTCCCCGAAATTACTAATTAGGAAGAATTGACCAATACCCGTTTATCTTTTCCAAAATTCACAATTCAACATCCTACCAATTATTTTTTATTAAGGCCCACTATCACCTTATCCAACTTTCCCAAAATCCTCTATAGTTTCATTCAATACACTTCTACTCAATCATTTAAGTTTCAATTTAAAAACAAATTTTGAATTATCAAAATTTCTCAAAATTTTTCTAACTCTCTAAATTCCCGAAATTTTTTGCCAGCGTCTCCTTTGCGCGGCTAGCTCGGTACTACTTCAAAAGGCCTCTCCGGGCTCCCAAAATCTCAAAAAGAAACAAAAGCCAAGTGGCTACATCAAAAACCCAATCCAATTTCATCCAGAAATTTAAATACGTACCTCTTTGTCGGGCAATTAAATTTTATCTTTTGGAAGCAAATCCAATTTCTTTTCCCCTTTTTATACCTGCATATCTTACCAAGCAATAACATCCAATGGTAACTTTTAATCATTTTATACATTTCTTCACATATGTTTCATACCTATTTCAAATTAGTCTTCACCGTTGCATATGAATTCAATTTATTTCCGATTCCTAATATTGAGTTTTATCTTTCATTTAAACTGATTCATATTAATTTCATTTACTAGTTTACTGTAAATTTCCAATTTTGACATTGTTTCGTTGTTAACCAAATTTTTCAAAAATTTTCTAACTCCCAAAATTTTCAAATTTTTTTTGGCAGAGTCTCCTTTGTACGGAGGAGCTTTTGCAATTTGACAAGAGATATAAATATATATACATCGACCCACCCGGTCGGAAAAAGCAAAAACAGTTCATATTTCCTATTTTTATTGCGTAGGCGTACCTTATTAAGCATTTTAAGCAAGCAGCTTATTAATTTAAGTAATTAGCGCAATCCAAACCAACCAAACAGTCTTCAGGTACCTGTACTTACTCAATTTAAATATGTAAGTACCATATATATAAAGTTTATAACATTTCTCTTGCTTAAACAACTACAACACATTAATTTTAAAAGAAATGCATTCTAAACAACTTCCACAAGCACTTTATATGATTTCAAAACTAATTCCATTGCTTTCAACTAATTCATATGCCGTTTCATTGAATTTTAATGGTTTTCAACTTGTTTTCTTATATTCAATTTATTTCTAATCCAAACAAGCTCATATTCACTTCAAATGATTCAGAACCAATTTATTTAATTTCCATTGACTCGTAGCATTACAATTACTTTCATTTATGCCGAGCGACTATGCAATTCAGACGATATTCGTTTAATAGAGTATCTATTCTAGTTTATAACTGCTTTAAATTACTTTCAACTCATACTATAATTAATTTCATTTCTAATTTATTTACCAACCATTCATTACATTTCATTTTATCTCAGCATTAGATTCAATTTAAACAATTTATTCTCTAACCATTTATTTAGCTCGACACATTCCATTCTTGTATACTTCTAGCCATTCCCGAATTAATTCAATCCAAGCTTTATTTAATGGGCTTTCATTCTTATCCGAAGCCAAGCTTCCATAAATTTTTAAACTTAAGTTAATTTACTTTAATTTATTCCAACCTCAACTTAAGTTTACTTCCATTTGATCCTCATTTAATCCACTTCCATTAAATTCAGTTAGCCCATCAATTTTAAATTTTAGTTTTAAATTCATTTCTTAATTTATCAAAATGATATCCAAGCACATACTTAATTCATTTATACTTCAAATTAATATGCCACCGAACTTATATTCAGTCTGATAATCCAATTCCAATTCACAGCTTCGATTTTGTTTTTTTTTATTCTATCAGACTTCATCCATTTATTATTTAACTCCATTAACCCATTTTAATTTTTTTACTTACTTGATTCGTTATCGAATTTATGTTACTAACATAAGGCCATTCTCAATTTATTTCTATTCATTTCGGTTGGTTTGCTCTCAAACCATTTCTATTATAATCACTTTTCTTATACCCAATTTTCTTGCAAATTTCATTAAACATTATTCAAATCACCCTTGAATTTTTATTTGTAGTTCAAACCATCACATTTTCAATCCAACTCTATTTTATTTTTATTTTACAACATCTCTTCTTATTTAATTCATTATCAAATCCAAGTCGAATTCTATTTAAAATTCGAATTCATTTCCAAACCATTATCAAATTACAATCCATTTTATTTAACCGAGTTAAATTTTATTAACATACTCAATCAAACAATTATTTAACCAATTAGCCTATTTCCAATTTCTAAATCAATATTCGATTTCAATTATAAAATCACTTCTTAAAATTCTAGTTTGGATTTCCTTTTATTTCCTCAAAATTCTAACATCCTTATTTAAAATTTTTAAAAATGCCTTTAAATTTAGATAATACTATTTAAAATAGCTTTTAATAAAAATACTTTTATAACTCGATGCCTCAACCAGTCCATCCTTATTCTCACAAAAATTCAGTCATACGTTGATCAGGCGTAGGACCGAAAATCTATAAGTACTTGGCAAACTCGTTTTCAACATTCAGTGAAAATACTTAGAAAATAATTTTATTGAAAATATAGAAAACAGTTATTTTGAAAATAGAGGAAATATCTTTGCTGAGGATGCTCTGGAAATCATCACTCCCCATTCCATGGTCACAGTTACATACCAGGGTTACGTTGCAGTCGCAACAAAAGTCCATGTAACTGCAGGCTCTCCGCGGCACTCTCGATTACGCCATGGAACCCACACAACAGATCACAGTTACATCCAGGGTTACGTTGCAGTCACAACAAAAGTCCATGTAACTGTTGGCTCTCCGCGGCCTCTGATCTCGCTATCAAAATGAAACTTCTCCACTCCTACATAGGTCGCAGTCTACCGAGATAAACTCAAACGCAGACTGTTGTCTCTCAACGGCACACACGACTTTCGTAATGTTACCATAGGTCGCAGTCACATCCTGGTTACGTTGCAGTCACAACAAAAGTCCATGTAACTGTTGGCTCTCCGCGGCACACACGACTTACGCTATGGTAAACTCAACTCATAATCCTCAGGAACTAGTTTTGTCCGGACTCCTCACAGGATCAATTTTAGAACCCCCTTGGGCTCAAGGCAGCACCACCCGGTGGCACTCCTGAGATGTCCATTTCAAGGAAGCGCCTTTTTCCCCAGAGCTATCATCAAAACACTTTATACTATACATATAGTATCTTCAAATCATACACCTAGTATGATATTATACAAAGCTCCTTTACACAAAATCGATTATCCAAAATCGATAATTCTCAAACTAGGCTTTTCAAATTCAATATTGATTTTACCCAAAAATCAAAAGCCTTTCCAAATCCAAAGTTTCTCAAAACCCTTTTTCAGTTAATCCAATACAAATTTCCCATTTGAATTTTAAACTTGTACAACTTTAATTATAATTTAAAATTTTCAACTTCTATTTAAAATTAATTACATTCACCCTTTGCTTTTAACTTGGAGTTATACATTTTATTTAACCAATATATTTTTATTATTCCATAAACATTTTAATCAAGATTCCAGAGTTTAAACAAATTTACAAAATTTCAATATCACCTTAAAAGTCAACCATACAAAATTCTCTGGCAAATTCATTTATCCCCTTGAATCTCAAAACCAAACCCAGTTCTCCTACAATTCCAATTTAAAACAATTCGGTAGCAATTTCTCTTCTAGAAACTCGAAAACGAACATCGATGATGCTGCAGTCATCACCGACTTTATTTTCCAGTGACCAAAAGAGTTCAATGCTTTTATCTCTTTAAAAACATTTCCAAATATTTTTAATTTCAAATCTTCGAGGTTTCAAATTCAACACCAAAAATATTTTTGAAATAATTCTATAATTTCTCCAAAATATTTTGAAACCACTTTCAAATCCAAAGGAAATTTAAATTTTCCCAAAAATTCCAAATTTCCAATCCATCCAATTCATATTTAAATATTACTCTGGAATTCTATTTCAAATTATAATCTTATTTATTTATGAAGTTTATTTCAACTTATAAATTTCATTTACAATCTATATTTCAAATTCCATTTTTTTATATAAGTTTATTCTTCAACTTGGTTATAAGTTTTAATTTGGTCGTATTTTATTTTTCTTCTTAACTTAATTCCAATAATTTAACAACCAATCTCCTAAATATTCATTAGAAGGGAATATTGCTTTATATATCAAAATATATTTTTATATAAAATCATTAAAAATCTTTATAAGCAAATAACAAGTACGCTCTCATATATATATATATACACACACTCAACTCATTCTAGAGTTCTACGAACTCTATTTAATGAGTAATCCCCACCAGAGCCAAGGTTTTTGCTTAACCTTTCAGCTCTGATACCAAATGTAACGACCCGAAATTTTCGAAGTCGAAAATTTCAGATAGTTATGGAAAAGAAGAAAGAGATAGAAGAAGAAGAACAGAAACATCAACAACTCACATTCGCAGCGGATACAATATAATAATAAATGATAATAGCTTTCAAAAGAATACTATATATGCTGATTACATTTAATATACATCAGAGTTTCATATTATAAACAGTTACCGAATACTTACAATTATCATGACTCAGATTAACAATAATACAAATACAACGGAATACTCTATACGATATCACCATCCAGCTCGCCTCCTGAGCTCCGGAACGTACCTTACCTGAAAATCTGTAATACTCGGCCTGACCCGAGCATTACACCAAAGTAACACCCGGGTCAGGCTGGAAACCAGCGTGAGTAAATCCAACTAACATGAAATACCAAGCAATCAACTTAAATAAAACCCGGGGTAATTTATCTCCATTTTTCCAATTCACAATTTGCTATTGTCAAGACTTATTTCACATATAAATTTCTATGTACCAAACTTAGATAAAATAATCCAATTCATTTAAACCATTTCATTCCAGTCTATTGATTCACACATCAATTTATTTTTAATCCGGAGGGATTTCGGGTGTTTTCCTAATTACCCGATCCCGATCTCCTCAGATCTCATGTCATCCTAATTTAAATTATCCAAATGAAATACACACAACATTTCATTATCAGAGATATCAACTCATTCAAAGTACCTTATACCATTCAATCATCCATAAGCAATACTCAATCACATATAAATTAATTCAATTGATTTTAATTGAATTTTCTGACCACATTCACTTAGATTATTAATTAGTCCAAAATCAATTAATTAATCAACCCCTCTATAACCATTCATCTTAAGTAACAACCCTGGATTAATTATCTTCCAATTCCATTCAAGTAATTCTCTTTAATTAATTTCACGATATTAATTACTCTTACCAAATCAATGAGTAATCCTTAATTTCTTCACAAATTAATTAACTATAATCAATTACGTGATTCCTTAATTACTTAGATTATTTGACTACTCATAAATTACTTATTATGAATTAATTAGTTTCAATTAGTCAAATCTTTAATTACTTCATTAATCATATAAAGTTGATGATTTCCATTTATATTTTACTTTAAATCAACCCAGATATTTATCATTCTCGATTCATCTCAATATGTAATTAACTGTTCTTTTATTTACTTCATTAATAAATTAGTTACTCCTTAATTAGTTATCTCTTTTAATCTCTTGATTTCTTCCGTAAAGTAATTATATTTCATTAATTTCATTAAGAAATTACTTGACACTCCATTCAATTATTATTCTGAATTACTTAATTAGTTTACTTGAAACTTAATTAATTCAACTCATTCGTTACTAAATTAATTAACCCAAATCATTAATTTATTTAATTAATAAGTTATCCATTTTAATTACCCTACTATTTTAATGAATCACAATCATCAAGCCTTTATTACGAAACCATTTTCCTATTTATAAATTAAACTTAACAACTAAAAATCCACATACTTCGAGTCAAGCGAACAATTAACTCGAGAATCCAACCAAAACCAAAGTCACATCATCATCATTGCACATCCAAACAATTTAATCATTCAACCAATTATTTAAACTGAACCATTTAAATTCAGATAAAAATCTAACAGAGTGAGATATACTCACCTTTGCTTTATTCGCAATCCATTCACAAATCCATCTTGTTTCTTCTCAAGTTTTGACCTTGTATAAATATTATATGATTTCATTAATATTCGAAATAAATCAAACAATTAAATTTCCATTTATTAATTTAATTAACTAGGAAATTTGAGTTTAAACTAATAAATTTGATTTTTAAACAAATTTTCTTCTTTATAAATTATTTCTAGCAATTAAAATATATTAAATGAAAATTCTTCCAAACCCATATACGTGTCTTAAATTAAACAGAATTGTCTCCTATTTATCTTATTTTTCAGTTGTTTATCTAAAACAACCTTATCTTACGATTTAAACCTGCCTATATACATATATACTTTTCCTTTCTTGTATATGTATGTTTGAATTGAAGAGTTTGTAAATATATAAACCTACTGAAATTGATTTTCTTTTGCATATAAAAATTCACATATGTATAATTTTAAGAAAATAAAATAATACCTCACTGCCTCCTAACTCGAACGTACCACAAACGACCAGCGCAGTCGCCAATCCCTTCGAACACGCGATAGAAACCCTAGCCCTAGCTCTAGCTCGCTGCGATCCACAACGCAAGCTTCCTCGACTATATCTCGAGCTCCCAGACACGTCGCCTCCTGACAAATCGAATGACCAGAGACTGAGTTGCAAATCTCGATTCGAATCCCCTCCTCCAAGCGATCTCCTCACGTTCACTTGTTCGCGGCCTCGTCCTCGAGACGATTGCGAACGAGGGTTTCAAATTCATCCTTGTCTTCTCTTTTTTTTATGCGGTTTGATTTCAAATTTTGGGAAAGAGGAAAAAAATAGCAGCCACGATTTAGAATTGAAAGAGGGGAGACTTTGTATCGACCTGAGGGTCGAATGAGAGAAGGGTAAAGGAAGATTAAAGGTTCGTCTTCCATTTGTAATGAACGAGCGACCCTTTTTTTTTTAATTTACAGAGGTAAATTTCAAACATGAAGGTTTGGACAGACTGAAGATGGGAAAGGAAGGTGAAAACACGAGGTTACTTAGGTAAGAAAATAGATATAGGGGTGAGAGGCATCTTGGGTACGATAAAATGAAAATATCATGCTAATTTTTTTTTAAAGAAGTGTATTCGGGAAGGCACAAGAAGCCTGATAAAATATCTAGCTACAGTGACGAGAAAAGAAATCAAATAGTTTAGATGTGAAGGAATGTGTTGAAGGTTTGACCAATTATTAAATTTGAATTCAATATAAATTTCAACGCGTTTATATACCGCACGCTCTCACAGCAACTCAAAACGCTACGCAAATTGAAATTCGATAATAATACCGTATTACGGATCCAATGGAACTGGTTTCGTCGAATTCCGAGACTGTGTCTCGGAAGGCTATTTTTAAATTCAATTTAAACAATATTTTATTAAAATTGAATCAAATTACTTTTAAATTAAAATTTCAACCATTCTAATATCTTCAGTATCATCATTATAGATTTTATAAGCCTTCAAATTATTTGAAACAGGCTTAGAATCTCAGATTCAACAATTTACCCAATCTCAATTATAAAATTCAATATTTAGGCTATACAATTCAATGATTTCATTATCAAGTAAATATTGATATCTTAAATTCAAATTAAAATTAACTTTTAAATATTTAAAACCAATATTGATATCTTAAATTCAAATTAAAATTTAAACTACTAGAAATTCCGGGTCATCACAATAAGTATTTCATTTTAGAGGGAGATTTTTATTTTTTCACCCATTATTATTGATGCCAAAGGCCGAAAAAATAAAATATACATGCTCATATTCATTGGGAGTTATATCATATTTTATATATAAGAATATTTAATGGTTGTTGCCATTGAAAAGTGAGTTATTAATACCTAAGTTATTGATTTTATGACAAAAACTATATAAAATCATATAAAATATAGATATTAACTTTTTGCCAAGTTATATAGTGCATAGTGTAGAATATTACACAGGTGCTGAATCGAAGATTGTACAGTATAAAGACTTAAGATAAAGATGATATAAAGACTCATTAGTTCAAAGACCAAGGTACGAAGATCTCAAGATTATAATTTAATGTATAGAGTCATAGCATATTTTGTTAAAGTCCTTGATAACAATCTTTGATCTATATCTCCAATTTTCTAATTTTTTATATTTTTAAGAAAAATAAATTTCAAAATATTTTATAAAAGTTTTCAAAGTTTAAAATGTTTATTAAAATTATTTTACAAAATATATAATTTTTAAATTATTTTTAAGAAAAATTTTATCATTTTCAATTAAGGTATGTTGACCTACCTAAATAATTTATGCCGACATACATGCTGCTAATTGGTTTTTTAAAGGAAGTGTCTATTCGTTACAACCCTTCACGAAAGACACATCTATTCATTTTACTATATAATGGGGAGTGGAAACGAATTTTTTAATAAATAATTACTTACTTTATTCCCTTCTCTTAGTGTCTTGAAAATTTTCTTGAAAAATATACTCTATTCTTTTCAAAATCACATAAAACTATTCTTTATACTAATTCAATACTATTTTCTTATTATTTTGGAAACATATCTATCTCATTTCAAAGATCAAAGTGTTATCGAAGGGGCTATAGGATCCATTATACCTAATGTATAAGAATTTGTTTATGGACAAACTATCGACTCTATTTGTATTTGCTTGGATGTGCTTGTAGCTCATTCAAATCAAGTCGATGTGCTTATAGCCCGTTCAAATCAAGTGGTGCTTAGTAACCCATTTAAATCTAGTGGGTGTGCTTGTAGCCCAATAAAATCAAGCGAATCTACCCTGAGCTTGGAAATTCAGGAGGGTGTGTCTCATAACCTTGAAATTGAGAGCTTATTTGGGTTTGCCTTCTGGCTGGTTAGGAATTTTTAAATAAATCTGTATAAGAAACTGTAAGGGACAAGATGTAGGAGCAATCCAAATATCTGGAGTCATCTCTCTAACTCTTTACTTCACTTTGCTGCATTTATTTTTATCTTTGATTGCTTCTGTGATTGATTGTCAGTATAATTCTATGTTGATAATCATTGATTTAATATTAATCTTGAAAGAAAATTTAAAAGATTTATGTAAGTTATAAACACTATCCACCCCTTCTAGTGTTAAATTAGCCTTATGATCGATAATTCTGAAACCCACATTCGAAATCAGAGCATTAGGTTTTCAAAAACTCATAATTTGATTTTTGAAAAGTTTAAATGGTTAGCAACACCATTAGTACACTTGTTAGCACTTTTATCGAAAGGAAATCTACTACTAGACCCTCACTTTTTAATGGTAGTAATTACACATATTAGTCATGTAGGATGAAGATTTATTTACAGACTAATAGTTAGATATTTGAAATATTACGTAGAATGAGTACATAGAACCCCATACTAACTTTTTACAATAGACTGTTGACCAAAACGAACTTCCATAGAATAATTCTAAACCAATGAATATTTGTTTTCTCATTAGATAAAAATGAGTTTAATAAAGCCTCTATTTGTAAATCTGCATATGAAATCTGCTGCAAGTTGCATATGCGGGCACTAGTAAAGTAAAATAGATCAAAATTTCCATGTTAACTAATGGTTTCGGTTGTTTGAAATGAATCCAAATGAGTCTACTTTTGACATGGGTAAATATATATTCACACACACACACACACACACACACAGATATATAGATATCTAAACTTGTTATTATTAATCCGATCGATTCCTTCCTTAAAGGTTGAATCCTAAATCTAAAAAGTTTATAGAGGAGGAGGAGAATTGATAGAGTTTCACTAGCTTTGCTAATTTTTCTTATGAATACAAATGAAAGGGCTAGCCTCTTACTTATAGTGGTTAGAATACATCTAGACTGTATGATCAATGTAACGACCCAGAATTTCAGTCATTTGAAATTCATATATTTAATTGATTTTAAATATGCACAAGTAAATTTTATAAGATGAATAACTTAAATTTCGAATATAAGGATTTAATTGGATAATTAAATTGATAATATAATATTAGAAGTTGCAGAAATAATTGGAATTTGAATTAAATGTAAAAAAAATGGTTTGTAAAGTTGAATTAAATCTTATTTGATTTAGAATGATGTTATAGAACTTTTAAAATTGAATTAAAAGTCAAACTGTACAAATTGAATATTTTAATATTTAATTGACGAGTAAAAATAGACATTTTTCAAACAGTCTTGGATTTTAACGAAACAAGTTTCATCGGATCCGTAATGTTATATTATTGTAAGATTTCAAATTTCGTGTCAATCGGACTTACGGTTTGTCTGGGGCAAGCTAAAACGCGTAGAAATCTGTTTAAGTGAATTTTAAATTTAAATAATTCGATTTGAAAACTTATCTTCCAAACATGATCGAATTGGCTCCCGATATATATTCCATCGCGTTTGGAATAGGGGTAAAACATTATAAATGCCAGGCGGCACACTTCGTTTTGAGTTCGAAAATTTTCGAGATGAATAGTGTCGTCAAATTTTCTATGAAAGGACGCTATGATCTTCATTTTGAAAAACCCTAAAGTAAACTAGGTCAGGCCGCCACCTCTATTTTAATAGCCGATATTTGTCGTTTCTTTTCCCTTTGATCTCTTCTAATCCGTCAACATTCATCAAAAAATTTCAACTACAAAGTTGTAGATCGTCGAAAGATCTTTCGGTCCATACGGGTATGATCGTGATCGACGCAACGAATCAATGACAATAGGAGTTCAAAGCCGCAACGTTCATAGGTAAATCACACGAAGCAAGGGAGGCCGAGCTCCCTGATGTTGCAACTGAAGGTAGAGTAGAGCATGGGCTTTCGTGTGGTGCTAGCTGATCGACGTCGAAGTGATCAATGGCGGCGCGAGAACTAGGGTTTGGTGGCGGCAATTAGGTTATATGCGTGCGTTAAAACCTAATGGAAGGAAGAAGAAGTTTGCGGCCTGGATCTAGGGTTATGGAATGGATGGCTGTGATTTGTCAAGGAGCTAGTGTTTGGAGTTGATTGGAGCTAGTGTGAATTTTGGATAAAATTAAACGGTCGTTTAATTTTATTCGGAATAAAACACTGAAACTGCTATTGGACGCAATGTGAGTACAACTCACTCTTTCTGACTCACTGATATTTTTATATAAGTGAGAAAATATTTATTATATGATGATTGATGATTGTTTGGATGATATATGATATATTGATTGATATTTGGATATATACCTGCATATTGGAGCAGATGAGACCCTATACGTTCCCGTGTATGAGCGGATGACCCTTTGTACGTGCGTCTGCCTTGAAGCGGACATTGTACACATATTCTAATATGTATATTTGTTGCAGGTGACAGGTTGGAGGGATCCAACTGGATTCCTCAACAGTATTGATTTATTTACATATATTTGCGATATATTCTGTTATCATATTGATATATGATGTTTGGATGCCGTGGTTGATGTATTTGGTGCTGTTGCAGCATTGGGCCTATTTTTGGAGTTTTAAAAATGTTAAAGTAACGATTTCGAATTTAAAAGGATTTTTAAAGTGATTTTTGAAAGTATACGTTGTATTGAATTTTGGAATTGATTCATTTTGAATAAATAAATGTGATAATTTTTATGTTATAAAAATTATGATGTTTTGGGAAATATAATTGAAATGTGATTTTTGTGAAATATGGAGTTAATGATTTTATAAAATAGTTTAATTTGAGATTTTTGAATTTATTATAAAAGCTTTATAAAATTGGATTTTTATAAATCAAAGTGATGAAATTATAAAGGAGTTTTGAAAATGTTTTAAAATGATGTTATAAATGGATTTTTTATAAAAGAATAGAATCTACGATTTGTGAAGTTATAAAATGAATGAATTTGTAAATAGAGAATTATAAGTAATTTACTTATAATTTGGATTTTGGCGTTTAATTGAGATATAAATAGAATTTGTTAATTAAGGGATTTTATAAGTTGAAGTTCTTATAAAATAATAAATGGGATTTGATTTTATACATGGAAGTTTTTATAATATAAATGGAATTTATAAACATTGTTTTATAAATTCGAAATCAACTATATTTTGATAAGAAAATATAGAAGTTTATTAAAGGAACTATACTCATAATTTTGGACAGTGGGTAATCCTTTAATTTAAATGTGCAATAGTAACGAATTTGGTAAAAGGGATATATTCACGAATTTGGACAGTGAAATTATCTTTTGAAATAAATGTGTAGAAGTGTTGGAATTTAGAGAATTATATTCACGATTTTGGACAGTGAATAATATATCAAATAAATGTTTTGGGAAGTGATATTCTAAATGGAATCAAAACGATTTAAAATTGTTTTGAAATGTGTTAAGTATTGAAACCATAGATTTCAACATTCATTATTGAAATAGACGTTTTCGAGAAGCAAGGAAATGATGGACTATAACACTGTTGTTATAGTAAATGATTTTCGAAAGGAAATATTTTTGTATAGTATTGGGATTTATATATCTATCTTATTTTCGAATCCCTATACTAGTGATTTTGGGTTGTTGTAACGTTGTTTTATGCAACATTCATTTTGACCCAAATAAATGTGTCTAAGAGAATGTTTTCCTTAAAGAATAAAATATATACTTAATCGTGATTTAAGTATATTGAATATTTTCCAAGTGTTGAAAATAAATTGATTTATGAATTACTTATTATTAAATAAGTATTTGGAAATGCTTTCCAATGTTGAAATGTTGAGAATATATCTTTTTAAAAGATAAATTGAAGTGAATATTTGGCAAGTTATTTAATTTATGGAAGATTAATAAAAGGGCCTAGTGATTGTATATAGTGCTGAATATTTGTTTGTTTGCTTTGATAGTTAAATAACCGACTATCAAATTGCCTAAAATTTTTAGTTCCTCGACTTGATGTGGGAACTATTTAGTCGTACGCTTAGTACGTAGCCTTCTGTGTAGGCTTGATTATCATTTGTGTTGAGGATGTTGATTCGTGTAGTACAGAGTATTACTCCAATCTATCAAGCTTCCTTCTTGGCCCGAAGGATAACAAGTTGAAAGTTGGAATCGTGATAAGTCTATGAGACTTAGTTGCTGTGTGAGGTTGAGAAATGCTTTTGCGTTGTTGGTGCGAAGAGACCGGGATCAGATTTATCTGAAAACCACTTCGGACCAACGTATATGCGACGATTGTGCAGGTTGCTTGTGATGATATTGATATTTTGAAGTTTCATCGTGGGGGACTGCTTGTTGATCGTTTGGGGTTAAAATCCCAATATACATCCAGTAGCAGTGGTCTCTTCATTATGAAATATCCAACGCGAGGACTATTCGCTACTAATCCTAGGGTTTTCCCGACAAGATGTGGTAGGAAAGTACCTTCGGTTTGTCCTGTTCCTGGACAACTTGTATGGATGTTTGTCTGACATTGCATTTCTAAAGATTACGCACATTGGTTTTTACAAACGTACATCAGTGGCGGCGGAGAAGGCAACTTCTCTTAGCTTAACACCCTCCTTGAGATATACGAGCTTAAGGGTTGTATTTTTGGGGAAGGCAATTATTAGTCAACGGAAATGGCCATGTGGCATTCAAAGTGATGTGATATGTGATTGTGAAAGGTAATCGTTACCTCGTCAGTCCTCAACAACCGAAAATGACCAAAACAGGGTTAGATGCAGCAGGGCTAAGTGGGTCATTCCCAATTAGGATATGATCATCCTCTTCTAGATATATCTTTACACGCTATGACGTCGTGTATCTGATTATTGTGGTTTGTATGCTACGCGGGCCCTCGGTAAGGTTGGTAACGACCGGAGGATGACATATTCGGTACATCTAGTTATAGAGGTGGTCAGTCTTGTGTTGGTAGAGAAACTTTGTGATGGTTTCTCGGTACGTTCTTCTAGAGATGTACTGCCGGAAGGCAGTCCCTTCACCTGGTCATTTGTATGGAAAACCAAACTCTACTACGTACCTGCCAATTTATTTGTAGAGCCTAGTATGCTGGAATTTAATAATGGCAACAATTTCGGCTATTTTAAATATTATTTGTATACTAGACACTAGTATAATATCACATGAGTTTGATATGAAATGTTTTAGTTATCGTAAGGTAAAAACATGTCCGTGTTTATGTATGGACTTGTCTTACGAGATGCTTTTGTTTTGATAAAGGAAAAGTTTGGTAATTTAATAAATTCAGTTGAGTGTGTTTCTCACGTTGGTTTACCAGATTAATCCGGGCGTTTTTCCCTTTCAATGCTCAGGCCAGACCGAGTATATCTACAGGTTTAGATTTGATGCTTTTGGAGCTTCAGTAGGAGAGCTGGAGATCTTCATTTTCGTACGTCCGTATTTGCTTGACTATCCGCTGTGCTTAGTTGTTGTTATTATCAGCATTTGTGAGGACAGGTTATTATAACTATTCAGGCTGATAACTCTGATTGATTGTTGAACTCTGATTGATGTATGTATATACAGTTTCTGTTTTGTAAAGATCATTGATATGATATTATATATTTTCCACTGCGATGTGAGATTCTGTATTATTCTGTTTGGTTATATCTTCTTCTTCTTTTCTTTCTCTTGACTTTCCGTCAGTTTGTGCTTTTTGGGTCGGACATGTGTGGATTATTGTCGATTCAAAGGGTACAGATTTTCGGGTCGTCACAATCAAAGTCCATTTAAAATAATAAAATCTAGCCGTTCGAGGCTTGCAAAATCACAGCAGCCATATGATAACCGATCGATCGACCTACCGTGGGTGGCCGATCGCTAACAGTTGAACATTTAGTGAAGGGGGTCGACCGGCTTTCTTCTGCTTGTCGAAATTTATTGGCTACCCTTTATTATTGATGCAAATCTTTATTTCCAACAGTTAATTCCTAATGTTAATGATTACTTAAACCATTAAGTTTACCTTTGACGTTAAAATATTTTATTACCCTTTTTAATTTCAAACGTAAACATTATTAAATTTTTAAATTTAAATTCATTTGAATTATTTTAAGTTTGAAAACTTCAAATCTAAATAACTTATCCATTTGAACTTTGGTCGTGAAACTTTATATTTAAAAGTTGCTTAGAAAATCACCACGAACACAATGGTGTAACTTTCATGACCAAATTTTGATGTTTGCAAAATTCTCTATTTTAGTCTCATTATTAATTAATAAATTTTCTTCATTAAATTTCTGTTTATTTTATGGGTGTTACATTCTCTCCCCATTAAAAGGGATTTCATCCCTAAAATCACTACGGGCAGATAATGTAACATACACTCTATAACCATGTTATACAATCAAGTTATCTATACATCCATCTGCTCAACCAAAAATGCAACGTGATTATGTATGCAACATACTACAGGTGAGCTCAACCCTAACGTGAATGCAAGATCATGTCATGTAGGCATGTATGAAAATCGTCCTTAATATGCATAAGATTCTATATGAGTGCAAAAATAAAGTATAAAGTGTGGCAACCATCTTCTACCATCCAATCTAGCAACCAAGATGCAACCAAAACCTATACGGTACTAAAATTTGGGAAGAGAAAATTACTAGAGAAAAGCTCAAGATAAGAAACCTCCATTTTTTCTTCTATCTCTTCTGTACTTTCCCTCGAATTATCTCCCTATTGCACATGGACTAGCCTAATTTCTTTGTTACAAAGCTTCCTAATTCCGTGCTCTACCATGAAGTGGTGGCACAGTGTGCTATCAGCTATGTCTCTACATCAGCTAACTGACCAGGCTCTACTATAGTGGTGGTGCCGTGTAGACATTTCCTCAAATGCAGTACATGAAAAACATAATGTACTCCCGCTAACTTAGCTGAAAGCTCTACTCGATATGTAAGTTTCCCCACCCTTTCCAAAATCAAGAAAGGCCCAACAAATCTCTTCACCAACTTCCCCGATGCCCCAAACCATATAGCCTTCCTATAAATGGAAACCTTAACAAATAACATATCTCCAACTGAAAAAACTAACTCTTTTCTTCGCCTGTTAACATAAGACTTCGGCCAGTCCTGAGCGTGCTTCCTTCGTTGCCTAATCACCTCAACCTTTTCCATAGTCCCACGAATCAAATCCGATCCAAGTATAATTTTGTCGGTAGTTTCCCACTAACCATTATGTGACTTGCACGACTTCTCATATAAGGCTTCAAACGGTGCCATGTCAATCGTTGCTTGATAACTATTATTGTATATGAATTCTACTAAGGGTAAATGTTGCTTGACATGTCCATCAAAATCCATGATGCAAGCCCTTGATAAATCTTCCAAAATTCTGTTCACCCTTTCTGACTATTCGTCAATCTGTGGGTGGTAAGAGGTACTAAGATTCAACATCATTCCTAAGAATGATTGCAAACTCCTCCAAAATTCACTAGTGAATAAAGGGTCTCTATCACTAATAATGCTGACTGGAACTCCATGCAATATTACTACATCTTTGATAAAAATTTGCACTAGAGATGTTGCTATCCTATTACTCTTTACATAAATAAAATGGGCACCATTAGTGAGTCTATCGACTATAACCTATATAACTTCATTGCCTCTTTGACTTCTATGCAACCATCTACAAAGTCCATCGATATATGCTCTCATTTCCAAGTCGATACATCTGACAACAATTACAGACCTTTAGGCTTTCCTTGTTCCACTTTCATCCCTTGCCGTGTCAAACATTTCATGACATATTCCGCTACTCGCCTCTTTATTCCTGACCAATGGAAAATCTTCTTTATATCCCTGCACATATCATCCCTACATGGATGAATAGTTATCTTAGAGCGGTGGCACTTTACCAGAACTTCCTTCAGAATATCTTTCACTGTTGGAATACAGAGCCATCCATCTCTCCTTAGCTATCCACTTTCATCAATCGAATACCTACGAATGTGAGGAAAATACTTTCTCTACCTAACTTGTCCAAAACATTAACTATTATGACATCTCTCTTTTGTTCTCAACTGATGCGGTCCTTTGATGTTAGTTTTACTTCCATAGCCGTAAGATAACCTAGAATGAATATTGATAGTGGAAATTAAAATTCAAGATGAACTCCAACTACCTCCACCCATTTATAACACTAGAGTCGCATGACTCCGGCTAAGGACGTCGGCAAACACAATCCTTTTTATGTGTCATACTAAATCTCAAAGTCATACGATGCTATAAAATCCATCCATATTTGCTGTATAAGGTTCAAATATTTTTGGAGAACATATATTTAAAATATTTATGGTTGGTGAATAACTCAAACCTTTTCCCTAAAAGATAGTGCCTCTACATATTCAAAGCAAATATGATAGCTGCTAACTCTAAGTAGTAAGTAGGATACCTCTTCTCATGATCCATTAACTGCCAATTATCATAGGCTATCACCATGCCTTCTTGCACAAGAATGGCTCCTAACCTCATACTGCATGTGTCAGTGTAAATGGTAAAAGGCTTCGACCCATCTGAAATAGTTAGTACCGTTGCACTAGTCAATAGTTCTTTTGATTTCTCAAAGGCTTCCGTGCATTTCTCATCCCATGCAGAGACTAAATTTTTCTTAGTTAGGCGAGTCAATGTGACTGCTATATTTGCAAAGTCCTTGATGAACTTCCTATAGTAACCCACTAACCTAAGAAAACTCCTAACCTCTAAACATTCCTTGGAATTTTCTAGTCTTAAATAGCTTTTACCTTTCCATGGTCAACAGCTAACCCCTTCTCAAAGACAATGTGACCGAGAAACTTTACTTTGTTCCTTCAGAAATGACACTTTGAGAATTTGCTTTTAGCTGATATTCTTTAAAGATCTCTAGCACATCCCTTAAGTGATTTTCTTGCCCACCCTCACATTTAGATAATAATAGAATATCATTAATAAACATTATGATGAAATTATTCAGTTTCCTCCCGAAGACCACACTCATCAAATCCATAAAATATTTTAGGGCGTTAGTCAGTCCAAAAGGCATTACTTCCTATTAATACAGTCCATCCGGAGTGTGATGAGCATACTTCTCCCTACTATCAACTACTCTTAATTGATGGAATCCAATAGCCAAAGCTAGTTTGGAAAAGACTTTGGCCTAAAAAAGCTAGTCGAATAACTAATCTATTCTTGGTAAGGATACCTGTTCTTCCTAATTAGCTTGTCAAGCTCTCGATAGTCGAGGCATAGTCTTAAAGAGCCGTCTACTGTAACAGCACGCAAATCCGTACCACATGAGTCAACACTATTCTACATCAATTAACTCAAGTGGAACAAAAAAACGAACCATTAGGGTTAAAGAAGAAGAGATAGAAGAAAGAAGGGACTAAACAATTATTAGAATATCACAGTCGCAGCGGAATAAAGTATAATATATAATATCAGATCTTTACACAAAATGAAAACTATATCTGTTTTATACAATATAGCATTAGAGTATTACAAACAATAAAATTTACCAGTCAGACAACTCATACAATCATAGCAGCGAATATATACAAGTACGGGTAATACGTCTCAGACTCCAGCTCCTCTCCTGCTCCATAGCATCCTGTCTTGAACATATAATACTTGGTCTGACCCGAGCATTATAACGAAATAACACCCGAGTCAGTCTGGAATACCATCTGATAATAATGCACCCAAATTGATTATTAAAGTTTCAAAAATCCTTTTGAAAACAAAAGCATCTTGTAAGACAACACCACAAATAAACATGTCGGGTTTTTACCCTATGATAGCTAAAACACTTTTGATAGAAATCCTCTAATATTATAATCGGGTCTATTTACAAATACTTATAAAATAGCCAAATTTGTTACATGATTAAATTCCAGCTACTAGCCATAGAGTGAGTAATACAAACAAAACTCGTAAAAGGCGCGTAGGGAGAATGGATTTCCAACTAATGACTAGGCACTGGGGTACCACCTGTCACAGTACCTGATCTAGATCAGCGTACCGAGAACGACGCTCGCCCTGCAACACAAGGCCCGGATTATCATTTACTGGATAATCCTGAGTAAGATCACCCCACGGTTGGGATCAGCAACCGCACCATTAAGACGAAATAAAAAGGGACATCTAGACAGGGATGACCTTACCTGGAAATGGGTGCTGCCCACCAAGCCTTGCTGCATAACCCCTGATTTTCAGTCATTCCCAGTTAATGAGGCTTGAGGCTCAGCGTTACCTTTTAGAACGTTTCACTTAGAATGCCCATCATCCACCTGACGATGTTCCGAAAGCATTCATCCATACAAGTCCGTCCCGGCTTCGAACGGAACCGAAGGCACTTCTCCTACTACATCCATTTTGGAAATATCCTCAGGATTAGTAGCGACTAGCCCTTGCACTTCACTGCTCCATCTTCGACTCCGAACTCGGTTTTCCCATGAAAACGTACAAACCGGATCGAAGTGGTTTTCGAGAAATAATTCCCGATCCCGGTCTCTTCGAAACGATCAACGCATTTGTCCAATATTGATAGTCGGTGATTTAACTATCAATTAGTATCCATAAACATCCATCGCACAATAAATAATTACCCACATTATTTATTTTCCTCAAAAAATCTTTGCGAGATATAATTCCATTTCAAAATCCCTTTGAAACACTTTTCAAAACCAATTCTTCTCATGGAATAGATTCCCAAATCTTTACTTCCTCTGAAACATCCAAGTACCAATATTTAAGGTTTAAAATAATTTAAATACTTTATTCTTGAAAATACATTAAAACATTTGTATTAAAATTTCTTACATACTTAATTTAAAATATATATACCATTAAAAATATTTCGAATAAAACTGCTTTATAAAATATAAAATATTATCTTTAAAATAAAGTTAATTCATACTAAATTTTAAATAAAGTTATGAAACTCTATACAATTTTTAAATAAACTTTAACTAATTATCTTTAAAATATAACCGTTTTACAAACATAAATATTAATATTATTCCTTTAAAACATAATGCCAATTATCCCTTAAATAAGTATTACTATAACTAATTGGTAAATATTTACTTTTGAAATCCTTGCAAACTACATAAGGATTTTCTTAAAACATTCTTTTGAAATCAAATTTAAAACCTTTATCCTTTACTTAGAAATCTACTTAAACGTACTTGGCTTCAGGGAAATACACTTCCGTTTAGGATAACCCAAGGAATTCTTTTTATCAATCCAACATGATTTACCCAATTTAATTTTTACGTTCATCCCGTAAACTTTCCTTCCATACTTTGAAATAAACTCCTTTTATTTTTAAAGACATTGCTATTTCCTGGAAATCATTTTCAAACATATGTTTAAAATATTTAAAATAAAGCTTCTAGAAATTATTTAATTGAAAATAATACTTAAGGAAATATATAGAGGTTTCCTAAGTACTTTAAGTTAAGTTTAACTTTTAAAAATAAAGTTATTAAATTAAATATTTATATTATAATTTCCTTTTAAAAACTTAATACTACTTTACTTTTTAAAAATAAATAAATACCATAATTACTTAATCAAATATTTGCTTTCACTTAAAAATAATTTAAAATAATATTTCTTTCTAAAATATTCTAAACATACTTAAACTGAAAATTTATAATTCGAAAGCTTTCTTAAAAACATAATAAAATTTCTAGGAGAAAGCACACTTCCCATTCTTTAAAAATAAATCTCGCTATTGTTTTAACAATTCCCAATTCCCTTTTCAAACCACAATTCCAAACACTTCACATTATCAACCAATTACTTGAATTTAATTCCTTTTAAATACTTTACTTAAGAATTTCTTTAATTTCCTATAAATCCAACTTATTATTTATATTTAAAATTCTCAGGTTGTATTCATCCAAATCATAGCACAACACAATTCAATTTTTTAATTTAATCTATCACAGTATATAAGTGAAACACAGCATAACAAGATCTAAATTAATTTATCACCGAATATAAATGAGATTTATCTCAGAATATAAATAAATTTCTATTTATGAGGAATCCAGTTTGATCCCTCCGACCTGTTTCCCTACATCCACAGATATTAGCACAATAAATAAATATCGATTCAATCTGATAATAATTATCATACTCAGCTAAACAACCAATCGACCAATCAACCATTAAATATTAGCTATTTAAATTACTAGAATCCAGATGTGAGTGAGAATAACTCACCTTGGGTTTTCGATGAGCGTTCAAATTTAAATTAAATCGAACGGCGTTCGATTTAACCTAAATTTTTACTTGCTCGAAACGATTCCAGAATTGCTCCACTACGTAGTACCCGTCTCCGTGATTCCGGCGTTTGTCGTTTCGTCGAAATCTGACAACAAAAGCACGAGATATGAATTTTTAAAGTTTGAATATAAATTGAAAACAATTTTTTTTTAACCTTACATAGACCACGGCTGCACGTTCTAAATCAAGGCCGAAACCTTATCTCCCTCGCGCAACCGTATCTAGGGTTTAAAAATCCATCAGCTCGTGCGTCTCACCATCGCCATCGGCCCCCTCACGCGATCGGAGCCTCATCCATACCCATCACGATGAAGCCTACAACCTCCTCCACCATCGCCAAGGAAATGACGAGCTCGAGCCCCTCCCACTTCGTGCGAAAAACGCGATCGAACGCCCCAAGGATGCGGCCAAAATCCTCTCTCCCTGCTGCGCAAATCACAATTCCTACCGTTGGATCTATAGTACTCGACGAGTACTACGATTCTCCTGTTGGAAGTTTCCGAAATTACTGCATGGATTGATCGGAAATAGAAGATGAAGGTTGATGATTTTCGACCATGAAATAAAACAACGGTGGCGGCCCTAAAATAGATTAGGGTTTGCTGAAGAAAAACGTGTATATATAAACAATTATAAGCATTATTTTAATATTATTTTCACTATAACAAGATTTTTAAAAACGAACTCCAAACAGCGCATGCCAACAGGCGTTTATATGGTTTTACCGGTATTCCGAACACAATGGAACGTGTTTCGGAGGCTAATTCGATCATAAGCACGAGTTATAGGAATAAACGATCAATTTTAAGTTAAATCGACTAAAATAGTTTCTATGCGTTTTGAGCTGCCAGGGTCAAACGACAACTTCGATTGCTACGAAAATTGAAATCCGATAATAATTAACTATTACATATCCAATGGAACTGGTTTCGTCGAATTCCGAGGCTGTTCCTCGGAAGGTTATTTCAACTTGTCGATTAATTCGAGCGATTTTCACAATCGTCGAAATCATCTAAAATTTCACTTTTAAAACTTTATTAACTCTACTACAACTCGTATAAAATTTATATTCACATTAGAAATCATTCTTATTCATTTCGAACCAAAATCTAATTATTGGCATTATTATATTATTAAATTTCAATATTAAATTAATATAAATTCCAATTCAACCTATCGACTTTTAATTTTATCCAAAAGTCCAATATTATAATTCAAATCGAATAAACTTAAAAATAAATTTTAGAATCTAATTTTATATCTATTTACACCCAGAATCACCAATTTCAATATTAAATTATTATTATTCAAATTTCAATTAAATTCCCGTATTTGAAATTCAACTAATTTTATAAACTTAACCAAAATCTTTTTATTTCAAAATTCAAATTATAATCCATATTCGACATTTAAAATGAATCATATGTTCAAATCTGGCGACCCCAAATTCCGGGTTGTTACATTCCTTCCCCCTTATAAAAATTTCGTCCCCGAAATTTGCTAAGGTAGAAGAATGTTCCAAACCCAATACACTTAGTTAAAATCTTAATTTCACTTTGATCAAATTATTTAGTTACGAATCGAAACTGCTAGTTTCGATTCCTATTCCAAAATCCTTTTTATTTTAGTTGTTATTTGAAATCACTTTGTCGTTAACAAAACGTTTTCAAAAATTTCAAAAAATTTTCTAACTCTCAAAATTTCCGAATTTTTTTGGCAGAGTCTCCCTTATATGGAGGAGCTTTTGCAATATCACAATAGATATAAATATATATATACATCGACCCACACGGTCGGAAAACCCAAAAACAGTTCATATTTCCTACTTTTATTGCGTAGGCGTACCTTTATTAGCATTTTAAAAGCATGCGGCTAATTTATATTGCATATACGCGCTCCAACTCTATCTACTGCCTTCCGTACCTGTACTTACTTAAACAAACACATCAGTTTTCAATAATATGAGAATTTAACAACATTCTATTCATTAAACTAGCCCAAACACGTCAATTACAAAGTTTAAACAAGTAAAATTCATAATTATGCATGTTAACTTCCTTTATAAGCAATTCACAATTTCAACCCCATTTTAAATCCTCTTTACAAATCCAAACTTCATTTTTTTCCACTCGAATAATTTACATTCAAGTTCACTATATACAGTTCATATTTATTACAACGAATTCATTTCCACCTCAATATGATTAACATATGCCTTAGTTACATCTCTTTACTTCAATTCAATTATTCAATTCCAAATTGATTCACAATCAAATTTTTATTTTTAAATTTGATATACTTGCGTTTCCTTTATGATTCACTCGTATTAATATGCAAAATCACTTAATAAAATTTCAATCCATTCCAATTGATTCAAAAACCAATTTCATTTGCTTCTTTAAACCAATTTAATTCCGAATACAACAATTGACCAATTTCTATGCAAATTTAAAGGTATCCAAGCAAGTAACAATCACTTAAGCTTATAACCATTTAAAATTAATTCCAACTTAGATTCATATTGATTTGATTCAATTATGCATGGTTCATAATCCAAGCATTCTTATTTCATTGCAATTATTAAATCAAATCCTTATTCTCACTTCAGGTTTATCATCCAACTGAAGTTTATATTAATATCATCCCATTCTGTAATTTTTACAACTCATACATCTTTATTTTATCACAATAATTAATTAAAACCATTTCACTTGCATTTCAATTTTATTATCTAACAAATTTTATTCAAGACCACCCATAAAGTTCGACCAAAATATTTTGTTTTCTTTTTTTCCATTTGCTTAAGTTCTTTCACAATATTTTCATTATCTTCTTATAAATCTATTTTATTTCATTTTCATTGGATTTTCATCCAATCAAATTCCAATCCATTTACAAATTTTAATTCAATTTGTTTACTCATTCACTCCATTTAAATTTTTAATTCATCTGCTCGATTCATTCTGAATTTTGTTAATAATATGACCACTTTAAATCATTTCACTCATTTGAATTTACTTATAATTCAAACCATCACTATTATAATCTTATTCTACTATTCATTCACACCCTCAGCCTTTTATTGCCAAAACTAAATCCCATACTAGAACTGGGTTTTTATTTTTCTTTTCAAAATTTTCTTAACAAGCCACCAAAATTTCATCCATGCCAATACAAATTCCATTTAATTTAGTTTACACTAATTCATCTTCAAGCTTCTTTTTATTTAATCTAGCCTACGCTAAATTCATTCTCAAACAATTCCTTTGAATTTAGTTGAGTTAAAATTTTATTCATACAATATAATTTTTACTTAATCTAAATTAAATTTCCTTCCAATTTAATTCTTTTCCAAATTTAATTCAAGTTTAACTAAATTTATTCTGCCAACTTAAATTCATTCCATTTCATTTACTATCTTAAATAAGAATTTAATTCCATTCATTTTTATTCATGACACAATTGAATCTTGATTTTAATTAAATCCAAATTCAACTCAATTTCGTTTAATCGAAGTTAAATCCAATTCAATCCAATTTTAATTCTCCATATACAAGTTCAAACCTTATTTACTGACTTAAGTTCATTCACCCTTTTATCTTTTATAATTTCTTCACCTTATTTCAGTTCACATTTCATTTGAGATTAAGTTTGAATTCACCATACCATTCAACCATTTCCCATTTGTGATTATAATTCCATTTTACTTGCGCTAACAATCTGATTTTCTATTCTTAAGTTCACCAACTTATTTACTTAAAAGCTTATATTGCTCATTTGAGTTATTTTCATCTTATAATCACAATTCAATTGCCCGGTTTTATTTCAAAACTATTTTGAAATAGTAATCAACTCATACCCATTTGGTACACCAAATCAAACTTTCAGATTCCAAATAACTTGTTTATACCAAAACAAACTTCCTCCTTTGAAATTTCTGAAACACCTTGTATATCAACCAAATCTAAACATATATCATACCCAATTACTATGGAAGCAATCCATCACTTTAGAAACTCGAAAATGAATTTTAATGATGTGGCCATCATCATCATGATTATTTTCCAACGACTGAAGTGAGTTCAGTGCTTCCTTACTTTCCCATATTCATTTCAAAACAATGTCCATTCAGACATATTACCCAAAATAACATTCCATCATTACCTTCAAATCTTTGGACAACATTCCCAACATTTAAATTTCCAAATTTTGGTTTCAACACATTTAAAAGCCTTTTCAAAATTCCCGGTATTTAAATTCTGGTTGAATTCGAATTTATTTATTCTTTTTTTGTATAATTTATGCTTAAAGAATTTTATTTGGTTATAACCATTTCAAATTTTAGATCAAATTTTAGATTCTTATTTGATTAAGATATCCACATCCAAACAATAAAATATATATAATAATCTAAGAAAATTATTCCTTTTATATAAAAATATAATTTTGGGTAAAATTATTTCATTTACCCTCTTTAAAACAATACTATATCGGTTTATCTTGTTTGAGAGTTTAGAAATCCCTATCGATATGGTTGTACTTCCCGTACCAACCAGAATTCATAAACACTCAACCGATAAGTTCACACAGTATAAAAACAATTTTATATTCACTAACAAGTATGCTCTTATATTTATTATTACACTCAACTCATTATAGAGTACTATTGACACTGTTTAATGAGTAATTTCCCCACCAAAGCCTAGGTTGTCGCCAACCTAAGCTCTGATACCAAGTGTAACAACCCGCAAATCCCTACCACTTGAGTCAACACTATTCTACATCAATTAACTTAAGTGGAACAGAAATACGAACCATTAGGGTTAAAGAAGAAGAAGTAGAAGAAAGAAGGAACTAAACAATTATCAGAATCTCACAATCGCAGCGGAATAAAATATAAAATATAATATCAGATCTTTACACAAAATGAAAACTATATCTGTTTTATACAATATAGCATTAGAGTATTACAAATAACAAAAATTTACCAGTCAGACAACTCATACAATCACAGTAGCGGATATATACAAGTACGGGTAATATGTCTCGGACTCCAGCTCCTCTCCTGCTCCATAGCATCCTGTCCTGAACATATAATACTACGCTCGACCCGAGCATTATAATGAAATAACACCCAAGTCAGTCTGGAATACCAGCTGATAATAATGCACCCAAATTGATTATTAAAGTTTCAAAAATCCTTTTGAAAACAAAAGCATCTCGTAAGACCACGCCACAAATAAACATGTCGGGTTTTTACCTTACAATAGCTAAAACACTTTTTATAGAAATCCTCTGATATTATAATAGGGTCTATTTACAAATACTTATAAAATAACCGAAATTGTTACATGATTAAATTCCAGCTACTAGCCACAGAGTGGGTAATACAAACAAAACTCGTAAAAGGCGCGTAGAGAGAATGGATTCCCAACTAATGACTAGGCACTGGGGTACCACCTGTCACAGTACCTGGTCTAGATCAGCATACCGAGGACTACGCCCGATCCCCTGCAACACAAGGCTCGGATTATCCCTTCCTGGATAATCCCGAGTAAGATCACCCCACGGTTGGGATCAGCAACCGCACCATTAAGCCGAAATAAAAAGGGACATCTAGATAGAGATGACCTTACCGGAAAATGGGTGCTGCCCACCAAGCCTTGCTGCATAACCCCTGTTTTTCAGTCATTCCCGGTTGATGAGGCTTGAGGCAGAGCATTACTTTTAGAACGTTTCACTTAGATTGCCCATCGTCCACCTGACGATGTTTCGAAAGCATTCATCCATACAAGTCCGTCCCGGGTTCGAACGGAACCGAAGGCGCTACTCCTACTACATCCATTTTGGTAATATGCTCAGGATTATTAGCAACTAGCCCTTCCACTTCACTGCTCCATCTTCGACTCCGAACTCGGTTTTCCCACGAAAACGTACAAACCAGATCGAAGTGGTTTTCGAAAAATAAATCCCGATCCCTGTCTCTTCGAAACGATCAATGCATTTGTCCAATATTGATAGTCGGTGATTTAACTATCAATTAGTATTCACAAACATCCATCACACAATAAATAATTACCCACATTATTTATTTTCCTCAAAAATATCTTTGCGGGATATAATTCCATTTCAAAATCCCTTTGAAACACTTTTCAAACCCAATTCTTCTCATGGAATAGATTCCCAAATCTTTACTTCCTCTGAAACATCCAAGTACCAATTTTTAACGTTTAAAATAATTTAAATACTTTATCCTTGAAAATACATTAAAACATTTGTATTAAAATTTCATACATACTTAATTTAAAATATATATACCTTTAAAAATATTTCGAATAAAACTGCTTTATAAAATATAAACTATTATCTTTAAAATAAAGTTAAGTCATACTAAATTTTAAAATAAAGTTATGAAACTCTATACAATTTTTAAATAAACTTTAACTAAATGTCTTTAAAATATAACTGTTTTACAAACATAAATATTAATATTATTCCTTTAAAACATAATGCCAATTGTCCCTTAAATAATTATTACTATAACTAATTGGTAAATATTTACTTTTGAAATCCTTGCAACCTACATAAGGATTTTCTTAAAACATTCTTTTGAAATCAAATTTAAAACCTTTATCCTTTACTTAGAAATCTACTTAAACGTACTTGGCTTCAGGGAAATACACTTCCGTTTAGGATAACCCAAGGAATTCTTTTTATCAATCCAACATGATTTACCCAATTTAATTTTACGTTCGTACCGTAAACTTTCCTTCCATACTTTAAAATAAACTCCTTTTATTTTTAAACACATTGCTATTTCCTGGAAATCATTTTCAAACATATGTTTAAAATATTTAAAATAAAGCTTCTAGAAATTATTTAACTGAAAATAATACATAAGGAAATATATAGAGGTTTCCTAAGTACTTTAAGTTAAGTTTAACTTTTAAAAATAAAGTTATTAAATTAAATATTTATATTATAATCTCCTTTTAAAAACTTTAGACTACTTTACTTATTAAAAATAATTAAATACTATAATTACTTAATCAAATATTTGCTTTCACTTAAAAACATTTTAAAATAATATTTCTTTCTAAAATATTCTAAACATACTTAAACTGCAAATTTATAATTCGAAAGCTTTCTTAAAAACATAATAAAATTTCCAGGAGAAAGCACACTTCCCATACTTTAAAATAAATCTCGTAATTATATTAACAATTCGCAATTCCCTTTTTAAGCCACAATTCCAAACACTTCACATTATCAACCAATTACTTGAATTTAATTCCTTTTAAATTCTTTACTTAAGAATTTCTTTAATTTCCTATAAATCTAATTTATTTATTTATATTTAAAATTCCCAGGTTGTATTCATCCAAATCATGGCACAACACAATTTAATTTTTCAATTTAATCTATCACAGTATATAAATGAAACACAGTATAACATGATCTAAATTAATTTATCACCGATTATAAATGAGATTTATCACAGAATATAAATAAATTTCTATTTGTGAGGAATCCAGTTGGATCCCTCCAACCTGTTTCCCTGCATCCATAGATATTAGCACAACAAATAAATACCGATTCAATCTGATAATAATTATCATACTCAGCTAAACAACCAACCAACCATTAAATATTAACTATTTAAATTACTAGTACCCAGATGTGAGTGAGAATAACTCACCTTGGGTTTTCGATGAGCGTTCAAATTTAAATTAAATCGAACGACGTTCGATTTAAACTAATTTTTTACTTGCTCGGAACGATTCCAGAATTGCTCCATGGCGTAGTACTCTTCTCTGCGATTCCGGCGTTTCTCGTTTCATTGAAATCTGACAAAAAACGCATGAGATATGAATTTTTAAAGTTTGAATATCAATTCGAAAATAATTTTTTTTAACCTTACACAGATCACAGCCGCACGTTCTAAATCAAGGCCGAAACCTTATCTCCCTCACGCAACCGTACCTAGGGTTTAAGAACCCATCAGCTCGTGCGTCTCACCATCGCCACCGCTCCCCTCATGCGACCGGAGCCTCATCCATACCCATCACGATGAAGCCTACAACCTCCTCCACCATCACCAAGGGAAACGACGAGCTCGAGCCCCCCCTTCACGCGCAAAACGCGATCGAAGGGCCCAAGGACGCGGCCAAAATCCTCTCTCCCTGCTGCGCAAATAACAATTCCTACCGTTGGATCTATAGTACTCGACAAGTACTACGATTCTCCAGTTGGAAGTTTCCGAAATTACTGCATGGATTGATTGGAAATAAAAGACGGAGGTTGATGATTTTTGGCCATGAAATAAAACAACGGTGGCGGCCCCAAAATAGATAAGGGTTTGCTGAAGGAAAACGTGTATATATAAACAATTATAAGCATTATTTTAATATTATTTTCACTATAACAAGATTTTTACAAACAAACTCCAAACAACGCATGCCGACAGGCGTTTATATGGTTTTACCTGTATTCCGAACACAATAGAACGTGTTTCGGAGGCTAATTCGATAATATGCGCGAGTTACGGGAATAAAAGATCAATTTTAAATTAAATCGATTAAAATGGTTTCTATCCATTTTGAGCTGCCAGGGTCAAACGACAACTCCGATTGCTACGAAAATTGAAATCCGATAATAACTAACTATTATGGATCTAATGGAACTAGTTTCTTCGAATTCCGAGACTGTGCCCCGGAAGGCTATTTCAACTCGTCGATTAATATAAGCGATTTTCACAATCGTCGAAATCATCTAAAATTTCACTTTTAAAACTTTATTAACTCTATTATAACTTGTATAAAATTTATATTCACATTAGAAATCATTCTGATTCATTTGGAACCAAAATCTAATTATTGGCATTATTATATTATTAAATTTCATTATTAAATTAATATAAAATTCCAAATTCAACCTATCGACTTTTAATTTATCCAACAGTCCAATGTTAAAATTCAAATCAAAATAGACTTAAAAATAAATTTTAGAATCTAATTTTATATCTATTTACACCCAGAATCACCAATTTCAATATTAAATTATTATTATTCAAATTTCAATTAAATTCCCGTATTTGAAATTTAACTAATTTTATTAACTTAACCAAAATCTTTTTATTTCAAAATTTGAATTATAATCCATATTCGACATTTAAAATGAATTAAATGTTCAAATCTGGCGACCCAAAATTCTGGGTCGTTACATTCCTTCCCCCTTATAAAAATTTCGTCTCTGAAATTTGCTAAGGTAGAAGAATGTTCCAAACCCAATAGCAAAACCCACTTAGTGAAAATCTCAGTTTCACTTTGCTCAAATTCTTTAGTTACAAATCGAAACTGCTAGTTTCGATTCCTATTCCAAAATCGTTTTTATTTTAATTGTTATTTGAAATCACTTTGTCGTTAACAAAACGTTTTCAAAAATTTCAAAATTTTTTCTAACTCTCAAAATTTCCGAATTTTTGTGGCAGAGTCTCCCTTATATGGAGGAGCTTTTGCAATATCACAATAGATATAAAAATATATACATCGACCCACACGGTCGGAAACCCCAAAAACAGTTCATATTTCCTATTTTTATTGCGTAGGCGTACCTTTATTAGCATTTTAAAAGCATGCGGCTAATTTATATTGCATATACGCGCTCCAACTCTATCTACTGCCTCCCGTACCTGTACTTAGTTAAAAAAACACATCAGTTTTCAATACAATGAGAATTTAACAACATTCTATTCATTAAACTAGCCCAAAAACGTCAATTACAAAGTTTAAACAAGCAAACTTCTTAATTATGCATGTTAACTTCCTTTATAAGCAATTCACAATTTCAACCCCATTTTAAATCCTCTTTACAAACCCAAACTTCATTTTATTCCACTCGAATAATTTACATTCATGTTCACTATATACAATTCATATTTACAACCAATTCATTTCCACCTCAATATGATTAACATATGCCTTAGTCACATCTCTTTACTTCAATTCAATTCCAAATTGATTCACAATCAAATTTTTATTTTTAAATTTGATATACTTGCATTTCCCTTATGATTCACTTGTATTAATATACAAAATCACTTAATAAAATTTCAATCCATTCCAATTAATTCAAAAACCAATTTCGTTTGCTTCTTTAAACCAATTCAATTCCGAATACAACAATTGACCAATTTCTATGCAAACTTAAAGGTATCCAAGCAAGTAACAATCACTTAAGCTTACAACCATTTAAAATTAATTCCAACTTAGATTCATATTGATTTGAATCAATTCTGCAAGGTTCACAATCCAAGCATTCTTATTTCATTGCAATTATTAAATCAAATCCTTATTCTCACTTCAGATTTATCATCCAACTAAAGTTTATATTAATATCATCCCATTCTGTAATTTTTACAACTCATACATCTTTATTTTATAACAATAATTAATTAAAACCATTTCACTTGCATTTCAATTTTATTATCCAACAAATTTTATTCAAGACCACCTATAAAGTTCGACCAAAATATTTTTTTCCCATTTGCTTAAGTTCTTTCACAATATTTTCATTATCTTCTTATAAATCTATTTTATTTCATTTTCATTGGATTTTCATCCAATCAAATTCCAATCCATTTACAAATTTTAATTCAATTTGTTTAGTCATTCACTCCATTTGAATTTTAATTCATCTCCTTGATTCATTCTGAATTTTATTAATAATATGACCACTTTAAATCATTTCACTCATTTGAATTTACTTATAATTCAAACCATCACTATTATAATCTAATTCCATTATTCATTCACACCCTCAGCTTTTTATTGCCAAAACTAAATCCCATACTAGAATTGGGTTTTTATTTTTCTTTTCAAAATTTTCTTAACAAGCCACCAAAATTTCATCCATGCCAATATAAATTCCATTTAATTTAGTTTACACTAAATTCATCTTCAAGCTTCTTTTTATTTAATTTAGCCTACACTAAATTCATTCTCAAACAATTCCTTTGAATTTAGTTGAGTTAAAATTTTATTCATACAATATCATTCTTACTTAATCTAAATTAAATTTCCTTTCAATTTAATTCTTTTCCAAATTTAATTCAAGTTTAACTAAATTTATTCAGCCAACTTAAATTCATTCGATTTCTTTTACTACCTTAAATAAGAATTTAATTCCATTCATTTTTATTCATAACACAATTGAATCTTGATTTTAATTAAATCCAAATTCAACTCAATTTCGTTTAATCGAAGTTAAATCCAATTCAATCCAATTTTAATTCTCCATATACAAGTTCAAACCTTATTTACTGACTTAAGTTCATTCACCCTTTTATCTTTTATAATTTCTTCACCTTATTTCAATTCACATTTCATTTGAGATTAAGTTTGAATTCACCATACCATTCAACCATTTCCCATTTGTGATTATAATTCCATTTTACTTGCGCTAACAATCTGATTTTCTATTCTTAAGTTCACCAACTTATTTACTTAAAAGCTTATATTGCTCATTTGAGTTATTTTTATCTTATAATCACAATTCAATTGCCCGGTTTTATTTCAAAACTATTTTGAAATAATAATCAACTCATACCCACTTGGTACACCAAATCAAACTTCCAGATTTCAAATAACTTGTTTATACCAAAACAAACTTCCTCCTTTGAAATTTCTGAAACACCTTGTATATCAACCAAATCTAAACAGATATCATACCCAATTACTATATGGAAGCAATCCATCATTTTAGAAATTCGAAAATGAATTCTAATGATGTGGCCATCATCATCAGGATTATTTTCCAATGACTGAAGTGAGTTCAGTGCTTCCTTACTTTCCCATATTCATTTCAAAACAATTTCCAAAATTAAATGAATTAAATGTTCAAATCTGGCAACCCAAAATTCCGGGTCGTTACATTCCTTCCCCCTTATAAAAATTTCGCCCACGAAATTTGCTAAGGTAGAAGAATGTTCCAAACCCAATAGCGAAACCCACTTAGTGAAAATCTCAATTTCACTTTGCTCAAATTCTTCAGTTACAAATCGAAACTGCTATTTCGATTCCAATTCCAAAATCCTTTTTATTTTTATTGTTATTTGAAATCACTTTGTCGTTAACAAAACGTTTTCAAAAATTTCAAAATTTTTCTAACTCCTAAAATTTTCGAATTTTTTTGGTAGAGTCTCCCTTGTACGGAGGAGCATTTCCAATATCACAATAGATATAAATATATATACATCGACCCACACGGTCGAAAAACCCAAAAACAGTTCATATTTCCTATTTTTATTGCGTAGGCGTACCTTTATTAGCATTTTAAAAGCATGCGGCTAATTTATATTGCATATACGCGCTCCAACTCTATCTACTGTTATCCCATTTTTTGGTCAAAACTGGAATATCAACAAATTGGTAAGGAATGTTGGATATCGGGGTTAAGCTCCGATCAGGACGAAATTGATTGGAGATGATGATGAGGATTAGGAGAGGCTATGTTTCAAATTTCAGGTTAATCAGAGTTCGTATGAAGGAGATATGATCGATGCAAGGTAGGAGGGACATACTATTCGAACTCCACATGGCTCATTCGGCATTCCTAACACTAGAGATCATTCGGCATTCTCAGTATAACATCCATTCGGTAGTACCGAGACCGAACCAAAGTACCATCGATCCAAACCCTCTCCAAGCAAGGCCGGTCCAAAGCATAGCCGAACCAGACCTCACCACTCCACTACCTGCCGAATCAAACCCAAAGTGCCACTGCCGAACCAACTCCTCTACCCTCCACTGCCGAACCAACCTACTTCCCTCCACTGCCGAACCAACCCTACTGAACCAACTCCATGCACTACCGGACTAACTACTACCGGACCAACTCCAAGCCAAGCCACTCACCGCCGAACCAAGGCCTTGCCGAACCAGTACTGCCAGGCCAGATTGCTTCATCCCAGGCCCACCAGCAGCTATATACATCCAAGACCCCTGCCCCCACTCTATAAATAGAGGGGCAGGGTACAACAATGGGGGAGAAGTTTGAGAGCTCAAGCCTGGAAGGAACTTTCAAACAACTTTGATATACTTGTAATCAAAGCTTCGTACTTGTAATCGGATCGGAAAAGGAGAATAACATATAAAGTGGACGTAGGCACATTCTGGCCGAACCACTATAAATCTGCGTGTCTTTTACAGTTTAGTCCCTGCTTTTTACGTACTTACATAAACCACCCAAATCACTACGAACAACATAAAATCAACTAAATCATATGACTTGGAGGTGTTTGCCCATTTTTTGTGCAAACATTTTTGGGATATTTACTGAGATTTATGATTTGTGTTTGAATATTGCTGAGTTGTATTCATACACTGGTGCTTTCACGGTATTTGGGGTTTGTGGCCAATTTTGGCGCAAACATTTTGGTGCTTTCATTGAGAGGAACCAGCACCCGCTACATCGGATAGAAGTTTGGATTTGGAAGACAATGACTAGGCAAAATAGTAGAAGGCTAAGGACTGAGAGAAGCCAACATGGAGGAAGTCAACAAGCATCCTCCGGAGGTGAGGAAGTACCAGCTTCGATCTACATAACCCGGGATGAAATGGAAGCCATAACAAATTCACTGCAAGAGAGGTTGTTGAAGAGTCAACAGGAGATGATGCAGACTTTCTTGGAGCAAATGAGAGCTGCAGGGATCCAGAACTTAGGAACAGCTACAACAGCCGTGGATGCAGGACAAGAAGCTAGGGTTATGGAACCCAATGGAGGACAGGATGCAGAGCCAGAGGGCAATCGACAAGGGCTTGGGGCAGGCCCGCAGGATCCAACACAGGAGGACCTTTGGAAGCAGTTCAACAGGCTAGAACCAATGTTGTTGCTAGCGAGCCACATGAAGAGTATGTACCGGAATTCCCTCGGGGGCTACCCCCGACAGACAACGCTGGATTGGTAGATATAATCAGGAAGACTTTGCGAGGTGGTTTGACCAACGGAGACTTGGAAGGAGTGAACAGGAATCCATTCACTCGGGAAATAAGGATGGCTCAGAATCCACCTAAGTTCAAGCTACCTAGCGTGGAGGTATATGGTGGCATGGCAGACCCTACGGATCACTTGATGAGGTACACCAGACACATGGAGGTGCTGGGGGCATCAGAGGAAATGATGGCCCGATGCTTCCCCTTGTACTTGACGGACTTAGCTGCGATGTGGTTTAGGCAGCTGGAAGAAGGATCTATCAGGACTTGGAGGGAATTGGTGGAAAGGTTTTTGGGACAGTTTCGGGTTCATGTCAAGAGACCAAAGAACGTGATGACATTGACATCGGTAAAGCAAAGGATGGATGAATCGCTTAGAACTTTTCTAACTCGATTCAGTGCCGCAGCTGCTTCGGTGGATCGGCCCGATCCATCGATGGTTTTAATGGCAGCAGTATCAGGAGTCAGGGAGAATTCGGATTTCAAGGTATCTTTGATACGAGATCCCCCACGGGACCTCAACCAATTCTTTCACGAGGCAGAAAGGTTCCTTCGGCAAGAAGATGCGAGTACGGATTTAAAGTTGAAAAAGGTAATGCAGTTGAGGTTGGAGGACCATCCAGCAAAGGTTTGGATAAAGACAAAGGAAAAAGGAAGTTGGACGATGGTTCTGGAAATGCTAGGAAGCAATGGAAGGATCCAAAGTTTTCCATATACACAGGATTGAACGAGACGCTGGAGCGGATATACCTGGATACTCGTAATCGCCTTCTCTACCGGAGGCCGGCTAGGAGAGAACCAACAGAACGGGAAAGGACATCAGGAAGGCACTGTCTCTTCCATGATTTGGATGGACACGACACCAACAGCTGCAGGCACTTAAAGGACATAATTGAGGAGCATGTAAGGAATGGACAGCTGCCACAATATGTTGGACCTCGAAATGCAACGGCGGGGCAGGAGCAACCGCCGCCTACCTCAAGCTACGATGGTGGGAGACCCAGGAATGATGGTCGGTTGATCATCCATTGACCAGGTTAATATGAAATAAGTAGCGAACTATTGGCAAGCAACCAAGTCATTTACACATGTACGGGGACGGAGATAGCCCCTAGGCATGCTCTGAATGATGATAAACTGCAATGCTATGGTTTGTGAAATTTATCTCTTGCTTTTGGATTGGACACTGCTTTTCTTTTTGATTTTCGGTGTTGGAGCTTGGATTGAGCTCCTGGTTTTTCTTGCTTTTTGATTTGGATTTTCCTTTGGATGATTGTTTTCGGTTTTAGATGCTGGTTTGGATTTCTGGTTTTCTGGTTTTGGATTTGGATTTTGGATTGGATTTGGATTGGATTTTTATCTGATTTTTGATAAACGGTCGTCGGGTATGGATTGTGCCTGGCAAGGGGTGAGTCGCTTTGCCCGAACGTGGTAAATTGACTCATTCAGGTCGTCGAGTATGGACTATGCTCGGCAAGGGTCCGGAGTGACCAGGATTCGACCTAGGACTTAGGCCCTATATTATCAATTGTTATTTTCAGGTCGTCGAGTATGAACTATGCTCGGCAAGGGTCCGGAGAGACCAGGATTCGGCTTAGGACTTAAGCCATGGCATCGTACAGCGTCCAGGGACACTGGACCAAGGTCGTCAAGTGTGGATTACGCTTGGCAAGAACCCGGAGAGGTTAGCTCAACGTCCAGGGACACTGGACCAAGGTCGTCAAGTGTGGATTACACTTGGCAAGAACCCAGAGAGGTTAGCTCAACGTCCAGGGACACTGGACCAAGATCATCAAGTGTGGATTACGCTCGACAAGAACACGATGAGGCTAGCTTAACATCCAGGGACACTGGATCACGACCGTCAGGTGTAGATTGCACTTGGCAAGAGCCCGGAGAGATTATGGATTTGGATATCGACCCGGAGAGGTCCTGGATTCGGTTATCGGCTATTGGATAAGGATGGTTTGGGATTCGGTTGCCGAGTTCGGATGGACATGGAATTGGATCAAGCTTTGGTTATTGGATTTGGAATTGGACATCGACTCGGAGCAGTCAAAGATAACATACCCAGGCAATATGATTATGGACTTTGGATATTGGACTCGGAACTATTCAAAACACGCCTTGTTATCATAAGGCATGTTTTGGGGGGCAAAGTGTTATCCCATTTTTTGGTCAAAACTGGAATATCAAAAAATTGGTAAGGAATGTTGGATATCGGGGTTAAGCTCCGATCAGGACGAAATTGATTGGAGATGATGATGAGGATTAGGAGAGGCTATGTTTCAAATTTCAGGTTAATCAAAGTTCGTATGAAGGAGATATGATCGATGCAAGGTAGGAGGGACATACTATTCGAACTCCACATGGCTCATTCGGCATTCCCAACACTAGGGATCATTCGGCATTCTCAGTATAACATCCATTCGTTAGTACCGAGACCGAACCAAAGTACCACCGATCCAAACCCTCTCCAAGCAAGGCCGGTCCAAAGCATAGCCGAACCAGACCTCACCACTCCACTACCTGCCGAATCAAACCCAAAGTGCCACTGCCGAACCAACCCCTCTACCCTCCACTGCCGAACCAACCTACTTCCCTCCACTGCCGAACCAACCCTACCGAACCAACTCCATGCACTACTGGACTAACTACTACCGGACCAACTCCAAGCCAAGCCACTCACCGCCGAACCAAGGCCTTGCCGAACCAAGTATTGCCAGGCCAGATTGCTTCAGCCCAGGCCCACCAGCAGCTATATACATCCAAGACTCCTGCCCCCACTCTATAAATAGAGGGGCAGGGGTACAACAATGGGGGAGAAGTTTGAGAGCTCAAGCCTGGAAGGAACTTTCAAACAACTTTGATATACTTGTAATCAAAGCTTTGTACTTGTAATCGGATCGGAAAAGGAGAATAACATATAAAGTGGACGTAGGCACATTCTGGCCGAACCACTATAAATCTGCGTGTCTTTTACAGTTTAGTCCCTGCTTTTTACGTATTTACATAAACCACCCAAATCACTACGAACAACATAAAATCAACTAAATCATACGACTTGGAGGTGTTTGCCCATTTTTTGTGCAAACATTTTTGGGATATTTGCTGAGATCTGTGATTTGTGTTTGAATATTGCTCAGTTGTATTCATACACTGGTGCTTTCACGGTATTTGGGGTTTGTGGCCAATTTTGGCGCAAACATCTACTGCCTCCCGTACCTGTACTTACATAAACAAACACATCATTTTTCAATAATATGAGAATTTAACAACATTCTAAATCCTCTTTACAAAGTTTAAACAAGCAAACTTCATAATTATGCATGTTAACTTCCTTTATAAGCAATTCACAATTTCAACCCCATTTTAAATCCTCTTTACAAATCCAAACTTCATTTTATTCCACTCGAATAATTTATATCTCGCTTTAAGGCTTGCAACGAACGTTTATATCTCGCTCATACAACTTTTCAAACAAGCTATCCTCCTTTCACAATCTAAGACATCCTTACAGTAAGATAACCAATCCCCCTCTAAGATAAGTCCTTACCCCTCAAAAACTAGAACATAGCATTACATATAAAATCAACATTACATATATCCACCACTAGGTCTTTTCAAATCATAGAAAGGTGTGTCGACCCCTCGATCGAATTTACATGAGCATTGGGTTGGTGATACATTGGTTCTTTAGTTCTAAAGAATGAACTACATTATTGGCTATGAATGAATGCGATGCACCAGAATCAAATAACGTATGAATAATGTTTTCGAAAATAATAGCTGTACCTTCCATCACAACTTTCCCTCTGTCCCTGGGAGGAGGTCTTCTTGAGACAGGAGCAGCCCCAATAGCATAAGCTTGCCTACGTTGCCCCACCCTTGCTAGCTTTAGACGCTTGTTCTTGTAGTATCCTTCTTCGTAACAGCGATAGCATAAGAAGGGGCACCCTTTGAACTCATCTTTCATCAAACTCACTTTGCAATCCTTAGTGATGTGCCCGTTCTTCTGGCATCTATAGCATGTCACACCCTCTTTCTTCATCTTTCCCTTGACTTTCTTGTCCTCCAGATTCCCTTCTTCTCTCCACCTTGATTTTATGCCTGCCCGCTTTATCCTTTTCTTCTAAGCCAACCATCAAAAGCAATGCCATTTCAACTATCATTTCAGAGATGGCATCTACCAGAACTTGAGTTAAAAGCAGTTCCCTAAGTGGAGAATTTAGACCTTTTACAAAATTCATAGCCTGTTTGAAGCGGAGTTAATCAGTCTCATCCCAAACTTAACTAACTCCATGAACTTATTGATATACTTCTTCACTATGGAGTCTCCCTACCTTAGTTGGATAAACTTATCCAATTGCAATCATATTTCAGCTTTGAACATTAATCTTGACTCAAAGCTAGCCCTAAATTCAACCCAAGTAATTCCTTCTTCTTCATTCTCTTAAATGACTACGGTCCACCAATCCAACACATATCCTTTAGGTGCCATGCAACTATCCTCCTCTTAACCCGGTCTATAGAATACAATGTTTTATGATTTTTGTCTGATGATGATGAAGACACACACACAAATATATTAAATGTGTTTGATATAATACTGTAAGTTACTGTGCTATGGGATCATGTAATATGGATAAGCTACTTGTGCGGAATATAAATTAAGTAAATAACTAAAGCAGTAAGGAAAATGCCACAAGAGATTTTTATACTGGTTCGAACTCCCATTTTACGTCTAATCCTAGACTCCTTCTGGAATTAAAACCTCACTTAATCTAGAGGAATAGGTTTACATCGCCTGAGCAATCGAATAGGATTTCTACCGCCTAAGCAACCGAATAGGACTTATACTACCTGAGCAACCGAACATGACTTCTTTACAAATAAAAAAGTATCTGACTATAGTATGCTATTTTAAATAGCATTGATAAGTCAATTAAGTACAATCTTCCTATAATCTTCTCCTTTTTGATATATAGTGTAATGTGCTTTGAGAATTAGGGAAGATAGAGTGATCAACGATCGAAGAATTTAAGCAGTTTAAGTGCAGTTAAAAATAGAGAATAGATAAGAATTCAAGAATATTAAAATCAGTTCGATGAATTTTTTTTTGAATTATGAAATCTATTTGTAGAGATTAAAAAGTTACAACCTTTGTTGAAAGGTAACAATGAAAAGAAGCAGATGCAACTGTTGGTTTGAAGATGTTTCTTTTCGATGAAGAGAAGTATCTTTTCATAAGAAATAGCCGTTGAAAATATGCAACCAGCTGAATGAATTTATTTAGTCTTCTGAATTTTAAAAATCGAAAACAACAAAGAAATAGGCTATTTTTGGCCTTATTCAACCTTCTGAATGAATTCATTCAGTTAGTTGAATATTGTGAAACAATAAATTTGTTTCAGCAAACAGGCGTTTGAATGAAGGCATTCACCCGAAAGAATTCAGCCTGTTTTGTATGGTAATGCATGTGTGTATGTGTTTATATATATATATATATATCTTTTCAGGATAGATTTTAACATATTACTAAATGATACAAGGACTCTAGATAAAGGACTATTAGCTTCAAAATTGTCTGAATATGAATCTGCAACAAATCTCCTGCATAAAGGATTAGTACACACAAATATTTATTTATATAGTTTGTCACAATCAAAACGATGTAAAATTGAGATTCCAACATTCTCCCACTTTTAGATGATAACAACTATATAAGTAGAAATAATATATTTTCATAAGCACTTATCTTAACGTTGTTACTTCCGCTATCAATATGCACAAATATTTAAATAACATTCTCCCCCTTTGCCATCGATAAAAAGAAAGATATGCACAGAATCATTATTGAACAAAGATTGCATTATATAAACAACTCGTACTCAAGATGTCATTACTAAAGAAAAAAACATTATTCATACAAAATTATACAAATAACTAGCGATCCATAGAAGTTTGAAAAAAAATTACAAAACCGAACCTAAGACAAATAATTAAAACTGGATAGAGAGAGAAGGCTCATCATCATCGGAATCCGAACTCGAAGATGACCTTTGAAATGGAGATAGGTTGTGAACTTCGATGGATGTAGATCCGAAACAAGAAATTTTATCCTGTAACGACCCGCAAATTTCGTGGATTTAAAATTGGTTGAATTAATGAGTTTCGTAATTAAATTCAGTAGGAAAAAAACTTTATAAACAAATATTGAAATGAACGCTAAAATAAAATATAAAAATGATGATTAAAACCTATTACTAGCAATTTGAATACATTTCAATAAATGAAATGGGGTAAATATTATACCTGGATATAAAATTCATTAAAAGGAAATCAATTAATATGTTAAAATTAAGATAATATTGGAATAAATGATGATTCCAGTCATACTTGTAAGCAGTTATTATAAGCTGCATGTTGAAATGGTTGATTGGATTGGGAATTTAAAATTTAATTTAAATGAACAAATAAAGGTTTATAATAATGGAAATTTAGGCAATAAGTTTTGAACAAGTTGATAAATAATAACCAAATTAAGGGAATAGTATTAATGTAAATAAAGTTGAAACAAATTGGATATAGAGAAATAAATGTAAGAATTTAATAAAATTAATTAATGTGGATTTCAATAAATGGTAATTGAATAAAAGTCAACACGGGATTTATTAAATACGATTACGAAATATAAAATTTGTGCATACACGGGATTTTTAATGGTGATTGTTAAGTAATAAACCTATAAAGACATGTAAAGGAAATAGGTAAGAATCTATAGGTTATTTATTCATTTAGTATGTTAAAAATATATTTGGAAATCAAATCTCAATTAAGGGAAATTAAGTTGTACGTTAATTTGAAGTAAAATCTAATAAATATTACATTAATATGGGATGTAGTACAAATGGTTAGGGATTGTCAAATTTGGTAAAAAGGGATTTGACTTAGGAAATTTTGTTAATTGAGTTTAAAACCTTAATTAATACTCGTAATTGACAAGATTCACATTTTTAAGTATAACCGTTGATGCAAATCTAAGATGTATATAGAAATATTAATGTAATGAAATATAAAACAATGTTAACTATGTTAGTTGAGTAATAATTGATTGAATATTTAGTTTTAATCGAATAAAATCAAATTTATTGGAATTAATTTGCAATTAATTGGATTAATTGCAGTTGACATTTGAACACTGTATTTACAGGAATAATTGACACTAAATTGATATCTGAATTTGCTTTTAGTTATTATATAACTAAGGGATTAAAAATGACAAAAATCTACTAATTTATAAATTTGTGCAGTTATGGTAGATGTGATAGGTCATTTGAAATGATTAATTCTATAAGATGTAATAAATGTTAATTTTAATTATAAAATGGAAATTGGTAGATTTAAGGAGCGAAAACCAAGCTTTGTTAATTTATTTGAAATATTAAATTTAATAAGACTCTAATAACAAGGGTAAGAATTTAAATAGTGGATTTTGGAGTTTTATTTTTTAATTTCTAAATTTAATGAAATTGAAATTTAATATTGAAAATGTAGATTTACATTGGAAATGATAAATAAACCAACTATTATTGACATTTAAATTTTGTTCGAAGCCTTGTAAATGGTTAAGAATTTTGAAATGTTGAAATTGGAAATTTTAAGATTGGAATAAATTTGGATTTAATTAATTTAATTTTTAATTTATTTAATTAATGGAAAAATTGCCATTTTGGCCACTGACTCGGATTTCGATGAAACAAGTTTCATTGGATCCGTAACGGTGAATTTTAATAGTGTTTCAAGTTTCGTAGCGATCAGACTTGTCGTTTGATCGTACGGACTCGAAACGCCTTGAAATTTATGCAATTTAGATCAATTGAAATCAATTTGGAAAATTTGAATTTAGCATAACTTCTTCGTACGATGGAATTTGGACGTGAAACTTTTTCCATCGCGTTTAAAATATTTTTAAACATATATTTTGATATATGGGTTGACCCTTTTCCCTTCCGGAATCGAAACGGGCTTTTCGGGTCAATTTTCGTTCAAAACCCAAATCCAACCTAGCCCATTCTTTCTATTCTGTTTGCCTATATATATGTGGTTATAAACCCTAGGTCATTGCTTATTCCTCATTCTGAACATATGCTCTTCCTCATTCCACCTCAAACCCTAATCTTTCCAATCCAATTTCAATTTCAAAAAAAGAAAATTTGCGGATCTACAGCAGCTTCTGGTCGCGCTTCGAGTTTCAGAGGCAAAAACGCTGCAGCTACTTCGGGTTAGGAAGAAAGTTACTCGGGTCGCTCCGGGTCGTTTTGGCAAAAACTACAAGCAAGCACCGGGGAATTGAGGCGGTGGACCGAAGTTGAACCCGAAGTCGACTCAGGGCCAGAATTTTCCAATCTTCTAATTTTCCTAACTTTTTCATATGAGCTCCGTTTCACGCGAAACTTTTTTGTTAGGATCGTAATAAAATTCCGGACACTTTGATGCTGGTTTGGACAAATTTGGAGACCGTTCAAATTTTGGGTTTAAATTGGATTTAAATTCAAATTAAATTCAAAAGGTGAGTGTTTTAACCCACTCACAACTTCTAAGATTTCTTATGTTGGTTAAATTGATTTATGATGTGTTTAAAATTTTATTTGTATCTGTTTGGAAAATATTTCATCATTTTCTTAGTTAAATTGCATTCATTAATTTACGCATTATTTAATTCATTACTGCATTTGAAACTGCCAGTTAATTGTTAATTAATTTATTCATTGCATTAAAACCGTCGGTTAAAATTTTAGTAACATTTATTTTTGCATATAACCTGCTAGTTAAATTTATTTATTATTGCATATAAACTAAAGTTAAACAGTTATTTAATTCATTATTGGAAATTTAACTATCAGAATTAATTATTATTTATTGTTGTGGTTATTTGAATTGGATGATAAATTTATAATGTTTGATGATTGATATGATGGATGAATGGATACTGTATTTATATTGTATAAACTGCAAGTAATTATGCATTTTCATTTCATTCGGGATCGCGGTTTGAAATGATATACAACCGCATTTTTATTTTTAAATTGCGGATTGAAATGATAGATATCCATACCACTTGATCATAGGGTAGAAAATTATATATAAACACCGTCAGTCTATATATATATATAATTATTTTTGAAATGATTTTCTATGGCTTGGATAGGATACGGTTTAATAAATATTAAATTTTGATAATTTATAAATATTATTTTATATATATACATATATAGTTAATTTTTTTTGAATTTAAGCTATGTATAAATCTGTTAAATAAAAATGAATAAGTTGAATAATGGAGTTTGATAATTTATATTATATGATTTAGTACAGGTTTAAGATATTGTGTATATATATAGGGTTTAAATGATTCAAATCAATTAAGATTGGAAATTTAAAGGTATGATATTCATAACTGGATTTTTATTCAAGATAAATTAAATGAATATTTCCAATATAAATAAATTAAAGGAAATATTCAGTTGCTAGTAATTTGATATTTATTTAAAATGATTATGGATTTATTGTGTAAATATTTTAGACTAAAATAAAGAACAATGAATGGTTGAATAGAAAATTTCCAACCTTAGTTTTGAAATGGTTAAATACTCAAAGTTTGAATATACTGGAATCGAAGTGTTTTATTGAAACTGAAAGAGAATCTAGATTTATGAGTTTAGACTTAATTTAAAGTGAATAAATGGTAAAGGCGTTGAAATTTTTACTTTATAAAGTAATTTAAAATCAACTATTTTACATACCGTTGAATATCCAAACCATTTAAGTTTTGAAAGTTATGGTTTTAAAGCTACAAATTTCATAGTTTTATGTTTGAAAGTTATAATTCAAATGTTTGGTTTTCAATTATTATAAATTTTAAAGTAATATGATTTTGGAAAGAAATATATTTGAAATAAAATGATATTATATTAATTTGGGTTTAATAAAAATAATATCCAATGAGTTTGTTTGAAATGGATATCGTCTTTATATGGTTTTGAAATAGATATTATATTTTTGTTTTGAAAGTATAATTATTTTTAAATGACCACGGTGTTATAATAACGTTTGGTTGTTAAAGAGACCGGGATCGGAAGTTGTTATACTCTCTGCCAACTCTGAAAACCATTTTTACAACCGTGTACACGGTGGAGATTCCAGAATGAAGTAGGATGGCGGCTGCGTTTCCTCTGAGGTAAATACGTGGACCCGACTCCCGTGAGTTGGCATAAGGTGGCTAAAACAGGAGCGATTCTTGGGCCAAGGGGGTTAGCGCCCTTTATCGGATACTCCTCTTCGATATTATACTCTGACTTTTGGATTTGATTCGGTGGCCACTTTTGATTTTTGATTTTAAGGGGGAGTTTGTCCGAGGTGGGCGGTAGCTGCGGCTACGCGTTACCACCAGCCCGGATAGCAATTGGTATATCTACCCTGGCATTGCCTAGTTGTGCCGTGTCGCCTACCCTAGCGCGCCTTATACGATTTTGCTTTGTACCATACCTATGGAGTGCCCTTTGACGACGCCCAGTACGGGGGAGATTACGGTACTGTATAGACTATGGGAATATATTTTGTGTTAAAGGCTATATGGTTAACCCCTTAACGTTATATAAAAGTAAGTTTATTTTACAATTAGACACTATTATAATAGCGCAATATACTACATAGTAAATAGTTTAACGGATCCTTAGGAGATGTAAATCCCGAGCATCTCTTGAGTTACTGCACTCATATTTATTCCTGTTGATTTAACTTAAATAAGATCTTTTAGTTCTGACTCGAGTGTTTTGTCTTTTCAATTCGCTCGGGTCAATCCGAGCGTTTCAGGATCGAAGACTTTAGCTCTGGAGGACGAAGACGGAGGTTTCTATTATTATTATTATTATTATTATTTTTTATTATTGCACTACACTCATACTGTTCCGCTGCATTATTATTGGTATGTGTAACTCTGATATGTATTATATAAATATAATCATATGTTTTTGTAAACAGCTTTATAAACTGTATATTTGATTATTATATTTTATCCTTCCGCTGTGAGATTATGTTTTGTTTTATTTCTTTCTAGTTTTTTTTTCTTATTTACCCCATAACAATCCGCCCTTCCGTATGGATTGAATTTGCATGTGTGTCGATTTAAAGCATACGAAAAGGCGGGATGTTACATATCCCATATTTTATTAAGAAAACCTTTTATAGAGTCGAATTTCTTTTCCGTTTTCTTTCCAAGAGTCTTAATGTCTCGATGAGTGATTTTGGGAGAGAGTGATGGTAGCTTGTCTGGAAGAAGTTTTCGGGCCCACAACTTGAATGGAATTATCATCCTCTTCTTCTTCATGTTAGGTATGTGAAGAGGAGGCAACATTAGTTTCATGAGGTTGTGGAACACCTTGTTGAATATTGTGAGACCACTATTGAAAAGAGAACATTTGTTGTGGAGGAGGCCGGTGAGGAAGACCCATCAATCCTAAAGTTTTTGTGCCTAACTCGCTAATGCTTGAAAACTCGGAGTCGGGCATTGGAATGCCAAAGTTGAGAAGTATACGCGTAATATAAGCATCATAATGAATGGTCTTATATTTTCTTTGGATTGTGATGTCTTGAAATTCATCTAAAATGATTTTGCCCCTATTTACTTGTTAGTTGGAGTAGATTTAAATAGAGGGCTTGAAAATCTCTTTTATAGACTTTTTTGTAACTTCCCATTCAAGGTTATAGAGAGCGAATGAAGGCACGATGAAGAAGACATGCTTGCGGCCTTAAGGCGCTAGATTTTAATGCGCTTAAATTTTTAAGGTGATCGGAAAAAAAGGATGTGAAACCTAATCTCTATGATCCATATCAACTTCAATATCATTAATGTCAACAACTTGATAGGGAAAATTTAAAATATTCCTTAATCTTTGCAAAGGCAAAAATATTTTAGTGCCATAGACAATTGACCAAATACAATCTTCTCGATGTTGAGGATTATGATGGTCTAGATTGAGATTTGCTAGAAAAAGTTTGATTAAAAGATGATTAATTTTAACATTATTGGGAACATACCCTATGAAATGATCAAAATGAAATTGCTCCGCCAATTCGCTAATTCGCTAATTCGATAAGTTGTAAAATTCGAAAATTTCATGAAAGCCCCTTCAAGAATATTTGAATTTTTCATAGAATTGAATCGGAAGATTGCAACATCATTCCAAATCCATTGACGAATCTGATCTTCGGAAGGACCAGAGGTGGATTCCCTTTTGCGTTTGGATCTAGGAGCCATTAGAGAGTGAAAATGAGGAGTAAAAGTGGAAGAAAAAAAGAGAAAGATGAGCTAGGGTTTTGAAGTGAATGGGTAAATGGTGAAAAGATGAATACATAGTAGGTGAAAATTAAGGGCAAAGTTGGAAGAAAAAGTGTAGGGCTTAGTTAAAAAAACTTCAGGAACAATTCAGCCGGTTGAATTTCTGGAATCAACGGTCTGAATTCCTATGGACTTCAACCCACAAGAAAACAGTTCATTTATGAACTAATTCAGATAGCTTTTTTAAGTGATTCAGCCATCTAAATCTGGGGGAAAAATAATCCCTTGATAATATTCAGCCATCTGTTTTATTACAGACAACCGGATGAATTCTGTGAAAATTTATGGTTGCCTTTACTTTTATAACAAATATTATTGTTAAAAGAAAAATGTGAATATTTTTATATAAACCAACAAGATTACAAAATTGACAAATACTTTTAAACAGATTTGGAAGAAGAGCTTGGAATTTAATTTTCATCCGGTTCTATTTTCGTGTTCTCTTGAAACGGCCTGAGTGGTGACCATCTATTGCCGCATTCCCATGAATTCGGAGATATTGGTGGATGCTATGGCGATAGTTCGCAAGTATCGTGTGGGATGGAGAACAAATAGGAGACCGTTAATGAATCGTGCTTTTGGATGAGGAACCACAGAATTTCAATGCGATTTGTTCCAAAAAGCTTAAACACTTGGTGTTAACTTTTTGTTCATAATAAAGTTCGCGCTGTAATTCCAGCGTTTCCCTTTGGTAGTGATGAATGTCATCTATCTTTTCTTTGGTAGATGGCGAATCAAAAAATAGAGATCGTCTTGTTCTTTTACTAGGTGGAGTGTAACCTCTGTGTGAGTAACGACCGTGATTTTTTGAATTACTGTCAAAATAAATATTTTAAAAATCTGTAAGGATCGTGATTTTTGAATTACTGTTGGAGAAAATATTTTAAATAGAAATTTTAGATTTAGTTGGAAAAAAAAGAGAATTTAGCAAATCATTTTCATAGTCAGTGGCATACTTTCCAAAGATGCACGTTGGAAATGAAGCGTAATACATTTTTTCTGCCTTTCACTTGTATACGAAGAAGGGTCCAAATTAAGGCAAAAGTATGAACACTTTTTCTTGCTGGTACAAAATTTTATAAAACAAAGTGGTGCATATTTTAGCATTTGCCGTGAACAGATTTTTTTTAAAAACAAGTGTGAAAGCAAATATTTGAACATTGCTATCATCAATAAATGCAGTGTGTCCTTCTTCCCCTTTTTCACGTCTACAATAAATGCACTTGTACAAAATAATATGGTCAGCATCTCATTTTTCAACTTGTTCACAAAATTGTGCAAAAGAAAATCCCTGCAATATTTTTAGCTCATTCTTTTCTGGTAGCTCAGCAAAAATACTTTAATGGCAGATCTAAATCTTGCTTCTAGTGGTTCCGGTTGCTAACAAACTTTGAAGAAAATTCTTGGTGAGTGCAAAACTCACACCTCTAATTTATTTATCATTTCATTCTTGCGTGCTAATTTTATCGCTCTGGCATCTGAATTTGTTTTTCTTCTTGCGTGTGCAATGAGTAGCGTAAAAATACGTTCAGGTATACTATTTTAAAACATTTTTTGTTTCATTTTGGATGTGCAAAGGTATTGCATGAAAATTTTAGTGAGTTTGGTTACTGCCTTTGTGTAAATCAATTATGTGTAAGTAGGTTTTGCAAAGAAACCGAGTCTAGGATACACAATTGTTCCGTGTGCATGTAAATAGTTTTGCCCTGGTATTTTGGTTAATTTATTTCTACGTTACACTAAAATTTATGCCCAGGTATTTTATTTTGTGCTTACTTGTGTGCAAAGTGTGCGTGCGTGATAAATTTTTTAGTGTGCGTGTGAAATTTTTATGGCCAGAAAGTTCAAATTATTTTTTTGTGTTTACTAATATGTGCAAAACGTAGGCAGCCCAGATCATTTCATTTTCTTTTTGCATGCAATAATTATATTGCCCAGATCTTTCATATTGTTGTCTAAAGTTGTTACGTGTTTGCATGTATCATTGCTTAGTCATTTTGGGTTCATTTCGTCCAAATATATATAGCACAAATCTATGGTTGCCAGGTCATCTACATTTTCAAATTCATTTCCATGCAAATAGAGTTGCACTAAATTTCCAAGCCCAGGCATTCTTTTTTTTATTTCGAACATGTATGGAATATTGTCCCGGCCTTGTACCTGCTTTACAAATTTAGCATATGCATATTTCATTTTATAGTACGCATAAGTGTAATTGGTGTGTGCATGCATGAAAGTGAGTCATAGATTGCAAGTTTCAGGTTAGTTTTAATTTATTTTGGCGAGTACTAAATGTACAGACTACACACGGGTATCGTGCGCATATCTTTATAGCTTGCCCTGGCACTTGTGTTATTTCATTTTTACGTGTATGAATTCTGCGTGCAAATTGAGTTACACGAAACTCAACTCTAGACAGTGCTATTTTTGTTGTTTATATAGTAGTGCAGCCTACTGATTAATTTACTTTTAAATCGAGGTTTTTTTGGAAACGTATTTTTGTTGCAGTTATTTTTCTTACGGATTTTTTACTCCCGCGTTATATTTTTGAAGCGTGTTGTTTTGATGAGATTTTTGACGAATAAAAATTACTGTTGTTTTGACTTCAGCAACCGTCAATTTTAAAGTGGATTTTCTAGCGGTTATTCCGCGATGCTGATTTGATATCCGTTTTTACGGTGTTTTGTGAAGCACAATTTCTTTGTCGAAATTGCTATAGATGTTGCTGTTTTAACCACGTGTTTTCAAAATCGTTTTAAAATAAAATTGTTTCCAATTTTTTTACAGTTTATGCTTTCAAAAGAATGAGGAATCAATTTAAACGTTTCAGCAAAATTAAGAACTATGAACCATTACTTTTACTGATTCGGTTAATCCCCAACTTGTCCGTTTGAGAACGTAAAATGTTTTTATATAAAATGCACAATTTTGCATTTTCAAGGAAACGATAAAGAGATTTAAACGATTTAGCAAAGTGCGTAGTATGGAACCACACCTTTTCTATTTCGGTTAATTCCGGACTCGTTAATTGAAATATTCGTTGCTGTTTGATGATTTTGTTGGGCTTTCAAGCCACAATGTTGGACCTTCGGGTCATATGATGGATCTTCGGGTCAAATACTAGTACTAGACCTTCGGGTCATATGTGGACCTTCAGGTCATTTGTTGGGTGCCAAAAATTATGATGACAGTACTTGGTAGGCTTCAGCCATATGTTGATGCACGTGCGACGTAGCTAAAACTCGCCATCTGCTGGGATCGATCCACTTTTATGCTAATTTTCTAGTTATCTTATTTTGATTTCTAGATTTTGCGACTGTTAATTTTCTAGTTATCTATTTTGATTTCTAAATTTTGTGAATTGCTGCTTTGAATTCAATTATGAATTTGGAAGTTGAGTTTGTGTATAATCCCATTTAAGATTACAAATTTGCGTATTGCTGTTTTGAATTCAATAGCGAATTTGAAAATTGATTTTGATGGAGTTTAAATTGAGATTTCTTCATTTAACTATGTTGATTATTTATGCTGAATAGTCTCGTTCGAGACTATAATTATTTGTTTAAGTGTTGTTTAGCATACACTTATTTCTGAGAATAAATTAGACTGATCCGCTTATTATTTTCTTTTAAATAATACTCGGGTCAGACCGAGTTATTTCAGGTTAATCGCTATCTCTGATTCAGTTGCAGCTTCAGCTTCAGCTTTTGGGATTTCACAACATCTTTTGTCTAGACTTCGAGGAGTTCTTTTGGTTTATTGATTCTCGCCTTATGTATGTTGATGTATATGTATATGTACATTTGGTTCATGTGAACTCTCGATTGTTGTAGCATGTATCCAGACTTGTCTTCCGCTACATATCTGACATTTCTATTCTGATGTGATTATACTATCAGTGTCGTTGTTATTATGAGTTGTTCTGGATTTTTCTTTAGCCACCGTAGTTTCGTTTTAGATTTGGATTGAATTTATATCTTTGGGAGTATGTTATACAACTCCTATCGATGTAATCAATGCTCGTCTAAGGCATAACGTACGGATGGTCGCGTCTAACAAGCCTTATTCTTCGCAATAGCAGACGTTATTCCTTATAATAACCTTTGTTATTGTGAGCATAGAGGTGGGGCGTCACAGCTTAGTATCAGAGCTGAATTTCAGAACAAATTATAATATACACAGGACAGAAACAGAATGGAACATGTGTTACAACTATTCGAGGGTTTTATTCATGCCTTTCTAATCTTTTCTTTCCACTTTAACATGTGGAGTACGTCTAGGAATAAAATTATATATTCCATAGTATTCCATTTGTTAAATTTCTTACCAATTGTATATTGTTTTAACTAATCTTTACCTTCTCTTATCTCTCAGCCCATGGCTGGAAGAGGTAGAGGGAAGCGTTCTTCTTCAGGCCCGTCTAGTGGTTCTCATCCAAACGTTGTCTATATGTCAGCTGATCAGTTCATGGAGCTATTTCGGGGCACTCAGCCTCCTGTTGCTACTCCCACGGCTCCAAATCAAAAGTCTGCCTTCGCACGCATGTGTAGTGACTATTCCCACCTTGGAGGCAAGCCTTTTAAGGGATCAGAAAGTGTAGTGGAGTTTCAGACTTGGTTGCGCACTTGTGAGCGCATATTTTCTGGGATGGATCTTTCTGATCATCATCGCGTTCTCATGCATTTAGTATGTTGCAAGAGCATGCGTTGGATTGGTATGACCTCTTTATTGCGAAAGTTGATGGGTCCTCTCTCTTTTGGGTTCAGTTTAAGGAACGATTCGAACTTAAGTTCGTTCTTGAATCGGAAAAGGCTAATCTTGCTCGTAGTTTCCTTGAGTTGAAGCAAGGAAAGTCCTCTGTTTTTGATTATGTTGCATCTTTCGAGGCCTTGTCCAAGTACAGAGTTGAGTTCATTAACACTCTGCGTAAGAAGAATCTTCGTTTTGTTGATGGTTTGAAGAAGTATTTGAAGAAAGTTGTTTTGCTTCAGCTTAAGCTCTCTTTTGAGGAGCTTGTTGATTCGGCTCTTTGCCTTGAAGCTGTTGAAAAGGAACGTGATAGTTGTGATGATGTTGAGATTTCTAAGAACCCCAACAAGAAGAGGTTTGCATTTCATAAGCCTAATTCTTCTAACCAGAAGAAGAAGAAGGAAGCTACCTCTAGTTCTCAGCCTAGTAGTGCACCTTCTGTTCAGAGGGCGTGCTATAATTGTGGTTCTCTGGATCATCTTCACCGTAATTGTCCTAAGCATCGCATTTGCCGCTATTGCAAGAAAGAGGGTCATTGGATTTCTGATTGCCCTACTGCTTCTAGGGGTCTCAAATCGGGGAAGCTTAATGTTGCTAAAGCTTCTGGTGTTTCTTCTCAGCCCAAAGGTATTACTCCTTCCGTTTTGGAAGGTTTTATTTTACTTCATGGCCGTTCTATTAGAGTTCTTTTCGATACAGGTGCATCGCATTCATTCATGTCAAAGGAGCTTGTTGATGTTATTCCTTTGGGTGTTATTACTCTTTGTGACCCTTTGAGGATCGTAAATCCTATTAGTGGATCCGCTACTCTTGGTTTATTATGCGTTGATGTTGAGATTATTCTTTGTGATTTTACCTTTCATGCGAATCTACATGTTATGGATCATCTTGGTTTTGGTATGATATTGGGTATGGATTGGCTCGTTCGTTATGAAGTTCAAATCCTATGTCCCGAAAGAACTTTATATTTCAAGCATCCTGATGCTATCGAGCAGTTATCTATTGTATTTCGAAGTATGGACCATGATTCGAATGCTTTCATTTCTTCCTTCGAATTGGAGGATGTCATAGATAATATTCCAGTTGTTTGTGATTTTTCTGATGTTTTTGAGCCTATTTCGAGATTGCCGCCGAAGAGGGCAATTGAGTTCCCTATTGATCCTATCTCAGGTGCTCATCCTACCAGTCATCCTCCCACGAGGATGTCTGCTAAGGAAAATGAGGAACTCAACCAACAATTATCTGAGTTGGAAGCCAAGCATTTTATTCGTTCTAGCTCGTCTCCTTGGGGCGCCGCCGTTGTCTTCGTTAAGAAGCCAGATGGTACTCTTAGGCTTTGCATTGATTATCGCAAGCTTAACGAGCTTACTATCAAAAATAGGTATTCATTACCTAGGATCGATGACATGTTCGATCAATTAAGTGGCGCTAAACTGTTCTCCCAACTCGATCTTGCTACCGGTTTTCATCAGTTACTAGTGGCGAAGATAGTTTTCCTCTTACAGCATTCCGTACTCGTTATGGTTCTTACAAATGGTTTGTTATGCCGTTCGGTTTGACGAACGCTTTGGCATATTTTTTTGATCTTATGAATCAGATATTCCAGGAATATCTCGATAAGTTCGTCTTGGTTTCCATTGATGATATTCTTATTTATTCCAAATCTGAAGCCGATCATATTCAACATTTGGAGATTGTTTTGAGCACTCTTTGTCAGCATCAGCTTTATGCCAAATTCTCCAAGTGTCACTTCTGAGAGAATAGGGTGAAGTTCCTCGGTCATATTGTTTCTTCCGATGGTATTTCTGTCGATCCTACCAAGATCGAATCTATTCAGAATTGAAAGAGGGCCGAGACCGTTACTGAGATCCGTAGTTTTCTTGGATTGGCGGGTTATCATCGCCGGTTTATTAAGGACTTTTCTCGTATTGCTTTACCGCTTACACTCTCATGAGAAAAGCTGTTCCTTTTATTTGGTTGGATAAGTGTGAGAATTCTTTCTTGAAGTTAAAAGATCTCCTTACTCATGTTTCTATCTTAGTGGTTCCCGAAGGGAATCATGATCTTGTTGTTTATACCGATGCCAATGTTTTTGGGCTCGGTGCTGTTCTCATGCAAAAGGATAGAGTAGTTGCCTATGCTTCTAGACAACTAAAGCCTCACGAGATTCGTTATGCTACCCATGATTTGGAGTTAGCCGCTATAGTCTTTGCTCTAAAGATTTGGCGACATTATTTATTGGGTGAGCGTTTTATTCTCTTCACTGATCTCAAATCTCTGAAGTATTTATTTACTAAGAAAGAGCTTAATATGAGGCAACAACGTTGGCTCGAATTTCTTGCTTCGTATGATTTCGATATTCAGTATACCCCTGGTAAGGGTAATAGAGTAGCTGATATGCTTAGTCGCAAGCAGCAGGTTGTTGTTTCCATGATGCTAGCAGAGTGGAATATTTTGGAAGCTTTATCTCTTTGTGATATTAGAGACTGTCCTTCAGTTTTTGATTCTCCCGTGCTTTTATTTAGCATGGAAGCTCGTCCTAGTTTGTTGGATCGTGTTGCCGATGCTCAGAAACAAGATCCACATATTGCTTTCCTTATTTAGAGTTGTGAATCAGAATCCCGAAGTGATGAACTGAAGGATTTCGATATTGATATTCATGGTTGTATTCGGAAGAAGGGTAGGTTGATTGTGCTTAATGTTTCTAATCTTAGAAATGACATTCTTAAGAACTGTCATCGTTCTAAGTATACTATCCATCCGGGTAGTAGTAAGATGTATGCTGATATGAAATGCTTATACTATTAGGAGGGTATGAAGCGTGATATTGCAAGTTATGTAAGTCGTTGCATGACTTGTCAACTTGTTAAAGCAGAACACCAACGTCCTAATGGTCTTTTGCAGCCTCTTGAGATTCTGTTATGGAAATGGGATCAGATTTCCATGGACTTCATTGATGGTCTACCTCGTTCGAGTTCAGGTCATACTAGTGTTTGGGTGATTGTTGACAGATTGACTAAATCAGCCCATTTTATTCCTATCAAGTCCAATCGGACTGCTCCTTTGTTGGCTAAGCTGTTTATTAAGGAAGTCGTTCGACTTCATGGCGTGCCTAGTTCTATTGTTAGTGACAGAGATCCGCTTTTCACTAGTGGTTTCTGGCAGAGCCTTCAGAAAGCTTTGGGCACTAAGCTCAATCTCAGTACAGCTTATCATCCACAGTCTGACGGTCAGACTGGAAGGGTGAATCAAGTTTTGGAAGATCTCCTTCGAGCTTGCATTCTTGATTTTGGTGGTAGTTGGGAAGACCACTTATCTCTTGTTGAATTTTCTTATAACAACAGTTTTCAATCCAGTATCGGTATGGCTCCTTTTGAAGCTCTTTACGGAAGGCCGTGTCGATCACCATCTTGTTGGTTGGAATCGGGGGAAAAGTTAGTTCTCGGCCCCGATTATATTCATGATTCTTCTGAGAGGATTGATATCCTTAGACAGAGAATGAAGGAGGCTCAGAATAGGCAGAAATCTTATGCCGATCATCGTAGGAAGCCTTTGAAATTTTCAATTGGTGATCTTGTATTCATTCTTGTTTCCCCAATGAATGGTGTGGTGCGTTTTAGTAGCTCTGGGAAATCGGCTCCTCGATATATTGGACCGTTTCCTATTATGGAACGCACTGGCCCTGTTGCTTATCGCGTATCGCTACCTATTCAGTTTTCGGGAATTCATGACGTATTTCATGTACCCCAGCTTCGCAGATGCCTTCGAGATTCAGATTCTGTTATTGGTCCCCAAATGTTGGAAGATCTTGATATATCACCCGACTTGTCTATTGCGCAAAATCCTATTCGTGTGCTAGCTTCGGAGGTTAAACGCCTTTGGAATAAAGAAGTTCCGCTTGTGAAAATTCAATGGTCCGCAAACCCCAAAGATTGCACTTGGAAAACCAGAGAATTCATCGAGCGTTCTTATCCTGGTTTTCTCTCCTCTTCGGGTGGGGGTGAGCATTCTTATTCATCTTTTCTATTTTAATCTTTGTTGAGATGAATTATTTGGGTTATTGACTGCTTCTAGTATGAAAATTGTGGGGACGCAATTTTTATATTGGGGAGTCTGTAACGACCGTGATTTTTTGAATTATTGTCGAAATAAATGTTTAAAAATCTGTAACGACCTTATTTTTGAATTACTGTCGGAGAAAATATTTTAAATAGAAATTTTAAATTTAAAATGAAAAAAAAGAGAATTTAGCAAATCATTTTCATAGTCAGTGGCATACTTTCCAGAGATGCACGTTGGAAATGAAGTGTAATACATTTTTTTTGCCTTTCACTTGTATATGAAGTATGGTCCAAATTAAGGTAACAGTATGAACACTTTTTCTTGCTGGTACAAATTTTATAAAACAAAGTGGTGCATATTTTAGCATTTGCCGTGAACAGAATTTTTTTTTTCAAAAAAAACAAGTGTGAAAGCAAATATTTGAACATTGCTATCATCAATAAATGCAGTGTGTCCTTCTTCCCCTTTTTCACGTCTACAATAAATGTACTTGTACAAAATAATATGGCCAACATCTCATTTTTCAACTTGTTCACAAAATTGTGCAAAAGCAAATCTCTGCAACATTTTAGCTCATTCTTTTCTGGTAGCTCAGCAAAAATACTTTAATGGCAGTTCTAAATCTTGCTTCTAGTGGTTCCGGTTGCTAACAAACTTTGAAGCAAATTCTTGGTGAGTGCAAAACTCACACCTCTAATTTATTCATCATTTCATTCTTGCGTGTGAATTATATCGCTCTGGCATTCGAATTTGTTTTTTCTTCTTGCGTATGCAATGAGAAGAATAAAAATATGTTCAGGCATACTATTTTAAAACATTTTTTGTTTCATTTTGGCATGTGCAAAGGTATTGCGTGAAAATTTTAGTGAGTCTGGTTACTGCCTTTGTGTAAATCAATTATGTGTAAGCAGGTTTTGCAAATAAACTGAGTCTAGGATACACAATTGTTTCGTGCGCATATACGTAGTTTTGCCCTGGTATTTTGGTTGATTTATTTTTACGTTACACTAAAATTTATGCCCAGGTACTTTATTTTGTGCTTACTTGTGTGCAAAGTGTGCATGCGTGATAAAATTTTTAGTGTGCGTGTGAAATTTTTTATGGCCAAAAAGTTCAAATTATTTTTTTGTGTTTACTAATATGTGCAAAACGTAGGCAGCCCAGATCATTTCATTTTCTTTTTGCATGCAATAATTATATTGCTCAGATCTTTCATATTGTTGTCTAAAGTTGTTACATGTTTGCATGTATCATTGCTTAGTCATTTTGGGTTCATTTCGTGCAAAGATATATAGCACAAATCTATGGTTGCCAGGTCATCGACATTTTCAAATTCATTTTCGTGCAAATAGAGTTGCACTAAATTTCCGAGGCCAGGCATTCTTTTTTTTATTTCGAATGTGTATGGGAATATTGTCCCGGCCTTGTACGTGCTTTACAAATTTAGCATGTGCATATTTCATTTTGTAGTGTGCGTGAGTGTAATTGGGGTGTGCATGCATGAAAGTGAGTCATAGATTGCAAGTTTCAGGTCAGTTTAAATTTATTTTGGTAAGTACTAAATGTAAAGACTACACATGGGTATCGCACGCATATCTTTATAGCTTGCCCTGACACTGGTGTTATTTCATTTTTACGTGTATGCATTCTGCTTGCAAATTGAGTTACACGAAACTCAAGTCCAGACTGTGCTATTTTTGTTGTCTATATAGTAGTGCAACCTACTGATTACTTTACTTTTAAACCAGGGTTTTGTTTGGAAATGTATTTTTGTTGCCGTTATTTTTCTAACGGATTTTTACTCTGGCGTTATATTTTTGAAGTGTGTTGTTTTGATGAGATTTTTTACGAATAAAAATTACTGTTGTTTTGACTTCAGTAACCGTCAATTTTAAAGTGGATTTTCAAGCGGTTATTCCGCAATGCTGATTTGATATCCGTTTTTACGATGTTTTGTGAAGCACAATTTCTTTGTCGAAATTGCTACAGATGTTGCTGTTTAATCATGTGTTTTCAAAATCGTTTTAAAATAAAATTGTTTCCAATTTTTTTTACAGTTTACGCTTGCAAAAGAATGAGGAATTGATTTAAATGTTTCAGCAAAATTAAGGACTATGAACCCTTACTTTTACTGATTCGGTTAATTCCGAACTTGTCCGTTTGAGAGCGTAAAATGTTTTTATATAAAATACACAATTTTTCACTTTCAAGGAAACGATGAAGAGATTTAAATGATTTAGCAAAAGTGCAGAGTATGGAACCACACTTTTACTATTTCGGTTAATTCCGGACTCGTTAATTGAAATATTCGTTGCTGTTTGATGATTTTGATGATTTTGTTGGGCTTTCGAGCCACTATGCTGGACCTTCGGGTCATATGATGGACCTTCGGGTCAAATACCAGTACTAGACCTTCGGGTCGTATGTTGGACCTTTGAGTCATTTGTTGGGCACCAAAAATTATGATGACAGTACTTGGTAGGCTTCGGCCATATGTTGATGCATGTGCGACGTAGCTAAAACTCGCCATCTGCTGGGATCGATCCACTTTTATGCTGATTTTCTAGTTATCTTATTTTGATTTATAGATTTTGCGACTGCTGATTTTCTAGTTATCTATTTTGATTTCTAGATTTTGTGAATTGCTGCTTTGAATTCAATTATGAATTTGGAAGTTGAGTTTGTGTATAATCTCATTTGAGATTATAAATTTGCGTATTGCTGTTTTGAATTCAATAGTGAATTTGAAAATTGATTTTGATAGAGTTTAAATTAAGATTTCTTCACTTAACTATGTTGATTATTTATGCAGAATAGTCTTGTTCGAGACTATAATTATTTGTTTAAGTGTTGTTTAGCATACACTTATTTCTGAGAATAAATTAGACTGATCCGTTTATTCTTTTATTTTAAATATACTCGGGTTAGACCGAGTTATTTCAGGGTAATCGCTATCTCTGATTCAGTTGCAGCTTCAGCTTTTGGGATTTCACATCATCTTTTGTCTAGACTTCGAGGAGTTCTTTTGGTTTATTGATTCTCGCCTTATGTATGTTGATGTATATGTATAAGTACATTTGGTTCATGTGAACTATCGATTGTTGTAGCATGTATCCAGACTCGTTTTCCGCTATATATCTGATATTTCTATTCTGATGTGATTATACTATCAGTGTCGTTGTTATTATGAGTTGTTCTGGATTTTTATTTAGCCATCATAGTTTCGTTTTAGATTTGGATTGAATTTATATCTTTGGGAGTATGTTATACAACTCCTATCGATGTAATCAATGCTCGTCTAAGGCATAACGTACGGATGGTCGCTTCTAACAAGCCTTATTCTTCGCAATAGCAGACGTTATTCCTTATAATAACCTTTGTTATTATGAGCATAGAGGTGGGGCGTCACAGTGTGTGGAAGGAGGAACAATTGGTACTGGTTCATAAATCGGTGTTGGAGTAGGTAAATTCACTGATCCCGAACTAGGAGAAGAATATGATAGAGCAGAGGATCCAAAATTATGCTGGGAAGATATTTTTGAGATAGGGAGTTGAAACTCTATGCATGTTTTTTTTTAAAAATTAATATCAAAAGGGAAAAAGAAGTAGAGGTATTTATATGTAAAGGCTCATATAAATAAAAAGGAGATTTGTGGTTAGGTTGTTAAGATCCAAAAAAAAAAATTGGTTGAAAAATGTGAGGTCAAAAATAACAGTGAATAAAAGAATGCAAACCAAAATTAGTTGTAAAGAGAAGAGTAGTGTAGTGGTAGAGCACCAGATTTCCAAGAAGAGATCCCGAGTTCTAGGTTTTGAATATATATATATATATATATATTAAATAAAATTAAAAACTTTTAGGGATATAATTCCTAATTCTCCTCTTAATTTTATGAAGATATTTTAATTTAAAGGTTTTGTAAATATATCTGCCGATTGATTTTCAAAGGATACAAATTCCAGTCTGACTAAATCCTTTTCAATATTGTCATGAAGAAAATGATGACATATGTCAATATGTTTAGTTCGTGAGTGGTTGATAGAATTTTTGGATAAGTTTATAGGACTAGTATTATCACGAATTTTTTTGGTTTAGATAAATTAAAACCAAAATCTTGAAGTCTTTGTTGCATATAAATGACGTAAGCACAAGCTAAGGCAGCAGAAATATATTCTACCTCACAAGTTGAGAGTGAAATACAATTTTGTTTCTTGCTAAACCAAGAGACTAAGGATTGTCCAATGAAGTGACTAGTCCCACTAGTACTTTTTCGATCCGTCCGACATCCTCCAAAGTCAGCATCACTATATGAAACTAACTCGAAAGGACAATCTTTCTGATAGAAAAGTCCAAAATCTTTGGTTTTTCCTAGATAACGCAATATTCATTTTACTGCTCGCATATGTGATTCTTTAGGATTTGCTTGAAATCGTGCACATAAACAAACACTTATCATTATGTCAGGTCTACTAGCAGTTACATGAAGTAATGATCTAATTGTACTTCGATATAATTTTTGGTCAACACTTTTGCCATCTTCATCTCTATCGAGATGGACTATTTTTCCTATTGGAGTTGATTTAGCAGAAGTATCTATTTGTTTAATTGTAATCCAAAAAAAATTAAGATAATTCTCCCATATGTGACATTTCAAATTCTTTGGTCATAATATTTGAAAATTCTTGACATAATTTTTCATTTGTAGATCCAAAAATAATATTATCTACATAAATTTAAATAACTAAAATATCCTTTTTAGTTCTTTTAATAAAAATAGTTTGATCAACCTTCCTAATTTCAAAACCATAATCTATTAGATAGCTCTTAAGACTTCATACCACGCACGAGGTGCTTGTTTTAGACCGTATAAGGCTTTGTTAAGTTTATAGACATGATTTAAATTTTTTTCATGAGTGAATAATGGAGGTTGTTCAACAAAAACATTTTCTTTTATATAACCATTAAAGAAAGCACTTTTAACATCCATTTCATAAAGTTTGAAATTATGAAAACATGCAAAGGCCAGTAAGATACATATTGCTTCAAGTCCTGCAACTGGAGCAAATGTTTCTTCATAGACAATTCCTTCTTCTTGATTATATCATTGTGTAACTAATCTAGCTTTATTTCTAGTTATATTACCTTGTTCATATGCTTTATTTTTGAAGACCCATTTAGTACCAATGACTGTTTGATCACTTGGTCTAGGAACTAGTCCCCAAACTTCGTTTCGTTCAAATTGGTTTAGCTCTTCTTGCATAGCTATAATCCAATAGTCATCAGTAGATGCTTCTTTTGCATTTTTAGGTTCGATTTTAGAAAGAAAAGCTACATGACCCACTTGATTAAGTTGATTTCTAGTTTTAACATGTTAATCAATTTCTCCTATGACATTTTCTATTGGGCGATCTCGTAAAATCCTAAAAGGAAATCTTAATTCATTTTCATTATGAACAATGTTTTCATTTTCTTCAAGGTTATAAACAATGTTTTCATCTTCTTCAAAATTATTTTGAGTAACCGTATTTTTGACCGGCTTAGGTATATTCTCATCATCCTTAAAATTATTATTAAACTTGAAATTTTCATCAAATGAAACATGAAGTGTTTCTTCAATTGTTTTTGTTTTTTTATTGAAAATTTGATAAGCTTTGTTTCGTTCTGAATATCCTACGAAGATTCCTTCATCGGATTTTGGATCGAATTTTCCAAGATGATCTTTTGTGTTTAAGATAAAACGTTTTGAACCAAAAGTTTTAAAATATGAAATGTTTTGTTTTCTTTGATGAAAAAGTTCATATGGAGAGTGCTTTGTAAAAGGTCGAATGGAAACATGATTTAGAACATAGCAAGCAGTTGCTATAGCTTCTGCCTAAAAATGTTTTGGTAATGTGTTTTCATTTAACAAAGTTCTTGCACATTCTTGTAATGTTCTATTTTTCCTTTCTACAACTCTATTTTGTTGTCGTGTTCTAGGTAAAGAAAAATTATGGTAAATTCCCTTTTTATTACAAAAATGTTCAAACGCTTCATTTTCAAATTCACCTCCATGATCACTTCTAATATTCTTAATTTTTAAACTTTTGAGATTTTGAATTTTCTTTGCAAAAATTTTGAAATTTTCAAAAGCACTTTTATTTTTTAAGAAAATAGTCCAAGTATATCTTGAGAAATCATCTACTATAACAAGTACATATTTACTATGATTTATAGATTGAATTTGAGTTGGCCAAAGAGATCTAAATGTAATAGTTCTAATGGTTGTATAGTAGAAATATTTTTCTTTGACTTAAAAGATGATTTTGATAATTTTCCTAATTGACAAGCATCACAAAAATTGTTTACTTTAAAGTTCATTTTTGGTAAACCTATTACTAAATTACTTGATAATTTATTTATAATTTTGAAACTAATATGAGAAAATCTTTTGTGCCATAACCAAGGATCATTTTCTTTGGCTACACATATTTGTATTGTGATTTATACTCATATTTAAAACATTAATATTTTTATCTTTAAAACCTAAAAAAAATAAGATTTTTATTTTGGTCAAAAATGTTACACTTATTTTCAGAAAAAGAAACATTGTATCCTTTATCACATAATTGTCTGATACTAAGTAAATTATGCTTTAAATTTTTAACTACTAAGACATCTGTAATATGAGGTGAATTAGATATACCATTATTTCTCACATCGCCTTTGCCGTCGACATATCCTTTGGAATTATCTCCAAATGTGATAGAACCTTCATCTGAGTAATTAATGTTTGTTAGAATCCCTTTCTTTCCTGAAGAAATCTTTTTTTTGAAAGATGTTCGTTCATTCCAACAACTTATCTTAATTTCTTTTTAATTTCTTAAATTCATTTTTATTCTATCTTCCCGGAGTACATTCTCTGGGAAATTCTATTCCGTTTTCGCTATATATAGAGCCTCGGGAAATTTTTCGAAGAAAAAACTAGAGGTACCGGATTCTCTTTTGGATAGGCCCTGAAAAGAGAAGGAAAGCTGGAATGCCAACAGGCGTCTATCTATTCTTTAATTCACCCGACCCGATAGTACCCATTTCGGGAACGTCCAGTGCCAAAGTCACTGAATGGGTAAGTCGCCTATGTTTCGAGCAACCATTGTCTAGTATCCATTTTCCTCTCTTTTTGGATGGTACCTCATCTTTTGTAGCCATAAAGCAAATGTTGGCTTGCTTTGAATCACTGTCTTAGTCACTTTCTGATGACGAAGATGATTCTATATCGTCCCATGTGACAGAGAAAGCTTTCTTCTTGAATCTGTCCTTCTTATTCTTTGTCTTTCTTTTTCTTACGACTGTCTTTCTCGATGTGACATTTTTTGTGACATTCATAACATTCTAGAGCAGATGATGATGGCTTGTTGGTGTTATTATTGTTGCTAGAGTTGTTCTTGTTATTTCTAAATTTGTCGCTCTTTCTAAATTTCAAAAACTTTTTTAAATTTTAGCAATGAACGCCATATATTCTTCATCTGAATCTGATTCATCTTTTTCTGCCTGGAATGCTATATCTTTCTTATCTTGAGCCGTACTCGTTTTTCCTGGAGTTTAACTTCATAAGACGTTAGATTTCCAATCAATTCTTCTGTTTTTATGGTCGAAATGTCGTTAGCTTCTTCGATTGTTAAAACTTTTCTTCCCACTTATCCGTTAGTGAGCTGAGGATTTTTGAAACAATATCAAAGTCTGTGTAAGTTTCTCCAAGTGCTATTAAAGAATGATATATATCTTAAAATCTAAAGGACATTTCTTTGATAGTCTCATCTTGTTTCATTTTAAAATTTTGGAACTCATTTTTTGAGCACAGAAATATTGCTTTATTTGACTTTGTTAGTTCCTTCGTGTTAACTTTAAATGTACGCCAAATTTCATTAGCAGTTTTACACATACTTATTCTATTAAACTCATTTTTGTCTAATGCATAATACAACATATTCATAGCTTTAGCATTTGCAGTAGCATCTAATTTTTGCGTGTTAGACCATGCTGAATATTCAGTAATAGGAGTAATATATTCATCTCGCATAATGTTCCAGGTTTCATAACAACTTGCTTGTATATAGATTCTTATTCTAGTAGCCCAATTCCATTAAATATAGATGGTCGTGTAGTAGATTGACCTTCTAAAAAGGTAGCGTTAGAAAGAGTACTGGTGTTGTTTTCCATATTAAAACAATATCAGATAACTATGTTACAGTTATATGATGGCCTTGCTCTAATACCTGATGTAAGTAACTGTGCTATGGGATCGTGTAATATGGATAAGCTATTTGTGTGGAATATAAACTAAGTAAATAATTAAAGTAGTAAGGAAAATGACACCAGAGATTTTTATACTGGTTCGAACTCCCGTTCTATGTCCAATCTCAGACTCCTTCTGAAATTAAAGCTAGCAACCCTCACTTAACTCGGAAGAATATGTTTACACCGCCTGAGCAACCAAACATGACTTCTACGGCCTAAGCAACCGAACAAGACTTCTATCGCCTGAGCGACCAAACATGACTTCTTTACAAATAACAAAAGTATCCGACTATTGTATGCTCTTTTTAAATAGCATTGATAAGTCAATTAAGTACAATATTCCAATAATCATCTTCTTTTTAGTATATAGTGTAATGTTCTTTGAGCATTGTGGAAGATAGAGTGATCAATGATCAGAGAATGTAAGCTGTTTGAGTGCAGTTTGAGAATATATAATAGATAAGAATTCAAGACTATTAAAATCAGTTTCGGTGAATTGTTTGTTAAATTTTGAAATCTATTTGTAGAGTTTAAAAAGTTGTAACCTTTGTTGAAAGGCAACGATGAAAAGAAACAAGTGCAACTGTTGGTTTGAAGATGTTTCTCTTCGATGACGAAAAGTGCCTTTTCATAAGAAATAGCCATTGAAAATATTCAACCGGCTGAATGAATTTATTCAGCCTTATGAATTTTAAAAATTGAAAACAGTAAAGAAATAGGCTAGTATTGGCCTAATTCAGCCGTCTGAATGAATTCATTCAGCCGGCTGAATATTGTGTAATAATAAATTTATTTCAGCAAACAACCGTTTGACTGAAGGCATTCAACCAGCTGAATTCAGCCTGTTTTGTATGGTAATGCATGTGTGTATGTGTTTATATATATATTTATATCTTTTCAGAAGAGATTTTAATATATTACTAAATGATACAAGGACTCTAGATAAAGGACTATAAGCTTGAAAACCGTCTAAATACGAATATGCAACAAATCTCCTGCATAAATGATTAGTACACATAAATATTTACTTATATAGTTTGTCATAATCAAAACGATGTAAAATTGACATTCCAATAAATACTATTGTAACATCACAAAATGAAATAAATAGATTATAATTTCATTTCAATAAATATATTAATTCAATACAATTCCAATAATACATACAAATACAACAAGAGCTTCCATAATATTTTAAATACAATATTCATATACAATACATTTTTTACTCTCTCATACACAATATCTTTTCGAATACAATATTTTTTACACGATAACTTCTACTCGAATACATTGGTTATTTTCTTACTCTAATCCTTTTTCTCGCAGTCATGTGCTTTGCTTATCAAACAACAACGTAGCAAAATGGAAAAAAAACAAATTGAAACTGTAAAAATACAAATATATTTGAACTTGACATTGCCTCAATTTATTAGTTTTATTCTTTCCATATTTTAAATAGGCACCAAAAATAGCGAACATAGACCGGTACTGTAACATCTCGAAATTTTATCATTTTGATTTTTAATATTAATTAATTTTTAATATTTAAATAATTGGTGTTTAAAAATATAAGTATTTATATTCAAAATATAGAAATTATTCAAATATTTGAATTATGAATTAAATATTAATAAATGGAATTAACAGCCTTATCTAACTCCTTTTAATTAATAAATAATAATGAATACATTTTGTAAATTTGTCTACAATAATAAACGGTTTAATAAATAACAAGAAAATTAATTATTAATAAAGTGACTTGATTTTTTTGTTAACGTGTTTATAAAATGTATTTGTTGGATTTTTTTTTCAAAATTTTTAATTTGAATTTTTTTTAATTTCTCGTTTAACGAATTTTACGGCAAACGATGGTATTTTTGTGATTATACAGAATAAGGTAACCACTATATATTACTGTTGTTTTGAGATCATATCGCATTTTTGTATGCGATTGTATTTTTATTTTGTCGTTTGTAGTTCATACGCGAACGGAATCCGTGTAGCGAGATGCAAGAAATTGCAAAATAAACTAAGTTCAACATTTAGAGTATTCAATGCACTTTTACTTTCTTCTTTCCCTCTTTAATTATCAATCCCTCTTCATTTACATTGAATGAAACTAAACATTTGCAAACAAAAATCAAAGTAATAAGATTTACTTAATGAAAAACTAAAAGAAGTATTCTTTGTGTCTCTAGTGTTGAGATCTACAAATCCATATGCATTTCCTTGGGTATGATCAAGTCTAGCCAAAGTCCATCTTTCAACAGTAAACTAGGTTTTGGTCGAGAGGTTAATTGAGGTGAAGCTGGTCAAAGTGGAGGATGCCATTGCTTTTCTCTTGAAGCCGAGCACCGTTCCCCAACTTTTGAGTACGTCCGATCGAGATTCATGGCATGTGATATTTTAGGACTTCCAAAGCATGCCCAGGTCATGTCTTTGCATAATTGACCAAGCTTCCATTCGTGGTAATCATGGCGTAGAGATTTGGATAAGGAGTTCATTGGAAATGACGGTTCGGTGACTCAATGCTTGTGGAGTGAGAATTTGGCAATGGAAGTATGTAGTTTTGGATTTCAATGTTTGTGCATATCTAATGCATAGTTGTGGTATTGGAGGGAAGACGGATTTGAATGTGATTATTTGTATTATAAAGTTATTAAAGTGAATTAATTAATTTATTTAATTCAATTTCTTGTGAAATGAATATCTCACTCATACGAGTTCAATTTTGATCGCAGTCTTTTGCATTGAACTCATTTTGATGTTATCTACGCATTGGAGTTAGATTCATTAAATTTGGAGCTTGTTGAATTTTGAGCTAAAATTGAATGCTGTTCAATTTTAGATCAAACTAGAACGCGAAAGGATCAATTGGAATTTCAGCAAGTTTACTCACCTTCAAATAAACTATATGATATTTGTGTTGCTATAGATTATTATTAAATGCCTCGATGATAGTTGATAGTTTTAATAAAGTATAAATTAACGATAAAGTTATAACAATTTAATTTAATTTACATTTAACATAGTTGAATTTGTTATACTTCGTTTATGATATCTGTTTAGCAGAATAAACACAGTTATGCTACAATTAAATTGAATAGATTATTTTGAACATCTATCGAGTAAAATAAATCACTGTTTCATACTTGCGAAGTAAAAAGGATTAATTTTGAAGTTAATTGATATGTGGATTGTAACGACCCAATTTTTTCGACGCCCGAAAGTCGACATCGATACGTCCACTGTATCCAACACCAAACAATCGAATGATGGAAAACCGAACCGTTAGGGTTAAAGAATAAGAAGATAGGAGAGGAAAACAGAAACAATAACAGAACCTCACATTCGCAGGGGAACAATATATAATAGATAAATAAATAATCTTTAAAACGACAGAACTATATCAGTTTACACATACATCAGAGAGTTTACAACAACAAAATACAACACTGACAGTCATTATAAATTGCTCACATGAAACTGAACTTGCACCAACCTATACACAGTGGATAATACATAGTATAGGTGATACGTCTCGCCATCCAGCTTGCCCTAGATCTCCACGGCAATCTTTTTAGACATCGCTCTGGAACAACTAATAACCTGACTCTAGGCTGCCCGTGTGGAAAATTATAGGCACCTAGAGTTTAGAAATGGAACAATAAACTCCAGGTCTATCATGGGACTGGTATGAGATCTTAAAACAGTTATTTGCACAAAGGAAATAAAAAGAAATCCGCTATGCTTTTGGAAAATGAAACTACCATAAGGCCTTCCGCCACATACACAATGCAAATGTAGAATTGGAGGAGATTTCTCCTTATGATAGTCAAACATGCTTGATACGCAAAATCCTTTCATATTATTATTAGTGCATAGTGCAGAAAACATTCCGAAAGTATAATATTAATCTTAGCCAGCATACCACCATTATGGTATACTTACTATACCTACTAATTAAATGGCGGGTCACCACCATAAGTAAAAGGCAGGTTATACAACTAAAACCATACAAGGCTCGTATTGTTTCTTTGGATTTCCAAGAAATGGTCAGGCTAAGGAACTTCCTATGCCACATGGGTATGCCTCTGGAGGCATGCTTTGAGAACTTAACCGGATCTCTGCCAACATAAAGCCAAGTTACCTCTGTAACTAGGTAACTGCTACACGAGTATGCCATCCCTTGGTCGTTACCGACCTTTATCCGAGGATCCTCAACACCAACAACCACAAAGTAATAAATTTGCAGCAACCACATAGGTTAAATATCTAGGCTCCATACTATGATACCACCCTTTTTCAGAAGAAAAGAGACATACCCTATGGGGTGCTACCCCAATAACCTTGCTGCATCCTTCTTGTTTCGATCATTTTCGGGTTGTAAGGTTCGACGAAGTTTCGTCCACAAAGCTACGCTTTTCACAAAAGCCATGCTTCGATCAACAAATGATCAGCATCACTTCGCATGCCACATTACCAAATTGGAAATGTATCACTAGTAACCATCAACTACATAACCTCTGAGCTCGTACATCTCAGCGAAGGGTGTTAAGCTAAGAGAATAAATTCTCCACCATCAATAGAAATGTATTTGATAGAAAACAGCTTTACATCTCAAAGTGTAATGTTAAATACACATCCATACAAGTCCGTTCCGGGTTCGAACGAAACTGAAGGAACTTCAAAGAGGCCCTTGCAAATCCGGATATTCAGTAGTTACGTCTGGACACCCCATCACAAAGGGTGATAAAATCTCTACACCGGAGCAACCCAGTGTAGAGACATTCGACATGTATCCTTTTGTTTTTGAAAATACCCGGTCTTCAATACCATCTTCAAATGCAATCCCATTTCGTCGTATCATTATTCGGAATGGGTTATATGACATAAAGTCCTCTCTCGACTAATCCGAATAATGAGCGCTCATTTAAAAAATAAGTGTTACATTCAGATTTCAAATAAATCACAATAAATTTCTACTTTGATCTTTTAAACAAAAGATCCATCACAAAGGTTCGATGTGGTTTTCGAATATCTATTTGGAATCCGACCCCCGGCCGCATCAAAATTCAAATGCATTTAAAGGACAATATTGATAGTCGGTTATTTAACTAACAATCAATATTCACAGTAATCACCAGATTTTAAATAATTTTCCCCCAGTTATTTATTTCCAAAATATCTTCGCAAGATATATATTCCACACTTCAACCCTTTGAAAACAAATTTCAAACAACTTTCCTTACGCGGAATAAATTTCCAAATATTTGTTTCCATTGAAAATTTACCGAGTCCAAATACTTTTAGATAATTTAAATCACTTATCCAAAAACATATATATATATATATATATATATATATATATATATATATATGGTAACATTTAAAATAAAACTATTTTTAAACACTTTGTTTAAATATTAGTTATGAAAATATTATACCAATATCTCATATAAATTTTAAACCCAAACTAATTTTATTTTAGATAGAGAATAACTATTTAAATAACCATTTTCTGAATCAAATACAAATTAAATCTTTAAAATAATCACTTCTATACTTAACTTAATAAATCTTTACTTTAAAGATTTAAAAACAATTTCCGAATTTTTTTTTCCAACAATATTCTTTTTAAAACCAACTCTAGAAATTTTAATTTATATTTTAAAAGCTACTTTGAAAACATACTCGGCCTTCCAAGGAGAATACACTTTCTATTCTAAAATGGTTCATTTAAATCAATAAATAAATCCTTCTTGATTTATTTTAAATTTACATTCCAAATCCGTAAATTTCTTTCCACACTTTTAAAAATAAACCAATATTTATTTTTAAAACAAATTTCACTTTCCTTTATAAACCCATTGTGAATTTAAATTTTCAAATATCCATTGATATACGATTTTCAAACATATTTCCAAATATTCATTTCAAACACCAAAACAAATTTCCAATTGATTTCCAAACATTTATTTCAGACACCAAATCAAATTTCAAATTGATTTCCAAACATTTATTACCTTTTAAAATAAATCCCTTTATTTCTCCTAAACTATTTAAACAATATTACTAAAAATCCATTTATTAGAATCTTTCCCCATATTTTGGAATTTATTCAATAGGATTTCAAAATTTGACTTTTATACTTTTAAATTTAACCAATTCTCTAATGTGAATTTACTTAAAAAAATTCTACTTTAATTTCCAAAAATCCAATTTTATATTTCTGGTATCCTACGATGCCAAAAATATATTTGGATAAACCGTAGCTTTCAATAAATTCCAATCAAAAATATAATCATTCACAGATCATTAATAATCACATCATGACATCAAAATAAATTCAAATATTGAGGAATCCAGTTCGATCCCTCCAACTTGCTTCCCTGCATCCACAGATGTTAGCACAACAATTAAATACCAATTCCACTTCGAGGTGGAATATCGCGGTACATGGGATTATGTCAAATCATCCGCTATTATACGGCGCATAGGGTCTCATCCGTTATATTATGCCGGAAATCAATCACTCCAAATATATATATATATATATACTATTATATATACTACCACATCAAAACAGTCAATCAATAACTGAAATTCTAATATTTTCAATTGTCTGAGAAAATCTCACCTTTGCTTTTATTTTGCAATCCATTTCCATTCCAGCTTATTTTCTTCACAGTTTTAGATTTTGTACAAATATTTATATAGTTTATCAATATTCAAAATAAATCGAACAATAAATTGCCATTTTAAAATTTAATTAAAAAATGATTTGGTTTATAACCGATTTCCTTTAATAATTTATCTTTAGTAACCAAAATAATTGATTAACCAGTTAAACAAATTATTTCCTTAATATATTGATAAATTGACAAATTTAAAATATACATTTATTTTCTTTTGAAACTACATATTGGTTTATAAAACAATCTATATAGTCTTCTTCATAAAAATCAAATTTATATTAATTTCCCAATATAAAAAGAAATTCCTATTATTTTATTTTTTTTCCAAAATCTTACATATATACAAATTCCTATTTCGAATTTAATGTTTCCAAAACCTTTTCTGAATATATATATATATATATATATGTTTTCTATAAATGTCTCTCCTGTTTCATGTATATATATATATATATATATATATAAATCTGCATGTATATATATTATAAGTTCTTTTTATATATTTAAATTGAATTATATAAATTACAAATACCTTATTGCTAACGAACTCCATCCACGCGCACAATCACGAAGACAGTCGCAATATCACCTCATCGGCGCGATTCCTATCATGCCGAGCTATCGCGATAAAACTGGCAATCCTTGCCAATTCAATTCCGCCGTCGACCATCGTCGAAGAAAACACCTTCGACATCGAGCACGAATCAACATCGCGGCCTCACCCCACGACGAATCGCGAGCCCTAGCTTCTATCGCGACATCGTTCGCCGATTCCCTGTTCGACCTCTCGATCGATTGCAGACCTCAAGCTCACCTCGATTTCTTTGTTTCTGCCTTCGCTCATCATTTATTTGGTTTCGAATTGGTTCGAATGATTTTGAAAGATGAAGGGGGATTTCGAGCAGAGGGAGATAGATCTGCCTTGTTTTGAAATTAAAGGAAATGCTAGGAAGACGTGAATTTGACAAGATAGTTTATTTCATTTTAATTTTAAACGAGACATATGTTATGGAGAAAAGGAAAAAGAAGCCATGTGTGTGAAGGGAAGAAACATGTTTAGATTTGTCTTGTGCAAAAAAATTATTATAATACACACACACACACACTATTTTTAAATTTAAATCTAAATCGTTTAAAAAATGAAGCCTAAAATTTCGATCTCCTATCGAGGCATGCCGCTAGGCGTTTATAATGTTATACGCCCATTTCTAACGCAATGGAAAAGGTTCCGAGTCCAAATCCGATCGTATGGAGAAGATAGCTTTTTAGACCCAGTTGTTATATTAAATTTCGATATAATTTTCAACGCCTTTGCTTATCATACGACCCAACGATCACTGCAAATACTACAAAAATTGAAATCCGATAATAATACAATATTACGGATCCAATGGAATTGGTTTCGTCGAATTCCGAGACTATGTCCGAAAGGCTATTTTTAAATATTGACTTAAACGATATAAATTCAAAATTGAACAAAACATTTCCTAATCCAATTCTGAAGCTTCCACTATCTTCAGTATTATCAATATAAATTTTCTAAGCCTTGAAAATATTTTTAACAAGCATAAAACTCATGATTTAATATTTTACCCAAGTTTCAATAATTAAATTCAGAAATTTCATTGCCAAATAACCAGATATTTTTAAAATTCAAGTTAAACCAACTTCCAAATATTTAATATCAATTAAATATTTCAATTTCAAACGTTTAAAATTCTGGGTTGTCACATTCTTCCCCCTTAAAAGAATTTCATCTCGAAATTATTAGTTAAGAAGAATGATCCTTAACCTGTTCGTTATCTTTTCAAAACCAAATAGTTTTAACAATTTCCCAAAACAATCTTTTTATTAAAGACCCATTATTACTTCAACTAACTTTCCAAAATCAACCATAAGTTCCAAACAATATTGTTTTCCTCAACCATTCAAATTTAAATTCAAATTTTAAATTTTCAAAATTTTGTCAAAAATTTTCTAACTCCTAAAATTTTCGAAAAATTTCGCCAGCATCTCCTTTGCACGACTAGCTCAGTACGACTACAAAATGCCACAATGGGCCCTCAGATTTCAAAAGAAAACAAAATACTAAGTGGCTAGACATGAAAATCATCAAATTTCATATAGAAATTTAAATACATATCTTTTTGTCGAGCAATTTAAATTTATATTCGAAATCAAAAATCCCATTTCCTTTTTGCCTTTATAACACCTGTATATCCTGCTTATCATTTTGCACAGTCTTTACAAAAGTTTCAATATTTAATTCATTCAAACTCGTACGATGCACACATATCATTCATACGTAATATCAAATTGAATCGCTCACTCGATCACACAATGTCACTTCCAAACTAGTATCATCCACCTGACTTCCTAGTGCAGACTCAGATCTAGTTTCTTGATCAGAAACCGTCATTCTCCTTGATAGCCGTAAACTATGATAGAGAATTTGCGAAATCAACCAAAATCCATATCCAGGTTCGTTATCGAAAATCGAGAGAAAAATTCCAACTCGGATCGATATAACTATCTCGAAATCCTGTGTTTGAATTCTGGATCAAATCGTTATGCGAATAAAATAATATACATATATCCCAGTATTATTTCAATTGATTATTAGCTATATCAATTCTCTTTTATTCACATTGACTTTTCATTCACTTATTCACAATTACTATTTCACAACTTCCAGATTTTACTTAAGAATTTTGCCATTTATTTCTTAAGTTTAATATAAATATTTTTATATAACTTCTTACATTTATTTTCAATTCATCACTTTGGTTTATATCTACTTATATTTAAACTGGATTTCCAATTCAACATGAATTCAATTTACCTTTTATTTATAAATATCGAATTCAATTCATTTCAAATCTTATTTATTTGGGTCATTCCTTCAATTAGTTTCACTTACTAATTTCATTTTAATACTTTGCTTCATTTGGTCCAACTTGACAAAATTTTCACTTTACTTTGTTTACTCAATCCAAATATTCAGTTTCAATTCAAATTTTAAGCTTCTATAAGTTTTCCAACTATTTCAATTCTAACTTTTCTTAAAGTAAGATTTTATTCTAATTTTAAGCTTCGATAAGTTTTCCAACTATTTTAATTCTAACTTTTCTTAAAGTTAGATTTATTCTAACAACTTCAAATTTATAAGTTGCCAAACGCAATTATATTCTATAAATATTTGAAATAGGATTCCGGAGTCTTTCCATCATTCCAAAATCATTTTTTTTGAAATCAATTCAAATTATCTTTGAAAATAATCATATCAAAATCCTTGCATTTCCAAATCAAACCCAACTTATACAAACAGTTCTATTTTAAAACATTTTGGCAACAATTCCGCTCTTGGAAACTAGAAAATGAACACCGATGATGTCGCGATCATCATCGGAATTATTTTCCAACGACTGAAAAGAGTTTGGCGCTTTTATTCCTTTAAAACATTTCCAAATATTTTTAAATCCAAATTCCATCAGATTTCAAATCCGATTCAAAAATATATCCGATAATTTCATCATATTTTTTCCAAAACCTTTGAAAATCATTTTCAAACTAAAAAGGGATTTAAATTTACCAAATCTCAAAATTTCAAATCGTTTCAACTTTATTTTCAAATATTACTCTGGAATTCTATTTCATTTTCGATCATAAATCACATTGATAATTTACATTTACAAAATCCATTTGTATTTTAAATTTACTCCTTAACTGTTGGTTAAAATTTTATTTCTTATTCAATAATCAATGATAATAATTTAATATTATCACTTCCTAACAATCATGCAATCATACGTAACTATAATAATTTATAGAAAATTATTTCTTTTATATACAAAAATAATTTGGATAAAATTATTTCATTTACCCTATTTTAAAACAATAATGTGTTGGTTTATCTTATTTAAGAGTTTAGAAACCCCTATCGATACAGTTGGCCAAACTGCACCGACCAAAATCTATAAACAATCAACTGATAAGTCAACACAATATAAAACAATTTTATATTCACTAACTAATACGCACTCTTATCCATTATTACACTCAAACTCATTCTAGAGTAATACTGACTCTATCTCTAATGAGTATTCCCGACCAGAGCCAAGGTTGTCGCTTTAACCAAATGCTCTGATACCACATTGTGACGACCTAATATTTTCGATGCCCGAAAGTCGACATCGATACGTCCACTGTATCTAATGCCGAACAATCGAATTCCGAAAAACCGAACCATTAGGGTTAAAGAAGAAGAAGATAGGAGAAGAAAATAGAAACAATAACAGAATCTCACATTCGCAGCGGAACAATATATAATAGATAAATAAATAATCTTTAAAACGACAGAACTATATATCAGTTTACACATACATCAGAGAGTTTACAACAACATAATACAACACTGGCTGTCATTATAACTTGCTCACATGAAACTAAACTTGCACCAACCTATACGCAGCAGATAATACATAGTATAAGTGATGCGTCTCACCATCCAGCTTTCCCCTGATCTACACAGCATTCTTTTCTGACATCGCTCCAGAACAACTGATAACCTGACTCTAGGCTGCCCGTGTGAAAATTATGGGCACCCAGAGTTTAGAAAGGGAACAATAAACTCCAGGTCAGTCATGGGACTGGTATGAGATCTTAAAACAGTTATTTGCACAAAGGAAATAAAAAGAAATTCGCTATGCTTTTGAAAAATGAAACTACCATAAGGCCTCCCGCCACACACACAATGAAAACACAAAATTGGAGGAGATTTTTCCTTTTGATAGTCAAACATGCTTGAAACGCCAAATCCTTTTGATATTATTATTAGTGCATAGTGCATAAAACATTTCGAAAGTATAATATTAATCTTAGCCAGCATACCACCATTATGGTATACCTACTATAGCTACCAATTAAACGGCGGGTCACCGCCATAAGTAAAAGGCAGATTATACAACTAAAACCGTACAAGGCTCATATTGTTTCTTTGGATTTCCAACAAATGGTCAGGCTAAGGAACTTCCTATGCCATATGGGTACGCCTTTGGAGGGACACCTCACGAACCTAACCGGATTTCTACCAACACAAGGCTAGGTTACCACTGTAATTAGGTAACTACTACACGAGTATGCCATCCCCCAGTCGTTATCGACCTTTATCCGAGGATCCTCAACACCAACAACAACAAAGTAATAAATTTGCAGCAACCACATAGGTTAAATATCCGGGCTCCATACCATGATACCATCCTTTTCCAGAAGGAAATGGATATACCCTAAGGGGCGCTACCCCCAATATCCTTACCGCATCCTTTCTGTTTCGACCATTTCCGGGTTGTGAGGTTCGACGAAGTCTCATCCACAAAGCTATGCTTTTCACAAAAGACATGCTTCGATCAACAAATGATCAGCAGCACTTCACATGCCACATTACTAAATTGGGAATGTATCACTAGTAACCATCAACTACATAACCTCTAAGCTCGTACATCTCAGAGAAGGGTGTTAAGCCAAGAGAATAAATTCTTCGCCACTAATAGAAACGTATTTGATAGAAACCAGCTTACATCTCAAAGTGTAACGTCAGGCATACATCTATACAAGCCCGTTCCGGGTTCGAACGGAACCGAAGGCACTTCAAAGAAGCCCTTGCAAATCCGAATATTCACTAATTACGTCCGGACTCCCCATCACAAAGGGTGATAAAATCTCTATACCGGAGCAACTCAATGCAGAGACATTCGACTGGTAATCCTTTTGTTTTTGAAAATACTCGGTCTACAAAACCATCTTCAAATGCAATCCCATTTCGTTGTATCATTATTCGGAATGGGTTATATGACACAAAGTCCTCTCCCGGCTAATCCGAATAATGAGAGCTTATTTTTAAAAATAAGTGTTACATTTAGATTTCAAATAAATCACAACAAATTTCCACTTTGATCTTTTAAACAAAAGATCCATCATAAAGGTTCGATGTGGTTTTCGAATATCCATTTGGAATACGACCCCCGGTCGCATCGAAATTCAAATGCCATTTAAAGGCCAATAATGACAGTCGGTTATTTAACAATCAATCAATATTCACAATAACCACCAGATTTTAAATAATTTTCCCTTAGTTATTCATTTCCAAAATATCTTCGCAAGATATATTTTCCATACTTCAACCCTTCGAAAACAAATTTCAAATCACTTTCCTTACGTGGAATAAATTTCCAAATATTTATTTCCACTGAAAATTTGCCGAGTCCAAATACTTTTAAATAATTTAAAACACTTATCCAAAAACATATATATATATATATTTGGAAACATTTAAAATAAAACTATTTTCAAACACTTTGTTTAAATATTAGTTATGAAAATATTATACTAATATCTCTTATAAATTTTAAACCCAAACTAATTATAGAAATAAAATTATTAGATAGAGAATAACAATTTAAATAACAATTTTCTAAATCAAACGCCAATTAAATCTTTAAAATAATCACTTCTATACTTTACTTAATAAATCTTTACTTTAAAGATTTAAAAACAATTTCCAAAAACAGTTTCTCCAATAATATTCTTTTTAAAACCATTTCTAGAACATTTAATTTATGTTTTAAAAGCTACTTTGAGAACATACTCTGCTTTCCAAGGAGAATACGCTTTCCAGTCTAAAATGGTTCTGTCACGACCCGAAATCCAGCGATTGAAAATCAACATCAAATACCTCACTTGTATTCGATGGCCGTAGATTCAAACGTTAAACTCCAGTTCGGTGGAGCTTATAACAGCATTAAATTAATATAAACAAGTGGAAACAAAATAAATTATCATTGATGAACAACATAGATGCAGCAATGATACAATATTTGATTACAACAACAATATAAGAGTAGAATGTATATGATATACAACAAAGCAATGACACCACAACGGAGAACAACAAAGACTTCAAAAAGGTTCAACATACTTTGACTTCGATAGGGTCATCCAAAACTCCAAACTTTTAGATCCAAAATGGATCTAAAAGATCTCCAAACCAAAAGCTTTCAAAAATCCGATAGCTTCCAAAAGACTTCTAGATCCAAACTAGCTCCAAAACACAGATAACCTGCTTCTAGGCTGCCCGTGTGGAAAATTATGGCCACCCAGAGTTTAGGAAGGGAACATAAACTTCGGGCCAGTCATGAGACTGGTATGAGTAAACTAAAATAGTTGCTTGTGCAAAAACATTTTTATAAAGGAAATCCGTTCATGCTTTTGGAAAATGAAACTACCATAAGGCCTCCGGTACACACATAATGCAATCGCACACTTGGGGGAGATTTCTCTTTATGATAGTCAAAAATGCTTGATACGAGAAAATACTTTTTTTGATATTATTATTAGTGTATAGTGTGAAAACATATCAAAAGTATAATATTAATCTTAACCAGCATAGGTGCCATTATACTATGCTTACTATAGCTACCATTTAAGAATGGCAGGTTATACAATTGAAATCGTAAAGGGCTCATATTGAATGATTGGATTTCCAACAATGGCCAGGCTAAGGAACTTCCTCACTGAATGGGAATGCCTATGAAGGGATGCCTCGAGAACCTAACTGGATCTCTGCCAACACAAGGCTGGGTTACCTCTGTAACTAAGTAACTACTGACATGAGTATGCCATCCCCCGGTTGTAACCGACCTTTAACCGAGGCTTCGGCACCAACAAATTCCAACAACCACATAGGTTAAATATTTGGGCTCCATACCATAATACCACCTTTTATCCAGAAGGAAATGCACATACCCTAAGGGGCACAATCCCCAATAACCTTGCCGCATCCTTCCTATTTCGACCATTTTCGAGTTGTGATGTCCGACGAAGTCTCGTCCACAAAGTTACGCTTTTCACAAAAGCCATGATTCGATCAACAAGTGATCAGCATCACTCAGCATGCTACAACACCAAATTGGGAATATAACTAATAACCAACAACTACATAACCTCTGAGCTCATACGTCTCAGAGAAGGGTGTTAAGCTAAGAGAATAAATTCTCTGCCACCAAATAGAAATGTATTTGATAGAAATCAACTTTATATCTCAAGGTGTAATGTCAAATATACAACCATACAAGTCTGTTCCGGGTTCTAACAGAACCGAAGGCACTTCGTCCAATAAAGGAAGAATCCCATGCAATCTAGGCATCCACAATCCCGATCGGACTCCCCATCACATATGGAGATCTTTATACCGGAGCAACTCAGGGCAGAGTCATTCGATAGGTTATCCTATCATTCTTGAAGACACCCGGTCTTCACTACCGTCTTCAAATGCTATCGATTTCATCGTATCACTATTCGTAATGGGTTATATGACACAAAGTCCTCTCCTGGCTAAATCGAATAATGAGCGCTTAATTTAAAAACACGTGGATATTTCAATCACAAAGATTCATCATTAAAATTCGATGTGGGTTTCGGATAACCAACTGGAATCCGACTCCCTATCGCATCGAAATTCAATTGCCATTTAAAGGCCAACAGTTTTCACATTCACACAGAAACCCATCACAGATATCACAGCTCAACTCACAACAATTCACATCACAAAGTATCACAATCACATAATAGGGGTATCAATCAGTACAAGGCATTCAATAATAATCAATCATCTACAAATAAGATGAATTAATCGTGTGATTATAATTAATTATTTTCATAATTATTTCCGTTAATTATCCTTAATTTATTATTATTTATCCTTAATTACAAAAAGATTAATTATTAGTTATTAATTAATTAATCTTGATTACTATCATTAATTAAATATTTCTTTAGCAATTTCATTAATTAATTAATCCTTTATTTTTAATTAATTAGCCTTAAATTAATAATTAATTAACCTTTAATCAATTATCCTTTAATTATCAAGTAATTATGAGTTATTTATCTTAATTATTCATTTTATTATTATTATTTTTAATTAATAAACCTCATAATTAATCACCATTAAACATGAATTAATTCAAAAGATTAAGGTTAATTAAAATAACATTTCATCTTAATCAAATTTTTAATTACATTATTTATTTAAAATAATTAATTTATAAATAATGTTAAAAATTAAATAAATTAAAACTTAATTACTTTAAAAATATCTTCCTCAACATCCTTATAAATCTAAACTTAATCAAAACCATTATTTAAAAGCATGGATTTAAAAATGTTTAAAATTTAAATTTTGTTTTAAAGTAAAAACTATTTTTACAGCAAACCCGAGACCTACTCGAGCACACCCCCAAGTCAACAAGCCGTTCACTTCGAGTTTTTCCCCAAACCAACCCTTATGCTCTTTTTAAACTTAAATTTTTGTTTAAGTTTTTAGAAAACCCGATGTATACACAAAATTACCCGAACCAAACTTTAAACCTGCACCCAAATTTCCCAAAGAACACTTCGAGTCACCAATCCTTCTTACTCAAACCCATATCACTGACACAACTCGACATCGTGCACATGCACAGTCGATCTGGCCACCTACGATCGGTACTCTGACCTTCCACACATCGGCGATGACCTTCCCGAGCCTCACGATCACCCAAAACCCCTGAGCGATGGCGAACACGCGATCGAGTTATCTGACCACACCAGGAACAAAACCGACACTCACCAATTGTAACAGTCCCGCCTTTTCGCATGATTTAAACATACACACGTGCCAATTCAAACCACCCGTAAGGGCGGATTGTTATGGGATAAACAAGAAAACATAGAAGAAAGAAAACTAAACAGAATCTCACAACGGAAGGATAAAATGTAATAATCAAAATATACAGTTCATGAAGCTGTTTTACAAAACCTTTGATTTTATCTATACAATACATATCAGAGTACACATACCATATAACAATGCAGCGGAATAATATGAGTGTAGTGGAATATAATTAACAATAATAATAAAAAATCTCCGTCTTCGTCCTCCAGAGCTAAAGTCTTCGATCCTGAAACGCTCGGACTGACCCGAGCGTATTTGAAAAGAAAAAACACTCGAGTCAGAACTAAAAGATCTTATGTGAGTTAAATTAACAGAAATAGATATGAGTGCAGTAACTCAAGAGATGCTCGGGATTTACATCTCCTAAGGATCCGTATTTACCTTATAGGAAACACCGCCACCAACCTACTTCATTCTGGAATCTCCACCGCGTACACGGTTGTTACAGTGGTTTTCGGAGTTGGCAGAGAGTATGACAACTTCCGATCCCGGTCTCTTCAACAACCAAACGTTATTATAACACCGCGGTCATTTAAAAATTAATTATACATTCAAAAACCAGAATATAATTATCCATTTCAAAACCCATAAATACGATATCATTTTCTTTCCAAAACAAACTCATTTGATATTATTTTTATAAAAACCCAAATTAATATTATATCATTTTATTTCAAATATATATTTCTTTTCCAAAAATCATATTGTTTTCAAACTTATAATAATCGGAAACCAAACATTGAATTATAACTTTCAAACTATAATACTTCGAAAATTCTTAGCTTTAAACCATAATTTCTAAAACTTAAATGGTTTGGATATTCAAACAGTATATAGCATCAATAGTTTGGATTCAAAATTTCTTTATAAAATAAAATAATTTCCACGACTTACAATTTATTTCATTTAAGATTATTTCAAAATCCATAAATTTTAAAATCGCTTTTAGTTTAAATAAACCACTTCAGTTTCAATATATTTCAAACTTTGAATATTAAACAATTGGTGTGACGCCCCACCTCTATACCCACGCTAGCGAAGTACACTACGGTGTAATGCTGTCAACTAGCACGGAGAATAAGGCTGTTGAGGAGCGACCATCCGTGTAATTGCTTTGCGCGAGCACCGATATGTCAGATAGTATAACATGCATTTTATTTCAAGAGGAAACCCAACATACCGATACAAACACAAAGCTACTACACAGTGGCTATAATAATCCTCGGAAACAAATATAGAAATAAGCATAACACAAATCAGCCATAGATAATTCATATCACAAAGGCGGAAGAAGATATGAATATATAACTAACACATGAAAGTGTATATCAGAGTAGTGGTCAAAAAGATCCACAATAATACAAAAGAATAGCAACACGTTCTATACAAAAGAATACATCTATGAGTCCATATCTAAAGTGTATACACCAAAATAAACTACTAATCTAAGTAGTTAGCCAAAAGATCATATGATAACCCCAGAAGAGAAGTCAAGCAGAAGCACCTGTAACATCTCTGTCTGACCCGAGTATTATTTAAGACGAAAATAATAAACGAATCAGTCTAGCTACAAATATCAGAAGAAATGATATAGAATGAGAGATATGACTAAACGTATAATAATCACAATGCCAAGCTGTGATAAATAAATAATTGAAAAATCAATAAGAGATTAATCAATATCGCAAAGATATTCTCAAAGATAAAAAGGAATGTCATACTCCTAATTTCATTCACCAAGCCACAATAAATGACATATATATCAATGCCAATCGTAAAAGTTGGTGAAACATAAATTCCAGAATTCAACACACTAAATCTAGAAATCCCAAGAAAAGGATGGCCAATCCCAGAAAAATGAGCCGGAGCTCCTCCAGACAAGATATAGTCCCTCATTGCGGACTTTGAGCCGAAGCTCCTCCTGGTGAGTCAAAAACTCCTCCTGATAGGGTATAGTCCCCCTTTGCGGACTTTGAGCCGAAGCTCCTCCTGGTGAGTCAAAACTCCTCCTGACAGGGTATAGTCCCCCATTGCGGACTTTGAGCCGAAGCTCCTCCTGGTGAACCGAAGTTCCTCATGACAGGGTATAGTCCCCCATTGCGGACATTAAGCCGAAGCTCCTCCTAGTGAGCCGAAGCTCAATAAAAACGACGCACAGTCCTCCACGTGGACAAAGAGACATCGCATAATGCTAGTCTAAACCATAAAATGATTGTCATGATCACCGAGAAGTGTCAATTACAGTAAGCTAGTAAATATACGAGCTTAGCTTCATGTCCCATAACCACTAGCATAACTTAAATATTTACGAACAAATTGTAAATCTCCACTAGAAAATTGTCACAAGAGATTCAATCGAACAAGTCCAAGAATTAACCGACGAAATAAACGCATTCGTTTCATACCACTTGTTTTATAAGCCGTTTAATTAGATTTCTCATACGAGTGAGGTAAAGGTTTGTATATACTAATAGATTGGAAATCGGTTTGAGAAAACGAGCTTTGTAATAAAATAGTGTTGAAATCATTTGAAGAAAGAGTTTTGATATTTACTACTAGTATAGAAAACCTTTATATTTTTAAGTGACAAATCATAGAAGTGATTGTAGAAACAATCAATTCATAAAAATTCACATTCGAAGAAGTGAATAAAATCCAAGAAATCGATACCGAATCCATCAAAGTGGATATATCCTAAATTCCCATAGAAAATGTCATCAAGGTCGATAATAAATGATAGCAACAAATAGGAAACAACACGAATCGATTAAAGTTGAAAATTCAAGCAACTAGGCAAAAAAAAAACATAGTAAGCAGATAGGAGCAGGTCGGTCAACCGAACTCCCTGAGTCGGTTGACCAAACCAGAGGTTGGAAGTGCTCGGGCACCAGGTCGGTCGACCGGCCCAGGGGCTCGGTCGGCCGAAGCCTGTAACCAGCACTTCCTAAACAGAGGTAGGAAGTGCCTGGGTAGCAGGTCGGTCGACCGGACCCTGAGCTCGGTCGGCCGAACCTGTATACTTGCACTTCCTACCCTATTTCAAAAAAGGTGCAAACTCCCTCAATTTGCAAACCGTCGAGCAACGACACTAAGGGTTTACGCCAATCGACTACCCGGCCATAGAAGCTCTTTGGTTCATCACCAAAAACATGATCAAAACATCAAAGTTATGAGTTTTAAAGAAACTAACCCAAAACACTAAAAATTGAAATATTCACCAAATCAATCCAAACCAAAAGCAATTGCACAAGAATAAGTGTTAGGAATTCATACCTAACAATCTAAGATAAATATAGACTAAGATATGAGATAAAAATCTCACCTTTGAACCCAAACAAATGAAGAAGAAGCTTGAAAGCAAAGGAGAATCAACCACTCTTCAATCCCAACTCAAGAAGCTTGATTCTAAGCTTAAAAGAGAAATATTTCCCAAATTAGGTTTAGGAAATTTCTAAAATTGGAAGGAGAATGAGATGGAGAAGAAGAAGGAGATGCTTACCAATGGGTTCTCTTGAATTTGGAGCTAGAAGTTGGATTTGCAAAGAAAGCTAGGGCTTAGGAATTTTTATTTCCAATCTCTTCCACCATTTTTACTTTAGCTTGAAGTGTTAGGAATATGAAATGAAGTAATGAAGAGTTGGAGTGGAGCTAGAGTCTTAAGGTGGAACATTGGGCTGAAACCCAAACTCAAACCCAAAGTGAAAAAGTAGCAAAAATCGACTAACTCCAAACATATCGAAGCTTATACTCAAAAAGGTTGCAAACGGCATTTTGAACTCAATGGGAGGGGTCTCGAGTCCCAATTCGACTGCTTGCAAAATGTAGGTTTTCGGACCAAAATCCGACGAACGATAAAATATTTAAATATACAATTGATAAATATGCGGGTTGTTACAGACTCCCCCCTTAAAGAAATTGCGTCCTCGCAATACTTAAGAAGAAAATAAGAAGTAACAACCATAGAAGCATATCAACACAAAAGAAAATTTGAAATAGGAAGTTCACCATAAGGAGCATGAAGGAGTAGGCCTAAACGGGATCGCTCGATGAATTCTCTGGATTCCTAAGAACAATCCTTAGGATTTGGGAACCATTGAACTCTCACAAGAAGAACATCTTTATTCCGAAGGCGCTCAACCTCCGAAGTAATGATGCGAATGGAATGTTGCTCATAAGTCAAAACTGGTGAGACTTCAATTTCATCAATAACACCGGCTCGAGAATAAAAATGGGAAACCTAAAAGCATTTCCATAGTTAAAAGACGTAGAAAACGTCAAGAATAGCAGAAAATCGAGCCAGTGCAACGACGTAGTACAAAAATGGTACGTCCAATGAACCGAACACCATAAAAGAACATCGGATACTAGTCCATAAAAGGAATGAGATAAAGCTCAATAAAACGAAGTATATCAAAACGTCCGATGAAATTAATAAAATGATAATTCCATTCAGACATCATCAAAGAATCAACCACTTGTTGCTTAATACAAAGCGCATTGGCAACACGATTTCCCTTCCGAGAATAAAAAGAATATCAAGATCACAAGATGCTAGGAACTCGAGTCAACATGAAGTTCCTTATGAGAAAATAAATATTCCAAAGATTTATGATCGAGGTGGAGAACAAATTTCTTCCCCAAAAATGGTGATGCCAAATTTTAAAAGTAAAAACAATAGCCGCGAGCACTAGATCATGAGTGGCATATCTAGTCTCGATAAGCTATAATGATTTAGAAGCACAAGTGATAGCACGTTCTCCTTTGCAAAAGAACGACATCCAAACCAATACGACAAGTATCGGTACAAATAGCAAAGTCTTGGTTCCCCTTCAGGAATCACAAGAATAAGAGTATCGAAAGGAAGAGTTCTTTTAAATAATCTTCTTTCCCGAAAAACTAAAACTTTCAAAATTACAATCATCTTTAAGTAATTATCTTTTTAGAAAATTTTACTTATTTGAAGTGAATTTTACTGTGTTTGATTGTTTCATCAAAGCGTTTAGGAAATTCCTATCGATAACGTCTATCAAGCGCATCGACCAAAATTCTTAAAGCACTCAACGGGCAATAAAATCACAAAATCATCTTCTAGATAATAAACATGTTTCTTAAAAACTTTTAAGAATATTATTCGTTTGTTTCAAGAAAAAAATCCAATTTTACTTATAAATAAATCTTATGGAAAAGATTTGCAAAATTTTAAATTACTATTTTCATCCAAAATCAATAAATACAAGAATGGTCTCATCGAAATATTCATAGAATATTCGATTTATAAAATGGATGAAATAAGCTAGATAAACTGAATGACATAATAAGTCACTCATAAGAATCATAACGAGTGCGGAATGCGGTAAGTGGAATGCTAACTTCCGCAACTCGTAGCAAATGAAAACCGGTGGCAAGGTCGAGCTGAAAAGACCTTAACGCTACTCAAAAGATTGCTTAGGTGACAGTCCTAAGACAAATTCAAAAATACCGGAAAATTTCTCAAACTACATGAATAAGAGAAACAACACTTTCCTTATAAGTGGGCTTAAGGAATAAAATGATTCCACCAAAAATTTGAAATCGGAATCACAAAGAAAAATAGAAACCTGCTTAACAGATTAAAAATGTCGAAGATGATTAGTTCTCACGGAAAATAGGATATCGGCTTCGCAATAAGCTAATCCTTTCCAAAAATTGATTCGAAGCCTAAGTAAAAATCGTCTCGGATAGAAAAATCACATAAAATAATTTCGACATCAATAAAAAGCAAATTGAGTGTTGCGGATCTACCATCCGGATTCGCAACTCTCAAAGAAGTCATCAAGCCCAAAATATTTTCAAAGAAAAAGAATCATCAAGTTCTTTTGACATAAAATAGTGAGATGGAACCCATATCAAAAAGAACTCGAATAAGAAGATCACGAAATAAAATAACGCCATCAAGGATTGAATGTAAAATACCTTGACTAAGAGAAGAGTTGCTAAGGACTTGCAGCTTTCCTTCTCTCTTGCTTTGACACTTGGGACATGAAGATATATAATGATCCGCACTTTTGCAATAGCGGCAAGAAATAGGCCTTGGACACCTATTTATATAGTGGTCCCTAGAGCCACAATTGTAGCATTCTCCGCGATTAGGGATAGGAGTATTTTCTATAGAAGTCTCTTGCTTCGCCCTCTTGTTAGGATTAGGACTTTCGAACCTAATAAAGGGATGCCTCTTCTTGGTGTTGTTGGAGTTCGGTTTGGCACTCCCAACCTCGACATCACTTTCTCTATCGGCCTCTTCAAGACGAAGAGCGATATCAATAAGCTGATCAAATGAAACCTCAAGTTTCAGGAGTAATGGCTTCTTAAGATTCTTATTCAAGCCATAGACAAATCTTTGATTTTTCTTTAATGGGGTGTTAATGAATTCAACCCCGTATTTGGAAAGAGATTCGAAAGATGCGATATAGTCTGTCACAGAAGATCCACCTTGAACAAGGTCAATAAAACGCCGTGCTAAAGTTACTTTTTCAGCCTCCGACATGAATTTCAATTCGAATCTTTCTCGAAATTGCTCCCAAGTGAGATCCGCTTCAACGATTTCAGAAATTAAAAGCTCATAGCAATCTAATGCTCTTTCTTGGAGCATGCTAGAAGCCACCTGGACTCGATGTAGATCAATAAGGTTCATGCGAAAAAAGATGCGATCGCATGATTTAAGCCAAGCTTGAATTTCTATAACACTCTCGGATCCTTTGAATGGCCTCCCACCCAAATCGGTATAGTCTCTGCACAAGTGTGCAAAACCAGATCTAGGATGAGTAGGCTCCGGATTAGAACCAGCTGCTTGAGCATTCGTGACAAGGTCAAGAAGTTGCTGGGCAGACATAAAAACTCCATCTTGGGGAGTAGCCCTAGATTGACCGGCGCTGGGACGGCCTGGTCTAACCATTTCTCTTCCTTTGGAAAGAAAGAAAGAAGAAGAAAAATTATTCTTAGAATGAATATCAAACCATCATGATTGATAAAACAAGGAATCATAAAGAAAATAGGATGAATCGGTACGAAGACTCGAATTAAATCCTAAAGCACGACTCCTAAGATGGACTTAGGACGATGATCCTTGTTATAATATTCCATATTGTTCTGAAGTTTGGCTCCGATACCAAGCTGTGACTCCCCACCTCTATACCCACGCTAGCCAAGAACACTACGGTGTAATGCTGTCAACTAGCACGGAGAATAAGGCTGTTGAGGAGCGACCATCCGTGTAATTGCTTTGCGCGAGCACCGATATGTCAGATAGTATAACATGCATTTTATTTCAAGAGGAAATCCGACATACCGATACAAACACAAAGCTACTACACAGTGGCTATAATAATCCTCGGAAACAAATATAGAAATAAGCATAACACAAATCAGTCACAGATAATTCATATCACAAAGGCGGAAGAAGATATGAATATATAACTAACACATGAAAGTGTATATCAGAGTAGTGGTCAAAAAGATCCACAATAATACAAAAGAATAGCAACACGTGCTATACAAAAGAATACATCTATGAGTCCATATCTCAAGTGTATACAACAAAATAAACTACTAATCTAAGTAGTTAGCCAAAAGATCATATGATAACCCCAGAAGAGAAGTCAAGCAGAAGCACCTGTAACATCTTGGCCTGACCCGAGTATTATTTAAGAGGAAAATAATAAACGGATCAGTCTAGCTATAAATATCAGAAGAAATGATGTAGAATAAGAGATATGACTAAACGTGTAATAATCACAATGCCAAGCTGGGGATAAATAAATAATTGAAAAATCAATAACAGATTAATCAATATCGCAAAGATCTTCCCCAAGATAAAAAGGAATGTCATACTCCTAATTTCATTCACCAAGCCACAATAAATGACATATATATCAATGCCAATCGTAAAAGTTGGTGAAACATAAATTCCAGAATTCAACACACGAAATCCAGAAATCATAAGAAAAGGATGACCAATCCCAGAAAAATGAGCGGAGCTCCTCCAGACAGGGTATAGTCCCGCATTGCGGACTTTGAGCCGAAGCTCCTCCTGGTGAGTCAAAAACTCCTCCTGACAGGGTATAGTCCGCCATTGCGGACTTTGAGCCGAAGCTCCTCCTGGTGAGTCAAAACTCCTCCTGACAGGGTATAGTCCCCCATTGCGGACTTTGAGCCGAAGCTCCTCCTGGTGAACCGAAGTTCCTCATGACAGGGTATAGTCCCCCATTGCGGACATTGAGCCGAAGCTCCTCCTGTTGAGCCGAAGCTCCTCCTGGTGAACCGAAGTTCCTCATGACAGGGTATAGTCCCCCATTGCGGACATTGAGCCGAAGCTCCTCCTGGTGAGCCGAAGCTCAATAAAAACGACGTACAGTCCTCCACGTGGACAAAGAGACATCGCACAATGCTAGTCTAAACCATAAAATGATCGTCATGATCACCGAGAAGGGTCAATTACAGTATGCTAGTAAATATATGAGCTTAGCTTCATGTCCCATAACCACTAGCTTAACTTAAATATTTACAAACAAATTGTAAATCTCCACTAGAAAATTGTCACAAGAGATTCAATCGAACAAGTCCAAGAATTAACCGACGAAATAAACGCAAGCGTTTCATACCACTTGTTTTACTAAGCCGTTTAATTAGATTTCTCATACGAGTGAGGTAAAGGTTTGTATATACTAATAGATTGGAAATCGATATGAGAAAACGAGCTTTGTAATAAAATAGTGTTGAAATCATTTGAAGAAAGAGTTTTGATATATACTACTAGTATAGAAAACCTTTATATTTTTAAGTGACAAAACATAGAAGTGATTGTAGAAACAATCAATTCATAAAAATTCACATTCGAAGAAGTGGATAAAATCCAAGAAATCGATACCGAATCCATCAAAGTGGATATATCCTAAATTCCTAAAGAAAATGTCATCAAGGTCGATAATAAATGATAGCAACAAATAGGAAACAACGTGAATCGATTAAAGTTGGAAATTCAATCAACTAGGCAAAAAAAAACATAGTAGGCAGATAGGAGCAGGTCGGTCAACCGGACTCCCTGAGTCGGTTGACCGAACCAGAGGTTGGAAGTGCCAGGGCACCAGGTCGGTCGACCGGCCCAGGGGCTCGGTCGGCCGAAGCCTGTAACCAGCACTTCCTAAACAGAGGCAGGAAGTGCCTGGGTAGCAGGTCGGTCGACCGGACCCTGAGCTCGGTCGGCCGAACCTGTATACTTGCACTTCCTACCCTATTTCAAAAGAGGTGCAAACATCCTAAATTTGCAAACCGTCAAGCAACGGAACTAAGGGTTTATGCCAATCGACTACCTGGCCATAGAAGCTCTTTAGTTCATCACCAAAAACATGATCAAAACATCAAAGTTATGATTTTTAAAGAATTGAACCCAAAACACTAAAAATTGGAATATTCACCAAATCAATCCAAACCAAAAGCAATTGCACAAGAATAAGTGTTAGGAATTCATACCTAACAATCTAAGATAAATATAGACTAAGATGTGAGATAAAAATCTCACCTTTGAACCCAACCAAATGAAGAAGAAGCTTGAAAGCAAAGGAGAATCGACCACTCTTCAATCCCAACTCAAGAAGCTTGATTCTAAGCTTAAAAGAGAAATATTTCCCAAATTAGGTTTAGGAAATTTCTGAAATTGGAAGGAGAATGAGTTGGAGAAGAAGAAGGAGATGCTTACCAATGGGTTCTCTTGAATTTGTAGCTAGAAGTTGGATTTGCAAAGAAATCTAGGGCTTAGGAATTTCCATTTCCAATCTCTTCCATCATTTTTACTTTAGCTTGAAGTGTTAGGAATATGAAATGAAGTAATGAAGAGTTGGAGTGGAGCTAGAGTCTTAAGGTTGAACATTGGGCTGAAACCCAAACTCAAACCTAAAGTGAAAAAGTAGCAAAACTCGACTAACTCCAAACATATCGAAGCTTATACTCAAAAAGGTTGCAAACGACATTTTGAACTCAATGGGAGGGTCTCGAGTCCCAATTCGACTGTTTGCAAAAAGTAGGTTTTCGGACCAAAATCCGACGAACGATAAAATATTTAAATAAAATATTTAAATATACAATTGATAAGTATGCGGGTACAATTGGAACTAAGGTTGGAAATTTCTATTTCACCAATTCAAAGTCCTATTATTTAGTTTGAAATAAAAATTGAATAATAAACCCTTAATCATTTAAGTAAAACTCAAATTTCTTAAAAAGGAAAATTTCCTTAAATTTTTATACTAGAAATATTAATTTAATTCACCTTGAATAGAATTCAGTTATAAATATCATACCCTTTTTAAAATTTCAAGTTAATAAATTTTACATCAACTAATGAAGTTAACTTCTTAATTAAGCTCAATTCCAAATAAATTTTCCAATTTAACTCCAAATCTTAATTAATTTAAATCCTTTAAAATTATATGTAATTTCAATATCTTAACATGTACTTAACCATATAATATAAAATAATCAAACCCCGTCATTCAACTTATTTATTTTATTTAACAAGTCCATACATAGCTTATCTTCAATACTTTAACTATAAATGTATATATAAAATAAGATGTTATATAATATCGAAATCTATATTTATTAACCGTATCCTATCCAAACCATAGAAAAATCATCTCAAAAATAATTTATATATATATATATATATATACCGCGGTGTCTGTATATAATTTTCTATCCTATGGTCAAGTGATACGGATATTTATCATTTCAATCCGCAATTTAAAAATAAAAAAATGCGGTTGTATATCATTTCAAACCGCAATCCCGAATGAATGAAATACATGATAACTTGTAGATTTTAAAATATAGTACACATGATCCATTCACCAAACATCAATCATTAATTATAATCCTCATCAATTTATTTCAATCATCATCAATTTATTTCAATCATCATCAATTTAAACAAACATCAATATATGACATATATAATATAACAGGAAATACATGACAGTTATTAACTAACAGTTTATACTCAAAATAAATTTATTAACTGTTTAACTATCAGTTTATATGCAAAATAAATAAATTCAACTGTCAATTTATATGCAATAATAAAATTAATTAACAGTTATATTAAATAAATGCGATTTAACAGAGATGATGAATAAAACATGCCAAACAGTCATAATAAATTTCTACTCATATCTAAAATCAATTTAAAGGACATAGGAAATTTTAGAAATTGTGAGTGGGTTAAAACACTCACCTTTTGAATTTAAATCGAATTTAAATCCGATTTAAACCCAAAAATTTGACGGCCTCCAAATCTGTCCAAACCAGCGTCAACGAGTCTAGAATTTAATTACGATCCTAACAAAAAATCGTGTGTAAATCGGATATCGTAGGAGAAAGTTACGCATTAAAACGATGTTGAAATTTTAATTAAATTAAAACAAAGAAAATAAATTGAACAATACTCTCTCCAGATGAACACGTCAGCACGCGTTATCCTTCCTCACCGACCACGAATGAACGATGCCCAGGTCTTCACGCGAAACCCTAGCGCCGTCCATCTCGAACGCACGCATGCCAACATCGATCGCCTCCATCACTCTGGCCATCCCCCCTACTCTCGTGACCACCAGCTTGCGAAAACCTCGACCCGTGCTCAAGATTTCGTACAGCAGCCGCCCCCGGTATGAAAATCCTGGTTGAATTTTACGCCACGATCCAACCATCAACTAGCCAAACGAACCTCACCGTTAAGTTACTCTCATCGATCTCCACCCATCCATACCCGCGAATCACCGATCGGTCGAAGTTGATCAACCATGAATGGACGGCCCAGAATCTTTCTCAAATTTCTGGACAAACCATAGCCCAATTCGAAAAAAGAATTTCGCTGCTGAATTTGGCTTGTCGAGAGAAACAACATATATTTTTTTTAGATTTTTCCGAGGACTTTGAATTTTTGACTTTTGATTTGATTTTTGAAATTGAACATGGATCTAGGGTTTCTAGCCATTGGAAGAAGAGAAGGAACTATGAAATGAATGCACAAATAAATGAGAATAGATGGGCTAGGGTTTATAATTGGGTTTATATAGGTAGGTTAGAGATTTGAATAGACGGATCGGATAAACAAACGTGCTAAACGCTAACGTGGCCCAAAAAGCCCGTTCTGACCCCGGAACGAAATTGGGTAAACCCATATATCAAAATAGGTATTTTAAAATATTCTGAACGCGATGGAAAAAGTTTCACGTTCAAATTCCATCGTATGAAGAAGTTATGCTGAAAATAATATTTTCAAATTGATTTCAAATTGATTTCAATTAAATCGATTTCAGGGCGTTTCGAGTCCGTACGATCAAACGACAAGTCCGATCGCTACGAAACTTGAAACCCTACAATAATTCACTGTTACAGATCCAATGAAACTGGTTTCGTCGAAATCCGAGTCCGTGACCAAAATGGCTATTTTTATATTAATTAAATAAATTCAAAATAAATAAATAAAATCCAATTTTATATTTAGATTCTAAAATTTGACTCATTTTATCACTTTTAAAAATTCTTAATCATTTACAAAATTCCAACAAGTTTAGATGTCAAATTTAAAGAAGGTAAATTTATAAATTTCAATATAAATCCTTAATTTCATTAAATACCCAGATTATAAATAATATCCTAAAATTACGTTTAGTTAAATAAATTAATTCGTATTCCATTCATTCCTGTCAAATAGATGGATTAAATATTGGATTCCAAATTATCACACAAATTTCTCACATTATCTTTATTTCAAATAACGAATTATTTAACTATATTAAATCTCATTTAATTTCAATAAAATTCAATTATTAGACTTTAAGTTTCCATATAAATAAATAAATTTTGATTCCCATTCTTTAAATTCACTATTTATCATATTACCATCCTGGGTACCATTTATTTTTATATATATATATATATACACAGATACTTTAACATTTTCCAATTCTTTATCTCAATTGCATAACATTTAATTTACCTTACGTAACATTCAATGATTGAATTTCATTTCAATTGATTACCTGTTTAAATCCAATAACCTTTAATCCATTCCTGATTTTACAAATTTCAATCAATTAAAACCTCATAATTTCTTATTCACATTTTGATTTCACTACATTTATTATATTTTTGTCAAATATATTAATTACAACTAAATATTCTCTGCAAATTTATCTCTTAGTTTCATACTTTTTTAATTACCCAAATTACTATCTTGTATTAACTTCACAATTTATCATACTTATTAAAGTAATGCTTAATAAATATGATCCTATATTACTTTCTCATTCACACCTTATTATCAACCCACAATTATTGCAATTCGTTATCTTATATTGATTTTATACAATTACCAATAACTTTACATTCAATTACTATTCAATGCATATTTATTCATAAATCAATTCGATATTTACTTTTCTTTCCTTCTATTTGATAAATAACCTAGTATACATTTACATACATTCATTTCATTCCATTCATTTATGGGTATTGCATTGAAATTTAATTTATTAGCTAATACCAACATTATTACCATTTATTACAAATGGATTCCCAATTTTATTCAATACCCTGAATAAATAACACATATATTAATCAAATCCTTACATTTGTTTTTCTCATATTCCATTTAAAATCAAATCATAACATTTAAATGATTTTAATGAATTGGAATTTCATTCAAGTCGTAAATTATTAACTTGCAATAACATGATTCCTTAATTTATTCCAGTTACCGTTTACACTCTTTTATTGCATTAAATCAATTCAATATTTTCATAAATTCCTCATATTAAATTTTATATCCAGGTAAGAATCCTTTTTCTACTTAATTCATTTGGATTTTATTCAAATTTCTATAAATAGGTTTTAAGTCACCATTTACATAATTTATTTTAGCCTTCATTTTAACATTTATTTATCCCCTTATTGTTTCTACTAAAATAAATTACAAAAAATCCTATTAAATAAACAAATTAAATTGTCGAAATTTACGGGTCGTTACACTCTCCCCCACTCAAAACTTTTCGTCCCCGAAAAGGAAAAGAAGGGGAAAGAAAAAATAAGAAAACAATATATCTTTCTTAATTAATTTATAAACAAATAAGTTTACAAAATAAAATAATTTAACATAAAATATATCAATTTATACCTATTTAAATCCTTTATACATAAATTGTTAAAGTTTGTAAACATTTCAACTTTTTCTAAGTCTAAAATTTACGAATTTTTTTGGCAGAGTCTCCTTTGTACGGAGAGGCTCGGAAGAAAATATAATATAAATATAACAATATACACAAATATTTTCCAAAATAATATATATATCCCTACACGGGAAAATATATAAAATAGCGCTATAAACCGTAATCTGAAAACGTACCTATTTGTCAGGCAATTTACGCTAAATTTATGGAACCAAAAGCAGTAGCAATTTCTTCCCTAACCTGCATTTCACTTATATAATCCAAAGGGTTAACAATTTATATAAAGTGAAATATTTAAGTGGTTTCAATCACTAACAACAAATTAATACAACAACCAACAATTTCAACAAACAACATACACAACAATTACAAAACAACCATACAATCAAACAAACAAATAGTTGTTTGGATTCAAAACTTTAAACTGTACGGAATGAAGAATAAACCATCCAGTGCATCCTTTACTCAACAGCTTTAGATTAAACATAATGGATTATTCATCCATCCCAACAAAATTAAAGTTTCCTTACCCAACAACCACAAACCACGACAAACAACAATTTTAGCAATAGATTTAGTCTATTCTTTTTTATTCCATTCATACATTTGTTGTTTGATTCTTTTCATTCATATAACGGTTTATTCTTTTTATTTTCATTTATTTCTTTCAATTTATTTAGAAATAACTGCAACCCTTTCTTAAGTTTACAATTTCTCTTTATTATATTACATCCATTTATTTCCACTTACTACTTACTATCATTCATTTCCATTGACTCAGGTCACGCCATTAACTGCTATAACTATTCATTCATTTATTACTGCACGGCCTCATTTATTTACACTTTAATTATTTAAGTTTATAATCATATATTTGTCATACTTACCTTTAATTATATTTACTTACATTAAAATTCCAATTATAACCTAAGTTTATAACATTAATTCTCATTTAAAATAGCAAATACATTGAATACTTCATTACCTACTTTTACTTGTACAAATTTCTATTACATTTCTTATTAAACATTTCAACTTTTTATATTTTGGTAAGTTATCTATGCTTTTAAAGAATTTAATTGAAAGTTATACAAGTTTTCTCATCCTTTCAATTAATTCATTGTTAAATAAATTTTTACCTTTTCTTATAAGTTACAATTTTAACTTCCTTTTTATTTCCTTTATAACTTAGCATTTTAGTCTCTTATTTTATTTAGGGTTTCAATTATTAGTTAAATTCTATTTCAATACACTGATTGAAACAATTAATTAATGGAAATTAAGGAATTTAATACCTGGTTAAAATTTTAATTTATTTTAAAAGTAATAGATAAATATATTCTTACAACTTATATATCTCTAATTATATTTAAAACAATTCAAAATTTATATATTTTCAAAATTGAATCTGCAGTAGAACTACTACAGTGGCCTTTCCCATTCGAAACTCGAAAATGAAAGTCGATGATGCGGCCGCCATCACCGAAATTATTTTCCAGCGACAGAGCGGAAAGTACAAAACTTATTTTCTTCAATATCCTCTTTAAAACAATTTTTCCGAATTATATTAAATATTTATATCAGAAAATACTTATAACCAATATTATTATATTCCAAAAATTTATTCGAGAAAATTTTAAAACCCCGAATTTAAGTTCTAAATATCCAAATTTCATTTATTTTATTTTTCAATCTTTTTTCTATTATTATTTATACACTTTATTACGTAACAACCAATCTATTGCAGCCAAATATAATATCATTTGAAATTTTTTATTTTATATATAGAAAATATAATAGGCAAAATTTATTTCATTCACCTATATAAAACAAATATTATGTCGGTTTGTTCTATTAAGTGTTTAGAAACCCCTATTAATGTCACAACGTCCCATGCACCAACCAGAACTTATAAATACGAAACAGAATAAATTAACACAATATCAAAACCTTTTTATAACACTAACCAATACGCTCTCTCATATATATACACTCAGCAACTCCCATAGGGTATTACTACCCTATTAGCAAAGAGTCAAACCCCACAAAGCTAAGGTTTATCGCTAAACCAAAGCTCTGATACCACGTTGTAACAGTCCCGCCTTTTCGCACGATTTAAACAGACACACGTGCCAATTCAAACCATCCGTAAGGGCATATTGTTATGGGATAAATAAGAAAATAGAGAAGAAAGAAAACTAAACAGAATCTCACAGCGGAAGGATAAAATATAATAATCAAAATATACAGTTCATGAAGCTGTTTTACAAAACCTTTGATTTTATCTATACAATACATATCAGAGTACACATACCATATAACAATGCAGCGGAATAATATGAGTGTAGTGGAATATAATTAATAGTAATAATAAAAAATCTCCGTCTTCGTCCTCCAGAGCTAAAGTCTTCGATCCTGAAACGCTCGGACTGACCCGAGCGTATTTGAAAAGAAAAAAACACTCGATTCAGAACTAAAAGATCTTATGTGAGTTAAATTAACAGAAATAGATATGAGTGCAGTAACTCAAGAGATGCTCGGGATTTACATCTCCTAAGGATCCGTTAAACTATTTACTATGCAGTATATTTCGCTATTATAATAGTGTCTAATTGTAAAATAAACTTACTTTTTAATAGCGTTAAGGGGTTACCCATATAGCCCTTAACACAAATAATGCCAATAGTCTATACAGTGCCTGCATATCTCCTGATCGGGAGACTACGAGAAGACACTCCATAGGTACGACACAAATAGAAACTCGTACAAGTCACGATAGGGTAGGTGACACGGCACAACTAGGCAATGCCAGGGTAGATATACCAATTACGCTTCCGGGTCGGTAGTAACGCGTAGCGCGCAGCTACCGCCCACCTCGAGCCACACCTCCAAATAAAATCAAAAGTGGTCACCGAATCAATCCAAAAGTCAAAGTATAATATCGAAGGGATGTGTCCGATCAAAGGTGCTACCTTATTAACCCGTCAATCGCTCCTGTTTTAGCCACCTTATGCCAACTCACGGGAGTTGGGTCCACGTATTTACCTTACAGGAAACGCCGCCACCAACCTACTTCATTCTGGAATCTCCACCGCGTACATGGTTGTTAAAGTGGTTTTCGGAGTTGGCAGAGAGTATGACAACTTCCGATCCCGGTCTCTTCAACAACCAAACGTTATTATAACACCGCGGTCATTTAAAAATTAATTATACTTTCAAAAAACAGAATATAATTATCCATTTCAAAACCCATAAATACGATATCATTTTCTTTCCAAAACAAACTCATTTGATATTATTTTTATAAAAACCCAAATTAATATAATATCATTTTATTTCAAATATATATTTCTTTTCCAAAAATCATATTGTTTTCAAACTTATAATAATCGAAAACCAAACATTGAGTTATAACTTTCAAACTATAATACTTCGAAAATTCATAGCTTTAAACCATAATTTCTAAAACTTAAATGGTTTGGATATTCAAACAGTATATAGCATCAATAGTTTGGATTCAAAATTTCTTTATAAAATAAAATAATTTCCGTGACTTACAATTTATTTCATTTAAGATTAAGTCAAAATCCATAAATTTTAAAATCGATTTCAGTTTAAATAAACCACTTCAGTTTCAATATATTTCAAACTTTGAATATTAAACAATTGGAACTAAGGTTGGAAATTTCTATTTCACCAATTTAAAGTCCTATTATTTCGTTTGAAATAAAAATTGCATAATAACCCCGTAATCATTTAAGTAAAACTCAAATTTCTTAAAATGGAAAATTTCCATATGTTGGGTACGTTTCTACCACCACCGAATCAGGATAAGGATGTAGCCACCGAACCATTCGGTACCGAACCAACGCGAGGAGGAAGCCACCGAACCATTCAGTACCTAACCATTCGGTACCGGACCAACACTCTACCGAACCAGGCCCAAAGTAGCCCTGTCGAATCAAAGCCACTCACCTACCATCGAACCAAAGCCTCTCCAACCACTACCGGACCAAGCCACGCACCCACTGCCGAACCAGAGGCATTCTACCGAACCAACATGAAGAAGACATTGCCGGACCGGCACCACCAGGCCAGATTCGTCGGCCCATGCCCACCAGCAGTTATATACTTCCAAGACCCGTACCCCCAGCCTCACTCTATAAATAGAGGGGTAGGGGTACAACAATGACAGACAAGTTTGAGAGCTCAAGCACGGACGGAACTTTCAAACACTTTCATATACTTGTATACAAAGCTTTGTACTTGTAATCGGAAGAGAAAAAGGAGAATAACATATAAAGTGGACGTAGGCACGTTCCGGCCGAACCACTATAAATCTCTGTGTCTTTTACAGTTTAGTCCCTACTTTTTATATATTTGCATAAATCACCCAAATCGTTAAGAACAACTTAAAATTGACTAAATCATACGACTTGGAGGTGTTTGCCCATTTTTTGTGCAAACATTTTTGGTGCTTTCACTGAGAAACAGCTCGAAGCTTCAACTTCTCCCACTCAACCCTTTTCCTATCAGCATCGTTCATTACTTGGAAAACATGCCTCCCGGACGAAAGAAGGATGTTAAGGAAAGAACATCGCAACTGGCAATATCCCAGATCCAGTGATCAGAGACCAAGACAATCGTCCGGTTCCAACAGAAAATGTAAATCAGGCGAATCCGACAGCCCCTGCTACGGAACAACCAATTACAAGGGCGGATCTGGATAGGGTTGTGGTTGAAGTAATTAAACGCTTCGCATCTCAACAAGAAGCTTTGGTGGATCAACTCATGTCGCGCTTAAGGGATGTTGAAGAAACCAACCTCAACACTGAATCATGGGGTGAGTCCCGGTCTGGAGGATTTGGGAGACGACAAAGGTCTTTCTTCTTCGAAGAGGCTAACAATAGAAACAGCTATGGTAGGAGCCAAGCCCCAACTCAGCCCGAATTCCGACCCGAGGAAACACTTGGAACCGAACCCAACAGGGGAGGTACCAGGCAGGGGTCGGATGTAGCTGAGCCCGTCATGCTACCTAACCACGGAAATACTAATGGACGGGGCCGAGCTGGAGCCCCGCCCGAAGTTGGACCCGAGGAAGTGCTGAGAACAGAACCCGGCAGGGGAAGATCAAGGCAAGGGCCAACTGCGGCTGACTCCAGCTGCCCCCAGAAGACCAGAGGCAGCCATTGGAGAATGTTAGGAGTAATAGACGATACCATCCCTACAGGTCATCTGGACGGAATCAATCCCGCAGGGAAGAACCAAACTCATTTCTATCCGCTCCAAGTTCTGATGAAAGGATGGCGCGATTGTTCAGAGAGTGCGTCCAATGGGAACAAAGGGATCGGGGGATAGGTGCTAGGGTAACCAGCCCCTTCACCCGCAATATCGAAACTACCATCACCCCCCGGGAATGGAAAATGCCAACAATGGAACCTTACAAGGGATCCTCTGACCCCGTTGTACACTTGCAGAGATACACACAGCATATGCTAATGAGCGGAGCAACAGAGGGAATGTTGTGTAAATGCTTTCCACTATTCTTGGCAGATCTAGCTATCTCCTAGTTCTGCCATCTGCCCCAAGGATCCATCAGCTCATGGGAAATGTTGAAAGAAAAGTTCATCAGCCAGTTCCGCATTCATGTGGAACAACCCAAGGACGCTTATTCCCTATCTAATATCAAACAGAAGCTCGGGGAGACAGTGCAACAATATCTAACCCGATTCAACGCCGCAGTAGCCGCGGTCCAAGATGCCAACGAAAAACTTATCCTAATGGCCCTCTATAGTGGTGTACACCCGGATACTAAATTTTCCAGGAGACTAACGAAAGAAAAGCCAGCTACCTTGCCCGATTTCTTCCACGAAGCCGGGAAATATATGAGACTTGAAGATGCTGCCATTGAAAGGCAGACAGGGCAACAAACCAAGGCAGCTCATGGCAACACATCCGCAGTAGCAAAGGACGTTCGAAGAAATGACTCCAGAGATAGTGCTGGGGGAAAGAAGGGAGAAAAGCGCTTATATAGGCCAGGGCCGAGATTTGACTCTTACACTCCTCTAAATGAAACAATCGAAAACATCTTCTTGGCCACCCAAGACGAAGTTAGATACAAGCGCCCCCGCACAAGAAGGAATCAGGTAATGCAATTAAGTCTGGAAAGTTCTGCCGCTTCCACGAATCTTATGGGCATGACACCAACGAATGCCATCATCTCCGGGACTTGATTGAAGAACACATCAAAAGGAAGAGACTGGAGCGCTGTAACGACCCATAAATTTTCGATAATTAAAATAGCTAATTTAATAAGATTTCGTGATTTAATGTTAGAAAAAAATTGTAAGTCGTTTGGAATAATAATAACTAGAATGAAATGCAACAAGATTTTATCTAAGTTAATTATTTATGAATTGAATAAAATCCCAAATCAATTGAAATGTTATGTAGTCAAAGGTAATTGAATGAATTTGTATTGTATAGGTAATTGTGACACTTGTTTGTAAATAATAAACTTATAAGAAATTAAAAGTTAACGGTGATAATTATTTAAGTTACCTATTCATTTAGTTGGTCGAATTGAATTTGTGAACCAATTGCAATTGAAATGAAAGTTCATATATTAGTTGAGTGCATTATCTCTAACTGTAGATTAATAATAATGTAGAGTTCATTTGATGTAATATAGTAAATCGACTGATAATTAAATTTTTATTTAAAAATCCAATATTGAAATCCGTCAAATATTGAACAATTAAATTGTTTAAATTTAATATTTGGAATTTATTGAATAAATTGAATAACGGGAATTGAATAACTGTTTAATGAAAATGGTTGTTCTATAATTTGAATTTGTTAAATTTTACAAGTTCGTTTGAATATTTCAAAAGATAATGATTTAAGAATAATCAAATTTGTTTAAATTTAATATTACAAATGTTGAATAATTAAATTCCGAATTTGATATGATTAATTTGATATTGAAATTTAATATATGAAAATAGAGTGAATAATTGAAATTTGGTTTAATATGATTCAAATTGGTTTCCAAAGGGAATGTAAGTTATATCGGGATTATAATAGAGCTAATAAGATTTTAAAATTGAAATTATTGGATAATTGAATAACGGGTTTAATATGATTAAAAATGATTTGTAAAATTTTATTTTATCATATTGGAGTTATAGTGATGTTATAGAACTTTTAAAACTGAATTTAAAATTTATTTGTGAAAATTGAATATTTTAATATTTAATTATCGACTGAAAAATAGCCAATTTTCGAACAGTCTCAGAATTGGACGAAACTAGTTCCATTAGATCCGTAATAGTTTGTTATTACCGGATTTCAATTTTCGTAGCAATCGGAGTTTTCGTTTGACCGTGGCAGCTCGAAATGCATCGAAATTGTTTTAATATTAATTTGTCGAGTTAAAATAGTCATTTTTCAAGCGGTCTCGGATTTCGACGAAACCAGTTTCATCGGATCCGTAATGTCATATTATTGTAAGGTTTCAAATTTCGAGTCAATCGGATTTACCGTTTGTCCGGGGCGAGCCCAAACGCACAGAAATTTGATTAATCGATTTAATTTCAAATCGATTGTTTATTGCCGTAACTCACACATACGATCGAATTAGCTTCCGAAACATGTTCCATTGTGTCTGGAACGTGGGGTAAACCCTAGAAACGCCGGTCACCACGCGTAAATCGGAGTTCGAAATTTCTGGGATGAATAGTGCTCGTTATATTTTCTATAAAAGCACCTACCAAATTCATTTTGCAAAAAAAAAAAAAAAACAAAACCCTAATTTCTTGCTTCAGCCGCCACTTTTCTGTTAATGGCCGAAAATGATTCTCCTTTCTCCTCAATTATCCTCAAATCCACAAACAATTAGAGGAAGTTATCAACTACAAAGTTGAAGAGCGTATTGAGATCTACAACTTCAACGGTTGTGATCGATTTTGAGTCAGTGGATCAACGGCAAATGGAGCTTGAAGGCAGCAGCTCCTCTCACGTTTTACAGCAGTAGGTGGGGCCGAGTTCAACTTCCTTGTGGCCGTGGGTAGGGCTCGGCCGTAGCTTCGAGGTGGCGCTAGTTGATCGATGCAAAAGTGATCGTGGTGGCCGCGATTTGGAACCCTAGGCCGCGTTTGATGGGTTCTATGTTGCGTCCCTAACCTGGGAGAAGAACGTGAATTGGAGGGAGAAAGAAGGTGCGGTCCTGATTGTTGAAGGTAAGAATCAACGGCTCTGATTGAGTTAGGTATAAAAAAATATAAAAGAAATTGTAAAATTGATTATATTAAAAATTGTACAAACTTTAAATGTGTATAACTTTTTCATATGAGGTCCGTTTTGAACGAAATGAATTGCGTTGGCTTCGTTTGGTCGAGCACTACACTATGAAGCTGGATTGGAATCGTTTGGAGCTAGAGAAAATTTCGGGTAAAATTAAACGCACGTTTAATTTTATTCGAAATAAGACGCTGGAACTACATTGAAATCAAGGTGAGTGTTTTATAACGCTCACACCGTACAAAATATCTTTATGCTAGTTAAATTTGACATTATGAAGTGTGATGATTTTAGTTTTCGTTGTTTGATAAAATTTAATTGTCATATAGCTTGTCATTTGAATTAACCGTTGGAAATTTAAATTGACAGTTAAATTGAAATTAAAATTGAATTGCGATTAAATTACCTGACATTGATAACTATGAAATTGCCATGAATTGTATTGCCTATTGGATGATGTATGTCGATGGATGTTATTGTTTGATAGTTAAATGTTTGGATGTTTATTTGCTTATATATACTGTTATGCATACATATGACACCGTGATTTGATTTAAGTGATATATATTCATCCTTGACATTTAATTGAAATAAATAATTACTTGGCCATAGGATAGAAAATTATATACGGACACCGAATTGGCTAAATTAATAATTTTTAAAAATCGTCGATTTGAAATTTATTTAAATGTTTTGATTTGAAAGTTATAAATAGAAATCGAATTTATCGAAAAATTGAGTTTGAAATGTTGAAATAAATTTTGGTTAAAAGAAATTGTTAAAAATTAAAGTGGAGACTTTGGAATTTAAAAATCGGAATATGATTGAATTTCGAAAATTGATTTGTTTAAAGATCGAACCTAAATTCGAGCTTTGAGTATTTCTAAGTAAAAGCAATATAAAAATGTTATTTTGAAATCGAGCTTGGAATTGAATCATATTCGAAATTGGATTTAAACTTGAATATTATTGGAAAATTTTGTTAAGTATTATAAATTGATATTGTGAAAAATCAAGCTAAAAGTCGATATACATTGGAATTGAATAAGTTGAAGGTGAATGTAAAAATTGAATAAATTTGAAGTCAAAGTTGACATTGATTTGAATTGAAATCGAAATTGAATCGGTAAATTGGAAATTGAAATTTATTTGAATTGGGAAGTTATAATTGAAATGGATTGGTTTTGAAGCTGTTTTAATTTGTTTTCCAAATTACTCTGGTATATAAACCATTTTGAATACTTAAACCATTTTAATCTATTTTTAATCTACTTAACCCAATTTAAATTATTTTAAACTAATTTATCTATTTTAAATCCATTTTAAAGATTTTATGTATTTTCAACTATTTTAATTATTTAAACTAATTCTAAACTACTTAAACTATTTTCTAAAAATTTCAAGCTGTTAATAAGGTGAAATGTTTATATTTAAACCTTGAATTTAAATACGAATTGAGTTAAATGAAGTTGCAATCTAAATTGAATTTCGAAATGATTTTGAAATCGAAATGAGATATTGATGCAGAAAAGATTTTGAAACGGAATCTTACATTTTAAATAGATACGATGATATTTGAAATGGATTTGATTTTTGAAGCGAATATGATATTTTGATATCAATTATGAATCGATTTGAAATGTAAAAGAGCCAACGGTGTAATAATACGTAGTTATTAAAGAGACCGGGATCGATATGGACATACTCTCTGTCGATACCGAACACCACTTTAATAACTATTATACGCGGAGTGTTGATCCAGAATGAAGTGGATGATTTGGTGAACGCGTTGACTGAAGAAAGAGAACGATATTGGATGACCCCTGACATGACTAAAACAGGAGCCGCGCCGGGCCATTGAGGTTCGCCACCTCTAGCGGACACGCTTCTTGGATACCATTTTTATTACATTTGTGATTCGATTTGGGTGCACCCCTTGATTTGGGAGTGTTGTTTCGCGGTGTTGGGGTGGCTGCTGGCTATGCCCAACATCAGTCCGGATCACGCAACTACTAGTATCCTAGTTGGTATCGCCTCATGTACCTTGTCATACTGATTATCCTATTCGCGACCACTACGTTATGCTTTGTGCTATACCTATGGGGTACCCTCTGATAACCACCAGTTTACGGTGGGGCTTACGGTGTTGTATAGACTATGGCATTTTAAAAATGTGTTAAGGGGGATTATGTAACGCCTTAACGCTATTTTGATACTTTATATTCTTGATAGGCATTATCTACTTAGCGTACATTACTACATAGTAGATAGTTTAACAGATCCTTGAGAGATGGAAAATCCCGTAACATCTCTTAAGTTATTGCACGCACGTTGACACTGGATATGAGATGTCAAACCCCGTAAACATCTCTGACGCCGTTACACTCATATTTATTTACGATTGATTTAACTTTCATAAGGATATTTTAGTCCTGACTCGAGTGTTTTGTCTTTTCATTACGCTCGGGTCAGTCCTGAGTTTTCAGATTTTTGAAGATCAATTCTGGAGGACGAAGACGAAGATTTGGTACACTATTACTATTATTATCTGTGCATCATGCTGTCTGCTGCATTATTTAAATTGTTCTGTTGTATATGTATAACTCTGATAAATGTTTTATAAATAATTGTCAAAGTATAGTAAACAGCTTCATGAACTGTTTATTTGACTATTATATTTTATCGTTCCGCTGCGAGATTCTGTGTTGTTTCATTTCCTTTATTTCTCTTTCTTTTCTTTTCTTATTTACCCCAATAACTATCTTCCCTTTTGAATGGTTTGGAATCGACATGTGTATTTGATCGTCGGTTTAAACTGTCCAAAAAGGCGGGTTGTTACAGTTGGTATCAAAGCCTTGGTTTAGCGATAAACCTTGGCTCTAGTGGGGAATAACTCATTGAAATAGAGGTAAACTATATGAATGAGTTGAGCGTATATGAGAGTGCGTACTTGTTATTTGATATAAAATGGTTTTATATTGTGTTAACCTTGTTCCGTTGAGTATTTATGAATTCTGGTCGATACTTGGGACGCCAAGGCGTCGATAGGAATATCTAAACACTCGAATAGGACAAACCAACACAATATCGTTTTGGAATATATTTTATATAAAAGAATTATTTGAATATTTATTCATTTTGATTGAATTGATTGTTAGGAGACGATAATATTAGAATATTATCGTTATTATTTGATCAGTCCATATTTACAACAATTGATTAAATAACAATGGATTTAGGAAAATGAAATCTTGTAAACACAATTGATAATGAATATAAATGAATTTTAACTTGGATTTGGGAATTTAAATTCCGGTGTTTGAAATTGACTTACAAGAATTTGAAAAATATAATATGATATTATATGATAGTATAATTGATTTGAAATTGTTTTCGAAGGATTTTTTTTAATGGTAAGTGTTATATTCCCTTCTCTTGACGCTAGAAAATGATTTCGGTGATGAGTGCACGCATCATCGGCGTTTATTTTCGAGAGTCCGAGTGGGGGAGACCACTTAATAGCTTGTCTAAACCTCGTTTTGATTCAAATTTTATTTTATTTTGTATTCTCTATAGTATGATTTGATATATTAATTATATAAGTATATATTATTTCAAAACTTGATTTGAAATGAAATCGGGATTGGAATTCTTAAGTCCTTTAATAATTAATGATTTTTTTTAAATGATTGAAATGAATTTAGACTTGAATCATTAAGGAACTTCTGAATTGTGAAATGAGAAATGAACCTAAGAGCTAAGTGAAAATATCCATTGAAGTAGAAATCCTTAGAATTAGGAAATTATGAACTTAAAATAAAATTGAAACTGTAAAACTCGCATAGTATTAAATTTCATTCTATATCATGGACATAACTTACCAAAATATTTAAGAAGTTCAAAAATGTTATATGAATTGTTAATTGGATAATATACAAGTATAGGTTTGAATAATGAAATATGCATTTAATTAATGGTTTGCAAATATAAATAAATTTTTTAGTAAATAATTGGAATTTAAATTAACATTTAAAGGTGATTCACAATTATGTTAATATAAAATGGAAATACTATATGTGAATGTAAATGTGAAATTAAATTATAGTGAAATTTAAGTAATGACTTAAGAATTAATTAATTGAAAATTCAACTTTAAATGAAAAGAAGTTGTATGTTGGTTAACTACATTCTATTTGCATAACTATAACTTACCAAATACTCAAAAGGTTTAAAATGCTAATAAGGATAAGTAGAGAAATAATATACCAGTGTGAGAATGAATAATAAAATGTGAAGATCTATTGATAGTTGTAAATATAAAAGAAATTTAAGCTGTAAAATGAATGATATATATAAGTGAATGAATAAATTTAAATTAATGAAATATAAATTGGTAAATGGAAACTAATTAAATTTGAATATAACTAAATGTCAATAAACTTGAAAGTGTATGAAATTAAAATTGACTTGGAAATGTATAATTAATTTAGTGTAGATTTTGGATGGATGTTAATGTTTGATATTGCATTGGTTGCTAGATGGATGAAAATTGATTAAGTAGAATTCATTAGTGTTAATGGAATTGAATAAACGGAATAAAATTTTAAAATAATTAAATTGAAATTTGAAGCAAAGTGAAATTAAATATAATTGAATTCAATTTAAATTGAAGCAAATTGACTTGAATTTAAAATGTGAATGAAACAAACTTGAATAAATCGGAAACAAATTGAATGTAAACCTATTGCATGGATGAATAAGAAAATAAATGACTTTGTTTTTATGATTGTTCTTTAGAAAATTTGAAGTTTGATGGTTTGTACTTTGAAATAATAAAAGAAAATTTTGGAAAAAAAAAAATCCAAAATTGTCCAATATATGCTGAAACGAAAACAACCATAACTTTTAAATGGCTGAACGGAATTCGACGATCTTGGACTTTTCGAAAATCTTAGAAACTATAGCACAACTTTTTTTTAGATAACTTGAGAAAATTCCTTCGTCTACTAGGTTAAAAACTTGAATGTTACTCGCTGTCCTGTGTAAAAATAAGTAAAATCAGTAGTATACACCCTTAGTATTTTTGCCATATCTTTTGACTGGTTTATCGTATTTTGACGATCTTACACTTTCTGGAAATCTAAGAACTTAAGCTAAAACTTTTGTTTTAAGTGTTTTGTGTTTTGATGTAGTTTAGAAGGTCGAAAATGTGGGTGAACGTCGCTGGCCTGCGCAATTCATTTCCCAGACTGAGGCGTATCCTCCAAGTAAAACGGCCATAATATTTGAACGTATATTCCGAATTCGATGATTTTGGACATTCCGGAAAACTTTTGTTTAGATTTAGTTGCCGAATTTTATCATTTAGGTGACCTAAAACTAAGATTTGTTTGCTGTCCTGAAATTGGAATCTCAGTTTTAAAGCTAAATATGTTATATATATGTGTGTAGGCTAAGTATATCGATCTATCTTTATATGCATGGTTCTAACTTAGTTATTGAGTGTTTAGTAGGTGCGGATTGCGCTTACTTCGCATTTGGAGCTCGCTTTGCATTTGGAGCTCGCTTTCGCACTATATTAGCCGTATATGCTCGCTAACAATATATAAGGTACATATCTCGGATTACATACCGTACTTTTACACTTTTTCCCTACGGGATGCCTCATCACTTGATGAGATGTATATTTGTGATATATATACTGTCATATTTTTTCCGATCGAGCCGCGCAAAGGAGACTCTGCCGAAATTTTTCGTAAAATCCGGGTGTTAGAAATTTTTTCAAGTTTTGAAATTTTTTATAACTTGTTTTGATTACTAACTTTTAAAGTTAGGAAGCCGTTTGGAGTAACTTAGTGGAAGCGTAGTTATGACTTTATAAATGGAATTTCATTGTTTATAAGTGGATAATTTTTAATAAAATATATCAAATGTTGAATTCTTTACTTAGTTCCTTTTCCCTTCTTTTTCCTTTTCGGGGACGAAAAGTTTTGAGTGGGGGAGAGTGTAACGACCCGTAAATTTTCGATAATTAAAATAGCTAATTTAATAAGATTTCGTGATTTAATTGTAAGTCGTTTGGAATAATAATAACTAGAATGAAATGCAACAAGATTTTATCTAAGTTAATTATTTATGAATTGAATAAAATCCCAAATCAATTGAAATGTTATGTAGTCAAAGGTAATTGAATGAATTGTATTGTATAGGTAATTGTGACACTTGTTTGTAAATAATAAACTTATAAGAAATTAAAAGTTAACGGTGATAATTATTTAAGTTACCTATTCATTTAGTTGGTCGAATTGAATTTGTGAACCAGTTGCAATTGAAATGAAAGTTCACATATTAATTGAGTGCATTATCTCTACTTGTAGATTAATAATAATGTAGAGTTCATTTGATGTAATATAGTAAATCGACCGATAATGAAATTTTTATTTAAAAATCTAATATTGAAATCCGTCAAATATTGAACAGTTAAATTGTTTAAATTTAATATTTGGAATTTATTGAATAAATTGAATAACGGGAACTGAATAACTGTTTAACGAAAATGGTTGTTCTATAATTTGAATTTGTTAAATTTTACAAGTTCGTTTGAATATTTCAAAAGATAGTGATTTAAGAATAATCAAATTTGTTTAAATTTAATATTACAAATGTTGAATAATTAAATTCCGAATTTGATACGATTACTTTGATGTTGAAATTTAATATATGAAAATAGAGTGAATAATTGAAATTTGGTTTAATATGATTCAAATTGGTTTCCAAAGGGAATGTAAGTTATATCGGGATTATAATAGAGTTAATAAGATTTTAAAATTGAAATTATTGGATAATTGAATAACGGGTTTAATATGATTAAAAATGATTTGTAAAATTTTATTTTATCATATTGGAGTTATAGTGATGTTATAGAACTTTTAAAACTGAATTTAAAATTTATTTGTGAAAATTGAATATTTTAATATTTAATTATCGACTGAAAAATAGCCAATTTTCGAACTGTCTCAGAATTGGACGAAACTAGTTCCATTAGATCTGTAATCGTTTGTTATTACCGGATTTCAATTTTCGTAGCAATCGGAGTTTTCGTTTGACCGTGGCAGCTCGAAACGCATCGAAATTGTTTTAATATTAATTTGTCGAGTTAAAATAGTCATTTTTCAAACGGTCTCGGATTTCGACGAAACCAGTTTCATCGGATCCGTAATGTCATATTATTGTAAGGTTTCAAATTTCGAGTCAATCGGATTTACCGTTTGTCAGGGGCGAGCCCAAACGCACAGAAATTTGATTAATCGATTTAATTTCAAATCGATCGTTTATTGCCGTAACTCACACATATGATCGAATTAGCTTCCGAAACATGTTCCATTGTGTCCGAAACGCGGGGTAAACCGTAGAAACGCCGGTCACCGCGCGTAAATCGGAGTTCGAAATTTCCGGGATGAATAGTGCTCGTTATATTTTCTATAAAAGCACCTACCAAATTCATTTTGCAAAAAAAAAAAAAAAAAAGAAAACAAAACCCTAATTTCTTGCTTCAGCCGCCACTTTTCTGTTAATGGCCGAAAATGATTCTCCTTTCTCCTCAATTATCTTCAAATCCACAAACAATTAGAGGAAGTTATCAACTACAAAGTTGAAGAGCGTATTGAGATCTACAACTTCAACGGTTGTGATCGATTTTGAGTGAGTGGATCAACGACAAATGGAGCTTGAAGACAGCAACTCCTCTCACGTTTTACAGCAGTAGGTGGGGCGGAGTTCAACTTCCTTGTGGCCGTGGGTAGGGCTCGGCCGTAGCTTCGAGGTGGCGCTAGTTGATCGATGCAAAAGTGATCGTGGTGGCCGCGATTTGGAACCCTAGGCCGCGTTTGATGGGTTCTATGTTGCGTCTCTAACCTGGGAGAAGAACGGGAATTGGAGGGAGAAAGAAGGTGCGGTCCTGATTGTTGAAGGTAAGAATCAACGGCTCTGATTGAGTTGGGTATAAAAAAATATAAAAGAAATTGTAAAATTGATTATATTAAAATTGTACAAACTTCAAACGTGTAAAACTTTTTCATACGAGGTCCGTTTTGGACGAAACAAATTGCGTTGGCTTCGTTTTGTCTAGCACTATGCTATGGAGCTAGATTTGAATCGTTTGGAGCTAGAGAAAATTTCGGGCAAAATTAAACGCTCGTTTAATTTTATTCGAAATAAGACGCTGGAACTACATTGAAATCAAGGTGAGTGTTTTATAACGCTCACACCGTACTAAATATCTTTATGCTAGTTAAATTTGACATTATGAAGTGTTATGATTTTATTTTTGGTTGTTTGATAAAATTTAATTGTTATATAGCTTGTCATTTGAATTAACCGTTGGAAATTTAAATTGACAGTTAAATTGAAATTAAAATTGAATTGCGATTAAATTACCTGACATTGATAACTATGAAATTGTGAATTGTATTGCCTATTGGATGATGTATGTCGATGGATGTTATTGGTTGATAGTTAAATGTTTGGATGTTTATTTGCTTATATATACTGTTATGCATACATATGACACCGTGATTTGATTTAAGTGATATATATTCATCCTTGACATTTAATTGAAATAAATAATTACTTGGCCATAGGATAGAAAATTATATACGGACACCGAATTGGCTAAATTAATAATTTTTAAAAATCGTCGATTTGAAATTTATTTAAATGTTTTGATTTGAAAGTTATAAATAGAAATCGAATTTATAGAAATCGAATTTATCGAAAAATTGAGTTTGGAATGTTGAAATAAATTTTGGTTAAAATAAATTGTTAAAAATTAAAGTGGAGACTTTGGAATTTAAAAATCGGGATATGATTGAATTTCGAAAATTGATTTGTTTAAAGATTGAACCTAAATTCGAGCTTTGAGTATTTCTAAGTAAAAGCAATATAAAAATGTTATTTTGAAATCGAGCTTGGAATTGAATCATATTCGAAATTGGATTTAAACTTGAATATTATTGGAAAATTTTGTTAAGTATTATAAATTGATATTGTGAAAAATCAAGCTAAAAGTCGATATACATTGGAATTGAATAAGTTGAAGGTGAATGTAAAAATTGAATAAATTTGAAGTCAAAGTTGACATTGATTTGAATTGAAATCGAAATTGAATCGGTAAATTGGAAATTGAAATTTATTTGAATTGGGAAGTTATAATTGAAATGGATTGGTTTTGAAGCTGTTTTAATTTGTTTTCCAAATTACTCTGGTATATAAACCATTTTGAATACTTAAACCATTTTAATCTATTTTTAATCTACTTAACCCAATTTAAATTATTTTAAACTAATTTATCTATTTTAAATCCATTTTAAAGATTTTAAGTATTTTCAACTATTTTAATTATTTAAACTAATTCTAAACTACTTAAACTATTTTCTAAAAATTTCAAGCTGTTAATAAGGTGAAATGTTTATATTTAAACCTTGAATTTAAATACGAATTGAGTTAAATGAAGTTGCAATCTAAATTGAATTTCGAAATGATTTTGAAATCGAAATGAGATATTGATGCAGAAAAGATTTTGAAACGGAATCTCACATTTTAAATAGATACGATGATATTTGAAATGGATTTGATTTTTGAAGCGAATATGATATTTTGATATCAATTATGAATCGATTTGAAATGTAAAAGAGCCAACGGTGTAATAATACGTAGTTATTAAAGAGACCGGGATCGATATGGACATACTCTCTGTCGATACCGAACACCACTTTAATAACTATTATACGCGGAGTGTTGATCCAGAATGAAGTGGATGATTTGGTGAACGCGTTGACTGAAGAAAGAGAACGATATTGGATGACCCCTGACATGACTAAAACAGGAGCCGCGCCGGGCCATTGAGGTTCGCCACCTCTAGCGGACACGCTTCTTCGATACCATTTCTATTACATTTGTGATTCGATTTGGGTGCACCCCTTGATTTGGGAGTGTTGTTTCGCGGTGTTGGGGTGGCTGCTGGCTATGCCCAACATCAGTCCGGATCACGCAACTACTAGTATCCTAGTTGGTATCGCCTCATGTACCTTGTCATACTGTTTATCCTATTCGCGACCACTACGTTATGCTTTGTGCTATACCTATGGGGTACCCTCTGATAACCACCAGTTTACGGTAGGGCTTACGGTGCTGTATAGACTATGGCATTTTAAAAATGTGTTAAGGGGGATTATGGTAACGCCTTAACGCTATTTTGATACTTTATATTACTGATAGGCATTATCTACTTAGCGTACATTACTACATAGTAGATAGTTTAACGGATCCTTGAGAGATGGAAAATCCCGTAACATCTCTTAAGTTATTGCACGCACGTTGACACTGGATATGAGATGTCAAACCCCGTAAACATCTCTGACGCCGTTACACTCATATTTATTTACGATTGATTTAACTTTCATAAGGATATTTTAGTCCTGACTCGAGTGTTTTGTCTTTTCATTACGCTCGGGTCAGTCCTGAGTTTTCAGATTTTTGAAGATCAATTCTGGAGGACGAAGACGAAGATTTGGTACACTATTACTATTATTATCTGTGCATCATGCTGTCTGCTGCATTATTTAAATTGTTCTGTTGTATACGTATAACTCTGATAAATGTTTTAAAAATAATTGTCAAAGTATAGTAAACAGCTTCATGAACTGTTTATTTGACTATTATATTTTATCGTTCCGCTGCGAGATTCTGTGTTGTTTCATTTCCTTTATTTCTCTTTCTTTTCTTTTCTTTTCTTATTTACCCCAATAACTATCTGCCCTTTTGAATGGTTTGGAATCGACATGTGTATTTGATCGTCGGTTTAAGCTATCCAAAAAGGCGGGTTGTTACAAGCGCTATGTGAAAGGTCAGAACAGGACTTCAACTCCTGCCAATGAGAACCCAGGGCTACCCCTCTCGGAAGTTGGCGGAGGAAATCGCAACACCAGCGGCTCCAGTCAAGAGAAGATAGTGGTCCTTACCATATCAGGAGGACCACACATCGCCGATGGAAGTTGGGAAGAGATGGAAAGATACAGTAAGTCACTTAGGAAAAATGAAGGCTACGTCAATTCCGTTATGGAAGAACGCCACCCGAAACGGAAGGAGAATGATGACATCACATTCAGTAGGCGTGATCTAGAGGGAAGGCAGTACCCTCACATGGATCCCATGGTCATCTCTGCCTGGTTCGGTCCAGCCAAGGTTTTTCGAATTCTAGTAGACTCTGGAAGCTCAGTAAATATCCTATTCAAGCATGCTTTCGACAAAATGAAGCTGTCAATGAAGGATGTGTCTCCCTGCAACAAACTGCTACATGGTTTCACTGGAGATGCGAAGATGCCCCTCGGGCAACTGGACCTCTTTGTCGAAATAGGAAGTCATCCCCGCTCCGTTGTGCGGAAACAAACATTTGTGCTAATAGAGAACCACTCGGCCTACAATGCCTTTTTGGGAAGACCAGCCTTGTCTGACTTCCAAATTATCCTAGCCCCTTGGTGCCTGAAGATGAAATTTCCAACAGATAACGGAATAGGAGAAATAGAGGGAGATCAAGACGCCGCTTGAGATTGCTATGTAACTGAACTTCGCAATAATCGAAGTAAGGACAAAGGGAAGGATGCAGAGACTTCTCTCTGTAAGAAAAACTTGGAAGCATAGCAATTAAAGAAAGCCCCTCCTCTTCGATACACCAGCGATCCTTTCAACGAATTAGACCCCAGGGACAAGGAGGAGGAGGCAACCACCGAGCTCAGAGACTATGGAATTTGTATCTGTAGACAAACACGACCCAAGTAGACTGCTAAGAGTCGGGTCTCTGTTAAGAGCAGAATTGAAGGATCAACTCGTCGATTTCCTTCGCCACAACATGGATGTATTTGCATGGACGCACGTTGACATGACTGGAATCTCCCCAGACATAGCATGCCACGTACTGAACATCGATCCCAACAAGGTGCCAGTAAAGCAGAAAAAGAGAAGCATGGGGGCAGAACGATTAGCAGCCCTTGAGGAAGAAGTAAAGAACCTACTTGCTAACAACTTCATACGAGAAGCCATCTACCCAGAATGGATCGCCAACCCGGTACTGGTAAAGAAGGCTAATGGGAAGTGGCGAACATGCATCGACTTCTCCAACCTAAATGACGCTTACCCGAAGGACTGCTTCCCACTCCCCCGAATTGATCAACTCGTGGATAGCACAGCCGGACACAAACTCTTATCCTTTATGGACGCATACTCAGGATATAACCAGATCCCTATGCACGCCACCGATCAAGACCACACTAGTTTCATCACTGACCGGGGATTGTACTGCTACAGAGTAATGCCTTTTGGACTTAAAAACGCCGGAGCTACTTATCAGCGCCTCGTCAACAAGATGTTTGCGGAATTAATAGGACGAACTATGGAAGTTTATGTGTATGACATGCTGGCAAAATCGAGGAAAGCCAACGATCATATAAACCACCTAGACGAGATGTTTCAAGTCTTCGCCAATATGGAATGAAGCTGAATCCTCTAAAGTGCTCCTACGGAGTATCGTCGGGAAAGTTCTTGGGATTCATCGTCCATGCCAGGGGGATTGAAGCAAACCCCGAACAGGTCCGGGCTTTGCAAGATATCAAGATACCATCCACTCGAAGAGAGATGCAAAGTCTAAATGGGAAAGTGGCCGCCTTAAGCAGGTTCATCTCTAAAGCAACCGACAAATGCATCCCTTTCTTCGAAGCTCTAAAGAAAGACAAAGGAAAGTTCGAATGGACTGACGAATGCTCGACAGCCTTCCTTAACCTAATCGGACACCTTCAGAGACCACCAGTACTCTCAACTCTAAATGAAGGCGAAGAACTATACCTATACCTTGCTGTATCATCCCATGCTTTAAGTGCCGTTTTGGTGAGAGAAGACAACCGCGCGCAGCGGCCCGTATACTTTGTAAGCAAGAGATTTACAGGGGTAGAAGCCAGATACCCTAAACTTGAGAAGCTAGCATACTGTCTGCTAATCACATCACGAAAGCTACGACATTATTTCCAATCTCATTCCATCAGAGTTCTAACCGATCAACCGCTAAGGCAGGTACTCCATCGCCCCGACACTTCTGGACGACTACTTAAGTGGTGCATTAAACTGAGTCAATATGATATCACCTACCATCCTCGCACCGCCATCAAAAGAACAAGCCATGGCCGATTTTATTGCCGAATTCACTACCAACGAAGGTAAGGATCAATCCAAAATAGCAAAAGATATCAAGTGGAATCTCTTTATAGATGGAGCATCAAACGAATAGGGCTCAGGGGCAGGTATTGTGATAATCACCCCAGGGGAAGGAAGCTGCACTATGCCCTAAGGTTGGAATTCGCTGCCACCAACAACGATGCAGAATATGAAACAGTAATAGCAGGACTGGAACTCGCCTTAGAAATTGGAGTCAGCTCTTTATGTCTCCATAGTGATTCTCAACTTATTGTAAACCAAATACTGGGAGAATTCCAGACTCGAGGAGAACGACTCACAACATATCTAAAGAAGACCAAGCTGCTGCTCACTCAACTGGATCACTATTTAATCAAACACGTTCCTCGAGAGGAGAACCGAGAGGCCGACGAACTGGAAAAGCAAGCTAGCATGAAAAACAACACCATTTCTGGAACAATAGCCATCTCAAAACAACTAGCCCCAAGTTTTGAACAAGAGGATCTGATAGCTGCAATCGAAGAAGAAACTTGGATGACTTCTATCCGGAAATGCTTGCAAGATGGCACACTACCTAACGGGCGTAGCGAAGTCAAGAAAATCTTGAGAAGTGCTTCCCGCTACACGATACAAGAAGGCATACTCTATCGGCACGGCTTCTCTAACCCCTTATTAAGATGTGTCGCCGGAAGCGAAGCCAAGGAAATCTTATCCAACATCCATCAAGGAAGTTGCGGAGACCACACTGGAAGGCAGACTCTGGCAAAGAAGATACTCCGATATGAATATTTCTGGCCCACCTTAAACAAATACGCCTTGGACTTCGTCAAAAAATGTGACAGATGCCAGAAATTTGCTAAAGTCCCTCGACTACCAACCAATGAGATTACTCAGATGACCAGTCCTTGGCCCTTTGCGGTACGGGGAATTAACCTGATTGGCAAACTGCTGATGGGCCGAGGCGGAGCCAAATATGCTATAGTGGCAGTAGACTATTTCACCAAATGGGTGGAAGCGGAACCTTTAAATAAAATATCTTCGGCAAAAGTTATTAACTTCTTGATCAAAAATGTTTTATGCAGGTACGGGGTCCCACACAAAATAATATCAGACAATGGACTTTAATTTGACAGCGAGGAATTCACCGACTGGTGCCGTGGGCACGGAATTCACAAAAGCTTCTCATTTGTAGCTTATCCCCAGGCAAACGGACAAGTCGAAGCTGTCAACAAAATTCTCAAAACTCTAATCAAGAAGAAGCTTGAAAAGTCAAAAGGCGCTTGGGTGGATGAACTTCCTACGGCACTTTGGGCCTACCGCACATCTTATAGAACATCAACAGGACATACTCCTTTCTCTTTGGCATACGGATCGGAGGCCATGCTCCCAGTTGAAACTGTAGTGCCCTCCCACCGTAGGATCCACTACAACGCAGAAGAGAATGAAGAACTCCTACACATGTCTTTGGACCTAATTGAAGAAAGAAGAAATGATGCAGCACTTAAGGCGGCAACTCACAAGCAAAAAGTGGCAACACGATACAACTCCAAAGTCAAGCACCGCGACTTACGAGAAGGAGATCTTGTTCTCAAACGGATCTTCCCGCGCCCCGGAGCGCTAAATCCTATCTGGGACGGACCCTATGTAATTCATAAAGATCTCCACAACGGAGCTTATATTTTGTCAACGGTGGACGGAGAGGTGTTCCAGAGGGCATGGAACATCCAACACCTTCGTCGATACTTTTCTTAACTTGTACTTCCCATATGAAGTGAATTAACAAAGAGAATCAGTGGACGTAGGCAAGTTCGTGCCGAACCACTTTAAAAATCTTATATCTTTTTAACTTGTTCCTTTATATCTTGGCTGCTTGTTAAGCTCTATCCTTTTCTGTTGAACAAAATCCTGTATAACGACATTTCCATTCTGGATACTTCACGGCACAACCTCACCTGGACAAGACCCAACAGGTACTATACGAATCTATGCCCTCGTCAATGAGACACTTTTGCTCCAACATCCCTCTGCTGCGGGTTAAATCGTTGCTCGCGACGGCCCTCAAAGCCAACTGTAATTAGCCGATCATAAGCCACCGAGAAGGCCGACTATAGCCGAGGCAGCTCATTACGGCGTTCGGCTCGCCGGCGACTGTGAACCGATTATAAGCCCCAACATAAGGTGTGGCCAGCCAGGGGCAGTTCACAGTTGACGATCGGCACCCACGCTAGCCGGCCACGGTAAATCGAATAATACCCACGATTATGGGCCATAATGGCCTGGGTAGTTACTGTGCGCGATCTCGGCTCCGATGTGTCTTAAGTACGGCTGTGGTAAAAAAGAAAACTCCCTGCGGAGGCGTAAGATGGGTGACGAATGTCTCCAAGACCCACAGCTAGAGAAAGTGACTACAAAACCCGTTTGTTACGAACTTAAGCACATCGAAGGCCTTCCGTGATTGGAAGTTTTACTGTTTTCTTATATTTCCATTCTATTTAAAAAATTTCATCTTATCCTCTATAACGACCCTTAAAGTACAGGGCACAGAATCGGAGACACTCGCTAACGGAAATGAAAACTCACAACTGGATGACAGGTCACTCGGCTACATTCCATCCTCAGTCACACAAGACATTCAAAGTTACCGTCTACAACTAAAGCATGAAGGGCGGTACTTTCTTTTCTTGTACATAAACATGTAGCCATAGTTTATTCACCCGTCACACTAACATTGCAAGACATGAAATTATACTTTAAGCAAGAGCGTAGCATCAAACACGATTAAAACACATGCATATACACAGCTATATTTCTTATGCAACACATCAAAATAACGACAGCATTCAAATATGACAGAATCAGCTTATGTTATGAAACTATATAAGAATAAAATCATTCGCTACAATGACATAATTACATAATTACAGCCTGAAAGTACATTGATGTTTTGGACTAGTATATTCAGGAATCCAAGTAAACCAAAAAAAAAGTAGTCAGCTGCAGCAAGGCTTAACCTCTAGCCCCCCGGGATCTACTTAACCGCTGGATCAGAACTCCCAGCATGCTGGTCAGAGGTCCCACCTGTCCGATTCAGGAGAAGAATCCATCAGATAAATGATACGCAATTAAGTTAAGATAAGATTGAGAGGGAAGACTTACCAGCATCCGCTCCCTGATCATCATCCCCCAACTGCACGCCCACTTCCTCGGCGGTAAGCAGCCTCATGCCCTCCTTCACTGCCACTTTCTCCCCCTCAGTAAACTGGGCCGTGACCACATCCATTCTGAAAGCTACACCACCCTCCTTATCTGCCTCAGCCTCAGCCTCCTCCAAAGCCCGAAGATATATCCTAGCCATGACCCGAGGATAGTCGTCCATCCAGGACAGGTTGCCCTGCTTCCAAGTACGGAGGTACATGCCTGGAGCATCTCATCCATCATCCCCTCGTTCTCCTCAAACTCTCTCATCCGGGCCTCGGAAGCCGAAAGCCTTGCGATGGCAGCATCTCTCTCCAATCGGTATCTCGAGCAGTCAGCCTGAAGGGATTTTCGCATCGCCTCCATCTCCTCCTTCAGCTTGACTTGAGCAAGCTCTGCGGCCTCAAGCCTCCCAGATAACTCCTCTATCTGCTCAAGATCCGCTCTCCGAACCTCATCCACCGTGGCAATGGCCATATCGATTCGTTCCTTGCAGGTGGCCTCCATCTTTCGCAGCTCGGCTCTGCTAGCCTCCTCCATAGTTTTCTTTAGTCGTCTGGAGGCCGTCTCATGCTGGGAGATCTGAATGGCCTGATCGGCAAGCTGTTTGGCCTGATCGGAAACCATTAGCCGCAATCGAATGTTAGCACTTCCGATTTCCTCTCCAGCCTTGACCAGTCGGGCGTGATGCCCCATCAACTTCTTGGTCTCTTCAACCACCCGATCGATGTTTGCCTTGGCCTCGTCCCCAATAGTCACAATCCGAGTGGTCAACAAGTCGAGATCCAAAGACTTAGCCTCGTCAAGCACCCTTACCATAGGAATGCGGGGCAGGAGGTGCTCACCGGTAACCTCATCGAAGGAAACATCATGAGAACTCGGGTCAAGATCTGGATGACCCGCAAATGGGTTACGAGCTAAGCCGGGACGATCAACACGAGTAACGATAGGATTCTTTGATGGATGCGGAGATGGTATGGACTCAGTATCCTCTTCCGTGATATCATGGATAAGCTGAGTTGGGGGCTGATGTCTAGGTAAAGATTTGAACATGGAACACCTCCTCCTTCTCTTTTGAATATCCTCTTCAATGACTCCGAGAAGAGGGCGGTAGCTGATTACGCCCCCGGAACGGTCAGTCGAGGACTTTGGTTTAGCAGAAGCTTTGAGAAGTTTGAATTGTTCAAGGCGGTGCCGAATGTCTGATGTCTTGGCCGCCTTACTCGTTCCTGAAATAAAAACCAAGTGTTACAAGCATACATGAGACTATAATCCAAGAAACATATGAAGTTAAAAAAGGAGTCAAGAATTCACCTTGAACCGCCGGGGTTGCCTTAGCTGAAATACTCTCAGAAGATAGACTGGCACCAGTCCCGGCCTTATCAGACTTCTTCGATTTCTCCACCTAGGCCGGCCCTTCCTCCAACCCCTCAAAGGCTTGGCGGAAAGCATCATCCGTCCACTCTTGAATCTCACCCGCTTGCCCAGAGGTCAAGGCACCAACGCCACTACCACTCTGCCCTTTGCCACCGTTACCACCGTCACCTTCTCCATCATCTCCGCTCTCCTCCTCGCCTTTTTCCTCCTCTCCACTTTCCACCTCCGGAACATTTGGGCATGTGCTGGGAGAGGCTCCATCAGATTTCTTAAGCTTCTTCCCCCCGACGACTGGAGGTATCGATAAGGGTCTCCTCTTGCTACTCTTTGCCGTGGCCCCTCCTTTAGCTTTGGCAGCTCTTTCCTCAGTCGTATCCCTCTGCTTGACCACAGACTGATGTGGTAGAATCAAGTTGTGTTCCAGGAGAGTGGCATTCCTGATTAGGTAAGAAGCTGACCTATCCCTTCCCGAAATGGCTTCTATTTCCGCTGCCATCTGAACCAGGCGATCGTTCTCCATGACCGCAAAGCCACCTGTCGCTAACAAGAAATAAAAGCACATAAGAAGAATCGTTGCAGTCAGAACGGAAATTATATATAAAAAAAGCAGCTTCAACTTACAGCCGGAGGTGAAGCGACGGATAGAAACAGAGTCGTCCTTGACAAAAAACCATTCTTTTTTGAACATGCTGAACTTCGAATATAAGTCCAGGACCGGCTTGAAGGATACGGCCGATTCCAAGCTGATGTATGGAGACCCCTTCTTATAGCCTCTCAAGTTGTACAAATACCGGATTTCCCGGTTGGAGGGAGGATGCCCGTATCTCCTCTGGAAAATGACAAATAGGCTCACAAGGATGGCGTAGGAGTTAGGCTGAAGCTGAAATGGAGCCACCTTCAGATATGTGATGAAGCTGACTATCCAGGCATTAAGTGGGATGGCACCACACATGCAATGATACCTGCTGTAGGCGAAATATCCTTCAGGGGGGTCATACGACATCACTCCTACCCCCGGCAATAGCATGCGTGCTCGGTCAATCCCAAAGGAGTGAGAAATAACACCAAGCTGCTCGCCTTTGAGAAAGCTAGGGGAACAATCATGAGGTGAGTTTAGAAGCTCTTGAGGACCGTACCCATCCACTAGCGATCTCGGGGTGGGTCCACGTCGCTCTGGACTCGGCTAGACTGGGGGCACGGCAGAAGGCTCTTCTCTGTCCTGGGATCTCTTCTTTTCTGATCGGGTTTTCACTTTATGAGACATTTATCTGCAAACACAAAAAAGCACGTTGTTAGAACGAAGGATGTAAAAATATAAAACAAGCAAGTGTATGCTGTCTGGAGTTTTACTTGTAGTTCAAAACATAAACTCATTCAGTACTGAAAATTTTTCAAGTTCATTCGGTATCAGGTTCATTCGGTGCTGAAAGTTTTTCACGCTCATTCGGTATCAAGTTCATTTGGTGCTAAATGTTTTCACGATTCATTCGGAATTAAGTCCATTCGGCATTGAAAACCTTTAAGTTCATTCGGTAAAACAAAGAAATTCAACCTTAAGAAGTCGTTCGACAGAAGAGAACTTACCTGGACCGACAGCTAAGATTGGATCGGCACAATGATTGATTCGGCAGATCAGAATTGATTCGGCTATTTCGATCGGTAAGGGATGACGAAGGCATGGGGCCTCTACTTATAGAGGAAGGTTGGATAGCCGGACCAGCCGGTTCGGTTCTCGGGCCGAATATGGTCGTCCAAACTAAAACAAAGCACGACATATGCTAGCATATGCCCTACTTTGGGGGGGGGGGCAAATGTTGGGTACGTTTCTACCACCACCGAATTAGGATAAGGATGTAGCCACCGAACCATTCGGTACCGAACCATTCGGTACCGGACCATTCGATACCGGACCAACACTCTACCGAACCAGGCCCAAAGTAGCCCTGCCGAATCAAAGCCACTCACCTACCATCGAACCAAAGCCTCTCCAACCACTACCGGACCAAGCCACGCACCCACTGCCGAACCAGAGGCATTCTACCGAACCAACATGAAGAAGACATTGCCGGACCGGCACCACCAGGCCAGATTCGTCGGCCCATGCCCACCAGCAGTTATATACCTCCAAGACCCCTACCCCCAGCCTCACTCTATAAATAGAGGGGTAGGGGTACAACAATGGCAGACAAGTTTGAGAGCTCAAGCACGGACGGAACTTTCAAACAACTTTCATATACTTGTATACAAAGCTTTATACTTGTAATCGGAAGAGAAAAAGGAGAATAACATATAAAGTGGACGTAGGCACGTTCTGGCCGAACCACTATAAATCTGTGTGTCTTTTACTGTTTAGTCCCTGCTTTTTATATATTTGCATAAATCACCCAAATCATTAAGAACAACTTAAAATTGACTAAATCATACGACTTGGAGGTGTTTGCCCATTTTTTGTGCAAACACCTTAAATTTTTATACTAGAAATATTCATTAATTCACCTTGAATAGAATTCAGTTATAAATATCACACCCTTTTTAAAATTTCAAGTTAATAAATTTTACATCAACTTATGAAGTCAACTTCTTAATTAAGATCAAATCCAAATAAATTTTCCAATTTAACTCCAAATCTTAACTAATTTAAATCCTTTAAAATTATATGTAATTTCAATATCTTAACATGTACTTAACCATATAATATAAAATAATCAAACCCCGTCATTCAACTTATTTATTTTATTTAAAAAATCCATACATAGCTTATCTTCAATACTTTAACTATAGATGTATATATAAAATAAGATTTTATATAATATCAAAATCTATATTTATTAACCGTATCCTATCCAAACCATAGAAAAATCATCTCAAAAATAATTTATATATATACCGCGGTGCCTGTATATAATTTTCTATCCTATGCTCAAGTGATACAGATATTTATCATTTCAATCCGCAATTTAAAAATAAAAAAATGCGGTTGTATATCATTTCAAACCGCAATCCCAAATGAATGAAATATATGATAACTTGCAAATTTTAAAATATAGTACACATCATCCATTCACCAAACATCAATCATCAATCATTAATTATAATCCTCATCAATTTATTTCAATCATCATCAATTTAAACAAACATCAATATATGGCATATACAATATAACAGGAAATACGTGACAGTTATTAACTAATAGTTTATACTCAAAATAAATTTATTAACTGTTTAACTATCAGTTTATATGCAAAATAAATAAATTTAACTGTCAATTTATATGCAATAATAAAATTAATTAACAATTATATTAAATAAATGCGATTTAACAGAGATGATGAATAAAACATGCCAAACAGTCATAAATAAATTTCTACTCATATCTAAAATCAATTTAAAGGACATAGGAAATTTTAGAAATTATGAGTGGGTTAAAACACTCACCTTTTGAATTTAAATCGAATTTAAATCCGATTTAAACCCAAAAATTTGACGGTCTCCAAATCTGTCCAAACCAGCATCAACGCGTCTGGAATTTTATTACGATCCTAACAAAAAAAATCGTGTGTAAATCGGATATCATAGGAGAAAGTTACGCATTAAAACGATGTTGAAATTTTAATTAAATTATTACAAAGAAATTAAATTGAACAATACTCTCTCCAGATGAACACGTCAGCACGCGTTATCCTTCCTCACTGACCATGAACGGACGATGCCCAGGCCTTCAAGCGAAACCCTAGCGCCACCCATCTCGAATGCACGCACGCCAACATCGATCGCCTCCATCACTCTGGCCGTCCCCCTACTCTTGTGACCATCAGCATGCGAAAACCTCGACCCGTGCTCGAGATTTCGTACAGCCGCCGCCCCCGGTACGAAAACCCTGGTTGAATTTGAGTCCATGATCCAACCATCAACTAGCCCAACGAACCTCACCGATGAGTTACTCTCATCGATCTCCACCCATCCATACCCGTGAATCACCGATCGGTCGAAGTTGATCAACCATGAATGGACGACCGAGAATCTTTCTCAAATTTCTGGACAAACCATAACCCGATTCGAAAAACGAATTTCGCCACTGAATTCCGCTTGTCGAGAGCAATAACATATATGTTTTTAGATTTTTCCGAGGACTTTGAATTTTTGACTTTTGATTTGATTTTTGAAATTGAACATGGATTTAGGGTTTCTAGCCATTGGAAGAAGAGAAGGAACTGATGAAATGAACGCACAAACAAATGAGAATAGATGGGCTAGGGTTTATAACTGGGTTTATATAGATAGGTTAGAGATTTGAATAGATGGATCGGATAAACAAACGTGCTAACGCTAACGTGGCCCAAAAAGCCCGTTCTGACCCCGGAACGAAATTGGGTAAACCCATATATCAAAATAGGTATTTTAAAATATTTTGAACGCGATGGAAAAAGTTTCACATCCAAATTCCACCGTATGAATAAGTTATGCTGAAAATAATATTTTCAAATTGATTTCAAATTGATTTCAATTAAATCAATTTCAGGGCGTTTCGAGTCCGTACGATCAAACGACAAGTCCGATCGTTACGAAACTTGAAACCCAACAGTAATTCACTGTTACAGATCCGATGAAACTAGTTTCGTCGAAATTCGAGTCCATGACCAAAATGGCTATTTTTACATTAATTAAATAAATTAAAAATAAATAAATAAAATCCAATTTTATATTTAGATTCTAAAATTTGACTCATTTTATCACTTTTAAAAATTCTTAATCATTTACAAAATTCCAACAAGTTTACATGTCAAATTTAAAGAAGGTAAATTTATAAATTTCAATATAAATCCTTAATTTCATTAAATACCCAGATTATAAATAATATCCTAAAATTTCGTTAGTTAAATAAATTAATTCGTATTCCATTCATTCCTGTCAAATAGATGGATTAAATATTGGATTCCAAATTATCACACAAATTTCTCACATTATCTTCATTTCAAATAACGAATTATTTAACTATATTAAATCTCATTTAATTTCAATAAAATTCAATTATTAGACTTTAAGTTTCCATATAAATAAATAAATTCTGATTCCCATTCTTTAAATTCACTATTTATCATATTACCATCCTGAGTACCATTTATTTTAATATATATATATACAGATACTTTAACATTTTCCAATTCTTTATCTCAATTGCATAACATTTAATTTACCTTACGAAACATTCAATGATTGAATTTCATTTCAATTGATTACCTGTTTAAATCCAACAACCTTTAATCCATTCCTGATTTTACAAATTTCAATCAATTAAAACCTCACAATTTCTTATACACATTTTGATTTCACTACATTTATTATATTTTTGTCAAATATATTAATTACAACTAAATATTCTCTGCAAATTTATCTCTTAGTTTCATACTTTTTTTTATTACCCAAATTACTATGTTATATTAACTTCACAATTTATCATACTTATTAAAGTAACGCTTAATAAATATGATCCTATAATTACTTTCCCATTCACACCTTATTATCAACCCACAATTATTGCAATTCGTTATCTTATATTGATTTTATACAATTACCAATAACTTTACATTCAATTACTATTCAATGCATATTTATTCATAAATCAATTCGATATTTACTTTTCTTTCCTTCTATTTGATAAATAACCTAGTATACATTTACATACATTCATTTCATTCCATTCATTTATGGGTATTGCATTGAAATTTAATTTATTAGCTAATACCAACATTATTACCATTTATTACAAATGGATTCCCAATTTTATTCAATACCCTGAATAAATAACACATATATTAATCAAATCCTTACATTTGTTTTTCTCATATTCCATTTAAAATCAAATAATAACATTTAAATGATTTTAATGAATTGGAATTTCATTAAGTCGTAAATTATTAACTTGCAATAACATGAATCCTTAATTTATTCCAATTACCATTTACACTCTTTTATTGCATTAAATCAATTCAATATTTTCATAAATTCCTCATATTAAATTTTATATCCAGGTAAGAATCCCTTTTCTACTTAATTCATTTGGATTTTGTTCAAATTTCTATAAATAGGTTTTAAGTCACCATTTACATAATTTATTTTAGCCTTCATTTTAACATTTATATATCCCCTTTATTGTTTCTACTAAAATAAATTACAAAAAATCCTATTAAATAAACAAATTAAATTGTCAAAATTTACGGGTCATTACACGAAACCACCACATGCTTCCACCTTCGACCATCAGAGGTCATGCGAACCTATTCGAAGCTTCATCAATGTCCGACGCTCCATTTCCCCTATGTTCGATTTGGTCCGGTTTGACGATGACGCTGCAGTTGAACAAATTCCAACCAATACCAAATGTGAGATTAAACCCTAAATCATTGAAATTTAGCCACCACGATGATCGAAATTTTTTTCGAGCATTTTTCTCAAACTCCCCAACCTCTCAGGGAGCATCAGCCATGATCGCGAGATGAACTATGCCGTTGATCACTAGAAATCACCAAAAAACTCGAATCCGTTCATCCTTGCATTTCTCAATGAATACTTGCTTAAAAACTATGATTTTACTTTCAAAAATCATTATTTTCAAAAACATTTCAATTGATATATTTGAAATCAAAGATCATGATGGTTGAATTTTCAACCTGTATTTGGTTTGCCTGTATTTTCAATTATTCTAGAGAAAACTTTAATTTAGTTTACTTAAATTTATTTTTAGAACTTGAATCATGGTTAAACAAACAAATCTTATTTAGATACTAAAGTCTAATAAGGATTAGAGGAAGAGAAATCGAATTTTGAACAGGTTTGAATTCCTGTAACCTGGAACAGAGGGTACTTATGCCTGTAACTGACATGCACAATCATCTCTGCATATAAATATCTATATATATTTGCATGTGTATCAATACTTTACAATTTATTTCAAGCATCATCACAAACAACACATAATACTCCAGATCTTTAAGGGTTTACTCACCTAGGTATTTTGAAACAGAAAGCCTAGGAGTTGTTTTAATTTTTGAAAATTTGTGGTGTGCTTTTGATCTGGGCTTGATTCTTGAAAATCTATTGTTATTTGATGTTGCAAGCTTTAATTTGTTAAGTTGAAGCTTTGAATTTTCTTTATTACTTGATGACTTTGCTGTTTGAAAAGATTTCCGGCTACAAATTTTGAATTTGTAGAAGATATTTGAATTCCTTTTTTTTTTTCCTTTTTTTTGATTTGTTTTTTAGTTTTATAGGCTTTTGATTTTTTTCTCAGATTTTTAAGGTTTTGAAAGTGATAAAAGAAATGAGGAGGAGTTAGAGAGATTATATGTCTTTATTTCTATTTTTGTTAATTATTTCAAAAATACAAAATAGTATGACACTTGTTAATTTAATGATAAGATCATTACACTTGTAAATCTATATACTTAAATTTTAACACTTATTAATCTATGTGCTAAAAGCTTAACACTTATTTTTTTAATATATTATTTATTGATTTTAAAAATTACATTTTCTATTTTATAAATAGATTTCCTTTACTTTTATAAAGACATTTACTTTATATTATTATATGCTACTTAAAAGAAAAATGTTTTAAAACTAACTACACATTAAATAAATTACATATTTATTATTTTAAATCCAAATTATTTTACTAAGACATTTATTTAAATTTTAAATTCAAATTCAAAGTCAAATTCAAATCTACCCATATATATATATGTGTGTGTATATATATTTTTAAATTCACATAATTTTAAAATATGTATTATTTTGAATTCTTAAACTCAAATGTAAATTATAATTTTATTTAGATATACAAATGAATGCTTATCTAATTTATTTTGAAATTTTCAAATTAATTTCAATTTAATTCCAAAATCTATATTAATTGCTAATTTTAATTTTAGAAAAATTGGATGTTTATCATCGATGAACAACACAGATACAACATTGATACAATGTTTGATTACAACAACAACATCAGAGTAGAATTTATATGATACATAACAAAACAATGACACCATGGTGGAGAACAATAGCGACATCAAAAATGTTCAACATACTTCGACTTCGATAGGGTCTTCTAAAACTCCAAACTTTTAGATCCAAAAGAGATTCAAAAGATCTCCAAAACAAAAGATTTCAAAAATCTGATAGCTTCCAAAAGACTTCTAAATCCAAGCTAGCTCCAAAACACGGATAACCTGCTTCTAGGCTGCCTGTGTGGAAAATTATGGGCACCCAGAGTTTAGGAAGGGAACAATACACTCCGGGTCAGTCATGAGACTGGTATGAGTAAATAAAAACAGTTGTTTGTGCAAAAAATTTTTTATAAAGGAAATCTGTTCATGCTTTTGGAAAATGAAACTACCATAAGGCCTCCCGGCACACACATAATGCAATCGCACACTTAGGGGAGATTTCTCCTTAGGATAGTAAAAAATGCTTAATACGAGAAAACACTTTTTTTTGATATTATTATTAGTGCATAGTGTGAAAACATTTCAAAAGTATAATATTAATCTTAGCTAGCATATGTACCATTATAGTATGCCTACTATAGCTACCATTTAAGAATGGTAGGATATACAATTGAAATCGTAAAGGGCTCGTATTGAATGATTGGATTTCCAACAATGGCCAGGCTAAGGAACTTCCTCATCGAATGGGAACGCCACTGGAGGGACGCACCGAGAACCTAACCGGATCTCTGCCAACACAAGGCCAGGTTACCTCTGTAACTAGGTAACTAATGACACGAGTATGCCATCCCCCGGTCGTAACAAACCTTTAACCGACGCCTCGACACCAACAAATTCCAACAACCACATAGGCTAAATATCTGGGCTCCATACCATAACACCACCTTTTATCCAGAAGGAAATGCACATACCCTAAGAGGCGCTACCCGCAATAACCTTGCCGCATCCTTCCTGTTTTGACCAATTTCGGGTTGTAAGGTCCGACGAAGTCTCGCCCACAAAGCTACGCTTTCCACAAAAGCCATACTTCGATCAACAAATGATCAGCAGCACTCAGCATGCCACACTACCAAATTGGGAATATATCACTAATAACCATCAACTACATAACCTTTGAGCTTGTACATCTTAGAAAAGGGTGTTAAGCTAAGAGAATAAATTCTCCGCCAGAAAACAGAAATGTATTTGATAGAAATCAGCTTTATACCTCAAGGTGTAATGCCAGACATATAGCCATACAAGTATGTTTCGGGTTCGAACAGAACTGAAAGCACTTCGTCCAATAAAGGAAGAAGCCCTTGCAGTACGGGAATCCACAATCCCGATTGGACTCCCCATCACATATGCAGATCTCTATACTGGAGCAATTCAGTGCAGATTCATTCGATATGTTATCCTATCATTCTCGAAGACACCCGATCTTCACCACCGTCTTCAAATGCTATCCATTTCATCGTATCACTATTCAGAATGGGTTATATGACACAAAGTCCTCTCCCGGCTAAACTGAATAGTGAGCGCTTAATTTGAAAACACATGGATATTTCAATCACAAAGATTCACCATTAAAATTCGATGTGTGTTTCGGATAACCAACTGGAATCCGACTCTCTGTCACACCGAAATTCAATTGCCATTTAAAGGCCAACAGTTTTCATATTCACACAAAAACATATCACAGATATCACAGTTCAACTCACAACAATTCACATCATAAAGTATCACAATCACATAACAGGGGTATTAAATAGTACAAGGCACTCAACAATAATCAATCATTTACAAATAAGTTGAATTAATTATAGGATCGATTTCACCCTAGAGGGGGGAGGGGTGAATAGGGTGATAGTATAAATTATAAAAATTAATTGCGGAAGCTTATAAAATAATTTCAACACAGATCACAGAACAATAGCAGCACAGATAATAGCAGAATAATAAATGCAGAAACAGAACGACACAGAATTTACCCAGGTTCGGCAAAACCCTGCCTACGTGCTGCCCCTAAGGTTTCTACTAGAAATTAGATAGTCAGACGCTTACACACGTAAACTCGCGACACCCGCTATCGACTAAACCTAACTCTACGCTCAAAACCCTTCCACAACTCAGCCACTGAGTTGCGAATTCTCAAGCTACGCCACGTAGCTTGTCTCCTAGTCACACGACTAGAAATAACAACGGTTTAAAAAAGTTTTAAAATTTAAAAACAAATTAAAAAAAAAATAAGATAGAGCCCTTATTTAAAAACTAAAACCCTAAAACTTAATGGCCGGCCCCTTTTATTATTTCGACCCGATCCTTCTTTATTCGTTCCTTTGGGAAAATGGCGGCCGTTCGTTCATTCCTCTTTGCTCTTAAATTAGGGCTCTTCTGAAATTGAAGCGCCGCTTTGTCAAAATGATTTCAGAAGCTTCGATTCCTTTCTTCGTTCGATTATATTGTTCGCAGCTACCTCAATTTGGTTGAGTTAATTGTCCACGATTTCGGTATGTACTTTACTCCTTTTGCTTTGCTGGTTTTGACTTGCTTGAACCCGATGCTTTTAAATTGCCGATGATGATGATTGGGGTTTTAATCCTTTAACTCGATCGATGGATATTGCCAATGATGTTGATTCCTATTTATAGGATTCGACCTTCTAAATTTACGTCGTATATTACTTATTTGAATTCGTCAAAATATTTTCTCTGCCGCTTGATGATGCTTGAACGATTGATGATTAATCTGACTTTGTCAAATTCGTATATTTCATGTTTCTTGGTTGACACGGTTTTGAATTCATTTTCGTGATGACCACGGCTTCCACTCCGTTCCTTTTTCTGTTGACTTGTTAAAAACGCGGCTTTGATACACGGCTATGTAAATGAATTTTAGTATCACTGTAACCTGTACTGTATAGTTCGACTCCGTTCCTTTTTCTGTTATCTTGTTTGATTAAAAACACGGCTTTGACTTGGTCGGCTCCTTGATTGCTACTGTTTCGGCCTTGACTTGAGAATTGCTACATGACTCCGGTCATTGATTTATTGATTGCTTGGTTCTGTTGTTGCTGTAGTCTTCAAGCATTGTTGCATTTGTGTATTCATATATGCACTGTGTCTTGTATCACTATGTCACTTAGGTGCATTTGTTTGCACTGTGCATCGACTCAAGCTTCTAGCTAGCACTTGTTGGTACATGAGCAGTTTGCATGTTATTGTATTTGAGTGCATCTTTGCACTGTGTTTTTGATATTGGCCTGCATTTTTGAAACTCTGTTTTGTTGCTTGAACTCGAATGAATAATCGCTGTGTATTTTGATTCATCCTTCGAGTCAGTGAACATTTGTGGCTGCACTTCAGTCATCCCTTCATTTACCTCGGCCATGTGTTCATCTGAGTGTTGTTAGCTTTGTGCATTGTTGTGAGTAGTTTGTAGTTGCTGTTGGCTTTGGTTTTCACTGTCCACATGACACTGGTCTTGATACTTGTACTACCTGGTCTGGTTCTCTTGTGGTCTGATTGACACTTGATGGCATTTGCTTCACTGGTGTATACTGTGTCATTTGAGTTGCTGTTCATTTTGTTGTTGCAGTCCTATATATGCTGTTCTAGTTTGAGTCTTGTGAGATTGCTTTGCTGACATTACCGGTGTCTTTGTTTATGCTATTTGATACATGTTTGAACTGGCTTGTATTTATAAGCTGGTCTTTGCATGGTTTCAAACATGTGAGTTGTTGTCTGGTTATTGTTTGATGAAGAGGTTGAACCTGTATCATGCTTGAAGTTGTAGCCTGTACACCTGCCCTGTGTTGAATCCAGCTAATAGTTCGGGTCTGACCTTGTGCGTGTGTTGTGATTTTATTTATGTTGCACCTGAGTTGAACCTGTCTTTTTATTTGGGTTTGACCTTGTGCTCACATGTCCTTATAGCATTATCAAGTGTATATCGGTGTGCACGGCCTTGTGGCATGTACAGTGATTCACTGTGCATGTCACATTGTTCGTGTGTGATGAATTCAAATGTAAATGATGACGAACAACCCAAATAACTCAGGCAAATGTTATTTTTGAAATTCACATTTTATTTTATATTGCAAAAATATTTCTTTTTCAATTTTACCGCGTTAGTGAATATTTTTGCAAATTGCTCAGATGCTGGATTCTAACTGGAATGAAGTTGAAGATAAAATACGAGTGCGAGTGATATGTAGTGAGGAATTTATGTAAATTAAATTGTGATGTAATTGTAATCAAAGTTGTATAGCGAATAGTGAGAGCTTGAATTTGTACTATTCAAAATTGTAATAAATATTTGTTTGAATAAAATTTCTGTTTGAATTCAAATTCTGTGTAACTTATTCTGTTTGAATTCAAATGCTGTGTAATTTATTTTATTCAACAAATATTTATTTAATCTATGAAAAATAAAATAGTACATTACCAAATACATTTAAATGAATATATATATGTTTATTATCATCAAGCAAAAAATCATATAAGCGCATATTCAACAATCTCCCCCTTTTGATGATAACAAACATATATTTAAGATTTTGAATATATTAAATGTATTTGATCATCAATGTGCTCTAATTGCACCCCCTATTTAAATGCTTCCTCTCTACACAATACTCCCCCTACATATATGCATACAAATAAAAATATGCAAATGAGTCTAGATGCAAATAGAAAATTATTTGACCTTTGCTTGATTTTATTTGACAAAATCTTAACTTTTCTCTCCCCCTTTTGTTATCAGCAAAAAAATAATAGTGTTAGAGAAAATAGAGATAAAGTGATCGATATTAATCCAACATTAAAACCAAATTGAATATAAATATTAAACTTCAATAAAAATCAAACAAAAATCATAACTACCCGTGTTAGGCGCATATTCCACTTTTAGAAAGAATGGAAATGATGTTCTAATATAAAATCATACAATTGTATCAACTTGTGGTACATTTATATCAGGAATTTGAATATCTACTAATCATGCATAACCGTTAGGACTTTTAAATGAGATTAGTAGTATTCCAATTTAATTTTTAAAAATGAAATCAAGTATCTTCTAACCACGCATGACCGTGAGGACTTTTAAATGGGATTAGAATCAACTTGTCTATTTAATCAATTAACTTTGATATGCGTTCCATACATGCATAACTGTAAGGACTTTTAAATGAGCATGAAAGCACATAATCAAAAATCCAAGTAATTCACCCATGCATAACCGTGAGGACTTTTAAATGAGAGTGAATACTTTAGATATTTATTTATTTTTCAAAAAAAATATGAAATGAAAAACAAATGATCCCTGATTATAGTACCACATATCGACAAACTATATTTAAGATTTGATAAACAATGGTCGATATAAATATGATAGATATGGAATCTTTACCCAACAAAAAGTTTTATAACTCTTGTTTGAATTCCTAAAGGAATTTTCCAAATATACTCTCTTGAGTAATGTATGTTAAATATCAGCACTATCACCTTTTCAATCACTACTTATCTTTTTTGATAATTAGTAGGGAGTCGGATTAGTCAAAATTTGTCATTTAAAATCAAATAAAAATGACTAATCTGAAAATATGATCAAACAATTTTTTCTCGAAGGGGTTATATGAGAAAAAAATTCTGCTAATTGAAAATTATTTGTAATGTAAAATATGCAGATATTTTCTTTGAAAAACGATGCAGTTACTAAATGTCTCACCATAAATCACGTTCAACTAGTAATTTTTCTATCAACTAGATTACCAGTGTAATTTGCATCTGAATTTCTCTTTCACTCCAAAATATCACTAACTAAATTTGATAGACCAGATAATGAAGTGTGCATGAAAACTCAAACAGCATTCTAAATGGCATTCTCTTGAATTTTGATTGAAGCCGTGTAAATAATCAGAAAACCATGAATATAGAGTTAGCCAAATTATAACCAAATGTATTAATATCCAACAAAACACTATTTTTGATCCAACCTAATATAATCAAAAAATTTAGAGAATTTTATAGTGTTTTTGGCATAAGAATATAATTTGGCCAACTATGTTGAATAAGTCTGAATCTAAATCATCATCTCATTATTGGCTGATTTAATTTGGAATATGGTGCAGATTATCACATTTAATATATCGTTCAAATAAATGTACCTTTACCTGTTTTTACCTTTACGATATTTTTCGGCGTTGTCCATTGTGATTTTGTCATCTTTATACTAGGCTAAGGAACTTTGCTTTGTCGCCAGTTGTGTTTCTAGAACAGCCAAAATCCATAGAACACTGTTGTTGTTCCTTAGCCTGCCACCACACCTACACGAGAAAAGACTTATGTGACCTATTTGTTTTTATAGGTCCATGGTTGTTAGTGGTAGAAAATTTTGAAATTTTTTTTTGTGGAGACCCAAAGCTATTTATAATTGTTTCCTTCGGCACCCATATTTGTTTAATTTTGAGAGATTTTATATTTGTGCCTTTTGGAACCCAAATCGGTACAGTTTTCACATGTTTGGGTCTATACCAACAATTATTGTGACTTTGTCCATATTTTCTACAAATTGTGCACATAGAATTAACTTGATTAATATTGCTTTCAACAATTTTCGAATTATTATATCCAAGTCCTTGTCTAACCATATTAACAGTTTGCTTTCCTAATAGCATATTCAACGATTTTTCACTTTTTGAAAATTTATCTAAAGTCGTTGACAATTGTTGGACTTGTGTTTCGAGAGATTCATTTTCGTTTAACAACTGTGTGCACTTTTTAATAGAATTCTCTCTCCTAGTATTTTCATTCTCTTTTAAAATCAGAATTTCATTTTCAAGTGATTTTATATTGATTTCTGATTTTTTAATTTCTTCTTCGAATGTTGGACACTTATCACACTTAGGGATCCTACTTTGATATGTTTTAACTAATTGGCCAACTTGTTCATTTAAATCTATCAAAGTGTCTTTTTGTGATTCAAGTTTAGCGTATTTTTCCCTAAGTCGTTCAAAACAGCCGTTTACTTCATGGAAATGAATAAGCAACTCAGAATGGGTAAGTTTCGATACCTCACTTGGCTCGTCATCGTCACTGTCAGTTGTATCACCTCGAAGACACAATTCTGCCTTTTCGACTGCCAGTGCTTTGATCATCCTCGTCTATTTCATCCCAAGTGGCTGCAAAACTTTTCTTTTTCTGTTTCTTTCCATGGCTGAATTTAATTTGTGGACAATCGGGCTTGATATGACCGGGTTTGTTGCAATTATAACAAATAATCTTTTGTTCTTCTGAGTGGTCTAATGCTTTGGCTATTCTGTTTTTTAACTTTTGGTTTAGAGCTGAATTTCAATGTTTCTGATTCCATTTTTTGAATTTCCTTATTAACAGTACTAGTTCTTCTGCACCATCATCATCGTCATCGTCGTCACTTTTAGTTGTTCCTTTGAGAGCTATCAATTTCTTTCGAGTATCTCCTCCTTCACGCTCTTCTTTGAATTTTATCTCTAGCTCATATGTGGTGAGATTTCCGATGAGTTCTTCAACTTTGAGTTGTTTTAAATCTTTCGATTCTCGAATAGCAGTTACTTTTGCTTTAAAGCTTCGTGGAAGGACTCTGAGGATTTTCCGGACTATTTCCAATTCGGTGTATTTTTTCCGAGAGCTTTTGATTTGTATACGATATTGGAAAGTCGTCCGCACATCTCTTTGACATTTTCTTCCTTCGCCATTGTAAAGTTCTCATATTCGCTGCATAGCATAGCAAGGCGGGATTCTTTGACTTGAGTCAATTCGAGTGTGTGCCATATGTAACGACCCGGAATTTTAGGCAAAAAGAATTTAATAATCTGTGTTAATAATTTAATTGGTTTGATAATTTTCTTTATAATTTCAATTTAAAATTGGCTAATTTAATCTTTTAAAGGTTAATGAATATTTAATCTGGCAATATTGATAAGAATTGTTTTTTTCAAAGCTAATGAAATATTTATTCTATTTATAATATATACATTTGGTATATATTGTGAATAGGAGATCTTTGTTTCAAATAAAAGATTGAATTTCCAAACTGTAATATATATGTATGTATATGTTATAATTTGAGTTATTTTGAAATTTATTTAATCCATTGATAATTTATAATGTATGAATATTGTAGATTAAAGCTTTGTTTTAATGTATATTTTCAAAAATTAATTTAAAGATTAATTCATTTGTTTTTAAAAGATATAAGATAATTGTTGTTTTAAAAATATGATAATTTAGAAAGGATTTAAATCAAGTCTTATTTATGTTTTCTTTAAAGTGTTTAATTTTAAATGGTATAAATGTATAAAACATAAAAGTTTTAGATTTTAAATACATATGTATAAGAATTATTTACATTTTTATTAATATTAGAATATTTCTTTAAAAGGTAAGCTATTTATAAAATAAAGGGTTACAAAGATTTCATACTTATATTTATTAAAATTCAAAAGCTCATTATCATAAAAACATTTCACTAATGTGTATAAACATTTTATGAATACATCTAAATATTTTATGAATACAATTATAACTTAAAATGATTTAATTAAAAGGGAAGAACACTTGTAAATCAAAGATGAAACATATTAACATGTTAGGGACATGTGTTAAGCAATTATGTACCATAGTGACATTTGTTCAATTTAATAACAAGCGTCTTCTTTTTTTTAAAAAATATTCACTTTCTTTACTTAAATCAAAACCAAGTTTACTAAAATATTTTTCATTTCTTTGTTTACATTTCTTAACCAAATTAATGGCAACCTGGAATATTTCCTCAGATCTGAAATTCATAACCCCAAAAGCAATATACTTCATATCAACTTCAAAACCTACAATTAAAACAACTCTCTCCAAAAATCTAAAGTCAAGTGAAACCCAGAAGCAAATCTGAGGCAAAAGTAAATCTGGAATTAAATTAAACTGTAATTTTTCAAACCTGAAACCTGCATTTCAAAAATGATGTTCAACCTGCAAAATGGGAAGTCTGCATTTCTAAAATCTGCAAATTTAAAACTGCATATGAAAATCAAGTTCAACCTGCTATTCAATTCAAATCTGCAAACAGCCTGTAACTTAAAAAGGGGAGTTCGACATCAGTTCAACCTGCATTTTCAAATAAGGATCAACAACTGAAGTTTCAACATTTTAAATCAAAAATTAAAGGCATGCATTCAGTGTTCAAGAGCCTGGAAGTACTAACCTGCTCTGTTGTAAATCTGTCCTGCAAATTTACCGAGGTGAGTAAATCTTATTTTAAAAACAGGTTTTGATTTAATCTTTGTTTGAATGTTGCATGCTAAAGTATTTGATTTAGACGATGCATATTTGTTTTCCTGCATGTAAGTTTATAAAAAAATAATAAATACAGTGAATGCCTGCATATGAATCCTGTGTTATACAGGTTTGTGTTTTTTTTTTCTTTTTAATCAATAACTTGATTTTGAATGCGATTTGGACTGTGATTTGTAAATGAAAATTGTTTGTATTCAAGTGATTGATCATATAAAAATAGGTATAGAATTTTTAGATCAATGATTTGCTCAAAAATTTCAAAATACAGTGAAAACCAAGTTTGGGCAAAATTTTATAGTTTCAATTTCTAGTTTTGAACTTATAAACGAATTATAATTGGGAAGTTAGGATTTTTAAAATTGATATCATAATTTTTAATTGAGAAATCATGTTGAAACTGGGGTTTATGTGAAATTGGGGGTTTTGTGAATTTCTGATTATCGATACATTAATTTGATTTGAAATTTGGATATAAGCTTGTGTGTAGATTGCTGGTTATAGGAAAAATACCAGGGAATTTTTCTGTTGATCGTGGTGTTCGATTTTAGAAGAACTAGGGTTTTTGTTTCGGTTGCTGCTCGGTTGGTGGTTATGACTTTTGCGACATGCATGAAGGTCCGGAAGTGATCGCATGGCTTGCGTGAGTAGCTGGAAGTTGAGAAGATGGTGTGGTGTGGATGGCTCGTCGTCTCGAGATAAGGGTGGTCGGCGGTGATCTTTTCCTGTTGATTGTTGTTTATGCGAGTTTGGCTGAAGGGCGAAATTTTGAATCGAAGAAGTTTCGTTCGATCTGGGTTGATAATCATGATGTTGGGGTTGCGTGTGATAGTGGTTGGTCGTCGAGCAGATCATCAACGGCCGGAGAAGTCGTGCAACGTGCACCGTATCTTGGCTGTGCACTGGGCAATCGAACTTTGGGGGGATGATTGGGAGCTCGAGTTTTGGTTCGTGAAGATGCTGGGTAGGACTCGAAGCTGTGTTTAGCTAGGTTTGCTTCGAGACGTGCTCGAGTTCTTTTGAAGTTTCACTCGGGTTTAACCCAAGACTTTCGGCTAGGCTAGTTTATGCTCGAATTTTTTAGGGTAGTTTGCATTCTTGCCAGTTCTGTAATGATTTACAGATTTAAATAATGTTGATTGAATGAAAAATAAAATTCAAGTTTTTATAAAGAGAAGAAAATTATAAGTTAAAGTTGTTGTTTTTGGAATAAAGCTAAATTCGTTCTTTGATGCAAATGTAAATTAAATTTTTAAAGTATTGATTGAATTTATTTTAAGTTTTAAAATTTGATTAAAATGATTTAATCTTGAAGTAATTTACTTCATTAAAGTTGGAATGTTAATTTAAAAGGGAGATGTTTGAATTTAATCAAAGTTTTAGGTAAATTATTAAGCAATGTTTTCAAATTTATTTTGAAAATTAATAAGATTAAATTAGATTGTTAATAAGAAAAGTTTAATTAAGATTAATGTTCTCTTAATTAATTAAGGATTTTGGAATTATAAGAAGTTAATTAATTGTTTAATTAGTTTTAAATAATTAGTTAATTATTTATTAAATTTTAAATAATCACTTAATTAAGAATTAATTAAGTGTAATTACTTAATAAAGTAATTAATGGTTAATTGTGAATGTAGTTACTTATGGAAGTAGTTAATGGTAATTACTCAAGGAGTATTTAGTTGAAGTGACTATTGGTTAACCACCTAATGATATTAATTAAAGAATTAATTAATATAATTGTTTTAAAGATAATTAATTATGAAGTAATTAATTTAAGAATTAAGAATTATTTTTAATGATGAGATTAATTATTTGTTAAGCAATTAATTAAGAGATTAATTAAGATTTATTAATGAAGTAATTAAAGATAATTACTTATTAAGTAATTAAGAGTTAATTACTTAATCATTTTAGTTAATTAATTAATGAGGTTATTTAATTAATGAATGAGCTTAATTTAAGTTTAAATTACTAAATGTAATTAATTAAATTGTAATTAATTAATAAAGTAATTAATTAAGAATTTATTATTTAATCTAATTGTTTAATAATTACTTAATGAAGTAATTAAGGATTAATTAATTGAATTAATAAATCAAGGATTAAAATAATTAAATTAGAAGTTAATTAATTTAGTTAAGTAATTACAAATTGTTAATTACTAATTATGATTAATTAGTTGATTAATTATAAGTTAGTTATTTAATTAATTAAAATTAATTAATAAGGATCATTAATTAATATTAATCAAGGTTAAGCGATTAATTTAAGTATGATTAATTAATTGAAATTAATTAAGATTTAATGTAATTAATTATAGTTAATTAATTAATGAATGATCATTAATTATTGTGATTAATGATAGTAATTAAAGGGTTAATTACTGAATATGGATAGGATAATTACTTGAATGTTATTAAAGATAATTAATCAAGGAGATTAATTAAAGAAGATCATTAGAGATGATTAATTAATTTATTTGGAATTAATAAATAAAGAAGGATTTAGGTAATCCAATTGGTTAAGAATTAATCAATTTTGCTTTGGATAATCGATTAATATTTGTTGATAAATTGATTTTAGATGATCAATATTGGATGGTTGATATTGGATGTTGGATGATATTGAGTGATTGATTGATATTGGATGTGATTGGATGATTTGAATGTCAATGACATGTGAGATGCTGCTGTGTGAAATGAATGTTTGTTATGAATTATCTCATGTGATAATATGATTCATCTATCTGTTTATATATCATCCTGAATATAAGTTAAACTGTTTAAACCCTTAAGTATAACTTGGACATTAAAATGGCGTTTGGTTTCGGTGAGTCCGGGATCGGGTTTCCATATTTGGAATCCGAAAACCACATCGATTCCAATTAAACGTTAGGTCATGTATCCAAGTGGAGCAAGTGAAGACTCAAGGTGTAAGGGCAATACGTCAGTATAACTCTGTGGGTGATTCCGTAAAGATTTTGACGGAATAGTGCTTATAGATTCGAGATGGTGAATTAGAGTGCAAGGGCTATGGTCGTTGACTCTGAGGGTGATTCCAATAATGAGTGCAACGAGATAGTGCCTTCGGTTTCGTTCGAACCCGGGATGAACATGTATGGATTGAATGCTTTCAGCACATCATCAGGTGAACGATGAGCATTCTAAGATAATGTGTCCTATAAAGGTAATCGTAACCTCAAGCCTCATCAACCGGGAATGGCTAAAACAGGGGAGGTGCAGCAAGGCTTCGTGGGTAGCTCCCACTGGAGAGAAAGATTTCCCCCTATCTAGAGGTCCCTTTTTTTGGTTTAGTGTGTGGTTGGTCGCGCCAACTACGGGGTTGTCTTGTTTGGGACTGTCCAGTAAGGGATGGTTCCGGCCTTGTGTTGCAGGGGAGTTAGGGTGGCTCCTCGGTACGTTGATCTAGGCCACGTACTGTAACGGGCGGTACCCCAGTAGCCCTGCCATTGATGGAAACCCATTTTCCCTACGAGACCCTACGGTTTTGATTGTATTACCCACTTTTGTGGCTAGTAGCTGGAATTTAATGAATGTAACAATTTCGGCTATTTCTTATTTACTTGAAAACCCTAGACACTATTATAATATCATTGGATTTCCTATCAAATGTTTTGGTTAGCGTAAGGTAAAAACTTTTCCATGTTTATGTGTGGGAAGTCTTACGTGATACCTTTTCTTTCAGCGATTTTCTAAAGTTAAGCAATTTTAACCCGTTTACTCACACCAGACCACTGTCTGACCCGAGTGTTTATTTTCTGTTTTATTTAAATCTTGGGTACTCATATTATGTATGAGTAGTCAAGTGGATCAGGTTAGCTTGACAAATTTTGGAGGAGACATGGAGCAGGAGGCTTCCACGTGTAGATATATTATGATTCCGCTGTGTATGTTGTGTCTGTTTCTTCTGTTGTACTTGAGTTGTATGAATTAGACAGATGTTTATGACTGTCTAATATGTGTTGTATAGTTGTGTACTCTGGTGTAATGAGGTACTATGTAATATTTTATGTTAATTATTATATTTTATTCGTTCCGCTGTGAGTTCTCTGATGTTGTTTGTGTTCTTCTTTCTCTTTCTTTTCTTCTTCTATCCCTTTCTTTCTTCAAGATGACGTGATTTCCTGGAGATAGGAAGTCGGGTCGTCACATTTGGTATCAGAGCGTTAGGTTGAGTGAATACCTAGGCTCTGTAGCGGTGTCTTTCTTGAGAGAGCGTAATTGTAATTTTTATATATATCTATATATTTATATATCTGTATCTACCTAATAGGTTGGGTTATCTGTACTGATTTTCCAACATAAATTTTAGAGGTAGATGGAGCAGTGGTGTGTGTGTGTAACACGACTACCACTGATGGAAGAGGTTCCATATGTTTGAGGTTGGAAGTATTTGTCGAGACTGTAGACCTAATACCGCCTTGAGTAAGATTTGTAGTTTGGAGTAAGGATTTCCCTGATATCCGAAGGAAATCTTTTTGAAGATTCGGAGTGTATCTTTGGAATGTAAGTTTGGATTTCGCTCGGGTAAGCGAATTTTTCTAGTGTTTGGATTTGTTGGAAGTGCAGGAGTAAGTAATGATATCCTGATAACTGCGTGATGAGATGTAGTATCCTTGGACATTTTATGAAGATGTTTTCTTTTGAAAATAGTTTGGAAGTAGTTGACGAGCAGTTTTACCTACTGCAGAAAAAACTCGTCTGTGTAGAAGTTGTTTGGATCTTTAGTAAGGAGTTTGACTGTTTTGGAATATGAGACTAAGGTCTATGAGTTGTTTCTCTCCAGGCATGGTCTCATTGTTATTCCTTAAGAAAAGCGACATATGGATGCTTGGTTCGGAGTCCGAGTTTCTTGAAGAGATGTCTGCCATCTCGGAGGTCTGTTGTGTGGTCTGTTGAAGGTTTTGGGTTTTGAGAAGCCTTTGGATTAGAAATCTTTGGTTAGCTGTGGTAGCAGTTTCAGCTCATAGTGTTCGATGTGCTGACGAGGAGATCTTTTAGCTTTGTAGTATCAACGAGGTAGAGTTTGGAAGCAGCAATGTTGGTTGTTTCTCTGGTGGTTCAAGAATCTTTGTGGTTCTCTTTCAGCAGTCCGGACTAAAGGTGGTGATGTTTTCTTGAAGGGTTAGCTTTGTTTGGAAAAGTTTAAAGCTGTTCTAATTGGTAAAGAGAGGACGGTTTCTTTGGAATCCGAATTGGGTAGGATCGCAAAAGTGACTTGCGATTAGTTGGGAATTTTCTTAAGCTATCTTGGGTGATCTGTTATTTGAGGCTGAGGATTCTCACGAGTAGTAGGAGCTACTGATGTAATATGAAGATTGTCTGCATCTGGAAGTTGAGTTTCATATTGTTTTGATTCCGGAAGCAAATTTTGGATAGTTAGCCTGATAGTTGGGTGGTTCTTAGAGAAAGGAGAGTTGGTATAGCAGCTCAGAATTATTTTTGGAATTGGAATTGGACTGATCTAGCTTTTGATTTGGATTCTATTGTAATGATGTGTGACTGAGTCAGATGAGTCACTCAGATTTTTATGGATTTGATGAACAAGGTTTCCGAATTTAGTGGATAAGTTTGTATTCGTGTTCATCAGCAGTACTCTTATCCATTTCAGAATCAGAGTTGTGCAGCGGAAGCAAGGTAGTTGCTGTGCAAGGAAAGAAGCAAGTTATGTTTGATTTGGACTTTTTGTTTCTGGAATTATCAGCATAGATTGAGCTGATCAGGAAGAGTTTGGCAGTCCAGGAATATCTGTTGAGTTATGCAGATATGAGATATGAGATAAGGAGTTTGGAATTCGATGTTGGAGACTTCTTTGTTGTTAAGTTTCCTCTGGTTAAGAGAACAGTAATTGGACAAGATTGGTTGGATAGTGCTGGGCATTTGAGATTTTTTTATATGTGTCCTGATAGGATAGCTTGAATTGCCAGTTTGGATAGCGGGAATTCATTATATTTCATGTATCTCTGAGGGAGTACGTGTATGATTGATCATCGGTTGTTGAATTTGTAGTCCAGTTGGATTTGGAAGTTGAGCTAGACTTGAGTGTAATCTGATGTTCTGTTCATATTGGTGAGTCTAGAGATGAGAAGAGCTCTGTTTTTGGTGGTGTAGTTGGTTTAGTTTCTGTAGAGCGAGTAACCCAGTGATTTGTACTTGGGAAACTCGAGATAGTGTTAGAAGATTTATTCTGATTTTTATCAGGATAATTACTTAGAGTTGTTTGTTTGATTGATTGCTATGGTTGTTAGATACTGGTTGTTAGGTGTGCTTTGCTGTTTGAAATTAAAATCTTTGCTGGGTTATTAAATTACTTTTGCTTTTAAATTTCGGGGACGAAATTCTTTTAAGGGGGGAGGATTGTAACGACCTGGAATTTTGGGCAATAAGAATTTAAAAATCTGTGTTAATAATTTAATTGGTTTGATAATTTTCTTTATAATTTCAATTTAAAATTGGCTAATTTAATCTTTTAAAGGTTAATGAATATTTAATTTGGCAATATTGATAAGAATTGTTTTTTTCAAAGCTAATGAAATATTTATTCTATTTATAATATATACATTTGGTATATATTGTGAATAGGAGATCTTTGTTTCAAATAAAAGATTGAATTTCCAAACTGTAATATATATGTATGTATATGTTATAATTTGAGTTATTTTGAAATTTATTTAATCCATTGATAATTTATAATGTATGAATATTGTAGATTAAAGCTTTGTTTTAATGTATATTTTCAAAAATTAATTTAAAGATTAATTCATTTGTTTTTAAAAGATATAAGATAATTGTTTTTTTAAAAATATGATAATTTAGAAAGGATTTAAATCAAGTCTTATTTATGTTTTCTTTAAAGTGTTTAATTTTAAATGGTATAAATGTATAAAACATAAAAGTTTTAGATTTTAAATACATATGTATAAGAATTATTTACATTTTTATTAGTATTAGAATATTTCTTTAAAAGGTAAGCTATTTATAAAATAAAGGGTTACAAAGATTTCATACTTATATTTATTAAAATTCAAAAGCTCGTTATCATAAAAACATTTCACTAATGTGTATAAACATTTTATGAATACATATAAATACTTTATGAATACAATTATAACTTAAAATGATTTAATTAAAAGGGAAGAACACTTGTAAATCAAAGATGAAACATATTAACATGTTAGGGACATGTGTTAAGCAGTTATGTACCATAGTGACATTTGTTCAATTTAATAACAAGTGTCTTCTTTTTTTTTAAAAAAAATTCACTTTCTTTACATAAATCAAAACCAAGTTTACTAAATTTTTTTTCATTTCTTTGTTTACATTTCTTAACCAAATTAATGGCAACCTGGAATATTTCCTCAGATCTGAAATTCATAACCCCAAAAGCAATATACTTCATATCAACTTCAAAACCTACAACTAAAACAACTCTCTCCAAAAATCTAAAGCCAAGTGAAACCCAGAAGCAAATTTGAGGCAAAAGTAAATCTGGAATTAAATTAAACTGCAATTTTTCAAACCTGAAACCTACATTTCAAAAATGATGTTCAACCTGCAAAAGGGGAAGTCTGCATATCTAAAATCTGCAAATTTAAACCTGCATATGAAAATAAAGTTCCACCTGCTATTCAATTCAAATCTGCAAACAACCTGTAACTTAAAAAGGGGAGTTCGACATCAGTTCAACCCGCATTTTCAAATAAGGATCAACAACTGAAGTTTCAACTTTTTAAATCAAAAATTAAAGGCATGCATTCAGTGTTCAAGAGCCTGGAAGTACTAACCTGCTCTGTTGTAAATCTGTCCTGCAAATTTACCGAGGTGAGTAAATCTTATTTTAAAAACAGGTTTTGATTTAATCTTTGTTTCAATGTTGCATGCTAAAGTATTTGATTTAGATGATGCATATTTGTTTTCCTGCATGTAAGTTTATAAAAAAATAATAAATACAGTGAATGCCTGCATATGAATCCTGTGTTATACAGGTTTGTGTTTTTTTCTTTTTAATCAATAACTTGATTTTGAATGCAATTTGGACTGTGATTTGTAAATGAAAATTGTTTGTATTCAAGTGATTGATCATCTAAAAATAGGTATAGAATTTTTAGATGAATGATTTTCTCAAAAATTTCAAAATACAGTGAAAACCAAGTTTGGGCAAAATTTTATAGTTTCAATTTCTAGTTTTGAACTTATAAACGAATTATAATTGGGAAGTTAGGATTTTCAAAATTGATATCATAATTTTTAATTGATAAATAATGTTGAAATTGGGGTTTATGTGAAATTGGGGGTTTTGTGAATTTCTGATTATCGATACATTAATTTGATTTGAAATTTGGATATAAGCTTGTGTTTAGGTTGCTGGTTATAGGAAAAATACCAGGGAATTTTTCTATTGATCGTGGTGTTCGATTTTAGAAGAACTAGGGTTTTTGTTTCGGTTGCTGCTCGGTTGGTGGTCATGACTTTTGCGACATGCATGAAGGTCCGGAAGTGATCGCATGGCTTGCGTGAGTAGCTGGAAGTTGAGAAGATGGTGTGGTGTGGATGGCTCGTCGTCTCAAGATAAGGGTGGTTGGCGGTGATCTTTTCCTGTTGATTGTTGTTTATGCGAGTTTGGCTGAAGGGCGAAATTTTGAATCGAAGAAGTTTCGTTCGATCTGGGTTGATAATCATGATGTTGGGGTTGCGTGTGATAGTGGTTGGTCGTCGCGCAGATCATCAACGGCCGGAGAAGTCGTGCAACGTGCACCGTATCTTGGCTGTGCACTGGGCAATCGAACTTTGGGGAAGATGATTGGGAGCTCAATTTTTGGCTCGTGAAGATGCTGGGTAGGACTCGAAGCTGTGTTTAGCTAGGTTTGCTTCGAGACGTGCTCGAGTTCTTTTGAAGTTTCACTCGGGTTTGACCCAAGACTTTCGGCTAGGCTAGTTTATGCTCGAATTTTTTAGGGTAGTTTGCATTCTTGCCAGTTCTGTAATGATTTACAGATTTAAATAATGTTGACTGAATGAAAAATAAAATTCAAGTTTTTATAAAGAGAAGAAAATTATAAGTTAAAGTTGTTGTTTTTGGAATAAAGCTAAACTCGTTCTTTGATGCAAATGTAAATTAATTTTTTAAAGTATTGATTGAATTTATTTTAAGTTTTAAAATTTGTTTAAAATGATTTCTTTTGAAGTAATTTACTTCATTAAAGTTGGAATGTTAATTTAAAAGGGAGATGTTTGAATTTAATCAAAGTTTTAGGTAAATTGTTAAGCAATGTTTTCAAATTTATTTTGAAAATTAATAAGATTAAATTAGATTGTTAATAAGAAAAGTTTAATTAAGATTAATGTTCTCTTAATTAATTAAGGATTTTGGAATTATAAGAAGTTAATTAATTGTTTAATTAATTTTAAATAATTAGTTAATTATTTATTAAATTTTAAATAATCACTTAATTAAGAATTAATTAAGTGTAATTACTTAATAAAGTAATTAATGGTTAATTGTGAATGTAGTTACTTATGGAAGTAGTTAATGGTAATTACTCATCGAGTAATTAGTTGAAGTGACTATTGGTTAATCACCTAATGATATTAATTAAAGAATTAATTAATATAATTATTTTAAAGATAATTAATTATGAAGTAATTAATTTAAGAATTAAGAATTATTTTTAATGATGAGATTAATTATTTGTTAAGCAATTAATTAAGAGATTAATTAAGATTTATTAATGAAGTAATTAAAGATAATTACTTATTAAGTAATTAAGAGTTAATTACTTAATCATTTTAGTTAATTAATTAATGAGGTTATTTAATTAATGAATGATTTTAATTTAAGTTTAAATTACTAAATGTAATTAATTAAATTGTAATTAATTAATAAAGTAATTAATTAAGAATTTATTATTTAATCTAATTGTTTAATAATTACTTAATGAAGTATTTAAGGATTAATTAATTGAATTAATAAATCAAGGATTAAAATAATTAAATTAGAAGTTAATTAATTTAGTTAAGTAATTACAAATTGTTAATTACTAATTATGATTAATTAGTTGATTAATTATAAGTTAATTATTTAATTAATTAAAATTAATTAATAAGGATCATTAATTAATATTAATCAAGGTTGATTAATATAAGTGATTAATTTAAATATGATTAATTAATTGAAATTAATTAAGATTTAATGTAATTAATTATAGTTAATTAATTAATGAATGATCATTAATTATTGTGATTAATGATAGTAATTAAAGGGTTAATTACTGAATATGGATAGGATAATAACTTGAATGTAATTAAAGATAATTAATCACGGAGATTAATTAAAGAAGATCATTAGAGATGATTAATTAATTTATTTGGAATTAATAAATAAAGAAGGATTTAGGTAATCCAACTGGTTAAGAATTAATCAATTTTGCTTTGGATAATCGATTAATATTTGTTGATAAATTGATTTTAGATGATCAATATTGGATGGTTGATATTGGATATTGGATGATATTGAGTGATTGATTGATATTGGATGTGATTGGATGATTTGAATGTCAATGACATGTGAGATGCTGCTGTGTGAAATGAATGTTTGTTATGAATTATCTCTTGTGATAATATGATTCATCTATCTGTTTATATATCATCCTGAATATAAGTTAAACTGTTTAAACCATTAAGTATAACTTGGACATTAAAATGGCGTTTGGTTTCGGTGAGTCCGAGATCGGGTTTCCATATTTGGAATCCAAAAACCACATCGATTCTGATTAAACGTTAGGTCGTGTATCCAAGTGAAGCAAGTGAAGACTCAAGGTGTAAGGGCAATACGTCAGTATAACTCTGTGGGTGATTCCGTAAAGATTTTGACGGAATAGTGCTTATAGATTCGAGATGGTGAATTAGAGTGCAAGGGCTATGGTCGTTGACTCTGAGGGTGATTCCAATAATGAGTGCAACGAGATAGTGCCTTCGGTTTCGTTCGAACCCGGGATGAACATGTATGGATTGAATGCTTTCAGCACATCATCAGGTGAACGATGAGCATTCTAAGATAATGTGTCCTATAAAGGTAATCGTAACCTCAAGCCTCATCAACCGAGAATGGCTAAAACAGGGGAGGTGCAGCAAGGCTTCGTGGGTAGCTCCTACTGGAGAGCAAGATTTTCCCCTGTCTAGAGGTCCCTTTTTTCGGCTTAGTGTGTGGTTGGTCGTGCCAACTACGGGGTTGTCTTGTTCGGGACTGTCCAGTAAGGGATGGTTCCGGCCTTGTGTTGCAGGGGAGTTAGGGTGGCTCCTCGGTACGTTGATCTAGGCCACGTACTGTGACGGGCGGCACCCCAGTAGCCATGCCATTGATGGAAACCCATTTTCCCTACGAGACCCTACGGTTTTGATTGTATTACCCACTTTTGTGGCTAGCAGCTGGAATTTAATGAATGTAACAATTTCGGCTATTTCTTATTTACTTGAAAACCCTAGACACTATTATAATATCACTGGATTTCCTATCAAATATTTTGGTTAGCGTAAGGTAAAAACTTTTCCATGTTTATGTGTGGGAAGTCTTACGTGATACCTTTTCTTTCAAAGGTTTTCTAAAGTTAAGCAATTTTAACCCGTTTACTCACACCAGACCCCTGTCTGACCCGAGTGTTTATTTTCTGTTTTATTAAACTCTTGGGTACTCATATTATGTATGAGTAGTCAAGTGGATCAGGTTAGCTTGACAAATTTTGGAGGAGATATGGAGCAGGAGGCTTCCACGTGTAGATATATTATGATTCCGCTGTGTATGTTGTGTCTGTTTCTTCTGTTGTACTCGAGTTGTATGAATTAGACAGATGTTTACGACTGTCTAATATGTGTTGTATAGTTGTGTACTCTGATGTAATGAGGTACTATGTAATATTTTATGTTAATTATTATATTTTATTCGTTCTTCTATGACTTCTCTGATGTTGTTTGTGTTCTTCTTTCTCTTTCTTTTCTTCTTCTATCCCTTTCTTTCTTCAAGATGACGCGATTTCCTGGAGATAGGAAGTCGGGTCGTCGCACCATATTTCCTGCGCAGTTAGACAATGTGAGACACGACTAAGTTCAAATTGATCCAACGAACAGATAATAGAATTCATAGCTTTAGCATTAATATTTTGTAATTTATTCTCTAGCTCTGTCCATTGTTCCTTTGGTTTTTTAATTTCCTGATTATCTACAGTTATAGTTGGAGTTCTATAACCTGTCCCAACAATATCCCAAGCATCAATGGTTTCCAGAAAAATTTTCATCCTATTTTTCCAAAAATCATATTCACCATTGAACATTGGTGGTCTAACTATCGATTGACCCTCAGAAAAAGCAGTATTAAAAGAAGCCATTTTAAAAATTCAACTTTTTAAAATAAAAATTGGTTTTTGTAAAATCAAATTTTTAAAACAAAAACGACTTTTGTTCCTAGCTCTGATACCACTTGTAGGATCGATTTCACCCTAGAGGGGGGGGGGTGAATAGGGTGATAGTATAAATTATAAAAATTAATTGCTGAAGCTTATAAAAGAATTTCAACACAGATCACAGAACAATAGCAGCACAGATAATAGCAGAATAATAAATGCAGAAATAGAACGACACAGAATTTACCCAGCTTCGGCAAAACCCTCCCTACGTGCTGCCCCCAAGGTTTCTACTAGAAATTAGATAGTCAGACGCTTATACACGTAAACTCGCGACACCCGCTATCGACTAAACCTAACTCTATGCTCAAAACCCTGCCACAACTCAGCCACTGAGTTGCGAATTCTCAAGCTACGACACGTAGCTTGTCCCCTAGTCACACGACTAGAAATAACAACAGTTTAAAAAAAGTTTTAAAATTTAAAAGCAAATTTAAAACAAAAATAAGATAGAGCCCTTATTTAAAAACTAAAACCCTAAAACTTAATGGCCGGCCCCTTTTATTATTTCGACCCGATCCTTCTTTATTCGTTCCTTTGGGAAAATGGCGGCCGTTCGTTCATTCCTCTCTGCTCTTAAATTAGGGATCTTCTGAAATTGAAGCGCCGCTCTGTCAAAATGATTTTAGAAGCTTCGATTCCTTTCTTCGTTCGATTATATTGTTCGCAGCTACCTCAATTTGGTCGAGTTAATTGTCCACGATTTCGGTATGTACTTTACTCCTTTTGCTTTGCTGGTTTTAATTTGCTTGAACCCGATGCTTTTAAATTGCCGATGATGATGATTGGGGTTTTAATCCTTTCACTCGATCGATGGATATTGCCAATGATGTTGATTCCTATTTATAGGATTCAACCTTCTAAATTTACGTCGTATATTACTTATTTGAATTCGTTAAAATATTTTCTCTGCCGCTTGATGATGCTTGAACGATTGATGATTAATTTGACTTTGTCAAATTCGTATATTTCACGTTTCTTGGTTGACACGGTTTTGAATTCATTTTCGTGATGACCACGGCTTCCACTCCGTTCCTTTTTCTGTTGACTTGTTAAAAACACGGCTTTGATACACGGCTATGTACATGAATTTTAGTATCACTGTAACCTGTACTTTATAGTTCGACTCCGTTCCTTTTTCTGTTATCTTGTTTGAATAAAAACACGGCTTTGACTTGGTCGGCTCCTTGATTGCTACTGCTTCGGCCTTGACTTGAGAATTGCTACATGATTCCGGCCATTGATTTATTGATTGCTTGGTTCTATTTTTGCTGTAGTCTTCAAGCATTGTTGCATTTGTGTATTCATTTATGCACCGTGTCTTGTATCACTATGTCACTTAGGTGCATTTGTTTGCACTGTGCATCGACTCGAGCTTCTAGCTAGCACTTGTTGGTACATGAGCAGTTTGCATGTTATTGTATTTGAGTGCATCTTTGCACTGTGTTTTTGATATTGGCCTGCATTTTTGAAACTCTATTTTGTTGCTTGAACTCGAATGAATAATTGCTGTGTATTTTGATTCATCCTTCGAGTCAATGAACATTTGTGGCTGCACTTCAGTCATCCCTTCATTTACCTCGGCCATGTGTTCATCTGAGTGTTGTTAGCTTTGTGCATTGTTGTGAGTAGTTTGTAGTTGCTATTGGCTTTGGTTTTCACTGTCCACATGACACTGGTCTTGGTACTTGTACTACCTGGTCTGGTTCTCTTGTGGTCTGGTTGACACTTGATGGCATTTGCTTCACTGGTGTATACTGTGTCATTTGAGTTGCTGTTCATTTTGTTGTTGCAGTCCTATATATGCTGTTCTAGTTTGAGTCTTGTGAGATTGCTTTGCTGACATTACCGGTGTCTTTGTTTATGCTATTTGATACATGTTTGAACTGGCTTGTATTTATAAGCTAGTCTTTGCATGGTTTCAAACATGTGAGTTGTTGTCTGGTTGTTGTTTGATGAAGAGGTTGAACCTGTATCATGCTTGAAGTCGTAGCCTGTACACCTGCCCTGTGTTGAATCCAGCTAATAGTTCGGGTTTGACCTTGTGCGTGTGTTGTGATTTTATTTATGTTGCACCTGAGTTGAACCTGTCTTTTTATTTGGGTTTGACCTTGTGCTCACCTGTCCCTGTAGCATTATCAAGTGTATATCGGTGTGCACGGCCTTGTGGCATGTACAGTGATTCACTGTGCATGTCACATTGTTCGTGTGTGATGAATTCAAATGTAAATGATGACGAACAACCCAAATAACTGAGGCAAATATTATTTTTGAAATTCACATTTTATTTTATATTGCAAAAATATTTCTTTTTCAATTTTACTGCGTTAGTGAATATTTTTGCAGATTGCTCAGATGCTGGATTCTAACTGGAATGAAGTTGAAGATAAAATACGAGTGTGAGTGATATGTAGTGAGGAATTTATGTAAATTAAATTGTGATGTAATTGTAATCAAAGTTGTATAGTGAATAACGAGAGCTTGAATTTGTACTATTCAAAATTGTAATAAATATTTGTTTGAATAAAATTTCTGTTTGAATTCAAATTCTGTGTAACTTATTCTGTTTGAATTCAAATTCTGTGTAATTTATTTTATTCAACAAATATTTATTTAATCTATGAAAAATAAAATAGTACATTACCAAATACATTTAAATGAATATATATATGTTTATTATCATCAAACAAAAAATCATATAAGCGCATATTCAACATTAATCATGTGATCATAATTAATTATTTTCATAATTATTTTCATTAATTGTCCTTAATTTATGATTATTTGTCCTTAATTATAAATTAATTAATCTTAATTACTACCATTAATTAAATATTTCTTAATCAATTCATTAATTAATTAATCCTTAATTTTTAATTAATTAACCTTAAATTAATAATTAATTAACCTTTAATCAATTATCCTCTAATTATTAAGTAATTATGAGTTATTTATCTTAGTTAATCATTTAATTAATATTATTATCTTTAGTTAATAAACCTCATAATTAATCACCATTAAAACATGAATTAATTCAAAAGATTAAGGTCAATTAAAATAACATTTCATCTTAATCAAAATTTTAATTACATTATTTATTTAAAATAATTAATTTTTAAATAATGTTACAAAATTAAATAAATTAAAACTTAATTACTTTAAAAATATCTTCCTCAAAATCCTTATAAATCTAAACTTAATCTAAACCATTATTTAAAAGCATGGATTTAAAAATGTTTAAAATTTAAATTTTGTTTTAAAGTAAGAACTGTTTTTACAGCAAACCCGAGACCCACTCGCATCCACCCCCGAGTCAACAAGCCGTTCACTTCAAGTTTCTCCCCAAACCAACCCGTTTGCTCTTTTCAAACTTAATTTTAGTTTAAGTTTTTAGAAAACCCGATGCATACATGAAATTATCCAAACTAAACTTCGAGCCTACACCCAAATTTCCCAAAGAACACTTCGAGTCACCAATCCTTCTTCCTCAAACCCACATCACTGACAACTCGACACTGTGCACATGCACAGTCGATCTGGCCACCTACAATCGGTGCTTCGACCTTCCATACATCGGCGATGATTTTCTCGAGCCTCACAACCACCCAGAACCCCTGAGCTATGGCGAACACGCAATCGAATTATCTGACCACACCAGGAAAAAAACCAACACTCACGAAACCACCACATGCTTCCACCTCCAACCATTAGAGGTCATGCAAACCTATCCGAAGCTTCATCAATGTCTGACACTCTGTTTCCCCCATGTCCGGTGTGGTCCGGTTTGACGACGACGCTGCAATTGAACAAATTCCGACCAATACCAAATGTGAGCTTAAACACTAGATCATCGAAATTTAGCCACCACGATGATCGGAAATTTTTTCGAGCATTTTTCTCAAACTAACCAACCTCCCAGGGAGCTTCAGCCATGATCGCGAGACGAACTAAGTCGTTGATCACCAGAAATCACCAAAAAACTCGAATCCGTTCATCCTTGCATTTCTCAATGAATGCTTGCTTAAATATTATGATTTTACTTCCAAAACTCATTATTTTCAAAAACATTTCAACTGATATATTTGAAATCAGAGATCATGATGGTTGAATTTTCGACCTATATTTGGTTTGCCTGTATTTTCAAATTTTCCAGAGAAACTTTAATTTAATTTACTTAAATTTATGTTTAGAACTTGAATCATGGTTAAACAAACAAATCCTGTTTAGATCCTAAAGTCTAATAAGGATTAGAGGAAGAGCAATCAAATTTTGAATAGGTTTGAATTCCTGTAACCTGGAACAAAGGGTACTTATGCCTGTAACTGACATGCACAATCATCTCTGTATATAAATATCTGCATATATCTGCATGAATATCAATACTTTACAATTTATTTCAAGCATCATCACAAACAACACATAATACTCCAGATCTTTAAGGGTATACTCACCTGGGTATTTTGAAACAAAAAGCTTAGGAGTTGTTTTAATTTTTGAAAATTTGAGGTGTGCTTTTGATCTGGGCTTGATTCTTGAAAATCAATCGTTGTTTGATGTTTAGGGCTTTAATTTGTTGAATTGAAGCTTTGAATTTTCTTTATCACTTTATGGCTTTGCTATTTGAAAAGATTTCCGGGCTTCATGTTTGAAATTTGTAGAAGATGTTTGAATTCCTTTGTTTTTTCCTTTTTTTGATTTTTTTTTGGTTACAGGCTTTGATTTTTTTTTTCTTAGATTTTTAAGGTTTTGAAAGTGATAAAAGAAACGAGAAGGAGGAATTAGAGGGATTATATATCTTTATTTCTATTTTTGTTAATTATTTCAAAAATACAAAATAGGATGACATTTGTTAATTTAATGATAAGATCATTACACTTGTAAATCTATTTACTTAAAATTTTAACATTTGTTGATCTATATGCTAAAAGCTTAACACTTGTCTTTTTTTATATTATATATTGATTTTAAAAATTACATTTTCTATTTTATAAATAGATTTCCTTTATTTTTATAAAGGCATTTACTTTATATTATTATATACTATTTAAAACAAAAATGTTTTAAAACTAATTACCCATTAAATAAATTACATATTTATTATTTTAAATCCAAATTATTTTACTAAGACATTTATTTAAATTTTAAATTCAAATTCAAATTCAAAGTCAAATTCAAATCTACCCATATATATGTGTATATATTTTTAAATTCAAATAATTGTAAAATATGTATTATTTTGAATTCTTAAACTCAAATGTAAATTATAATTTTATTCAGGTATACAAATCAATACTTATCTAATTTATATTGAAATTTTCAAATTAATTTCAATTTAATTCCAAAATCTATATTAATTATTAATTTTAGCTTTTAAAAAAATCGAGATATTACAGGTTCATTTAAATCAATCAATAAATCCTTCTTGATTTATTTTAAATTTACATTCCAAATCCATAAATTTCTTTCCACACCTTTAAAAGTAAACAAATATTTATTTCTAAAACAAATTTCCCTTTCCTTTATAAATCATTTGTGAATTTAAATTTCCAAATATCTACTGATATACAATTTTCAAATCGATTTTCAAATATTCATTTCAAACACCAAATCAAATTTCAAATTGATTTTCAAACATTTATTTCAAACACCAAATCAAATTTCAAATTGATTTCCAAACATTTATTTCCTTTAAAATAAATCCCTTTATTTTTCCCAAACTATTTGAACGATTTTACTAAAAATCCATTTATTAAAATCTTTCCCCATATTTTGGAATTTATTCAATAGGATTTCAAAAATCAACTTTTATACTGCTAAATTTCTTCTTTAATTACTCTAAAATGAATTTACTTAAAAAATTTCTACTTTAATTTCCAAAAATCTAATTTTATATTTCTGGTATCCTACGATTCCAAAAATATATTCGGATAAACCATAGATTTTAATAAATTCCAATCAGCAATATAATCATTCATAGATCATCAATAATCACATCACAACATGAAAATAAATTCAAATATTGAGGAATCCAGTTGGATACCTCCAACCTGCTTCCCTGCATCCACAGATGCTTGCATAACAATTAAATACCAATTCCACTTCGAGGTGTTATATCGTGGTATATGGGAGTATATCAAATCATCCACTATTATGTGGCACATAGGGTCTCATCCGCTATATAATGTGGGAAATCAATCACTCCTAATACACACACACACACACACACTATTATATATACTACCACATCCAAACAGTCAATCAATAATTGAAATTCTAATATTTTCAATTGAGTGAGAAGATCTCACCTTTGCTTTTATTTTCCAATCCATTTCCATTCCAGCTTGTTTTCTTCACAGTTTTAGACCTTGTACAAATATTTATACAGTTTATCAATATGCAAAATAAATTGAACAATAAATGACCATTGTAAAATGTATTTAACAAATAATTTGGTTTTAAAACTAATTTCCTTTAATAATATATCTTTAGTAACCAAAATAATTGATTAACCAATTAAACAAATTATTTCCTCAATATATTGATAAATTGATAAATTTAAAATATACATTTATTTTCTTTTGAAAGTACATACTGATTTATAAAATAATCTATATAGTCTTCTTCATAAAAATCAAATTCATATTAATTTCCCAACATAAAAATAAATTCCTATTATTTTATTTTTTTTCCAAAATCATACATATATACAAATTTCTATTTCGAATTTAATGTTTCCAAAACCTTGTTTGAATATATATATGTTTTCTATAAATGTCTCTTCTGTTTCCTATATATATATATATAAATATGCATGTATATATATATATTATAAGTTTTTTATATATTTAAATTGAATTAAATAAATTTTAAATACCTTATTGCTAATGAACTCCATCCACGCGAGTGACCACGAAGACAGTCGTGGCATCGCCTCATCACCGCGATTCCCATCTTGCAGAGCCATCGTGATAACACTGACGATATTTGCCGATTCCATTCCGTCGCCAACTATCGTCGAAGAAAACACAATCGACGCCGAGCACGAATCAACATCGGGCCTCACCCCCCCGACGAATCGCGAGCCCTAGCTTCTATCGCGACGTCGTTCGCTGATTCCCTATTCGAGCCTCTCGATCGATTGCAGACCTCAAGCTCCCTCGATTTCTTCATTTCCGCCTTCACTCGGCATTTATTTGATTTCGATTTGGATCGAATGATTTTAAAAGATGAGGGGGGATTTCAAGCAGAGGGAGATAGATCTGCCTTGTTTTGAAATTAAAGGAAATGCTAGGAAGACGTGAATTTGACAACAGAGTTTATTTCAATTTATTTTTAAACGAGATGTGTGTTATAGAGAGAAGGAAAAAGAAGCCATGTGTGTGGAGGGAAGAAACGTGTTTGGATTTGTCTTGTGTAAAAATATTATATATATATATATATATATATATAATATTTTTAAATTTAAATCTAAGTCGTTTAAAAAATGAAGCCTAAAATTTCGATCTCCTATTGAGGCATGCCACTAGGCGTTTACAATGTTATAGTCCCATTCTGAACGCAATGGAAAAGGTTCCGAGTCCAAATTCGATCATATGGAGAAGATAGCTTTTTGGACCAAGTTGCTAAATAAAATTGCGATAAAACTTTTAGCGCGTTTTCTTATCGTACGACCAAATGATCACTCCAAACACTATGAAAATAGAAATCTAATAATAATACAATATTACGGATTCAATGACTAGTTTCGTCGAATTCCGAGACTGTGCCCCGAAAGGCTATTTTTAAATATCGATTTAAACGATATAAATTCAAAAACTGAACAAAACATTTCCAAATCCAATTTTGAAGCTTTCATTATCTTCAGTATTATCAATATAAATTTTCTACGCCTTGAAAATATTTCTAACAGGCATAAAACTTAGGATTTAATATTTTACCCAAGTTTCAATAATTAAATTCAAAAATTTCATTGCCAAATAACCAGATATCTTTGAAATTCAAGTTAAATCAACTTCCAAATATTTAAAATCAATTAAATATTTCAATTTCAAACGTTCAAAATTCTGGGTCGTTACATGGATTAATTAATAAATGATATGTTAGCTATTGATTGCTGATTGTAGATAATAATATGTTTATTATTGCATTGTTTATTTGGATTTGATTTCCCGCTTGAAAAGAGGATTGCATAAATAACCCTGTTTTACATGGGACTTTTGTAGGAGACCCTAAGGGGTTTCTCATAATTATTAATTTACTGTTATATGCTTCTTACTTATATTCCTATATTGCTTATATTGATGTTTGGTTGAAATAATTGTGCATACTGTTTGATTGTGTAAGTGTCATTATAGAAGTTATCATAATACTATCACTTATGAAATATCATCCCCTTAAAGATTTGTGTGTTGAACTTATGCTCGTATTTTTACAAAATAAATGTTTGGTCGCGTTTTTACACTTTGGAAGTTAATTAAACTATATTTTCAAGTATTTTTGAGAATTTTGAGATAAAGGATAAGTGTTGTTTTAACTTTATAAAAGGAGTTATAAATTCAATTAACTACCCTTTTGAGATAATTAATGTTGTTTAAATTTATGAAAAGATTATAAATTTGATTAATTAGCTTTTAGGATAATTAATGTTGTTTTGAATTTATAAAAAGATTATGAATTTGATTTATTATCTACCGGGTTAATTAATGTTGTTTTAAATTATAAAGGGTTATTTACTTTAAATATTTTGTAAATACTTTTCAAGTGGGTTCATAAATATTTTATAAGTATTTGTAAGGAATTTAGAGTTTTATATATATTTTAAACTATTATTTTATCTTAAAGTAAAGGATTATTTTGAGATATTAATAGTAAACTATTTTAATTAATCATTTCAATAATGATGTTTAAGTTTAATTAGTCATTTTAATAATGATGTTAACTATTCATTTTAATAATGATGTTGAAATTAAATTAATCATTTTAATAATGATGTTTAAAGTTAATTAATAACTTCAATAAAGTTGTTTAAGTTAATATTTGTGATGTGGAAAACCAAGCCCAAGTTCATTTTTTAAAAGTTTGATTCGATTATGGAAATTATAAGAAATTTAATTTCTGTAAGCGATATTGCTTATCTAGAAATATTTAGTTATATTCTTAGCACTAAACGTCGAGGTATGTAAACTCGTTTCTGCCTCAAAGGTTAAAAATGTCGTCAAGGCAAGGCATTGAGGTAACACTTCCTTAACTGGCCTAGCTTCATTTTTAAGCGAGAGATAATACAATTTGAAATCGGCGAGTGGTGAAAGGGATATGAAATCTTATTTCCATACATGTTAATTTTGATTATTCCCAATAGAGGATTTATTGACTATCGATTCCACTATCTTTTCTGTTTTGTCGATCTAAAATGATTTTTTGCTCATTTTGTGTTTTAGTATCCTTTATCGGAAATAACTAAAACTAAAGAGCGAGTAAACATCAAGATATATGGGGCAGCTTCCATTACCGTATGTTCACATCTACTCTATATTGGATTCAGTTGTATGTGAGCAGAGGTGCGAAATACTCAGATAGTCAATAAGGTTGGCGAGTTCCGACATGTACATTTTTCGAGAGCCATCAAAGTTCTTAATCATATTTTCTAGATGGATACTTTCTGTAAGGGGATGCGCCCACCTAGTCATTGTTGGAAAATTTTCCATTCCTTATTTGATTTAGATTTTTGAGTTATTTTTCTAATTACATCGGGAAGTGCCTGGAACTCTTCTCGATGTTTAATTATTTGCGTCCATTATATAAGTTTGGATTTTGATCCTGTTTATGCCCATTCTTTCTTGGGTTTTGTTCAAATTTATTTCCATTCTTTCATCTGTGGATGTTGTTCTTGTGAAGTAAAACTCATTCCATGTTTAGCGGCCTGGCCTCATAGAATTATTATACGTTCACCATATTTCTTCAGTTCGCTTAGGTTGATTTTTCAGACTGATCCGAGTGTTATTTTGTTACAATACTCAGGTCAGACCGAGTATTTTTCCTTGGTTGTCATTGGTGGGACATGGAGCTAATGGAGTAGAGCCGGATGTTCACCTACCATAGTATTTTTATATCCGTTGTATTATTATATATACCCATAAGTAATTGTATGGTCAAGAAGTTATAACTGTCCAGGCTAATGAGGTTTGTAAATCTACCAAGTATCTTGGAGAGATAACTTTACTGTCTTTGCTATATTATATGTTGCCATTCTACTATGAGATTCTATTTTCCTGTTCTTTTTTGTTTTCCTTTTACATAACAATCCGCCTTTCTAGCATTTGGATGCTCGGTATTTGAATACCATGGATCTATTGAGCATCGAATTTTGATAGTTGAAAGGGCGGGTCATTACAAGTATAAACAGTGTACACAAGGACCAGTACAACATGTTCATTTGAATTTTTTCCAAAATCAAGTCAATAATGTGCACGAACAACCTATGACATGGACAATGTATCATTGTACATGCCATAAGGCTAAGCATATTAAAATGGCTATGCATATACACTTGTGGACATGTCAAATTTGCATACATGCACAAAACATAAGCAACATAATATAAATTTAGGTCTAAAATACAAGTGCATAGCAAAAGACATGCGCATATAAGAAAATCAAAACAAGTAACTTAATTTCAAGCACAAAACAAGTACATCAAGCACAAGATAAAGCAACCAGATTAGAAATTTCAAATACAGCAGAAACATCAAGACCAGTAGTTAGCAAGCTAAAATAAGCAAGCACAACTAGATCAAGTGAAAGTATAGGAAGGTCTAGCTCGAAGGCTTAACATAGTGCTTAGGGCAGAAATATCAAAAGTGCATAACATATTCAACAACATACACAAGCATTGTGCACAAAACAACAAAGCAGCTAATAAGATAAACTGATGCAAGAAGGGTAAACACAAACTGGTGTTACGACAAGTGTACAAACCAAAAGCCACCCACATAAATCAGCAACATGCACACGAGACAAGAACAAGCCAGACCAGGATAATGCATATAATGTCATGCACACACATAGAAGTAGTTCAGCAAAGTGCACAACGAGGTTGAGCTACCAAATAAAACAACAACACATAAGGCAACAACAAGTTTAGGAAAATATAGAAGTTAGGGACAACAAAACATTCAAAAGGCAGGTTCATCAGAGTTCAAAGCACAAGGGGAAGTTGCATCAATTTACGTACACACCTGTATGTATATACATGGAAATTAGAAGCATCTCAGATCGAACAGATACAACAAGTCAAGGAAAATGTAAATATATATGAAAATGAAACCCGATGCACAGTAGAAAGGCATATGCACAAGACATAACAACACCAAACTCAGAGAATCACCACAATGACCTGGAGTTTCAAAAACATCATATTTAAATATCTAAATCATTTAAATATTTGAATCCAAGATTTAATAAGATTAAATATGATTTTACAACCTTACTAAACACTTTTTAATTAATAACTGTTAATCCGCCTTTTTACAAGGCCACAGACAGGTGGATTTAACCAAATCGACCCTTGTTTTGTCGAAACTGGAATACAATTGACTGGAACCAGTTGGATAGATAAATGTTCAGTCAGGAATGGGTTCAATATGCATAGTTCGGCACTGAGGAGAGTAGGTTGGAACGACATTGATTGTCGCTCAGCATAAGGCATGGTTCGGCGTTGATTGCCGCTCGACATAAGGCATGGATCAGCTCGGTGGATTGTTCGGCATTGGACCTCGCTTGGCCCTGGACATCTTCGGCATGGTGGATCGTTCGGCATGATGGATCGTTCGGCATGGTGGATCGTTCGGCATGGTGGATCGTTCGGCAAAATGGGTGGTTCGGCATGATGGATGGTTCGACATGATGGATGGTTCGGCATGGTGGATCGTTCAGCATGGTGGATCGTTCGGCAAGATGGGTGGTTCGCCATGATGGGTGGTTCGAGATGATGGATGGTTCGGCATAATGGATGGTTCGGCATGATGGATGGTTCGACATTTTGGGACGTTCGACATGGTGGGTCATTCGGCATCGTGGGACGTTCGGCATAGTTGGTCGTTCGGCTTGATGGGTCGTTCGGCTTGATGGGTTTTTTGGCTTGATGGGTTGTTCGGCATTAGGTGTGGCCCGACATTGGGGAGAGGCTGTTGTGACTCGGCATTGTGATTCGACATGGGCCATTCGGCCTTGATGGGCTCAGGTTATTCAGAGAGCCCGACAACTACCTGGACATGTCTATAAATACAGCGTGTAGGAGTTTAGGAAAGGGATCTATCTCGATCTTCTCTTCTGTTCTCTGACTTTCTACTTTCTAAGACTAAGGCTGGTCTACCACTTTGTAACTGTAATCAATTGTTACATCAATAAAAGAAAACTTCTGGAGTGGACATAGGCCGGAGTTAGCCGAACCACTATATAAACCTGTTGTTCTTTACTGCTTAATTTCTATTCTGATTGTTCCTCATATTATTACCCTCTACACACACTTTATCTATTATCAGTGACTGTTAGTTGGCGCTTTCATTTACATTTGGGTGTTAGGGACCAATTTTGGCATTAGCGACCAATTTTGGCACTAACATTTTGGTGCTTTCACTGAGAATTGAACTCAGGAATTTTGGAGTTAGGAACTTGGATGCTAAGGAGCAATGGCTAGGCCGTCAACAAGGAAGCTATTAATAGGAAGAAGCCATCAAGAGGGAATTCAAGAGGTTTCCTCTGGAAATGGAGCAGGTCAAACATCCGTCTACATCACCAGAGAGGAGATGGAAGCGATGATCAAACAGCAAGTGGAAATGGTGCAGGCTCTTCTTAGGCAATTTGGACAATCAGGAACTGCAGGTACTCAAGGTCTTGGGGCTGGACCAGAGGAACTCAATTAGCAGGTTGATGGATTGACTCAACAGGGGGCATCCCCCAATCGGTAGACAACTATCAATCTAGAAGGACCGGGTCTCGGGGGCACACCACCAGGAAATGCTGGACCAATTCATGGACGGTTTCCAGTTAGCACTACACAACAAGATGCTGGCAGGAGTGTAGGAGCGCGGGATGAAGAGTATGTACCAGAATTCCCTCGATGACTCGGGGACTCGGGGGGCAACCCTTGAAGGACAATGCTGGATTAGCTGAGATCATCAGGCGAACAATGCACGAAGGTTTGACCAATAGAGATCTGGAAGGAGTAAACAAGAGTCCGTTCACTCGTGAAATCAGGATAGCTCAGAATCCGCCAGATTTCAAGCTACCTAACGTGGAAATGTATAATAGCAAAGCCGATCCAACAGATCACTTGATGAGATATACAAGACACATGGAGGTGCTGGGGTCATCGGAAGAAGTTATGGCTTGATGTTTCTCTTTGTTCTTGATGGACATAGCTGCTATGTGCTTCAGGCAGCTGGAAGAAGGATCTATTGGGACATGGACAGAGTTGGTGGACTGGTTTTTGAAGCAGTTTCGGGTATATATCAAAAGCCAAAGATTGTAATGACGCTGACATCGGTAAAACAGAGGACAGACAAATCACTCAGAGCTTTCTTAACTTGGTTCAATGCAGAGGTTGCTTCGGTGGATCGGCCGGATCCATCGATGGTTTTAATTGCGGCAGTGTCAGGAGTTAGAGAAAATTCAGATTTCAAAGTGTCACTGATACGGGACCCTCCTATGGATCTTGAGGAATTCTTTCACAAAGCTGAGAGATTCCATCGGCAGGAAGATGCATGCTCAGATATGAAGTTAAAGGAGGTGAACGCGGCTGAGGATGGAGGGCCATCCAGTGGAGGCTTGGAAAAAGATAACGATAAAGGAAAAAGGAAGCTGGATGACGAATTAGGAAAGGCTAGGAAGCGGTGGAGAGAGCAAAAATTCTCCACCTACACAGGATTGAACGAGAAACTGGAACAGATTTATTTGGAGACTCGAAATCGCCTTCCCTACCGAAGGCCGGCTATGAGAGAACAGTCCGAACGTGAGAGGGCATCAGGAAAACACTGCCTCTTCCATGATTTGGATGGGCATGATACCAACAGCTGCAGGCACTTAAAGGACATAATTGAGGAGCATGTAAGGAATGGACAGTTACGACAATACGTCGAAGCTCGTAATGCAGCGGTGGGGCGGGAGCAACCACCGTCAACCTCACACAGTGATGGTGCGAGGCATAGGAATGATGGTTGATTGGTCATCAATTGAGTGGGATATTATGAAATAAGTAGCAAACTACGGGAAAATGACCAAGTCACTTACTCATGTACGGGGACGGAGATAGCCCCTAGGCATGCTCTGAGATGATGATAAATTCAACGCTCTAGTTTGTGAAATCTACTTTCTCTTTTTTGGCTTGGACACTTGCTTTTTTCTGATTTGGTTTGAACTTCTGGTTTCGTTTGTTTCTTGGTTTGGACTTCTATTTGGGTGATTGTTTTCTGGTTTGGATTTTCGATATGGATTTTTTGTTTTCTGATTTGATCTGGATTTTGGATTGGCTTTCGACTGGATTTTTTATCTGGTTTTTGGTAAACGGTCGTCAGGTATGTGTTATACTTGGCAAGGGGTAAGTCGCTTTGTCCAAGCATGACAAATCGACTTATTCAGGTCGTCGATTACGGACTATGCTTGGCAAGGGTCCGGAGAGACCATGATACGGCCTAGGACTTAGGCCCTATATTATCGGTTACTATTTCAGGTCGTCGAGTATGGACTATGCTCGGCAAGGGTCCGGAGAGACCAGGATTCGGCCTAGGACTTAGGCCCCGTGTTATTAAGTATTATTTCAGGTCGTCGGGCACAGACTATACTCGACAAGGGTCCGGAGTGACCAGGATTCGGCTTAGGACTTAAGCCATGGCATTACTTAACGTCCATGGACACTGGACCACGATCGTTAAATGTGGATTGCATTTGGCAAGAACCCGGAGAGGTTATGGATATGAACATCGGCTATGAACGGTGAAGGATTTGGATATTGACCCGGAGAGGTCCTGGATTCGGTTATTGAATATGAATGAAACATGGACTTTGGATATTGAATTTGAGACTATTCAAAACACACCTTCCAATAGCAAGGCATTTTGGGGGGGGGGGGCAAGCGTTAACCCGCCTTTTTACAAGGCCACAGACAGGCGGATTTAACCAAATCAACTATTCATTTGTCGAAACTGGAATACAATTGATTGGAACCAGTTGGATGTATAAACGGTCGGTCAGGAATGGGTTCAATGTGCACAGTTCGGCACTGATGAGAGCAGGTTGGATCGGCATTGATTGCCGCTTGGCATAAGGAATGGTTCGACGTTGATTGCCGCTCGGCATAAAGCATGGATCAGCATCGGTGGATTTTTTGGCATTGGACCTCGCTCGGCCCTAGACATCGTTCAGCATGGTAGATCGTTCGGCATGATGGATCGTTCGTCATGGTGGATCGTTTGGCATGATGGATCGTTCGGCATGGTGGATCGTTCGGCAAGATGGGTGGTTCGGCATGATGGGTGGTTCGGCATGATGGATGGTTCGGCATAGTGGATCGTTCGGCATGGTGGATCGTTCGACATGGTGGATCATTCGGCAAGATGGGTTGTTCGGCATGATGGGTGGTTCGGCATGATGGATGGTTCGACATGATGGATGGTTCTGCATGGTGGGACGGTTCTGCATGGTGGAACGTTCGGCATGGTGGGTCGTTCGTCATAGTGGGACGTTCGGCATAGTGGGTCGTTCGGCTTGATGGGTTGCTCGGCTTGATAGGTTGTTCGGCATCAGGTGCGGCTCGGCATTGGGGAGAGGTCGTTGTGACTCGACATTGTGATTCGGCATGGGCCGTTCGGCCTTGATGGGCTCGGGTTATTTAGAGAGCCCGACAACTACCTGGACATGTCTATAAATACAGCGTGTAGGAGTTTAGAAAGGGGATCTATCTCGATCTTCTCTTTTGCTCTCTGACTTTCTACTTTCTAAGACTAAGGCTAGTCTACCACTTTGTAAATGTAATCAATTGTTACATCAATAAAAGAAAACTTCTGGAGTGGACATAGGCCGGAGTTAGCCGAACCACTATAAAAACCTGTTGTTCTTTACTGCTTAATTTCTATTCTGATTGTTCTTCATATTATTACTCTTTACATACACTTTATCTATTATCAGTGACTGTTAGTTGGTGCTTTCATTTACATTTGGGTATTAGTGACCAATTTTGGCACTAATAATAACTAATGATAGAAAATTATTTTTGAAATGCGTTTACAAAAATATACACTTTGGATAAATACCGAAATGTGATCGTAAAACAATTTGTTAAAAATCAACTCTTTTTATGCAATACAAGTTGTGTGAACATATTGCAACTTGAGTAGTTATCATGTGTAAACATATGATAATAATAAAACATATCATTATATTAACTAAATAATTATTTAAACCAAGTTGGAATTAGTAGAACTACGTGGAAACATTAAGGATAAAAGGACCCTTAAATCTCTCCTTGATTTAAGGAAAGCATGCTTGGGTAAGAGCATGGCCTTACATGCTTAGCTTCGTGCTAAGAATGGGTTTATTCACATTTATCCACTAAATTCCTAACTTTATAAATACACATGCATACACCACTTCATTTTCACAAACAATCCACTTATCCACTTCTCACTTTTCTCCACTTTCAATGGCCTTAGGCCATGCACTTTGGTATGAGTAAATGGACTGGCTGTAAGTAATAGGAGGGAAAAGGAGGAGTTTGGTGAGCTAGGAGGAGGTGGTGTGGCCTAGGGCCGTGAGCATCTATAGTGATGTAGGAAGGTGGAGAGATGCATATGCATTAGAGGAGGAAAGGAAGGATTTAGTAATGTTAAGTCAAAGTTAAAAATGTTGGAATAAGTGCGGTTATAACGATTGTTGGTGCGAAGAGATTTGGTTGGAATGAAAGTGAGTTAATCTCACTTTGATTACACTATAAATTAGTTGCAAGTTAACTTAAAATATTGCTTACTTAATCTCTTGATAATTGTTGTTAAATCACATGTTAATAAGCTTGCTCTATATTAATAGTAATAGATATTAACCACTTACAGTTCAACCCTTGATTATATACTTTAAAAAGTATATAAATTGTTAAAGTGGTTGCTTACTAAACCACTAAATTGTGATAAATTCATTTGAACATTTAAATGGATATGTTAATGTGTATATATGTTAATACAAGTTTAGTAGTATGGTTGGAACTTGGAATCATATATGTGTATGAAATTATATGGCACCAAATATTGGATTGAATACAGAATTGTTCGTATAGCGGTAGTTGCTATTAAAGCACTTTGAATCTCTTAAACTTTAACTTGTGAAAATGGTGATTTGATGACATATCTTAATAATAACATTTTGGTAACCTTTTAGTGACACTTTAAAAGTAGTCCGTCTTTGAAAATAACGTGCATTTTTGTGGAAACTTTCTTAGGGGTTTCTTTAGAAATTAATCAAGTAAATAATATATTATTCTTAATGGCAAATTTTTGAAGCATAATTCATTTATAGCTAGTTGATCGAAATGCAAAACGTTATAGCGAAATAGTCGCTATAAGTGCAGTTCGAAAAATACCATATTTTCGTGAAATTCTCTAAAACAACTAATAAATATTCTTTGGAATTTTTCTTATTGGTTTTCAACTACCCATAGTATACTAACTACTGTAAAAAGAATGATCTAAAATCATTTGTTAAGGTATTGAAAACTATACACAAAGTTGTAGCAAACATGTGATAAAACTAGTAACATAACTTAAGGCAGCAATGCCTACCATTATAAAATGAAGATATAAATTGTTCAAAAATGATATTTAAAATATGTATTTTTCTCCAATCTTTTAAGGGTTGTTTCTGACTTATAAAAGAGTGTTCTAAAATTGGTTTCAATTTTAAATATTTATATAAATTAATTATGAATTTTTAAACTAAGTAGCTTTTAAAACTAAAACTTGATTTTCTATTTATTTCGAAATTCCTTATTTTTACAAAATATTCTACATAAATAATTATCATAAATTTAAGTAGTTCTAAAATATTTTGACATATTAATAAGTATTTTGAAGATATTTCTATATATATATATATAAGTTTTAGAAATTAAATTAATTATTTTATACATATAATAAAGGAGTTTGGATTTTAACATTTAAGTTAAAATAAATAATTTAATGGAATCAACTAAAAGTTTATTGCCTTAATTAATAAGTGTGGATATGCTTTGATCTTTAAATAAATGTTTGAAATTATTAATGGATAAGTAATTAGTTTTGGGTTGTTGTAAACAGTATTTTTTGCAACACTAGTTTTTGGCCCTTATTATTAATTATACTTGAGAGTATAATTAGATATTCACTAATAGATATTTAGTAGAAAAATACAGGTAAATGTTTTTGGGTTTGTTATGGCAAAATTTTTGAGCAACACTTGTCTTTAACCCTTAAATGTAATTAAACCTTTAAAATAAGAGTTTTAAAGATAATGATTAAATGGAATGGTTTTGGGTTTGTAATAAACAATATTGTAGCAACATTTGTTTTCAACCCTTGAATTATATCTTGGAAGAAATATCATAGATCTCCAATAATGGAACTTTAAAGGTAATACAAGTATTGAACTCTTTTATGAAGAGATAGAAAATGTTATATGTTTAATTTATAAAAAGGGTGTTTATTATGACAATGTTCTGATAGTAATTATTTTAATCTCTCTAATTATATTTCAAGTAAGTACAACTTGTTAAATATTTTATGGATACACTTATACCATTGGAATAAGTATATGAATACCTAAGCAATGAAAAGGGTATAAGTGAAAAATCAAACAATATAGACAATTATGTAAAGGGAGTTTTATTAATAATAAAATATTAATAAGTAAAGAAAGTCTTGATTTATAAAAGAGAAGTTTTATTAGATAAAAAGATGTTTTCCTAATAAGAAGGGTTTTAATTAATAAATGATAAATTAATTAAAAAAAGGATTAAAAACCATTTATGCGACTTGACCATGCCTTGCATGAAATTATAGTGCAGGTATATTTACTTGCTTATGAGAAAGTATTTGGGACTTAGTTCCCTTATGCGATCATTCTCATTATTTTTGAATAAGACAAAATTCATCCACTCAATCTTGGAGAGACTGGATCGGTATGTGTTCTGCTTATCGAAAACCACTTCAAGGTTAAGATATGGGTTCTCTATTTTGCAAGCGAATGATGGAAACCATATGTGGTTCTGGAATCTTTTGAGATGATGAAATCCATACGGGATTCATTAGGTGATCGAGGTTCATTGAATTTTTTTTTAAGATGCCGAATGTAGCCTTGACATTGAGAAAATAACGAAAGACAGAGTAGGTTGCATGATCTTAGGGTTTAGCTGACCCATAATGTAACATCCCCAAATTTTATCAATTTAAAATTAGTAATTAATGTGAGTTTTGGAATATATTTGGAATTAATTTGAATTTTTCAAAATAAATAAAATAAGTGTTGATTTATATATATAAATAAGATTGTAAATTGCGTATGAGTTTAAGAATTCAAAAATATAAATATTTTAGAACTATTTGAATTTAAATTATATGAGTGTATATATATGGGTAGATTTGAATTTAAACTTGAATTTGAAATTAAAATTTAAATAAATGTCTTAGAAAAATAATTTGCATTGAAAATAATCAATATGTAATTTATTTAATATGAAATTAGTTTAAAACATTTCTTCTTTGAATTTGTATATAATAATAAGAAGAAAATGTATTTTATAAATAGGAAATATAAATATAAATTTTTTATAAAAATATTTATGCGCGCCTAAGACAAGTGTTGAAATTCTAACCTATAATTTAACAAATGTAATTCATATAATAGGTGTTTTAACAAATGTAATGATTTTATAATTTAAATTGTTCACGTGTCATTTAGTTTTATTTTTGAGGAAAATTGATAAAAATAGAAAAACAAGATTTTATATAAGCTATTTCATCTCCTCTCGCTCATTTCTTTTATGCTTCATTTTGAAAATCTGAAGCTTGAGAAAAATAAAAACTTAAACCAGATCAAACTTAGACCAGATCAAAGGAAAAAATAGACATTTGTAAAACAACTTAAAACAGAGGAAAGAAACTCAAAACTATATTCAAGTTCCAGCTCTCTGTTTTAGGTTGACAGGTGAGTAAACACCATTTTGACAGCTTTAACTGGGTTGAACTTTTGATGCTTATGACAAATGATAAGTATATGGTTGTAAGAAAAGCTTGCATGTATATTATATACATATACTTGTGTGTGCATATCAGTTATAGGCAGAAATGCCTATATTCTAGGCTAAAAAGTTTAAACCTATTTCTAAAAATTCAAATCTCTCCCTCTGTTCTTCTTTAAGGATTTGAATCTAAACAAAACTTGTTTGTTGAATCAAGACTTAAATCCTAAAAATAAATTTTTGAAAAATTGATTAAAGTTAGTTTCTAGAAAGCAGAAAATACAGGAAACCCCAATATCTATGGAAAATTCAAACATCATAATTTCGGGTTTTAAATTTATCATGCAAAACGTTTTCGACAACAAATAATTTTTGAAAGTGGAATCAGAATTTTTAAGTTAATAAACAGGGAGAAATCTTGGGTTGATCGATTTGGGGTTTTTTGATGTTTCTCGGCGATTAGAGCAAAATGAAGTATGGGGATTGCTACTGGAGGTAGCTGGGCGATGTTCGAGTCGAGGAAAAATGATCAGAAAATTTTCCGATCGTCATGGGAGAAGGTCGGAATCGATTTAGGGTTTGAAACGCATATTGGGTCATGGTCGAAAAAGGTGTTGCTGCATCATCGTCGATGGACCAGAGCCGTTCGCAATGGTGGAATTCGAAGCGTAGGGGTTTGTCGTTGTTCTGGTCGACGTTGCGTGACCTTTGACGGTCGGAGGTGGAAGCACGAAGAAGATTGGTGGATCGAACTTTTGTTTCAGGTTGGGTCAGGTTACTCTTTTGCGGCTTCGACGTAGTTTATGGTTTCTGGGTGGTCTGGAGGTTTAGTCAGGTGGTTGATGACTTGATGATGGCTGGAGTTTCGACCAGCGGTGGCCATTCTATTTGTGCATGTTCATGGTGCCAGTAGCCTTGTAAAGGGAAGGAAGGGCGGATGTCTCGAAGGGGTCTTCGGTGGATCAGGGTGCTGGCTCGAGGAGGATCTCGGGTATTTTTGAATAAACACCGGGTATAAAAAGACTTAAAAAAATCTAAGTCTAAAATGAAAAGTTGAGTTTAGTTTTGGGGACAACTCGAAGCAAATAAGGTTTTAATTCGGGGAACACCCGAAGTAGGTCTCGGGTTTGTCTTATAAAACAGTTTTTACTTTTAAAACACAATTTAAATTTTAAACATTTTTAAATCCAGGCTTTTAAATAATGGTTTAATTTAAGTGTTGGATTAATAAAAGTTTAAGAAAGATAACTTTATAAGTAATCAACTTTAATTTATTTAATTGTGACATTATTTATTAATTAATTATTTTAAATAAACAATTAAAAGTAAATTAAGATGATTTTAAATTCTCAATTAACCTTAACCTCTTATGTTAATAATGATTAATTATAAAGTTTATTAATTAAAGATTTTGAAATAATTGAATAATTAATTAAGATAAATGATCACGTAATCAATTAAAGGAAAATTAATTAAAGGTTAATATATAATTATGGTTAATTAATCATTAATTTAAGTTAATTAATTTATAATTAAAGATTAATTAATTAAGGTAATTAATTAAGGAATAATTAATTAATGAAGGTAAGTACGATTTAATTAACTAATATTTAATGAAAGAATTAACTAATAATTAAGGATTTAATTAATTAATAATTAAGATTTAACTAATTAAGGATTAATTAATTAAAATTAAGAAAAACTAATCATTAATTAAGGATGATTAATGAAAATAATTATGTGATTAATTAATTATAATCACACGATTAATTCATCTTAATTGTAGATGATTGATTATTATTGAATGTTTTGTATTGATTGATATCGCTGATTGGTGATTGTGATACCATGTGATGTGAATTGCTTTATGTTGAACTATGATATTTGTGATTTGTTTCTATGTGAATGTGAAAACCCAACGGCCCATAAAACAACATGTGAATTTCGATGCAACAGGGAGTAGATTCCAGTTGGTTATCCGAAACCCACATCGAACCTTGATGGTGAATCTTTGTGAATGATATATCCATATGTTTTTGAAATTAAGCACTCACTATTCGGTTTAGCCGGGAGAGGACCTTGTGTCATATAACCCATTTCGAATAGTGATATGACGAAATGGATAACAATTGAAGACGGTGGTGAAGACCGGGTGTCTTCGGGAATGATAGGATAACCTGTCGAATGACTCTACACTGAGTTGCTCCGGAGTTCTCCATATGTGATGGGGAATTCGATCGAGATTGTGGATGCCCGGATTGCAAGGGCTTCTTTGGAAGTGTCATCGATTTTGTTCGAACCCGGAATAGACTTGTATGGTTGTATGTTTGACATTACACTTTGAGATATAAAGCTGATTTCTTTCAAATACATTTCTGTTGGTGGCGGAGAATTTATTCTCTTAGCTTAACACCCTTCTCTGAGACGTACGAGCTCAGAGGTTATGTAGTTGACGATTATTAGTGATATACTCCTAATTTGGTAGAGTGGCATGTTGAGTGCTCATTTGTTGATCGAAGCATGGCTTTTGTGAAAAGCGTAGCTTTGTGGAGGAGACTTCGTCGAACCTCATAACCCGTTAATGGTCGAAACATGGATGTTGTGGCAAGGTTATTAGGGGTCACGCCCCTAGGGTATGTCCATTTTCTTCTGGATAAGAGGTGGTATCATGGTATGGAGCCCAAATATTTAACTGTGTGGTTGTTGCTATTTGTTGGTGAATCCCGGGATAAGGGTCGGTGACGACCGAGGATGGCATACTTGTAGGTGTTACCTAGTTGTAGAGGTAACCCGACCTTGTGTTGGCAGAGATCCAGTTTGGTTCTTGGGGGCATCCCACTAGAGGCATTCGATTTGTTAAGGAAGTTCCTTAGCCTGACCATTGATGTGAATCCAATCATTCAATACGAGCCTTGCACAGTTTTAGTTGTAGAACCTGCCATTTTACATGGTAGCTATAGTAGGCATACTATAATGGTACGTATGCCGGCTAAGATTGATATTATACTTTCGAAATGTTTTTCACACTATACACTAATAATAATATCAAAAGAGTTTTCTCGTATCAAGCATGTTTAACAATCATAAGGAGAAATCTCCCCCAAGTGTGCGATTGCATTGTGTGTGTGCCAGGAGACCTTATGATAGTTTCATTTTCCAAAAGCAAATCAGATTTCTTTTTAAAAAATTGTTTTGTACAAACAACTGTTTTTGTTTACTCATACCAATCCCATGACTGACCTGGAGTTTATTGTTTCCTTTCTAAACTCTGGATGCCCACAATTTCCACACGGGCAGCCTAGAAGCAGGTTATCCGTGTATTTTGGAGCTAGCTTGGAATCTTTTGAAGTCTTTTGAAAGCTATCGGATTTTGGAAGCTTTTGGCCTTGGAAACCTTTTGAAGTGTGTGAGTTTTTGAAGATCTTCTCAAATTCGAAGCATGTTGGGAATTTTTGAAGTCACTATTATTGTTTCGCTGTGGTTTTTTCATCCTGTTATTGTATCTTGTGTATATCACTCTGATAATGGGATCAAATTATTGTAATCGAATATTGTGATGGTATTGTATCTGCGTTGTGATCAATATCATCTTTTGTTTCCACTGTTTATATTCATCTAATGTTGTTATAAGCTCTATACGAACTGGAGTTCAATGTTTGAATCTCCAGTAGTTGAATACAAGTGAGGTATTTGATGTCGATTTTGAATCGCTGCATTTCGGGTCGTGACAAGTGGTATCAGAGCTAAAGGTTGAGTAAGAACTTTAGCTATGGAGTACAACACATTAGGTAACTCATTAGAGATAGGATGAAGTATACCCTCAAATGAGTTTAAACCGAAAGACCGATACCCTAAAATTTCTTGCTCTATTTCTTTTAAATGTTGATATTCCTTAAGATATCTCGTCCGTATACCTAAATCAAGTTTTCTTATTATCTATAGATAGTGAGAATGAGCGGGCGAAGAGGACGAGGTAGGGGACGTGGAAATACTACTACAACTGGTCAAGTCCCTGCAACAACAACTATACCTACTCAACCTCAGCCTAATCTGGCTGACTTATATCGATGTTTTTCAGTGGTAAGCCATTCACTGGCAAGGAACGTATTATCGAAGCCAAGTCTGGATTCGATCATGCGAAATAATTTTTAGAGGGTTGAAGTTGGAAGATGATCAATGCGACTAATAGCTTCTTGGCAACTCCAAGAGGAAGCTCTAGCTTGGTGGGAGACTGTTACTGTGGATGAGCCAGAAGATGAGTTCACTTGGAGTCGATTCAAAAAGGTGTTTGAGCAGCGTTATATGCTAACTGCTGGTATCTTTCGAATGTACCTGGAGTTCATGGATTTGAAGTAGGGAAGTTTATCGTTTGAGGAGTATTTGAATAAATTCAATGAATTATCTCATTTTGGTCCGGAGCTGGTGAATACACCTTTGAAGAAGAATGATAGATTTATTTGGGGAATGAATAAGAAGTACCATGAAAGGATGACGACCCACGTAAAAGAATCCTTTTTGGACTTGATCGATATGGGTTATCGATATGCTACCCTGGATATGCAGGAAGTTTCGGAAGTAAAGGGATGTTCAAGCAATCCAAATTGGAAGACAAGGGAGTTTGGAGGGAAGAAACCAGATCAAGGCAAGGAGAAGAGGAGTAATCAGGAGAAAGGCCATTATTCAAACGATTGTAAGAAGTCAAAGAAACAAGTAAAGGAATATCAGCCTGTGAAGACAAGTCGAAGAACTAAGGGATGCTTTTATTGTCACAAGCTAGGTCATGAAGCTAAAAATTGCCTGAAAAAGAAGCAAGCACAAGTAACGAAAATGTACGCAATAAAAGGTTGGTTTTATTCCAAAGAAATTGATAACTGCTCAAAGTCGTCAACAGAGTTATTACGGCCGCAAGAGAAGAGATTTAGAATCCCAGGTTGGAGATTTTGTTTTCCTCAAAGTTTCTCCAATGCGGGGAGTGTTGAGATTTGGGAAGACTGGTAAGCTGGCACCGCGTTATATTGGTCCTTTTCCTATACTAGAGAGGATCGGTCCTCCGACATATCGAGTACAACTACCCAACTGGTTATCTGGCATACACGATGTGTTTCACATTTCACATCTTCGAAAATATGTGCACGATCCAAATTGTATTATTAAAGAGGCTACTCAGCAGGATTTGGAGATCACACCAAATATGGCAGTAAAGAGAGAACCGATAAAGGTTATAGACCGTGATGAAAAGCAATTGAGGAATAAAGTTGTGAAACTGGTTAAAGTACAATGGAGTGGTGATCCAATTGACTGTACTTGGGAAATAGAGGATAACATGCAGAAGTCCTATCCCAATTGTAGAGTGGATATTTCGGCTTAGTCTGGTAAGCCATTCTCTATCTTTTTCTGTATTCTTATATTCTTTGTTTGTCTTTCTCTCTCTTTCAAATTTCGAGGATGAAATTTTTTAAAGGGGGAATCTGTAACATCCCCAAATTTTATCAATTTAAAATTAGTAATTAATATGAATTTTGGAATAAATTTGAATTTTTCAAAATAAATAAATAAGTGTTGATTTATATATATATATATATATATATATATATATATATATATATATATAAGATTGTAAATTGCGTTTGAGTTTAAGAATTAAAAAATATAAATATTTTAAAACTATTTGAATTTAAATTATATGAATATATATGGGTAGATTTGAATTTGAATTTAAAATTTAAATAAATGTCTTAAAAAAATAATTTGCTTTTAAAGTAATAAATATGTAATTTATTTAATGTGAAATTAGTTTAAAACATTTCTTCTTTGAATTTGTATATAATAATAATAATTAGAAAATGTATTTTATAAATAGGAAATATAAATTTAAAAATTTTATAAAAATATTTATGCCTGCCTAAGACAAGTTTTGAAATTTTAACCTATAATTTAACAAGTGTAATTCATATTATAGGTGTTTTAACAAATGTAATGATTTTGTAATTTAAATTGGACAAGTGTCATTTAGTTTTATCTTTAAGGAAAGTTGATAAAAATAGAAAAACAAGATTTTATATAAGTTATTTCATCTCTTCCCTCTCATTTCTTTTATGCTTCATTTCAAAAATCTGAAGCTTGAGAAAAATAAAAACTTAAACCAGATCAAACTTAGACTAGATCAAAGGGAAAAATAGAAACCTGTAAAACAACCTAAAATAGAGGAAAGAAACTCAAAGGAAATCAAAAGCAAATTTCAAACTAGAAAAACAAATTTAACAAAGCAAAGATCAAGCAACTAAAGAGGATTCAGCTCAGTAATCTAGCAAGTAAACCCATTAGGAGCTAAGCAGATCAACATCAACTACAAGCAGATAAAAATAAAATCAAATTCATAGGTCAAAAATGTATTCAAGTTCCAGCTCTCTGTTTCAGGTTGACAGGTGAGTAAACACCATTTTAATAGCTTGAACTGGGTTGAACTTTTGATGCTTGTGATAAATGATAAGTATATGGTGGTAAGAAAAGCTTGCATGTATATTATATACAGATACTTGTGTGTGTGTGAGGAACCGATTCTTTGACTTTCGAAAGTCGACGTTAATACGTCCACTGTATCAACTGTCGAACAATCGAATGCCGGAAAATCGAACCCTTAGGGTTTAAGAAGAAGAAAAAGATAGAAGAAGAAAGAAAAGCAACAGAAACAAAATCCGAATCTCACAATCGCAGCGGAACAACATATAATAGATAAATGAATAAACTTTAAAACAAAGAACTATATCAGTTATTACATTACACCACATCCTCATCAGAGTGTACAACCACAATATACAATACAACAAAACAATGAACAGTTATACAAACATGTCCTTACAAGTGAATTTACAGCGGAAAGATAATATCATATGCTAGTAATACGTCTCGCCATCCAGCTCGCCACTTGAGCTCCATAGCACTCCTGAATCCAGAATGACCTGATAACCTGACTCTAGACTGCTCGTGTGGGAAATTATAGGCACCCAGAGTTTAGGAAGAGAACAATAAACTCCAGGTCAGTCATGGGACTGGTGTGAGAACTTAAAAAAGTTATTTATCTTTTAAAACAACAACAACAAGGGAAGTGAAAAATATCCGCAATGCTTTTGGAAAATGAAACTACCATAAGGCCTCCCCGCACACACACAATGCAAACGCAGAATTAGAGGAGATTTATCCTTATGATAGTCAAAGATGCTTACTACGCAAAACAAATCATTTTTGATATTATTATTAGTGCATAGTGATGAAAAAATTTTGAAAGTATAATATAAATCATAGCCAGCATAGGTACCATTATATTATGCCTGCTATAGCTACCTCATGAGGAGGCAGGTCATACAATTGCAATCGTAAAGGACTCGTATTGTTTCTTTGGATTTCCAACAAATGGTCAGGCTAAGGAACTTCCTACTGCCACATGGGTACGCCTCTGGCGGGACGTCCCGAGAACTTAACCAGCTCTCTGCCAACACAAGGCCGGGTTACCTTTGTAACTAGGTAACTACTACACGAATATGCCACCCCCCGGTCCTTTGGGACCTTTATCCGAGGGCCCTCGATCACAAAGTAACAACCACATAGAAAATGAGATTGGAGCAATCACATAGGTTAAGCATCAGGGCTCCATACCTGACACCACCCTTTTCCAGAAGGAAATGACATACCCTAAAGGGCGCGACCCTCGTAACCTTGTCGCATATTCATGTTTCGACCATTTCCGGGGTGTGAGGTCTGATGAAGTCTCGTCCACAAAGCTAGGCACAAAGCCATGCTTTGATCAACAATGATCAATAAATAATCATCACACAGCAACACTCAGCATGCCACATTACCAAATTGGGAATATATCGCTGATAACCTTCAACTACATAACCTCTGAGCTCGTACGTCTCAGAGAAGGGTGTTATCTAAGAGAATAAATTCTCCACCGCCAACAGAAATGTATTTGAAAGAAATCTGCTTTATATCTCAAAATGTAATTTCAGACACGTAACCATACAAGTTTGTTCCGGGTTCAAACAAAACCGAAGGCACTTCAAAAGAAGCCCTTGCGATCCGGGTATTCACAATCCCGATCGAATTTCCCATCACAAAGGAAATCTCTATACCGTAGCTAACGGTGTAGAGACAATCGATAGGTCATCCTATCGTTTTCACAAATACCCAGTCTTCACCACCGGTCTTCAATGCTATCCATTACGTCGCATCACTTATTCAGAATGGGTTATATGACACAAAGGTCCTCTCCCGGCTAATCCGAATAGTGAACGCTATATTTTTAAAACACATGGATATTGGGATTTCAATTAAGTTACAACTTATTACCCAAACCCTTTCTTTCAAATGGTTTAAACAAATTACCATTTTAAGTCTTTAAACAAAAAGATTACTTCACAAAGTTTACACAGTTTCACAAAGATTTATTCCCAGATTCCTAGATAATTTCCATTTCAATTGGATTAACTCATTTAAATCTTAAATCAAGATTTTACTTATAGCTTTCAAAACTATTCACAATTCAAGTCTTTTATAATATAAAAGATACACCATTTGAAATACTCCTTTATTTCAAGTCAAATTCAACAATATTTCACAAAGATTAATTCATATCCTTCAAAACAGTTTAATTTCAAATTTATATTCTTTTAACACAAATGGGAATTTCTTCCCTTATGTGAAAGCTATTATTATTTGAAAACAGATAGTTTTTGTTTTGGGAACAACTGATTACAATTTTTTTTCATGAGTTAAAGCCACTCAAATATAAACTTGGATTTAAATTTAAAATTTCCAAAACTATATTTTAAATGGTTAAAACCCATATAAACACCTTTTATAACTTGTACAATTTTTTAGACCATAGTTCCCAAATTATTGAATTCAATTTCAAACATTGAATTCAAAATTTAAATCAAATGATTTATATTCCAATTTTATTAAGTTATTTAAAATAACTCTTATTTTTGAAATTCATCTTCAAAAAACTTTTCAATCCCAATTCCAAAACTAATTTGTATTCAAAAATTCAATCTTTAGAATTGCCAAAAATCCGTGACTTAACTGATTTCCACGTGAAATCCACATTTTGTGTGTGTATGGTGTAGTCCAAGGGTTTAACACAATAGTGCAACAACGTTCAACCATCACAGATCAAAATATAACAATATATTTGATAAGCGGTATCAACTATAATGCTTACCTTTCATTCACAGATCACATGTGTGTGTGTGTGTATGTGTATATCACAGATAAACAAATTATAGATCACAACACACATCAGGATATATCACAAAGCATCACATATCAAAGATATCAAACAATTCAACATCCAATATAATTCAAACATCCATCAGTAGGATAAATTTAATCATCTGACTAATTTAAATAAAATAAATTTCTATGAATAAAATTTGCTTGTTATGGTAAATTAATAGCCAATTTATTATAAAAACATTTTATAAATTATCCTTTCATTGATCATTAATTAACTCTTAATTAATAGTTAATACTTGATTAATTATTCTTAATTAATTATCAAAACAATTTAATTTTTGCTTAATAAATTTCCAATGAATTTACAAAATCATTTCTTTTTAAAATAAATTTCTTCAACTTATAATAATATAAATCGAAATCCATTTACTTAGCCCTTTTCCCCGTAATTTGGAATTTTATTCAATATGGTTTCAAAAATAACTTTGTCATTTTAAAGCTCCTTTTTAACTTATCTAATTCCCAAAAATAATTTTTACTATAAACTTTCAACTTGAAATTTCAAAAATCCAATGTTTATCTATTTTCGGTATCCAATGATACATATGAAATTTCAAAAATCTCAATCACAAAGATAATCACACGGTTTATAAATCAACCAACACACAACATATGAAATAAATTCAAATGTTTGAGGAATCCAGTTGGAACCCTCCAACCTATTTCCCTGCATCCAAAGACGTTAGCACAATACCAATTCCACTTCGAGGTGAAGTATCGCGGTATATGGGATTTATAAAATATTATCCGCTATTATGCGGCGCAATAGGGTCTCATCCGCTATATAATGCGGGAAATCAACTCCAAATACATATATAATACCAATTCCATTCAAGTTGGAATTATCGCGTTATATGTGTAATAAATAACATCCGCTTAATATACGGTGTATATGGTCTATTTCAAAACAATAGATAATAACTATCATCCATGCATACAATCAAGTAATTTTAAATCTAACCATTCAAAATTTAAATCGAAATAATTCGATTGAGTGAGAAGTTCTCACCTTTGCCTACGCATGCAACGTATTTTCCTTTCCCGCTTGTTTTCACGATTTTAAACCTTGTATAAACATTTATACAATTTATTAATATTCAAAATGAATTGAACAATTAAATTCCTATTGATAATCTAATTAACCCGTGATTTAATTTTAAACCAATACTTTTAATTTTAACCAGATTACTTTTAACAAATTTATCTAATTAAAATTAAACTTAAAACTAAATTTACTTGAATAAAATGTTTTTCCCTTTCAAACTACATATGTATAAATATACTTATAAAACAACCTATATAGATTCAAGATCTAATCTTTATATATAAACCTTCAACATTCAAAAATTATTTTCAAAAACTTAAACATACATTTTCAGTTTACTGTTTAAAACAAGCATGTGAATATATTTATATAATTTCTTACAACAAAACTTAGCTTACTGTAAACAATAATTTTTTTTCTTGAAACTACACCTATTAAAATAATCTATATGGGTTAAAAATATGATTTTTTATACAACTTCCAACATTTTAAAACCCTTATTTTTTTCAATCTTATATAACTTTTTTGCTTTACTGCATACCTATATATCTACTTATATATATTATTACTAAAAGAATTTTTTTTTTGAAATTTGTAAACTGTATATATATATATATACCTTGATGCAGTTAAATTAAATATATATTTTTTTCTGTCATAACAGCAGTAAATTTACTCTTACTGTGAATTATTTTCTTTTTTGTTTCTGTATGAATATATATAAATATACATATTTGAATCAATTTTAATTGAAAAAGATGAAATCGAGAATACCTTAACAACAATCAGCTCAACCCCTATCCCCTTGCCGAAACCCTAACGGCAATGATTTGAAATCGTGCCTACACCTCAGCGTCGAAAAGTCGAACACCCTGCCGCATTCCTCACCATCGCGCCTTCCCAAGCTAACGAACACGAACACCACGTTGCTGCGAATCCCTCAGATCTGCCGCCTCGATTTGAATGGCTCCAACATGCTCGACCACGCAAAATTATGCTAGCGATTGCCCATGCCCCTGCCAATCAACATCTAAACTTGTGACCCTCAGTTGCATCAACGACGACAGCCTTGCTATCGCGACCTCGACTTGCGTGATGGCGACTCAATCGCCTCCAGAAACCCGAACGAAAATCGAAGTCAATTTTTTTCATTCGAAGCCGAGATGTAGCGAATAATTTGAAGAAGAGGGAGGAATAAACGAGGCAGCCCTCATTTTTTTATTATTTTGAAATTAAACAAAAGGCTCGGCCATTATTGATTTTTTTCCTCTTCGGTTTACCTTCTGAAAAGAATGGAAGGAAGATACGTGATTTAACAGGGAGAAAAGATAACTAAGTCGACGCAATTCAGATGCTAGGGTGGCTGGAGTACAATTAGGGTGGCTGGTTTGACTTAATTTATTTATTTTATTATTATTATTATTAAATTTTCAACGCATTTGCTTATCGTATGGCAAAACGACAACTCCAAACATTACGAAAATTGAAATCCGATAATAATACAATATTACAAATCCAATGGAACTAGTTTCGTCCAATTCCGAGACTGTGCCTCGGAAAGCTATTTTTAAATATCGATTTAAACGATATAATCCGAAACTGAACAAATTACTTTTAAATTCAATTCTGAAGCTTCTATTATCTTCAGTATTATCAATAAAGATTTTCTAAGCCTTTGAAATAATTTTTTTTATAATCATCTCACAACTGAAGATTCAAATTTTTATCCAACTTCAATAAATTAAATTCAATAATTTAATCGCCAAATTCATAGTTATAATTGAAATTCAAGTTAAAATAACTTTCAAATATTTAAACTCAATTAAATATTTCGTTTTCAAATGTTCAAAATCTTGGGTCGTTACAACCTTCCCCCTTAAAAGAATTTCGTCCAGAAATTACAAGTTAGGAAGAATGATCCTTAACTCGTCTACTATTTACCCAAAACCAAATAGTTTTATCAACCTGTCAACCAAAATCTTTTTATTAGAGATTCCTTTTCATCTCAACTAACTTTCCAAAATCTTTTATAGTTTCCAAACATATTGTCCACTTCATAATTCAAATTCAAATTCAAATTCAAATTTAAATTTCAAACTTTCAAAATTTTCTCAAAATTTTTCTATCACTCTAGATTTTCGAAAAATTTCTCCAGCGTCTCCTTTGCGCGGCTAGCTCAGTACGACTATAAAATGGCACCACAGGCCCTCAAATCCCAAAAGAAAACAAAATGCCAAGCGACTCGACAAGAAAATCACCAAATTTCATACTGAAATTGAAATACGTACCTTTTTGTCGAGCAATTCAATTTTATCTTTGAAATCCAAAATCCCAATTCCATTCCTTTTAATACACCTGTATATCCTGCTAGCCATAATATCCAATTACAAAATTCAAACCATTTTGCCAATTCCATGACAAAATTTTCAATATACGCTTCTTATACATTTTTTTTTCCTATTGAAGTTATATATCCATTTTCATTAAATTTTGCATTTCCAATTTAATTTGGATTCAATTTAAAATTTCAATTTAATTTGGATTTAGTTTAACTTCTGAATGTTGAATCTATCAATTATCTTTCATTCACAACTGCACTATTTTAAATTAGTTCCAATTACTAATTCATTACAAATTCCAATTCATTTTATTCAAATTTGTTTTCAACATTCATTTTCAATTCCAGTTTTATTCTTTTATTCATTCCCAAAATTTATTTTCAATTCACTATTTTGGTTTATAACCACTTATATTTAAACTGGATTTCAAATTCCATATGAATTCAATTTACCTTCATTTATAATTACTGAATTCAATTCTTTTCATTTTTAATCAGTTTAATTTACTAAATTTTATTTCAATACTTCTTTTCATTTGATCCAATCTTGACAAAATTTTCATTTCACTTTGTTTATCACAAATTTAATTCGATTTCCCACATTCAGCTTGGATTTCATTTACTTACAATTTCAAAACGAATTTCAACATTCAATTTCACTTTCATTTACTTGCAATTGCAAATTCATTCATTCATTTTCAATTTATTTTCCATCTTAATAAATCTTATTTCAATCATTTTAGTCTATAAGACTTTTCAAATTCACCTTAATCCAAATTAGTTTAATCTGAATTTTCTAAGTTTTCAAACTTATTATTTCATAACTATTTTTAATAAAATTCCAAAGTCTTTCCACCTTTACCAAAACCATTATTGAAAACAATTCAAATTATTCTTTGAATTTCAAAACCAAACCCAAATTTCCAAACAACTTTAATTTAAAACAATCTGGCAGCAATTCCTCTTTTGGAAACTCAAAAATGAACACCGTTGATGTCACGATCACCATCGGAATCATTTTCCAGCGACCGAAAAGAGTTTAGTGCTTTCATCCCTTCAAAACATTTTTTCAAAACCTTTGGAAATCATTTTCAAACCAAAAAGGATTTAAACTTTCCAAATCTCCAAAATTTCCAAATTCTTTTCAAAACATTTCCAAATACTTCTCTGGAATTCCGTTTCAAATTATAAATCACATCTGCATTTACAATTTCCATTTGTATTTGGATTTATTTCTTAACTTTGGAGTTACGATTTCAATTTCCTATTCGATAATGAATGGTTAAAATTTAATATTATCAATTTCTAACATCCAAGCACCCATATACTATACTAATTTATGGAAAACCATTCCTTTTTATATACGAAAATAATTTTGGGTAAAATTATTTCATTTACCCTATTTTAAAAACAATACTGTATCGGTTTATCTTGTCTAAGAGTTTAGAAACCCCTATCGACGACAGCTAGCTAGACTGCATCGACCAGAATCTATAAACAATCAACTGATAAGTTAACACAATAAAAAACAATTTCATATTCATTAACAAATACGCGCTCATATCTATAATTACACTCACACTCATTTTAGAGTACTACTGACTCTATCTCTAATGAGTAACACCCAACAGAGCCAAGGTTTTCATTTAACCATATGCTCTGATACCAAATGTGAGGAACCGATTCTTTTACTTCCGAAAGTCGACGTTAATACGTCCATTGTATCAACTGCCGAACAATCTAATGCCGGAAAATCGAACCCTTAGGGTTTAAGAAGAAGAAAAAGATAGAAGAAGAAAGAAAAGCAATAGAAACAAAATTCGAATCTCACAGTCGCAGCAGAACAACATATAACAGATAAATGAATAAACTTTAAAACAAAGAACTATATCAGTTATTACATTACATCACATCCTCATCAGAGTGTACAACCATAATATACAACACAACAAAACAATGAACAGTTATACAAACATGTCCTTACAAGTGAATTTACAGTGGAAAGATAATATCATATGCTAGTAATACGTCTCGCCATCCAGCTCGCCACTTGAGCTCCATAGCACTCCTAAATCCAGAATGACCTGATAACCTGACTCTAGGCTGCTCGTGTGGGAAATTATTGGCACCCAGAGTTTAGAAAGAGAACAATAAACTCCAGGTCAGTCACGGGACTGGTGTGAGAACTTAAAACAGTTATTTATCTTTTAAAACAACAACAACAAGGGAAGTGAAAAATATCCGCAATGCTTTTGGAAAATGAAACTACCATAAGGCCTCCCCGCACACACACAATGCAAACGCAGAATTGGAGGAGATTTCTCCTTATGATAGTCAAAGATGCTTACTACGCAAAACAAATCATTTTTGATATTATTATTAGTGCATAGTGATGAAAATATTTCTAAAGTATAATATAAATCTTAGCCAGCATAGGTACCATTATAATATGCCTGCTATAGCTACCTCCTAAGGGGGCAGGTTATACAATTGCAATCGTAAAGGGCTCGTATTGTTTCTTTGGATTTCCAACAAATGGTCAGGCTAAGGAACTTCCTACTGCCACATGGGTATGCCTCTGGCGGGACGTCCCGAGAACTTAACCAGCTCTTTGCCAACGCAAGGCCGGGTTACCTTTGTAACTAGGTAACTACTACACGAATATGCCACCCCCCGGTCCTTTGGGACCTTTATCCGAGGGCCTTCGATCACAAAGCAACAACCATACAGAAAAAGAGATTGGAGCAACCACATAGGTTAAGCATCAGGGCTCCATACCCGACACCACCCTTTTCCAAAAGGAAATGACATACCCTAAAGGGCGTGATCCTCATAACCTTGCCGCATATTCCTGTTTCGACCATTTCCGAGGTGTGAGGTCTGACGAAGTCTCGTCCACATAGCTAGGCACAAAGCCATGCTTTGATCAACAAATGATCATTAAATAATCATCACACAGCAAAACTCAGCATGCCACATTACCAAATTGAGAGTATATCGCTGATAACCTTCAACTACATAACCTCTGAGCTCGTACGTCTCAGAGAAGGGTGTTAATCTAAGAGAATAAATTCTCCGCCACCAACATAAATGTATTTGAAAGAAATCTGCTTTATATCTCAAAATGCAATGTCAGACACATAACCATACAAGTCTGTTCCGGGTTCGAACAGAACCGAAGGCACTTCAAAAGAAGCCCTTGCAATCCGGGTATTCACAATCCCGATCGAATTTCCCATCACAAAGAAAATCTCCATACTGTAGCTAACGGTGCAGAGACAATCGATAGGTCATCCTATCGTTTTCACAAATACCCCTTCTTCACCACCGATCTTTAATGCTATCTATTACGTCGTATCACTTATTCGTAATGGGTTATATGACACAAAGGTCCTCTCCCGGCTAATCCGAATAGTGAACGCAATATTTTTAAAACACATGGGTATTGGGATTTCAATTAAGTTACAACTTATTACCCAAACCCTTTCTTTCAAATGGTTTAAACAAATTGCCATTTTAAATCTTTAAACAAAAAGATTACTTCACAAAGTTTACCAAGTTTCACAAAGATTTATTCCCAGATTCCCATATAAATTTCCATTTCAATTGGATTAACTCATTTAAATCTTAAATCAAGATTTAACTTATAGCTTTCATAACTACTCACTATTCAAGTCTTGTATAATATAAAAGATACACCATTTGAAATATCCTTTATTTCAAATCAAATTCAACAACCTTTCACACAGATTAATTCATAGCCTTCAAAACAGTTTAATTTTAAATTTATATTCTTTTAACACAAATGGGAATTTCTTCCCTTATGAGAAAGTTATTATTATTTGAAAACAGATAGTTTTCGTTTTGGGAACAACTTATTACAATTTTTTTTCATGAGTTAAAGCCACTCAAGTATAAACATGGATTTAAATTTAAAATTTACAAAACTATATTTTAAATGGTTAAAACCCATATAAACACCTTTTATAACTTGTACAATCTTTTAGACTATAGTTCCCAAATTATTGAATTCAATTTCAAACATTGAATTCAAAATTTAAATCAAATGATTTAAATTCCAATTTTTAGTAAGTTATTTTAAATAACTCTTATTTTTGAAATTCATTTTCAATTAACTTTTCAATCCCAATTCCAAAACTAATTGGGATTCAAAAATTTAATCTTTAGAATTGTCAAAAATCTGTTACTTAACTGATTTCCACGTGAAATCCGCATTTTGTGTGTGTATGGTGTAGTCCAAGGGTTTAACAAAATAGTGCAACAACATTCAACCATCACAGATCAAAATATAACAATATATTTGACAAGCGGTATCAACTATAACGCTTACCTTTCATTCACAAATCACAGGTATATATATATATATATATCATAGATAAAAAATTATAGATCACAACACACGTCATGATATATCACAAAGCATCACATATCAAAGATATCAAACAATTCAACATCCAATATAATTCAAACATCCATAAGTAGGATAAATTTAATCATCTGATTAACTTAAATAAAATAAATTTCTATGAATAAAATTTTCTATTTATGGTAAATTAATAGCCAATTTATTATAAAAACATTTAAATTATCCTTTCGTTGATCATTAATTAACTCTTAATTAATAGTTAATAATTGATTAATTATTCTTAATTAATTATCAAAACCAATTAATTTCTGCTTAATAAATTTCTAATGAATTTACAAAATCATTTCTTTTTAAAATAAATTTCTTCAACTTATAATAATATAAATCGAAATCCATTTACTTAGCCCTTTTCCCCGTAATTTGGAATTTTATTCAATATGGTTTCAAAAATAACTTTGTCTTTTTAAAGCTCCTTTTTATCTTATCCAATTCTCAAAAATAATTTTTACTATAAACTTTCAACTTGAAATTTCAAAAATCCAATGTTTATCAATTTTCGGTATCCAATGATACCAAAAATATATTCGGCTAACCTATAGCCTAACAATCTCAATCACAAAGACAATCACACAAATTATAAATCAACCAACACACAACATATGAAATAAATTCAAATGTTTGAGGAATCCAGTTGGATCCCTCCAACCTGTTTCCCTGCATCCAAAGATGTTAGCACAATACCAATTCCACTTCGAGGTGAAATATCGCGGTATATGGGATTTATAAAATATTATCCGCTATTATGCGGCGCAATAGGGTCTCATCCGCTATATAATGCGGGAAATCAACTCCAAATACATAAATAATACCAATTTCATTAAAGTTGGAATTATCACGGTATATGTGTTTAATAAATAACATCCGCTTAATATACGGCGTATAGGGTCTATTTCAAAACAATAGATAAGAACTATCATCCAAGCATACAATCAAGCAATTTTAAATCTAACTATTTAAAATTTAAATCGAAACAATTCGATTGAGTGAGAAGTTCTCACCTTTGCCTACGCATGCAACCCATTTTCCTTTCCCGCTTGTTTTAACGATTTTAAACCTTGTATAAACATTTATACAATTTATTAATATCCGAAATGAATTGAACAATTAAATTCCTATTGATAATCTAATTAACCCGTGATTTAACTTTAAACTAGTACTTTTAATTTTAACCCGATTACTTTTAACAAATTTATCTAATTAAAATTAAACCTAAAACTAAATTTACTTGAATAAATTATTTTTCCCTTTCAAACTACATATGTATAAATATACTTATAAAACCTATATAGATTCAAGATCTAATCTTTATATATAAACCTTCAAGATTCAATAATTATTTTCAAAAACTTAAACATACATTTTCAGTTTACTGTTTAAAACAAGCATGTGAATATATTTATACAATTTCTTACAACAAAACTTAGCTTACTGTAAATAATAATAATAAAAATTCTTGAAACTACACCTATGAAAATAATCTACATGGGTTAAAAATATGATTTTTTATACAACTTCCAACATTTTAAAATCCTTATTTTTTTCAATCTTATATAACTTTTCTGCTTTACTGCATACCTATATATCTACTTATATATATTATTATTAAAAGATTTTTTTTTGAAATTTGTAAACTGTATATATATACACCTTGTTGCAGCTAAATTAAATATATATATATTTTTCTGTCACAACAGCAGTAAATTTACTCTTACTGTAAATTTATTTTCTTTTCTGTTTCTGTATGAATATATATAAATATACATATTTGAATCAATTTTAATTGAAAAAGATGAAATCGAGAATACCTTAACAACAATCAGCTCAACCCCTATTCCCTTGCCGAAACCCTAACGGCAATGATTTGAAATCGTGCCTACACCTCAGCATCGAACAGTTGAACACCCTACCGCCTTCCTCACCATTGCGCCTTCCCGAGCTAACGAACACAAACGCCACGTTGCCGCGAATCCTTCAGATCTTCTGTCTCGATTTGAACGGCTCCAACATGCTCGACCTCGCAAAATGATGCTCGCGATTGCCCATGCCCCTGCCAATCAACGTCTAAACTTGCGACCCTCAGTTGCATCAACAACGACAGACTTGTGTGAAGGCGACTCGATCGCCTCCAGAAACCCGAACGAAAATCGAAGTCAATTTTTTTCGTTCGAAGCCGAGATGTAGCGAATAATTTGAAGAAGAGGAAGGAATAAACGTGGTAGCCCTCATTTTTTTATTATTTTGAAATTAAACAAAATGCTCGGCCATTATTGATTTTTTTTCCTCTTCAGTTTACCTTCTGAAAAGAATGGAAGGAAGATACGTGATTTAACAGGGAGAAAAGATAACTAGGTCGACGCAATTCAGATGCTAGGGTGGCTGGAGTACAATTAGGGTGGCTAGTTTGACTTAATCTTTATATATTATTATTATTACATTTTCAACGCGTTTGCTTATCGTATGGCCAAACGACAACTCCAAACATTACGAAAATTGAAATCCGATAATAATACAATATTACGGATCCAATGGAACTGGTTTTGTCGAATTCCGAGACTGTGCCTCGAAAGGCTATTTTTAAATATCGATTTAAACGATATAATCCGAAACTGAACAAATCACTTTCAAATTCAATTCTGAAGCTTCTATTATCTTTAGTATTATCAATATAGATTTTCTAAGCCTTTGAAATATTTTTTTAAATCAGCTTACAACTGAAGTTTCAAATTTTTATCGAACTTCAATAAATTAAGTTCAATAATTTAATTGCCAAATTCATAGTTATAATTGAAATTCAAGTTAAAATAACTTTCAAATATTTAAACTCAATTAAATATTTCATTTTCAAATGTTCAAAATCCTGGGTCGTTACAGTGTACATATCAGTTACAGGCAGAAATGCGTACGTTCCAGGTTTACGAAGTTTAAACCTATTTCTAAAAATTCAAATCTCTCCCTCTGTTCTTCTTTAAGGATTTGAATTTAAACAAAACTTGTTTGTTGAATCAAGAGTAAGATCTTAAAAATAAATTTTTGAAAATTGATTAAAGTTATTTTCTGGAAAGCAGAAAATAAAGGAAACCCCAATATCTATGGAAAATTCAAACATCATAATTTCGAGTTTGAAATTTATCATGCAAAATGTTTTCGAAAACAATTATTTTTGAAAGTGGAATCTTGATTTTTAAGTTAATAAATAGGGATAAATCTTGGGTTGATCGTTTTGGGGTTTTATGATGTTTCTTGGCGATCAGAGAAAAATGAAGTATGGGGATTGCTACTGGAGGTAGCTGGGCAATGTTCAAGTCAAGGAAAAATGATCAGAAAATTTTCTGATCATCGTGGGAGAAGGTCGAAATCGATGTAGGGTTTGAAACCCATATTGGGTCATGGTCGAAAAAGGTGTCGCTGCATCATCGTCGATGGACCAAAGCTTTTTGAACTGGTGGAATTTGAAGCGTAGAGGTTCGTCGTTGTTCTGGCCGGCATCGCGTGACCTCTGACGGTCTAAAATGGAAGCACGAGGAAGATTGGTGGATCAAACTTTTGTTTCAGGTTGGGTCAGGTTAGTCTTTTGTGACTTCGACGTAGTTCATGGTTTCTGGGTGGTCTGGAGGTTTGGTTAGGTGGTCGATGACTTAATGATGACCGGAGCTTCGACTAGAGGTGGCCATTCCGTTTGTGCATGTGCAGGGTGCCAGTTTTGTGTCAGTAGCCTTGTAAAGGGAAGGAAGGGTGGATGTCTCGAAGGGGTCTTCAAGGGATCAGGGTGTTGGCTTGAGGAGGATCTCGGGTATTTTTGAATGAACACCGGATATAAAAAGACTTAAACAAAAATCTAAGTCTAAAATGAAAAGTTGGGGTTAGTTTTGGGGACGACTCGAAGCAAACATGGTTTTAGCTCGGGGAACAATCGAAGTAGGTCTCGGGTTTGTCTTATAAAACAGTTTTTACTTTTAAAACACAATTTAAATTTTAAACATTTTTAAATCCATGCTTTTAAATAATGGTTTTAATTTAAGTGTTGGACTAATAAAAGTTTAAGAAAGATATCTTTATAAGTAATCAAGTTTAATTTATTTAATTGTGACATTATTTATTAGTTAGTTATATTAAATAAATAACTAAAAGTAAATTAAGATGAAATATTGGTTTTTAAATTCTTAATTAACTTAACCTCTTATGTTAATAATGATTAATTATAAAGTTTATTAATTAAAGATTTTGAAATAATTAAATAATAAATTAAGAGAAATGATCACTTCATTAATTAAAGGAAAATTAATTAAAGGTTACTTTAATATATAACTAAGGTTAATTAATTATTAATTTAAGTTAATTAATTTATAATTAAAGATTAATTAATTGAGGTAATTAATTTAGGAATAATTAATTAATAAAGGTAATTAAGATTTAATTAATTAAGGATTGAATTAACTTATGATTAAGGTTTTAATTAACTAATAATTAAGATTTAATTAGTTAAGGATTGACTAATTTAAAATTAAGAACAATTAATAATTAATTAAGGATGATTAATGAAAATAATTATGTAATCAATTAATTATAATCACACGATTAGTTCATCTTAGTTGTAGATGATTGATTATTATTAAATGCTTTGTATTCATTGATATCCCTGGTTGGTATTGTGATACCATGTGATGTGAATTGCTTTGTGCTGAACTATGATATTTGTGATTTGTTTCTATGTGAATGTGAAAGCACATTGGCCCGTAAAATGGCATGTTAATTTCTATGCGACAGCGAGTCGGATTCTAGTTGGTTATCCGAAACCCACATCGAACCTTGATGGTGAATCTTTGTGAATGCTATATCCACATGTTTTTGAAATTAAGCGCTCACTATTCGGTTTAGCCGGGAGAGGACCTTGTGTCATATAACCCATTCCGAATAGTGATACGACGAAATGGATAGCAATTGAAGATGGTGGTGAAGACCGGGTGTCTTCGAGAATGATAGGATAACCTGTCAAATGACTCTGCATTGAGTTGCTCCAGTGTAGAGATCTCCATATGTGAGGGGGAGTCCGATCGGGATTGTGGATGCTCGGATTGCAAGGGCTTCTTTGGAAGTGCTTTCTATTCTGTTCGAATCCGGAACAGACTTATATGGCTATATGTCTGGCGCTACACTTTGAGATATAAAGCTGATTTCTTTCAAATACATTTCTGTTGGTGACGGAGAATTTATTCTCTTAGCTTAACACCCTTCTCTGAGACGTGCGAGCTCAGAGGTTATGTAGTTGATGGTTATTAGTGATACACTCCCAATTTAGTAGAGTGGCATGCTGAGTGCTGCTGATCATTTTTTAATCAAAGCATGGCTTTTGTGAAAAGCGTAGCTTTGTGGACAAGACTTCGTCGAACCTTACAACCTGGTTATGGTCGAAACAGGAATGTTGCGACAAGGTTATTAGGGGTTGTACCCCTAGGGTATGTCCATTTTCTTCTAGATAAGAGGTGTTATCATGGTATGGAGCCCAGATATTTAACTGTGTGGTTGTTGCTACTTGTTGGTGAATCTCGGGAAAAAGGTTGGTAACGACCAGGGATGGCATACTTGTAGTGTTACCTAGTTACAGAGGTAACCCGGCCTTTTGTTGGCAGAGATCTAGTTTGGTTCTTGGGGGCGACCCTCTAGAGAAATTCCACTTGATAAGGAAGTTCCTTAGCTTGACCATTGATGGAAATCCAATCATTCAATACGAGCCTCGTACAGTTTTAGTTGTAGAACCTGCCATTTAACATGGTAGCTATAGTAGGCATACTATAATGGTACTATGCTGGCTAAGATTGATATTATACTTTTGAAATGTTTTTCACACTATGCACTAATAATAATATCAAAAGAGTTTTCTCGTATCAAGCGTGTTTGACTATCATAAGGAGAAATCTCCCCCAAGTGTGCGATTGCATTGTGTGTGTGTCGGGAGGCCTTATGCTAGTTTCATTTTCCAAAAGCATTCGAATTTCTTTAAAAAAAAATGTTTTGTTCAAACAACTGTTTTTGTTTACTCATACCAGTCCCATGACTGACCTGGAGTTTATTGCTCCCTTCCTAAACTCTGGGTGCCCACAATTTCCACACGGGCAGCGTAGAAATAGGTTATCTGTGTGTTTTGGAGCTAGCTTGGAATCTTTTGAGGTCTTTTGGAAGATATCGAATTTTGGAAGCTTTTGGCCTTGGAAACCTTTTGAAGTGTGGGAGTTTTTGAAGGTCTTCTCAAAATCGAAGTATGTTGGGAATTTTTTAAGTCACTGTTATTGTTCCACTCTGGTATTTTCATCCTATTATTGTATCTTTTGTATATCACTATAATAATGTGATTAAATTGTTGTAATCGAATATTGTGATGGTATTGTATTTGTGTTGTGATCAATGACATCAGCTTTTGTTTTCGCTGTTTATATTCATCAAATGTTGTTATAAGCTCCATCCGAACTGGAGTTCAACGTTTGAATCTCCAGCAGTTGAATACAAGTGAAATATTTGATGTCGATTTTTAATTGCTGGATTTTGGGTCGTGACACATAAGGGGTACATCAACTTTATATCTAGAGTATGCTTATCGATATGTTATGCAGGGGAGTTGATGATACTTGGTACACATTGTTCATGCCAGTGTTCTAATGATGGACCAGTTGTGTTTACCTTATGATATATTTTATCTAGAGGTATACAACGGTCGAACGGTATTTTCTAATCCTTGTCATAGGAGATCAGTCTTATTGAGGATGTCTCCATGGAAAATCCATTTATACGGACGTACCTTAGTGATTTTGTTTGTATACCTAAATATGTTGTCAAATGTAACCAATGTAACAATTTCAGCTATAATTTATATTTATAATATCATTAAATTTTCCTATAAAATGGTTTGATTATCGTAAGTAAAACCCCATTCTCATTTATTTGCAGCGTGGTCTTATGGGATACATTTATTCTTTAAAGGGTTTTACAAATATAATAATGCAAATTACTTGAGTTTTTTCAAGCTGGTTTACCAGATTGATCCGGCTGTTATTCTTCTTATAATGCTTAGGTCTGGCCTGTGTATATTTCCAAATTTCATTGATGATCATTGGAGCTCTTGGAGAGAGGAGTTGGATGATTACCTATCGTACATTTTATTTCTGCTGCATTACTTTGTTTATTTTTTATATATAAGCAATTGTGAGGATATGTTGTTATAACTGTCTAGGCTAATGATAGCTTAGTTTACTTCGATTATTTTATCTATACAGTTTTCCTTTGTAAAAGTATCATTCGGATATTATACGCTATCATTCCTAGTGAATGCGTGGGCATGCATAATAGGGGGTGTCAAACTGGTGAACTTGTGACAAAAGTTTTATCTCTTACCCCTACATGTCCTTTTCTGAGTTGGTTGAAATAGTCGAGATGCTGGTTGTAAAATCAAGAGAGAGGTACCATCTGAAGTCACATCCGAAAGGGTGATTCGTTAAATTTTTGTGTCAGAGCAGAAGGTTAAGCGAGAACCTTGGCTTTGGTTGGGTATAACTCATTAAGAGATAGGAGAATGGAATGCCTTATTATGAGTCTGAGTGTATGAGAGCGTATTTATTAGTTATATAACAATATTTTGTATTGTGTTGATTATTCTGCCGAATGCTTATGGATTTTTGTTGATGTGTCCGATCAACGTTATCGATAAGGATTCCTAAACACTTAAATAGAGAAACTGACACGACATTATTTTCAAAATTGGTAAACGAAATAATATCATCTAGGATTGTATTTTATATAAAAGAATAATTTTTAAATAATTAACATAGTTATATATAATGTACTTGTTTGTTAGAAAATGGTAATATTAAATAATTATCATTTATTGTTTGATTAGTCGTGTTCGCCCAGTTTATGGACATTGGATAATGTTAATTGAATTTACCTTTTTCACAACATAGGTTAGGTATATGGTAATTTTTGGAAAAATAAAACGAAGTCCTTGTGAATTAAGTTTCAAAATTTGACCATATGACATTCGACGATAATGTTGGGTCAAAAAGTTAATTTAATAAAAGTTGCGTATTATAGCTTTAAGGGAAAGGTATGATATTTAAAAGTTAAATACTTATGAAATTATTTAATATAAGAAAGTAAACTTATATAAATATGACTTATATAAATATGATCTGTATGAATATGATTTAAAAAAAGGATTTAAACTAAGAATTTATTAACTTAAATCCTGATGTTTTTGGAAATGGTTTCTAAGGGTTTTTGAGAAAACAATAACAGTATGATTTGGAACTATTCTAAAGGACTAATGTTATTAAAAGTGCTTTAAGATTTGTTCGAGTTCGAGATTACTCTCGGAAACAACAAGTCCATTCGAGAAACAAAGTATTTTTATGTTAGCTAGTTCGAATGACTCGAAAGTGACTAGAAATTGGGAAGGAGACGTGTTCGGATGGTAGACACTTCTCTTGAGTATTACCCTTCTTAGTAAAGGGAATATATGATACTATTTTGTAGAACCCAGTTTCTTGTATCATTTTTTTCTTGGTCTATACTAATATTTTCCACGGATTTCAAAAGAGAATACTTTGGAAGTTGGTTTTGAAAATGATTTTGGCTTAACCTCAAAAAGTACGATTCGATATCCAAAAGATATATATATATATATATACATATAATTTCAAATGATTTGAAATAAAATTCGGAGTTTAATTCTTAAGTTTTCAATTAGGTTATATTATGGACTCATGTATCATATGCATCAGAGTAGTTTGGTTGTGCATCTTATGATATGTAGTTTGTTAGTTTTTAATTATTGAATAAAATAGAATTTTCAATGATTTTGGACAATCGAAAACTTTTGAATTGATATAGAAATTAAACCTAAGTATTTTTGTAAAAGCATAAAAGTTGAAATTTTTATAACTCTTAATTTGAAAGGATAGTAAGTTAAAATAAGTTTAAAAATTGTTAAGCATCTTTTTTAAGTAGAACATTCAATGTTATCGGGCCAACTAATAAACATCTTTACTCTAGGGTTATCTAAGGAAAGTAGACTCTAGTTTGGAGTTTGGCTGCCAGAATCCTACTCTACCTAGCTACTTGCCTAACCTGATCGATAAAGAAGTTTGGACGATCGACTCAATTAAGATCCAAATTTATTTTGGAACTTCACCAAAATTTTAGGAAGTAAATTATAAAAGAATGTTTTGAATGTGCTCTTTGGAAGTAGTAGAGTATTATACTAGTAATAGACTTAAGTCTTGAAATATTTTTGAATGAAATTATGTTTAAGGAAATGTTTTTAAATAAAGTTGAGTGGTTATAAAAATATTTATAAACATAAGTACTGTTTTAAGAAATGTTGCATAAATGATATTAATATTACATAAGAGAAGATTTTGTGTAAATAAATTACAATTGTAAAGTAATTGGTGTATTTAAGAAACCAGCTAAATTAAGTACGTAAGTTGTACGTAGATCATTTTATTTGCATGGAAGTTCATGATCTAGGATCCGAGTACATGATTTCAAGGTGGTATGCACCCGTCCAAAAAAGTATTTTACTAGGCTATTTGACGATGAACACTTGATACAGATTCTTGAGATGAACCCTAAGTTTTCTATTGTATTTTATTGCTATGTAAGAAGAATGAAGGTGTCCAATCAAGAAACCATATCGGAGTCCGCACTAAAGAAGTTAAGTGAGATATACTAATTCGGAAGTGAAATCTACGCGATCGAGAAAGTGGTCAGATCAATATTGTGTAGAAATGATATATTATATACACGCACACATACACACACACATACACGTCATACAAGCTTAAGTATAATTACATACTGTGCCTTTTGGTTTGTGGCGAGTTCAAGAAATGACTCTTCGGATTGTTTAAGGTAATATGAATAATCGACTAAGTGATAACCTAAGACTATGGAGCGAAAGATGCACTTAGTAGTTTATTTATCATCCTTACGCGATGAGAAGATTTTTGGCATGGGCAAACCATTAGCCTAGTTTGTTAATAAAAGTAATATTACAAAGTATTATTATACGGTTGTTTCTTGGATTGTTTGTGTTGGAATTTCGAGGATGAAATATTCTAATGAGGGAGAATGTAATGACCCAGAATTTAGAATACTTTGTATTTATATATCTAAATCATCTAAGTATTTGAGTCCAAGATTTAATGCAATGAAATGTGATTTTATAACCTTATTAAAGACTTTTTAATTAATAACTAATATTAAAAAAATTATTTTGAAATGCGTTTACAAAAATACACAATTTGGATAAATATTGAAAATGGGACAGGAAAATATTTTGTTAAAAATTAACTTTTTTATACAATTCAAATTGTGTGAACATATTGTAACTTGAATAGCTATCATATGTAAACATGTGATAATAATAAAACATATCCTTATATTAACTAAATAATTAATTAAAACATCTTGAATTAGTAAAAGTAAGTGGAAACACTAAGGACAAAAGGACCTTTAAATCACTCCTTGATTTAAGGAAACAACGCTGTCACGACTCAAGATTTTCAACCACCGAAAATCGACATCAATGAAAGAGGGTGCAGATTAAGGATCTAAAGGCTAATTTAATACTAGAGGAGAGGAGGTAGTGTTTAATGGATTCTAAGACTTATATGGACTAATTTAAACTTGTGTCATAAAAAAATGCAGAACTTAATCACAAAACAATCACAGGATCAAACATAGACGCAGAAAGTAAATAAAAAGCAGTAAGAGGAATGAATACACCGAATTTTATACTGGTTCGGAGTTACTCTACATCCAGTCATGTACCAAGGCAAACACCTCATACAGATTTTTATTATACCAATGTTGAGGTTACAATCTTAAATTTCTAAAGGCCTTGAGGTACCCTCCTGTCTCACGAGTCCGGGGCAAACTCTCTTGACTTACGGGACACAAGATCACCCAATTGATTTCCAGGAACAATCACACCTTATAGAGAGTTTCGAAAAACTTTTGATTACAAATTGATCCTATAACTCTGAATAGCACTTTGATATTCGAGAGAGGGCAGAGAATCAAACAAGAATGAGATTCTAATTTGATCCACTTGAAAATCTACCAGAATTTCGGCACGATCTTAAAAATATGAAAATTTTAGAATATGGATTTGTGAAGAAGAAGGAGTGAATAAAGTAAGAAAATAGTTAGTTAAAAAATTCATTTGTGAAGGCTATTTATAGAGTACCAATGGTCATAACCATTCGTGAAGAGATCTAAAGGAATAAACACTTCTTTTGCAAATTAAAACTTTTGAATACAACGACCACCATGTCAACATGGGGTATCCCATGATGCCGACATCCCTTAGTTAAAAACAATGTAAAATTTGTTTTAAAAATTGTGTAGAAAGGAAAACAAGATAAAATGATTCTGGAGTAAAATAAACTAATTTTGCTATGTTTTAAAATAATGAAGAGCAGAAAAATATATTTTTTAGAACGTATATATAAATTTAATTTTTAATCTCAAGTGTGTATACATATTATAAAAAAATATTTAAAAATCAAAGGATAGTTTTAAAGACAAACGAAGTTTAAAACAAGAGTTTATTTAAAACAAAAAAAAGAATATTTTAAAGCTAAAACATCTTTTTGAAAATCATTTGAAAAGAAATTTTTAAGGCTAAAACATTTTGAAAAACGGTTTTGAAAATCATTTTGAAAAACCATTTTGAAGTAGTTTTGCAAGCTTCTTCCTGAAGAATATCTCATCACATCAGGAATCGAGAACTTGTACAAAACCAGGATGTTCGTGGGTTTATAAGCCACTTGTCGTAGGTTTATAAGCTACTTGTCATGGGTTGACAAACCACTAAGGAGGTAGAAATAGGTTCCATCTCAAATGAAGTTTTAACAAAAACTAGACACTTATCTTAAAATCTTGATCTTGATACTCATGAGTCTTCAAACTTGATTTCTTCATTCTTGATCTTTATACTGTACAGTCTTCAATAATCAGTACCTACCTTATATATATCCTGCATAATAATATTCATATATATCCAGACAATAGTATTAGTATATAAGTTATAATAAAATAAGTTATAAAGGTTGTTGCCATCAAAACACCATCTCCAATTCCTAACAATCTCCCCTTTTTCGATGATGACAACGTTATAAAATCTACTTACCACTTCGATCATACCATAACTGCCCCTTACTCCAAGCCTACTATTTTATATAACTTCTCCCCCTTTTTCATCAACAAAAAAAGTAACCTATAAACCTTGAATTTAATAGAAAATGAGATAAGCAAACATATGACATAAGTTAAATAACTATGTATGAGTGAAATATAGTATCCTAAGTTAAATGGAATTCAAGATTTTTATACACCAAAGATTGTTTCTAGAAGAATATTAACACTTATATAAAAATTAACAAACCAATATACAATCTAGAAAGTGAAAAAATGCTTAACGAGGACCCTTAACTATTGGTGATCTATGGACCAAACAATTTGGACAGTGGAGACAAAAGTTTCCACATTTTCGACCAAGTTCCCATTAATGTCTAAAAGGACCTCTCCAATGTAAATAATGCCACCGTCTTCATCCATATTAGCATTAGGATTTGACAGAGGATGTTCTTCTTCTTGATCTTCTTGTGGTTCTTCTAAAGGCTCTTCTTCTTCGAAATTCATGGCTTGTGATGATTCTTTTATGACAATGGGATTGGCATGGTTATCCATAAGGATATTTGTAAATTCCTAAGGATTCTGCCTTGTCTATCTTGTTCTTTAGCCATTCGCAGTTGACTCACTTGAATCTCAGTCATCATTTGAAGAAAATCTTTCATCTTCTCTTGTAATTTGATGACTCGAACGTGTATGGAACGTTGAAAAGGACCAGAATGAGGAGAAATGGGTGAAAAAGGTTTATTATTAGAAGAGGAAGCCATCAATTTTTGGTTTTAGAAGTTTATTACAGAGAATAGAATAGAGAAAAGGAGTAAAATACGAAATATATAAAAATATAACTTCATAACTAATTTTAGAGGGAAATTTAAATTTAAAAATCTCGGCCTGCATATCGACATAAGTGGATGGGTCATGTCAACATGCCTAGTTCAATTTTTAAGAATTTTTTTATTTATATTAATTATTAACTATACTTGTATTATTTATAATTTATATTTCAGTTCATGAATATATACCTAATTCTCTTCTAAATTTAGTAAAGTTTTGTTCATTTAATGGTTTGGTAAATATATCAGCAATTTGTTTTTCAGTATTAATATATTCAAGAGTTATGACTTTTTTTACTTATATTATCTCTAAGAAAATAATGTCTAATATCAATATGTTTTGTTCTAGCATGATGAGTTGGATTCTTAGATACATTTATTGCATCAGTATTATCACAATAAATTGGTGATTTAGTTATAGTTAATCTAAAATATTTTAAAGTTTGTTGCATATATATAACTTGAGAACAAGCCAAAGTAGCAAATATATACTCTGCTTCAGTTGTTGACAAAGATACAGTGTTTTGCTTCTTACTAAACCAGGAGACCATAGAATGTCCTAGAAAGTACAAGTTCCACCTGTACTTTTTCGGTCTGATTTACAACCAGCATAATCAGCATCACAATACACAATTAAATCAAATACATCGTTTTTAGGGTAAAATAAACCATAATATAAAGTATATTTTACATATCTTAAAATTCTTTTAACAGCTTTTAAATGAGTTTCTTTAGGTTGAGATTGGTATCTTACACAGAGACAGACACTATGCATAACGTCGGGACAACTTGTTGTTATATAAAGCAATGAACCAATCATTCTCCTATATAACTTGTAACGACCCAGAATTTTTGATAATTAGAATTTGAATATTTAATTAATTTTAAATATTTATAAGTGAATTTATAAGTCAAATAAATTTTTATTTTGAATAATTGGATTTAATTGGATAATTAAATCGATAATTTAATATGTTAAATTATGGAAATAATTGAGAATTGGGTTAAATATGATTGAAAATGATTTGTAAAATTTTATTTTATCATATTGAAGTTAGAATGATATTTTAGAACTTTTAAAATCGAATTAAAAGTTAATTTGTGAAAATTGAATATTTTAATATTTAATAATCGACTGTAAAATAGTCAATTTTTGAACAGTCTCAGAATTGAACGAAACCAGTTCCATTGGATCCGTAATAGTTAGTTATTACCGGATTTAAATTTTCGTAGCAATCGGAGTTATCGTTTGATCGTGGCAGCTCGAAACGCATCGATTTATTTTTAATTTTAATTTGGCGAGTTAAAATAGCCATTTTTCAAAAAGTCTCGGATTTCGACGAAACCAGTTTCATCGGATCCGTAATGTGATATTATTGTATGGTTTCAAATTTCGTGTCAATTGGATTTACCGTTTGTCCGGTGCAAGCTAAAACGCCTAGAAAATCGTTTAAATCGGTTTAATTTAAATCGATCGTTTGTTGCCATAACTCGCACAGATGACTGAATTAGCTCCCGAAACACGTTCCATTGTGTTCGGAACGCGGGGTAAACCTTAGAAACGCCAACCGGCACGCTTCGTTTGGAGTTCGAAAAATTTCGATGAATAGTAAATTGGGCGATTTTCTATATAAGCACCTCTCTTCTCTCATTTGCAAACAAAGGCCCAAACCCTAGGGTTTTGAACTGCAGCCGCCACTTATAATTCAATGGCCAGAAATTCACCATCTTCTCTCCTCAATCACTCTCAATCCATCAAGAATTACGCGAAGTGTTCAACATGAAACTTGTAGAGCTCGACGAGAGCTTTCAATCCATACGGTGATGATCATGTTTAGCGAAGCAGAAAGGGGGAAATATGGCCGCGTTCTCTACAGGTTCGGCACGCATTTTGAGGGTGTGGGGGGGGGGGGGGCCGAGCTTCATGCTGGGGATGGTGAAGGTAGCTCTTGCAATGGGCTTCAATATGGAGGTGGTTTGATGAAGTTTCGATGCTCGAGGTGATGGTAATTTGTAACCCTAGTTTGATCTTCATGGGTTCATGTGCGTATTATTAACTGGAACGTGAATGAGGAGAGGATGGAAGAAGGGGAGTGACGGTCCTGATGGGGGGAGGTTGGATCCAAGGGCTATGATGGCTTGGGTATAAAATTATAAATAATATGTTGTAAATTATAAGTTAAAAATCGTGTAACTTATAAATTGCATATCTTTTTCATACGAGGTCGAAAACGCACGAAACCAGTTGCGTTGGAATCGTATGGACGAGCACTACGCGATGAAATTGGATTGGAGTCGTTTGGAGTTAGTGAGAATTTTGGGTAAAATTAAACGTATTCGAAATAAATCGCTAAAACGAAATTAAAACCAAGGTGAGAACTTCTCACTCAATCGAATCAGTTTCGATTTTATTTTAAATAGTTAGATTTAAAATTATTGAATGCATGTTTGAATGATGATTGATATTTATTGATTGTTAAAATAGACATTATACGCCGTTAGTAAGCGGATGTTATTTATTAAAAACATATACCGCGAATATTTCATAAACAGTGAAATTGGTATTATATATAATAGCAATATATATATATTGGCATATGTATATATTTGAGTTATTGATTTCCCGCATTTGTTTAGCGGATGAGACCCTATTGCGCCGTCTATTAAGCGGATAATATTATAAATCCCATATACCGCGATAATTCCGTACTGGAGCGAAGTTGGTATTGTGCTAATGTTTGTGGATGCACGAAAACAGGTTGGAGGGATCCAACTGGATTCCTCAACAGTATTTATTTGATTTCAGATATTTTGATATTTGATGGATTATCATATCGATATATGATATCGTTGTTTTAATGATTGACTATTTGGTGTGTAGCATCATTGGACCAAATTTTGGAAATTTAAAAGAGATTTTAAAGTGATTTTTGAAAATATACTATATGTTTGGAAATTGATTCATTTTAAATGAGTAAACGATATGATTTTTTTAAAGTTATAAAAATTATGATTTTTGAGAAATATAGTTAAAAACTGATTTTTGAGAATATGATGCTAATGATTTTATAAAATAGTTTAATCGGGATTTTTGAATTTATTGTGAAAAGTTTAAATATAGGATTTATAAAATTTATTTATTTTATAAATCAGAATGATGAAATTATAAAGGAGATTAAAGATGTTTTAAAAGAATAATATACATTGATTTATATTAAGAGATTTATAAATGGATATTTATAAATTGAAATATTGACATTATAAAACGAGTTTTTATAAGTGTTTGAATGAAGTGAAAATGATTTTTTTTAAATGAATGAAATTTATAGAATTATAAACGGTGAAGTTATAAATGGAATTTTATAAGCAGTAGATTTATAAATTTTATAAAGTTATTAAAAGAATGGTTTTGGATAAATAATTGAATCTTATAACTTATAAGATTTATAAGTATGAAGTTCAAAGGAACGATTTTTGCAAGCAAATAAATTAGAAGTATTTAACTTATAATATGGACTTTTGGTTCAAAATTGAGATATAAAGTGAATAGGTTAATAAAGGAATTTATAAACGTTGTTTTATAAATTCGCAAACGACTTATTTTAAGAAGTAAATTGTTGGAACTTAGTAATGGAGTTATATTCACGTTTTTGACTATGAATAATCCTTTGAAATAAAATGAATAAAAGGATGAAATTGTTAATGTAGTATATTCACGTTTTTGAATAGTGAATAATATGTTAAAGAAATTATTTTAGAATGTGATGTTTTAAATAGAATTAAAACGATCTAACGATGTTTTAAAATGTGTTGAGATTCGAAACCATAGATTTCAACATTTATTGTTGAAATAGACGTTTTCGAGAAATAAAAGGAAATAGTGGACTATAACATTGTTGTTATAGTAAATGATTTCCGAAAGGAAATGTTTTGTATAGTATTGGGATTTATATATCTATTTTAATTTCGAATCCCTATACTAGTGATTTTGGGTTGTCGTAACAATGTTTTACGCAACATTCGTTTTGGCCCAAATAAATATGTTTAAGAGCATGATTTCCTTAAAGAATGAAATATATACTTAATTTCGATTTAAGTATATTGAATATTTTCCAAGTGTTGAAAATAAATGGATTTGTGAATTACTTATTAATAAATAAGTATGGAAATGTTTTCCAATATGAAGTGAATATTTAGAATTTATCTTTTTGGAAGATAAATTTAAAATGGATAATTGAAATCGTATATGCATGAATATTTTGGAATATAAATTCACTATTGAATTTATAAAAGGAAGTGGAAATTGTTTAAAAATAAATATTGATTTATTTTTGACATATTAAAATTATATATCTTGTAAAGATATTTTGGAAAATAAATAATTTGGAAAATTATTTGGAATCTGGTGATGTGTGCATATCCATTGATAGTTCAATAACCGACTATCAATATTTCCCTTTGAATGGGTAATTGATGTGATTTGTTTGAATTTGAATGCCACATTTATTTTTGAATAAGCGCTCACTATTCGGGTTAACCGGGAAAGGACCATGGAGTCGTATAACCCATTCCGAATATGTGATACGTCGTTATGAATCGCATTGAAGATCGGTGTTGAAGACCCGGTATTTGCGAAAGCGATAGGATGACCTGTCGATTGTCTCTGCACTGAGTTGCAACGGTATAGAGACTCCCTAAGTGATGGAAAATCCGATCAGGATTGTGAATATCCGGATTGCAAGGACTTCTTTGTAAGTGCCTTCGGTTTTGTTCGAGCCCGGAACAGACTTGTATGGATAGTATGCCTGACATTACAAGTTGAGATATAAAGCCGATTTCTTTCAAATATATTTCTATTGGTGGCGGAGAATTTATTCTTTTAGCTTAACACCCTTCTCTGATACGTACGAGCTCAGAGGTTATGTAGTTGAATGTTATCAGCGATATATTCCCATTTTGGTAATGTGACATGCTGAGTGTTGCTGTGAAATGATCATTGTGTTGATTATGTGTGATAGGATCGTTTATTTGATCGTCTATCTTGGTGATCATTTCTATGATCATTTGTTGACCCAAAGCATGGCTTTTGTATAAAGTATGTTTTTGTGGACGTGACTTCGTCGAGCCTCACACCCCGTGAATGGTCAAAACAGGAAAGATGCGGCAAGGTTATGAGGGGTAGCGCCCTTTAGGATGTGTGCATTTCCTTCTGGAAAAGGGTGGTATCATGGTATGGAGTCCAGATACTTACTCATGTTGAAAAAACTTTGTTATGATTGTGTGAATTGATTACGAGCGCTCGGTAAAAGGTCCCAAAGGACCGGGGGATGGCATATTCGGTCAGTTGTTACTCAGTTAGGGGTAACCCGGCCTTGTGTTGGTAGAGATCCGGTTTGGTTCTCGGGGATGTCCATCCAGAGGCATTCTCATGTGGCAATGGGAAGTTCCTTGGCCTGATCATTCGTTGGGAATTCAAAGAAACAATACGAAACTTGTACGGTTTTAGTTGTATAACTTGCTATGGAATGTGGCGGTAACCTGCTATTGAACATAGTTAGCTATAGTAGGCATAGTTCGGAATGTCTATGTTGGCTAAGATTTATATTCTACTTTCGAAATGAATTTTTTCCTACACTATGCACTAGTAATAATATCAAATGTTCTTTTAAATGCGTATCAAGCATCTTTGACTATCATAAGGAGAAATCTCCTCCGATTCTGCGTTTGCATTGTGTGTGTGTGCGGGAGGCCTTATGGTAGTCTCATTTTTAAAAGCATTGCGAATTGACTTTAAAAATATTCCTCTATTTTGTTTTTAAAGATAAATAAACTGTTTTGAGTTCTCACACCAGTCACATGACTGACTCGGAGTTTATTGTTTTCCTTCCTAAACTCTGGGTGCCCACCAATTTCCACACGGGCAATCAAGAGTTAAGGTTTATCAGGAATTTAGGAATTGCTAGAGGCAAGCTGGATGGCATGGCGTATTACTAGTATATAGTATTTCTTTTCCGCTGCACTGTTTGTTGTTGTACACTCTGATGATATGATGTAATGAAATGTAATGTGTAAAATGTAATAACTGATATAGTTCTTTGTTTAAAGATTATTCATTTATTATTATATGTTGTTCCGCTGCGAATTGTGAGATTCTGATGTTGTTCTGTTGTTTTCTGTCCGTTCTATTTTCTATTTATTTTCTACTTTCTTTTCCCTCTATTTTCTATCTTTTCTATCTTTTTCTCTCTTCTTCTCTCTCTTTCTTTTTCTTAAACATTGATAATTCGTATTTCTGTTCATCTTGAATTAATCTATGTAGATTAGTGTATATTCAAGGAGTACGGATTTGCGGGTCTTCACAGGTGGTATCAGAGCATATGGTTAAGCGACAACCATGGTTCTGTTGGGTATTACTCATTAGAGATAGAGTCAGTAGTGCTCTAGAATGAGTTTGAGTGTAATAATAGCTATGAGAGCGTATTTGTTAGTGAATATAAAATTGTTTTATATTGTGATGATTGGTTTGTTGAGTGGTATATAGATTCTGGTTAATACGAGTAATTAACGTTGTTGACAGGGATCTCTAAACACTTGTATAGAACAATTCGGCACAATATTGTTTTAAATTGGGTAAATGAAATAATTTTACCTTGATTATATTTTGTATATAAAAGAAATGATTTTTCAGAATTATTAAAAGTGTATATAAGTTGATTGTTTAGTTGTTTGAATAATCTAAATAAAAGAATAATTGTATAAGCAAATGAATTATAAGAATTGAATTATAATTAAAGTGATTTACAATTGTGAAATAAACTTATATATATAAGAAGTGAAACTATATGAATATATTTATGAATATGAGTTGCAAATAGAAAATGAAATTTAAAGTTAAATGGAATATAACTTAAGAGATGTTGAATGAAGTTGATATTGATATCAAAGTAAATTAATAAAGTGAAGTGATAAATATGAACTTGAGTTATTTAAAATGAAATTCAACTTTAGTAATTGAATTGAATGAATGGATTGAATGTTAATCAATTAAATGTGAATAATTGATATGAAATAATGAATGTATGTGTAATTCATTAAGGGTTAATGAAATTGGAAGCTATGTAATTGAATTCAAATTAGAAGTAAATAAATTTGAATGGAATTGAATTTGATTTGGAAGTGAACCAACTTGAATATGGATTAGTGAATATAAACTAATTGAAAATGAATGTTAGTAAGAACATTCACTGTAATGAATCAAATGTGATTAAATTGAAAACCATTCCATTGAATATTAATGAGGATATGAATGAATATTTATTGGTTATGGATGATAGTTGATTGATGTTTGCGTTTGTTGTTTTGTTTCAATTTCTATGTTGACATATATAGTTATTATGTTGCTATATGTTGTATATTGATACTATTTTCATATATGCATGTTCTCATGTTGTTTGTGGAGTGATTAGTAGGTGCGGATCGCGTTTGCTTCGCATTTGGAGCTCGCTTTCGCGCTATATTAGCCGTATATGCTTGCTAATAAAATATAAGGTACATATCTCGGATTACATACCGTACTTTTATACTTTTTTCCCCTGCGGGATGCCTCATTACTTGATGAGATGTATATTTGTGATATATATACTGTCATTTTTTTTCGGATCGAGCCGCGCAAAGGAGACTATGGCGAATTTTTCCGAAAATTTAAGGCGTTAGAAAATTTTTTGAGAAAATGGAAAATTTTTGAAAACTTTAACTTTGATTTGGAATTGAAAGTTAAACAATAGTAGTTGTTTTTGAAAAGATAACTAAGTATGATTTGAAAACTTAGTAAAGTATTGTAAGAAGTTTAACTATGAATTTTGGGAAAATTAATGGATTCTATAACTTTTCTTCCTTGTTAATTTCGAGGACGAAATTCTTTTAAGGGGGGAAGATTGTAACGACCCAGAATTTTTGATAATTAGAATTTGAATATTTAATTAATTTTAAATATTTATAAGTGAATTTATAAGTCAAATAAATTTTTATTTTGAATAATTGGATTTAATTGGATAATTAAATCGATAATTTAATATGTTAAATTATGGAAATAATTGAGAATTGGGTTAAATATGATTGAAAATGATTTGTAAAATTTTATTTTATCATATTGAAGTTAGAATGATATTTTAGAACTTTTAAAATCGAATTAAAAGTTAATTTGTGAAAATTGAATATTTTAATATTTAATAATCGACTGTAAAATAGTCAATTTTTGAACAGTCTCAGAATTGAACGAAACTAGTTCCATTGGATCCGTAATAGTTAGTTATTACCGGATTTAAATTTTCGTAGCAATCGGAGTTATCGTTTGATCGTGGCAGCTCGAAACGCATCGATTTATTTTTAATTTTAATTTGGCGAGTTAAAATAGCCATTTTTCAAAAAGTCTCGGATTTCGACGAAACCAGTTTCATCGGATCCGTAATGTGATATTATTGTATGGTTTCAAATTTCGTGTCAATTGGATTTACCGTTTGTCCGGTGCAAGCTAAAACGCCTAGAAAATCGTTTAAATCGGTTTAATTTAAATCGATCGTTTGTTGCCATAACTCGCACAGATGACCGAATTAGCTCCCAAAACACGTTCCATTGTGTTCGGAACGTGGGGTAAACCTTAGAAACGCCAACCGGCACACTTCGTTTGGAGTTCGAAAAATTTCGATGAATAGTAAATTGGGCGATTTTCTATATAAGCACCTCTCTTCTCTCATTTGCAAACAAAGGCCCAAACCCTAGGGTTTTGAACTGCAGCCGCCACTTATAATTCAATGGCCAAAAATTCACCATCTTCTCTCCTCAATCACTCTCAATCCATCAAGAATTACGCGAAGTGTTCAACATGAAACTTGTAGAGCTCGACGAGAGCTTTCAATCCATACGGTGATGATCATGTTTAGCGAAGCAGAAAGGGGGAAATATGGCCGCGTTCTCTACAGGTTCGACACGCATTTTGAGGGTGTAGGGGGGCCGAGCTTCATGCTGGGGATGGTGAAGGTAGCTCTTGCAATGGGCTTCAATATGGAGGTGGTTTGATGAAGTTTCGATGCTCGAGGTGATGGTAATTTGTAACCCTAGTTTGATCTTCATGGGTTCATGTGCGTATTATTAACTGGAACGTGAATGAGGAGAGGATGGAAGAAGGGGAGTGACGGTCCTGATGGGGGGAGGTTGGATCCAAGGGCTATGATGGCTTGGGTATAAAATTATAAATAATATGTTGTAAATTATAAGTTAAAAATCGTGTAACTTATAAATTGCATATCTTTTTCATACGAGGTCGAAAACGCACGAAACCAGTTGCGTTGGAATCGTATGGATGAGCACTACGCGAAGAAATTGGATTGGAGTTGTTTGGAGTTAGTGAGAATTTTGGGTAAAATTAAACGTCCGTTTAATTTTATTCGAAATAAATCGCTAAAACGAAATTAAAACCAAGGTGAGAACTTCTCACTCAATCGAATCAGTTTCGATTTTATTTTAAATAGTTAAATTTAAAATTATTGAATGCATGTTTGAATGATGATTGATATTTATTGATTGTTAAAATAGACATTATACGCCGTTAGTAAGTGGATGTTATTTATTAAAAACATATACCGCGAATATTTCATAAACAGTGAAATTGGTATTATATATAATAGCAATATATATATATATATATTGGCATATGTATATATTGGAGTTATTGATTTCCCGCATTTGTTTAGCGGATGAGACCCTATTGCGCCGTCTATTAAGCGGATAATATTATAAATCCCATATACCGCGATAATTCCGTACTGGAGCGAAATTGGTATTGTGCTAATGTTTGTGGATGCAGGAAAACAGGTTGGAGGGATCCAACTGGATTCCTCAACAGTATTTATTTGATTTCAGATATTTTGATATTTGATGGATTATCATATCGATATATGATATCGTTGTTGTCGTGATTGACTATTTGGTGTGTAGCATCATTGGACCAAATTTTGGAAATTTAAAAGAGATTTTAAAGTGATTTTTGAAAATATACTATATGTTTGGAAATTGATTCATTTTAAATGAATAAACGATATGATTTTTTTAAAGTTATAAAAATTATGATTTTTGAGAAATATAGTTAAAAACTGATTTTTGAGAATATGATGCTAATGATTTTATAAAATAGTTTAATCGGGATTTTTGAATTTATTGTGAAAAGTTTAAATATAGGATTTATAAAATTTAATTATTTTATAAATCAGAATGATGAAATTATAAAGGAGATTAAAGATGTTTTAAAAGAATAATATAAATTGATTTATATTAAGAGATTTATAAATGGATATTTATAAATTGAAATATTGACATTATAAAACGAGTTTTTATAAGTGTTTGAATGAAGTGAAAATGATTTTTTTTAAATGAATGAAATTTATAGAATTATAAACGGTGAAGTTATAAATGGAATTTTATAAGCAGTAGATTTATAAATTTTATAAAGTTATTAAAAGAATGGTTTTGGATAAATAATTGAATCTTATAACTTATAAGATTTATAAGTATGAAGTTCAAAGGAACGATTTTTGCAAGCAAACAAATTAGAAGTATTTAACTTATAATATGGACTTTTGGTTCAAAATTGAGATATAAAGTGAATAGGTTAATAAAGGAATTTATAAACGTTGTTTTATAAATTCGCAAACGACTTATTTTAAGAAGTAAATTGTTGGAACTTAGTAATGGAGTTATATTCACGTTTTTGACTATGAATAATCCTTTGAAATAAAATGAATAAAAGGATGAAATTGTTAACGTAGTATATTCACGTTTTTGAATAGTGAATAATATGTTAAAGAAATTATTTTAGAATGTGATGTTTTAAATAGAATTAAAACGATCTAACGATGTTTTAAAATGTGTTGAGATTCGAAACCATAGATTTCAACATTTATTGTTGAAATAGACGTTTTCGAGAAATAAAAGGAAATAGTGGACTATAACATTGTTGTTATAGTAAATGATTTCCGAAAGGAAATGTTTTGTATAGTATTGGGATTTATATATCTATTTTAATTTCGAATCCCTATACTAGTGATTTTGGGTTGTCGTAACAATGTTTTACGCAACATTCGTTTTGGCCCAAATAAATATGTTTAAGAGCATGATTTCCTTAAAGAATGAAATATATACTTAATTTCGATTTAAGTATATTGAATATTTTCCAAGTGTTGAAAATAAATGGATGTGTGAATTACTTATTAATAAATAAGTATGGAAATGTTTTCCAATATAAAGTGAATATTTAGAATTTATCTTTTTGGAAGATAAATTTAAAATGGATAATTGAAATCGTATATGCATGAATATTTTGGAATATAAATTCACTATTGAATTTATAAAAGGAAGTGGAAATTGTTTAAAAATAAATATTAATTTATTTTTGACATATTAAAATTATATATCTTGTAAAGATATTTTGGAAAATTATTTGGAATCTGGTGATGTGTGCATATCCATTGATAGTTCAATAACCGACTATCAATGTTTCCCTTTGAATGGGTAATTGATGTGATTTATTTGAATTTGAATGCCACACTTATTTTTGAATAAGCGCTCACTATTCGGGTTAACCGGGAAAGGACCATGGGGTCGTATAACCCATTCCGAATATGTGATACGTCGTTATGAATCGCATTGAAGATCGGTGTTGAAGACCCGGTATTTGCGAAAGCGATAGGATGACCTGTCGATTGTCTCTGCACTGAGTTGCAACGGTATAGAGACTCCCTAAGTGATGGGAAATCCGATCAGGATTGTGAATATCCGGATTGCAAGGACTTCTTTGTAAGTGCCTTCGGTTTTGTTCGAGCCCGGAACAGACTTGTATGGATAGTATGCCTGACATTACAAGTTGAGATATAAAGCCGATTTCTTTCAAATATATTTCTGTTGGTGGCGGAGAATTTATTCTTTTAGCTTAACACCCTTCTCTGAGACGTACGAGCTCAGAGGTTATGTAGTTGAATGTTATCAGCGATATATTCCCATTTTGGTAATGTGACATGCTGAGTGTTGCTGTGAAATGATCATTGTGTTGATTATTTGTGATAGGATCGTTTATTTGATCGTCTATCTTGGTGATCATTTCTATGATCATTTGTTGACCCAAAGCATGGCTTTTGTATAAAATATGTTTTTGTGGACGTGACTTCGTCGAGCCTCACACCCCGTGAATGGTCAAAACAGGAAAGATGCGGCAAGGTTATGAGGGGTAGCGCCCTTTAGGATGTGTGCATTTCCTTCTGGAAAAGAGTGGTATCATGGTATGGAGCCCAGATACTTACTCATGTTGAAAACACTTTGTTATGATTGTGTGAATTGATTACGAGCGCTCGGTAAAAGGTCCCAAAGGACCGGAGGATGGCATATTCGGTCAGTTGTTACTCAGTTAGGGGTAACCCGGCCTTGTGTTGGTAGAGATCCGGTTTGGTTCTCGGGGATGTCCATCCAGAGGCATTCTCATGTGGCAATGGGAAGTTCCTTGGCCTGATCATTCATTGGAAATCCAAAGAAACAATACCAAACTTGTACGGTTTTAGTTGTATAACCTGCTATGGAATGTGGCGGTAACCTGCTATTGAACATAGTTAGCTATAGTAGGCATAGTTCGGAATGTCTATTTGGCTAAGATTTATATTCTACTTTCGAAATGAATTTTTTCCTACACTATGCACTAGTAATAATATCAAATGTTCTTTTAAATGCGTATCAAGCATCTTTAACTATCATAAGGAGAAATCTCCTCCGATTCTGCGTTTGCATTGTGTGTGTGTGCGGGAGGCCTTATGGTAGTCTCATTTTTAAAAGCATTGCGAATTGACTTTAAAAATATTCCTCTATTTTGTTTTTAAAGATAAATAAACTGTTTTGAGTTCTCACACCAGTCACATGACTGACTCGGAGTTTATTGTTTTCCTTCCTAAACTCTGGGTGCCCACCAATTTCCACACGGGCAGTCAAGAGTTAAGGTTTATCAGGAATTCAGGAATTGCTGGAGGCAAGCTGGATGGCATGGCGTATTACTAGTATATAGTATTTCTTTTCCGCTGCACTGTTTGTTGTTGTACACTCTGATGATATGATATAATGAAATGTAATGTGTAAAATGTAATAACTGATATAGTTCTTTGTTTAAAGATTATTCATTTATTATTATATGTTGTTCCGCTGCGAATTGTGAGATTCTGATGTTGTTCTGTTGTTTTCTATCCGTTCTATTTTCTATTTATTTTCTACTTTCTTTTCCCTCTATTTTCTATCTTTTCTATCTTTTTCTCTCTTCTTCTCTCTCTTTCTTTTTCTTAAACATTGATAATTCGTATTTCTGTTCATCTTGAATTAATCTATGGAGATTAGTGTATATTCAAGGAGTACGGATTTGCGGGTCTTCACATAACTTTCGATCAACATCTTTTGATTTAACTTCTTTACTTAAAGCTACATTAGTTGTCATTGGAGTTGGTTTCCCATCAGAAGTGGTCAATCCAAATTTATTAATTAAATCCTTAGCATATTTTTCTTAACTAATGAAAATTCTTTTATCTAATTGTTTGATTTGAAGACCTAAGAAGAAACTTAGTTCTTGCATATGACTCATTTCAAATTCTTTAGTCATTATATCTAAAAATTCTTTATTCATTATGTTATTAGTTGGTCCAAATATTATATCATCTACATATATTTGTACTAACTGAATATCATTTTTGTTTCTTTTAATAAAACGAGTTGTATCTATTTTACCAATTTCAAAATCGGATTGTAGTAAATAAGATCTTAGTCTTTCATACCAGGCTCTACGAGCTTGTTTCAGACAACATAAAGCTTTCTTTAATTTATATACATGATTTGGAAATTTATTGTAACGACCCAATTTTTCGATGCCCGAAAATCGACATCAATATGTCCACTGTATTAAATGCCAAACAATCGAATGCCGGAAAACCAAACCATTAGGGTTTACGAAGAAGGAGGTAGAAGAAGAAACAGAAAACAATATTAGAATCTCATAATCGCAGTAGAACAATATATAATAGATAAATGGCTGATCTATAAACCAAAAAGAACTATATCAGTTTCATACATTACATCATCAGAGTACAACCAAATTTATAGCATACAACTGGATAGTTATCCTAATCTATCCTCACAAAAACCACCTATGCTGTTAATCATACACAGTGGAATATTCATCAAATACATGTAATACGCCTCGCCATCCAGCTCGTCTCCTGAGCTCCACATCATCCTATCCTGTATTCTATAATACTCGGTCTGACTCGAGCATTATAGTGAAATAACACCCGAGTCAGTCTGGAAAACCAGTGTGAGAAAACACACTCAATTGGATTATTAAAGTTTTCAAAATCCTTTTGAAATCAAAGGTATATCGTAAGACCACGCCACAAATAAACATGTCGGGTTTTTACCATACGATAACCAAAGCATTTTTTATCAAATCCTTTGATATTATAGTAGTGTCTATATACAAATACTTATTCAAATAGCTAAAATTATTATATTCATTAAATTCCAGCATAATAGGTATACAAACAAGTCCAAAGGCTTTTGTTGGAGATTGGATTTCCATCAATGGCAGGGCTATTGGGGTACCTCTTATCATAGTACGTGGTCAAGATCACCGTACCGAGGATTCACCGTGATCCCTTGCTACACAAGGCCGGAGCTACCCCTTACTGGGTAGTCCAAATAAGATCACCCCGCGGTTGGGATCAACAACCGCCCACATCGTCGAAATAAAGGGACATCTAGACAGGGATGACCTTACCCTAATTGGTTTCTAGCCACTTAGCCTTGCTGCATCTCCCCTGTTTCAGCCATTCCCGGTTGATGAGGCTCAAGGCTATGCGTTACCTTTTTAGCACATACACTTAGTGTAACAACCCTAGATTTTTGTATATTATTTAAATTGGACTTTCTTTTATTTTCAAATTATTATGCATTTTTTTTATTTCAAACATTTCATTTTTAAATATAAATGATGATTTTAAGTGATTTATAGTCAAATTAGTATAACTTGAATATTTTACTGTAAAGTGAATTTCTGGTCAAACTGTTCAAACTTTGACTTTTAAAATTCAAATTTAAATTAATTAAAATCCTAAATTTTATCTTTTATTATGAAAATGGATGCAATAACATGAATACTACTTTTCTTTTCATTGAAAACGGATTTAAAATGTGAATGTTATGTAATTTTCAATATTGAGTGTAATTTCACTTATTTGGCAATTTTGTTTATTTTAAACTATACAAATTACATTTTCTTTGTCATATTTTATTTCAATATGTTTCAATATGTTATTTTATGTATATTTTTGTCTTTTATTATTTTTAAAGTGATAATATAATTTTTCTAAAGTTTATTTGAATTTATTTCAATTTATTAAGCCTAACTTCTATTTTTCTGCTATTTTCTTCATTTAAAATTTATTTAATTAAAATTTATTTATTCATCTTTTTGAATTCATTTTTATTTTTTGTTCTTATCTTTATTTACAAATACTTTTCAAGTACATAAAAAATTTCCAAATTTCATTGCATTTATTTTTCATATTTTCAAGACTGGTTGCAATTTTTGCTGTTTTATTTAATTAAATTATATATAATTAATAATTAATTAATTTATTTTTGTTTATTTACTAAATTTTCGTATTTTATCTGAGTTTATATATATATTTCAGTTATATAAAATAAAATAAAAAGAAAATATAGGAAATTCGAAGAGTTTTAAACTTTTGAAATTCCTAAGTGCTTTTGCATTCCGTCCTTTCACTTTCCCACCTCCTTTCTTCAATGCTTGGCCGTACCTTTACTCCAACTTTCAGCCCATTTCTTTTTTCATTTTCACGAAAATTTTATCGTCTCTCAAGAGAGAAAAACTCATGGCCCTCCCCTTGTTGAAGCTTGGTAAAAATTCATTCTTTCTTCCTTGTTTTCTATGTTTTTTTCTATTGAATTTGCACATGCTCTTTATCTTCATAGCTTTGTTCCTCCACCTCCAAGCTTTGGCTGACCACCACCACCCCCTTCCTCTGACCATCACCCATCCTACTACCTCTCCATTTCAGGCCGAGCCAATCCAAGGTGAAGATCATCACAAAAATCCACCTAAACTATCACTAACCATCACATGTTGCCAAGCCTAGTCTAGAATTGTCATCTCCCCCTTCTACCACCTCTTGCCGCCACAACCTCTACCACCACCACCTCTTCCCTGACCTCCACCCTCTTCCACACCACCTACCACCACCTGAGCATCAGGCCGATCCCAAATGACCTCTGGCCGAACCGTAATATAGCCTAGATGTGATGATTTTTAGCCTTATACACCTAGTTATGCACCAAGATCACAACCACCTTCAAACCCGCGTGTAGGCCGACACTGCACACATAAACCAGACCCAATTCCCTGTGTTAGCTGAGCTTAGTCACTTCATAACTGAAGTACCTGAGGTAGAGAGCAAGTGCAATGCAAATATTTATGGTTTTGGGTGTTGAATTATATGTTGTTTGATGATAAATGTGTGTTGTAACTTATGTATGCATTGTATTGTTTGTGTAATATAGCTTTGGCTCTCCACTCTCTAGTCTTATTTGTAGTTTCGTGCCTTTTTGTGTCAGTATCTGTGCTTTGGTGTCGATATCCAGCTTTGAACATGTGAGTAATTCTCACCAGACGATTTGTACTTATATAACTAGTAAACCGAACCCTTTTGAATCTGTAAAATGCATTATCATGTTACACCTGCTATATTATGATTATATGATGTTCACCCATGCTTAAACACCTGTTATAACATCTGTTACTGTTATATTATGTTGTTCTGTTATTTTTTATCAGTTTATCACACTGCAAATTCCCTTTAGATTAGAATCACTATGGGTTGATATGATACATACCCGAACGGACTTTAGAATAGGGGAAAATCGTTATGGGCTGAAATGATAGGCCTGAGTGATTTTCAATTTATTTTATTTACTTGGGACTGCGGGTTTGAAATGATAAAACCCGGATTTTCTTTGTAAATTACGGGTTGAAATGATATATTGCCCGTATCACTTTACCTAGCGTAGAAAATTATATACAGGCCCGTAGTTAAAATATGTTTTTCTAAAAATTTCAAATATTTTAGAAATGTAATTATTATAATATTTTGGTCTAAAATTTATTTAAAATAAATTTCGTAAAGTATTATTGATTTTCTGGGAATTTATAAGTTAAATAAATTATGGAAAGGTTAGCAAATCTAAATGTAAGTTATTTTAGAAATTTTGATTTAATTTTTAATGGAATTTAAATTAACTTTGAAAATATGATAAATTTATGATATTTTGAATTTAAATTAATTTAAAATGATTTTATAACATATTAATGATTTTTGAATAAAGTAAAAATGTTAATGAATGAATATTGAGTTAATTTGGAAATATAACTTAAATTGGAATTTATGAATATTGAGTTAATTTGGAAATATAACTTAAATTGGAATTTATGAATTTGATTTAAAAGTGAAATTGTAAGTTAAGTTAAATAAAATGGGATTAAGTTATATTTGAAATTTTAAACTAAGTGTTAAGTTGAAATTTAATGTAATGAATTTAAATTTGAATGTTGAAATTTAATAAGTGAATTATTAATAAATATTGATTTTTGAAAGGAAACTTAACTTTATAAAATCATGAATTTAAAGAAAATTAAATGATGATTATAAATGTGAAAATGTATGATTTTATAAGTTAAAAATGATATAAATAAAAATATAAGTGTTTGTGAAATTCTATTGAATATTTGAAGTTAATTAACAGCATTTTAAATGCTGCCTTTTGTTAAATTGAATTGTTTTGAATGTAACTTTCTGTAGCATTTTTCAAATGCTGTGAAACTTGAATTTTCATTGTTTTAATAAATTTAAGTGAATAAATGAACATTGAAAAGTTTAAATTTTTGGAATTTAATAATTCAATTATTAAATGTAATAACTTCATTTTTATGATTTAAAATGAAGTAATTTGTTTCGAAATATAACTATTTTGATGTATTAAAATGATTGAAATGTGGTTTCGAAAAGATATGATATTTTGATATATTAAAATGATTTGAAATGTGGTTTTGAAAAGATATGATATTTTGGTATATTAAAATGATTTGAAATGTGGTTTTGAAAAGATATGATAGTTTGGTATATGTGGTTTTGAAATTCAGATATATTAAAACGATTTGAAATGAAGTTTAGAAAAGATATGATATTTTGATATATTAAAATGATTTGAAACGAATTTTTGAAAGATATGATATTTTTATATTAAATGATTTGAAAATGCAGTTTTGAAAGATATGATATTTTGATATTAAAATGATTTGAAAAGAAGTTCTAAAAGATATGATATTTTGGAAATGAAGCTTTAAAAGGTTATGATATTTTAATATATTAAAATGATTTGAAACGAAGTTTTGAAAGATATGATATTTTGAAATTAAATGATACGAAAAAAATAAAGTTTTGAAAGATATGGTATTTCGATATTAAAATGATTTGAAAAGAAGTTCTAAAAGATACGATAATTTGGAAATGAAGCTTTGAAAGGTTATGATATTTTAATATATTAAAATGATTTGAAAGGAAGTTTTGAAAGGATATGATAATTTAATATATTGAAATGGTTAGAAATGATTTAATATTTATTTTGATAAATATTTGAGTTTGGAAGATATGCTATGATGATATATTGAAATGGTTTGGAATGATTTAATCTTTATTTTGATAAAGATTTGGATTGAAATGATATTTTATTTTGAAGTATAAAATATTGTTTTAAACTTATAACTATGGGTTATAATAACGATTGGTTGGCAAAGAGACCGGGATCGGATATGGGCATACTCTCTATCGATACCGAAAACCACTTTGACAACCGTGTACGCGGTGGAGATTCCAGAATGAAGTAGGATGGTGGCGACGTTCTTGAGGTATATTATGTGGACCCAACTCCCGTGAGTTGGCATAAGGTGGCTAAAACAGGAGCGATCTCAGGCCAAAAGGGGTAGCTCCTTTGGTCGGACACATTCCTTCGATACTATACTCTTACTTGTGATTGATTAAACGGCCATCCTCCGATTTTGATATGGGAGTATGTTCCGAGGTGGGCATATGTGGCTGCTACGTTACCACCAACCCTTGTGCGTAATTGTTATATCTACCATGGCATTGCCTTGTGTGCCGTGTCATCTACCATACCGAACCTTTACTACGAGTTTTTTTTCTCCCGTAGCCCGTGTGGTATCCTCTGACAGTCACCCGGTGTGGAGATGTCATGATATTGGATGGACTGCTGGGACTATTATGTGTGAAGGGTGAAATGGGTAGCCTGGAACGCTATTTAAAAGTAAGTTTATTTTACTGTAGACATTATTATAATTGCGCAATATTACTACATAGTAAATAGTTTAACGGATCCTTAGAGGATGGACGGTCCCAGCCATTCTTTAAGTCACTTGTACCTTATTACAGTTCACTTGAGTTGGTTTACATTATATAAGTATATATTGTCCTAACTCGAGTGTTTGTATTTTTATTTACGCTCGGGTCAGCCTGAGTTATTCACAGATTTGGATTCCTCTTTCTGGAGATTGGAATTGCTGGAGATTATTTGCTTATCTAATTTTATCTATTCCAGTTCTGTTGTTCTATCCAGCTTGTACTTGGTTATCATTTTGAGACTTCTGTTGTACTTTATTTATTCTGTTGTATCTTATTTAATTCTAATATATTTATATAGTAGCTTCATGAACTACTATTTCTTTTACTTCCGCTGCACTATTATTACTCTATGTCTATGATCTGTGATCATTATTTACTATATATTCTGAGATTTGCCAAATTTTATTTACAACGCGGTATTTTGAGCAATTCAAGTCCGACATGTGCGGATGCGAATTGTTGAAAATATTGGGTTGTTACAGTTGGTATCAGAGCTTTGGTAGCTCTAGGCAAAACTCAGCATATATGGTAAACGTATTTACAGAATCACTTTCATTCGAGTTTAAATCTCTTCCTTTTTGACTCGATCCCTTTGAATTTTGGAACGTTCCCTGTGGTTTCAAAATCCATTCGTATCCCTCACTATTCATCTTCCTTTGATTCCGGAGTATCCCATAACTCCACTTCGAATGAGCTCTATAGTGAATTGGCGGTCCCGCCAATCTCAAAAATTCATTTGTAAAGGGGGAACTCCTTTACAATTAGCATCGATCCACCAGAGATTTATATCTATCCTTGGTTTAGATGCTAATATCTTTTGTTATACCAAACTCTATCTATTGAGATTGAATGTTGATTTACCCTAAAAAATCCACATCAATCTTATTCTTTAAGTCCTGGTTGACCCGGTTAAGGTTGCCCACGATTTATTTAAGCTTATCCACCTCCCTATTTTGTTATTCCATCATCTTATCTTTTTTTCCAATCTATCTTCCAAACATTTTGAATTGTACTTGTAAATCAATATTAATGTTTTGTTTTATATTGTGTTGTTTGAGTTGTTGATGTTGATTTGGGTTTCCGATTGATTCATCTAATCAACGCTATCGATAGGATTTCTAAAACACTTTGACAGAACAAACTGATACAATATTATTTTTAAATTTGGTTAATGAAATAAATTTTGATATAAGTAAATTTATGGAGCTTAATAAATTAATATAAATTAATCATTTGAAATGATAATACTTGATAGATCATTTATTGTTCTATAAATGAATTTATAAATAGCTGTTTATAAATTGATTTGGGAACTGAAATGAGTTTAAAACAAGAAATTTGAGAATTTAATTTCCGATGGTTTCAAACCTTGTGTTTAAAGTTTTAAAATGGGTATATTATTTAAAGTATTTTCTATTAGAAATTTGTTTCCAAGAAATTTTAAAGTTTAAAATTATTGCTCTTCTCTTTGTCGCTGGAAAATAACTTCGGTGATGACCGCGGCATCATCGACGTTCATTTTCGAGTTTCGAAGTGAAGAGACCGTTCTGTAGTCTTGCTACAGCTTTGTTTTGGGAAATTTAATTGATTTGGATTTCTAAAATAAGATTGGATTTATAATATATATAGATATATGATTTAGATTTGATTTGGCATATTATGTATATATATATATATATATATATATATATATATATATATATATTTATCTCTAAATGGTTTGAAGGAATCGGAAATTTTATTCCTAAACTTTCTCTTAGAGAATCATTTCAATTATAAAAAGAAAATCAAAATTTTAGATAAATGATTCAAACTTGAGATAAGGGAATTAGAAAGTTTTATTTGTATAAAACAATTGCATTCAAATATAACTTGCCTTAATTTCATAAGTTAACAATGTAATTGGATAATATACAATATAAAAAGACTTTATAAATAAAATTTGAGTGGTTATAATAAATGTTATACACTTTAATTTTAGTAAAAAAATGATTAACAGTGGTAAATATAATAAAGGGTAACTGAATAACTTACAATAAAATAATGTTAAAAGAACTAAGAATAAAATAAATAGTTATAATAAGCGTAAGCATATTTAACATAAGTGATAAATATATTGAGGAGGAATAAATTTTCATTTTAATTTAGAAATAAAGAAGAATTAAATTTATTAAGTACATTATGGGTATAATAAATGATTAATTTTTTTCAAACCCATGGTTTTAAAATTGTTAATTTAAGATGATTGGATAATAAGATAATGAAATTTGAGACAGTTAAAGATTTATTTAACTTATGGAAACAAAATTTTTAAGTTGATATTTCCATGGTTTCAAAATTTATTCCCTTATTTTGTTTTTCAAACTATCTTTTTTATCGTCCTTATTATTCTTATCTTCCTACATACTGGTATAGACATCTTTCTATAATCGTTCTGATTAGAAATAATTTTTGATAATCTTTGGTACTCATTTTGAATCTGAGCACTGCTTTCCATCCACAGACTGTCGGTCAAGCGGAAAGAGTGAATCAGATTCTAAAGGATCTTTTCGTGCTTATGTTCTTGATTCTGGAGGATCTTGGAAAGATCACCTCCACCTTGTTAAACTTTCCTATAACAACAGTTATCAAGTATAATCTCAATCTTCTTGTTGCCTTGTCTTAATCTTATTTAATCACTATCTTTTTCTGTGCTTTCCAGTACCTCATTCCTTTTCGGGGACGAAAAGTTTTGAGTGGGGGAGAGTGTAACAATGTAACGACCCAGTATTTTCAACCATTCGCATCCATTATAAGTGTATAGGTAGACACTCATGCCGGAATTGAATTGCTCAAAATACCGCGTTGTAAATAAAAATTTGGCAAATCTCAGAATGTACAATAAATAATAATCACAGATCACAGAGTATATAATAATGCAGCGGAAGTAAAAAGAGATAGTAGTTCATGAAGCTACTATATAAAAAAATAAGATACATCAGAGTTAAATGAGATACAACAGAAGAGTAACAAGATACATCACTGAAACACTGGATACTGAAACAAAGTAGATGACTGGATCTTCAAGGAAGCTCCAACTCCGAAGGTGAATCTTGAATGCTAACTCAATCAATCTGACCCGAGCGTAAAGCAAAACACAAAACACTCGAGTCAGGACATTTATACTTATAACTGTAAATCAACTCAAGTGAACAGTAACAAAATGCATCAGTAACTTAAAGGATGCTTGGGACCGCCCATCCTCTAAGGATCCGTTAAACTATTTACTATGTAGTAATATACGCTATATACAGTAGTGTCTAATCAGTAAAGTATAATCATATAGAAAATAGCGTTAAGGGGATGGTGAACCTTAACGCGGTCGGACCTTTAAAAACCAAAATCGTAGTGGGATCAATATAAGGATATGACACGGCACGTAAGGAAATGCCAGGGTGGATACACCGTTTGCACTCCCGGACCGGTGGTGATGGCAAGCCAGCAGCTTCCGCCCACCTCAAATAATACCCCCGAATCAAAGTGGCGCCACATATCGAATCACAAAAGTAATAGAATAGTTTCCGACGAAGCATGTTTGATGAAAGGGTGCGACCCTTTGTGTAGCCCGGTATAGCTCCTGTTTTAGTCATATATGCCAACTCACGGGAGTTGATTCCACGTAATATATACCTCGAGAACGTCGCCACCATCCTACTTCATTCTGGAATCTCCACCGCATACATAGTTGTTAAAGTGGTTTTCGGTATTGGCTGGCTATAAGACAATATCCGATCCCGGTCTCTTTAACAACCAATCGTTATTATAACCCGTGGTTATAATTTTAAAACAATAACATTTTTATACTTCAAAATAAAATATCCTTTCAATCCAAATCTTTATCAAAATAAAGATTAAATCATTTCTAAACCATTTCAATATATCAACATACCATATCTTTCAAATTCAAATATTTATCAAAATATTTATCAAGTCATTTCAAATCATTTTTAATACATAAACATCACATCTTTCAAACTTCATTTTCAAATCGTTTTAATTTCAAAATATCATAACTTTCAAAACATCATCTTCGAATCATTTCAATATATCACATCTTAGCATCTTTAAATTCAAAGATAACATTCATTTATTATCATCTCAATTCACCTTTAAATAATTTATATTCCATAGATTTAATTCAATTAAAAATCATTTTAAAAGTGTAATTATTATACTTTCAAATCCAATATTAAATTTCCAAAGTTTCAAATCATTCTGAGTTCGTTTACTAAGTCAAAAACCATAATTATTACAATTTCAGCATTTCACAGCATATAGAAAAAGCTATTATAAGTTATGATTAAAAACACTTTAATTCAGAAAAGACAGCATTTAAAACTGCTGTTAAACTCAGTTTTTAGTTAAATTATAGTTCAAAACAGAAAAGACAACATTTCAGAAGTGCTGCGGTAGTTCAGATTTCAAAACAAAGGTTTTATTAAATTTCAGTAAAGACTGCAGACCACTATAGCATTCCCAGAGAATGCTATAATAGACCTGAGTTCAATATTAGTCTATAAGTTCGATTACAGCAACTACAACATTTCAGAAATGCTGTAATAGCTCTTTTTACACAATTTTAGTTCAATTCAGAAACTATAGCATTTCTGAATGCTATTAAAAGTTAATTCCAAGTTTTAGTGTATTTCCAACAATTAAATAACTTCGATTTAAAACAAATAAACATTTTAAAAATCATATTTTAACATTTAGAAATGTTCATTAACATATCATTTGACATATTATTTTTATACAATAATTTCTTATAATTTAATCTAATTTTCAACAATTTACTTAATACATTTAAGGGTAAAAGCTTCCAATTCTTTACATTTCAACAAATAGACTTAACACTTATATTTTATTTTCATTTTCTCAAATTAAACCAAATTTCCAATTTTTTTATTTAATTTACTTAACCCTTTAATAAAAACCAAATTCACATTTTTAAGTCAAGTCCTATATTAAATTTTCACTTTCAACAGTCATTTATTCAACCACTTAAATTTATTGAAAAATCAATAATTCTTTAATAAATCACTTAAATTCAAATATAAATCAATTTATCATATTTACCGTTTTCCAAATATAATTAAAGTCCATTTTATTTTATTCATATAACTTAAATATCATTTTTAGTCAAAATTCCCCAATTTCAAACATAAGTTATATTTCAAAAATCCAGTTAAACAATTCATAAATTACATTTTAAACACATAGAAAAATCATATTTTATTTATTTTAAAACCTTTCAAAATCTATTTAAATCAAATTTCATATATTTATATTTTTAAAATACTTAAAAATATTCAAAACACTTTATAGAATAACCACAGGTCTGTATATAGTTTTCTACGCTAGGTAAAGTGATACGGACATGTATCATTTCAATCCGCAGTTAAAAGTAAAAATCCGGGTTCTATCATTTCAAACCCGCAATCCCAAGTTTAAATAAATAAATAAATAATCACTCAGGCCTATCATTTCAGCCCATAATGATTTTATTCTAACAGGGAACTTGCAGTGTGATCATATACAGAAATAATATAAACAATGTCAATATCACAATATACAGTCATATATCAGATGTCAGGTGAAAATTAACAGTTTTAACATGGTAATAACATGGTAATAACACGGCATAGCATATCATATGATCATCATTAACTTGCATAAACATTTTACATTACTAAACACTTGTCATCAATTCACTTTTCATAAGTATATATGTCAGAGTGAGAAAGACTCACCTTTTCAAAGCTAGAGACCAAAACAACAAACACAAGAGCGATTTCAGAAGCACGACAACACGATTTGAATTAAATGAATGGGGAGCCTTGATAATGATCTTGTATACAACAAATAAACAAGACCATAGAAACATATGCATTCAATACAAAATATGAATTGAAACGAAATGGAAACTTTTAACTCAACAAAGAACATTACCCAGCTTTAACACGAAAGTTCCTGACCACGACAACATGGCTTGTCACATGATCAAATGGGCTTGTTCTCATCACACTAGGCTCAGCCTAGGTGTCAACATGACTTGGATTTAGCATCAAAACACATGGCAACAAGTGGATGAAGATGGAGGAGTTACAACATGAATTATCACAAACAACATAGGAATTAGTGTCCAAAACAACATAAAATGGTTTGCACTTGTTCTCAACTTCACATGCTTCAGCTAGGGGTTGGTTTAGCTCGGCCATGGCATGTATTAGGGTCTGGTTTGGGTCCCTATAGGGTCGGCCTAGCTTGTGTTTGGTGGAGTGAAGATATAGGTGCAACAACTATCAATACAGGGCAATGTTTCATCACCTCTTTGCTACAAAAGGGTTCGACCATGGGCTATATGGTCAGGTGCAGAGGTGTGGGGTCCAAGGTGATGACATGGAAGAGGGTGTTGGAGGTGCTGGAGGTGGTGGTGGTCATGTAGGTGGCGGCTATGGGTGGTGGAAGGTGGTTGTGGCAATCTAGGCTCGGTTTTCCAACAAGGTGGTGGTTTTGGTGGGTTTTTGTGGTGCTCCTTGCCATAGATGAGTTCGGCCTGCCTTGGTGGTGTAGTAGGGTGGGTAATGATCAGAGAAAGGGGGTGGTGGAGGTCGGACCAGATCTGGTTGGGGAGGAGCTGATCAAACAAGTTGAGAACAAGGTGCAAAATCATTTAGGAAATAGGAAAACAAGAAGGAGAAGAAGAAGAACTTACCAAATTTTGCAAGATGGAGGCCATGATCCCCTTTTCTTTTTTTTAAGGTTTGAGACAGAGGAAATTTCATGAAAAATGAGGAAGAGAAGTCGGCTGGAGATAGAGTAAGGAATGGCTAAAATATCTGATGCATTGATGACAAAAGAAACGTGAAACGACATTACGTTTCTAGCCTTTAAACCTTTCAAATCCCATATATATGTTTTGTAATTTTATAAATACATATAAACTGAGAAATAAAGATAACAAATCAGAAATACGAATAAATATATAAAATAAATAATTAAATTTTTATTAAATAGAATTTAAATTAAGAAAATGGCTTAAAATACCAAACAGTGTTCTAAAATTGTGAATAAATCACTGTTAGTATTGGAAAATTTTAAATTTCATTATAAAATTATTCTCAAATAAAATTTGAATTAAAATGATTCTAAAACATTTTCAAGGTAAAATAATAATTGAATTTTAATTAAATAGAATTTTAAATAAAGAAAAAATGAAGTAAATACCAACTAGGCTTTATAAATTGAAATAAATTCAAATAAACTTTAGAAAAATTATATTATCATTTTAAAAATACTTAAAAGCCAAAATATACATAATATAACATATTATCACATATTAAAATAAAATATAACCAAGAAGAAGTAATTTATACAATTTAAAATAGTCATTGTTAAATAACCCTATATACGCACAATAGTGTAAAGGGTATAACTTTCACAATTTACATCCAATTTCAACGAAACGAAAAGTGGTGTTCTTATAATTTTATGCACTTTCGTAATAAAAGAAAAAAAATTAAAATTTTAAAATTTTGAAATTTTAAGTTAAAAGTCACAGTTTGACTATTTTGACCAAAATCAGCATTTCAGACAAATATTCAACTTACACAAGTTTGGAATTATAACATCATATATAATCAAGATTTATATTTAAATAAAAAAATTTAATCATTCCAAATAAGTAAAATATTTTTTTTCAAATCAAAATTTTATATTAAAATAATTAAAATATACAATAAAATAATTACAAAATACAGGGTTGTTAGAAACAACCCTAGATTTTTGTATATTATTTAAATTGGAATTTCTTTTATTTTTAAATTACTTTGAATTTGTTTTATTTCAAACATTTCATTTTAAATATAAATGATGATTTGAAGTGATTTATAGTCAAATTTATATAATTTGAATATTTTACTGTAAAGTGAATTTCTGGTCAAACTGTTCAAACTTTGACTTTTAAACTTCAAATTTAAATTATTTTAAATCCTAAATTTTATCTTTTATTATGAAAATGTATGTAATAACATGAATACTACTTTTCGTTTCGTTGAAAGCGGATTTAAAATGTGAATGTTATGTAATTTTCAATATTGAGTGTAATTTGATTTATTTGGCAATTTTGTTTATTTTAAACTATATAAATTACATTTTCTTTGTCATATTTTATTTCAATATTTTTTAATATGTTATTTTATGTATATTTTTGTCTTTTATTATTTTTAAAGTGATAATATAATTTTTCAAAAGTTTATTTGAATTTATTTCAATTTATTAAGCCTAGCTTCTATTTTTCTGCTATATTCTTCATTTAAACTTTATCTAATTAAAATTTATTTATTTATTTTTGTGAATTCATTATTATTTTGTGTTTTTATCTTTATTTATAAATACTTTTCAAGTACATAAAAAATTTCCAAATTTCATTGCATTTATTTTTCATATTTTCAAGACTAGTTGCAATTTTTGCTGTTTTATTTAATTAAATTATATATAATTAATAATTTATTTATTTATTTTTGTTTATTTACTAAATTTTCGTATTTTATCTGAGTTTATGTATATATTTCGGTTATATAAAATAAAATAAAAAGAAAATATAGGAAATTCGAAGAGTTTTAAACTTTTGAAATTCCTAAGTCCTTTTGCATTCCGTCCTTTCACTTTCCTAATTCCTTTCTTCAATGCTTGGCCGTACCTTTACTCCACCTTTCAGCCGATTTCTCCTTTTCATTTTCACTAAAATTTTATGATCTCTCAAGAGAAAAAAACTCATGGCCCTCCCCTTGTTGAAGCTTGGTAAAAATTCATTCTTTCTTCCTTGTTTTCTATGTTTTTTTCTATTGAATTTGCAAATGCTCTTTATCTTCATAGCTTTGTTCCTCCAACTCCAAGCTTTGGCTGACCACCACCACCCCCTTCCTCTGACCATCACCCATCCTACTACCTCTCCATTTCAGGCTGAGCCAATCCAAGGTGAAGATCATTACAAAATTCCACCTAAACTATCACTAAGCATCACATGTTGCCAAGCCTAGTCTAGAATTGTCATCTCCTCCTTCTACCACCTCTTGCCGCCACAACCTCCACCACCACCACCTCTGACCTGACCTCAACCCTGTTCCACACCACCCACCACTACCTAAGCATCAGGCCGAGCCAAAATGACCTCTGGCCGAACCATAATATAGCCTAGATGTGATGATTTTTTGCCTTATACACCTAGTTATGCACCAAGATCACAACCACCTTCAAACCCATGTGTAGGCCGACCCTTTGCACACCCAAACTAGACCCAATTCCCTGTGTTAGCTGAGCTTAGTCGTTGCATAACTGAAGTACCCGAGGTAGAGAGCAAGTGCAATGCAAATGTTTGTGGTTTTGGGTGTTGAATTAATTGTTGTTTGATGATAAATGTGTGTCGTAACTTATGTATGCGTTGTATTGTTTGTGTAATTGTTTTCAAGGGATATAGCTTTGGCTCTCCACTCCTACTCTTGTCCGTAGTTTCATGCCTTTGTTGTGTCAGTATCTGTGCTTTGGTGTCGATCTCCAGCTTTGAACATGTGAGTAATTCTCACCAGACGATTTGTACTTATATAACTAGTAAATGATTTTCAATTTATTTTATTTACTTGGGACTGCGGGTTTGAAATGATAAAACCCGGATTTTCTTTGTAGATTACGGGTTGAAATGATATATTACCCGTATCACTTTACCTAGCGTAGAAAATTATATGCAGGCCCGTAGTTAAAATATGTTTTTCTAAAAATTTTAAAATATTTTAGAAATGTAATTATTATAATATTTTGATCTAAAATTTATTTAAAATAAATTTCGTAAAGTATTATTGATTTTCTGGGAATTTATAAGTTAAATACATTATGGAAAGGTTAGAAAATCTGAATGTAAGTTATTTTGGAAATTTTGATTTAATTTTTTAGTGGAATTTAAATTAACTTTGAAAATATGATAAATTTATGATATTTTGAATTTAAATTAATTTAAAATGATTTTATAACATATTAATGATTTTTGAATAAAGCAAAAATGTTAATGAATGAATATTGAGTTGAATTCGGAAATATAACTTAAATTGGAATTTATGAATTTGATTTAAAAGTGAAATTTTAAGTTAAGTTAAATAAAATGGAATTAAGTTATATCTGAAATTTTAAACTTAAGTGTTAAGTTAAAATTTAATGTAATGAATTTAAATTTGAATGTTGAAATTTAATAAGTGAATTATTAAAAAATATTGATTTTTGAAAGGAAACTTAACTTTATAAAATCATGAATTTAAGAAAAATTAAATGATGACTATAAATGTGAAAATGTATGAATTTATAAGTTAAAAATGGTATAAATAAAAATATTAGTGTTTGTGAAATTCTATTGAATATTTGAAGTTAATTAACTGCATTTTAAATGCTGCCTTTTGTTAAATTGAATTGTTTTGAATGTAACTTTCTGTAGCATTTTTCAAATGCCGCGAAACTTGAATTTTCATTGTTTTAATAAATTTAAGTGAATAAATGAACGTTGAAAAGTTTAAATTTTTGGAATTTAATAATTTAATTATTAAATGTAATAACTTCAATTTTATGATTTAAAATGAAGTAATTTGTTTTGAAATATAACCATTCTGATATATTAAAATGATTAAAATGTGGTTTCGAAAAGATATGATATTTTGATATATTAAAATGATTTCAAATGTGGTTTTGAAAAGATATGATATTTTGGTATATTAAAATGATTGAAATGTGGTTTCGAAATTCGGATATATTAAAACGATTTGAAATGAAGTTTTGGAAAGATATGATATTTTGATATATGAAAATGATTTGAAACGAAGTTTGAAAGATATGATATTTTGATATTAAATGATTTGAAAATGGAGTTTTGAAAGATATGATATTTTGATATTAAATGATTTGAAAAGAAGTTCTAAAAGATATGATATTTTGGAAATGAAGCTTTGAAAGGTTATGATATTTTAATATATTAAAATGATTTGAAACGAAGTTTTGAAAGATATGATATTTTGACATTAAATGATTTGAAAAAAAATAAAGTTTTGAAAGATATGATATTTCGATATTAAAATGATTTGAAAAGAAATTCTGAAAGATATGATAATTTGGAAATGAAGCTTTGAAAGGTTATGATATTTTAATATATTAAAATGATTTGAAAGGAAGTTTTGAAAGGATATGATAATTTAATATATTGAAATGGTTAGAAATGACTTAATGTTTATTTTTATAAATATTTGAATATGTAAGATATGGTATGATGATATATTGAAGTGGTTTGGAATGATTTAATCTTTATTTTGATAAAGATTTGGATTGAAATGATATTTTATTTTGAAGTATAAAATATTGTTTTAAAGTTATAACTACGTGCTATAATAACGATTGGTTGGCAAAGAGACCGGGAGCGGATACGGGCATACTCTCTGTCGATACCGAAAACCACTTTGACAACCGTGTACGCGGTGGAGATTAAAAAATGAAGTAGGATGGTGGCGACGTTCTTGAGGTATATTACGTGGACCCAACTCCCGTGAGTTGGCATAAGGTGGCTAAAACAGGAGCGATCTCGGGCCAAAAGGGGTAGCTCCTCTGGTCGGACACATTCCTTCGATACTATACTCTTACTTGTGATTGATTAGATGGCCATCCTCTGACTTTGATATGGGAGTGTGTTCCGAGGTGGGCGTATGTGGCTTCTGCGTTACCACCAGCCCGTGTGCGTAATTGATATATCTACCCTGGCATTGCCTTGTGTGCCGTGTCACCTACCATACTGAACCTTTACAGCAAGTTTGTGTTTCTCCCGTAGCCTGTGTGGTATCCTTTGACAGTCACCCGGTGTGGAGATGTCATGATATTAGATGGACTGCTGGGACTATTATGTGTGAAGGGTGATATTGGTAGCCTGAAACGCTATTTAAAAGTAAGTTTATTTTACTGTAGACATTATAATAATAGCACAATATTACTGCATAGTAAATAGTTTAACGGATCCTTAAAGGATGGGCGGTCCCAGGCATCCTTTAAGTTACTTGTACCTTATTACAGTTCACTTGAGTTGGTTTACATTATAAAAGTATATATTGTCCTGACTCGAGTGTTTGTATTTTTATTTACGCTCGGGTCAGCCTGAGTTATTCACAGATTTGGATTCCACTTTCTGGAGATTGGAATCGCTGGAGATTATTTGCTTATCTAATTTTATCTATTCCAGTTCTGTTGTTCTATCTAGCTTGTACTTGGTTATCATCTTGAGACTTCTGTTGTACTTTATTTATTTCTGTTGTATCTTATTTGACTCTGATATATTTATATAATAGCTTCGTGAACTACTATTTTTTTTACTTCCGCTGCACTATTATTACTCTGTGTTTGTGATTTGTGATTATTATTTACTATATATTCTGAGATTTGCCAAATTTTATTTACACCGCGGTATTTTAAGCAATTCAAGTCCGACATGTGTGGATGCGAATGGTTGAAAATATCGGGTTGTTACACATAGAATGCTCATAATCCTTCTGACGATGTTCTGAAAGCGTTCATCCATACAAGTCCGTTCCATGTCCAAACGGAACCAAAGGCACTACTCCTATTACATCCATTTTGGAATCACCCTCAGGATTAGTAGCTATTAGCCCTTGCACTTTACCGCTCCATCTTCGACTCGAAGCTCTTGTCTTCCTCACGAAAACATTCAAACCGAATCGAAATGGTTTTGGAAAATTAATCCCGATCCCGATCTCTTCGAAATGATCAGCGTATTGGCCAAATTGATAGTCTGTTATTTAACTATCATCTAACATCCGCAAACAACCATCATGCCTTAATAATTTTAAAATTATTTATTTCAAAATATCTTCACAAGATATTTTTCCACACTTCAACCCTTTGAAAATAGTTTTCAAATCACTTTTTCTCCCATGGAATAAATTTCCAACCAATTGTTTATTTCTACTGAAAACGCCAAATCTTATTGAATTAAGATTTTTAAACAAACTAAATCCCTTTATCCAAAAACATATACTGAAAACATTTTAAAATAAACTACTTAAAAGACTTATTCAAAATAAAGGTGATGAAATTCTATACTAATTTTTAAATATAAACTTTAGCCAAACTAGTCTTAAAAATAAAGCTACTTTATAACATATAAATATTTAATAATCATCTTTTAAACCATAATACTAGTTAAACCTTTTAAAATAACCACTTCTATAATTAACTTAATAAATATTTACTTAAAATTTTTATAACAATTTAAATAATAAATTACTCAAAAACATTCTTTTAAAACAACTTTAAAACCTTTAACTTATACTTGGATTTTTTTTTTGAAAATATACTTGGCTTTTCAGGGAAACACACTTTCCATTTACAATATAGCATCATTTATAAATCTTATTCGATTTATCACGATTTAATTTTCATTCCCATCCCGTAAATTTCTTTTCCACACTTTTAAAAATAAAACCACCTTTTTTTAAAATAAATTATCGTCTCCTTATAAATTCCCATCGTAAATTTGTACTTTCAAATTTATCCACTGATTAATATTCCACTTTATTTATAAACTCCATTTATAAATTCCATAATCTCATTCTCCTTTAATCCTAATTTTAAACATTTAATCAGTTTTCAAATCGATTTTCAAATCTAACTCCATTTTAAAATATATTCCTTTACTTATCCAAATTTATTTTAAAACCCGTTAATTCCATATTTACTTCTATATTATGATTTAAAATCTTATTTTAAATTGAAATATCCATTTCATACTTCATTCAAAATTCTACCCTTTTATTTCTTCCCAAATATTTAAATCTTAAAATTTGAAAATAAAATCCTTTAAATTTTTAGACAATATCACTTAAGTCTCCAAAACTCTTCTATTTTCATTTATTTACAATCTTTATCTTCATTTCCATACTTAGAATTTTTTTACTAAAATTTAAAAAATCATACTTTTATACTTTTCCAAATTCAATCTTTAATTTACCCAATTTCACTATAATTATTTTACTTAAAAATTTCCCTTTTTATTCCCTTTAAAAATCCAAGTTTTATATATTTTCATTCTCTCATATACCAATATATATTCACCAAGCTATAGCATTCAATAATTTCAATTCCCAATGAAATCAATAAAATCCATCACAGATTATCACATAAAACACATCGCTGAATATAAAATAAATTCAACGTTTTGAGGAATCCAGTTGGATCCCTCCAACCTGTTTCCCTACATCCACAGATAATAGTACAATATAAAATACCAATCCCACTTCGAAGAGGAATACCACGGTACAAAGGGTCATCCACTATTATGCGGGGAGCATGTAACGACCCCCTATTTTGTACCATTCAGATCAACAATAATCCACACATGTCAGACTTGAATGATGCAAAATAACAGATTGTAAATAAATTTAGAGCAAATGAAATCAAATACACAAAATCATAGACACAGAACATATCAGAATAACTCAGAGCAGAATATAAAATGCCATAGTAGTTTATGAAGCTACTATAACAAAGTCTCAAAGCAAATACATAATATCAGTCTGAAAAAAACAAAATAGAAATCTCAAATACATAGAAGTTCACTAATACATGAGATAAACTAAAACAGCTGAAATATATATATATATATATATATATATATATATATATATATATATATATATATAGGCAGAATCTCCAGCAAAGACCAGCTCCAGAAAGAGAATCCAAAGCTGTGAATACTCAGCCTCACCCGAGCATAAAGCAAAACACAAAACACTCGAGTCAGGACATATATACTTATATAATGTAAACCAACTCAAGTGAACTGTAATAAAGTACAAGTAACTTAAAGGATGCCTGGGACCGCCCATCCTCTAAGGATCCGTTAAACTATTTACTATGTAGTAATATTGCGCTATTATAATAATGTATATAGTAAAATAAACTTACTTTAAAATAGCGTCGAAGAGTTAACCATATAGCCCCCAACACATAATAGTTCCAGCAGTCCATCCAATATCAGCATATCTCCTGATCGGGAGACTACCCTAAATACTACATGGCTACGGGAGAAAATTAAACTCGTAGTAAAGCTCGGTATGGTGGGTGACACGGCACACAAGGCAATGCCAGGGTAGATATACCAATTACGCACACGGGCTGGTGGTAGCGTAGCAGCCAACGCCCACCTCGAGCCACACTCCAAAAATCAAGTGGTGCAACCAATCAATCACAACAGTAAGAGAATGGTATCGAAGAAGTGTGTCCAACCAGAGGAGCTACCCCTTTTGGCCCGGGATCGCTCTTGTTTTAGCCACCTTATGCCAACTCATGAGAGTTGGGTCCACGTAATATACCTCAAGAACGTCGCCACCATCCTACTTCATTTTGGAATCTCCACCGCATACATATTTGTTAAAGCGGTTTTCGGTATCGACAGAGAGTATGTCCATATCCAACCCCGGTCTCTTTAACAACCAATTGCTATTATAACCCGTGGTTATAATTTAAAAATGGTATTTTATATTTCAAAATCAAATATCATTTCAACAATTCAATATTATTTCAAATCCATTTCAAAATATCAAAATATCATATCCTTTCAAAACCACATTCATTTTATATAAAATTTAAATACCATTTCAACTCATATTTCAAAATAGTTTATATTTCAAAACAAATACTCCATTTAAATCATTTAAAAATAAAGTAATTATATTTAAAATTCAAATATTTAATTCTCAAAATTTAATCTTTTCAAGGTTTGTTTATTCACTTAAATTTATTAAAACAATGAAAATTCAACTTTCTTAGCACTTAGAAAATGCTACAGAATGTTATGTTTTAAACAATTCAATTAACAAAAGACAGCATTTAACAATGTTGTAATAGGGTTAATTTAGTTTCAAATAAATCCTTAGTTAAATTCTGCAACTACAACACTTACAAAGTGCTGAGTAGCTTTTAGTTCAATTCTAGCCATTTAGTTCATTTATATCAACTACAACATTTACAAAATGCTGAAATATCCTTTACAATAGAAATAATAACATTACAAAAATGCAGTTAATTAAATTCCAAATATTCAATATAATTTCATAAATAATTAAATTTGATTTAAACCATTTTTAACTTATAAAATCATATATTTCACTTTTAAAAAATATATTCAAATACCCTTATATGTATAATTTTATAAAGTTAAATTTTCATACAAAAAAAATCAAAATTTAATAATAATTTACTTATTAAATTCAAGCATTAAATTTTCTATTCTTTATAATTAAATTTTAACTTAACACTTAAGTTTAAATTTCCAAATATAACTTATTTTCATTTTGTTTACTTAATTCAAAATTCACTTTTAAACAAAATTCACAAATTTCCAATTTAAGTTACATTTCAAAATTCAACTTAAATATTCATCTATTTCACATTTTTAACTTATACAAAAATCATTTACACTTTATAAAAATCATTTTAAATTCATTTAAATCAAAATATCATAAATTTACATTTTTTAAAAATACTTTAAAAACTCTAGAAAAATATTTAACCACGGGTCTGTATATAATTTTCTATCCTAGGTAAAGTGATACGAATATTTATCATTTTAATCCGTAATTTACGAAAACCCATCTTCTATCATTTCAAACCCGCAATCCCAAGTAAAAAGAAATATTTAAAAATCGCTCAGGCATATCATTTCAGCCCATAATGATTTTTCCCTATTCTAAAGTCCGTTCGGGTATTGTATCATTTCAACCCATAGTGATCCTATTCTACAGTGAACATGCAGTGTAATAAACTGATATAAATAAACAGAATAATATTATATAACAGTAACAGATGATATAACAGGTGTATAAATAGGGGTGAACATCATACGATCATAACATAGGCAGTTATAACATGATGATAAATTTACAGATTCAAATGCTATCAGTTTACTAATTATATAAGTATAAATTGTCTGGTGAGAATTACTCACCTCTACAAGCTGGAGATAACAACCAAACACACAACAGAGATCCAAAAGGCACGAAAACACAACTACGATTCAAGTGAGGGGAGAGCCAAGCTATTTGTCTTATGCATATGAAACAAAACAATATATATATATATATATATATATATATATATAACATGAATTTCAACCCAAAAATATGATTTTAAACAACTAGAAATAATACACAACATCAAATCAAATGACTTGCACTTGCTTCCACCATCACTATGCTCAGCCAAAGAGTGATAAGGCATGGCTATGCGGTGTGTTTGGTCAAGCAGGGGTCAAGCTAAGGTCGGCCTTGCTAGGTATGAAGGCACGGAAATTGCTATGTATGAAAATATAAGTACAAGGCAAACAAGTGGATTTTGTGAAAATACAAGCTTCGGGGAAGGCTACAAATGGCCCGGCCAGACCTGGTGGAGGCTAGGAGATGGTGTGGCAATGGTTTTGGTTCAGGTATGGGCTGGAGAAGGTGGTGCAAAGGGCGGCTAAGGGGTTGTGTGAGGTGATGTTGCATATGTGAGTTCGGCTATGGCATATATAGGAAGTGTTTGCATTATTTTTATGGATCTTCACATTAATGGTGGCCACGGCCATGACATGACAGAGGAGATAGAGTTGTTTGCAGCTGGATAAGGTGGTGGTGATGGTGGAGGCTAGAGGCCGAACATACATAATGAAAGAAAGATAAAAATTTACACAAAACAAGGAAAAAAAGCGAAACATTTACCAATTTTTTCTCAGATGAAGGTTGAATTTTTTTGGTTTGAGAAACTATATTTTGCGTGAGAAAATGATTTGATAAACAGCAGAAGGAATGAGGATAAGGTCAGATAATGATTAATGCAAATGTTGATTGGAATTGAAAAGGCAAAAGGAAGGTAAAAAGACAAAGGCAAGTGAAAGGTTTAAAAACTCTTCAAATTTCCTATTTCTTTTAACATTTTTAAACATTTGAAAAATGAATATAAATAAAATTAAAATACAATAAAATAATGTATGAATAAAAATAAATAAATACAATAAGCTTTGGAAAATTTTTATTATCACTTTAAAAATATTTAAAAATAAAATCTTGAAATAAAAATAAATTTAAAATAATTTCAAAATAAAATAAAGTCAAACTTAGAATTATATTGAAAAATCTAGGGCTGTTACACTCTCCCCCACTCAAATCTTTTCGTCCTCCAAAAAATGGGCAAGAAAATAAAGAGAAACAAGATAGAAAAACAAAATAATACCTGAAACGAACAATTCCAGATTCAAAGCACGAATGCTCTCCTCCATCTCCCAGGTACAATCTCGATCATCAGTACTCCACTGTACTTTGACCAGATTAACAGATTTCCTTCTGAGCTGCTTCGTCCCTTTGTCAACAATACGAAGTGGCTTCCTCTCGATAGTCAGGTTAGGCTCAATATCCAAACTATCAAGAGCAGAAGGCTAGACAATAAGAGATGGATCATTAAGATATCGACGAAGATGCGAGACATGGAATGCATCGTGCACTTCAGAAAGGTTTTCGGGCAAATCCAGACGATAAGCCAAAGAACCAACTCTTTCCATAATGCAAAAAGGACCAATGAACCTACGAGAAAGCTTCTCTCTACGACCAAAGAGAATGACATTCCTCAAGGGAGAGACCTTAAGGAAAACCTGATCACCAATAGCAAACTCCCAATTTCGCCTACGTCTATCAGCATACCTCTTTTGCCTATCCTGAGCAGCTCTCAACCTCCTCTTAATCTCCTCAACTCTCTTAGAAGCTTCCAAAATCACATAAGGACCAAGAACCAAACGATTACCAGATTCAATTCAGCAAGATGGAGATCTACAAGGTCGTTCATACAGAACAACAAACGGAGACATTTTGATACTGGCTTGAATGTAAAGATGGAATGAGATAGATAAAAAGACTAAGATAAGTTTAATATAGGAGATTAGATTATACCTGATAGCTATTATTGTAGGTGAATTCGACAAGATGGAGATGATCTTTCCAAGATCCTCCATGATCAAGCACATAAGCACGAAGAAGATCCTCGAGAATCTGCTTCACTCTTTATGTTTGACCGTCGGTTTGTGGATGGTAAGTAGTGCTCAAATTCAGATGAGTACCCAGAGATTCCTAAAAAGCTTTCCAAAACTGACTGGTAAAGATAGGATCACGATCACAAACAATACTGATAGGAACACCATGGAGACGAACGATCTCTCTCATGTAGATCTCTGACAAGCTAAAAGCAGAACGAGAAGACTTGACCGGAATGAAATGAGCGGACTTGGTCAGTCTATCAACAATAACCCAGATACTCTCATTACCCCTCCAAGTCCTCGGTAAACCATCGATGTAATCTATGGAAACCTGTTCCCGCTTCCAATTGGGAATCTCAAGGGGCTGCAACAAAGCAGGGGTCTTCTAGTGATCGGCTTTGACTTACTGACAAGTCACACACCGACTAATAAAGATAGAGATATCCCTCTTCATCCCCTTTCACCAATAAAGCCTCTTCATATCCTGATACATCTTCGACACACCAGGATGAATAGAAAGCCTAGATCAATGACTCTCTTGAAGCAACTCCTGCCTTAACCCATCAACATTCGGGACACAAATCCTACCATTAATCCTCAAAATCCCTCTATCATCGATCTGAGCTCCACTACTCCACTACTACTACCACCAACCCTACTATGAACACTCTCCTTCATCAATCTAAGCATCTCATCCTCATCTTGCTTAGCCATGATACGATCTAGAAGAGTAGGAGAAGAAACAACAAGCTGATACAACAAAGCCTTCTTCTGACTCAGAGCATCGACCACAACATTGGATTTACCCGGAGTATAGCTAATATCGAGGCCGTAAGAAGCCAGAAACTCAAGCCAACGAACTTGCCTCTGATTCAAATCCTTTTGGGTGAAGATATATCTCAGAGATTGACGATTGGTGAAAAGCTCAAACTTAGTTCCAAGAAGATGATACCTCTAAAGCTTCAAAGCGAAGACAACAACAAGCAACTCTAAATCATGAGCAGCATAATTTGCCTCATGGGTTTTCAAATGAAGGCTGGCATAGGCAATGACCTTACCATCTTGCATGAGAATAGAACCAAAACCCTCACGACTAGCATCAGTGTATACCGTCAATCCCTCACTTCCTTTCGAAACAATAAGAACTGGTGCAGAAGTTAGCTTGCACTTTTACTCATTGAATGCAGCCTTACACTTATCACTCCAGATAAACTTGGCATTCTTATGAGTTAAAGCAGTGAGAGGTGCAACAATCCGAGCAAAATTCTCGATGAATCTCCAGTAGTAACCGGCAAGGCCTAGAAAACTACGAATATCAGATGGAGTCTTTGGCGTTTCCCAATCCTGTAACAGAATAGGGAGAAAATAAGGACAACTGGAAAGATAGGATTATTAAATGATAAATGAAAAGTGAAAGAAAGAAAGACTTACATTGATCACAGCGATCTTGACTGGATCAATAGAGACTCCATTACTAGTAACAATATGCCCGAGAAATCGGACTTCATCCTTCCAGAAATGGTATTTAGAAAATTTAGCCTTCAACTGATGATTTCTGAGAGTCTCCAAAACAGATTTCAAATGCGACTCATGCTCTTCCTTAGTCTTAGAGAAGACAAGGATATCATCAACAAAGACTAGAACAAATTTATTAAGCTCATCATGAAAGACACGATTCATCAAATCAACAAAGAAAGCAGGAGCATTAGTCAAACTGTATGGCCGTTTTTCCGTACCCTTTGAATCGACAATAGACCACACATGTCTAATTCAAATTGTATGAATAAGCGGATCATTAAGGGCAGAAAGAAAATAAAGATAGAACAGAATCTCATACGAATTGAATAATGTATATTATTTCAATAATAATCTTTACAGTGGAAAATTTTAAATACAATATCAGAGTCTAACCTAAATTCAGTTTAGATAGTTATAAACATCTGTCCTTACAATTGCTGACAAACACCAAACAAAATATACTAAGCACATCGGATAATAGAATGTGTCCATACGATGATGATGATCTCCAGCTCTCCTCTGGAAACTCCACCCGTCTCCAACTCAACCTGAAACTACTCGGATCTGACACAGTATTCAAAATACCCAGATCAGGCTTGATAAACCAGTGTGAGATACTCAAAATTTAAAATGTATAGATCATGACGATGTTATCAAAACCTTTGAAAAAAAGGGTATCTCATAAGACCACGCCCACACATAAATACGGACGGGTTTTACCTTATGCTAACCAAAACACTTCCTACCAAAATACACTTGATATTATTTTTAATGACATCTCTTTGAAAACACTTGTCAAATAAACTTATTCAAATAAGTATCAATATCTGGACTAAGTCTAATGGAATATATCCGAACTGGGTCAACGGAATATACCGAACGGAATATATAATACCAAACTGAAATGTTTGCAAGTCATTACAGCTATTTTGGGAATACAATCAAAATCGTAAATCCCGTATTGGGGTTGGATTTCCAACATGATAGGAAACTAGTGGAAAGATCAATCTGTATCCACGGCTTACGTCCATGACTCAGACGCCGTTATACAACAACACAAATGGCTAAAAGTGGATACAATCTACGAATAACATCCAATGTCTCGGACTTCGCGCATCCCTACCAAGAGGCCCAGATATATCTGGTACCTGGGTTCAAAACATCTGATAACCCAAATCACTACTATCCAAAATGCGAGCATACATCTGACTACATAGAATCCCATCATAACAGGGGTGTGAGGCTCGCGAGGCTATGCTCAATTTCTTCAAAGCCACGCTTTTCATACAAAACCACGCTTTGATCATAATAAGTTCCACTTTGAATGCCACACTGCCATTCCACGTCACACGACTGATTTATAGAGAAGTATAACTTTCCGAGCTCATACGTCTCGGGAAAGGGTGTTAAGCTAAAAGAAGTTGCCTTCTCTGCCACCAATTGATATACGTCTATAGAAACCACTCAAATGTAATTTAGAACACAATGTTAGACAAACATCCATACAAGTTCGTTCTGGGACTGAACGAAACCGAAGGCACTTTCCTCAGCCATTACTAGGCGAGAGGCCCTTGCAATCCAAAAATTCTCCATCACGAGGAGACCACTACTATAAATAACTCTATAATGGGGGCCAAAAAGAGAATGATTAACAAGCAGTCTTCATGCTATGAAGATCCACGGTCTTCAATAATCATCATCTTCAACATGTCTTCACTTTCGAACGTTTACATTGGTTCGAAGTGGTTTTCAGATTGGAATCATACAAATCCGACTCTGGTTCCTTCGAAACCAATCATCGCTTTAAAAAGATGTTAAGTTCATACGTGGATATCAATCATCAATCAATTACTTCATCTTTTATTTAAAACAAATACCTTTCTTAGATATATTCCTTTCAAGTTATTCCATTTTCTTCTCAAATGTATATGGAATCATTAAGCCTCGTTATCAAATGGTTTATTTAAACCTTTCTTAAATCTTGGAATAATTCCAAATCATTTTCTCTTTTATCGTGGAAAACATTTCCAAATCATTTTCTCTTTTATCGTGGAAAACATTTCCAAATCATTCATTAAATCTTAATCAAATATTTCTTATATTCAAGTTATAACTTTTAACTTATGGAAATTATTCCCAAATAATTCATTAAATCTTAATCAAAGATTTCCTCTTTTAACTTCAAATCATATTCTTGCAAATCGAATATTTTCATAACATAGTACTACTGCCACTTTAAGTATGGTAAATTTCACCTTAAGGGACTAATGGCAAGTTTCACCTCCAGGGACAAATGGCAAGTAAACCTACATCATGAATATTTTTGTCTTTTAACTTGGAAAAACTTAAATTGATCTTTTAAAGCATCCGGGATTTTCTTTTAATCTTTTCCACCCCTCGCCTAAGAAGAGAAAGCGTAGGCCAGGTAAGTCCAGGGCATTGGTTGCTCCATCCCTAACCTTAGTTAAACACCTTGTTTTATTATCCCAGATCTCACAAGCGGGACAAAGTACTAATCGTTCTCGCATACTTGGTTATTAATCTTCATTTTAGAAATGATTTATTAAACTTCCAAATAATCATTTAAAACACTTGATTATTCTTTTAAAAACATTCATAACCGATTCTAGAAAATATCATTACGTTTAAACTCATATTCAAAATGCTATAGAATTCGTAGCATACAAGTGCTACGGAAAGTGCAATATAAGCTTATTTAATTTAAACAACTTTTTTATATTTGAAAATTCATATTTTCCATTCTAAACCTCTTTTAATCCATTTTAAAAGATTTATCAAATTTATTTCATATTTTTAATCATTTAAAATATCAATTTTAAACTTTGGTCACTTTACTGCAAAAGCGCGATTTTTCTGAAAAATTGTTTTGGACATATTTAAATATACAAAATAAAATCTTGATTTTCTTCCTTTATTTCTTTATACATATTTAAATGTTTATAAAACATTTCTAATTCATTTTAAAACTATTTCCAAAAGGTTTAAGCATTCCATATACACCATTTCATTTTCAAAAGGAAATAATTTCCTTTGTGCTTAACGACGTGTATCAACGTGACTTGGTAAAAAAATTTTAACAAACATATCAAACAATCAATACTTCATGATCAAAGCATATATAAGCATCCATAGCAATCAAAACACAACTTCAAACATGTATATATATAAGTAGATGTTAAATAGAGTTTCTCACCATAAACCAAAGCAATTAACTTCCTACCAACATTCTAATCAACCAACACTTCATTGATTAATTTCCTACTCCATTAAACAATAGAAAACAACACCTTCTCCATTCTAATAGCTTGGTCAAGGCTTGAGATGGAGGTTGGCTGAAAATATAGAGAAGAAGCGGTAGAGCTTTGAACTTGAATTTCCAAGATTTAGATCCTAAAAATAGATCATATTCTCTCTTGTTTTTGACTCTCTTATTCACAAAATTTGAAAAACTTGTTAATTGAAAAGTTTTGCAAATTCTTTTCTATTGAATTTAAAAAAATAATCATTTGAATCGATGTAGTTTTGAGGGAGATATGATAGAATGAAGAAGAGGTACTGTCGGATTGACAAAAATGAAGCCCGAAAATGCACTTCAAAGAATTGAGTTTCAGATATAGAAACCTTCAAAACTGGAAAATGTGATCAACATAAAAGTTGTAGCCACTTGAATTTTATATGGTTTCAGGAAAAGATTTCTTAATTTGGATTGGTTATTATCAAGTTATGATCAAAACAAAATGGCCTATTTTCTGGCTTAAAAATTGGGCCAGAAAATGCACTTGAAAGAAGTGAATTTTTGACATGATTATCTTCATTGAGACAAAGTGGTCAGCATGAAAGTTGTAGCCATTGTAAAAATACATGATCTATGAGAAAAGAAATTTACAATTTGAGTCTGTTTTAAGGAAGTTATGGCCGAGAGAAGAAGAGGTAAAATGTAGAGAAAAGAGGAGTTTGATTTGAAGAGAATAAACATTGATTTCTTTTGAATATTTTGTAAATATTTTAACATTATTTCTTTACAATTTTTTTTATGGCTTGGAAGCCATTAAAGAGAAGAGGAACATTATAAAGAAGCTTGAGAAAAGAAGAAGAAAATGTGAATGAAATTGAAGAAGTAGGTGGATATTTATAGAAAAAGAAAGAAGCGGTAATTTTACCAAAATAACCTCTTGTCAAATTACCAAACAAACCTTATTCCAAATTAAAGCAATCTACACTTTTTCAAAACTTAACATCATCCTTTTACTTCTTACTTTATGTCTTAGTCACTTAAAGATTAAGCAAAGAATATCATAATTATGTCGGCTTTGATTTGATGTGATTTGATGTTTACTTTTTCTCACTTTTGTTAATTCTTACTTACTTTTACTAATGACTTCTAGAAGTTTTCTAATCTTATGTAGTAAAATTAAACATTTTAGTGAATTAATTAATACTTACACTATTTGAATATATGTTTCTATAAAAGAAAATAAAGGTGCGACGACGTTGCGACAACTTTTAATCGACAAAACGTTGTTTTTCGACAAAATGTTTTACGGTCACATTTTAACATTTTAGTTAAACTATTTATTTATGTAAAGAAAATTTAAAAATAAATTTGTATAATGCTATTTAAAAATATAAACACTCATAAATTAATCAAGATAATTTATTTAACCATTGAAAAATACTTTTCTGAAATCAGCATTTTGTCACTTTTGTCGATAGAGGCAAATGTTACTTTTATTATGTATGTTTCTACTTCCAAATCCTATCAAATATTGTTTAAATTATAAAACCTTTTATAGTTTATACTTAAAATCTCTCTAAATACTATATTTTCAAGTGGTCAAATTCGGGGCCGTTACATTCTCCCCTACTTAAAAGAATTTCGTCCTCGAAATTACCCAAACAAAAGTTTACCTAAAACATTTATCTTTAAACTTAAATCGATATAATATACACAGATCATCCGTATGAAATATCTTATTCGATCTCCTATTAGAATACAAAACTTTATTTTCAAACTAGTATCGATCCTCCGATCCTCTAATGCGGACTTTAATCAGGCTCTTTGCTCAGAAACCTTTGCTTTCCTTGCATAGTGCTCAACTATGATAGAAAACTAAAGTACCTAACCAACATCCTCGTCAATGTTCGTCGTCAAGCAATTGAGTGATAAATCCTTTTTCAGATCGGTGTAAACACCTCAATATTCTGAACTCGAAACTTAGATCAAAATTTGTGTGATGAAATGATTTACATATAACATATGTATTTATTAACCCACGAAAACTTTCATAAAAACTTTATCTTAAGATCAAACACTTTATAAAGGTGCTTCTTTATATAATCCCTTTAATTATTTATTTTCAAATATTTTTATTAAAGGAAAATATTCTAAAGAAACCATTTTTCACTCAAAAGATAATTTATCTTTATTATAATTTTTCTTCCCACAATTCGTCAACTTAATATATTTCCTTTAACACTAATATTATTTACGAATCATTTCGTAGGACTATCGCTTAAGTTGATTACATCTTATAACTTATGTGAATCAATCATATTTTAAAGACTTAAGTCCAATTCCTAATTAATGCTAGAATTCATTAATAAAACATTTTCTAGGTTATAATTTCCTCTTTTGTTTTTGTTTATAATCATATTTATAAATTATACCTATCCAATTTCATTTAATTAGAATATTTCACAATCTTTTAGTTTCATAAATTCCTTAGCCCCGAGTTAGGTATGATTCGGAATTTTCGACTGTCCAAAATCGTCGAAAATCTCGCTTTATCTTATCAATTAGAGATCCCAATTTATCTTTAATTTTAAATACTTTTATAAAGATTACTAATACATTATTTCTTTAACTTAAGAAAATTATATAGATTGAGTAACTCCAAAACAATCCAAGGAATTGGGTACTACTAATAGTATCATATATCCTCTTAACAAAAAGAGTAATACTTAAGAGAAGTGCTTGCCATCCGAACACATCACTTGCCCATTTTTAGTTTATTTTCGAGCCTAATGAAATTAGTTATCATAAAATACCTCTTTTTATTTGAAATAATACCATTTTCAAAATCCTTTAGAGATTACTTTGTAAAACCTATCTTATAAATTCATTTTATGTTATATTAATTAACTTCATTTAAATTATGACAATTGTTTTAATCGAACTTAAATTCTTACTCCTTTTATATTTATTGTTTTACACAATCATTTAAATACATTTTTATCTTATGTCTTCATTTCTTAAACAAATATTATTATCAAATACCCTATAGTCAAATCATGAAACTTAATTCACAAGGTATTTGTACCTAAACTTTTAAATCAAACAATTGATCAATTTATGATAGTAACTTAACATTATCATTTCTTAATTTATTATTTTGGAATAGGTATTAAAGATCTTAATTACCTTATCAGATTTCTTACTTATCGATAATATTTATGAAACATCGTATAGTCAAATTGTGAAATTCTAATCACCAGATGTTCATATTTAAATTTCACTAATCCTGATTTCTAACTATACAACTTTTCAAAATATATACTTTACATTCAAAATATGATCCTAGGTAAAATTATTTCATTTACCAATTTTTTCAAAACCAGTGTGTCGGTTCGCCTTTTTAAAATGTTTAGGAACTCTCATCGATAACGGTGATCAGACGCATCGATTAGAATCCATAAATCACTCAACAGATAAATCAACACAAAACGTTTTATTAGTCACTAACAAATACGCACTCATATATAATACACTCAAACTCATTCTATGGTGTCACTAACCCCATCTCTAATGAGTCACTCATCCTAGGGTATTACTAACCCTATCTCTAATGAGTCTTTACCCCAACAAAGCTAAGGTTCTCACTTAACCTTCAGCTCTGATACCAAATGTAATGATCTAGGCTTTTCAACCATCGAAAACGGCCACTTTCCGCCGTAGCTCACACCGGTACCTCACGCTTTGCTTTTACAACCAGCCTCTCGACTAAAACTAACCTTCGATACTCGATCTCAAGGACATGTAGGAGTAAGAGTCATCCGTTCTCTACATACAAGAAGCGAGAACCCCTATCATATATGAACATCACTAAGCAAAGAGGATAATAGAATATGTCCATACGATGTTGAAGATCTCCAGCTCTCCTCTGGAAAATCCAACAATCTTGAACTCAACCAAAAACTACTCAGATCTGACTCGAGTAATAAAAATACCCGGATCAGGCTTGATAAACCAGCGTGAGATACTCAAATTTAAAATGTATAGATCATGACGATGTTATTAAAACCTTTGAAAAGAGGGGTAACTCATAAGACCATGCCCACACATAAATACGGATGGGTTTTTACCTTATGATAACCAAAATACTTCATACCAAAATACACTTGATATTGTTTTTAATGACATCTCTTTGAAAACACTTTTCAAATATACTTATTCAATAAGGTAATATCTAGACTAAGTCTAACGGAATATATCCGGACTGGGTCAACGGAATATACCGAACGAAATATATAATACCAAAAGGGGTAGCTGAAATGTTTGCAAGTAATTATAGCTATTTTGGGAATACAATCAAAATCGTAAATCTCGTATTGGGATTGGATTTCCAACATGATAGGAAACTAGTGGAAAGATCAATCTGTATCCACGGTTTACGTCCATGACTCAGACTCCGTTATACAACAACACAAATGGTTAAAAGTGGATACAATCCGCGATAACATCCAAGGACTCGGACTTCGTGCATCCCTTCCATGAGGCCCAGACGTATCTGGTACCTGGGGCTCATAACATCTAATAACCCAAAGCACTACTATATGAAATGCGAGCATACATCTGACCATATAGAATCCCATCATAACCGGGTTGTGAGGCTCGCGAGGCTATGCTCAATTTCTTCAAAGCCATGCTTTTCATACAAAACCACGCTTTGATCATAACAAGTTCCACTTTGAATGCCACACTAACATTCCGCATCAAACGACTGATTTCTAGAAATGTATAACTTCCTGAGCTCATATGTCTCAGGAAAGACTGTTAAGCTAAAAGAAGTTGCCTTCTCCGCTACCAACTTATATACATCTATAGAAACCACTCAAATGTAATTTAGAATACAATGTCAGACAAACATCCTAAAAGTTCATTCTGGGACTGAACGAAACTGATGGCACTTTCCTCGGCCATTACTAGGCGAGAAGCCCTTGCAACTCGAAAAATCTCCATCACGAGGAGACCACTACTATAAATAACTCTATAATGGGGTCCAACCAGAGCATGTTCAACAAGCAGTCTTCACGCTATGAAGATCCACGATCTTCAATAATCATCATCTTCAACATGGCTTCACTTTCGAATGTATACATTGGTTCGAAGTGGTTTTCGGATAGGAATCATCCGAATCCGACTCCAGTTCCTTCGAAATCATCGCTTTAAAAAGATGTTAAGTTCGTACGTGGATATCAATTACTTCATCTTTTATTTTAAACAAATATCTTTCTTAGATATATTCCTTTCAAGTTATTCCATTTTCTTCTCAAATGTATATGGAATCATTAAGCCACATTATCAAATCATTTGGTTTATTTAAACCTTTCTTAAATCTTGGAATAATTCAAAATCATTTTCTCTTTTACTGAGGAAAACTTTTCCAAATCATTCATTAAATCTTAATCAAAGATTTCTTATATTCAAGTTATAACTTTTAACTTAGAGAAATTATTCCTAAATCATTCATTAAATCTAAATCAAAGATTTCCTTTTTTAACTTCAAATCATATTCTTGCAAATCGAAGATTTTCATAAAATAGTACTACTGCCACTTTAAATAGGGTAAATTTCACCTCGAGAGACTAATGGAAAATTTCACCTCCAGGGACAAATGGCAAGTTTCACCTCCAGGGACTAATGGCAAGTAATTCTACATCATGAATATCTTTGTCTTTTAATTTGGAAAAACTTAAATATGATCTTTTAGAGCATCCGGGCTTTCCTTTAAATCTGTTCCACCCCTTGCCTAAGAAGAGAAAACATAGGCCAGGTAAGTTTAGGGCACTGGTTGCTCCATCCCTAACCTTAGTTAAACACCTTGTTTTATTATCCCAGATCTCATAGGCGGGGTAAATGTACTAGTCATTTCTGCATACTCGGTTATTAATCTTCATTTTAGAAATGATTTATTAAACTTCCAAATAATCATTTAAAACACTTAATTATTCTTTTAAATACATTCATAACCGATTCTAGAAAATATCGTTACGTTTAAACTCATATTCAAAATGCTATAGAATTCACAGCATACAAGTGCTACGGAAAGTGCAATATAAGCTTATTTAATTTAAACAACTTTTTAATATTTGAAAATTCATATTTTCCATTCAAAATCTCTTTTAATCCATTTTAATATATTTATCAAATTTATTTGATATTTTTAATCATTTAAAATATCAATTTTAAACTTTGGTCACTTTATTGTAAAAGCGCGATTTTTCTAGAAAATTGTTTTGGACATATTTAAAATATACAAGATAAAATCTTGATTTTCTTCCTTTATTTCTTTATACATATTTAATTGTTTATAAAACATTTCTAATTCATTTTAAAACTATTTGCAAAAGGTTTAAGCATTCCATATACACCATTTCATTTTCAAAAGGAAAGTAATTTCCTTTGTGCTTAACGACGTGTATCAACGTGACTTGGTAAAACAATTTTAACAAGCATATCAAACAATCAATACTTCATGATCAAAGCATATATAAGCATCCATAGCTATCATAACACAACATCAAACATGTATATATAAGTAGATGTTAAACAGAGTTTCTCACCATAAACCAAAGCAATTAACTTCCTACTAACATTCCAATCAACCAACACTTCACTAATTAATTTCCTACTCCATTAAACAATAGCAAACAACACCTTCTCCATTATAATAGCTTGGTCGAGGCTTGAGATGGAGGTTGGTTGAAAATATAGAGAAGAAGCGGTAGAGCTTTGAACTTGAATTTCCAAGATTTAGATCCTAAAAATAGATCATATTCTATCTTGTTTTTGACTCTCTTATTCACAAAATTGGAAAAACTTGTTAACTAAAAAGTTTTGCAAATTCTTTTCTATTGAATTTGAAAAAAAAAATCATTTGAATCCAAGTAGTTTTGAGGGAGGTATGATAGAGTGAAGAAGAGGTACCGTTGGATTGACAAAAAATGAAGCCCGAAAATGCATTTCAAAGAATTGAGTTTCAGGTATAGCAAACTTCAAAACTAGAAAATGTGCATAAAAATTGTAGCTACTTTAATTTTATACGGTTTCAAAAAAAGAATTTCTTAATTTGGATCTCTTATTATCAAGTTATGATCAAAACAAAATGGTCTATTCTCTGACTTAAAAACTGGGCCAGAAAATGCACTTGAAAGAAGTGGATTTTTGACATGATTATCATCATAATGAGACAAAGCCATCAACATTAAAGTTGTAACCACTGGAAGAATACATGATTTAAGAAAAACAAATTTACAATTTGAGTTGGTTTTAAAGAAGTTATGGCCGAGAGAAGAAGAGGTAAAATGTAAAGAAAAGAGGTGTTTGATTTGAAGAGAATAAACATTGATTTCTTTTGAATATTTTGTAAATGTTTTGACATTATTTCTTTACAATTTTTTCTATGGCTTGGAAGCGATCAAAGAGAAGAGGAAGAAGATGAAGAAGTTTAAGAAAAGAAGAAGAAAATGTGAATGAAAGTGAAGAAGTAAGTGGATATTTATAAAAAAAGAAAGAAGTGGTAATTTTACCAAAGTAACCTCTTGCCAAATTACCAAACTAACCTTACTTCAACCTAAAGCAATCTACACTTTTTCAAAACCTAACATCATCCTTTTACTTCTTACTTTATGTCTTAGTCACTTAAAGATTAAGTAAAGAATATCGTAATTATGTTGGCTTTGATTTGATGTGATTTGATGTTTACTTTTTCTCACTTTTGTTAATTCTTACTTACTTTTACTAATGACTTATAGAAGTTTTCTAATCTTATTTAGTAAAAGTAAACATGTTTAGTGAATGAATTAATAATTACACTATTTGAATATATGTTTCTATAGAAGAAAATAAAGGTGCGACGACGTTGCGACAACTTTTAATCGACAAAATGTTTTACGGTCACATTTTGACGTTTTAGTTAAACTATTTATTTATGTAAACCAAATTTAAAAATAAATTTGTATAATTCTACTTAAAAATATAAACACTCATAAATCAATCAAGATAATTTATTTAACAATTGAAACATATTTTTCTAAAATCAGCATTTTGTCACTTTTGTCGATATAGGCAAATGTTACTTTTATTATGTATGTTTCTACTTCCAAATCCTATCGAATATTATTTAAATCATAAAACCTTTTATATTTTATATTTAAAATTGCTCCAAATAATATATTTTCAAGTGGTCAAATTCAGGGTCTTACACAAACCGAAAGGCATGACTAACCATTCATAAAACCCATTCTCGGTGCGGAAAGCAGTCTTGGGAATGCTATCCTCAACAACTCTGAGCTGATGAAAACCTGTGGCAAGATCAAGCTGAGAGAAAACAGTTGCACCATAAAGCTGATCAAACATATCATTGATACGAGGCATTGGATATCTATTTTTCATAATGAGCTTGTTCAACTCCCTATAATCAACACACATCCGCAGAGAACCATCAGACTTGGTGACAAAAACCACCGCTGCTCCCCATTCTGAATAGCTGGGTCTGATCAGACCTTTGAAGAACAAGTTCTCAATTTGCTTTCCCGTCTCAACCTTCTCGTAGGGTACCATACTTCTAGGAGGAAGGGCTACAGGTCGAGCACCATGAATAAGATCAATACGAAAATCAATTTCCCGCTTCGGAGGTAAAAAAGTGACTTCACCAAATACATCGGGATAGAGTCAGACCACAGGAGCCGAATCAAGAACAAGGAGAAGAATCTAAAGAATAAATAAAATTTCCAGCAAAATCCTGAGGCATGCGGCACAGAATAATCAAGGAATTTCCTTGATCATCAACAAGGTAAGCAGACCGGGCTTTACAAGAGATTCGGGCATCATGATTCCCTAACCAATCCTAACCAAGCAATAAATCAAAAGCATCGAAGCCCAGAACATAAAAATCACCACCAAAGCGATGATCAGGATAGAGAAGTTTCACTTGCTTACAAATCCGATTAAGGTTGGCGGGGCCTCCAATGGGATTTCAAATACATAAAGGAACAGAAACATATTCAGGAGAAAGAAGATGCTCAAACTTATCACACAAATCAACAGAAAAAAAACTATATGAAGCTCCAATATCAAATAAAACACGAACAAGCTGATGAAATAAAGAAAAAGTGCCCTGAAGAGTACCTTGGTCATCACTAGGAGCAGGAGCAGGTGGAGGAACTGGAGATGATACAGAATTGACAGCAAATATACCATAAGGCGTACCCTTCTGCTGGGTAGGGCAATCCTTCCTAAAATGGCCAGGCTGGTGACAAATATGACAGAGATCACATCTAGCCAACTGAGCAGGAGGAGGAATAGCAGCACCAGGTAAAGTAGGATAGCTATTCGCATAGTGTCCCTTCTGATCACATATAAAGCAAGTGATAGAGGAAAGATCAACCGGTTGCCCCTGAGAAGGAGCAGATAATGAAGATCCCAAACCAGGACGATGCTTGTGCAAATTCTTCTTCTGCTGGTGGAAATTATACATTCTCTTCTTGAAATTAGTAGAGGAATTCTGAGATAAAGGAGCACAATAGCAGCAGGACCCTTAGAAATAAGGTTCTCATACCGAGTAGCCATATCCATAAGCTGGGTGAAAGTGCCATGAACATGAGAAAGGAGACGACTATTACTACTCTGGACGAGCACCAGCAATGAACTTCTCATTCTTCTTAAGAGGAGTGTCTATTAGGCTAGGACCCAACTTTGAAAGTTCAGTGAACTTCCTCTCATACTCAGAAAAGGTCTTGGTACCCTACTTGAGATCCATAAATTCACGATAAAGCTGAGATTTCCCAGCTTCAGGCATCCGTTTTGCCACAAAAGCCTCCCTGAAATGGAGATACAGAACAAAATTAAGATAGATTCAACAGAAAGGAAAAATAGGAACAAAATTCAATATAACACAAAGGATACCTGAACTGCTCCCAAGTAAGATCAGCTTTGACAGTGTTACCCGTAACAGGCTCCCACCAATCTAGGGAAGATTCTTACGTTGCCAAGCTGCTAGCTGACGCTTCTGGGCATCAGTAATCTTGAGACCAGTAAATATCCTCTTTAGACTCCACAACCACTGCTGAGCCTCAATGGTGCTCTCTGAACCGGTGAATGGGGTTCCACCAAGTTGAGTGAATTCCTTACAGAGAATAGCGAATCTAACAGGTGCAGCAGGCTATGGAGCTGGGGCAATACCACGAAACCTACCTCTTCTGGCATTTCCTTGATTCATCCTGAAAAAAATCAAGAATGAATTAGGACAAGGAATAGAGAAGACAAAGATAAGATAAGATAAAATGCACTTGGATGAATATCCTAAAGAAAGAAAATACTAACAAGGTAGATATGAAAGGAAAGAAGTTAGAAAACGTTTGAAAATCCTTTAAAACAAGAATTTTTTCTATATCAACATAATCTTTGAAACTCTTTTGAAAACATTTTGACAAATCATTTTATACTTTGAAAATACATTCTCTCACAAAGATATGATTCTGAGATTGATTTCACTCATTCTAGGGTATTTCCACCCTATCCCTAAGGAGTTTTTGCTCTACAGGCAATGGTTTGCCTAAAACCAAAGCTCTGATACAAAATGTAACGACCCACTATTTTGTACCATTCAAATCGACAATAATCCACACATGTCGGACTTGAATGATGCAAAATAACAGATTGTAAATAAATTTGGAGCAAATGAAATCAAATACAAAGAATCATAGACACAGAACATATCAGAATAACTCGCAGCGGAATATAAAATACCATTGTAGTTCATGAAGCTACTATAACGAAGTCTCAAAATAAATACATAATATTAGTCTGAAAACAACATAATAGAAATCCCAAATACATAAAAGTTCATTAATACATGAGATAAACTAGAACAGTTAACTGAAATATATATATATATATATATATATATATATATATATATATATATATAGGCAGAATCTCCAGCAAAGACCAGCTCCAAAAAGAGAATCCAATGCTGTGAATACTCAGGCTGACCCGAGCATAAAGCAAAACACAAAACACTCGAGTCAGGACATATATACTTATATAATGTAAACTTATATAATGTAAACCAACTCAAGTGAACTGTAATAAAGTACAAGTAACTTAAAGGATGCCTGGGACCGCCCATCCTCTAAGGATCCGTTAAACTATTTACTATGTAGTAAAATTGCGCTATTATAATAATGTCTATAGTAAAATAAACTTACTTTAAAATAGCGTCGAAGGGTTACCCATATAGCCCCCAACACGTAATAGTCCCTGTAGTCCATCCAGTATCGGCATATCTCCTGATTGGGAGACTACCCTAAATACTCCATGGGCTACGAGAGAAAAAAACTCGTCGTAAAGCTCGGTATGGTAGGTGACACGAAACACAAGGCAATGCCAGGATAGATATACTAATTACGCACATGGGCTGGTGGTGACGTTGCAGCCACTACGCCACCCCGAGCCACACTCCAAAAATCAAGTGGTGCACCCAATCAATCACAGCAGTAATAGAATGGTATCGAAGAAGTGTGTCCGACTAGAGGAGCTACCCCTTTTAGCCCGAGATCGCTCTTGTTTTAGCCACCATATGCCAACTCATGGGAGTTGGATCTATGTAATATACCTCAAGAACTTCGCCACCATCCTACTTCATTCTGGAATTTTCACCGCGTACATAGTTGTTAAAGAGGTTTTCGGTATCGATAGAGAGTATGTCCATATGCAATCCCGGTCTCTTTAACAACCAATCGTTATTATAACCCGTGGTTATAATTTAAAAATGGTATTTTATATTTCAATATCAAATATCATTTCAACAATTCAATATCATTTTAAATCCATCTCAAAATATCAAAATGTCATATCCTTTCAAAACCACATTCATTTTATATTAAATTTAAATACCATTTCAACTCACATTTCAAAATAGTTTATATTTCAAAACAAATACTCCATTTAAACCATTTAAAAATAAAGTCATTATATTTAAAATTAAAATATTTAATTCTCAAAATTTAATCTTTTCAAGGTTTATTTATTCACTTAAATTTATTAAAACAATGAAAATTCAACTTTCGCAGCACTTAGAAAATGCTATGGAAAGCTATGTTTTAAACAATTCAATTAACAAAAGACAATATTTAAAAACGCCGTAATAGGGTTAATTTAGTTTCAAATAAATCCTTAGTCAAATTCTGCAACTACAACACTTACAAAGTGCCGAGTAGCTTTTAGTTCAATTCTAGCCATTTAGTTCATTTATATCAACTACAACATTTACAAAATGCTGAAATATCCTTTACATTAGAAATAATAGCATTTCAAAAATGTAGTTAATTAAATTCCAAGTATTCAATATAATTTCATAAATAATTAAACTTTAATTTAAACCATTTTGAACATATAAAATCATATATTTTACTCTTTTAAAAAAATCATTTAAATACCCTTATATTTATGATGATTTTATAAAGTTAAATTTTCATACAAAAAAATCAAAATCTAATAATAAGTTACTTATTAAATTCAAGCATTAAATTTTCTATTCTTTATAATTAAATTTTAACTTAACACTTAAGTTTAAATTTCCAAATATAACTTATTTTCATTTTATTTACTTAATTTAAAATTCACTTTTAAATAAAATTCACAAATTTCATTTAAGTTATATTTCAAAATTCAACTTAAATATTCATTTATTTCACATTTTTAACTTATACAAAAATCATTTACACTTTATAAAAATCATTTTAAATTCATCTAAATCAAAGTATCATAAATTTACATTTTTTAAAAATACTTTAAAAATTCTAGAAAAATATTTAACCACGGGTCTGTATATAATTTTCTATCCTAGGTAAAGTGATACAGCTATTTATCATTTCAATCCGTACTTTACAAAGAAAACCCGGGTTCTATCATTTCAAACCCACAATCCCAAGTAAAATGAAATAATTAAAAATCGCTCAGGCCTATCATTTCAGCCCATAACAATTTTCCCTATTCTAAAGTCCATTCGGATATGTATCATTTCAACCCATAGTCATCCTATTCTACAGGGAACTTGCAGTGTGATAAACTGATATAAATAAATAGAATAACATTATATAAGAGTAGCAGATGATATAACAGGTGTATAAACAGGAGTGAACATCGTTTGATCATAGCGTAGGCAGTTATAACATGATGATAAATTTACAGATTCAAATGCTATCAGTTTACTAATTATATAAGTATAAATTGTCTGGTGAGAATTACTCACCTCTACAAGCTGGAGATAACAACCAAACACACAACAGAGATCCAAAAGGCATGAAAACACAACTATGATTCAAGTGAGGGGAGAGCCAAGCTATTTGTCTTGTGCATATGAAACAAAACAATATATATAACATGAATTTCAACCCAGAAATATGATTTTAAACAACTAGAAATAATACACAACATCAAATCAAATGACTTGCACTTGCTTCCACCATCACTATGCTTGGCCAAATAGTGATAAGGCACGGCTATGGGGTGTGTTTGGTCAAGCAGGGGTTAAGCTAAGGCCGGCCTTGCTAGGTATGAAGGTATGGAAATTGCTATGTATGAAAATACAAGTACAAGGCAAATAAGTGGATTTTGTGCAAATACAAGCTTCAGGCAAGGCTACAAATGGCACGGCCAGACCTGCTGGAGGCTAAGAGATGGCGTGGCAGTGGTTTTGGTTCAGGTACGGGCTGGAGAAGGTGGTGCAAAGGGCGGATAAGGGGTTGTGTGAGGTGATGATGCATATGTGAGTTCGGCTATGGCATATATAGGAAGTGTTTGCATTATTTTTGTGGATCTTCACATCAATGGTGGCCACGACCATGACATGATATAGGAGATGGAGGTGTTTTCAGCTGGACAAGGTGGTGATGGAGGTGGTGGTGATGGTGGAGGCTAGAGGCTAAACATACATAATGAAAGCAAGGCAAGAATTTACACAAAACAAGGAAGAAAAGAGAAAAAAAGTGAAACATTTACAATTTTTTTCTCAGAGAAGGCTTTGAGTTTGAGAAACTATATTTTGCGTGAGAAAATGATGTGATATGCGGCTAAAGGAATGTGGATTAGGTCAGCTAATGATTAATGCAAATGTTGATTGGAATTGGAAAGGCAAAAGGAAGGTAAAAAGACAAAGGCAAGTGAAAGGTTTAAAAACTCTTCAAATTTCCTATTTCTTTTAGCATTTTTCAACATATTAAAAATGAATATAAATAAAATGAAAATAGAACAAAATAATGTATGAATAAAAATAAATAAATAAACTTTAAATAATTATAAATAAATTAAGAAAATAGCTTAAAAATAGAAACTAGGTTATAAAAATTGAAAAAAAAATAAAATAAGCTTTTGAAATTTTTTATCATCACTTTAAAAATATTTTAAAATGAAATCATGAAATAAAAATAAATTTAAAATAATTTCAAAATAAAATAAAGTCAAATTTAAAATTATATTCAAAAATCTAGGGTTGTTACAGCGCATAGGATCTCATCCGCTATATAATGCGCTCCAATATGTATATACTATTATATATAATATCATATCCAGCCAATTCAATCATTCAACCAATAATTTAAATTTAACTATTGAAATTTAAAAGGTAATCCCAATGAGTGGGATTAACTCATCTTTTGATTTTATTGTTTGCAACCCGATCCATCTTGACTTGATTCTCCATGATTTTAGACTTTGTATAAATATTTATACAGTTTATTAATATTCGAAATAATCAAACAATCAATTTCTACTTAATAAATTTAATTAATTAATAATTAAGTTAACTAGTGATTTAGTTATAAACTAATGATTTAAGTTTAAACTAATTCCCTTTTAATATTTTTAGCAACAAAAATAATTAAATAATTTATTAAACAAATTTATCACCATACTACATTATTTAAAATAATCTGGTAAGTTTAAAATGCGCATGTGCATATTTATTGTTATTTTTATTATTTGAAAACACATATATTTGTAAAAATAACTGCTTAGATTTAAAAATCCAATCTTTATACAATTTTATATTTTTCCCAAAATCGCATATATTTATATATATTCTGTTTCACCTACATATTAAAACATGCATGAATATATTATTATTTTTTTTGAAACTACACACACACACATACATATATATATTTATGAAATATATATAGATAAAAATCTGATTTACATGAACCAAACATTTTAAAATTTTCCATTTTCAAAAAGCTTATCTCCATTTATATATTTACTGTTTTAAAATTAAAATATGTATATATTATTTTCTATTTACAGTTATTATATCTATAAATCAGGACTTAAGTTAAACCCTCTTCAAACTTACAGCAGGTTCAAGCATATACATTATATATATTTTTTCTAATCCACATATATATTTTAAATTAAATTAAAAAAAAACTGCTACCTTACTGCATGCTCGAGATCCACCCATCAGATCGTACAAGTCGCCAGGCGACTTCGTTCTTCCAAAGCGCCACTGCTCGCAAGCCTCAGAACTCGCCTCATGCCATCGTGACCCAGCAATCGAGCCACTATTGCGAGCGACTTCACCAGGTCGCCGTAAGCCAGATTGGCAGCCCTACCACCCTGACGTCGACGAGGCCTAACATCCCACCTGAGATCCCCTTTCCCAGTCGTTGCGCCTCACCTTGTAGCGGCAGTCACGATCTAAGCCCCATAAGATCGTCGAACTTGACTCGATTTGATTTGAAATGTGCAGCCATTATTCAATTTTTTTTAATTAAATGAACGAAGGAAAGGCTACATCGATTTCGTTTTAAAAGGGAAGGCCACGATTTGAAGAGAAGATTTAGCTCAGCCATTTTATTGTTTTTCATTTCGAAGTGGACATCTGGAGCATGAATGAAAAGGCAAGAAGATAAGTTTTGACATAAGCGGGTTTGAATAAGCTAGCTAAGTGATCATGAGATGAAAGGAAAAAGATCTGATTTGAAAAGTGTTCAGCTTGTTGACCAGTATATATTTATATATATCAAATTTAATTTCAAATTTTCTTGAAAATTGCAACTCAAAATCTCGACTTCTTATCGAGGCATGCCGCTAAGCGTTTATAATGTTATGCTCCTATTTTGAACACAATGGAAAAGGTTTCGAGTCTAAATTCGATCGTATGGAGAAGATAGCTTTTTGAACCCAGTTATTATCTTGAATTTTCAATATAAATTTCAGCGCGTTTATCTACCGTACGATCACACGACAACTCCAAACGCTACGAAAATTGAAATTCAATAATAATACACTATTACGGATCCAATGGAACTGGTTTCGTCGAATTCCGAGACTATGCCTTGGAGGGCAATTTTTAAATATCGATTTAAACAATATATTTTCAAAACTTAACAAAACACTTCCAAATTAAATTTTAACACTTATATTATCTTAAATATTATTAATATAGATTTCACAAGACTTCAAATTTTTTTAACAAGCTCAAAACTAAAGATGCAATATTTTACCTAATTTCAAATTATTAAATTCAATAAATTTAATTGCCAAATAAATAGTGATATTTGAAATTCAAGTTAAACTAACTTTAAAATATTTAAAATCAATTAAATATTCCTATTTCAAATATCCAGAATTTTCGGGTCGTCACATCATCCCCGCTTAACAGAATTTCATCCCCGAAGTTACCAGTTAAGAGAAATGGTCCAGAACATGTTAACTATTTTCCCAAAACCAAACAGTTTTTTACAACACTAAAACAATCTTTTTATTAAGGACACATGATCACTCTTACTAATTTTCAAAACTCATCCAAAGTTTCCAAACAATGTTACCTACTCAGCCGTTCAAATTATAATTTAAAACCAAATTTAAATTATCAAATTTTTCTAACTCTCTAAATTTTTGAAAAATTTCGCCAGCGTCTCATTTGCATGGCTAGATCGGTATACAAAATGCCTCTTTGGGCCCTTAAATTTCAAAAGAAAACAAAAAGCCAAGCGTCTAGAACAGAAAATCATCAAATTTCATATGCCAATTTAAATACGTACCTTTTTGTCGAGCAATTCCATTTATCTTCTAAAATCCTTTTGCTTTTTAAACACATGTATATCCTACTAAGCAATCATATCCAATCACAAGTCAAAATCATTTTATTCGCTTCTTTTTAAAATTTTAAATATCTATTTCATTCAAGCTCGTACGATGTCCGTATATCATCCGTGCGCAATACCGAATCCGATCGCTTACTCGATCACATAATTTCACTTTCGAACTAGTATCGTCTACCCGACTTCCTGGTGTGGACTCAAATCTGATTTCTTGATCATAAACTATCATTCTCCTCACATAGCCATTTGTTATGATAGAGAATTTCCATAATCAATCAAAAATACCTATCCACGGTTCGCCGTCGAAAATCGAGTGAAAAATCCCAACCCAGATCGATATAACTATGTCGAAATTCTATGCTTGAATCTGGATCAAATCGTTATGCGAATAAAATAATATTTGTACATCCTACATATTATTCTAAATTGACTATTAGATATATCAATTTCCTTTTTGTTCACATTTATTTTTGATTTCCATTACCTAATCACAATTATCTCATTTTCCAGCTTCTAGTTTAATCTTCACTCAATTATTAACTTTGTATTTTCTAATACCAAATTTACTTAAAATTTTTGCCATTTATTTTTGAAGTTCAGTACGAATTATACACTTATTATATTTATTTTTCACTTCACCACTTGAGCTTTCACATGTAATTTCATTTAACTTAAATTTTCAATTCCATTCTGAATTCAATTAACCCTTCATTTTAAATATTGAATTCTATTTACTTTTATCTCAAACCATATCCAATTAATCATTTCTTTAATTAGTTCCACTAATAATTTATTTTAAATCTCAATGGATTTTATTTTTTCAAACTCTTATTATTTAGTTCACCTTGAACTAATTCTACCACTTATAACGATCCCAGTTTTTAAGACAAATTTAAATTGGAAATTGATATAGAATTTTTCAATTAAATTGTGAATTTATTTGATTTTTTCCAAATAAAATAAGATATTTATTTGTTTGTTAAAATATATGTATATAAATTGATTTTAAATAGAATTTGGATTTGAAATTAAAGATAAACATTTTTAAATAAATTGGATTTAAAGCTATACTTTAAAGTTACTAAAAAAATTGTTTTTTTATTTTAATATGTATACATATGTAATTTTTTCTAATTTATGATTTAAATTTAATATAATTTTCAAGAGGTTAAATTCTATCATATATAGAATATATGTATTTATTTATTTAAGTATAATTAGTTTTAAAAAATCATTTTCTTATTGGTTATGTAAATGGTTATAAAAGAAAATGAATATTTTAATGAAAATAAGATATTAAGAAACATTTAAATATAAACATATGTTAAATATAAATTTTAAATACTTAAGGGTTTAAAAACATTTAAAAACATAAGGACTATGTAAATATAAATCTAATTAAGAATTTAAACATAATTTAATCACATATGACATGTGTACATTTATTTTATTATGAATTGAACAAGTGTAAGTCATGAAAAAAATGAAATATTACAAGTGTCACACTCATCTTTGTTTTTTTAAAAGAAAAGAAAAAATAGGTTATAAAATTCTCTCTACTCTCCTCTCTCTCATTTCTTTATTCTTCATTTTCAAAGAAACAAATCAAAACTAATAAAACATAGAATCAAAGAAACCTGAAATAAGCAAATCCAAATCAAAAGCCTAAGATTAAAAATAAAACAAAGATTCAACTCAGCTTAAACAGTAAAGCAAGCAACCTGATTCAATGGTCTGAAACAATTTTGAAGCAAACAGAGAATCAAAAGAGAATTAAGTAAAAACCAAGCATATCCAACTTGATTAAGTGGAAAGGTCAGAAAAATCAAAATCAAGTTTTAGAATCAAAGATTAATAAATCAAATTCAAGCTCAAATCAAAAGTATAACTTCCAGATTTCAAAAAAAAATCATTTCCAGGCCCTCTGTCATTTTTTCCAGGTGAGAAAACTAGACCTGAATCTAGTCATATGTCTTAATGTTGCGATTGATCCTTGAAGTAAAATAGTGAATGATGTTCTGCATGTATGAATATATGTATGCATGTATATATCTAAGCAATGTTTGTGTATATGTTTTCCTCTGTTTATAATTACAAGTTCAAACTCACTAGAAAAGTTAGTATCTTCGCATCTAATCGAACTCAAGCTATAATCTCTAAAAAGGATATGTTTGTATCAATATAACATCAATTTAAAAAATATTATTAAGTAGAATATAAAGGTAGGATTAATGGAAATCAAGATGACAGAAAAAATGAATTCAAGCCGAAGATTTGATTTTTAAATTTGCAAGCGTTGATCATATAGACTGATTCGTATTTCAAAAATATGAATTTAGAAAATCGTTTCATGATTTTTAAGCAAGTAGCGGTCGAGAATTTCTAAGATGAATGGAAATCCTATTTTGGTCAAACTCTGGAGATTGGCGACACGATTGGCCTTATGATCGAATCTAGAGCACGCTTGTAGGTCAAGGATCATCAGAAAAATGGTGAAATAATTCCTAGATCATCAAAGAAGATAGTTGACATTAAATTATGGTTTTGGGACCTCATTTGAGTGACGTTGTATTTGAGGTTACGGCGCTGTCGAAGGTAAATCGAACTTCACCGCAGGGGTTGGAATCGAAGCTCGAGTGGTTGACGCTGCTCTGGGTAGGCTCGCGAGGTTTCAGATGAACGCTGGCGATGGCACATGGAGTTTTCTGGTGATCATGGCTAGTTCCAGGAAGAGTTGTTCTGATCAATTTCGATTCAGAGGATTGTTAAGGGTGTCGGTAGTTGTTGGTGTTGAGATGATCACCAGTGACTCGTTGGATGTAGCGGCGATGATTAGAGAACTCTGATCATCGGTGCATGTAAACACATGCATCTAGTGTTAGACTTATTTTATTCGAGAAGAAAGGGGTTGAATCTCGGGGATTTTCGAATCAAGCCCAAGTTCACTGTCGAGTCGTTTCGTTGGGTAGTAGGTTTTTAAGTTTCATTATAAAAACAGTGTGGTTTCGAGTTTACTCGGGAAAGGCTCGAGAAATTTTTTATTTTGCTTCGGGATGGACTCGAGATATCTCGGGTTGAAGTAGTAATAGGTTTAAATCTTTGAACAAATCAAGCTTTAAGTTTTAAATTAATTAAGTCTTGAATTGTCTTCTTAAACCAATTTTCTTTTAAATGATAAGTATTGTATTTCTTATTTGAAATTAGTTAAAGTTTTAAAATGAATTATTTCCATTAATCAAGTTTTAAGTGTTTAATAGGAGTATACTTCCATATGTTACTTCTTAAGATTATTTTAAATAAAATTTAATAGCTTAGTTAAAAGGTTAATTATGAAGATAAAATGTTTTTGTTACGTGACTTGAGAATATAAATAAATTTATTTGTTAATAATAAATTAATATAAAGGTTAAAGTTAATCGTTTTTAAGCTTAAAATTGATTTGGTTTTAAATTAATCTTGTATTAGGTTAATTAATTAATTTAAATCCTTGAATGTTTTAAAATATAATTAAATTAATTAAGAGTTAAGTAATTAATTAGGATAAATGGGTTACCTTTTGATTAATTAAGGTTGGGAGCAATTTCTTAAAGAAATTAATAAAAGATTATTTCTCAATGTAATTAGGGGGATAATTACTTTGTGTAATTACATTTAACGGTAATTAATAAATAAAGATTAATTAATGATAAGTAATTAAAGGGTAATTAATTACTTAAGGATAATTAGTTAATTAAAAGTAATTAATTAATGATTAAAGTTAACTAATCATGTATAATTAATTAATGTAATTAGTCTGCGATTTATTAATATAAATGATTAGGGATAATCACTTATTGTAATCAATTAAGGATAATTAATTAAATCGTAATTAATCGAGGGTTAATTAATTAATATAATTAAATAAGGATTTCTAATTAAAGAATAATTGAATAATTAAAGGTTAATTATTTAATGATTGATTGATTGATTGATATTTTATAAATTAAGGTTAATTAATTAATGATTAATTAATTATTAAAGGGTTAATTTATTAATGATTAAAGGATAGTTAATTAAAATGGTTTGTAATTATTTAATATTAATTAACCAGAATTAGTAATTTATTCATAAGTAATTAATCTGATTTCAATTAATCAGATGATTAATTAACCTTACTTATTGTTAGCACCAGAAGTGGTCACTAGCACCCTTAAGAAAGATTGTGTGAAGAGATCAATGAAGAAAGTAAATTTAAACAGAGAACGGTATGCTAGATTAAATGCAAAGACAAGAACACCATATTTATAGTGGTTCGGCGTATCCGCCTACGTCCACTTTGAAGTTAATCTTTATTGCTTTACTCAACAATTGATTACAGATACAATCCGTACACTAACTGTTTGAATACAATTTCTAAGTAAAACGAACGAGTCTTGATTGCGGTAGAGTCTCCCCAGTGTTCTCGAAAAAAGGTACATTTCACTGTGCCCCTACCCCTCTATTTATGGACGAAGATGGGTTGGACTTCCTTAATGGGCCTAGGAGCAAGATACCTCAGCCCGTGGTGAGTGACTTATGTTTTCCGAGCCACATATGCCGATCGGGAAATGCCGAGCCATATTTCCAAGTCGAACGAGGCAGTGTGTTGAGTGAAAGGTGTAGGCCGAACGAGATCCGAAGCCGGTCGAGGAGAGATGCCGAAAGCCATACTTATGCCGAGCGATGCCATGTGCCGAGCGAGGCTGGAATGCCGAACGAGGCTAGAATGTCGGGCGAGGCTGGAATGCCAAACGAGGCTGGAATGCCGAATGAGACTCATGATGAACGAGGCTCATGCCGAAAGACTCTGTTATGTCGAACGGCCTTGCTATGCCGAGCGTCCATGCTATGCCGAGCAACCTTTCTATGCCGAGTGACCTTGCTATGCCGAGCGAACTTGCTATGCCGAGCGATCTTGCTATGCTGAGCGACCTTGCTATGTCCAGCGATCTTGTTATGCCCAGCGACCTTACTATGCCGAGCGATCTTGCTAAGCCGAGCGACCTTTCTATGCCGAGCAACCTTGCTATGCCAAGCGACCTTGCTATGCCGAGCGACCTTGCTATGCCGAGCGACCTTGCTATGCCGAGCGGCCTTGCTATGCCGAGCGACCTTGCTATGCCAAGCCACCTTCAATGCCGAATGAGCCTTCTACACTAAGCCTCTTGTTACTCGGTCAAACCACCAGGTAACACTTGCCCCCCAAAGTGTGTCATGTGGATGATCATGATACTTGTTGAACCATTAGCACTCCTTGTTTTTCTTTAGAGTCCTCATTCTGTATTTAGATAATGTTTTTCTTCGACCTCTCAAATGCCGAACAAGGAATTGAATGCCAAATAAGGCATTGAATGCCGAATGGCATATTAATGCCGAACGATACACTAATGCCGAGCGGCATACAAATGCCGAACAACATAATGTCGAACGAGGGTAGTGCATTGACTGGTTCTGCCGGTCATTGTCCATCCAACTTCCCTTCTCTCTATTTAAGAAGATACTTCTTCTTCCTCCCCCTTTTACTTTTACCTCCACTCTTCAGAGCCTACGAATTTGTCTCAAACTCCTGCAAACTATTTACCTTTCCCTTCCTTTATCGAAATTAATAAGTTGCCTCACCTCCTTTCCCAAATCAAAGAACCGACCAAAATTGTGCTTCTTACTCCAGAATATCCCCAAGCTTTGAGTAACTTCTTTGGTAATGGCCATAACTTTAAACAAGTCATCTCGATGAGGAAATATAACACGAGATTCAAACTCGTGAATCTTTGTAAGGCCGAGGATAGTTGGAACCGCGTGGATAAGGACATCGATTTCGAGGTCAAAACACGTTTTAGGGCTAGGTGGAATGATGGAAGGAAGGATGTGTCAGAGGTGTTTAAGATATAAGGGAGTAAGGAGTAGTAAAGTTTGGTGATGTAAATAGAGCACGGTGTAAGATTCGGAAAAGAGTTGTCCATGGCTCGACATTACTCTTGAGTGCCGAGCGGCGAAGGGAAATTGGAGGAGAGCAGTGAGTTATGCCCAACGAGGAAAGAGGGAGAACAAGGAAGAAGCGAGGGTTGAGCCTGAATGCCGAGCGATGCGGCTAGGCATGCTCCTGGCTTGGCACGATTCTTTTACGTCGAACGAGGTAGGAAGGAGTGTTGGAGAAAAGTAAGAGCTAGGAAAAGTGCCAAGCGATGCGGCTCGGTGTGATTGCGGTTCGACATGACTAGACGAATGCCGAATGACGAAGTGGATAGGTAGAAGAGTGTTGGTGTTGAGGGTGAAGTGCCGAGCGAGGCGGCTCAGCATGGTTGCAGTTCGACATGACTAGCTGAATGCTGAACAGTGGGGAGGATAGGTGGGAGAGTTATACACAACGACAACACTAGTCGAACCTAATGCATAGTTGACTCAACATATCTTATGCCTGAATATATGATAATGAACAATGACAGACTTAAACAATCAAGCATATCAGACAATCCAGACTGATAACTCCCATGTTTATACAATTGAAAACTTGAACTCAACTTGCTTAACAGTTAATAACCATTCATATGCAGTGTCGATGCCGAGTTCAAAACATAAACTATTTTACGATAAGTTCTCATAAACAGTCAGCGATGACGGTCTTCGAAGATGATAGCTCGAAGTTTAACTTTATTTCACCAATCCAGTTACTTTTATTTCTTGGCACTTACATTCGAATAATCGCAATAGTTCACACACCACACAGGGGGAATATTTATGTTGTTAAGTCTAATGTCGATTGTTTTTCAAGTATAGTTCAAACAGGTGTTTCGTCAGATTCAATCTTCATTAGAGATCTCTAGGAAATCTAGTTCTTCTACGATCTCGGACAGACCCCGGCCATCCTCTCGACAATAAGTAGTAGGAACTTCAGATCCGTCAACTATTCTACACAAGACTTACCGAGCCCTGCGACCGCATCTGTCAACTTGGCTTCCGACACCTTGGAGGCAACGATCTTCTCAGACGATCCAATCGATTCCCAAGCCTCAAAGATTAATGAAAGTACGCACCGTCGGATATGCTCAGTGCATGGAATCTCCTTCGATGATGTGTTAGTTCCATCGGGGCACGATCGTCCTCACTTGCCCCCAGTCGGATATACGGCCTGTAACAGATTCACGTGCTGGGTTGGCATCGTGCCGCCATTCAACTCCTTTCTTCAAGACATGTTGCATTATATTGAGATTGCCCCATCGTAACTGCATCCGAACAGCCACGCATTCATAGAGGGTACTTGCATTCTCTTCATGAGTGTCCTCTTCAGGCTTCCGACTTCGGGCGATATCCGCTATATCTTTCACTTGAAGAGACGGTCAGATAGCCCGTCTTTTATATTCCTCGAGCCACATAGTAAATGCCAAATCCTGACTGGGGCATGGAGCAAATTTTCCCTGTACAAGCAAGAGTGGTTCTACGTGCGTTGTCCTCCTGGTTTTGCCAGGAGATGGTAGAAGGAAGTAATTTCCTTTTCTGAATCAATACTTGGATTTGGCGAAATATTCATCTTTTCTAACTCTTCGTCTACTTTCACAGGTATCAACCCAAGTCCTGAGGGCCCTAGATATTCTGAAACTGTCGAAGCTATCCGAGCTCTCCCCACAGAAGAACGGGACATCAGATCTCTCATTTCAAATGAGTCGCTCACGATATTTGGGCTGTTGGCGGAAGGTCGCCGAATAAGCCTCCCCCAAGGTGTTACCATAACCAGGCCTGCTTTGGGCAAAGGAAAAAAGAAGGCCGAGTCTTCAGCACGCAACGCATTTGACACACTAGAGGAGGGGGAGATTAAAGAAACTGAAACGCTCGAAGCACAGGGTGAAAATGTTAGTCCATCTCGGGGCCCAATAGTCGAAGTTCATGACATTGAAACGATGCCTTCCCCTTCGAAGGGGAAGAAGAAACTGACATATAAGCTGAGGAAGAAAACAGCGGACGGAACTTCTAAGGTTACCCTTGTTCTAGTAGAGAAAGAAGCTTCCTCGCTGCACTTGAAAAGTTCTCTGAAAGGTCTATCGAGCCTTACCATACCTAATGATCTGCTCAACTATGGTTTCGACGAACCAGAGGCCCTTAAGCCTCATTCGCCCATTAGAGGCGATACAAGCGCTCAAGCCCAAAACCAGGGAGAAAAATGTAACAACCCTGTATTTTGTAATTATTTTAATTAAATTTTGATTTTACTTTATTTTATTTATTTAATTTAGATAATTTTGTTATTTCAAGTATGAACTTTGATTTTGATGTGAATTAGAGTTCCAACCATGATTAAATAGAATATTTTACAAAAAGTGTATTTTGGTCAATATGGTCAACTTTAACTTTTAAATTTAAAATTTGAAAGTTTGAAAATTTTAATTTTATCTTTTATTATGAAAGTAAATAAAATTTTAAGAACACTGCTTTTCGTTTCATTGAAATCTGATTTATAATGTGAAAGTTATGCCTTTTTAACTATTGTGTGAAATTGCTGTATTTTGTAAACATGTTTATTTTAGATTATATAAATAATATTTTATTGGTCTTGTAATGTTCTAATTTATATTTATATGGGTAAAATAACATGTTATGTATATATTTTGGTTTTAAAACATTTTTAAAAGTGTAATTGACATTTTCCAATGTCAGTGTTATTCTGTTGTAAATTTTAGTTCCAAGTTTCATTCAATTAAAGTAATTCTTTATTTATCTTTATATTTTTCTTAAGAACTTATTTTATTCTAATTCCCACTTTATTTTATTCCTCATTTGTTTTATTTATTTGACATTTTATTTTTTTTATAGTGAAATAGAAATTTTCTAAGGCTAGCGATATTTTATTTGTAATTTTCATGTACTGTTTCCAATTTTTAAACAATTTCTTTAAATATTTTTCTAATTTCTCTAAATTTAATTATTTACTTCACTTTGAGTATGTTTAAGAAATTATTTTATTTCAAAATTTTGCTTTAGAATATTTTTAAAATGAAGTAGATATTTTTCCAAAGCCAACGATGATTTAATTGTAAATTTTGAATCCTGTTTGAATTTTAAGCAATTTCTTTAATTCTTTTTCTATTTTCCTTAAATTTAATTATTTATTTTCATTTTATTTCACTTTTTTTCGGTTTTTAAATTTATTTACTAAATTTATTTTGTTTTATTTGTTTTAAAAGAAATGGAAAATTGAAGAGACAAAGACTCTTCCTTTTCTTATGACTTTTCAATTGCTAGACTTTTCAATTTCCATAACTCTTCATTCAATTTTTGTTTGGCCGTACAATTTTGTTTCTTAGCCATGTATTTTTTTTATTTTTCATGCACAAAACCTTCTTTCTCATTTCATTCACAGCTAGAAGAAAATCTTGTTAATGGCTACATCTCTTTCTCTTCCTTTTCTTCTTATTTTCATACATTTTGCCTTGTTTTCTCATGTGTATTGCTCGACCTCTCCTCCATAACCACAGCCACCACCTCCAACACCTCTTCCTTGTCATCATAACCAGCTACCCGTCAGGTCTTGACTATGGCCGAGACTCCAATGGTGCCAAAACTCCAAAAAAATGCAACTAGGCCCTTAAAACCATGCAAGTTTGACCACCCCTTGCCTCATCACTTCAACCATCACCACAGCCACCAACATAACCGCCATCACCTCACTGACCAGACCACCACACACCCCTCCATCCATTGACCAGACCTGTAGCACCCTGGTCGAGCCCAACGACCTATGGCCAAACCACTTTGGTGAACCAAAACCACCCTAATTTGTATAAGCCTCTTCACCTTCATGCTTTGTAACTCCTCTCCATGTTCTAGCTTGTAGCCATGCACCCATATGTCCAAACCCAAGCCAAGCCACACCAAAACTTGACCACATGCACCCCTAGGCTGTGCCAAAGAATGTAGAAAGCAAGGCAAAAGTTGTTGCATTCAAATCTCTTTTTATTCCAAAGTTATATCAATTTCAAAATGGTATTGAATTTTAATTTGTTTGATTTTGTTTTGGGTTGTAATACAAGATCTATAGCTTGGATCCCGCTCTCCACTCGAGTCTGTAGTCTAGTCATTATGTTCTGGATTCTGTTATGTCATTTGAATTGATATCTCCAACACAAGAGGTGAGTAAATCTCACATGACATTTTATACTTATTCAATTATGAAGCGACAACAACTAAATGTGTAGAATTATATGTGATATTATAACTGCCTGTGATTATTTATATATGATGTTACACCTGTTAATTTATGTGTCATCTCATCTATTACTGTTATATGTTGTTAACTGTTTATTTATATATGTTTATCACACTGCAAGTTCCCTGTAGATTAGGTTCACCATAGGTTGAAATGATACATACACGAACAGACTTTAGAATAGGGAAAAAATCGTTATGGGTTGAAATGATAGGTCTGAATGGTTTTTTTTAACTTGGGATTACGGGTTTGAAATGATAGAACCCAGATTTTTCTTTTTAAACTGCGGATTGAGATGATATACATCCATATCACTTGACCTAGGTTAGAAAACTATATACAGCCCCGTGGTTATTTTATAAAGTGTTTCAGAAATTTTTAAGTATTTTAAAAATATAAATTTATGAAATTTGATTTAAATAGATTTTGAAAAGTTTTAAAATAAAAAAATTATGATTCTTTCTATAGCTTAAAAATGTAATTAATGAATGGTTAAATTGGATTATTGAAATATAACTTAAGTTTGGAAATTTGGAATTTTAGTTAAAAATGATATTTAAGTTATATAAATAAAATGGAATTTTAATCATACTTGGAAAATGGTCAAAATGATAATTTGATTTAAATTTGAATTTAAGTGATTTATTAAAGTGTTATTGATTTTTCTATGAATTTAAATAGTTAAATAAATGAATGCTTAAATGTGTAATTTTAAAATACAACTTGACTTGGAAATGTGATATTTGGTTTAATTAAAGGTTTTAGTTAAATGAAATCAATTGGAAATTTAGTTTAAAATTGTGAAATGGAAATTTAAAAATGTAAGTACTAATAAATTGCGTATGTGAAGGAATGGAATTTATAAACTTGAATTTGTTAAGTAAATTTATTGAAAAATTTGATTTATTTATAAGAAATTTATTTTATAAAAATCATATGTTAAAGGTATGCTAATAAACATTTTTGAATGTTAAAATATGATTTTTATAATGTTAAAATGGTTTATTGAATTTTATTATTTGCTGGAAATACACTAAAATCTAGAAAATACTTTTAATAGCATTCAGAAATGCTACGGTTTCTGTAAATGAACTAAAAACCTAATAAAAAGGCTATTACAGCAGTTCTGAAATGCTGTAGTTGCTGAAGTAAACTAAAAGGCTAAAAACTTAATAAAGACCTATTACGGCAGTTCTGTAAATGCTGTAGTGGTCTGCTGTCTTTGCTGAAATTAATAAAATCCTTTAATTTGAAACCCGAGCTATTACAACATTTCTGGAAATGCTGTCTTTGCTGTTTTAAACTAAAAATTCAACTAAAATGAGATTTAACACCAGTTTTAAATGCTGTTTTTGCTGAATTAAATGTTTTAGGTATAACTTGTGACAGCTTTTTCTAAATGCTGTAAAAGGCTGAAAATTTCAATGCTTATGGTTTTTAACTAAGTAAATGATCTCAGAATGGTCTAAAACTTTGGAAATTGAATACTTGACTTGAAAGAATAATAACTTCTCTTTTAAATGATTTAAATGAATAAATTTAATTGGAAAATAAATCATTTTAAAGGTGATTTGAAAGGATAATAAATGAATGTTATCTTGAATTTAGAAGGTATTCAATGTTCAATATTTGTATTTGAACTTATATGATGATTTGAAAATAAGGTTTTGAAAGATATGATATTTTGATATTAAAATGATTTGAAAATGAAGTTCTGAAAGATATGATATTTTGATATTAAAATGATTTGAAAATGAAGTTCTGAAAGATATTATATTTTGATATTAAAATGATTTGGAAATGAAACTCTGAAAGGATATGATATTTTAATGTTTTAAAATGATTTGACAGGAATTTTTGAAAGGATATGATAATTTAATATATTGAAATGGTTAGAAATGACTTGATATTTGATTTGATAAATATTTGAATTTGAAAGATATGGTATGTTGATATATTGAATTGGGTTGGAAATGATTTAATCTTTATTTTTGATAAAGAATTGGATTGAAATGATATTTTATTTTGAAGTATAAAATATTATTTTTAAGTTATAACCACGGGTTATAATAATGATTGGTTGGCAAAGAGACCGGATCGGATATGGCATACTCTCTGTCGATACCGAAAACCACTTTGACAACCGTGTATGCGGTGGAGATTCCAGAATGAAGTAGGATGGTGGCGACGTCCTTGAGGTATGTTACATGGACCCAACTCCCGTGAGTTGGCATAAGGTGGCCAAAGCTGGAGCGGTCTCGGCCCAAAAGGGGTAGCTTCTCTGGTCGGACGCATTTCATAGATACCATTCTATTGCTTTTGTGATTGTTTGGGTGCCCCTTCAATTTTGGGAATTTGTTTCGAGGTGGGCGTATGTGGCTATTGTGTTACCACCAGCCCGAGTGTCGTAATTGGTATATCTATCCCTGGCATTGCCTTGTGTGCCGTGTCACCTACCCTATCGAGCCTTTACTACAAGTTTGGTTTTCTCCCGTAGCCCATGCGTATCTTCTCGTAGTCTTCCGATCAGGAGATATGCAGATATTTTATGGACTACTGGGACTATTACATGTTAAGGTGGAAAATGTAAAGCCATAATGCTATTTAAAAGTATGTTTATTTTATTGATAGACACTATTATAATAGCGCATATTACTACATAGTAAATAGTTTATCGGATCCTTAGAGGATGGGCGGTCCCAGGCATCCTTTAAGTTACATGTACTTTTAATATAGTTCACTTGAGTTGGTTTACATTATATAAGTATGTATGTCCTGACTCGAGTGTTTGTATTTTTATTTACGCTCGGGTCAGCCTGAGTATTCATAGATTTTGATTTCCACTTTCTGGAGATTGGAATCGCTGGAGATTATCTACTTGTATAGTTTTATCTTTTTCAGTCTGTTATTTCTTTTCAGCTCTTGTATTAGTAGACTTCTATGTATTGAGACTTCTATTGTACTCTATTTCTTCTGTTTTACCTTATGTAACTCTGATATTTATATAGTAGCTCCATGAACTACTATTTCTTTTACTTCCGCTGCACTATTATTACTCTATGTCTGTGATCTGTGATTTTTATTTACTGTATATTCTGAGATTTGCCAAATTTTATTTACAATGCAGTATTTTGAGAAATTCAAGTCTGACATATGCTGATGCGAATGGTTGAAAATATCGGGTGCTACATTTGGTATCAGAGCTTTGGCTTTGAGGTAAAACTTAGAATATAAGGTAAATTATTTACAGAATCACTTTCGTTCGAGTTTGAATCTTTCCTCTTTGATTCGAATTTCCTTTGAATTTTGGAACGGTCCCTATAGTTCCAAAATCCATTCGTGTCCCTCACAATTCATCTTCTTTTGATTCTGGAGTATCCCATAACTCCGCATCGATTGATCTTTTTAGTGAGTCGGCGGTCTCGCCAATTTCAAATTGAATTGTAAAGGAGGGAAACTCCTTTACAATTAGCATCGATTCACCAGAGATTTATATCTATCCTTGGTTTAGATGCTAATATCTTTTGTTATTCCAAACTCTATCTCTTGAGATCGAATGTAGATTTACCCTAGAAAAATCCACATTGATCTTATTCTTTAAGTCACCGTTGACCCGGTTAAGGTTGCCTGCGATTTATTTAAGCTTATCCATCTCCCTATTTTGTTACTTAATCATCTTATTGTTTGCTTCCAACCTATATTTAAACATTTTGAATTGTATTTGTAAATCTATGTTTTGTTTTATATATTGTGTTGTTTGAGTTGTTGATGTTGATTTGGGTTTCCGATCGATTCGTCTGATCAATGCTATCGATATGATTTCTAAAACACTTTGGCAGAACAAACTAACACAATATTATTTTAAAATTTGGTTAATGAAATAAAATTTGATATATAAGTAAATTTATGGAATTTAATAAATTGATTTAAATTGATCATTTAAAATGATAATACTTGATTTATCATTTTTTGTTCTATAAATGAATTTATAAATAGTTGTTTATAAATTGATTTGGGAAGTGAAATGAATTTAAAACAAGAAATTTGAGAATTTAATTTCCGATGGTTTCAAACCTCGTGTTTAAGTTTTAAAGTATATTATTTAAAGTATTTTCGAATAAGAATATGTTTCCAAAGAATTTTAAAGTTTAAAAATCTGTGCTCTTCTCTTTGTCGCTGGGAAATAATTTTGATGATGACTGCAGTATCATCGACATTCATTTTCGAGTTTTGAAGTGAAGAGACCGCTCTGTAGTCTTGCTACGGCTTTGTTTTGGGAAATCAAATTTATTTGAATTTCTAAAATATGACTTGATTTATAATATATATAGATATATGACTTAAATTTGATTTGATAAATTATATACATACATTTATTTATCTCTAAATGGTTTGAAGAAATCAAAAATTCAATTCTTAAATTTTATTCTAAAGAATAATTTCAATTATAAAAAGAAAATCAAAATTTTGGATGAATATTCAAGCATGAAATGATTTAATTGGAAACTTTTATTTGTACAATACAATTGCATTCAAATATAACTTACCTTAACTTCAGAAGTTAACAATAAAATTGGATAATATACAATATAAAAAGATTTTATAAATAAAATTTGAGTGGTTATAATAAATGTTATACACTTAAATTTTAGTTATAAAACGATTAACAGAGGTAAATATAATATAGGGTAACTGAATAACTTACAATAAAATAATGTTAAAAGAACTAAAAATAAAATAAAGCAGTTATAATAAGTGATAAATATATTGAGAGAAATAATTTTAATTTTAATTAGAAATAAAGAAGAATTAAATTTATTAAGTACAATATAAATATAATAAATGATTATTTTTCAAACCCATGGTTTTAATATTGTTAATTCAAGATGATTGGATAATAACATAATGAAATTTGAGATAGTTAAGATTTATTTAACTTGTGTAAAAATTTAGTTTCTATTTAAGTTGAAATTTCCATGGTTTCAATTTTATTTCCTTATTTTGTTTTTCAAACTATCTTTTGGTTGTCCTAATTATCCTTATCTTGCTACAGACTGGTAAAGGCATCTTTCTATAATCTTTCTGTTTAGAAATCTTTCTATAATCTTTGATAATCTTTGGTACTCATTTTGAATTCCCCTTTTTCGTGCTTGTGTTCTTGATTCTGGAGGATCTTGGAAAGATCACCTCCACCTTGTTAAACTTACAACAATTATCAGGTATAATCTCAGTCCTCTTGTCACCTTGTCTTAATCTTATTTCATTTCTATCTTTTCTATGCTTTTCCATACCTCATTCCTTTTCGGGGAAGAAAAGCTTAGAGTGGGGGAGAGTATAACAACCCTGTATTTTGTAATTATTTTAATTGAATTTTTATTTTACTTTATTCTATTTATTCAATTTAGATACTTTTGTTATTTCAAATATAAACTTTGATTTTGATGTGAATTAGAATTCTAAACATGATTAAATAGAATATTTTACAAGAAGTGTATTTTGGTCAATATGTTCAACTTTAACTTTTAAATTTAAAATTTGAAAGTTTAAAAATTTGAATTTTATCTTTTATTATGAAAGTAAATAAAATTTTAATAACACTTCTTTTCGTTTCGTTGAAATCTGATTTATAATGCGAAAGTTATGCCTTTTTAACCATTGTGTGAAATTGCTGTATTTAGCAAAATTGTTTATTTTAAATTATTTAAATAATATTTTATTGGTCTTGTAATGTTCTAATTTATATTTTTATGGTTAAAATAACATGTTATGTATATATTTTGGTTTTAAAACATTTTTAAAACTGTAATTGACATTTTCCAATGTCAGTTGTATTCTGTTGTAAATTTTAATTCCAAGTTTCATTTAATTAAAGTAATTCTTTATTTATCGTTATATTTTTCTTAAGAAATTATTTTATTCTCATTCCCAATTTTTTTTGTTCCTCATATATTTTATTTATTTGACATTTTATTTGTTTTATAGTGAAATAGAAATTTTCTAAGGCTAGTGATATTTTATTTGTAATCTTCATATCCTGTTTCCAATTTTTAAACAATTTCTTTAATTAGTTTTCTAATTTCTCTAAATTTAATTATTTATTTCAATTTGAATATGTTTAAGAAATTATTTTATTTCAAAATTTTGCTTTAGAATATTTTTAAAATGAAGTAGATATTTTTCCAAAGCAACAATGATTTAATTGTAAATTTTGAACCATGTTTTGAATTTTAAGCAATTTCTTTTATTCTTTTTCTATTTTCTTTAAATTTCAGTATTTATTTTCATTTTATTTCACTTTGTTTCAATTTTTAGATTTATTTACTAAATTTATTATGTTATATTTGTTTTAAATAAATGGAAAATTGAAGAGACAAAGACTCTTCCTTTTCTTATGACTTTTCAATTGCTGGACCTTTCAATTTCCATAACTCTTCATTTAATTTTTTTTGGCCGTACAATTTTGTTTCTTAGCCGTGTATTTTGCTTATTTTTCATGCACAAAAACCATCTTTCCCATTTCATTCACGGCTAGAAGAAAGCTTGGTAATGGCTACATCTCTTTCTCTTCTTTTTCTTCTTATTTTCATACATTTTGCCTTGTTTTCTCATGTGTATTGCTCGGCCTCTCCTCCATAACCACGGCCACCACCTCCAACCTCTTCCTTGTCATCATCACCAACTACCCCTATGGTCTTGACCAGGGCTGAACTCCTATGGTGTAAAAACTCCAAAAAAATATATGCAACTAGACCTTAAAATCATGCTAGTTTGACCACCCCTTGCCTCATCACTTCATCCATCACCATAGCCACCACCATAGCCGCCACCACCTCACTGACCAGACCACCACACACCCCTCCATCAACTGACTAGACCTGTAGCACCCTGGCCGAGCCCAAGGACCCATGGCCGAACCACTTTGGTGAACCAAAACCACCCTAGTTTGTATAAGGCTCTTCACCTTCATGCTTTGTAACTCCTCTCCATGTTCTAGCTTGTCGCTGTGCACCCTTATGTCCAAACCCGAGCCAAGCCACACCAAAACCCGACCACATGCACCCCTAGGCTGTGCTAAAGAATGTAGAAAGCAAGGCAAAAGCTGTTGCATTCAAATCTCTTTTTATTCCAAAGTTATATCAATTTCAAAATGGTATTGAATTTTAATTTGTTTGATTTTGTTTTGGGTTGTAACACAAGATCTATAGCTTGGATCCCACTCTCCACTCGAGTCTATAGTCTTGTCATTGTGTTTTGGATTCTGTTTTGTTATTTGAATTGATATCTCAAGCACAAGAGGTCAGTAAATCTCACACGACATTTTATACTTATGCAATTGTGAAGCGACAACAACTGAATGTGTAGAATTTTATGTGATATCATAACTGCCCGTGATTATTTATATATGATGTTACACCTGTTAATGTCATCTCATCTATCACTGTTATATGTTGTTAACTGTTCATTTATATCTGTTTATCACACTGCAAGTTCCCTGTAGATTAGGTTCACTATGGGTTGAAATGATACATACCCGAACGGACTTTAGAATAGGGAAAAAATCGTTATGGGCCGAAATGATAGGCCTGAACGGTTTTTATTTATTTTGTTTTAACTTGGGATTGCGAGTTTGAAATGATAGAACCCGGATTTTTCTTTTAAACTGCAGATTGAAATGATATATATCTGTATCACTTGACCTAGGTTAGAAAACTATATACAGGCCCATGGTTATTTTATAAAGTGTTTTGGATATTTTTAAGTATTTTAAAAATATAAATTTACGAAATTTGATTAAATAGATTTTGAAATTTCTTAAAATAAACAAATTAGGATTTTTTTCTATGAGTTAAAAATGTAATTAATGAATGGTTAAATTGGATTATTGAAATATAACTTAAGTTTGGAAATTTGTAATTTTGGTTAAAAATGATATTAAAGTTATACAAATAAAATGGAAATTTAATTATACTTGGAAAATGGTAAAAATGATAATTTGATTTAAATTTGAATTTAAGTGATTTATTAAGGTATTATTGATTTTTCTATGAATTTAAATGGTTAAATAAATGAATGCTTAAATGTGTAATTTTAAAATACAACTTGACTTGGAAATGTGAAATTTGGTTTAATTAAAGGTTTTAGTTAAATGAAATCAATTGGAAATTTAGTTTAAAATTGTGAAATGGAAATTTGAAAATGTAAGTATTAATAAATTGCATATGTGAAGGAATGGAACTTATACACTTGAATTTGTTAAGTAAATTTACTGAAAAATTTGATTTATTTATAAGAAAATTATTTTATAAAAATCATATGTTAAAGGCATTTTAATAAACATTTTTGAATGTTAAAATATGATTTTTATAATGTTTAAAGGGTTTAAATTGAAGTTTATTATTTGTTGGAAATACATTAAAATCTGGAAAATACTTTTAATAGCATTCAGAAATGCTATGGTTTCTGTAAATGAACTAAAAACCTAATAAAAAGGCTATTACAGCAGTTCTGTATTGCTGAAGTAAACTAAAAGGATAAAAACTTAATAAAGGCATATTACAACAGTTCTATAAATGCTATAGTGGTCTGCTGTCTTTGCTGAAATTAATAAAAACCTTTAATTTGAAATCTGAGCTATTACAGCATTTCTAGAAATGCTGTCTTTGTTGTTTTAAACTAAAAATTCAACTAAAATGAGATTTAACAGCAGTTTCAAATGCTATCTTTGCTGAATTAAAATGTTTTTAAGTATATGTTATGACAGCTTTTTCTAAATGCTGTAAAAGGCTGAAAATTTCTATGTTTATGGTTTTTAACTAAGTAAATGATCTCAGAATGGTCTGAAACTTTGGAAATTGAACACTTGACTCGAAAGAATAATAACTTCACTTTTAAATGAATAAATTTAACTAGAAAATAAATCATTTTAAAGGTGATTTGAAAGGATAATAAATGAATGTTATCTTGAATTTAGAAGGTATTTAAAGTTGAATATTTGGATTTGAACTTTTATGATGATATGAAAATAAAGTTTTGAAAGATATGATATTTTGATACTAAAATGATTTGAAAATGAAGTTTTGAAAGATAGGATATTTTGGTATTAAAATGATTTGAAAATGAAGTTCTGAAAGATATGATATTTTGATATTAAAATGGTTTGAAAATGAAGTTCTAAAAGATATGATATTTTGATATTAAAATGATTTGAAAATGAAGTTCTGAAAGATATGTATTTTGATATTAAAATGATTTGGAAATGAAGCTTTGAAAGGATATGATTTTTTAATGTTTTAAAATGATTTGAAAGGAAGCTTTGAAAGGATATGATGGTTTAATATATTGAAATGGTTAGAAACGAGTTGATATTTATTTTGATAAATATCCGAATTTGAAAGATATGGTATGTTGATATATTGAATTGGGTTGGAAATGATTTAATCTTTATTTATGATAAAGATTTGGATTGAAATGATATTTTATTTCGAAGTATAAAACATTATTTTAAAGTTATAACCATGGGTTATAAATACGATTGGTTGGCAAAGAGACCAGGATCGGATATGGGCATACTCTTTGTCGATACCCAAAACCACTTTGACAACCGCGTACGCGGCGGAGATTCCATAATAAAGTACGATGATGGCGACGTCCTTGAGGCATGTTATGTGGACCCAATTCCCGCGAGTTGCATAAGGTGGAAAAAATAGGAGCGGTCTCGAGCCAAAAGGTGTAGCTCCTCTAGTCGGACACATTTCTTCGATACCATTCTATTGCTTTTGTGATTGTTTGGGTGCCCCTTCGATTTTGGCAATGTGTTTCGAGGTGGGCGTATGTGGCTGCTGCGTTACCACCAGCCCGAGTGTCGTAATTGGTATATCTACCCTGGCATTGCCTTGTGTGCCGTGTCACCTACCCTATCGAGCCTTTACTACGAGTTTGGTTTTCTCCCGCAGCCCATGCTTATCTTCTCGTAGTCTCCCGATCAGGAGATATGCATATATTGGATGGACTACTGGGACTATTACGTGTTAAGGTGGCAAATGTAAAGCCTGAATGCTATTTAAAAGTATGTTTATTTTGCTGATAGACACTATTATAATAGCGTAATATTACTACATAGTAAATAGTTGAACGGATCCTTAGAGGATGGGCGGTCCCAGGCATCCTTTAAGTTACTTGTACTTTTACTACAGTTCACTTGAGTTGGTTCACATTGTATAAGTATGTTTGTCCTGACTCGAGTGTTTGTATTTTTATTTACGCTCGGGTCAGCCTGAGTATTCACAGATTTGTGTTTCCACTTTCTGGAGATTGGAATCACTGGAGATTATCTACTTGTCCAGTTTTATCTTTTTCAATCTGTTGTTCCTTTTCAGCTCTTGTGTTAGTAGACTTTTATGTATTGAGACTTCTGTTGTACTCTATTTCTTCTATTGTATCTAATGTAACTTTGATATTTTTATGGTAGCTTCATAAACTACTATTTCTTTTACTTCCGCTGCACTTTTATTACTCTATGTCTGTGATCTGTGATTTTATTTACTGTATATTATGAGATTTTCCAAATTTTATTTATATCATGGTATTTTGAGCAATTCAAGTCCGACATGTGCGGATGCGAATGGTTGAAAATATCAGGTGTTACAAAAAACTCCTATTAGTAAAGAAACTGGTCCGTCGGGGGGAAACACTAGGACACACACAAACACATGCACTTCACCTTGCACTAAAATTTTATGTCATCACCCTACTTTTTGCTAACTCATTTTTATTTAAACTCTATGTAGGTGACATGGGGCGTACAAATGGACTTGACGGCCTTCGTATTTCATTGATTTTTCACCAATCCGGACGGGATTTTGGTTCTGGCAAGCGTCGAGATAGAGACGACTCCGGCGATCGAGACTACCATCGTCGAGAATCGTCCTACAGAAGAAAAACTTATAGTCAACCCTCCTACCCTCATGATCCTCCTTCTCAACCGGAGCACAACAAAGAGAAACCTGCACATAAGGGGTCCCAGCCTGAGGCCCATCAAGATCAACACTCCGGTTCACGAGTACCAGGCACTCTCGAGATCCCCATAGAACTCCTACAGTCTCCAAGCAGACTCCTCTTGCTCCTATATCTGACCCATCGGTAGATGACAACTTGCTGAACTTAAAGCCTCGTTTCCAAAGATATGCTTCGATGGTTTAAAATTTCTTCCAGTGATTCACCAGATTCCAGGACGTGTCAAGCAAAGCGCTATCGCTTGCACCAATGATGTCTATGTTAAGCACGATGCATTCGTGCACTTAGCCGAAAAAGTTTCAGAAGTTTCCATTGAGCGTCAGCATGAAATTGATCGCCTGAAGCTCGAGGCTATCTATGATAAAGATATTATTAAAGCTCAGAATGAAGAGCTTTCTTCTTATAAATCTCAGCTTGAAGCTGCCCAACAAAGCGCTAAAGATACAGCGAAAGCTGTCAATCGCCTGGAGACAACTCATAAAAAAGAAATTGACGAGGTGATCCAATGCTGTGGGGCCCTGGCTTTAGAGAAGGATTCAGTGCAGAAGGAAAGGGATGCATTTGCCCTCCGAGTCAAAGAGCTGGAGGATCAACTCCGTAAAGAAAGAGAGGAGAAGACTGCTGCCCAAGAAGAGTCACAACGATATTGCGATGAGAGACCGTTGCTACACGACTTCTGAAGGCGAAGCTTGATGACGAGCTTTCTAAAGTCGGGGTGCTAAAGGATAAAGCCCGTGAAAAGGCAAGAAAATAGCATCTACGGAGAATGACTCTCACCATGAGCCGGCTAAAGAGGCTTTTAGGGAGGAGATCAAATGCATGTTCGACCTGCTGATTGCAGAATTCAATGCCCGTGTCCTCATGCATCGAGAATTAACTTTTCTGGGTGAGGGCTACTCGAATCCCTAGCTGAGGCGTAGGAGACTTTAATAAAAATCAGGAAGGTCGAACTTGGCACCGAGGAGTTCGATGTAGATGCTTTAATAAAAGAATTTCTTGGAGGGAATTAGCCTTCAGACCTATCTGCGGCGAAGGCCCTTTACTGCAAAGTTTCCTCCTCATCAAAAGGGAAAGATGTTATTGCCGGTCCATCCAGGACCGAGTCTCCAGCTCATGCTCCTACTCAGTCGGCTGATCGGCCGATACTTGATACATTTGAGAAACATGTTGGTTATGACCCAGAGGACCCCGGCCTCGGCATTCACATTCTATCTCCCATTCCACAGGGTGAGGCCCCTCGGATGGTTGAGAATCAGCCATAATCCGGTATTTAACCCTTCATTTTAAAATTCCGAGAGTCGTCGTTTTTGAAGAGAAGTCATTGTATTCTAATGTTTTTTTCCGTGATTTTGCGCAGGCCATTCTGATCCTGATCCCACTCCAAGGAGCAATGACGCCAAGGAGGTAAAGGGGAAAACAAGTGAGGCTACTCACACAGGAGAGACATCCGGTCCAGATGCTCACGTGATCGGGGTGCTTGATGAGGATAAGTCCGAGACTTCATCTCCCATCGAGGGAAGTTATGAAATCGAGATCACAAGCGCCTCTGAACATACTTCTAAAATGAGCATGAAGGAGTAGATCGAGGAAGAAAAGAAAAGGAAAACCAAAATTAAAGTCGATCCTCGAGTCGTGGACCTAGATGATCCTTTGAACAAGCCGTTGAAGGTCATCCTCCCTAGTGGGTCCAGGCCATTAGAGGTTCCCCGTGCTTCCTCGGTTGTTACCTCCCCATCAAAGAAATTTCCAAGGGAAAACGCATGGGAGAGGAGTCTTCTGAGAAGATGAAGGAGGGAAAGAAGTAGAAGAAATCCAAGAAGTAATTGTTACTCTCGTTCAACGAGAGTTAGTTTAGATTATGTAATTACTTTAATTTATTTTCATAGTCCATGTAAATAGACTTTTGACTCCGATTTTTGGAGGAGTTGTAGTAGAAACTTAATTTTGAATAAATAAAGCTTAGTTCTTTTGCCTTTCAAAGGACTTTTATCATTCAGCTTTCTGTATGATTGTGGTCGAAACGCAAGCTATTGTGACTTACATAAACTTCTCAGTTCATCTTCATATAAGTCGGAAACTCTTTGGAATTGTACATCCTTTATTCCATGCTTGGGGTACTTAGAATAATTTTCAGTCTGTATGCTGGGGACTTGATGACTTCAAGTCATTTGTGTCCTAGTTCGTACTCCGGGGACTTAGAGAATTTAAACCGTTTATACTCCAATCTGCACTCCAGGGATTTATAGGATTCCAGTCCACACTTTGGGGACTTAGAGACTTTTAAGTCGTGTATACTTTAGTCCGCACTCAGGAGACTCAGAGTACTCCAGTCTGCACTCTGGGGACTTGGAGATTTTGAATCATTTATACTTTGGTCCGCACTCAGAGGACTCAGAGTACTCCAGTCCGCACTCAGGGGACTTGGAGATTTCAAGTCGTTTATACTCTGGTCTGCACTTAGGGGACTTAGAGTACTCCAGTCCGCACTCAAGGGACTTAGAGATTTTGAGTCGTTTATACTCTGGTCCGCACTCAGGGGACTCGGAGTACTCCAGTCCGCACTCAGGGGACTTGGAGATTTCAAGTTGTTTATACTCTGGTCCGCACTCAAGGGACTCAGAGTACTCCAGTCCGCACTCAGGGGACTTGAAGATTTCAAGTCGTTCATACTCTGGTCCGCACTCAGAGGACTCAGAGTACTCCAATCCACACTCAGGAGACTTGGAGATTTCAAGTCGTTTATACTTTGGTCCGCACTTATGGGACTCAGAGTAGTCCAGTCCGCACTCAGGGACTTGGAGATTTTAAGTCGTTTATACTCTAGTCCGCACTCTGGGGACTTAGAGTATTCCAGTCCGCACTCAGGGAACTTTGAGATTTCAAGTCGTTTATACTCTGGTCCGCACTTAGGGGACTTAGAGTACTCCAATCCGCACTTAGGGGAGTTAGAGATTTTGAGGCATTCATGTGCGTTCGTACATCAGACAGCATAATGCAACTTCAGTGGGTTGCCATTGAATTATTGTTCATAAATACATCAATAATCAAATAAAAATGGCTTCAAGGCTTTATTATTGAAAATAAGCTAAATTGTCTTATTACATGCCAAAAACTAAGAATAAAAACATGTTGGAAATAAGTGCAACTAACATATGAAAGAAATGGACTAAGTATAATAACGCCGCAAATGCTCGCTATTCCACGCTCGAGGGAGTGTCGCACCATCAACGGTCACTAGCTTGAAAGTTCCCTCTCCAAGCTTCTATTCAATGACGTATGGACCTTCCCATGCAGGATTCATATGCGATGGTACCGGGAAAACTCGTTTAAAAACGAGGTCACCCATATCAAAGATTCTTGGCCGGACCATTTCATTATAATATCTAGCGACTTGATGTTTGTATGCAGCCGCTCTTAAATCAGCTTCTTCACTTTTTCATCAATGAAGTCAAGTGATTCTAGATAAAGATCCCGATTCGACTCAGGATCGTAGTAAGTTACCAGATGTGATGGAACTTCAAGTCCTACGGGAATAACAGCTTCCATGCCATATGCCAATGCGAACGGAGTGTGGCCAGTCGCGGACTTGTGGGTGGTTCTATAAGCCCAGAGCGTTGTCGGAAGTTCATCCACCCACTTGCCTCTAACCTTTTCCAAACGCTTTTTTAATATGGACTTGATTATTTTATTCACGGCTTCTACTTGTCCATTAGCTTTTGGATGAGCAACTGCTGCAAACTTTTTCTCAATACCAAATTTTTGGTAAAATTCTCTGAACTCCTTTCTTTCGAATTGAGTTCCATTATCTATAACGATAGTTCGTGGAAGGCCAAAATGGCATATAATATTTCGTACAATGAAATTGATGACCTTTTTGCTGGTGATAGTGGCCAAAGGCTCTGCTTCTGCCCACTTGGTAAAGTAATCGACCGCAACTATTACGTATTTCGCACCAACTTTGGATATGGGTAAAGAACCGACTATGTCGATCCCCCACATTACAAAGGGCCAGGGATTAGACATTTGTCTGAGTTCCGTCGACGGAGCTCTCGGGATTTTTGCTTATTTCTGACATTTGTCATATCTTTTTACATAATCCGCGACATCCCGATTCACAGTCGGCCAATAGTATCCAAAGCGGAGGATTTTTTTACTAACGTTTTCCCCCTAGTATGGTCATCACATTCTCCTTCATGGACTTCCTTCAGGACTCGTTTTATCTCATCGTGGGCTAAGCACCGGAGTAAGGGGGTCGAGAATCCCCTTCGATACATTATCCCGTCATGCATTACGTATCACAAAGCCTTATGAATGACTTGTCGTCTTTCGATCCTTCTTTTGGGTACAACCACGTGTAACAAGTATTGCTTGAATGGGGTCATCCATGATTCCTTCTCGATTTTTGTTTCTAACATGAAATCTACCTCCATCATATTTATACTCGGATCATGTAAGCTTTCAACGGTAACCAACCACATTTGTTGTGCATCGTCAGTGCTTGCAAATTTTGCCAATGAATCGGCTACCTTGTTTTTTTCACGCGGGACATGCGAGATATCATAATATTCCAGATTTGCTAGCAGCTCCTGAACCCATGCAAGGTATGGGGAAACTCTCTGTCCTTTCGCTTGATAGTCTCCCCGCACTTGGCAAACCGCCAGTTGTGAGTCACAAAAGATTTCAACTGACCTTACCCCTATCTCTTTGATAAGTCTCAAGCCAGTAATCAATGCTTCATACTCGGCTTCGTTATTTGTTGTTGTGAATTCGAGCTTCAAAGCGTAACAAACTGATCGGTTTTTAGGAGTCACAAGAACTATGCCAGCCCTCGAACAATGGTCGTTAGATGCCCCGTCGGTGTACATCTTCCATCGAATGGGAGGTATGACATTGTGACCGTTTGACTCGTCGGACATGGTGAATTCAGCAATGAAATCTGCTAGCGCTTGTCCTTGTATGGCCCTTTGTGGCAGGCAGGTAATATCGAACTGACTCAACTCGAAATTGCATTTTAACATCCTTCCAAAGGTTTCTAGTCATTAGAGTACCTATCACAAGGGTTGATCAGTGTAAACACTGATTGAGTGTGCCTGAAAGTATGGACGAAGCTTGCGCTATGCAATCACCAAGCAGTAAGCTAGTTTCTCGATCTTAGGATAATTTCTTTCTACCCCGTCAAACGTTTACTGACATAATACACTGGCTTTTGAACTCGGTCCTCCTCGCGAACCAAAGCCATACTGATAGCATGTTAGGATACAGCTAGGTACACATACAACATTTCATGGTCGATTGGTTTTGATAGCACCAGGGGACTTTCCTAAATGCCTGACCAGAGCTTGGAATGCTTCCTCAAAATCGGATGTCCACTCAAAATTTCTCTTTCCTTTCTTTATCACATCGAAGAAGGGAATGCACTTATCTGTAGATTTGGATATGAATCGACTTAGCGTGGCCACCTTTCCGTTCAAGCTTTGTACTTGCTTTATAGTTCTGTGCACTTGTATGTCCCGAATAGCTTGAATCTTCTCCGGGTTAGCTTCGATTCCCCGTGCATTCACAATGAAACCCAAAAACTTCCCTGAAGCAACGCCAAAGGAACACTTCAAGGATTGATTTTCATTCCATAATGCCTAAATATATCGAATATCTATGCTGAGTCTCGAACGTGGTCGTTTGACTGTCGTGACTTCACGAGCATGTCATCCACATAGACTTCCATCGTTCTTCCAATCTGATCTTTAAACATTCGGTTCACCTGACGCTAATAAGTTTCTGCCGCATTTTTTAATCTGAAGGGCATAACTACATAGCAATATAACCTAATGTCTATGACAAAACTGGTGTGTGTTCTTGGTCTGGAATGTGCATCGGGATCTGATTGTATCCTGAATACGCATCCATAAATGACAATAACTCGTGTCCGGCCGTAGAGTCGACGAGCTGGTCGATTTTGGGTAAAGGGAAACTATCATTTGGGCATGCTTTATTCAAGTCAGAGTAATCAACACAAGTTCTCTGCTTCCCATTTGCTTTCTTTACAAGCACAGGGTTAGACACCTATTCAGGGTAGAGGGCGTCATGGATGAACCTATTGGCTTTGAGTTTGTACACCTCCTCTCTGAGAGCAGCGGACCTCTCTGGGTCTATGCCTCTCCTTTTTTGTTTTACAGGAACATACTTTGGGTCTATGTTCAACGTATGACTCGCAATAGCGGTAGAAATCCCGCACATATCAGAATGTGTCCAAGCGAAAACATCTAGGTTCGCTCGAAGGAAATCAGTGAGATCCTCGGCCATTGAGGGTAGAGTTGCGATCCAATCTTAAGAACTCGTGACAGGTCATCCTGGCTGACTGGTATATCAATCATCAGCTCAGCCGGTGCTGCATTCACTTCCTTGGGTCCCTCATCATCATCTCTTGGATCTATGTCTCTATAGATCCAAGAATGTCGCACGAGCCAAGGCTCGGGCTCTACTTGTCAATTGTTGGTATTTCGGATGCGGACGGAGTTGTCCGCAACCTTTTCTTTCTCTTTCTGCTGAGCCTCTCTCAGCTCAGCCACATAACATGTGCGAACGGCTGCCTGATCGCCAAGCAATAACACCAACTCCTTTGTCTGTTAGAAACTTTAATGTCAAACACCATGGGGCCAAATCTGCCCTAAACTCCGCCAGGGCTGGACAACCGAGAAATACATTATATTGAGAATCAACATCCAACACTATGAACGGTAGGGTTCGCACCCTCATACGCTCACCTTCTCCCAGTTCAACTGGCAACTCCACATACCCCGACGCGTCAGTCGCCGCGCCATTAAGGCCATGGATATGGGCTTTAGATGGCTTCAAATCTTTTGTCTCAATCTTCATTTGGTCATACGCCTTTTTGAAGATGATGTTGACGGAGCTTCCACAATCAATTAAAATTATTTTGACGTATGCTGGCCTGATCGTCACAGATATGACCATCGGGTCGATGGTAGGAGCCTCCACCTTGTCCGCATCTTGCCTCCTAAACACTATGTCGTCTGTTATCATGCGTCATTGTTTTGTAGAGATTCCATCTTCCACATTCGAACAACACTTATAATCTACTTGCCTTTAGGAAGTAGCATATCGTTCCATCTACTGCCAATTCTTGTCTATAGGGTGAGGTCCTCTGACTATAATGTTTATGTTCAATCTACCCATGATTCGGGCAGGTTCTTCTGGATGGCGTGGAGTTGGCCCCCGTCCCGAGTCTGATGTTCCTTGCCTACCTTCTTGTGGGTTCTTAACAAATTCCTACAGCTTTTTCCGTCTGATCAACTTTTCAATGGTATCGTGGAGGTATCTACACTCCTTTGTATTATGCCCATACATTTCATGGAAGCGACAGTACTTCCCCGTCCTCTTCTATTCCTCTATGGACTCCTTTGGACGTGGCTTTCTGTATTGGAAAGCGTTACAAGTTGATAGGTAAATGTTTTCGAGAGATGCATTCAGTGGGGTGTATTCATTGTAAGTTGGAATCCTTGGCTTCCATTTCCCTGCTTCTCTTTTCTTTCCGGGTTGGCCTCCTCCAGACCCTTTAGATTACCCAGGCTTGTTCTTGACGTTGACTTGAACCTTTCTCGAGTTATCGCCGGATTGTTTTACGGCGATGTTGCTTTTCACAGTCTCCTGAACACGCCCTAGTGCCTTATCTCGCCTCGTTCATTTGGCTTCCTCTCTTCTTGTGAATTGATGAGCTTTGAGTAGAAATGCTCCAGCGTCGTTGGACGCTTTCCCGCCAACCAATCTCCAAATTCTGAGTCCGGATCCACAACTCGCATCACCGCCATCAGAATTGCATGGTCGTTAGGGTTGCTAAATTCCGTATGCGCAACATGAAATCATTGCAAATATTCTTTTAACGACTCCCCCGGAGCCTGGATTACACTAGATAAGGACATCACATCCTTGGGGCGAGTGGCATGTACCCTGAACTGTTCTACAAACTTCGTTGCCAACTCATCAAAGCTAGATATAGACCGTGGGGGAAGTCCAGTGAACCACGTTGTGGCGATTCCGGATAAAGTGATCGGGAAGCACCTACACTTGGTTGCATCATTTGCTCTGGCAGAATCCATCATTCACTCATACCTCATCACATGCTGTCCGGGATCAGTCTTTCCTTCGTAGGCTGGGATAGTTGGCATGCTAAACTTCGTGGGATACTCGGCCTGTAGAATGGTATCTGTAACGACCCAGAATTTTCAGAAATTAAAATTTGAATATTTAATTAATTTTAAATATTAATAAGTGAATTTATAAGTCAAATAAATTTTTATTTGAATTATTGGATTTAATTGGATAATTAAATCGATAATTTAATATGTGAAATTATGAAAATAATTGAAAATTGAGTTAAATATGATTGAAAATAATTTGGAAAATTTTATTTAATCATACTGGAGTTATAGGAATATTTTAGAACTTTTAAAATCGAATTAAAGGTTAACTTGTGAAAATTGAATATTTTAATATTTAATAATCGACTGTAAAATAGTCAATTTTTGGACAGTCTCAGAATTGAAAGAAACCAGTTTCATTGGATCCGTAATAGTTAGTTATTACCGGATTTCAAATTTCGTGTCAATCGGAGCTATCGTTTGATCGTGGCAGCTCGAAACGCATCGATTTATTTTTAATTTAAATTTGACGAGTCAAAATAGCCATTTTTCAAAAAGTCTCGGATTTCGACGAAACCAGTTTCATCGGATCCGTAATGTGATATTATTGTAAGGTTTCAAATTTCAAGTCAATTGGATTTACCGTTTGTCCGGTACAAATTAAAACGCCTAGAAATCGATTTAAATCGGTTTAATTTAAATTGAACGTTTTCAGCCATAACTCGCACATACTTCCGAATTAGCTTCCGAAACCTGTTCCATTGTGTCCGGAACGCGGGATAAACCCTAGGTACGCTGGTTACGGCGTCTAAATCGGAGTTCGGAATTCCCGGGATGAATAGTGTTTACGCTTGCTCGTTCCTTATAAATAAGCCTCTACCCTTCATTTAAAATAAAAAAAAATTTAAACCCTAATCTTATTTGCCAGCCGCCACCTAGAAAAGAACGGCCGAAAATTGAGCAACTTCCTCCCTCAAAATCTCTCAATCCATGCATCTTCAAGCCTCGACTCCTAAATGAATATTGTAGAGCTTAGAGAGAACTTCACATCCATACGGTTGTGATCATCATCGGTGCTTCGTAGAGGTCGCAATCGAGGCTCAAAGGCCGCGCGTTCATCATCGAATTGCGTGCGAGGGGGAGGGCCGAGCGTGCCCAGGTTGGAGCCGAGTGTAGCTCTAGTTGAGGCGGTTCGAATGGTAGTGTTGTGATCATGTATTATTGCGTGTGGTGTTAGCGAGTTTAAACCCTAAATTGCTAAATATGGGTTCGGCCGTGCGTAGGGACGTCTGGAGGAAGTCGCGTGGGGAGGAAGATGATCATGTGCGGTCCAGATGAGTGCAATTGATGATCGTGTGGTTAGGAATAGGGTAGGTTATAAATTTGTTAGTTTATGTTGTAAATTTTAGAAATAAATTCGTGCAAACTTGTAAAATATCATAACTTTTTCATACGAGGTCGAAAAAATGCAAACTCAGTTGCGTTGGAATCGTATGGACGAGCACTACGCGATGGAGTTGGTTTGGAGTCGTTTGGAGTTAGTGAGAATTTCGGGTAAAATTAAACGCGCGTTTAATTTTATTCGAAATAAAAGCTTAAACGGAATTTAAAACCAAGGTGAGAATTTCTCACTCAATCGAATAGATTTCGATTTTTATTTTAAATAGTTAGACTTAAAATATTTGAATGCATGTTTGAATGATGACTGTAAATTATTGATTGTTAAAATAGACATTATGCGCCGTTAGTAAGCGGATGTTATTTATTAAAAACATATACCGCGAATATTTCATAAACAGTGAAATTGGTATTATATATAATATCAATATATATATATTGGCATATGTATATATTGCAGTTGATTGATTTCCCGCAATTTTTTTGTTTAGCGGATGAGACCCTATTACGCCGTTATTAAGCGGATAATATTTATTAAGAACATATACCGCGATAATTTCGTACTGGAGCGAAATTGGTATTGTGCTAATGTTTTTGGATGCAGGAAACAGGTTGGAGGGATCCAACTGGATTCCTCAACAGTATTTATTTTATTTCAGATATTTTGATATTCGATGGATTATCATATCGATATATGATATCGTTGTTAGTCGTGATTGACTATTTGGTGTGTAGCATCATTGGACCCAGATTTTGGGATTTTAAAATGATCTTTAAAATGATTTTTGAAAATATACTTTATTTCTGGAAATTGATCCATTATAAATAAATAAACGTTATAATTTTTAAAGTTATAAAAATTATGGTTTTTGTGAAATATAGTTAAAAAGCTGATTTTTAGAAATACGATTAAAAGTCGATTTTTTTGAGAAATATGAACTAATGATTTTATAAAATAATTTAGATTGGATTTTTGAATATATGATAAAAGTTTAAATATAGGATTTATAAAATTTGATTATTTTATAAATCGAAATGATGAAATTATAAAGGAATTTAAAGACGTTTTAGAATAATAATATAAACTGATTTATATTAAGAGATTTATAAATGGATATTTATAAATTGAAATATAGACATTATAAAACGAGTTTTTATAAGTGTTTGAATTAAGTGAAAATGAATTTCATTAAAGAATGGAATTTATAGAATTATAAACCGTGAAGTTATAAATGAAATTTATAAATAGTAAGATTTATAAATTTGGTGAAATTATTTGAAGAATAGATTGGATAAATCATTAAATCTTATAAGTTATAAGATTTATAAATTGGAAAGTGTTTAAAAGAACGATCTTATAAAATAATCGTTTTATAAGTATTTAACTAATAATTTGGACTTTTGGTTTATAATTAAGATTATAAATCAAATAGGTAAATAAAGAAGATTTATAAAAGAAGTTTTTATAAATAAATAAATATGGGATTTATAAACGTTGTTTTATAAATTCGCAAACGACTTATTTTGATAAGTTAATAGTTATAACCTATTAATGGAGTTATATTCACGTTATAAACAGTGAATAATCCTTTAAGTTAAAAAGAATAGGAATAATGGAATTTGTGAACATGGTTTATTCACGTTTTTGAACAGTGAATAACACGTTAAAGAAATTGTTTAGAATATGAATGTTTTAAATAGAATTAAAACGATCTAACGATGGTTTAAAAATGTGTTGAGATTCGAAACCATAGATTTCAACATTTATTGTTGAAATAGACGTTTTCGAGAAATAAAAGGGAATGGTGAACTATAACACTGTTGTTATAGTAAATGATTTCCGAAAGGAAATGTTTTGTATAGTATTGGGATTTATATATCTATTTTAATTTCGAATCCCTATATTAGTGATTTTGGGACGTGTAACGATGTTTTACGCAACATTCGTTTTGGCCCAAATAAAAATGTTTTAAGAGAATGATTTCCCTTAAAGAATGAATAATATACTTAATTCGATTTAAGTATATTGAATATTTTCAAAGGTTGAAAATAAAAAGATTTGTCGATTACTTATTTTTGATAAGTATGGAAATGTTTTCCAATATGAAGTGAATAATTAGAATTTATCTTTTTGAAGATAAATTGAAATGAATTATTGAAATCGAATATGCATGGATATTTTGAAATATAAATTCATTATGGAATTTATATGTGAAAAGTGAAATTGGTTAAAAATAAATATTGATTTATTTTTGAAGTGTTGAAATTATATATCTAGTAAAGATATTTTGGAAAATAAATAATTTGGAAAATTATTTGGAATCTGGTGATGTGTGCATATCCAGTGATAGTTCAATAACCGACTATCAATATTTCCCTTTGAATGGGTAATTGATGTGATTTGTTTGAATTTGAATGCACACTTATTTTTGAATAAGCGCTCACTATTCGGGTTAACCGGGAAAGGACCATGGGGTCGTATAACCCATTCCGAATATGTGATACGTCGTTGTGAATTGCATTTGAAGATCGGTGTTGAAGACCGGATATTTGCGAGAGCGATAGGATGAACTATCGATTGACTCTGCACCGAGTTGCTCCGGTATTGAGTTCTCCATATGTGATGGTGAATCCGATCAGGATTGTGAATATCCGGATTGCAAGGACTTCTTTGTAAGTGCCTTCGGTTTTGTTCGAGCCCGGAACAGACTTGTATGGATTGTATGTCTGACATTACAATTTGAGATATAAAGCCGATTTCTTTCAAATATATTTCTGTTGGTGGCGGAGAATTTATTCTTTGCTTAACACCCTTCTTTGAGACGTATGTGCTCAAAGGTTATATAGTTGAAGTTATCAGCGATATATTCCCAATTTGGTAATGTGACATGCTGAGTGATGCTGAAATGATCATTGTGTTGATTATTTGTGATAGGATCATTTATTTGATCGTCTATCTTAGTGATCATTGTGTTGATCATTTGTTGACCCAAAGCATGGCTTTTGTATAAAGTATGTTTTTGTGGACGTGAATTCATCGAGCCTCACATCCCGTGAATGGTCAAAACAGGAAAGATGCGGCAAGGTTATGAGGGGTAGCACCCTTTAGGATATGTCCATTTCCTTCTGGAAAAGGGTGGTATCATGGTATGGAGCCCAGATACTTACTCATGTTGAAACACTTTGTTTTTATGATTGTGTGAATTGATTAGAGAGCTCTCGGATAAAGGTCCCAAAGGACCGGGGGATGGCATATTCGGTCAGTTGTTACTCGGTTAGGAGTAACCCGGCCTTGTGTTGGTAGAGATCCGGTTTGGTTCTCGGGGATGTCCATCCAGAGGCATTCTCAGTGGCAATGGGAAGTTCCTTGGCCTGATCATTCGTTGGAAATCCAATTCCCAATACGAAACTTGTACGGTATTAGTTGTAGAACCTGCCATTCACTTATGGTGGTCACCACTGTTTGGATAGTAGCTATAGTAGGCATAGTTCGAAATGTCTATGTCGGCTAAGATTTATATCTTTATTTTCGAAATGATTTGTTATACATTATGCACTAATAATAATATAAAATGTTATTTTAAATGCGTATCAAGCATCTTTGACTATCATAAGGAGAAATCTCCTCCGATTCTGCGTTTGCATGTGTGTGTGTGCGGGAGGCCTTATGGTAGTCTCATTTTTAAAAGCATTGCGAATTGGTTTAAAAATATTCCACTATTTTGATTTTAAAGATAAATAAACTGTTTTGAGTTCTCACACCAGTCACATGACTGACTTGGAGTTTATTGTTTTCCTTCCTAAACTCTGGGTGCCCACAAATTTCCACACGGGCAGTTAAGAGTTAGGTTTATCAGGATATTCTGGATATTCTGGAGTTGCTGGAGGCAAGCTGGATGGCATGGCGTATTACTAGTTTATATAGTATTTCTTTTTCCGCTGCACTGTTTGATGTTGTATGTTGTACACTCTGATGATATGATGTAATGAAATGTATGTAATGTAATAACTGATATAGTTCTTTGTTTAAAGATTATTCATTTATTATTATATGTTGTTCCGCTGCGAATTGTGAGATTCTGTTGTTGTTCTGTTGTTTTCTGTCCGTTCTATTTTTAAAAATTCTTCTATCTTCTATTTTTCAAAATTCTCTGTTTTCTAAAAATTGTCTATCTTCTTTCCCCTCTATTTTCTATCTTCTCTCTTCTTCTCTATTTTTCTTTTTCTTTCTCCTTTTTCTCTCTTCTTTCTTTTTCTTAATTCTTTTTAAAACCCATAACATCTCGGTTTTCGGCCTTCGATTTCTCCGCAGTCGATAAAGTGAGTGTCGATGTCGGATTTTCGAAAGTCGAAAATTTTCGGGGCGTTAGATTTGGTATCAGAGCTCTGATGGTTAAGCGACAACCATGGTTCTGTAGGGTATTAACTCATTAGAGATAGAGTCAGCAGTACTCTAGAATGAGTTTGAGTGTAATAATAGCTATGAGAGCGTATTTGTTAGTGAATATAAAATTGTTTTATATTGTGATGATTGGTTTATTGAGTGGCATATGAACTTTCGTCAGCGTGGTCCGCAAGACTATGCCGAAGGGGTTTCTAAACACTTGAATAGAACAATTCGACATAATATTGTTTTAAATTGGGTAAATGAAATAATTTTACCTTAAGTATATTTTATATATGAAGGAATAATTTTTCAGAATTATTAAAGTGTATATAAGTTGATTGTTAGGTTGTTTGAATAATCTAAATAAAAGAGTAATTGTATAAGCAAATGAATTATAAGAATTGAATTATAATTAAAGTGATTTACAATTGTGAAATAAACTTATATATATAAGAAGTGAAATTATATGAATATTTAAAGTTTAAATGGAGTATAACTTAAGAATTGTTGAATGGAATTGATATTGGTATCGAAGTAAATAATCAAGTGGATTAAATGAATATAAATTTGAGTTATATAAAAGAATTCAACTTTGTAATTGAATTGAATTAATGGATTGAATGTTAATCGATTAAATGTAAATTTAATTGATATGGAAAAAAATGAATGAAGTATTAATTCATTAAAAGGGCTAGTTGAATAAATTGGAATAGAAGTCAATTTAATGTTAAACCAAAATGAATGTAAAGTGAGATAAATTTGGTTGAAATTAATATACATTGGTTGTTATTTGATTGTTGATTGATTGTATGTAATTCATTAAGTGTTAATGAAATTGAAAGCTATGAAATTGAATTCAAATTAGAAGTAAATAAATTTGAATAGAATTGAATGTGAATTGGATTTAATTAGTAAATATAAACTAATTGAATTGAGAATGAATGTTAGTAAATCCAATGTAAATAAATCAAATGTGATTTGAAATTGAAAACCATTTCATTGTATATTAATGAGAATATGAATGAATATTATTGATTATGAATGTTAGTTGGTTGATGGTTGAATATATATTGCATTTGCTATATTATGTAGTTGTTATGTTGCTATATGTTGTATATTGAGATTATTGCATATGTGCATGTTCTCATGTTGTTTGTTGAGTGATTAGTAGGTGCGGATCGCGTTGCTTCGCATTTGGAGTTCGCTTTAGCGCTATATTAGCCGTATATGCTTGCTAATAAAATATAAGGTACATATCTCGGATTAAATATCGCACTTTTATACTTTTTCCCTTCGGGATGCCTCATTACTTGATGAGATGTATATTTGTGATATATATACTGTCATTTTTTTTTCGGATCGAGCCGCGCAAAGGAGACATGGCGAAATTTTCCGGAAATTTAAGGCGTTAGAAAAATTTTGAAAAAATTTGGAAAATTTTGAAAACTTTAAACTTTGTTTTAAAATTGAAAGTTAAACAATAGTAGTTGTTTTTAAAAAGATAACTAAGTATGATTTGAAAACTTAATAAAGATTTGTAAGAAGTTTAATTATGAATTTTGGAAAGTTAATAAATTCTGTAACCTTTCTTACTTGTAATTTCGAGGACGAAATTCTTTTAAGGGGGAAAGATTGTAACGACCCAGAATTTTCAGAAATTAAAATTTGAATATTTAATTAATTTTAAATATTAATAAGTGAATTTATAAGTCAAATAAATTTTTATTTGAATTATTGGATTTAATTGGATAATTAAATCGATAATTTAATATGTGAAATTATGAAAATAATTGAAAATTGAGTTAAATATGATTGAAAATAATTTGGAAAATTTTATTTAATCATACTGGAGTTATAGGAATATTTTAGAACTTTTAAAATCGAATTAAAGGTTAATTTGTGAAAATTGAATATTTTAATATTTAATAATCGACTGTAAAATAGTCAATTTTTGGACAGTCTCAGAATTGAACGAAACCAGTTTCATTGGATCCGTAATAGTTAGTTATTACCGGATTTCAAATTTCGTGTCAATCGGAGCTATCGTTTGATCGTGGCAGCTCGAAACGCATCGATTTATTTTTAATTTAAATTTGACGAGTCAAAATAGCCATTTTTCAAAAAGTCTCGGATTTCGACGAAACCAGTTTCATCGGATCCGTAATGTGATATTATTGTAAGGTTTCAAATTTCAAGTCAATTGGATTTACCGTTTGTCCGGTACAAATTAAAACGCCTAGAAATCGATTTAAATCGGTTTAATTTAAATTGAACGTTTTCAGCCATAACTCGCACATACTTCCGAATTAGCTTCCGAAACCTGTTCCATTGTGTCCGGAACGCGGGATAAACCCTAGGTACGCTGGTTACGGCGTCTAAATCGGAGTTCGGAATTCCCGGGATGAATAGTGTTTACGCTTGCTCGTTCCTTATAAATAAGCCTCTACCCTTCATTTAAAATAAAAAAAAAATTAAACCCTAATCTTATTTGCCAGCCGCCACCTAGAAAAGAACGGCCGAAAATTGAGCAACTTCCTCCCTCAAAATCTCTCAATCCATGCATCTTCAAGCCTCGACTCCTAAATGAATATTGTAGAGCTTAGAGAGAACTTCACATCCATACGGTTGTGATCATCATCGGTGCTTCGTAGAGGTCGCAATCGAGGCTCAAAGGCCGCGCGTTCATCATCGAATTGCGTGCGAGGGGGAGGGCCGAGCGTGCCCAGGTTGGAGCCGAGTGTAGCTCTAGTTGAGGCGGTTCGAATGGTAGTGTTGTGATCATGTATTATTGCGTGTGGTGTTAGCGAGTTTAAACCCTAAATTGCTAAATATGGGTTCGGCCGTGCGTAGGGACGTCTGGAGGAAGTCGCGTGGGGAGGAAGATGATCATGTGCGGTCCAGATGAGTGCAATTGATGATCGTATGGTTAGGAATAGGGTAGGTTATAAATTTGTTAGTTTATGTTGTAAATTTTAGAAATAAATTCGTGCAAACTTGTAAAATATCATAACTTTTTCATACGAGGTCGAAAAAATGCAAACTCAGTTGCGTTGGAATCGTATGGACGAGCACTACGCGATGGAGTTGGTTTGGAGTCGTTTGGAGTTAGTGAGAATTTCGGGTAAAATTAAACGCGCGTTTAATTTTATTCGAAATAAAAGCTTAAACGGAATTTAAAACCAAGGTGAGAATTTCTCACTCAATCGAATAGATTTCGATTTTTATTTTAAATAGTTAGACTTAAAATATTTGAATGCATGTTTGAATGATGACTGTAAATTATTGATTGTTAAAATAGACATTATGCGCCGTTAGTAAGCGGATGTTATTTATTAAAAACATATACCGCGAATATTTCATAAACAGTGAAATTGGTATTATATATAATATCAATATATATATATTGGCATATGTATATATTGCAGTTGATTGATTTCCCGCAATTTTTTTGTTTAGCGGATGAGACCCTATTACGCCGTTATTAAGCGGATAATATTTATTAAGAACATATACCGCGATAATTTCGTACTGGAGCGAAATTGGTATTGTGCTAATGTTTTTGGATGCAGGAAACAGGTTGGAGGGATCCAACTGGATTCCTCAACAGTATTTATTTTATTTCAGATATTTTGATATTCGATGGATTATCATATCGATATATGATATCGTTGTTAGTCGTGATTGACTATTTGGTGTGTAGCATCATTGGACCCAGATTTTGGGATTTTAAAATGATCTTTAAAATGATTTTTGAAAATATACTTTATTTCTGGAAATTGATCCATTATAAATAAATAAACGTTATAATTGTTAAAGTTATAAAAATTATGGTTTTTGTGAAATATAGTTAAAAAGCTGATTTTTAGAAATACGATTAAAAGTCGATTTTTTTGAGAAATATGAACTAATGATTTTATAAAATAATTTAGATTGGATTTTTGAATATATGATAAAAGTTTAAATATAGGATTTATAAAATTTGATTATTTTATAAATCGAAATGATGAAATTATAAAGGAATTTAAAGACGTTTTAGAATAATAATATAAACTGATTTATATTAAGAGATTTATAAATGGATATTTATAAATTGAAATATAGACATTATAAAACGAGTTTTTATAAGTGTTTGAATTAAGTGAAAATGAATTTCATTAAAGAATGGAATTTATAGAATTATAAACCGTGAAGTTATAAATGAAATTTATAAATAGTAAGATTTATAAATTTGGTGAAATTATTTGAAGAATAGATTGGATAAATCATTAAATCTTATAAGTTATAAGATTTATAAATTGGAAAGTGTTTAAAAGAACGATCTTATAAAATAATCGTTTTATAAGTATTTAACTAATAATTTGGACTTTTGGTTTATAATTAAGATTATAAATCAAATAGGTAAATAAAGAAGATTTATAAAAGAAGTTTTTATAAATAAATAAATATGGGATTTATAAACGTTGTTTTATAAATTCGCAAACGACTTATTTTGATAAGTTAATAGTTATAACCTATTAATGGAGTTATATTCACGTTATAAACAGTGAATAATCCTTTAAGTTAAAAAGAATAGGAATAATGGAATTTGTGAACATGGTTTATTCACGTTTTTGAACAGTGAATAACACGTTAAAGAAATTGTTTAGAATATGAATGTTTTAAATAGAATTAAAACGATCTAACGATGGTTTAAAAATGTGTTGAGATTCGAAACCATAGATTTCAACATTTATTGTTGAAATAGACGTTTTCGAGAAATAAAAGGGAATGGTGAACTATAACACTGTTGTTATAGTAAATGATTTCCGAAAGGAAATGTTTTGTATAGTATTGGGATTTATATATCTATTTTAATTTCGAATCCCTATATTAGTGATTTTGGGACGTGTAACGATGTTTTACGCAACATTCGTTTTGGCCCAAATAAAAATGTTTTAAGAGAATGATTTCCCTTAAAGAATGAATAATATACTTAATTCGATTTAAGTATATTGAATATTTTCAAAGGTTGAAAATAAAAAGATTTGTCGATTACTTATTTTTGATAAGTATGGAAATGTTTTCCAATATGAAGTGAATAATTAGAATTTATCTTTTTGAAGATAAATTGAAATGAATTATTGAAATCGAATATGCATGGATATTTTGAAATATAAATTCATTATGGAATTTATATGTGAAAAGTGAAATTGGTTAAAAATAAATATTGATTTATTTTTGAAGTGTTGAAATTATATATCTAGTAAAGATATTTTGGAAAATAAATAATTTGGAAAATTATTTGGAATCTGGTGATGTGTGCATATCCAGTGATAGTTCAATAACCGACTATCAATATTTCCCTTTGAATGGGTAATTGATGTGATTTGTTTGAATTTGAATGCACACTTATTTTTGAATAAGCGCTCACTATTCGGGTTAACCGGGAAAGGACCATGGGGTCGTATAACCCATTCCGAATATGTGATACGTCGTTGTGAATTGCATTTGAAGATCGGTGTTGAAGACCGGATATTTGCGAGAGCGATAGGATGAACTATCGATTGACTCTGCACCGAGTTGCTCCGGTATTGAGTTCTCCATATGTGATGGTGAATCCGATCAGGATTGTGAATATCCGGATTGCAAGGACTTCTTTGTAAGTGCCTTCGGTTTTGTTCGAGCCCGGAACAGACTTGTATGGATTGTATGTCTGACATTACAATTTGAGATATAAAGCCGATTTCTTTCAAATATATTTCTGTTGGTGGCGGAGAATTTATTCTTTGCTTAACACCCTTCTTTGAGACGTATGTGCTCAAAGGTTATATAGTTGAAGTTATCAGCGATATATTCCCAATTTGGTAATGTGACATGCTGAGTGATGCTGAAATGATCATTGTGTTGATTATTTGTGATAGGATCATTTATTTGATCGTCTATCTTAGTGATCATTGTGTTGATCATTTGTTGACCCAAAGCATGGCTTTTGTATAAAGTATGTTTTTGTGGACGTGAATTCATCGAGCCTCACATCCCGTGAATGGTCAAAACAGGAAAGATGCGGCAAGGTTATGAGGGGTAGCACCCTTTAGGATATGTCCATTTCCTTCTGGAAAAGGGTGGTATCATGGTATGGAGCCCAGATACTTACTCATGTTGAAACACTTTGTTTTTATGATTGTGTGAATTGATTAGAGAGCTCTCGGATAAAGGTCCCAAAGGACCGGGGGATGGCATATTCGGTCAGTTGTTACTCGGTTAGGAGTAACCCGGCCTTGTGTTGGTAGAGATCCGGTTTGGTTCTCGGGGATGTCCATCCAGAGGCATTCTCAGTGGCAATGGGAAGTTCCTTGGCCTGATCATTCGTTGGAAATCCAATTCCCAATACGAAACTTGTACGGTATTAGTTGTAGAACCTGCCATTCACTTATGGTGGTCACCACTGTTTGGATAGTAGCTATAGTAGGCATAGTTCGAAATGTCTATGTCGGCTAAGATTTATATCTTTATTTTCGAAATGATTTGTTATACATTATGCACTAATAATAATATAAAATGTTATTTTAAATGCGTATCAAGCATCTTTGACTATCATAAGGAGAAATCTCCTCCGATTCTGCGTTTGCATGTGTGTGTGTGCGGGAGGCCTTATGGTAGTCTCATTTTTAAAAGCATTGCGAATTGGTTTAAAAATATTCCACTATTTTGATTTTAAAGATAAATAAACTGTTTTGAGTTCTCACACCAGTCACATGACTGACTTGGAGTTTATTGTTTTCCTTCCTAAACTCTGGGTGCCCACAAATTTCCACACGGGCAGTTAAGAGTTAGGTTTATCAGGATATTCTGGATATTCTGGAGTTGCTGGAGGCAAGCTGGATGGCATGGCGTATTACTAGTTTATATAGTATTTCTTTTTCCGCTGCACTGTTTGATGTTGTATGTTGTACACTCTGATGATATGATGTAATGAAATGTATGTAATGTAATAACTGATATAGTTCTTTGTTTAAAGATTATTCATTTATTATTATATGTTGTTCCGCTGCGAATTGTGAGATTCTGTTGTTGTTCTGTTGTTTTCTGTCCGTTCTATTTTTAAAAATTCTTCTATCTTCTATTTTTCAAAATTCTCTGTTTTCTAAAAATTGTCTATCTTCTTTCCCCTCTATTTTCTATCTTCTCTCTTCTTCTCTATTTTTCTTTTTCTTTCTCCTTTTTCTCTCTTCTTTCTTTTTCTTAATTCTTTTTAAAACCCATAACATCTCGGTTTTCGGCCTTCGATTTCTCCGCAGTCGATAAAGTGAGTGTCGATGTCGGATTTTCGAAAGTCGAAAATTTTCGGGGCGTTAGAGTATCGGTGAATGGATTATAAATTCTGGATATCACCCAATCTTCGTTGATTAGGCCTTGATTCTCCCTCATCAACTGCCTGACCATAGCTGATAAGTCCAAAGTTTGTATGGAGGATGGAAGATAGGGTTCTGTTCTACGGGACCGCTCAGGTTGATGTCCCCTCTGTTGGTGATCGGCCAAACGTGCATCTTGATGGCTAGCTGCATTAGGATCTTGGTGGGTTGAGCATCCGGTCTCCACACGTGCTCCTGCTCTTAAGTTTCCTTTTCCGGCTCGGGAGCGGTCTCCAAGATGAGACTGATCCCTGGTTGATCGATCATTAGCACCTGCTTGCACAGTTTCAGTTTTACGGCATCTACGCCTGGGAGGTTCATTAGGTGAAGTCGAGCTATCAGATGAAGAATAAGGAGCAGGGCTACCTCCCGCATTATGATGCTGTTGCTGAGTAAGCTGAGTCACCAGGTTAGCGTTTGCTTGAATCTGCTCAACGAGTTGTCTTCTACTTTCCATCAGTTCTCTCATTAAGTCATTGAACTCTATCCTTGTAACGACTGTCGCTTGATTTTGGGTAGTTGTCACTGCACCTAGGTTTGCTAGTTGGTTGCTAGGTCCTATCTGTTGTATGCTAGCAGTCTCGTTGATGTCCGCATTATGAGAGGCTGATGGCGTACATGGTCTTTCCATAGTAGAGTTATTGATAAGAACTCTGAGTAGAATCAACGGACGTCCTGTGAATAACTTGGATCACCTTTGGGGGATTTATTCAATCCAGTAGCTGCGAAGTAGATCCTAACGGCCTGAGAATTCAATTCTCAATGAAAGCACCAAAATGTTAGCACCAGAATTGGTCACTAACACTCTTAAGAAAGATTGTGTAAATAGATCAATAAAGAAAGTAAACTTAAACAGAGAACAGCATGCTAGATTAAATGCAAAGACAAGAACACCAGATTTATAGTGGTTCGACGTATCTGCCTACGTCCACTTTGAAGTTAATCTTTATTGCTTTACTCAACAATTGATTGCAGATACAATCCGTACATAACTAGTTGAATACAATTGCTAAGTAAAAAGAATGAGTCTTGAATGCAGTAGAGTCTCCTTAGTGTTCTCGAAAAAAGGTCCATTTCACTATGACTGTAACGACCCAGAATTTTTATTTTGAATATTTAATTAATTTTAAATATTTATAAGTGAATTTATAAGTCAAATAAATTTTTATTTGAATTTTTGGATTTAATTGGATTATTAAATCGATAATTTAATATGTTAAATTATGGAAATAATTAAAAATTGAGTTAAAAATGATTGTAAATAATTTGGAAAATTTTATTTAATTATACTGGAGTTATAGAAATATTTTAGAACTTTTAAAATCGAATTAAAAGTTAATTTGTGAAAATTGAATATTTTAATATTTAATAATCGACTGTAAAATAGCCAATTTTTGAACAGTCTCAGAATTGAACGAAACCAGTTTCATTGGATCCGTAATAGTTAGTTATTACCGGATTTCAATTTTCGTGTCAATCGGAGTTATCGTTTGATCGTGGCAGCTCAAAACGCATCGATTTATTTTTAATTTAAATTTGGCGAGTCAAAATAGCCATTTTTCAAAAAGTCTCGGAATTCGACGAAACCAGTTTCATCGGATCCGTAATGTGATATTATTGTAAGGTTTCAAATTTCAAGTCAATTGGATTTACCGTTTGTCCGGTACGAATTAAAACGCCTAGAAATCGACTTAAATCGGTTTAATTTAAATTAAGCGTTTGTAGCCATAACTCGCACATACTTCCGAATTAGCTTCCGAAACCTATTCCATTGTGTCCGGAACGTGGGATAAACCCTAGGTACGCTGGTTACGGCGTGCAAATCGGAGTTCGGAAAATCCGGGATGAATAGTGTCGAACGAAACTCTATAAATACACCTCTCTCTTCATAAATTTGATAAAATATCATTCCAAACCCTAATTCATTCATGTAGCCGGCCCTAAAACTGAATGGCCAGAAATTGATCTCATTTCTTCCCTTTGATCTCTCAATCCATCAAGTTTTGGCTAAAACTTTCAACATGAAAGATGTAGAGGGTGATGAGAGCTACGATCTGAACGGTGGAGATCGCGAATGGCTTCACGGATTGATGGGAAATGGTGTAGGAAGTGGCCGACCTGCGCACGCACTCCCAGGTGGAGGAGATGGCCGAGCTTCAGGCCAAGGAAGGTGGAGGTAGCTTGCGTCGTGCTCTTCGTCGTGGCGTTGGAGTGATCGGATTTAGTCGAGTGTGGAGAGAGCAAATTCAAACCCTAGTAATTGATGTCATGGGTTCTCTTGCGTGATTGTGCTGTAGAAGAAGAACATGAGGAAGGGGGGTTGCGTTCTAGGGTGGAGATGCAGGGGGTTCAAGATCTAGTGGCTGAAAATTGTTGTAGGTGAAAAATATAAAGAATAGTTGTGATTTGTTTATATTTAAAACGTGTATAAACTTGTAAAATTCATAACTTTTTCATACGAGGTCGAAAAAATGCAAACTCAGTTGCGTTGGGATCGTATGGACGAGCACTACGCGATGGAGTTTGTTTGGAGTCGTTTGGAGTTAGTGAGAATTTCGGGTAAAATTAAACGCGCGTTTAATTTTATTCGAAATAAAAGCTAAAACGGAAATTAAAACCAAGGTGAGAACTTCTCACTCAATCGAATAGATTTCGATTTTATTTTAAATAGTTAGATTTAAAATATTTGAATGCATGTTTGAATGATGACTGTATATATTGATTGTTAAAATAGACATTATGCGCCGTTAGTAAGCGGATGTTATTTAGTAAAAACATATACCGCGAATATTTCATAAACAGTGAAATTGGTATTATATATAATATCAATATATATATATTGGCATATGTATATATTGCAGTTGATTGATTTCCCGTATTTTTAGCGGATGAGACCCTATTACGCCGTTATTAAGCGGATAATATTTAATAAGAACATGTACCGCGATAATTTCGTACTGGAGCGAAATTGGTATTGTGCTAATGTTTTTGGATGCAGGAAACAGGTTGGAGGGATCCAACTGGATTCCTCAACAGTATTTATTTTATTTCAGATATTTTGATATTTGATGGATTATCATATCGATATATGATATCGTTGTTAGTCGTGATTGACTATTTGATGTGTAGCATCATTGGACCCAGATTTTGGGATTTTAAAATGATTTTAAAAGTGATTTTTGAGAATATACTATATTTTTGGAATTGATCCATTTTAAATAAATAAACGTTATAATTTTTAAAGTTATAAAAATTATGGTTTTTGTGAAATATAGTTAAAAAGCTGATTTTTAGAAATACGATTAAAAGTCGATTTTTGAGAAATATGAACTAATGATTTTATAAAATAATTTAGATTGGATTTTTGAATATATGATAAAAGTTTAAATATAGGATTTATAAAATTTGATTATTTTATAAATCGAAATGATGAAATTATAAAGGAATTTAAAGACGTTTTAGAATAATAATATAAACTGATTTATATTTAGAGATTTATAAATGGATATTTATAAATTGAAATATAGACATTATAAAACGAGTTTTTATAAGTGTTTGAATGTAGTGAAAGTGAATTTCATAAATGAATGAAATTTATAGAATTATAAACTGTGAAGTTATAAATGAAATTTATAAATAGTAAGATTATAAATTTGTGAAGTTAATTGAAGAATAGATTTGGTTAAATAAATAAATCTTATAAGTTATAAGGTTTATAAATTGAAAAGTCTTTAAAAAGAACGATTTTGTAAAATAATTGTTTTATAAGTAATTAACTTATAATGTGAACATTTAGTTTATAATTGAGTTATAAACTGAAATATGTTAATAAAGGAATTTATAAAAAAAGAAGTTTTTATAAATAAATAGAAATGGAATTTATAAACGTTGTTTTATAAATCCGCAAACGACTTATTTTGATAAGTTAATTGTTATAACTTATAAATGGAGTTATATTCACGTTTTAGACAGTGAATAATCCTTTAAGTTAAAGTGAATAGAAATAATGGAATTTGTGAACATAGTATATTCACGTTTTTGAATAGTGAATAACATGTTAAAGAAAATGTTTTAGAATGTGATATTTTAAACAGAATTAAAACGATCTAACGATGTTTTAAAGGTGTTGAGATTCGAAACCATAGATTTCAACATTTATTGTTGAAATAGACGTTTTCGAGAAATAAAAGGAAATGGTGGACTATAACACTGTTGTTATAGTAAATAATTTCCGAAAGAAAATGTTTAGTATAGTATCGGGATTTATATATCTATTTAATTTCGAATCCCTATACTAGTGATTTTGGGTTGTTGTAACGATGTTTTACGCAACATTCGTTTTGGCCCAAATAAATATGTTAAGAGAATGATTTCCCTTAAAGAATGAAATATATACTTAATTCGATTTAAGTATATTGAATATTTTCAAAGGTTGAAAATAAAAAAGATTTGTCGATTACTTATTTTTAATAAGTATGGAAATGTTTTCCAATATGAAGTGAATATTTAGAATTTATCTTTTGAAGATAATTTGAAATGGATAGTTGAAATTGTATATGCATGATATTTTGAAATATAAATTCATTATGGAATTTATATGTGAAAGTGAAATTTGTTTGAAAATAAATATTGATTTATTTTTTGAAGTGTTGAAATTATATATCTTGTAAAGATATTTTGGAAAATAAATAATTTGGAAAATTATTTGGAATCTGGTGATGTGTGCATATCCAGTGATAGTTCAATAGCCGACTATCAATATTTCCCTTTGAATGGGTATTTGATGTGAATTGATTGAATTTGAATGCACACTTATTTTTGAATAAGCGCTCACTATTCGGGTTAACCGGGAAAGGACCATGGGGTCGTATAACCCACTCCGAATATGTGATACGTCGTTGTGAATTGCATTTGAAGATCGGTGTTGAAGACCGGTATTTGCGAGAGTGATAGGATGAACTATCGATTGACTCTGCACCGAGTAGCTACGGTATTGAGTTCTCCATATGTGATGGTGAATCCGATCAGGATTGTGAATATCCGGATTGCAAGGACTTCTTTGTAAGTGCCTTCGGTTTTGTTCGAGCCCGGAACAAACTTGTATGGATTGTATGTCTGACATTACAAGTTGAGATATAAAGCCGATTTCTTTCAAATATATTTCTGTTGGTGGCGGAGAATTTATTCTTTGCTTAACACCCTTCTTTGAGACGTACGAGCTCAAAGGTTATATAGTTGAAGTTATCAGCGATATATCCCATTTTGGTAATGTGACATGCTGAGTGATGCTGAAATGATCATTGTGTTGATTATTTGTGATAGGATCGTTTATTTGATCGTCTATCCTAGTGATCATTGTGTTGATCATTTGTTAACCCAAAGCATGGCTTTTGTATAAAGTATGTTTTTGTGGACGTGACTTCGTCGAGCCTCACATCCCGGAAATGGTCAAAACAGGAAAGATGCAGCAAGGTTATTAGGGGTTGCTGTAGCTCCCCTTAGGGTATGTGCATTTCCTTCTGGAAAAGGGTGGTATCATGGTATGGAGCCCAGATACTTACTCATGTTGAAAACACTCTATTTATTATGGTGTGATGTTGGATATCGAGCGCTCGGTTGATAAAGGTCCCAAAGGACCGGGGGATGGCATACTCGTGTCAGTTGTTACCCAGTTAGGGGTAACCCGGCCTTGTGTTGGTAGAGATCCGGTTTGGTTCTCGGGGATGTCCATCCAGAGGCATTCTCATGTGGCAATGGGAAGTTCCTTGGCCTGACCATTTGTTGGAAATCCAAAGAAACAATACAAAACTTGTACGGTTTTAGTTGTAGAACCTGCCATTTAATATGGTAGCTATTAGTAGGCATAATATAATGGTACCTATGCTGGCTAAGATTTATATTCTACTTTCGAAATGAATTTTTCCTACACTATGCACTAATAATAATATCAAATGCTCTTTTTAAATGCGTATCAAGCATGTTTGACTAACATAAGAAGAAATCTTCTCCAAGTCTGCGTTTGCATTGTGTGTGTGGCAGGAGGTCTTATGGTAGTCTCATTTTTAAAAGCATTGCGAATTGAATTTAAAAATATTCCTCTATTTTGATTTTAAGATAAATAAACTGTTTTGAGTTCTCACACCAGTCACATGACTGACTTGGAGTTTATTGTTTTCCTTCCTAAACTCTGGGTGCCCACCAATTTCCACACGGGCAGTCAAGAGTTAGGTTTATCAGGATATTCTGGATATTCTGGAGTTGCTGGAGGCAAGATGGATGGCATGGCATATTATTTATATAGTATTTCTTTTTCCGCTGCACTGTTTGTTGATGTATGTTGTTGTATACTCTGATGATATGATGTAATGAAATGTATGTAATGTAATAACTGATATAGTTCTTTGTTTAAAGATTATTCATTTATTATTATATGTTGTTCCGCTGCGAATTGTGAGATTCTGATGTTGTTCTGTTGTTTCCTTTCTGTCCCGTCCTATTTTCTTCTGTTTTTTTCCTTTTTCTCTATTCTCTTTTTCTTTCTATTTTTAAAATTTCCTATCTTCTTCTCTCCTCCCTAATTTCTATCTTTTTCTCTTCTTCTTTCCTAAATTTTTCTTAAATAAAACCCTCAGTGTTCGGTTTTCCGTCGTTCGATTTCTCGGCAGTCGATAAAGTGAGTGTCGATGTTGAATTTTCGGAAGACGAAGAATCGTGTCCTGACAATGTGGTATCAGAGCTCTGATGGTTAAGCGACAACCATGGTTCTGTAGGGTATAATTCATTAGAGATAGAGTCAGCAGTACTCTAGAATGAGTTGAGAGTAATAATAGCTATGAGAGCGTATTTGTTAGTGATATGAAATTGTTTTATATTGTGATGATTGGTTTATTGAGTGGCATATGAACCTTCCTCAGCACGGTATGTACGACTATGCCGAAGGGGTTTCTAAACACTTGAATAGAACAATTCGACACAGTATTGTTTTAAATTGGGTAAATGAAATAATTTTACCTTGATTATATTTTATATATAAAGAAATAATTTTTCAAAATTATTAAATTGTATGTAAGTTGATTGTTAGGTTGTTTGAATAATCTAAATAAAAGAATAATTGTATAAGCAAATGAATTATAAGAATTGAGTTATAATTAAAGTGATGTACAATTGTGAAATAAACTTATATATATAAGAAGTGAAACTATATTTATGAATATGAGTTGTAAATAAAATGTAAAGTGAATTTAAAGTTAAATGGAATATGACTTAAGAGTTATGTGAATGAAATTCAACTTTGTAATTGAATTGAATGAATGGATTGAATGTTAAAACAATTGAATGTAATTTAAGTTGATAAGGAATAATTAATGAAAGTGTTAATTCATTAAAATCTAATTTTATTAGAAGTTGAATAAATTGGAATGGAAATCAATTTAATGTTAAACCAAATTGAATGAATATAAGCAAAGGAATTTGGTTGTAACTAATATACATTGGTTGTTATATGGTTGTTAGTTGATTGTTTATAATTCATTAAGATTTAATGAAATTGAAAGCTATGAAATTGAATTCAAATTAGAAGTAAATAAATTTGAATAGAATTGAATGTGAATGGGATTTAATTAGTGAATGTTAACAAATTGAAACTAATTAGAATTGAGAATGAATGTTAGTAAATCCAATGTAAACAAATCAAATGTGATTTAAAGTGAAAACCCAAATTCATTGAATATGAATGAGAATATAAATGAATATTGATTGGTTATGGATGTCATTGGTTGATGGTTGAATATATATTGCTTTAGTTGCATTTGCTATGTGACATGTATAGTTATGTTGCTATATGTTGTATATTGAGATTATTTGCATATGTGCATGGTTCTCATGTTGTTTGTTGAGTTTAGTAGGTGCGGATCGCGTTTGCTTCGCATTTGGAGTTCGCTTTAGCGCTATATTAGCCGTATATGCTTGCTAATAAAATATAAGGTACATATCTCGGATTAAATACAGTACTTTTACACTTTTTTCCCTTCGGGATGCCTCATTACTTGATGAGATGTATATTTGTGATATATAAACTGTCATTTTTTTTTCGGATCGAGCCGCGCAAAGGAGACTATGGCGAATTTTTCCGGAAATTTAAGGCGTTAGAAAAATTTTGAGAAAATGGGAAAATTTTGAAAACTTTAACTTTGATTTTGGAAATGAAAGTTAAACAATAGTAGTTGTTTTTGAAAGATAACTAAGTATGATTTGAAAACTTAGTAAAGTATGGTAATAAGTTTAATTATAAATTTTGGAAAGTTAATAAATTCTGTAACCTTTCTTACTTGTAATTTCGAGGACGAAATTCTTTTAAGGGGGAAAGATTGTAACGACCCAGAATTTTTATTTTGAATATTTAATTAATTTTAAATATTTATAAGTGAATTTATAAGTCAAATAAATTTTTATTTGAATTTTTGGATTTAATTGGATTATTAAATCGATAATTTAATATGTTAAATTATGGAAATAATTAAAAATTGAGTTAAAAATGATTGTAAATAATTTGGAAAATTTTATTTAATCATACTGGAGTTATAGAAATATTTTAGAACTTTTAAAATCGAATTAAAAGTTAATTTGTGAAAATTGAATATTTTAATATTTAATAATCGACTGTAAAATAGCCAATTTTTGAACAGTCTCAGAATTGAACGAAACCAGTTTCATTGGATCCGTAATAGTTAGTTATTACCGGATTTCAATTTTCGTGTCAATCGGAGTTATCGTTTGATCGTGGCAGCTCGAAACGCATCGATTTATTTTTAATTTAAATTTGGCGAGTCAAAATAGCCATTTTTCAAAAAGTCTCGGAATTCGACGAAACCAGTTTCATCGGATCCGTAATGTGATATTATTGTAAGGTTTCAAATTTCAAGTCAATTGGATTTACCGTTTGTCCGGTACGAATTAAAACGCCTAGAAATCGACTTAAATCGGTTTAATTTAAATTAAGCGTTTGTAGCCATAACTCGCACATACTTCCGAATTAGCTTCCGAAACCTGTTCCATTGTGTCCGGAACGTGGGATAAACCCTAGGTACGCTGGTTACGGCGTGTAAATCGGAGTTCGGAAAATCCGGGATGAATAGTGTCGAACGAAACTCTATAAATACACCTCTCTCTTCATAAATTTGATAAAATATCATTCCAAACCCTAATTCATTCATGTAGCCGGCCCTAAAACTGAATGGCCAGAAATTGATCTCATTTCTTCCCTTTGATCTCTCAATCCATCAAGTTTTGGCTAAAACTTTCAACATGAAAGATGTAGAGGGTGATGAGAGCTACGATCTGAACGGTGGAGATCGCGAATGGCTTCACGGATTGATGGGAAATGGTGTAGGAAGTGGCCGACCTGCGCACGCACTCCCAGGTGGAGGAGATGGCCGAGCTTCAGGCCAAGGAAGGTGGAGGTAGCTTGCGTCGTGCTCTTCGTCGTGGCGTTGGAGTGATCGGATTTAGTCGAGTGTGGAGAGAGCAAATTCAAACCCTAGTAATTGATGTCATGGGTTCTCTTGCGTGATTGTGCTGTAGAAGAAGAACATGAGGAAGGGGGGTTGCGTTCTAGGGTGGAGATGCAGGGGGTTCAAGATCTAGTGGCTGAAAATTGTTGTAGGTGAAAAATATAAAGAATAGTTGTGATTTGTTTATATTTAAAACGTGTATAAACTTGTAAAATTCATAACTTTTTCATACGAGGTCAAAAAAATACAACTTCAGTTGCGTTGGGATCGTATGGACGAGCACTACGCGATGGAGTTGGTTTGGAGTCGTTTGGAGTTAGTGAGAATTTCGGGTAAAATTAAACGCGCGTTTAATTTTATTCGAAATAAAAGCTAAAACGGAAATTAAAACCAAGGTGAGAACTTCTCACTCAATCGAATAGATTTCGATTTTATTTTAAATAGTTAGATTTAAAATATTTGAATGCATGTTTGAATGATGACTGTATATATTGATTGTTAAAATAGACATTATGCGCCGTTAGTAAGCGGATGTTATTTAGTAAAAACATATACCGCGAATATTTCATAAACAGTGAAATTGGTATTATATATAATATCAATATATATATATTGGCATATGTATATATTGCAGTTGATTGATTTCCCGTATTTTTTAGCGGATGAGACCCTATTACGCCGTTATTAAGCGGATAATATTTAATAAGAACATGTACCGCGATAATTTCGTACTGGAGCGAAATTGGTATTGTGCTAATGTTTTTGGATGCAGGAAACAGGTTGGAGGGATCCAACTGGATTCCTCAACAGTATTTATTTTATTTCAGATATTTTGATATTTGATGGATTATCATATCGATATATGATATCGTTGTTAGTCGTGATTGACTATTTGATGTGTAGCATCATTGGACCCAGATTTTGGGATTTTAAAATGATTTTAAAAGTGATTTTTGAGAATATACTATATTTTTGGAATTGATCCATTTTAAATAAATAAACGTTATAATTTTTAAAGTTATAAAAATTATGGTTTTTGTGAAATATAGTTAAAAAGCTGATTTTTAGAAATACGATTAAAAGTCGATTTTTGAGAAATATGAACTAATGATTTTATAAAATAATTTAGATTGGATTTTTGAATATATGATAAAAGTTTAAATATAGGATTTATAAAATTTGATTATTTTATAAATCGAAATGATGAAATTATAAAGGAATTTAAAGACGTTTTAGAATAATAATATAAACTGATTTATATTTAGAGATTTATAAATGGATATTTATAAATTGAAATATAGACATTATAAAACGAGTTTTTATAAGTGTTTGAATGTAGTGAAAGTGAATTTCATAAATGAATGAAATTTATAGAATTATAAACTGTGAAGTTATAAATGAAATTTATAAATAGTAAGATTATAAATTTGTGAAGTTAATTGAAGAATAGATTTGGTTAAATAAATAAATCTTATAAGTTATAAGGTTTATAAATTGAAAAGTCTTTAAAAAGAACGATTTTGTAAAATAATCGTTTTATAAGTAATTAACTTATAATGTGAACATTTAGTTTATAATTGAGTTATAAACTGAAATATGTTAATAAAGGAATTTATAAAAAAAGAAGTTTTTATAAATAAATAGAAATGGAATTTATAAACGTTGTTTTATAAATCCGCAAACGACTTATTTTGATAAGTTAATTGTTATAACTTATAAATGGAGTTATATTCACGTTTTAGACAGTGAATAATCCTTTAAGTTAAAGTGAATAGAAATAATGGAATTTGTGAACATAGTATATTCACGTTTTTGAATAGTGAATAACATGTTAAAGAAAATGTTTTAGAATGTGATATTTTAAACAGAATTAAAACGATCTAACGATGTTTTAAAGGTGTTGAGATTCGAAACCATAGATTTCAACATTTATTGTTGAAATAGACGTTTTCGAGAAATAAAAGGAAATGGTGGACTATAACACTGTTGTTATAGTAAATAATTTCCGAAAGAAAATGTTTAGTATAGTATCGGGATTTATATATCTATTTAATTTCGAATCCCTATACTAGTGATTTTGGGTTGTTGTAACGATGTTTTACGCAACATTCGTTTTGGCCCAAATAAATATGTTAAGAGAATGATTTCCCTTAAAGAATGAAATATATACTTAATTCGATTTAAGTATATTGAATATTTTCAAAGGTTGAAAATAAAAAAGATTTGTCGATTACTTATTTTTAATAAGTATGGAAATGTTTTCCAATATGAAGTGAATATTTAGAATTTATCTTTTGAAGATAATTTGAAATGGATAGTTGAAATTGTATATGCATGATATTTTGAAATATAAATTCATTATGGAATTTATATGTGAAAGTGAAATTTGTTTGAAAATAAATATTGATTTATTTTTTGAAGTGTTGAAATTATATATCTTGTAAAGATATTTTGGAAAATAAATAATTTGGAAAATTATTTGGAATCTGGTGATGTGTGCATATCCAGTGATAGTTCAATAGCCGACTATCAATATTTCCCTTTGAATGGGTATTTGATGTGAATTGATTGAATTTGAATGCACACTTATTTTTGAATAAGCGCTCACTATTCGGGTTAACCGGGAAAGGACCATGGGGTCGTATAACCCACTCCGAATATGTGATACGTCGTTGTGAATTGCATTTGAAGATCGGTGTTGAAGACCGGTATTTGCGAGAGTGATAGGATGAACTATCGATTGACTCTGCACCGAGTAGCTACGGTATTGAGTTCTCCATATGTGATGGTGAATCCGATCAGGATTGTGAATATCCGGATTGCAAGGACTTCTTTGTAAGTGCCTTCGGTTTTGTTCGAGCCCGGAACAAACTTGTATGGATTGTATGTCTGACATTACAAGTTGAGATATAAAGCCGATTTCTTTCAAATATATTTCTGTTGGTGGCGGAGAATTTATTCTTTGCTTAACACCCTTCTTTGAGACGTACGAGCTCAAAGGTTGTATAGTTGAAGTTATCAGCGATATATCCCATTTTGGTAATGTGACATGCTGAGTGATGCTGAAATGATCATTGTGTTGATTATTTGTGATAGGATCGTTTATTTGATCGTCTATCCTAGTGATCATTGTGTTGATCATTTGTTAACCCAAAGCATGGCTTCTGTATAAAGTATGTTTTTGTGGACGTGACTTCGTCGAGCCTCACATCCCGGAAATGGTCAAAACAGGAAAGATGCAGCAAGGTTATTAGGGGTTGCTGTAGCTCCCCTTAGGGTATGTGCATTTCCTTCTGGAAAAGGGTGGTATCATGGTATGGAGCCCAGATACTTACTCATGTTGAAAACACTCTATTTATTATGGTGTGATGTTGGATATCGAGCGCTCGGTTGATAAAGGTCCCAAAGGACCGGGGGATGGCATACTCGTGTCAGTTGTTACCCAGTTAGGGGTAACCCGGCCTTGTGTTGGTAGAGATCCGGTTTGGTTCTCGGGGATGTCCATCCAGAGGCATTCTCATGTGGCAATGGGAAGTTCCTTGGCCTGACCATTTGTTGGAAATCCAAAGAAACAATACGAAACTTGTACGGTTTTAGTTGTAGAACCTGCCATTTAATATGGTAGCTATTAGTAGGCATAATATAATGGTACCTATGCTGGCTAAGATTTATATTCTACTTTCGAAATGAATTTTTCCTACACTATGCACTAATAATAATATCAAATGCTCTTTTTAAATGCGTATCAAGCATGTTTGACTAACATAAGAAGAAATCTTCTCCAAGTCTGCGTTTGCATTGTGTGTGTGGCAGGAGGTCTTATGGTAGTCTCATTTTTAAAAGCATTGCGAATTGAATTTAAAAATATTCCTCTATTTTGATTTTAAGATAAATAAACTGTTTTGAGTTCTCACACCAGTCACATGACTGACTTGGAGTTTATTGTTTTCCTTCCTAAACTCTGGGTGCCCACCAATTTCCACACGGGCAGTCAAGAGTTAGGTTTATCAGGATATTCTGGATATTCTGGAGTTGCTGGAGGCAAGATGGATGGCATGGCATATTATTTATATAGTATTTCTTTTTCCGCTGCACTGTTTGTTGATGTATGTTGTTGTATACTCTGATGATATGATGTAATGAAATGTATGTAATGTAATAACTGATATAGTTCTTTGTTTAAAGATTATTCATTTATTATTATATGTTGTTCCGCTGCGAATTGTGAGATTCTGATGTTGTTCTGTTGTTTCCTTTCTGTCCCGTCCTATTTTCTTCTGTTTTTTTACTTTTTCTCTATTCTCTTTTTCTTTCTATTTTTAAAATTTCCTATCTTCTTCTCTCCTCCCTAATTTCTATCTTTTTCTCTTCTTCTTTCCTAAATTTTTCTTAAATAAAACCCTCAGTGTTCGGTTTTCCGTCGTTCGATTTCTCGGCAGTCGATAAAGTGAGTGTCGATGTTGAATTTTCGGAAGACGAAGAATCGTGTCCTGACAATGACCCTGCCCCTCTATTTATAGACGAAGACGGGGTTGGACTTCCTTAATGGGCCTAGGAGCTACCTCGGCCCATGGTGAGTGACTTCTACATGCCGAGCCACAAATTCCGATCGAGAAATGCCGAGCCATATTTCCAAGCCGAACGAGGCAGTGTGTTGAGTGAAGGGTGTAGGTCGAATGAGATTCGAAGCTGTTCGAGGGGAGATGCCTAACGACATACTTATGTCAAGCGAGGCCATGTGCTAAGCGAGGCTAGAATGCCGAACGAGGAATGAATGCTGGGCGAGGCTTGAATGCCGAACGAGGCTTGAATGCCGAATGAGGCTGGAATGCCAAACAAGGCTGGAATGCCGAATAGGACTCATGACGAGCGAGGCTTATGCCGAACGACTTTGCTACGCCGAACGGCCTTGCTATGGCGAGCGACCTTGCTATGCCGAGCGACTTTGCAATGCTGAATGGCCTTGCTATGGCGAGCGACCTTGCTATGGCGAGCAACCTTGCTATGGCGAGCGACCTTGCTAGCCGAGCGACCTTCAATGCCGAAGGAACCTTCTACACTAAGCCTCTTGTTACTCAGTCAAACCACCGGGTAACATTTATGAATGTTCAAATTGCATGGAATACTATGAATTGTTTGATATCCCTGATGTGTTATACTTTTGATATGAATCATTTTGATTTTAGCTGTGATGAATGTAATTTATTTATCTGCGATAAATTTTTATTATTTGTCTGTGAATCTGTGAATGAAAATAAGCTTATAGGATTATACCTCATATCGATAATGCTATATTTAAATTGTGATGGTTAATGATGTTGCACTATTGTGCAAAACTCCTGGACTACACCATACACACACAAATGTGGATTGCATGAGGAAATTGGTCAAGTCACAGATATTTGAATTTAATTCAAATGATGTAATGGTTTTAAAAGATGAATTTTGAATCCAAAATGGTTTTGGAAATGGAACTGGGTTGAGTATGAAAAGCTTCTGAAAAAGGAAGTTTGAAATTGAAATCTAGTTTGAATATAATATATCTTATTTAAGTTTTGAAATTTGGTTTGAAAGGTTAATACAAGTTATATAAAATGTATATGGATTTTAAACCATCTTTAAAGTAGTTTAAAAGAATTATTTTGGGAATTTTAATTCAATTCAATTTTATACCTTTAAAGGCTATAACTTGTGTGTATATGATCGGATTTTCCCAAACAAAAAGTATTTGTTTTCAAATAATAATAGCTTTCATATAAAAGAAGAATTCCCAGTTTTGTCGAAAGGATTTCCAAGTTATGAATAAATCAAATTTAAAAAGGAAATAGTTTTGAAAGCTATCTTTGTTAAAGATTTGGTAAATCTTGTTGTTGAACCGAAGTGTATCTTGTACTTAAAAGATTAAAGGCTATAAATGGATCTTGGTTAAAGATTTTGGTGAACTTTATTTAAAACTAAAGAGGATCTTAAGGATAGATCTTTTGTTTATATATTGTGAATGAATCTTTGTTAAAAATTGGTGAATTTGTTTTTAAAATTGAAGAGGATCTTAAAAGATATCTTTTGTATAAAAAAATTTGGAATTGAAATGAAATTGTTTTGAAAGCTATGAATTAATCTTTGTGAAAGATTGGTGAACTTTGTGAAGTACATATTTTTTTTAAAGATTTGAAAATGGTAATTTGTTTAAACCATTTGAAGTAAGGTTTTGGGCTAAGAGTTGGACTTAACTAAGATCCCAATATCCATATGCTTTTCAAATTAAGCGCTCATTATTTGGTTTAGCCGAGAGAGGACTTTGTGTAATATAACCCATTCCGAATAATGATACGATGTAATGGATAGCATTTGAAGACCGGAGGTGAAGACCGGATATTTTCGAGAATGATAGGATAACCCATCGAACGTCTCTACACTGAGTCGCGTCGGTACAGAGATCTTCATATGCGATGGGGAGTACGATCGGGGTTGTGAATACCCGGGTTGCATGGGCTTCTTTATGAAGTGCCTTCGGATCTGTTCGAACCCGGAACAAACTTGTATGGTTGTGTGTCTGACATTACACTTTGCGATGTAAAGCTGGTTTCTATCAAATATATTTCTATTTGGTGGCGGAGAATTTATTCTCTTTGCTTAACACCCTTCTTTGAGACGTACGAGCTCAGAGATTACGTAGTTGATAGTTACTAGTGATACATTCCCAATTTGGTAGTGTGGCATGCTAAGTGCTGTTGAGTGTTGCTGATCATTTTTTGATCAAAACATGGCTTTTGTGTAAAGCGTAGCTTTGTGGACGAGACCTCGTCGAACCTCACAACTCGAAAATGGTCGAAACAGGAAAGATGCGACAAGGTTATGAGGGTCGCGCCTCTTACGGTATGTCCATTTCCTTCTGGAAAAAGGTGGTGTCATGGGATGGAGCCTAGATATTTAACCTATGTGGTTACTGCAAATTTATTACTTTGTAGTTGTTGCTTTGTGGTTGAGGATCCTTGGATAGTCAGTAACGACCGAGAGATGGCATTACTCGTGTAGTAGTTACCTTGTTACAGAGGTAACCCGGCCTTGTGTTGGCAGAGATCCGGTTAGGTTCTCGAGGCATCCTTCCAGAGGCATACCCATGTAGCAAGGAAGTTCCTTTGCCTGACCATTTGTTGGAAATCCAATGACCAATATGCTCCCTTTACGATTGCAGTTATACAACCTGCCACCTCAGGTTGTAGCTATAGTTGGCATAATATAATGGTACCTATGCTGGTTAAGATTTATATTATACTTCCAAAAGATTTTCTGCACTATGCACTAATAATAATATTATCAAAAAGGATTTCGCGTATCAAGCATATTTGACGACCATAAGGAGAAATCTCCTCCAATTGTGTGCTTGCATTGTGTGCGTGTGGGGAGGACTTATGGTAGTTTCATTTTCCAAAAAGCATTGCGGATTTCTTTAAAATTCTTTTGTTTTTCTTTTGTAAAAAGATAAACTATTTTTATTTGTGCACGCCAGTCCCATGACTGACTTGGAGTTTATTGCTCGCTTTCTAAACTCTAGGTGCTTACAATTTTCTACACAGGCAGTCTAGAGTTAGATTTTCAAATAGTCAGATAATAGATGTAGATTCGATATCTTGGGAGCCTTTGGATTTTGGCTATCGCTTTGTGCTTCTCTCCAAAATTCGGGATTAGACTTTCTTAAGTCCAACTTGATGGTGTTTCAAGCTTATTGGATTAGATTCTTCAAGCTTTTGAGTTGAGCTATTTGCTTTTGGAGCATTAGAGATGGAGTTGCAATATGGACATATGATTTCATTGAAGCCTTTGTTGTTGGTGCAAATCTTTCCACTATTGTGTATCTCTGATAATGTGATATTTATTGTATCATTGTTGTATCGAATGTTGTATATCAATGATATTATTCATTGCTTCTTCCGCTGTGTTGTTGTACTTAATGTGTTATAAGCTCCATCCGAACTGTAGTTCGACATTCGAATACGAGTGAAGTATGGATGTCAATTTTCGAGCACCGAATTTCAGGTCTTGACATTTTGGTATCAAAGATGAAGGTTGAATAAGAACTTTAGCTCAGGAGTATAACACATTAGGTAATTCATTAGAGATAGGGTGAAGTATACCCTAGAATGAGTATATCCCTAAGATATCTGGTCCGTGTGCCTCAGTAAATTCTCTTACTATTTGATAGTAAGTATGAGTGCAAGAAGAGGACGAGATAGGGGATAGTGAAGTACCACTACAAATGGTCAATACCCTGCAACAACAACAGAAACAAATCTTCTCAATCTCCTTTGATCCAGTCTCAATTCTTTGACGGCTTCGTGGAAGCTCCAAGAAGAAGCTTTGGTGTGGTGATGGCCCTACGAATCATTGTAGAAAGTTCCTAATTCGTTTTCTTTCCATCAAATTCCTATCATTTTAACTTTAGTAAATTTGAAATTTTATTTGAAATAAATTGATTAACAAATATAAGGTTAAATTGGATGGTATCAATAAAATGATTTCGGTCAAAACCAAAGTTTGAAATATTTGTTGTAATTTCTGATAAGGATCAAAGTCCAAAGAGGGACGAGTTGGTGTATACTTTGAAATATTCCAACCTAGATTGAGTATCCATTGTTTGTTCTGTTGGGTCCAGATAAATATTCTACGAATGGATAGTTATCCATCGGACTAACCAATGCCCCTGCATATTTCGTAGATCTAATGACCCAGGTAATTCGTGAAGTGTCGAATGAGTTCGTTCTCATATCTATGAATGATATTCTGATAAGCCAAATATAGAATAGATATTCAGTTTGACATGGAAAACTGTTTCTCTATCTTTGTATATCCATCTTTGTTTGTCTCCCTGTCTTGCAAATTTCGAGGACGAAATTTTCTTAAGGGGGAATCTGTAACGATCCGGGTTTTTAAGATAAATTTAAATTGGAAATTGATATAGATTTTTGAATTAAATTGTGAATTTATTTGAATTTTTCCAAATAAAATAAGATAATTGTTTGTTTGTTTAAATATATGTATATAAATTGATTTTAAATAGAATTTGGATTTGAAATTCAAGATAAATATTTTAAAATAAATTGGATCCAAAACTATATTTTAAAGTAAAAAAATTATTTTCTAATTTTAATATGTACACATATGTAAAATATATTTTTAAAGTTATGATTGAAATTTAATATAATTTTCAAGTGGTTAAATTCTATTATATATAAAATATATGTGTTTATTTATTTAAGTATAATTAGTTTTAAAAAATCATTTTCTTAATGGTTATGTAAATGGTTATAAAAGAAAATGAATATTTTAATGAAAATAAGATATTGAGAAACATTTAAACAGAAACATATGTTAAAATAGAAATTTTAAATACTTAAGGGTTTAAAAACATTTAGAAATATAAGAATTGTGTAAATATAAATCTAATTAAGGATTTAAACATAATTTAATCACATATGACATGTGTACATTTATTTTATTATGAATTAAACAAGTGTAAGCCATGAAAAAATGAAATATTACAAGTGTCACACTTATCTTTTTTTTTTAAATAAAAGAAAAAAAAATAGGTTATAAAAATCTCTCTACTCTTCTCCCTCTCATTTCTTTGTTCTTTAATTTCAAAGAAACAAATAAAAACTAATAAAAAAAGAATCAAAGAAACCTGAAATAAGCAAATCCAAATCAAAAGCCCAAGTTCAAAAAAAACAAAGATTCAACTCAGCTTAAACAGTAAAGCAAGCAACCTGATTCAAAGGCCGGAAAGAATTTTGAAGCAAAAAGAGAATCAAAAGAGAATTAAGTAAAAACCAAGCATCTCCAACTTGATTGAATGCAAAGGTCGGAAAATTTCAAAATCAAGTTTTAGAATCAAAGATCAATAAATCAGATTCAAGCTCAGATTAAAAGTATGACTTCCAGATTTCAAACAAAAATCATTTCCAAGCCCTCTATCATTTTTTCCAGGTGATTAAACTAGACCTGAATATATTCATATGTCTTGATGTTGTGATTGAGCCTTAAAGTAAAATAGTAAATGATTTTCTGCATGTATGAATATATGTATTCATGTATATATCTGAGCAATGCTTGTGTACATGTTTTCCTCTGTTTATAATTACAGGTTCAAACTCACTAGAAAAATTAGCATCTTCCCATCTAATCGAATTCAAGCTATAATCAAGGATATGGTTGTATCAATATAACTTCAATTTAAAAAATATTATTAAGTAGAATATATAGGTAGGATTGCTGGAAATTAGGATGACAGAAAAAAATGAATTCAAGCCGAAGATTTGATTTTTAAATTTGCAATCTTTGATCATATAGACTGATTCGTATTTCAAAAATATGAATTTAGAAAATCGTTTCATGATTTTTAAGCAAGTAACAGTCGAGAATTTCTAAGTTGAACGGAAATCCTATTTTGGTCAAACTCTGGCACGGTGACACGATTGGCCTTGTGATCGAATCTAGAGCATGCTTGTAGGTCAAGGATCATCAAAAAAATGGTAAATAATTTCTAGATCATCAAAGAAGATAGTCGACGTTAAATAGGGTTTTGGGACCTCGTTTGAGTGACGTTGTATTTGAGGTTACTGCACTGTCGAAGGTAAATCGTACTTCACTGCAGGGGTTGGAATCGAAGCTCGAGTGGTAGACGTTGCTCTAGGTAGGCTTGCGAGGTTTCAGATGAATGCTGGAGGCGGTACGTGGAGTTCTCTGGTGATCATGGTTAGTTCTAGGAAGAATTGATCTGATCGATTTCGATTCAGAGGATTGTTAAGGGTTTTGGGTGGTAGTTGGTGTTGAGATGATCGTCGGTGACTCATTGGAGATAGCGGCGATGATCAGAGAAGCTCTGATCATCGGTGAACGTATACATGTGCATCTGGTGTCAGACTTATTTTGTTTGAGAAGAAAGGGGTTTGAACTCGAAGATGTGCTCGAGGATTTTCGAATCAGGCTCGAGTTCACTGTCGAGTCATTTCGTTGGGTGGAAGGTTTTTAAGTTTTCATAATAAAAGCGGTGTTATTTCGAGTTTACTCGGGAAAGGCTTAAGAAAATTTGTATTTTGCTTCGGGATGGACTCGAGATATCTCGGGTTAAAGCAGTAATAGGTTTAAATCTTTAAACAAATCAAGTTTTAAGTTTTAAATTAATTAATTCTTGAATGACTTCTTAAACAAATTTTCTTTTAAAAGATAAGTATTGTATTTCTTGTTTGAAATTAGTTAAAGAATTTAAAATGAATTATTTCTGTTACTCAAGTTTTAAGTGTTTAATAGGAGTATACTTCCATTTATTATTTCTTAAGATTATTTCAAATAAAATTTAATAGCTTAGTTAAAAGGTTAATTATGAAGATAAAATGTTTTTATTAAGTGACTTGAGAATATAAATAAATTTATTTGTTAATAATAAATTTATATAAAGGTTAAAGTTAATCGTTTTTAAGATTAAAATTGATTTGGTTTTAAATTAATCTTGTATCAGGCTAATTAATTAATTTAAATCCTTGAGTGTTTTCAAATATAATTAAATTAATTAAGAGTTAAGTAATTAATTAAGATAAATGGTTTATCTTTTGATTAATTAAGGTTGAGAGCAATTTCTTAATGAAATTAATAAAAGATTAATTCACAATGTAATTAAGGGGATAATTACTTTATGTAATTACATTTAGGAGTAACTAATAAAGGAAGATTAATTATAGATAAATAATTAAAGGGTAATTAATTATTTAAGCATAATTACTTAACTAAAAGTAATTAATTGATGATTAATGTTAATTAATCAAGTATAATTAATTAATGTAATTAATCTGTGATTTATTAATATAAATGATTAGGGATAATCACTTATTGTAATTAATTAAGGATAATTAATTAAATAGTAATCAGCCAAGGGTTAATTAATTAATATAATTAATTAAGGATTATTAATTAAAGAATGATTAAATAATTAAAGGTTAATTATTTAATGATTAATGGATTGATTGATATTTTATACACTAAGGTTAATTAATTAATGATTAATTAATTATTAAACGGTTAATTTATTAATGATTAAAGGATAATTAATTAAAATGGTTTGTAATTAATAAATATTAATTAACCAGAATTAGTAATTTATTCATAAGTAATTAATCTGATTTCAATTAATCAGATGATTAATTAACCTTACTTATGGATGTTTGAATTGCATGGAATACTTTGAATTGTTTGATATCCCTGATGTGTGATATTTTGTGATATGAATCATTTTGATTGAGTTGTGATGAATGTAATTTATTTATATGCGATAAATTTATATTATTTATCTATGAATATATGAATGAAGATTAGCGTTATAGGATTATACCGCTTATCGATATTCCTATTTTTGGATCGTGATGATTGATGATGTTGCACTATTGTGCAAAACCCCTGGACTACACCATACACACACAAATATGGATTGCACGAGAAAATCGGTTAAGTCACAGATATTTGAATTTAATTCAAATGATGTAATGATTTTAAAAGATGAATTTTGAATCCAAAATGGTTTTGGAAATGGAATTGGGTTGAGTATGAAAAGCTTTTGAAAAAAGAAGTTTGAAATTGAAACTTAGTATGAATATAATATATCTTGTTTAAGTTTTGAAATTTGGTTTGAACGATTTATACAAGTTATATAAAATATATATGGATTTTAAACCATATTTAAAGTATTTTAAAATGATTATTTTGGGAATTTAAATTCAACCCAAGTTTATACCTTTAAAGGCTATAACTTGTGTGTATATGATCGGAATTTTCTGAATAAAAAGTATTTGTTTTCAAATAATAATAGCTTTCATAAAAAAGAAAGAATTCCCAGTTTTGTTAATGGATTTCCGAGTTATGAATAAATAAAATTTTAAAAGGAAATAGTTTTGAAAGCTATCTTTGTTAAAGATTTGGTAAATCTTGTTGTTGAACTGAAATGGATCTTTTACTTAAAAGATTAAAGGCTATAAATGAATCTTGGTTAAAGATTTTGGTGAACTTTGCTTCAAACTAAAGAGGATCTCAAGGATAGAACTTTTGTTTATATATAGTGAATGAATCTTTGTTAAAGATTGGTGAATTTGTTTTCAAAATTGAAGAGGATCTTAAAAGGTATCTTTTGTATAAAAGATTTGGAATTGAAATGGAATTATTTTGAAAGCTATGAATTAATCTTTGTGAAAGATTGGTGAACTTTTTGAAGTAAATCTTTTTGTTTAAAGATTTGAAAATGGTAATTTGTTTAAACCATTTGAAGAAAGGTTTTGGGCTAAAAGTTGTGACTTAACTAAGATCCCAATATCCATATGCTTTTTAAATTAAGCGCTCATTATTAGGTTTAGCCAAGAGAGGACTTTGTGTCTTATAACCCATTCCGAATAACGATACGACGTAATAGAGCATTTGAAGACCGGTGGTGAAGACCGGGTATTTTTTAGAACGAAAGGACAACCCATCGAATGTCTCTGCACTGAGTCGCGCCGGTATAGAGATCTCCATATGTGATGGGTAGTCCGATCGGGATTGTGAATACCTGGATTGCAAGGGCTTCGTTGTGAAGTGCTTTCATTTCTGTTCGAACCCAGAACAGACTTGTATGGACGTGTGTCTGACATTACACTTTGAGATGTAAAGCTGGTTTCTATCAAATACATTTCTGTTTGGTGGCGGAGAATTTATCCTCTTAGCTTAACACCCTTCTCTGAGACGTACGAGCTCAGAGGTTATGTAGTTGATGGTTACTTGAGATACATTCCCAATTTGGTAGTGTGGGATGCTGAGTGTTACAAAGTGTTGCTGATCATTTATTGATCAAAGCATGGCTTTTGTGTAAAGCGTAGCTTTGTGGACGAGGCCTCGTCGAACATCACAACCCGAAAATAGTCGAAACAGAGAAGATGCGGCAAGGTTATGAGTATCGCACCCTTTAGGGTATGTCCATTTCCTTATGGAAAAGGGTTGTATCATGGTAAGGAGCCTAGATGTTTAGCCTATGTGGTTACTGCAAATTTATTACTTTGTGGTTGTTGCTTTGTGGTGAGGATCCTCGGATAAAGGTCGGAAACGACTGGAAGACGGCATTACTCATGTAGTAGTTACCTAGTTACAGAGGTAACCCGGCCTGGTGTTGGCAGAGATCCGGTTAGGTTCTCAGGGCGTCCCTCCAGATGCGTACCCATGTGGCCCAGGAAGTTCCTTTGCCTGACAATTTGTTGGAAATCCGATGACCAATATGCGCCCTTTACGATTGCAGTTGTATAACCTGCCACCTCAGATGGTAGCTATAGCTGGCATAATATAATGGTGCCCATGCTGGTTAAGATTTATATTATACTTTCAAAATATTTTCTGCACTATGCTCTAATAATAATATATCAAAAAGGATTTCACGTATCAAGCATGTTTGACTATCATAAGGGGAAATCTCCTCCAATTGTATGCTTGCATTGTGTGTGTGTGGAGAGGACTTATGGTAGTTTCATTTTCCCAAATGCATTGTGGATTTGTTTAAAATTCTTTTGTTTTTCTTTTGTTAAAAGATAAACTGTTTTTATTTGCTCACACCAGTCCCATGACTGACTTGGAGTTTATTGTTCCCTTTCTAAACTTTGGGTGCCATCAATTTTCTACACGGGCAGTCCAAAGTTAGATTTTCAGATAGTTAGATAATAGATGTAGATTCGATATCTTGGAAGCCTTTGGATTTTGGCTATCGCTTTGTGCTTATCTCCAAAATTCGGGATTGGACTTGCTTAAGTCCAACTTGATGGTGGTTCAAGCTTATTAGATTGGAGTCTTCGAAGCTTTTGAGTTGAGCTATTTGGTTCTGGAGCATTAGAGATGGAGTTGCAATATGGACATTGGATTTCTTTGAAGCCTTTGTTGTTGGTGCAAATCTTTCCGCTGCTGTGTATCTCTAATTATGTGATATTCATTGTATCATTGCTGTATCGAATGTTGTATATCAATGATATTATTCATTTCTTCTTCCGCTGTGTTGTTGTACTTAATGTGTTATAAGCTCCATCCGAACTGTAGTTCGATGTTTGAATCTACGGCATTCGAATACGAGTGGAGTATGGATGCCGATTTTCGAACATCGAATTTCAGGTCTTGACAACTTTACTTACTTAACCAATCCAAATTGAGTTCTAATGTTTAGCTTAAATTCCAATTAACTTACAGTTTTAATTTGTATGTTCATTCAGCAATTTATTTCCATCTTAATAAATCTTGACTTGATTCTCCATGATTTTAGACCTTGTATAAATATTTATACAGTTTATTAATATTCGAAATAATCAAACAATCAATTTCCATTTAATAAATTTAATTAATTATTAAATTAACTAGTGATTTAGTTCTAAACTAATGATTTAATTTTAAACTAATTCGCTTTTAATATTTTAGCAACAAAAATAATTAAATAAGTTTATTAAACTAATTTATCATCATACTACATTATTTAAAATAAACCGGTAAGTTTGAAATGTGCGTGTGCATATTTATTGTTTTTTTTGTTTTTTGAAAACACATATACTTGTAAAAATAACTGCATAGATTTAAAAATCCAATCTTTATACCAATTCTATATTTTTTCCAAAATCATATATATATATTCTGTTTTACCTACATATTAAAACATGCATGAATATATATATATATATATATATATATTGAAACTGCATATATATACTTATAATATATATATATATATATATAGATAAAAATCTGATTTTATATAAACCAAACATTTTAAAATTTTCCATTTTCAAAAAGATTATCTCCACACACACACACACACACACACACACACATATATATTTACTGTTTTAAAATTAAAATATGTACATTATTTTTTGTTTACAGTTATTAAAGCTACAAATTAGGACTTAAATTAAACCCTCTTCAAACTTACAGCAGGTTCAAGCATATATATTACATATATTTTTTCTAATCCATATATATATATATTTTAAATTAAATTAAAAAACAAATAAAATAAAACTGCTACCTCACTCCATGCTCTAGATCCACCCATTAGTTCTTACAAGTCGCGAGGCCACTTCGTTCTTCCAAAGCGCCACTGCTCGGAAGCCTCAGAACTCGCCTCATGCTATCGCCACACAGCAGTCGAGCCGCCATCGCGAACGACTTCACCAGGTCACCGCAAGCTCGATTGGCGGCCCTACCACCCTGTCGTCGACGAAGCCTAACATCCTACCGCGAGATCCCCTTTCCCAATCACTGCGCCTCACCTTGCAGCGGCAATCATGATCCAGGCCCCACGAGAACGTCGAACTCAACTCGCTTTGATATGAAACGTGCGGCCATTATTCGATTTTTTTTGAATTGAATGAATGAAGGAAAGGCTGCATCGATTTCATTTGAAAAGGGAAGGCTGGGATTTGAAGAGAAGATTTAGCTCAGCCATTTTATTTTCTTTTTAGTTTCGAAATGGACATCTGGAGCGTGAATGAAAAGGCAAGAAGACATGTTTTGATATAAGCAGGTTTGAACAAGTCAGCTAATTGATCATGAGATGAAAGCAAAAAGTCTGATTTGAAAAGTGTTCAGCTGGTTGACCATAATTTAAAATATACATGTCCAATTTAATTTCAAATTATCTCAAAAATTGCAACTGAAAATATCGACCTCCTATCGAGGCGTGCCGCTAGGCGTTTATAATGTTATACCCCTATTTTGAACACTATGGAAAAGATTTCGAGTCCTAATTAGATCATATGGAGAAGATAACTTTTTAAACCCATTTATTATATTGAATTTTCGAAATAAATTTCAACGCGTTTATCTACCGTACGATCACATGACAACTCCAAAGACTACGAAAATTGAAATCTGATAATAGTACTATATTATGGATCCAATGGAGCCGGTGTTGTCAAATTTCAGGACTATGCCTTGGAGGGCTATTTTTAAATATCGATTTAAACAATATATTTTCAAAACTTAACAAAACACTTCCAAAATCAATTTTAACACTTCTATTATCTTCAGTATTATTAATATAGATTTTACAGGACTTCAAATTATTTTAACAAGCTCAAAACGGAAGATGCAATATTTTACCCAATTTCAAATTATTAAATTCAATATATTTAATTTCCAAATAAACAATGATATTTGAAATTCAAGTTAAACTAACTTTCAAATATTTAAATTAATTAAATATTCCAATTTCAAATATCCAGACATTCCGGGTCGTCACATTTATTATCTACAAAAAGTGGAGGTTGTTCAACATAAACACCTTCTTTTACAAAACCATTTAGAAAAGCACTTTTAACATCCATTTGATATAAATTGAAATTATTATAATTTGCGAAAGCAAGTAGAATTCTGATAGCTTCTAGTCTTGCTACGGGTGCAAAGGTTTTGTCATAATCAATTCCTTCTTCTTGACAATAACCTTACGCGACTAAACGAGCTTTATTTCTCATGACCTCACCAAGTTCATTCATTTTATTTTTATAAACCCATTTTGTTCCAATTATACTTTTATCCTCAGGTCTAGGAACAAGTTCCCAAACATCATTTCTGGTGTACTGATTCAATTCTTCCTGCATAGCAAGAATCCATGAATCATCAGATGATGCTTCCTTTGAATTTTTAGGATCTATAGTTGATATAAAAGCTACATTACTCATACTGCTAAGTTGATTTCTTGTTTTAATTATAGATTCAATATTTTCTAGTATATTTTCTATGGGATGATCTTTTAATAGCCTAATTCTTTTATTAGGTTGAATGATTTCATAATTAGTTTCATTAGGTTCATTATTTAAAGTTACAAAATCTTCTTCATCTTCTATTTGTACATTATCTTTAATATTTTCATCAAAAGATACATGTATTGTTTCTTCAATAATGTTAGTTCTTAAATTATAAACTCTAAATGCTTTACTTCTTTTAGAATATCCGATAAAGATACCTTTTTTTTCAGATTTACGTTCAAATTTATCTAAATTATCTTTTGTATTAAGAATAAAACACTTACTACCAAAAACTTTAAAATAAGCTACTACTGGTTTTTTACTGTAAAGTAATTAATATGGTGTTTTATTAGTTAATGGTCTAATCGAAATCCTATTTAATATATAACATGCTGTAGCAACTACTTCAGCCCAAAAGTTTTTAGGTAAGTTACTATCAGAAAGCATTGTTCTAGCACACTCTTGAATTGTTTTATTCTTACATTCTACCACTCTATTTTGCTATGGAGTTCTTGGAAAAGAGAAATTATGAGTAATTCCTTTTTGATTACAGAAATTCTCAAAATTTTCATTTTCAAATTCTCCATCGTGATCACTACGAATAGTTTTATTTTTAAAGATAGTTGATTTTGAATTCTTCTGGCAAAAAATTTAAATAATTAAAAAGCATCCCTTTTAAGTTTAAAAAAAATTATCCAAGTATACCTTGAATAATAATCTACAATTACAAAAAAATATTTATTATGATTAATTGATTGAACTTGAGATGGACCAAATAAATCTAAACGAAGTAATTCTAGAGGTTTAGAAGTAGAAATCATATCTTTTAATTTAAATGAACTTTGCTTAAGTTTTCCTAATTGGCAAGCATAACATATACTATCTACTCTAAAATTTAACTTGGGAAGACCTCTAATTAAGTCAAGTTTTGATAACCTAGATAATAGTTTGAAATTTAAACAACCAAATCTTTCATGCAAAATCCAATGGTCACTTGTATTAGCCAAAAGACATAAGTTATCATTTGAAACTATCATATTAAGGATGTACATGTTTTCTTCCTGATTCCTTTAAAGGTAATATTTGACTTATTATCTTCGATGTGACACTTATCTTCTCCAAATTTAATTTTAAATCCTTTATCACATAGTTGACTTATATTAAGCAAATTATGTTTTAAATTCCTAACTAGCAAAATATCAGAAATAAAGGAGTTTTAGAATTACTGACATAGCCGATGCCAATCACACATCCTTTTGAGATATCTCCAAAGTTGACCAATCCACCATCTTGATATATAATGTCATTGAGTACCTCGGGATTTTCAGTCATATGCCTTGAATAGCCACTATCAAGTATCCATTTATCTTTCTCAATTTGCACAGTTTGTCCATTGGTTGTTGATTCTTCAAAAGCCATGTAACATGTCTATTTCTGCATAACAAACCATTTCGGTAGATAACTTGATTTTTCATAAAAAACTATATGCATACTTATGATACTTTGATGAAATGCATATATTCGAACTAGTATTAAAAAATTTCTTAAAAATTCCATTTTTAACTTTTCAAGTTTCAGATTATGAAAACTATGAAAACCTATGCTCTGATACCAGTGGAAAGATGGTGCAGATTAAGGATCTTAAGGCTAATTTAACACTAGAGAGGGGATGAATAGTTTTTAATGGATTCTAAGACTTATATGGACTAATTTAAACTTATGAAATAAAAAAATGCAAAACTTAATCACAAAACAGTCACAGGATCAAACACATATAAAGAAAATAAATAAAAAGTTGTAAAAGGAAAGAACACATAGAATTTTATACTAGTTCGGAGTTACCCTACATCCACTCATGTACCAAGGCAAACACCTCATACATATTTTTATTATACCAATGTCGAGATTACAATCCTCAATTTCTAAAGGCCTTGAGGTACCCTCCTCTCTCACGAGTCTAGGGCAAACCCACTTCATTTACGGGACACAAGACCACCCAATTGATTTCCAGGCACAACCACACCTTATAGAGAGACTCGATAAACTTTTGATTACAAACTAATCCTATAACTTTGAATAGCACCTTGATTTTCGAGAGAGGGCAGAGAATCAAACAAGAATGAGATTCTAATTTGATCCACTTGAGAATTTGACAGAATTTTGGCACGATCTTAAAAATATGAAACTTTATAATATGGATTTGTGGAGAAGAAGGAGTGAAGAAAATAAGAAAATAGTTAGTTAAAAAATTCATTTGTGAAGGCTATTTATTGATTACCAATGGTCATAACCATTCGTGAGGAGAGTTAAAGGAATAGACACTTCTTTTGAAAATTAAAACTTTTGAATTCAACGGCCACCATGTCGACATAGGGTATCCCATGATGTCGACGGCCCTTAGTTAAAAACAATGTAAAATTTGTTTTAAGAATGGTATTAAAAGGAAAATAAGACAAAATGATTATGGAGTAAAATAAACTAATTTTCCTATGTTTTAAAATAAAGAAGAGTAGAAAGAGATATTTTTTAGAATGTATATATAAATTTAATTTTTAATCTCAAGTGTGTATATATATATTATAAAAAATAAATTTAAAAATTTAAAAATCATAAGATAGTTTTAAAAACAAACGAAGTTTAAAACAAGAGTTTATTTAAAAACAAAAACAAAGAATATTTTAAGGCTAAAACATCCTTCTGAAAATCATTTGACAAGATAATTTTTAAGGCTAAACCATTTTGAAAAGTAGTTTTGAAAATCATTTTGAAAAACCATTTTGAAGTAGTTTTACAAGCTTCTTCCTACATAATATCTCATCACATCAGGACTCGAGAACTTGTACAAAACCAGGATGTTCATGGATTTGTAAGCAACTTCTCGTAGGTTTGTAAGCTACTTGTCGTGGGTTTATAAGCCACTAAGAGGGTAGAAATGGGTTCCATCCCAAATGAAATTCAGAATGAAGATTCTGTGCCATTATGAAGTTTTAACAAAAACTAGACACTTATATTAAAGTCTTGATCTTGATACTCTTGAGTCTTCAAACTTGATTTCTTCGTTCTTGATCTTTATACTGTACAATCTTCAATAATCAGTACCTACCTTATATATCCTACATTATAACATTCATATGTATCTAGACAATAGTGTTAGTATATAAGTTATGATGAAATAAGCTATAAAGGTTATTGTCATCAAAACCACTATCTCCAGTTCCTAATAATCAATACGTCTACTGTATTCGATGCTGAGCAATTGAATGCCGAAAATACCAGATCATTAGGGAAAAAGAAGAAGAGGTAGAAGAAGAAATAGAAATAACAACATGGAATCTCACAGTCATAGCGGAACAATATATAATAGATAATACCCGGTCTTTATAAAAAAAGAACTAGAATTGTTATTTATACATTACATCATCAGAGTACAAAACATCAATAACTCAATACTGGACAGTTATAACAACTTGTCCTCACAAATGCTGAATATATAGCCTACAATACACGGCGGAATAAAAATCAAGAACGTGTGATACGTCTTTGTCATCCAACTCATCTCATGAGATCCATAGCATCCTATCCTGAATCTGTAATACTTGGTCTGACCTAAGCATTATAATAAAATAACACCCGAGTCGGTCTGAAAAACCAGCGTGAGAAAACACACTCAATTTGAATTATTATAGTTATCAAAAACCTTTGAAAAACAAAGGTATCTCGTAAGACCACACCACAAATAAACACGACGGGTTTTTACCTTACAATAACCAAAACATTTTATATCAAATCCTTTGATATTATAATAGTGTCTTAGTACAAATACTTATTCAAATAGTTGAAATTGTTACATTAGTTAAATTCCAGCATACTAGGCTCTACAAACAAAACTGTAAGGTCACATATTGGAGAATGGATTCCATACGAATGACTTGGCATTAGGGTTCCACCTGTCATGGTACACGTCTAAATTGTGTATCGAAGACCACGTCGGGATCCCCTACAACACAAGACCGGACTATCCAAACCTGGATAGACTGAATATGCTATCACCCCGGGTGTTCCCACCCTTTCCGAGCTCCTTCCTTGAATCATAGTACTAATATCCGAGGGTATCTACAAAGGTGATAAACATACCCTAATTGGGTGCGACCCACTTAGCCTTACTGCATTCCCCTGCATTTCTGTCATTCCTGATTGATGAGGCTAGAGGCTGCGGTTACCTTTTAAAGGAAATTTCATTTGGAATTCTCATTGTCCTCAATGACAATGTACTGATAGCATTCATCCATACAGGTCCGTTCTGGGTCCGAACGGAGCCAAAGGCACTACTCCTACTACATCCATTTTGAAATCATCCTCTGGATTAGTAGCGATTAGCCCTTGCACTTCATTGCTCCATCTTCGACTCCATGCTCTTGTTTTCACTTCAAAAATGTACTCGTTGGATCGAAGTGGTTTTCAGATAACTTATCCGATCCCGGTCTCTTCGAAACAACATTCAATTTTTCTAGTAAACTCAACCCCGTTCCTTCGAAAATAAACAGATGAAAATAATATCGGAGATCGCCTCTTGACTATTAGTGGACGGATATCCTTATCAAAGTCCTAGAAGAACGAAACGAGTTTATAGGTACATATAGCATTTTGAAGGGTAAATATACCATATAATTCTCATATTTCTCCTAGATATTCCCAAAGTTATATTTTGGATCTAGATTTAATAGTCAGTTATTTAACTATCAAATAAATAATCATACAATCACAGATACCATTTTCAACTGAAAAATATAAGTTTATTCAATTTAAATTTCAATCACTTAAATCTCTTTATCCAAAATATATACTTTCTTACCGAATTTAATATATCCACAAACTATTCTTTTCAAAGGTATTTGGAAATGTAACGGAAGCGATTTTTCGTTGCCGAAAAACCGAACCATTAGGGTTTTAGAAAGAATTTAAGAAAAGAAAAGGGAAGAAAAGAAGAGAAGAAGATAGAGGGAAAAGAAGATAGAAAATTTTAAAATAGAAAAAGAGAATAGAAAACAGAGAATTTGAAAATAGAAGATAGAAGAATTTTTAAAAATAGAACGGACAGAAAGGAAACAACAGAACAACAACTGAATCTCACAATTCGCAGCGGAACAACATATAATAATAAATGAATAATCTTTAAACAAAGAACTATATCAGTTATTACATTTCATCATATTTCATTACATCAAATCATCAGAGTGTACAACAACATACAACATCAACAGTGCAGCGGAAAAAGAAATACTATATAAACTAGTAATACGCCATGCCATCCAGCTTGCCTCCAGCAACTCCTGAATATCCAGAATATCCTGATAAACCTTAACTCTTGACTGCCCGTGTGGAAATTGGTGGGCACCCAGAGTTTAGGAAGGAAAACAATAAACTCCGAGTCAGTCATGTGACTGGTGTGAGAACTCAAAACAGTTTATTTAACTTTAAAATCAAATAGAGGAATATTTTTAAATTCAATTCGCAATGCTTTTAAAAATGAGACTACCATAAGGCCTCCCGCACACACACACAATGCAAACGCAGAATCGGAGGAGATTTCTCCTTATGATAGTCAAAGATGCTTGGTACGCATTTAAAATAACATTTGATATTATTATTAGTGCATAGTGTATAACAAATTCATTTCGAAAGTAGAATATAAATCTTAGCCAACATACGACCATTATCGTATGCCTACTATAGCTACTATCCAAACAGTGGTGACCACCATAAGTGAATAGCAGGTTCTACAACTAATACCGTAAAAGTTTCGTATTGGGAATTGGATTTCCAACAAATGGTCAGGCCAAGGAACTTCCCATTGCCACTGAGAATGCCTCTGGATGGACATCCCCGAGAACCAAACCGGAACTCTGCCAACACAAGGCCGGGTTACCCCTTAACTGGGTAACTACTGACACGAGCACGCCATTCCCCGGTCCTTTAGGACCTTTTCAACCGAGCGCTCGATATCCAACATCACACCATAATAAATAGAGTGTTTTCAACATGAGTAAGTATCTGGGCTCCATACCATGATACCACCCCTTTCCAGAAGGAAATGCACATACCCTAAGGGGAGCTACAGCAAACCCTAATAACCTTGCCGCATCTTTCCTGTTTTGACCATTTCCGGGATGTGAGGCTCGACGAATTCACGTCCACAAAAACATACTTTATACAAAAGCCATGCTTTGGGTCAACAAATGATCAACACAATGATCACTAAGATAGACGATCAAATAAATGATCCTATCACAATAATCAACACAATGATCATTTCAGCATCACTCAGCATGTCACATTACCAAACTGGGAATATATCGCTGATAACTTCAACTATATAACCTCTGAGCTCGTACGTCTCAGAGAAGGGTGTTAAGCTAAAAGAATAAATTCTCCGCCACCTCAGAAATATATTTGAAAGAAATTGGCTTTATATCTCAACTTGTAATGTCAGACATACAATCCATACAAGTCTGTTCCGGGATCGAACAGAACCGAAGGCACTTACAAAGAAGTCCTTGCAATCCGAATAATCTCTAATCACGTTCGGATTTCCCATCACTTATGGAGATCTCTATACTGGGGATCAGCCAGTGCAGAGACAATCAACAAGAAATCCTTTCGCTTTCGAAAATATCCGGTCTTCAACACCGTTCTTCGAATGCAATTCATAACGACGTATCACATATTCGGAATGGGTTATACGACCCCATGGTCCTTTCCCGGTTAACCCGAATAGTGAGCGCTTGTTTTAAAAATAAGTGTGGCATCCAATTCAAGCAATCACAGCAATTACTCATTCAAGGGTAAATATTGACAGTCGGTTATTTAACTATCAATAAAGATGCGCCACATCATCTGATTCCAAATAATTTTCCAAATTATTAAATTCCAAAAATATCTTTAGAAGATATAACTTTCCATATTTCAAAAATAAATCAATATTTATTTTTAAACCTATTTTCCCAATTCCATTTATAAATTCCATATTGAATTTATATTTCCAAAATATTTATGAATATACGATTTCAAATATTCATTTTCAATTTATCTTCAAAAAGATAAATTTTCTAAACTTTCCATTTCTCATTGGAAAAAAAACAATTTCCATACTTATTTATTTTATAAGTAATCCACAAATTTTATTTATTTCCAACCTTGGAAAATATTCCATATACTCTAATCGAAATTAAGTATATATTTCATTCTTTAAGGAAATCATTCACTTAACCATATTTATTTGGGCCAAAACGAATGTTGCGTAAAACATCGTTACAACAACCCAAAATCACTAGTATAGGGATTCGAAATTTAAAATAGATATATAAATCCCAATACTATACAAAACATTTCCTTTCGGAAATTATCTATTATAACAACAGTGTTATAATCTATTATTTCCTTCTATTTCTCGAAAACATCTATTTCAACAATAAATGTTGAAATCTATGATTTCGAATCTCAACATATTTTAAAACATCATTAGATCGTTTTAATTCTATTTAAAACATCATGTTCAAAATAATTCCTTTAACATATTATTCACTATTCAAAAACGTGAATATACTATGTTAATAAATTTCATCACTTCTATTCATTTTAGTTTAAGGAATTATTCACTGTTTAAAACATGAATATAACTCCATTAATAAATTACAACCATTTTACTTATTAAAATAAGTCATTTCGAATTTATAAAACAACGTTTATAAATTCTATTTCTATTTAATTTACAACAACTTTCTTTTATAAATTTTCTTTATTAACCTATCTTAATTCATATTACAATGATATACTAGAAATTCATATTATAAGTCAAATACTTATAATTTATTCATTTACAAAATCATTCCTTTAAACTTCCCAAATTTTATAAATCTTATAACTTATAAGATTCATCTATTTATCCAAAATCTTATTCTTTTAAATAACTTCACAAATTTTATAAACCTACTGTTTATAAAATTCCAATTATAACTTCACCGTTCATAATTCTATAAATTCATTCATTTGTGAAATTCATTCACAATTCATCCTAACTCTTATAAAAACTTCGTTTTATAATTCCAATATTTTAATTTACAAATATCCGTTTGTAAATCTTTTATATAAATCAATTTATACTGTTTATAAAATTCTATTTATAACTTTATCGTTATAATTCTATAATTCTATTTCTATTTATGAAATTCATTTACAATTTATTCTAACACTTATAAAAGCTTGTTTTATAATTCTTATATTTTTAATTTATAAATATCAATTTATAAATCTTTTAATATAAATCAATTTATACTATTACTTTAAACATTCTTAAACTCTTTCATAGTTTCATCATTCTGATTTATAAAATAAAAATTTTATAAATCCTATTTTTTTGAACTTCTTATAATAATTTCAGAAATCCCAGTTTAAACTATTTTATAAAATCACTAATCCCATATTTTCAAAAATCAATGTTTTAACTATATTTCCCAAAAGTATAATTTTTATAACATTAAAAATTATAACGTTTATTTAATTATAATGGATCAATTCCAAAAATATTTAATAAACGTATATTTCCAAAAATCCTTTTAGAAATTAAAATCGTTGTTTTTAAATTTCAAGATTCGGATCCGATGATGCAACACATCAAATAGTCAATCACGATTTTTCCAATATCATATATCGATATGATAAACAATCAAACATCACAATATTTAAAATCAATAAATATTTGTGAGGAATCCAGTTGGATCCCTCCAACCTGTTTCCCTGCATCCACAGACATTAGCACAATACCATTCCGTTTCAAGACGGAATATCGCGGTATATGGGATTTTATAAATATATATATCCGCTTACTAACGGCGCATAGGGTCTCATCCGCTAAAAGAAAATGCGGGAAATCAATCAACTGCAATATATACATATGCCAATATATATATATTGCTATATATATAATATAATACCAATTCCACTTCGAGGTGGAATATCGCGGTATATGTGTGTAATAAATAACCTCCGCTTACTAACGGCGTATAGGGTCTATTCACATCCAATATTTATATATATATATATAACAATCATCATTCAAGCATTCAATCAACACAGTCAATAAATTTTAAATTTAACTATTTAAAATTTAAATAAACAATAGAAATTCCTTTTGAGTGAGAAGTTCTCACCTTTGCTTTTATTAGCAATCCACTTTCCCATCTTGACTCGATTTCTTGATTTATACCTAGTATAAATATTTTATACAATTCAATTAATATTCGAATCAATCGAATAAATTAAATTTTCATTTAAAAATTTTTTATTCATCAGTTTTCTCCTTTAATAGTTTAAATTAGCTGATAGTTTTATTTTTAAACCAATTTCTCGTTTAAACAAATTTATTTAACTAATTATTAAATTTAATTAACCAAACTCTCTTTCAATAACTTAATCAATTTTATTTATCAATTCCTTTTTTTTTTTTTTTTTAGGAATATCTTTTAGTGAATAAAAATACTTTAATTAACCCATAGTTTTTAATTTTTAAAATAACACCTTAAATTTTAAACAAACTTCTATTTGATATTTAAATTAACTAATGATTTTTGTTTTAAACTAATTCCTTTTAAAATCCTTCTTTAACAAATTTTAATATCTAAAATAATTTGGATAAACTAGTTAAACATCTTTTTTTTCTTTTTCTATCAATCCATTATTTTAATTTCAAACTAATGACTTAATAAATTAGTTTAAAAATCAAATTTCCTTTAAAAATTTATTTTACCTAACAAATTTTCCTTTACAAGTTTAAATTAACTAATAATTTATTTATTTTCATAATAATAACAGCACTACATTTTATTTTATTTTTACTGTATATTTAACATACATACATGTAGATAAATTAAATGAATAAAAGGGTTTAAAGACTTACTGCCCCCATCTATTTTCCCCAAATATGCTCGACCTCGATCCCAGAGACCACGGACTTGCCTCACCTCGTCGCACCTCGAAAACCCCATCGCACTGTGCCACACTCGAGCTACGGAGGCGCGTTGATGCACTGAACCCAACTCCATCGTCCCTCACTTGAACCCAAACGCGTCGCTCGAAACTCATGGCCACACGCTCGATTTGCGACCCCCTGCTTCCTTCACGCGCCGCCGCTCCTTGATAAATACTTGCGAACGGCTGCCACAACCAGTCGCACAACCCATTGATCGAACTCGACCCCGCCTCCATCGCGCGCGCACACGGCCGCGCCTTCTTCATCGATTCCAAATCGAAGCCAGCCCCCCCTTTTTTTATACGAATCGTTTAATTTATGAAGGAAGAAGGGTTTTGCAAAATTTTTTTTTTTTTAAAAAAAACTGGAAAGGGGAAGTATAATATTTGACCGGTTATATTTGTTTATTATCAGAGAAGATGAGGATTGAAAGGAGGAGGAGTTTTCGGAAGAGAAGAGAGAGGTTTCGATCTCAAATCCCAGGCTTCGGCCATTTTCTTTCTTCTTCGTGATTTTGGTTTTTGAACGAGAGGAGATGGAATATTTAAAACAGAGGGAACATGGGTTGCACGATTTCTATCGTGATTTTCTGCGTGACTTAAGGCATAATCGAAGGAAGAACGTGCTGCTGTTTGACTAATTTTAAATTTAAATTTAAATTTAAATCGTTGAAAATTTCAACGCGTTTAGGTGTCGTGTGCTCACGTATCAACTCCGAAAAATACGAAATTTGAAATCCTAGAATAATTCAATATTCCGGACCCAATGGAACTGGTTTCGTCGAATTCTGAGACCGTATGAAAAATGACTATTTTTAAATATCGATTTAAACGATATAAATTCAAAATTGAACAATTCACTATTAATTTCAAATCTGAAGCTTCTATTATCTTCAATATTATCAATATGAATTTTACAAGTCTTTGAAATATTTTAAATCAGCTTAATTTTGAAGATTCAAATTTTTATTCAACTTTCAATAGATTAAATTCTATAATTTAATCGATATATTCATTCTGATAACTTGAAATTAATTCAAACCATCATTCAAATATTTAAAATTAATTAAATATTTTCAAATTAAATTGTTCAAAATCCTGGGTCGTTACAATCTTTCCCCCTTAAAAGAATTTCGTCCCGAAATTACAAGTTAAGAAGAATGCCCTTATCTTGATTATTATTTTTCACAATTCGAATCGTTTTATCAACTCACTAACCTAAATCTTTTTACTAGAGATTCACTATCATTTCAACTAGCTTTCTAACTTCAATTATAAGTTCCAAACAACATTGTTCTCCTAACAATTCAAATTTCAAACTTTCAAAATTTCTCAAAATTTTTCTAACACCCTAAATTTTCGAAAAATTTCGCCAGCGTCTCCTTTGCGCGGCTCGATCGGTACGACTACAAAATGGCACCACGGCCCCTTAAAATCAAAAAGAAAAGAGAAAAGCCAAGTGGCTAGAGAAGAAAGTCATCAAATCTCATAATAAAATTGAAATACGTACCTTTTTGTCGAGCAATTCAATTTTAACTTTGAAATCAAAATCTCAATTTCTTTATATACCTGTATAACCTGTATAACTTGCTAGTAGTAGCATCCAAATCCAACATTCAAACCAATTTTGCCAATTTTATTACAAAATTTCTAATATACGCTTCTTATATATTTTGACTTCACTATTGAAGTTATATATTTTATTTTCATTCAATCTCCCGACTTCAAATTCATTCGAATTCGATTCTCAATTTTAAATATTGAATTCTAACGATTAACTTTTATTTAGCAATTCACATTACTATATTGAATTAGTTTTATTCACTAATTCATTTCAATATTCAATTTATCTCAAATTTACTTAATTGCTCAATTCAATTTTTATTCACATTTCATACTCATATTCCTTCTATTTGAAATGAATAAATTATCAAGTTAATTTACTTAAATCCAATCCATTTTATTTAATTCCATATACTAACGATAATAATTCAATATTATCATTTCCTAGCAATCATGCAACCATATACTATAATAATTCATAGAAAATCATTTCTTTTCTATTCAAAAATAGTTTTTTTGGGCAAAATTATTTTATTTACCCGATTCAAAAACAAATTTTATATTCACTAACAAATACGCACTCATATCTATTATTACACTCAAACTCATTCTAGAGTACTGCTGACTCTATCTCTAACGAGTAATACCCATCAGAACCATGGTTGTCGCTTAACCAACAGCTCCGATACCAAATTGTAACGGAAGCGATTTTTCGTTGCCGAAAAACCGAACCATTAGGGTTTTAGAAAGAATTTAAGAAAAGAAAAGGGAAGAAAAGAAGAGAAGAAGATAGAGGGAAAAGAAGATAGAAAATTTTAAAATAGAAAAAGAGAATAGAAAACAGAGAATTTGAAAATAGAAGATAGAAGAATTTTTAAAAATAGAACGGACAGAAAGGAAACAACAGAACAACAACTGAATCTCACAATTCGCAGCGGAACAACATATAATAATAAATGAATAATCTTTAAACAAAGAACTATATCAGTTATTACATTTCATCATATTTCATTACATCAAATCATCAGAGTGTACAACAACATACAACATCAACAGTGCAGCGGAAAAAGAAATACTATATAAACTAGTAATACGCCATGCCATCCAGCTTGCCTCCAGCAACTCCTGAATATCCAGAATATCCTGATAAACCTTAACTCTTGACTGCCCGTGTGGAAATTGGTGGGCACCCAGAGTTTAGGAAGGAAAACAATAAACTCCGAGTCAGTCATGTGACTGGTGTGAGAACTCAAAACAGTTTATTTAACTTTAAAATCAAATAGAGGAATATTTTTAAATTCAATTCGCAATGCTTTTAAAAATGAGACTACCATAAGGCCTCCCGCACACACACACAATGCAAACGCAGAATCGGAGGAGATTTCTCCTTATGATAGTCAAAGATGCTTGGTACGCATTTAAAATAACATTTGATATTATTATTAGTGCATAGTGTATAACAAATTCATTTCGAAAGTAGAATATAAATCTTAGCCAACATACGACCATTATCGTATGCCTACTATAGCTACTATCCAAACAGTGGTGACCACCATAAGTGAATAGCAGGTTCTACAACTAATACCGTAAAAGTTTCGTATTGGGAATTGGATTTCCAACAAATGGTCAGGCCAAGGAACTTCCCATTGCCACTGAGAATGCCTCTGGATGGACATCCCCGAGAACCAAACCGGAACTCTGCCAACACAAGGCTGGGTTACCCCTTAACTGGGTAACTACTGACACGAGCACGCCATTCCCCGGTCCTTTAGGACCTTTTCAACCGAGCGCTCGATATCCAACATCACACCATAATAAATAGAGTGTTTTCAACATGAGTAAGTATCTGGGCTCCATACCATGATACCACCCCTTTCCAGAAGGAAATGCACATACCCTAAGGGGAGCTACAGCAACCCCTAATAACCTTGCCGCATCTTTCCTGTTTTGACCATTTCCGGGATGTGAGGCTCGACGAATTCACGTCCACAAAAACATACTTTATACAAAAGCCATGCTTTGGGTCAACAAATGATCAACACAATGATCACTAAGATAGACGATCAAATAAATGATCCTATCACAATAATCAACACAATGATCATTTCAGCATCACTCAGCATGTCACATTACCAAACTGGGAATATATCGCTGATAACTTCAACTATATAACCTCTGAGCTCGTACGTCTCAGAGAAGGGTGTTAAGCTAAAAGAATAAATTCTCCGCCACCTCAGAAATATATTTGAAAGAAATTGGCTTTATATCTCAACTTGTAATGTCAGACATACAATCCATACAAGTCTGTTCCGGGATCGAACAGAACCGAAGGCACTTACAAAGAAGTCCTTGCAATCCGAATAATCTCTAATCACGTTCGGATTTCCCATCACTTATGGAGATCTCTATACCGGGGATCAGCCAGTGCAGAGACAATCAACAAGAAATCCTTTCGCTTTCGAAAATATCCGGTCTTCAACACCGTTCTTCGAATGCAATTCATAACGACGTATCACATATTCGGAATGGGTTATACGACCCCATGGTCCTTTCCCGGTTAACCCGAATAGTGAGCGCTTGTTTTAAAAATAAGTGTGGCATCCAATTCAAGCAATCACAGCAATTACTCATTCAAGGGTAAATATTGACAGTCGGTTATTTAACTATCAATAAAGATGCGCCACATCATCTGATTCCAAATAATTTTCCAAATTATTAAATTCCAAAAATATCTTTAGAAGATATAACTTTCCATATTTCAAAAATAAATCAATATTTATTTTTAAACCTATTTTCCCAATTCCATTTATAAATTCCATATTGAATTTATATTTCCAAAATATTTATGAATATACGATTTCAAATATTCATTTTCAATTTATCTTCAAAAAGATAAATTTTCTAAACTTTCCATTTCTCATTGGAAAAAAACAATTTCCATACTTATTTATTTTATAAGTAATCCACAAATTTTATTTATTTCCAACCTTGGAAAATATTCCATATACTCTAATCGAAATTAAGTATATATTTCATTCTTTAAGGAAATCATTCACTTAACCATATTTATTTGGGCCAAAACGAATGTTGCGTAAAACATCGTTACAACAACCCAAAATCACTAGTATAGGGATTCGAAATTTAAAATAGATATATAAATCCCAATACTATACAAAACATTTCCTTTCGGAAATTATCTATTATAACAACAGTGTTATAATCTATTATTTCCTTCTATTTCTCGAAAACATCTATTTCAACAATAAATGTTGAAATCTATGATTTCGAATCTCAACATATTTTAAAACATCATTAGATCGTTTTAATTCTATTTAAAACATCATGTTCAAAATAATTCCTTTAACATATTATTCACTATTCAAAAACGTGAATATACTATGTTAATAAATTTCATCACTTCTATTCATTTTAGTTTAAGGAATTATTCACTGTTTAAAACATGAATATAACTCCATTAATAAATTACAACCATTTTACTTATTAAAATAAGTCATTTCGAATTTATAAAACAACGTTTATAAATTCTATTTCTATTTAATTTACAACAGCTTTCTTTTATAAATTTTCTTTATTAACCTATCTTAATTCATATTACAATGATATACTAGAAATTCATATTATAAGTCAAATACTTATAATTTATTCATTTACAAAATCATTCCTTTAAACTTCCCAAATTTTATAAATCTTATAACTTATAAGATTCATCTATTTATCCAAAATCTTATTCTTTTAAATAACTTCACAAATTTTATAAACCTACTGTTTATAAAATTCCAATTATAACTTCACCGTTCATAATTCTATAAATTCATTCATTTGTGAAATTCATTCACAATTCATCCTAACTCTTATAAAAACTTCGTTTTATAATTCCAATATTTTAATTTACAAATATCCGTTTGTAAATCTTTTATATAAATCAATTTATACTGTTTATAAAATTCTATTTATAACTTTATCGTTATAATTCTATAATTCTATTTCTATTTATGAAATTCATTTACAATTTATTCTAACACTTATAAAAGCTTGTTTTATAATTCTTATATTTTTAATTTATAAATATCAATTTATAAATCTTTTAATATAAATCAATTTATACTATTACTTTAAACATTCTTAAACTCTTTCATAGTTTCATCATTCTGATTTATAAAATAAAAATTTTATAAATCCTATTTTTTTGAACTTCTTATAATAATTTCAGAAATCCCAGTTTAAACTATTTTATAAAATCACTAATCCCATATTTTCAAAAATCAATGTTTTAACTATATTTCCCAAAAGTATAATTTTTATAACATTAAAAATTATAACGTTTATTTAATTATAATGGATCAATTCCAAAAATATTTAATAAACGTATATTTCCAAAAATCCTTTTAGAAATTAAAATCGTTGTTTTTAAATTTCAAGATTCGGATCCGATGATGCAACACATCAAATAGTCAATCACGATTTTTCCAATATCATATATCGATATGATAAACAATCAAACATCACAATATTTAAAATCAATAAATATTTGTGAGGAATCCAGTTGGATCCCTCCAACCTGTTTCCCTGCATCCACAGACATTAGCACAATACCATTCCGTTTCAAGACGGAATATCGCGGTATATGGGATTTTATAAATATATATATCCGCTTACTAACGGCGCATAGGGTCTCATCCGCTAAAAGAAAATGCGGGAAATCAATCAACTGCAATATATACATATGCCAATATATATATGTTGCTATATATATAATATAATACCAATTCCACTTCGAGGTGGAATATCGCGGTATATGTGTGTAATAAATAACCTCCGCTTACTAACGGCGTATAGGGTCTATTCACATCCAATATTTATATATATATATATATATATATATATAACAATCATCATTCAAGCATTCAATCAACACAGTCAATAAATTTTAAATTTAACTATTTAAAATTTAAATAAACAATAGAAATTCCTTTTGAGTGAGAAGTTCTCACCTTTGCTTTTATTAGCAATCCACTTTCCCATCTTGACTCGATTTCTTGATTTATACCTAGTATAAATATTTTATACAATTCAATTAATATTCGAATCAATCGAATAAATTAAATTTTCATTTAAAATTTTTTTATTCATCAGTTTTCTCCTTTAATAGTTTAAATTAACTGATAGTTTTATTTTTAAACCAATTTCTCGTTTAAACAAATTCATTTAACTAATTATTAAATTTAATTAACCAAACTCTCTTTCAATAACTTAATCAATTTTATTTATCAATTCCTTTTTTTTTTTTTTTTAGGAATATCTTTTAGTGAATAAAAATACTTTAATTAACCCATAGTTTTTAATTTTTAAAATAACACCTTAAATTTTAAACAAACTTCTATTTGATATTTAAATTAACTAATGATTTTTGTTTTAAACTAATTCCTTTTAAAATCCTTCTTTAACAAATTTTAATATCTAAAATAATTTGGATAAACTAGTTAAACATCTTTTTTTTCTTTTTCTATCAATCCATTATTTTAATTTCAAACTAATGACTTAATAAATTAGTTTAAAAATCAAATTTCCTTTAAAAATTTATTTTACCTAACAAATTTTCCTTTACAAGTTTAAATTAACTAATAATTTATTTATTTTCATAATAATAACAGCACTACATTTTATTTTATTTTTACTGTATATTTAACATACATACATGTAGATAAATTAAATGAATAAAAGGGTTTAAAGACTTACTGCCCCCATCTATTTTCCCCAAATATGCTCGACCTCGATCCCAGAGACCACGGACTTGCCTCACCTCGTCGCACCTCGAAAACCCCATCGCACTGTGCCACACTCGAGCTACGGAGGCGCGTTGATGCACTGAACCCAACTCCATCGTCCCTCACTTGAACCCAAACGCGTCGCTCGAAACTCATGGCCACACGCTCGATTTGCGACCCCCTGCTTCCTTCACGCGCCGCCGCTCCTTGATAAATACTTGCGAACGGCTGCCACAACCAGTCGCACAACCCATTGATCGAACTCGACCCCGCCTCCATCGCGCGCGCACACGGCCGCGCCTTCTTCATCGATTCCAAATCGAAGCCAGCCCCCCCTTTTTTTATACGAATCGTTTAATTTATGAAGGAAGAAGGGTTTTGCAAAATTTTTTTTTTTTTTTAAAAAAACTGGAAAGGGGAAGTATAATATTTGACCGGTTATATTTGTTTATTATCAGAGAAGATGAGGATTGAAAGGAGGAGGAGTTTTCGGAAGAGAAGAGAGAGGTTTCGATCTCAAATCCCAGGCTTCGGCCATTTTCTTTCTTCTTCGTGATTTTGGTTTTTGAACGAGAGGAGATGGAATATTTAAAACAGAGGGAACATGGGTTGCACGATTTCTATCGTGATTTTCTGCGTGACTTAAGGCATAATCGAAGGAAGAACGTGCTGCTGTTTGACTAATTTTAAATTTAAATTTAAATTTAAATCGTTGAAAATTTCAACGCGTTTAGGTGTCGTGTGCTCACGTATCAACTCCGAAAAATACGAAATTTGAAATCCTAGAATAATTCAATATTCCGGACCCAATGGAACTGGTTTCGTCGAATTCTGAGACCGTATGAAAAATGACTATTTTTAAATATCGATTTAAACGATATAAATTCAAAATTGAACAATTCACTATTAATTTCAAATCTGAAGCTTCTATTATCTTCAATATTATCAATATGAATTTTACAAGTCTTTGAAATATTTTAAATCAGCTTAATTTTGAAGATTTAAATTTTTATTCAACTTTCAATAGATTAAATTCTATAATTTAATCGATATATTCATTCTGATAACTTGAAATTAATTCAAACCATCATTCAAATATTTAAAATTAATTAAATATTTTCAAATTAAATTGTTCAAAATCCTGGGTCGTTACAATAAACCTTTAAGATGATCTGCAAAGTACCACTGTGGTATCAAACCATGGATTCACAGCTTAATGATTACGCTCTATTGCAGAGAAATTCAAACTTTAACCGCAGGCACTCACTACCTCCAATTCCGCCATGTGAGTACATCATTACTTCCCGAAAACTATATTTAATACTTTTCAATATAATACTTATGAAGTTTCTATAATAATTTTCTAAGTTAAACTTTAGGAAAACACACTTTAATAAAAGTTATTATATCATAACATTAATATTGGGTAATTTATCCTTTTAAAATAATAATACTGATTAATTCTTAAATGATAATTAACTTAATATCAACCACTTATAAACTACTAAGTTAATAATTAAATATATTTTAATCAATTTAAAACAACTAAATAATTAATTTTTCTAAAATATTCTTAAACACTTTTTTTTTAAAATTACCCAGTTGATAATTAAAAATCCTTCTTTTTAAAACAAACTCAATTTCTTGATAAAAATATGTTTTCCAATTCCAATATAACCAGTCCAACATTTATAAATCTCTCTCGATTTATTCCCAATAGATTTACGTCCCAATTCCGTAAATCCCTTGTCACATTTTCTAAAAATAAAATTTTCATTTCTTTTGAAGTCGATTCTCCTTAAAAATCATCACCGTGAATTTATAACTCCCATTTATCCACCGATAATCACTTTACTTTATTTATAAACCCTGTTTATAAATCCCATAATCTTATTTCCCATTTATAACGGTTTCACAACAATTAATCAATTTTAAATCAATTTCTAATTTAAATTTCATTTTTTAAATTAACTTCTTAAATAACCCAACTATATCCCAAAACCCAACTAAATTCAGATTTGACTTCCTTTTTATAATTTAAAATCTTATTTAGATCTGGAACAAACAATTTAATACTTTATTTTAAAATTTCTTTTTTTATTTTCCTAAATTATTTTAAATATCAATTTTAAAATCTTTTTACACTTAAAAAAATATCCCTTAAGTTTTATTATTTAAATCCTGTTTGCGCCAAAATTGGTCACAAACACCCAAGGTCGTGAAAGCACCCGTTTACGTGTTCAATTCGATAATATTCAACACAGAACTCAGCAACAATCAATATAGAATTCAGCTCTAAGTAACAAATCACAGTAATTCACAAGCAACAATCACAAACACAGGATTTATAGTGGTTCGGCGTTCGTGCCTACGTCCACTTTGAAGGGTTTCTCTTTATTGCTTTGCTCGATTCAATCGATTACAATGGATTACAGCTGACAATTGCTTTGAAATCTGAATACAACAGCGATTCTGATAGTTAAACTTGAATCCGGCAGAGTCTTGGCGTTCAATGGCGGAAAGATCCCCTTTTCTGAAGGCTTCAGGGTGCTATTTATAGGCGTTGGAGGCCCAGATCTTGCTGAAACTTCGTGAGACTCCTTCTGGCACGTGAGTGGGCCCACGCGACCGACCCCACCAAGTTTCGTCTCGATCTGACATCGGTTCGAAGTGATTTCGAACCCATCAATAAATGGTCCAATCGAGCTGAAACTTGGCAGGAACAATCTTTACCTCACATGGAAGATACTGTGAAAATTTGGTTGCATTTGGATCTATGGTTAAGGAGATATGCTCGGTTCGAAATCGACACCTTCGGTTGGCTGAGGCGTTCGAACCCATTGTTTCGAACCCTTCGTTTCGAATCCATCAGTGCACGTGAGCTTGCAGTGACGTGGCGCGCAATATTCGAATCGATCCTAACTTATCTCCGAATGGACCGCTTCGACTCCGTGAACTACGGCGAACACGTCCTCCAAACCAATTGACTCGGTGGATTCGAAATAGGAAGCACTCTTGGTTTCGAACGTGACATTCGAATCCAGGAATTCTTATGGGTTCGAAGTTGATCGGTTCGAACTGGGTTATTCGATGGGTTCGAAGTGAGGATGTGAGGCCGAGTGAAGTCGTGGATTCAAAGGTATGCTACTGTGGTGGGTTCGAAGGTAATGGAGTCGAAGGCGATGGAGTCGAGGCTGGGTACTAGCTGATGGGTTCGAACATCATGGGTTCGAAGGCAAGGGCGTGGATGGGTTCGAACTAGGTGGTTTCGAAGGAGAGGGCGTGGATGGTTTCGAACAGCATGGGTTCGAAAAGGATGGGTTCGAAATTCATGGTTTCGAACCAGACAATGACTATTTCTCTTCACACTGAATCCATCATATCTTGAGCATACGAACTCGGATTGACTTGAAACTTGAAATGATGGCTCCTACAACCTTTCTTGTCGTGTCCTATCAATCGTGGCCTGATCCGGACTCGGGCAAAATTCATCGATATCCATAGCTAAGTGATGTATAACCAATCTCTAAGACGGACTGTTTCCCGTTTTCGACCAATCTTTTGATATCACGGCTTTGCCAAAAAGAGGGATAACATTTTGCCCCCCAAAACATGCCTTGCGGTAGGAAGGTGTGTTTTGTAATGCTTCGAGTTGGATGTTCGTATCCGATTATCAACCTGCAAAGAACTCAATAGTTTCATATGTCCTCAAATGACGATCGTTCGGGATCGAGCCATTTGGGATGAAGTGCGGCCGTTCATGGTCAAGCGCTCAACTTCAAATGACGATCGTTCGTGATCGAGTCATTCGAGGGGAAGTGCGACCGTGCGCGGTCGAGCGTACAAATGCATGCTTCGATCGTTCGGGATCGTATGCTGCTTGAAGTGAATCGGGACCGTTCGCGGTCCGTGCCGTTCGTGGCATAAGATGGAATAGGACCGTTCGCGGTCGATGCCGTTCGCGGCGAATGATGAGATGGGACCGTTCGCGGTCGACTGCCGTTCGTGGCAAATGATGATCGTTCGCGACCAAGTGCCGTTCAAGGCGAGTGGTGACCGTTCGAGGTCGGATTTCATAATCAGTGAGCCATGACCGTTCGCGATCGATGGCGTTCGAGGCAGGAAGTGATCGTTCGCGATCGTGTGCCGTTCGAGGCGAATTCGTGACCGTTCGTGGTCAGATGTCGGACCTCAAGTGACGACCGTTCGCGATCAAGCCATTGAGGTAAGGTGAGTTATGACTGTTCGAAGTCGGGTGCCGTTCGAGGCGGATTGTGTGTGTGCCCGGGAGGGCTTGGTGTTATCGATGCCAGGGTCACGTTCGGGTGAGTTCCTGGATCGTTTATAGGGGCGGTTCATCGCCGTCTCAGAGCATACCTAAGGATCGTTCGTGACCCCATACATGTGTGCGTAGCTTAGTCATTCCAGAGTTATCAAAATCAAATAATTATCAAACAGATGAGTTCCAAAAACAATGTCCAAATAAACAAAGTCCAAACGTTCAAATCAAAATGAAACGAAAGTAAAGCATGGATGTCAAAGTGTAAGTTCCCACTACGAAACGGTCGATGATCACTCAGAGCATGCCTGGAGATCGTTCGCGATCTCGCGCATGTGTAAATGATTTAATTGTGGTAGTGGAAGCTTACGACTTGTTCATCGTTATTTCATTCAGTTGATAACCAGACGGTGCCTTGGTTCGGGGTCGCCTCTAGCTGATGTGGACGGTGGTCGTTCTGGTTCCGCCACAGGAGCTCGTCTCCTCACATATTGAAGGAGCATACCGTTCCTGATATGCCCTTCCACCTCATCCTTCAGGTGCCTACAATCATTAGTAGTATGACCATTTAATTCATGGAATACACAGAACTTATCTGATTTCCTTTCATCTGAGGTAGGATCCCTTCGCATTGGCCTACGATACGGAATCTGTTCTTTGGTATCCTGGTAAATTCGCTCCAGGCTCTCGTTCAACTCAGCGTAGGTGGTGAATCGCGGCTCCCTCCGTTGCCGCTTTGATCTGTCTCTGTCATTCTCAATCTTTCTCTTACCTTTATCCGAATCTTTTTTAAGAGGCTTTTCGTCTTTAAATGCAAAAATTTCTATCCCATCTCCTTGTTCTCTTTCGGCATTCGCATCTTCTAATCGTAAAAACTTTTCTGCTTCGTGATAGAATTCCTCCAGATCTATGGGTGGATCTTTAGTCAATGAATTCTTGAACTCTGTGCCGTCAGCTATTCCGGACACAGCTGCCATAACCACCATGGACGGATCCGCTCTATCCACTGAAGCCGCTGCTGCATTAAATCGTGCTAGATAACTTCTCAAGGTCTCTCCGGCCTTCTGCTTTAGGGTTGCCAGAGTCATCACGTTCTTGGGTCTTGTAATATGAACCCTGAATTGCCTCATAAATCTCTCTACTAAACCATTCCAAGTTCCGATGGATCCGTTCTCCAACTGTCTAAACCATAGTGCAGCGATATCTGTCAAGTATAATGGAAAACACCGGGCCATAACCTCCTCCGATGCCCCCAGTACTTCCATATGCCTCATATATTTTGTCAGGTGGACCGTGGGGTCTGTTCTCCCGTCATACATATCCAACGATGGTAGTTTGAAATCAGGTGGGTTCCTAGCTTGCCTGATTGATGAAGTAAAAGGGCTTCTATTAACATCTTCCAAATCTTTGTTCACTATACCGCCTCTCAAAGCTCTCCTAACTATCTCTGCTAATCGGTCATTGTCTCCGAGATGTAATCCTTGTTCACTACTTCCAACCTGCCCCCCGAGTTCACGAGGTAACTCCGGGATCTGCCCCCTTGACTGAGCGTTTGCATCTCTACTACTACCGGGTTGCGCAGATGCTCCCCTTTCTCTCTCCGAAACTGGATCAACGTTCCCCAAGGGTGTGCCCCCTAATCCAGGTGCTACTCCGGATGGTCCTGCTCCGTTCTGGACTCCATTGGCTTCCCTATTCTGTGCTCCGAGCTGTCCTATCTGTTGGAGTAAACTCTGGATCATTTCCTCTTGCCTCTTCATCATAGTTTCCATCTCGTCCCTAGTAATGTATATTGATGGTTGATTTGCTCCTGACGAAGCCTCTTGGCTTCCTTGTGGTTCACTTCTCTCAGTCCTTGGCCTCCTACTCGATTGTCTTGTCATAATTCCTAGATCTGAACTCCTGAACTTTCAAATCCAACTTCTTCCTGAATTAGCCTTCTCAGTGAAAGCACCAAAATGTTTGCGCCAAAATTGGTCACAAACACCCAAGGTCGTGAAAGCACCCGTTTACGTGTTCAATTCGATAATATTCAACACAGAACTCAGCAACAATCAATATAGAATTCAGCTCTAAGTAACAAATCACAGTAATTCACAAGCAACAATCACAAACACAGGATTTATAGTGGTTCGGCGTTCGTGCCTACGTCCACTTTGAAGGGTTTCTCTTTATTGCTTTGCTCGATTCAATCGATTACAATGGATTACAGCTGACAATTGCTTTGAAATCTGAATACAACAGCGATTCTGATAGTTAAACTTGAATCCGGCAGAGTCTTGGCGTTCAATGGCGGAAAGATCCCCTTTTCTGAAGGCTTCAGGGTGCTATTTATAGGCGTTGGAGGCCCAGATCTTGCTGAAACTTCGTGAGACTCCTTCTGGCACGTGAGTGGGCCCACGCGACCGACCCCACCAAGTTTCGTCTCGATCTGACATCGGTTCGAAGTGATTTCGAACCCATCAATAAATGGTCCAATCGAGCTGAAACTTGGCAGGAACAATCTTTACCTCACATGGAAGATACTGTGAAAATTTGGTTGCATTTGGATCTATGGTTAAGGAGATATGCTCGGTTCGAAATCGACACCTTCGGTTGGCTGAGGCGTTCGAACCCATTGTTTCGAACCCTTCGTTTCGAATCCATCAGTGCACGTGAGCTTGCAGTGACGTGGCGCGCAATATTCGAATCGATCCTAACTTATCTCCGAATGGACCGCTTCGACTCCGTGAACTACGGCGAACACGTCCTCCAAACCAATTGACTCGGTGGATTCGAAATAGGAAGCACTCTTGGTTTCGAACGTGACATTCGAATCCAGGAATTCTTATGGGTTCGAAGTTGATCGGTTCGAACTGGGTTATTCGATGGGTTCGAAGTGAGGATGTGAGGCCGAGTGAAGTCGTGGATTCAAAGGTATGCTACTGTGGTGGGTTCGAAGGTAATGGAGTCGAAGGCGATGGAGTCGAGGCTGGGTACTAGCTGATGGGTTCGAACATCATGGGTTCGAAGGCAAGGGCGTGGATGGGTTCGAACTAGGTGGTTTCGAAGGAGAGGGCGTGGATGGTTTCGAACAGCATGGGTTCGAAAAGGATGGGTTCGAAATTCATGGTTTCGAACCAGACAATGACTATTTCTCTTCACACTGAATCCATCATATCTTGAGCATACGAACTCGGATTGACTTGAAACTTGAAATGATGGCTCCTACAACCTTTCTTGTCGTGTCCTATCAATCGTGGCCTGATCCGGACTCGGGCAAAATTCATCGATATCCATAGCTAAGTGATGTATAACCAATCTCTAAGACGGACTGTTTCCCGTTTTCGACCAATCTTTTGATATCACGGCTTTGCCAAAAAGAGGGATAACAAATCCTTTTATTCACTTTATTCCAAATCTCTATTTTTCATATTCCAAAATTATTAAATAAAATTTTAAATTCAAACTATTTATTTTTCCCAAACTCATTTCTTTAATTAATCCAAATTCCAATATAAATACTTCACTTCCAAAATCCCTTTTTAAATTTCCTTCCAAACTCAATGTATATATATTTATGATATTCTAAAATATCAAAATCTTGGCCAGTAATACCATAGCATCCAATAACTTCAAATGACACTATACATTATCATAAATTATTCAATAGTACATATATCACTATATATGAAATTAAATTCAACATTTTTAAGAAATCCAGTTGGATCGCTCCAACCTGTTTCCCTACATCCACAGATGTTAATACAATATAAAAATACCAATACCACTTCAAGAGGGATATCGCGGTATATTGGGTCATCCGCTATTATCTGTGGCTTATAGGGTCTCATCCGCTATATATATATGCGGGAATATCAATCACTTCAATATATATCCTACTATATATATATATCACACTCAATGGCTAATAATTTATCAATTCAACCAATTAATCAATAATTAAATTTAATTATTTAAAATTAATTGCAGTAATCCAAAATTGAGAGGGGTTAACTCACTTTGATTTTTGTTGTCATTTTCGCGCTCCGGTTCTGATGTAATTCGAGCGCGTTTGAATTTATCTAAAATTTTCAAAAGCTTCAAATTCGTCCAAACCAATTCTTATGCGTAGATGATGGCATCACAATCCCAACGCGAATTGATTTGTCTGAATCGGACCTCGTATGCATAAGATATGCATTTTCTAAGTTGAAATAATTTAGTTCTTTTTTTAAAAAAACAAGAAGACAACCCATACCCTTTAGCAACAAGACCCGTCCTACCTGGAAATATTCTTCCCCAAATCATAAATGTCGATCTCTAAATTTTTCATGCACGCGTGCATGTTCCACGATGACATGGAACTCCGGCTATTAACTCAACAATCTGACCATAACAGTAGCCTCGCCATCGAAATCTCCACCACTCCATACCCATAAACCCACGAATGACAATGCCAGACGAAACACGACACTGCCTCCTCCACGTGAGCATAGTAATCCTTCTTCTTCGTGCATGCACCGCCACCCACCCCAGGAACCATCAATACGACTTCACCATTGGTTTTCTCAATGAAATACGCTCCTCCCCATAACCGCATCTTCGAACTCGACACCCCCTTAACCATCGCGACCACCCATTCTCTTGCGTAAGAACAGACGTCGCATGCCCCAAACTGTGGACGCACCTCGCCAAACTCCGGGTCCTACCCCTTCTCCACCTCGTGAACACATTCCCAAACTCCAAAATCCATATCGACCCTAAAATAAAACTAAATCTCTAACCCTAGTCTACCACTTCAGTGTGACATTGAAGTCGATTGACCCAAAATCATCGTTGAACCATCCCATACATATATTAGATTGAAGCTCAATGATAAACTTGAATTTAGAAGGTGGTTTCAATTTTTTATCAAGTGTAAGCTCGGAAATCAAATTTTGAAGCTTCCATTCAATTTTCTTTTTACTCTGAATATAGCTTGCATTATAAAAGAAGAAATAGGAGGGGCGTGATGAGATGTTAGCGTGTAGAGCTAGTGTACAGTGAATTGAAAATGAGAGGAAAGGACTGACGGAAAACATTTGACTAGACAAATGTATAAATTTTAAATTTCAAACGCCTCGTTATACGCAACTCAAAATCTCGAACTCCTATCAAGGTATGCCAAGGTTCTTGCTTAACCTTTAGCTCTGAGACCAAGTGTCACGTCCTGAGATTTTCGACTTCCGAAAATCGACATTAATACGTCCACTGTATTCCATACCGAGCAATCGAATGCCCGAAATACCAGATCGTTAGGGAAAAAGCAGAAGAGGTAGAAGAAGAAAATAGAAATAACAACACAGAATCTCACAGCCGCAGCGAAATAATATACAATAGATAACAACCGTTCTTTACACAAAAAAGAATTATAACTGTTATTTATACATAACATCATCAGTGTACAACACATCAATAACTCAATAATAGAAAGCTATAACAACTTGTCCCCACAAATACTGAATATACGACATACACTACACAGTGGAATAAAAATCAAGTACGTGTGACACATCTTCATCATCCAACTCATCTCCTGAGCTCCATATAATCCTATCCTAAATCTATAATACTCGGTCTGACCCGAGCATTATAACAAAATAACACCCGAGTCAGTCTGGATAACCATTGTGAGAAAACACAATCAATTTGAATTATTAAACTTGTCAAAACCCTTTGAAAAACAAAGGTATCTCGTAAGACCACGCCAAAAATAAACACGACGGGTTTTACCTTACGATAACCAAAACATTTTAGATCAAATCCTATGATATTATGATAGCGTCTAAGTGCAAATACTTACTCAAATAGCTGAAAATTTTACATTAATTAAATTCTAGTATACTAGGCTCTACAACCAAAACCGTAAAGGCACGCATTGGAGAATGGATTCCATACAAATGACTAGGCATTAGCGTACCACCTATCACGGTACACGTCTAAAACAATGTACCGAAGACCATGCCGGGATCCCCTGCAACACAAGACCGGACTACCCAAAACCTGGATTGGCCGAATATGCTATCACCCTAGGTGTTCCCACCCTTTCCGAGCTCCTTCTATGAATCATAGCAATAATATCTGAGGGTATCTGGAAAGGTGATAAACATGTCCAAATCGGGCATGACCCACTTAGCCTTGCTACATTCCCCTTGCTTTACAGTCATTCCCCATTGATGAGACTAGAGGCTACGATTACCTTTTAAAGGAAATTTTACTTAGAATCCTCATTGTCCTCCAATGACAATCTACTTATAGCATTCATCCATACAAATCCTATGAAGACCCAAATTATTGAGATAAGAATAATTTCAATAAAATCAGTGAAAGGAGAATTTTCAAAAAAATAATAATATAGTTTGAAAATAAACATTGGGAATGAGTTAAATATATACTGAAGGGGATAGTTATTTTCAATAAAGTAATAATAAGAAGAAAATAACTAAGTATGAGTAAGTCTTATATTCATATATATATATATATATTAAATATAAATAGTCAGAAAGGAATAAAATGATAAAAGTAGACTTTTATAGTAATTAATAATAAATAATAAGAAGGAAATGGTATTTCAGAGAGAAGGAATGAGGAAATGTGACTGAGTGTATATATGGATTATACATTACCATATGTTATATTTTTACAACCAGGAAAAAAAATATAAAGTAATAAGGAAAACACTATGGTAATTAAATGTATGAATACATTTTATATATCAAGAGGAAACAAATAGCTTGAAACATTAACAAGGAATTAATTGATAAAAGGATATGCATGTATACATTACATATTAGTCTTAAGAAAATAAATAATGTAAGAAAGTCACATGAAATTAAGGTGTGTGTATGGAACATGCAAATAGCATGCAAACCAGAAAAGGAAAAAAAATAAGGGGCCAAAGCAACTGAAAATACCAGAATGGAAAAAAAAAAGAAAATGGCATTTCTAGCCATAACATCATATGCAGAATTCTCTCAATTGTGTGGGGATAAGATGGGTTTTTCCACCCTACTAAAACCCTAAACAATGTTTTAAAATCAAAGGGGTAGCAGTAGTCTCGTTTTAGAAAAAACAGAAAATACTAAGAAAAGAAAGAAGAGCAAACCAAAGCCATTTTCAAGTTAAAGTATTCTCAGGGAAAAGAGGAAGGAAGGTGAGTGATTAATTAATCTTATGAGGTTTAAGGCACTAAGACCCAAGTTAAGGGCAGCCATATTATTTTATAAAAACCATATCATGTTTGTGCTTGATCTATTTTTCTGAATAAGTGAATGCTGAGAATGGTTGGTGTTTTGATAAATCTTTGGTTGATGTTTTGATTTGGTTTAACTGATTGTTTGATATGAAAAATACCCTGATCACTGATATGGATCCAGTACCTTAAAACATCAGTTTATAAATATGTTTAGTAAGATAAATACATTTTATTGAGAAGTAGGGTATTACTGGGAAATAAACTAGGCAGTGTGAATAAAGAAGACTCATGCTTATGTCTAGACTGTTTTAAAAATGAGATGAACAATGCAATAAATTATTTATGTGCTGATTTGTTCAGATCTTAAGCTAAAATGTTTTATGGGTTTTTCTCAAAAACCTTACCCTATGTTCATAGTAGAATTGAGTATAAGGATTTTATATGATTTCACTAGATTTGTTTAAGTGATCATGATATTCCTGAATATAGGAGACATGTAAGTGTTAAAACATATTTTGAATAAAATAACTGAAAAATGAGATATGGTATTCTTTTCATGAATGTTTAGTATGGTTGGCTGAAATCCCTGAGTGAGTTTAACTCTCTTCGATTTATGAAAAAGAAGAAAGAATACAAAAGCATTTCAAGAGTTAATAAATTTTTCTGAAAGAAAAATGAGAATGGTCACTAGATTATAAAGCTAATCTAGGAGTAGAGCCTTGATCTATTCATCATAAGGGGGATGATGGGTATGTGCATGACTTGTTTAAGTCTTGTAGGCCTCTGTGCAGGGGTTAACAGAATTGAATCCCTTGCAATGCACACAGATGTTCAATGGCAAAGAGCTAAGACCAAATTAAATTGATAAATTGAGATTTAGTGTTGAGCTATGGTATTAAAATGAGTTAATCCATAGGAGTATGTATCATGTGTACTAAATTGAATGGATGAATGGATGCTTGTGTGTATGAGTGTTAGTAGGGGCTTATATAAATTTATATATACCCAGTTTACATTATAAATTCAAATAAGCATCAAGTATATGAATTCTCTGCACAATAATTAGAAAATGACAAGTTATTATGTTTTGATTTCACTCATACCAGAATTTATTTCTGACCCTATTTGTTGCCTTTGCAAACTATGGGGGTGTCTCATTATCATTGAGGCAGTTCCAGGTATTGCTGCAGGGAAAGAGGCATAGTAGCTCTGCTTGCATGGGTGTTTGAAGAGCATGCTGTTTTAAAATACTTTAGAGAAGTAGAAGTTTTATTTGTAATAAATAATCTGGACAAAAACATTCTTAAGGATTATGTGTGTCCAGAATTCTTAGTGCTTTGTTTCCTTGTAATGAATATGTAAGACTTATGCATTTATATGTGCTTGTGAGTGGTTGATCAAAGTAATATGCCCTGGAATAAAATCCAGCAAGCTATGATGAATGAGAAGTATATCATATAACATAATATATGGACATATTCTCATTGCTATTATTGATTAAGTTTCAGATAGGATTATGGGTTGTTTTTGAATGAATGTTTAGTCAAAGTAATGAGTTGTTGGGCTTAAATTTGGTCTTGGCTAGCCAGCAAGATTTTCACATGTCTTGTAACTAATACAAGTTTATGTGTAAGCTTGAAATCACTGAAACAAACAAGATCATAGTACAAGTTAATTTGAATTGCAACTAAACCTTGTATTAGTAGTTAAGTTGTGTTAAAAGTGAGTGTACAAGAGTTACAGTAGATGAGTTTGAGCTTGACCATGGCTAACCAGAAGGGCCTATACATGGCTTGTAATTGATACAAGTGCATGCATATGTCTGAAGCCATATGCTTCAAATTTCTGAAGCAAGTAAATCTGTAGTGTAATGCTAATTTGAAAAGAAATCAAGTCATAAATTGAATCCAGAATAAGACTAAGAATATAATGTTATAAAACCTGGAAATCATAGGTAGCTATGGTTTTAGGATTTGAATTTTGATAAAAATCTAGAAATGACATTAAACATATGATTGGAGTAGCAATTTAGTAAAAGAAGCAGATCAAAAGATTTAATGCATCAAGTAATAAAATAGAGTAATTTGGTTAAGTATTTAGAAGTCCAGAACATTACTTTTGCTCACTTATCATTCAGACTATGCAAAGATCTTTCAAAACCAAGCTCAATATGTTTTCCAATTTTATTAGCAAAATGTGTATGAATTCTAAATCAGCACACAACCCTATCATTTACATGATCATTACATGTTTTATAAACTTGAATATATGCATTTTGATTGAACTGAATTGCTTGTGTGAGTTTTGTGCATGTTTGTGTATAAACCATGAATCTGGGCTAGATAAACCCTTGAATCATTAATCAAATTATGTTTTGACATCTTCTATCATTTCTAAATAACAGGTATGAATTACTGAAACCCTAGAATCAAACCTATGGGATATTAGACCACGAATCAAATAATTTGGTTTAATGAAAACTCTGGAAAATAATACAAATGAAAATATGAGGAACTAATACTTTATTTTTGTATTAGTCAATCTTGAGTCATTATAAAAGAAGATAAAATCTGAATTATGCATTGGTCAATCTTGAGTCTTATTAAGGTGATAATATTTATAGTTAGTATTAGTCAATCTTGAGTCAGTGAAGAGATATAAGTGTAGAAACAAGCTATGTGACACAAGACATTTCAACTATGAAAAATATTGTGTGAATTAAAATTCTTTGCTACTTTAAACACTCTGACTTGCAAAGAAACATTTATATATCTTCATATATATAAATGATAGGAATTGATTTAAATACTGATATATTTATATTAGTAAAATTCAGGATCTTGGGTAATTAATTAAAAGAAATAAAAGGAGCAAGAAGAGAGGTGATCCCTTAGGAAAAAAATTCCTAACTAAAATTCATCAAAAATTATAGGAAAAGAAAGTGGGTCATTTCAAATCCATTCTGGGTCCGAACGGAACTGAAGGCACTATTCCTACTACATCCATTTTGGAATCACGCTTAGGATTAGTAGCGATTAGCCCTTGCACTTCACTGCTCCATCTTCGACTCCATGCTCTTGTTTTCACTTTGAAAACATACTCGTTGGATCGAAGTGGTTTTCAGATAACTTATCCGATCTTGGTCTTTTCGAAACAACGTTCGATATTTCTCGGTAAACTCAACCCTGGTTCTTTAGGAAATAAGCAAACGAAAATAAGATCAGAGATCATATCCTAACTGTTAATGAACGGATTTTTTTATCAATGTCCTAGAAGAAAAAAAACAAGTTTATGTATAGTATGACACCTCAAACGGTAACTATACCATATAATTCCCGTATTTTCCCTAGATATTTCCAAAGTAATATTTTGGGTTCAGGTTTGATAGTCGGTCATTTAACTATCAAATAAACAATCATACAATCACAAATTCCATTTTCCACTGAAAAACACTAAGTCTTATTTAATTTAAATTTCAATCACTCAAATCTCTTTAACGAAAATATATACTTTCTTACCAAATTTAGAATATCCATAAACTATTCTTTTCAAAGATATCTGAAAATCTTTAAAACAATCCAGAATGTACCACTACGGTATCAAACCACGGATTCATAGCTCAATAGTTACGTCGTTGTCCTAGAGAAATCCAAAACTTAACTACAGGAAGTCCCTGCCTTTGATTCTGCCATGCGAGTATGCCATTACTTCCCGAAAACTTTATTTAATGATTTTCAAAATAATAATTCTGAAGTTTCTATAATAATTTTCCAAGTTAAACTTTAGGCAAATACTCTTTAATAAAAGTTATTATATCATAACATTGATTTTGAATAATTTATCCTTCTAAAATAATAATACTGACTAATTCTTAAATAATAATTAACTTAATAACAACCATTTATAAACTACTAAATTAATAATTAAATATATTTTAAACAATTTAAAATAATTAAATAATTAGTTCTTTTGAAATATTCTGTAACAACCCGCATATTTACCGATTTTATATTTAAATATTTTATTTAAATATTTTATCAATACTCGGAATTTAGTCCGAAAAGCTACTTTATGCATACGGTCGAATTAGGACTCGGGACCACTCCCATTGAGTTCAAAATGACGTTTGCGATCATTTTAAGTGTAAACTTTGATATGTTTGGAGATAGTATAATTTTGCTACTTTTTCACTTAGGGCTTTGGTTTGGGCTGAGCCCATTAATCCCACTTAACTCAGTTCCAAACCTCTCCTCTTCATTTAGTTCCTTTCTATTTTCCTTTTACTCAAGCTTTTATAACAATGGAGAGTGGAATGAGAAATTAAAACTCAAGCCCTAGTTTTCTCTTGCAAATCAAACTCTAGCTCCAAACTAATAGAAGAACCCATTGGTAAGCTTTCTCTTCTTCTTCTCCAACTCATTCTCTTATCAATTTCAGTAATTCCTAAACCTAACTTTAGGAATGTTCTTCTTTTAAAGCTTAGAATCAAGCTTCTTGAGTTGGATTTGAAGAGTGGTTGATTCTCCTTTGCTTTCAAGCTTCTACTTCATTTGTTTGGGTTCAAAGGTGAGATTTTTATCTCACATCTTTGTCTATAATTATCTTCGATTGTTAGGTATGAATTCCTAACACTTATTCTTGTGCAATTGATTTTGGTTTGGATTGACTTGGTGTATATTCCAATTTTTCATGTTTTGAAATCAAAATCTATGAAAATCCTTTTATGGATATTTGGATATTGATATTTGAGGCGTACCGGAGAGCCGTTATGGCTAGGTTGTCGCTCGACGTAAATACTTAGTCGTCGTTTACTCGTCCGAATCGCTTCCGATATTCGTTTGGCCATTTTTGTCCTAGGTTCAGGGAATGCCCTGAACCCAGGTTTCAGACATCTGAAACGTAGTATTCAGACGTCTAAATATTATACTGGGAAATTTTATCCCCCAGTATTCAGACTTCTGAATCTATATTTCAAACGTCTGAATTGGTTCATTTGGGACCAGAAAGGAAATAGGCTAAAATGTGCCTATTTCAGACGTCTGAAATCAAAGATTCAGACGTCTGAATTCTGTTTTGGAAAATATTTTATTTTCCAAATTCAGACGTCTGAATCCTTGATTTCAGACGTCTGAATCTGCACTCTTTTTGCCCATTTGCCTATTTGCTTGAGAATTCCAACTTCAATCGATTTATGTTGATTCCAATTTATTGATTATCCTTTATTATGGACTTGATGATTTTTATATCGGGATTTTTGAGAATATTCATTTCGATGGATCCCGTAATCGATTTCTTTGGATTTTATTCACGTCTTCGAATCATTTCTGTGATTTGTCACTTTAAAAATATAAAGGTTTTCTATACTAATAGTAAATATCAAAAGTCTTTCTTCAAATGATTTCAACACTATTTTATAACAAAGCTCGTTTTCTCAAACCGATTTCCAATCTATTAGTATATACAAACCTTTACCTCACTCGTATGAGAAATCTAATTAAACGACTTAGTAAAACAAGTGGTATGAAACACTTGCGTTTACTTCGTCGGTTAATTCTTGGACTTGTTCGATTGAATCTCTTGTGACAATTTTCTAGTGGAGATCTACAATTTGTTCGTAAATATTTATGTTAAGCTAGTGGTTATGGGACATGAAGCTATGCTCATATATTTACTAGCTTACGGTAATTGACACTTTCTTGATGATCAACGACGATCATTTTTGTGATTTAGACTAGCAATGTGCGATGTCTCTTTGTCTGCGAGGGAGACTAAACCCCGTTTTGTGGAGTTTCGACTCAAGTTGGTGGGGTAGCAACCTATAGTCTTAGGGCCGTTTGTGGAGCTTCGGCTCAATTTGTGATGGTTAGCAACCATGGAATTAGCATTCCGTTTGTGATACACATGTTGGTGAGCTTTATGCTCCCGTTTGTGATAGGCCTTTCCCCCCTTTTTGTGATTTCTGGATTTCTTGAGATGATTTCTAGAATTTGTGCTTCACCAATTTTCGTGATTTTCATTCATAAGTTTTATCAATATTTGTGCATTGGTGAATTTGTGCGTCATTGACTTTTTGTGAATGATATTGATATAATCGTCAATATTTATGGTTTGGTAAATGAAATAAAGAGTATGACATTCCTTTTGATCCTTGAGAAGATTCTTGTGAAATTGATTAATCTCTTGTTGATTTTCAATTACTTATTTATCACAGCTTGGCATTATGGTTATTATATGTTTATGCCATGTCTCTTATTCTATATCATGTCATCTGATATTTATAGCTAGACTGATCCATTTATCATTTTCTTATTAAATAATACTCGGTTCAGACCGAGATGTTACAGGTGCTTCTGCTTGACTTCTCCCCAGGGGTTCATTACTCTGACTTTTGGCTAACCATATAGATTAGCAGTTTTTGTTGTATACACTTAAGATATAGACTCATAGTTGTATTCTTTTGTATAGCACGTGTTGCTATTCTTTTTGTATTATTGTGGATCCTTTTGACCACTACTCTAATGTACACTTTCTTGTGTTAGTTATATATCCATATCTTCTTCCGCCTTTGTGATATGGATGTCTGTGACTGATTTGTGTTATGTTTATTTCTATATTTGTTTCCGAAGATTATATATAGCCACCGTGTGATAGCTTTGAGTTTGTATCGGTATGTCGGATTCCTTAATTGATATATACTCTACTACCTGACATATCGGTGCTCGCACAAAGATATTACACGGATGGTCGCTCCTCAACAGCCTTATTCTCCGTGCTAGTTGACGGCATTACTCCGTAGTGTCCTTGGCTAGCGTGGGTATAGAGGTAGGGCATCACAGCTTGGTATCAGTGCCAAACTTCGGAACAATGTAGAATAATTTAACAAGGATCATCGTCCTAAGTCCTTCTTAGGAGTCGTGCCTTAGGATTTAATTTGAGTCTTCGTACCGATTCATCCTATTTTCTTTATGATTCCTTGCTTTATCTATCAAGATTGCTTGATATTCATTTGATGAATAACCTTTTTCTTCTTCTTTATTTCTTTCTAAAGGAAGAGAAATGGTTAGACCTGGCCGTCCCAGCGTCGGTCAATCTAGTGCTACTCCCCAGGATGGAGTTTTTATGACTACCCAGCAACTTCTTGACCTTGTCACGAATGCTCAAGCAGCTGGAGCTAATCCGGAACCTACTCACCCAAATTCGGGATTTGTACGTTTGTGCAGCGATTATACCAATTTGGGTGGGAAGCCATTCAAAGGTTCTGAAACTATTATTGAAGTTCAGGCTTGGTTAAGAGCATGCGATCGAATCTTTTCTCGCATGAACCTCATTGATCTTCACCGAGTTCAGGTGACTTCTAGTATGCTCCAAGAAAGAGCATTAGACTGGTACGAGCTTCTGATTTCTGAAATAAATGAAGGGGATCTCACTTGGGAGAAATTCAGAGAGTGCTTCGAGTTAAAATTCGTACCAGAAGCTGAGAAGGTGACTTTGGCTCGCCGTTTTATTGACCTTGTTCAAGGTGAATCTTCCGTGGCAGATTATGTCGCGTCTTTTGAATCTCTCTCTAAATACAGGGTTGAATATATTAACACCCCATTGAAGAAAAATCAGAGATTTGTCTATGGCTTTAACAAGAGTCACAAGAAGCCATTACTTCTAAAATTAGAAGTTTCTTTCGACCAACTCGTTGATATCGCTCTTCGTCTTGACGACGCGGATAGGGAAAATGATGTTGTAGTGGTAGGTTCCAAACCAAACTTCAAAAACAACAAGAAAAGACCTAATGAATTCCAAGGTCCTTATTCCAATAAGAAAGGGAAGCAAGAAACCCCTGTGGCGAAGACTTCTTCCTTTGGTCATGGGGAATGCTATAATTGTGGTTCGAAGGACCATTACGCGAATAAGTGTCCTATGTCTCTCTCTTGCCGCTACTGCAAAGGTCCCGGTCATGTTATATCTTCATGCCCCAAGCTTTAGGGTAAGAGGGAGGGAAAGTTGAATGTTGCTCAAGCCCCTGACAACACATCTCGTGGTCAAGGTATGTCTCATTCTATCCTTGATGGCATCATTATATTTCGTGATCAACCCATTCGAGTTCTTTTTGATACGGGTGCATCCCATTCTTTTATATCAAAAGAACTTGTTGATACTTTTTCTTTAAGTGTTGTTGCTTTAATGACTTCTTTGAGAATTTCGAATCCAGTTGGTGGATCTGCAACTCATAGTTTTCTTTGTAAAGATGTCGAGATTATTTTGTGTGATTTTCCTTTCCTAGCCGATTTGCATGTCATGCGTTACTTAGGCTTTGGAATGATTTTGCGAATGGATTGTCTTGGCCGTTATGAAGCCCAAATCCTATGTCCTGAGCGGACTATTTATCTTCGACACCCTCAATCTGTTAAGCAGATTTCTATTATTCTTAAAGATTCGGATTCCACTTTATCTGCATCTTTATATTCTTTAAATCCTCGTGATGATGATAATGATGATGAGGAGGACATCATTTCTCTTATTCACATTATTCATGAATTTTCCGACATATTTGAGCCCGTTTTAGGATTGCCACCTAAACGAGCAATTGAGTTCAGAATTAATCTTACCGCTGGAGCTCAACCTATTACTCGTCATCCTTATCGTTTGTCCAATAAAGAAAATGAGGACATGCGCAGACAATTATCCGATTTGGAAACGAAGCAATTTATTCGCTCTAGTTCCTCGCCTTGGGGAGCTTCGGCTATTTTCGTGAAGAAATCTGATGGTACACTTAGACTTTACGTTGACTACCGCAAGCTTAATGATCTTACTATCAAAGATAAATATCCTTTACCTCGGATTGATAATCTATTCGATCAGCTTAGTGGTGCTAAGGTCTTTTCACAATTGGACTTGGCTACCGGTTTCCATCAGCTTCGTATCGCAGAGGATAACATTCCTTTGATATCGTTCCGTACCCGATATGGATCTTATGAATGGCTTGTTATGCCATTTGGTTTAACGAATGCTCCGGCTTATTTCGTTGACCTTATGAATCGAGTTTTCAAAGATTTTCTCGATCGATTTGTTCTCATCTTCATTGATGATATTCTTGTGTATTCATAAACCAAGGAGGACCATGAAAAGCATCTCAAGATTGTGTTGGAAACTCTTAGGAGTAACCAATTAAAAGCAAAATTTTCTAAATGCCACTTGTGGCGATCTCGTGTGAAGTTTCTCGGTCATATTATTTCCGAATCCGGAATTTCCGTGGATCCTTCAAAGATTGAAGCGATTCAAGATTGGAAAAGACCTGAGAGTGTGACTGAAATCCGTAGCTTTCTCGGATTGGCGGGCTATTACCGTCGTTTCATTAAAGACTTTTCTAAGATTGCCGCGCCTCTTACTGGCTTGACTAAGAAAGGTGTTAAATACGTTTGGTCGGACAAATGTGAAGCTTCTTTCCAGAAATTAAAGAAACTCCTTTCCAATGCTCATATTCTCGTTATTCCCGAGGGGAATCAAGATTTTGTTGTTTATACCGATGCTAGTCGCATTGGTTTGGGTGCCGTTCTTATGCAAAAAGAACGTGTTATTGCTTATGCTTCTAGGCAATTGAAGCCGGCCGAGACTAGATATGCCACACATGATTTAGAACTCGCGGCTATTGTTTTCGCCCTTCGAATTTGGCGTCATTATCTATTGGGAGAGAAATTTATTCTTTACACAGATCATAAGTCTTTGAAATCTTTATTTTCTCAAAAGGAACTTAATTTGCGTCAACAACGTTGGCTCGAGTTCCTTGCTCCTTATGATCTTGATATTCTTTATACCCCCGGTAAGGGTAATCGTGTCGTCGATGCTCTTAGCCGTAAACAACAAGCTGTTGTTTCTATGATGATATCCGAGGAACGATCACGAGATCTTATCCACTTGTGAGATTCGAGAGCGCGTATCCGATTTATGCTCATCATTTGTTTTATGTAGCCTTGAGGCTCATCCTTCTCTTTTAGACCGCATTCTTGAAGCTCAAAGGTTAGATCCCGACTTGGCTCTTCTTGGCCAAAATTTTAAGGATAAAATTAATATTGAAGGATTGAAAGACTTTGATATTGATTCTCGTGGCGGCATTCAGAGATTTGGTAGACTTATCGTGCCAAATATTAGTGATCTTCGAAAAGACATCTTAGAAGATTCCCATCGTTCTAAATTTACCATTCATCCTGGTAACAGTAAAATGTACGCGGATATGAAGGACTTTATTATTGGAAGGGAATGAAACTTGACATCGCTAACTTCGTTAAGTGTTGCATGACTTGCCAACTCGTTAAGGCCGAACATCAAAGGCCCGGTGGGTTATTGCAACCTTTAGAAATTCCAATTTAGAAGTGGGACCAAATTTCCATGGATTTTATTGACGGCCTTCCCCGTTCTCGTTCGGGTCATGATAGCTTATGGGTGATCGTTGATAAACTTACTAAATCCACCTATTTTATTTCCGTTCGGTTTAACTAAACCGTTCCACTTTTGGGCAAGCTCTTTGTTAAAGAGATAGTTAAATTACATAGAGTTCCTACTTCTATTGTTAGTGATCATGATCCATTGTTTACTAGTGGATTTTGGAAGAGTCTTCAAAAAGTGTTAGGAACGAAGCTTAATTTTAGCACCGCTTATCATCCTCAGTCCGATGGACAAACCGAGCGTGTGAATCGAACTCTTGAAGATCTTCTTCGTGCTTGTGTGCTTGATTTCGGTGGAGGCTGGGAAGATCATATTCCTCTTGTTGAATTTTCCTATAATAATAGCTTCCAATCTAGTATTGGTATGGCACCTTTTGAGGCACTCTATGGAAGGCCATGCCGATCTCCTTCTTGTTGGCTTGAGGCCGGTGAGAAGCTGGTTTTAGGTCCAGATTTTGTTCGGGATTCCACATAAAAGATTGAACTTATTCGACATAGGATGAAAGAAGCCCAGAGTAGACAAAAATCCTATGCCGATAATCGAAGAAGGAGATTAGAATTTTCTGTTGGAGATCTTGTTTTTATTCGTGTGTCACCTATGAAAGGTGTTGTACGTTTCAGTCGGTCGGGAAAGTTAGCACCTCGATATATTGGGTCATTTCCTATCACTGAACGTATTGGTTCCATGGCTTATCGCCTATCATTACCGGCTCAGTTTTCTGCTACGCATGACGTGTTTCATGTTTCTCAATTACGGAAGTGCCTTCGAGATTCCGATTCTATTATTGAGCCCGGTGTTGTGGAAGAGATTGAAGTTTCGTCTAATCTAACTTATGAGCAACATCCTATTCGTATTATTGCTTCGGAGGTTAAGCGCCTTCGAAATAAAGAGGTTCCGCTTGTGAAAGTTCAATGGTCCTCAAATCCTAAGGATTGCTCTTGGGAATCTACAGAATTCATCGAGCGAACGCATCCTGACTTACTTTCTCATGCTCTTTAAGGTGAACTTCTTACTTCAAAATTCTTTTGTGTTAATATGCTTTTATGGTTGTTACTATATATCTTCTTCTTAAATATTGCGAGGACGCAATTTCTTTAAGGAGGGGAGTCTGTAACAACTCGCATATTTACCGATTTTATATTTAAATATTTTATTTAAATATTTTATCGATACTCGGAATTTAGTCCGAAAAGCTACTTTTTGCATATGGTCGAATTAGGACTCGGGACCACTCCCATTGAGTTCAAAATGACGTTTGCGATCTTTTTAAGTGTAAACATTGATATGTTTGAAGATAGTAGAATTTTGCTACTTTTTCACTTAGGGCTTTGGTTTGGGCTGAGCCCATTAACCCCACTTAACTCAGTTCCAACCCTCTCCTCTTCATTTACTTCCTTTCTATTTTCCTTATACTCAAGCTTTTATAACAATGGAGAGTGGAATGAGAAATTAAAACTCGAGCCCTAGTTTTCTTTTGCAAATCAAACTCTAGCTCCAAACTAATAGAAGAACCCATTGGTAAGCTTTCTCTTCTTCTTCTCCAACTCATTCTCTTATCAATTTCAGTAATTCCTAAACCTAACTTTGGGAATGTTCTTCTTTTAAAGCTTAGAATCAAGCTTCTTGAGTTGGATTTGAAGAGTGGTTGATTCTCCTTTGCTTTCAAGCTTCTACTTCATTTGTTTGGGTTCAAAGGTGAGATTTTTATCTCACATCTTTGTCTATAGTTATCTTCGATTGTTAGGTATGAATTCCTTACACTTATTCTTGTGCAATTGATTTTGGTTTGGATTGATTTGGTGTATATTCCAATTTTTGATGTTTTGAAATCAAAATCTATGAAAATCCTTTTATGGATATTTGGACATTGATATTTGAGGCGTATCGGAGAGCCGTTAAGGCTGGGTTGTCGCTCGACGTAAATCCTTAGTCGTCGTTTGCTCGTCTGAATCGCTTCCGATATTCGTTTGGCCCTTTTTGGCCTAGGTTCAGGGAATGCCCTGAACCCAGGTTTCTGACGTCTGAAACGTAGTATACAGACGTCAGAATATTATACTGGGAATTTTTATCCCCCAGTATTCAGACGTCTGAATCTATATTTCAGACGTCTGAATTGGCCGATTTGGGACCAGAAAGGAAATAGGCTAAAATGTGCCTATTTCAGACGTCTGAAATCAAAGATTCAGACGTCTGAATTCTGTTTTGGAAAATATTTTATTTTCCAAATTCAGACGTCTGAATCCTTGAATTCAGACGTCTGAATCTACACTCTTTTTGCATATTTGCCTATTTTCTTGAGAATTCCAACTTTAATCGATTTATGTTGATTCCGATTTGTTGATTATCATTTATTATGGACTTGATGATTTTTATATCGGGATTTTTGAGAATATCCATTTCGATGGATCCCGTAATCGATTTCTTTGGATTTTATTCACGTCTTCGAATGTGAATTTTGATGATTGGTTGTTTCTATAATCATTTCTATGATTTGTCACTTTAAAAATATAAAGGTATAGGTTTTCTATACTAGTAGTAAATATCAAAACTCTTTCTTCAAATGATTTCAACACTATTTTATAACAAAGCTCGTTTTCTCAAACTGATTTCCAATCTATTAGTATATACAAACCTTTACCTCACTCGTATGAGAAATCTAATTAAACGACTTAGTAAAACAAGTGGTATGAAACACTTGCGTTTACTTCGTCGGTTAATTCTTGGACTTGTTCGATTGAATCTCTTGTCACAATTTTCTAGTGGAGATCTACAATTTGTTCGTAAATATTTAAGTTAAGCTAGTGGTTATAGGACATGAAGCTAAGCACATATATTTACTAGCTTACTGTAATTGACACTTTCTTGATGATCAACGACGATCATTTTTGTGATTTAGACTAGCAATGTGCGATGTCTCTTTGTCTGCGAGGGAGACTAAACCCCGTTTTGTGGAGTTTCGACTCAAGTTGGTGGGGTAGCAACCCATGGTCTTAGGGCCGTTTGTGGAGCTTTGGCTCAATTTGTGATGGTTAGCAACTATGGAATTAGCGTTCCGTTTGTGATACACATGTTGGTGAGCTTTATGCTCCCGTTTGTGATAGGTCTTTCCCCCTTTTTTTGTGATTTCTGGATTTCTTGAGATGATTTCTAGAATTTGTGCTTCACCAATTTTCATGATTTTCATTTATAAGTTTTATCAATATTTGTGCTTTGGTGAATTTGTGCGTCATTGACTTTTTGTGAATGATATTGATATAATCGTCAATATTTATGGTTTGGTGAATGAAATAAAGAGTATGACATTCCTTTTGATCCTTGACAAGATTCTTGTGAAATTGATTAACCACTTGTTGATTTTCAATTACTTATTTATCACAGCTTGGCATTATGGTTATTATATGTTTATGCCATATCTCTTATTCTATATCATGTCATCTGATATTTATAGCTAGACTGATCCGTTTATTATTTTCTTATTAAATAATACTCAGGTCAGACCGAGATGTTACAGGTGCTTCTGCTTGACTTCTCCCCAGGGATTCATTACTCTGACTTTTGGCTAACCATATAGATTAGTAGTTTTTGTTGTATACACTTGAGATATAGACTCATAGTTGTATTCTTTTGTATAGCACGTGTGTCTATTCTTTTTGTATTATTGTGGGTCCTTTTGACCACTACTCTGATGTACACTTTCTTGTGTTAGTTATATATCCATATCTTCTTCCGCCTTTGTGATATGGATGTCTGTGACTGATTTGTGTTATGTTTATTTCTATATTTGTTTCCGAAGATTATATATAGCCACTGTGTGATAGCTTTGAGTTTGTATCAGTATGTCGGATTCCTTAATTGATATATACTCTACTACCTGACATATCGGTGCTCGCACAAAGATATTAGACGGATGGTCGCTCCTCGACAGCCTTATTCTCCGTGCTAGTTGACGGCATTACTCCGTAGTGTTCTTGGCTAGCGTGGGTATAGAGGTGGGGCGTCACATATTCTTAGACACCTTTTTTTTTAAATTACCCAATTGATAATTAAAAATCCATCTTTTTAAAACAAAATCAATTCCTCGATAATTTTTTTTCCAATTCCAATATAACTAGTCCCACATTTGTAAATCTCTCTTACTTTATTCCAATTTGATTTATGTCCCAATTCTGTAAATCCCTTTTTATATTTTTTTTAAAAAGTAAACCTGTCTTTTATTTTTAAGCCGATCTACCCATCTCCTCACAAATCCTCACCGCGAATTTATAACTCTTATTTATCCACCGATAATCACTTTATTTATAAACCTTGTTTATAAATCCCATAGTCTTATTTCCCGTTTGTAACGGTCTCACAACACTTAATCGATTTTAAATCGATTTCTAATTTAAATTTCATTTTTTAAAATTAATTTCGTAAATAACCCAACTTTATCCCAAAACCCAACTAAATTTAGATTTCACTTCCTTTTTATAATTTAAAATCTTATTTAGATCTAGAATAACAATTTCATACTTTATTTTAAAATTTCTTTTTTATTTCTCCCAAACTATTTTAAATCTCGATTTTAAAATCTTTTTACACTTTAAAAAACAGCGCTTAAGTTCTATTATTTAAAACCTTTTATTTACATTATTCCAAATCTCTATTTTTCATATTCCGAAATTATTAAATAAAATTTTAAATTCAAACTATTTATTTTTCCCAAATTCATTTCTTTAAATTAATCCAAATTCCAATATAAATACTTCACTTCCAAAATCCCATTTTAATTTTCCTTCTAAACTCAATATATGTATATTTATGATATTTCAAAATATCAAAATTTAGGCCAGTAATACCATAGCACCCAGTAACCTCAAATTACAGTATAATTTATTACAGGTTATTCAACAGTTCATATATCACTCTATATGAAATTAAATTAACATTTTTGAGGAATACAGTTTGATCCGTCCAACCTGTTTCCCTGCATCCACACATGTTAATACAATATAAAAATACCAACCCTACTTCGAGAGGGATATTGCGGTATATAGGGTCATCCGCTATTATACGGGGCACAAAGGGTCTCATCCACTATATATATGCGGGAATATCAATCACTCCAATATATTACTACTATATATAATATCACATTCAACGGATAATAATTTATCAGTTCGACCAATTAATTAATAATTAACTTTAACTATTTAAAATTAATTGCAGTGATCCAAAATTAAGTGAGGTTTACTCACTTTGATTCTGGTTGTCATTTTCACGCTTCGGTTTCGATTTATTTCAAGCGTGTTTGAATTTATCTGAAAATTTCAAAAACTCCAAATTCATTCAAACCATTTCCTATGCGTAGAAGATGACATCACGATCCCAACATAATTTGAATCGTCCAAATCGGACCTCGTATGCATGAGATACACATTTTATAAGTTTAAATGTAATTTGTATAAATAAATTCTTTTTTTTCAAAAACAAGAAGACATCACATAACTGTTAGCAACAAGACCCGACCCATGTGGAAATGTTCTTCCCAAATCGATTGTTGATCTCCAGAGTTTTCGTGCATGCTCGCACATTCAACGACGACATGGAACTCCAACCACCAACTCAACAATCTGACCACGCCAACAGCCTCGCCATCGAAATCTCTACCACTCCATACAATAAATCCATGAAAGGCAATGCCAAACAAAACACGACACTGCCTCCTCCACGAGTGCACAGTAGTCCCTTTCTTCATGCACGCACGACCATCCATCGCACGAACCATCAATACGACTTCACCACCGGCTTTCTCGACGAACTACGCTCCTCACCATACCCACATCTTCGAACTCGGCACCCTCTTGACCATCGTTACCACCCCCGCTCTCATGCATGCGTAGACGTCGCATGCCCCAAACCATGATAGCACCTTACCAAACTCCGGCCGCTACCTCTTCTCCACCTCGCGAGCACAATCCCAAACCCCAAAATCCATATTGACCTTAAATCAAACTAAATCTAACCCTAATCTACCAACCTAGTTCGACATTGAAGTCGATCGACCCAAAATCATCGGTGAGCCATCCTATACATATTTCAGACCGAAGCTCAATGAAAAACTTGAATTTAGAGGGTGGTTTTAGATTTTTTTTATCAAGTATAAGATGAGAAATCGAATTTTGAAGCTTCCATTTTATTTTCTTTTACTGTGAATGTAGTGTGCATTATAAAAGAAGAAAAAGGAGGGAAGTGATGAGATGTTAGCTTGTAGAGCTTGTGTATAGTTAATTGAAGGTGAGAGGAAAGGGCTGATGGAAAACATTTGACTAGACAAAAATATAAATTTTAAATTTTAAGCGTCTCATTGTATGCAACTCAAAATCTTGAACTCCCATCAAGGCATGCCGCTAGGCTTTTATAATGTTATACCCCTATTTCGAACGTAGTGGAAAAGGTTTCGAGTCCTAATTCGATCGTATGTTGAAGATAGTTTTTTGGATCCGGTTATTATGTTAAATTTCGATATAAATTTCAGCGCATTTCTGTCCTGTATGACTACACAATAACTCCAAACGTTACTAAATTTTAAATCCGATAGTAATATAGTATTACGGATCCAATGGAACTGGTTTTGTTGAAATCTGAGACTGTGCCCCGAAAAGCTATTTTTACTCGTCAATTTGAACAATATATTTTTAAAACTAAACAAATCACTTTTAAAATTCAATTTAAAATCTTTATTATCTTCAATATTATTAATACAAATTTTATAAGCCTTTAAATTATTTAACAAGCTTAAAACTTAAGATTCAAAAATTTACCAAATTTTCGATTATTAAATTCAATAATTAAATTGTCCTATAAATAGTTTTTATTTTGAAATTCAAGTTAAAAAATTAACTTTTAATATTTAAAATCAATTAAATATTCCAATTTCAAATATCCAAAATTTTGGGTCGTTACACAGGCTGGTGTAAGAGCATGATCTTACATGCTTAACATCACGGCTAAGAAAGGGTTTATTCACATTCAACCACTAAATTCCTAACTCTGTAAATACACATGCATACATCACCTCATTTTCACAAATAATCCACTTCTTCACTTCTCTCTTTTCTCCACTTTTCAATGGCCTTAGGCCGTGCACTTTGGTATTGGATAAATGGCCTTTGGTCGTGGGTAATAGAAGGGGAAATAAGGAGTTTGGTGAGCTAGGAGGAGGTGGTGTGGCTTAGGTCCGTGAGCATCCATAGTGATGGAAGGTGGAGAGGTGCATGTGCATTAGAGGAGGAAAGGAAGGGTTTTAGTAATGCTAAGTTGAAGTTAAAATATTGGAAGAAGTGTGCTTATAATGAATGTTGGTAGGAAGAGATTTGGTTGGAATGAAAGTGAGTTAATCTCACTTTGATTATACTATGAATTTGTTGCAAGTTAACTTGAAATATTTCTTGCTTAATCTCTTTATAGTTATTGTTAAATCACATGTTAATATGCTTGCTCTGTTTTAATAATAATAGACATTAACTACTTGAAGTTAAACCCTTGATTATATACTTAAAAAGTACATAAATTGTTAAAGTAGTTGCTTACTAAACCACTGAAACATTTAAAATGGATATATTATTGTATATATATGTTAATACATGCTTAGTATGGAACTTTTGAATTATATATATGTATAAAATGAAATGAAATCAAACATTGGATTGAATATGGAATTGACCGTATAGCGATAGTTGCTGTAAACACACTTTGAATCCCTTAAACTATAACTTGTGACAATGGTGATTTAATAACATATCTTCTTAATAATAACTTTTTTTATCCTTACACTTCTATAATTGCTTAGAAAAACAAAGAATATGTTTTGGAAAGTTATAGAAGTAAATCAAAGTAACAAAAGATTGAAGTAAAAAGGTCGCTATAGTGATAAAATATTCCATCTTTGAAAATAATACACATTTTTGTGGAAACTTTCTAGGGGTTTCTTTAGCAATTAATCAATAAATAATATATTATTCTTATTAGTAAAGTTTTGAAGTATATTTCATTTGATAGCTAGTTGAAAGAAATGAGATTTTTCTTCATGCTTTCCAAGTACGCATAGTATACTAACTATAGTAAAAAGAATGGATCTAAAATCATTTGTTAAGATTTTGAAAACTAGACACAAAGGTTGTAGCAAAAATATGATAAAACTAATGACAGAACTTTAGGCAGCACTTTTAGAAGTCTTTCATTGTGAATTGAAGATGTAAATTGTTTAAAAATAATATTTAAAATATGTATTTTACTTTAATCTTTTTAGAGTTGTTTTCTAACTTATAAAAGAGTGTTTTGAATTGGTTTCAAGTTTAAATATATTTTTAAATTAATTATGAATTCCTAAACTAAGTAGCTTTTAAAGTTAAAAAATTATTTTTCTATTTATTTCAAAATTCCTTATTTTTACATAATATTCTTTATAAATAATTATCACATATTTTAAGTGGATCTAATATATTTCAACATATTAATAAATATTTGAAGATATTTCTATATATAAAAGTTTTAAATATTAAATTAAGTATTTTCTAATTATAATAGAGAGAGTTTGGATTTAAAACTTAAGCTTAAATAAATTGTTTAATGGAATCAACTAAAAATATATTGCCTTTATTAATAAGTGTGGATATGATTTGATCTTTAAATAAACGGTTAAAGTTATTAATGGATAGGTAAATAGTTTTGGGTTGTTGTAACCAGTGTTTTTAGCAACATTTATTTAACCCTTATTATTAGTTATACTTATAAATATAATTAGATATTTACTAATGGATATTTAGTAGAAAAATACAAGTAAATTGTTTTGGGTTTGTTATGGAAAATGTATTGAGCAACACTTGTATTTAACCCTTAAATGTAACTAAATGATTAAAATGATAGTTTTAAAGATAATGATTAAATGGAATGATTTTGTGTTTGTAGTAAACAATGTTTTAGCAACATTTGTTTTAAACTCTTGAATTATATTTTGGAGGAAATATTATAAATCTTTAACAATGGAATTTTAAAGATAATAAAAAGTGTTGAAATCTTTTATAAAGAGATATAAAATGTTATATATTTAATTTATAAAAAAGGAGTTTATTGTAACAATGTTTTGGTAGTAAATGTTTTGATCTCTTTGATTATATTTCAAGTAAAACTTGCTAAACGATTTGTAAATACACTTATAGCATTGGAATAAGTATATGAATAATTTTTAAGTATTGAAAAGGGTATATGTGAAAAATTAAACAATATATACAAGTATATAAAGGGAGTTATTTTAATAATAATTTATTAATAAATAAAGGAAGACTTGATTTATAAAAGAGAAATTTTATTAGATAAAAGATGTTTTCCTAATAAGATAGGTTTTTAATTAATAAAAGATAAATTAATTAAAAAGAGATTAAAAGTTGTTCATGTAACTTGACCATGCCTTGCATGAAATGATGGTGCAAGTATGTTTACTTGCTTATGAAAAAGTATTTGCAACTTAGTTTCCTTATGCGATCATTCTCATTATTGTTATATAAGACCAAGTTGATCAACTCAGTCTTGGAGAAACCGGGATCGGTAATTATTCTACTTATCGGAAACCAATTCAAGGTTGAGATATGGGTTCTCTATTTTGGAAAGGAATGACGGTAAACCTATGTGGTTTCGAAATCTGTTGAGATGATGGAATCCATATAGAATTCATTATGTGATCGAGTTTTGTTGAAAGCTCATGTGAAGATGTTGAACGTAGCCTCGACATTAGGACATGACTAAAGGTAGAGTGGGATGCATGATCCCTGGGTTTAGCTGACACGTGAGGAGTACATCAACTTCATATCTAGAGTGTGCTTATTGATATGTTATGCATGGGGATTTGATGATACTCGGTACAAATTTTTCATGTGAGTGTTCGAATGATGGGCCAGTTCTGTTTATCTTGTGGTATATTTTATCTAGAGGTATACGACGCTTGGAAAGTATTTTCTGATCCATGTCATAGGAGAACGGTCTCATTAAGGAGGTCTCTGTGAAATACCATTTATATGAACGTACGTTAGCGGTTTTGTTTGTATACCTAAACATACTGTCAAATGTAACCTATGTAACCATTTTAGCTATGATTTATATTTATATCGAACCCCCTAGACATTATTATAAGATTATTAATTTTTCCTATAAAATGGTTCGGTTATCGTAAGGTAAAAATCCGTCCGTGTTTATTTGCGGTGTGATTTTATGGGATACCTTTGTTCTTTAAAAGGTTTTACAAATATAGTAGTTCAAATTACTTGAGTTTTCTCATGCTTGTTTACCAGACTGATCTGCGTGCTATTCTTTTAATTTCATTGATAACCATTGGAGCTCTTGGAGAGAGGAGCTGGATGATTGCCTATCTTAGATTTTATTTCCGCTGCATTACTTTGTATAATTTTTTATATCAACTGTGAGGCTGGGTTGCTATACTTGTTCAAGCTGATGATATGTTAATTTACTCTGATTATTGTATCTATACAGTTTTTCTTTATAAAAGTATCATTTGGATATTATATGTTATCGTTCCGCTGTGAGATTCTAATATTGTTTGCTCTTCTTTCTCGTTTCTTTTCTTTTATTCTTTTATTTTTCCTAAAAGTTCTGCATTTTCGAACTGGGTGCTTGGCATGTGATTATCGTAGATTTATTAATATCAACATTTGGGGGTCGAGAACGCATTCATTGCAATCATAAGCAAGAATATAGTTAAATGCAGCATCACACACATTAAGAAACCAATATGAAATATTAGTATTGAAGAATTCAAGCCAATACCAAAATATTGAAGAATTCAAGGTCCGGCCGAAGAATGCACAATGTTATAAAGCATCGAACATGAAACATTCAAATAAAAAACCAGAGAAAAAATCGAAGTTGAAATATTCAAACCCAAAGTCCATGAAATATATGAAATTTTAAGAAAGATTTTTTTTCCCAAATCATTTCTTATATAAACTAATTCATCATAAGCATTTTTTTAGTCTAGTTTGATACAAAGCAAATTAGAAATGCTGAAATTATCAGTCGGAGTAATACTCGACGAGGAAGTAGCCATAACTATCAATCACCAACATATCAAAGAGTGCAATCAACAGAGGAGCAGCAGAGCGATTAGTAGTTCAATTGGAAAGCGGCGGCTTAAATTAAGAAACCCTAAAAGGAGAATAAAGAAGAAAAATAGGATAGGATGAGAATAAAAGGAAAAGGGAATCGACACTTTAAATTTGTTTAGGGGAACTTATTTAATATAAGGATTTTTGGATTCTCCTATTTTATTTAATCTACTTCCAAAAATCTAGTTTGTAACTAGAATTGAACTACAGGGCATAGTTCAGGGGGGTCTCAACTTGAAGATAGAGTTGAGGTGGGTTTTCAAGTTTAGGATTAGAAGAATCATATAAGTTGTAGTCACAAGTTTACAGGGTCTGCAAGCAGTCGATTGTTTAATCTAAGTAAAAATCTTGGAAGCAACATTAGAAAAGTACCGTCAAAGTTAGATAAATTTATGCATTGCGTTTATTCTATTATTTTCTATGCTGTAATTTTTAACATTCTTGTGAATTTATAATAAATTATATTCACCTCATCTAGGGTTAATTCGAATCTACAAGTAGTATCAGAGAAAGTAATCAAATTTGTTTATTGTAACTATTTATAGTTTTAATAATGCTTTTTCTGAATGACAATCTATTACTAGGTTGCCCTATGTTTAACGATACTTGTAATTCGTATTAAAAAACTAGGATGGAATCTTTTTCTAGATTCTATAGATGCATGGAATTTAGTTGGAACTGGTTATAGTCTACCTATGGTAAACATAGATGGTCACAAAGTTCCTAAGCCTAAAGATAAGTGGGTTGCAAATAAATTTAGTTTATATCGGTCAAATGATAAAGACATGAATTCTATTATTTGTGCCTTTGATAAAATTAAATACAACTATATTTCTCATTGTGTGATTGGCATGAAATTTGGAGTACGCTTGAGGTGACTCATGAAGGTACATTGAAGGTCAAATAATCTCATCTGACCATGCTCAACAAAAAACACGAGAACTTAGTAATGATGAAAAACGAAAATATAAGGGAGATGAATGGACCATTTTAAAATATTGTATTCAAATCCAAAACGATAGGAAAAACTAACACAGAATTAAAGATGGTTTGAAATATTCTAAGAATCCTCCCGAGAAGTTTTAAAGCAAAAGTGACAGCAATTCAGGAATTCAAAGACTTAAAACAGCTTAAATTAGAGGAACCAGTAGGAAATATCATTACTTATGAGATGGAAGTGAAAGTCGAAGAAGTACATGAAACCGATGATTCGAAAAATAAATCTATTACCTCAAAAAGTTCAACCAATAATGAGTACGAATATAACGCTGTAGCTGAGCTAGCACTATTGATGAAGTAATTCAAAATATGGACTAGAAAGCATGGAAATCTAGTAATAAACCAAATAAAAAAAACTGACATCGCTAAAATTCTAGATGATTCCGAGGATGAAATAATATGTCATTGATTTAAAAGCTAGTTACATCGAAACAAACTATCCACTGAATAGACTCAATAATGCAAAGAAGAAGAAGAAGAAGAAGAAGAAGAAGAAGAAAAGAGTTTTGCAGCCACTTGGGATGAGAGTGAAGAAGAGGAGAACACTAATGGTGAGAAAGAAGAGGAGAATTTATGTCTGATGGTAGAATCAAGTAACAATTACGATGAACCAAATGAGGTAGCACATTTATCTCATGATGATTTACTTTTAGTATATCACCAGTTAAACATAAACATTGATAGACTTCAACAAAAGTATAATAAACTAGAATCTAAGAAAAATAATCTACTTGGAATAAATAATGAGTTAGAAGTAACGATTGAAAACATTAGAAAATATAACACAGATATGAGAAGTGTCAGTCATTAAAGGAAGGATTAATAGGTCTAAAAATAAAATTGAAATTCTCAAAAATGAAATTTTGACTCTAAAAGAATAAAGATGTAGCAAAAAAGAAAATACCATTAAAAGGCGCTCCTCACGTTTGAATGAAAACAATGCTCTTAGATCTAAGGTTCAATAACTTGAATCGATAATAAGAAAATTTTCTAAAGGAGAAAAATCACCGAATATGTTATTAGGAAGTTGGGCTATCGTCGAAAACAGAAAAGGACTCTGATATGATAAAGTTGAACAAATTAAGAGAAAGAATTGTGGTAATATCAATTTTCGCAAATAACTTTTGTAGTGTTTTATTTTTTAAAAAATTGGACATAAACAAAATAAATGTTGGAATAGGAACAAGCACAAAACCGTTAGGGTTCCAAAAGGTTCAAATATAAATTTTCTTAAATTTAAATAATTTTGGGTTCCCAATGGTATAATGTAAATACTAATGGTTTTCTGTATAAACAAATTAGGGCACCAAACATAACAATTGAAAATAAGAGTGGCCCTACATCCTTTATTAGGCCACTCGCTTATTCTAACATTTAGGCGCAAAATGAGGCTAAGGAACAACTAACGATAGAGGTAGACTTCGAGTTGTTATATATTTGGTTGATGAGCAAAAATTCCAATGTTCCTTAGCCCAGAAAAAATGAGGTGGAGATCTACATACTTTGGATAACAAATGGTGAATAAGAATACAATGTCAAAGGTAAGCAAATGTATGATCTCTAAACTCTATTCATTTTTCTCTGTTTTTGTTGGCACTGCTATAGTGTAATTGCCATATCTTGAACTCCTTGACTTCAACTTGCAAAATTCAAGATGTTTTGGAAAATAGATAGAAAATTATGTAAATTTTGTCTCATATGTGTTTTTTAGAATTTGAATTTAAACCATTGAAAAACTACAAAGCATTCAGTATAGGGTTTGAAAACAGTTTCAGAGCTTCCTAACACAGCTGTAGTAATTCAATCATAACTCAAACATCATTACTCCTAATTTTGAAAATTTTTAACTTCCGGAAAGCTAATTGATAACAATGAAACTTTTATATTATGAGTTTTTGCTGATTCATTTTGTGAAATCTTGAAAAATAGCAACTATGTCAGTGCATTACTTGAAAAGTATTTTTGATTTATGCAAACAAGTTGTAGTATTTCAAATATAAAATTTGAGAAATTTTTCCTTTTAAATTGAAACCAATTTTGGTGAGTAGCAATATCGAATATCTAAAATTTTCAAACCATGTTTTGATTAAAATTACGGACTTAAAGTTTTCAAACAATGGTTTCAAAACGGATTGAATTTTCAAAACAAGAATGGCCAATTGCATATATACGACGATTAACTTCCATTACCTTTAATAATGACTAACAAATCCATGTCTGGAGAAATTTTAACAATGTACCTTTTGAACTAATTTAAGTGGTACTGTGGTCATCTTTTTTAATAATATACCATTGTATGTTACCTTAGGGAACTAGAGTATAAAGGGTATCAGACATCAATTCGTTCGAGATCATATTTACGTTGGATTAATATTTCAGTTGATTTAAAAATTAGTAGATTTTTTTCAAACCCTTATAGAAAATAAATTTTCACAACTTCATTTGAAATTTTAAAAATAAATTAGATTTTTACCTCGATTTTCTCTAATAAAAATACTCTTTTTAAATTTAGCAAGGAATTTACTCTGAAAAGATGGTCGTTGACTATTTGAACCTTTTGAAATTTATCAAAAATTATTAATAGTAATTGATAATGTGATGGGTACTGATTAAATTACTTTATAATTGGAGAGAATATGTTTAAAGTTCTTGAAAATTGAACAAGTATTACATTATTTTTTTAATTAGTACATATGCCATGATCATTACAATTGCTATCATCTTTCTTACAATCTATACACCAAAATTTAATATAGTGTGCAAAAGTTGGTATTTCATAAAATAAGAAATTATCTTTTTATTGTAATTTATAATTCTATTCCAAGTATTCACTCTCCTCTAAAAGCACTCACGGTTATGCATGAGTGAATATCTTTAATATCCATGTATGTGTTTTTATTCTCATTTAAAAGTCCATACGATTATGCATGGATGGAATACTTATACAAAAGAGAGATACATATTCAATTAATTTCTAACCTCGTTTAAAAATCATTACGGTTATGCACGGTTAAAAATGATTAACGTTTTTTAAGTAACTGCTAACCTTGTTTAAAAGTCCTAATGGTTTATGCATGGTTAGAAAGTGCTTAACATCCTTTGTATAACTTTTAATGAATAATTTCAAAAATTCTTCTTTATTAGAAACACAATACCACTATCACTATATATATAATTCTCCTTAAATCATAACCCATTCTTGAGTCTAAAGTGGAATTTGTATCTAATTAGTAAAATATTAAGAGTTTTGTTTGATTGATTGAAATTTTCAATAGATATTTATCTCTATATGATTTACAGTTTCACTCAAAATTCATCACCGTGTTAATTATTATTATTATTTTAATTATAACAAAAAGGGGAGAGGTTAAGATTTTGGTTGTAGAGTGATATCCTTATCGATATTCAAGAGTTGGTTTCATTTTTTATCAACAATTGTCTTAGTCTTACAATTATTTTGACGCATTTAGGATTTTCTAATTGCATGCATCCATGTAGGAGGAGTGCACTTGTAGAGGGAGTATGTAAATGTGGGAAGATTGAACATGACACATCAAAAATGTTTGCCTACCTTAAAATCTTAATTTATGCTTCTTACCATTAAAATGGGGAGATTGTAGAATATAATAGTTTATAATTTTTTGGATGATAATAAATACACACACACACATAAATATCTTTGATATAATGCTATTGTAATAACAAAATGAAATAACAGAATGAAACCAATAAATCAAAATTTCATTTCATCGAATATTTTATTTAAATAATTCCAATAGCACTCATGATTACAATAAGAACTTTCACAATATTTTAAGTATAATATTCATATACAACACAATTTTGCACTCTCTCACGTCAACAACTTTTCAAATATAGTACTTGTAACAACCCGATATTTTCAACCATTCGCATCCACACATGCCGGACTTGAATTGCTCAAAATACCGCGTTGTAAATAAAATTTGGCAAATCTCAGGACATACAGTAAATAAAAATCACAGAACACAGACACAGATTAAGAAATGCAGCGGAAGTAAAAGAGATAGTAGTTGTAACATCTCGCCTTTTCGCACACTTTAAACCGACACACGTGCCAATTCAAAGCATACGCAAGGGCGGATAGTTATGGGGTAAATAAGAAAAACAGAGAAGAAATAAAACAAAACAGAATCTCACAGCGGAAGGATAAAATATAATAACAAATATACAGTTCATAAACAGTTTACAAAAGCTTGATTTTACTTATAAAATGAATATCAGAGTTACACATACCAAATACAACAAGGCAGCGGAATAGAAAGAGTGTGTAGTACAATACTATATATATAAAATAATACTGAATCTTCGTCTTCGTCCTCCAAAGCTAAAACCTGCTATCCTGAAACGCTCGGACTGACCCGAGCGAATTTGAAAAGACAAAAACACTCGAGTCAGACTAGAAAATCTTATGTGAGTTAAATAAACAGAAATAAATATGAATACAGTAACTCAAGAGATGCTCGGGATTTACATCTCCTAAGGATCCGTTAAACTATTTACTATGTAGTATATTGCGCTATTATAATAGTGTCTAATTGTAAAATAAACTTACTTTTAAATAGCGTTAAGGCTTTACATTTTCCACCTTAACACGTAAAATGCCAACAGTCTATACAGTACCGTAATACCTCCTGATCGGGAAGCTACCAGAGGATACTCCATAGGTACGACACAAATAGAAACTCGTAGTAAAGGCTCGATATGGTAGGTGACACGGCACAACTAGGCAATGCCAGGGTAGATATACCAATTGCTATCCAGGCTGGTGGAAACGCGTAGCCGCAGTTACCGCCCACCTCGGACTAACTCCCCAAAAATCAAAATATAGAAGTGGCCACTGAATCAAATCCAAGTCAAAGTATAATATCGAAGAGGAGCGTCCGATCAGAGGAATGACCTCATTGGCCTGAGAATCGCTCCTGTTTTAGCCACCTTATGCCAACTCACGGGAGTTGGGTCCACGTATTTACCTTACAGGAAACGTCGCCACCACCTACTTCATTCTGGAATCTCCACCGCGTACACGGTTAGTCAAAGTGGTTTTCGGTATCGACAGAGAGTATGTCCATATCCGATCCCGGTCTCTTTGCCAACCAATCGTTATTATAACACCGCGGTTATTTAAAAACAGTTTATACTTTAAAGCCAGAATATAATCCCTTTCAAAACCATAATATTACGATATCATTTCTTCTTTAAAAACACAAACAATTTATTTTCATATTATTTTATAAAAGCCCAAATCAATGATATCGTTTCCCAAATAAAATTTTCCTTTCCAAAAATTATGTCACTTTTTATTATTTAATATCCCATGTAACCAATATTTTGTTTGTAACTTTCAACATAATTCTTCGAAAATCTATAGTATTTTAAAACCATTATTTTCAAAACTAAATGGTTTGGATATTCAACGGTATGCGAATTAAAAAGGTTTAACTTTACTGTTGCTTTATAAAGAAATAAATTACATGGCTTTCCAAATATTTCTTCTTTTAAAGTTAATCCAAAATCCAAAATATTACTTCAAGTCCCAAAACCATTTCAATTTTATATATATTTATATCCATTTTGAGCATTATATTTCACTAAAGTTGGATTTTTATCCTTTCAAAATCAATATTCTATTAATTAATCTTGACCATTCACATAAAATCCATAATTAATAAGACTTCAATTTCTAGTAAAATATATATATATATAGAATTTTTCCACTTCAAATTATACTAGAATATCCATTTCTATTTATTTTGGGGAAATCCAATTACAAATATCATAACTTAAAATTTCCAACTTTACATTTAAACGTAGGATATAAATTTACCAAACTCCATTTTCTAAATTTCTTCCATTTTCAATAAAGAAATTTATATTCCTTTTAATTTCAAAATTTCAACTTCATAGGTATATAAATATGGAATAAAATATTTATACAATATAAATTTAAGATTTATAAACCGTATTCAATCCAAACCATAGAAATCACATTAAAATAGTTATATATAGACCGCGGTGCCTGTATATAATTTTCTATCCTATGGTCAAGTGATACGGATATTTATCATTTCAATCCGCAATTTAAAAAATAAAACTTTGCGGTTTTATCATTTCAAACCACAATCCCGAATGAAATGTAAAATGTATGCTAACTTGCAGTTTAATGATATCAAATAAAACATCCATTCAACAACACATCCATCATCCAGTCACAAACATCAAGCAATATCAACCAATAACAAAATATGTTTGGGAATATACAACAGGTAATAATTGGCAGTTTAATTCAAATTATATTTATCAACTATAAATCTAACAGTTTATTTTCAGTGATAATTGACATAACTGTTAACTAGCAGTTCTTATGCAAACAATAATTTCTAACAGCCAATTAATACGCAATCAATCAATTTAATTAACAGCTAAATTCAAAAAAATGCAATTCAACAGATATGGGTGAAATAACATGCCAAAAGCTCATAAATAAATTTCTATTCATTTCTAAAATTTATTTAACAAACATAAAAGCTTCTAGTAATTGTGAGTGAGTTAAAACACTCACCTTTTGAATTTAAATCGAATGTAATTCCGATTTAAACCCAAAATTTGACGGTCTCTAAATTTATCCAAACCAGCATCATCAGATCCGGAATTTAATTACGATCCTAACAAAAGAAATTTCGTGTGAAACGGAGTTCGTATGTGAAAGTTATCACAATTAAACGATTTGCAATTGAAATAAAAAAAAATTAAAAATAAACAAAACAAAAATAAAATACCGTGCCACATCCACCTTCCCTCGTGAAAAACGCATATGCTTCTTCTTGATTGCTAACTTTGTTCCGTAATTTTTCTTTTATTTCGATTTACTTTAATTTTCCTCCTTATTATATGAATGTATGTATTTTAAAAGGTTTGAAAGAAAAAGAAGATTTGAAAAAGAAGAATTGAAAAAAAATGATTAAAATAAGAACTGAAAACGGAAGAGAAGATCTAGATTTGAAAAGAAGAAAGTTTGAAATAGAAGTAAATTTGAAGAAGAAGAAGAATATTTGAAGAGAAAGAAAAAAAAAATTAAAATGAGAGATAATAAGGAGCTTTGAGAAAAACAAGAAAAAAGAAGAAGAAGAAGAAGAAGAATAGCATGGAGGCTAGGGTTAGAGTTAGGAGAAACAAAATGTAATAGAAGAATAAGAAGTAGGTTATTTATAAGGTTAGAGTTAGGTTTAGGGACAAATAGATTTGAAAGGAGAGGCTGCTATTAATTAGAAATAAAGTGAATATGAACACTTGGTATTGAAATATAGCAAATATGAACAGTCCTTTTTTTTTTTTAAAGTAGCAGGTATTAAAAAGAGGTATTTATTAATTACAAAGAAAATGAATATGGAGGGACAAAAATAAATGACACGTTTCGTTAGTTTGATTCTAAATTAATTAAGTGCTAGATACAGAAAAATTTGAATACATCATATATATATATTCATACTTTAACTGTGTGACAAAATTGCTAAACTTACATCAAGTACGATTAATTGGTGACAATATATAGGAATAATCAACAATAAATGTGGATGCAATCACATAAGGATCTAATAGGGAAGGAGATAAAAGTAACAACGTTGATTAATTCCACTTTCCCACTTTAGCCAATCCAATTACAAAATTTAAAACTTTATAAAATTTCTCTCCTTTGATTTCTTAAACAATTTTAATAACTAACAACAAGTTCTATGTTAATTCAATCATTAATCATTTCGCCAATTACCAAATTAATTTACAATTATTCGCAATAAATCAAATTATTAAATCATATACTCTTATACTCTCACTTAAATCCAATTAGATAAATAGATTTGATTTCCATTCCAACTCATTTGATTGCAAATAAACTTTTTACCATAAATAAAATTCCAAATTATTAATAACTTTATTCCCATTTCCTTCACACACAAACATCATATTATAAAGGTATATATATTATTCTCCATTGGTTTGCCTTAACTTATTTAAGGTAACCTTACATTAATATCTATTGCTATGTTTTCAAATTATTCTTCCCTCATTCTTCTTTACTAATATTAATTCCACAACTTGTTCAATTTGAAAATCATTATCATATTTTCCAAATGTTACCTTAATTTAACACTTATGTAACGTATTATTAGATTCGTTGCAAGATTTCAATTTCAATCCCCATTTCTTAATATACTCAAATTCTGGACATTTTTATTTCCTTACCCATAAGTGTAACATTTATTGCCAATTCCATCCAAATTTAACAGGTAACCCTTAACAATGTTTTCAATCCAAAGGTTATACTTAAGTTTACGTTGTATTCTACAACTTATCATATTATGAAGAAAATTCACATTATTCCCCAATATTACCTTAATTCATATTAACTTAACATTAAATTTACTCTTCATTCTATTATTAACCTATTAGTATTAAATAGATGAAATTAACATTGGTTTTACACTCTATTACGTAGATATCCTTAAATTTTATCTAAGTTTATATTTACATAATATTCCAACATTAAATTTCATCCAATTTTTTTTTCTTCCTTTTTATTTTAATTAAATCCAATTTCCCTAAAGTTACATTCAAACAAGTAAATTTTGATTTCCAATCAATCATTATACTATAACATTCTTAACATTTTTTCATTACACTACTAAATTCTACCTTGATAAGTTTACGCTTCTATTGCTTTACTTTCACACTTCCGTTAAAATATAAATTAATTCTAAAGTAACGTTTATTGTTGACCCCGCCATTTTAATTACTCATATTTAGATGAACGTTATTTCAAATAAGTTCATTGACTCATTTAAATTAGGTAGTTTATAGTAGTTGTTATCCCACCCTTACAATTATTTCCTACTAACGTGCTACCAACTCCTTTAATTAAAATTTGAATTCCAAACCTTATTTAATATACTAAGTAAGATAAATAACATATATAGATTTCTACCAACTTTCCTTTTCTTGCACCTATGTGTTTATTACTTGACACACCAGTAAATATTACATATACACAATATTCCGTTATCACTTGCCTAACAAGGTTATTATCACTTAAGATCTCACTGCATCCACATTTTCACATTTTCATTTCCTAGTTTCTTTACTTTATTCTACATAATTTATTACAAATGGGATTTTCTTTGGTTTACATCTTATTTGTATTTAACATTTCTCAATCACCAATTCATTTCACTTTAACTGCGGTAAATTGGCGGATAAATTGAATTTGATTCCCAAAATCTAAATTAACAAGAAACAAGGGTAGGTAACATACAATAGTCATTACTCCAAATTCTAGTCACCTAAATAGTCTTTTATTCCTTGCAAATAAATGTTACTATTTATTTTCATAGTACAAATCTCAATGATTATTCCATTTTATATTTGCTTAGGCCATTTATAGTCCACTATACACATCTTCATAAATGGGTAATTTATTCAATTCATTAAGTGTCAATTCTATTAAGCCCTGTTTATAGCTTTATGCATTCTTCTATTACTTTACAAAAGGGAATAACTTTTAAATTCATACACTTAATAACAAAACCGTTATAAATCCAATAAACTTCCAAATCCAAGTTTGTACACATTTTACACAACTATTATGATTTCTCACAAACGTTGCATTTATTAAATGACCATTTATTATAATTTAATTCCCTTAATTGAATCAAATGCTTATTATATATATTTTTCTCATTCTTACCATTCCTTCCCATTATAAATTCATTAACATATTTACACATCTCTATCTTCAAATATTAAATGACCAAACTGATTACAAACACTGTTCTTATCAATTTTCATAAATTGGTTCAGATCTATACCTTTTTCATATGATTAAAGTTTATGTTTCTATTAGACCCCTTTTTCTTCTTTCTACAGACATTAAATTTACTATCTACACTTATTGCATCTTTGTATTAATGAATACCATTCAAATTAATGTTTATACTAACATTCACAAATTTAACATTTATTTGTTTCTTAAAAATTACTTTAAATCAAGTTGTGAAAATTTACATTATCCACATCTATTATCATAAAATTTTATAGTTACACTAAATTGCAACCACTATCAAATTTCTACATTTATTCTTAACCAAGTTAGAAATTATATTAATTCATTTTATTAAATATCATAAATTTAACGGGTCGTTACAATCTCCCCCACTCAAAACTTTTCGTCCCCGAAAAGGAAAAAGAAGGGAGGAGGAAGATTTACAGTGCATCTTATTTCAAATATTAACTTATAAATAATATTTTACTGGATTAATTTCCTTTAATGAAATATACTTGTTTTATAATCATTATATCCTTTAATACTTGAATTATTAAAGTTGGAAAAACACTTTCACAAAATTCTAAGTCCAAAATTTCCTGAAAATTTTGGCAAAGTCTCCTTTGTACGGAGGGACTCTGGAGAAAATATAATATCCAAATATACAAATATATTACACATATTATCCAAATAAAATATCCCAACACGGGAAAATATATAAAATAGCGCTTTATTCGAAATCCGGAAACGTACCTATTTGTCGGACACTATACGTTTTTTATTTTGGAACCAAAAGCAGTAGCAGTTGCTTCCATCACCTGTATTCACTTATGTAGTCTAAAAGTTAAATATTTATATTACAGTGAAATGTTTGGATAGATTCAATCATTCATATCCAATCAAATGCAACAACCATAAATTTTAACAAACAGCACATGCCACCAACAGACAACCATTCAATCAAACAATCAATTTGTTGTTCGGGTTCAAATTCTGAAATTGTACGGAATGAAGAATAACTATCAATTGCATCCGTTACTCAACAGTCTTAGATGGAACAAAGATAGATTATTTGTTCATCCCATAACTCCAAAATTCCTTACCCAACAAACATACATCAACCAAACAATCCAAACCAACACCAAAATAGTTTATTTACATTTATTTCATAATTCAGTGGTTTGATTTTCTTTCCTTCATTTATGGGGAAATTTCTTTGTTTCTTACAAGTTTTATTTTCCAACTATCACAAAATTCATTATATTTGTATTTCCTTTTATTACTTAAGTTTCCTTTTATTACCTAAGTTTATAAAATAAATTCTCATTAATAACAACAAATATTTTGAATATCTTCATTTCCTTACTTCTTCACTTGTAAGATTTCCCTTAAATTCTTAATCTGCTAACATTCATTCTTATAAGTGGAAGTTTTTATTTATCCATTAACTATGAATTGCAGTCATTTAATTTTTCCTACTTTCCATTATATTAGAATAGGGAAGATTAAAACATACTTAAGTCAATAATCATACAATCAATTCTTATTTTGAATTTCATTTTATATACTTAGGTTCATATCATCTATTAATAATTCTTAACCCTTTTTCAGTAAAATTTCAATTATAACCTAAGTTTATACCATTAAATTCTTATTATAACAGTAATTTATTGAATACTTCATTTTTCCTAAATTCCTACTTGTAAAATATTCAATTCCAGTTTCTCATTTAACACTTCAACTTTTATATTTGGGTAAGTTATTTATGTTAAGGAAATTGCAATTGAACTTATACAAGTTTAATCTCCATTCTTTTAATTAAATTTAATGTTTATCCATATTACTCTTTGTCTCATATGTACTCAATTTCTCTTTATAACTTTGCAATAATTCTCTTATTTAAATTAGAGGTTTCAATTCATTTATTACTTAACTTTTATTTTACTAACATAATTTTAAACAATTAATTAATGGAAAATTTTAGAATTAAATTCCGGTCAAATTTCAATTTATTTTGAAATAATAGATAAATAATTTCTTACACTTATATATCTCTAATTATATTTAAAACAATTAAAATTTAAATATTTCAAAATAATCTGCAGTAGAATCTACTACAGTGGCCTTTCCCCTTCGAAACTCGAAAATGAAAGTCGATGATGCGGCCGTCATCACCGAAATTATTTTCCAGCGACAGAGAGGAAAGTACAAAATTTATTCTCTCCAAAATCTTCTTTAAAACAATTCTTCCAAATTATACTAAATATTTATATAAGAAAATACTTATAAACCAAATCATTATATTTCATAAATCCTTTGAAAGCAGATTTTCAAAATCCCGGACTTAAGTTCTAAAATCTCCCATTTGATTTATTATAATTTCAACTTAGCTTCAATTTATTATAAAATATTTTTTTTCTTAACACCCAATCTATAGCAACCAAATATATTATATCTTTATAAAAATATTTTTATATATAGAAAATATAATAGGCAAAATTCTTTCATTCACCTATATTAAAACAAATATTAGTCGGTCTGTCCTATTAAGTGTTTAGAAATCCCTATTGATGACATAGCGTCCCATGCATCAACCAGAATTTATAAATACAAAGCGGAACAGATTAACACAATATAAAAATCTTTTTATTAATACTAACAAATACGCTCTCTCATATATATACACTCAGCGATTCCCATAGGATATTACTACCCTATTAACAAAGAGTCAAACCCCACAAAGCCAAGGTTTATCGCTAAACCAAAGCTCTGATACCAGATGTAACATCCCGCCTTTTCGCACACTTTAAACCAACACACGTACAAATTCAAAGCATACGCAAGGGCGGATAGTTATGGGGTAAATAAGAAAAACAGAGAAGAAATAAAACAAAACAGAATCTCACAGCGGAAGGATAAAATATAATAACAAATATACAGTTCATAAACAGTTTACAAAAGCTTGATTTTACTTATAAAATGAATATCAGAGTTACACATACCAAATACAACAAGGCAGCGGAATAGAAAGAGTGTGTAGTACAATACTATATATATAAAATAATACTGAATCTTCGTCTTCGTCCTCCAAAGCTAAAACCTGCTATCCTGAAACGTTCGGACTGACCCGAGCGAATTTGAAAAGACAAAAACACTCGAGTCAGACTAGAAAATCTTATGTGAGTTAAATAAACAGAAATAAATATGAATACAGTAACTCAAGAGATGCTCGGGATTTACATCTCCTAAGGATCCGTTAAACTATTTACTATGTAGTATATTGCGCTATTATAATAGTGTCTAATTGTAAAATAAACTTACTTTTAAATAGCGTTAAGGCTTTACATTTTCCACCTTAACACGTAAAATGCCAACAGTCTATACAGTACCGTAATACCTCCTGATCGGGAAGCTACCAGAGGATACTCCATAGGTACGACACAAATAGAAACTCGTAGTAAAGGCTCGATATGGTAGGTGACACGGCACAACTAGGCAATGCCAGGGTAGATATACCAATTGCTATCCAGGCTGGTGGAAACGCGTAGCCGCAGTTACCGCCCACCTCGGACTAACTCCCCAAAAATCAAAATATAGAAGTGGCCACTGAATCAAATCCAAGTCAAAGTATAATATCGAAGAGGAGCGTCCGATCAGAGGAATGACCTCATTGGCCTGAGAATCGCTCCTGTTTTAGCCACCTTATGCCAACTCACGGGAGTTGGGTCCACGTATTTACCTTACAGGAAACGTCGCCACCACCTACTTCATTCTGGAATCTCCACCGCGTACACGGTTAGTCAAAGTGGTTTTCGATATCGACAGAGAGTATGTCCATATCCGATCCCGGTCTCTTTGCCAACCAATCGTTATTATAACACCGCGGTTATTTAAAAACAGTTTATACTTTAAAGCCAGAATATAATCCCTTTCAAAACCATAATATTACGATATCATTTCTTCTTTAAAAACACAAACAATTTATTTTCATATTATTTTATAAAAGCCCAAATCAATGATATCGTTTCCCAAATAAAATTTTCCTTTCCAAAAATTATGTCACTTTTTATTATTTAATATCCCATGTAACCAATATTTTGTTTGTAACTTTCAACATAATTCTTCGAAAATCTATAGTATTTTAAAACCATTATTTTCAAAACTAAATGGTTTGGATATTCAACGGTATGCGAATTAAAAAGGTTTAACTTTACTGTTGCTTTATAAAGAAATAAATTACATGGATTTCCAAATATTTCTTCTTTTAAAGTTAATCCAAAATCCAAAATATTACTTCAAGTCCCAAAACCATTTCAATTTTATATATATTTATATCCATTTTGATCATTATATTTCACTAAAGTTGGATTTTTATCCTTTCAAAATCAATATTCTATTAATTAATCTTGACCATTCACATAAAATCCATAATTAATAAGACTTCAATTTCTAGTAAAATATATATATATATATATATATATATATATATATATATATAGAATTTTTCCACTTCAAATTATACTAGAATATCCATTTCTATTTATTTTGGGGAAATCCAATTACAAATATCATATCTTAAAATTTCCAACTTTACATTTAAACATAGGATATAAATTTACCAAACTCCATTTTCTAAATTTCTTCCATTTTCAATAAAGAAATTTATATTCCTTTTAATTTCAAAATTTCAACTTCATAGGTATATAAATATGGAATAAAATATTTATACAATATAAATTTAAGATTTATAAACCGTATTCAATCCAAACCATAGAAATCACATTAAAATAGTTATATATAGACCGCGGTGCCTGTATATAATTTTCTATCCTATGGTCAAGTGATACGGATATTTATCATTTCAATCCGCAATTTAAAAAATAAAACTTTGCGGTTTTATCATTTCAAACCACAATCCCGAATGAAATGTAAAATGTATGCTAACTTGCAGTTTAATGATATCAAATAAAACATCCATTCAACAACACATCCATCATCCAGTCACAAACATCAAGCAATATCAACCAATAACAAAATATGTTTGGGAATATACAACAGGTAATAATTGGCAGTTTAATTCAAATTATATTTATCAACTATAAATCTAACAGTTTATTTTCAGTGATAATTGACATAACTGTTAACTAGCAGTTCTTATGCAAACAATAATTTCTAACAGCCAATTAATACGCAATCAATCAATTTAATTAACAGCTAAATTCAAAAAAATGCAATTCAACGGATATGGGTGAAATAACATGCCAAAATCTCATAAATAAATTTCTATTCATTTCTAAAATTTATTTAACAAACATAAAAGCTTCTAGTAATTGTGAGTGAGTTAAAACACTCACCTTTTGAATTTAAATCGAATGTAATTCCGATTTAAACCCAAAATTTGACGGTCTCTAAATTTATCCAAACCAGCGTCATCAGATCCGGAATTTAATTACGATCCTAACAAAAGAAATTTCGTGTGAAACGGAGTTCGTATGTGAAAGTTATCACAATTAAACGATTTGCAATTGAAATAAAAAAAATTAAAAATAAACAAAACAAAAATAAAATACCGTGCCACATCCACCTTCCCTCGTGAAAAACGCATATGCTTCTTCTTGATTGCTAACTTTGTTCCGTAATTTTTCTTTTATTTCGATTTACTTTAATTTTCCTCCTTATTATATGAATATATGTATTTTAAAAGGTTTGAAAGAAAAAGAAGATTTGAAAAAGAAGAATTGAAAAGAAATGATTAAAATAAGAACTGAAAACGGAAGAGAAGATCTAGATTTGAAAAGAAGAAAGTTTGAAATAGAAGTAAATTTGAAGAAGAAGAAGAAGAATATTTGAAGAGAAAGAAAAAAAAAATTAAAATGAGAGATAATAAGGAGCTTTGAGAAAAACAAGAAAAAAGAAGAAGAAGAAGAAGAAGAATAGCATGGAGGCTAGGGTTAGAGTTAGGAGAAACAAAATGTAATAGAAGAATAAGAAGTAGGTTATTTATAAGGTTAGAGTTAGGTTTAGGGACAAATAGATTTGAAAGGAGAGGCTGCTATTAATTAGAAATAAAGTGAATATGAACACTTGGTATTGAAATATAGCAAATATGAACAGTCCTTTTTTTTTTTTAAAGTAGCAGGTATTAAAAAGAGGTATTTATTAATTAGAAAGAAAATGAATATGGAGGGACAAAAATAAATGACACGTTTCGTTAGTTTGATTCTAAATTAATTAAGTGCTAGATACAGAAAAATTTGAATACATCATATATATATATTCATACTTTAACTGTGTGACAAAATTGCTAAACATACATCAAGTACGATTAATTGGTGACAATATATAGGAATAATCAACAATAAATGTGGATGCAATCACATAAGGATCTAATAGGGAAGGAGATAAAAGTAACAACGTTGATTAATTCCACTTTCCCACTTTAGCCAATCCAATTACAAAATTTAAAACTTTATAAAATTTCTCTCCTTTGATTTCTTAAACAATTTTAATAACTAACAACAAGTTCTATGTTAATTCAATCATTAATCATTTCGCCAATTACCAAATTAAATTACAATTATTCGCAATAAATCAAATTATTAAATCATATACTCTTATACTCTCACTTAAATCCAATTAGATAAATAGATTTGATTTCCATTCCAACTCATTTGATTGCAAATAAACTTTTTACCATAAATAAAATTCCAAATTATTAATAACTTTATTCCCATTTCCTTCACACACAAACATCATATTATAAAGGTATCTATATTATTCTCCATTGGTTTGCCTTAACTTATTTAAGGTAACCTTACAGTAATATCTATTGCTATGTTTTCAAATTATTCTTCCCTCATTCTTCTTTACTAATATTAATTCCACAACTTGTTCAATTTGAAAATCATTATCATATTTTCCAAATGTTACCTTAATTTAACACTTATGTAACGTATTATTAGATTCGTTGCAAGATTTCAATTTCAATCCCCATTTCTTAATATACTCAAATTCTGGACATTTTTATTTCCTTACCCATAAGTGTAACATTTATTGCCAATTCCATCCAAATTTAACAGGTAACCCTTAACAATGTTTTCAATCCAAAGGTTATACTTAAGTTTACGTTGTATTCTACAACTTATCATATTATGAAGAAAATTCACATTATTCCCCAATATTACCTTAATTCATATTAACTTAACATTAAATTTACTCTTCATTCTATTATTAACCTATTAGTATTAAATAGATGAAATTAACATTGGTTTTACACTCTATTACGTAGATATCCTTAGATTTTATCTAAGTTTATATTTACATAATATTCCAACATTAAATTTCATCCAATTTTTTTTTCTTCCTTTTTATTTTAATTAAATCCAATTTCCCTAAAGTTACATTCAAACAAGTAAATTTTGATTTCCAATCAATCATTATACTATAACATTCTTAACATTTTTTCATTACACTACTAAATTCTACCTTGATAAGTTTACGCTTCTATTGCTTTACTTTCACACTTCCGTTAAAATATAAATTAATTCTAAAGTAACGTTTATTGTTGACCCCGCCATTTTAATTACTCATATTTAGATGAACGTTATTTCAAATAAGTTCATTGACTCATTTAAATTAGGTAGTTTATAGTAGTTGTTATCCCACCCTTACAATTATTTCCTACTAACGTGCTACCAACTCCTTTAATTAAAATTTGAATTCCAAACCTTATTTAATATACTAAGTAAGATAAATAACATATATAGATTGCTACCAACTTTCCTTTTCTTGCACCTATGTGTTTATTACTTGACACACCAGTAAATATTACATATACACAAAATTCCGTTATCACTTGCCTAACAAGGTTATTATCACTTAAGATCTCACTGCATCCACATTTTCACATTTTCATTTCCTAGTTTCTTTACTTTATTCTACATAATTTATTACAAATGGGATTTTCTTTGGTTTACATCTTATTTGTATTTAACATTTCTCAATCACCAATTCATTTCACTTTAACTGCGGTAAATTGGCGGATAAATTGAACTTGATTCCCAAAATCTAAATTAACAAGAAACAAGGGTAGGTAACATACAATAGTCATTACTCCAAATTCTAGTCACCTAAATAGTCTTTTATTCCTTGCAAATAAATGTTACTATTTATTTTCATAGTACAAATCTCAATGATTATTCCATTTTATATTTGCTTAGGCCATTTATAGTCCACTATACACATCTTCATAAATGGGTAATTTATTCAATTCATTAAGTGTCAATTCTATTAAGCCCTGTTTATATCTTTATGCATTCTTCTATTACTTTACAAAAGGGAATAACTTTTAAATTCATACACTTAATAACAAAACCGTTATAAATCCAATAAACTTCCAAATCCAAGTTTGTACATATTTTACACAACTATTATGATTTCTCACAAACGTTGCATTTATTAAATGACCATTTATTATAATTTAATTCCCTTAATTGAATCAAATGCTTATTATATATATTTTTCTCGTTCTTACCATTCCTTCCCATTATAAATTCATTAACATATTTACACATCTCTATCTTCAAATATTAAATGACCAAACTGATTACAAACACTGTTCTTATCAATTTTCATAAATTGGTTCAGATCTATACCTTTTTCATATGATTAAAGTTTATGTTTCTATTAGACCCCTTTTTCTTCTTTCTACAGACATTAAATTTACTATCTACACTTATTGCATCTTTGTATTAATGAATACCATTCAAATTAATGTTTATACTAACATTCACAAATTTAACATTTATTTGTTTCTTAAAAATTACTTTAAATCAAGTTGTGAAAATTTACATTATCCACATCTATTATCATAAAATTTTATAGTTACACTAAATTGCAACCACTACCAAATTTCTACATTTATTCTTAACCAAATTAGAAATTATATTAATTCATTTTATTAAATATCATAAATTTAACGGGTCGTTACAGTAGTTCATGAAGCTACTATGAAAATATATCAGAGTAAAATAAAATACAACAAAATAAATAAAGTATAACAGAAGTCTCAAGATGATAACCAAGTACAAGCTGAATACAATACTGGAATCAACAGGATAACTAGGGTGAATTAGAGAAACAAGGCAAGCAGATAATCTCCAGCGATTCCAATCTCCAGGAAGTGGAAATCCAAATCTGTGAATAACTCAGGCTGACCCGAGCGTAAACAAAAATACAAACACTCGAGTCAGAACAATATATACTTATATAATGTAAAGCAACTCAAGTGAACTGTAAAAAGGTACAAGTAACTTGAAGGATGCCTGGGACCGCCCATCCTCTAAGGATCCGTTAAACTATTTACTATATTGTAATATTGCGCTATTATAATAACGTTTATAGTAAAATAAACTTACTTTTAAATAGCGTTCTGGGCAACCCATATCACCCTTCACACATAATAGTCCCAGCAGTCCATCCATTATCATGACATCTCCACATCGGGTGGCTGTCAGAGGATACCACACGGGCTACGGGAGAAAAACAAACTCGTAGTAAAGGCTCGGTATGGTAGGTGACACGGCACACAAGGCAATGTCAGGGTAGATATACCAATTACGCACATGGGTTGGTGGTAACGCAGCAGCCACATACACCCACCTCGGAACACACTCCCATATCAAAATCAGAGGATGGCCATCTAATGAATCACAAGTAAGAGTATAAAATCGAAGGAATGTGTCCGATCGGAGGAATGACCTCACTAGGCCCGAGATGGCTCCTGTTTTAGCCACCTTATGCCAACTCACGGGAGTTGGGTCCACGTAATATACCTGAAGAATGTCGCCACCATCCTACTTCATTTTGGAATCTACACCGCGTACACAGTTGTTAAAGTGGTTTTCGGTATCGACAAAGAGTATGCTAGATATCCGATCCTGGTATCTTTAACAACCAATCGTTATTATAACCCATGGTTATAATTTTAAAATATAATATTTTATACTTCAAAATAAAATATCATTTCAAATCCAAATCTTTATCAAAATAAAGATTAAATCATTTCCAAACCATTTCAATATATCAAAATGGCATATCCTTTCAAAACTTCCTTTTCAAATCATTTCAATATATCGAAATATCATATCCTTTCAAAACTTCACTACAAATCATTTTAATATCACAATATCATTTCAAAGATAGTTTATACTTCGAAAACCTAAAATCATTTTTTTTTAATTTCAAAACTATATTTATTTCAAAAACAATATCATTTCCATTCCAAACATATATTCACTTTTTAAAATAGTTTATACTTTCAAAGTTATAACTCTTTCGAAACCAAAACATTGAAATCATTACTTTAAAAATCATACACTTGCAATCATCCTTTAATTCTATACATTTACAAATTTATTAAATTAAACCCAAATTTCAATTTCAATTTAATTTAATTCAAACCATCATTTTCAATTCAAATTCAGTTTACTAACAAACCATTTCAAATCTTATCAAATTTAGATATAGGTTTAATCCACAAAATACAATATTCAATCTTTAGTATATTTCAATGTTTGAATATCCCACCTTTCATAAATCCAATATCATTTAAATAAACTCAAATGATATATACTTCAAATATTCATTTATCAAATAAATTAAATAAATCAGAAATCAAATATCCTTTCAAAATATCAAAATGTCAAATATTATTCAAAACATCATTCATTTTTATTCATTTAAATAACTTTTAAATCCCTTCATTTTATTTAGGAATTAATTAGCATTTCAAACTTACGTTTCAAAGATTTTATATCAAAAATTAAATCTCTCCATTTAAATCATTTAAAGTCAATTCCTTATATTTATTAATTAAATATTAAATTTCCAAAACTTAAATCCTTCCATTTAAAGCCATATAAATGTCTCTTCGTTATCTTTAGAAATTTAACATTTAATTCCAAAATTTTATCATTTTTCCAAAGATTATTTTTTCCATAAAAGTTATTAAAACAAAAAATATATAGTTTCCGTAGCACATAGAAATGCTACGTAAAGTTATAGTTTAAAATAGTTGGTTTGACAAAAGACAGTGTTTAAGTGCTATAATAGATTTCCTTTAAATTTCAAATAACTTAAATGTTAAGTTTAACCACTATAACATTTACAAAGTGCTATAACAGCCTTTATTTCAATTTAACTTTTTAGTTCATTTAAAACAACTACAACATTTACAAAATGCTGAAATACCCTTACATTACATTTCAAAAATGCTGTTAAATCAAATTCAAGGCTTCAATACAAATTTCGCCAACAGTTAATTTTAATTTAAACCATTTAACTTATAAAATCATAAAATTTCACATTTTAAAATCATCATTTCAATACTCTTATTTTTATGATTTTTATAAAGTTAAATTTCATCCAAAAATTAAATTTTAACATAATTTCTTATTTAAATTAAAGTATCAAATCCCATTTCTTTAATTAATTTTATTACTTAACCATTAAGTTTTAAATTACCAAATTATAACTTATTTCTATTTATTTTACTTAATGAAAATGTCATTTTTAACAAAAGTTCAAAATTTCCCACAATAAGTTATTTTTCAAAATTTTGACTCAAAACATTCATTTATTCACATTTTCATTTATTCAAAAATCACTTTTATTTTTATGAAAAATCATTTTATTCATTTTAATTCAAAATATTATACTTTTACTTTTAAAAATAATTTTAAAACATTCCAGAAAATAATTTATAACTCACGGGTCTGTATATAGTTTTCTAGCCTAGGTCAAGTGATACAGATGTATATCATTTCAATCCGCAGTTTACAAAGAAAACCCGGGTTCTATCACTTCAAACCCGCAGTCCCAAGTAAAATGAATGATTTTGAAAACCACTCAGGCCTATCATTTCGGCCCATAACGATTATCCCCTATTCTAAAGTTCGTTCGAGTATGTATCATTTCAACCCATAGTGATTCTAGTCTACAGGGAACTGGCAATGGTGATAACTGATACAAATAACAGAATAACATATAATAATAGTGACATATGATATAACAGATGTAATAACATGTGCAAATGGCATATGATAATAGTATAGCAATTATAATAGGATGATATGCATTACAGATTCAAGAGATGTCAGTTTATCAACTACATAGGTACATATTAGTCAGGTGAGATTAACTCACATGTTAAAAGCTAAAGTGTGACGCCTCACCTCTATACCCACGCTAGCCAAGAACATTACGGAGTAATGCTGTCAACTAGCACGGAGAATAAGGCTGTTGAGGAGCGGCCATCCGTGTAATTGCTTTGCGCGAGCATCGATATGTCAGATAGTATAGCATGCAATTCTTTTCAAGTGGAAATCCGACATGCCGACACAAACTCAAAGCTACTACACAGTGGCTATAATGTCTTCGGAAACAAATACAGAAATAAACATAACATAAATCAGTCACAGATAATTCATATCACAAAGGCGGAAATAGATATGAATATTACACATGAAAGTGTACATCAGAGTAGTGGTCAAAAGGATCCACAATAATACAAAGGAATAGATACAAGTGCAAGACAAAAGAATAAGTATACATCATAGAGTCTGTATCTCAAATGTATACAACAAAACAACAAAACTAAAGTAGTTAGCCAAAAGATCAGATGATAGTCCGATAAGGAGTCAAGCAGAAGCACCTGTAACATCTCGGTCTGACCCAAATATTATTTAATAAGAAAATAATAAACGGATCAGTCTAGCTATAAATATCAGATGAAGTGATATATAATAAGAGATATGACATAAACATATAATAATCACAATGCCAAGCTGTGATAAATAAGTAATTGAAAATCAACAAGAGATTAATCAATATCACAATAATCTACTCAAGATAAAAAGGAATGTCATACTCCTAATTTCATTCACCAAGCCACAATAAATGACATATATATCAATGCCCATCGTAAAAGTTGGTGAAACATAAATTCCAGAAATCAACACACGAAATCCAGAAATCACAAAAAGGTCTGTGTGAGTGAAATCACACAAGTGGTGTCTAGGCTAACCGAAAAGGTATGTGTGAATGGAATCACACAAGTGGTGTCTAGCCTAACCAAAAAGCATAAAGGTATGTGTGAATGGAATCACATAAGTGGTGTCTAGGCTAACCGAAAAGGTATGTGTGAATGGAATCACACAAGTGGTGTCTAGCCTAACCAAAAAGCACAAAAGTATGTGTGAATGGAATCACACAAGTGGTGTCTAGGCTAACCGAAAAGGTATGTGTGAATGGAATCACACAAATGGTGTCTAGCCTAACCAAACGCAAACAAAGAGACATCGCACATTGCTAGTCTAAACCATAAAGATGATCGTCATGATCAACGAGAAGTGTCAATTACAATAAGCTAGTAAATATATGAGCTTAGCTTCATGTCGCATAACCACTGGCTTAACTTAAATATTTACGAACAAATTGTAGATTTCCACTAGAAAATTGTCACAAGGGTTTCAATCGAACAAGTCCAAAAATTAACCAACGAAGTAAACGCAAGCATTCATACCACTTGTTTTACTAAGTCGTTTAATTAGATTTCTCATACGAGTGAGGTAAAGGTTTGTATATACTAATAGATTGGAAAACGGTTTAAGAAAACGAGCTTTGTAATAAAATAGTATTGAAATCGTTTGAGGAAAGGGTTTTAATATTTACTACTAGTATAGAAAACCTTTATATTTTTAAAGTGAAAAAACACAAAGAAGATTGTAGGAACAATCGGGCATAAAATTTCACATTCGAAGACGTGAATAAAATCCAAAGAAATCGATATAAAATCCATCAAAGTTGATATATCTAGAATTCCCAAAGAAAAGATCATCAAAGTCGATAATAAATGACAACAACAAAAGGGAGGCAACACGAATCGATTAAAGTTGAATATTCAAATGGATTAGCAAAATAGGCTAATCTGGCAAAAACCATCAGGTCGGTCGACCGGACTCCCTGAGTCGGTCGACCGAACCAAAGGCTGGAGACCTCTCGGGACAGCAGGTCGGTCGACTGGGCTCCCTGAGTCGGTCGACCGAACCCTAAAACAGAAAGTGCTTATGCACTTGGAAGCAGGTCGGTCGACCGGACCAGAGGGGTCGGTCGGCCGAACCTGTTTCCAGCTTCATCCATGCCTATTACAAATGAGGTTCAATCTTGACCAAAATTGCATTCGCACGAGCAATGGCGCTAAGGGATTATGCCAATCGACTACCCGGCCCTATAAGCTCCTCGATGCGTCACCCAAAACATGTTCAAACATCAAAGTTAGGATTTTTAACGAATTGAACTCAAAACACTAAAAATTGGAATATTCACAAAAGCAATCCAAATCAAACTCAAATGCACATGAATAAGTGTTAGGAATTCATACCTAACAATAGAAGAGAATTATAAGCATAGATGTGAGATTAAAAATCTCACCTTTGAACCCAAACGAATGAAGAAGATGCTATGAAGCAATGGCAAGAACAAGCACTCTTCAATTCCAACTCAACAAGCTTGAATCTAAGCTTAAAAGAGAAACATTCCCTAAATTAGGTTTAGGAAATTTATAAAATCAAAGAGAGAATGAGTTGGAGAAGAAGAAGAGGAAGCTTACCAATGGGTTTTCTTGAACCTTGGAGCTAGGAGATGGATTTGCAAAGGAAGCTAGGGCTTGGAGTTTTAATTTCCACTCTCCACCTCCATTGTTGTAAAAGCTTGAAGAGTTAGGAATTAGAAATGAAGTGAATGAAGAGGAGAGGGGTTGGAACTGAATACATAAGTGGTTAATTGGCTCAGCCCAAACCAAAGCCCTAAGTGAAAAGTAGCAAAAATCAACTTTCTCCAAACATATCGAAGCTTATACTCAAAAAGGTCGCAAACGGCATTTTAAACTCAATGGGAGTGGTCCCGAGTCCTAATTCGACCGTATGCAAAAAGTAGCTTTTCGGACTAAATTCCGACGAACGGTGAAATATTTAAATAAAATATTTAAATAAATAATCGATAAATATGCGGGTTGTTATAGACTCCCTCCTTAAAGAAATTGCGTCCTCGCAATTCTTAAGAAGAAAATAAGAAGTAACAACCATAGAAGCATATCAACACAAAAGAAATTTGAAATAGGAAGTTCACCATAAAGAGCACGAAAGAGTAAGTCCAAACGGGTTCGCTCGATGAATTCTCAAGATTCCCAAGAGCAATCCTTAGGATTTGGGAACCATTGAACTCTCACAAGAAGAACATCTTTATTTCGAAGGTGCTCAACCTCCGAAGCAATGATGCGGATGGAATGTTGCTCATAAGTCAAATCTGGTGAAACTTCAATTTCCACAATATCACCGCGCACAAGAATAAAAACCGGAAACATAAAAGCATTTCCGTAGATAAAAGACGTGGAGAACGTCAAGAATAGCAGAAAATCGAGCTGGTGCAACGACGTAGTGTAATAAAAGTACGCCCGAGAAACCAGAAACTCAAATAATTTGGAACATCAACGTAGTACAAAAACGGTACGCCCAATGAACCAAAGCTCGAATAATTTCGGAACACTGATGTAGTACAAAAGCTGTACGTCCAATGAGCCGATAAACCGGAACAACGATGTAATAAAATAATGGTACATCCATTGATCCAGATAAGACGGAACATCGATGTAGTATAATAACAGTACATCCGATGAACCGAACACCATAAAAGAACATCAGACGCGAGTCCATAAAAGAAACGAGATGAAACTCAATAAAACGAAGTACATCAAAACGTCTGATGAACTTGATAAAAAGATAATTCCATTCAGACATCATCAAAGAATCAACACCTTGTTGCCTACGACAAAACGTATTGGCAACATGATTTCCCCTTCGGGAATAGAAAGAATATCCAGATCATCGGATGCTAGGAACACGAGTCAACATGAAGTTCCTTAAGAGAACATAGATATTCCAAAGATTTATGATCGAGGTGGAGAACAAATTTCTCCCCCAAAAATAATGATGCCAAATTCCAAAAGTAAAAACAATAGCCGCGAGCACTAGATCATGAGTGGCATATCTAGTCTCGATAAGCTATAATGATTTAGAAGCACAAGTGATAGCATGTTCTCCTTTGCAAGAGAATGACATCTAAACCAATACGACTAGTATCGGTACAAATAGCAAAGTCTTGGTTCCCCTCCAGGAATCACAAGAATAAGAGTATTAAAAAGAAAGAATTTCTTTTAAATAATCTCCTTTCCTGAAAAGTTTAGACTTTCAAATTACATTTATCATTATGTAATAATCTTTCTAGAAAAATTTACTATTTTCAAGTTAATATACTATGTCTGATTGTCTCATCAAAGCGTTTAGGAAATTCCTATCGATAACGTTGATCAAGCGCATCGACCAAAATTCTTAAAGCACTCAACGGGCAATACAATCACAAAATCATCTTTTATAGGATAAATAAATCTCTTAAAAAGTTTTAAGAATATTCTTTGTTCGTTTCAAGAACAAAAATCCAGTTTTACTTATAAATAAATCTTACGAAAAAGATTTGCAAAATTTTAAATTACTATTTTCATCCAAAATCAATAAATACAAGAATGGAGTCATCGAGATATTCATAGAATATTCGATCTATAAAATGGATGAAATAAGTAGGACAAACTGAATGACAAAATAAGTCATTCATAAGAATCATAACGAGTGTGGAATGCGGTAATACTTCCGCAACTCGTAGCAAATGAAAACCGGTGGTAAAGTCAAACTGAAAAGACCTTAGCACCGCACAAAAGATATTGCTTAGGTGATGATCCTAAGACAAGCTCAAAATACCAGAAAATTTCTCAAACTACATGAATGAGAGAAATAACACTTTCCTTATAAGTGAGCTTAAGGAATAAAATGATGCCATCGAATTGGAATCAAAATCATAAAGGAAAAATAGAAATCTGTTTAACAGATTGAAAATGTCGAAGATGAATAGTCCACTCGAAAAATAGGATACGGGCTTCACAATGATTAAGCCGATCCTTTCAAACAAATCAATTCCGAAGCCTAAGTAAAAATATCGGCTCGAAAAGAAAAGTCTCATAAAATAATTTCGACATCAATAAAAAAAAACAAATTGAGTGTTGCGGATCTACCATCCGGATTCGCAATCCTCAAAGAAGTCGACAAGCCCAAAATATTTTCAAAGAAAAAGAATCAACAAGTTCTTTTGATATAAAATAGTGAGATGGAACCCATATCAAAAAGAACTCAAATAAGAAGATCACGAAATAAAACAATGCCATCAAGGATTGAGTGAAAAGTACCTTGACTAAGAGAAGAGTTGCTAGGGGCTTGCACAATATTTAGCTTTCTCATGTCCTTGTTCAAAAGTTTGGGACACGCATATAAAAGATGACCCGGTTTCTTGCAATAGCGACAAGAATGTGGTTTTGGACACATATTCGCATAGTGTTTCATAGAATTACAATTGTAGCATCCTCCACGATTAGGGATTGGAGTCTTTGCTACAAAAGTAGTTTGCTTCACTCTCTTATTGGGATTAAGGCTCTTGAACTTAATATGCCTCTTCCTGGAAGTCCCAATATCACAAACACTTCCTTCACCAACCTCTCCATGAAGAAGAGTAACATCCACAAGCTGATTGAAAGAAACTTCAAGTTTCAAAGGTAGAACCATTTCGGGGTTCTTACTCAAAGCATAGATAAACTCTTGATTCTTTACAAGGTCCAAAAGTTGTTGAGTAGACATGAATACTCCATCTTGGGGAGTAGCACTAGATTGACCGGCGCTGGGACGGCCTGGTCTAACCATTTCTCTTCCTTAAGAAAGAAAGAAGGAAGAAGAAGAAGGTTATTCACAAATGAATATCAAGCAATCTTGATAGATAAAACAAGGAATCATAAAGAAAATAGGATGAATCGGTTCGAAGACTCGAATTAAATCTTAAAGCACGACTCCTAAGAAAGACTTAGGACATGATCCTTGCTAAATTATTCAATATTGTTCCGAAGTTTGGCTCTGATACCAAGCTGTGACGCCCCACCTCCATACCCACGCTAGCCAAGAACATTACGGAGTAATGCTGTCAACTAGCACGGAGAATAAGGCTGTTGAGGAGCGACCATCCGTGTAATTGCTTTGCGCGAGCATCGATATGTCAGATAGTATAACATGCAATTCCTTTTCAAGTGGAAATCCGACATTCCGACACAAACTCAAAGCTACTACACAGTGGCTATAATGTCTTCGGAAACAAATATAGAAATAAACATAACATAAATCAGTCACAGATAATTCATATCACAAAGGCGGAAATAGACATGAATATTACACATGAAAGTGTACATCAGAGTAGTGGTCAAAAGGATCCACAATAATACAAAGGAATAGATACAAGTGCAAGACAAAAGAATAAGTATACATCATAGAGTCTGTATCTCAAATGTATACAACAAAACTACTAAACTAAAGTAGTTAGCCAAAAGATCAGATGATAATCCGATAAGGAGTCAAGCAGAAGCACCTGTAACATCTCGGTCTGACCCGAGTATTATTTAATAAGAAAATAATAAACTGATCAGTCTAGCTATAAATATCAGATGAAGTGATATATAATAAGAGATATGACATAAACATATAATAATCACAATGCCAAGCTGTGATAAATAAGTAATTGAAAATCAACAAGAGATTAATCAATATCACAATAATATACTCAAGATAAAAAGGAATGTCATACTCCTAATTTCATTCACCAAGCCACAATAAATGACATATATATCAATGCCCATCGTAAAAGTTGGTGAAACATAAATTCCAGAAATCAACACACGAAATCCAAAAATCACAAAAAGGTATGTGTGAGCGGAATCACACAAGTGGTGTCTAGGCTAACCGAAAAGGTATGTGTGAATGGAATCACACAAGTGGTGTCTAGCCTAACCAAAAAGCATAAAGGTATGTGTGAATGGAATCACACAAGTGGTGTCTAGGCTAACCGAAAAGGTATGTGTGAATGGAATCACACAAGTGGTGTCTAGCCTAACCAAAAAGCATAAAGGTATGTGTGAATGGAATCACACAAGTGGTGTCTAGGCTAACCGAAAAGGTATGTGTGAATGGAATCACACAAATGGTGTCTAGCCTAACCAAACACAAACAAAGAGACATTGCACATTGCTAGTCTAAACCATAAAGATGATCGTCATGATCAACGAGAAGTGTCAATTACAATAAGCTAGTAAATATATGAGCTTAGCTTCATGTCCCATAACCACTGGCTTAACTTAAACATTTACGAACAAATTGTAGATTTCCACTAGAAAATTGTCACAAGGGTTTCAATCGAACAAGTCCAAAAATTAACCAACGAAGTAAACGCAAGCGTTTCATACCACTTGTTTTACTAAGTCATTTAATTAGATTTCTCATATGAGTGAGGTAAAGGTTTGTATATACTAATAGATTGGAAAACAGTTTAAGAAAACGAGCTTTGTAATAAAATAGTATTGAAATCGTTTGAGGAAAGGGTTTTAATATTTACTACTAGTATAGAAAACCTTTATATTTTTAAAGTGACAAAACACAAAGAAGATTGTAGGAACAATCGGGCATAAAAATTCACATTTGAAGACGTGAATAAAATCCAAAGAAATCGATATAAAATCCATCAAAGTGGATATATCTAGAATTCCCAAAGAAAAGGTCATCAAAGTCGATAATAAATGACAACAACAAAAGGGAGGCAACACGAATCGATTAAAGTTGAATATTCAAACGGATTAGCAAAATAGGCTAATCTGGCAAAAACCATCAGGTCGGTCGACCGGACTCCCTGAGTCGGTCGACCGAACCAAAGGCTGGAGACCTCTCGGGACAGCAGGTCGGTCGACTGGGCTCCCTGAGTCGGTCGACCGAACCCTAAAACAGAAAGTGCTTATGCACTTGGAAGCAGGTCGGTCGACCGGACCAGAGGGGTCGGTCGGTCGAACCTGTTTCCAGCTTCATCCATGCCTATTACAAATGAGGTTCAATCTTGACCAAAATTGCATTCGCACGAGCAACGGCGCTAAGGGATTATGCCAATCGACTACCCGGCCCTATAAGCTCCTCGATGCGTCACCCAAAACATGTTCAAACATCAAAGTTAGGATTTTTAACGAATTGAACTCAAAACACTAAAAATTGGAATATTCACAAAAGCAATCCAAATCAAACTCAAATGCACATGAATAAGTGTTAGGAATTCATACCTAACAATAGAAGAGAATTATAAGCATAGATGTGAGATTAAAAATCTCACCTTTGAACCCAAACGAATGAAGAAGATGCTATGAAGCAATGGCAAGAACAAGCACTCTTCAATTCCAACTCAACAAGCTTGAATCTAAGCTTAAAAGAGATACATTCCCTAAATTAGGTTTAGGAAATTTCTGAAATCAAAGAGAGAATGAGTTGGAGAAGAAGAAGAGGAGGCTTACCAATGGGTTCTCTTCAACCTTGGAGCTAGGAGATGGATTTGCAAAGGAAGCTAGGGCTTGGATTTTTAATTTCCACTCTCCACCTCCATTGTTGTAAAAGCTTGAAGAGTTAGGAATTAGAATGAAGTGAATGAAGAGGAGAGGGGTTGGAACTGAATACATAAGTGGTTAATTGGCTCAGCCCAAACCAAAGCCCTAAGTGAAAAGTAGCAAAAATCAACTTTCTCCAAACATATCGAAGCTTATACTCAAAAAGGTCGCAAACGGCATTTTAAACTCAATGGGAGTGGTCCCGAGTCCTAATTCGACCGTATGCAAAAAGTAGCTTTTCGGACTAAATTCCGACGAACGGTGAAATATTTAAATAAAATATTTAAATAAATAATCGATAAATATGCGGGTTGTTACATAAAGAGAGCCAACAAAGCACACAACAGTGACTCTATGAAGGAACGACAACTCGAATATGACTGAAGAATGGAGGGCCAAAGCTAATTGACATGTTCAAACATTTAAACAAAACAATACAACATATAAGTTACAAAACAATGTAACATTCAGTAACACTAGAAATCAATTTCCAAAACAAAGTCAAATGGTGGACGCCTGGCCTTGCCCATAGGACCTAGGGCCGAACCCTTTTGTAGCCTTGAAATGATTATGTTGCTTTGTAATATAATTTTTGTTGCACCTATACTCCATCACCTTTTGCACCATGATGGCTGACCCTGTTTGAACCAAACCAGACCTTAGCGCATGCCATGGCCGTGCTAAATCCATCCCTTGCTAGTCCATGTGAAGTTGAGAGGCGATGTGGCAGAGGGTGATGGTCAGATTTATGCTGGTGGTGGTGGAGGAAGTGGTGGCCAAAGGTAGGTGAAGTGGTGGAATACACATGACAAGCTCGGCCTAGGGTATATGGTGATGTTTGGTACAACTTTGTGATGATCTTAAGCCATAGTGTGGTCGGCCTGAGGGGGTGATGATCTGGAGGTGGTGTTGGTCAGAGGGGATGGTTGTGGAGGCGGCCTAGGGGGAGGAGGAGAAAGGGGCTGAGCATAGAAGGTGAGAAATGCAAGTGCAAAACAACATAAACAAGAAAACTTGAGTAGAAAAGAAGAAAAGATTACCAACACTTTTGCTTAAGGTTGAAGGCCGGGAATTTTTGTGAGATGAGAAATGTTTTCTCATGTGGAAATGAAGGAGAGAAACAGCTGAAGCAATGAGAAAAAGGTTGGCAAAAATAAAAGCAAATGTTGGTCGGAAATTGAAAAGGTGTAATACGAAAAGACAAAGCATACAAAAGGTTTCAAACTCTTCAAATTTCTCTTATTTCTTTTTAAATTTTATATAACTGAAATATATATGTAAATCCAGATAAAAATACGGAAATTTAGTAAATAAAAAAATAAAAATAAATATTAAATATATATAATTGAATTAAGAAAATAACAAAGAAAATGTAAACTAGTCTAGCAAATTTGAAAATAAATGGACAAACCTTGGAAAATTATTATGGACTTGGAAAATATTTAAAAATAAAGATAAGAAAACAAAATGAAAATGTATTCACAAAAATAAATAAATAAATTGTAATTAAAAAAATTAAATGAAGAAAATAGCAGAAAATTGGAAACTAGGCTTAATAAATTGAAATAAATTCAAATAAACTTTCGAAAAATTATATTATCACTTTAAAAATAATAAAAGACAAAAATATACATAAAATAACATATTAACACAAAATAAAATAAAATATGACAAAGAAAATATAATTTATATAATTTACAATAGACAAAATTGCAAAATAAAACAAATTATACTCAAAATTGAAATGTACATAACTTTTGCAATTTAACTCCGTTTTCAACGAAACGAAAAGCAGTGTTAAATTTATTTCATCTATTTTCATAATAAAATATAAAATTTAAGATTTAAAATAATTTAAATTTTAAGTTTAAAAGTCAAAGTTTGAACAGTTTGACCAGAAATTCACTTTATAGTAAAATATTCAAATTATAATAGTTTGAACTATAAATCACTTAATAATCAACATTTATATTTAGAAATTAAATGTATGAAATAAAACAAATTTAAACTAATTTAAAAATAAAAGAAAGTCCAATTTAAATAATATACAAAATCTAGGGTTGTTACACTCTCCCTTACTCAAAACTTTTTGTCTCCGAAAAGGAATGAGGAAAGGGAAAGCATAGAAAAATATAGAGTGAAATAAGATTAAAACAAGATGACAATAAGATTGAAATTTATACGTGATAACAGTTGTTATAGGTAAGTTTAACAAGGTGGAGATGATCTTCCCAACATCCTCCAGAATCAAGAACACATGCACGAAAAAGATCTTCTAGAATCTGATTCACCCTTTCCACTTGACTGACGGTCTATGGATGGCAAGCAGTGCTCAGATTCAAGATGAGTACTATAGATTTTCAAAGATTATGAAAGGTTTCTAAACAGACTGGTATAAGCAGTAGCTTCCCCATTCTGTAGCAAGATAAGGAAAATAAGGACAATCAGAAGATAGTTTGAAAAATAAAATAATATAATAAATTAGAAACCATGAAAATTTCAACTTAAATAGATAATTAATTTTTTTACACAAGTTAAATAAATCTTAACTATCTCAAATTTTATTATCTTATCTTCTAATCATCTCAAACTAAAAAAATTTCTAAGATCATGGATTTGAAAAATAATCATTCATTATACTCATAATGTACTTAAATTTAATTCTTCTTTATTCCTACTTAAAGTTAAATTTATTCCTCTCAGTATATTTTATCATCAATCCCATTATACTTACTATTATTATAACTTGTGACGACCCCCCATGGCTCCTGCACTAAACAAGGAAATAGTGCACTGAAAAGTGTGCCAGGCCGCCATGAATGATCGTCAGGGTTAAAGTAAAACAATAAACTCTATCATATTACTCACAGCGCAGGGATAAAATACAATAGAGAAATATACATAGTGAAGCTTCACCAAATAGAACCTCATCAATACACTACAAAACAATTTGATGCAAACATCTTAATAGTCAATACATCAAGCCTCACTACATAACACTCAGAGAATCATACAAGCAGCGGAACATCCAGTACATATAGTAAGAAAAACAATATGCAAAAGCCTCCAGCTCGTCTTCGTCATCAACAACGTTGGTCACTAAGAACAGCACCTGTCACCTGCTACCTAGTCTGCCTATCCCAAAATGGATGAACAACCCAAGGTAATAAGAGTTGAACATAAAACCTTGAGTCAGACAAAAGTCCTAGCGAGTTGTAAATCAAGTATCAAACATACCAAAAGAGCATAAAGGGTAAAAAGGAATAGGAATCCAACCCTCCCACTCCACCTCTTTCTACAGTGATAGCCCCCAGACACACTAAGCAGAAACAAACATAGCAAAACAGACAATTAAAGTAAAGCAATTATCACTCGAGTCAAGGTCGATGTTTTCCAAGTACAAACCCCCAAGGCCTAAACCAAGATCAGATAAGCGCCCACAATACATCGCTCTTGAGACCGAGTGACGATACAACCAAAGCATCCAAACATCCATGACTCTGGCTATCACTGTTATCATTGCCTCGATATCACCATTAATTGAATGACCGGCTCATTCTTTCATCCGTCCGTCAAGGGCTAATGGTAACCCCGGTTCTAGACATAACTCCGCACGTCATCGTGACCCGTGCCTAGGACTATCGAATCTGCCCAGAGTACTAGACCTTCAACTATTGGTCTTGGGACTATCGAATCTTCCCAGCGTACTCTTGCTTTGAGCATGCTAGAACCTTCAACAATGATGAAATCTCAGCCTCCTAGTCATCCTCCTTGAGGACTATTCTCATACTAGCTCAAGCGCCTCTTGAGCCAACCATTATCAACGAACTCGAACCATATCACCGAGTTATCAACATGCTTGGGATGATCCCGTCTGGATTAAACCAAGGCTATCTCACATCATGCTTTGCTTCATCACATCATAGCAAAGTCCCATCTCAACATCATGCTTTGCCTCATCGCAACATAGCAAAAACATCATCATCAAATCTATCCATATGAGCTTTATCATCCGCTTCATATGCCACAAGCAGCTTTCCTTATTCAAGAGCCTTTCCACTTAGCTTTTGAATCATCTTCGACCAACTTGTCCAAATCAAATCACCAATCAACTAATTTATAACAATCAATCAAACCAATCATTAATCGAAGTAATCAATCATTCAAACAAGATCTAAATAAACAGTTATAACAATAATGGCAATTTCGTAAATAAAGAGTCCAAATCTAACAAGCATGAATTATAAGTAATATCTTGATGAATGAACTAACATAGGTTAACATGTAGTAAAATGGATATCAAAACTTTATGAACGATGGATCCACATGCAGACTTAAGGAAAATGCATGAAATCACTATCTTTAACACACAAACAAGCCACCGATTCAATATACTCCTTTGGGTCCGTGTGAGAGATAACCACCACGCACCGAATCACCTAAACACCTCAAAAGCAACAAACTCCAGATCCGGACAGCGAAGGATCTAGCTTGATCCGTCAAAATTCCGCTTCAAACGATGAAGTCTCTCTTTGAAGAATGTAGATCTTCAACCTTGGCTCTTGGATCTTCGATTTGATCTGCAATCTTGGATGGAAGGAAGCACTAGATTAAAGAAGAGAAAAGAAGTGAAGAATTATAGTACTCGAGCTCTCAAAATGGCAGCACTTCGTCGCTTCAAAATCCGGATCCCACAAAAAGAGAGATAAGGCCGTGTATTTATAGGCCAAACCCTTAAGTCGTTCGCCCCCATAAGTCGGTCACGACTTACGACTCATCAACCCCATGGCCTACCGACTCAAGCCTCTACACGACCTAACGACTCAAGCCATCATGCGACTCACGACTTAACAACATTGCCAACCCAACGACCTAAAACTACCCACGACCTACGACCTAACCATGAAGCCGACCCAACACATACGCACGTTCCTACCTATGCCCTAAGTCGTTTAGACGACTCAATGACTCAACGACTCAACGATTTACGACCTAAACTAAACCCAGCCGCTAACTCTCTTAAGTCGTCGATTCTCTTAAGTCGTCCCAATCCTTAAGTCGTTCAACCGACTTATCTACTACCCGACCTAAGCTATCACCCTTAAGTCGCTTGAATGACTTACCCTCCTTAGGTCGTTAACTCCTAAGTCGCTCACCTATGCCGCTACTATCCTTAAGCCGTCCCAATCCTTAAGTCGCTCATACTCCTTAGGTCGCTCCACCGGCTTAAACTATCATACGACTTAAGCCTCAACACGTCCTAACTTCCTTAAGTCGCTATCCCTTAAACCGTTATCCCTTAAGTCGGCAACCACTACCACTAACTTCTCTAAGTCGTTCACATGACTTGGGTTGCTCGGCCGACCTAAACTAACATACGACTTAGACTCAGAACGACTTAACAACACTAACGACCTAATAACAACAATTCTACGATCCTTCGATCCGTAAAAATACGGGTCGTTACATTCTCTCCCCCTTAGGAATTTCGCCCCCGAAATTCCAAACAAACAAGAGCAACCAAAAATATTCCGCATGCCTACCATCCATAGCAATCAACAAACCATGCACCCAATTACTAGCCTAGCATGCAGAATTCTATGACTAGAACAAGTTACAATGTCATGCGATGTCAAGACACCTCACGGTCATACCTTGAAGAGTTCAGGATGAGCTGCCTTCATCCTCTCTTCCTCCTCCCATGTACAGTCGTTAACATCATCACTCCATTGTACCTTAAGCAACTTGACTACCTTCCTCCTAAGCTGTTTCGTGTCAGTTTCCACAACACGAAGCAGTTTACGAGGTCTCTCAACGATTGGATCAATCTTAAAGTCCTCACAACTATCAGCAGAAACCACCGTATTCGAGTTGTGCACATACTTCCGTAGATACGATACGTGAAAAACATTGTGCACACCCGACATCTTTTCTGGTAATTCCAATTTATAGGCGAGCTTTCCAATTCTCTCGATGATCGGGAATGGTCCAACAAATCTCGGAGTCAATTTCCCTTTCTTCCCGAATTGAATAACATTCTTCAGTGGAGAAATCTTCACAAAAACCGTATCACCTACGTCGAATTCCAAATCCTTACGACGCTTATCGGCATAACTTTTCTGACGGTCCTGGGCTGCCTTCATTCGTCGCCAAATGATCTCTGTACAATCAGAAGTTTGTCGAATCATTTCTGGCCCAAGTATCAATTTTTCTCCTATTTCCAACCAACATGTCGGAGAGTTACATGGTCTTCCATACAATGCTTCATACGGTGCCATACCAATGCTTGACTGGTAACTGTTATTATACGAGAATTCCACCAAATGAAGATAATCTTCCCATGATCCTCCGAAGTCCAAAGCACATGCTCTGAGGAGATCTTCCAAAACTCGGTTGACTCTCTTGGTCTGACCATCTGTTTGAGGGTGATAAGCTGTACTCAAACACAACTCGGTTCCCAAAACTTCCTGGAAGCTCTTCCAAAATCCACTAGTGAACAATGGGTCTCGATCGCTCACTATGCTTTTCAGAATACCATGGAATCGAACTATCCATTTAACATATAACTCAGCCAATTTCGATGCAGTCCTGGTTGATCGAACAGGAATGAATCTTTCACTCTTAGTCAAACGATCTACGATGACCCAAATCCCTTCATTTCCTGCTCTGGTTCTAGGTAAGCCATCGATAAAATCCATCAATATTTGCTCCCACTTCCATGTAGGAACTTCTAATGGCTGAAGTAATCCACTGGGCTTCTTCTGCTCGGCTTTTACCAACTGGCAGTTCATGCATTTGGAAATAAAATTTCCAACATCCTTCTTCATACCTTCCCAATAATAGGTTCTCTTCATATCCCGGTACATCTTATTTCCACCTGGATGAATTGTTAACTTCGAGTGATGACTCTCCTTCAGAACTTCATCCCTCAATTCTATAGGATCGATTTCACCCTAGAGGGGGGTGAATAGGGTGATAGTATTAATTATAAAAATTAATTGTGGAAGCTTATAAAATAATTTCAACACAGATCACAGAATAGTAGTAGCACAGATAAAAACATAATAATAAATGCAGAAATAGAACGACACAAAATTTACCCAGCTTCGGCAAAAACCTGCCTACGTGCTGCCCTCAAGGTTTCTACTAGAAATTAGATAGTCACATGCTTACACATGTAAACTTGCGACACTTGCTACTGACTAACCTAACTCTACGCTCAAAACCCTGCCACAACTCAGCCACTGAGTTGCGAATTCTCCAGCTACGCCACGTAGCTTGTCCCCTAGTCACACGACTAGCAAATACAACGGTTTGAAAAGAGTTTTAAAATTAAAAACAAATTTAAAACAGAAAATAAGATAAAGCCCTTATTTAAAAACTAAATCCCTTATTTAAAATACTAAAACCCTAATACTTAATGAATGGCCCCTTTTATTATTTAGACCCGATTCCTTTTTTATTCGGTCCTTTGGAAAATGGCGGCTTCTTCGATCATAATTTAGGGCTTTTGTCCTTCGATCAAAATTAGGGTTTCGGATGCCAATTTAATTCGTTGATATCGTCGATTGTTATTGATGCTCTTTTGATCCGTTGCTTGGAGTCGCGCTCGACTGCTTCTCTTGATTTGTTTGTGAAATTAGGGTTCGGCTTCGGTTGCTTCGAGATAATTGAATTCGCCTTTTCTTCTGGTATGTTATTTGTACCTTTTGCTTTCAGGTTTGATTGCTTGAGTTCGATTGCTTTTTCATTCATGCCGATGATGATACTTTGGTACTCGTATTTATATGAATTCGAATACACTAATTAACTCGATACTTTCCTGAAATTCACTTTCCTGATGCACACGACTTTCCTGATATTTTTTCTGTCTTGATGCTCACAGCTTTGATTTTTACGCGTACGATTTTTCTTGAATAAAAAGGTAAAAACTTTCCCTTTTTCATTGCTGACTTTTTCAAAGACACAACTTTTAATTTTTTTTTCTTCAAATTGTACGCACTTGATTTTTGACTTCGGCTTGATTTCTGCACCGTTGAACCTCGTCCATCTTCTGTATCACTTGATACTGGTGTGTTTGCCTTTGTTAAACTTTGGCCTATGCTGGTTCATATGTTTTCTTCTCTGTTAAACTCGATTGGTTTCAAACATGTGAGTTGTTGTTTGCTTCTGGTGTAGCTGTTTGTCTGCATTTTTCGATTTCGAACTTGAACTTGTAGTTGTAACTGGACATGTTGCATACTCTCTGTAGTTGCACTCTGGTTGTCGCAGTATTGCTGTTGGGTTGCTGTACATATGAACTTGCATTCATTCGAGTTGTATTTACACCACCTCTTGAGCTTCAGTAGTTGTACTCATTGTTTCTCGGCATTGACTTCTGTATATTTGGGCTTGTTGTTGTGTTGACTTGAATTGTGCATTTGTGGTATTGCTTCATGGTCAGTGGAGTTCTTATTTAAACCTGCTGTGTCACTTTTGTAGTTTGGTCTTGCATTTGATGTTGTTTATGTCTGTACTGTCTTATGAGAACATTTGGTCATGACATCCAGGTTGGTTGTTGCAGTCCTATGCAGTTGCTATGCCTTGTGTTCTTCACTATTGCTGCACATGTCTACTGTGTTCATTGAGTTGCTGTCGTCTTGGCCATGTTGGTTTAGTTGAGTCTGTTGCATTTGTTAGTTTAGTCGTGCACTTGGTCTCTTCACTGTGTTGATTTCATGTTGGTTTAGTTGTGCATGTCACTGTTGCCTTGAACTTCTGGTTGGCCATTGTTGCATTACTGTATATTGTGGCACTTTGGTCTGCTGTTAGTCGAGCTTGCATGCTGTTTTGATTTGTCGAAGCTTTGCATTATTCAAGTTGCCTTGTGTTGAATCCAGTTTCAAAACTCGGATTTGACCTTGTGCTCGTGTCGTGATTTTCAATATATTGCATGTGAGTTGAACCCAGCTTTTCATTTGGGTTTGACCTGTGCTCACCTGTCCCTGTTGCATTATCAAGTGTATACCGATGTGCACGGCCTTGTGGCATGTACAGTGATACACTATGCATGTCACACTGTTCGTGTGTGATGAATTCAAATGTGAATGATGACGAACAACCCAAATAACTGAGGCAAATCATATTTTCAAAAATCATATTTCATTTTACATTGCAAAAAGATTTCCTTTTCAGTTTTACTGCGTTAGTGAATATTTTTGCAGATTGCTCAGATGCTGGATTCAAACTGGAAGGCAGTTGAAGACAAAATACGAGTGTGAGTGATATGTAGTGAGGTTATTAATGTAAAAACAATTGTGATGTAATCAAAAAAAATGTATATATATAGTGAGAGCTTGAATTTGTACTATTCAAGATTGTAATAAATATTTGTTTGAATATAATATTTCTGTTTGAATTCAAATTCTGTGTATTTAATTTTATTCAGCAAATATTTATTTAATCTATGAAAAAATAAAATAGTACATTAACAAATACATTTAAACAAATGTATATATGTTTATTATCATCAAACAAAAAATCATATAAGTGCATATTCAACAAATTCATCTATATTGGGAACAATTAGTCGTCCTTGTTTCCGAAGCCAACCCTCTCGATCGACCTCGAATCCTTTATCCTTCTCTGGGTCTAACCCCGATTCCAAATCACGGATAACCTTGACAAGCTTATCGTCTCGCTTTTGGCCCTCGCCAATCCTTTCCACAAGAGTAGGTCTTATCGATAAGTTTGCCAACATCTCAGGTTCCAATTCACACCTAGGCCTGAAGTCAAATCCAGCCAAATAATCAAGACTCTTCCATTCTGAAAACATGGCTCCCAATCCTGCATGTCTTCGACTTAACGCATCTGCCACTGCGTTACCATTTCCCGGAGTATAGGCTATACCAAAATCATATGATGCTAAAAACTCTAGCCATCGTTGCTGTCGAAGATTCAAATCTTTCTGGGAGAAAAGATACTTCAACGACTTATGATCTGTAAACAACTCGAACCGAACTCCCAATAGGTAATGTCTCCACATCTTCAGAGCAAATTCAATCGCCGCTAACTCCAAATCATGAGTCGGATAATTCCTTTCATGCGGCTTCAGTTGTCGACTTGCATATGCAACAACTTTATCTTTCCGCGTTAGCACTGCTCCGAGTCCAGTACCACATGCATCGGTGTAAACCACCATCTCATCATTTCCACTTGGAATAGTCAAAACAGGAGCACTTGTTAGTCGCTCTTTCAGGATTCCGAAAGCTTGCTCACACTTAGCATCCCATCTGAACACTTGGTTCTTTTTCGTCAATCCTGTTAATGGTGCAGCTACCTTGGAAATGTCTTTGATAAATCGACCATAATATCCTGCTAATCCAAGAAAACTTCTCACATCAGATGCATTCTTAGGTCTAACCCAATCCTGGATCGCTGCCACCTTGGCGGGATCAACCGCTATTCCATTTCCAGAGATAATATGACCTAAGAACCTCACTTCACTCTTCCAGAAGTGACATTTCGAAAACTTAGCCCTCAGCTGTTGTTTCCGCAAGATTTCCAAAACAATCCGCAAGTGCGTCTTGTGCTCTTCTTAAGTTCTGGAATAAATCAAAATATCATCCAAGAACACAAGTACAAACTTGTTCAACTGATCCCTGAACACTCTATTCATAAGATCCACAAAATATGCTGATGCATTGGTCAATCCAAACCGCATTACTAACCACTCACAGAAATCTGATGGTGTCCTAAAAGCAGTCTTCGGCACACTATCCTTTGCCACTCTTAACTGGTGAAATCCCGTTGCCAAATCCATCTGAGAAAACACCTTAGCTTCGTGAAGCTGATCAAACAAGTCATCTATTCTCGGCAATGGATACTTGTTCTTCTTAGTCACTTTATTCAGCTCACGATAATCCACACACAACCTCAACGATCCATCCGCTTTGGCTGCAAACACAACTGGTGCACCCCATTCGGACACACTACGCCGAATGAATCCTTTCTGTAAAAGGTCATCAACTTGCACCTTCAACTCTTGCTGTTCCTTAGGCGCCATCCGCCTAAGAGGCATCACAACAGGTCTGGCTCCCTCAACTAGATCGATGCGAAACTCAATCTCCCTATGCGGCGGTAACCCTTTGACCTCATCAAAGACATCCTTAAATCCATTCACAATTGGCACCGATGACAATCCATCCCGTGGAACAACCAGCGAATACATGAAGCTCATGAAGACGTCTTCCTCATGCTTACATCGTATCACAACCTTTCGCCCTTCCACATTCTCAACTGTTACCTCTAGCCTTTCATAATCAACCTTTGCCGCATACTTCCTAAGCCAGTCCATACCCAAAATAATTCCAAACCCCTCAAAGTTCAGAACAAAACAATCACAAACAAAAAAGCAATCATGACTCGATACAATCAGACCACGGCATAGCATACACAAACAGGACGAACCCCCAAATGGATTAGTCACAGCCAATGGTCTATCAACAATATCTTGTTCTAAACCCAACCGGCCCACAAGTTCATTACAAACAAAGGAATGTGACGCCTCAGTATCGAACAACACTCTAACTGGAACACCACAAATGAAAAAAGTACCTTAAACCACCACACTCTTTCCTTTCTCTTCCGCCATAGGAGCTTTTGAAGATGATGGCACAGCCCCCAAAGCATAAGCTTGCACAATCTGTTTGTCCTTCCACGGTTCTGGACAATTCCTCTTAATATGCCCCAGCTTGTCACAGTTGTAACACTTCAACGGTACCTTTGGATTCTTACAATCTCTGGAGAAATGGCCCTTCTGCTGGCAATTGTAGCAGGTCACTTCACCCTTCGGCTTCTTCTGGCCATCCTTACCCTTCTGTTGCTGCTGCTTCCTCTTCTTGTTACCACCTTGATGTGGTTTAGAATCTTTCTTGGTCACAACAACAGATCCTTCCTTAGGAAACAGATTCTCATGCCTGAGAGCCTTCTCAACAAGCTTCTCAAACGGATCGTCCAAATGATCCACCAACTGCCTCCCAAGATAAGTGTCCAAGCCTGTCAAAAACTTCTCATTCTTATGATAAGGTGATTCAATTTATGACCGAGCATACTTGGACAAGGCTTCAAACTCCGAAACATACTCAAGAACTGGTCTTCCACCTTGCTTGAGTTCCACAAATTTCTTAAACAGAACGGATTTCTGAGCTGTAGAAATGAACTTAGCCTCAAATCTAGCTTGGAATTGCTCCCAAGTAATTTCTTCCTCTGGAGTATCAATGGTGATAGAGTTCCACCAATCAGAAGCTCTTCCCTGAAGCTGTCTTGATGCAAGCTTCCTTTTGGTTACATCCTCGATTCCCAAATCACCAAAGATCCTTCTACAATCATCTATCCATCTCTGGACTTCTATGGTTGATTCTGTTCCCAAGAAAACCTTTCCTCCAAGAGCAGTATAGTCTTTACACAACTTAGCAAAATCCACCTGTTTTGGAGTTTGAACTTGAACTCCAATATCTACCGTTGGCCCTGGAGCTGGCATCCTTCTCATGATCGAAGTCATCATGGCCTCAAACATAGCAGCATAATCAGCAGCCCCCTCAGAATCACGGCCTTCCCTAGCAGCTGGTCTCCCTCTTCGACTCATTCTTAATATCTATAAAAGAATGATTAGTACACCTTGAGAAACAACTGCATAAGAGGTTCAAATCCTTCTAAGCTACTATATTATATATAGTAATCATCCATCAAAATACAATTACGTCTCTCATACGTAGTTATGTCAGCGAGCATTGGCTAAAATCGATTAACCAAAGCTCTGATACCAAATGTGACGACCGCCCATGGCTCCTGCACTAAACAAGGAAATAGTGCGCTGAAAAGTGTGCCAGGCCGCCATGAATGATCGTCAGGGTTAAAGTAAAACAATAAACTCTATCGTATTACTCACAGCGCAGGGATAAAATACAATAGAGAAATATACATAGTGAAGCTTCACCAAATAGAACCTCATCAATACACTACAAAACAATTTGATACAAACATCTGAATAGTCAATACATCAAGCCTCACTACATAACACTAAGAGAATCATACAAGCAGCGGAACATCCACTACATATAGTAAGAAAAACAATATGCAAAAGCCTCCAGCTCGTCTTCGTCATCAACAACGTTAGTCACTAAGAACAACACATGTCACCTGCTACCTAGTCTGCCCATCCCAAAATGGATGAACAGCCCAAGGTAATAAGAGTTGAACATAAAACCTTGAGTCAGATAAAAGTCCTAGCGAGCGGTAAATCAACTATCAAACATACCAAAAGAGCATAAAGGGTAAAAAGGAATAGGAATCCAACCCTCCCACTCCACCTCTTTCTACAGTGATGCCCCCAGACACACTAAGCAGAAACAAACATAGCAAAACAGACAATTAAAGTAAAACAATTATCACTCGAGTCAAGGTCGATGTTTTCCAAGTACAAACCCCCAAGGCCTAAACCAAGATCAGATAAGCACCCACAATACATCGCTCTTGAGACCGAGTGACGATACAACCAAAGCATCCAAACATCCATGACTCTGGCTATCACTGTTATCATTGCCTCGATATCACCGTTAATTGAATGACCGGCTCATTCTTTCATCCGTCCGTCAAGGGCTAATGGTAACCCCGGTTCTAGACATAACTCCGCACGTCATCGTGACCCGTGCCTAGGACTATCGAATCTGCCCAGAGTACTAGACCTTCAACTATTGGTCTTGGGACTATCGAATCTGCCCAGCATACTCTTGCTTTGAGCATGCTAGAACCTTCAACAACGATGAAATCTCAGCCTCCTAGTCATCCTCCTTGACGACTATTCTCATACTAGCTCAAGCGCCTCTTGAGCCAACCATTATCAACGAACTCGAACCATATCACCGAGTTATCAACATGCTTGGGATGATCCCGTCTGGATTAAACCAAGGCTATCTCACATCATGCTTTGCTTCATCACATCATAGCAAAGTCCCATCTCAACATCATGCTTTGCCTCATCGCATCATAGCAAAAACATCATCATCAAATCTATCCATATGAGCTTTATCATCCGCTTCATATGCCACAAGCAGCTTTCCTTATTCAAGAGCCTTTCCACTTAGCTTTTGAATCATCTTCGACCAACTTGTCCAAATCAAATCACCAATCAACTAATTTTTAACAATCAATCAAACCAATCATTAATCGAAGTAATCAATCATTCAAACAAGATCTAAATAAACAGTTATAACAATAATGGTAATTTCGTAAATAAAGAGTCCAAATCTAACAAGCATGAATTATAAGTAATATCTTGATGAATGAACTAACATAGGTTAACATGTAGTAAAATGGATATCAAAACTTTATGAACGATGGATCCACATGCAGACTTAAGGAAAATGCATGAAATCACTATCTTTAACACACAAACAAGCCACCGATCCAATATACTCCTTTGGGTCCGTGTGAGAGATAACCACCACGCACCGAATCACCTAAACACCTCAAAAGCAACAAACTCCAGATTCGGACAGCAAAGGATCTAGCTTGATCCGTCAAAATTCCGCTTCAAACGATGAAGTCTCTCTTTGAAGAATGTAGATCTTCAATCTTGGCTCTTGGATCTTCGATTTGATCTGCAATCTTGGATGGAAGGAAGCACTAGATTAAAGAAGAGAAAAGAAGTGAAGAATTATAGTACTCGAGCTCTCAAAATGGCAGCACTTCGTCGCTTCAAAATCCTGATCCCACAAAAAGAGAGATAAGGCCGTGTATTTATAGGCCAAACCCTTAAGTCGTTCGCCCCCATAAGTCGGTCACGACTTAACAAGGCCCCACGACTTACGACTCATCAACCCCACGGCCTACCGACTCAAGCCTCTACACGACCTAACGACTCAAGCCATCATGCGACTCACGACTTAACAACATTGCCGACCCAACGACCTAAAACTACCCACGACCTACGACCTAACCATGAAGCCGACCCAACACATACGCACGTTCCTACCTATGCCCTAAGTCGTTTGGACGACTCAACGACTCAACGACTTACGACCTAAACTAAACCCAGCCGCTAACTCTCTTAAGTCGCCGATTCTCTTAAGTCGTCCCAATCCTTAAGTCGTTCAACCGACCTATCTACTACCCGACCTAAGCTATCACCCTTAAGTCGCTCGAACGACTTACCCTCCTTAGGTCGTTAACTCCTAAGTCGCTCACCTATGCCGCTACTATCCTTAAGCCGTCCCAATCCTTAAGTCGCTCATCCTCCTTAGGTCACTCCACCGACTTAAACTATCACATGACTTAAGCCTCAACACGTCCTAACTTCCTTAAGTCGCTACCCCTTAAACCGTTATCCCTTAAGTCGGCAACCACTACCACTAACTTCTCTAAGTCGTTCACATGACTGGGGTTGCTCGGCCGACCTAAACTAACATACGACTTAGACTCAGAATGACTTAACAAAACTAACGACCTAATAACAACAATTCTATGATCCTTCGATCCGTAAAAATACGGGTCGTTACATAACTGCTTTAATTTATTGTTAGTTCCATTAACATCATTTTATATTGTAAATTATTCAATTAACCTTTTATTCTATTTACTCCTGTTAATTATTTTATAACTAAAATTTAAGTGTATAACATTTATTTTAACCATTCAAATATTACTTATAATTTTTTTTATATTGCATATTATCCAATTACATTGTTAACTTCTATATAATTTGGGTAAGTTATATTTAAATGCAATTGAGTATTATACAAATAAAACTTTCTAATTCCCTCATCTCAAGTTTGAATCATTTATCTAATTTTTTTATTTTCTTTCTATAATTGAAATGATTCTTTAAGATAAAGTTTAAGAATAAAATTTCCGATTCCTTCAAACCATTTAGAGATAAATAAAATATATAAATAACATGTCAAATCAAATTTAAATCATATATCTATATATATTATAAATTCAATCTTATTTTAGAAATTCAAATCAATTAAATTTTCCAAAACAAAGCTGTAGCAAGACTACAGAACGGTCTCTTCACTTCGAAACTCGAAAATGAATGTCGATGATGCTACGGTCATCACCGAAGTTATTTTCTAGCGACAAAGAGAAGAGCACTAATTTTAAACTTTAAAATTTCTTGGAAACGAATTTCTATTAGAAAATACTTTAAATAATATACCCATTTTAAAACCTTAAACACAAGGTTTGAAACCATCGGAAATTAAATTCTCAAAATTCTTATTTTAAATTCATTTCAATTCCCAAATCAATTTATAAACAATGATAAATCAAGTATTATCATTTCAAATGATTAATTTAAATCAATTTATTAAGTTCCATAAAATTACTTATATCAAAATTTATTTCATTAACCAAATTTTAAAATAATATTGTGTCAGTTTGTTCTGTCAAAGTGTTTTAGAAATCCTATCGATAGCGTTAATTAGACGAATCAATCGGAAACCCAAATCAACATCAACAACTCAAACAACACAATATAAAACCAAACGTTAATATTGATTTACAAGTACAATTCAAAATGTTTGGAAGATAGATTGGAAACAAAAGACAAGATGATTGAATAACAAAATAGGGAGGTGGATAAGCTTAAATAAATCGTGGGCAACCTTAACCGGGTCAACCGTGACTTCAAGAATAAGATCGATGTGGATTTTCTAGGGTAAATCTACATTCGATCTCAATAGATAGAGTTTGGGATAACAAAAGATATTAGCATCTAAACCAAGGATAGATATAAATCTCTAGTGAATCGATGCTAATTGTAAAGGAGTTTCCCTCTTTACAAATGAATTTTTTTGAGATTGGCGGGACCGCCAATTCACTATAAAGCTCATTCGAAGTGGAGTTATGGGATACTCCATAATCAAAAGAAGATGAATAGTGAGGGACACGAATGGATTTTGGAACCGTAGGTAACGTTCCAAAGTTCAAATGGAATTTGAATCAAAGAGGAAGAGATTCAAGTTTGGATGAAAGTGATTCTGTCACTAAATTTACCATACATTCTAAGTTTTGCCTCAAACCCAAAGCTCTGATACCAACTGTAACGGGTTGCGCCAGTGGGGTAACGCCCACCGTAGCATACATTGGTACCTGTGTTCTGCCTTTACGGCCGGCCTCTCAACTGCACCACCAACCCCCGTAGGGACATGTAGGAGTAAGAGTCAACCGTTCGCTACCAAACCAGGAAGCGAGAACCCCCTATCATGCTGCACCCTCCAAGTGCAATGGCAGATACACATGTCAGACTTGAATTGCTCAAAATACCGCGTTGTAAATAAAATTTGGCAAATCTCAGGACATACAGTAAATAAAAATCACAGAACACAGACACAAAGTAAGAAATGCAGCGGAAGTAAAAGAGATGGTAGTTCATGAAGCTACTATGAAAATATATTAGAGTTAAATAAAATACAACAGAATAAATAAAGTACAACAGAACTCTCAAGATGATAACCAAGTACAAGCTGAATACAATTCCGGAATCAACAGGGTAACTGGGGTGAATTAGAGAAACAAAATAAGCGGATAATCTCCAGCGATTCCAATCTCCAGGAAGTGGAAATCCAAATCTGTATAACTCAGGCTGTAACGACCCGCCTTTTTGGACGGCTTAAATCGACGATCAAATACACATGCCGATTCCAAACCATTCAAAAAGGGCAGATGGTTATTGGGGTAAATAAGAAAAGAAAAGAAAGAGAAATAAAGGAAAAGAAACAACACAGAATCTCGCAGCGGAACGATAAAATATAATAGTCAAATAAACAGTTCATGAAGCTGTTTACTATACTTTGACAATTATTTATACAACATTTATCAGAGTTATACATATACAACTGAACAGTTAAAATAATGCAGCAGATAGCATGATGCAAGGGTAATAATAGTAATAGTATACCAAATCTTCGTCTTCATCCTGCAGAATAGATCTTCAAAAATCTGAAAAACTCAGGACTGACCCGAGTGTAATGAAAAGACAAAACACTCGAGTCAGGACTAAAATATCCTTATGAAAGTTAAATCAGTCGGAAATAAATATGAGTGTAACGGCGTCAGACATGTTTACGGGGTTTGACATCTCATATCCAGTGTCAACGTGCGTGCAATAACTCAAGAGATGTTACGGGATTTTCCATCTCTTAAGGATCCGTTAAACTATCTACTATGTAGTAATGTACGCTAAGTAGATAATGCCTATCAGTAATATAAAATATCAAAATAGCGTTAAGGCGTTACCATAATCCCCCTTAACACATTTTATAATGCCATAGTCTATACAGCACCGTAAGCCCTACCGTAAACTGGTGGTTATCAGAGGGTACCCCATAGGTATAACACAAAACATAACGTAGTGTTCGCTAATAGGATATTCAGTATGACAAGGTACATGAGGCGATACCAACTAGGATACTAGTAGTTGCGTGATCCGGACTGATGTTGAGCATAGCCAGCAGCTATCCCAACACCGCGAAACAACACTCCTAAATCAAGGGGTGCACCCAAATCGAATCACAAATGTAATAGACATGGTATCGAAGAAGTGTGTCCGCTAGAGATGGCGAACCTCAATGGCTCGGCGCGGCTCCTGTTTTAGTCATGTCAAGGGTCATCCAATATCGTTCTCTTTCTTCAGTCAACGCGTTCACCAAACCATCCACTTCATTCTGGATCAACACTCCGCGTATAGTAGTTATTAAAGTGGTGTTCGGTATCGACAGAGAGTATGTCCATATCCGATCCCAGTCTCTTTAATAACTACGTATTGTTACACCGTTGGCTCTTTTACATTTCAAATCGATTCATAATTGATATCAAAATATCATATTCTCTTCAAGAATCAAATCCATTTCAAATATCATCGTATCTATTCAAATGTAAGATTTCGTTCCAAAAATCATTTTTTCGCATCAATATCTCATTTCGATTTCAAAGTCATTTCGAATTTCAATTTAGTTTGCAACTTCATTTAACCCAATTCGTATTTAAATTCAAGATTTAAATATAAACATTTCACCTTATTGACCAGCTTAGAATTTTAGAAAAACAGTTTTAAGTAGTTTAAAAGTAGTTTTAAATAATTAAAATAGTTAAAATACTTAAAATCTTAAAATGGATTTGAAATAGATAAATTAATTTAAAATAATTTAAATTGGGTTAAGTAGATTTAAAATAGATTAAAATAGTTTAAGTATTCAAAAATGGTTTATATAGCAGAGTAATTTGGAAAACAAAATAAAACAGCTTAAAAACCAATCCATTTCAATTTATAACTTCCCAATTCAAATCAATTTCAATTTCCATTCTACCGATTCAATTTCGATTTCAATTCAAATCAATGTCAACTTTGACTTCAATTTATTCAATTTTATATTCACTTTCAATTAATTCAATTTCAATTTATATCGATTTAGAGCTTGGTTTTTCAAAATATCCATTTATAACACTTAACAAAATTTTCCATCAATTTTCGAGTTTAAATCCAAATTTCAAATATGATTCAATTCCAAGCTCGACTTCAAAATATCATTTTTATATCACTTTTACTTGGTAATATTCAAAGCTCGAATTAAGGTTAAATCTTTAAACAAATCAATTTTCGAAATTCAATCAAATCCCAATTTTTAAATTTCAAAGTCTCGACTTATATTATTTAACAATTTCTTTTAACCAAAATTTATTTCAACATTCCAAACTCAATTTTTCGATAAATTCGATTTTTATAAATTTATTTCTATTTATAATCCAAAACATTTAAATAAATTTCAAATCGACGATTTTTAAAAATTATTAATTTAGCCAATTCGGTGTCCGTATATAATTTTCTATCCTATGGCCAAGTAATCATTTATTTCAAGTAAATGTCAAGGATGAATATATATCACTTAAATCAATCATGGTGTCATATGTATGCATAACAGGATATATATAAGCAAATAAACATCCAAACATTTAAGTATCAACCAATAGCATCCATCGAAATAAATCATCCGATAGACAATACAATTCATGGCAATGTCATAGTTATCAATGTCAGGTAATTTAATCGCAATTCAATTTTTATTTCAATTTAACTGTCAATTTAATTTTTCAACGGTTAATTCAAATGACAAGCTATATGACAATTAAATTCTATCAAACAATGACAAATAAAATTCGTCACTTCAAAATATCAAATTTAACTAGCATAAAGATATTTAGTACATTGTGAGCGTTATAAAACACTCACCTTGATTTCAATGTAGTTCCAGCGTTTATTTCGAATAAAATTAAGCGAGCATTTAATTTTACCCGAAATTTTCACTAGCTCCAAACGATTCCAATCCAGCTCCATAGCGTAGTGCTCGTCAATATGAACCCAACGCACTTTGTTTGATCCAAAACCGACCTCGCATCAACAAGTTACAGTATTTAGAATTTAATACGAATTTATATATAAATTTTTTACACTTTATTTTTAAATTAAAACCCTAACTACCATCATCACCATTCGTTACCTGATGCAAAATCACGGCCGCCCATTTTCTTCTCCCCTCTCGTTACTCCCAGGCACATGTCGCACGCACGAACCCATAGAGCCGCCGTATTAGGGTTAGTTTTCGCGCCCTCTCCGATCATCTAGCCAACGATCAAGCAGTGCCATATCGAAGCTCCTCGCGTAAGCTACCTTCGGCCAGAAAATGTCAGAGCTCGGTCGACCATATGCGTGCAAAATCGTGCACGAACCATTGATGAACGCGGCTAAATTCTGAGATATCCACATCGAGTTGAACGATCTCCACCGTTGGATATCTAGCTCTCGACGAGCTCTACATTTCGTTAGTTGAAAGTTTCGCGAATCGTTGCGCGGATTAGATGATGATTAGAGGAAAGAGATGAGATGATTTCGGCCATTGCTTCTGAAAGAGGCGGCCATGAACCCTAACCCTTTTTTTATTTTTAATTTGTGAATAAAGGGGCTATTTATAGGAATGACGAATACTATTCATTCGGCTTTTCCAAAATCCGAATTTCGCGCGGTGACTCGCGTTTTTATGGTTTACCCCGCGTTCCGGACACAATGGAATAGGTTTCGGAAGCCAATTCGATCATCTGTGAGAGTTACAGCTATAAACGATCAATTTAAATTAAATCGATCTAAACTAATTTCTGTGCGTTTTTGCTTGCCCCGGACAAACGGAAAATCCGATTGACACGAAATTTGAAATCTTACAATAATATCACATTACGGATCCGATGAAACTGGTTTCGTCGAAATCCGAGACTGTTTGAAAAATGAGTATTTTAACTCGTCAATTTAATATTAAAACAATTTCGATGCGTTTCGAGCTGCCACGGTCAAACGAAAACTCCGATTACTACGAAATTTGAAATCCGATAATAACAAACTATTACGGATCCAACAGAACTAGTTCCGTCCAATTCTGAGACTGTTCGGAAATTGGCTATTTTTCAGTCGATAATTAAATATTAAAATATTCAATTTTTACAAAGTTACTTTTAATTCGATTTTAAAAGTTCTATAACCTCATTCTAACTTTAGTATGATAAAATAAAATTTTACAAATCATTTTTAATTATATTAAACCCGGTATTCAATTTCCCAATAAATTCCAATTTTAAAATCTTATTAACTCTATTATAATCCCGATATAACTTACATTCACTTTGGAAACCAATTTGAATCATATTAAATCAAATTTCAATTATTCACTCTATTTTCATATATTAAATTTCAATATCAACTTAATCATATCAACTTCGGAATTTAATTATTCAAACATTTGTAATATTAAATTTAATCAAATTTGATTATTCTTAAATCACTACCTTTTGAAATATTCAAAACGAACTTATAAAATTTACCAAATTCAAATTATAGAACAACCATTTTCATTAAAACAGTTATTAAATTCCCGTTGTTCAATTATTCAATAAATTCCAAATATTAAATTTATACAATTTCATTGTTCAATATTTGACGAATTTCAATATTGGATTTCTAAATAAAATTTTCATTATCAGTCTATTTACTATATTACCTCAAATGAATTCCACATTATTATTTAACTACAGTTAGAGATAATGCACTCAACTAATATATAAACTTTCATTTCAATTGCAATTGGTTCACAACTTCAATTCGACTAACTAAATGAATAGGTAACTTAAATAATTATCACCGTTAACTTTTAATTACTTATAAGTTTATTATTTACAAACAAGCGTCACAATTACCTATACAATACAAATTCATTCAATTTCCTTTGACTACCTATTATTTCAATTGATTTGGGATTTCATTCAATTCATAAATAATTAACTTAGATAAAATGTGTTGCATTTCATTCTAGTTATTATAATTCCAAACGACTTACAATTTTTTTCTAACACCAAATCACGAAATCTTATTAAATAAGCTATTTTAATTATCGAAAATTTACGGGTCGTTACACAGGCTGACCCGAGCGTAAATAAAAATACAAACACTCGAGTCAGGACAATATATACTTATATAATGTAAACCAACTCAAGTGAATTGTAATAAGGTACAAGTAACTTAAAGGATGCATGAGACCGCCCATCCTCTAAGGATCCGTTAAACTATTTACTATATAGTAATATTGCGCTATTATAATAATGCCTACAGTAAAATAAACTTACTTTTAAATAGCGTTCCGGGCTACCCATATCACCCTTCACACATAATAGTCCCTGCATTCCATCCAATATCATGACATCTCCACACTGGGTGACTGTCAGAGGATACCACACGGGCTACGGGAGAAAAACAAACTCGTAGTGAAGGCTCGGTATGGTAAGTGACACGGCACTCAAGGCAATGCCAGGGTAGATATACCAATTACGCACATGGGCTGGTGGTAATGCAGCAGCCACATACGCCCACCTCGGAACACACTTCCATATCAAAATCGGAGGATGGCCATCTAATCAATCACAAGTAAGAGTATAGTATCGAAGGAATGTGTCCGATCGGAGGAATGACCTCACTTGGCCTGAGATCGCTCATGTTTTAGCCACCTTATGCCAACTCACGGGAGTTGGGTCCACGTAATATACCTCAAGAACGTCGCCACAATCCTACTTCATTCTAGACTCTCCACTGCGTACACAGTTGTTAAAGTGGTTTTAGGTATCGACAGAGAGTATGCTAGATATCCGATCCCGGTCTCTTTAGCAACCAATCGTTATTATAACCCATGGTTATAATTTTAAAATATAATATTTTATACTTCAAAATAGAATATCATTTCAAATCCAAATCTGTAACATCCCGCCTTTTCGCACACTTTAAACCGACACACGTGCCAATTAAAAGCATACGCAAGGGCGAATTGTTATGGTGTAAATAAGAAAAACAGAGAAGAAATAAAACAAAATAGAATCTCACAGCGGAAGGGTAAAATATAATAATAAATATACAGTTCATAAACGGTTACAAAACAGTTAATTCTTCTTTATACAATAAATATCAGAGTTACACATACCAATACAAACAATGCAGCGGAATAGAAAGAGTGTGGTGCAATACTATAAATAATAATAATACGGATTCTTCGACTTCGTCCTCCAAAGCTAAAGTCTTCGATCCTGAAACGCTCGGACTGACCCGAGCGAATTTGAAAAGACAAAAACACTCGAGTCAGAACTAAAAGATCTTATGTGAGTTAAATTAACAGAAATAAATATGAGTACAGTAACTCAAGAGATGCTCGGGATTTACATCTCCTAAGGATCCGTTAAACTATTTACTATGTAGTATATTTCGCTATTATAATAGTGTCTAATTGTAAAATAAACTTACTTTTAAATAGCGTTAAGGCTTTACATTTTCCACCTTAACACGTAAAATGCCAATAGTCTATACAGTACCGTAATACCTCCTGATCGGGAGGCTACCAGAGGATACTCCATAGGTACGATACAAATAGAAACTCGTAGTAAAGGCTCGATATGGTAGGTGACACGGCACAACTAGGCAATGCCAGGGTAGATATACCAATTGCTATCCAGGCTGGTGGAAACGCGTAGCCGTAGTTACCGCCCACCTCGGACTAACTCCCCAAAATCAAAATATAGAAGTGGCCACTGAATCAATCCAAAATCAGTATAATATCGAAGAGGAGGGTCCGATCAGAGGTATGACCTCATTGGCCTGAGAATCGCTCCTGTTTTAGCCACCTTATGCCAACTCACGGGAGTCGGGTCCACGTATTTACCTTACAGGAAACGCCGCCACCAACCTACTTCATTCTGGAATCTCCACCGCGTACACGGTTAGTCAAAGTGGTTTTCGGTATCGACAGAGAGTATGTCCATATCCGATCCCGGTCTCTTTGCCAACCCATCTTTATTATAACACCGCGGTCATTTAAAAATAGTTTATACTTTACAACCAGAATAACTTTCCATTTCAAAATTATGAATAAGATATCATTTTAAAACCCAAAACAATATGATATCATTTTATCCCAAATATAATTCTTTTTCCCAAAATAATAATGCTTTAAAATTTATAACGTTTGAAAACCAATTTTTGACTTATACTTTCAAAGCATAATATTTCTAAATTCATAATTTAAACCCATAACTTCTAAAACTGGAACGGTTCGGATATTCAACGGTATATAGAATAAATGGTTTAACTTTATGGTTACTTTGTAAAGAAAATAATTTACATGGCTTTACAAATATAGTTCTTTATTTAAAGTCTAAACCAAATTTAAATATCACTTTCAAGTTCCAAAACCACTTCAATTTATTTATATATACGTATATCCATTTTGAGTATCAATATTTCAAACTAAAGTTGGATTTTATTCTTTCAACAAATCAATTGTTCTATTAATTAGTCTTGAATATTCATATAAAATCCATAAATAATAAGACTTCAATTTCTAGTAATAAAATATATATATTTTTCCCAATTCAAATTATACTAGAATATTCATTTCAATTTATTTTGTGAAAAATCCAATTATAAATATCATATCTTAAAATTTCCAAACTTAACATTTAAACATATGATATAAATTATTTAACTCCATTTTCTTAATTTTCTTCCATTTTTAATAAAGATTTTTATACACCTTTTAATTTCAAAATTTTCAACTTCATATGTATATAAATATGGAAGAAAAATATTTATACAATATAAAATTTAAGATTATTATAAACCGTATTCCATCCAAACCATAGAAATCACATTTAAATAGTTATATATATACCGCGGTGCCTGTATAAAATTTTCTATCCTATGGTCAAGTGATACGGATATTTATCATTTCAATCCGCAATTTAAAAAAAAAATATAAAATTTTGCGGTTATATATCATTTCAAACCACAATCCCGAATGAAATGAAATATGCATGATAATTTGCAATTTAATGATATACAATAAACATCCATTCATCAACATCATCCATCATCCAAATCGAAATCATCAATCAATATCAATCAATAACAATATTATTTTTGGTACTACATAACAGGTAATACTGGCAATTTTATTCAAATTAAATTTAACAGCTATAAATCTACAGTCTATATTCAGTAATAAATTATATAACTGTTAACTAGCAGTTCATATACAAACAGATAAATTTTAACTGTAAATTTATACGCAATAAATTAATTAAATTAACCGTTAAATTTAATAAATGCAATTCAACAGATATGAATAAAATAAACATGCCAAATACTCATAAATAAATTTCTATTCATTTCTAAAATTAACTTAACAAACATAAAAGCTTCTAGTAGTTGTGAGTGGGTTTAAACACTCACCTTTGGAATTTAAATCGAATTTAAATTCGATTTAAACCCAAAAATTCGCCCTTCTCGGAATTCGTCCAAACCAGCGTCATCAAGTCCGGAATTAAATTACGATCCTAACAAAAGAAATTTCGCGTGAATCGGATGTCGTATGAGAAAGTTACTCGATTAAACGCTTGGAAAAAAATAAAAATTTAATTTAAATTAAAACAAAAAAAACAGAACCTCACCACTATCATCATGCACGTGCGTTTCCCCTGTAGCATCATCACGCAACACAACAACGAAGACGCGAAACCCAACTTCCTTCGTTCGCTCCCAGGCAAACCTAAACGCCACCATAGCAAACTTGCCAACGCCCGAGGCACCTCAACCACCTCCACGTCGCCGGAGTGCCCCTCGACCCAGGCCGACCCCATCACGCTCGAACGACGAGGCAAAAACTCCACCGGCCGCCCCTTAAAACGCATGCCCAAATCAAATTTTCTCGTTGATCCGACCGTTAACTTTCCATGAAACCCATATGGATGCGATCCCCTCGGCCTCCTCTACAATACCCAGAAACCGTTTGACGATCTGACGAAGTTTGTTACGACGCTAATGAATGGCCACGAACTGTTTGAATTTATTCTGAGCAAACGATGACTCCATTCGAAAAACGAATTACACCATGAGATTACGTGTTTCGAGAACATTAACATATATTTTTGTGGAATTTTTCTGGAGAGTTTGATTTTTCACTGAAATTTGGATTGGGGTAGATCTAGGTTTGCAATCATTTGAGGAGGAGAAGGAGATGAAGAAATGAACGTACAGCAAAAGGGAAAATAAAATGGGGCTAGGGTTTATAACCATGCTTATATAGGTAGACTAGAGATAGCGTAGATGGATCGGATAAGCGAACGTACGGAACAAACTATGGCCCAAAAAGCCCGCTATGCCTCCAGAACCGAATTGGTTAAATCTATATATCCAAATAGGTATTATAAAATATTCTTAACGCGATGGAAAAAGTTCCACGACCAAATTCGATCGTATGCAGAAGTTATGCTGAAAACAAGATTTCCAAATTGATTTCAAATTGATTTTAATAAAATTGATTTTCAAGGCGTTTCGCGTCCGTACGATCGAACGACAGGTCCGATCGATACGAAACTTGAAACCCTATAATAATTCACCGATACGGATCCGATGAAACTGGTTTCATCGAAATCCGAGTCCGTGACCAAAATGGCTATTTTCAATATTCATTAAATAAATTAAATAAATTATAAAAATCCAATTTTTACATCTAAATTCAAAAATTGACCAAATTTCTCCTTTTAAATTTTCTTAATTATTTACTCCAATTCTAAACAATTCAAGTGTCAATACATAGTTGTTCTATTCATCAATTTAGATGTTAATCCTTACTTAAAGGTTAAATTCCAGTTTTCAATAAATTCAACATTATACGTTTGATTAAATTTATTAAATTCACTTTCTTTCTATTATTCAAAGTTACTGATGTCAATTTAATGAAACTAACATTGGCTCAATATCTATACATTAAAAATCTCAATTTTAAACTTAGATCTCAACTTATGAAATAGTTAAATAATAAATTCCATCTAAATCTACATCTTCCTACTATCTAAATATTTAGAAAAATTACTTACCACTTTTTATTGTAAATTTCTAAACTAGTAGATTTGTGTCATTTCTAGCCCTCTGGATATTTTAAATTAACTCACAAATAAATCAATTATTCCCCAACTACAAAGTTACCGTTTCTTATATATATATCACTACAGTAATACTTCCAAATGTTCATCCTTTGTTTGCATAAATTACTTTATTCAATTGAATTGTAATATTGTTAACTTACACATAAATAAAACTTAACAACTAATAGAATAAATAACTTACAAAATTTGTTGTCATGAATATATTTTATAAGTCTACACTTAATTATTATCTTACAATACGTTTTTACGTTACTATAAAATTTATACACTCTTCCGTTACCATATTAATAATTACTAAAGTAACGTTCATTCTTAATAACAACGTTATACTATTCAACATATAAAAGGACTACATTTTCCAAATACATTCATTTATATTTATTCCCTTAAAGTTCTCCTTTATTGACTAGACACATTAATTTAGATTCATATACATCGAATGCCCTTCTTAGCTATATACTCAATACATGTTAAATCTACATAATTTTTACCCTTTTATTCAAATTCACTTATACCATCAATAACGAAATGTTGCCCTAAATTTAGATTCAATTATATACATTAGATAAATGGGTAAACTTTTGTAATTATCCCATATATGAAAATATTTTTATGCATACATTTCCACTTACTTACTATGCATTCATTTATTAAATTACTAATTGCCTTAGTCAACTTATCCCCTATTTACTACCAAATTTCAAATTTAATTATAGCTTATCAATACATAAAATTTACATAGGCGAAACAAATTTTATTACTATCTTAAGTCCATTTATTATTGACAACATTCATTAAATCTCCTTATCAACACTTATTGCATTGATTTATTCAGTGGTCACCTTTTATTTAGTTACTATCCATTTTACAATCCAATGTAAGTCTTCCACTATCTATTTTATATTAAATGAATTACATTCTACTTAATCTTTTTATTGATATTCACTAATTCAACCCTTATATCAGTTTCTTATATTTAACTTTAAATCAAATTGTGACAATCTACATTATCCAAATCTATTGTCATAAAATTTTATTGTTACACTAAATTACAACTACTATACCAAATTTCTACATTTATTCTCAATTAGATTAGAAATTATATTAATTCAATTCATTTAATATTATTAATTTAACGGGTCGTTAAAAAATCTTTATCAAAATAAAGATTAAATCATTTCCAAACCATTTCAATATATCAAAATGGCATATCCTTTCAAAACTTCCTTTTCAAATCATTTCAATATATCGAAATATCATATCCTTTCAAAACTTCACTACAAATCATTTTAATATCAAAATATCATTTCAAAGATAGTTTATACTTCGAAAACCCAAAATCATTTTTTTTTCAAAACTATATATTTCAAAAACAATATCATTTCCATTCCAAACATATATTCACATTTTAATTAGTTTATACTTTCAAAGTTATAACTCTTTCGAAACCAAAACATTGAAATCATTACACTTTAAAAATTAGAACATTTTGAAATCATACATTTGCAATCATCCTTTAATTCTATACATTTACAAATTTATTAAATTAAACCCAAATTTCAATTTCAATTTAATTTAATTCAAACCATCATTTTCAATTCAAATTCAGTTTACTAACAAACTATTTCAAATTTTATCAAATTTAAATATAGGTTTAGTCCACAAAATACAATATTCAATCTTTAGTATATTTCAAGGTTTGAATATCCCACCTTTTATGAATCCAATATCATTTAAATAAACTCAAATGATATATACTTCAAATATTCATTTATCAAATAAATTAAATAAATCAGAAATCAAATATCCTTTCAAAATATCAAAATGTCAAATATTATTCAAAACTTCATTCATTTTTATTCATTTAAATAACTTTTAAATCCCTTCATTTTATTTAGGAATTAATTACCATTTCAAAATTACGTTTCAAAAGATTTTATATCAAAAATTAAATCTCTCCATTTAAATCATTTAAAGTCATTTCCTTATATTTATTAATTAAATATTAAATTTCCAAAACTTAAATCCTTCCATTTAAAGCCATATAAATGTCTCTTCATTATCTTCAGAAATTTAACATTTAATTTCCAAAATTTTATCATTTCTCTAAAGATTATTTTTTTCCATAAAATTTATTAAAACAACAAAAATATAGTTTCCGTAACACTTAAAAATGCTACGAAAAGTTATAGTTTAAAATAGTTCATTTGACAAAAGACAGCGTTTAAGTGCTGTAATAGATTTCCTTTAAATTTCAAATAACTTAAATGTTAAGTTTAACCACTATAACATTTACAAAGTGCTATAATAGCCTTTATCTCAATTTAACTTTTTAGTTCATTTAAAATAACTACAACATTTACAAAATGTTGAAATACCCTTACATTACTTTTCAAAAATGCCGTCAAATCAAATTCAAGGCTTCAATACAAATTTCGCCAACAGTTAATTTTAATTTAAACCATTTAACTTATAAAATCATAAAATTTCACATTTTAAAATCATCATTTCAATACTCTTATTTTTATGATTTTTATAAAGTTAAATTTCATCCAAAAATCGAATTTTAACATAATTTCTTATTTAAATTAAAATATTAAATCCCATTTGTTTAATTAATTTTAGTACTTAACCATTAAGTTCTAAATTACCAAATAACTTATTTCTATTTATTTTACTTAATCAAAATGTCATTTTTTACAAAAGTTCAAAATTTCCCACAATAAGTTATATTTGAAAATTTTGACTTAAAACATTCATTTATTCACATTTTCATTTATTCAAAAATCACTTTTATTTTTATAAAAAATCATTTTATTCATTTTAATTCAAAATATTATACTTTACTTTTAAAAATAATTTAAAACATTCCAGAAAATTATTTATAACCCACGGGTGTGTATTTAGTTTTCTAGCCTAGGTCAAGTGATACGGATGTATATCATTTCAATCCACAGTTTACAAAGGAAACCCGGGTTCTATCATTTCAAACCCGCAGTCCCAAGTAAAATGAATGATTTTAAAAACCGCTCAGGCCTATCATTTCAGCCCATAACGATTTTCCCATATTCTAAAGTTCGTTCGGGTATGTATCATTTCAACCCATAGTGATTCTAGTCTATAGGGAACTGGCAATGGTGATAACTGATATAAATAATAGAATAACATATAATAATAGTGACATATGATATAACTGATGTAATAACATGTGTGAATAGCATATGATAATAGTATAGCAATTTTAACAGGATGATATGCATTACAGATTCAAGAGATGTCAGTTTATCAACTACATAGGTACATATTAGTCTGGTGAGATTAACTCACATGTTAAAAGCTAAAGAGAGCCAACAAAGAACACAACAGAGACTCTACGAAGTCACGACAACTCGAATATGACTGAAGAGTGGAGGGCCAAAGCTAATTGCCTTGTTCAAACATTTAAACAAAACAATACAACATATAAGTTACAAAACAATGTAACATTAAGTAACACTAGAAATCAATGTCCAAAACAAAGTCAAATGGTTTGCACTTGTTCTCAACTTCACATGGACCAGTAAGGGATGGATTTAGCATGTCCATGGTTTGTTCTTAGGTCTGGTTTGGTTCAAACAGGGTCAGCCATCATGGTGCAAAAGGTGATGAGTATAGGTGCAACAAAAATTATATTACAAAGCAACATCATCATTTCAAGGCTACAAAAGGGTTCGGTCCTAGGTCCTATGGGCACGGCCAGGTGTCCAGAAGGTGTTAGGGAATGTGGCAGAGGGTGGTGGTTAGATTTATGCTGGTGATGGTGGAGGAAGTGGTGGCCAAAGGTAGGTGAAGTGGTGGAATAAGCATGACAAGCTCGGCCTAGGGTATATGGTGATGGTTGGTACAACTTTGTGATGATCTCAAGCCATATTGTGGTCGCCCTGATGGGGTGATGATCTGGAGGTGGTGTTGGTCAGAGGGGATGGTGGTGGAGGTGGCCTAGGGGGAGGAGTAGAAAGGGGCTGAGCATAGAAGGTGAGAAATGCAAGTGCAAAACAACGTAAACAAGAAAATTTGAGTAGAAAAGAAGAAAAGATTACCAACACTTTTGCTTCAGGTTGAAGGCCGTGAATTTTTGTGAGATGAGAAATGTTTTCTCACGCGAAAATGAAGGAGAGAAATAGCTGAAGCAATGAGAAAACGGTCGGGAAAAATAAAAGCAAATGTTGGTTGGAAATTGAAAAGGTGTAATATAAAAAGACAAAGCATACAAAAGGTTTCAAACTCTTCAAATTTCTCATGTTTCTTTTTAAATTTTATATAACTGAAATATATATGTAAATCCAGATAAAAATACGAAAATTTAGTAAATAAGAAAAAATAAATAAATATATATTAAATATATATAATTAAATTGAGAAAATAACAAAGAAAATGTAAACTAGTCTAGCAAATTTGAAAATAAATGGAACAAACCTTGGAAAATTATTATGGACTTGGAAAATATTTAAAAATAAAGATAAGAAAACAAAATAAAAATATATTCACAAAAATAAATAAATAAATTGTAATTAAAAAAAATTAAATGAAGAAAATAGCAGAAAATTGGATACCAGACTTAATAAATTGAAATAAATTCAAATAAAGTTTAGAAAAATTCTATTATCACTTTAAAAATAATAAAAGACAAAAATATACATACAATAACAGATTAACACAAATTAAAATAAAATATGACAAAGAAAATATAATTTATATAATTTACAATAGACAAATTGCAAAATAAAACAAATTATACTCAAAATTGAAATGTACATAACTTTTGCAATTTAACTCCATTTTCAACGAAACGAAATTCAGTGTTCAAGTTATTTCATCTATTTTCATAATAAAAGATAAAATTTAAGAATTAAAATAATTTAAATTTGAAGTTTAAAAGTCAAAGTTTGAACAGTTTGACCGGAAATTCACTTTACAGTAAAATATTCAAATTATACAAGTTTGAACTATAAATCACTTAATAATCAACATTTATATTTAAAAATGAAATGTTTGAAATAAAAAAAATTTAAATCAATTTAAAAATAAAAGAAAGTCCAATTTAAATAATATACAAAATCTGGGGTTGTTACAGTACTTTTTTACATGACAACTTCTACTAGAATATAGTGATTATCTTCTTGCTATAATTGTTTTTCTCCAGTCGTCTGCTTTTCCTATCAAATAACAAAGCAAAAAAAATTAAAAGAAATAAATTGAAAACGCAAAAAAATGAATATAATTAAACTCAACATTGCATCTGTTTATTGGATTTGTTCTTTTCATATTTTATATAGGCACCAAAAATAATGAATATGGACCAGTTTAATAGGTATATATAAAGACTAGTACAACATGTTCTTGTGGAACAAAAATTTAAAATCAAGTCAATAATGTGCACAAACAACCAATGACGTGTTCGAATAACCTATGACATGCACTGTGTATTACTACGCATGCCATAAGGTCAAACTTATAAAAAGGCTATGAATATACACTTGTGTTCATGTCAAATTTACACATCCACAAAACATAAGCTGTGAGATATAAGTTCAGGTCTAAAATACAGGTGCATAAAAAAAGACATGTGCACATAAGAAAAGCAAAACAAGAAACTCAATTTCAAGCACAAAACAAGCATATCAGGCACATGTATAACAATCAAATCAAGCAAACAGATCAGAAATTTCAAATACAATAGAAACACCAAGTGTATTAATGGAAAGCCAAAACAAGCAAGCGCAAACAGATCAGATGCATGTACTGTAAGGTTAAGCCCAAAGGCTCAACATAATGCTTAGGGCAAAAACATCAAAAGTGCATAACATGCTTAACAACATGCACAAGAATTGTGCACAAAACAACAAAGTAGTTTATGAGGACAAACTGATGCAAAAGGGTAAACACTAACTACTACAACCACAACAAGTGCATAAACTAAAAACCAACAACATGAATCAGCATCAGGCACACGAGACAAGACTAAGCTAGACCAGGGAAAATGCACACAATATCATGCATATACCCACAAGCGACTCAATACAGTGCACAACCAAGCCAAGCTACCAAGTCAAATAACATCATATATGGATGCAACAATTTCAGGCGAATGCACAAGTCAGGGACATAAAAACTACAGAAGGCAAGCTCACCAAAGCTCAAAGCATAAGGAGAAGTTGCATCAATTCACCCATAGATACATACATATGTATGTATGCACGTACACGGAAACTAGGAGCATCTCAGGTCGAATAGACACATAAAGTCAAGCATTTGCAAATATATGTGAAGATGCAACATGGCACATAATAGATTTGCATATATACGAGACATAGCAACACAAATCAGAGGATCATAAGAAAGAACATAGTGAGGTGCAGCAACACACACACACAAACAGACCAACATGAAATCTCAACGTTGAAGAATTTAAGTCAAAGTTGAAATATTGAAAAATTCAAAAGTCTACCCGAAGAACATACGGAAGTATAACATATCGAATAGGAAATGTTGAAATAAAAAACTAGAGCAAAAATCGAGGTTGAAATATTCAAAAACAAAATCCACGAAATATATGAAATTTCAAGATTTTTTCCAAATCATTTCAACTAATTCATCATTGGCCATTTATTAAGTCGAATTCGATATGAAAAAATCAAAAAAACTGAAATCATACCAAATTATCAATTGAAATAACACTCGACAAGGAAGCAACCATAACTTTCAATTTCCAACATATCGAAGAGCACATTCAATTAAGGAGTAATAGATCTATTTCGAAGTTTAGTTGCAATGTGACGGCTTTCAAAATAAGAAGCCCTAAAAGGAGAATAATAAAGAAAAACATGCTGTCCTGAGAATTAAAGGAGAAGGGGGTCGACACTTTATTGTTTTGGGCCGAACTTATTAAATATTAAGGTTTCTAGTTTCTTCTTTTTTATTTAATTGTCATTTACTTTCGAGTTCTAAAACTCTAGCTTATAACTAGGATTTACCTATGTGGCATAGTTTGGAAAATTATTTACTCGATGATCAAGTTGAAGCAGGGTTTCGAGCTTAGGGTCAGAACAATCAGGTAAGCGATAGTTGCAAGTTTACAGAGTTCATAAACGGTCGATTGTTTAATCTTAGTAGAAATCTTAGGACGACAGTGGGCAATATTGCCTAAGCTGGGTAAATTTACGTGTTCCTTTTATTTTCACATTTACTCTATTATTATCTATGTTGTAATTTTCATTGTTCTTGTGAATTTATGATAAACCATATTCACCCCATCTGGTGTTAATTTGATCCTGTACAGTCTTCTCATCCTAAATTATGGAATATATGATCACAATCGTTAATCCATGCCTTGGCTGCTACAAAATTTTCCACCTCCAAAAATACGCGTCCTCGCATATTCTAAAAATCCTTATAGATCACTGGAAAGTTAGTGAGCATGGTGCTAGTTCAACCAGTGAAGCAATTGGCGTTGCTGGCGCTATTGGTGCAGCTTGTTGAGGAACATGAACTTGCCCCTATAGCCATTGATAAATTCCGAGCCATGATGGTATACCCGGAATGGTGGGTATCTTTTGCTCTGGATGGTTTTTGACTTCAGAGGTGTCATTCTTAGTCATTTTAACAATCTATAGGTTCAAAATTTTGCACTAACCCCGATTCCCTAAGATGGTATTACTTATTGAATTAAAAGTTTGCCTAAGGTGTTTGTGTATGTTTATATATATATAGTGAGGTTTTGAAAAATATTGCAAAAGAAACAAATACGTACTCCCGCGTATACCTATTACCATTGATTGGAAACCTAAGCCCCGATACCAATTGTAACAACCCTCTTCGGAATGGGTCTAATTTTCAATCCAATAAAAGCCAGTCGAGCCTTAAGTCCATTCCAAAGCCGGTCGTTGGTAAAATAAACAATATATAGACCTGTTTATCTATACTTTCATCTTATATTACATATCTTATTAGAAGATCTCTCACGATTTCCTTCTTGTTTTCTTAGAATTTTAGAAATAAAATACCACACTCTCCTTACTTTGCCTTATTCTTCACAATATAGACCTCCAACAAAAAATATTATTCTTATGCTATCTATTCTATCTATGTATTTTATATCTATTCTATTATTATTACATATAAAAGAGAATAGGCAACTATTTGAATTCTCCTTTCTCATTTATTTTCATTCAGAATCCTATTCACTCCTTAATTGGAGGGAAAAATTTCACATATCCCTAATAATTATTTATCAGTTCAAGTCGATACATAAATTTCCAATATATTGGAAAAACCATAACAGTTTGACCTTTCGTTTTCTATTTCATCTAATCAAAAATATATTCCGTCCTCATTTTCCAATTTTACTTTTATTTTATTGTCTTCTTTATTTAATTTCATCTCCTCAAATGTATGTTCCATTTTCTTTTCCCCATTTTACCTTTATTTTCAACTCTTCTAATCCTTAATACTATCAACCCTTTTGTTTTCTTTCTTTACATTCAAGTGGAAAGTTTGCCCCTTTCGTTATTTGAGCCTTTTCTTGTGGTTTTGGTTATAACCATAGAATTACCTCTTCCATCATTAATGGCACGAGGTTTGGTACGTAACATTTTATTTTATTCTATATTAGTTTGGTTCAAGGGATTAGGGTTGGCTTCCTCAAAAAATTAATATGTAAAATAAAGCATTACTTTGTTTCCACAGGTAGTCGAGTTAAAAGATACATAGTTTCCAACAAGTAGTCAAGTTAAAAGATATCATTTTCTATAAAGTTATTTTGGTTGTCTTCTTTAGTTGTAGGCAATCCGTTCGTTGAAATGTCAAAGTACAGAAATTGGTAGGGATTTTGCCTCAACATCCCTGGTAATTTCAATACACATACTTTTGATTTATTTTTGAATTTATTATATTTTTGTATCAATTTTCATTAATTCTAATTGGCTTAACTTTTGTATCTATTTAATTGTATTATTGTATCTATATTATTAACATTTTGTCTTAATTCATTACTCTTTTTTACTTTCAAATAATATTTCCTAATTTTTTTACCTTTAAATCCAAGTGATAAGTTTTCTCCTTTGGTTGTTTTTGTTTCCTTCCAAATTTTGTTGTCGTTTGTAATTCTATCTTCCAGCTTTCGTAGCATGCACCATGATTTTGGTTATGTAATGTTTTATTTTGCTCTATATTTGTTTGGCTTATAAGGATTAGTTTACTTCTTAAAATACTATGTCAAAAAAAAAAAATTAGTCCCAACAAGTGATTATTTTTTTCCAAAAAGTCAATATGGTTGCTTTTCTTTAGTTGCAGGTAATTTGTTAGTTGAAATGTCAAAATAAAAAATTGGAAGAGATTTTGATTCAACTTCCATGGTAACTCCAGTACACATGGCTTTAATTTATTTTAGAGTTTATTACATTTTTTAATTCAATACATACTCTAACTCTTATTTGTCATATTTTTGAATCTATTTAATTATTTAGTAGTATCCACACTATTCAAATATGTGTGTCAATTTATTTTCATTTTCAGTTCTTAAGTACATATAATAGTTTTCATGCTTTAGCATAATGTTAACATTTTTGTTCTTTATTTTGATTAATTTAGATATCTCTTTGTATTGATGATCGCTATTCTATCATGTGATGGATAATTTATGAGACCCTATGCCTATCTTAAAGCGTGGTGGGTATAATTTGATTTCTGTAATATGTTCTACCGGTAGATAACACACACATAAACCTATTTGTTCATTATTGATATGATTGATATTGCTTTATAAAAGAATATATTTTTTATATAGATAGATAGAAGTTCGATCGTTGGCCATCTGTATTCTTTTTCTTTTACAATTACAAGAACAAAATCCTAATTTTGTACCATTTAAATCTTTATTATATTAATTTCACATTAAAAAATTATATATTTTCATTCACTAAACTTTTTATCTTAATTATACTTATATAATCTAATAGCTTATTTCTTCTTGTTTTCTACACTTTTTAGTATAATTTTTTTTGGAACTTCTTAGTTTATTTTTCATATTAAATTTTCCTATATCATGTTTCATATTTTTTTCTGATTTTCTCTCCTTCCCATTTTTATGCTCATATTTATAACATAATTTAAAAATCGTGTTTTCAATCTATATCGAACTAAGAATTCATTCTAAATAATTTTTGATTGATCTTATTAGTTTCCAATCTTAATAGTGCTTCTTTTTTTATTCTCCTCAATATTTTCAATAGCTATGTTTCAACATATTGTTTTTAAGGATTTACTTTTATGTAAATAATATTTAACAATAAAAAGTATTTGTTTATTAGTGCAATTTAGCATAATTTAGAGGTTTGATCTTCATTTTCTTATTTGTTTATTTGTTTAATCTACGGTTAAATTTTTTGTTTTTCCTTCTAGATTTTGAAAGTTAGCATTTTCTTCGATTTTTATGTTTGAAAAATTACTTTTGAATTATCTTTGTTTCTGTTAATATAATAATGAATTTGGTTTACTTCATTTGCTTTATAGAAGGTTATTGGATTATAAATACGTGGACACATAAAATCTTTGATTATTCTTCAAAATTTGTTAAAATTAAGTTGAATTATTATTTTCATATGTCAAATTTGAATTTTATCGTAAATTTATCTGATTTACGTGATTATGAATTTTCTTTCCTTCGTTATTTTGTAGACCATTATTAGATTATCAATTTTTTGGTACCAAACAAACCTAATTGCTCTGAATAATTCATTAAAGGAAAAGTTGATCCATTTTTCTATTCTCAAATATAAGTACACAAAAAATCATATCGGGTGAGAATGATTCACTCAAGCCTTCAATTTTCATAACATATTTTGTAACGACCCGCTATTTCAAACCATTCAAACCGACAATCATCCGAACAAACTAGACTTGAATTGCTCAAAAAATAGATTGTTAATTTATATTTGGCAAAACTCAGCATATACTGTGACGACCCGGAAATTTTGACAAATTAAATTGGGATAATTAATTGATTTTAAAATATTTAAAAATTAATTTTAACTTGAATTCAAGATATCAATATTTACTTGATAATGAAATCATTGAATTGTATAGTTTGAATATTTAATTTAATAATTGAAATTGGGTAAATTGTTGAATCTGAAATTTCTAAGCCAGTTTAAAATAATTTGAAGGCTAGTAAAATTTATAATAATGATACTGAAGATAATATAATGGTTGAAATTTAATTTAAATGTGATTTGTTCGGTTTTGAAAATATACCGTTTAAATCGATATTTAAAAATAGCCTTCCGAGACACAGTCTCGGAATTCAACGAAACCAGTTCCATTGGATCTGTAATAGTTAGTTATTATCGGAATTCAATTTTCATAGCAATCAGAGTTGTCGTTTGACCCTAGCAGCTCAAAACGCCCCGAATTATTTTAATTGATTTAATTTAAAATTGATCGTTTACGTCCGTAACTTGCGCATACGATCAAATTAGCCTCCGAAACACATTCCATCATGATCGAAATGCGGATACAACCTTATAAACGTCTGTCGACATGTCTGATTCGGGGTCTGGAATTTCGCATAGGGCAACGAGATATTTTCAATATAAAATTATATTAACCCAGCGTACTCAACAAGCTAATCCCTGAAATCGATATTTTATTTCCTCTCTCTCTCTCTCTCTTTTCAATAAAGTGAAACCAAGCTTCTTCTTTCCCTCATTTTCCAAAATCAAATCAAAAAAACATGGCCGCACCCTCTCCCCAATTCGAATCGAACGAATTTCGAGATAGCCTCTTCGTTCTTCACGAACTCGAGCGCGGCAAAGGTCAGAAGGCGGCGGCAACAAAGGGCTTGAGTTTGAGCATCAATGGGGTCGAGGGCGATCGATTGAAAGCCGAGAGGAAGCGTCGCGAGCATGGTAGAGCACAGCGATGAACGAAGAGGTGAGTCGCTGATGTTTATCTTGGACGCTCGCGGTTGTGGGATGTCGCGGCTATTGGCAATGACTTGGTCAAGTACTGTGGGGTTCGCGATCTGGGTGGGTGTATTCGCGTGGAGCATCTCGCGGGGTTCTGGGATGTTTGTTGAGCTATAGGTATTAGTTTCAATTTTTATTAAATACCACATTAGCAGTAAAGTATAACTTATTTCTGTTTTTAATCTGATAAATATATATACAATTACACTTACTGTTTCAATTGAAAAATAAATACTAAGATGGTTAACATATTTAATTTCTTATTTATTAGTTACTAAAGAATTGTAAAAGAAAATTAGTTTAACTAAAATATTAGTTGAGTTATTTATTTAATGGTGATTCAATTTTGTTAATAAAACTCATTTATTTGTTTAGTTACCAAAGGATATTTTATAAAAAGAAAGGTAATTTAAATAAATAATTAGCTAAGTAAATTATCAAAGAGAAGAAATTGTTCAATAAGTTCAAATTATTAATAAATTATAAATTGTGTATACAAGGTCGAAACCCTGAAGCCAACCAAGATTGGATCGGATTTGCAAACAGCAAAACAAAGGTGAGTAAATCTCACTCGTCCGGTATTGTATAAATTTAAATAGTTAAATTTAGTAATTGGTTGAATGATTGAATTGAATTGACGTGCATTGCGAATTAATGATCTGTTGACTTTGGTTTTGGTTGGTTCTCGAGTAAATTGTTGATTAACTCGAAGCATCGGGGTTTTAAATTGTTTTAAACTTAAGTTATAAATAAGAAAATGTTTTCATTATTAATAAGGGTTTAATGGTTTGTGATTCAACAATTTAGAAGGGTAAATAAAATGGATAATTAATTAATTAAATTAATTTAAGATTTGGGTTAATTAATTTAGTAATTAAGGGTTTGATTTAATTAAGTATGGACTAAATTAATTACTTAAGTTTGATTAATTTGGAATAATCAATGGATGGTTTGAAGGGCAGTCACTTAATGTAATTAATAAAATATAATTACTTTGTGAAATTATTCAAGAGATTAATTAAGATAATTAATTAACAAGTAATTGGTTTATTAATGAAGTAAATAAGAGAATAATTAACTGCAGATTGAGATTAATTGAGAATGATTAATACTGGGGTTGAATTGAAGTAATAAATTTAGATTAGAACAAATCAAAACATAATCGGGAATCATTAATTTGTGTAATCAACGATGTAATTAAAGATTGATTAATCAAGATGAAATAATCATAAGTGACGCTTGAGAAATTAATTAATATGAGTAATTAAGAATTAGTGTAATTGATTATAATTCATTAATTTGTGAAGTAATTAAAAATTACTCATTGATTTGGTCAAGAATAATTAATATCATGAAATTAAATAAAGATAATTACTTAAATGCGATTGAAGTAATTAATCTAGGGTAATTAATTAAGATGAAAAATGAAGGGATGACGAATTAATTGAATTGAAATTAATTAATATTGAAGAAAGGAATCTAAGAGAATGTGGTTAGAAATTCACTTAGAATCAATTGAATTAATTTATATGTGATTAAGCATTGCTTATGGATGACTAAATGGTATTGGATGCTTGAATGAGTTGATACCTCTAATATGAAATGTTGTACATTTCGTATGGATAAATTGGAATAAGATGATGTGAGTATCGAAGAGGCCGGGATCGGGTATTGTGAAATACCCAAAAACCACTTCGAATATTTTTATGGATTGATATGTGAAATCTATATGCTGGAGTGAAGTGATTTAAAGGAATTGGACTATTTATATTTAAGCTTTGGTACTTAGGAAATGGATGTGTGAAGTTAGTTATGTCTAAAACATATTGTGAACTTGTAAATTTGGTTTGAGTTACCCCGGGTTTTATAAAAGTTGATTTCTTTGGTATTCCATGTTAGTTGGGTTTACTCACGCTGGTTTCCAGCCTGACCCGGGCGTTACTTTGGTGTAATGCTCGGTCAGACCGAGTATTACATATTTTCAGGTAGGTACGTTTTGGAGCTCAGGAGGCGAGCTGGATGGCAATATTGTATAGAGTATATCCGCTGTATTTATATTATTGTAAATCTTAGACATGATAATTGTAAACATTCAGTGACTGTATTAATGTGAAACTCTGATGTATATTAAATGTAATCGACAGATATAGTATTCTTTTGTAAACTATTATTATTTATTATTATATTTTATCCGCTGCGAATGTGAGATGTTTGTGTTTCTGTTCTTCTTCTTCTATCTCTTTCTTCTTTTCCATAAATATCTGGAATTTTCGGGTTAGAAAATTTCGGGTCGTTACAGTTGGTATCAGAGGTGAAAGGTTAAGCGAGAACCTTGGCTCTGGTGAGAATTACTCATGAAATAGAGTCTAAAGTACTCTAAAGTGAGTTGAGAATATATATATATATATATATATATATATATATATATATATATATATATGAGAGCATACTTGTTATTTTCTTATATAAAGATTTTAAATGATTTTATATAAAATATATTTTGATATATATAAAGCAATATTTCCTTCTAATAAATATTAAAGCGATTGGTAGTTAAATTATTGAAATGAAAATTAAGAAGTAATATAATACAACCAACTTGAAGTCTTGAATTGGAATTAAATCAAGTAGAAAAGAAATACAACTAAATTAAAATTAAATTGATTGAAATGAAATTCAAAAATTAGAATTCAAAAATCAAATTGTTCAAAAATCTTTAAATAGAGGTAAGTTGAAACGGGATTCGACTAAAATTCAATCTTGAATTTATGGAAATAAGAATAATATAAAAAGGAAATGGGTATCTAGATATGATAACCTTGGGTATTATCATAAATAGTTGTTGTATTTAATAATGAGATATTTGTTATTAAGTAGGTCAAAAGAAGTACATTTATAAGAAGAGTATAACTTTTAAATTCAAAAGTAATGAGAAATAATAAATAAATATTATTTGAATAAAGGAGACTTGTTGCAAACGATGGATTGTTTGAAGATTGGACTTGAATTTAAAACCAAAGGTGTAACGACCCAGATACTTTAACGGTTTTAATTAATTTAATTCACTGAATTTGTGTGAAATTTAATTAAAAAGAAATAAATATATTAAAATTTTGAATAAATTTTTTTATATTTGAAATGCATCTAGTTAAACATAGCAACCGGTAAATTTTCGTCCGAAAATATGAAAGTTTATTTCGTGCGTAAATTTACTTCAATTTAATCAGTTAAAAAGCGATGAAAATAAAAAGTTTTCGAAACCTAAATATTTTTATATAGAAAAATTCTAACCATCTTCTGAGCAAGATGTCATTTTTCGTTTTTCAAAATTCGGACTTCTTCAGCTCCGTCGATCTTATTTTTCTGCGATTTTCTTGCATTTTCCGATAGTAGAAAATTCAAATTTTTATAATTCGATCGTACCACTAATATCTGTATACTGTTTTGACCGTACCATCGTGCTGATCTCTGCGGTATATTCGATCCTGTATTTTGAAGTTCGGTACACAGTGAAATCTGCATAAACGGCGACCGTAGCGAAAATCGGTCGGTGTCTTTTGGGTCCGTTAAAGTTAATAGCTATTAGCTATTTATATTCTCAGCCGTTCATATCTTAATTATTTGCTGGTCCCTATGTTTCACCTTTCAATTGTTGCTTGACCCTTCCTTTTCCAAGACACTTCAATTCTGCCAGTTCATTTTCTTTAATGCAACATTCATCTTCACGTTTGGCTTTTACTCAAAATAATATGAACTCACCTCTCCTCCCATGCGTACCAAACATCCCCTTCATTTTTCAAACATATAAAAGTTGCTGTAGCTTTCATTTTCGAGAGAATCTTTCCCTTTACCCTCCTACTTCTCATCATTTCTCCACGCAACTCCTACGCAGCCATGCCCATCGCCACCTCATCCCTCTAGCTCTACCACTGCGACCGCTGCCCCTCTTCTTTCTTCGCCTCCGAGCTCCAGTGCCGCTCCATTAACCCACTCTTCGAAAGCACCACACGCACCCACCTGGCCTTGGACCCCGTTCACCAACCTCCGTCACCACCCGTTGAGCCACTCGCAGCTGAACATGACCAAACCCAAGCCTTCACTTTCTCCGCCCCGCATGCTGACCACCATCTATCCCTCCTTCCTAAGTGCGTGCGGCCCTCTTGAATTTCGAGGTATATGTACATATATTTGTATCATAAGTTTGTCCTAATTTTTTTTATAGTGATGATGTGTTATATATACATATTTAACTACTGTATAATAAAGTATGTTATAGTCTATAACCAGTTACTGTATTATGATATTTGTTTTAGTGGAGGACAAGTTAAATAGTGACTCTATCTATATTAATGTGTATATTGGTCTGTGAGTATGTTTATAACTGTACCTATTTTTTTATACACTATATTTTGTGTTTACAGGTCATATATTGTACTAGTTTATATGTATAAGGTTAAGAGTACTTTAGTAGTATACACATACAGTTTAATATGACTATTATATATGTTATGCAGCACAAATATATTTATAGTGATATATTCACCTCAGATTTCATGATTTTAATGTATGATTTGTCTGGGTTAAACACATAAGCATATATGAGTTATATATATATATATATACACTGTAAGTAGTATTGGTATAGTATATAAAGTTTTAAAAGTATATTAGTTACAGTTGATATGGTTTTGAAATGTATGATACTTTGTTCAAAAAAATAAATTTGCTACACATTTATAAATAGATTTATTTATACAAGTGTTTACTGTAGTATATAATAAGGTAGGTTCGCTGGTAATTCCATTTGATAAAGCTTACTTAGCGTTGCATGTATGAGTTAATATATTTTTAGTTTATGTTATGGTAGCATAGTTCAAAGGTATGTTAAAATAGTAACATTTAAATTATAACACGTGTAGAAGATCGTAAAACCGTGTATATGCATTTGTTTTTATATATGGAAACTCGATTTTTCAAATTTATATAGAAATGTCAGTCTGCATTATTGTATATGTATCGGTCCGCATGTGTACCAATTTATTTTAAGACTTTAAAACGCAAATATACTTAGTTAATATAGGTAATATTTAAACCTATAGATGTTATTTTAGATTTAATTTAATTTTAGATTTGAAAATAAATATGTATATTTTAATTTACTATGTGTTTAAATTTAGAATATAGTCTTATTAGTATATATATATGTATATATATATATATATATTTTTATATAGCTATGTACATATAAATTCACTCATATTGTTTATCATCATCGATACAGTTCTGATTTGTTCTCGTCAATTCCTTATCTATCAGCTTGTTCGTCGAGTCCGTATCCATCTAGCTTTGATTCGTGTTTGGATTTGTAACTCTTCTCATTCTCGTCCATCGCTAGCCTCGAAAGGTGAGCAATCACTCACGATTAATGTTCTTTTATTTATTAATTTTGATTCCAATTGAAACGACAATTGAAATATTGCTGCTGTTAGTTATTTACATTGTTATATATGTTATTACCTGTAACTGTTCACCTGTGACATCTGACACCATTATATGTTAATTATACGATGATAATCCAGTTTGGTTGATGATTGATTTATTCTTTGTTGTTTATATTGGGTGTAAATTGAAATGTATAAAGTGATAAATATTATGAAATTTAATTTGACGTAGGATAGTTAAAAATTTGAAACGACATATGTGTAAATTGGTTAAATGACATTTGTGCAATATGACCCCTTTAAATGTAAAATTAATCGACACGTAGGATTTGGTTAATTACACCTTGAACCACTGAATGTATGTTGTTTAGATTGATGATGTATGAAATTGTAAATCGACGACAAGTGAAAAACCGTGATGTAATAATCTTTAATCTACATGAAATGATAGTGTAGATTCTAGAAATAATTATATTAATTTACACAAACAAAAAGTGAATTAATACGATAATTTCGAGATTATTTGAATTAATTATTGGATTGTTGTTGATTGTTGCTATTGCATGTTTATTTACTTTGACACCATCCCAGTTATCACACTGCAAGTTCCTTTTGCTATGCTATTTTTGAATTGAATTGGAATCGGGTTGAAATGATAAATACCCAAATGAACTTGACTTAGGATAGAGAATTAGATAAAATCCGATTGGTCAATAATTTGATTTAAAAATAAAATAATGATTTTATTCGAGCAAAGAATAAGTTTTGAAATGAAGTTGGAATTTGAATTTTTGAAAGGAAAATGTCAAGATTGAAATATGAAGCAAATATTAACGTAGTAATTGATGAAAGAACGTTGTTTGAAATTTGATTATCTAATAATTAAATTTGGAATTATTAATAAATAATTTGGAATTAGTAATAATTGAGTTTTGAAATTATTAAGTTTGAAATCATTTAATAATTAAATTTGAAATTATAATTAAGTTTGAAATTATAATTAAGTTGAAATTATTGAGTTTGAATTCATAATTAAGTGGAAATGATTTAATAATTAAGTTTGAATTGATAATCAAGTTTGTAATTATTAAGTTTTGAAATTATTAATAATTAAAATTGAAATTATTGATTAATTGAATAAGATTGAATTATTTGATAATTGGATAAAAATTGAATTCTTTGATAAGAGAAATTAAACCTTTGAATAAGTGGACTTGAACTTCGTTAATAAATGAAATTGAGTTCTTAATTTATTAAAGTTTTGAAAAAATTATTTAAGTAAGTTAAAAAGTGAAATTGGAACCCCTCGATTATGTGAAATTTAGTTCTTTATTAATTGAGTTTGAAATTTGTAACGAAGTCAATAAATGAGTGAAAATTGAATTTCTTTAACAAGAAATAAAATGTGATTTATTGAAATGAATGGGATTTATTGAAATTAACATAAGACTTGTAATTTAAAGAATTGATTTGACGAATTTAATTTATTTCAATTTGAAGTTTTGATATAACGAAGTTAAACGTAAGTAATTGATTTAAATGAATTGGAATTGAAACAGAAGTTGTTTTGAAGGATAAATTTACTTAGCGATACTGAATGAAATCGATAAATGAATTTAAATTGATTTGAAGAAAATTTAACCATTTTAAATGATTCGGAATGAAACTTATATACGAACTTGAATCGATATTTGAATTGTTTTAAATAAAAATTGAAATTGAATCATAAGATTTTGAAATGGTTATTTGGAAGTTTTGAACGTAAATTATAGAAATTGATATAGAAAGACAAATGAAATGTTGGTTTACAAATTCTAATTGAAATTGAATTTGATTGTTTGTAAAATATATTAAACGACCAATCGGTGTAAAAATTACGAAAGTTATTAAAGAAACCGGAATCGGTTATGGACATACTCTCTGTCTAAACCGAAAACCACTTTAATAACTATACGCGGAGTGTGATCCAGAATGAAGTGGTTGGAATGATGTACGTGATGAATGAAGAAAGAGAACGATAATGGATAGCCTTGACACTTGTGTCAAATTGGAAATGACTAAAATCAGGAGCCATGCTGGGCCAAATGGGGTTAGCCACCTCGAGCAAACACACTTCTTCGTAACTACTACTCATTACTTGTTATTGATTGGTGCACCCTCGAAATTTCAGGAGTGTTGTTTCGCGGTGTTGCGATCGTTGCGGCGATGCGTTCTCACCAGTCCGGATCAGGCAAACGGTAGTTTCACTACCTTGAGTATTGCCTCATGTGCCTTGTCATACTTGTATCCCTATATACGCGACCACTACGAATTTGTTTTGTGTTATACCTATGGAGTACTCCCTGATATCCCACTAGTTTACGGTGGAGTTTACAGTGCTGTATAGACTATGACATCGATATAAAAATATGTTAAGGGGGATAATGGTAATGCCTTAACACTATTTTGATATTTTATATTATTGATAGACATTATCTATTTAGCGTATATTACTACATAGTAGATAGTTTAACGGATCCTTAGAGGACGGTTATTCCAACGTCCTTTGAGTTACTTGTATTTCAATTGTTATTTCACTTGAGTTGGATTTATTGATATAAGAATGTTAATCCTGACTCGAGTGTTTTGTGTTTTGCTTTACACTCGGGTCAGACTGAGTGTATCAGCTTTCGAGACTCACCTTTGGAGTTGGAGCTTTGCTTGAAGATCCAGCCATCTATTCTGCTTTCAGTAATCGATGATTCCAGTGATGTATTTTGATTTGTATTTGATGTATCGTGTTACTCTTCTGCTCTAAACTCTGATGTATCTTATATATTTATATAGTAGCTTCATGAACTACTATCTCTTTTACTTTCGCTGCATATTATTACTCTGTGTCTGTGATTCTGTGATTATTTATTTACTGTATATGTTCAGTTTTGCCAAATTTAAATTAACAATTCGGTATTTTGAATTATTCAAGTCCGACATGTGCGGATGTGAATAGTCCAAAATAGCGGGTCGTTACAGTTGGTATCAGAGCTTTTGGTAGCTCTAGGCAAAACTTAGCATATAGGGCAAATGTATTTACAGAACCACTCTCATTCGAGTTTCAATCTCTTCCTTTTGACTCAATTCCCTCGAATTTTGGAACGTTCTCTGCGGTTTCAAAATTCATTCATATCTCTCACTGTTTATCTTCTTTTGATTCTGGAGTACACCATAACTCCACTTCGAATGATCTTTATAGTGAGTCGGCGTCTCGCCAATCCCAAATTGATCTGTAAATGGGTGAAACTCCTTTACAATAGACATCGATTTGTCGAAGATTTCTGTATTTTCGGTTTACGATGCTATCTATCTCCTGCTATACATGAATTTTATTTTTGAGATCGAATGTTAATTTTCCTCGGAATTCAGCATCGATCTTATTCTTGAAGTTACGGTCGACCCGGTTAAGGTTGCCCGTGAATTAAATAAGCCTATCCATCTTCCGTTTCTGTTAATTGAATTATCTTATCTTCTGTTTCGAACTTATTATTGAATCAAAACTCTCTTTGTTTTGATTTCTGTCAAAATTTAAATCTCCACACTTATTTTGAAATCCATTCTTATGTCGTCAAGCGAAGAAATGTATTTGTAAACTAATCTTAAAATGTTTTAAATATATACTGTGTTGTTTGAGTTGTTGATGTTGATTTGGGTTTTCGATCGATTCGTCTGATCAACGCTATCGATAGGATTTCCAAAACACTTTAGCAGAGCAAACTGACACAATATTGTTTTCAAATTTGGTAAATGAAATAATTTTGTATGAGTATATTACATATAAGTATAAATTTTATGAAATTAAATAGATAATGAATTGGTTGTTGAAAATAATAATTTTTGATTTTCATTTATTGATGTAAACCATTGACTATTGAATAATATGAATAAATAAATTTATAAAACTATTATTTTTAAAGGTTTTAAAGTGTATAATATTTAAAATATGTTCAAATAGAAACCGTTTCAAAGAATTTTAACTGTTTAAATTAGAGCTCTTCTCTTTTGTCGCTGGAAAATAATTTCGGTGATGATGGCCGCATCATCGACATTCATTTTCGAGTTTCAAAGTGGAGAGACTATACTGTAGCTTTGCTACGGTTTGTTTTGAAAAATAATTTGATTTGAATCTCTTAAAGTATGATTCGATTTGTAATATATATTGATATGATTTAAATCTGATTTGATATATTATATATATATATATATATATATATATATATATATATATTTATCTCTAAATAAATTTGAAGTTACTCGAAAATTTAATTCTTAAATTTATAATTAAAGATGATTTCAAATTTAAATTGAGGCAAAGATTTTGAATAAATATTCAACTTGGAATAACTAAATTGTGAAATTTTATTCGTATAATACTCAATTGCATTATATATTACTTACCTAAATTTTCAAAAGTTAACCGTGTAGTTGAATATTATGCGGTAGAAATGATATCAAAGGAATCTATAAATAAATTTAAGTAGTTATAATAAATGTAAATATACTTAGTGTGTATGTGATAGGATATATTAACTAGAATAAATTTAATAATAATTCGGAATAAAGAAGAATTAAATTTTGTTGAATAAAGTAGGATTATAATAAATGACTATTCAAATTTATGATCTTTGAAATTGTTAATTTAAGAAAATTGGATAATATATAATACAAATTGTCTTTATAAATAAAATGTAAGTGCGTATAATAAATGTTATTCACTTAAATTTTAATTATAAAAATGTTTATGGAGATAATAGAATAATAAGTTCATTGAATAATAGATATGATTAATAAAATAATAATTTTGTTTTGGAAGTTAATAAATTGAATTAAATCAACTTAAGAGAGTATCTTGAATTAATTGAATTTAAATTGTATTTCATTTGAAAAAGACAAAAAAAAAACCCTTTTGTATGTGACATTAATAAATGTGAAATCAAATCATATTAATGAAAACCTTGAATTCAAAAACAAATTGTTGAATATAAATTTATTTAAGTTGAAACTTTTATGATTTAAATTAATTGTTTATTATGTAATTCTAGTCTATTTTCTTTTGGTTGCTTCTATTCTCCTACATAGTTCCTTTTCGAGGACGAAAAGTTTCGAGTGAGGGAGAGTGTAACGACCCGGATATTTTAACGGTTTTAATTAATTTAATTCACTGAATTTGTGTGAAATTTAATTAAAAAGAAATAAATATAATAAAATTTTGAATAAATTTTTTTATATTTGAAATGCGTCTAGTTAAACATAGCAACCAGTAAATTTTCTTCCGAAAATATGAAAGTTTATTTCGTGCGTAAATTTACTTCAATTTAATCAGCTAAAAAGCGATGAAAATAAAAAGTTTTCGAAACCTAAATATTTTTACATAGAAAAATTCTAAACCATCTTCTGAGCAAGACGTCATTTTTCGTTTTTCAAAATTCGGACTTCTTCAGCTCCGTCAATCTTATTTTTCTGCGATTTTCTTGCACTTTCCGATAGTAGAAAATTCAAATTTTTATAATTCGATCGTACCACTAATATCTGTATACTGTTTTGACCGTACCATTGTGCTGATCTCTTTGGTATTGTAACAACCCGCATATTTATTGATTTTATATTTAAATATTTTACCGTTCATCGGATTTTCGTCCGAAAAGCTACTTTTTGCAAATAGTCGAATTGGAACTCGAGACCACCCCCATTGATTTCAAAATGACGTTTGCGACCTTTTTGAGTATAAGCTTCGATATGTTTGAAGAAAGTTGATTTTTGCCACTTTTTACTTAGGGCTTTGGTTTGGGCTGAGCCCAATAACCCAACTTATGTATTCAGTCCCAACCTCTCTCCTCTTCATTCACTTCTTTTCTATTTTTCTGGCACTCAAGCTCAAGCAAAAATGGAGGAGGAGAATGGGAAATAGAAATTCCTAAGCCCTAGCTTGCTTTGCAAATCCAAGTTCTTGCTCCATAATCAAAGAGAACCCATTGGTAAGCTTCCTCTTCTTCTTCTCCAACTCATTCTCTCTTTGAATTTCTGAAATTTCCTAAACCTAACTTAGGGAATGTTCTTCTTTTAAGCTTTGATTCAAGCTTCTAGTGTGAGATTGAAGTGTGGTTGATTTCCATTTGCTTTCAAGCTTCATCTTCATAAATTTTAGTTCAAAGGTGAGATTTTTATCTCACATCTTTGTCTATAATTATCTTCGATTGTTAGGTATGAATTCCTAACACTTATTCGTGTGAAATTGATTTTGGTTTGGATTGATTTGGTGTATATTCCAATTTTTGGTGTTTTGATCTAATTTATGAAAGTCCTGTTATGGATATTTGGACATTGATATTTGAGGCGTATCGAAGAGCCATTTAGGCTGGGTTGTCGTTCGACGTAATTCCTTAGTCATCGCCATTTGCTCGTTCGATCGATTTCGATATTCGTTTGGCCATTTTTGGCCTAGGTTTAGGGAATGCCCTGAACACTTCATTCAGACGTCTGAAGCGTGATATTCAGACGTCTGAATATTGTCTGGGAAGTTTTCTATTCCCAGATTCAGACGTCTGAATTTGGGATTTCAGACGTCTGAATTGGCTTATTTTCAAACAGAAAGAAAATAGGCAAAAATATGCCTATTTCAGACGTCTGAAACATTTGGTTCAGACGTCTGAATCGTGTTCTGGAAATTTTTATATTTCCAGATTCAGACGTCTGAACCACTTGTTTCAGACGTCTGAAACTGTTGTGATTTTGCCTTCTAGCCTTTTTGTTTGAGAATTCCAATTTAAATCGATTCGTGATAATCCCATTGGTTGTTATCATTTATTATGACTTTGATGACTCTTTTTAGGGATTTTTGAATATCCATTTCGATGGATTCTTTATCGGTTTCCTTGGATTTTATTCACATCTTCGTATGTGAATTTTAGTGATTGATTGTTCTTACAATCTTCTTTGTGATTTGTCACTTCAAAAATATAAAGGTTTTCTATACTAGTAGTAAATATCAAAACTCTTTCTTCAAATGATTTCAGCACTATTTTATTACAAAGCTCGTTTTCTCAAACCGATTTCTAATCTATTAGTATATACAAACCTTTACCTCACTCGTATGATAAATCTAATTAAACGGCTTAGTAAAACGAGTGGTATGAAACGCTTGCGTTTACTTCGTCGGTTAATTCTTGGACTTGTTCGATTGAACCTCTTGTGACATTTTTCTAGTGGAGATTTACAGTCTGTTCGTAAATGTTTAAGTTAAGCAAGTGGTTATGGGACATGAAGCTAAACTTTTATATCTACTAGCTTAGTGTAATTGACACTTCTCATTGATCATGACGATCATCTTTGTGGTTTAGACTAGCAATGTGCGATGTCTCTTTGTTTGCGTGGTTAGGCTAGACACCACTTGTGCGATTCCATTCGCACATACCTTTTCGGTTAGCCTAGACACCACTTGTGTGATTCCGTTCACACATACCTTTTTGCTTTTTGGTTAGGCTAGACACCACTTGTGCGATTCCATTCGCACATACCTTTTCGGTTAGCCTAGACACCATTTGTGTGATTCCGTTCATACATACCTTTTTGCTTTTTAGTTAGGCTAGACACCACTTGTGCGATTCCATTCGCACATACCTTTTCGGTTAGCCTAGACACCACTTGTGTGATTCCGTTCACACATACCTTTTTGCTTTTTGGTTAGGCTAGACACCACTTGTGCGATTCCATTCACGCATACCTTTTCGGTTAGCCTAGACACCACTTGTGTGATTCCACTCACACATACCTTTTTGTGATTTCTGGATTTCATGTGTTGATTTCTGGAATTTATATCATTGACTTGTTATGAGTACAAGTTTAGGATATGATGCCCTCTTTGGATCTTTGAGAAGATTCTTGTGATATTGATTAATCTTTTGTTGATTATCATTTACATGCTTATAGTAGTATGCCATTATGGATATTATGTTTATGCCATATCTTGTATGTTATATCATGTCATCTGATATTTATAGCTAGACTGATCCGTTTATTATTTTCTTATGAAATAATACTCGGGTCAGACAGAGATGTTACAGGTGCTTCTGCTTGACTTCCTTCCGGGATTTGCTTCTCTGACTTTTGGGTTAACTACTTAGATTAGTAGTTATTTTGTTGTATACATTTGAGATATAGACTCCTTAATGTATACTTATTCTTTTGTGTAGTTCTTGTATCCATTCCTTTGTGATGTTGTGGATCTTTTTAGACCACTACTCCGATGTACACTTTCTAGTGTAATATTCATATCTTATTCCGCCTTTGTGATATGAATTGTCTGTGACTGATTTTTGTTATGCTTATTTCTATATTTGTTTTCCGAAGGATTTATATAGCCACCGTGTAGTAGCTTTGAGTTTGTGTCGGTATGTCGGATTTCCTCTTGAAATAGAATGCATGTTATATTATCTGACATATCGTTGCTCGCGCAAAGAAATTACATGGATGGTCGCTCCTCAACAGCCTTATTCTCCGTGCTAGTCGACAGCATTCACCATAATGTTCTTGGCTAGCGTGGGTATAGAGGTGGGGCGTCACAGCTTGGTATAAGAGCCAAACTTCGGAACAATATGGAATATTATAACAAGGATCATCGTCCTAAGTCCATCTTAGGAGTCGTGCTTTAGGATTTAATTCGTGTCTTCGTACCGATTCATCCTATTTTCTTTATGATTCCTTGTTTTATCAATCAAGTTTGATTGAAATTTATTCTGAGAATAACTTTTCCTCTTCTTTCTTTCTTTCTTAAAGAAGAGAAATGGTTAGGCCTGGCCATCCCAGCGCCGGTCCATCTAGTGCAACTCCCCGAGATGGAGTTTTTATGACTACCCAGCAACTCCTTGACCTCGTTACAAATGCTCAAGCAGTTGGAGCTAACCCGGAACCTACTCACCCAAAGTCGGGATTTGCACGCTTGTGCAGCGATTACACTAATTTGGGTGGGAAGCCATTCAAAGGTTCGGAAACTATCATCGAGGTCCAGGCCTGGTTAAAATCATGCGATCGAATCTTTCCTCGCATGAACCTTATCGATCTCCACCACGTTCAGGTGGCTTCCAGCATGCTCCAGGAGAGAGCATTGGACTGGTACGAGCTTCTTATTTCTGAGATTAATGAAACGGATCTCACCTGGGAGCAATTCCGAGAACGCTTCGAATTAAAATTCGTGCCAGAAGCTGGGAAAGTAACCTTGGCTCGACGTTTTATAGACCTTGTTCAAGGTCAATCCTCTGTGACTGATTACGTCGCATCCTTCGAGTCGCTTTCCAAGTATGTGGCTGAATACGTCAACACCCCATTGAAGAAGAACCAGAGGTTCGTTTATAGCTTAAATAAAAATCTTAAGAAGCCACTACTCCTGAAACTGGAAGTCGCATTTGATCAACTAGTCGATATCGCTCTTCGTCTTGAAGAGACTGATAAAGAAAGTGATGTTGAAATAGTAGCTTCCAAACCCAACTTCAACAACAAAAAGAGACCCAACGAATTCCAAGGCCCTTATCCCACCAAAAAGGGTAAGCAAACAACGCCTGCTGCAAAGGCTCCTTCTCCTAGTAGTGCGAGATGCTTCAACTGTGGATCTGGGGATCATTTTGCTAATAAGTGCTCAATGCCCAAATCGTGTCGCTATTGTAAGAGCCCAGATCATTTCATCCATCAATGCCTCAAACGCGATGGCAAGAGGGAGGGAAAGTTGAATGTGGCTCAAGCCCTTGGAAACACATCTCATGGCCAAGGTATTTCTCATTCAATCCTTGATTTTGTTTGTCATGTGAATATTCTTTTCAAGTTCTTGTTGATTTGTATCTCATTATTTTATATCAAAAGAACTTTTCGATTCTTTTTCTTTGAATATTTTGGGATTGATGACTTCTTTGAGGATTGTGAATCCGGATTAGTGGATCCGCAACACTCAATTTGCTTTCTATTGATGTCGAAATATTTTATGAGACTTTTCTTTCTGAGCCGATATTTTTACTTAGGCTTCGGAATTGATTTTTTGAAAGGATCGACTTAATCATTGTGAAGCCCATATCCTATTTTTCGAGTGGACTATTCATCTTCGACATTTTCAATCTGTTAAGCAGATTTCTATTTTTCCTTTATGATTTTGATTCCAACTTGATGGCATCATTTTATTCTTTAAACCCTCAAGATGAGAAAAGTGTTATTTCTCTTATCTAGATTATTTGTTAAACTTTTCAGTATTTTTGAGTTTGTCTTAGGATTATCACCTAAGCAATATCTTTTGTGTGGTGCTAAGGTCTTTTCAGTTTGACCTTGCCACCGGTTTTCGTTTGCTACGAGTTGCGGAAATTAGCATTCCACTTACCGCATTCCGCACTCGTTATGATTCTTATGAATGACTTATTATGTCATTCAAATTGTCCAGCTTATTTCATCCATTTTATAAATCGAATATTCTATAAATATTTCGATGAGACTATTCTTGTATTTACTGGTTTTGGCTGAAAATAGTAATTTAAAATTTTGCAAATCTTTTTCATAAGATTTATTTATAAGTATAACTGGCTTTTTGTTCTTACAACGAACAAAGAATATTCTTAGTAGAAGAAATTCTTTCTTTTCGATACTTTTATTCTTGTGATTCCTGGAGGGGAACCAAGACTTTGCTATTTGTACCGATACTACTCGTATTGGTTTGGATGCCGTTCTCTTGCAAAGGAGAACGTGCTATCTCTTGTGCTTCTAAATCATTATAGCTTATCGAGACTAGATATGCCACTCATGATCTAGTGCTCGCGGCTATTGTTTTACTTTTAAAAATTTGGCATCATCATTTTTGGATGAGAAATTTGTTCTCAATCCCGATCATAAATCTTTGGAATAATTATTTTCTCATATGGAACTCCATGTTGACTCGAGTTCCTGGCATCTTATGATCTTGATATTCTTTTTATTCCTGGAAGGGAAATCATGTTGCCAATACGTTTTGTCGTAGGCAACAAGTGTTGATTCTTTGATGATGTCTGAATGGAATTATCTCTTTGCCAAGTTCATCGAATGTTTTGATGTACTTCGTTTTATTGAGTTTCATCTCATTTCTTTTTATGGACTCACGTCTGATGTTCTTTTATGGTGTTCGGTTCATCGGATGTACTGTTATTATACTACATCGATGTTCCCTCTTATCTGGATCAATGGATGTACCATTATTATACTACATCATTGTTCCGGTTTAGCGGTTCATTGGGCGTACCGTTTTTGTACTACGCCTTTACACTGGCTCAATTTTCTGCTATTCTTGACGTTCTCCACGTCTTTTATATACGGAAATGCTTTTATGTTTCTGGGTTTTATTCTTGAGCCCGGTGATATTGTGGAAATTGAAGTTTCACCAAGTTTGACTTATGAGCAACATTCCATTCGCATCATTACTTCGGAGGTTGAGCGCCTTCAGAATAAAGATGTTCTTCTTGTGATAGTTCAATGGTTCTAAAATCCTAAGGATTGGTCTTGGGAATCCAGAGAATTCATCGAGCGATCCCGTTCAGGCTTACTCTTTCATGCTCCTTACGGTGAACTTCCTATTTCAAATTTTCTTTTGTGTTGATATGCTTCGATGGTTGTTACTTCTTATTTTCTTCTTAAGTATTGCGAGGACGCAATTTCTTTAAGGAGGGGAGTCTGTAACAACCCGCATATTTATCGATTTTATATTTAAATATTTTATTTAAATATTTTACCGTTCATCGGATTTTGGTCCGAAAAGCTACTTTTTGCAAACAGTCGAATTGGGACTCGAGACCACCCCCATTGAGTTCAAAATGACGTTTGCGACCTTTTTGAATATAGGCTTGGATATGTTTGGAGAAAGTTGATTTTTGCCACTTTTTACTTAGGGCTTTGGTTTGGGCTGAGCCCAATAACCCCACTTATGTATTCAGTCCCAACCCCTCTCCTCTTCATTCACTTCTTTTATATTTTCCTAGCACTCAAGCTCAAGCAAAAATGGAGGAGAAGAATGGGAAATAGAAATTCCTAAGCCCTAGCTTGCTTTGCAAATCCAAGTTCTTGCTCCATAATCAAAGAGAACCCATTGGTAAGCTTCCTCTTCTTCTTCTCCAACTCATTCTCTCTTTGAATTTCTGAAATTTCCTAAACCTAACTTAGGGAATGTTCTTCTTTTAAGCTTTGATTCAAGCTTCTAGTGTGAGATTGAAGTGTGGTTGATTTCCATTTGCTTTCAAGCTTCATCTTCATAAATTTTAGTTCAAAGGTGAGATTTTTATCTCACATCTTTGTCTATAATTATCTTCGATTGTTAGGTACGAATTCCTAACACTTATTCGTGTGCAATTGATTTTGGTTTGGATTGATTTGGTGTATATTCCAACTTTTGGTGTTTTGATCTAATTTATGAAAGTCCTCTTATGGATATTTGGACATTGATATTTGAGGCGTATCGAAGAGCCGTTTAGGCTGGGTTGTCGTTCGACGTAATTCCTTAGTCATCGCCATTTGCTCGTTCGATCGATTTCGATATTCGTTTGGCCATTTTTGGCCTAGGTTCAGGGAATGCCCTGAACCCTTCATTCAGACGTCTGAAGCGTGATATTCAGACGTCTGAATATTGTCTGGGAAGTTTTCTATTCCCAGATTCAGACGTCTGAATTTGGGATTTCAGACGTCTGAATTGGCTTATTTTCAAACAGAAAGAAAATAGGCTAAAATATGCCTATTTCAGACGTCTGAAACATTTGGTTCAGACGTCTGAATCGTGTTCTGGAAATTTTTATATTTCCAGATTCAGACGTCTGAACCACTTGTTTCAGACGTCTGAAACTGTTGTGATTTTGCCTTCTAGCCTTTTTGTTTGAGAATTCCAATTTAAATCGATTCGTGATAATCCTATTTGTTGTTATCATTTATTATGACTTTGATGACTCTTTTTAGGGATTTTTGAATATCCATTTCGATGGATTCTTTATCAGTTTCCTTGGATTTTATTCACATCTTCGTATGTGAATTTTAGTGATTGATTGTTCTTACAATCTTCTTTGTGATTTGTCACTTCAAAAATATAAAGGTTTTCTATACTAGTAGTAAATATCAAAACTCTTTCTTCAAATGATTTCAGCACTATTTTATTACAAAGCTCGTTTTCTCAAACCGATTTCTAATCTATTAGTATATACAAACCTTTACCTCACTCGTATGATAAATCTAATTAAACGGCTTAGTAAAACGAGTGGTATGAAACGCTTGCGTTTACTTCGTCGGTTAATTCTTGGACTTGTTCGATTGAACCTCTTGTGACATTTTTCTAGTGGAGATTTACAGTCTGTTCGTAAATGTTTAAGTTAAGCAAGTGGTTATGGGACATGAAGCTAAACTTTTATATCTACTAGCTTAGTGTAATTGACACTTCTCGTTGATCATGACGATCATATTTGTGGTTTAGACTAGCAATGTGCGATGTCTCTTTGTTTGCGTGGTTAGGCTAGACACCACTTGTGCGATTCCATTCGCACATACCTTTTCGGTTAGCCTAGACACCACTTGTGTGATTCCGTTCACACATACCTTTTTGCTTTTTGGTTAGGCTAGACACCACTTGTGCGATTCCATTCGCACATACCTTTTCGGTTAGACTAGACACCATTTGTGTGATTCCGTTCACACATACCTTTTTGCTTTTTGTTTAGGCTAGACACCACTTGTGCGATTCCATTCGCACATACCATTTCGGTTAGCCTAGACACCACTTGTGTGATTCCGTTCACACATACCTTTTTGCTTTTTGGTTAGGCTAGACACCACTTGTGCGATTCCATTCGCACATACCTTTTCGGTTAGCCTAAACACCACTTGTGTGATTCCACTCACACATACCTTTTTGTGATTTCTGGATTTCATGTGTTGATTTCTGGAATTTATATCATTGACTTGTTATGAGTACAGGTTTAGGGTATGATGCCCTCTTTGGATCTTTGAGAAGATTCTTGTGATATTGATTAATCTTTTGTTGATTATCATTTACATGCTTATAGTAGTATGCCATTATGGATATTATGTTTATGCCATATCTTGTATGTTATATCATGTCATCTGATATTTATAGCTAGACTGATCCATTTATTATTTTCTTGTGAAATAATACTCGGGTCAGACCGAGATGTTACAGGTGCTTCTGCTTGACTTCCTTCCGGGATTTGCTTCTCTGACTTTTGGGTTAACTACTTAGATTAGTAGTTATTTTGTTGTATACATTTGAGATATAGACTCCTTAATGTATACTTATTCTTTTGTGTAGTTCTTGTATCTATTCCTTTGTGATGTTGTGGATCTTTTTAGACCACTACTCCGATGTACACTTTCTAGTGTAATATTCATATCTTATTCCGCCTTTGTGATATGAATTGTCTGTGACTGATTTTTGTTATGCTTATTTCTATATTTGTTTTCCGAAGGATTTATATAGCCACCGTGTAGTAGCTTTGAGTTTGTGTCGGTATGTCGGATTTCCTCTTGAAATAGAATGCATGTTATATTATCTGACATATCGTTGCTCGCGCAAAGAAATTACACGGATGGTCGCTCCTCAACAGCCTTATTCTCCGTGCTAGTCGACAACATTCACCGTAATGTTCTTGGCTAGCGTGGGTATAGAGGTGGGGCGTCACAGCTTGGTATCAGAGCCAAACTTCGGAACAATATGGAATATTATAACAAGGATCATCGTCCTAAGTCCATCTTAGGAGTCGTGCTTTAGGATTTAATTCGTGTCTTCGTACCGATTCATCCTATTTTCTTTATGATTCCTTGTTTTATCAATCAAGTTTGATTGAAATTTATTCTGAGAATAACTTTTCCTCTTCTTTCTTTCTTTCTTAAAGAAGAGAAATGGTTAGGCCTGGCCGTCCCAGCACCGGTCAATCTAGTGCAACTCCCCGAGATGGAGTTTTTATGACTACCCAGCAACTCCTTGACCTCGTTACAAATGCTCAAGCAGCTGGAGCTAACTCGGAACCTACTCACCCAAAGTCGGGATTTGCACGCTTGTGCAGCGATTACACTAATTTGGGTGGGAAGTCATTCAAAGGTTCGGAAACTATCATCGAGGTCCAGGCCTGGTTAAAATCATGCGATCGAATCTTTCCTCGCATGAACCTTATCGATCTCCACCGCGTTCAGGTGGCTTCCAGCATGCTCCAGGAGAGAGCATTGGACTGGTACGAGCTTCTTATTTCTGAGATTAGTGAAACGGATCTCACCTGGGAGCAATTTCGAGAACGCTTCGAATTAAAATTCGTGCCAGAAGCTGGGAAAGTAACCTTGGCTCGACGTTTTATAGACCTTGTTCAAGGTCAATCCTCTGTGACTGATTACGTCGCATCCTTCGAGTCGCTTTCCAAGTATGGGGTTGAATACATCAACACCCATTGAAGAAGAACCAGAGGTTCGTTTATAGATTAAATAAAAATCTTAAGAAGCCACTACTACTGAAACTGGAGTCGCATTTGATCAACTAGTCAATATCGCTCTTCGTCTTGAAGAGACTGATAAAGAAAGTGATGTTGAAATAGTAGCTTCTAAACCCAACTTCAACAACAAAAAGAGACCCAACGAATTCCAAGGCCCTTATCCCACCAAAAAGGGTAAGCAAACAACGCCTGCTGCAAAGGCTCCTTCTCCTAGTAGTGCGAGATGCTTCAACTGTGGATCTGGGGATCATTTTGCTAATAAGTGCTCAATGCCCAAATCGTGTCGCTATTGTAAGAGCCCAGATCATTTCATCCATCAATGCCTCAAACGTGATGGCAAGAGGGAGGGAAAGTTGAATGTGGCTCAAGCCCTTGGAAACACATCTCGTGGCCAAGGTATTTCTCATTCAATCCTTGATTTTGTTTGTCAAGTGAATATTCTTTTCAAGTTCTTGTTGATTTGTATCTCATTATTTTATATCAAAAGAACATTTCGATTCTGTTTCTTTGAATATTTTGGGCTTGATGACTTCTTTGAGGATTGTGAATCCGGATTAGTGGATCCGCAACACTCAATTTGCTTTCTATTGATGTCGAAATTATTTTATGAGACTTTTCTTTCTAAGCCGATATTTTTACTTAGGTTTCGGAATTGATTTTTTGAAAGGATCGACTTAATCATTGTGAAGCCTATATCCTATTTTTCGAGTGGACTATTCATCTTCGACATTTTCAATCTGTTAAGCAGATTTCTATTTTTCCTTTTTGATTTTGATTCCAACTTGATGGCATCATTTTATTCTTTAAACCCTCAAGATGAGAAAAGTGTTATTTCTCTTATCTAGATTATTTGTTAAACGTTTCGGTATTTTTGAGTTTGTCTTAGGATTATCACCTAAGCAATATCTTTTGTGTGGTGCTAAGGTCTTTTCAGTTTGACCTTGCCACCGGTTTTCGTTTGCTACGAGTTGCGGAAATTAGCATTCCACTTACCGCATTCCGCACTCGTTATGATTCTTATGAATGACTTATTATGTCATTCACATTGTCCAGCTTATTTCATCCATTTTATAAATCGAATATTCTATGAATATTTCGATGAGACTATTCTTGTATTTACTGGTTTTGGATGAAAATAGTAATTTAAAATTTTGCAAATCTTTTTCATAAGATTTATCTATAAGTATAACTGGCTTTTTGTTCTTACAACGAACAAAGAATATTCTTAGTAGAAGAAATTCTTTCTTTTCGATACTTTTATTCTTGTGATTCCTGGAGGGGAACCAAGACTTTGCTATTTGTACCGATACTACTCGTATTGGTTTGGATGCCGTTCTCTTGCAAAGGAGAACGTGCTATCTCTTGTGCTTCTAAATCATTATAGCTTATCGAGACTAGATATGCCACTCATGATCTAGTGCTCGCGACTATTGTTTTACTTTTAAAAATTTGGCATCATCATTTTTGGACGAGAAATTTGTTCTCAATCCCGATCATAAATCTTTGGAATAATTGTTTTCTCATATGGAACTCCATGTTGACTCGAGTTCCTGGCATCTTATGATCTTGATATTCTTTTTATTCCTGGAAGGGAAATCATGTTGCCAATACGTTTTGTCGTAGGCAACAAGTGTTGATTCTTTGATGATGTCTGAATGGAATTATCTCTTTTCCAAGTTCATCGAATGTTTTGATGTACTTCGTTTTATTGAGTTTCATCTCATTTCTTTTTATGGACTCGCGTCTGATGTTCTTTTATGGTGTTCGGTTCATCGGATGTACTGTTATTATACTACATCGATGTTCCCTCTTATCTGGATCAATGGATGTACCATTATTATACTACATCATTGTTCCGGTTTAGCGGTTCATTGGGCGTACCGTTTTTGTACTACGCCTTTACACTGGCTCAATTTTCTGCTATTCTTGACGTTCTCCACGTCTTTTATATACGGAAATGCTTTTATGTTTCTGGGTTTTATTCTTGAGCCCGGTGATATTGTGGAAATTGAAGTTTCACCAAGTTTGACTTATGACCAACATTCCATTCGCATCATTACTTCGGAGGTTGAGCGCCTTCAGAATAAAGATGTTGTTCTTGTGATAGTTCAATGGTTCTAAAATCCTAAGGATTGCTCTTGGGAATCCAGAGAATTCATCGAGCGATCCCGTTCAGGCTTACTCTTTCATGCTCCTTACGGTGAACTTCCTATTTCAAATTTTCTTTTGTGTTGATATGCTTTGATGGTTGTTACTTCTTACTTTCTTCTTAAGTATTGCGAGGACGCAATTTCTTTAAGGAGGGGAGTCTGTAACAACCCGCATATTTATCGATTTTATATTTAAATATTTTACCGTTCATCGGATTTTGGTCCGAAAAGCTACTTTTTGCAAACAGTCGAATTGGGACTCGAGACCACCCCCATTGAGTTCAAAATGACGTTTGCGACCTTTTTGAGTATAAGCTTCAATATGTTTGGAGAAAGTTGATTTTTGCCACTTTTTACTTAGGGCTTTGGTTTGGGCTGAGCCCAATAACCCCACTTATGTATTCAGTCCCAACCCCTCTCCTCTTCATTCACTTCTTTTCTATTTTCCTAGCACTCAAGCTCAAGCAAAAATGGAGGAGGAGAATGGGAAATAGAAATTCCTAAGCCCTAGCTTGCTTTGCAAATCCAAGTTCTTGCTCCATAATCAAAGAGAACCCATTGGTAAGCTTCCTCTTCTTCTTCTCCAACTCATTCTCTCTTTGAATTTCTGAAATTTCCTAAACCTAACTTAGGGAATGTTCTTCTTTTAAGCTTTGATTCAAACTTCTAGTGTGAGATTGAAGTGTGGTTGATTTCCATTTGCTTTCAAGCTTCATCTTCATAAATTTTAGTTCAAAGGTGAGATTTTTATCTCACATCTTTGTCTATAATTATCTTCGATTGTTAGGTATGAATTCCTAACACTTATTCGTGTGCAATTGATTTTGGTTTGGATTGATTTGGTGTATATTCCAATTTTTGGTGTTTTGATCTAATTTATGAAAGTCCTGTTATGGATATTTGGACATTGATATTTGAGGCATATCGAAGAGCCGTTTTGGCTGGGTTGTCGTTCGACGTAATTCCTTAGTCATCGCCATTTGCTCGTTCGATCGATTTCGATATTCGTTTGGCCATTTTTAGCCTAGGTTCAGGGAATGCCCTGAACCCTTCATTCAGACGTCTGAAGCGTGATATTCAGACGTCTGAATATTGTCTAGGAAGTTTTCTATTCCCAGATTCAGACGTCTGAATTTGGGATTTCAGACGTCTGAATTGGCTTATTTTCAAATAGAAAGAAAATAGGCTAAAATATGCCTATTTCAGACGTCTGAAACATTTGGTTCAGACATCTGAATCGTGTTCTGGAAATTTTTATATTTCCAGATTCAGACGTCTGAACCACTTGTTTCGGACGCCTGAAACTGTTGTGAATTTGCCTTCTAGCCTTTTTGTTTGAGAATTCCAATTTAAATCGATTCGTGATAATCCTATTTGTTGTTATCATTTATTATGACTTTGATGACTCTTTTTAGGGATTTTTGAATATCCATTTCGATGGATTCTTTATCGGTTTCCTTGGATTTTATTCACATCTTCGTATGTGAATTTTAGTGATTGATTGTTCTTACAATCTTCTTTGTGATTTGTCACTTCAAAAATATAAAGGTTTTCTATACTAGTAGTAAATATCAAAACTCTTTCTTCAAATGATTTCAGCACTATTTTATTACAAAGCTCGTTTTCTCAAACCGATTTCTAATCTATTAGTATATACAAACCTTTACCTCACTCGTATGAGAAATCTAATTAAACGGCTTAGTAAAACGAGTGGTATGAAACGCTTGCGTTTACTTCGTCGGTTAATTCTTGGACTTGTTCGATTGAACCTCTTGTGACATTTTTCTAGTGGAGATTTACAGTCTGTTCGCAAATGTTTAAGTTAAGCAAGTGGTTATGGGACATGAAGCTAAACTTTTATATTTACTAGCTTAGTGTAATTGACACTTCTCGTTGATCATGACGATCATCTTTGTGGTTTAGACTAGCAATGTGCGATGTCTCTTTGTTTGCGAGGTTACGCTAGACACCACTTGTGCGATTCCATTCGCAAATACCTTTTCGGTTAGCCTAGACACCACTTGTGTGATTCCGTTCACACATACCTTTTTGCTTTTTGGTTAGGCTAGACACCACTTGTGCGATTCCATTCGCACATACCTTTTCGGTTAGCCTAGACACCACTTGTGTGATTCCGTTCACACATACCTTTTTGCTTTTTGGTTAGGCTAGACACCACTTGTGCGATTCCATTCGCACATACCTTTTCGGTTAGCCTAGACACCACTTGTGTGATTCCGTTCACACATACCTTTTTGCTTTTTGGTTAGGCTAGACGCCACTTGTGCGATTCCATTCGCACATACCTTTTCGGTTAGCCTAGACACCACTTGTGTGATTCCACTCACACATACCTTTTTGTGATTTCTGGATTTCATGTGTTGATTTCTGGAATTTATATCATTGACTTGTTATGAGTACAGGTTTAGGGTATGATGCCCTCTTTGGATCTTTGAGAAGATTCTTGTGATATTGATTAATCTTTTGTTGATTATCATTTACATGCTTATAGTAGTATGCCATTATGGATATTATGTTTATGCCATATCTTGTATACTATATCATGTCATCTGATATTTATAGCTAGACTGATCCGTTTATTATTTTCTTATGAAATAATACTCGGGTCAGACCGAGATGTTACAGGTGCTTCTGCTTGACTTCCTTTCGGGATTTGCTTCTCTGACTTTTGGGTTAACTACTTAGATTAGTGGTTATTTTGTTGTATACATTTGAGATATAGACTCCTTAATGTATACTTATTCTTTTGTGTAGTTCTTGTATCTATTCCTTTGTGATGTTGTGGATCTTTTTAGACCACTACTCTGATGTACACTTTCTAGTGTAATATTCATATCTTATTCCGCCTTTGTGATATGAATTGTCTGTGACTGATTTGTGTTATGCTTATTTCTATATTTGTTTTCCGGAGGATTTATATAGCCACCGTGTAGTAGCTTTGAATTTGTGTCGGTATGTCGGATTTCCTCTTGAAATAGAATGCATGTTATATTATTTGACATATCGGTGCTCGCGCAAAGAAATTACACGGATGGTCGCTCCTCAACAGCCTTATTCTCCGTGCTAGTCGACAGCATTCACCGTAATGTTCTTGGCTAGCGTGGGTATAGAGGTGGGGCATCATAGGTATATTCGATCCTGTATTTTGAAGTTAGGTACACAGTGAAATCTGCATAAACGTTGACCGTAGCGAAAACCGGTCTGTGTCTTTTGGGTCCGTTAAAGTTAATAGCTATTAGCTATTTATATTCTCAGCCGTTCATATCTTAATTATTTGCTGGTCCCTATTTTTCACCTTTCAATTGTTGCTTGACCCTTCCTTTTTCAAGACACTTCCATTCTGTCAGTTCATTTTCTTTAATGCAACATTCATCTTCACGTTTGGCTTTTACTTAAAATAATATGAACTCACCTCTCCTCCCATGCGTACCAAACATCCCCTTCGTTTTTCAAACATATAAAAGTTGCTGTAGCTTTCATTTTCCAGAGAATCTTTCCTTTTACCCTCCTACTTCTCATCATTTCTCCACGCAACTCCTACCGCAGCCATGCCCATCGCCACCTCATCCCTCTAGCTCGACCACTGCGACCATCGCCCCTCTTCTTGCTTCGCCTCCGAGCTCCAGTGCCGCTCCATTAACCCACTCTTCGAAAGCACCACACACACCCACCTGGCCTTGGACCCTGTTCACCAACCTCCGTCACCACCCGTTGAGCCACTTGCAGCTGAACATGACCAAACCCAAGCCTTCACTTTCTCCGCCCCGCATGCTGACCACCGTCTATCCCTCCTTCCTAAGTGCGTGCGACCCTCTTGAGTTTCGAGGTATATGTACATATATTTGTGTCATAAATTTGTCCTAATTTTTTTTACAGCGATGATGTGTCATATATACATATTTAACTACTGTATAATAAAGTATGTTATAGTCTATAACCAGTTACTGTATTATGATATTTGTTTTAGTGGAGGACAAGTTAAATAGTGACTCTATCTATATTAATGTGTATATTGGTTTGTGAGTATGTTTATAACTGTACCTATTTTTCTATACACTATATTTTGTGTTTACAGGTCATATATTGTACTAGTTTATATATATAAGGTTAAGAGTACTTTAGTAGTATACACATACAGTTTAATATGACTATTATATATGTTATGCAACACAAATATATTTATAGTGATATATTCACCTCAGATTTCATGATTTTAATGTATGATTTGTCTGGGGTTAAACACAGAAGTATATATGAGTTATATATATATATATATATATATACTGTAAGTAGTATTGGTATAGTATATAAAGTTTTAAAAGTATATTAGTTACAGTTGATATGGTTTTGAAATGTATGATACTTTGTTCAAATTCAAAAAAAAATTTGCTATACATTTATAAATAGATTTATTTATACAAGTGTTTACTGTAGTATATAATAAGGTAGGTTGGCAGGTAATTCCATTTGATAAAGCTTACTTAGCGTTGCATGTATGAGTTAATATATTTTTAGTTTATGTTATGGTAGCATAGTTTAAAGGTATGTTAAAATAGTAACTTTTAAATTATAACACGTGTAGAAGATCGTAAAACCGTGTATATGCATTTGTTTTTATATATGGAAACTCGATTTTTCAAACTTATATAGAAATGTCAGTCTGTATTATTGTATATGTATCGGTCTGCATGTGTACCAATTTATTTTAAGATTTTAAAACACAAATATACTTAGTTCATATAGGTAATATTTATACCTATAGATGTTATTTTAGATTTAATTTAATTTTAGATTTGAAAATAAATATGTATGTTTTAATTTACTATGTGTTTAAATTTAGAATATAGTCTTATTAGTATATATATATTTTTATATAGCTATGTACATATAAATTCACTCATATTGTTTATCATCGTCGATACAATTCTGATTTGATCTCGTCAATTCCTTATCTATCAGCTTGTTCGTCGAGTCTGTATCCAACTAGCTTTGATTCATGTTTGGATTTGTAACTCATCTCATTCTCGTCCATCGCTAGCCTCGAAAGGTGAGCAATCACTCACGATTAATGTTCTTTTATTTATTAAATTTGATTCCAATTGAAACGACAATTGAAATATTGCTGCCGTTAGTTATTTACATTGTTATATATGCTATTACCTGTATCTGTTCACCTGTGACATCTGACACCATTATATGTCAATTATACGATGATATTCCAGTTTGGTTGATGATTGATTTATTGTTTGTTGTTTATATTGGGTGTAAATTGAAATATATAAAGTGATAAATATTATGCAATTTAATTTGACGTAGGATAGTTAAAAATTTGAAACGACATATGTGTAAATTGGTTAAATGACATTTGTGCAATATGACCCCTTTAAATGTAAATTAATCGACACGTAGGATTTGGTTAATTACACCTTGAATCACTGAATGTATGTTGTTTAGATTGATGATGTATGAAATTGTAAATCGACGACAAGTGAAAAACCGTAATGTAATAATCTTTAATCTACATGAAATGGTAGTGTAGATTCTAGAAATAATTATATTAATTTACACAAACAAAAAGTGAATTAATACGATTATTTCGGGATTATTTGAATTAATTATTGGATTGTTGTTAATTGTTGCTATTGCATATTTATTTACTTTGACACCATCCCAGTTATCACACTGCAAGTTTCTTTTGCTATGCTATTTTTGAATTGAATTGGAATCGGGTTGAAATGATAAATACCCAAATGAACTTGACTTAGGATAGTGAATTAGATAAAATCCGATTGGTCAATAATTTGATTTAAAAAAAAATAATGATTTTATTCGAGCAAAGAATAAGTTTTGAAATGAAGTTGGAATTTGAATTTTTGAAAGGAAAATGTCAAGATTGAAATATGAAGCAAATATTAACGTAGTAATTGATGAAAGAACGTTGTTTGAAATTTGATTATCTAGTAATTAAATTTGGAATTATTAATAAATAATTTGGAATTAGTAATAATTGAGTTTTGAAATTATTAAGTTTGAAATCATTTAATAATTAAATTTGAAATTATAATTAAGTTTGAAATTATAATTAAGTTGAAATTATTGAGTTTGAATTCATAATTAAGTGGAAATGATTTAATAGTTAAGCTTGAATTGATAATCAAGTTTGTAATTATTAAGTTTTGAAATTATTAATAATTAAGATTCAAATTATTTATTAATTGAATAAGATTGAATTATTTGATAATTGAATAAAAATTGAATTCTTTGATAAGAGAAATTGAACCTTTGAATAAGTGGACTTGAACTTCGTTAATAAATGAAATTGAGTTCTTTATTTATTAAAGTTTTGAAAAAATTATTTAAGTAAGTTAAAAAGTGAAATTGGAACCCCTCGATTATGTGAAATTTAGTTCTTCATTAATTGAGTTTGAAATTTGTAATGAAGTCAATAAATGAGTGAAAATTGAATTTCTTTAACAATAAATAAAATGTGATTTATTGAAATGAATGGGATTTATTGAAATTAACATAAGACTTGTAATTTAAAGAATTGATTTGACTAATTTAATTTATTTCAATTTGAAGTTTTGATATAAGGAAGTTGAACGTAAGTAATTGATTTAAATGAATTGGAATTTAAACAGAAGTTGTTTTGAAGGATAAATTTACTTAGCGATACTGAATGAAATCGATAAATGAATTTAAATTGATTTGAATGAAAATTTAACCATTTTAAATGATTTCGGAATGAAACTAATATACGAACTTGAATCGATATTTGAATTGTTTTAAATAAAAATTGAAATTGAATCATAAGATTTTGAAATGGTTATTTGGAAGTTTTGAACGTAAATTATAGAAATTGATATAGAAAGACAAATGAAATGTTGGTTTACAAATTCTAATTGAAATTGAATTTGATTGTTTGTAAAATATATTAAACGACCAATCGGTGTAAAAATTACGAAAGTTATTAAAGAAACCGAAATCGGTTATGGACATACTCTCTGTCTAAACCGAAAACCACTTTAATAACTATACGTGGAGTGTGATCCAGAATGAAGTGGTTGGAATGATGTACGTGATGACTGAAGAAAGAGAACGATAATGGATAGCCTTGACACTTGTGTCAAATTGGAAATGACTAAAATCAGGAGCCGTGTCGGGCCAAATGGGGTTAGCCGCCTCGAGCGAACACACTTCTTCGTAACTACTACTCATTACTTGTTATTGATTGGTGCACCCTCGAAATTTCAGGAGTGTTGTTTCGTGGTGTTGCGATCGTTGCGGCGATGCGTTCTCACCAGTCCGGATCAGGCAAACGGTAGTTTCACTACCTTGGGTATTGCCTCATGTGCCTTGTCATACTTGTATCCCTATATACGCGACCACTACGAATTTTTTTTGTGTTATACCTATGGAGTACTCCCTGATATCCCACTAGTTTACGGTGGAGTTTACAGTGCTGTATAGACTATGGCATCGATATAAAAATGTGTTAAGGGGGATAATGGTAATGCCTTAACACTATTTTGATATTTTATATTACTGATAGACATTATCTATTTAGCGTATATTACTACATAGTAGATAGTTTAACGGATCCGTAGAGGACGGTTATTCCAACGTCCTTTGAGTTACTTGCATTTCAATTGTTATTTCACTTGAGTTGGATTTATTGATATAAGAATGTTAATCCTGACTCGAGTGTTTTGTGTTTTGCTTTACGCTCGGGTCAGACTGAGTGTTTCAGCTTTCGAGACTCACCTTTAGAGTTGGAGCTTTACTTCAAGATCCAGCCATCTATTCTGCTTTCAGTATTCGATGATTCCAGTGATGTATTTTGATTTGTATTTGATGTATCGTGTTACTCTTCTGCTGTAAACTCTGATGTATCTTATATATTTATATAGTAGCTTCATGAACTACTATCTCTTTTACTTCCGCTGCATATTATTACTCTGTGTCTGTGATTCTGTGATTATTTATTTACTGTATATGTTCAGTTTTGCCAAATTTAAATTAACAATTCGGTATTTTGAATTATTCAAGTCCGACATGTGCGGGTGCGAATAGTCCAAAATAGCGGGTCGTTACAAAAGGTGGTTTAAATTTTTAAAACATGGCTGGGAGGACCAAGAAATAAATATGTATATATGTATGGATATACATGATATCAAGGATAATTTTAAATAAACTTTAAGGTGTTGAGTTTTGATTTACCCTGAAGTGTGATGTAAACTCAAGGTGATATAAGTTTTGAACTTATAAGAGGGAAAATTTTTTGAAGTTTGAAGCGAGAATTCAAATTGAGTAAGATTGATTGGATGAAGTAAAATTGGAATTTAACTTGGAAAGTTAAATGGTTGATTTGAATTGGGAATTTGTGTGTTCTCAAAACGGGTTTGAGGTTTAAAAATTGAAAATGGATGGACGTTTTAAAATAAATTGGATAATATTATCCTATTATTAATAAAAATCTTTAAATTGAGAATGGTATTGTATAAATAAAATAAATTTGAACAATTGAATTGTAAAATAAACGTTTTTAAGAACTGGCTTCAAACTGGAAGGTAAAATTGAATAATAAATTAAATTCTTAAAATAAAATAGTATTGAACTCTTATCTGAACCTTGAAATACATAAGTTAAGATAATTTAAAATGGAATTTTGAGAATTGGACTTAGAAAATTTAATAGATTAAAAACTTTAAAATAAAAGTTAATTTGGTTTAAAAAGAGTTAAACCAACCTTTGAGGATTTAACTCGAATTTATATAATTCGAGATGGGTTAAAGTTGAAATTTAAATTCCATTAGTACAAATTGAATTTAGTTTGAATTAACTAGAATTGAAGTTGCCTTGGGATTAAATAAATTTCAATGGAATTTAGAGTTATTTGAATTGGAATTGGGTCAATTTAAATGGAAATTTAAATTGAATTGTTGAGGAAGTGAACAGCTGGCTCTTGACTATTTTCAATATAAATTATTTTGATATAAACTTATTTTTCTAAGCTATTAAATATATACAACCTTTATTTCTTAAAGCCAAATTGTTTTATATTTGTTTTACAATTATTTGGAGCTATTTAATTATTTTTCAACTGTTTCTTAAACTAATTACTATTTTTCAACTATTTCACAAACTAATTCCTATTTTACAACTATTTTGTAATTATTTAAAATTTCTAAAACTATTCAACTATTTTTCAACTATTTTACAATTAGTTAACTATTTTATAGTTATTTTGTAAACTAATAATTATTTTCAACTACTTATCTAATTTTTTTCTAAAAAAAAAATTCAAGCTATTTTCTAAATATGAAATGGTCGGAGTTCAAACTGTTATGGATTTAATACCCAACTGAGATAAGAATTGAAGTGATAATCCAAATGGGGATTGATGTAAATGTGAATAAGTGAATGTGAATGGAAAGGAAATTGATTTGGTTAATAATCAATAAAGATAAATACGTAAGATGTAAATTTCTATTCGCATAGTGATTTGATCCAGATTCGAGCACATAATTTCGAGAAAGTTATCGATCCGAGTTGGGATTTTTCACTCGATTTTCGACGACGAACCTGGATATGGATTGTTGATTGGTTCTGGATGTTCTCTATCATAGTTATAGGTATGCAAGGATAATGATGGTTTCTAATCAAGAAAGCAGATCTGAGTCCGCACTAGGAAGTCGGGTGGACGATACTAGATCGAAAGTGAAATTGTGTGATCGAGTGAGCGATCAGATTGGTATAGCGTATGGATGTTATGTGTACAACATACGGTTTTGAATGAAATTGATATTGAAAGAGTAATCAGATTTGAATATTTGATTTTGAATAAACAAAGTTATACATCTTTGTTATATAAGATAAATCTTCCCTGGTCGAATGTATTTCCAGAAGAAAAGAATTTTTGAAGGTGTTGAAGTATAAAAGGAGTTTTATACCAGTTTGAAAGGATCCAAAGTTTTTAAAATTATATATCTGAATATATATAAAGGATCTTATGTGGATCTTGGAAAAGGACTTTGGGAATCTTTGGATTGGGAAAGGCTTTTGATTTTTGGGTAAAATCAATATTGAATTTGGAAAGCCTAGTTTGAGAATTATCGATTTTGGGGTAATCGATTTGTGTAAAGGAGCTTTGTATGATATCATACTAGGTGTATGATTTGAAGATACTATATGTGTATAGTATAAAATGTTTTGATGGTGGCTCTGGGGAAAAAGGCGCTCTCTTAAAATGAACTTCTCAGGAGTGCCACCGGGTGGTGCTGCCTTGAGCCCCAAGGGGGGGTTCTAAAGTTCATCCTGTAAGGAGTCCGGACAAAACTAGTTCCTGAGGATTATTGGGTAGCGAAAGTCGAGGCGCTGATGCCTACAGAGGCATTTGGGTTATGCTGTGACGACAGTGTAACTCGATGTCACTACGATCTACTGTGGGGACCATAGCGAAATTCGTGTGGAGGATGAGTGCCAACGATCTACACTTGATTTTGCTGGGAAGGCAACGCAACATCGGTAGACTGCGATCTATGGTCAAGTGGAGTTGTAACAACCCGCATATTTATTGATTTTATATTTAAATATTTTATTTAAATATTTTATCGTTAGTCGGATTTTAGTTCGGAAAGCTACTTTTCGCATACGGTCGAATTAGCACTCGGGACCACTCCCATTGAGTTTAAAATGCCGTTTGCGACCTTTTTGAGTATAAGCTTAGATATGTTTGGAGAAAGTTGATTTTTGCTACTTTTCACTTTGGGTTTGGGTTTGGGCTGAGTCCTATGTTTAACTTATACTCAAATCTGAGCCACTCTTCCCCATTCACCCTCATTTTCTTCTCTTTTCAGTTCTAAGGCAATAATGGTGGGAGAGATTGGAAATTAAAACTCCAAAATCCTAGTTCCTCTTGCAACCTCAAATTCCTAGCTCCAAATTCAAGAGAACCCATTGGTAAGCATTCTCTTCTTCTTCTCCAACTTATTCTCTTACCAATTTCAGAAATTCCTAAACCTAATTTTGGGAATGTTCTTGTTTATAGCATAGGTTCAAGCTCATTTGGGTTGTGTTGAAGAGAGGTTGATTCTCCATTTGCTTTCAAGCTTCTTATTGGTTGATTTTGTAAAAAGGTGAGATTTTTATCTCACATCTTTGTCTATAATTATCTTCGATTGTTAGGTATGAATTCCTAATGTTTATTCGTGTGCAACTGATTTTGGTTTGGATCTATTTCGTGTATATTCCAATTTTTGGTGTTTTGGTCTAATTTATGAAAATCCTATTATGGATATTTGGACATTGATATATGAGGCGTATCGAAGAGCCGTTTAGGCTGGGTTGTCATTCGACGTAATTCCTTAGTCATCGCCATTTGTGCATTCGATCGTTTTCGATATTCGTTTGGCCATTTTTGGCCTAGGTTCAGGGAATGCCCTGAACCCTAGATTCAGACGTCTGAAACGTAATATTCAGATGTCTGAATATTGTTCTGGGAAGATTTCTATTCCCAGATTCAGACATCTGAATATATGGTTTCAGACGTCTGAATTGGTTCTATTTCAAACAGAAAGGAAATAGGTTAAAATATGCCTATTTCAGACGTCTGAAACACTTGATTCAGACGTCTGAATTGTGTTCTGGAAATCTTTATATTTCCAGATTCAGACGTCTGAACCACTTGTTTCAGGCGTCTGAAACTGCAGTGTTTGGCCAATTTTCCTATTCGCTTGAGAATTCCAATTTAAATCGATTCGTGATGATCCTATTTGTTGTTATCATTTATTATGCCTTTGATGACTCCTATTTAGGGATTTTTGAATATCCATTTTGATGGATTCTTTATCGGTTTCTTTGGATTTTATTCACGTCTTCGAATGTGAATTTTAGTGATTGATTGTTCTTACAATCTTCTTTGTGATTTGTCACTTTAAAAATATAAAGGTTTTCTATACTAGTAGTAAATATCAAAACTCTTTCTTCAAATGATTTCAACACTATTTTATTATAAAGTTCGTTTCCTTAAACCGTTTTCCAATCTATTAGTATATACAAACCTTTACCTCACTCGTATGAGAAATCTAATTAAACGACTTAGTAAAACGAGTGGTATGAAACGCTTGCGTTTACTTCGTCGGTTAGTTCTTGAACTTGTTCGATTGAATCTCTTGTGACAAATTTATAGTGGAGATCTACAGTTTGTTCGTAAATATTTAAGTTATGCAAGTGGTTATGGGACATGAAGCTAAACTCATATATTTACTAGCTTAGTGAAATCGACACTTCTCGTTGATCATGACGATCATCTTTGTGATTTAGACTAGCAATGTGCGATGTCTCTTTGTCTACGAGGGAGACTAAACCGCGTTTTGTGGAGTTTCGACTCAAATTGGTGGGGTAGCAACCCACGGTCTTCAGACCATTCGCGTGTCAGGTCTTCGGACCATTCGTGTGTCAAATTAATGGCTAGCTACCATGAGATAGCTTCTCGTTCATGTCTTACAGCTGTTGGTGAGTTTTCATGCTCCCGTTCATGTGATAGGCCTCCCCCTTTTTATTTTATGATTTCTGGATTTCGTGTGTTGAATTCTTGAATTTATGCTTCACCAATTTTAGTGATTTTCATTGATATGATTTATCAATTTTTGTGCATTGGTGAATTCGTGTGTCATTAACTTGTTGTGAGTACAAGTTTTGGGTATGATACCCTTTTTGGATCTTTGAGAAGATTCTTTGACATTGATTAATCGTTTGTTGATTATCATTTTCATACTTATAGTAGTATGCCATTATGGATATTATACGTCTATGCCATATCTTTCGTTCTATATCATGTTATCTGATATTTATAGCTAGACTGATCCGTTTATTATTTTCTTATAAATAATACTCGGGTCAGACCGAGATGTTGCAGGTGCTTCGACTTGACTTCTCTCCAGGGATCCATTACTCTGACCTTTTGCTTACTACTTAGATTAGTAGTTTTTGTTGTATACTCTTGAGATATTGACTCATTGATGTATTCTTTTGTACAGCACATGTTGCTATTATTTTTTGATAGTGTGGATCTTGTTAGACCACTACTCTGATATACACTTTCTTGTGTAATATTCATATCTATTTCCGCCTTTGTGATATGAATTGCCTGTGACTGATTTATGTTATGTTTATTTCTATATTTGTTTCTGAAGATATTATAGCCACTGTGTAGTAGCTTTGAGTTTGTGTCGGTATGTCGGATTTACCTCTTGATAAAGAAATACATGTTATACAATCTGGCATATTGGTGCTCGCGCAAAGAAATTACACCGATGGTCAATCCTCAACAGCCTTATTCTCCGTGCTAGTTGACAGCATTCACCGTAATGTTCTTGGCTAGCGTAGGTATCGAGGTGGGGTGTCACAGCTTGGTATCAGAGCCAAACTTCGGAACAATATGGAATAATATAACAAGGATCATCGTCCTAAGTCTACCTTAGGAGTCGTGCTTTAGGATTTTATCCGGGTCTATGTACCGTCCTATCCTATTTTCTTTTATGATTCCTTGTTTTATCTATCAAGATTGCTTGATGTTCATTAGTGAGTAATCTTCTTCTTATTCTTCTTTCTTTTTAAAGGAAGAGAAATGTCTAGACCAGGCCGCCTCAGAGCCGTGCCATCTAGCACTCCACCCCAAGATGGAGTTCTTATGACTGCTCAACAGCTTCTTGATTTGGTAACTAATGCTCAAGCAGCTGGAGCTAACCCGGAACCTACTCACCCAAAGTCGGGATTTACACGCTTGTGCAGTGATTACACTAATTTGGGTGGGGAGCCATTCAAAGGTTCCGAAACTATTATTGAAGTATAGGCTTGGCTAAGGTCATGCGACCGAATCTTTTCTCGCATGATTCTTATTGACCTTCACCGAGTTCAGGTGGCCTCTAGTATGCTCCGAGAAAGAGCATTGGACTGGTACGAGCTTCTTATTTCTGAGATTAATGAAGCGGATCTCACCTGGGAGCAATTCCGAGAACGCTTCGAGTTGAAATTTGTACCAGAAGCAGAGAAAGTGACATTGGCTCGACGATTTATAGACCTTGTTCAAGGTGAGTCCTCCGTGACTGATTACGTCGCCTCCTTCGAGTCGCTTTCCAAATACGGGGTTGAATACATCAACACCCTTTTAAAGAAGAACCAGAGGTTCGTCTATGGCTTAAACAAAAATCTCAAGTAGCCATTACTTCTAAAATTAGAAGTTTCTTTCGACCAACTTGTTGATATCGCTCTTCGTCTTGAAGAGGCGGATAGGGAGAATGATGTTGAAGTGGTGGGTTCCAAACCAAACTTCAACAACAAGAAGAGGCCAAACAAATTCAAAGGCCCTTATCCCAATAAGAAAGGGAGGCAAGCAACTCCTACTGAAAAGACATTTTCCTCTACTCAAGGGAAATGCTATAATTGTGGTTCGAAAGACCATTTTGCGAACAAGTGTTCAAAGCCTCGTACTTGTCGCTATTGCAAAAGCCCGGACCATTTTATGCATGTATATCCCAAACTTCAAAATAGGAGGGAGGGAAAGCTTAATGTTGCGCAAGCCCCTGGCAACACATCTCGTGGCCAAGGTATTTCTCATTCTATTCTGGATGGAATTATTTTATTTCGTGATCATCCTATTCGAGTTCTTTTTGATACGGGTGCGTCCCATTCTTTTATATCAAAAGAACTTGTTGCTACTTTTTCTTTGGATGTTTTGTGTTTAATGACTTCTTTGAGAATTGCGAATCCGGTTGGTGGATCCGCGACAATCAGTTTATTGTGTAAAGATGTCGAGATTATTTTGTGTGATTTTTCTTTCCGAGCCGATTTGCATGTCATGCGTTATTTAGGCTTTGGAATGATTTTGGGAATGGATTGGCTTAACCGTTATGAAGCTCATATCCTATGTCCTAAGCGGACTATTCATCTTCGACATCCTCAATTTGTTAAGCAGATTTCTATTAATCTTAAAGATTCAGATTCCAGCTTGGTCGCATCTTTGTATTCTTTAAATTCTCGTGATGACGATGATGATGATGAGGGTGATATTATTTCTCTTATTCACGTCGTTCGTGAATTTTCCGACATATTCGAGCCCGTTTTAGGATTACCACCTAAGCGAGCAATTGAGTTCAGAATTGATCTTATTCCTGGAGCTCAACCTATCACTCGTCCTCCGTATCGTATGTCCAATAAAGAAAACGAGGAGATGCGTAAACAATTATCCGAATTGGAGACGAAGCAATTAATTCACTCTAGTTCTTCGCCTTGGGGAGCTTCAGCTATTTTTGTGAAGAAATCCGATGGAACACTTAGGCTTTGCGTTGACTACCGCAAGCTTAATGATCTTACTATCAAAAATAAATATCCTTTACCTCGGATTGATGATCTATTCGATCAACTTAGTGGTGCTAGAGTCTTTTCACAATTAGACTTAGCTACTGGATTTCATCAGCTTCGTATTGCAGAGGATAGTATTCCTTTGACATCGTTCGTACTCGTTATGGATCTTATGAATGGCTTGTTATGCCATTTGGTCTAACGAATGCTCCGTCCTATTTCGTTGACCTTATGAATAGAGTTTTCAAAGACTTTCTCGACCGGTTTTTTCTCATCTTTATCGATGATATTCTTGTGTATTTTAAAACCGAGGAGGAGCATGAAAAGCATCTTCGGATTGTGTTGGAAACTCTTAGGAGTAATCAATTAAAGGCAAAATTTTCTAAATGCCACTTTTGGCAATCTCGTGTGAAGTTTCTCGGTCATATTATTTCCGAATCCGGAATTTCCGTGGATCCTTCAAAGATTGAAGCGATTCAAGATTGGAAGAGACCGGAGAGTGTGACAGAGATTCGTAGTTTTCTCAGATTGGCGGGCTATTACCGTCGTTTTATCAGAGACTTTTCTAAGATTGCCGTGCCTCTCACTAGCTTGACAAAGAAAGTTGTTAAATACATTTGGTCGGACAAATGTGAAGCTCTTTTCAGAAATTAAAAGAACTCCTTTCTGATGCTCCTATTCTTGTTATTCCCGAGGGGAATCAAGATTTCATTGTTTATACCGATGCTAGTCGCGTTGGTTTGGGTGCCGTTCTTATGCAAAGAGAACGTGTTATTGCTTATGCTTCTAGGCAATTGAAGCCTGCTGAGACTAGATATGCCACTCATGATTTAGAGCTCGCGGCTATTGTTTTCGCCCTTTGTATTTAGCTTCATTATCTTTTAGGAGAGAAATTTGTTCTTTATACCGATCATAAGTCCTTGAAGTATTTATTCTCCCAAAAGGAACTTAATTTGCGTCAACAGCGTTGGCTCGAATTTCTTGCACTATATGATCTTGATATCCTTTATACTCCCGGAAAGGGAAATCGTGTTGCCGATGCACTTAGTCGCAAGCAACAAGCGGTTGTTTCTATGATGATATCCGAATGGAATGATCTCGAGATATTATCCACTTGTGAGATTCGAGACCGTGTCTCCGATTTATGTTCATCACTTGTGTTATGTAGCCTTGAGGCTTATCCTTCTCTTTTAGACCGCATTCTTGAAGCTCAAAGGCTAGATCCTGAATTGGCTCTTCTTGGCCAAAATATTAAGGATAAAATTGATATTGAAGGTTTGAAAGACTTTGATATCGATTCTCGTGGCGGCATTCGAAGATTTGGTAGACTTATCGTACCAAATATTATTGATCTTCGTAAGGATATTTTAGAAGATTCTCATCGTTCTAAATTCACCATTCATCCCGGTAGTAGTAAAATGTACGCGGATATGAAGCGACTTTATTATTGGGAGGGAATGAAACTTGACATCGCTAACTTCGTTAAGCGTTGCATGACTTCCCAACTCGTTAAGGCCGAACATCAAAGGCCCGGTGGGTTATTGCAACCTTTAGAAATTCCAATTTGGAAGTGGGACCAAATTTCCATGGATTTTATAGATGGCCTTCCCCGTTCTCGATCGGGTCATGATAGCTTATGGGTGATTGTTGATAGACTTACTAAATCCGCCCATTTTATTCCCGTTCTGAAACGACCCAACTTCCTATCTCCAGGAAATCGCGTCATTTTGAAGAAAGAAAGGGATAGAAATAGAAAGAAAGAGAAGAAGAAAGAAACAACACATCAGAATCTAAACAACGGAACGAATAAATTATATTAATAACATAAAATATAATTACATAGTATCATATACATCAGAGTTACACAGCTTACAACACATACTAGACAGTTATAAACACCTGTCTAGTTATTACAACTCAATACAACTCAATACAAAGAGATACAATACAGAGAATACACAGCGGAACTATATATCTAACGCAGAAGCCTCCTGCTCCATTGCTCCTCCACAATTCGTCAAAAGCTAACCTGAATCCCTTGGCTACTCATAAAAATTTGAGTACCCAAGAGTTATAGAAAAAAACAGAAATAACTCCGGGTCAGACATGGGTCTGGTGTGAGTAACAGGTTAAAGTTGCTTAACTTTGAAAAACCTTTGAAAAGAAAAGGTATCACGTAAGACTTCCCACACATAAACATGGAAAAGTTTTTACCTTACGCTAACCAAAACATTTGATAGGAAATCCGATGATATTATAATAGTGTCTAGGGTTTTCAAGTAAATAAGAAAATAGCCGAAATTGTTACATTCATTAAATTCCAGCTACTAGCCACAAAAGTGGGTAATACAATTAAAACCGTTGGCACTTATTGGATTTTGGATTCCATCAATGGCAGGGCTACTGGGGTACCGCCCGTCACAGTACGTGGCCTAGATCACCGTACCGAGGATTACTCCCTTCATCCCCTGCTACACAAAGCCGGACCCATTCCTTACTGAATAGTTCCGAACAAGACAATCCCACAGTTGTTTCGAACCAACTGCCCACACAGCCGAATATAAAGGGACTTCTAGACAGGGATCAATCTTGCTCTCCAGTGGGAGCTACCCACGAAGCTTTGCTGCACCTCCCCTGTTTTAGCCATTCCCGGTTGATGAGGCTTGAGGCTACGATTACCTTTATAGGACATATCACTTAGAATGCTCATCGTCCACCTGACGATGTTCTGAAAGCATTCAATCCATACAAGTTCGTTCCGGGTTCGAACGAAACCGAAGGCATTATCTCGTTACACTCGTTTTGGAATCACCCTCAGAGTTAACGACAATAACCCTTGCACTCTAATTCACCATCTCGAACCTATAAGTACTATTCTGTCAACTCATTACGGAATCACCCACAGAGTATACTGACTCATAGTCCTTACACCTCGAGTCTTCACAAAGCTCCACTCTGAATTCACGACCTAACGTTATTTGGAATTGATGTGGTTTTCGGATATCCAAATATGGAAACCCGATCCCGGTCTCATCGAAATCCAAAGCGTGTCTTTTAGGGTCCAAGTTGTTTTAAAGTTTTAAAACAATCCAATTACAGTATCTATTTACACACAGATAGATAATTCATAAATCATAACTGATAATCACATTATCAAATAACAGATGATCCATAACAACATAGGTAGTCCATATCATCATTCAATAGATAATCTATATTACCATCACAATGCAACCAAGCATTCATAACACACAACCATACTTATCTCATTACTGAGATCATTAAGCATTCAAGACAATCAATGTCATCCATTCATACATAAGCAAAGATTCACTCATACCACAATATAATTAATTTAAAATGAATTAAATTAACTATCTCTATTTCTAATTAATTTAAAATGAATTAAATTAATCACTTCATTTATAATTAATTTAAAATAAATTAATTTAATTACTTTATTCAAATATATCTTGCTTACTCAATCATTTAATTGATTACAATCAATTAATCATTTATTACTAATCACCTTAAACTAATTACTCTTAATTACATTCATGTAATTATCCTTAATTAATTTCACAAATTAATTATTCTCAACCAAAAATAGTAATTAACATTTAATTACTTCAATTAATTAATTAACTATAATTAATTACCTTAATCCTTAATTAATTACATTAATTAATTACCCTTAATCACTCCTTATTGATTAATTAATCTTAATTAATCATCCTTAACTACATCATTAACTAAAATAATTAATGATCCTTAATTATTAATTACTTTAAGTAATTAACTAACTTAATTACTTTAAACAAATTAATTATCCTTTAATTAATTACTTAATTAATCCCTTGATTAATTAATAAGTTATTCTAATCCTCATTACTCATTCTTAAATATCTTCACTTAATTACAATCATGTAATTATTAAACAATTACTTAACTAAGTAATTTCCAAATCATTAATTACATAAGTAATTATTTATAAAACTCAAATGTTTAAATTTAATTAAACTTAATTAATTAGAAGTAACAATCACATTAAACTAAATTAATTACATTAAGTAATTAAATTCTTAATTACTTATCAAGTAATTATACTCAAACCATTTACAATCGATTATTATTAAATTAATCTAATTAATTATAAAAATTAACTATATTAATTAATTTTTAAATAATCCTGGTTAATGACCTTCATTAACCATTCTCTAATCATCTTATAAAGTAATTAACCTAATTTAATTACCATTTGAATTATCTTTAATCTTCAATTAATTAAAGTTAATTATAAAATTTATTAACCTTAAATAAAAACTTAATTACATAACTATATTCATTCATCATTAATTAATAGTTTAATTAATGATTTTAAATTTAAATTGATTAATCCTTAATCAATTATCAATTCCAAGTTCACTTAATTAACTAATTAATAAATCCTAATCACCCTTGATTAATTCTAAACATTAATCTAAATTTAAATTTCAAAATAAAACATAATTTAATTATGTTTAAAACAATTTAATTTAAAACTAAGTACCTTTGAAATTATCTTTAAACTTACATTTTAAATACAAGTTTAAATTAAAAGTATTTTGAACTTATCTAAGTTTTTAAAAAAATTTAAAACTTATTTAAAATTTCAAGACAACACCAAAATTTAACTTAAAAATGAATTCATAAAAATTCAAAGTCAAATCCATTTCAAAACTTTGGAAATTCAATTCATTCTTGGTTTAAACTCAAATTTAAATCTTCTTTTTAAATTTTAAAACTAAACTTTATTTTAAATTTTAGATTTCCAGTTTAAAAATTTATCTTTAAATCTTGCTTCTCATTTTTAAAACTTCATTTATTTAAAATGTTTAAACTATCTTATTAATATGATATAGTTAATAAAGTTAAATTTTTAAACATAAGTTTCTGTTTTTTTTTAAAACTGGAATTTAAAAGCAAATGAGAATTTTAAACTTACATTTAAATTTGAACTTAAATTTTACTAGAAACCATAACTGCAGATTTTAAAACAAAAGTTTAAATCCAGATTTGCAAAAAAAAAAAAACAGAAAACAGGTTTCAATACAAACCTGGAATTTAAATTCAAATCAGTAGTTCAAACCTAAATTAAATTTTTAAACCTAAACCTTATTTAAAACCTATAGCTACAGATTTAAATCTTGACAAACCCAGATTTTAAAATAGTTTAAAACCCAAATTTTCAAATCAGACTCTGATCTGGAAAACTACAGAGCAACTCGAGAGACAAGAATTTTGCTTCGGGTTTTCTTCCCATTTACTCCGAGTCTTCAACTCACCTACTTCGAGTTATCTTCAACTTGCTTCGAGTCATATCCATTTTTCCCCTTAAACCAACTAACCCAAGCTTCATCAGAAAGCACATCACTGTGCATGTACACAGCGACCACCACCTTCCATGATCATCAGAGGTGATCGAACTTCCACCAGAAACCCACCAGATCGAACCATCATCACAGAAACAACTTTGAACTCAGAATTCCCAAACTGGAAACAAAGACAGGTTTCATTTCGAAACCTGGAACACATTGAACAGGTTGTTTTCAAAACCTGTCAACGGCGATTTCATGCCTCTCCGACCACCTGACCATCAGCCCCTTCGGCCTCGAACTCAATCACACACCAACTTCACACTCCCCAAATATCATAGCGCTCGATCAAGTATTCATGTCGAACTGACCCAATGTTTAATCACATTCAAAACTAGGGTTTAAAAACAAAATTGCAAACCGCATCAAATCTAACCAAATTCAATCACTTCTCTGATTTTTCCCAAGATCTCCTATACCTACTTCACCACCCAGAGGAATCCCAGAATTTCTAAATTCATGAATCAATAGATTTTACTAAAAATCCCATTTCGGTTCAAAAATAAACTGTCACTTAACCAAATCCCTAAAAATCCTACTACCTGATTTAAAAATCAAGTTTTAGTTGATACTATAGATTTATGATACTGAATTACTAAATAAACATGTTTGGGATTTTGATAAAAATCAACATGCACTGATCTGTGCATGTTTCCAGAGACAATTGCTATGTTTTTTTTTTTTTAACTTACTTACAATTCTAAGTATTAACTTCAGAAGATCAAACAACATCACTCAACAAATTTCTTATATCAGAGACTAAATAAAAGGTAAAGATTTGCATCACAGTTTAGCTTAGGAAACAAAACAAACAGATCAGTGTATGATAGCATGCACACAATTCATCTTCACATCAGGCTTTTATCAAACATACAAACAATATTTATAATATCAGATCATACTAGTATGCAACCTAAATATAGTTTTAAATTTTAGAGTTACTCACCTTTTATTTAAATGCAGACTATGTTCAGAAAGCAATATGTGCAGGCTTGACTCTGATCTGCTTTATGTAGATGATGCAGTTGTAAATATGAGCTTGAATTGATATGCAGGTTTGCCCTTTCCACTTTTAAAAACTATTTGCATGAACCCCATAAAAAGATGCATTTGAATTTGTTTGTTTGCAGGCTTCCAGATGAAGAATGCAGACTTGATCTTGTTGACTCAGATTTTACTTGCATGCATTCTTGGGAATGTTACAAGTTTGAAAAACAAGGGGTTACAGACTTGTTCATTTCCAGAAAACAAGAATATACAGTAACCAATTTTTCCAAATTTAAAGAAAAATGCAGATCTGAACATTGTTTGAATATGCAGATCTGATTCTTGAGCATGCATTTGTACATGCAAATTTGTACAAAGATTTGAATATGCAGATTTGTTTTTTGAGGAGGGTATGCTTTTAGGCTTTTGGACATACAGATTTGCTTTTTAATTTGAGGATATGCAGATTGAAGAGTTTGAATATGCAGATTGTAGGTGAATCAAATGCAGATTGCATTGGACTTGAACATATTTTTGAAGAGGAGTAGGCTTCAGATTTTAAAAGGTTGCAGAGAAAAATGGGTTGCATTTTGGAATGAAGAGGATTACTGAATTTAGATATGAAGAGTTTGAAGTTTTCTTTTCTGATCAAAGAAATGAAAGAAACATATATGGAAGAAAAATGCAAGTTTTATAGAAATGTATTTCAGATTTAATGAAAGAAAAGAAAAATAAAACTAATTTTTAACACTTGTCAAGTTACTAATGTTAAATTTGAACACTTGTCTATATGAATGCATAAGAATCAAACACTTGTTTTCTTAAAGATAATTAGTTTTCTTTTTTTTTTATTACAAGTTAATGTTGTATTAACTTAATTTAAGTTGTTAGTTTATTTTAAACATGTGTATGTATTCACAAAAGAAATAAGAACAATCAATGTTTATAAACAAACTTATACATATTAAAAATTAAAACAATGAAACAAATTAAAATTTATATTTTGGGATTTAAATTCAAACTAAATTCAAAATCAAATATTTTCAAATCAAGTTATGAATACAAATTAAATTTTGAAATAACATTTGCAAATTTATTCAAAACTTATTTATAAAGACAATACACAATTAATATTGTTTAGAAATATCTCCTTTAAAATTTTAAACTCAAGCCAAAATTATTTTAAACATTTCCTTAACAATTATAAAAAAAAAAATCATATACTTATTTATTACATAGCTTTGAAAGCTTAATATTAATTTTTAATCAAACTTTCCAAATTATTAATATATGTATTAGAATTTGAAAACAAGATTCATTTATTAAATTTTAAATAAAGCTAATCCATTTACAATATAAACCATATATTTATATTATAATAGCAATCAATTTATTATTTTTAAAAGATAAAATCTTCCAATTAAATATTTACTGAAGAAGATTATCCATTTTTTCTGAATAATTATTAACAGATTGTCAATATCAATTTAATTTTAACTACGGATTATTAAATTGATATTGTCAAAATTTCCGGGATGTTACAATCCTTCCCCCTTAAAAGAATTTCGTCCCCGAAATTTAAAACAAAGGTAATTTAATAATCTCATTAAAGATTTTAATTTTAAAACACTAGCATATATCTAACATATGCTAACAACCATAGCAATCAATTCAACCAAACAAACAAATCTATTTATCCAGATAAGTTTTAGATAGAATTTCTTCGAGTTTCCCCAAGTATATATATATCGGGCAACTCGCCCTATAGAATCCAAACAAACAATACTATGAAGCTACAAAGCTCCTATACAACTATATCTACAACACTAGACAAGATATCAGACTACAGACGAGTCTAACTCAACAACCCAAAATTCTCAAGCTACTGGTTCCACAACCAGAGATAGATAAAACACGTACTCCCTCAGAGATACGTGAAACTCATCGAATTCCAGTTATCCAAACTGGCAATTCAATCCTGTAGATCAAACACTTATTCTCCAAGATCACAGAAAAGAATCCAAAACACTTCAGAGCTAACTTCTCATCCTTACCCAATCTTATAGCTCACTTGCGATTGGAGAAAACTTACCCAAAATCAAATCTCCAATTTCAGAATCCAAATTTCTCAATCCCTTATCCATAAAACTCTTCAGAAGATCCTGGGTTACCAACATCCATCCTGATCAGCTTAACTCTTGCTGATTCCATAAGAAATAGACTGAATCAAAAATAATCCAATGATCTCCTCAAGATCACTCAAAAACCAAGAACACAAACCCTGCTTCTCAACAACAGAAGACAAATCAAACTTCTCCTTATCCGGAAAAGAAACATTCCCAAACTGCTTCCGCTGCACAACTCTGATCCGTAACAGATAAGATAATACTAATGAGGAACACAAGCACCAACTAGACACCACCTTCCAGAAATATGGTTCTACAGATCCATAAAGAAAACTCAGAAATTCCTTCAAAACTGAGTTACTTCATCAACCTCTAACTCTAGGAACCATCCTTCAACTACAGTGAACCACCAGTAGAAATCTTGGAATTCTAGTCAATAAGGAAACTCAACTATCGCAAGTCACTTTTGCGATCAATCCAAACCAAATCCAAGGAAAACTATTCTCGCTTAACCAAACGGAACAGCTTACACTTAACTAGCCAACCCATCGAAGAACGGGTTCACTTAACTGCTTCTTGAACTCCACTTCAGAAAAACTGCTAATCCATAAAATCTCTTGCCAACACCGAGAACACTCCAAGCTGCACCACTGCTACAGATGCTAAAGATCCGAGAAACTCGGACTTCAAAGCAAACAGAAACTCCTACTGAACACAGCCACAACACCAAAGCAGACTCACTTCCTTAACTTGTTCCAAAGAAAACATCTTCGGAAACATCCATAGTCACTGCATCTCATCATGCAGCTACTACTTCTTGTGGTATTAAGATACCATCACTCACTTCTGTCCAACCGACAGATCCAAATTCTACTCATCAACTTCAGAAAATTAACTCCGAACTTCAAAAAGAAACTCCAACCCTTAACAGGTTTCCTTCAGAGATCAATGAAGTTCTTCATCACTACAAAACTTACTCGAGACGGTATTAGGTCTACAGTCTCGACAGATACACTTCCAACCTCAACCATTTAAACTCCAACCAATGGTAGTTGTCGTGTTACACACACTACTACCTTATCTACCTTTATAACCTATATTGGAAAACCCGAACAGGTGATTCCAACAAATAGGTAGAATAAATATATTTATATATTTAAAATTACAAATACGCTCTCTTAAGAAAGACACCACTACAGAGCCTAGGTATTCACTCAACCTAATGCTCTGATACCACTGAAACGACCCAACTTCCTATCTCCAGGAAATCGCGTCATTTTGAAGAAAGAAAGGGATAGAAATAGAAAGAAAGAGAAGAAGAAAGAAACAACACATCAGAATCTAAACAACGGAACGAATAAATTATATTAATAACATAAAATATAATTACATAGTATCATATACATCAGAGTTACACAGCTTACAACACATACTAGACAGTTATAAACACCTGTCTAGTTATTACAACTCAATACAACTCAATACAAAGAGATACAATACAGAGAATACACAGCGGAACTATATATCTAACGCAGAAGCCTCCTGCTCCATTGCTCCTCCACAATTCGTCAAAAGCTAACCTGAATCCCTTGGCTACTCGTAAAAATTTGAGTACCCAAGAGTTATAGAAAAAAACAGAAATAACTCCGGGTCAGACATGGGTCTGGTGTGAGTAACAGGTTAAAGTTGCTTAACTTTGAAAAACCTTTGAAAAGAAAAGGTATCACGTAAGACTTCCCACACATAAACATGGAAAAGTTTTTACCTTACGCTAACCAAAACATTTGATAGGAAATCCGATGATATTATAATAGTGTCTAGGGTTTTCAAGTAAATAAGAAAATAGCCGAAATTGTTACATTCATTAAATTCCAGCTACTAGCCACAAAAGTGGGTAATACAATTAAAACCGTTGGCACTTATTGGATTTTGGATTCCATCAATGGCAGGGCTACTGGGGTACCGCCCGTCACAGTACGTGGCCTAGATCACCGTACCGAGGATTACTCCCTTCATCCCCTGCTACACAAAGCCGGACCCATTCCTTACTGAATAGTTCCGAACAAGACAATCCCACAGTTGTTTCGAACCAACTGCCCACACAGCCGAATATAAAGGGACTTCTAGACAGGGATCAATCTTGCTCTCCAGTGGGAGCTACCCACGAAGCTTTGCTGCACCTCCCCTGTTTTAGCCATTCCCGGTTGATGAGGCTTGAGGCTACGATTACCTTTATAGGACATATCACTTAGAATGCTCATCGTCCACCTGACGATGTTCTGAAAGCATTCAATCCATACAAGTTCGTTCCGGGTTCGAACGAAACCGAAGGCATTATCTCGTTACACTCGTTTTGGAATCACCCTCAGAGTTAACGACAATAACCCTTGCACTCTAATTCACCATCTCGAACCTATAAGTACTATTCTGTCAACTCATTACGGAATCACCCACAGAGTATACTGACTCATAGTCCTTACACCTCGAGTCTTCACAAAGCTCCACTCTGAATTCACGACCTAACGTTATTTGGAATTGATGTGGTTTTCGGATATCCAAATATGGAAACCCGATCCCGGTCTCATCGAAATCCAAAGCGTGTCTTTTAGGGTCCAAGTTGTTTTAAAGTTTTAAAACAATCCAATTACAGTATCTATTTACACACAGATAGATAATTCATAAATCATAACTGATAATCACATTATCAAATAACAGATGATCCATAACAACATAGGTAGTCCATATCATCATTCAATAGATAATCTATATTACCATCACAATGCAACCAAGCATTCATAACACACAACCATACTTATCTCATTACTGAGATCATTAAGCATTCAAGACAATCAATGTCATCCATTCATACATAAGCAAAGATTCACTCATACCACAATATAATTAATTTAAAATGAATTAAATTAACTATCTCTATTTCTAATTAATTTAAAATGAATTAAATTAATCACTTCATTTATAATTAATTTAAAATAAATTAATTTAATTACTTTATTCAAATATATCTTGCTTACTCAATCATTTAATTGATTACAATCAATTAATCATTTATTACTAATCACCTTAAACTAATTACTCTTAATTACATTCATGTAATTATCCTTAATTAATTTCACAAATTAATTATTCTCAACCAAAAATAGTAATTAACATTTAATTACTTCAATTAATTAATTAACTATAATTAATTACCTTAATCCTTAATTAATTACATTAATTAATTACCCTTAATCACTCCTTATTGATTAATTAATCTTAATTAATCATCCTTAACTACATCATTAACTAAAATAATTAATGATCCTTAATTATTAATTACTTTAAGTAATTAACTAACTTAATTACTTTAAACAAATTAATTATCCTTTAATTAATTACTTAATTAATCCCTTGATTAATTAATAAGTTATTCTAATCCTCATTACTCATTCTTAAATATCTTCACTTAATTACAATCATGTAATTATTAAACAATTACTTAACTAAGTAATTTCCAAATCATTAATTACATAAGTAATTATTTATAAAACTCAAATGTTTAAATTTAATTAAACTTAATTAATTAGAAGTAACAATCACATTAAACTAAATTAATTACATTAAGTAATTAAATTCTTAATTACTTATCAAGTAATTATACTCAAACCATTTACAATCGATTATTATTAAATTAATCTAATTAATTATAAAAATTAACTATATTAATTAATTTTTAAATAATCCTGGTTAATGACCTTCATTAACCATTCTCTAATCATCTTATAAAGTAATTAACCTAATTTAATTACCATTTGAATTATCTTTAATCTTCAATTAATTAAAGTTAATTATAAAATTTATTAACCTTAAATAAAAACTTAATTACATAACTATATTCATTCATCATTAATTAATAGTTTAATTAATGATTTTAAATTTAAATTGATTAATCCTTAATCAATTATCAATTCCAAGTTCACTTAATTAACTAATTAATAAATCTTAATCACCCTTGATTAATTCTAAACATTAATCTAAATTTAAATTTCAAAATAAAACATAATTTAATTATGTTTAAAACAATTTAATTTAAAACTAAGTACCTTTGAAATTATCTTTAAACTTACATTTTAAATACAAGTTTAAATTAAAAGTATTTTGAACTTATCTAAGTTTTTAAAAAAATTTAAAACTTATTTAAAATTTCAAGACAACACCAAAATTTAACTTAAAAATGAATTCATAAAAATTCAAAGTCAAATCCATTTCAAAACTTTGGAAATTCAATTCATTCTTGGTTTAAACTCAAATTTAAATCTTCTTTTTAAATTTTAAAACTAAACTTTATTTTAAATTTTAGATTTCCAGTTTAAAAATTTATCTTTAAATCTTGCTTCTCATTTTTAAAACTTCATTTATTTAAAATGTTTAAACTATCTTATTAATATGATATAGTTAATAAAGTTAAATTTTTAAACATAAGTTTCTGTTTTTTTTTAAAACTGGAATTTAAAAGCAAATGAGAATTTTAAACTTACATTTAAATTTGAACTTAAATTTTACTAGAAACCATAACTGCAGATTTTAAAACAAAAGTTTAAATCCAGATTTGCAAAAAAAAAAAAAACAGAAAACAGGTTTCAATACAAACCTGGAATTTAAATTCAAATCAGTAGTTCAAACCTAAATTAAATTTTTAAACCTAAACCTTATTTAAAACCTATAGCTACAGATTTAAATCTTGACAAACCCAGATTTTAAAATAGTTTAAAACCCAAATTTTCAAATCAGACTCTGATCTGGAAAACTACAGAGCAACTCGAGAGACAAGAATTTTGCTTCGGGTTTTCTTCCCATTTACTCCGAGTCTTCAACTCACCTACTTCGAGTTATCTTCAACTTGCTTCGAGTCATATCCATTTTTCCCCTTAAACCAACTAACCCAAGCTTCATCAGAAAGCACATCACTGTGCATGTACACAGCGACCACCACCTTCCATGATCATCAGAGGTGATCGAACTTCCACCAGAAACCCACCAGATCGAACCATCATCACAGAAACAACTTTGAACTCAGAATTCCCAAACTGGAAACAAAGACAGGTTTCATTTCGAAACCTGGAACACATTGAACAGGTTGTTTTCAAAACCTGTCAACGGCGATTTCATGCCTCTCCGACCACCTGACCATCAGCCCCTTCGGCCTCGAACTCAATCACACACCAACTTCACACTCCCCAAATATCATAGCGCTCGATCAAGTATTCATGTCGAACTGACCCAATGTTTAATCACATTCAAAACTAGGGTTTAAAAACAAAATTGCAAACCGCATCAAATCTAACCAAATTCAATCACTTCTCTGATTTTTCCCAAGATCTCCTATACCTACTTCACCACCCAGAGGAATCCCAGAATTTCTAAATTCATGAATCAATAGATTTTACTAAAAATCCCATTTCGGTTCAAAAATAAACTGTCACTTAACCAAATCCCTAAAAATCCTACTACCTGATTTAAAAATCAAGTTTTAGTTGATACTATAGATTTATGATACTGAATTACTAAATAAACATGTTTGGGATTTTGATAAAAATCAACATGCACTGATCTGTGCATGTTTCCAGAGACAATTGCTATGTTTTTTTTTTTTTTAACTTACTTACAATTCTAAGTATTAACTTCAGAAGATCAAACAACATCACTCAACAAATTTCTTATATCAGAGACTAAATAAAAGGTAAAGATTTGCATCACAGTTTAGCTTAGGAAACAAAACAAACAGATCAGTGTATGATAGCATGCACACAATTCATCTTCACATCAGGCTTTTATCAAACATACAAACAATATTTATAATATCAGATCATACTAGTATGCAACCTAAATATAGTTTTAAATTTTAGAGTTACTCACCTTTTATTTAAATGCAGACTATGTTCAGAAAGCAATATGTGCAGGCTTGACTCTGATCTGCTTTATGTAGATGATGCAGTTGTAAATATGAGCTTGAATTGATATGCAGGTTTGCCCTTTCCACTTTTAAAAACTATTTGCATGAACCCCATAAAAAGATGCATTTGAATTTGTTTGTTTGCAGGCTTCCAGATGAAGAATGCAGACTTGATCTTGTTGACTCAGATTTTACTTGCATGCATTCTTGGGAATGTTACAAGTTTGAAAAACAAGGGGTTACAGACTTGTTCATTTCCAGAAAACAAGAATATACAGTAACCAATTTTTCCAAATTTAAAGAAAAATGCAGATCTGAACATTGTTTGAATATGCAGATCTGATTCTTGAGCATGCATTTGTACATGCAAATTTGTACAAAGATTTGAATATGCAGATTTGTTTTTTGAGGAGGGTATGCTTTTAGGCTTTTGGACATACAGATTTGCTTTTTAATTTGAGGATATGCAGATTGAAGAGTTTGAATATGCAGATTGTAGGTGAATCAAATGCAGATTGCATTGGACTTGAACATATTTTTGAAGAGGAGTAGGCTTCAGATTTTAAAAGGTTGCAGAGAAAAATGGGTTGCATTTTGGAATGAAGAGGATTACTGAATTTAGATATGAAGAGTTTGAAGTTTTCTTTTCTGATCAAAGAAATGAAAGAAACATATATGGAAGAAAAATGCAAGTTTTATAGAAATGTATTTCAGATTTAATGAAAGAAAAGAAAAATAAAACTAATTTTTAACACTTGTCAAGTTACTAATGTTAAATTTGAACACTTGTCTATATGAATGCATAAGAATCAAACACTTGTTTTCTTAAAGATAATTAGTTTTCTTTTTTTTTTTATTACAAGTTAATGTTGTATTAACTTAATTTAAGTTGTTAGTTTATTTTAAACATGTGTATGTATTCACAAAAGAAATAAGAACAATCAATGTTTATAAACAAACTTATACATATTAAAAATTAAAACAATGAAACAAATTAAAATTTATATTTTGGGATTTAAATTCAAACTAAATTCAAAATCAAATATTTTCAAATCAAGTTATGAATACAAATTAAATTTTGAAATAACATTTGCAAATTTATTCAAAACTTATTTATAAAGACAATACACAATTAATATTGTTTAGAAATATCTCCTTTAAAATTTTAAACTCAAGCCAAAATTATTTTAAACATTTCCTTAACAATTATAAAAAAAAAAATCATATACTTATTTATTACATAGCTTTGAAAGCTTAATATTAATTTTTAATCAAACTTTCCAAATTATTAATATATGTATTAGAATTTGAAAACAAGATTCATTTATTAAATTTTAAATAAAGCTAATCCATTTACAATATAAACCATATATTTATATTATAATAGCAATCAATTTATTATTTTTAAAAGATAAAATCTTCCAATTAAATATTTACTGAAGAAGATTATCCATTTTTTCTGAATAATTATTAACAGATTGTCAATATCAATTTAATTTTAACTACGGATTATTAAATTGATATTGTCAAAATTTCCGGGATGTTACACGTTCGGTCTAACCGAACCGTTCCTCTTTTGGCCAAGCTCTTTGTTAAAGAGATTGTTAAATTACATGGGGTTCCTACTTCTATTGTTAGTGATCGTGATCCATTGTTTACTAGTGGGTTTTGGAAGAGTCTTCAAAATGCTTTGGGAACGAAGCTCAATTTTAGCACCGCTTATCATCCTCAGTCCGATGGACAAACCGAGCGTGTGAATCAAACACTTGAAGATCTTCTTCGTGCTTGTGTGCTTGATTTTGGTGGAAGTTGGGAAGATCATATTTCCCTTGTTGAATTTTCCTATAATAATAGCTTCCAATCTAGTATTGGTATGGCACCTTTCGAGGCACTCTATGAAAGGCCATGCCGATCTCCTTCTTGTTGGCTTGAGGCTGGTGAGAAGCTGGTTTTAGGTCCAGATTTTATTCGTGATTCCACAGAAAAGATTGATCTTATTCGTCTTAGGATGAAAGAAGCCCAGAGTAGACAAAAATCCTATGCCGATAACCGGAGAAGGAAATTAGAATTTTCTGTGGGAGATCTCGTGTTTGTTCGTGTTTCACTAATGAAAGGTGTTGTACGTTTCAGTCGATCGGGAAAATTGGCGCCTCGATATATTGGGCCATTTCCTATCACTGAACGTATTGGTTCCATGGCTTATCGCCTATCATTACCGGCTCAGTTCTCTACTATGCATGACGTGTTTCACGTTTCTCAACTTCGGAAATGCCTTCGAGATTCCGATTCTATTCTTGAGCCCGGTGTTGTGGAAGAGATTGAAGTTTCACCTAATTTAACTTATGAGCAACATCCTATTCGTATCATTGCTTCGGAGGTCAAACGACTTCGAAATAAAGATGTTCTGCATGTTAAAGTTCAATAGTCTTCAAATCCTAAGGATTGTTCTTGGGAATCTAAAGAGTACATCGAGCGAACACATCCGGACTTACTTTCTCGTGCTCTTTGAGATGAACTTCTTATTTCAAACTTCTTTTGTGTTGAATATGCTTTTATGGTTGTTACTATATATATCTTCTTCTTAAATATTGCGAGGACGCAATTTCTTTAAGGTGGGGAGTCTGTAACAACCCGCATATTTATCGATTTTATATTTAAATATTTTATCATTCGTCGGATTTTGGTCCGAAAAGCTACTTTTTGCAAACAGTCGAATTGGGACTCGAGACCACCCCCATTGAGTTCAAAGTGACGTTTGCGACTTTTTTGAGTATAAACTTCGATATGTTTGGAGATAGTAGAATTTTGACCTTTTTCACTTAGGGCTTTGGTTTGGGCTGAACCCATCTTACTAACTCAGTCCCAACCCACTCCAACTCTTCATTACTTCATTTCTAATTCCTAACTCTTCAAGCTTTCAACAATGGTGGAAGAGAAAAAAGAATTAGGAAATCCTAAGCCCTAGTTTCCATTAGCAAATCCATCTTCTAGCTCCAAACTCAAGAGAACCCATTGGTAAGCAACTCCTTCTTCTTCTCCAACTCATTCTCTATTTGATTTCAGAAAATTCCTAAACCTAATTTAGGAAATGTTTCTCTTTTAAGCTTAGATTGAAGCTTCTTGAGTTGTTATTGAAGAGGAATTGATCTTAGCTTGTTTTTAAAGCTTCTCCTTCATTGATTTGGGTTCAAAAGTGAGATTTTTATCTCACATCTTTGTCTATAATTATCTTCGATTGTTAGGTATGAATTCCTAACGTTTATTCGTGTGCAATCGATTTTGGTTTGGATCGATAAGCATTAGGTATGAATTCCTAACGCTTATCGCCTTTTATTACCGGCTCAATTTTCTGCTATCCATGACGTGTTTCACGTTTCTCAACTTCGGAAATGTCTTCGAGATTCCGATTCTATTCTTGAGCCTGGTGTTGTGGAAGAGATTGAAGTTTCGCCTAAATTAACTTATGAACAACATCCTATTCGTATCATTGCTTCGGAGGTCAAACGACTTCGAAATAAAGATGTTCCGCTTGTTAAAGTTCAATGGTCTTCAAATCCTAAGGATTGTTCTTGGGAATCTAGAGAGTACATCGAGCGAACACATCCGGACTTACTTTCACGTGCTCTTTGAGGTGAACTTCTTATTTCAAATTTCTTTTGTGTTGAATATGCTTTTATAGTTGTTACTACATATCTTCTTCTTAAATATTGCGAGGACGCACTTTCTTTAAGGAGGGGAGTCTGTAACAACCCGCATATTTATCGATTTTATATTTAAATATTTTATTTAAATATTTTATCGTTAGTCGGATTTTAGTCCGAAAAGCTACTTTTCGCATATGGTCGAATTAGAACTCGGGACCACTCCCATTGAGTTTAAAATGCTGTTTGCGACCTTTTTGAGCATAAGCTTCGATATGTTTGGAGAAAGTTGATTTTTGCTACTTTTCACTTTGGGTTTGGGTTTGGGCTCAGTCCTATGTTTAACTTATACTCAAATCTGAGCCACTCTTCCCCATTCACCCTCATTTTCTTCTCTTTTCAGTTCTAAGGCAATAATGGTGGGAGAGATTGGAAATTAAAAATCCAAAACCCTAGTTCCTCTTGCAACCTCAAATTCCTAGCTCCAAATTCAAGAGAACCTATTGGTAAGCATTCTCTTCTTCTTCTCCAATTTATTCTCTTACCAATTTCAGAAATTCCTAAATCTAATTTTGGAAATGTTCTTGTTTTGAGCATAGGTTCAAGCTCATTTGGGTTGTGTTGAAGAGAGGTTGATTCTCCATTTGCTTTCAAGCTTCTTCTTGGTTGATTTTGTAAAAAGGTGAGATTTTTATCTCACATCTTTGTCTATAATTATCTTCGATTGTTAGGTATGAATTTCTAACGTTTATTCGTGTGCAATTGATTTTGGTTTGGATCGATTTCGTGTATATTCCAATTTTTGGTGTTTTGGTCTAATTTATGAAAAATCATATTATGGATATTTGGACATTGATATATGAGGCGTATCGAAGAGCCGTTTAGGCTGGGTTGTCGTTCGACGTAATTCCTTAGTCATCGCTATTTGTGCATTCAATCGTTTTCGATATTCGTTTGGCCATTTTTGGCCTAGGTTCAGGGAATGCCCTGAACCCTAGATTCAGACGTCTGAAACGTAATATTCAGACGTCTGAATATTGTTCTGGGAAGATTTCTATTACCAGATTCAGACATCTGAATATATGGTTTCATACGTCTGAATTGGTTCTATTTCAAACAGAAAGGAAATAGGCTAAAATATGCCTATTTCAGACGTCTGAAACACTTGATTCAGACGTCTGAATTGTGTTCTGGAAATCTTTATATTTCCAGATTCAGACGTCTGAACCACTTGTTTCAAACGTCTGAAACTGCACTGTTTGGCCTGTTTCCCTATTCGCTTGAGAATTCCAATTTAAATCGATTCGTGATGATCCTATTTGTTGTTATCATTTATTATGCCTTTGATGACTCCTATTTAGGGATTTTTGAATATCCATTTTGATGGATTCTTTATCGGTTTCTTTGGATTTTATTCACGTCTTCGAATGTGAATTTTAGTGATTGATTGTTCTTACAATCTTCTTTGTGATTTGTCACTTTAAAAATATAAAGGTTTTCTATCCTAGTAGTAAATATCAAAACTCTTTCTTCAAATGATTTCAACACTATTTTATTATAAAGTTCGTTTCCTTTAACCGTTTTTCAATCTATTAGTATATATAAACCTTTACCTCACTCGTATGAGAAATCTAATTAAACGACTTAGTAAAACGAGTGGTATGAAATGCTTGCGTTTACTTCGTCGGTTAATTCTTGGACTTGTTCGATTGAATCTCTTGTGACAATTTTATAGTGGAGATCTACAGTTTGTTCGTAAATATTTAAGTTAAGCAAGTGGTTATGGGACATGAAGCTAAACTCATATATTTACTAGCTTAGTGAAATCGACACTTCTCGTTGATCATGATGATCATCTTTGTGATTTAGACTAGCAATGTGCGATGTCTCTTTGTCTACGAGGGAGACTAAACCTCGTTTTGTGGAGTTTCGACTCAAATTGGTGGGGTAGCAACCCACGGTCTTCGGACCATTCGTGTGTCATGTCTTCGGACCATTCGTATGTCAAATTAATGGCTAGCTACCATGAGATAGCTTCTCGTTCGTGTGTTACAGCTGTTGGTGAGTTTTCATGCTCTCGTTCATGTGATAGGCCTCCCCCCTTTTTATTTTATGATTTCTGGATTTCGTGTGTTGAATTCTAGAATTTATGCTTCACCAATTTTAGTGATTTTCATTGATATGATTTATCAATTTTTGTGCATTGGTGAATTCATGTGTCATTAACTTGTTGTGAGTACAAGTTTTGGGTATGATACCCTTTTTGGATCTTTGAGAAGATTTTTTGACATTGATTAATCGTTTGTTGATTATCATTTTCATACTTATAGTAGTATGCCATTATGGATATTATACGTCTATGCCATATCTTTCGTTCTATATCATGTTATCTGATATTACAGCTAGACTGATCTGTTTATTATTTTCTTATAAATAATACTCGGGTCAGACCGAGATGTTGCAGGTGCTTCGACTTGACTTCTCTCCAGGGATCCATTACTCTGACCTTTTGCTTACTACTTAGATTAGTAGTTTTTGTTGTATACTCTTGAGATATTGACTCATTGATGTATTCTTTTGTACACCACATGTTGCTATTATTTTGTGATAGTGTGGATCTTGTTAGACCACTACTCTGATATACACTTTCTTGTGTAATATTCATATCTATTTCCGCCTTTGTGATATGAATTGCCTGTGACTGATTTATGTTATGTTTATTTCTATATTTGTTTCTGAAGATATTATAGCCACTGTGTAGTAGCTTTGAGTTTGTGTCGGTATGTCGGATTTACCTCTTGATAAAGAAATACATGTTGTACAATCTGGCATATCGGTGCTCGCGCAAAGAAATTACACGGATGGTCGCTTCTCAACAGCCTTATTCTCCGTGATAGTTGACAGCATTCAACGTAATGTTCTTGGCTAGCGTGGGTATCGAGGTGGGGCGTCACAGGAGTGGAGAAGTTTCATTTTTGGCAGCAAAATTCGATGGCGTTGATGCCTACAGTTATATGGGTTTTTGCTGTGCTAACTACGTAACCCCAGTGGTAGCTGCGATCTGTCGTGGGTTCCATGGTGTAATCGTGGGGCGCGGTGGCCTACAGTTATCTATGGATTTTGTCGGGATGGCAACGTAACCATCGGGTTAACTGCGACCATGGATGGGGGTGATGATTTACAGAGCATTCTCACCAAAGATATTTCCTCTATTTTCAAAATTATTTTCGATATTTTCAATAAAATTATGTTCCAAGTACTTTCGCTAGATGTTGAAAACGGGTTTACCAAGTACTTACAGATTTTCAGTCCTACGCCTGATCAACGTATGACTGAATTTCTGTGAGAACAAGGATGGACTGGTTGAGACATCGAGTTATAAGAAGTATATTTATAAAAAGCTATTCTAATAGTATGATGTAAATTTAAAAGCATTTTTTTAAAATTTTAAATAAATGTTGGAATTTTGGGAAAATAAAAGGAAAAATTCGAACTGGAATTATAAAATAAAATTGAACTCGAGAAAATTTAACAAGGTGATTTTTGTAATAAAAAAAATCGAATATTGATTTAAAAATTGGAAGTAAGCTAATTGGCTAAATAATTATTTGATTGAGTATGAAAATAAAATTTAACTTTGGTAAATAAATGGAATGTAAGTTAATAATGGAGTTTGGAAATGAATTCAAATTGCAAGTAGAATTTGACTTGGATTTGATAATGAATTAAATAAGTGAAGATGTTGTAAAAATAAAATAGAGTTGGATCAAATAGTGATGGATTGAATGAAAAATGAAAATTCAAGTGTGATATGAATAGTATTTAACGAAATAAGCAAGTAAATTAGATATAATGGAAGTGTTGTCGAATGAAATGAAAGTGAATTATAATGGAAATGGTTTGAGTTGCAAACAAAACCCAGATGAGTAGAAATAAATTGAGAATGACTTTGTATTAATAAAAAACATTCGGAAATGAATTGAGAAGGTGAACTAAAAATTTAAAATGGGGTGAATAAATTGGGTAATTGAATTAAATAATAAATGGATGAAGTCTGATTGAATAGAAATTAAATCGAAGTTTCGATTGGAATTGGGTTATCAGAATAAACTTAAGTTGTGAGGCATACTAATTTGAAGTAAAATTTCTTAAGTCAATAAAAGCTTGGTTTCAAGGAAAATGGAAGTCCATTAAATAAAGTTTGGGTTAAATTTATTTGGAAAATGGATATTAATATATAAGCATCGAATGTGGTCAAGCTCAATGAAATAGTTTTAAAATGAAACCAATGCAGAGATGAAATGAAAAGCAATAAATGGTTGGTGAATAAATTAGAAATGAAATGGAATTAATTACAGTGTGAGTTGAAATTTATTTGAAGTGGTTATAAACGGAATAGATACTCTATTAAGCAAATATCATCGAAATTGCATAAAATAGTTGTCCTTTGGCATAAACAAAAGCAATTGAAATTCTATGAGATGATATAGATTAAATAAAATTGATTTTGAATTAATTGAAGTGAATATGAGCTTGTTTGGATTAAAAATAAATTGTATGTAAGCATTTGAGTTGTAAACCATTAAATTTGAACGAAATGGTATATGAGCTGATTGAAAGCAATTAACTTAGTTTTGAAAACTATAAATTGTTCGTGGAAATTATTTTGAATGCATTTCTTTTAGAATTGAAGTGTTATAGTTGTTTAAGTAAGAGAAATGTTATGAACTTCATATATATAGTGCTTATATGTTTAAATTGAGAAGTACAGGTACCTGGAGGCCGTTTGGCTGGATTTGGTTGCACTATTTGCTAGAATAAGTAAACCACTTGCTTACAATGCTAAATAAGGTACGCCTACGCAATAAAAATAGGAAATATGAACTGTTTTTTCTTTTTCCGACCATGTGGGTCGATGTATACATATTTATATCTCTTTTCAAATTGCAAAAGCTCCTCCGTACAAAGAAGACTCTTCCAAAAATTTTCTAAAATTTTGGGAGTTAGAAAATTTTTGGAAATGTTTGAGAAAATTTTCAAAAAGCAATTAAACGATTTTAAATATGAAACTGAAATAGATTAGTAGATGGAACTGACAAGACTCGGTTGTAAATGGAAAATAAAAATTTAATATTCAAAATTGAAATAAGCTGAATTCATATTAAAACGGGAAAAACGAATTTGAATAGAAATAAATATGAAAACCTATATAAGAGAATGTATAAAATGATTTGTAAAGTTACGATTGAATATTGTTGCTAAACAAGATATGCAGGTATCAAAGGGAAAAGGAATTGGATTTGATTTCAAAAGATAAATTTGTATTGCCCAACAAAAAGGTATGTGTTTAAATTTCTAGATGAAATTGGATTGGGTTTTTGATGTAGCCATTTGGCTTTTGTTTTCTTTTGGAATTTGGGAGCCCGTAGAGGCCTTTTGTAGTTGTACCGAGCTAGCCGCGCAAAGGAGACGTTGGAAAAAAATTTCGAAAATTTAGAGAGTTAGAAAAAATTTTGAGAAAATTTTGAGAATTCAAAATTTAGTTTTTAAATTGAAATTTAAAGAAGGGAGAAAAAGGGTATTGCGTGAAAGCTATAGAAGGTTTTGGGAAGTTGGTTAAAGATAGTGGGTCTTTAATAAAAGTTAGTTGATAAGATGTTGAATTGTGAGTTTTGGGAAAAGTAAACGGGTATTGAACCATTCTTCCTAACTAGTAATTTCGGAGACGAAATTCTTTTAAGGGGGTGGAATGTGACAACCCGGAAATTTTGGCAAATTAAATTGGGATAATTAATTGATTTTAAAATATTTAAAAATTAATTTTAACTTGAATTCAAGATATCAATATTTACTTGATAATGAAATCATTGAATTGTATAGTTTAAATATTGAATTAAATAATTGAAATTGGGTAAATCGTTGAATCTGAAATTTCTAAGCCAGTTTAAAATAATTTGAAGGCTTATAAAATTTATAATAATGATACTGAAGATAATAGAATGGTTGAAATTTAATTTAAAGGTGATTTGTTCGGTTTTGAAAATATACCGTTTAAATCGATATTTAAAAATAGCCTACCAAGACATAGTCTCGGAATTCAACGAAACCAGTTCCATTGGATCCGTAATAGTTAGTTATTACCGGATTTCAATTTTCATAGCAATCGGAATTGTCGTTTGACCCTGGCAGCTCAAAACGCTCTGAATTATTTTAATTGATTTAATTTAAAATTGATCGTTTACATCCATAACTCACGCATACGATCAAATTAGCCTCCGAAACATGTTCCATCGTGATCGAAATGCGGATAAAACCTTATAAACGTCTGTCGACATGTCTGAATCGAGGTCCTGAATTTCGCATAGGGCAACGAGATATTTTCAATATAAAATTATAATAACCCAGCGTACCCAACAAGCTAATCCCTGAAATCGATATTTTATTTCCTCTCTCTCTCTCTCTCTTATTTCAACAGAATAAAACCGAGCTTCTTCTTTCCCTCATTTTCCAAAATCAAATAAAAAAAATGGCCGCACCCTCTCCCCAATTCGAATCGAACTAATTTCGAGACAGCCTCTTCGTTCTTCACGAACTCGAGCACGGCAAAGGTTAGAAGGCGGCGGCGACAAAGGGCTTGAGTTTGAGCATCAGTGAAGTCGAGGGCGATCGATTGAAAGCCGAGAGGAAGCGTCGCGAGCATGGTAGAGCACATCGATGAACAAAGAGACGAGTCGATGATGTTTATCTGGGAGGCTCGTGGTTGTGGGATGTCGCGGCTATCGGCAATGACTTGGTCGAGTACTGTGGGGTTCGCGATTTGGGTGGGTGTATTCGCGTGGAGCATCTCGCGGGGTTCTGGGATGTTTGTTGAGCTGCAGGTATTAGTTTCAATTTTTATTAAATACCACATTAGGAGTAAAGTATAACTTATTTCTGTTTTTAATCCGATAAATATATATATACAATTACACTTACTGTTTCAATTGAAAAATAAATACTAAGATGGTTAAAATATTTAATTTCTTATTTATTAATTACTAAAGAATTGTAAAAGAAAATTAGTTTAACTAAATTATTAGTTGAGTTATTTATTTAATGGTGATTTAATTTTGTTAATAAAACTCATTTATTTGTTTAGTTACCAAAGGATATTTTATAAAAAGAAAGGTAATTTAAATAAATAATTAGCTAAGTAAATTATCAAAGAGAAGAAATTGGTCAATAAGTTCAAATTATTAATAAATTATAAAATGTGTATACAAGGTCGAAACCCTGAAGCCAAGCCAAGATTGGATCGGATTTGCAAACAGCAAAACAAAGGTGAGTAAATCTCACTCATCTGGTATTATTTAAATTTAAATAGTTAAATTTAATAATTGGTTGAATGATTGAATTGAATTGATGTGCATTGTGAATTAATGATCTGTTGACTTTGGTTTTGGTTGGTTCTCGAGTAAATTGTTGATTAACTCGAAGTATCGGGGTTTTAAATTGTTTTAAACTTAAGTATAAATAAGAAAATGTTTTCATTATTAATAAGGGTTTAATGATTTGTGATTCAACAATTTAGAAGGGTAAATAAAATGGATAATTAATTAATTAAATTAAATTAAGATTTGGATTAATTAATTTAGTAAGTAAGGGTTTGATTTAATTAAGTATGGACTAAATTAATTACTTAAGTTTGATTAATTTGGAATAATCAGTGGACGGTTTGAAGGGCAGTCACTTAATGTAATTAATAAAATATAATTACTTTGTGAAATTAATCAAGAGATTAATTAAGATAATTAATTAAGAAGTAATTAATTTATTAATGAAGTAAATAAGAGAATAATTAACTATAGATTGAGATTAATTGAGAATGATTAATACTGGGGTTGAATTAAAGTAATAAATTTAGATTAGAACAAATCAAAACATAATCGGGAATCATTAATTTGTGTAATCAACGATGTAATTAAAGATTGATTAATTAAGATGAATTAATCATAAGTGACGCCTGAGAAATTAATTAATATGAGTAACTAAGAATTAGTGTAATTGATTATAATTCGTTAATTTGTGAAGTAACTAAAAATTACTCATTGATTTGGTCAAGAATAATTAATATCATGAAATTAAATAAAGATAATTACTTAAATGCGATTGAAGTAATTAATCCAGGGTGATTAATTAAGATGAAAAATGAAGGGATGACGAATTAATTGAATTGAAATTAATTAATATTGAAGAAAGGAATCTAAGAGAATGTGGTTAGAAATTCACTTAGAATCAATTGAATTAATTTATATGTGATTAAGCATTGCTTCTGGATGACTAAATGGTATTGGATGCTTGAATGAGTTGATACCTCTAATATGAAATGTTGTACATTTCGTATGGATAAATTGGAATAATATGATGTGAGACTTGAAGAGGCCGGGATCGGGTATTGGGAAATACCCGAAAACCACTTTGAATATTTTTATGGATTGATATGTGAAATCTATATGCTGGAGTGAAGTGATTTAAAGGAATTGGACTATTTAAATTTAAGCTTTGGTACTTAGAAATGGATGTGTGAAGTTAGTTATGTCTAAAACATATTGTGAACTTGTAAATTTGGTTTGAGTTACCCCGGGTTTTATAAAAGTTGATTTCTTTGGTATTCCATGTTAGTTGGGTTTACTCACGTTGGTTTCCAGCCTGACCCGGGTGTTACTTTGGTGTAATGCTCGGGTCAGACCGAGTATTACAGATTTTCAGGTAGGTACGTTCTGGAGCTCAGGAGGCGAGCTGGATGACAATATCGTATAGAGTATATCCGCTGTATTTATATTATTGTAAATCTTAAACATGATAATTGTAAACATTCAGTGACTGTATTAATGTGAAACTCTGATGTATATTAAATGTAAACGACAGATATAGTATTCTTTTGTAAACTGTTATTATTTATTATTATATTTTATCCGCTGCGAATGTGAGATGTTTGGTGTTTCTGTTCTTCTTCTTCTTCTATCTCTTTCTTCTTTTCCATAACTATCTGGAATTTTCGGATTAGAAAATTTCGGGTCGTTACATATATAGTAAATAAATCAATGACATAATCACAGACATAGAGTAATACAATAATACACAGCGGATTAGATAAATAGTAGTTCATGAAGCTACTATATAAACATCAAAGTCTAAAACAAATACAATGGATATCTCAATTATAAGGGAATCTCTAATACACAAGCAAATAACAAGTCTGAATATAATGAATCGGAGATAACTGGAATAACTGAAAGCTGAATAGATATAAGATAGATCTTTATGCAAAGCTCCAAGCTCCAAGCTCCAAGCTCCAAGCTCCAAGCTCCAATGGTGAGTCCCAAATGCTGTGACACTCAGTCTGACCCGAGCATAAAGCAAAACACAAAACACTCGAGCCAAGATTAACATTCTTATTCTAGTAAATCAACTCAAGTGAAATGTCCAAGTGAGATATAATATAACTTAAAGAATGTTTGGGATTTCCATCCTTTAAGGATCCATGGAACTATCTACTATGTAGTAATATACACTATTATAATATGTCTATCGGTAAAGTAAAGTATTAAAATAGCGTTAGGCATTACTCATATCCCCCTTAACACATTTTACATATTCCCATAGTCTATATAGTACCCTAAGCTCCACCAGCTGGTGGTTTGCCTAGAGGGCACTCCATAGGTACGGTACAAAACAAACTCGTAGAAGGCTCGATAAGGCATGTGACAAGGCACGCAAGGAAAAGCCCAGGGTAGAATACTGCCGTTTTGCGGATCCGAACTGGTGGTAATGCATAGCAGCTACTACCGCCCACCTTGAGACACACTCCTAAACAAGAGTTTCACCCAATCCAATCACAAAGTAATATAATGATAGCGAAGAAGCATGCTCGATCGGTGGTGCAACCTCACTTGGCCCAGCAAGGCTCCTGTTTTAGTCACATCAAGCAGACTTACGGGAGTCAGGGCTGCGTTAATATCTCATATAGAATCGTTGCCAAACCATCCTACTTCGTTCTGGCATCTCCACCACGTTCATAGTTGTTAAAGTGGTTTTCGGTATTGGCAAAGAGTATGACAATATCTAATCCCGATCTCTTTAACAACCAAACACTTATTTCACACCGTGGTCATTTTATATTTCAAACAGTTCTTATTTCATAACAAAATATCATATACATTTCAAAATCATATCACTTTCGAAATCATATTACTTTCAAAAATCATATCACTTTAAAAATCATTATTCACTTTAAATCATTACCACAAAATAGTTTGAACCATCATATCAAAATGCTCGCATCAAATCCATGAAATCTAAATCGCACCACCTCCAACTTAAATGGTTTAAATACAGAAAGTAGTTTATATATATTAAAATAGTTATAAGTTAAAAATGGTTTATATATTAAAATAGTTTATATAATAAAATAGTTTATATAATAAAATGGCTTATATATTAAAAATAGTTTATATCGAAAATAGTTTCAACTTAGCATTGTTTCTTCCAATTTCACAAATCAATTCAAATCGATTTTAGTTCCAAAATTCAATCTCAGTTCAACAATTTCAATTTCAATTCCCATTAAAACCATTTTTATCTATCGATTTCAAATCCATATTTGAACTACAAATTTAAACCGTTTCGATTACAATAAGTTTCAAAGTCAAGTATTCAAATATTTGCAAAAATTCAGTTTGATAAATTTCATTTATATTTCCAAATTCAACATTTAATTTTACTTATATTCGAAAATATTCATTTTATAATTTTCATAAGCATTTAATAAAATTTCAGATTACAAATTTTGAATCAAAATTAAAATATTAAATATCTAACTTAAATTTAATTAATTCTGAAATATTCAGTTAATCACATTTTATGAACATTTAAATAAAATCTCAAATTTAAACTTAAGTCAAATTTAAATATTGAATTTCATTTTTTATTTAAATTTAAATTTATTTATTTAATCACCTTACACAAAATAAGGTTATAAAGTTATGAAATCATATTTTTAAAATCCTAAAATCAATAAGTTCAAATCCATTCTTATTTATATCTAATTCTTAATAAATAATATTTCAAATCAATTCTAATTTATCTTTCCAACCATACTTTACTAAATTTATTACAAAATCTATTTTTAAAATATTAATGTAATTTTATATATATACTTAAACATATTATATATATATATATATATACACTAATTAAAGTGAATTAAATTTTAATAAATTAAATCTTATTATTAAATTTTATAATATATTAAATTTTATTTTATATATTTAGAAATGATAAAATTATAAGTAAATTCTTACAATTTAGATTTTCAAAACTATCTTATAAATTTAAAAATTTCCAAGTATATAATTTTTTAAAAAATCTAAATTTTACACATATACTAAAATTAAAATCTTTATATTATATTTAAAAATCAATATTTATTAAAATCCATATATTTCCTTCCAAACTTTGGAAATCATTTCAAAAATAGACCAACGGTGTCCGTATATAGTTTTCTAACATATGGCTAAGTAATATAGATATTTGTCATTTCAATCCGCAATTTAAATTTAATGTTTACAGGTATATACCATTTCAACATGTAATCCCAAAATTCAAAAGCAATAAAAATCGCTTGAGTTTATCATTTCAACCCTTAATAATTTTTCCCTATTCCAAAATATCATTCGGATATGTATCATTTCAACCCGTAGGGATTTCTAAACATAGAGGAACATGCAGAGTTAGAACAAATATGGTAATATTATAAATGACATACATAGCAATAGTTGGCATATATCGTAATGACCTACCTTTTTTGATGTTTTAAGCAGATACACATGTCGAACTCAAATCATTCAAAAGGGCAGATTGTTATGGAGTAAGCAGGAAAAAGAGAAGAAATAAAAGCAAATACAAAATCTCGCAGTGGAATGACAAAATACAATAATCAAAATAACAGTTCATGAAACTGTTTATAAAACATTGATTATACTTATACAACACAAAATCAGAGTTGCACATGTCAGAGATAAATAAATGAAAATGCAGTGGAATAGTATGATGCAGTTGAATAAAATATTAAATAATAATAAAATCTTTGTCTTCGTCTTTCAGAAATAAGTCTTCAAATTCTGAAATGCTCAAACTGATCCGAGCGAATTGAAAAGACAAAACACTCGAGTCAGAACTAAAAGATCATGTATAAGTTAAATCAATGGTAAATATGAGTTCAACGGTATATACAGAGATGCTTACGGGGTTTCACATCTCCTACCCAGTCTCTTTAACAACCAAACGCTTATTACACACCAGATGGTTCTTTTACATTTTCAAAAGTCAATTTACAATTTATATTTAAATGTCATGTTCAATTTCAAATCATATCTCTTTTGAAATCATACACTTCAAACCATATTCACTTTCAAGTCATATCGTTTCCAAATCGAAATTTCTTCCGAAAATCATATTCCCTAAATAGGTTAAACCCTTTCTTCAAAATCATTATATTCAAAAGAAATTATAACTTTAAATCCCAACTTAGGTTATAACATCATTTAACCGTATTCTCTATCAAATCAATAAATTGAATATAAACACTTCTACTTTACCTAGTCTGGAAGTTTAGGAAATATTTTAAATAATTATAAATAGTTAAAATAGTTATAAATAGTTGAAATACTCTAAATACTTTAAAATGGATTAAAATTGTGTAACTTGATTTAAGATAGTTGAATAAATTTGAAATAGATTAAACATAATTAAATTAGATTAAATAGCTTTAAATTAGATTAATTAGATTTAAAATAAGTTAAAATGGGTTAATTAGTTGAAAAGTTTGAAAATCTTAATAATTAAAGTCTTTAAAATAATACATTTTTAAAACAGTTTACATTAAAAATATGAATCTGAAATCTATATCAATTTTAAACTATTTAGTTCGACCCAACATATTTGGACCATTTAAATATCCAAAACCCAATTTCAAATTTTCCCAATTCAAATTCTTAATATAATATTCAATTCAATATTACTTCCAAAACCCTATTTGAAATATCAATTTAAATTACTCACATTCTGATATATTTCAAAGTTATATTTCAAACATGTAACAACCCCTAAGTTTCAATAATTAAAATTGGTTAAATTAATGATATTTTGTTGGAGTGAATGTTAGAAAATAAATGTAGCAATTGTAATTAAAATTTACAATTTAAAATGAAGTTGCAATTAATTAAAATAATGTAAGTGTCATACTTGGTTATAAGTTTAATATAAGAAACAAGTGGAAAATAGGTAAACAAAAGTAAGTATTGAATTAACCAATGAAATAATAATTGATTAATAGTAATTGAATGTAAATTAAGGTAAAAATGTTAATACAAGTTGATAAGTAACTAATTTAGTGCAACACCTATTAATTGAAGAAATTGCATGGTCTTAATTGATTATAATTAGTAAATTGGAAAATAGATTCAAAGTTATATTAATTGATAAAATAATATGTAATAAACTGTGAATTTATAAAATCAATTTTAGTATAAATTAAAGAAATAATCATGAATCATATTTATGAAATAATAACGAGAATGCAAGGTAAAAAATACTAATCAAAATTTATAATTAATGGATTGAATGAAATGCCAATTAATGCAAATACGTTATACTTGACTACAAATGGAACATAAGCGAATAAATGAAATATTGGATTTACCAACGAAATAATAGATAGTTAATGGAAATTAGATGAAATTAGTATTATGAAAATAAATGGTAACATTGATTGGTAAGTAATAAAAGCTTATTAATATGACTGAAGGTTAACGGTAACGATTATTGTATGTTACTTATTTATGTAGCTTATTAATTTAAAATTTGAAATCAGTTACAATAATTATAATCTAATATTACGTTAATGTTAATTAAGGTAATATTTGTAAATAATGTTAAGGTTATTCATATTACGTTAATGTTAATTAAGGTAATATTTGTAAATAATGTTAAGGTTATTCATATTGGACAATTTGTTGAATTATAAGGAATGGAAATAAAGTTTTATCAATATATTGGAATTTAATTTATGATAATAGGATTAATTGCGATTAAATGAAATTAAATATTTAAATATTACATTAATGGGAATTTAGATGAAATATGAGAATATTAATGTAATGGATTTTGAATCCAATGTTAATTTCATCCGTTTGATAATAATAAATTGAATAATAGAATGAAAAGTAAATTAAATCGAATTATTGGAAATTAAATTTATAATTTTTGAATTTAATGAAATTGAGGAATTAATCAATTTAAATCGACTATTAATTTATTTTAAACTAGTGTAAATGTTTAAGAAATTAAAAAATGATAAGAATTATCGTATAGGATTGAAATTGAAAAAATGATTTAATTAATTAATTAATTATTAATTTATTTAATTAATGTAAAAATAGCCATTTTGGCCACTGACTCTGATTTCGACGAAACCAGTTTCATCGGATCCGTAACGGTGAATTATTGTAGGGTTTTATGTTTAACGATCGGACTTGTCGTTTGATCGTACGGACTCGAAACGCCTTGAAATCAATGAAACTAAAATCAATTGAAATCAATTCGAAATGATTTTAGCATAACTTCTTCATACGATGGAATCTGGACTTGAAACTAGTTCCATTGTTTTTAAAATATTTTAAAACATCTATTTTGATATATGGGTTGACCCAATTTCATTCCGTAGTCAGAATGGGCTTGTCGGGCCATTTTGTCGTTCAACGCGTAAACCAATCGTGCCCATCTATTCTTTTTCTTCTCTGCCTATATATACCCTGGTATGTACCCTAATTCATTTCTTATACCTCATTGCTATACGTTTTATCAGCTCCTCTTTCCGATGGCTGCAAACCCTATTCCCAAATACAATTCCAAATCAAAGCCAAGGCCAAAAATTCAATCTCTCCAAATAATATCATATTTTATATCGTTGGAAAACTCTCGAAGAGCGCATCCCAATTCTATGATTCATTTTTCAATTCGATGCACTGTTTAGCCAGAAATCAAAGAACCATTTTCGGCCGTTCATCGCACGTTGATGAACATCGACTGATCGACGAACCATTTCTAGGTTTTGGAGAGTGGACTATGGGGAGTTCATTAGTATGATTCGTTCTACGAATTGACGGTTGAATCTACGACTAAAATTCGCCTAGGGTTTACATGAAATGGCGGCGGCTTCGTCTGGTTCTCGTCGAGGGCGGTGTCGATGTGGTGATTGAGGTAAGGCGGAGGTCGGGGGGGGGGGGGGGGGGGGGGACGAAGGTGTGCCGGTGCCGTTGCGGTTGGTCATCAGAGGCGCGGTAGAGTTTCCATGCGAAGGAAGCTCATTTTGTTTCTCGCGTTCATGCATGCGTTCCTATTGCTGTTCAGAGGAGAAGATGACGTGTAGTATTATCTTGCTTTGTCTATTTTATTCAAATTAAATTTTCTTATGTTCTAACTCACATAACTTTCACATACAAGCTCCGTTTCACGCGCGGTTTTCTCCGCTAGGTTCGTATTGGAATTTCGGACATTTTGGCGTTGGTCTGGGAAGATTTTGAGACTATTCAATTTTTGGGTTTAAACTGGATTTAAGTTCAATTTAAATTCGAAAGGTGAGTGTTTTAACCCACTCACAACTTCTAAAATTTCTTATGTATGTTAAATTAATTTCTGATGTGATTATAAATTTATTTATGGCTGTTTGATGTATTTTTATCATCATTCCAGTTAAATTAAATTTATTGAATTAAATTATTATTTAATTTATTATTGCATATAAACTGTCAGTTAAATTGTTAATTCATTTATTTTTGAATATAAACTGCCAATAAATACCTGTTGTTTATTATCTGTTTATATTGATGTTATGATGTTATGGATTTAATTGGATGATGATTGTGATAAATGGTTGATGATTGATATTGGATGAATGGATGTTGTATTTTATATTGTTATAAACTGCAAGTTGTTGTGCATTTTATTCCATTTGGGATTGCGGTTTGAAATGATATATAACCTTAATTTTATTTTAAATTACGGATTGTACGTATCACTTAACCATATGATAGAAAATTATATACGGACACCATCGGTCTATATATAAATATATTAAAATGATTTCTATGGTTTGGATAGAATTATACGGTTTAATAAATATTGATTCTTTTTTATATTATATAAAATATTTTATATATAGTTAAATTCATGTATTTAAGATATGTATAAATTTGTTTAATAACAATAAGTTTAACAATAAAGTTTGATTTCATTTAAAATAAAATATGCTTAAGTATTTAAATCATACTTCATTATAGAGGTTATAATGATTTAAATAAATTAAAATTGGAATGTAAATTGGAAATTTATTTGAAATTGAGCTTATTTAAGAATTAAACTCCATAAGTAGATGTAAATTTATTAAACTTTAATTTTTAAAAGGTATGATATTTATAACTGGATTTTTATTCAAGATGAATTAAATGAATATTTCTAGTATAAATAAATTGGAGGAAATATTTAGTTATTGGTAATTTGAGTTTTATTTAATGATAATGGATTTAATATGAAAATATTTCAAAACTAATTACCAGGACATTGAATTGTTGAATCGAAATTTCCAACCTTAGTTTTGAAATTGTTTAATACTCAAAGTTTGAAATATATTGAAATTGAAGTGGTTTATTGAAACTGAAAGTTAGTTGAAAATTTATGAATTGAGATTTAATTTAAAGTGAATAAAAATTGTAAATTCGAGGAAATTATTTTACTTTATAAAGTAATTTTAAATTTTGAACTATTTTATTTTATATACTGTTGAATATCCAAACTATTTAAGCTTTTGAAGTTATGGTTTTGAAGCTATAAAATTCGAAGTGTTATGTTATGTTTCAAGCGTTTGGTTTCGAAATATTAATATTTTGAAAGTGCTATGATTTTAGAAAAGAGATATATTTGAAATAAAAATGATATTATATTGATTTTGGTTTTTATATAAATGATATCATAATGATTTGGTTTTTGAAATGGAAAGGATATCGTATTTATATGGTTTTGAAATGAATAGTATATTTTGGTTTTGAAGTATGATTATTTTAAAATGACTGCGTTGTTATAATAACGTTTAGTTGTTAAAGAGACCGGGATCGGAAGTTGTCGTACCCTCTGCCAACTCCGAAAACCACTTTAACAACCATGTACGCGGTGGAGATTCTAGAATGAAGTAGGACGGCGGCGGCGTTTCCTTCGAGGTAAATACGTGGATCCGACTCCCGTGAGTTCGCACAAAGTGGCTAAAACAGGAGCGATTGACGGGCTAATAAGGTGGCAACTTTGATAGGACACATCCCTTCGATATTATACTTTTACTTTTGGATTGATTCGGTGGCCACTTTTGATTTTTTTTTTTGATTTGAGGGTGTGGCTCGAGGTGGGCGGTAGCTGCGTGCTACGCGTTACCACCGGCCTAGAAGCGTAATTGGTATATCTACCCTGGCATTTCCTAGTTGTGCCATTTCACCTACCCTATCGCGCCTTGTACGAGTTTGGTTTTCTCCCGTAGCCCGTGTGGTATGCTCTGGTGGCTTCCCGATCAGGATGGACTATGATATTGGATAGACTACTGGGGCTATTACGTGTTAAGGGCTATCTGGGTAACCCCTTAATGTTATTAAAAAGTAAGTTTATTTTACTATTAGACACTATTATAATAGCAAAATATTACTGCATAGTAAATATTTTAACGGATCCTTATGAGATGTGAACCCTGAGCATCTCTTGAGTTACTGCACTCATATTAGACACTGGATAGAAGGTGTCAAACCCCGTAAACATCTCTGACGCCGTTCCACTCATATTATCTACCTTGATTTAACTTACATAAGATCTTTTAGTTCTGACTCGAGTGTTTTGTCTTTTCAATTCGCTCAGGTCAGCCTGAGCATTTTAGGATTTGGACGACCATATTCTAGAGGACGAAGACGAAGATTTATTAGTATTTATTATAGTTATCCACTACATTCATACTGTTCTGCTGCATTATTTATTGTTCTCTGGTATGCGTAACTCTGATATATGTATTGTATAAGTATAATCGAATATTTTGTAAAACAGCTTCATGAATTATATATTTGATTATTGTATTTTATCGTTCCACTGCAAGATTCTGTTTTTTTTCCTCTACTTTTTCTTATTTACCTCATAACAATCCACCCTTTTGTATGGTTTAAGTCTGACATGTATGGTTTATCGTTGATTTAAGCATATAAAAAGGCGGGATGTTACATCTGGTATCAAAGCTTTGGTTTAGTAATATACCTTAGCATTGTGGGGTCTGATTCTTTATTAATAGGGTAGTAATACCCTATGATGAGTCACTGAGTGTATATATATGAGAGAGAGCATATTTTCTAGTGTTATAAAAATGTGACGCCCCACCTCTATGCTCACAATAATAAAGAGTATTAAAAGAAATACTGTCTGTTATTACGAAGAATAAGGCTGGATAGGAGCGGCCATCCGTAGTTGGGCCTTACACTAGTATTGGTTACCTCGATAGGAGTGGTATATATATTTTTATTTTTCATCTCTTATTTATTTACTCCCATCGACATACCCAATTGCAGTATAAAACGAACTACGATGGTTCATAATAGTTTAGGACAATATATATAATAATAACACAGATAAGCTAAATGCGGAACATAGATAATATAAAATCTCATATATATATTACTGAAGTCAGTTACAATACATGTGGTACAGTACATATGATACAACTACGATTGTCGACACTGGAAGTTACATATACAAGTACATTATTGCGAATAATATACATGAATACATAACATCCTATACAAATACACCGACTACTATAAAATGACGACGACTACTCCAAAAGATATGAAAAGTCTTCATAGCTCAAGCAGCAACCCGAAGCAAGATATCTACAACCTGTAATAACTCGGTCTAACCCGAGTATTAAATTCAAAAGAAAATAATACACGGGTCAGTCTAATTCAAATTCAGTTATTAATGCACAGAAGCAATAATAATTAGATATCAATTAGAAGACAGTCAAAATAAATCCATTTATCCAATCCAATAATAAGGAAATCGGGTAACGGGAGATATAATGCATAACAGTAGTAACAACAAATCAGCAAATTCAAATTTTCAACGAAGATAAATGAAAGGATTATCAATGAAGATAATTTAGAAAATAACAGGATTGCCTAATCGGCAATTTATCAACTAAATCTAATTATTAAATAAATAATTAGAAACTCATAATCTAATTATCAGATAGATAATTAGATATCAAAAAAATCATCAAACTAAACCAAAACAAAATACGATTCAAAATATATTGAATTGGACATACGAAACAATTTCAAGCGATTGAAATATCAATTTAAAATGTCAATACTATGTGGCTGCAGTACACGCTCGCGTGTACTGCCTCGCCACTACAGTATATAATGTCATCACGACTCCAACTATTAACAGCAAATCAAAACTGCAGAGGTCAAGTCACGACTATCATGACTCAACACAACTGCAAACAAAATGAAACATGTAGACTGCAATTAAACAGACCCAAATGCTCAAAGCAACTAGAAGCCAGAGTAGTGTAACTTATAAACCAAGTACTCATGACAACATGCCTTGAAGAACAGGCAATAAAAGAGGCAAATAAGTGATGTACAAATGGATTCATCAATGCACATGAGGATTAACTCAGTGCAATACAAAACAACAGGGGAAAAATGTCAACAAAAAGAAGCTGCAACCACCACAAGTACACAAAGACAAGACTGCCACAAAAACTGCAGCCACCTCAAGATTACAAGGGTAAAACTGCCACGAAATGAAACTGCAGCCACCACATGAATACAAGGGTAAACTGCAACAAAAACTGCAGCCACGTGAAGATCAACAGCAAGTGGATATGACCATCAAGCTGCAAGTTAATCAACTTCAAAGATACAAGCATGTACATGTGTGGTCAGTGAAACCCAAAGCTAACAGAATATGTACACACATGATCAAGCATAGCAACAATACACACAGTATTCGAGTTCGAAGCAAAACAGATGTCAATTAAACATCAAAAACAGACTCAAAAGTACCAAGTGTACAAGTCCAGTTACAACTTGATGCACCACTAAGACATGAATGCATGGAGCAAAGGCATCAGTCGATAGTGAAGAAATCACAATATGCTACAGAGAACAAAATGACCAGAGGCAATAAACAAGAATGGCTGAAGTCAAGTACACAAAGGAATGCATAGTCAAAGTCGAGTATGCTACAGAATAACCATGCCAAAGCCATGGAACAACAAAACAAAGTCAAAGCCGATGCCAACAGAAAATGCAGTTCAATCAAACTGCAATGAACTAGAAGTAACAACACCAAAACATCAATTAAGTTCAAATGGTCAAGATAGCGCCAACTCAAGGTGAAACTGCTCATATTCATGAAGCACAGTGCACCACCGATCATATAGCAAAGCCAATACTCTAACACAAATAAACCAAATAGAATATGTACACAAATACATATCAGCCCATATGCAAATAGTTCAAAGTTGAAAGCTTAACACATATGTTGAACAAGACAAAGTGAGAAAACCAATAAGTAACTTAACATCAATATGCAAGAAATCTAGATTGAACTATACAGCAACAAGTTGATATGAAATGAAGAATGCAGTGACACAAATGATGGAGCAATGCCATAAGAATCAGACAGGCTCCAGGGAAATGTTCAATGGCCAAAATCAACATTGCCAAGATAAATCATCAACACCAAAATATACTCGAATGGCCGAGACGAAGTCAAGCAACTCGCAGTCGAACAAGAATTTAAAATTCGAATCTTTTTACAAAAACGGTAGATTGAAACAAGTCAGTAACCAAAATTGTCGCAGCATAGACAGGGCCGTGAATACAAAGAAATCGAACCTAGATAAAATGAAATCGGGGAGTATTAAGCATCATATTATACGAAATTGATAAAATCAGAGAAATCACCAATATCCAACTACTTCGAACGGCCGAGCAAATCAGTTGACAAATTCAAACATACATATACGAACTCAAATAAAGAAGATCGAACTGATATAAACGAAATCAAGATCTCGAATCATCTATAAACAACATTTTGAATTAGATGTGAGTGAAATCGAAATTCACTCACCTTTGATTCGACGAGCATAACAATCGATTGCAAGCAAACACGAAGAACAATCCCCAGATCGATGCTGAGCACTCAAGAAATCGAGGCGAAGCCAAAAGCCCTAGCCGCCATTATTTTTGTTCGCTTCTTTTCTCTCTCTTTTGGTTAGGGTTTTGAACGAAAAACAATGGAGAGGATCGGGTCTTTGCCTTGATAAAACATAACGCCCAGAATAAAAACGTGGGCCCAATTTTATTTTTAAAGCTCGCCTAATCACTTGACAAATATTTAAAAGAATTTTCAAGTCGATTAAAAAAACTCCAACAGCAATTAGCAAACCAATCTAATCGTCATTTGACGATAATTAATTTTAACAAAACCCCGGGTTGTTACAGACTCCCCTCCTTATAAAAATTGCGTCCCCGTAATTTTCCTAATTAAGGCGTCAATAACAATTATTTTTCTAACATAAACTGGTTAAGCTAGAAAAATAAAGGTCAGGAACACAAATGCCAAAGAAATCTTTTAATTGCATAAAAGAAATTCACAAATTTTCAACAAAAATTTAACTATCAAATAAATAATCAGAAAACAACAAAACTGAATAAATGCAATTATCGGCAATATTCAATTATCAATTAGATAATTAGAATACAGAAACCACAAAACAGCAATATCTTATTACCGATACGATAATTAGCAAACAACAAAATCTAATTATCAAAAAAGATAATAAGGAAACACAAAATCACAAATCTCAAAACCGCAAACATCTAGTTATCAACCAGATAATTTGAAAACAACAATTATCTAATCACCAAAATCGATAATCAGAAATCTCAAATCAACAAATATCCAATTATCAAAAATGATAATCAGAAATCTCAAATCAACAAATATCCAATTATCAAAAACGATAATCAAAAATCTCAAATCAACAAATATCCGATTATCAAAAACGATAATCAGAAATCTCAAAACAACAAATATCCGCTTTTGAAAACGATAATCAGAAATCTCAAATCAACAAATATCCGATTATCAAAAACGATAATCAGAAATCTCAAATCAACAAATATCCGATTATTAAAAACGATAATAAAAAATCTCAAATCAACAAATATCCGATTATCAAAAACGATAATCAGAAAACTCAAATCAACAAATATCTAATTATCAAAAACGATAATCAGAAATCTCAAATCAACAAATATCTAATTAGCAGAAAACGATAATCAGAAATAAACAAATATCTAATTATCAAAAACGATAATCAGAAATCTAAAATCAACAAAAATCTAATTATCAAAAACGATTATCAGAAATCTCAAATCAACCAATATCTAATTATCAAAAACGATAATCAGAAATCTCAAATCAACAAATATCTAATTATCAAAAAACGATAATCAGAAATCAACAAATATCTAATTATCGAAACCGATAATTAGAAATCTCAAATCAACAAATATCTAATTATCAAAAAAGATAATCAGAAATTAACAAATATCTAATTATCAAAAACGATAATCAGAAATCTCAAATCAACAAATATCTAATTATCAAAAACGATAATCAGAAATCTCAAATCAACAAATATCTAATTATCAAAAACGATAATCAGAAATCTCAAATCAACAAATATCTAATTATCAAAAGCGATAATCAGAAATCAACAAATATCTAATTATCAAAAACAATAATTAGAAATCAGAAATCAACAAATATCTAATTATCAAAAACGATAATCAGAAATCTCAAATCAACAAATATCTAATTATCAAAAACGATAATCAGAAATTTCAAATCAACAAATATCTAATTATCAAAAACGATAATCAGAAATCTCAAATCAACAAATATCTAACTATCAAAAATGATAATCAGAAATCAACAAATATCTAATTATCAAAAACGATAATCAGAAATCTCAAATCAACAAATATCTAATTATCAAAAATGATAAACAGAAATCTCATATCAACAAATATCTAATTATCAAAAATGATAATCAGAAACAACAAATATCCGATTATCAAAAACGATAATCGGAAACAACAAATATCCGATTATCAAAAACGATAATCAGAAACAATAAATATCTAATTATCAACAAAGATAATTAGAACTCATATCAACAAATATCCAATTACCTGCAGATAATTGGAAACAACAAATATCTAGAAATCAATTAAGATAATCTAGAAAATCAACATAAAAGGTTTGATCGATCCCATCAGATGGCGTGTTTTAGCTACGCCGCACGTGCATCAACAAATGGCCGAAGCCTACCAAGTATTATATTTTTGGCGCCCAACAAATGAACCGGAGGTCCAACAAATGACCTGAAGGTCTATTACTGGTATTGACCCGAACATCCAACATATGACCCGAAGGTCCAACATAGTGGCTCGAAAGCACACGAGAATCATCAAAACAGCAAATATTTCAATTAACGAGTCCGGAATTAACCAAAATAGCAAACGCACATGTCCCATAGCCACGAGTTTTACTAAGTTGTTTAATTCTCTTCATCGTTTCCTTGAAAGTGCAAAATTGGGTATTTTAAATAATTAACATTTCACATTCTCAAACGGACAAGTCCGAAATTAAGCGAATTAGTAAAAGAAATGGGTCATAGTCCTCGATTTTGCCGAAACGTTTAAATCGCTTTGTCATTCTTTTGAAAGTGCAAACTGCAAAACTTCTGAAAACAATTTCATTCATTTTGTAAAAGTAATAATTTACATTCTCAAATGGACAAGTCTGAAATTAAGCGAATCAGTAAAAGAAAGGGGTCATAGTCCTCGATTTTGCTGAAATGTTTAAATTGCTTCCTCATTCTTTTGAAAGCGTAAACTGTAAAAATTTTGAAAACAATTTTTATTTTGAAACAATTTTTAAAACACGTGATTAAAACAGCAACATCAGTAGCAACTTCGATAAGGAAATTGCACTTCTCAAAATACCATAAAAACGGACAACAAAATCAGCATTGCGGGATAACCGCTTGAAGATCCACATTAAAATTTGATGGTTACTGAAGTCCAAGCGACGGTAATTTTAAACGTCAAAATCTCATCAAAATAATTTGCATCAAAATATAATACTAGTGAATTTTCATTCATTAAAATGTCAATAAAACACCGTGCTTCAAAAATCTAGCACCGGTAAAAATATCCCGTTATAAAAATAACGGCAACAAAATACGTTTAAAACCAAACAACGGTTCAACCTAAAATTAATGCAGTAACGTGCAACTCAAATTTGCACGTATACTACAAAATGAACAAAGAAATCACTCGAATATATCTTCAGTGAAGATAATTCAAAACAGCAAAAATCTCAACAAATTCACATAATTGCAATCGCTTCTGATCCTCAAATCGGATTCGAAATTTTCAAAGAAAACAGAAATAAACACATCTATGTAATAACATAATGAAATTTATTTCATTTTCATATTTTTGATTTTTAAGTCAAAAAGGTTATCAGCTGTACTCAGCGATGACGGTATTACTGTTTCCGTTGCGCACTCTGATAAACAAAACACAAATTACTCAATCATCAAAACACACTTTTCACTTTTATTTTTAAATAAAACTATTTAAAAATTACATCATAATTTCAAAACTTTAGTTTTGACTCATAGCACAACTAAAAACATCGACAAATAGTTGTAACACATGTTCCATCTAAGTTATGTTTTATATTACGTCCATAAACCCCAAACTCTGATACCAACTGTGACGCCCCACCTCCATGCTCACAATAACAAAGAGTATTAAAAGAAATACTGTCTGTTATTACAAAGAATAAGGCTGGATTGGAGCGGCCACCCGTAGTTGGGCTTTACACTAGTATTGGTTACCTCGATAGGAGTGGTATATATATTTTTATTTTTCAACTCTAATTTATTTACTCCCATGGACATACCCAATTCCAGTATAAAATGAACTATGATGGTTCGTAATAGTTTAGAACAATATATATAATAATAACACAGATAAGCTAAATGCGGAACACAGATAATATAAAATCTCATATATATATAACGGAAGTCAGTTACAATACATGTGGTACAGTACATATGATTCAACTACAACTGTCGACACTGGAAGTTACATATACAAGTACATTGTCGTGAATAATATACATGAATACATAACATCCTATACAAATACACTAACTACTATAAAATGACGACTACTCCAAAAGATATGAAAAGACTTCATAGCTCAAGCAGCAACCCAAAGCAAGATATCTACAACCTGTAATAACTCGGTCCGACTCGAGTATTAAATTCAAAAGAAATTAATACACGGGTCAGTCTAATTCAAACTCAGTTATTAATGTACAAAAGCAATAATAGTTAAATATCAATTAGACGACAGTCAAAATAAATCCACCTATCCAATCCTTTAATAAGGAAATCAGGTAACGGTAGATATAATGCATAACAACTTTAACAACAAATCAGCAAATTCAAATTTTCAACGAAGATAAATAAAATGATTATCAATGAAGATAATTTAGAAAACAACATGATTGCCTAATCGGCAATTTATCAACTAAATCTAATTATTAAATAAATAATTAGAAACTCATAATCTAATTATCAAACAGATAATTAGATATCAACAAAATCATCAATTTAATCCAAATCAAAACACGATTCAAAATATATTGAATTGGACATACGAAACAATTTCAAGCGATTGAAATATCAATTCAAAATGTCAATACTGTGTGGCTGCAGTACACGCTCGCATGTACTGCCTCGCAACTACAGTATATAATGTCATCACGACTCCAACTATTAACAGCAAATCGAAACTTCAGAGGTCAAGTCACGGCTATCATGACTCAACACAACTGCAAACTAAATAAAACATGTAGACTGCAATTAAACAGACCTAAATGCTCAATGCAACTAGAAGCCAGAGTAGTGTAACTTATAAATCAAGTACTCATAACAACATGCCTCGAAGAACATGCAATAAAAGAGGCAAATAAGTGATGTACAAATGGATGCATCAGTGCACGTGAGGATTAACTCAGTGCAATACAAAACAACAAGGGAAAAATTTCAACAAAAAGAAGATGCAACCACCACAAGTATACAAAGGCAAGACTACCACAAAACTGCAGCCACCTCAAGATTACAAGGGTAAAACTGCCACGAAATGAAACTGCAGCCACCACATGAATACAAGGGTAAACTATAACAAAAACTGCAGCCACGTGAAGATCAACAGCAAGTGGATATGACCATCAAGCTGCAAGTCAATCAACTTCAAAGATACAAGCATGTACATGTGTGGTCAGTGAAACCCAAAGCTAACAGCATATGTACACACATGACCAAGCGTAGCAGCAATGCACAAAGTATTCGAGTTCAAAGCGAAACAGATGTCAATTAAACATCAAAATACAGACTAAAAAGTACCAAGTGTACAAGTCCAGTTACAACTTGATGCATCACTGAGACATGATGTAACAGCCCACAAATCCGTACCCCTTGAATCAACACTATTCTACCTAAATCAACTCAAGTTGTACAGAAATATGAACCATTTGGGTTAAATAAGAAGAGGTAGAAGAAGAGAATAGAAAACAACAACAGAATCTAACCATCGCAGCGGAGTAAAATATAATAGATAATAGATAATCTTTACTCAAAATCAAATATATCTGTTTACATATATTATAGCATCAGAGTACATCAATCACAGCTCACATCAATAACATACAACTGAATACACATCTACACAAAAGAGCGGAATATATATATATATATATATATATATAACGAGTACGAATGTACGCATCATCATCTTGCCCGTCTACTGAGCTCCACAGCATCATATCCTATATCCTATAATACTCGATCTGACTCGAGCATTACAGTTAAATAACACCCGAGTCAGTCTGGATTACCAGCGTGAGAAAATCACACCCAATTGATTATTAAAGTTCCAAAAATCCTTTGAAAACAAAAGCATCTCGTAAGACCACGCCACAAATAAACATGTCGGGTTTTTACCTTACGATAGCTAAAACAATTTTTATAGAAATCCTATGATATTATAATAGGGTCTATATACAAATACTTATAAAATAGCCGAAATTGTTACATTCATTAAATTCCAGCTACTAGCCACAGAGTGGGTAATACAAACAAAACTCGTACAAGGTTCGTAGGGAGAATGGATTTCCAACCAATGACTAGGCACTGGGGTACCACCTGTCACAGTACGGGGCCTAGATCACCGTACCGAGGACTACGCCCGCTCCCCTGCAACACAAGGCCGGGACTATCCCTTACTGGATAATCCCGAGTAAGATCACCCCGCGGTTGGGATCAGCAACCACCCACTAAGCCGAAATAAAAAGGGACATCTATACTGGAATGACCTCACCCTGCTTGGGTGCTACCTACCTAGCCTTGCTGCATAACCCCTGATTTTCAGTCATTCCCATTTGATGAGGCTTAAGGCTAAGCGTTACCTTTTAGAACAATATCTCTTAGAATGCCCATCGTCTACCTGACGATATTTTCGCAAGCATTCATCCATTACAAGTCCGTCCCGGGTTCGAACGGAACCGAAGGCACTATTCCTACTACATCCATTTCGAAAATATCCTCAAGATTAGTAGCGACTAGCCTTTGCACTTCACTGCTCCATCTTCGAATCCAAAATCGTTTTCACGAAAACGTACAAACTGGATCGAAGTGGTTTTCGAGAATTAAATCTCGATCCCGGTCTCTTCGAAACGATCAACGCAGTTGGCCAATATTGATAGTCGGTTATTTAACTATCAATTAATATTCACAACATCCATTACACAATAAATAATTTTCGAAATTATTTATTAATCTCAAAAATATCTTCACAAGATACATTTCTATTTTCAATCCTTTGAAAACAGTTTCAAAACCATCTTTCTTTTTAGAATAAACTTTCCCAAATATTTTCTATCTCCTCTGAAATCACCAAGTACAAAAATAGATTTTTAAAATAGTTTAAAACACTTTACTTTGTAATTTATACTTTAAAACATTTATTTAAAAAGTACTTCAATAAAAATACATGCCATATGAATATTTGAAAATAAGATTACTTAATAAAATATACTACTAGATTTACACTTTTAAAACAAATACTAAATCACTCTTTAAATAATTATTGCTATAATAGATTAAAAGGAAATACTTACTTTAGAAATTAAATATAAGAAATAATAAATTTTACAAAAGTTACTTCTTTAAACAACTTTAAACTTTTTAATTTATATTTAAAAAGTTACTTTGAAAACGTACTTGGTTATTCAGAGAGAAATTTCCAATCTCAATTACTTAAATCAATTTTCCAAATTGATCCCAATTTATTTCATTTGAAATAAATTTCTTTACTTATCAGTTCATTTCAAAATTCATAAATTATGGACTTTATTATTATTTTCAGTTTGATTTTTAAATCCTTTAGCTGAAATATACAAATTTCAGGCTATTCCCAATTTCTTCTTTAATTCTTCTTAAATAATAATTGAAAGTCCTAAATTTAAAATAAATGTTTTGTTCTTTTAAACAATTAACATTGAAGTTTTATGTTTCATTAACTTTCTGTTTATTTAAATTTCCCTTCCCATACTCAAGATTTATTAATTAAAATTTTAAAGTCACTTTATTTTCTTTCCAGTCCATTCATAAATTTATTCAACTTTCCTATAATTATTTTACTTACAATTTCCTTCTTTATTTTCATTCCCAAACTCAAATTATATATTTGGTAATTCATTATTGCCCGATTATAACAGTCAAACCATAGCATTCAGTATTTCAACATAATTCATTACAGGATATCAAATACTCAGAACAGAGAATATTAAATAATTAAATAAAATTGAGGGGTCCAGTTGGATCCTTCCAACCTGTTCTCCCTGCATCCACAGACGTTAGCATCACATAATATGCCAATTTTAAATTATACTATACTATATCACATCAATCAATTCAAGCACACAATCAATTATTTAAATTTAATCGTTTAAATTTAAATTTAAATTTAAATTGAACTGAGTGAGATTAACTCACCTTTGGCCAAGATTGCCATTCACCTCAAACTCGTCTTGTTTCCACGATTTTTAACCTTGTACAAATCTATTTTACAATTTGTTACTATTCGAAATAAATTCGAACAATTCAATTCACCATTTTAAAATTTTAAATAAATTTCCTTCCGAACAATTTCCCTAGTAAGAAAAATAATTATACGCTTTATTAATATTCGAAATATAAATCGACCTTCAATAAACAATTTACGATTTATTAACATTTGGATTAATCGAAAATTTATTTTCCCTTTATAATTTAATTAGTTAATAATTTAATTTGGGCATAATCACTTAAATAAATTATTTTAAAACAACCTAGTAAATTGCATTTATTATCCTCTTCTAACTGCATATAGAATAATTTATATAGATTTTATGAAAGTCTAATTTATATATAACTTTCAACAGTTCCGACATTCTTATATATATATATATTTAAAAAAAACACAGTGAATATGTTTAAATCAAATCTAATCAAATAGTTGCAGTAAATATATGCATACATTTCTACGAATTCGAATAGATGAGTAAAAGAAACTCATACCCAAAATATGATGACAGCGAACGCCGACACCCTAGATTCGCTCGCGAACCCCTGCCACTCCTGTTCGCACGCAAAACCATCACACGGTCCTAAAACCAAAGCAGAACAACCGCGACTCGAGGCATCACGATATCGTCGCCTCAAGTTTCGATTTTCGGCTCCCCCACTGATCGCGACGTTGCACGCGAATTCGACCCCCTCCTCCAATCGCGAAACCCTAATCGAATGCAGAGCCTCCCAAATCGCGAAACCCCCATACTCGAGAAGAAGCACGATGATTTTAGATCGTCCTCCATTTCTCTTTTTTTATTTTATTTAGATAGAACGATTTTCGATAAATGAAGACGAGAGGGATGAGGGTACCATAGGCCATTTTATTTCGATTTTCATTCTTTTTTTTTTGGTTTTACCAAGTGCTGTAAGGTTTGAAAGAAGAAAGGGGTTCGGCCCCTATTACGTTGAGTTTTTTTTATAACGTGGCTAAAAGCTTCTCCTTGAAGCTTATTCTTTGATTATATTATTAAAATTATTATTATATTTAGTTCGAGCATTTTGATTGTATTTAGTTCGAGCATTTTTATTTTTGATTGAACGGTTTAGAATCGGGAAAGTATGTGACTAGATGACAGAAATTAAATTAAATTTCATTAGATGATTATCAATTAAATTTTCAGCGCGTTTATATATCGTACACTCACACAACTGCTCCAATTACTACGAAATTTGAAATCCGATAATAATATAATATTACGGACCCAATGGAACTAGTTTCGTCAAATTTCGAGACTGTGCCTCAGAAATCTATTTTAAATTCAATTTAAACTATAAAATTCCAAAACTGAACAAATCACTGTTAATTTCAATTTTAACGCTTCTATTGTCTTCAGTATTATCAATATAAATTTTATAAGCCTTCAACTTATTTTTAATCAGCTTAAAATTCTAGATTCAATAATTTCCCCAACCTCAAATTATTTAATTCAATAATTAAATCATCAAATAAATTGTGATATTTGAATTCAAGTTAAAATTACTCTATTGAATATTTAAAATCAATTAAATATTCTGATTTTAAATGCTTGAAAATTCCGGGTCGTCACATTCCTCCCCCCTTAAAATAATTTCGTCTCCGAAATTACCAATTAGGAAGAATGGTCCAATATCCGTTTACTTACCTCCAAAATCAAACAATTCAACATCTTACTAACTATCTTTTTATAAAAGATCCATTATTATTCTTATTAACTTTCCAAACTTTTCCAAAACCTTCTATAGTTTTCAAATAACTTACTTGTTCAGCTACCCAAATTATAATTCAAAACTAAAATTTTGAATTATCAAAATTTTCTCAAAATTTTTCTAACTCCCTAAATTCCCGAAATTTTTTGCCAGCGTCTCCTTTGCGCGGCTGACTCGGTACAACTACAAAATGGCTCTACGGCCTCCCAAGTCCAAAAAGAAAACAAAATGCCAAGTGGCTCAATCCAAATCCCAATCAAATTTCATATAGAAATTTAAACACATTCCTTTTGTTGAGCATTTAAAATTTATCTTCTGAAATAAAAGTCAATTCTCTTTACCTTTATATTACCTGCACATCTTACACAGCAATATGTCCCATCACAATATTCGAAGACATTTTATCGACTTTCTTACAAATGTCAATATCTATCAATTTAAATTCTAACTTAAATTATATTTGAAATATCAATTTCCAATTGAGAATGCATCATTCCTTACTCAAGTTAATATAAGCATTTATGTGTTTCTTAAATTGATTCTCATCTTACCACTTCAGTTTATATCTATTTCCATTCAATTTAGTTTTCACATTCCATATGAATTTTATTTATTTTCAACTTTGAACATTTAATTTTATCTTCCATTTATAACTAATTTATGTCATTATTTTAATTAGCTTCATTTACTAATTTATTTCAATTTCCATTTTGAATACGTTTGTCGTTAACAAAATTTTCCAAAAATTTCAAAAAATTTCTAACTCCCAAATTTTCTGAATTTTTTTGGCAGAGTCTCCTTTGTACGGAGGAGCTTTTGCAATTTGACAAAAGAGATAAATATATATACATCGACCCACACGGTCAGAAAAACCAAAACAGTTCATATATACTATTTTTATTGCGTAGGCGTACCTCATTTAGCATTTTAAGCAGACAACTTATCTATTTAGCAGTTAATGCAATCCAAATCCAGCCATACGGCTTCCAGGTACCTGTACTTACTCAATTTAAACATGTAAGTGCCAAATATATGAAGTTTATTAACATTTCACTCTATTTAAACAACTACAACACATGAATATTTAAAAGCAACGTAACTAGACGATGTTATAAGCAACTCATATAGTTTTTGACACATACGCACACCTTTCAAGCAATCTACACGCCATTTCATTTAATTTTAATGGTTTACAATACCATTTCTTACCTTCAATTTATTTTAACTCCAAACAAGCTCATATTCAATTCAAACGATTTAAACATCAATTCTATTTCACTTTTATCAATTCATAGCATCTTAATTACTTCCATTTTCATCAAATGACAATTTATTCTATACAATTTGATGAGATTTATGTGAATAAATAAGTATTTATGCTTTATAACCAATTTCAAATGGATTTCAACTCAATTATACTTAATTCTATTCCATTTTTAAATTTATTCACAATCCATATATTCTCATTTTCATTTCATTTCAGATTTGAATCCATTCACCTGCATTTCATTTTATTAACCAAACCAGTTCATTCAAAACCATTAACAATTTAGATTCATCTTCATTACCAATTAAATCTCCTTTTTATTTTAATCCATTCACGACCATTTGTTTAGCTCGACACATTCCATTTAAATTTTACTCACAATCCATTCATTCACATTTAAAACCATTCCATAATTGTTTATTCCAAATTATTTTATTTAGCTCAAAGACAATCTAAGCTATTTCATTCAATAACCATTTCAATTTTTCTTATAGACTCTAAGTTATTTCAATTCCTTAACAATTTAAATGTTTTACAATTATTTTTTAAGAATTTTCATTCCATTAAATATTATCGGTAACTCACCGAATTTTTATTTCAATTAAAAATTTATTTTCACTTGATTTAAAACCAATCCAATATTATTAAACTTTGTTTAAGTTGAATTCAATTCAACTCCCCTTAATCTATTCAGCTTAAGTTAAGTTACTTCAATTTATTCAAATTTTTTACTTAAGCTCATTTTCACTTTAAAAGTGAACTCTTTCTCAATTAAATCTAATTTGTTAACGCTTCAAGTTAAATCTTAATTTATAGTTCAAATTCTGAATCCACTATCCATCTTCAATTTACCACCCAATTTCAAGAACTCACAGCTCAATTACATTTACTTCACCAATAATTTAAGCCGAATTTTATTTATAACTTGAGTTTTATTTCCAAACTTCATCATAAACTCACAATTCAGCTTCTATTTAACTACATTAGGTTTCCATTTCATATTTCATTATCTAATTTATTATTAAATTAGTTCTCCCCTATTTATAATCCAACACTTGAATTTTAAGTCCCAATATCACTTCATTTAATTTTCTTAGTTCAAATTATTTTATAATTCAAGTTTGGATTTTTATTTTATTTTTCAATTCATCAAACAATATTTATTTTGGGTTTCTATCCCACTTTTTCAAATTTTATAAGCCACAACTTATTATTTCCACAATCCCATTCATTCTAGGCTTGAATACATTCATCCTTTTATTTTTTTCATTTGTATTTTAACGCAAGCCTTCTATTTATTTATAGCCCGAGCATATTTTACTTCTATGGATTTTTAATTCTCTTATAAGTTATTCTAATCTATTTATTTCAATCCAATTCTTATCCAACTTATTTTCCATTTATTCAGGTAAGAATCGAATTCCATTTAATAACTCAATTGAATTTTTATCCCAATTCAATTTTATTTTAAACTCAGATTTATTTAATCTCAATTCGATTTCAAATTAGTTCGAATACAACTAGATACTATTTCAGCTTATTTAATTAATTTCAATACAGTTAAATTTTATTTCCCAATCCAAGTTAATTCCATTTTTAACTTTTCACTTTAAATTTAAATTCCAACATTCAAAGCTTATATTTCCTTCCTGATTTAAAAATCATCTCAAATTATAAGCTTTCAACCCATCTTATCAGGATTTTTAAACTCCCGGCTTTGGTTTCAAATCATTTTGAAATCTCCAACATCTCAAAATCACACTTCTCAAAATTTTTAAACCAATCCTGGATTTTATTTCCAACAAATTTCCTTTGAGATTTTCAAAAACAACTAGCTTTTCTGAACAAATAAGCTTTTGGCAGCAATCCGTCACTTAGAAATTCGAAAATGAAAACTGATGATGCGGCCGTCATCATCAGAATTATTTTCCAATAATCCAAGTGATTTCAATGCTATATCGCTTTCAAAATCCATTTAAAACAGATTTCCATTCAGAATAATCTCCAAAACAATAATGCTATCATTTATCATTACAACACTTCGATAAACATTTCCAAATCTCCGGGATTTCAAATTTCTAAAGCCTGCTTAAATAAATTTTAAATATAATTCATTTGTACAATTTATTCTCATACAAATTCTCATTTGATTATATTTCAATTTATAATTTACATTTATAATTCATATTTTATAAGTTCCATTTTATAATGAGTTTATTCCCTTAAACTTAAGTTATATTTTAATTTCTAGTTAAATTTTCACTTTACAATGATAATACTTCAATATTATCATTTCTAACATCCAAGCAACCATATATTAGCTAAATAGTTTTCAAAAACTATTCTTTATATCAAAATATGTTTTTGGGTAAAATTATTTCATTTACCCATATTTAAAACAATAACGTGTCGATTGTTCTATTCAAGTGTTTAGAAACCCCTTCGATACAGTTGCGCAGACTGTGTCGACGAAGGTTCATATGCCACTCAATAAATCAATCAACACAATATTAAAACAATTTATATCCACCAACAAATACGCACTCATATTTATTAATACGCTCAAACTCATTATAGAGTACTACGGACTCTATTTTAAATGAGTAATTCCCACCAGAGCCAAGGTTATCACCAACCTAAGCTCTGATACCAACTGTAACTGCCCGCAAATCCGTACCCCTTGAATCAACACTATTCTACCTAAATCAACTCAGGTTGTACAGAAATACGAACCATTTGGGTTAAAGAAGAAGAGGTAGAAGAAGAGAATAGAAAACAACAACAGAATCTAACCATCGCAGCGGAGTAAAATATAATAGATAATAGATAATCTTTACTCAAAATCAAATATATCTGTTTACATATATTACATCATCAGAGTACATCAATCACAGCTCACATCAATAACATACAACTGAATACACAGCTACAGAACACAGCGGAATATATATATATATATATATATATATATATAACAAGTACGAATGTACGCATCGTCATCTTGCCCGTCTACTGAGCTCCACAGCATCATATCATGTATCCTATAATACTCGGTCTGATCCGAGCATTATAGTTAAATAACACCCGAGTCAGTCTGCATTACCAGCGTGAGAAAATCACACCCAATTGATTATTAAAGTTCCAAAAATCCTTTGAAAACAAAAGCATCTCGTAAGACCATGCCACAAATAAACATGCCGGCTTTTACCTTACGATAGCTAAAACAATTTTTTATAGAAATCCTCTGATATTATAATAGGGTCTATATACAAATACTTATAAAATAGCCAAAATTGTTACATTTATTAAATTCCAGCTACTATCCACAGAGTGGGTAATACAAACAAAACTCGTACAAGGTTCGTAGGGAGAATGGATTTCCAACAATGACTAGGCACTGGGGTACCACCTGTCACAGTACGGGGCCTAGATCACCGTACCGAGGAGTACGCCCGCTCCCCTGCAACACAAGGCCGAGACTACCCCTTACTGGATAATCCCGAGTGAGATCACCCCGCGGTTGGGATCAACAACCGCCCACTAAGCCGAAATAAAAAGGGACATCTAGACTGGAATGACCTCACCCTGCTTGGGTGCTACCCACCTAGCCTTGCTGCATAACCCCTGCTTTTCAGTCATTCTCATTTGATGAGGCTTGAGGCTAAGCGTTACCTTTTAGAACAATATCTCTTAGAATGCCCATCGTCCACCTGACGATGTTTTCGCAAGCATTCATCCATTACAAGTCCGTCCCGGGTTCGAACGGAACCGAAGACACTATTCCTACTACATCCATTTCGGAAATATCCTCAGGATTAGTAGCAACTAGCCCTTGCACTTCACTGCTCCATCTTCGAATCCAAAATCGTTTTAACGAAAACGTATAAACCGGATCGAAGTGGTTTTCGAGAATTAAATCTCGATCCCGGTCACTTCGAAACGATCAACACAGTTGGCCAATATTGATAGTCGGTTATTTAACTATCAATTAATATTCACAACATCCATCACACAATAAATAATTTTCCAAATTATTTATTAATCTCAAAAATATCTTCACAAGATATATTTCTATTTTCAATCCTTTGAAAACAGTTTCAAAACCATCTTTCTTTTTAGAATAAACTTTCCCAAATATTTTCTATCTCCTCTGAAATCGCCAAGTACAAAAATAGATTTTTAAAATAGTTTAAAACACTTTACTTTGCAATTTATACTTTAAAACATTTATTTTAAAAAGTACTTCAATAAAAATACATACCATATGAATATTTGAAAATAAGATTACTTAATAAAATATACTACTAGATTTACACTTTTAAAACAAATACTAAATCACACTTTAAATAATTATTGCTATAATAGATTAAAAGGAAATACTTACTTTAGAAATTAAATATTAGAAATAATAAATTTTACAAAACTTACTTCTTTAAACAACTTTAAACTTTTTAATTTATATTTAAAAAGTTACTTTGAAAACGTACTTGGATATTCAGAGAGAAATTTCCAATCTCAATCACTTAAATCAATTTTCCAAATTGATTCCCAATTTATTCCATTTGAAATAAATTTCTTTACTTATCAGTTCATTTCAAAATTCATAAATTATGGACTTTATTATTATTTTCATTTTGATTTTTAAATCCTTTAGCTGAAATATCGAAATTTCAGGTTATTCCCAATTTCTTCTTTAACTCTTCTTAAATAATAATTGAAAATCCTAAATTTAAAATAAATGTTTTGTTCTTTTAAACAATTAACATAGAAGTTTTAAGTTTCATTAACTTTCTGTTTATTTAAATTTCCCTTCCCATACTCAAGATTTATTTATTAAAATTTTAAAGTCATTTTATTTTCTTTCCAGTCCATTTATAAATTTATTCAACTTTTCTATAATTATTTTACTTACAATTTCCTTCTTTATTTTCATTCCCAAACTCAAATTATATATTTGGTAATTCATTATTGCCCGATTATAACAGTCAAACCATAGCATTCAATATTTCAACATAATTCATTACAGGATATCAAATACTCAGAACAGAGAATATTAAATAATTAAATAAAATTGAGGGGTCCAGTTGGATCCCTCCAACCTGTTCTCCCTGCATCCACAGACGTTAGCATCACATAATATGCCAATTTTAAATTATACTATACTATATCACATCAATCAATTCAACCACACAATCAATTATTTAAATTTAATCGTTCAAATTTAAATTTAAATTTAAATTGAACTGAGTGAGATTAACTCACCTTTGGCCAAGATTACCATTCACCTAAAACTCGTCTTGTTTCCACGATTTTTAACCTTGTACAAATCAATTTTACAATTTGTCACTATCGAAATAAATTCGAACAATTCAATTCACCATTTTAAAATTTTGAATAAATTTCCTTCCGAACAATTTCCCTAGTAACAAAAATAATTATACGCTTTATTAATATTCGAAATATAAATCAACCTTGAATAAACAATTTACGATTATTAACATTTGGATTAATCGAAAATTTATTTTCCCTTTATAATTTAATTAGTTAATAATTTAATTTGGGCATAATCACTTAAATAAATTATTTTAAAACAACCTAGTAAATTGCATTTATTATCCTCTTCTAACTGCATATAGAATAATTTATATAGATTTTATGAAAGTCTAATTTATATATAACTTTCAACAGTTCCGACATTCTTATATATATATATATATATATATTTAAAAAAAAACACAGCGAATATGTTTAAATCAAATCTAATCAAACAGTTGCAGTAAAAATATACATACATTTCTAAGAATTCGAATAGATGAGTAAAAGAAACTCATACCCAAAATATGATGACAGCGAACGCCAACACCCTAGATTCGCTCGCGAACCCCTGCCACTCCTGTTCGCATGCAAAACCGTCAAGCGGTCCCAAAACCAAAGCAGAACAACCGCGACTCGAGGCATCACGATATCGTCGCCTCACGTTTCGATTTCCGACGCCCCCACTGATCGCGACGTTGCACGCGAATTCGACCCCCCTCCAATCGCGAAACCCTAATCGAACGCAGAGCCTCCCAAATCACGAAACCCTCATACTCGAGAAGAAGCACGATGATTTCAGATCGTCCGCCATTTCCCTTTTTTTATTTAGATCGAACGATTTTCGATAAATGAAGACGAGAGCGATGATGGTACCATAGGCCATTTTATTTTGATTTTCATTCATTTTTTTTTACCAAGTGCTGTAAGGTTTGAAAGGAGAAAGGGGTTCGGCTCCTATTATGTTGAGTTTGTTTTTTTTATAACGTGGCTAAAAGCTTCTCCTTGAAGCTTCTTCTTTTATTATATTATTAAAATTATTATTATATTTAGTTCGAGCATTTTGATTGTATTTAGTTCGAGCATTTTGATTGTATTTAGTTCGAGCATTTTGATTTTTGATTGAACGGATTAGAATTGGGAATGTATGTGACTAGATGACAGGAATTAAATTAAATTTCATTAGATGATTATCAATTAAATTTTCAGCGCGTTTATATATCGTACACTCACACAACTACTCCAATTACTACGAAATTTGAAATCCGATAATAATACAATATTACGGACTCAATGGAACTGGTTTCGTCGAATTCCGAGACTGTGCCTCGGCAATCTATTTTAAATTCAATTTAAACTATAAAATTACAAAACTGAACAAATCACTGTTAATTTCAATTTTAACGCTTCTATTGTCTTCAATATTATCAATATAAATTTTATAAGCCTTCAAATTATTTTTAATCAGCTTAAAATTCTAAATTCAATAATTTCCCCAACTTCAAATTATTTAATTCAATAATTAAATCATCAAATAAATTGTGATATTTGAATTCAAGTTAAAATTACTCTATTGTTAAAATCAATTAAATATTCCGATTTTAAATGCTTGAAAATTCTGGGTCGTCACACATGAATGCATGGAGAAAAGGCATCAGTCGACATTGAAGACATCCCAATATGCTACAGAGAACAAAATGACCAAAGGCAATAAACAAGAATGGCCGAAGTCAAGTACACAAAGAAATGCATTGTCAAAGTCGAGTATGCTACAGAATAACCATGCCAAAGCCATGGAACAACAAAACAAAGTCAAAGCCGATGCCAACAGAAAATGCAGTTCAATCAAACTGCAATGAACTAGAAATAACGACACCAAAACATCAATTAAGTTCAAATGGTCAAGACAGTGGCAACTCAAGGTGAAACTGCTCATATTCACAAAGCACAGTGCCCCAATGATCATATAGCAAAGCCAATACTCTAACACAAATAAACCAAATAGAATATGTACACAAATACATATCATCCCATATGCAAATAGTTCAAAGTCGAAAGCTTAACACATATGTTGAACAAGACAATGTGAGAAAACCAGTAAGTAACTTAACATCAATATGCAGGAAATCAAGATTGAACTGTACAGCAACAAGTTGATATGAAACGAAGAATGCAATGGACACAAATGATGGAGCAATGCCATAAGAATCAGACAGGCTCCAGGGAAAAGTTCAATGGCCGAAATCCACATTGCCAAGATAAATCATCAACATCAAAATATACTCGAATGGCCGAGACGAAGTCAAGCAACTCGCAGTCGAATACAAATTTGAAATTCGAATCTTTTTACAAAAACAGTAGATTGAAACAAGTCAGTAACCAAAATTGTCTCAGCATAAACAGGGCTGTGAATACAAAGAAATCGAACCCAGATAAAATCAAATCGGGGTGTATTAAGCATCAGATTATACGAAATTGATAAAATCAGAGAAATCACTAATATCCCACTACTTCGAACGGTCGAGCATATCAGTTGACAAATTCAAACATACATATACGAACTCAAATAAAGAAGATCGAACTGATATAAACGAAATCAAGATCTCGAATCAACTATAAACAGCATTTTGAATTAGATATGAATGAAATCGAAATTCACTCACCCTTGATTCGACGAGCATAACAATCGATTGCAAGCAAACATGAAGAACAATCCCCAGATCGAACGGTTCCAAGTCGAAGCCGAGCACTCAAGAAATCGAGGCGAAGCCAAAAGCCCTAGCCTCCATTATTTTCATTCGCTTCTTTTTTTTCTTTTGGTTTAGGGTTTCGAACGAAAACAAATGGAGAGGATCGGGTCTTTGCCTTGATAAAACACAACGCCCGGAATAAAAACGTGGGTCCAATTTTATTTTTAAAGCCCGCCAAATCACTTGACAAATATTTAAAAGAAGTTTCAACTCGATTAAAAAAAACTCCAACAGCAATTAGCATACCAATCTAATCGTCATTTGACGATGATTAATTTTAGAAAACCCCGGGTTGTTACAAAAAAGGTTTTAATATTGTGTTAATTTGTTCCATTTTGTATTTATAAATTCTGGTTGGTGCATAGGACGCTATGACATCAATAGGGATTTCTGAACACTTAATAGGACAGACCGACACGTTATTTGTTTTGAATATAGGTGAAAGAAATAATTTTGCCTATTATATTTTCTATATATAAAATAAAATTTTATAAATGATATATATATATATATATATATATATATATTGTTGAAATATATTGATTGTTAGGTAGTGTAATCTATAAATAGTAGTAAAGTAGGATTTGAAAATAAAATAAATGAAAATTGGAAATTTAGAACATAAATTCCGGGATTTTAGAGAAAAAAAATTCAAAGGATTTTGGAATATAATAGTATTGTTATAAGTATTTTCTGATATAAATATTTCAATATAATTTGAAAGAATTGTTTTAAAGAAACTTTGAAAAGAAGTGATTTTTGTACTCCCCTCTCTGTCGTTGGAAAATAATTTCGGTGATGAGTGCACGCATCATCGACATTCATTTTCAATTTTCGAAGTGGGAAGGCCACTGTTGTAGTTTTACTGCAGATTTGTTTTGATAAACAAATGTAAACTTTAAATTGTTTTAAATATAATTTGATACATAAATTGTAAGTATATATTTATCTGTTATTTTAAAATGATTTGAATAACCCGGTATTTAGTTCTTAAGTTTCCGTTAATTGATAGTTTCAATTAGTGTAGTGAAATGGAATTTAGCTAACAAATGAAACCCTAAATGAAATAAGAGATTAAATGTTGAGTTATAAATGAAACTATGAGAAAGTTGAATTTATAACTTATAAACAAAAAGTTATAATTATTGAATATTAGATTAAATTAAAAGAAATGAGATAAATTTGTATAATTTTCAATTGCATTTTTTAACATGTATATAACTTACAACTACAAAAAGTTTAAATGTTAATAAGAAAGTGTAATGGAAAATTTTACAAGTAAACCTAAAAGTAATGAAAGTATTCACTACATTCTTTAATAGATAAGGATTTATTTGTTGTAGTTGTTATAAACTTAAGTATTATAAATAAATGATTATAAACCTTAGTAAATGAATTAATATGCAAAGAAATTGAATTAAACACAATATTATGAATATTAATAAATGAAATTATGTAATAATTAATAAATGAAATAAGATTTGTAAGTAAAAAATGAAAATAAATGAAATAAACATTGAACCAATGAATAGAAGTAAAAGGTTGTAAGAAGTAAATGTAAAATAAAAAGATAAATAAGTATATGGATGAAAAGCAAATCAAACAACAAATGTATGAAATGAAATTAATAAGAATGAACTTAATTTATTGTTTGGATTTGTTGTTTGTTTTGGTTTATGGTTGTTTGGGTAAGGATACTTTAAATTTGTTTGGATGTATGAATAATTTATTTAGTTTCATCTAAGACTGTTGAGTAAATGGTGCAATCAATAGTTTATTTTCCATTATTTACAATTTAAAGTTTTAAACCCGAACAATTATTTGTTAGTTGCTATGGATACATGGATGGTTGATTTTATTGGCTTCATGTGATAGTTGTATGCCTTGTTGCAAGTGATTGTTGTTTGCATTGATTTGTTGTTAGTGGTTGAAAAAACAAATATTTCATTTTATATTATTATTAACTCTTTTTAGATTATATAAGTGATATACAAGTTATGGAAGCAATTGGTAATGCTTTTGGTTTCATAATTAAGCGTTAATTGCCCGACAAATAGGTTCGTTTTCGGATTATGGTTTATAGCGTTATTATATTGTTTTCCCGTTTTGGGATATATATTATTTTGGAAAAGTATATGTTATATATTGTTATATTTGATATTATATTTTCTCCCGAGCCTCTCCGTACAAAGTACACTCTGCCGAAATTTTCCGTAAATTTTGGACTTAGAAAATTTTAAAAATGTTTTTCAAACTTTATTAATTTGAGTATAAAAATATTTAATGGTTATAAATTGGTATATTTTATTTACAGTAATAAATTTGGCAAATTTAATTGTTTATAAAGTTAATATTTTGATAAGATGTATTGTTTATTTAATTCTTTCTCTTCCCTTCTTTTTCGTTTTCGGGGATGAAAAGTTTTGAGTAGGGGAGAGTGTAACGACCCGTAAGTTTCAATAATTAAAATTGGTTAAATTAATGAGATTTTGTAATTAAATTTAGAAAGAAATAAAATCTTATACTTTATGTTGGAGTGAATGTTAGAAAATAAATGTAGCAATTGTAATTAAAATTTACAATTTAAAATGAAGTTGCAATTAATTGAAATAATCAAAAGTGTCATACTTGGTTATAAGTTTAATATAAGAAACAAGTGGAAAATAGGTAAACAAAAGTAAGTATTGAATTAACCAATGAAATAATATATTGATTAATAGTAATTGGATGTAAATTAAGGTAATAATGTTAATACAAGTTGATAAGTAACTAATTTAGTGCAATACCTATTAATTGAAGAAATTGAAAGGTCTTAATTGATTGTAATTAGTAAATTTGAAAATAGATTCAAAGTTATATTAATTGATAAAATAATACGTGATAAACTGTGAATTTATAAAATTAATGTTAGTATAAATTAAAGAAATAATTGGGAATCATGTTTACGAAATAATAACGAGAATGCAAGGTAAACAATACTAATTAAAATTTATAATTAATGGATTGAATGAAATGCCAATTAATGAAAATATGTTATACTTGACTATAAATGGAACATAAGCGAATAAATGAAATATTGGATTTACCAAGGAAATAATAGATAGTTAATGGAAATTAGATGAAATTAGTGTTATGAAAATAAATGGTAACATTGATTGGTAAGTAATAAAAGCTTATTAATGTGACTGAAGGTTAACGGTAAAGATTATTGTATGTTACCTATTTATGTAGCTTGTTAATTTAAAATTTGAAATCAGTAACAATAATGGTAATTTAATATTACGTTAATGTTATTAAGGTAATATTTGTAAATAATGTTAAGGTTATTCATATTGGACAATTTGTTGAATTATAAGGAATAGGAATAAAGTTTTATCAATATATTGGAATTTAATTTATGATCATAGGATTAATTGGAATTAAATGAAATTAAATATATAAATATTACATAAATGGGAATTTTGATGAAATGTGAGAATATTAATGTAGTGGAATTTGAATCCAATGTTAATTTCATCCGTTTGATAATAATAAATTGAATAATAGAATGAAAAGTAAATTAAATAGAATTATTGAAAATTAAATTTATAATTTTTGAATTTAATGAAATTGAGGAATTAATCAATTTTAAATCGATAGTTAAATTTGTTTAAATTAGTGTAAATGTTTAAGAAATTAAAAAATGATAAGAATTGTCGATTATAGCATTGAAATTGAAAAGTGTTTTAATTAATTAATTATTAATTTATTTAATTAATGTAAAAATAGCCATTTTGGCCACTGACTCGGATTTCGACAAAACTAGTTTCGTCGGATCCATAACGGTGAATATTATAGGGTTTCAAGTTTCGTAACGATCGGACTTGTTGTTTTATCGTACGGACTTGAAACGCCTTGAAATCAATGAACTTAAAATCAATTGAAATCAATTTGAAATAAACTGATTTTAGCATAACTTCTTCATACGATGGAATTTATACTTGAAACCAGTTCCATTGTTTTTAAAATATTTTAAAACATCTATTTTGATATATGGGTTGACCAATTTCATTCCGGAGTCATAATGGGCTTCCGGGCCATTTTGTCGTTCAACGCGTAAACCAATCGTATCCATCTATTCTTTTTCAACTCTGCCTAGATATACCATGGTATGAACCCTAATTCATTTCTTATTCCTCATTGATGTATGCTCTATTAGCTCCTCTTTCCAATGGCTGCAAATCATAATTCCCAAATACAATTCCAAATTATATCCAAAGCCAAAAATTCAATCTCTCCAAATAATATCATATTTTATATCATTGGAAAACTCTCGAAGAGCGCATCCCAATTTTATGATTCATTTTTCAATTCGATGCACTGTTTAGCCAGAAATCGAAGAACCATTTTCGGCCGTTCATCGCTCGTCGATGAACATCGACTGATCAACGAACCATTTCTGGGTTTTGGAGAGTGGACGATGGGGAGTTCATCTGTATGATTCGTTTTCCGAATTGACGGTTGGATCTACGGCTAAAATTTGCCTAGGGTTTACATGAAATGGCAGCGGCTGCATCAAGGTCTCGTCGAAGGTGGTGTCGACGTGGTGATTGAGGTGAGGCGAAGGTCATGTGGGGGGGCGAAGGTGTGCCTGTGGCGTCGCGGTGTGCATCAAAGGCGCGGCGGCATTTCCGTGCGAAGGAAGCTCATTCCATTTCTTGCTTTCGTGCATGCGTTCCTATTGCTGTTCAGAGGAGAAGATGACGTGTAGTATTATCTTGCTTTGTCTATTTTATTTAAATTAAATTTCCATATGTTATAACTCACATAACTTTCACATGCGAGGTCCGTTTCACGTGCATTTTTCTCCGCTAGCTTTGTATTGGAATTCCGGACATTTTAGCGCTTGTTTGGGCAAATTATGAGACTGTTCAATTTTTGGGTTTAAATTGGATTTAAATTCAAAAGGTGAGTGCTTTAACCCACTCACAACTTCTAAAATTTCTTATGTGTGTTAAATTAATTTCTGATGTGATTAGAAATTTATTTATGGCTGTTTGATGTATTATTATCATCATTCCAGTTAAATTAAATTTATTGAGTTAAATTATTATTTAATTTGTTATTGCATATAAACTGTCAGTTTAATTGTTAATTAATTTATTTTTGAATATAAACTGCCAATAAATACATGTTGTTTATTATCTGGTTATACTGATGTTACAATGTTATGGATTTAACTGGAAGATGATTGTGATAAATTGTTGATGATTGATATTGGATGAATGGATGTTGTATTTTATATTGTTATAAACTGCAAGTTGTTATGCATTTTATTTCATTTGGGATTGCGGTTTGAAATGATATATAACCTTAATTTTATTTTAAATTACAGATTGAAATGATAAATATCCGTATCACTTGACCATATGATAGAAAATTATACACAGACTCCGTCGGTCTATATATAAATATATTAAAATGATTTCTATGGTTTGGATAGAATTGTACGGTTTAATAAATATTGATTCTTTTTTATATTTTACAAAAATATTTTATGTATAGTTAAATTCATGTATTTAAGCTATGTATAAATTTGTTTAATAGCAATAAGTTTAACGGTGGAGTTTGATTTCATTTAAAATAAAATTTGGTTAAGTATTTAAATCATACGTTATTATAGAGGTTATAATGATTTAAATAAATTAAAATTGTAAGGTAAATTGGAAATTTATTTGAAATTGAGCTTATTTAAGAATTAAACTCCATAATTGATGTAAATTTATAAAACTTGAATTTTTAAATGGTATTATATTTATAACTGGATTTTTATTCAAGATAAATTAAATGAATGTTTCTAGTATAAATAAATTGGACGAAATATTTAGTTATTGGTAATTTGAGTTTTATTTAATGATAATGGATTTAGTATGCAAATATTTCAAAACTAAATAACAAGACATTGAATTGTTGAATTGAAATTTCCAACCTTTGTATTGAAATTGTTTAATACTCAAATTTTGAAATATATTGAAATTGAAGTAGTTTATTGAAACTGAAAATGAGTTAAAAATTTATGAATTGAAATTTAATTTAAAGTGAATAAAAATTGTAAAGTCGAGGAAATTATTTTACTTTGTAAAGTAATTTTAAATTTCGAACTATTTTATTTTATATACTGTTGAATATCCAAACTATTTAAGCTTTGGAAGTTATTGTTTTGAAGCTACAAAATTCGAAATGTTATGTTATATTTCAAGCGTTTGTTTTCGAAATAGTATAATTTTGAAAGTGCTATGACTTTAGAAAAGAGATGTATTTGAAATAAAAATGATATTATATTGATTTCGATTTTTATAAAAATGATACCATAATGATTTGGTTTTTGAAATGGAAAGGATATCGTATTTATAAGGTTTTGAAATGAATATTATATTTTGGTTTTGAAGTATGATTATTTTAAAATGAACGCAGTGTTATAATAATGTTTGGTTGTTAAAAAGACTGGGATCGGAGATGATAACCACTTTAACAACCGTGTACGTGGTGGAGATTCCAGAATGATGTAGGACGGTGGTCGCATTTCCTTTGAGGTAAATACGTGGACCCGACTCCCATGAGTTGGCATAAGGTGGCTAAAACGGAAGCGATTGATGGGCTACTGAGTAAGCACCTTTGATCGGACACATCCCTTCGATATTATACTCTGACTTTTGGATTGATTCGGCGGCCACTTTTGATTTTTTTGATTTGGGGGTGTGGCTCGAGGTGGGCGGTAGCTGCGCGGTACGCGTTACCACCGACCCGGAAGCGTAATTGGTATATCTACCCTGGCATTGCCTAGTTGTGCCATGTCACCTACCCTATCGCGCCTTGTACTAGTTTGGTTTTCTCCCGTAGCCCGTGTGGTATCCTCTGGTGGCTTCCCGATCAGGAGGGACTATGATATTAGAAGTACTACTGGGACTATTACGTGTTAAGGGCTATATGGGTAACCCCTTAAAGCTATTAAAATGTAAGTTTATTTTACCATTAGACACTATTATAATAGCGAAATATTACTACATAGTAAATAGTTTAATGGATCCTTAGGAGATGTGAATCCCGAGCATCTCTTGAGTTACTGCACTCACGTTAGACACTGGATAGGTGTAACTACCCGATATTTTCAACCATTCGCATCCGCACATGTCGGACTTTAATTGCTCAAAATACCGCGTTGTAAATAAAATTTGGCAAATCTCAGAACATACAGTAAATAAAAATCACAGAACACAGACACAGAGTAAGAAATGCAGCGGAAGTAAAAGAGATAGTAGTTCATGATGCTACTATGAAAATATATCAGAGTTAAATAAAATAGAACAGAATAAATAAAGTACAACAGAAGTCTCAAGATGATAACCAAGTACAAGCTGAATAGAACAACAGAACTGGAATAGATAAAACTAGATAAGCATATCATCTCCAGCGATTCCAATCTCCAGAAAGTGGAATCCAAATCTGTGAATAACTAAGGCTGACCCGAGCGTAAATAAAATACAAACACTCGAGTCAGGACAATATATACTTATATAATGTATACCAACTCAAGTGAACTGTAATAAAGTACAAGTAACTTAAAGGATGCCTGGGACCGCCCATCCTCTAAGGATCTGTTAAACTATTTACTATATAGTAATATTGCGCTATTATAATAATGTCTACAGTAAAATAAACATATTTTAAATAGCGTTCCGGGCTACCCATATCACCCTTCACACATAATAGTCCCAATAGTCCATCTAGTATCAGCATATCTCCAAGAGACTGCCCTAAATACTCCATGGGCTACGGGAGAAAAACAAACTCGTAGTAAAGGCTCGATATGGTAGGTGACACGACACACAAGGCAATGCCAGGGTAGATGTACTAATTACGCACACGGGCTGGTGGTAACGTAGCAGCCACATACGCCCACCTCGGAATACACTCCAAATCAAAATCGAAGGATGGCCATCTAATCAATCACAAGTAAGAGTATAGCATCGAAGGAATGTGTCCGATCGGAGGAATGACCTCACTTGGCCCGAGATCGCTCCTGTTTTAGCCACCTTATGCCAACTCACGGGAGTTGGGTTCACATAATATACCTCAAGAACGTCGCCACCATCCTACTTCATTCTGGAACGTCGCCACCATCCTACACGGTTGTCAAAGTGGTTTTCGGTATCGACAGAGAGTATGCCAGATATCCGATCCCGGTCTTTTTGCCAACCAATCGTTATTATAACCCATAGTTATAATTTAAAATGGTATTTATACTTCAAAACAGAATATTATTTCAAATCCAAATCTTTATCAAAATAAAGATTGAATTAATTCCAAACCATTTCAAAAACATCATATCTTTCCAAAACTTCCTGTCAAATCATTTCAATATATCAAAATATATATCTTTCCAAAACTTCATTTCAAATCATTTTAATATATATCAAAATACCATATCTTTCCAAAGCTTCATTTCAAATCATTTTAATATATATCAAAATATCATATCTTTCCAAAGCTTCATTTCAAATCATATTACTATATCAAAAATATCATATCTTTCCAAAACTACATTTCAAATCATTTTAATATATCAAAATATCATATCTTTCGAACATCATTTGAAATCATTTTAATATATCAAAAATATTATATCTTTTCAAAACCACATTCATTTCAAATCATTTTCATTTTATTCAATTTAAAATACCATTTCAATTCACATTTCAAAACAGATTATATTTCAAAAATCATTTTAAATCATTAAAATGAAGTTATTATATTTAATAATTAAATTATTAAATTTCCAGAATTTTCAACTTTCAAAGTTCATTTATTCACTTAAGTTTATCAATACAGTGAAAATTCACTTTTCGCAGCATTTAGAAAACGCTACGGAAAGTTACATTCAAAACGGTTCAATTTAACAAAAGACAGCATTTTAAAAATGCTGTAATACGGTTTACTTAAATTTCAAATAAACTTAGTTAAATTCAACAATTATAGCACTTAAAAAGATTGCTATAATAGCATTTAATTTAATTTAGCTTTTTAGTTCATTATCATCAACTACAGCATCTACAAATGTTGTAATATTATTTACATTGCAATTAATAGCATTTCAAAATGCAGTTAATTAACTTCAAATATTAAATATAATTTCACAACCAATTATATTTTTATTTAAAACATTTTTAACTTATAAAATCATAGATTTTCACCTCTATAAACATCATTTAATTTTCCTTAAGTTCATGATTTTATAAAGTAAAATTTCCATTCAAAAATCAAGATTTAATAATAATTCACTTATTAAATTTTAACATTCAATTTTAAATTCATTGAATTGAATTTCAACTTAGCACCTAAGTTTAAATTTCAAAATATAACTTAATTTCAATTTTATTTATTTAACTTAAAATTTCACTTTTAAGCCAAATTCACAAATTCCCATTAGGTTATATTTCAAAATTTCAACTTAAATAATCATTCCTTTCACTTTTTAACTTTACTCAAAAATCATTAATATATTATAAAATCATTTAAATTCATTTTAAATTCAAATTATCATAAATTTATCACAATTTCATATTTTATTTAATTTTCAATTTAATTAAATCAAAATTTCCAAAATAACTTACATTCAGATTTTCTAACTTTTCCATAATTTATTTAACTTATAAATTTTCAAAAAATCAATAATACTTTACAAAAATATTTTTTTACATAAATTTTAAATCAAAATATTATAATAATCACATTTCTAAAATATTTTAAAATTTTTAGAAAAACATATTTTAACTACGGGCCTATATATAATTTTCTACGCTAGGTAAAGTGATACGGGTAATATATCATTTCAACCCGTAATTTACAAAGAAAATCCGGGTTTTATCTTTTCAAACCCGCAGTCCCAAGTAAATGAAATAAAATGAAAATCGCTCAGGCCTATCATTTCAGCCCATAACGATTTTCCCCTATTCTAAAGTCCGTTCGGGTATGTTTCATTTCAACCCATAGTGATTCTAATCTAAAGGGAACTTGCAGTGTGATAAACTGATATAAATAACAGAATAACATAAAATAATAGTAACATATGATATAACAGGTGTAATAATAGGTGTGAACATCATATGATAATAATATAAACAGATATAGCATGATGATATACTTTACAGATTCAAATGGTGTCGATTTATCAGTTATATAAGTACATATTAGTCTGGTGAGATTTACTCACTTGTCAAAAGCTGGAGATAGCCAACAAAGCACACAACACAGATACAAAGAAGGAACGATAACACAGATACGACTTGAGAGTGGAGAGCCAAAGCTAATAGCCTTGTTCAAACATTTACACAAAACAATACAATATATGTAAGTTTCAACACGATTTAAACATCAAATAACATTAGAATTCAAAGCCCAAAACAACATCGAATGAATTGCACATGTTCTCAACCTCATGTACTTCAGTTAGGCACTGATTAAGCTCAGCTAACATAGGCATTGGGTCTGGGTTGGTTGTGCAAGAGGTCGGCCTACATGGTGTTAAATGGTGAAGAGGTATAGGTGCATCAATCTACCACTACAAAGCAAAGTTCATCATTTTCTAGGCTACAACTTGGTTCGGCCATGGGTTATGTGTGCCCAACCAGAGGTGCAGGTGGAGGTGGGTGATGTGGCGGGGGTGGAGGTCAGGTCAGAGGTGGTGTTGGTGGAGGAAGTGGCGGCTAGAGGTGGTAGAAGGTGATGGTGAACAAACTAGGTCTAGATTTGCATGTACGTGATGGATTCTTGGATTTTTGTGGAGATGCAAGCCATAGGGGTGCTCAGCCTGGGGATGAGGGTGGTCTAGGGTGGTTGCTGGTTAGAATATCAGGTGGTGGAGGTCGGGTCAGAGATGGAGGAGGAGGAACCAATCAAATCTAGACGAGAACAAGTGCAAAAATCAATGTAAACAAGGAAGAAGAATAAGAAAAGTTGAAAAATCATTACCCAAACTTTTCTGAATAGTCATGGCCGAAATTTTTTTGTTTCAGAAATGAAAATGAATGTACGTGAATAGGAAATGGAGTATGCAACTGAAAGATTTGGATAGTAAAAGCTAATTGATGAAAAGATAAGTTACAAATGTGAAAGGTTGGAAGATAAAAGGCCTTAGGAAAAGCAAAAGTCATAACATTTCAAATTACCTTTAATTTATTTATATAAGTTTATATTACTGAAAATAAAACTAATTTCAGTCACAATTCGAAAATATAACCAAATATAAAATATATATAAATATTTATTAATTGTATAAGGTTAAAAATAAGAAAATAGCACAAAATTGCAACCTAGTCTACAAAACTGGAAAATAAACAGAATGAACTTTGGAAAATTTATATGGACTTGTAAAAATATTTATAACAAAGATAATAACATAAAAAAATTCATTTACAAGTAAATATATAAATTTTAATTTAAATAAAATTTAAATGAAGAAATTAGCAGAAAAATAGAAAACAACCTTTTAAAAATAGGGAATAATTACAGTAAAGTTTGGAAAAATTCTATTATCATTTTAAAAATATTTGAAATTAAAAATATACATAAAATAACATATTGACCCAGATTAAAATGAAATATGACAATAAAAATATAATTTATATAATTTAAGATAGACAATATTGCAAATACCTTAGTTTACACACAATATTGAAAAATTCTATAACTTTCACAATTTAAATCCGTTTTCAACGAAACGAAAAGTAGTATTCATGTTATTACATCTATTTTTATAATAAAAGATAAAATTTAAGATTTAAAATAATTTAAATTTGAAGTTTAAAAGTCATAGTTTGAACCGTTTGACCAGAAATTCACTTTATAGTAAAATATTCAAATTATACTAAATTGAACTATAAATCATTTAATAATCATCATTTATATTTAAAAATGAAATGTTTGAAATAAAAAAAATTAAAATAATTAAAAATAAAAGAAAGTCAAATTTAAATAATATACAAAAATCTAGGGTTGTTATAATAGGAGATGTCAAACCCCGTAAACATCTCTAACGACGTTCCACTCTTATTATCTACCGTTGATTTAACTTACATAAGATCTTTTAGTTTTGGCTCGAGTGTTTTTTCTTTTCAATTCGCTCGGGTCAGCCTGAGCATTTCAGGATTTGGAAGACTGTATTCTGGAGGACGTAGACGAAGATTTATTAGTATTTATTATAGTATTCCACAACATTCATACTCTTTCGCTGCATTATTTATTATTCTCTGGTATGTGTAACTCTGATATGTATTGTGTAAGTATAATTGAATATTTTGTAAAATGGCTTCATGAATTATATATTTGATTATTGTATTTTATCGTTCCACTCCAAGATTCTATTTTGTTTTTCTTTCTCTGTTTTTCTTATTTACCTCATAACAGTCCTCCCTTCTATATGGTTTAAGCTTGACGTGTGAGGTTTATCGTCGATTTAAAGCGTATAAAAAGGCAGGATGTTACAAAACAATTTCAATAACTCAATTCCGTTTAATTCCGTTTATACTTCAAAATTCAACTTACAATTTTAAATCTAATTTCTTTAACAATTCCTTTCACCAATTCAAATTTCAACATAACTAGATTTTCAATCATGATCCATTTATATAAAACTAGTTTATTTCAAAATATCATTCAATTAAATTCAAAAATTAACGATAAAAAAAATCATTCAATTTAACCAATCCGGTGTTTGTATATAGTTCTCTACCCTAGGGTCAAGTGATATGGATATTTATCATTTCAATATGCAATTTGATAATTTATGGTTATATATCATTTCAAACCGTAACCCCGAATTAAATAATAAAATCAATAAAATCGCTCGGGTCTATTAATTCAACCCATGACGATTTTTTCCTTATCTATAGATCATTCGATTATGTATCATTTCAACCCATAGTGAACTTGCAGTTTATAATGATATAAAATACAACATCCATTCATTGAATACAAAAATCAAGCATCCATCACAATCATCATCCAAACCAAACAAATAAATATCAGCAATTAACTAATTTACAATAACAGGTATTTAAGTGGCAATTTAATTTCAATAATAAATTAACGATTTAATTCAAATAAATTCAAATTAACTAAGATGATGGTATAAAATATACCAAATAGTGATAAATAAATTTCCAATCACATTATAAATTTTATTTAACAATCATAAATTTTTTATAAGTTGTGAGTGGGTCAAAACACTCAACTTTTGAATTTAAATCCAATTTAAACCTAAAACTCAAATAGTCTCAGGATTCATCCAAACCGGTATCAAAATGTCCAGATTTTTAATATGATCCCAATGCAAGAAACCGCTCGTGAAATGGACATCGTATGTAAAAGTTATTAACATCAGAACATTATACGTTTTAATAATAAAATAAAATAAAAAAAGAACCACCCACGTCATCACCGTCCCACTAACCCTAGCAGCTGAACCCAAAGTCGCGCACGCAGTTGAAACTGCTGCCAAAGAACTTCCAAAACGTGTGACCTCCGGCCATTTGTATAAACGCCGATTCCCCCCAGCAGCTGGCCGTAGCGGTCCCCTTGCCACGACAAGGTCCGGTCGACCAAAATGCCTTCGGTCGTCATTGATTTTCGAACCCTAATCGGATTTTTTTGGTCAATCTGACAGTTATCTTCACCAAAACACAACTTCGATGGACTATGCTTAATCTCCTGTACACGATGGTACCCCTGATTCGACGATCCATTTGATCAACGCGCGATGAATGGCCGAGAACAAATCACCATTTTTCGGGCACACAGACACCTAGATTGAAAAACGGATAACATATTTGACTTGCACTTGTCGAGAGCTTCAAATCATTATATAATTCGATATATTTTGAGGAGTTTAAATTTTGGAATTGGATTTGACATTGAATTTGCAATTGGGAATTTATGGTTTTGTTTGTCTGCCATTGGAAAGAGGAGTTGAGAAAGAAATGTACGTATAGATAATAAAAATAAAAGGTGCTAGGGTTTATAATGAGATATTTATAGGCAAAACTGAAAATAGAATGAATGGACAAGATTTGTTTATAACGTTGAACGCTAAATGACCCGAAAAGCCCTTTCTATCTCCGGAATGAAAAGTTTTAATCCCATATATAAAAATAGATGTTTTTGATAATTTTAACTCAATGGAACAGGTTTCAATTCCTAATCCATCGCATGAAGAAGTTATGTTTAAATCAGCTTATTTCAAATTGATTTCAATGGAATTGATTTCTAGGCGTCTCGAGCCATCAAACGACAAGTCCGACCGCTACGAAACTTGAAATCCTACAATAATTCACCATTATGAATCTGCTGAAACTGGTTTCATAAAAATCCAAGACAGATGTCAAAAAGGCTACTTGCACATTAATTAAATTAATTAACTCACTTTTCAATTTAATGTTTATAAAATAGCTCATTTTTATGATTTTTGATCCCTTATATATTTATAATAACCAAAAGAAAATTCACATATCAATTTAGTGTTAATTATTTCAATAAATACAGTGTTCAAATGTCAACAACAATTAATCCAATTATTTCAAATTAATTCCAATAAATTTGATTTTATTTGATTCCTAATTTAATATTCAATTAATCATTACTCAACTAACATAGTTAAAATTAATTTATATTTCATTACATTAATATCCCCCAATTTCCATCTATTATTTTTATTAATTACCATATTTCAACAATGTTGAATTTTGTCAATTTTACACATTATATAAAATTTAAAATCCTAAATTGATTTATTCATCCTGATTTCACTATTTTATAAAATCAATTATTACCTTATGAATATAATTAACATTCATATCTATTTTATTACATTCACAATTTACATTTATTGTCTTAATCTTATAAATTTAACATTAAATTTTATTTAATTTTGATTGCTTTCCCATTTCAATTTAATAGACTAATTAAACAAGTAACACATAATAATTGTTACCCTTTAACTTTTAATCCCACTTATAAGGGTTTTTTAATTTACAATCAACTATTATAATTACTTACATAATATAATTTTATTCAATTACCATTTACTACTATAATTGCTTACATAATATAATTTTATTCAATTACCATTTATTATATTATTTCATTAATTAATTTCATAATTACATTTGTTTACATATATTCAATTTATAACAAAGTATAATCTTTACATTATTTTATTTATTGGGATTTCATTCAAATTGATAATAATTAGCTTTAATTTACATTGTGACATTTCATTTTAGTATTGATTTCATTATAAAATTACAAATTTTATTTCCTTAAATACTAAATAACAAAAATCTTACTAAATTAACAACTTTAATTGTCGAAAACGTACGGGTCATTACACTCTCCCCCACTCAAAGCTTTTCGTCTTCGAAAAGAAAAAGGAGGGAAAGAAGGAATTTAGAAATCCGTATATCTTATCCAAAATATTAAATTTATAAACAACTAATTTATAAAATTAAATAGTCTAAGTAAAATATACAAATTTATAAACAATTAAATCCTTTTATATCAAGTTAACGAAAGTTTTGAAAACATTTCATAAAATTTTCTGTCCAAAAATGTACGAAAATTTTTGGCAGAGTCTCCTTTATACGGAGAGGCTCGGCCGAAAACATAATATCAAATATAAAAATATATAACATATATCTCAAAATAATATATCCTAACAATAGGAAAATATATGTAATACCGCTAGAAAACCGTATTCCGAGATCGTACCTATTTGTTTGTCAAATAACGCTTACTTTTATAAAACCAAAAGTAGTAGAAATTGCTTCCATAATCTGTATTTCACTTATATAATCCAAAAGAAGTTAATAATTATATAAAAATGAAATGCTTAAGTTGTTTCAATTAATCACGACTAAATCAACACAACATATAATAGTCATAAGCAACAGAATCATATAATCATCACATGCAATCAAAGTATACAATCATCCATCTTTGGAAATCAAAAGAAAAGGTTTGTTTGGGTTCATAAACCTTTAATCGCATGGAATAACAAATAAACTACTAAGTATATCATCTACTCAACGGTCTTAGATAAAACTCAACATATTATTCATACATCCATAAAAATTAGCAATGTCCTTTCCCAAACAATCCATAAGTCAAACAAACACTAAATTACAATGCCATTTAAGTTTATTTTTTTAAATTTCTTTCATAACATTTATTGTTCATTCATTTAATGATCATTTCATCCATTCACATTCATTTATTTACGTATGTTATTTACATTTTCTTACATATGTTACATATATGTAATTATTTAAACATATGCAAATCAATTTTTAAAGTACTATATAGGTTTCTTTGCAAATAAATTCACATTTATTAATTCAATGCTTATTTTCATTTGCTTTTATTCATTACTTACTAAAATTCATTTTTCATTTATTCATATCATGTAAATTTCTTTTTATTTATTGCATTACATTCATTTCTTTCATAAGTTATTTCCATTTAGATGTTTATAATAATCAATGATTTCATTATTCAAGTATTACATGTATTTTATTGCAATTTAGTTCACATTAATTAATTTATACTTGATGTAACATTCCTTTTTCAAATAAAATTTAAATTGGTAATTAATTTAATTATTGGAATTAAATTGTGAACTAATTTGATATTTTTTCAATTTAAAAAGATATATATTTATTTATTGAATTATAAACACAAATTGATTATTTATTAATTTTTAAATTTGAAATCCAAAAATAAGTTGAGAATAAGTTGGATTTAAAACTATATTTTTAATGTTAATAAGAATTTGTTTTCTATTTATATATATATGTATATTATATATTTGGGAAGCTATATTTTGAATTCCAAAAGCTATTTAAAAGTTAAATTTTATATTTCAAAATGTATACGTTGTGATTTGAAAGCTATAGTTTGAATTTAGTATAAATAATGTTATCCCGCTTTTTGGCAAAGCCGTGATACCAAAAGATTGGTCGAAAACAAGAGACGGTTCGCCTCAGAAATTAGTTGCATTCCGCTTCGTAATGGATATCGATGAATTTTGTCCGAGTGCGGATCGAGCCACAATTGACAAGGCATGATGACCAAGGCTGCAGAAGCCAGCGTTTCAAATCTCAAGCCAATCGGAGCTCGTATGTGCAAGTTATGATCGGTTCAACCTAAGGAAAGAGCATGCCATTTGAATCCATCAGGTTCGAATCCATCAGCATGGCAACACCTCGCTCCATTCAAATCCATCATTGTCTGTCTAGTTCGAATCCATCAAGTTTCCCCTGCTTCGAATCCATCAGGAAGCCAAGCTTCGTATCCATCCCAATAGCCTTCCTTCGAATCCATCAGGGTAAAGTACCTCGAGTCCGTGAAGCAACTATACTTCGAATCTATCTTGTACCTGGCCTCGAATCCATCCCGTTGAGACGCTTCGTATCGATCAACTATTATAGGCCACGATCGATACGAATGCACCTTGCCTCGAATTCGTTCCCTCGAATCCACCAAGTCGAAGCGGCGAAAAGCATGGAGTCGACCCAGTCGTTTCGGAGCAAAAAGTGGGTTGACCCTGGAAATGCGCACCACGTCATCACTTGGGCACATGATGTCATCGATTCGACCCAATCGATTCGAAGAGAATCGATTCGAACAGAACGCATCAACCGGGAATGCAATCATAAATCAATCGTAACTCGAGATCCACAAGTCCAAACGCCACGAAATTTTCACAGAAGCTTGCATGCATGTTGAAGAATGTCCATGCCAAGTTTCGCCTCGATTGGACGAATTCTTGATCGATTCGAACGTACTTCGAATCGATCCCAATGTGGGCCCAAATTCCCTAGAGTGGGCTCGTGGGACCCCTCACGTGCCAGAAGTGGTCTCCCTAAATTTAGGCGAAATATCAGCCTCCTACAGCTATAAATAGAGCCCCAGGTCATTCAGAAAAGGGGATGGGGATTCTGAAGCGCCAAGACTCTACCGGATTCAATTCTACACCTTATCATCGCTGTTGCATTCAAGTTTCAGAGCTATAATCGATTGTAACTTTGCTGTAATCAACTGTAATCATCAAGAGAATATCAATAAAGTCATAAACTTTAGAGTGGACGTTGGCAAGATCGCCGAACCACTATAAATCCTGTGTTTTTGATTGTTATTTATGAGTTACTGTGTTTGCCACTGTTTAGACTGAGTTCTATATTGATTGTTGCTGATTTCTACTCGTAAGCGGGTGCTTTCACGATATTGGGTGTTTGTGGTCAATTTTGACGCAAACATTTTGGTGCTTTCACTGAGAATTGAACTCAAGAGTTCTATCAATTAGAAGTTGATTCAGAAAGTTTGAAAGTTCAGATATGAGAGATTATGACGAGACAATCGAGGAGAAGGCCAAGGCCAGAGCGAAGTGAACACCAAGGAAGTCAAAAGGCTTCCTCAGGAGCAAATCAAGCATCGATCTTCATCACTAGAGACAAGATAGAGACAATGATGAAGAAACAAGAGGAGTTGATCCAGAGTTTATTTCAGCAGATAGGACAACTTGGAGCACAGAATAGAGAAGCTGATGGAGTTCAGAACGGAGTAAGACCATCCGATGTAGGACCTGAGCTAGGGGACACGCACATGGAGAATGTTGATCCAATCTCGGAGAGAGAGAGGTACGTCTGCGCAACCCAGGAATAGTAGAGGAGTGAATGCTTAGTCATGGGGACAGATCCCAGAATTCCCTCGTGGACTCGGGAGGCAAGTCGAAATTAATGAACGAAGATTGCATCTCAGAGACAATGACAGGTTAGCATAGATGGTTAGAAGAGCTATGAGAGGCGGTTTGGTAAACAAAGATTTGGAGGATGTTAATGGGAGTCCTTTTACTCCAGCAATCAGACGAGCTTGGAACCCACCGGATTTCAAGTTACCATCATTGGACATGTATGACGGGAGAACGGACCCCACGGTTCATCTAACGAAGTATATGAGGCATATGGAAGTGCTGGGGGCATCGGAGGAGGTTATGGCCCGGTGCTTTCCATTGTACTTGGCGGATATTGCAGCATTGTGGTTTAGACAATTGGAGAATGGATCCATTGGAACATTGAATGATTTAATTGATATATTTATGAGGAAATTCAGGGTTCACATTACAAGACCCAAGAATGTGATGACTTTTGCAACTTTAAAGCAGAAAGCCGGAGAAACTTTGAGGAGTTATCTAACGCGATTCAATGCAGCAGCAGCTTCAGTGGATCGAGCAGATCCATCTATGGTGGCAATGGCAGCTGTGTTCGGAGTAGCTGACGGCACGGAGTTCAAAAATTCATTGACCAAAGATCCGCCTGTGGATCTAGCGGAATACTACGACGTGGCAGAAAAGTTTTTGTGATTAGAGGATGCGAATGCAGAAAGAGAAGAAGGAGAGGGAATAGAAGTTTATGTGCTTAAAGACAAAAAGCCTTTCGAAAAGGACCCAAGCAAGGATAAAGGAAAACGAAAGGCTGAGGATTATAACGACAGGTCAAAGCGGCAACGGAGGGAGCCGCGATTCACCACTTACACCGAGCTGAATGAGAGTCTGGAACGAATTTATCAAGATACCAAGGAGCAGGTTCCGTATCGTAGACCAATGCGAAAGGATCCAACTTCCGACGAAAGAAGATCAGATAAGTTTTGTGTATTTCATGAATTAAACAGTCATAACACTAATGATTGTAGGCATCTGAAGGATGAGGTAGAAGGACATATCAGGAACGGTATGCTCCTTCAATATGTGAGGAGTTGAACTCCAGTGGTGGAACCAGAGCGACCACCGTCTACATCAGCTAGAGGCGACCCTGAATCAAGGCACCATTTGATTATCAATTGATTGAAATAACGATGAACAAGTCGTAAGCTTCCCACTAACACAATTAACTCATTTACACATGTACGAGATCGCGAACGATCCCCAGGCATGCTCTGAATGATCATTGACCGTTTAGTAGTGGAAACTTACGCTTTGACATCCTTGCTTCGCTTTTGTTTCATTTTGATTTGGACATTTGGACTTTGTTTGTTTGGACATTTCTATTTTAAAACTCATCTGTTGAATAGATATTTGATTCTAATAATTCTAAAATGGCTAAGCTACTTACACATGTACGGGGTCGCGAACGGTCCTTAGGCACGCTCTGAGATGGCGATAAACCGCCCTGACAAATGATCCAGGGACCCACTCGAACGTGAACCTGGTATCAACAATACTAAGCCCTCCCGGGCACACTTTCTCGCCTCGAACGGCACCCGACCGCGAACGGTCACAATTCGCCACGAACGGCACCCGACCTCGAACAGTCACAAAATCGCCTCGAATGGCACACGATCGCGAACAATCACAACTTGCCTCGAATGGCACCCGACCGCGAATGGTCACAACTCGCCCTGAACGGCACAACTCACCTCACCTCAAATGGCTCGATCGCGAACGGTCGTCCTTTAAGGTCCGCCACTTGACCGCGCACGGTCGCATTTCACCTCAAATGGCTCGATCCCGAACGATCGTCATTTGAAGTTAGGTGCTTGACCATGAATGGTCGCCCTTTACCTCAAATATCTCGATCCCGAACGGTCGTTATTTGAGGCCGCATAAAACTATAAATTCCTTTGTAGAACATCAACAGGATATGAGCAACCAGCTCATGGCATTACAAAACACGCCTTCCTACCGCAAGGCATATTTTGGGAGGCAAATGTTATCCCGCTTTGGCAAAGCCGTGATACCAAAAGATTGGTCGAAAACAAGAGACAGTTCGCCTCAGAAATTGGTTGCATTCCGCTTCGCTATGGATATCGATGAATTTTGTCCGAGTCGGGATCGAGCCACAATTGACAAGGCATGATGACCAGGGCTGCAGAAGCCAGCGTTTCAAATCTCAAGCCAATCGGAGCTCGTATGTGCAAGTTATGATCGGTTCAACCTAAGGAAAGAGCATGCCATTCGAATCCATCAGGTTCGAATCCATCAGCATGGCAACACCTCGCTCCATTCGAATCCATCACTGTCTGTCTAGTTCGATTCCATCAAGTTTCCCCTGCTTCGAATCCATCAGGAAGCCAAGCTTCGTATCCATCCCAATGGCTTTCCTTCGAATCCATCAGGGTAAAGTACCTCGAGTCCATGAGGCAACTATACTTCGAATCCATCTTGTACCTGGCCTCGAATCCATCCCGTTGAGACGCTTCGTATCGATCAACTGTTATAGGCCACGATCGATACGAATGCACCTTGCCTCGAATCCGTTCCCTCGAATCCACCAAGTCGAAGCGGCGAAAAGCATGGAGTCGACCCAGTCATTTCGGAGCAAAAAGTGGGTTGACCCTGGAAATGGGCACCACGTCATCACTTGGGCGCGTGATGTCATCGATTCGACCCAATCGACTCGAAGAGAATCGATTCGAACAGAATGCATCAACCGAGAATGTAATCTTAAATCAATCATAACTCGAGATCCACAAGTCCAAACGCCATGAAATTTTCACAGAAGCTTGCATGCATGTTGAAGAATGTCCACGCCAAGGTTCGCCTCGATTGGATGAATTTTTGATCGATTCGAACGTACTTCGAATCGATCCCAAAGTGGGCCCAAATTCCCTGGGGTTGGGCTCGTGGGCCCCCTCACGTGCCAGAAGTGGTCTCCCTAAATTTAGGCGAATTATCAGCCTCCTAAAGCTATAAATAGAGCCCCAGGTCATTCAGAAAAGGGGATGGGAATTCTGAAGCGCCAAGACTCTACCGGATTCAATTCTACACCTTATCATCGCTGTTGCATTCAAGTTTCAGAGCTATAATCCATTGTAACTTGTTGTAATCAACTGTAATCATCAAAAGAATATCAATAAAGTCATAAACTTCAGAGTGGACGTAGGCAACCGAACCACTATAAATCCTATGTTTTTGATTGTTATTTCTGAGTTACTGTGTTTGCCACTGTTTAGATCTGAGTTCTATATTGATTGTTGCTGATTTCTACTCGTAAACGGGTGCTTTCACGATATTGGGTGTTTGTGGTCAATTTTGACGCAAACAAATAATTTTCAAAAAATTTGTTCATAGATATATAAAAATGAAATTTAATTAAAGATTTACAATGCATTTCTTTTATATATTTAAAATAAGCATGGTTAGTATATATAAATATAACTAGAGTACATAAGTATCTTTCGGAATTAATAAAACACAAACAAACACACACACACACACACACACACACACACACACATATAAATTAAAATATATGCATGTATAAAACATAAAAACATGTTTCGTAAATTAAATAAAGTAAGGGTTTAGAACTAAATAAATAAATAAAAGTTTACTAGGGATTTAAACATAAATTTTCTTGTTTATGAAAAGTGTAAAACATATAAAATATTTAACAAGTGTTGAGTTAAATGAATAAGTGGCATGTTTGATCCATTTTCTTTTCATTTTTTAAATTAATAAATAAAGAAAATTCGAATATATATATATATACACTTCATCTCCTTCTTTCCTCATTTTCTTTGATAAATGTTCAAAAACTACAAGCTAAAAGAAAATAAAATTTAAAAACAAACTCTTCAAAATTAAAACCTGAAAAAAGATCAGGATCAAGCAAATAAAAATTTATCAAGCAAGGATTCGAAGAAAAACTCAAACTCAAATGAATCGAAGCAAAATCTAAACATGGAAATGAAGCCAGAGAAAAGAAAATCAAAACTAAAAACAAATAGCTCAAGTTCAACCAGATCAAAGAAAACCAGTAAATCAACTCAAACATCATCAAGCTTCAAAGATCAGATTCAAACATCAAGAATTCAAATCAAAAAAAAAATTCAAGCTTTTGTTTCAAAATACAGCTCCAGGTTTTGTTCTCTACTTCTTTGTTTTCAAAGGTGAGCAAACTAACCTATTAAAGTTTGAATCTGTGATTCTGAGAAGTGAAATGGTAAATAGAATTGTTCGCATGGATGTGAATATGTTGTATAGATGTGTGTGTGTGTGTGTGTTTGTGTGTATATATATATGTAGTTTGTGTGTTGTGCATGCCTACATATATAGAAAAAAAATCACCTCTTTCCTTACTTAACAGGCTTTGAAACCTGTTCAAAAATGCAAATCATTCCATCTATACCTTTTTATGGTTTAATCTCTGAATGAAAAGTGTTCACATATGTGAAATATCATTTTTAAAAATAAATTCAGGTGGAAATATTGAATAAATATTTTTAAATTTGGATATTACAGTAATGTTCCATTTCAAGTCAGAATTTTTTATATCCAAATTTCATGTTTCAAGTGTATAACCTAATTCGTATTTGGAAATTATGAATTTGGATATAAAAATCAAGATTTTTAAGTCTATATTTATGGCGAAATTTCAAGATGAACTGAAATTGTTTTTTTTTTAAATTCCAGCGATCAACGTTGAAATGGGTATCATTTTCGAGTTTGGAGGTAGTCTGGGTGGTGGAGGTTCATGGAAAAATGGTTAGAAAATTTTCTAATCACTGTGGTGGTCAGACGATAGGGAACTAGGGTTTTCAAGCCTGTCCTTGGTCATCGGGTTTGGGAGGCATTTGCATGGTCGTCGGTGCATCGAGGTGGACCAAACCTGGTGGAATTGAGACGTGGGTGAGTGGCGAATGTCTGGACGCGGCGCCGTGGTTGCAAGTGATCGGTGGTGAACGGGCGAGTCGATTTTGTGAGCAGAGTTGGCTCCAGGTTGGAGGTGCGTGAGCTCGATTTTGATTTCAGGTTCGAATCAGTTTTCTGGGTTGTCGTGAGGCTTGAGGTGATCGCCGACGACTTGCCAAAGGTCGTGGTGATGGTCGGAAGCGATCGAGTTGATTGTGCACGTGCACAAGATATCATCAATGTCTGGTGATGTTGAAATTTGATGAAGAAAGGAAATGCTCGGGTTCCAGCTCGACGTCGAAGGAGTGTTGCCTCGAAGTAGTGTGATGATCATGAGTTTCTCGGGTATTGTCTCGGGTTAAACAAAATTTGGCTCGGGTAAAATAATAGGTTGAGCTCGGGCTTGTTTAATTTGTTACCCGATTTCAAATTTAAGAGGGAAAACATGTTTCAGGTTTTAAAATACAACAGTTTTTTTAGTTACAAAGTGAACTTTTATTTAAACAAAGTTTCAAAGTATATTTAAACTAAATAAGTTTCCATAGGAAAATAAATCAAGTTTCAAATTTTAAAATCTAGTTTTAAAACAAGGTTTCAAATTTAAAATTTAAAATAAACAATTTTTTCAAGGTTAATATATTTAACAAGATTTTCAAATAAGTTTTAAAGGATTATTGACTTATTTAATTAGAGGACAATTAATGGAGAAGATTAATTAGTCAATCAAGAGTTAACTTATTATGTGGTTAATTAATTTATGTAAGGTAAAATTGTTAATGTGATTAATAAAAGTAATTAAGGACAAATACTTAATAAAAAGGGTTAATTTGTTAATGAAATAAATTAAGGATTAATTACTTTATTAGTTGAAATTTAAAGGTCAATTAAAGATGAATTTGTCCATGTGATTGGTTAAAAGATAATTAATCAAGGTGATTAATTTATTTATGTAATTAATAAAATATTATTACTTGATGTAATTAAGGGATGATTACTTTGTTAATACATTAAAGGATAATTAATTAATTAAGTTTGATTAATGATAAGTAACTGAAAGGTAATTAATTACTTGAGAATAATTACTTAATGAAAGTAATTAAGGATAAATAATTGATGATTAAAGGCTGGTTAATCAAGTGATTAAAATTAATTTGTGATTTATTCATTTAAGTCACTTCTTGTAATTAATTAAGGATAATTAATTAAATGGTAATTAATTAAGGGTTAATTAATTAACGTAATTAAGGGTAATTAATTAAAGAATAATTAAATAATTAGGGGTTTGTTATTTAAAAATTAAAGGTTGTTTGATTTATTAATTAAGGATGGTTAAATAATAATTAAAGGTTAATTAATTTATTATTAGAATTAATAAATGATTAAAGGATAATTAATCCAAATGGTTTGTAATTAATTAATGTTAATTAACCAGGATTAGTAATTTATTTATAAGTAATTAATCTGGTTTAAATTAATCAAGTGATTAATTGATCTTACTTATGGATGTTTGGATTGTATTGAATGGTTTGAATTGTTTAGTATCCCTGATGAGTGATGTTCTGTGATATGATTGAGCTGTGAACTGTGATTTATTTATCTGTGTTGAATTTATATTGTTTATCTACAAATCTGTGAATAAAGATAAGCGTTAAAGGATTATATCGCTTATCGATAATGCTGTGTTTGGATTATGATGATTGATGATGTTGCACTATTGGGTAAAACCCCTGGACTACACTTTACATATATAAATATGGATTTCATGGGAAATCGGTTAAGTCACCGATATTTTGAAATCTAAATATTATTTTGTTTTAAATTTTAAGTTGAATCCAAATGATTTTGGAAATGGAATTGAATTGAATATGAAAAGCCTTTGAAAGGGAAGTTTGAAATTTAAATTTAGTTTTGAATATACTGTATCTTGCTAAATATTATTTGAAAATCATGGTCTAAAAGGTTTATACAATTTCTATAAATGGATTTAAAACTATTTTAATAAAAGTTTCGGGAATTTGAATTTAGTTTAAATTAGAACTTGCCAATAATACGCCAGTTCGTTGATTTTCTGGTTTATACTTTTAAAGGCTATAACTTGTGTATATTTAACCAGATTTTTCCGAAACCAAATGTATTTTTTTTCAAATGATAATAGCTTTCAATAAAGAAATGATTTCTAGTTTTTGTTGAAAGGGGTTTCAAATTTGAGATGGAATTGTATAGAAATCTATAAATGAATCTTTGTTAAAGATTGGTGAACTTTGTTTTCAAATCTAAGAGGATCTTTAAGGTATGTCTTTTTTATAAAAGGTTTGAAATTGAAATAGTTCTGAAAACTATGAATTAATCTTGGTGAAAGACTGGTGAAACTTGGTTTCAAATTGAAGCGGATTTTTAAAAGATGGATCTTTTGTTTAAAAAAGATTTAAAAGTGGAGATTTGTTTAAACCATTCAAAAGAAATGTTTCTGGCTTTAAGTTGTGACATAATCAGGATCCCACTATATCCATATGCTTTTTAAACTAAGCACTCATTATTTGGTTTAGCCGGGAGAGGACTTTGTGTCATATAACCCGTTCTGAATAATGATACGGCGAAATGGATAGCATTTGAAGATCGGTGGTAAAGACTGGATATTTTCGAAAACGAAAGGATTACCCATCGAATGACTCTGCACTGAGTAGCTAAGGTGTAGAGATCTCCATATGTGATGGGGAGTCCGATCAGGATTGTGAATACTCGGATTGCAAGGGCTTCTTTTTAAGTGCCTTCGGTTCTGTTCGAACCCGGAACAGACTTGTATTGATGTGTATCTGACACTACACTTTGAGATGTATAACTAGATTCTATCAAATACATTTCTGTTTGGTAGCGGAGAATATTCTCTTAGCTTAACACCCTTTTCTGAGACGTACGAGCTCAGAGGTTATGTAGTTGATGGTTACTAGTAATACATTCCCAATTTGGTAATGTGACATATGAAGTGCTGCTGATCATTTGTTGATCGAAGCATGAGTTTTGTGAAAATCGTAGCTTTGTGGATGAGACCTCGTTAGGAACTCACAAACCGGAAATGGTCGAAACAGGAAGAATGCAGCAAGGTTATGAGGGTCGCGCCCTTTAGGGTATGTCCATTTCCTTCTGGAAAAAGTTGGTATCATGGTATGGAGCCCAGATATTTAACCTATGTGGTTACTGCAAATTTGTGCTTTGTGGTTGTTGGTGTTGGGGGCCCTCGGATAAAGGTCGGTTACGACCGGGGGATGGCATTACTCATGATAGTTAGTTACCTAATTACAGAGGTAACCTGGTCTTGTGTTGGCAGAGATCCTGTTAGGTCCTCAGGGCGTCCCTCCAGAGGCATACCAATGTGGCCCAGGAAGTTCCTTAGCCTGACCATTTGTTGGAAATCCAATCAAACAATAAGAGCCCTTTACGATTGCAGTTGTATAACCTACCACCTCAGGTGGCAGCTAAACAGGCATAATATAATGGTAACTATGCCTGCTAAGATTAATATTATACTTTCGAAAAGTTTTCTGCACTATGCACTAATAATAATATCAAAAGGATTTTGCGTATCAAGCATGTTTGACTATCAAAAGGTGAAATCTCCCCCAAGTGTGCGATTGCATTGTGTGTGTGCTGTGATGCCTTATGGTAGATTCATTTCCAAAAAAAGCATTGCGGATTTCAAATTTAAATTCTTTTTGTTGTTTTGTTCAAGATAATCTGTTTTTGTTTGCTCACACCAGTCCCATGACTGACTATGCTTAATACAGCGTCATAGGGGGTTCTCGCTTTGCGTTTGGTGGCAAACGGGAGACTCTTACCCTTACTTGCCCCGATTGTGAGTTGGCTTACCGGTTAGGGGAGTCTAAATGCTGGCAATAAAAGCAAGTTCAGGGTACCATTGTCTGCCATAAAGGGTCGTTACATGGCCGCTGTTGTCGACTGTGACATGTTGGTATCAGAACTGAAGGTTGAGTAAGAACTTTAGCTCAGGAGTATAACACATTAGGTGACTCATTAGAGATAGGGATATAAATGCCCTAGAATGAGTATGCCCTTAAGATATTTTGTCCGTATGCCGTAGTAAATTCTCTTACTATCCACTAGTGAGTATGAGTGTAAGAAGAGGACAAGATATTCATTAAAATCACTATAAACCAAATCAAGTTATAAGAATCATACCCTTTAAAATCTCAATTTATTTTAAATTTCAAATCAAATTTTTCGAGTATAATTCTTAAAGAATTCAATTCAAACAAATTTCATATTTATTTTCCAACTTAATTTTTATTTAATTCATTAAAAACTCTATATATACCATATCTTAAATAGGTACTTAACCATATGATATAAAACGATCAAATTCCATTATTAAACTTATTTTTATTAAAGAAACTTATACATAGCTTAAATTCAAGAGTTAACTATATATATAAAATTAATATTTATATAATATCAAAAATTAATATTTATTATACCGTACATTTCTTTCCAAACCATAGAAATACACTTCAAAATATTTTCATGTATAGACCGCGGTGCCTGTATATAATTTTTTATCCTATGGTCAAGTGATATGGATATTTATCATTTCAATCCGTAATTTAAAATAAAATTACGGTTATATATCATTTCAAACCGCAATCCTGAATGAAATAAAAATGGATAACAACCTGCAAATTATGATGATATAAATAAAACATCCATTCATCCATCATAAATCATACATCCATCACAATCATCATCCAAAACATCAATCAATATCAATATATAACCGATAATATATAACAGGTAATTAGCTGGCAGTTATATTCAATAATAAATTAAATAACGGTTTAATTTAAATAAATGCAATTAACTGAGGTGATGATCAAAAATATACAAAACAGCCATAAATAAATTCATATTCACAACATAAATTAAATTTAATGAACATAAGAAATTTTAGAAGTTGTGAGTGGGTTAAAACACTCACCTTATGAATTTAAATTGAATTTAAATCCAATTTAAACCCAAAAATCAAACAACCTCATAATCCGTCCAAACTGGCGCCAAAGTGTCAGGAATCCCAGTACGAACCTAGCGAAGAAAACCGCACGTGAAACGGATGTCATATGCAAAAGTTATTAAGATTATAACGTGTTGAAATTAAATTAAATTAAATTAAATTAAACAAATAAACAATACCAGCCACGTCATAGCATCTTCTTCCAGGAGCTCTAATGCACGCGACCTAAATCGGATTCATGCACTAAACCCTAACCGGCCACTGCTCTAACTCGCTGCCGCGTGCCTCCAGACGCCATCCACATGCTCGCCGACCTCGCCCAGGCCTAAGGCCCCCCCTCCGGTCGCCATTGCAACCAAAAAGCCCTAGCCGCCACCGAAACATGCTTGAGAAAATCGAATTTATTCGCCAGATCTAGCCGTTGAACCACCTTGCAAATGCCATCGATGAACTCCGCTTGGCGATCTCTGCAAAACCCAGAAACAGTTTGACGATCGGACAAGTTTGATTTCGACGAGATAAACGGCCGAAAATTGTTCTTCGATTTCTGGACAAACAATGCGTCGAATCGAAAAACGAGTTGCAGATCTGAGTTACACTCTTCGAGAGCTTCGAATCCATATAAAATTTGATAGGATTTGAGGAGATTGAATTTTCATTTGATTTTGAATTGCAATTGAAATTAGGGTTTGCAGCCATTGGGAAGAAAGATAGTTGAAATATACGTATAAAAAAATGAGAAATAGAAGTAGGCTAGGGTTTATAGCCGGGTATTTATACGTGGGGTTGAAATAGAATAGATGGACACGATTTGAATATACACGCAAACGACAAAGTGGCCCAAAAAAAGCCCGTTTCGACTCCGGAATGAAATTGGGTCAAACCATATACCAAAGTAGATGTTTTAAAATATTTTAAACGCAATGGAAAAGGTTTCACGTCCAAATTCAATCGTATGAAGAAGTTATGCTAAAACCAATTGATTTCAATTGATTTCAATTGATTTCAATTTCACTGATTTAAAGGCGTTTCGAGTCTGTACGATCAAACGACATGTCCGATCGCTACGAAACTTGAAATCCTACAATAATTCATCGTTACGGATTCGATGAAATAAGTTTCATCGAAATCCGAGTCCATGGCCAAAATAGCTATTTTTACATTAATTAAATATATTAAAATAAATTGGTTAAATCAAATTTTCAAATTTCAATTCTTTAATTGACAAATTTCAACATTCTTAATTTCTTAATCATTTACAATGGTTTAAAAAAAATTAAATGTCAAATTAGAGTTGATTAATTTATCAATTCCAGTATTAACCTCAATTTCATTAAATTCAAAAATTATAAATTTAATTTCAAAAAATTCTATTAAATTTAATATTTCATTCTATTATTCAATTCATTGTTATCAACTGATGAATTTTAACATTGGATTCAAAATCTATTGCAATTCTCACATTCCACCTTAATTAGCGCAATACTTAGATTTTTAATTTCATTAAATTGGAATTACTCCATTATTATGGTTCAAATCCCAATAAATTGATAAATATTTATTCCCACTCTTATAATTCATCAAATTTCCTAATTATGAATAACATTAACATTATTTCTAAATATTACCTTAATTAATATTAACTTAATATTACATTAGACTTATGGTAACTGATTTCCAATTTAAATTAACAAGCAACAAGAATAGGTAACATACAATAATCATTACGCTAAATTCTAGTCACATTAATTAACTTTTATTACTTACAAATAAAAGTTACTGTGATGACCCAGAAATTTTAACGAATTAAATTGGAATAAGTAATTGTTTTTGAATAGTTAAAAGTTAATTTTAACTTGAATTTGTTGAATATGCGCTTATATGTTTTTGTTTGATGATAATAAACATATATTCATTTAAATGTATTTGATAATGTACTATTTTGTTTTTTCATAGATTAAATAAATATTTGTTGAATAAAATAAATTACACAGAATTTGAATTTGAATTCAAACAGAACAAGTTACACAGTTTTTGAATTCAAACAGAAATTTTATTCAAACAAATATTTATTTCAATCTTGAATAGTACAATTTCAAGCTCTCACTATACATATACATTTTTGAATACATCACGATTTCAATTTACATTTATAACCTCACTACATATCACTCACACTCGTATTTTGTCTTCAACTGCATTCCAGTTTGAATCCAGCATCTGAGAAATCTGCAAAAATATCCACTAACGCAGTAAAATTGAAAAAGAAATATTTTTGCAATATAAAATTAAATATGACTTTTGAAAATATGGTTTGCCTCAGTTATTTGGGTTGTTCGTCATCATTCGCACTTGAATTCATCACAAAGTCGTGCACATAGATATTACAGGGACAGGTAACCATAAGTGGCTGCAATACACACGTGTACATTCATACACGTGTGCACTGCCTCGCCAACTCATGTGCGTGGCCAACAAGAGCAAGTGTGCAAGTGCAAAGAAAGTCAATGAACACTACAACAATGACCAATGAACAAAGAACAGAGACCAGACAGGTCAAGCAACAAGGCAGATCACAAATGCATGCCACCAAGTAAACAAACTTAGGCAAATCAGTAACCAACACAATACCAAGTTCAACAACATCAAGTACAAGTCTCAAATGTCCAGTTAAAACTTCAACAAGACAAGTGATGCTCAAGTAAAGTTAAGAAAAGACCAGCTACAGAAATGCATGCAAGTGTCAAAGTACAGGTGCAAGTAGTACAAAAGAGCAAGTACAATTCGAACCAACATGGCCAAGACTACTGAAAACAACATGACAGCACTGCATCAATGCAAAATGGAATACTGCAACTACACAGACCAAACTTTAACAAACAGTTCAAGTGCAAACCAAGTTCATATGCAAAGAGCTCGAGCATGAGATATGGCAACTACAGTAATGCATCAGTGACCAACTACAGGAACAGCAAGGTGATCAAACAAACAAAGACCAAAGCTACAACCTCGCATGAAGACCAAATGTCCAGACTAACATAATGCAAGACAGTGGTCATAAATGGAATAACAACATCGAGCCAGAGCCGTCAAGTTCAAATATCACACAAGTACAGGCCGCAACAGTATGCACCAGTTCAAACATTTATCAGAGAGTATATGGAAGGGTCAGTGATACAAGGCAATACACAAGAGCATACAAGTGCAACACAAGAAACAGATAGAAATGAACTTATGAAGCAGTGCAAGTGCAAATCACCAACTACAAGACCTCAAGTGATATGGTGAAGCATCATGTAATGACATTATATACAAATGTAAAGAACAATGGTGATGCACTGCAGATATCCTGACAGCAAGCACATGTATCCAAGTACAAGCTCGTGTCGAAGTTACCGAAGTCAGCATGAAATTTTACAGGGCAATCAACAGAGATGATCAAGTGACAACATAATGAAGCAATAACCAATGTCACAGTAAAATCAACATCGTCAGAGAAGATGGCCAGAGATGAAGATCAAAATGATGGTCGAAGTCATGTCAAAAGCATATGTTACACAAGTCAGAATTCAACTTAAATTCGTATTCTTTGAAATAGTCAACGCAAAGTAAAAGAGGAAAGTTTTAATGCCGTGTGAATCAAGTGAAATCGAACGTTCTCAAGTTAAAGCCGTGAGTATCACGTTGAGAGAATAAATCAGGAAAGTCGTGCTCATCAAGGAATTAAGAATTAGGAAAGTATCAAATTGATACGAAGGAATTCAAGTGTCGTGAATTCATATAAATTCAACCCGAATGTATCATCATCGAACATGAGCTTCAATTCACAATAAAACTATCAATCACAAACCCAAGTTCATCATCGGCATGCAGAGCAACAATCGAATTCAAGCATTCAAACAAAAAAGGAAAGTTACATACCAAATTGAAGCCGAAGCCCTAATTTCACAATCGATCAACAGAGGAGCAAACAAACATAAGCGAAGCAGTGAGCAAGGGCAACAATCGAACATCAGAGAAGCAAGAGTATCTCAAACCAGAGACAAAGCCCTAATTCGAGAAAGAAGCCGAAGCCCTAATTCGACAAGCATCGGCCGCATAATTCTTCACTGAGCAAAAGAAGGAAACGGGTTGAAAGACAAGTGGGCCGGCCTTATTATTAAAAGGGGGATTAGTTTTTAATTTTATAAAAGGGGTTTTTAGTTTTTATTTTGAGCAAAAATTACAGATTCAAGTTCGTATTTTAATTTTTGCTCCTGCGGTTATTTTTGAAGTTGTTTTTTCTTTTCGTGTCAAAGAATTTGTAAATCACCACCTAGAGTTTAGGTAGTGTCAGATTGTCTATTTAGAATTAGTTCAGTGAGCAGGGGTGCGAGTTTGCAGAGCTCTATAGGCGGGAGCAGTGTTTGCGAGTAAACGAAACTCTATTGTAGGCGGGAGCAGAGTTTGCGAGTAAACGAAACTCTATAGGCAGTAGCAGGGTGTGCGAGTCTAGTAGAGTGTTTGTGAGAGGGAGCAAAGGGTCTGCGAGTCTAGTAGAGTGTTTGTGAGCGGGAGCAAAAGGGTCTGCGAGTCTAGTAGAGTTGTTGTAAGCGTGATACTGTTTAATTCTAATAGAAATCTGTGAATGCAGCAGTAGGCAGGGGTTGCCGAAGCTGGGTAAATTTTGTGTGTGATTTACTTTTCGGCATATTTATTTCTGCAGTTTATTTCTGTGTTTAAATCGAGAAAATTTGCTATAACCCTATTCACCCCCCCCCCTCTAGGGTTAATCTAGATCCTACAAGTGGTATCAGAGCCTGGTATTTTTTTTAACTCTAGAGTCATGAATTCATCAAATAATGCTTTTTCTGAGGGGCAATCTATCGTTAGGCCACCCATGTTTAACGGGAATGATTATGCTTATTGGAAAGTTAGGATGAGTATTTATCTTAGTTCCGTTGATTATGATGTTTGGGATATTATTGAAACTGGCTATAAACCTCCCACTATAATCGTTGGTGATACTGAGATTCCTAAACCTAAGGATAGGTGGGATGCTAACGATAAGAGATTAAAAACGACAAATGCTAAAGCCATGAATGCTTTGATATGTGCTCTTGATAAAAATGAATTTAGAATTTCTCATTGTACAACAGCACAGGAAATTTGACACACTTTGGAGGTGACACACGAAGGAACTTCTCAAGTCAAGGAGTCTCGTCTAGCCCTATTCAGCAATGAATACGAGAACTTTGTGATGGACAAAGGCGAGAACATAAAAGACATGTTTGGACGCTTTTCAACTTTGGTGTACAACGCTAGAGCACTTGGGAAGGTATTCACTGAGGTAGAGCTTGTGCGAAAGATACTACGAGTCTTACCAATGAACTTTGAGGCAAAAGTCACGGCAATCCAAGAATCGAAAGATCTGAGTAAGCTAAGCATGGAGGAGTTGATTGGAAACTTGATGACATATGAGCTTGAGCTAAAAGCAAAGGAAGAACGCAACAACTCCGAACCAAAGAAGAAGACGATTGCCTTAAAGAGCAAAGAAGAAAGCGATGAAGAGGATCCAATTGAAGAGCTTGCAATGGCTGTCAATAATCTTAGAAGATGGTCTAGATTCAAGCCACGCAAGAAGAAAACAAAGGGCAATAGGTCAAAAGATTTCGAAAATTCCGATAATGAACTGACATGTTATAACTGCAACAAGCCTGGCCACATCAAACCAAAATGTCCACTTCTCAAAAACAACAAAGGAAAGAAAAAGGCGAAGAAGGTATTTGCAGCAACTTGGGATGATGAAGAAGGAGAAGAAGCTTCGGATAGCAGCGCAGAGGAGGCCAACTTGTGTCTTATGGCGAAATCAGATTCAGATTCAAGCTCAGAGGAATCTAGTGAGGAAGGTGAGTATTCCTATAGAGATCTTGTTTTTATGTGTTCTGATCTTACTAAAGTAGTTGATGCTCTTGAATTTAAAATTGAAAAACTGAAAACTGATAGGAAAGAACTTGCTCGTAAAAATTTTAGGTTAGAAACTGAACTTGAAAATATTCAAAACCTAGAATGTAAAAGATGCAAAGTTTTAGATTCAGAATTGACAAGACTTAAGAATAACTCTGAGAATCTTGAAAAAGAAAACTTGAATCTTAAGGAAACCATCGACACTAGGAAAAAGGATTTTATAAATCGATGCACCTCACTTGTCACTGAAAATACAACACTAAAAACCAAAGTCCAAAATCTTGAGAAATCTTTGAATAACTTTTCAAGAGGCGAAAAATCTTTCAACATGCTATTGGGAAATCAAATTTTTGCTAACAACAGAAAAGGACTTGGTTTTGGGAAAACACAAGCTGAGGATAATGCAAAAGGGAAAAGTGTCTTTGATATATGTGAAATAATTGGACATCATTCTGAAAATTGTAGTCATGGGAACAAGAACACAAAATTTATACAAGTTTGGGTTCCTAAGAATTCTATAAACAAATTTCATGTCTATTGGAACAAGAATGAAAAGTCTAAACAAGTTTGGGTTCCAAAGGGTTTGTTTATTCATAATGTTTCTGCCACTAACAATCATGGACCTAGAAATAGGTCACAAAAATCTTTCAGCGTGTAGGTGTGGTGGCAGGCTAAGGAACAACAACGGTGTTCTCTGGATTTTGGCTGTTCCAGAAACACAACGGGCAACATAGCAAAGTTCCTTAGCCTAATAAGGTGACAGAATCACAATGGGCAATCACGAGAAATTATCGTAAAGGTAAAACAGGTGAAGGTATATTAAATGTGATAATCTGCACCATATTCTGAATTAAATCAGCCAAAATTGTGATAATGATGTGATGTCTTTAATTCTGACTTACTGATATGATTTTTCCTTTGACTTGTTCTTACTTTGATTTGTGCTCAAAAGTAGACCAACCATCCTTTCATCATTGAACTTAATATGTTTGGTCAAATGATGGTATTTTATTGATCCTTGATTACTCGTGCTACACTTAGACATATTTTGACATTTTGATCACTGCTTGTAAATTTGCACGATTTCAAACTCATGTGAAAAAGGATTTTAAGAAATTGTTGAAACTTCAAGAAATTGTTTTTGAAATAATTAAGATGTTGATTGACTGTTGATTACTCATGAATATAATTGTTTATCCTATGGTTTCTGAAATTAACACCATGATATTTGTTTGAGTGTGAACATGGCTTCAATTCAAAATCCAAAGAATGTCATTTAAATTGTTGCTAAAATTGGGTTTAAAATTTTTGATACACACTTCGTGTCTGGTTTACCAAATCCAGTTAGTGATATTTTCGATTGAAAAAGAAATTCAGATGCAATTCATACTAGTAATCTAGTTGATAGAAAACTTACGAGTTGAACGTGATTTATTGTGAAACATTCATTTGCTGCATCGTTTTTTTTCAAAGAAAATATCTGCATATTTTTCACTTGAAATAATTTTTCATTTAACAGAATTTTTTTTCTCATATAACCCCTTCGAGAAAATAATTGTTTGACCATTTTTCAGATTAGTTAATTTTATTTGATTTTAAATGACAAATTTTGACTGATCCGACTCCCTACTAATTATCAAAGAGATAAATAGTGATTGAAAAAGTGATGAGTGTTGATATTTAACATACATTACTCAAGAGAGTATATTTGGAAAATTTCTTCAGGAATTAAAACAAGAATTATAAAACTTTTTGTTGGGTAAAGATTCCATGACCATTTCTATATCTATCATTATTTCTATCGACCATGGCTTATCAAATATTCAATATAGTTTGTCGATATGTGGTACTATAATCAGGAATCATTTGTTTTTCATGTCATATTTTTTAAATAAATAAATAAATATCCAAAGTATTCACTCTCATTTAAAAATCCTCACGGTTATGCATGGGTGAATTACTTGATTTTTTTATTATGTGCTTCCATGCTCATTTAAAAGTCCTTACGGTTATGCATGTATGGAACGCATATCAAAATTAAATTGTTTAAATAGACAAGTTGATTCTAATCCCATTTAAAAGTCCTCACGGTCATGCGTGGTTAGAAGATACTTGATTTCATTTTTTTAAAAATTAAATTCGAATACTACTAATCTCATTTAAAAGTCCTAACGGTTATGCATGATTAGTAGATATTCAAATTCCTGATATAAATACCACAAGTTGATTCAACTGTATGATTTTATATGAACACCATATCCATCATTTCTAAAATTGGAATATGCGCCTAACAAGGGTAGTTATGGTTTTTGTTTGATTCTTATTGAATTTTAATATTTATATTCAATTTGAGATTAATGTTGGATTAATATCGATCACTTAATCTCTATTTTTCTCTCACACTATTATTCTTTTGCTGATAACAAAAGGGGGAGAGAAAAGTTAAGATTTTGTCAAATAGAATCAAGCAAAGGTCAAATAATTTTTCCATATGCATCTAGGCTCATTTGAATATATTTCTATTTGTATGCATATATGTAGGGGGAGCATCATGTAGAGAGGAAGCATTTAAATAGGGGGAGCAATTAGAGTATATAATTAGTCAAATACATTTTAACACGGTCAAAATCTTAAATATATGTTTGTTATCATCAAAAAGGGGAGATTGTTGAATATGCGCTTATATGTTTTTGTTTGATGATAATAAACATATATATTCATTTAAATGTATTTGATAATGTACTATTTTGTTTTTTCATAGATTAAATAAATATTTGTTGAATAAAATAAATTACACAGAATTTGAATTTGAATTCAAACAGAACAAGTTACACAGTTTTTGAATTCAAACAGAAATTTTATTCAAACAAATATTTATTACAATCTTGATAGTACAATTTCAAGCTCTCACTATACATATACATTTTTGAATACATCACGATTTCAATTTACATTTATAACCTCACTACATATCACTCACACTCGTATTTTGTCTTCAACTGCATTCCAGTATGAATCCAGCATCTGAGAAATCTGCAAAAATATCCACTAACGCAGTAAAATTGAAAAAGAAATATTTTTGCAATATAAAATTAAATATGACTTTTGAAAATATGGTTTGCCTCAGTTATTTGGGTTGTTCGTCATCATTCGCACTTGAATTCATCACAAAGTCGTGCACATAGATATTACAGGGACAGGTAACCATAAGTGGCTGCAATACACACGTGTACATTCATACACGTGTGCACTGCCTCGCCAACTCATGTGCGTGGCCAACAAGAGCAAGTGTGCAAGTGCAAAGAAAGTCAATGAACACTACAACAATGACCAATGAACAAAGAACAGAGACCAGACAGGTCAAGCAACAAGGCAGATCACAAATGCATGCCACCAAGTAAACAAACTTAGGCAAATCAGTAACCAACACAATACCAAGTTCAACAATATCAAGTACAAGTCTCAAATGTCCAGTTAAAACTTCAACAAGACAAGTGATGCTCAAGTAAAGTTAAGAAAAGACCAGCTACAGAAATGCATGCAAGTGTCAAAGTACAGGTGCAAGTAGTACAAAAGAGCAAGTACAATTCGAACCAACATGGCCAAGACTACTGAAAACAACATGACAACACTGCATCAATGCAAAATGGAATACTGCAACTACACAGACCAAACTTTAACAAACAGTTCAAGTGCAAACCAAGTTCATATGCAAAGAGCTCGAGCATGAGATATGGCAACTACAGTAATGCATCAGTGACCAACTACAGGAACAGCAAGGTGATCAAACAAACAAAGACCAAAGCTACAACCTCGCATGAAGACCAAATGTCCAGACTAACATAATGCAAGACAGTGGTCATAAATGGAATAACAACATCGAGCCAGAGCCGTCAAGTTCAAATATCACACAAGTACAGGCCGCAACAGTATGCACTAGTTCAAACATTTATCAGAGAGTATATGGAAGGGTCAGTGATACAAGGCAATACACAAGAGCATACAAGTGCAACACAAGAAACAGATAGAAATGAACTTATGAAGCAGTGCAAGTGCAAATCACCAACTACAAGACCTCAAGTGATATGGTGAAGCAGCATGTAATGACATTATATACAAATGTAAAGAACAATGGTGATGCACTGTAGATATCCTGACAGCAAGCACATGTATCCAAGTACAAGCTCGTGTCGAAGTTACCGAAGTCAGCATGAAATTTTACAGGGCAATCAACAGAGATGATCAAGTGACAACATAATGAAGCAATAACCAATGTCACAGTAAAATCAACATCGTCAGAGAAGATGGCCAGAGACGAAGATCAAAATGATGGCCGAAGTCATGTCAAAAGCATATGTTACACAAGTCAGAATTCAACTTAAATTTGTATTCTTTGAAATAGTCAACGCAAAGTAAAAGAGGAAAGTTTTAATGTCGTGTGAATCAAGTGAAATCGAACGTTCTCAAGTTAAAGCCGTGAGTATCACGTTGAGAGAATAAATCAGGAAAGTCGTGCTCATCAAGGAATTAAGAATTAGGAAAGTATCAAATTGATACGAAGGAATTCAAGTGTCGTGAATTCATATAAATTCAACCCGAAGGTATCATCATCGAACATGAGCTTCAATTCACAATAAAACTATCAATCACAAACCCAAGTTCATCATCGGCAAGCAGAGCAACAATCGAATTCAAGCATTCAAAAAAAAAGGAAAGTTACATACCAAATTGAAGCCGAAGCCCTAATTTCACAATCGATCAACAGAGGAGCAAACAAACATAAGCGAAGCAGTGAGCAAGGGCTACAATCGAACATCACAGAAGCAAGAGCATCTCAAACCAGAGACAAAGCCCTAATTCGAGAAAGAAGCCGAAGCCCTAATTCGACAAGCATCGGCCGCATAATTCTTCACTGAGCAAAAGAAGGAAACGGGTTGAAAGACAAGTGGGCCGGCCTTATTATTAAAAGGGGGATTAGTTTTTAATTTTATAAAAGGGGTTTTTAGTTTTTATTTTGAGCAAAAATTACAGATTCAAGTTCGTATTTTAATTTTTGCTCCTGCGGTTATTTTTGAAGTTGTTTTTTCTTTTCGTGTCAAAGAATTTGTAAATCACCACCTAGAGTTTAGGTAGTGTCAGATTGTCTATTTAGAATTAGTTCAGTGAGCAGGGTGCGAGTTTGCAGAGCTCTATAGGCGGGAGCAGTGTTTGCGAGTAAATGAAACTCTATTGTAGGCGGGAGCAGAGTTTGCGAGTAAACGAAACTCTATAGGCGGGAGCAGGGTGTGCGAGTCTAGTAGAGTGTTTGTGAGCGGGAGCAAAGGGTCTGCGAGTCTAGTAGAGTGTTTGTGAGCGGGAGCAAAAGGGTCTGCGAGTCTAGTAGAGTTGTTGTAAGCGTGATACTGTTTAATTCTAATAGAAATCTGTGAATGCAGCAGTAGGCAGGGGTTGCCGAAGCTGGGTAAATTTTGTGTGTGATTTACTTTTCAGCATATTTATTTCTGCAGTTTATTTCTGTGTTTAAATCGAGAAAATTTGCTATAACCCTATTCACCCCCCTCTAGGGTTAATCTAGATCCTACAGAATTCAAAATATCAATATTTACTTGATAATTAAATCATTGAATTATATAGTATAAATATTGAATTTAATAATGGAAACTTGGGTAAATTGTTGAATCTGAAATTTCTAAGCCTGTTTAAATAATTTGAAGGCTTATAAAATCTATAATGATGATACTGAGGATAATAGAATAGTTGAAATTTAAATTTAAAGGTAATTTGTTCAATTTTAATAATATATCGTTTAAATTGGAATTTAAAACATAGCCTTCTGAGGCACAGTCTCGGAATTTGACGAAACCAGTTCCATTGGATCCGTAATAGTTAGTTATTATCGGATTTCAATTCTCATAGCAATCGGAGTTGTCGTTTGACCCCGGCAGCTCGAAACGCGTAGAACTATTTTAATCGATTTGAATTAAAATTGATCGTTTTCTTCTGTAATTCGCGCATATGATTGAATTAGCTTCCGAGACATGTTCCATTGTGTTCGGAATGCGGATAAAACCTTATAAATGTCTGTCGACATGTCTGATTCGGGGTCCAGAATTTCGCATAGGGCAACGAGATATTTTCGATATAAAATTATAATAACCCAGCGTACTCAACAAGCTAATCCCTGAAATCGATATTTTATTTCCTCTCTCTCTCTCTTATTCCATCAGAGGAAACCGAGCTTCTTCTTTGCCTCATTTTCCCAAAATCAAATCAAAAAAAAAAACAAACGAAACGAAAGAGCACTCAGTCAAACTTGTATCGCGCGTTGGCTAGGGGTCGCGGTCGTGAGACGCGCGCGCGAGGGGCTGAGGAATGTGGAGTGGCGACGATGTCGTGACCCAAGCTAGGGTTTCGCGATGGAGGGGGTCGCTCGATTAGGGGGGGTCACGATGTAAGGGCGGCAGATATCGCGTTCAGTGCCGGGGAATTTCTGGTGGTCTCGAGTGCGAGAGGGATGGGGCAGCGATGGGATGGCGAAGCATGCTGTCGCATTCGAGCTAGGTTGGGGTCTGGGCCATTCGTCTTCAAGGGTAGGGACTTCTTTATGTTCTTTTATTTTGAATTCGAATTTAGGTTTGAAAAGTATGAATTTGAAGTGTGTAAAAGTAATCATGTTTGGTTATTTAAAATATAGGTTTACGATAGGTACAACAAATTATATTGGGAACCATTCTGTTGGTTTAATATTAGATTTGGAAAAGAAATGGAAATTTAAAAGTTGAGGAGTTATTTAAAAGTAGATTTTTAAATCAATATAGATTATTCTATATGTGCATATGAAGTTTCAAAAAAATAAATAAATAAATAAATATGGTTATACAAGCATTTTAGGTTAATTGTTTTATTTAAAATAATGGATTTGAAAATTGATTTGTTCAATCAACTTATTTAATTATTTTAGAAATTGTTAAAGGGAATTTAGTTTAAAATTTAATCATCAGTTTAGAACTAAATCACCAGTAAATAATTAATTTAATTTATTAAATGGAAATTAAATGTTCGATTATTTCGAATATCAATAAATTTTATAAATGTTTATACAAGGACAAAATTTGAAAGAAAGAAAGCCAGTTTGGAATGGATTGCAAACAACAAAGCAAAGGTGAGTAAATCTCACTCAGCTGAGTTGTTATTAAATTTCAATAGTCAAATTTAAATAATTGTTTGAGTGCTTGAATTGATTTGATGTGTGTTGAGAATTGATGATTTGGTGACTTTGGTTTGTTGGATGGTTCTCAAGAAAATTGTTGTTTGACTCAAAGTATTGGGGTTTAAATTGTTCTAAACTCCAAAAGTAAATAGGGATCGAATTAATTGATTAAGGATTAAGTTAAGTAATGAAGTTAAATGAAGTTAGAATAACCAGTGGGCGGTTTAATAAGTAGTTACTTAAGTAATAAATAAAATATAATTATTTTGTGAGATAACTCAAGAAATTAATTAAATAGTTAATCAAGATAAAGTTAATTTATTTAATGAAGTGAATAAAAGAAGTTAGATAATTACAGGACGAGGCTAGTCGAGAATGATTAATATTGGATTGGATTAAAGTAATTGATTTAGATTAGAACAAATAAAGAATATAATTGGAAATCATTAATTTATGTAATTAATGAAGTAATTAAAGATTTAATTAATTGAGATTAATTAATTCATAATAAGTGACTTATGAGAAGTCAATTAATATAAGTAATTAAAAATTAACGTAATTGATTATAGTTAATTAATTCGTGAAGTAATTAAAGATTACTCTTTGATTTGGTAAAAATAATTAATGTCGTGAAATTAATTAAAGATAATTACTTGAATGTAATTGAAAATAATTAATCCAGGGTGATTAATTAAGGTGAATAATGAAGGGTTGATTAATTAATTGTTTTGGAATTAATTAATGAAGGAGTCAAAGTGATTGAGGTTTGAAATTCAATTAGAATAAACTGAACTAATTTGTATGTGATTAAGCCTTGCTTATGAATGATTGAATGATATTGGATGTTTTGAATGAGTTGATATCTCTAATATGAAATGTTGTGAATTTCATTCGAATAACTTGGGTTAGGATAATATGAGGCTCGAAGAGACCAGGGTCGGGTATTTGGGAAATACCCAAAACCACTTCGAATATTTATTTATTGATTTGTGAAATCAATAGGCTGGATTTAAATGATTTAAGAAGACCGGGATATCTATCTAAGTTTGGTACTTAGAAATTGATAGGTGAAATAAGTGTTGTCTATAGCGAAATGTGAATTGGTTAAATTGATATAAGTTACCCCGGGTTGTATTTAAGTTGTTTGATTTAGTATTCCATGTTAGATGGGTTTACTCACGCTGGTTTCCAGCCTGACCCGGGTGTTACTTTGGTGTAATGCACAGGTCGGACCGAGTATTATAGATTTTCAGGTATGTACGATCTGGAGCTCAGGAGGCGAGTTGGATGGCAGGATTGTATAGAATATTTCCGCTGAATTTATATTATTGTTAATCTGAGACTTGATAATTGTAAGTATTTAGTGACTGTATATAATGTGAAACTCTGATGTATATAAAATGTAATCGATAGATATGGTATTTTTTGTAAACTATTATTATTTATTATTATATTTTATCCGATGCGATGTGAGATGTTATTGTTTCTGTTCTTCTTCTTCTATCTCTTTCTTCTTTTTCATAACTATCTGGAATTTTCGGGTTAGAAAATTTTGGGTCGTTACATTTGGTATCAGAGCTGAAAGGTTAAGCGAGAACCTTGGCTCTGGTGGGGATTACTCAATGAATAGAGTCCGTAGTACTCTAGAATGAGTTGAGTATTTATATATGAGAGCGTACTTGTTATTTTCTTATATAAGAGTTTTAAATGATTTCATATAAAAATATATTTTGATATATAAAGCAATATTTCCTTCTAATGAATATTAAGGTAATTGGTTGTTAAATTATTGAAACTAAGATAAGAAGTAATATAAAATACAACCAAATTGAAACTTATAACCAAAGTTGAAGAATAAACTTATATAAGCAAATGGAATTTGAAATATAGATTGTGAATGTAAATTATAAATTGAAATAAACTTCATAATAAATAAGATTATAATTTGAAATAGAATTCCAAAGAATATTTGAAAATAAAGTAAGAATAAAATTCCAGAGTAATGTTTAAATATGAATTGGATGGATTGGGAATTTGGAATTTTGGGAAAATTTAAAATTCCTTTGGATTTGAAAGTGGTTCCCAAATGTTTTGGACAAATAATAGTATCATTTCAAAAATATTTTTTTTGTGTTGAATTTGAAATCTTGGAGATTAAAAATATTTGGAAATGTTTTTAAAGAGATAAAAGCATTGAACTTTTTCGGTCACTGGAAAATAACGTCGATGATGACTGCAACATTACCAATGTCTATTTTCGAGTTTCTAGAAGAGAAATTGCTACCAAATTGTTTTAAATTGAAATTGTTTGTGAACTGGGTTTGGTTTTGAAGTTCAAAAGCGATAAATGAATTTGCCAAAGAATTTTGGATATAGTTGAATTCTAAGGTGATATTGAAATTTTGGAAATTTGTTTAAGCTCTGGAATCTTGATTAAATGTTTATGGAATAATAAAAATATATTGGCTAAATAAAATGTATAATTATGAGTTAAAAGTAAAATGTGAATGTAATTGATTATAAATAGCAGATGTAAAATTGAAATTTATAATTAAAGTTGTACAAGTTTAAAGATCAAAGGAATTTTGAGAATTCGACTTAGAAATTAAATTGATTAAAAACTTTGAATAAAAGTTAATCTGGCTTAAAAAGGTTAAACCAACCTTTGAGAATTTAACTCGAATTTATATAATTCGAGGTAGTTTAAATTCAAGATTTAAATTGAGTTAGTTCAAAATTGAATTTGGTTTAAATTGGGAAAGGAATCAAGATTGATTCAACTTGAATTTGATTTAAATAAATTTCAATGGAAGTTGGAGTTATTAAAATTGGAATTGGATCAATTTAAATGGAAGTGGAGATTTAGATTGAATTGATGAGAATGGAGTTTGGAAATTGAACGGTTTGACTCTAGATATTTTAAATAAATTGTTTTAATATACACTTATTTTTCTAAGCGATTAAATATATACCACCTTAAAGCCAAATTATTTTATACTTGTTTTACAATTATTGTTGGAGCTATTTAACCATTTTCAACTATTTCTAAACTAATTTCTATTTTTTCAACTATGTTACAAATTATTCACTATTTTACAACTATTTTGCAATTATCTAAAAGTTCTGAAACTATTTAGCTATTTTCCAACTATTTTATAATTAGTTAACTATTTTACAGCTATTTTGCAAACTATTAATTATTTTTCAGCTACTTATGTATTTTTAAAATTTTCAAGCTATTTTCTAAACACGAACTGGTCGGAGTCTTTTATTGGTTAAATACCCAACTGAGATAAGAATTGAGGTAATAATCAAAATGGAGATTAAGGCAAATGTGAATAAGTGAATGAAAATTTAAGTGAATGTTAATAGAAAGGAAATTGATATTGGAAAGAGTAATCAAATGTGAATATTTGATTTTGGGTAAATAAAGTTATATCTTTGTTATATATTCTCCCCTTGTTGAATTTATTGTTGGAAGAAAAAGGATTTTGGTAGTGTTTGAAGTACAAAAGGAGTTTTATACGAGTTTAAAGTGATCCAAAGTTTTAAAATTTTATATCTGAATATATATAAAAAGGATCTTATGAGGGTTTTGAGAACCTTGGGATTTGGAAAGGCTTTTGATTTTGGGTAAAATCAATATTGAATTTGGAAAGCCTGATTTGAGAATTATCGATTTTTGGATAATCGATTTTGTGTAAAGGAGATTTTTTATGAGATTCATACTAGGTGTATGATTTGAAAGATACTATATGTGCATAGTATAAAGTGTTTTGATGATGGCTCTGGGGAAAAAGGCGCTTCCTTGAAATGAACTTCTCAGGAGTGCCACTGGGTGGTGCTGCCTTGAGCCCCAAGGGGGGGTTCTAAAGTTGATCCTGTGAGGAGTCCGGACAAAACTAGTTCCTGAGGATTATGAGTTGAGTATACCATAGCGTAAGTAATGTGTCCCGCTGAGAGCCAACAGTCTGCGTTTGATTTTATATCGGTAGACTGCGACCTATGGTATAACATAGCGAAAGTCGTGTGTGCTGCTGAGAGCCAACAGTCTGCGTTTGATTTTATATCGGCAGGCTGCGACCTATGTAGGAGTGGAGAGGTTTCATTTCGACAGCGAAAATCAGAAGCCGCTGAGAGCCTGCGGTTGCATGGACTTTTGCTGTGATGGCAACGTAACCCTGGATGTAATCGTGATCTATTGTGTGTGATCCATGGCGTAATCGGGAGGCCGCGGAGAGCCTGCAGTTACATGGACTTTTGCTACGACTGCAATGTAACCCTGGGATGTAACTGTGACCATGGATGGGGGTGATGATTTCCAGAGCATTCTCACCAACGATATTTCCTCTATTTCAAAATGCTTTCAATATTTTCAATAAAATTATTTTCCAAGTATTTTCACTAGGTGTTGAAAACGGTTTTACCAAGTACTTATAGATTTTCAGTACTACGCCTAATCAACGTATGACTGAATTTCTGTGAGAACAAGGAGACTGGTTGAGACATCAAGTTATAAGAAGTATTTTTTTTGTAAAGAGCTATTTTATTAAGTACGATGTGAATTTAAAAGCATTTCTAAATTTGTTGTAAATAAAGATGTTAGAATTTTGGGGAAATCAAGAAAATCCAAACTGTAATTTTAATGAAGTGATTTGTAATTAAAATCGAATATTGATTTAGAAGTTGGAAATAAGCTAATTAGTTAAATAATTATTTGATTGAGTATATTAATAAAATTTAACTTGGGGAAATAAAATAAATGGTAAGTTAATAATGGAATTTGACAATTAATTCGAATTTTAAATAGAATTCGACTTAGATTTGATAACGAATTAAATAAGAGAAGATGTTGTAAAATAAAAATAAAATAGAGTTGGTTTGAAAAATGTGATGGTTTGAATTATAAATAAAATTCAAGGGTGATTTGAATAATATTTAATGAAATTTGCATGTAAATTGGATGTAAGAGAAGTGATTATAATAGAAATGATTTGCGTTGCAAAACAAAACCCAAGTGAATAGAAATAAATTGAGAATAGCCCTGTATTAATAAAACAAATTCAATAACGAATAAAGTAATTGAATTAAAAATTAAAATGGGTTAATTGAGTTAAATAATAAATGGATAAAGTCTGATAGAATAAAAACTAAATCAAAATTGTGATTGGAATTAGATTATCAGACTGAACTTAAATTTGGTGGTATATTAATTTGAAGTATAAATGAATTAAGTATGTGCTTGGATATTATTCTGATAAAGTGAGAAGGTGAATTTAAAATTAAAATTTATGGGCTAACTGAATTTAATGGAAGTTGATTAAATGAGGATTAAATGAGAATCAAACTTAAGTTTGATGTTGGAATAAACTAAAGTAAATTCACTTAAGTTTAAATTTATTGAGGTTGGGCTTCGAATAAGGGTGAAAACCCATTAAATAAAAGCTTGGATTAATTTAATTTGGGAATGGCTCGAAGTATACAAGAATGGAATGTGTCGAGCTAAATGAATGAATTGAAATTAACTTAAAGTAGTTATAAAGTAAATAAATACTCTATTAAGCGAATATTGATGAATTGGTATAGAATGAATCGTCGTATGACGTAAATAAAAATAATTAAAATTCTATGGGCTGATAGAGATTAAATAAATTGATTTTGAATCATTTGAAGTGAATATGAGCTTATTTGGATTATAAATCAATGGAATGTCAGAAATTGAGTTGTGAACCATTAAAACGTAAATGAAACGACATATGATTGGTTGAAAGGAAATTGAATTAGCTTTAAAGCATATAAATTGTTTATGGGAAGTGTTTGGTGCTTGATGTTTAGTAATGTATATGTTTAACTATTGAAAGTAAGTAGAATGTTAATAAATTCTCTATATATGGCACTTACATATTTAAATTGAGTAAGTACAGGTACTTGAAGGCCGTTTGGCTGGATTTGGATTGCATTATTTGCTAGAATAAATAAGCCACTTGCTTAAAATGCTAAATAAGGTACGCCTACGTAATAAAAATAGGAAATATGAAATGTTTTTGCTTTTTCCGACCATGTGGGTCGATGTATATATATTTATATCTCTTGCCAAATTGCAAAAGCTCCTCCGTACAGAGGGGACTCTACCAAAAATTTTAGAAAATTTTGGGAGTTAGAATTTTTTTAAAGATTTTGGAAAATTTTTGTTAACGGCAAACAATTTCAAATTGGAAATTAAAATAAATTAGTAGATGAAACTACTATGAACCAGTTATAAATGAAAGATAAAATTCAATGCTCAAATTAAAGATGAATTGAATTCATATGGAAATGGGAAATACTAATTTGAAATAGGTATGAAACATATGTGAGGAAATGTATAAAATGATTAAAAGGTTACAATTGAATATTATTGCTTGGTAAGATATGCAGGTATTAAAAGGGGAAAAGAAAATTGGATTTGATTCCAAAAGATAAATTTGTATTGCCCGACAAAAAGGTACGTATTTACATTTCTAAATGAGATTGGATTGAGTTTTTGATGTAGCCACTTGGCTTTTGTTTTCTTTTGGAAATTGGGAGCCCGTAGAGGCCTTTTGTAGTTGTACCAAGCTAGCCGCGCAAAGGAGACGCTGGCAAAAAAATTCGGAAATTTAGAGAGATAGAAATTTTTTGAGAAAATTTGATAATTCCAAATTTGGAAATTGAAATTTAGATGATTGAGCAAGAGGGTATTGTTTGAAACTATAGAAGATTTTGGGAAGTTGGTTAAGGTGTTAGTGGGTCTTTAATAAAGGATAGTTGATAGGAGGTTGATTGTGAGTTTTGGGAAAAGGTAAACGGGTATTGGTCCATTTTCCCTAACTAGTAATTTCGGGGACGAAATTCTTTTAAGGGGGGAGGAATGTGATGAATCGGAAATTTTAACGAATTAAATTGGAATAATTAATTGTTTTTGAATAGTTAAAAGTTAATTTTAAGTTGAATTCAAGATATCAATATTTACTTGATAATTAAATCATTGAATTATATAGTATAAATATTGAATTTAATAATGGAAACTTGGGTAAATTGTAGAATCTGAAATTTCTAAGCCAGTTTAAATAATTTGAAGGCTTATAAAATCTATAATGATGATACTGAGGATAATAGAATAGTTAAAATTTAAATTTAAAGGTAATTTGTTCAATTTTAATAATATATCGTTTAAATTGGAATTTAAAACATAGCTTTCGAGGCACAGTCTCAGAATTTGACGAAACTAGTTCCATTGGATCCATAATAGTTAGTTATTATCGGATTTCAATTCTCATAGCAATCGGAGTTGTCGTTTAACCCTGGCAGCTCGAAACGCGTAGAACTATTTTAATCGATTTGAATTAAAATTGATCGTTTTCTTCTGTAACTCGCGCATATGATTGAATTAGCTTCCGAGACATGTTCCATTATGCTCGGAATGCGGATAAAACCTTATAAACGTCTATCGACATGTCTGATTCGGGGTCCGGAATTTCGCATAGGGCAACGAGATATTTTCAATATAAAATATAATAACCCAGCGTACTCAACAAGCTAATCCCTGAAATCGATATTTTATTTCCTCTCTCTCTCTCTTATTCCATCAGAGGAAACCGAGCTTCTTCTTTCCCTCATTTTCCAAAAATCAAATCAAAAAAAAAAAAACGAAACGAAAGAGCACTCAGTCAAATTTGTATAGCGCGTTGGCTAGGGGTCGCGGTCGTGAGACGCGCGCGCGAGGGGCTGAGGAACGTAGAGCGGCGACGATGTCGTGACCCAAGCTAGGGTTTCGCGATGGAGGGGGTCGCTCGATTAGGGGGGTCGCGATTAAGGGCGGCAGATATTGCGTTCAGTGCCGGGGAATTTCTGGTGGTCTCGAGTGCGAGAGGGATGGGGCTGCGATGGGATGGCGAAGCATGTTGTCGCATTCGAGCTAGGTTGGGGTCTGGGCCATTCGTCTTCAAGGGTAGGGACTTCTTTATGTTCTTTTATTTTGAATTCGAATTTGGGTTTGAAAAGTATGAATTTGAAGTGTGTAAAAGTAATCATGTTTGGTTATTTAAAATATAGGTTTACGATAGGTACAACAAATTATACTGGGAACCATTCTGTTGGTTTAATATTAGATTTGGAAAAGAAATGGCAATTTAAATGTTGAGGAGTTATTTAAAAGTAGATTTTTAAATCAACATAGATTATTCTATATGTGCATATGAAGTTTCAAAAAATAATAATAATAATAAAATAAAAATAAATATGGTTATACAAGAATTTTAGGTTTATTGTTTTATTTAAAATAATGGATTTGAAAATTGATTTGTTAAATCAACTTATTTAATTATTTTAGAAATTATTAAAGGGAATTTAGTTTAAAATTTAATCATCAGTTTAGAACTAAATCACCAGTAAATAATTAATTTAATTTATTAAATGGAAATTAAATGTTCGATTATTTCGAATATCAATAAATTTTATAAATGTTTATACAAGGTCAAAATTTGAAAGAAAGCAAGCCAGTTTGGAATGGATTGCAAACAGCAAAGCAAAGGTGGGTAAATCTCACTCAGCTGAGTTGTTATTAAATTTCAATAGTCAAATTTAAATGATTGTTTGAATGCTTGAATTGATTTGATGTGTGTTGAGAATTGATGATTTGGTGACTTTGGTTTGTTGGATGGTTCTCAAGAAAATTGTTGTTTGACTCAAAGTATTGGGGTTTAAATTGTTCTAAACTCCAAAAGTAAATAGGGATCGAATTAATTGATTAAGGATTAAGTTAAGTAATGAAGTTAAATGAAGTTAGAATAACCAGTGGGCAGTTTAATAAGTAGTTACTTAAGTAGTAAATAAAATATAATTATTTTGTGAGATAACTCAAGAAATTAATTAAATAGTTAATCAAGATAAAATTAATTTATTTAATGAAGTGAGTAAAAGAAGTTAGATAATTACAGGACGAGGCTAGTCGAGAATGATTAATATTGGATTGGATTAAAGTAATTGATTTAGATTAGAACAAATTAAGAATATAATTTGAAATCATTAATTTATATAGTTAATGAAGTAATTAAAGATTTAATTAACTGAGATTAATTAATTCATAATAAGTGACTTATGAGAAGTCAATTAATATAAGTAATTAAAAATTAACGTAATTGATTATAGTTAATTAATTCGTGAAGTAATTAAAGATTACTCTTTTATTTGGTAAAAATAATTAATGTCGTGAAACTAATTAAAGATAATTACTTGAATGTAATTGAAAATAATTAATCCAGTGTGATTAATTAAGGTGAATAATGAAGGGTTGATTAATTAATTGTGCTTGAATTAATTAATGAAGGAGTCAAAGTGATTGAGGTTTGGAATTCAATTAGAATAAACTGAACTAATTTGTATGTGATTAAGCCTTGCTTATGAATGATTGAATGGTATTGGATGTTTTGAATGAGTTGATATCTCTAATATGAAATGTTGTGAATTTCATTTGAATAACTTGGGTTAGGATAATATGAGTCTCAAAGAGACCAGGGTCGGGTATTTGGGAAATACCCGAAACCACTTCGAATATTTATATATTGATTTGTGAAATCAATAGGCTGGATTTAAATGATTTAAGAAGACTGGGATATCTATCTAAGTTTGGTACTTAGAAATTGATAGGTGAAATAAGTGTTGTCTATAGCGAAATGTGAATTGGTTAAATTGATATAAGTTACCCCGGGTTGTATTTAAGTTGTTTGCTTTAGTATTCCATGTTAGATAGGTTTACCCACGCTGGTTTCCAGCCTGACCCGGGTGTTACTTTGGTGTAATGCTCAGGTCAGACCGAGTATTATAGATTTTCAGGTAGGTACGATCTGGAGCTCAGGAGGCGAGTTGGATGGCTGGATCGTATAGAATATTTCCGCTGAATTTATATTATTGTTAATGTGAGACTTGATAATTGTAAGTATTCAGTGACTGTATATAATGTGAAACTCTGATGTATATAAAATGTAATCGATAGATATGGTATTTTTTGTAAACTATTATTATTTATTATTATATTTTATCCGCTGCGATGTGAGATGTTATTGTTTCTGTTCTTCTTCTTCTATCTCTTTCTTCTTTTTCATAACTATCTGGAATTTTCGGGTTAGAAAATTTCGGGTCGTTACAGTTACCATTTATTTTCATAGTACTAATTTCATCTAATATTCCATTTATTCGCTTATGCCATTTATAGTAAAGTATAACAAATCTTCATTAATTGTCATTTCATTCAATCCATTAAGTATTAATCTTAATTAGCACTGGTTATGTCTTGATGCATTCTTTTATTACATCATTTACTACTTTATAAAATAAAATAACATTTAAACTCATCAATGTAATACCAAATTTCATTTTAAATCCTATTGATTCCCAAATCAAAGTTTATACATATTTCAAACAACTATTATAATTACTCCCAGAACATTGGTTTTATTAAATGACCATTTATTATAATTTAATTTCCTTAATTTAATCCAATGCTTACATTTTATTTTCACATATTCGATTTGTAGCTAAGTATACATCTACATTAATTCCATTGATTTGCATTTCGTTCAATTTATTAATAGTTACCTTAGTTAAGTTACCTTAGTTAACATTACGTAATATTAGATTATAATTTTACAATCCTAGCAAATTCATAAATTTTCAATTGCCAAATATATACATTAATTACTATTAAATGTTCTCAATAAATTTATTTACTTAGTTTCAAATTTTTTGGTTCATCAATTACTACCTTATAAATAAACTTTCGTTTCTAATCAATTTACATTCACCTTTCCGTTATTATATTAATCATCATTAAAGTAACCTTTAATTACTTGTATGTTCATTCTTCCTAACTTATTACACCCTATTACACTATTTCACACATTAATTCAATAATTACATTTTCTTTCTCATATTCCACTTATAACCAAGTCATACATTTAAATTATTGTATTTAATTAGAATTCCATTCAAGTTCATTAATTATTAACTTTAATTAACCTCTGTTATGTATCCTCTTAGTTATTTTCATTATTATATCACGACTTTTATTAATAATTCACTAAATTTTTATCTTCATCAATATTAAATTTCAAAAATCTTATTAAATTAACAATTATAATTACTGAAAATTTACGGATCATTACAGAATTCATTGTAACATCCCTCCTTTTCATACGCTTTAAATCGACACATGTGCCAATTCAAACCATACAAAAGGGAGGATTGTTATGGGGTAAATAAGAAAAGGCAGAGAAAGAAAAAACACAAAATAGAATCTTACAGCAGAACGATAAAATATAATTATCAAATATACAGTTCATGAAGCTGTTTTACAAAACATTTGATTATATTTATACAATACATATCAGAGTACACATACCAGAGAATAATAATTAATGCAGTGGAATTAAATGGTGTATTGGAATAATATAGTAGATAATAGTACTACTAATCGTCGTCTTCTTCCTTCAGAATAAAATCTTCAAATCCTGAAACGTTCGGACTGACCCAAGCGAATTGAAAAGACAAAACACTCGAGTCAGAACTAAAAGATCTTATGTAAGTTAAACTAATAGAAATAAATATGAGTGTAATGGCGTCGGAGATGTTTGCGTGATTTGACATCTCCTATCCAGTGTCTAACGTGAGTGCGGTAACTTAATAGATGCTCGGGATTCACATCTCCTATGGATCCGTTAAACTATCTAATATGTAGTAATATACGCTATTATAATAGTGTCTAAAGTAAAGTATAATATACTGAAAATAGCGTCAAGGGGTTACACATATAGCCCTTAACACACTTTATATTCCTATAGTCTATACAGTACCGTAATCTCCCCCGTACTAGGCATCGTTAGAGGGCACTCCATAGGTATGGTACAAAACAAAATCGTATAAGGCGCGCTAGGGTAGGCGACACGGCACAACTAGGCAATGCCAGAGTAGATATACCAATTGCTATCCGGACTGGTGGTAACGCATAGCCGCAGCTACCGCCCACCTCAAGCCACATCCCCAAATAATAAATCAAAAGTGGCCACCGAAAAATCCAAAAGTCAAAGTATAATATCGAAGGGATGTGTCCGATCAAAGGTGCTACCTTATTGGCCCAAGAATCGCTCCTATTTTAGCAACCTTATGCCAACTCACAGGAGTCGGGTCCACGTATTTACCTCAAAGGAAATGCCGCCACCATCCTACTTCATTTTGCAATCTCCACCGCGTACACGGTAGTTAAAGTGGTTTTTGGAGTTGGCAGAGAGTATGACGACTTCCGATCCCCGTCTCTTCAACAACCAACCTTTATTATAACACCACGGTCTTTTCAAAATAGTTTATACTTTAAAAACCAGAATATAATGTCCATTTCAAAACCATATAAATACAATATCATTTTTGTTTTAAAAACCCAAATCATTTTGATATTATTTTTATTTCAGAATATATCCTTTTCCAAAATCATAACACTTCCAAAATCTATATACCTTGAAACCAGACATTTGAAATTATAACCCATTAAAACATAATACTTTGAAATTCACAACTTTGCAACATTCCAATTTCGATAAATCATTTCAATTTCGATATATTCCAAGGCTTTAGTGTTCTAAAATCCAAAACTAAATCTGAAAATTTAGATTCAAAAATCAAATCTTCTATTACTTAGTTTTTAAATAATTTACATAATAAATCCATTTTCATTTAAACAAAACTCAAATTTCAAATAACTAAATATTTTCTTCAATTCATTTATACTTGAAATCATCAGTTAATTCATCTAGACCCAAAATCAAGTTTTTAATAATTTATACCTTTAAATTTCTCAATTTAATAAATTTCACATCAACCCTTTAGAGTTTAATTCTTAAATAATTTCAATTTCAAATAAATCTCCAATTTATCACCCAACCTTAAATTATTTAAATCATTATACACTTTATATTAAAATAGAATGTAAATACTTACTCACATTTATTTTAATAAAAAAATCAAACTCTATTATTAAACTTAATTTTTATTTGATAACTTATACATAGCTTAAATTCAAGCATTCAACTTTATATAGAATAATATTTATAAAGTCTCAAAAATCAATCTTTATTAAACTGTATTATATAAAATAATCAAACTTAACTATTGGACTCATTTTATATTTCAAGGCATATTTATATATAGCTAGAATCAATAATAAATTTGATGTTTATATAACATCAAAATTAATATTTATATAACCCGTATATTTCTGTACAAAACCGCATAAATCATTTCAAAATATTTTTATATATATAGACTGCGGTGTCTGTATAAAATTTTCTACCCTATGGTCAAGTGATACGTATATTTATCATTTCAATCCGCAATTTAAAATAAAAATTGCGGTTATATATCATTCCAAACCGCAATCCCGAATTAAATAAAATTGCATAATAACTTGCAGTTTATAATAATATAATACAACATCCATTCATCCATAATAAAATCATACATCCACCACAATCATCATCCAAAACAATCAATCCATATCAATATATGACTTATAATATATAATAGGAAATTAACTGGCAGTTATATTAAATAATAAATTAAATAACGATTTAATGTAAATAAATGCAATAACTGAGATGATGATTAAAAATATACGAAAGGTCATAAATAAATGCATAATCACAACAAAATTTGATTTAACAAACACAAGAAATTTTAGAAGTTGTGAGTGGGTTAAAACACTCATCTTTTGAATTTAAATTGAATTTAAATTCAATTTAAACCCAAAAATTTGACAATCTCAGAATTAATCCAAACCAGCATCATAAAGTTTTGAATTTTAATACGATCCTAACAAAAGAAACCGCGCGTAAATCGGATATCGCATGTGAAAGATATGGCGATTATTGTGATTGAATTTCAATTTTTAAAATAACAAAAAAGAGAACACATTTACCCTCACTTAGCTGCCACGTCACCACCTGCAAAGTCTCACCACACACATGCACAGATGCGAATGACGCCGAACACGAAGACAAAAATAATGGCCACGCACACATCCACTTGCCGCCGATGTAGAGTCCATCGTCCACCTGAAACCACCGAGACCTCCCCCACAACCAACCTCGCCATGCACGGCCATCCAGCGATGACGAACGCGCACGAAAAAAAGGCAGCCGCCGCCTTATTTCATGAACTCTAGCCAAATTTTGCGAAAAATCCGACCGTTGAATCGCCAAATAAACTGCATGGATGAGGTCCCCTCGGTCCTCTCTTCAAAATCCAAAAAGGATTTCCCGGTCAGACGAAGTTCATCGTCGAGTGATGAATGGCCGAAAATTCTTTGACTTTTACTGATAAACAAAACAAAAAACGAATCACACTAGAAAATTACGCTATTCGAGAGCTTCGATATATATTTTTTTCAAATTCTTCTAAGGAGTTTGAAATTTTTGCTTTGAATTTGAATTGCAGTTGGAATTAGGTGTTTGTCTGCCATTGAATCGAGGAGGTGAAAGAAATTGTATGCACAGACAAATGACAATGAGGGGAATCAGGGTTTATAACCGGGTTTATATAGGTAGATTGGAAATTAGAATGGATGGATGAGGTTGGATATACGCGCTAACGACAAAGTGGCCCAAAAAGCCCGTTCTGACCTTGGAATGAAATTGTGTAAACCCATATATCAAAATAGATGTTTTTAAATATTTTAAACGCGATGGAACAAGTTTCAAGTCCAAATTCCATCGTATGAAGAAGTTATGCTAAAATCAATATTTTTTTCAAATTGATTTCAATTGATTTCGATTTCATTTATTTCGAGGCGTTTCGAGTCCGTACGATCAAGTAACAAGTCTGATCGCTACGAAACTTGAAATCCTACAATAATTCACTATTACGGATCCGATGAAACTGGTTTCGTCGAAATCCGAGTCAGTGGAAAAAATGGCTTTTTATATTAATTAAATAAATAAAATTTAGTCAATTTAATGAAATTTTTAATTTCAATTCGATAATTTCCAATTCTAATCATTTTTAATTTCCCAGTCATTTACAATGATTTAAAGCAATTTAATTGTCAAATTAGAGTTGATAAATTTATAAATTTCGGTAGTAACCTCAACTTCATTAAATTCGAAAATTATAAATTAAATTTCAAAAAAATTCCATTAAATTTACTTTTCATTTTATTATTCGATTCATTATTATCAAACGGATGAGATTAACATTGGATTCAAAATTCATTGCATTAACTCTCCCATTTCATCTAAATTCTCATTTTAAATATTTAATTCATTTAATTGCAATTAATCCTTTTATTTAATTTTAAATTCCAATAAATTAATAAAGCTTTATTCTCGATCCTTATAACTCAACAAATTGTCCAATATATTGACAAAACTTAATTTACATTCCTTTTGTTCAACTAATTGCCTATTATGGATAGAGCTTACATTTGTTACTTAAATAACAATCTTCAATTTCTAATTAAATATACTCTAACTGCACTAATTTAGTCAATTTATGCGATTGATTTCAAATTAAATCTTATGAACTTACACAAATAGGTATCTTATAACAATTGTAACCATTAAACTTTAATTCTCTTTAAGTTTATTTCCTTCAACCCAATATTATAATTACTTACAGAACCTTGATTTTATTCAATGACCATTTACCATAATTTAAATTCCTTAATTTAATTCACTGCTTACATTTTGCTTTCATATATTCAATTTGTAACTAAGTATACATCTGCATTATTTCCATTATTTGACTTGCATTCAATTTATTAATAATTACCTTAGTTACATTAACGTAATATTAGATTATAAATTTTTGTAACTGATTTCCAATTTAAAATCAACCAGCTACAAAATAGGTAACATCCAACATCGTTACCGTTAATACTTTAGTCGCATTAATAAGCTTTTATTATTCATAAATCAAAGTTTTCATTTATTAAATTGACCAATTCATATTATGAATAAAATTAATATTACTTAAATTTACATTAACAAAACGGTAGATTTCGATTTATTGTAATTGATTACCAAAGTTTATGTACACATTAAATGAATAAACCTATATTAATTGTCACCTATTCGCTTTCCATTGCCTTTATAAATTTGTTACTTATCAACCCAGATTATTATTCCTTATATACACTAATTTATTCCATTCTATTTATGATATCCATTGCATTACATACTTCAATATTTCATACCTTTATTACATTAATTATTACCTTATAAATAAAACTATGTTCCTATTTAATTTACATTTATTAAAAATTTATTTCAAATTTCAATAAACAATAGGTAACATACAATAAACATTACCGTTACCCTTTAATCACATAAATAAGCCTTTATTACTTACACATTAATGTTGCCATTTATTTTCATAATACTAATTACATTCACTTATTATTCACTCTTTCCGCTATTTCATAAATCATCGTAAAGTAACCGTTAATTACTTTTCTTTAAATTGTAAATTCATTCAAATTCATAAATTATTAACTTTAAATAACCCTGTTACGTTTCCTCTTAGTTATTTTCATTATTGCATCACAACTTTTATTAAAAATTCACAACTTTTTTACTTTCTTCAATTTTAAATTTTCAAAATCTCATTAATTTAACAATTTCAATTATTGAAAATTTACGGGTCGTTACACTCTCCCCCACTCAAAACTTTTCTTCCCCGAAAAGGGAAAAGAAGGGAAAAGAAGAAATAAGAAATCAATATATCTTACTTAAAATATTAAATTTATAAACAAATAGATTTACAAAATTAATTAATTTAAATACAATATACCGTTTTATAACCATTAAATCTTTTTATACTTACATTAATAAAGTTTGGAAATCATTTTCAAAAATTTGCTAAGTCCAAAATTTATGGAAAATTTTGGCAGAGTCTCCTTTGTACGGAAAGGCTCGGGAGAAAATATAGTATCAAATATAACAATATATACATATATTTTCCAAAATAATATATATCCCAACACGGGAAACAATATAATAACGCTATAAACCGTAATCCGAAAACGTACCTGTTCGTCAGACAAATAACACTTATTTTATGAAACCAAAAGCAGTAGCAATTGCATGCATAACCTGTATTTCACTTATATAATCCAAAAGGGTTAACAATTATATAAAATGAAATATTTAAGGCAGTTTCAAATAACAACAAACAATCAACATACCAACCATCACTTGCAACACGCAAACAACCATCACATAAATCAAAACATATCAATTATCCATTCATATCAAATAAAACAAATAGTTGTTTGGGTTCGAAACTTTAAATCGTACGGAATGAAAATAAACTACTAAGTGTACCATTTTACTCAACAGACTTAGGCAAAACTAAATAGATTATACATACATCCAAACAAATTTAAATTATCGTTACCCAGACAACTATAAACCAAACAAACAACAAATTCCCAAATCAAGTTAATCTTTATTAATTTCATTCATATAAAAATTTATCTTTTAAGTTTACATTTATTTCTTATAATTTTATTTAGAAATAACTTCAACTTATTTACTTAAGTTTGAAATTTCTTACTTACAATACCTGCCTTCTATTATATTTAATTATTACTATTTCAATTATACTTAAGTTTATAACAACTACAACTTCCAATCTTATTTATTAAAGAATTTCATTGAATACCTTCATTATTTCAATTTTTTTACTTGTATAATATTCTATTACAATTTCTTATTAACATTGTAACTTTTATTATTTGGTAAGTTATACCTATATACTTTTAAGAATGGAATTGAAAATCATACAAGTTTTTCTCAATTCTTTTAATTAATTAAATGCTCAATAATAATATCCTTTGTTTTATATGTTACAAATTTAAATTTCTTTTAATCCCATTTATAACTTAGCATTAAATAACTTATTTTAATTAAATGTTCCGATTTCTAAATTAGATATATTCCATTTTGCTACACTTAATTGAAACTATCAATTAACGGAAACTTAAGAATTAAATACCGGGTTTTATTCAAAAATCATTTTAAAATAATAGATAAATGTATATAATTAGAGTTTAAATATATATATATATATATATCCTATTATATTTAAAACAATTAAAAATTTATATTTGTTTATCAAAAATGAATTTGCAGTAAAACTACTACAGCGGCCTTCCCCCTTCGAAACTCGAAAATGAATGTCGATGATGCGGCCGCCAACACCGAAATTATTTTCCAACGACAGAGAGGGGAGTACAGAACTTATTTCTTTTCCAAATTTCTTTTAAAACATTTCTTTCAAATAATATTGAAATATTTATATCAGAAAATACTTCTAAAATATTATTATTATATTCCAAAATCATTTGAAATAAATTTTCAAAACACCGAAACCTATGTTTTAAAATTTCCAATTTGATTTATTTTATTTTCAATCTTATTTCGACTATTATTTATAAATTTCATTACCTAACAACCAATATATTACAACCAAATATATATCATTTATGAAAACTTATTTTATATATATAGAAAATATAATAGGCAAAATTATTTCATTCACCTATATTAAAACAAATATTATGCCGGTCTGTCCTATTAAGTGTTTAGAAATCCCTATTGATGTCAGAGCGTCCCATGCATCAACCAGAATTTATAAATACAAAACATAACAAATTAACACAATATTAAAACCTTTTTATAACACTAACAAATATGCTCTCTCATATATATACGCTCAGCAACTCCCATAGGGTATTACAATCCTATTAATGAAGAGTCAAACCCCACAAAGCTAAGGTTTATCGCTAAACTAAAGCTCTGATACCATGTGTAACATCCCTCCTTTTCGTACGCTTTAAATCGACACATATACCAATTCAAACCATACAAAAGGGCGGATTGTTATGGGGTAAATAAGAAAAGTCAGAGAAAGAAAAAACACAAAATAGAATCTTGCAACGGAACGATAAAATATAATAATCAAATATATAGTTCATGAAGCTGTTTTAAGAAATATTTGATTATATTTATACAATACATATCAGAGTACACATACCAGAGAATAATAATTAATGCAGTAGAATTAAATGGTGTATTGGAATAATATAGTAGATAATAGTACTACTAATCGTCGTCTTCTTCCTCCAGAATAAAATCTTCATATCCTGAAACGCTCGTACTGACCCGAGCGAATTGAAAAGGCAAAACACTCGAGTCAGAACTAAAAGATCTTATGTAAGTTAAACTAATTGAAATAAATATGAGTGTAACGGCATCAGAGATGTTTATGGGAATTGACATCTCCTATCCATTGTCTAACGTGAGTGCAGTAACTTAAGAGATGCTCAGGATTCACATCTCCTAAGGATCCGTTAAACTATCTACTATGTAATAATATACGCTATTATAATAGTGTATAAAGTAAAGTATAATATACTGAAAATAGCGTCAAGGGGTTACCCATATAGCCCTTAACACACTTTATATTCGCATAGTCTATACAGTACCGTAATCTCCCCCGTACTGGGCGTCGTCAGAGGGCGCTCCATAGGTATGGTACAAAACAAAATCGTATAAGGCGCGCTAGGGTAGGCAAGACGGCACAACTAGGCAATGCCAGAGTAGATATACCAATTGCTATCCGGACTGGTGGTAACGCATAGCCGCAACTACCTCGAGCCACACCCCCAAATAAAAAATCAAAAGTGGCCACCGAAAAATCCAAAAGTCAAAGTATAATATCGAAGGGATGTGTCCGATTAAAAGTACTACCTCATTGGCCCGAGAATCGCTCCTGTTTTAGCCACCTTATGCCAACTCACGGGTGTCGGGTCTACGTATTTACCACAAAGGAAACGCCGCCGCCATCCTACTTCATTCTGGAATCTCCAGCGCGTACACGGTTGTTAAAGTGGTTTTCGAAGTTGGCAAAGATTATGACAACTTCCAATCCCAGTCTCTTCAACAACCAACCGTTATTACAACACCGCGGTCTTTTCAAAATAGTTTATACTTTAAAAACCAGAATATAATGTCCATTTCAAAACCATATAAATACGATATCATTTACGTTTTAAAAACCCAAATCATTTTGATATTATTTTTATTTCAGAATATATCCTTTTCCAAAATCATAACACTTCCAAAATCTATATACCTTGAAACCAGACATTTGAAATTATAACCCTTTAAAACATAATACTTTGAAATTCACAACTTTGCAACATTCCAATTTCGATAAATCATTTCAATTTCGATATATTCCAAGGCTTTAATATTCCAAAATTCCAAAACTAAATCTGGAAATTTAGATTCAAAAATCAAATCTTCTATCATTTAGTTTTTAAATAATTTACATGATAAATCCATTTTCATTTTAACAAAACTCAAATTTCAAATAACTAAATATTTTCTTCAATTCATTATACCTTAAATCATTAGTCAATTCATCTAGACCCAAAATCAAGTTTTTAATAATTTATACCATTAAATTTCTCAATTAAATAAATTTTACATTAACCCTTTAGAGTTTAATTCTTAAATAATTTCAATTTTAGATAAATCTCAAATTTATCACCCAACCTTAAGTTATTTAAATCATTATACACTCTATATTCAAATAGAATGTAAATACTTACTCACATTTATTTTAATAAAAAAAATCAAACTCTATTATTAAACTTAATTTTTGTTTGACAACTTATACATAGCTTAAATTCAAGCATTCAACTTGATATAAATAATATTTATAAAATCTCAAAAATCAGTATTCATTAAACCATATTATATAAAATAATCAAACTTAATTATTGGACTCATTTTATATTTCAAGGCATATATATATATATAGCTAGAATCAATAATAAATTTGATGTTTATATAACATCAAAATCAATATTTATATAACCCGTATGTTTCTTTACAAAACCATAGAAATCATTTCAAAATATTTTTATATATATAGACCGTGGTGTCTGTATAATATTTTCTACCCTATGGTCAAGTGATACGGATATTTATCATTTTAATCCGCAATTTAAAATAAAATTGCGGTTATATATCATTTCAAACCGCAATCCCGAATGAAATAAAAATGCATAATAACTTGTAGTTTATAATAATATAATACAACATCCATTCATCCATCATAAAATCATGCATCCACCACAATCATCATCCAAAACAATCAATCATTATCAATATATGACTGATAATATATAATAGGAAATTAACTGGCAGTTATATTCAATAATAAATTAAATAACGATTTAATCTAAATAAATGCAACAACTTAGATAATGATTAAAAATATATGAAAAGTCATAAATAAATGCATAACCACAACAAAATTTAATTTAACAAACATAAGAAATTTTAGGAGTTGTGAGTGGGTTAAAACACTCACCTTTTGAATTTAAATTGGATTTAAACCCATAAATTTGACAGTCTCAGATGTGACGCCCCACCTCTATACCCACGCTAGCCAAGGACACTACCGTGTAATGCCATCAACTAGCACGGAGAATAAGGCTGTTGAGGAGCGACCATCTGTATAATTGCTTTGTGCGAGTACCGATATGCTAGATAAAATATAACTTGCATTCTTTTCGAGAGGAAATCTGGCATACCGACACAAACTCAAAGCTACTACATAGTGGCTATAATGTCTTCGAAAACAAATATAGAAATAAACATAACACAAATCAGTCACAGATAATTCATATCACAAAGGCGGAAATTGATATGAATATTACACATAAAAGTGTATATTAGAGTAGTGGTCAAATAAGATCCACAACATCACAAAGGAATAGATACAAGTGCTAGACAAAAATATGTATACATCAAGGAGTCTATATCTCAATTGTATACAACAAAAACTACTAAACTAAATTAGTTAGCCAAAAGATCAGATGATGGTCCGATAAGGAGTCAAGCAGAAGCACATGTAAAATCTCAGTCTGACCCGAGTATAATTTAAGAAGAAAATAATAAACGGATCAGTCTAGCTATAATATCAGATATAATGAGATATAAGAAGAGATATAATTAAAACGTATGATAACCAAAAATGTCATACCTCGACAAGTATACATTAGAAAATCAACAAAAGAAAATCATACAAATATCTCACGAGTCTCATAGCATAAAAAGAATGTCCTATTCTTTATTTAATTCACCAAGCCACAACAAATGACATACATATCAATGCCAACTGAAAAAGGTGGTGAAACATAAATTCCAGAAATCATCAATTAGAAATCTAGAAATCACAAGAAAAGGATGGCCAATCCCAAATGGAACGCTATTCCATAAACCGGACATCGACGCACCTAAATAGATACGCCCCATGCACAGTCAAATATCGTCGCACCTAAAAAGATATGCCCCATGCATAGCCAAACATCGACGTATCTAGAAAAATACGCCCCATGTAATGTCTAACATCAATACACGTAGAAAGATACATCCCATGCACAGTCGAACATCGACGTATCTAGAAAAATACGCCCCATGTAATGTCTAACATCAATACACCTAGAAAGATACATCCCATGCAAAGTCGAACATCGACGCACCTAGAAAGATACGGCCCATGCATAGACGAACATCGATGCAAGTAGAAAGATACGCCCCATGCCTCGACTTGTTGAGCCGATTGCTCCACGAAGTAAACAAACATCGACGCACCTAAATAGATACGACCAATGTGAAAATAAACATCGACGCACCTAAATAGATACGACCCATGTGTAAATAAACATCGACGCACCTAAATAGGTACGACCCATGCGAGAAATGAGATGAAGCTCAAAAAAATGAAGTATAGTCCTCCACGTAGACAAAGAGACATCGCACATTGCTAGTCTAAACCATAAAATGAATCGATCATCAGGAAGTGTCAATTACAGTAAGCTAGTAAATTTATGAGCTTGGATTCATGTCCCATAAATACTAGCTTAACTTAAATATTTACGAACAAATTATAGATCTCCACTAGAAAATTATCACCAGAGATTCAATCGAACAAGTCCAAGAATTAACCAACGAAGTAAACGCAAGCATTTCATACCACTCGTTTTACTAAGCTGTTTAATTAGATTTCTCATACGAGTGAGGAAAAGGTTTGTATATACTAATAGATTGGAAAACAGTTTTAATAAATGAGCTTTGTATTGAAATTGTGTTGAAATCGTTTTGATGAAAGAGTTTTGATATTTACTACTAGTATAGAAACCTTTATATTTTTAAAGTGAAAAATAAAAAAAATGATTGTAAAATAATCAATCACCGAAATTCACATTCGAAGACGTGAATAAAATCCAAAGAAATCGATATCAAATCCATCAAAATGGATATTTCGAAAATTCCCAAAGAAAATGTCATCGAAGTCGATAATAAATGATAACAACAAAAGGGAAACGACACGAATCGATTAAAGTTGGAAATTTAACAAAATAGGCGAAATAGGCAAAATAGCAACAGGTCGGACGGCCGGCCACAGAGCTCGGTCGACCGGACCCTGTTCTAAAAAAATTCTCGGGAAGCAGGTTGGTCGACTGAGCTCTGTAGCTGGTCGACCGGACCAGAGACAGAAAAGTGCTTATGCACTTTGGTAGCAGGTCGGTCGATCGGCCTCAGGGCTCGGTCGACCGGAGCCTGTTTCCAGCTCCTCCCAGCCTATCTGAGTGAGGGCCAAATCTCCACCAAATTTAAATCGGACGAGCAATGGATGCTAGGGGTTTATGCCAATCGACTACCCGACCCTATAAGCTCTTCGATGCATCACAAAATCATGATCAAAAATCAAAGCTATGATTTTTTAAGGATTTGGCTTTCAAAACACTAAAATTGAAATATTCACAAAACCAACCCAAATCAAAATCAAATGCACATGAATAAGTGTCAGGAATTCATACCCAACATTCAAAGATAGATATAAGCATAGATGTGAGATAAAAATCTCACCTTTTCATAAAATCAATAGAGAAGAAGCTATAGAGCAATGACAAGAACAACCACTCTTCAATTCCAACCCAACAAGCTTGAATCTATGCTTAAAGGAGAAACATTTCCTAAATTAGGTTTAGGAAATTTCTGAAATTGAATGGAGAAAGAGTTGGAGAAGATGAAGAGAAGGCTTACCAAAGTTTCTTCTATTAGTTTGGAGCTAGAGCTTGATTTGCAAAAGAAAACTAGGGTTTGGAGTTTTAATTTCCCATTCCACTCACCACTAATCTCTTCAGAACTGAAAAGTAGAGGAAGAGGGTGTGAATGAAGAGGAGTGGTTTAGTTTGGGGTATTAAGTTGGCTAGTGGGCTGAACCCAACCCAAAGCCCTAAGTGAAAAGGTAGCAAAATTCAACTTACTCCAAACATATCGAAGCTTATACTCAAAAAGGTTGCAAACGGCATTTTGAACTCAATGGAAGGGGTCTCGAGTCCCAATTCGACTATTTGCTAAAAGTGGGTTTTCGGACTAAAATCCGACGAACGATGAAATATTTAAATAAAATATTTAAATATACAATCGATAAATATGCGGGTTATTACAGACTCCCCTCCTTAAAGAAATTTCATCCTCGCAATACTTAAAAAGAAAATAAAGAGTAACAACCATAAAAGCATATCAACACAAAAGAAATTTGAAATAGGAAGTTCACCATAAAGAGCATGAAAGGACAAGCCTAAACGGGATCGCTCGATGAATTCCCAGGAATCCCAAGAGAAATCCTTAGGATCTGAGAACCAATGAACTTTCACAAGAAGAACATCTTTATTCCGAAGGCGCTCAACCTACGAAGCAATGATGCGAATGGAATGTTGCTCATAAGTCAAATCTGGTGAAACTTCAACTTCCTCAATAGCACCGGGCTCAAGAATAAAAATCGGAAACATAAGAGCATTTCCATAGTTAAAAGACGTGGAAAATGTCAAGAATAGCAGAAAGTTGAGCCGGTGCAACGGCGTAGTACAAAAACTGTACGTCTAGTGAACCGATAATCCGGAACAACGATGTAGTATAATAATGGTACATCCATTGATCCAGATAAGACAGAACATCGATGTAGTATAATAACAGTACATCCGATGAACCGAACACCATAAAATAACATCGGGCGCTAGTCTATAAAAGAAATGAGACGAAGATCAACAAAACAAAGTGCATCGAAACGTCCGATGAACTTGGTAAAAAGATCATAAGATACAAGGAATTTGAGCCAACAGGGTTGACGCAAATTAAGTTTCTTGGGAGTAAATAAATTTTTCATAGATTTATGATCAAAGTGGAGAACAAATTTCTCATCCAAAAATGGTGATGCCAAATTCTAAAAGTGAAATCAATAGCCGCGAGCACTAGATCATGAGTGGCATACCTAGTCTCGATAGACTTTTATGACCTAGAAGCACAAGTGGTAGAACGTTTTGTTTTGCAAGAGAGCGGCATCCAAACCAATACGATTAGCATTGGTACAAAAGATAAAGTCTTGGTTCCCTTCGGAAAACACAAGAATAAGAGTATCGGAAAAGAATTCTTTCAAATAATCTTCTTTCCCAAAAAGCTAAAATTTTCAAAATTACAATTATCTCAATGTAAAAATATTTCCAGAAAAATTTACATTTTACAAGTCAATATATCGTGTCTGATTGTCTCATCAAAGCGTTTAGGAAATTCCTATCGATAACGTTGATCAACCGCATCGACCAGAACTCTTAAAACACTAAATAGGCAATACAATCACAAAATCATCTTCTATATGATGAAAATATCTCTTAAAAGTTTTGAGAATATTCTTTACTCGTTTAAGATTAAAAAAAATCCAATTGTACTTATAAATAAATCTAATGAAAAAGATTTGCAAAATTTTAAATTTCTATTTTCATCCAGAATCAATAAATACAAGAATGGAATTATCGAGATATTCATAGAATACTCGATTTATAAAATGGATGAAACAAGATGGGCAAACTGAATGACGTAATAAGTCATTCATAAGTATCATAGCGAGTGCGGAATGTGGTAAATGGAATGCTAACTCCTGCGACTCATAGCAAATAAAAAATCGATGGCAAGGTCGAGCTAAAAAGACCTTAACACCACACAAAAGATTGTTTAGGTGATAATCCTAAGAAAAACTCAAAAATATCGGAAAGTTTCACAAACTATTTAGATAAGAGAAACAACACTTTCCTTATCATGAAGGCTTAAAGAATAAAATGATGCCATCAAATTGGAATCAAAATCACAAAGAGAAATAGAAATCTGCTTAACAGATTAAGAATGTCGAAGATAAGTAGTCCACTAGGGACATAGGATATGGTTTCATAATAATTAAGCCAATCCGTTCAAAAGTCAATTCCGAAGCATAAGTAAAAACCGGCTCGGAAAGAAAAACTCACATAAAATAATTTCGACATCAATACAAGAAACCAACTGAGCGTTGCGGATCCACCAACAGGATTCGCAATTCTCAAAGAAGTCATCAAGCCCAAAATATTCAAAGAAAAAGAATCGACAAGTTCTTTTGATATAAAAATAATGAGATGAACCCATATCAAAAAGAACTCAAATAGAAAGATCACGAAACAAAACAATAGCATCAAGGATTGAATGTAAAATACCTTGACCAAGAGAAGAGTTGTTAGGAGCTTGTACTACATTGAGCTTTCCCTCCTTCCTACTTTGAAGTATGGGACATGCTGTTATATGGTGACCTGAATTTTTACAATAGCGACAATAAAGAGGTTTCGGACACTCCCTTGCATAATGGTCCGTGGAACCACAATTGTAGCATTGTCCACGACTAGAGGTAGGGGCTTTTGCTACTGGGGTTTCATGCCTCCCTTTCTTGTTGGGAATGAGGCCTTTGAATTTAATAGGCCTTTTCATGTTGTCATTGAAGTTTCGTTTTGGTAACCCCAACTTCAACGTTACTCTCTCTATCGGCCTCTTCAAGACGAAGAGCGATATCAATAAGCTGATCAAATGAAACCTCAAGTTTCAGGAGTAATGGCTTCTTAAGATTCTTATTCAAGCCATAGACAAATCTCTGATTTTTCTTCAATGGGGTATTAATATACTCGACCCCATACTTAGAGAGAGATCCGAAAGATGCAACGTAGTCCGTCATAGAAGATTCACCTTGAACAAGGTCAATAAAACGCCAGGCCAAAGTTACTTTTTCAGCCTCCGACACAAATTTCAATTCAAATCGTTCTCGCGATTGCTCCCAATTAAGATCCGCTTCGATAATCTCCGAAGTCAAGAGCTCATACCAATCTAACGCTCTTTCTTGGAGCATAACAGAAGCCACTTGGACTCGATGAAGGTCAATAAGATTCATGCGAGTAAAGATGCGATCACACGATTTGAGCCAAGCTTGAATTTCTATAACACTCTCGGATCCCTTGAATACAAATCGGTAAAGTCTCTGCACAAGCGTGCAAAACCGGATCTAGGATGAGTAGGCTACGGATTAGAACCGGCTGCTTGAGCATTCTTTACTAGATCAAGAAGCTGCCGGGCAGACATAAATACTCCATCTTGGGGAGTAGCACTAGATTGACCGACGCTGGGACGACCAGGTCTAACCATTTCTCTTCTTTAAAAAAGAAAGAAGGAGAAAAGTTATTCTTAAAATATATATCAAGCAATCTTGATAGATAAAACAAGGAATCATAAATAAAAATAGGATGAATCGGTACGAAGACTCGAACAAAATCCTAAAGCACGACTCCTAAGATGGACTTAGGACGATGGTCCTTGTTAAATTATTCTACATTGTTCCGAAGTTTGGCTTTGATACCAAGCTGTGACGCCCCACCTCTATACCCACGCTAGCCAAGGACACTACGGTCTAATGCCAACAACAGCACGGAGAATAAGGCTGTTGAGGAGCGACAATCTGTATAATTGCTTTGTGCGAGTACTGATATGCTAGATAAAATATAACTTGCATTCTTTTTGTGACGTTTCGGATTTTTCGCGCTCGAAAATCGACATCCATACTTCAAATCGTATTCGAATGCCATAGATTCGACCATTCAAATCCGATTTGCCGGAGCTTATAACAACATTAAGTAAACAACACAGCGGAATAAAAGAATAATACATTGATATACAGCTTTGATACAATATCTGATACAACAGATGATCCAATAGATATCAATATACATCAGAGATATGATACAATAAAATAGCAGCGAAACAATAAGTCTAAGATAATCTTCAAAAGAGAACTCCGAGAACTGCAACTCCATTTTCAAGAATCAATCCAGCAATAGCTCGAACCCCCAATAACGATGCACCAAGCTCAGCAAGACTGGTGTGATCCAAAGACTGAACTAACTCCAGATAATCTACTAAACCTGACTATCTGAAAAACCCAACTTTAGACTGCTCGTGTAGAAATATAATGAGCACCCAGAGTTTAGGAAAGAAACAATAAACTCCGGATCAGTCGTGGGACTGGTGTGAGCAACAAAAACAGTTTATCTTTAAAAACATTCAACAAAAGATTTTCAAAGTCAATTCGCAATGCTTTTAAAAATGAGACTACCATAAGGCCTCCCGCACACACACACAATGCAAACGCAGAATCGGAGGAGATTTCTCCTTATGATAGTCAAAGATGCTTGATACGCATTAAAAAGAACATTTGATATTATTAATAGTGCATAGTGTAGGAGAAATTCATTTCGAAAATAAAGATATAAATCTTAACCAACATAGACATTTCGAACTATGCCTACTATAGCTACCATCCAAACAGTGTGGCGCCACCATAAGTAGATGGCAGGTAATACAACTAATACCGTACAAGGCTCGTATTGGATGAATGGATTTTTCCAACAAATGGTCAGGCCAAGGAACTTCCCATTGCCACATGGAAACGCCTCTGGAAGGACGCCCCGAGAACCCAACTGGATCTCTGCCAAACAAGGCCGGCTACTCCCCTTCCCAGGGAGTAATAAACCTCAGATATACCACCCCCGGTCCTTTGGGACCTTTAAACGAGAGCTCTCTAACCAACATCACACCATAATAATAAGTGTTTCAACATGAGTAAGTATCTGGGCTCCATACCATGATACTACCCTTTTCCAGAAGGAATGGTCATACCCTAGGGAAGCTATCCCTGAAAACCTTGCCGCACAATTCCTGTTTCGACCATTACCGGTTTGTGAGGCTCGACGAAGTCTCGTCCACAAAAACACACTTTATACAAAAGCCGTGCTTTGGGTCAACAAATGATCATAGAAATGATCAAAAAGATAAACGTTCAAACAAATGATCCTATCACAAATGATCAACACAATGATCATTTCACAGCAACACTCCGCATGCCACATTACCAAATTGGGAATATATCGCTGATAACCATCAACTACATAACCTCTGAGCTCGTACGTCTCAGAGAAGGGTGTTAAGCTAAGAGAATAAATTCTCCGCCACCAACAGAAATATATTTGAAAGAAATCAGCTTTATATCTCAAATTCTAATGTCAGACATAACAATCCATACAAGTCTGTTCTGGATTTAGAACAGAACCGAAGGCACTTACAAAGAAGTCCTTGCAATCCGGATATTCACAATCCCGATCGGATTTCCCATCACTTGGGGAGTCTCTATACCAGCGCGACTCGGTGCAGAAACAATCGATAGGTCATCCTATCGCTTTCGCAAATACCCGGTCTTCATCACCGGTCTTCAAATGCTATCCATAACGTCGAATCACATATTCAGAATGGGTTATGCGACCCAATGGTCCTTTCCCGGCTAACCCGAATAGTGAGCGCAATATTTAAAAATATATGGATATTGGGATTTCAATTAAGTCACAACTTAATAATTCAAAACTTTCTTTCAAATGGTTTAATCCAATTATCATTTCAAATCTTTTAAACAAAAGATTTATTTCATAAAGTTCACCTACTTTCACAAATATTTATTCCTGGATTTCAAAACAATTCCATCTCAATTGGATTAATTCATTTAAATCTTTAAATTAAAGATTTATTTTATAGCTTTCAAACCGTTCCCAAACATTCACTTTCAAAATTCATTTCCAAATATTCATCAATAACTTGGTAAACTATTTCAGTTTAAACTTGAAATCCCTTTTATATAATTTGAAATTCGTTTCTCCTATGACAGCTTTTTATTATTTGGAAACAAATAGTTTTCGTCTCAAAAAGATCATTTTCATTCACACGTGTTAAAGTTTTTGAATTTAAATTCAAATTTTCAAATCAATATCTTTAAAATAGTTTAACCCATATAAACTGGTATAACATCTTTAGTCCCTATTTTCAAGATTATAGAATTCAATTTCAAGTATTGAATTCAAATCAAAATATTTAAATTTCAAAATTCAATCAAGTTATTAAAAATAAACTTCATCTTTGAAATTCCATTTCAAAAGTTTTTCACTTTATAGCCAATCCATTTCCAAAACATTTGAATTTAAAAATTCAAATCCAAAACTATTTCAAAATCTGCGACTTAACTGATTTCCTCGTGAAATCCATAATTGTGTGTGTATGGTGTGGTCCAGAGGTTTTACACAATAGTGCACAATCATTCAGTCATCACAGATTAAAACTCAGAAATATAATTGATAAGCGATATAAACTATAACGCCTACCGCCCATTCACAGATTCACAGATAATATATAGATGTATCATCAATAAATGAATAAAATACTCAGTTCAATCCATATAACAAAATGTCATAGATCAGTTAGGACAATCAATTCAAGGCATTTCATACAATATAAACATTCATAAGCAAGGTCAATTAATCGTTTAATCCTAATCAATTCAATCTATTCCCAAGTACATTAATTACTTATGAATTACTTATCCAATCATGATAAGTTAATTACAAATAATTTGATATAAATTAATTAATCAAACATTTTAACTAATTATTCTTATTTAATAAATTAATTAGATTATCTTTAAGTTAATTACACAATCATTTAACCTCAGTTAATTTCATTAAATAATTATCTTTAAGTGATCAATTACCTTTATAAATAAATCAACATTTAATTATATTAAATGTAATTACATCTTAATCACTTGATTAATTAACTTTAACCATTATTTATAAAAATTGATTAACCATTAATAATCCATTGATAAATCTTAATTATTTAATTAGGTGTTAATTGCAACTTAATTAGCTCTTAATTACCACTAATTAATTTCTAATCATAAATTATCTACTTGAATCTATGATTCTTAATTACACATTAGCTATCTATTAATTAATTAACTTAAACTTTAATTTATAAATTTAAACTTCTGTTTACTAATTCAATAAATACAAAACATTAATTATTCCATTCTAATTAACTCAATAATTAATAACTTTAAATCTTTAAGTTTTTCATTAACTTTAAAGCAAAACTCATTCTTATTGATGGTTAAAATTTTCACTTACAAATATGTTTAATACTATATATTTTCAAATTTACTTTTGAATTTCATTTTTAATTTTCAAGTTTTAAAGTGGGTATTAATTTATCTTTAAATAAATTATAAAACTAACTTTTAAGACCTTCAAATTTACAAGTTAAACTAATGCTTTTGACATGAAAGAAATTTAAATGGCTTTGAAATCAAATTCCCTTCAGATTCAAGATATTTAAACTTGTTTAACTTTATTAATCTCAAAATTCTGTTGGCTTAAACCCATCAACACAATACCCGAGATCTACCCAGGTATCACTCGAGTGTTACTCCGAGTGCGTCACGCAATTTCCCCGAGAGAAAAACTCAAACTCTTCCTCTTCTTCTCAAACATTTACAGCCTCTCCACACTTCAACGTGCACCGCGTGCACGTGTACAACCCCGTTGACCGCTCCAAGCCACCAACTCGACGTCGAGCAAGTCATTGATCTCCCCCCAACCCGATCTCGTTTACAAAGCGAAGATCCACTTCGCCATTCAAAATCGAAGGCGAGCTCGAAAATGAAAACCTGGCAACATCGAAATCGATATTACCTCAAAACCTGGCAACATCCCATTCTCGCCGCCTCGGCCACCGGTGATAACGAAACTCCGGTCATCTCTTTGTCGTCACTCCCTCTTCCATCACCCCCAACCACGCGTCACTCGATCAAGCGATAGTGACGAACGAATCGAATCCTTCGACCCCAACAAAACTAGGGCTACAGACTTCAACCAATTGCCGACGCCACCACCGTGATCTATTCACCATCCCTATATTTTTTCTACCACCGTGGTAAGCTCCTCCACCTTCTCGACCATCCTCGACTACCCCAGTTCACCACGACGCCGGAATTTTCCCAAATAATGTTTAGAATACAAAGTCGAACTAATCCTAACACTAAAAATTATACTTTCAGATTTAAAATTCATATTATAATGTATGAATTCAGTTTACACGCCTGAAATCATAAAATAAAATGTTTGAATTTTGACTTGTTTAAAGATTTGCTCAGATGTTTTGATTTCCAGAGGGATTTACAAGTTGCTTTATCTTAAATAGAATTTAAAAACTTAGTTTATAATCAAACAACAACTTTTGTTTATATTTTAAATTCTATCAGTTATTAAATCTAAGAATGAGAATTTGTTTGCAAATTTGGTCTGGAAGAAACAAGAACAGAGGTAACTAAATTTGTACAGGCAGACATATATATATTTAAACATCAACATACATACACAGGAATGCATAAATATATATACACATCTCAGACAATAATTAAGCAACATATATACTTAAGTATTTTAAAATTTAAGTTACTCGCTTGGAATGTGAAGTGGAGAAGAACAGATAACACTTATTGTTTGAAAATGCAGATGATTCCCTTTTAAATCCTGTTTGTTGTTGATCTTGTTGTTTGAATTGATGTAGTTGCTTTTCTCTTTGTTTTCTGATCTTTGTTATGATTGTTGAACGTATAAACTAAGACAAATCTCATGTATATAGAGAGGACATGCTGGCTCAAGTAAAGTACAGAGTATCATTATATTGTATAATTATTTTTATACAGGCTTGTACAACCTATGCTTTCCTCCTTCCTTCAAGGGTGGATGAAGAGTAAGCATTTAATGAAAGCTTGTTGCTTTGTATTTATAGCATGTCGTGTTCATGCTTGTTTACAGCTTATGCTGTTCACTTTATTTTATATGTAAGTGTTGTTTTTTTTTTAAATAGTTGCTTTCTTGTTTTACTTTGCAGGTTTTTATTTTATTCTTCTGGCAAGTACTATTTTATTTTGTTAGTAGATTTTCATAATCTAATGTTTTGTTTGCTGAATACAACACTTTACTCTAGTTTGGTTTACAACCTACTTATCTGGTTCACCTTTATATTTCTACACACTTATATTAAAATGTATGTCTTTTCTTTTGTGATTTTGTTACAAACATACATTTCAAATTTCATTTCTATTCATAGTTTATACTATTAATATTTTAACTTATCACCTATATTTTATTTTATTGTTTTGAAACAATCTCTTATTTGTTAGCTATTTTTATTTATTCGTTGTTATTATTTTTCATTTAAACTTTACTATCAAAATTGATTTAACTCCATACAACTTTGTAATATTAATATCAAAAATATTAAACTTCTGTTGAATTTCACAAATTAAATTTTAAAAATTCAAATAATTTACTAAATTAAATTTAACAAAATTCCGAGACGTTACATTATATATATATATATATATATATATATATATATATTCCAGTTTAACATCTATTTGAATCGGGGAAACTCGCTTCCAATTATAATTAATTCTACAAATTTTTGTTCAAAACTTCATTTAATTATCAATTTAAATTAAATTAAAATCTAGGGTCGTTACAAACTTCCCCCTTAAAAGAATTTCATCCTCGAAATTCGCAGGCACGAAAACAACACAGAGATAGACAGATTCGATCTCCTATAATTCCTCAAACTTAAGATATGACTTCCAAACTCAAGTCGGAATATCTAAGAATATATACCAATTTGACCCTCTTCGGACTTTGATATTCACAAGAAATTATAATAAAATCTCAAATTTGGTTTTAAACGAAATCGATTTATCGATACAATATAAATTTAGCTTCATATTTCATTGATCAAGTTAACTCGATTTAAATTTCCAATTTATTTAAAATTTCAAATTTCAAATTTCAAATTTCAAATTCGTATTCATTAAGGTTTAAATCCAAAACTGATAAGAAATCGATGAAATACAAAGTAAAGATTTTCTACAACAATTCGTAGGGCCATCATCGCACCGAAACTTCTTTCTGGAGCTGTCACGAAGCAAATCAAAGAATCAAAATCGAATCAAAGGAGATTGAGAATAAAGTTGTTTCCACTGTTGTTACAGAGCATTGACCAATTATAGTCGTATTTTCCTATCCCCTATCTCGTTTTCTTCTTGCCCTCATACTTACTATCAGTGGATAGTAAGAGAATTTACTGAGGCGTTAAAACAGATATCTTAGGGATTACTCATTCTAGGGTTTACTTCACCCTATTTTTAATGAGCTACTTAACGTGTTATACTCCTGAGCTAAAGTTTCAACCCTTAGCTCTGATACCAAATGTGACGTTTCGGATTTTTCGCGCTCGAAAATCGACATCCATACTTCAAATCGTATTCGAATGCCATAGATTCGACCATTCAAATCCGATTCGCTGGAGCTTATAACAACATTAAGTAAACAACACAGCGGAATAAAAGAATAATACATTGATATACAGCTTTGATACAATATCTGATACAACAGATGATCCAATAGATATCAATATACATCAGAGATATGATACAATAAAATAGCAGCGGAACAATAACTCTAAGATAGTCTTCAAAAGAGAACTACGAGAACTGCAACTCCATTTTCAAGAATCAATCCAGCAATAGCTCGAACCCCCAATAACGATGCACCAAGCTCAGCAAGACTGGTGTGATCCAAAGACTGAACTAACTCCAGATAATCTACTAAACCTGACTATCTGAAAAACCCAACTCTAGACTGCTCGTGTAGAAATATAATGAGCACCCAGAGTTTAGGAAAGAAAAATAAACTCCGGATCAGTCGTGGGACTGGTGTGAGCAACAAAAACAGTTTATCTTTAAAAACATTCAACAAAAGATTTTCAAAGTCAATTCGCAATGCTTTTTAAAAATGAGACTACCATAAGGCCTCCCGCACACACACACAATGCAAACGCAGAATCGGAGGAGATTTCTCCTTATGATAGTCAAAGATGCTTGATACGCATTAAAAAGAACATTTGATATTATTACTAGTGCATAGTGTAGGAGAAATTCATTTCGAAAATAAAGATATAAATCTTAGCCAACATAGACATTTCGAACTATGCCTACTATAGCTACCATCCAAACAGTGGGGCGCCACCATAAGTAGATGGCAGGTAATACAACTAATACCGTACAAGGCTCGTATTGGATGAATGGATTTTTCCAACAAATGGTCAGGCCAAGGAACTTCCCATTGCCACATGGAAACGCCTCTGGAAGGATGCCCCGAGAACCTAACTGGATCTCTGGCAAACAAGGCCGGCTACCCCCTTCCCAGGGAGTAAGAAACCTCAGATATACCACCCCCGGTCCTTTGGGACCTTTAAACGAGAGCTCTCTAACCAACATCACACCATAATAATAATTGTTTCAACATGAATAAGTATCTGGGCTCCATACCATGATACTACCCTTTTCCAGAAGGAATGGTCATACCCTAGGGAAGCTATCCCTGAAAACCTTGCCGCACAATTCCTGTTTCGACCATTACCGGTTTGTGAGGCTCGACGAAGTCTCGTCCACAAAAACACACTTTATACAAAAGCCATGCTTTGGGTCAACAAATGATCATAGAAATGAGAACGAAGATAAACGATCAAACAAATGATCCTATCACAAATGATCAACACAATGATCATTTCACAGCAACACTCGGCATGTCACATTACCAAATTGGGAATATATCGCTGATAACCATCAACTACATAACCTCTGAGCTCGTACGTCTCAGAGAAGGGTGTTAAGATAAGAGAATAAATTCTCCGCCACCAACAGAAATATATTTGAAAGAAATCAGCTTTATATCTCAAATTGTAATGTCAGACATAACAATCCATACAAGTCTGTTCTGGATTTAGAACAGAACCGAAGGCACTTACAAAGAAGTCCTTGCAATCCGGATATTCACAATCCCGATCGGATTTCCCATCACTTAGGGAGTCTCTATACCAGCGCGACTCGGTGCAGAAACAATCGATAGGTCATCCTATCGCTTTCGCAAATGCCCGGTCTTCATCACCGGTCTTCAAATGCTATCCATAACGTCGAATCACATATTCAGAATGGGTTATACGACCCAAAGGTCCTTTCCCGGTTAACCCGAATAGTGAGCGCAATATTTAAAAATATATGGATATTGGGATTTCAATTAAGTCACAACTTAATAATTCAAAACTTTCTTTCAAATGGTTTAATCCAATTATCATTTCAAATCTTTTAAACAAAAGATTTATTTCATAAAGTTCACCTACTTTCACAAATATTTATTCCTGGATTTCAAAACAATTCCATCTCAATTGGATTAATTCATTTAAATCTTTAAATTAAAGATTTATTTTATAGCTTTCAAACCGTTCCCAAACATTCACTTTCAAAATTCATTTCCAAATATTCATCAATAACTTGGTAAACTATTTTAGTTTAAACTTGAAATCCCTTTTATATAATTTGAAATTCGTTTCTCCTATGAAAGCTTTTTATTATTTGGAAACAAATAGTTTTCGTCTCAAAAAGATCATTTTCATTTACACGAGTTAAAGTTTTTGAATTTAAATTCAAATTTTCAAATCAATATCTTTAAAATAGTTTAACCCATATAAACTGGTATAACATCTTTAGTCCCTATTTTCAAGATTATAGAATTCAATTTCAAGTATTGAATTCAAATCAAAATATTTAAATTTCAAAATTCAATCAAGTTATTAAAAATAAACTTCATCTTTGAAATTCCATTTCAAAAGTTTTTCACTTTATAGCCAATCCATTTCCAAAACATTTGAATTTAAAAATTCAAATCCAAAACTATTTCAAAATCTGCGACTTAACTGATTTCCTCGTGAAATCCATAATTGTGTGTGTATGGTGTGGTCCAGAGGTTTTACACAATAGTGCACAATCATTCAGTCATCACAGATTAAAACTCATAAATATAATTGATAAGCGATATAAACTATAACTCTTACCGCCCATTCACAGATTCACAGATAATATATAGATGTATCATCAATAAATGAATAAAATACTCAGTTCAATCCACATAACAAAATGTCACAGATCAGTTAGGACAATCAATTCAAGGAATTTCATACAATATAAACATTCATAAGCAAGGTCAATTAATCGTTTAATCCTAATCAATTCAATCTATTCCCAAGTACATTAATTACTTATGAATTACTTATCCAATCATGATAAGTTAATTACAAATAATTTGATATAAATTAATTAATCAAACATTTTAATTATTTATTCTTAATTAATAAATTAATTAGATTATCTTTAAGTTAATTACACAATCATTTAACCTCAGTTAATTTCATTAAATAATTATCTTTAAGTGATCAATTACCTTTATAAATAAATCAACATTTAATTATATTAAATGTAATTACATCTTAATCACTTGATTAATTAACTTTAACCATTATTTATAAAAATTGATTAACCATTAATAATCCATTGATAAATCTTAATTATTTAATTAGGTGTTAATTGCAACTTAATTAGCTCTTAATTACAACTAGTTAATTTCTAATCATAAATTATCTACTTGAATCTATGATTCTTAATTACACATTAGCTATCTCTTAATTAATTAACTTAAACTTTAATTTATAAATTTAAACTTCTGTTTACTATTTCAATAAATATAAAACATTAATTATTCCATTCTAATTAACTCAATAATTAATAAACTTTAAATCTTTAAGTTTTTTATTAACTTTAAAGCAAAACTCATTCTTATTGATGGTTAAATTTTTCACTTACAAATATGTTTAATACTATATATTTTCAAATTTACTTTTGAATTTCATTTTTAATTTTCAAGTTTTAAAGTGGGTATTAATTTATCTTTAAATAAATTATAAAACTAACTTTTAAGACCTTCAAATTTACAAGTTAAACTAATGCTTTTGACATGAAAGAAATTTAAAAGGCTTTGAAATCAAATTCCCTTCAGATTCAAGATATTTAAACTTGTTTAACTTTATTAATCTCAAAATTCTGTTGGCTTAAACCCATCAACACAATACCCGAGATCTACCCAGGTATCACTCGAGTGTTACTCCGAGTGCGTCACGCAATTTCCCCGAGAGAAAAACTCAAACTCTTCCTCTTCTTCTCAAACATTTACAGCCTCTCCACACTTCAACGTGCACCGCGTGCACGTGTACAACCCCGTTGACCGCTCCAAGCCACCAACTCGACGTCGAGCAAGTCATTGATCTCCCCCCAACCCGATCTCGTTTACAAAAAAGCCAAGATCCACTTCGCCATTCAAAATCGAAGGCGAGCTCGAAAATGAAAACCTGGCAACATCAAAATCGACATTACCTCAAAACCTGGCAACATCCCATTCTCGTCGCCTCGGCCACCGGTGATCACGAAACTCCAGTCATCTCTTCGTCGTAACTCCCTCTTCCATCACCCCTAACCACGCGTCACTCGATCAAGCGATAGTGACGATCGAATCGAATCCTTCGACCCCAACAAAACTAGGGCTACAGACTTCAACCAATTGCCGACGCCACCACCGTGATCTATTCACCATCCCTATATTTTTCCTGTCACCATGGTAAGCTCCTCTACCTTCTTGACCATCCTCGAATACCCCAGTTCACCACGACGCCGGAATTTTCCCAAATAATGTTTAGAATACAAAGTCGAACTGCTCTTAAATCCTAACACTAAAAATTATACTTTCATCTTTAAAATTCATATTATAATGTATGAATTCAGTTTACATGCCTGAAATCGTAAAATAAAATGTTTGAATTTTGACTTGTTTAAAGATTTGCTCAGATGTTTTGATTTCCAGAGGGATTTACAAGTTGCTTTATCTTAAATAGAATTTAAAAACTTAGTTTATAATCAAACAACAACTTTTGTTTATATTTTAAATTCTATCAGTTATTAAATCTAAGAATGAGAATTTGTTTGCAAATCTGGTCTGGAAGAAACAAGAACAGAGGTAACTAAATTTGTACAGGCAGACATATATATATATTTAAACATCAACATACATACACAGGAATGCATAAATATATATACACATCTCAGACAATAATTAAGCAACATATATACTTAAGTATTTTAAAATTTAAGCTACTCACTTGGAATGTGAAGTGGAGAAGAACAGATAACACTTATTGTTTGAAAATGCAGATGATTCCCTTTTAAATCCTGTTTGTTGTTGATCTTGTTGTTTGTATTGATGTAGTTGCTTTTCTCTTTGTTTTCTGATCTTTGTTATGATTGTTGAACGTATAAACTAAGACAAATCTCATGTATATAGAGAGGACATGCAGGCTCAAGTAAAGTACAGAGTATCATTATATTGTATAATTATTTTTATACAGGCTTGTACAACCTATGCTTTCCTCCTTCCTTCAAGGGTGGCTGAAGAGTAAGCATTGAATGAAAGCATGTTGCTTTGTATTTATAGTATGTCGTGTTCATGCTTGTTTACAGCTTATGCTGTTCACTTTATTTTATATGTAAGTGTTGTTGTTGTTTTTTTTTTTTAAATAGTTACTTTCTTGTTTTACTTTGCAGGTTCTTATTTTATTCTTCTGGCAAGTACTATTTTATTTTGTTAGTAGATTTTCATAATCTAATGTTTTGTTTGCTGAATACAACACTTTACTCTAGTTTGGTTTACAACCTACTTATCTGGTTCACCTTTATATTTCTACACACTTATATTAAAATGTATGTCTTTTCTTTTGTGATTTTGTTACAAACATACATTTCAAATTTCATTTCTATTCATAGTTTATACTATTAATATTTTAACTTATCACCTATATTTTATTTTATTGTTTTGAAACAATCTCTTATTTGTTAGCTATTTTTATTTATTCGTTGTTATTATTTTTCATTTAAACTTTACTATCAAAATTGATTTAACTCCATACAACTTTGTAATATTAATATCAAAAATATTAAACTTCTGTTGAATTTCACAAATTAAATTTTAAAAATTCAAATAATTTACTGAATTAAATTTAACAAAATTCCGGGATGTTACAATATATATATATATATATATATATATATATATATATATATATTTCCAGTTTAACATCTATTTGAATCGGGGAAACTCGCTTCCAATTATAATTAATTCTACAAATTTTTATTCAAAACTTCATTTAATTATCAATTTAAATTAAATTAAAATCTAGGGTCGTTACACTTTTCGAGAGGAAATCCGACATACCGACACAAACCCAAAGCTACAACACAGTAGCTATAATGTCTTCGGAAACAAAAATAGAAATAAACATAACACAAATCAGTCACAGATAATTCATATCACAAAGGCGAAATTGATATGAATACTACACATAAAAGTGTATATTAGAGTAGTGGTCAAATAAGATCCACAACATCACAAAGGAATAGATACAAGTGTTAGACAAAAATATGTATACATCAAGGAGTCTATATCTCAATTGTATACAACAAAAACTACTAAACTAAATTAGTTAGCCAAAAGATCAGATGATGGTCCGATAAGGAGTCAAGCAGAAGCACCTGTAAAATCTCAGTCTGACCCGAGTATTATTGAAGAAGAAAATAATAAATGGATCACTCTAGCTATAATTATCAGATAAAATGAGATATAAGAAGAGATATAATTAAAACATATGATAACCAAAAATGTCATACCTCGACAAGTATACATTAGAAAATCAACAAAAGAAAATCATACAAATATCTCACGAGTCTCATAGCATAAAAAGAATGTCCCATTCTTTATTCAATTCACCAAGCCACAATAAATGACATACATATCAATGCCAACTGAAAAAGGTGGTGAAACATAAATTCCAGAAATCATCAATTAGAAATCTAGAAATCACAAGAAAAGGATGGCCAATCCCAAACGGAACGCTATTCCATAAACCAGACATCGACGCACCTAAATAGATACGCCCCATGCACAGTCAAACATCGTCGCACCTAAAAAGATACGCCCCATGCATAGATGAACATCGACGTATCTAGAAAAATACGCCCTATGTAATGTCTAACATCAATACACCTAGAAAGGTACATCCCATGCAAAGTCGAACATCGACGTATCTAGAAAAATATGCCCCATGTAATGTCTAACATCAATACACCTAGAAAGATACATACCATGCAAAGTCGAACATCGAAGCACCTAGAAAGATACGCCGCATGCATAGACGAACATCGATGCACCTAGAAAGATACGCCCCATGCCCCGACTTATTGAGCCGATTGCTCCACGAAGTAAACAAACATCGACGCACCTAAATAGATACGACCCATGTGTAAATAAACATCGACGCACCTAAATAGATACGAGCCATGTGTAAATAAACATCGACGCACCTAAATAGGTACGACCCATGCGAGAAATGAGACGAAGCTCAATAAAATAAGTACAGTCCTCCACATAGACAAAGAGACATCGCACATTGCTAGTCTAAACCATAAAATGATCATCATCAATCATCAAGAAGTGTCAATTACAGTAAGCTAGTAAATATATGAGTTTAGCTTCATGTCCCATAACCACTAGCTTAACTTAAATATTTACGAACAAATTATAGATCTCTATTAGAAAATTATCACCAGAGATTCAATCGAACAAGTCCAAGAATTAACCAACGAAGTAAACGCAAGCGTTTCATACCACTCGTTTTACTAAGCTTTTTAATTAGATTTCTCATACGAGTGAGGAAAAGGTTTGTATATACAAACAGATTGGAAAACGGTTTTAATAAATGAGCTTTGTATGAAATAGTGTTGAAATCGTTTTGATGAAAGAGTTTTGATATTTACTACTAGTATAGAAACCTTTATATTTTTAAAGTGACAGATCACAAAAATGATTGTAAAATAATCAATCACCGAAATTCACATTCGAAGACGTGAATAAAATCCAAAGAAATCGATATCAAATCCATCAAAATGGATATTTCAAAAATTCCCAAAGAAAATGTCATCGAAGTCGGTAAAAAATGATAACAACAAAAGGGGAACAACACGAATCGATTAAAGTTGGAAATTTAACAAAATAGGCGAAATAGGAAAAATAGCAACAGGTCGGTCGGCCGGCCACAGAGCTCGGTCGACCGGACCCTGTTCTAGAAAAATTCTCGGGAAGTAGGTCGGTCAACTGAGCTCTGTAGCTGGTCGACCGGACTAGAGACAGAAAAGTGCATATGCACTTTGGTAGCAGGTCGGTCGGCCGGCCTTAGAGCTCGGTCGACCGGAGCCTATTTCCAGCTCCTCCCGGCCTATCTGAGTGAGGGCCAAATCTCCACCAAATTTAAATCGGACGAGCAATGGACGCTAGGGGTTTATGCCAATCGACTACGCGGCCCTATAAGCACTTCGATGCATCACAAAATCATGATCAAAGATCAAAGCTATGATTTTTTAAGGATTTGGCTTTCAAAACACTAAAATTGGAATATTCACAAAACCAACCCAAATCAAAATCAAATGCACATGAATAAGTATTAAGAATTCATACCCAACATTCAAAGATAGATATAAGCATAGATGTGAGATAAAAATCTCACCTTTTCACCAAATCAATAGAGAAGAAGCTATAGAGCAATGACAAGAACAACCACTCTTCAATTCCAACCCAACAAGCTTTAATCTATGCTTAAAGGAGAAACATTTCCTAAATTAGGTTTAGGAAATTTTTGAAATTGAATGGAGAAAGAGTTGGAGAAGATGAAGAGAAGGCTTACCAACGTTTCTTCTATTAGTTTGGAGCTAGAGCTTGATTTGCAAAAGAAAACTAGGGTTTGGAATTTTAATTTCTCATTCCACTCACCATTAATCTCTTTAGAACTGAAAAGTAGAGGAAGAGAGAGTGAATGAAGAGGAGTGGTTCAGTTTGGGGTATTCAGTTGGCTAATGGGCTGAACCCAACCCAAAGCCCTAAGTGAAAAGGTAGCAAAATTCAACTTACTCCAAACATATCAAAGCTTATACTCAAAAAGGTTGCACGACATTTTAAACTCAATGGAAGGGGTCTCGAGTCCCAATTCGACTGTTTGCTAAAAGTATGTTTTCGGACTAAAATCCGACGAACGATGAAATATTTAAATAAAATATTTAAATATACAATCGATAAATATGCGGGTTGTTACATCAAAATTCGCCCAAACCAGCGTCATAAAGTCTGGAATTTCAGTGCGATCCTAACAAAAGAAACCGCGCGTAAATCGAATATCGTATGTGAAGGATATAGCGATTATTGTGATTGAATTTCAATTTTTAAAATAATAAAAAAAAGAACACATTTACCCTCACTTAGCTGCTACGTCACCATCTGCAAAGTCTCACCACGCACACACACAGATGCGAATGATGCCGTACACGAAGACAAAAATAACGGCCATGCACACATCCACTTGCCATCGATCTAGAGTCCATCGTCCACCTGAAACCACCGAGACCTCCCCCACATCCAACCTCGCCACGCACGGCCATCCAGCGATGATGAACGCGCACGAAAAAAAATGCAGCCGCCGCCTTATGTCATGAAACCCTAGCAAAATTTTGCGAAAAATCCAACCGTTGAATCGCCAAATAAACTGCATGGATGAGGTCCCCTCGATCCTCTTTTCAAAACCCAGAAAGGATTTCCCAATCAGACGAAGTTCATTGTCGAGCGATGAACGGTCGAAAATTCTTTGATTTTTATTGATCAGACGATGAACCGAAATGAAAAACATATCACAGCAGAAAATTACGCTCTTTGAGGGCTTCGATATATATTTTTTCCAAATTTTTCTGAGGAGTTTGAAATTTTTTCTTTAACTTTGAATTGCAGTTGGAATTAGGTGTTTGTCTGCCATTGAACTGAGGAGGTGAAAGAAATTGTACGCACAGACAAATGAGAATGAGGGGAATTAGGGTTTATAACCGGGTTTATATAGGTATGTCAGAAATTAGAATGGATGGATATGGTTGGATATACGCCCTAACGACAAAGTGGCCCAAAAAGCCCATTCTGACCTTGGAATGAAATTGGGTAAACCCATATATCAAAATAGATGTTTCTAAATATTTTCAACGTGATGGAACAAGTATCAAGTCCAAATTCCATCGTATGAAGAAGTTACGCTAAAATCAATATGTTTTTCAAATTGATTTCAATTGATTTCAATTTCATTTATTTCAAGGCGTTTCGAGTCCGTACGATCAAATGACAAGTCTGATCGCTACGAAACTTGAAATCCTACAATAATTCACTGTTACGGATCCGATGAAACTGGTTTCGTCGAAATCCAAGTCAGTGGCAAAAATGGATTTTTATATTAATTAAATAAATAAAATTTAGTCAATCTAATCAAATTTTCAATTTCAGTTCGATAATTGCCAATTCTTATCATTTTTAATTTCCCAATCATTTACAATGATTTAAACCAATTTAATTGTCAAATTAGAGTTGATAAATTTATAAATTTCGGTATTAACCTCAACGTCATTAAATTCGAAAATTATAAATTAAATCCCCTAAAATTTCTATTAAATTTACTTTTCATTTTATTATTCGATTCATTATTATCAAACGGATGAGATTAACATTGGATTCAAAATTCAATACATTAATATTCTCAATTTCATCTAAATTCTCATTTTAAATATTTAATTCATTTAACTGCAATTAATCTATTTATTTAATTTAAATTCCAATAAATTAATAAAGCTTTATTCCCGATCCTTTTGACTCAACAAATTGTCCAATATATTGATAAAACTTAATCTCCATTCCTTTTATTCAAATAATTGCCCTATTATGGATAGAGCTTACATTTGTTACTTAAATAACATTCTTCAATTTCTAATTAAATCTACTCTAATTGCACTAATTTAGTCAATTTCTGCGATTGATTTCAAATTAAATCTTACGAACGTACACAAATAGGTATCATATAACAATTGTAACCATTAAACTTTAATTCTCTTTAAGTTTATTTCCTTCAACCCAATATTATAATTACTTACAGAACCTTGATTTTATTCAATGACCATTTATTATAATTTAAAATCCTTAATTTATTTCACTGCTTACATTTTGCTTTCATATATTCAATTTGTAACTAAGTATACATCTGCATTATTTCCATTGATTTGACTTGCATTCAATTTATTAATAATTACCTTAGTTACATTAACGTAATATTAGATTATAAATTTTTGTAACTGATTTCCAATTTAAGATCAACCAGCTACAAAATAGGTAACATCCAACATCGTTACCGTTAATACTTTAGTCGCATTAATAAGCTTTTATTATTCACAAATCAAAGTTTCCATTTATTAAATCGACCAATTGATATTATGAATAAAATTAATATTACTTAAATTTACATTAACAAAACGGTAGATTTGGATTTATTGTAATTGATTACCAAAGTTTATTTACACATTAAATAAATAAACCTATATTAATTGTCACCTATTCGCTTTCCATCGCCTTTATAAATTCGTTACTTATCAACCCAGATTATTATTCCTTATATACACTAATTTATTCCATTCTATTTATGATATCCATTGCATTACATACTTCAATATTTCATACCTTTATTACATCAATTATTTCCTTATAAATAAATCTATGTTCCTATTTAATTTACATTTATTAAAAATTTATTTCAAATTTCAATAAACAATAGGTAACATACAATAAACATTACTGTTACCCTTTAATCACATAAATAAGCCTTTATTACTTACACATTAATGTTGCCATTTATTTTCATAATAGTAATTACATTCACTTATTGTGACGCCCCACCTCTATACCCACTCTAGCCAAGAACACTACTGTGAATGCTGTCGACTAGCACGGAGAATAAGGTTGTTGAGGAGCGACCATCTGTATAATTGCTTTGGGCGAGCATCGATATGTCAGATAGTATAACATGCATTTCTTATCAAGAGGGAAATCCGACATACCGACACAAACTCAAAGCTACTACACAGTGGCTATAATGTCTTCGGAAACAAATATAGAAATAAACATAACATAAATCAGTCACAGACAATTCATATCACAAAGACGGAAGAAGATATGAATACATAATTAACACATGAAAGTGTATATCAGAGTAGTTGTCAAAAAGATCCACAATATTACAAAAGATTAGCAACACGTGCTATACAAAAGAATACAACTAAGAGTCTATATCTCAAGTGTATACAACAAAAGCTACTACTAATCTAAGTAGTTAACCAAAAGATCAGATGTAGACGGATAAGGAGTCAAGCAGGAGCAACTGTAATATCATAGTCTGACCCGAGTATTATTTAAGAAGAAAATAATAAACGGATCAGTCTAGCTATAGATATCAGATGAAGTGATATATAATAAAAGATATGACACAAACATATAATAATCACAATGCCAAGCTGTGATAAATAAGTAATGGAAAATCAACAAGAGATTAATCAATATCACAATAATCTACTCAAGATAAAAAGGAATGTCATACTCCTAATTTCATTCACCAAGCCACAATAAATGACATATATATCAATGCCCATCGTAAAAGTTGGTGAAACATAAATTCCAGAAATCAACACACGAAATCCAGAAATCACAATAAAAAGGAACAACGACGTCGTACAACGGGACATCCGATGAACCAAATCACAATAAAATGGATGGCCAATCCCACAAAAATACTGGACATCAACGCACCTAGAAAGACACGCCCCATGTACAGTCGAACATCGACGCACCTAGAAAGATACGCCCCATGCTCTAGCATCGACGCATGTAACAAACCGCATACTTATTGGTTTTATATTTAAATATTTTATTTAAATATTTCATCGTTAGTCGGATTTTTAGTCCGAAAAGCTACTTTTTGCATACGGTCGAATTAGGACTCGGGACCACTCCCATTGAGTTTAAAATGTCGTTTGCGACCTTTTTGAGTATAAGCTTCGATATGTTTGAAGAAAGTTGATTTTTGCTACTTTTTACTTTGGGTTTGGTTTTTGGGCTCAGCCCTATGTTAACTTATACTCCAAAACTGAACCACTCTCCCCATTCTCCCTCACTTCTTTCTCTTTTCAGTTTTCTTAGCTTTAATGGTGGGAGAGATTGGAAATTAAAACTCCAAAACCCTAGTTTTCCTTGCAAATCAAATTCCTAGCTCCAAACTCAAGAAGAACCCATTGGTAAGCTTCTCTTCTTCTTCTCCAACTTATTCTCTTACCAATTTTAGAAATTCCTAAACCTAATCTTGGGAATGTTCTTGTTTCTGAGCTTAGATTCAAGCTCAATTAGGTTGTGTTGAAGAGAGGTTGATTCTCCATTTGCTTTCAAGCTTCTTCTTGTTCGATTTTGTGAAAAGGTGAGATTTTTATCTCACTTCTATGACTATAATTATCTTTGGTTGTTGGGTATGAATTCCTAACACTTCTTCATGTGCATTTGCTCTTGTTATGGATTGGTTTTGTGAATACTCCAATTTTTGGGTTTTTAAGTCAAATTTGTGTGAAATCCTTTTATGGATGTTTGATCATGCTTATGGTGATGCATCGAGGAGCATATAGGGCCGGGTTGCCGATTGGCATAAACCCTTAGAGCCAATGTTCGTCCGGTTGCATTTTGGAAGAGTTTGCTCTTCATTTGAATAAGGCTGAAAAACAGCCCAGGCATGATTCAGTCGACTGAAAACTCTGTTCAGTCGACTGAATCTGAAACCCGAGAGTTTCCAGGCATGATTCAGTCGACTGAAAAACTCTGCACAGTCGACTGAAACTGGAAACAGAAAGTTTCCTGAACCTGGAAAATTTCCAGGCACAGGGTCAGTCGACTGAAAACTCTGTTCAGTCGACTGAACCTGCTGTTTGAGTCCAATTTGCCTTTTTGGATTGAATTTCCAATTTAAATCGATTCGTGATGATCCTATTTATTGTCATCATTTATTATCATCTTTGATGACTTATTTTCTTTGGGAATTTTAGATATATCCACTTCGATGGATCCTTTATCGATTTCATTGGATTTTTATTCACATCTTCGAATGTGATCTTTGTGATTGATTGTTTCTATAATCCCCCTTGTGCTTTGTCACTTTAAAAATATAAAGGTTTTCTAGACTAGTATTAAATATCAAAACTCTTTCCTCAAACGATTTCAATACTATTTTAATACCAAATTCGTTTATAAAACCGTTTTCCAATCTATTAGTATATATAAACCTTTACCTCACTCGTATGAGAAATCTAATTAAACGACTTAGTAAAACAAGTGGTATGAAACGCTTGCGTTCACTTTGTTGGTTAATTCTTGGACTTGTTCGATTGAAACTCTTGTGACAATTTTCTAGTGGAGATCTACAGTTTGTTCGTAAATATTTAAGTTAAGCTAGTGGTTATGGGACATGAAGCTAAACTTATATATTTACTAGCTTAGTGTAATTGACGCTTCTCGTTGATCATGACGATCATCTTTGTGATTTAGACTAGCAATGTGCGATGTCTCTTTGTCTGCGAGGGAGACTAAACCGCGTTTTGTGGAGTTTCGACTCAAATTGGTGGGGTAGCAACCCATGGTCTTCGGGCCGTTTGTGGAGCTTCGGCTCAATTTGTGATGGTTAGCAACCATGGAATTAGCATTCCGTTTGTGATACACGTGCTGGTGAGCTTTATGCTCCCGTTTGTGATAGGCCTCCCCCCCGTTTGTGATTTCTGGATTTCTTGTATAGATTCCTAGAATTTGTGTTTCACCAATTTTCGTGATTTCCATTGATAAGTTTTATCAATATTTGTGCATTTGTGAATTTGTGTGTCATTGACTTTAGTGATTTCTGGATTTCTTGTGTAGTCTTCTGGAATTTGTGTGTCATTGACTTTTGTGATTGATATTGATATTAGCGTCAATATTTATGGTATGGTGATCGAAATAAGGAGTATGACGTTTCTTTGATTCTTGTATAGATTTGGTGACATTGATTAATCTCTTGATGATTATCAACTAAGTATATATATATATATATATATATATATATCACAGCTTGGCATTGTGATTATTATGTGTTTAGTCATATCTCTTATTCTATATCATTTCATCTGATATTTATAGTTAGACTGATCCGTTTATTATTTTCTTATTAAATAATACTCGGGTCAGACCGAGATGTTACAGGTGCTTCTGCTTGACTTCTCTCTTGGGATTGATTTCTCTTGCTTTTGGTTAACTACTTAGATTAGTAGTTTTTGTTGTATACATTTGAGATATAGACTCCATAATGTATACTTATTCCTTTGTGTAGTTCATGTAACTATTCTTTTGTGATATTGTGGATCTTTTTAGACCACTACTCTGATGTACACTTCCTAGTGTAATATTCATATCTATTTTCCGCCTTTGTGGTATGAATTGTCTGTGACTGATTTGTGTTATGCTTATTTCTATATTTGTTTTCCAAAGGATTTATATAGCCACCGTGTAGTAGCTTTAAGTTTGTGTCGGTATGTCGGATTTCCTCTTGAAATAGAATGTATGTTATATTATCTGACATATCGGTGCTCGCACAAAGAAATTACACAGATGGTCGCTCCTCAACAGCCTTATTCTCCGTGCTAGTCGACAGCATTCACCGTAATGTTCTTGGCTAGCGTGGGTATAGAGGTGGGGCGTCACAGCTTGGTATCAGAGCCAAACTTCGGAACAATATGGAATATTATAACAAGTATCATCGTCCTAAGTCTTTCTTTGGAGTCGTGCTTTAGGATTTTATTCGGGTCTACGTACCGTCCTATCCTATTTTCATTTATGATTCCTTGTTTTGTCTATCAAGATTGCTTGATATTTATTTTGAGAATAACTTTTCTCCTTCTTTCTTTTCTAAAGGAAGGGAAATGGTTAGTTCTAGCAGTCCTAGCGCTGGTCAATCCAGTAGACCTTCTCTGGATGACGCATTCATGACTTCCCAACAACTTTTGGATCTTGTAAAGAATCAAGAGTTTATCTGTGCTTTGAGTAAGAACCCCGATATGGTTCTACCTTTGAAACTTGAAGTTTCTTTCAATCAGCTTGTGGATGTTATTCTTCTTCATGAAGAGGTTGGTAAAGGAAGTGTTTGTGATATTGGGACTTCCAAGAAGAGGCATATTAAGTTCAACAGCCTTAATCCCAATAAGAGAGTGAAGCAAACTACTTTTGTAGCAGAGACTCCAATCCCTTATCGTGGAGGTTGCTACAATTGTAATTCTAAGGACCACTATGCAAAGGAGTGTCCGGAGCCACTCTTTTGTCGCTATTGCAGAAATACAGGTCATCATATTTCTGTCTGCCCCATACTTCAAAGCAATAAGAAGGTGGAAAAAGAAACTTCGGTAGCGAAGACTCCTACCCCAAGTCGTAAACAATGCTACAATTGTGGTTCCACGGACCATTATGTAATTAAGTGCCCAAAACCCCTCTATTTCCGCTATTGCAAAGGCTTGGGTCATTACTTATCTACATGTCCCAAACTCCCTAGCAAGAGGGAGGGAAAGTCGAAAGTCGTGCAAGCCCCTTGTGACACTTCTCTTGGTCAAGGTATTTCTTATTCAATCCATGATGACATTTGCTTTGTGATTATCTTGTTCGTGTTCTTTTTGATATGGGTTCCACCTCGCTATTTTATATTAAAAGAACTTGTTGATTCTTTCCCTTTAAACAATTTTGGGCTTGATGTCTTCCTTGAGAATTGCGAATCCGGATGGTAGATCCGCAACACTCAATTTGCTTTCTATTGATGTCGAAATTATTTTATGTGATTTTTCTTTCCGAGCCGATATTTTTACTTAGGCTTCGGGATTGATTTGTGTTAAAGGATTGGCTTTTTCATTACGAAGCCGTATCCTTTGTCCCTAGTGGACTATTCATCTTCGACATTTTCTATCTGTTAAGCAGATTTCTATTCTTCTTGTGATTCCGATTTCAAATTTTTGAAGGCCTCATTTTATTCTTTAAGCCCGCATGATGAAGAAAGTGTTGTTTCTCTCATTCATGTAGTTTGAGAATTTTCCGGTAATTTTGAGTTTGTCTTAGAATTATCACCTAAGAAATCTTTTGTGTGGTGATAAGGTCTTTCTAGTTCGACCTTGCCACCGATTTTCGTTTGGCTACGAGTTGCGGGAGTTAGCATTCCACTTACCGCATTCCACACTCGTTACGATTCTTATGAATGACTTATTATGTCATTCGATTCGTCTAGCTTATTTCATCCATTTTATTAATCGAGTATTCTATGAATATTTCGGTGAGACTATTCTTGAATTTATTGATTTTGGATGAAAATAGAAATTTAAAATTTTGAAAATCTTTTTCATAAGATTTATTTATAAGTGCAATTTGATTTTTTTGTTCTTAAAACGAACAAAGAATATTCTTAGAAGTTTTTGAGAAACTTACTTATCCTATAGAATATGATTTTGTGATTGTATTGCCCATTTAGTGTTTTAAGAATTCTGGTCGATGCGCTTGATCAACGTTATCGATAGGAATCTCCTAAACGCTTTGATGAGACAGTCAGACACGATATATTGACTTGTAAAAATGTAAATTTTTGTAGAAAGATTATTACATAAAAATAAAAATGTAATTTTGAAAGTTTTAACTTTTCGGGAAAGAGGATTATTTAAAAGAACTCTTCCTTTCGATACTCTTATTCTTGTGATTCCTGAAGGGGAACCAAGACTTTGCTATTTGTACCGATACTAGTCGTATTGGTTTGGATGTCATTCTCTTGCAAAGAAGAATGTGTTATTGCTTATGCTTCTAGGCAATTAAAGCCTGCTGAGAATAGATATGCCACTCATGATTTAGAGCTCGCGGCTATTGTTTTTACTCTTCGGATTTGGCGTCATTATCTCTTAGGAGAGAAATTTGTTCTTTACACAGATCATAAGTCTTTGAAATATTTATTCTCTCAAAAGGAACTTAATTTGCGTCAACAGCGTTGGCTCGAATTTCTTGCACCATATGATCTTGATATTCTTTATATCCCGGTAAGGGTAATCGTGTCGCCGATGCTCTTAGCCATAAACAACAAGCTGTTGTTTCTATGATGATATCCGAATGGAAAGATCTCGAGATCTTATCCACTTGTGAGATTTGAGACCGCGTATCCGAGTTATGCTCATCATTTGTTTTATGTAGCCTTGAGGCTCATCCTTCTCTTTTGGACCGCATTCTTGAAGCTCAAAGGCTAGATCCCGAATTGACTCTTCTTGGCCAAAATATTAAGGATAAAATTGATATTGAAGGTTTGAAAGACTTTGATATCGGTTCTCGTGGTGGCATTCGGAAATTTGGTAGACTTGTCGTGCCAAATATTGGTGATCTTCGTAGAGATATTTTAGAAGATTCTCATCACTCTAAATTTACCATTCATCCCGGTAGTAGTAAAATGTACGCGGATATGAAGCGACTTTATTATTGGGAGGGAATGAAACTCGATATTGCTAACTTTGTTAAGTGTTGCATGGCTTGCCAACTCGTTAAGGCCTAACAACAAAGTCCCGGTGGGTTATTGCAACCTTTAGAAATTCCAATTTGGTGGGACCAAATTTCCATGGATTTTATAGATGGCCTTCCCCATTCTCGTTCGGGTCATGATAGCTTATGGGTGATTGTTGATAGGCTTACTAAGTATGCCCATTTTATTCCCGTTCGGTCTAATCGAACCGTTCCTCTTTTGGCCAAAATATTTATCAAAGAAATTGTTAAATTGCATGGTTTCCTACTTCTATTGTTAGTGATCGCGATCCATTGTTTACTAGTGGATTTTGGAAGAGTCTTCAAAAAGCTTTAGGAACGAGGCTTAATTTTAGCACCGCTTATCACCCCCAGTCCGATGGACAAACTGAGCGTGTGAATCAAACTCTTGAAGATCTTCTTCGTGCTTGTGTTCTTGATTTTGGTGGAAGTTGGGAAGATCATATTTCACTTGTTGAATTTTCCTATAATAATAGCTTCCAATCTAGTATTGTATGGCACCTTTCGAGGCACTCTACGGAAGGCCATGCCGATCTCCTTCTTGTTGGCTTGAGGCCGGTGAGAAGCTGGTTTTAGGTCAAGGTTTTATTCATGATTCCACAGAGAAAATTGAACTTATTCGTCATAGGATGAAAGAAGCCCAGAGTAGACAAAAATCCTATGCCGATAACTGGAGAAGCAAGTTAGAATTTTCTGTGGGAGATCTTGTGTTCATTCGTGTTTCACCTATGAAGGGTGTTGTACGTTTCAGTCGATCGGGAAAACTCGCGCCTCGATATATTGGGCCATTTCCTATCACCGAACGTATTGGTTCCGTGGCTTATCGCCTTTTATTACCGGCTTAGTTTTCTGCTATGCATGACGTGTTTCACGTTTCTCAACTTCGGAAATGTCTTCGAGATTTCGATTCTATTCTTGAGCCCGGTGTTGTGGAAGAGATTGAAGTTTCGCCTAATTTAACTTATGAGCAACATCCTATTCGTATCATTGCTTCGGAAGTCAAACGACTTCGAAATAAAGATGTTCCGCTTGTTAAAGTTCAATGGTCTTCAAATCCTAAGGATTGTTCTTGGGAATCTAGAGAGTACATCGAGCGTACACATCCGGACTTACTTTCTCGTGCTCTTTGAGGTGAACTTCTTATTTCAAACTTCTTTTGTGTTGAATATGCTTTTATGGTTGTTACTATATATCTTCTTCTTAAAATATTGTGACGACACAATTTCTTTAAGGAGGGGAGTCTGTAACAACCCGCATATTTATCGGTTTTATATTTAAATATTTTATTTAAATATTTCATCGTTAGTCGGATTTTTAGTCCGAAAAGCTACTTTTTGCATACGGTCGAATTAGGACTCGGGACCACTCCCATTGAGTTTAAAATGCCGTTTGCGACCATTTTGAGTATAAGCTTCGATATGTTTGGAGAAAGTTGATTTTTGCTACTTTTTACTTTGGGTTTGGTTTTGGGCTCAGCCCTATGTTAACTTATACTCCAAAACTGAACCACTCTCCCCATTCTCCCTCACTTCTTTCTCTTTTCAGTTTTCTTATCTTTAATGGTGGGAGAGATTGGAAATTAAAACTCCAAAACCCTAGTTTTCCTTGCAAATCAAATTCCTAGCTCCAACCTCAAGAAGAACCCATTGGTAAGCTTCTCTTCTTCTTCTCCAACTTATTCTCTTACCAATTTCAGAAATTCCTAAACCTAATCTTGGGAATTTTCTTGTTTTTGAGCTTAGATTCAAGCTCAATTGGGTTGTGTTGAAGAGAGGTTGATTCTCCATTTGTTTTCAAGCTTCTTCTTGTTCGATTTTGTGAAAAGGTGAGATTTTTATCTCACATCTATGACTATAATTATCTTTGGTTGTTGGGTATGAATTCCTAACACTTCTTCATGTGCATTTGCTCTTGTTATGGATTGGTTTTGTGAATACTCCAATTTTTGGGTTTTTAAGTCAAATTTGTGTGAAATCCTTTTATGGATGTTTGATCATGCTTATGGTGATGCATCGAGGAGCATATAGGGCCGGGTTGCCGATTGGCATAAACCCTTAGAGCCAATGTTCGTCCAGTTGCATTTTGGAAGAGTTTGCTCTTCATTTGAATAAGGCTGAAAAACAGCCCAGGCATGATTCAGTCGACTGAAAACTTTGTTCAGTCGACTGAAAACTTTGTTCAGTCGACTGAACCTGAAACCCGAGAGTTTCCAGGCATGATTCAGTCGACTGAAAAACTCTACACAGTCGACTGAAACTGGAAACAGAAAGTTTCCTGAACCTGAAAAATTTCCAGGCACAGGGTCAGTCGACTGAAAACTCTGTTCAGTCGACTGAACCTGCTGTTTGAGTCCAATTTGCCTTTTTGGATTGATTTTCCTATTTAAATCGATTCGTGATGATCCTATTTATTGTCACATTTATTACCATCTTTGATGACTTATTTTCTTTGGGAATTTGAGATATATACTCTTCGATGGATCCTTTATCGATTTCATTGGATTTTTATTCACATCTTCGAATGTGATCTTTGTGATTGATTGTTTCTACAATCCCCCTTGTGCTTTGTCACTTTAAAAATATAAAGGTTTTCTATACTAGTAGTAAATATCAAAACTCTTTCCTCAAACGATTTCAATACTATTTTAATACCAAATCGTTTATAAAACCATTTTCCAATCTATTAGTATATATAAATCTTTACCTCACTCGTATGAGAAATCTAATTAAACGACTTAGAAAAACAAGTGATATGAAACGCTTGCGTTCACTTTGTTGGTTAATTCTTGGACTTGTTCGATTGAAACACTTGTGACAATTTTCTAGTGGAGATCTACAGTTTGTTCGTAAATATTTAAGTTATGATCATGACGATCATCTTTGTGATTTAGACTAGCAATGTGCGATGTCTCTTTGTCTGCGAGGGAGACTAAACCCCGTTTTGTGGAGTTTCGACTCAAATTGGTGGGGTAGCAACCCATGGTCTTCGGGCCGTTTGTGGAGCTTCGGCTCAATTTGTGATGGTTAGCAACCATGGAATTAGCATTCTGTTTGTGATACACGTGTTGGTGAGCTTTGTGCACCCGTTTGTGATAGGCCTCCCCCCTTTTGTGATTTCTGGATTTCTTGTGTAGATTCCTAGAATTTGTGTTTCACCAATTTTCGTGATTTCCATTGATAAGTTTTATCAATATTTGTGCATTGGTGAATTTGTGTGTCATTGACTTTAGTGATCTCTGGATTTCTTGTGTAGTCTTCTAGAATTTGTGTGTCATTGACTTTTGTGATTGATATTGATATTAGCGTCAATATTTATGGTATGGTGATCGAAATAAGGAGTATGACGTTTCTTTGATTCTTGTGTAGATTTGGTGACATTAATTAATCTCTTGATGATTATCAACTAAGTATATATATATATATATATATATATCACAGCTTGGCATCGTTTATAAAACCATTTTCCAATCTATTAGTATATATATATATATACATTAATTAATCTCTTATTCTATATCGTTTCATCTGATATTTATAGTTAGACTGATCTGTTTATTATTTTCTTATTAAATAATACTCGGCTCAGACCGAGATGTTACAGGTGCTTCTGCTTGACTTCTCTCTTGGGATTGATTTCTCTTGCTTTTGGTTAACTACTTAGATTAGTAGTTTTTGTTGTATACATTTGAGATATAGACTCCATAATGTATACTTATTCCTTTGTGTAGTTCATGTAACTATTCTTTTGTGATATTGTGGATCTTTTTAGACCACTACTCTGATGTACACTTCCTAGTGTAATATTCATATCTATTTTCCGCCTTTGTGATATGAATTGTCTCTGACTGATTTGTGTTATGCTTATTTCTATATTTTTTTTCGAAGGATTTATATAGCCACCGTGTAGTAGCTTTAAGTTTGTCTCGGTATGTCGGATTTCCTCTTGAAATAGAATGCATGTTATATTATCTGACATATCGGTGCTCGCGCAAAGAAATTACACGGATGGTCGCTCCTCAACAGCCTTATTCTCCATGCTAGTCGACAGCATTCACCGTAATGTTCTTGGCTAGCATGGGTATAGAGGTGGGGCGTCACAACGCACCTAGAAAGATACGCCCCATGCACAAATAAACATCGATGCACCTAGAAAGATACACCCCATGCATAAATAAACATCGATGCACCTAGAAAGATACACCCCATGTAATGTCTAACATCGATGCACCTAGAAAGATACACCCCATGCTAAGTCGAACATCGACGCACCTAGAAAGATACGCCCCATGCATAGACGAACATCGACGCACCTAGAAAGATACGCCCCATGTCCCGACTTATTGAGCCGATTGCTCCACGAAGTAAACAAACATCGATGCACCTAGAAAGGTACACCCCATGCATAAATAAACATCGATGCACCTAGAAAGATACACCCCATGTAATGTCTAACACTGATGCACCTAAAAAGATACACCCCATGCTAAGTCGAACATCGACGCACCTAGAAAGACACGCCCCATGCATAGACGAACATCGACGCACCTAGAAAGATACGTCCCATGTCCCGACTTATTGAGCCGATTGCTCCACGAAGTAAACAAACATCGATGCACCTAGAAAGGTACACCCCATGCATAAATAAACATCGACGCACCTAGAAAGATACGACCCATGTATAAACAAACATCGATGCACCTAGAAAGGTACACCCCATGCATAATAAAACATTGACGCACCTAAAAAGGTACGACCCATGTGAGAAATGAGACGAAACTCAATAAAAATGAGGAACAGTCCTCCACATAAACAAAGAGACATCGCACATTGCTAGTCTAAACCACAAAGATGATCGTCATGATCAACGAGAAGTGTCAATTACAATAAGCTAGTAAATATATGAGCTTAGCTTCATGTCCCATAACCACTAGCTTAACTTAAATATTTACGAACAAATTGTAGATCTCCACTAGAAAATTGTCACAAGAGATTCAATCGAACAAGTCCAAGAATTAACCGACGAAGTAAACGCAAGCGTTTCATACCACTTGTTTTACTAAGTCGTTTAATTAGATTTCTCATACGAGTGAGGTAAAGGTTTGTATATACTAATAGATTGGAAATCGGTTTGAGAAAACGAGCTTTGTAATAAAATAGTGTTGAAATCCTTTGAAGAAAGAGTTTTGATATTTACTACTAGTATAGGAAGCCTTTATATTTTTAAAGTGATAAATCACAAAGAAGATTGTAGAAACAATCGGGCATAAAAATTCACATTCGAAGACGTGAATAAAATCCATCAAAGTGGATATATCTAAAATTCCCAAAGAAAAGGTCATCAAAGTCGATAGTAAATGACAACAACAAAAGGGAGACAACACGAATCGATTAAAGTTGGATATTCAAACGGATTAGCAAAATAGGCTAATCTGGCAAAAATCATCAGGTCGGTCGACCGGACTCCCTGAGTCGGTCGATCGAACCAAAGGGTGGAAACCTCTCGGGACAGCAGGTCGGTCGACCGAACCCTGTACTCGGTCGGCCGAACCTTAAAACAGAAAGTGCTTATGCACTTGGAAGCAGGTCGGTCGACCGGACCAGAGTGGTCGGTCGGCCGAGCCTGTTTCCAGCCTCATCCATGCCTCTTACAAATGAGGTTCAATCTTGACCAAAATTGCATTTGCACGAGCAACGACGCTAAGGGTTTATGCCAATCGACTACCCGACCCTATAAGCTCTTCGATGCATCGCCCAAAACATGTTCAAACATCAAAGTTAGGATTTTTAACGAATTGAACTCAAAACACTAAAAATTGGAATATTCACAAAAGCAATCCAAATCAAAATCAAATGCACATGAATAAGTGTTAGAAATTCATACCTAACAATAGAAGAGAATTATAAGCATAGATGTGAGATTAAAAATCTCACCTTTGAACTAAAATTTATGAAGATGAAGCTTGAAAGCAAATGGAAATCAACCACACTTCAATCTCACACTAGAAGCTTGAATCAAAGCTTAAAAGAAGAACATTCCCTAAGTTAGGTTTAGGAAATTTCAGAAATTCAAAGAGAGAATGAGTTGGAGAAGAAGAAGAGGAAGCTTACCAATGGGTTCTCTTTGAGCAAGAACTTGGATTTTGCTATGGAACTAGGGCTTGGAGTTTCTAATTCCCTTTCCTCTCCACCATTTTCAGTTGGAGCTTGAGTTTGAGGAGTTAGAATGAAGTAATGAAGAGGAGAGGGGGATTGGGACTGAGTTAGTAAGTGGTTAATTGGTTCAGTCCAAACCAAAGCCCAAAGCAAAAAGTAGCAAAAATCAACTTTCTCCAAACATATCGAAGCTTATACTCAAAAAGGTCGCAAACGGCATTTTGAACTCAATGGAAGTGGTCTCGAGTCCTAATTCGACTGTTTGCAAAAAGTAGCTTTTCGGACCAAAATCCGATGAACGATAAAATATTTAAATAAAATATTTAAACATTAAATCGATAAATACGCGGGTTGTTACAGACTCCCCTCCTTAAAGAAATTGCGTCCTCGCAATACTTAAGAAGAAAATAAGAAGTAACAACCGCAGAAGCATATCAACACAAAAGAAAATTTGAAATAGGAAGTTCACCATAAAGAGCACAAAGGAGTAAATCCGAAAGTTTTCGTTCGATGAATTCTCAAGATTTCACATGAGCAATCCTGAGGATTTGAGAACCATTGAACTTTTATCAAAAAGAATATCTTTATATCGGAGGCGCTCAACCTCCAAAGCAACGATGCGAATAGAATTATGCTCAAAAGTCAAATTTGGTGAAACTTCAATCCCTCAATAACACCGGGCTCAAGAATAAAAACCGGAAACATAAAAGCATTTCCATAGTTAAAAGACGTGGAAAACGTCAAGAATAGCAGAAAGTTGAGCCGGTGCAACGGCGTAGTACAAATACGCTACGCCCGAGAAACTAGAAACTCGAATAATTTGGAACATCGACGTAGTACAAAGACGGTACGCCCAATGAATCAAAGCAAAGACATTGATGTAATACATACGGTACATCCAATGAATCAAATAGCAAAAACATTGATGTAGTAAAACGGTACACCCAATGAATCAAAAAGCGGAGACATTGATGTAGTACAACGGTACATCCAATGAATCCAAAAGCAAAGACATAGATGTAGTACAACGGTACATCCAATGAATCAAAAGCAAAGACATCGATGTAGTACAAACGGTACATCCGATGAATCAAAAGTAAAGACATCGATGTAGTACAAACGGTACATCCGATGAATCAAAAGCAAAGACATCGATGTAGTACAAACGGTACATCCGATGAATCAAAAGCAAAGACATCGATGTAGTACAAACGGTACATCTGATGAATCAAAGGCAAAGACATCGATGTAGTACAAACGGTACATCCGATGAATCAAAAGCAAAGTCATTGATGTAGTACAAACGGTACATCCAATGAATCAAAAAATTTGGAACACCGACGCAGTACAAAAACGGTACGTCCAATGATCCGAGCCCGAATGATTTCGGAACACCGACGTAGTACAAAAACGGTACGTCCAATGAACCGAACACAATAAAAGGACATCGAACGCTAGTTCATAAAAGAAATGAGATGAAACTCAATAAAACGAAGTATACCAAAACGTCCGATGAACTTGATGAAAAGATAATTCCATTCAGACAACATCAAAGAATCAACCACTTGTTGCTTACGACAAAGCGCATTGGCAACACGATTTCCCTTCCAGGAATAAAAGAATATCAAGATCATAAGATGTCAGGAACTCGAGTCAACATGGAGTTCCATATGAGAAAATAAATATTCCAAGGATTTATGATCGAGATAGAGAACAAATTTCTCATCCAAATATGATGATGCCAAAATCCAAAAGTAAAAACAATAGCCGAGAGAACCAGATCATGAGTGGCATATCTAGTCTCGATAAGCTATAATGATTTATAAGCACAAGAGATAGCATGTTCTCCTTTGCATGATAACGGCATCCAAACCAATACGACTAGTATCGGTACAAATAGCAAAGTCTTGGTTCCCCTTCAGGAATCACAAGAATAAAAGTATCGAAAAGAAAGAATTTCTTTTAAATAATCTTCTTTCCTGAAAAGTTAAAACTTTCAAAATTACATTTATCATTATGTAATAATCTTTCTAGAAAAATTTTACATTTTTACAAGTCAATATATCGTGTCTGACTGTCTCATCAAAGCGTTTAGGAAATTCCTATCGATAACGTTGATCAAGCGCATCGACCAAAATTCTTAAAGCACTCAACGGGCAATACAATCACAAAATCATCTTTTATAGGATAAATAAATCTCTTAAAAAGTTTTAAGAATATTCTTTGTTCGTTTTAAGAACAAATCCAGTTTTACTTATAAATAAATCTTATGAAAAAAATTTGCAAAATTTTAAATTACTATTTTCATCCAAAATCAGTAAATACAAGAATAGTCTCATCGAAATATTCATAGAATATTCGATTTATAAAATGGATGAAATAAGCTGGACAATTTGAATGACATAATAAGTCATTCATAAGAATCATAACGAGTGCGGAATGCGGTAAGTGGAATGCGAACTCCCGCAACTCGTAGCCAAATGAAAATCGGTGGCAATGTCGAACAAGAAAGACCTTAACACCACACAAAAGATTTCTTAGGTGATAATCCTAAGACAAACTCAAAAATACCGGAAAATTTTTCAAACTACATGAATGAGAGAAATAACACTTTCCTTGTAAGTGGGCTTAAGGAATAAAATGATGCCATCAAGTTGGAATCAAAATCATAAAGGAAAAATAGAAATCTGCTTAACAGATTGAAAATGTCGAAGATGAATAGTCCACTCGAAAAATAGGATATGGGCTTCACAATGATTAAGCCGATCCTTTCAAAAATCAATTCCGAAGCCAAAGTAAATATCGGCTCGGAAAGAAAAGTCACATAAAACAATCTCGACATCTAAACAAAAGTAAATTGAGTGTTGCGGATCTACCATCCGGATTCACAATCCGCAAAGAAGTCATCAAGCCCAAAATATTCAAAGAAAAAGAATCGACAAGTTCTTTTGATATAAAATAGTGAGATGGAACCCATATCAAAAAGAACTCGAATAAGAAGATCACAAAATAAATGTAATCAAGGATTAAATGAGAAATATCTTGACCACGAGAAGTGTTACCAGGAGCTTGCACCACATTGAGCTCTCCCTCCTTCTTATTTTGAAGTACGGGACATGCAGTAATATGGTGACCCGAATTTTTGCAATAGCGACAAAAGAGGGGTCTCGGACACTCCCTTGCATAGTGGTTCCTTAGAATTACAATTGTAGCATCCTCCACGATTAGGGATTGGAGTCTTTGCTACAAAAGTAGTTTGTTTCACTCTCTTATTGGGATTAAGGCTCTTGAACTTAATATGCCTCTTCTTGGAAGTCCCAATATCACAAACACTTCCTTTACCAACCTCTCCATGAAGAAGAGTAACATCCACAAGCTGATTGAAAGAAACTTCAAGTTTCAAAGGTAGAACCATTTCGGGGTTCTTGCTCAAAGCATAGATAAACTCTTGATTCTTTACAAGATCCAAAAGTTGTTGGACAGACATGAAAACTCCATCTTGGGGAGTAGCACTAGATTGACCGGCGCTGGGACGGCCAGGTCTAACCATTTCTCTTCTTTAAGAAAGAAAGAAAGAAGAGGAAAAGGTTATTTTCAAAATAAATTTCAATCAAACTTGATTGATAAAACAAGGAATCATAAAGGAAAATAGGATGAATCGGTACGAAGACTCGAATAAAATCCTAAAACACGACTCCTAAGAAAGACTTAGGACGACGTTCCTTGTTATAATATTCCATATTGTTCCGAAGTTTGGCTCTGATACCAAGCTGTGACGCCCCACCTCTATACCCACGCTAGCCAAGAACACTACTGTGAATGCTGTCAACTAGCACGGAGAATAAGGCTGTTGAGGAGCGACCATCTGTATAATTGCTTTGGGCGAGCATCGATATGTCAGATAGTATAACATGCATTTCTTATCAAGAGGGAAATCCGACATACCGACACAAACTCAAAGCTACTACACAGTGGCTATAATGTCTTCGGAAACAAATATAGAAATAAACATGACATAAATCAGTCACAGACAATTCATATCACAAAGGCGGAAGAAGATATGAATACATAATTAACACATGAAAGTGTATATCAGAGTAGTGGTCAAAAAGATCCACAATAATACAAAAGATTAGCAACACGTGCTATACAAAAGAATACAACTAAGAGTCTATATCTCAAGTGTATACAACAAAAGCTACTACTAATCTAAGTAGTTAACCAAAAGATCAGATGTAGACGGATAAGGAGTCAAGCAGGAGCACCTGTAATATCTCAGTCTGACCCGAGTATTATTTAAGAAGAAAATAATAAACGGATCAGTTTAGCTATAGATATCAGATGAAGTGATATATAATAAGAGATATGACACAAACATATAATAATCACAATGCCAAGCTGTGATAAATAAGTAAATGAAAATCAACAAGAGATTAATCAATATCACAATAATCTACTCAAGATAAAAAGGAATGTCATACTCCTAATTTCATTCACCAAGCCACAATAAATGACATATATATCAATGCCCATCGTAAAAGTTGGTGAAACATAAATTCCAGAAATCAACACACGAAATCCAAAAATCACAATAAAAAGGAACAACGACGTCGTACAACGGGACATCCGATGAACCAAATCACAATAAAAAGGATGGCCAATCCCACAAAAATACCGGACATCGACGCACCTAGAAAGACACGCCCCATGTACAGTCGAACATCGACGCACCTAGAAAGATACGCCCCATGCTCTAGCATCGACGCACCTAGAAAGATACGCCCCATGCACAAATAAACATCGATGCACCTAGAAAGATACACCCCATGCATAAATAAACATCGATGCACCTAGAAAGATACACCCCATGTAATGTCTAACATCGATGCACCTAGAAAGATACACCCCATGCTAAGTCGAACATCGACGCACCTAGAAAGATACGCCCCATGCATAGACGAACATCGACGCACCTAGAAAGATACGCCCCATGTCCCGGCTTATTGAGCCGATTGCTCCACGAAGTAAACAAACATCGATGCACCTAGAAAGGTACACCCCATGCATAAATAAACATCGATGCACCTAGAAAGATACACCCCATGTAATGTCTAACACCGATGCACCTAAAAAGATACACCCCATGCTAAGTCGAACATCGACGCACCTAGAAAGACATGCCCCATGCATAAACGAACATCGACGCACCTAGAAAGATACGCCCCATGTCCCGACTTATTGAGCCGATTGCTCCACGAAGTAAACAAACATCGATGCACCTAGAAAGGTACACCCCATGTATAAATAAACATCGACGCACCTAGAAAGATACGACCCATGTATAAACAAACAACGATGCACCTAGAAAGGTACACCCCATGCATAATAAAACATTGACGCACCTAAAAGGGTACGACCCATGTGAGAAATGAGACGAAACTCAATAAAAATGAGGAACAGTCCTCCACATAAACAAAGAGACATCGCACATTGCTAGTCTAAACCACAAAGATGATCGTCATGATCAACGAGAAGTGTCAATTACAATAAGCTAGTAAATATACGAGCTTAGCTTCATGTCCCATAACCACTAGCTTAACTTAAATATTTACGAACAAATTGTAGATCTCCACTAGAAAATTGTCACAAGAGATTCAATCGAACAAGTCCAAGAATTAACTGATGAAGTAAACGCAAGCGTTTCATACCACTTGTTTTACTAAGTCGTTTAATTAGATTTCTCATACGAGTGAGGTAAAGGTTTGTATATACTAATAGATTGGAAATCGGTTTGAGAAAACGAGCTTTGTAATAAAATAGTGTTGAAATCCTTTGAAGAAAGAGTTTTGATATTTACTACTAGTATAGGAAGCCTTTATATTTTTAAAGTGATAAATCACAAAGAAGATTGTAGAAACAATCGGGCATAAAAATTCACATTCGAAGACGTGAATAAAATCCAAAGAAATCGATATAAAATCCATCAAAGTGGATATATCTAAAATTCCTAAAGAAAAGGTCATCAAAGTCGATAGTAAATGACAACAACAAAAGGGAGACAACACGAATCGATTAAAGTTGGATATTCAAACGGATTAGCAAAATAGGCTAATCTGGCAAAAATCATCAGGTCGGTCGACCGGACTCCCTGAGTCGGTCGACCGAACCAAAGGTTGGAAACCTCTCGGGACAGCAGGTCGGTCGACCGAACCCTGTACTCGGTCGGCCAAACCTTAAAACAGAAAGTGCTTATGCACTTGGAAGCAGGTCGGTCGACCGGACCAGAGTGGTCGGTCGACCGAGCCTGTTTCCAGCCTCATCCATGCCTATTACAAATGAGGTTCAATCTTGACCAAAATTGCATTCGCACGAGCAACGACGCTAAGGGTTTATGCCAATTGACTACCTGGCCCTATAAGCTCTTCGATGCATCGCCAAAAACATGTTCAAACATCAAAGTTAGGATTTTTAACGAATTGAACTCAAAACACTAAAAATTGGAATATTCACAAAAGCAATCCAAATCAAAATCAAATGCATATGAATAAGTGTTAGGAATTCATACCTAACAATAGAAGAGAATTATAAGCATAGATGTGAGATTAAAAATCTCACCTTTGAACTAAAATTTATGAAGATGAAGCTTGAAAGCAAATGGAAATCAACCACACTTCAATCTCACACTAGAAGCTTGGATCAAAGCTTAAAAGAAGAACATTCCCTAAGTTAGGTTTAGGAAATTTCAGAAATTCAAAGAGAGAATGAGTTGGAGAAGAAGAAGAGGAAGCTTACCAATGGGTTCTCTTTGATTTTGGAGCAAGAACTTGGATTTTGCTATGGAACTAGGGCTTGGAGTTTCTAATTCCCTTTCCTCTCCACCATTTTCAGTTGAAGCTTGAGTTTGAGGAGTTAGAATGAAGTAATGAAGAGGAGAGGGGGATTGGAACTGAGTTAGTAAGTGGTTAATTGGCTCAGCCCAAACCGAAGCCCAAAGCAAAAAGTAGCAAAAATCAACTTTCTCCAAACATATCGAAGCTTATACTCAAAAAGGTCGCAAACGGAATTTTGAACTCAATGGAAGTGGTCTCGAGTCCTAATTCGACTGTTTGCAAAAAGTAGCTTTTCGGACCAAAATCCGACGAACAATAAAATATTTAAATAAAATATTTAAACATTAAATCGATAAATATGCGGGTTGTTACACTTATTATTCACTCTTTCCGTTATTTCACAAATCATCATAAAGTAACAGTTAATTAATTTTCTTGAAATTGGAAATTCATTCAAATTCATAAATTATTAACTTTAAATAACTCTGTTACGTTTCCTCTCAGTTATTTTCATTATTGCATCACAACTTTTATTAAAAATTCACAATTTTTTTATTTTCTTCAATTTTAACTTTTCAAAATCTCACTAAATTTAACAATTTCAATTATTGAAAATTTACGGGTCGTTACATTCAAACTGCTTAAAATCACAATACTTAGGAATCATAGCATTTTCGGAATGTAATGCTTTCTACTTTAACATTTTATATAACCAAAGTATTTATATACTTACAAAGTTTAACATGGTTATTTTATCATAGCCTTATAGTGAAATAAACTTTGTTACTGTAATATACAATTTAAAGCTGAAATTCTTATGTTAAGTTAAAAGTACCTTATTAACTTACATTATTATTACAATAAAAAACTTTATTATTTAATCATTTAAAATATGCCATTTACACTAATTACAACTTACATACCAAATGTACGTTTTAATTTACATTTATTACAATAAAGAGCATTTATCATTTTAATCAATATTACACTAATTAAAGCTTACATTATCAAATGTACATTTTAATTTACATGTCGATTACAGTAAAGAGCATTTATTAATTTAATCAATACTGCACTAATTAAAACTTTACATGTTTCTTGCATTAATTAAAAAATTTACATGTTCTTTCATTAATTAGGACTTTACATGTTTCTTGCATTAATTAAAAACTTTACACGTTTCTTTCATTAATTAAAACTTAACATGTTCTCTCATTAATTTGGACTGTACACGTTTCTTCCGTTAATTAAAACTTTTACATGTTTCTTGCATTAATTAGAAACATTACATGTTCTCTCATTAATTAGGTCTTTACACGTTTCTTTCATTAATTATATCTTCACATGTTTCTTGCATTAATTAAAAACTTTACATGTTCTCTCATTAATTCAGACTTTACACATTTCTTTCATTAATTAAAACTTTACATGTTTCTTGCATTAATTAAAAATTGTATTTCATTTTCTCAATTCAAAACACATCATTTATTATACAACCATACTCATCTCAAAACTAAAGATTGATTGCAATTATCAGGTTAGATTTTAAAATTCCATTTTAATCAACTTTAATTATTAAATTATTTATCACAAATAAAAATCTTTAAATTGCTATTTAAAACCAAATAAAGATTTTTAAATTACACTTTAAACCAATTATCATCTTATAACATTTTAACTTATAAAAACCGATATGTCTTTATATTTCAAATCTTTAAATCAAATTTTAAGTTAAAATTCCATATATTCCCAAATTCCAAAATACTTAATAAATTTTTAGGAAAATATTACTTTAAAAATATTAACCATGGGCCTATATAATTCTTTCTAACCTAGGCCAAGTGATACAGATATGTACCATTTCAATTTGTAATTTAAAAAGAAAAATCCGAGTTCTATCATTTCAAACCCTCAATCCCAAGAAAAATTAATACAACAAAAATCAATAAAAATCACTCGAGCCTATCATTTCAGCCCATAGTGATTTTCCTTATCCTAAAGTCTGTTCGGGTATATATCATTTCAATCCATAGTAATAGGAAACTTGCAGTAAATAGGAAATAAATATAACAATATAGCATATAATATCATAACAGATGATGTAACAAATATATAAACAGCATTTAACATCATATAATCAATCACAGCATGTACGAACATAGCATAATAATTTCTACAATTCACTTGTCATCATTTCTTAATTATAAAAGTACGCTGTCTAGAGTGAAAAATCTCACCTTTTAGAAAGCTAGAATCAAAATTAAACACACATCCAAACTCTGCAAAGCATGAAAAGGCATGACAAAGCAGACTATATTTTTTGAGTGGATGAAGAGTCAAATCCGAACTTGTAAACAACACAATACATAACATATATAAGCAATGATTCAATACAAAATAATATAGATAAAAACAATGAAAAGATAGAAAATAAAATGACCTAACCTTGATAAATCAAAGCAAGATGATCAATACACGACTTGGTTAAGGTTTGTTATCAACTTTGGTGATGTGTGCTTCCATAGTGGTCATGGCTAGGCTTTGATGGTAAGGAGAAGGTGGTGTGGTCGGTAATAGGTGGAGACCAAGCCATGCTTGAAGAAGAACAAAAGAAAAGGGAAAATAAAATAAAAAAAGAAGAAGAGGAAGCCATGGAAAAATTAGAGCTTGTTGTATTTTTTTTCTTCACGCAAATGATAATAAGTTTTGAGAATTGTTTGTGCGTGAGTTATCAAAAGAAATACACGGCTAAAGATGGAAGAAAAAAAAGAAATGGCTAAGGAGGAGTAAATGATAGGAAACAAAAAGACATAAGCTAAGGAGAAATAAACTTGCATATATTTTATTCTTATATACAAATGAATATGAGAAGTGGGAAATAAATTTTTATACGTGAATTGATAAATTTTCCCATGGCTAATAGATGGAGTGGTTTGGAAGGCATGTAAAGAAGTAAATGCTAGGAAGCGGAAAAGAAATAATTAAGGAGAAAGGAACGTATATATTTATTCTTAATTTCAAATGAAAATGAGGAGTTTGAAATGAGAAATAAATCTTCTTGCACGTGATTTGTGGAATGGTTTCTCACAGAAAGAAAAAAATATACACGGCTATGGTAGATAATTAAATAGATAGGTAAATAAAAGGCAAGAAATAAAGAAAATGTAACCTATGCCTAATTAAACAAAGTAACGTATGTCTAATTAATTTGTTTCCAAGCCATTAAATAAAAGAATATACACAAATAAACTCCAATAAATACAATAAAAGCCTAGACAAAGAAAAATAGAAAGATAAAATAGGGATGGATATAGGAAAAATATAAAATATGTATATAATAAAATTACATAAATTTATTGCCTGTAAAACACTGTAATTTATCCAATTTAAAAAGTATAAGTTTTAAATTCCCAATAAATCCATATTCTTAATTCCATCTAGTTATTCAATCCATTTCATTATACAGTATAATTATCATGGTTTATACCATAGTGCATTAATATTCCTATTTTATCTTAATTTCAAATAATGTAATATTTAATTTCATTTACTATAATAGATCCAATTATTAGAGATTGAATTTCAATACATAAATTTGATTCAGTTCCAAATCTTTTTATTAAATCCATTACTACTCTACAAACCTAGTTAACCATTCATTCTATAATATACTCCAATTTAACAACTTTTAGACATTTTATTACATTTCACATTAATGTAACTTTTGTTTATATTTATTAAAAGTTGACTTCTCATTTCAATTTAATGACTAAATAAACATGTAACACATAATAATTGTCACTGTTTACTTTTAACTACATTTATAAGTTTATTATCTACAGTCCAAAGTTATAATTACTTACAGGACCACGGTCTTACTCAATTCCCATTCATTACATTATACCTCATTCATAAATTCAACATTTACGTTATTTCAATTTATTGTAATCTCCTTAATCTATCAATAATTTAGCTTAATTTACATTCTCTACCATTCAAATTGGTTATTACATCCACATTAAATAACCGATTTCTATTTATTTTAATATTTTAATTACAAAAATCTTATTAAATCATCTATTTTTAATTATCAAAATTTACGGATTGTTACACTCTCACCTACTCCAAACTTTTCGTCCCCGAAAAGGAAAAAGAAGGGCAAAGAAAGAATTAAGTAAACAATACATCTTATTCAAAAACAGTAACTTTATAAACAAATAATTTTTAAAAAATTAATTAATTTGATTAAAATATACCAATTTATTTAAAAATTCCTCTAACACCATTTATACTGTATATTATTCAATTAACCTTTTTATTCTATTTACCTCTATTAATCTTTTATAACTAAAATTTAAGTGTATAACATTTATTATAATCACTCGAATTTTATATGTAAAATCTTTTTATATTGTATATTATCCAATTACATATTTAACTTCTGAATAATTTAGATAAGTTATATTGGAATGCAATAGAATATTATACAAATCAAACTTTTTAATTCAATTATCTCAAGCTTAAATATTTATTCAAAATTTTTATTCTCTTTTACAATTGAAATCATCCTTAAGATAAAATTGAAGAATCAAATTTCCGATTAACTTCAACAATTTTAGAGGTACATAAATATATATACTAAATATATATCAAATCAACTTTGAAATCATATACCAATATATGTATTGTAAATCAAGTCATATTTTTTTGAATTTCAAATCAATTTAATTCTCCAAAGCAAAACTGTAGTAAAACTACAGGATAGTCTCTTCACTTCGAAACTAGAAAATGAATGTCGATGATGCTGCAGTCATCAACGAAATTATTTTCCAGCGACAAAGAGAAGAGCACTGCCTTAAAACTTTAAAATTATTTGAAAACGATTTCTATTCGAAAACTACTTCAAATAATATATCTTTTAAAACTTTAAAACCAAAGTTCAAAATAATAGAAAATTAAATCTCAAATTCTTGATTTAAATTCATTTTAATTTCTAAATTAATTTATAACCATGTTTTATAGTTCAATTATTTATATATGAAACAAAAGCTAATGGTTACAAACTATATACAAACTCAAATATTATTTCTAAAAATCCAATTCAGTTAACTACCAAAATTCAGAAAGTTATACTTATATATACTATAATTATGCAAAATTTATTTAATTTACTAAATTTGAAAACTATGTTATGTCGGTTTGCTCTATTCAAGTGTTTTGGAGATGCTATCGATAACGTTGATCAAATGAATCGTTCGGAAACCCAGATCAACACAAACAACTCAAACAACACAATATATAAAACATTTTAAATATAGATTTACAAATACACTACACCGGAATAGATTTTTTCAAAGTAAGGATAGAGATTCAAATTTGATTATCCTCAAATCAAAGAAAGGATAAGTTGGAACAAAAGATACGATGATTAACTAACTAAATAAGGAAACGGACCAGCTTATATAAATCTCGGGCAACCTTAACCGGGTCAACCGTGACTCCAAGAATTAGATCTTTGTGGAGTTCTGAGGCAAATTTTCATTCGATCTCAAGAGATAGAATTGGGGATAACAAGAGATACTAGCATCTAAACTGAGGATTTAGAAATCTCCAGTAAATCAAGGACTATTGTAAAGGAGTTTTACCCACTTTACAAGCCATTCGAAGTGGAGTTTTGGGATACTCCAGAATCAAAAGAAGATGAATAGTGAGGGACAAAAATGAATTTCGAAACTGAGGGAACGTTACAAAATTCAAAGGAAATCGAGTGAAAAAGAAAAGATTCAAGCTCGAACAAAAGTGATATTGTAAATAAATTTACCATATATGCTATGTTTTGCCTAGAGCCAAAGCTCTGATACCAAATATAACGACCCGGTATTTTCTGCCATTTGCATCCTCACATGTCGGACTTGAATTGTTCAAAATACCGAATTGTAATTTAAATTTGGCGAAACACAACATAAACAGTAAATAAATACTTACAAATCACAAACACAGAGTAATAAAATGCAGCGAAAGTAAAGAAATAGTAGTTCACGAAGCTACTATATAAATATACATCAGAGGTAATTAAGATAAAATAGAAGTCTCAATATGATATCAAGTACAAACATAATCCATCATTGGACTCAACTGAATAACCGAAATCAACTGGATAACTGAAAGCAAAATAGATAACTAGGTTTCCATGTGAAGCTCCAACTCTAGAGGTGAGTCTCTAATGCAATATCACTCAGTCTGACCCGTGCGTAAAGCAAAACACAAAACACTCGAGTCAGGGCATAAATAATTATACAATGTAAACCAACTACAGTGAACTATAATAGAAAGGTACAAGTAACTTAAAGGATGCTTGGGACCGCCCATCCTCTAAGGATCTGTTAAACTATTTACTATGCAGTAATATTTTTCTATTGTAATAATGTCTATAGTAAAATAAACTTACGTTAAATAGCGTTAAGGGGTTACCCATATAGCACTTAACACGTAATAGTGCATGTAGTCTATACAGTACCGTAATACCTCCTGATCGGGAGGCTACCAGAGGATACTCCATAGGTACGACACAAATCAAACTCTTACAAGGCGCGCTAGGGTAGGTGACACGGCACAACTAGGCAATGCCATGGTAGATATACCAATTACGCTTCCGGCCTAGTGGTAATGCATAGCCGCAGCTACCGCCCACCTCAAGCTACACCCCCAAATCAAAAAAATCAAAAGTGGCCACCGAATCAATCCAAAAGTCAAAGTATAATATCGAAGGGATGTGTCCGATCAAAGGTGCTACCTCATTAGCCCGTCAATCGCTCATGTTTTAGCCACCTTATGCCAACTACAGGAGTCGGGTCCACGTATATACCTCACAAGAACGCCGCCACCATCCTACTTCATTCTGGAATCTCCACCGCATACACGGTTGTTAAAGTGGTTTTCGAAATCGACAGAGAGTATGCCCATATCCAATTCCGGTCTCTTAACAACCAACAGTTATTATAACCCATGGATATTTCTTTCAAAATCATTTAAACTTTAAAATCAAAATATCATATCCATTTCAAAACTAAATATTATATTATTTCCTTTCAAAATCAAATCAATATATCATTTCCCATTTCAAAAACCAAAGTAATAATATATCCTTTAAATTCCAAAGACCAAACCAATATATCATTTAAATAAAACCCAAGTTTCCAAATCACTGAATATTCCTTCAATTTATGTGACGACCCTGACTCGGCCTTTGAAAATCGGCATCCGAATACGACACTCGTATCCAAATGCCGCAGATCCAAATGTCGAATCTGGTTCGCCGGAGCTTATAACACATCAAGTATAACAACACAGCGAAAGAAAAATAAATGAATATTATATACAACTCCAATGAATACAATATCCAATGATATACAACAATAATATCAATATGATACAAGAAATATCAGAGACAATAAACAACAGTGGAAAACGAATCGAAAAAGAGGTAACTCCAATATCAAACTGCGACTCCAATCCAATGATCCAAAGCCACTAGCTCGAACCACCATCATGTTGCACAAAGATAAGCAAGTCTCATCCATGAATCCAACGACTCTAATATCCAAGATCTCCACAGAATACCAAAGAGAAAGCCGAAAGCTACCGAACCGGTATCTATATCTACTATCTGAAAAAACCAACTCTAGACTTACCATGTGGAAAATTATGGGCACCCAGAGTTTGGGAAGGGAACAATAAACTCCGGGTCAGTCATGAGACTGGTATGAGCAAACAAAAACAGTTTATCTTTTAGAACAAACAAAAGAATTTAAATTGAAATCAGCAATGCTTTTTGGAAAATGAAACTACTATAAGGCCTCTTGCCACACACACCATGCAAACGCAGAATTGGAGGAGATTTCTCCTTATGTTAGTCAAACATGCTTGATACGCGAAAACCATTTGAGATTATTATTAGTACATAGTGGAAAACATTTCGAAAGTATAATACTAATTTTAGCCAGCATACAACATTTCGTCGTATGCCTACTATAGCTACCATGTTCAATAACAGGTTACCGCCACATTCCATGGAAGGTTATACAACTAAAACCGTACTGGGCGAGTATTGTTTCTTTGGGTCTTCCAACAAATGGTCAGGCCAAGGAGCTTCCCATTGCCACATGGGTACACCTTTAGAGGGACGCCCCGAGAACCTACCCGGCTCTCTGCTAACACAAGGCCGGCTACCCCCTTCCCGGGGAATAAAACCTAAGATATACCACCCCCGGTCCTTTGGGACCTTTAACCGAGGATCCTCAATACCAACAACATCACACAGTAATAATAAATATACTACAGTGCCCACATGAGTAAGTATCTGGGCTCCATACCATGATACTACCCTTTTCCAGAAGGAATGGTCATACCCTAGGGGAGCTACCCCTGAAACCTTGCCGCATCTTTCCTGTTTCGACCGTTACCAGTTTGTTAGGCTCGATGAGGTTTCGTCCACAAAGCTAGCTTTTCACAAAAGCGATGCTTTGATCAACAAATGATCAGTAGCACTTCGTACGCCACATTACCAAATTGGGAATGTATCACTAGTAACCATCAACTATATAACCTCTGAGCTCGTACGTCTCAGAGAATGGTGTTAAGCTAAGGGAATAAATCTCCACCACCAAACAGAAATGTATTTGATAGAAACCAGCTTTACATCTCAAAGTGTAACGTCAGACACACATCCATAGAAGTCTGTTCCGGGTTCGAACAGAAACGAAGGCATTTACAAAGAAGCCCTTGCACTTCCAAATAATTCCTAATCACGTCTGGACTTCCCATCACAATGGGTGCTCAAATCTCTATACCGGTGATCAGCCGATGCAGAGACATTCGACAAGAAATCCTTTCGTTTTCGAAAATATCTGGTCTTCACCACCGGTCTTCAATTTCTCTCCATATACGTCGTATCATTATCCGGAATGGGTTATACGAAATAAGGTCCTCTCCGGCTAAACCGAATAATGAGCGCAATATTTAAAAACATACGGATATGGGATCTTAGTTAAGTCACAACTTATTACCCAAAACTTTTCTTTCAAATGGTTAAACAAATTACCATTTACAAATCTTTTTGAACAAAAGTTTCACTTCGCAAAGTTTACAAAGTTCACAAAGTTTACCAATGTTTCACAAAGATTCATTAATATCTTTCCAATTCAAATCCTTTATACAAAAGATACGCTTTTCAGATCCCTTTTCAACTTGAAAATAAACTTCACCAATCTTTAACAAAGATTTATTCATAGCCTTTCAAAACGATTTTATTTCAAATTGGATTAATTCATCCGGTCTTTAAATCAAAGACTCATTTCATAGCTTTCAAAACGATTTCCAAAGATTCCTTCATAATTTTCAAAACAAGTCCCGTTTCAATTTTTTATATATATAAAACATACACCATTTAAAAAATTTCTTCAATTTCAAAATAGGGTTCGACTATCTTTCACAAGAATTCAATTATAGCTTCCAAAACCATTCCATTTCAAATTTGAAATCTTTTCATCATAATTTTGGAAATTCTTTCCTTATATAAAAGCTATTATTATTTGAACCCACTTGTTTCCATTTCGGATAACCCGATTTTATTTGCACGAGTTAAGGCCTTTCAAATATAAACTTGGGTTAAATTTCAAATTCTCAAAACCATACTTTTAAAATGGTTTAAAAAAACATATCAATACATTTATAGCTTGTATAACCTTTTTATGTCATAAATACCAAATATAGAATTCAATTTCAGATATTAAGTTCAAATTTAAATCAAATTATTCAAATTTCAAATCTTTATTAAGTTATTCAAAATAACTTTCATTTTTAAAACACCTTTTCAAAGTTTTTCACTTTAAATCCAATCCATTTCCAAAACCATTTGAATTTAAAATTCAAATTTAAAACTATTTTAAAAATTTGTGACTTAACCGATTTCCACATGCAATCCATATTTGTGTGTGTAGGGTGTAGTCCAGGGGTTTTACACAATAGTGCAACATCATTCAGTCATCACAAATTGCAATCACAACAATATCGATAAGCGGTATATCCTATAATGCTTATCCATACACACGGAATCACAGATAGAAAATATGAATGCATTATAAATAAATAAATTACATTCATCACAGCTTGAATTAAAAAAATTCAAATCACAAGGCATCACACAACAGAGATGACAAAACAATTCACAGCATTCGATAGAAGACAATCATCCATAATAAGGTTAATTGATCATTTGGTTAATTAAAACCAAATTAATCACTAATTCTGGTTTATTAACATTAATTAGTTTCAGTTTATGTCAATTAATTATCCTTTAATTATTTATTAATTAACCTTAATTAATGAATTAATTAACCTTTAATTATTAAAGAATTAGTCTTAATTAATTACCCTTAATTGATTATCCTTAATTTATCCTAATTAATTTAAAATAAGTAATTATCCTTAATTGCTTAATTAACTTTTACCATTAATTAATTAATTATTCTTATTTATTGATTAATTACCCTTTAATAATAAATTAATTCAATCTTTAGTTATTAATTAATCAACCTTAATTAATAAATTAATCAACCTTAATTAATGAATTAGTCAATCTTAATCACTAAGTAATTAATCCTTAATTTCAAATTAATTAATCATTTAATCATTAATTAATTATCTTAATCGATCTCAAATCAACCTTTGATTAACGATAAATTACGAATTAATTAATCTTAAATTAAAAATTAATTGACCTTAATTCAATTTAATTAATTAACCTTAATTTTTCTTTAAGTAATTATCCTTTAATCATCTTCCTTAATCAATTCTTAAATCTAGCAATTTATTAACCTTTATTAATTAAAGACAAACCATTGGTCTTAATCAATTTCTTTAATTTTTTTTTTACTTCTAATAATAAACCTTAAAACCCTTAAGTTAATTAATAAATTAAAAACGTTATTTAAAATAAGCCATTAATCTTCTTAAAATATTATGACCCACTTAATTCCATTACTAAGTTTAAAATAAACTTTAAACAAAGGTTATACGTATCTCAAATACCTTTAAACTAAGTTAGTTTAAAATAATTTTATTTAAAACCTTTTAACCAATTTAAACTTATCTTAAAACTTTAAAACTTGACGCATACTTACCATTTGAAAGCTTGTTTTTATATTTTCTTTTACCATTCATTTATTTCCCAAAATTTTATTTAAATTTTAAACTGTTACCAAACTTTGCAAACTACCCGAGCACCACGCTAATTTTCTCGAGCCAGAAACCCATCTTCCTGAAGTTAAAACTGAGACGACTCGTCTTCTTCCCTATTTTTTTCCTAACATGTTTAAATTTGTAAATCAGCGGTAGTTAAACACTCACGAACTCGAAGTGGAACCCGAGCATCAACCCTTGTCGAACCATCATCTACCCGAGAAATTCCCTTAGAATACTTCATCTTCCCCAAATCGCAAAAAAATCTGGACACCACCATGGCCCGTGCACGTGTAAACTTGATCGAGTTGTCGTCGACCATTCCCAGAACCTCCGGCACGTTGCCAACAACATCTATGACAAACCCAAACATCAAATTCGACGACATATTCATGAATTCAAAATCGAGCTATCGAGCTCAACCTGGAAACCAAACAAGTTGCCTAAATCAATAACGTGCCGACGATCTCGACCTCTGGTCACCCTGCCTTCAAGCCCAAACCCTCTCAACTCATCCACGAAGCTTCTCCCCTGGGTGCGATCGGTCCAAATCTCTCGATGACGTCGCAGTGACCACATGAACTCCATAAAAAAAAAGCTCGTCGAACCCTAGTTCGACGTTGTGGCAACGCCACGGCGGGGGTAAAATGGCATCACCATTTTTCTAATGATTCCCACGATCTACCCTACCTCCAGGCCCAATCCCGATGACACCAACCATCTCGTTCGCTAGAATTAGCCCAAAATACCATTTCCGTTTAACTCAAGAATTCAAAGGATTTTCAAATTTAAAAATCTTGATTTTATTATCTAAATTCATATTTTCGCAATACTAATCAAATCGTATAATTAAAACACACCACTATGAACACAAATTTTTAGTTATTTTTGATTTTATACTGTAAATCCCAATTTCCAGAGAACTGCTTAATAATCCTACTTGTTTTTATTTTAAAAAATTGAATTACATAGTTCTCATCACTTTTCCTTCAGATATCGAAGCCTAAATCATTTTATATTTTGAGGTATGTTTTTCTATATGAATCATACTTGCTTGAAAACAACAGAGGTGCATATATATATATATATATATATATATATATATATATATATATAGCACAGACATGCACAACTCAATTCACGCACTGAAGCCATATGAACTTGTAGATATATTCACTCACATTCAGATAATATTCCAAATCTTTATCATCAAGAAAATCTGGTCTAAAAGATAAAGTTTTCTCACCTTGCTTTGAAATACAGAGGACAAGATTTTTTAATCCTGAACTTTCATGCTTGATTGCAGATTTTATTTCACATGCTTGAACTTGCTGAATTACTTTCAGACTCCTGATTTTTTTGTTCTTTTGATCTTTCTTCTTTGTTTTGTCTGTTGCACTGCTTCAGATCTTTGCTTTGCAAACAGATTTGGCTTCAAGATTGAGCTTTACCTTAGCTATAGTTGAATTTGGAAATCCGGTTTATAATGTTCTTTTCTAATTTCCATCATTTCAGATTCAAAGTTGCTTTGTTTTCCAGATCTTTGAAATACTTCTGGGTATTGAATCAGGTTTTGATTTTTTTTCTCTTGTTTTCATCTGGTTTTGAGAATGCTAAAGTTTTGATTTCCTGGTTTGCTACCTTCATTTCTTAGGTTTTTGTTAGGGGAAAAATGAAGAGATTAAAAAAAAAGTGGTTTGCAAATTTTCTTTCCTACATATTGTTTGTGTAATTAAATTTTCAAAAGAAAAATTAATTCCTTTGCCACTTGTAAAGTTTCAAGTTACACTTGTCAATTAATTTTGAAAATCTTTACGCTTGTTATTTACTTGAGAAATCCTTTTACAAATGTTTAAAACCATGCACTTGTACATTTATTTTAACACTTGTTAAATTCATCTCTTACACTTGTTATCATATAAGTATTTTATGTTTTTAACCTTGTTTAAAATTAATTTACAACTTTGTTTAAATCCTTGTATACTTTATGTTTTACATATTTATATCTTTGTGCATTTATGTTTTATATCCTTGTCTTGAATTTATTTTTATAAACTTTGTTTTGGCCCTTTAGTTCATACATTTACAACTTAGTTCATAGAAATTTTTAAAAGAAAGAACTTTAAATCTTTTTTTGTTAAACTTAGATATTGTATATATATATACACATATAAATTATACTTACATAATCTTTCAAAAGAAATTTATTTAAAATAAAATTATACATTGATAAATAAACACATATATCTAAAGCTTTCATAATTTCTAGTTTACATTTTGTCTTGTACTTATACAATTTTATAACAATGATTTGAAATCAAATTATTCATTACTAACTATTAACAATATATATTAGTTGCTTGAAACATAAAAGATAAGTAAATCCAACACTAATTTCAAGATATTCATCTATATCAAACTAAAACTATCACTTTCATATCATAATGTGTATGTATACATATATTAGAATTTAATTTTACTATATTAATCTCAAATATAACTTTTTATGTTTAAATCCTTTTAGTTAATTTACTTATAAATTTTTTTTTAAACCTTATTTTATTTTTAATTTACAGATCATGTTTTAGCCCTTATTTGATTTCAATTTATAAAACATATTTATCTATTTTATTTCCTTACACTCAATATATATACAAATTTAGTTCAAACAAATTTAAAAGAAGGTATGTAAACTCTTAATTTAATCCTTATTGATTTTCAAGAGATATGTGTATTAAATAATATGAAATTTAGTTTTAAACAACTCTTACTATATAAATTTAAAAATATAACTTTCCAATATATCATATATTAGAAAATAATTTTATCCATCTCAAAACTTAGAGTATTCAAATCAAATTCAAATTAATAAATACTTATATTATTTTACCAATAACTTCAATCCAAAATTCTATTTAAAGTACATGTTTTTATTTGTTCTGGAAATTTCATATATTTTACCAATAATTTCATAATTTAATTCCAAAAATTAAATTAATTGTCAAATTAAACTTGTTCAAAATTCCGGGATGTTACAGATTTCCCCCCTTAGGAAATTTCGTCCCCGAAATTTGAAAGCAGGGAGACAACAAAGGATGGATACATAAAGACAGAAAGATAGTTTCCAAATCAAACTGGGTATTTATTCTATATTTGGCTTACCAAATCAGAATATCAACAATAGATACGAGAACAAACTCATTTAACGTTCCACGAAATACTCGGGTCATTCGGTCTACGAATATGCAGGTGATTGGCTTGTTCGAAGGGATAACTTAACCATTTGTAGAATATATCAGGACCCAACAGAATAAACAGATATATAGATGCAATCCCAAAACTTTTAGTTTAAACAACAAAAATATATCTATCAACCATAGCAACCAAACCAAACAATTCATCCAAACAAACAATTCTGACCCATCTGGAATTTGTGTTCCATGCAAATATATCAAAGTTTCTTCTTAGAGCTGGCAGGAACCATCAAAGAATTGAAAAGACGAATTAAAAGAGATTGATAGAAAAAGTTGTTTCCACTGTTACATGGTATTGACCATTTATAGTGGTATTCCCCTTTCTCCTATCTCGTCCTCTTCTTGCGCTCATACTCACTATCAATGGATAGTAAGAGAATTTACTAAGGCATTCAGATGGATATCTTAGGGATACTCATCCTAGGGTATACTTCACCTCATCTCTAATGAGCTACTCGATGTGTTATACTCCTGAGCTAAAGTTCAACCTTCAGCTCTGATACTGTAACAACCCTAGATTTTTGCATATAATTTAATTTTGACTTTATTTTATTTTGAAATTATTTTAAACTTGTTTATTTCAAACATTTCATTTTTAAATATAAATTTTGATTATTATATGAATTATAATTTCAAACTGGTATAAATTGAATATTTTCCTTAAAAGTGGATCTGTATTCAAAACTGGTCAAACTTTGACTTTTAAATTTTAAATTTAAATATTTTAATTCTTGAATTTTATCTTTTGTTATGAAAATAGATTTAATATCATGAGTACTGCTTTTCATTTCGTTGAAATTGGATTTAAATTGTGAAAGTTATACCCTTTATAATATTGTGTGTCTATAGGGTTATTTAACAATATTCTTTGTTTTAATTTATATAAATGATATTTTTACTTGATATTTCTTATTCTAATTTGTACATTTATGTTATGTTATGTATATTTTGACTTTTAAATATTTTTAAAGTGATGTTTGAATTTTTTCAGAGCTTACTGAATTTCTATTTTTAAAGCCTAGTTTCTATTTTCTTTGTTATTTTCTTCATTTAAATTATATTTAATTAAAATTTATTTATTAATTTTTTTTGAACGCATTTTTTTTGTGCTCTTATCTTTGTTATAAATATTTTTCAAGTATTTAAAAATTTTCCAAAGCTCATTGAATTTGTTTTAAATTTTTAAAGCCTAGTTTGCATTTTTAAGCCATTTTCTTAATTTAAATTCTATTTAATTAAAATTTAATTATTTATTTTATATATTTATTTTTATTTCTGACTTGTTATCTTTATTTATCAGTTTTTATATGTATTTATAAATTTTAAATATATATAAAAGAAATTCGAAGAGTTTTGTGACTCTTTAGCTGCTTGTGACTCTTTGCTTTCCACCTCTTCATTTTCCAACCTCTTGTATTCATATTCTTTAGCCGACCTTAACTTTTCTTCAGCCGCTTCTTTTTTTTCATTTTTCACATATGAAAAAGCTTATCATCTCTGAAAAGTTCGGCCTCCCATCATCTCTCAAAGCTTTGGTAAATTCATTTCTCTTTTTCATTATTTTCCTCTTATTTATGTTTTTTTGGGCAAAGCCGACGGGGTTAAATGGACCCCTACCATTTTATTGCTGCACCAAGAGGGGAAAGAGAAACAAGACCAAAGCTTGAAAGAATACATAGAAACAAAGTGCAACAAAAACCGGGAGAACAAAGAAAACACAACACAAAAAAAAGAGAACAAGGTTAACCAAAGATGCCAGGGTCAAACGCAAAAGATACAAGACACAAGTCACGTTTATTTTCCAGCGTCATATGCTTTTCGAATTGTTCACCAGACATTCCTCTTATTTATTTTGTTTTCACTTGCTTGCTTCACCTTTGTAGCTTAGCCCCTTGCTCCTCCTTCACTGTGGCTGCCACCACCTAAGCCAGCCTCCACCACCTCCTCTACAGCCCCAAGCTGCTGGCCATGCACTCATGTGACCAAATCCAACAATATCTACACAAACTTCACCTATATGCACCATAGCCAATCACCTATGCCTTCATCACCTTCAACCACACTTTGGCTTCCACCTACTCCACCTCTACCACCCATTGCCACACCATCCTCCAGCCCACTATAGACCTGGCCATGGTTGTCCTTCCTTAGGTCGTGACCTTAGTTGCATTGAATTCATGTTATTTTTCCTTGTAGATGAAATCCATGCACCTATCTCTTTGTATCACCTTTTCCCCATCACCATAAATGTTTGGCCGACCCTATTCAACCCAAAACCAAATCAAAATCCACTCCTTAGCCATGTGTTTCTGACCTATAGCTGAAGCATAGTTGGTTGAAAGACAGTGCAAACATTTTGGGCTTTGTTTTATGCATTGATTCCTAACATTGTTTTGTCGTATTTTGAGTTGAAATCTTATGTGTGTTATATTGTCTTGTTGAATGTGTTCAAGGCTATTAATCTTTGGCTCTTCACTCTCAAATCATATTCATGCTATCGTGCCTCTGAATATCTCAGTTTGTGTGTTTCAGTTGTCGTCCCTAGCTTATACTGTGAGTAATTCTCACCAGACGATTTGTACTTATATAACTAGTAAACTAACCCCTTTTGAATCTGTAAAATGCATTATCATGTTACACCTGCTATATTATGATCATATGATGTTCACCCATGATTAAAAACCTGTTATATCATATGATACTATTATATTATGCTGTTCTGTTATTTTTATCAGTTTATCACACTGCAAGTTACCTTTAGATTAGAATCACTATGGGTCGAAATGATACATACCCGAACGGACTTTAGAATAAGGGAAAATCGTTATGGGCTTAAATGATAGGCCTGAATGATTTTCAATTATTTTCATTTACTTGGTACTGCAGGTTTGAATGATAAAACCCAGATTTTCTTTGTAAATTACGGGTTGAAATGATATATTACCCATATCACTTTGCCTAGGCTAGAAAATTATATACAGACCCGTAGTTAAAATATATTTTTCTAAAATTTTAAAAAATATGTTTGAAATGTAAATATTATAATATTTTGATTTAAAACATAAATAAAAATGATTTTTGTAAAGTATTATTGATTTTTTGGAAATTTATAAGTTAAATAAATTATGAAAAGGTTAGAAAATTTGAATGTAAGAGTTTGTGGAAATTTTGATTTAATTATAATTGGAAATTAAATTAAATATGCAATTATGATAAATTTGTGATAATTTGAATATAAAATGAATTTAAAGTGATTTTATAATATATTAATGATTTTTGAATAAAGAAATGAATGATTATTTAAGTTGAAAATTTTGAAATATAACCAAAATGGGAATTTGTGAATTTGGCTTAAAAGTGAATTTCAAGTTAAGTAAATAAAATTGAAATTAAGTTATATTTTGAAATTTTAAACTTAAATATTAAGTTGAAATTCAATTCGATGAATTTAAAATTTAACGTTGAAATTTAATAAGTGAATTATTATTAAATCTTGATTTTTGAATGGAAACATAACTTTAAAAAATCATGAACTTAATGGAAATCTAATGATGTTTATAAATGTGAAATATATGATTTTATAAGTTAAAAATGTTTTAAATAAAAATAAAATTGGTTGTGAAATTATATTGAATATTTGAAGTTAATTAACTGCATTTTGAAATGCTATTAATTGTAATGTAAATGATATTACAGCATTTGTAAATGCTGCTGTTGATGATAATGAACTAAAGAGCTAAATTGAATTAAAGGCTATTACAGCAATTTATGTAAGTGCTATATTTATTGAATTTAACTAAGTTTATTTGAAATTTAAGTAAACCCTATTACAGCATTTTAAAAATGCTGTCTTTTGTTAAAGTGAACTGTTTTGAATGTAACTTTCCGTAGCATTTTCTAAATGCTACGAAAAGTGAATTTTCACTGTTTTGATAAATTTAAGTGAATAAATGAACTTTGAAAGTTGAAATTTTGGAAATTTAATAATTTAATTATTAAATATAATAACTTCATTTTAATGATTAAAAATGATTTTTGAAATATAAACTGTTTTGACATGTGAACTGAAATGGTATTTTAAATTGAATGAAATAAATAACGATTTGAAATGAAGTTTTGTAAAGATATGGTATTTTAATATATTGAAATGATTTGAAATGAAGTTTTGTAAAGATATGATATTTTGATATATTGAAATGATTTGAAATGTGGTTTTGAAAAGATATGATATTTTGATATATTAAAATGATTTGAAATGTGGTTTTGAAAAGATATGATATTTTGATGCTTTGAAATGTGGTTTTGAAAAGATATGATGCTTTGAAATGTGAATTGAAATGGTATTTTAAATTGACTGAAATAAATAATGATTTGAAACGAAGTTTTGTAAAGGTATGATATTTTGATATATTGAAATGATTTGAAATGAAGTTTTGTAAATATGATATTTTGATATATTTAAATGATTTGGAATGTGGTTTTGAAAATTTATGATATTTTGATATATTAAAATGATTTGAAATATGGTTTTGAAAAGATATGATATTTTGATATATTGAAATCATTTGACAGGAAGTTTTGGAAAGATATTATGTTTTTGAAATGGTTTGGAATTAATTTAATGTTTATTTTGATAAAGATTTGGATTTGAAATGATATTCTACTTTGAATTATAAATATTATTTTAAAAGTTATAACTGCGGGTTATAATAACGATTGGTTGGCAAAAAGACCGGAATCAGATATCTGGCATACTCTCTGTCGATACCGAAAACCACTTTGACAACTGTGTACACGGTGGAGATTCCAGAATGAAGTAGGATGGTGGCGACGTTCTTGAGGTATATTACGTGAACCCAACTCCCGTGAGTTGGCTTAAGGTGGCGAAAACAGGAGCGATCTCGGGCCAAGTGAGGTCATTCCTCCGATCGGACACATTCCTTCGATACTATACTCTTACTTGTGATTGATTAGATGGCCATCCTCCGATTTTGATATGGGAGTGTGTTCCGAGGTGGGCGTATGTGGCTGCTGCGTTACCACCAGCCCGTGTGCGTAATTGGTATATCTACCCTGGCATTGCCTTGTGTGCCGTGTCACCTACCATATCGAGCCTTTACTACGAGTTTGTTTGCTCCCGTATCCCGTGTGGTATCCTCTGACAGTCACCCGGTGTGGAGATGTCATGATATTGGATGGACTGCTGGGACTATTATGTGTGAAGGGTGATATGGGTAGCCCGGAACGCTATTTAAAAGTAAGTTTATTTTACTGTAGACATTATTATAATAACGCAATATTACTATATAGTAAATAGTTTAACGGATCCCTAGAGGATGGGCGGTCCCAGACATCCTTTAAGTTACTTGTACCTTATTACAGTTCACTTGAGTTGGTTTACATTATATAAGTATATATTGTCCTTGTAGGATCTAGATTAACCCTAGAGGGGGGGTTGAATAGGGTTATAGCAAATTTTCTCGATTTAAACACAGAAACAAACTGCAGCAATAAATATGCTGAAAAGTAAATCACACACAAAATTTACCCAGCTTCGGCAACCCCTGCCTACTGCTGCATTCCCAGATTTCTATTAGAATTAAACAGTCTCCCGCTTACAAACACTCTAACAGACTCGCAAACCCCGCTTCCGCTTACAAACACTCTAATAGACTCGCACCCCCTGCTCCCGCCTATAGAATTTTGCAAGCTCGCAAACCCTTGCTCCCCCCTATAGAGTTTTGCAAACTCGCACACCCTGCTCACTGAACTAATTCTAACTAGACAATCTGACACTACCTACAACCTAGGTGGTGACTTATCAATACTTTGACTCGAAAAGTAAAAACAACAAAATAAAAAACTACTTTAAACTTGAAACCCTATTTGAATATAAACTAAAACCCCCCTTTAAAAATAAACCCTAATTAAACACTAAACCTCTTTAATAAAAACAAGGCCGGCCCAATGTTTATTTCTCTAGCCCGTTCTTTTCTCTGGCTTGTGAAAAAAAATGGCGACTTTGTTACTCTTCGTTCGTCCAAATTAGGGCTTTGTCCCCTTGCAAAATTTAGGGCTTTCGATTCTCTGATGATCAATTGTCTGCTTTTCGTTGCCCTTGCTCGCTCCTTCGCTTATGATTGATTCTCTGGTTTGCGTTGCTTCTCTGTTGATCGAGTTCGTTGTTGCGGTGTGTAATTTTTTCTTTCGTTGCTGGTTAAATTGCTTGCTTGAACTCGATGCAGTGATTATCTTGCCGATGATGATTGTGGGTTCATATTTGGATTCGATTCGATATTTCCACCACTGATGATGATTTTCGGTTTGGTATTTATATGAATTCCGAGACCTTAATCACTTCGATACTTTCCTAAATTTCAATTGCCTAATACGCACGGCTTTCCTGATATATTTTCGACTTGTTACTCACGGCCTTGATTTTCGAACGTTTGATTTTCCTTGAATAATACAGCAAAAACTTTCCTCTTTTATTTTGTTTGACTTTCCTATTTTCGGAAATTCCCATTTTTGTACTGCGTTGATTTCTGATTTGGTCAATTTGTTGCCTTGATCATCACGGCACTGTTTTGATTCGAAACACAATATTGAATTCTCTGTTGACATCGGCTTTGACTTGAATTTGCAAATTTACTTCGGCAATGGATATTGTGTGTGTGACTCCATGACTCTGTACTAACTTCAACCATCACCATTTCTTTGATATTGTTTCTGCTGCATACATGCATTCCTGTAGCATGGTCGTTGTTCATCTTGTAGTCTTCGTCTCTGGCCATCTTCTCTGGTCTCCACTTGAACATTGCATTCTTGTTCACTGCGTCTTGACAGTCAAGTTGCACACTTGTGTCATATATGTGTACTGTGTCTTTGAGTAGCTGAACTTGTTATACATAAGTTGTTTGGTTGCTTTGTGTAGTTGATTCAGTCTTCATGCACTGATGCATTTGGAGTTGGTCTTGTTGCAGTTTCTATGCAGTGAACTTTGTTGACATGTGCATTACCCTTGAGTCTTGTTCAAGTATCATTTGTTATCTTCACTGTTTTGAATTCATGTTGGTTTAATTGTGCACTTGCTTATTTGAGTTTCACTGAGTTTGGTCGAGATTTGTTTCTTTGATGTTGTTTATGTCTGCATCCGGTGGTTGGCACTATATTGCATTGAGCATGACATTTTCATCATTATGGTTTCACTTGTGTACACTCTCGAGTTGCACACTGCTTCTTAACTACTGCTTCAACTTGTCACTTGATCTGTTTCATTTGGCTTGATTGTGTTGATCCAATTCATCGTGCATTGTTTCACTTGTTCATGCATTCGACATTGCCATGCTATTCACTGCTTGCATGTTGGTTTAACCTGAACTTCAATTGATGTTTTCATTGTATAATCTGTAGCTTGCATCACTGGTGCACTTTGCATCCATTCTGGTTGTTACTGCGTTCATGTTGTTGTGCACTTGTGGTCTTTTGGTCATGTTGCCTTCAGTAGCTTCATTTTGCACACTACTACTTGTCTGTAGCCTTTGTTGAGTCTGTGTCATATGCACTTGTAAACTCCATACTTTGTTATTGTTCCATGTATTTGCATTATACCATGCTGTTACCTGTACTTGGTGCATTGAGCATTTTCACTTGGTTGAAGCTTGCTGTCACTTGAAACTGTTTTGTCAATTCGAATTGCACTTGCTCTGCACTGTGTCTTGTTCACCATGTTGCATACATGTTCTCTGTTGCCTTGAACTTCTGTTCACTCATTACTGCACTGCTTGTTGTAGCTGGACTTGTTGTTGTACATGTTGCTCGAGTCACTTGCATTTGTTTGCTGTCATTGATGTATCACTACTTGTGTCTGCATTATCATCACTGACTCTTGCCATTAAGCTTGATCTCTGTTGTTTGTTCATTGTTGCACTCATGTTTGTTGTGAATAATCGTGGTCTTGGTTGTTGCAGTATTCATTTGTGCATTGCCTTTGTGGTCTTGAATTTCTGGTTGGTGCATTGCCACACCGAGCTTGATTCACTTCATGTTGATTTTTGAAATTTCACTTGAGTTGAATCCAGTTTCAAAACTCGGGTTTGAACTTGTGCTCGTGTCGTGATTTTGAATATATTGCACGTGAGTTGAACCCGGTTTTTCATTTGGGTTTGACCTGTGCTCACCTCTCCCTATAGCATTGTCAAGTGTATATTGATGTGCACGGCCTTGTGGCATGTACAGTGATACACTGTGCATGTCACATTGTTCGTGTATGATGAATTCAAATGTGAATGACGACGAACAACCCAAATAACTGAGGAAAATCATATTTTCAAAAAACATATTTCATTTTATATTGCAAAAATATTTCTTTTTCAATTTTACTGCGTTAGTGAATATTTTTGCAGATTTCTCAGACGCTGGAATCGGACTGGAATGAAGTTGAAGATAAACTACGAGTGTGGGTGATATGTAGTGAGGACAACTGTGAATATGAAATGTGATGTAATTAGAATCAAAATTGTGTATGTATAGTGAGAGATTGAATTTGTACTATTCAAAATTGTAATAAATATTTGTTTGAATAAAATTTCTGTTTGAATTCAAATTCTGTGTAATTTATTCTGTTTGAATTCAAATGCTGTGTAATTTATTTTATTCAACAAATATTTATTCAATCTATGAAAAATAGAACAGTACATTAACAAATACATTTAAATGAATGTATATATATGTTTATTATCATCAAACAATAAACATATAAGCGCATATTCATACAATCTCCCCCTTTTGATGATAACAAACATATATTTAATATTTTGACTGAGTTAAATGTATTTGATCAAAGATATACTCTATAATTGCTCCCCCTATTTAAATGCTTCCTCTCTACACGATGCTCCCCCTACATATATGCATAGAAATGTATAAATAAGCCTAGATGCAAATGGAAAATTATTTGGCCTTTGCTTGATTTTATTTGGCAAAATCTTATCTTTTCTCTCCCCCTTTTGTTATCAGCAAAAGAATAACAGTGTTAGAGAAAATAGAGATAAAGTGATCAATATTAATCCAACATTAAACTCAATTGAATATAAATATTAAACTTCAATAAAAATCAAACAAAAATCATAACTACCCTTGTTGGGCGCATATTCCACTTTTAGGAATAATGGAAATGATGTTCTAATATAAAATCATACAATTGTATCAACTTAAGGTACATTTATATCAGGAATTTGAATATCTACTAATCATACATAACCGTTAGGACTTTTAAATGAGATTAGTAGTATTCCAATTTAATTTTAAAAAATGAAATCAAGTATCTTCTAACCACGCATGACCGTGAGGACTTTTAAATGGATTAGAATCAACTTGTCTATTTAATCAATTAATTTTGATATGTGTTCCATACATGCATAACCGTTAGGACTTTTAAATGAGCATGGAAGCACATAATCAAAAATCCAAGTAATTCACCCATGCATAACCGTGAGGACTTTTAAATGAGAGTGAATACTTTGGATATTTATTTATTTTTACAAAAAAAAATGAAATGAAAAACAAGTGATCCCTAATTATAGTACCACATATCGACCAACTATATTTAAGTTTTGATAAATAATGGTCGATAGAAATATGATGGATATAGAAATGGTCATGGAATCTTTACCCAACAAAAGTTTTATAACTCTTGTTTGAATTCCTAAAGAAATTTTCCAAATATACTCTCTTGAGTAATGTATGTTAAATATCAACACTTATCACCTTTTCAATCACTATTTATCTTTTTGATAATTAGTAGGGAGTCGGATTAGTCAAAAATTTGTCATTTAAAATCAAATAAAAATGACTAATCTGAAAATATGGTCAACAATGATTTTCTCGAAGGGGTTATATAAGAAAAAAAATTCTGCTAATTGAAAATTATTTGCAATGAAAAATATGCAGATACTTTCTTTGAAAGACGATGCAGTTACTAAATGTCTCACCATAAATCACGTTCAACTAGTAATTTTTCTACCAACTAGATTACCAGTGTAATCTGCATCTAAATTTCTTTTTCATTGCAAAACATCACTAATTAAATTTGATAGACCAGACCATGAAGTGTGCATAAAAATTCAAACTCAATTTTTTACAGCACTCTTGAATTTGGATTGAAGCCATGTAAATAATCAGAAAACCGTGAATGTAGAGTTAGCCGTAACCAAAAATATTAACATCCAACAAAACACTATATCCAAACTAATATATATGAAGTAAATCAAAGAATAGTGTTTTTGGCATAAATGTAATTGGCCAACTATGTTGAACAAGTCAGAATCAATCAAAAAAAAACATCATCTTTACAACATCTCAATATTGGCTGATTTCATTCAGAATACGGTGCAGATTATCACATTTAATATACCTTCACCCGTTTTACCTTTACGATAATTTTTCGTGGTTGCCCATTGTGACTCTGTGACCTTTGTATTACGCTAAGGAACTTTGCTTTGTTGCCCGTTGTGTTTCTGGAACAGCCAAAATCCAGAGAACACTGTTGTTGTTCCTTAGCCCGCCACCATACCTACACGATGAAAGATTTTTGTGACCTATTTGTTTTTATAGGTCCATGATTGTTAGTGGCTGAAGCATTGTGAATAAACAAACCCTTTGGAACCCAAACTTGTTTTTTCATTTCATTCTTGTTCCAGTAGACATGAAATTTGTTTGTAGAATTCTTAGGAACCCAAACTTGTATAAATTTTGTGTTCTTGTTCCTATGACTACAATTTTCAACACGATGTCCAATTATTTCACATCTATCAAAGACACTCTTACCTTTTGCATTCTCCTCAACTTGTGTTTTCCCAAAGCCTAGTCCTCTTCTGTTGTTAGCAAAAATTTGATTTCCCAATAGCATGTTGAAAGATTTTTCTCCTCTTGAAAAGTTATTCGGAGATTTCTCAAGATTTTGGACTTTGGTTTTTAGTGTTGTGTTTTCAGTTACAAGTGAGGTGCATCTTTTTATAAAATCCTTTTTCCTAATGTCAATGATTTCCTTAAGACTCAAGTTTTCTTTTTCAAGATTCTCAGAGCTATTCTTAAGTCTTGATAATTCTGAATCTAAAATTTTATATTTTTTACATTCTAGGTTTTGAATATTTTCAAGTTCAGTTTCTAATCTAAAATTTTCACGAGCAAGTTCTCTCCTATCAGATCTCAGTTTTTCAATTTTAGATTCAAGAGTATCAACTACTTTAGTAAGATCAAGACACATAAAAACAAGATCTTTATAAGAATAGTCACCTACCTCACTAGATTCCTCTGAGCTTGCTTCTGAATCTGATTTTTCCACAAGACACAAGTTAGTCTCATCTGAGCTATTATTCGAAACTTCCTCTCCTTCTTCATCATCCCAAGTCGCTGCAAATGCCTTCTTCTTCTTCTTCTTTCCTTTGTTATTTTTGAGAAGTGGGCATTCTTGTTTGAAGTGGCCAGGCTTGTTACAGTTAAAGCACGTCGGTTCATTATCGGAATTGTCAGAATCTTTTGGCCTATTATGACTTGTTTTCTTCTTGCGTGGCTTGAATCTTGACCATTTTCTAAGATTATTGACAGCCATTGCAAGCTCTTCAATTGGATCTTCTTCATGTTCATCGCTCTCTTCTTTGCTCTTTAAGGTAATCGTCTTCTTCTTTGGTTCGGAGTTGTTGCGTTCCTCCTTTGCTTTTAGCTCAAGCTCATATGTCATCAAGTTACCAATCAACTCCTCCATGCTTAGTTTACTCAGATCTTTCGATTCTTGCATTGCCGTGACTTTTGCCTCAAAGCTCATTGGTAAAACTCGTAGCACCTTCCTCACAAGCTCTACCTCAGTGAATACCTTCCCAAGCGCTCTAACGTTGTACACCAAAGTTGAAAAGCGTCCAAACATGTCCTTTATGCTCTCGCCTTTGTCCATCACAAAGTTCTCGTATTCATTGCTGAATAAGGCTAGACAAGACTCCTTGACTTGAGAAGTTCCTTCGTGTGTCACCTCCAAGGTATGGCAAATTTCCTGTGCATCTTTACAATGAGAAATTCTATTAAATTCATTCTTATCAAGAGCACAGATCAAAGCATTCATGGCTTTAGCATTTGTAATTTTTAATCTCTTATCGTTAGCATCCCACCTATCCTTAGGTTTAGGAATCTCAGTATCACCAACAGTTATAGTGGGAGATTCATAGCCAGTTTCAATAATATCCCAAACATCATAATCAACAGAACTAAGATAAATACCCATCCTAACTTTCCAATAAGCATAATCATTCCCATTAAACATGGGTGGCCTAGCAATAGATTGCCCCTCAGAAAAAGCATTATTTGATGGATTCATGACTCTAGAGTTAAAGAAAAATACCGTGCTTTGATACCACTTGTAGGATCTAGATTAACCCTAGAGGGGGGGTGAATAGGGTTATAGAAAATTTTCTCGATTTAAACACAGAAACAAACTGCAGAAATAAATATGCTAAAAAGTAAATCACACACAAAATTTACCCAGCTTCGGCAACCCCTGCCTACTGCTGCATTCCCAGATTTCTATTAGAATTAAACAGTCTCCCACTTACAAACACTCTAACAGACTCGCAAACCCTGCTCCCGCTTACAAACACTCTAATAGACTCGCATCCCCTGCTCCCGCCTATAGAGTTTTGCAAACTCGCAAACCCTTACTCCCGCCAATAGAGTTTTGCAAACTCACACAACCTGCTCACTGAACTAATTCTAACTAGACAATCTGACACTACCTACAACCTAGGTGGTGATTTACCAATACTTTGACTCGAAAAGTAAAAACAACAAAATAAAAAAACTTTAAACTTGAAACCCTATTTGAATATAAACTAAAACCCCACTTTAAAAATAAACCCTAATTAAACACTAAACCCCTTTAATAAAAACAAGGCCGACCCAATGTTTATTACTCTAGCATGTTCTTTTCTCTGGCTTGTGAAAAAAAATGGCGGCTTTGTTACTCTTCGTTCGTCCAAATTAGGGCTTTGTCCCCTTGCAAAAATTAGGGCTTTCGATTCTCTGATGATCAATTGTCTGGTTTGCGTTGCTCTTGCTCGCTGCTTCACTTATGATTGATTCTTTGGTTTGCATTGCTTCTCGGTTAATCGAGTTCGTTGTTGCGGTATGTAATTTTTTCTTTCGTTGCTGGTTAAATTGCTTGCTTGAACTCGATGCAGTGATTATCTTGCCGATGATGATTGTGGGTTTATATTTGGATTCGATTCGATATTTCCACACACTGATGATGATTTTCGGTTTGGCATTTATATGAATTCCTCGACCTTAATCACTTCGATACTTTCCTTAATTTCAATTTCCTGATACGCACGGTTTTCCTGATATATTTTCGATTTGTTACTTACGGCCTTGATTTTCAAACGTTTGATTTTCCTTGAACAATACAGCAAAAACTTTCCTCTTTTATTTTGTTTGACTTTCCTATTTTCGACAATTCCCTTTTTGTACTGCGTTGATTTCTGATTTGGTCATTTTGTTGCCTTGATCATCACGGCACTATTTTGATTCGAAACATAGTATTGAATTCTCTGTTGACATCGGCTTTGACTTGAATTTGCAAATTTACTTCGGCACTGGATTTTGTGTATGTGACGCCATGACTCTGTACTAACTTCGACCATCACCATTTCTTTGATATTGTTTCTGCTGCATACATGCATTCCTGTAGCATGGTCGTTGTTCATCTTGTAGTCTTCGTCTCTGGCCATCTTCTCTGGTCTCCACTTGAACATTGCATTGTTGTTCACTGAGTCTTGACAATCAAGTTGCACACTTGTGTCATATATGTGTACTGTGTCTTTGAGTAGCTGAACTTGTTATACTTAAGTTGTTTGGTTGCTTTGTGTAGTTGATTTAGTCTTCATGCACTGATGCATTTGGAGTTGGTCTTGTTGCAGTTGCTATGCAGTGAACTTTGTTGACATGTGCATTACCCTTGAGTCTTGTTCAAGTATCATTTGTTATCTTCACTGTTTTGCATTCATGTTGGTTTAATTGTGCACTTGCTTATTTGAGTTTCACTGAGTTTGGTCGAGATTTGTTTCTTTGATGTTGTTTATGTCTGCATCTGGTGGTTGCCACTATGTTGCATTGAGCATGACATTTTCATCATTATGGTTTCACTTGTGTACACTCTCGAGTTGCACACGGCTTGTTAACTACTGCTTCAACTTGTCACTTGATCTGTTTCATTTGGCTTGATTGTGTTGATCCAATTCATCATGCATTGTTTCTCTTGTTCATGCATTCGACATTGCCATGCTATTCACTGTTTACATGTTGGTTTAACCTGAACTTCGATTGATGTTTTCATTGTATAATCTGTAGCTTGCATCACTGGTGCACTTTGCATCCATTCTGGTTGTTCCTGCGTTCATGTTGTTGTGCACTTGTGGTCTTTTGGTGATGTTGCCTTCAGTAGCTTCATTTTGCACACTGCTACTTGTCTGTTGCCTTTGTTGAGTCTGTGTCATCTGCACTTGTACACTCCATACTTTGGTATTGTTCCATGTATTTGCATTATACCATGCTGTTACCTGTACTTGGTGCATTGAGCATTTTCACTTGGTTGAAGCTTGCTGTCACTTGAAACTGTTTTGTCAATTCGAATTGCACTTGCTCTGCACTGTGTCTTGTTCACCATGTTGCATGCATGTTCTCTGTTGCCTTGAACTTCTGTTCACTCATTACTGCACTACTTGTTGTAGTTGGACTTGTTGTTGTACATGTTGCTCGAGTCACTTGCATTTGTTTGCTGTCATTGATGTATCACTACTTGTGTCTGCATTATCATCACTGACTCTTGCCATTAAGCTTGATCTCTGTTGTTTGTTCATTGTTGCACTCATGTTTGTTGTGAATAATCGTGGTCTTGGTTGTTGCAGTATTCATTTGTGCATTGCCTTTGTGGTCTTGAATTTCTGGTTGGTGCATTGCCACACCGAGCTTGATTCACTTCATGTTGATTTTTGAAATTTCACTTGAGTTGAATCCAGTTTCAAAACTCGGGTTTGAACTTGTGCTCGTGTCGTGATTTTGAATATATTGCACGTGAGTTGAACCCGGTTTTTCATTTGGGTTTGACCTGTGCTCACCTCTCCCTGTAGCATTGTCAAGTGTATATTGATGTGCACGGCCTTGTGGCATGTACAGTGATACACTGTGCATGTCACATTGTTCGTGTATGATGAATTCAAATGTGAATGATGACGAACAACCCAAATAACTGAGGAAAATCATATTTTCAAAAAACATATTTCATTTTATATTGCAAAAATATTTCTTTTTCAATTTTACTGCGTTAGTGAATATTTTTGCAGATTTCTCAGACGCTGGAATCAGACTGGAATGAAGTTGAAGATAAACTACGAGTGTGGGTGATATGTAGTGAGGACAACTGTGAATATGAAATGTGATGTAATTAGAATCAAAATTGTGTATGTATAGTGAGAGATTGAATTTGTACTATTCAAAATTGTAATAAATATTTGTTTGAATAAAATTTCTGTTTGAATTCAAATTCTGTGTAATTTATTCTGTTTGAATTCAAATGCTGTGTAATTTATTTTATTCAACAAATATTTATTCAATCTATGAAAAATAGAACAGTACATTAACAAATACATTTAAATGAATGTATATATATATGTTTATTATCATCAAACAAAAAACATATAAGCGCATATTCATACAGTCCCGACTCGAGTGTTTCTATTTTTATTTACGCTTGGGCCAGCCTAAGTTATTCACAGATTTGGATTCCACTTTCTGGAGATTGGAATCGCTGGAGATTATCTGCTTATCTATTTTTATCTATTCCAGTTCTGTTGTTCTATTTACCTTGTACTTGGTTATCATCTTGAGACTTCTGTTGTACTTTATTTATTCTGTTGTATTTTATTTAACTCTGATATATTTACATAGTAGCTTTATGAACTGCTATTTCTTTTACTTCCGCTGAACTATTATTACTTTGTGTCTGTGATCTGTGATTATTATTTACTGTATATTCTGAGATTTGCCAAATTTTATTTACAACGTGGTATTTTGAGCAATTCAAGTCCGACATGTGTGGATGCGAATGGTTGAAAATATCATGTTGTTACAGTTGGTATCAGAGCTTTGGTAGCTCTAGGCAAAACTCAGTATATATGGTAAATGTATTTACAGAATCACTTTCATTCGAGTTTTAATCTCTTCCTTTTTGACTCGATCCCTTTGAATTTTGGATCGTTCCCTACGGTTCCAAAATCCATTCATGTCCCTCACTATTCGTCTTCCTTTGATTCTGGAGTATCCTTTAACTCCACTTCAAATGAGCTTTATAGTGAATCGGCGGTCCCGCCAATCCCAAAAAAAATCATTTGTAAAGGGGGAAACTCCTTTACAATTAGCATCGATTCACCAGAGATTTATATCCATCATTGGTTTAGATGCTAATATCTTTTGTTATTCCAAACTATGTCTATTGAGATCGAATATAGGTTTACCTTAGAAAATCTACATCGATCTTATTCTTTAAATCACGATTGACCCGATTAAGGTTACGCGCAATTTATTTAAGCTTATCCACCTCCTTATTTTGTTATTCAATCATCTTGTCTTTTGTTTCCAATTTATCTTCCAAATATTTTGAATTGTACTTGTAAATCAATATTAATGTTTTGTTTTATATTGTGTTGTTTGAGTTGTTGATGTTGATTTGGGTTTCCGATAGATTCGTCTGATCAACGCTATCGATGGGATTTTTAAAACACTTTGACAGAACAAACTAACAAAATATTATTTTTAAAAAAATTTGGTTAATGAAATAAATTTTTTTATAAGTAAATTTATGGAAATTAACAAATTGATTTAAATTAATCATTTGAAATGATAATACTTGATTTATCATTTATTGTTCTATAAATGAATTTATAAATAACTGTTTATAAATTGATTTGGGAACTGAAATGAAATTAAAACAAGAAATTTGAGAATTTAATTTCCGATGGTTTCAAACCATGTGTTTAAAGTTTTAAAATGGGTATATTATTTAAATTATTTTCTAATAGAAATTTGTTTCCAAGAAATTTTAAAGTTTAAAATTAGTGCTCTTCTTTTTGTCGTTGGAAAATAATTTCGGTGATGACCGCGGCATCATCGACGTTCATTTTCAAGTTTCGAAGTGAAGAGACCGTTCTGTAGTCTTGCTACAGCTTTGTTTTGGGAAATTTAATTGATTTGAATTTCTAAAATAAGACTGGATTTATAATATATATAGACATATGATTTAAATTTGATTTGACATATTATGTATATATATTTATTTATCGCTAAATGGTTCGAAGGAATCGGAAATTTTATTCTTAAACTTCTTCTTAAAGAATCATTTCGATTATAAAATGAAAATCAAAATTTTAGATAAATGATTCAAACTTGAGATGAGGGAATTAGAAAGTTTTATTTGTATAACACTCAATTGCATTTAAATATAACTTACCCAAATTATACAGAAGTTAACAATTGTAATTGGATAATATGCAATATAAAAAGATTTTATAAATGAAATTCGAATGGTTAAAATAAACACTATACACATAAATTTTAGTTATAAAATGATTAACAGGAGTAAATAGAATAAAAGGTTAATTGAATATTTACAATATAAAATGAAATTAATGGAACTAACAATAAATTAAAGCAGTTATAATAAGTGTGAGTATAATGGGCATAGATGATAAAATATATTGAGAGGAATAAATTTAACTTTAAGTAGGAATAAAGAAGAATTAAATTTATTAAGTACATTATGAGTATAATGAATGATTATTTTTTCAAATCCATGATCTTAGAAATGGTTAATTTAAGATGATTAGAAGATAAGATAATAAAATTTGAGATAGTTAAGATTTATTCAACTTGTGTAAAAAAAATTAATTTTCTATTTAAGTTGAAATTTCCATGGTTTCTAACATATTATCTTATTTTGTTTTTCAAACTATCTTTTAGTTGTCCTTATTTTCCTTATCTTGCTTCAGGCTGGTGTAGGCATTTTTTTTATAATTTTTATGTTTAGAAATCTTTCTATCATCTTTGATAATCTCCACATTGTTAAACTTACCTATAACAATAGTTATCAAGTATAATTTCAATCTCCTTATCATCTTGTCTTAATCTTATTCACTGTATCTTTTTATGTGCTTTCTCGTACCTCATTCCTTGTCGGGAACGAAAAGTTTTGAGTGGGGGAGAGTGTAACAACCCTAGATTTTTTTTCATATAATTTAATTTTGACTTTATTTTATTTTGAAATTATTTTAAACTTGTTTTATTTCAAACATTTCATTTTTAAATATAAATTTTGATTATTATATGAATTATAATTTCAAACTGGTATAAATTGAATATTTTCCTGAAAAGTGGATCTGTAGTCAAAACTGGTCAAACTTTGACTTTTAAATTTTAAATTTAAATATTTGAATTCTTGAATTTTATCTTTTATTATGAAAATAGATTTAATATCATGAGTACTGCTTTTCGTTTCGTTGAAATTGGATTTAAATTGTGAAAGTTATACCCTTTACAATATTGTGTGTATATAGGGTTATTTAACAATATTCTTTGTTTTAATTTATATAAATGATATTTTTACTTGATATATTTTATTCTAATTTGTACATTTACGTTATGTTATGTATATTTTGACTTTTAAATATTTTTAAAGTGACGTTTGAATTTTTTCAAAGCTTATTGAATTTCTATTTTTAAAGCCTAGTTTCTATTTTCTTTGCTATTTTCTTTGCTATTTTCTTCATTTAAATTATATTTAATTAAAATTTATTTATTAATTTTTGTGAATGCATTTTATTTTGTGTTCTTATCTTTTTTATAAATATTTTTCAAGTATTTAAAATTTTTCCAAAGCTAATTGAATTTGTTTTAAATTTTTAAAGCCTAGTTTGCATTTTTAAGCCATTTTCTTAATTTAAATTCTATTTAATTAAAATTTAATTATTTATTTTATTTCTGACTTGTTATCTTTATTTCTCAGTTTTTATATGTATTTATAAATTTCAAATATATATAAAATAAATTCGAAGAGTTTTGTGACTCTTTAGCTGGTTGTGACTCTTTGCTTTCCACCTTTTCATTTTCCAACCTCTTGTATTCATATTCTTTAGCCGACCTTAACTTTTCTTCAGCCGCTTCTTTTTTTTCATTTTTCACGTATGAAAAAGCTTCTCATCTCTGAAAAGTTCGGTCTCCCGTCATCTCTCAAAGCTTTGGTAAATTCTTTTCTCTTTTTCATTGTTTTCCTCTTATTTATGTTGTTTTCACTTGCTTGCTTCACCTTTGTAGCTCAGCCCCATGCTCCTCCTTCACTGTGGCTGCCACCACCACCACCTAAGCCAGCCTCCACCACCTCCTCTACAGCCCCAAGCTACTGGCCATGCACTCATGTGACCAAATCCAACAATATCTACACAAACTTCACCTATATGCACCATAGCCAATCACTTATGCCTTCATCACCTTCAACCACCCCTTGGCCGCCCCCTACTCCACCTCCACCACCCATGGATGACCTGAAACCCATTGCCACACCATCCTACAGCCCACTATAGACCTGGCCATGGCTGTCCTTCCTTAGGCTGTGACCTTAGTTGCATTGAATTCATGTTATTTTGCCTTGTAGTTGAAATCCATGCACCTATCTCTTTGTATCACCTTTGCCCCATCACCATACATGTTTGGCCGACCCTATTCAACCCAAAACCAAATCAAAACCCACTCCTTAGCCTTATGTTTCTGACCTATAGCTGAAGCATAGGTGGTTGAAAGAAAGTGCAAACATTTTGGGCTTTGTTTTATGCATTGATTCCTAACATTGTTTTGTCGTATTTTGAGTTGAAATCTTATGTGTGTTATATTGTCTTGTTGAATTTATTCAAGGCTATTAATCTTTGGCTCTCCACTCTCAAATCATATTCATGCTATCGTGCCTCTGAAGTTCTCAGTTTATGTGTTTCAGTTGTCGTCCCTAGCTTATACTGTGAGTAATTCTCACCAGACGATTTGTACTTATATAACTAGTAAACTGACCCCTTTTGAATCTGTAAAATGCATTATCATGTTACACCTGCTATATTATGATCATATAAAGTTCACCCACGCTTAAACACCTGTTATATCATATGTTACTATTATATTATGATGTTCTGTTATTTTTATCAGTTTATCATACTGCAAGTTCCCTTTAGATTAGAATCACTATGGGTTGAAATGATACATGCCCGAACGGACTTTAGAATAAGGGAAAATCGTTATGGGCTGAAATGATAGGCCTGAATGATTTTCAATTATTTTCATTTACTTGGGACTGCGGGTTTGAAGTGATAAAACCCGGATTTTCTTTGTAAATTACGGGTTGAAATGATATATTACCCGTATCACTTTGTTAGGCTAGAAAATTATATACAGACCCGTAGTTAAAATATATTTTTCTAAAATTTTAAAAAATATGTTTGAAATGTAAATATTATAATATTTTGATTTAAAACATAAATAAAAATGACTTTTGTAAAGTATTATTGATTTTCTGAAAATTTATAAGTTAAATAAATTATGGAAAGGTTAGAAAATTTGAATGTAAGAGTTTGTGGAAATTTTGATTTAATTATAATTGGAAATTAAATTAAATATGCAATTATGATAAATTTGTGATTATTTGAATATATAATGAATTTAAAGTGATTTTATAATATATTAATGATATTTGAATAAAGAAATGAATGATTATTTAAGTTGAAATTTTGAAATATAACCAAAATGGGAATTTGTGAATTTGGCTTAAAAGTGAATTTTAAGTTAAGTAAATAAAATTGAAATTAAGTTATATTTTGAAATTTTAAACTTAAATGTTAAGTTGAAATTCAATTCGATGAATTTAAAATGTAATATTGAAATTTAATAAGTGAATTATTATTAAATCTTGATTTTTGAATGGAAACTTAACTTTATAAAATCATGAACTTAAGGAAAATCTAATGATGTTTATAAATGTGAAATATATGATTTTATAAGTTAAAAATGTTTTAAATAAAAATATAATTGGTTGTGAAATTATATTGAATATTTGAAGTTAATTAACTGCATTTTTGAAATGCTATTAATTGTAATGTAAATGATATTACAGCATTTGTAAATGCTGTTGTTGATGATAATGAACTAAAAAGCTAAATTGAATTAAAGGCTATTACAGCAATTTATGTAAGTGCCATAATTGTTGAATTTGACTAAGTTTATTTGAAATTTATGTAAACCTATTACAGCATTTTTAAAATGCTGTCTTTTGTTAAAGTGAACTGTTTTGAATGTAACTTTCCGTAGCATTTTCAAAATGCTGCGAAAAGTGAATTTTCACTGTTTTATAAACTTAAGTGAATAAATGAACTTTGAAAGTTGAAATTTTAGAAATTTAATAATTTAATTATTAAATATAATAACTTCATTTTAATGATTAAAAATGATTTTTGAAATATAAACTGTTTTGACATGTGAATTGAAATGGTATTTTAAATTGAATGAAATAAATAACGATTTGAAATGAAGTTTTGTAAAGATATGGTATTTTAATATATTGAAATGATTTGAAATGAAGTTTTGTAAAGATATGATATTTTGATATATTGAAATGATTTGAAATGTGGTTTTGAAAAGATATGATATTTTGATATATTAAAATGATTTGAAATGTGGTTTTGAAAAGATATGATATTTTGATATATTGAAATGATTTGACAGGAAGTTTTGGAAAGATATGATGTTTTTGAAATGGTTTGGAATTAATTTAATGTTTATTTTGATAAAGATTTGGATTTGAAATGATATTCTATTTTGAAGTATAAATATTATTTTAAAAGTTATAACTGCGCGTTATAATAACGATTGGTTGGCAAAGAGACCGGGATCAGATATCTGGCATACTCTCTATCGATACCGAAAACCACTTTAACAACCGTGTACGCGGTGGAGATTCCAGAATGAAGTAGGATGGTGGCGACGTTCTTGAGGTATATTACATGAACCCAACTCCCGTGAGTTGGCATAAGGTGTCTAAAATAGGAGCGATCTCGGGCCAAGTGAGGTCATTCCTCCGATCGGACACATTCCTTCGATACTATACTCTTACTTGTGATTGATTAGATGGCCATCCTTTGATTTTGATATGGGAGTGTGTTCCGAGGTGGGCGTATGTGGCTGCTGCGTTACCACCAGCCCGTGTGCGTAATTGGTATATCTACCCTGGCATTGCCTTGTGTGCCGTGCCACCTACCATATCGAGCCTTTACTACGAGTTTGTTTTTCTCCCGTAGCCTGTGTGGTATCCTCTGACAGTCACCCGGTGTGGAGATGTCATGATATTTGATGGACTGCTGGGACTATTATGTGTGAAGGGTGATATGGGTAGCCCGGAACGCTATTTAAAAGTAAGTTTATTTTACTGTAGACATTATTATAATAATGCAATATTACTATATAGTAAATAGTTTAACGGATCCTTAGAGGATGGGCGGTCCCAGACATCCTTTAAGTTACTTGTACCTTATTACAGTTCACTTGAGTTGGTTTACATTATATAAGTATATATTGTCCTGACTCGAGTGTTTCTATTTTTATTTACGCTTGGGCCAGCCTGAGTTATTCATAGATTTGGATTCCACTTTCTGGAGATTGGAATCGCTGGAGATTATCTGCTTATCTAGTTTTATCTATTCCAGTTCTGTTGTTCTATTTAGCTTGTACTTGGTTATCATCTTGAGACTTCTGTTGTACTTTATTTATTCTGTTGTATTTTATTTAACTCTAATATATTTACATAGTAGCTTCATGAACTGCTATTTCTTTTACTTCCGCCACACTATTATTACTTTGTGTCTGTGATCTGTGATTATTATTTACTGTATATTCTGAGATTTGCCAAATTTTATTTACAACGTGGTATTTTGAGCAATTCAAGTCCGACATGTGTGGATGCGAATGGTTGAAAATATCAGGTTGTTACAGATACCAAATGTGATAGTATCGGGTCTTCGACCGTCGGACAGCGGCCACTCTCGTTAGCTAGGCTTTTCAACCATCCCAGCCCCGCCATGGCTTACAATGGTACCCCAGACTTGCTTTTGCGGCCAGCCTTTCGACCGTCACGCCTAACCGGCTAACCAACCCCGTAAAGAGGACGTGTAGGGGTAAGAGTCTCCCATTCGCCACCTAACGCGGAGCGAGAACCCCCTAAACTTGATGTGTTATAAGCTCCGGCGAACCAGATTCGACATTTGGATCTGCGGCATTTGGATACGAGTGTCGTACTCGGAAGCCGATTTTCGATGGCCGAGTCAGGGTCGTCACAATTTATTAAACTCGAAATATTGTTTTAAATCATCTTAAACCAAACCACTTTATAAAGTAATATTCTTAAATCTTCAATTTCAATAAGTTCAAGCTTATATAATTAAAGACAATTCTTAATTAAATACAATTTTCAAAAATTTCATTTCCAAAGCCATATTACTTTCAAGTTATAACGACTCTGAAACCAAACATTTTGAAACCATAATACTTTGAAATATTAATAATTTGGAAATGTTATCATTTGGAATTCATACTGCTTAAAATCACAGTACTTAGGAATCATAGCATTTTTGGAATGCAATACTTTCCACTTTAACATTTTATATAACCAAAGTATTTATACACTTACAAATTTTAACATGGTTATTTTATCATAGTCTTATAGTGAAATAAACTTTGTTACTGTGATATACAATTAAAAGCTGAAACTCTTATGTTAAGTTAAAAGTGCCTTATTAACTTACATTATTATTACAATAAAAAAATTATTATTTAATCATTTAAAAGATGCAATTTACATTAATTACAACTTACATATCAAATGTACGTTTTAATTTACATTTATTAAAATAAAGAGCATTTATCATTTTAATCAATATTACACTAATTAAAACTTACATTATCAAATGTACGTTTTAATTTACATTTCGATTACAGTAAAGAGCATTTATTAATTTAATCAATACCACACTAATTAAAACTTTACACGTTTCCTTCATTAATTAGGAACTTACACGTTTCTTTCGTTAATTAAAACTTTACATGTTTCTTGCATTAATTAAAAACTTTACATGTTCTTTCATTAATTAGGACTTTACATGTTTCTTTCGTTAATTAAAAACTTTACACATTACTTTCATTAATTAAAACTTTACATGTTCTCTCATTAATTAGGACTTTACAAGTTTCTTTCATTAACTAAAACTTTTACATGTTTCTTGCATTAATTAAAAACTTTACGTGTTCTCCCATTAATTAGGACTTAACATGTTTCTTTCATTAATTAAAAGTTCATATGTTTCTTGCATTAATTAAAAACTTTACATGTTCTCTCATTAATTAGGACTTTACACGTTTCTTTCATTAATTAAAACTTTACATGTTTCTTTGCATTAATTAAAAATTGTATTTCATTTTCCCAATTCAAAATACATCATTTATTATACAACCATACTCATCTCAAAACTAAAGATTGATTGCAATTATCAGGTTAGATTTTAAAATTTTATATTAATCAACTTTAATTATTAAATTATTTGTCATAAATAAAAAAATTTAAATTGCTATTTAAAACCAAATAAAGATTTTTAAATTACACTTAAACCAATTATTAGCTTATAACATTTTAACTTCTAAAAACTGATATCTCTTTATATTTCAAATCTTTAAATCAAATTTTAAGTTAAAATTCCATATATTCCAAAATTTCAAAATACTTAATAAATTTTTTGGAAAATATTGCTTTAAAAATATTAACCATGGGCCTGTATAATATTTTCTAACCTAGGTCAAGTGATACGGATATGTATCATTTCAATCCATAATTTAAAAAGAAAAATCCGAGTTCTATCATTTCAAACCCGCAATCCCAAGAAAAATAAATACAACAAAAATCAATAAATATCACTCAAGCCTATCATTTCATCCCATAGTAATTTTCCTTATCCTAAAGTTCGTTCGGGTATGTATCATTTCAATCCATAGTAATAAGAAACTTGCAATGTGATAAACATGAAATAAATATAACAATATATCATATAATATCATAACAGATTATGTAACAAATGTATAAACAACATTTAACATCATATAATCAATCATAGGCATGTATGAACATAACATAATAATTTGTACAATTCACTTGTCATCATTTCACAATTATAAAAGTACGTTGTCTAGAGAGAAAAATCTCAACTTTTTGAAAGCTAGAATCAAAATCAAAAACACATCCAGTATAACAACCCGTAAATTTTGATAAATAAATTGGCTAATTTAATTAGTTTTTTTTTGTTACTAAATCTAGTAAGAAATAAAAACTTTATAATTTAATATTGGAATGAACGCTACAAATGAAATATAGCAATGTTAATTAAAACTGATTATTAGCAGTTTGAATAAAATTCTAATAAATGAAGTAGTGAAGGTGTTATACCTGGACATACATTGAAAATGAGAAAATAAAAGTAAGTATTGCATTAATTAATGAAATAACACATTGTTAACATTAATTGAATGTAAATTAAGAAAATAGGTTAATGCAAGTTAATAATTAATGAACTTGAATGAACATTCCAATTTAATAAAATAATTTAAATGTTATGACTTATTTATAAATGTAATGATATTGAAACAAATAAAATTTGTAAATGAATAAAGAAATAATAACTAGGATGAAATGTAACAACGAATTTAATTAAAGCTGAATTTGTATAAATTGAATGAAATTGCAATAAATGAAATAATATAAATGGTATAACTTGGTTATAAGTTGAATGTAAGTAACAAATGTAAATGTTGATTTATTTAATATAAATTTGTGTAATAAATTGGAATTGAATAGGATTAGTGTGATATGAGTTGGTATAATCATTGGTGACCAATAATGAAAATTTCTTTAATGATAATTATTATAATAACGGAAAGTGTGAAAGTATAAATTTCATAGAAACGTAATGTATGTATAAAGTAATAAATTGGTACTGGAATGGAATTCAAATAAATTGAAATAGTGGGAATAATATAATGTGTTATAAATGAAACATAGGTAAACAAATGTAAGTATAGAAATAAAATATGCTAGTTATTTAGGGTGTTGAATAAAATTGGTAATCAATTTGCAATTCAAGGTAATAATGTTGATGTAAGCTAATAAATAAAAAAATTCAATGCAATACCAATTAATGGAAACAAATTATAAGGTTATAACGATTGAAATCAAATAAAAAAATTTATTTGAATAAACATTCAATAATTGGATTAATTGAAAATGTATGAAATTAAATATTTAATTATTTCGTTAGTTGAAAATTTAGTTGAAATTGGAGAATGTTAATGTTATAGATCTTGAGTCTAAGGTTAATTTCATCCATTTGACACCAATGGATTGAATAATAGAATGAAAAGTAAATTAATTGAAATTATTGTGAATTAAATTTATAATTTCTGAATGTAAGAAAAATGAAATTTAACGATAAAATTGATAAATGAATCAACGTTAAATTGACATTTAATTTTTTTTAAATCATTGTAGACGATTAACAAATTAAAAATGTTGAAATTTGTCAATTATCGAATTAAAACTGAAAATTTGATTTAATTAATTAACTATTAATTTATTTAATTAATGGAAAAATAGCTATTTTGGCCACTGACTCGGATTTCGACGAAACAAGTTTCATCGGATCCGTATCGGTAATTTATTGTCGGATTTCAAGTTTTGTAACGATCGGACTTGTCGTTTGATCGTACGGACTCGAAACACCTAGAAATCGATTTAATTGAAATCAATCGAAATTAATTTGAAAATATGGATTTTAGCATAACTTCTTCATACGATGGAATTGGACTTGAAGCCTTTTCTATTGCGTTTAAAATATTTAAAAACATCTATTTTGATATGTGGGTTGACCCAATTTCGTTCTGGAGTCAGAACGGGATTTTTGGACCATTTTACCGTTCAACGCGTATATCCAATCGATCTGATCCATTCTATTTCAGCTTTGTCTATAAATACCTTGTTATAAACCCTAGCAGTGATGTCCCAGAATTTTTGGCAATATAAATTTAATAATCTGTGTTAAAATTAATTTGATTTGGTAATATTTGTAAATAATTTGAATTGATTTAATAATCTTCTTTTAAATAAATATTTAACTGATAATTTATCTTTTAAAAGCTAATTAAAATGATTCTATTTATAATGTATATACATATATATTTGTATATATTGTAAATAGGTAAGCTTTGTTTTAAATTTAACAAGTAAAACATGTTTTCTAATTTTAATATTTTTTGTAATTAGGAAATTTGATATTAAACTATTAAATAAATAACTGTATGGTTTAAAATACTTAAGATAAATATTGACTGTTTTAAATTTATTTTAGCTTAAGTTTGAATTTAAATAAGATTAACAAAAAGGGTTTATTTTGGTTTTTTTTAATATAGCTTGATGGAAATAACTAATAAAGAGATAATTTCTTTTATGAATTATTTTAATTTAATAATGAGTTATTTTTAAACAATAATAATAATGTAATATCTTTACAATGGATTTTAAATAAATTGGAATTGTTATTTTAAACTTATGTTTATATATATACACATATTTTGGAAAGCTATGATTGTAAATTTAAAATAAAACAAGTCTTATAAGAAAATTAACATAAGTTTGAAATAATAATAAGTAAATTTAGTATTGGTAATTTAAGTTTTAAAATTATAAGTGAAATAATAATAAGCACTTGTATTAGAAATAAAACTAAATCCACAAGTTAAAAATTTATAAACAAATAACTAGTAACTAAGGCAAAGTAAATAAAGTATATAAACATAACTATAAATAGCTTTATATCCATAAACACGTAGTTATGTAAAGCAATAAGCCAGGCAAAAGGAAATGAATGGGACTGTAAGGTTTAGAATGCAGGTAAGTAAAAACGTGTTTGTATGTAACCTGTAAGGAAATATGCTAGGCTAGAACATAGTATAAATAAATATCTATGAACATAAAAACAAAAATGAGATAAGTATAAGGAAAACACAAAACAAAGTAAAGTAAAAATAAAAATGCAGGTAGCTTGTAAATAAAGATTCAGGCAAGGAAAAAATGCAAAGCAAAATAAATAAGCAAAAAAAAATCTATATATAAAAATGAGTAATAGGAGACACAAAGTACTTAAATATTAAATGCTAGAAACAATTGTCTATTCGAATTTGTATAAAAGTAAAACTCAGCCCCCAAAATAAAAATCTTGCCTGATACAAACAAAAACACATAATTATACCTGCATTGGCTACCCAGATATCACCTACCCTGTAAACTTCTTTATATACATGCCTTCTTATTTTTAGTTCGTTCAAGACATAACAAACATGAAAATATACAAGTAGCAAACTTTTTCATTTTTATAAGCTGAAGCATCATACATCAACAAACAAGAAGTTAAAGGAAGATCAAGAAAACTATTTCTCAGCTTTGTTAAAAGTTCAAACTGCTTTCCAACTAGCTATGCTCTGTCCCTCTCCTCTGATCATAGGTGAGTAACATCACTTAATAACAGTTTTTAACATATAATCCCGATGCATATGTATGTGAATATGTGTGTTATATCTTTGTACATGGATGTGCTGTGAATGGTGACATTGAAGTGCAGACTGTTTATTTTATAAACTCTCTGTTGAATTTTTTTTAATGACAGGTTTTGATTAAAATTCATTTCTTAAAATCTACAAAATATTAGGACTTAAGATTAAAACAAATAATGGTTGTTTGATCCTAAACTAAGTTCTAAAAATAAATTTAAGTAGAAACAATGTAATATATGTCACTGAAAGATCAAGAACAAAGCAATATTTGATTTTTATTAAAATTTTGAATATCTCAAACCATGAATTTAGGTATGCAAACTGAATTCTCATGCTTTAACTTGAATTTTAAGGCAAGAATCACATTTTTTCAAAGTGGGAGGCGAAAGCAATCTTTGGTTGAATGGAAATGGCTTTTCGACCATTTTTCAGTGATCTCGGTGAAGGGGGAGGTCGTGGCTCTTTGGGGTGGTAAAGGAGTGAGCGTAGGGTCTAGGAAAAATAGCAGGGAGGTGGTCAGACCTCGGTGGTGGCAGCGGCGAGTGTGGTAAGTTTCTAAACCTAGTTTGGAGTGGTCGAGGGAATTGGTCTCGTTCGTCGCCGTCAGGCGATCGAGTGCAGGGAGGTTTCGAGAGGAGGCAGCTCGGTCGTAGTCGAGTTCATGGCTGGTGTTGTTTGACCATCTGGTGGTCGGGGTTGGAAGAACGAGGTGGTTCCAAGTTTTGGGTGATAGGCCATGTCGAGTTTCCAGGTTTGAGAAGATGAGCCCGATTTTGATTCGAGCGAGTGGATGGCTTTGTTGATCACTGTCATGTCTGGTGATGGTCGGCGTCGTGTTGAAGTTCTAGTGGGTGGCCGGAGGTGGCCGGAGCCACGGTGCACGTGCACCATGCCCATTGAAGTGCTGAGGAATTTTGTTGGGTGCAGGGTATTTTGACTCGCGAAGTACTCGGGTCACTCGAGTATGTGACTCGAAGTAGAGGGAGGGAAGACTCGAAGCAAGTCTGGGGTCTCGAGTCAGTGGATGGTTTCAGGTTTTAGCAAACCTGATTGTTTCAAGTTTATTTAAATCAAAGTTAAATTAATAGATTCAAATTCTTCTTTGAACTCAAACTTGAAATTTACATCAGTTTTTTTGAATCTGAATGTTTTAAAACAAGTTTAAATTAAATAGTTTTTAATAAAAAGATAATTAGTTCCCAAACAAATGTTTAAATTTGATTTTGATAAAATCCTTCTATTTAAGGATTTTAAAGGAAGGTTAAATAAATTGTTTGATTTGAAATTTGCAAGTTAAAATGCAATGTAATTTAGAAAGCTAAATTTTTATCTAAAAAATTATGTAGTTTAAATTAAAGGCTTTTCTTATATAAGTAATAAATGTTTTTTTTACATTTCTTTTAAAAGTTTTAAATTAATATTTAAATTTGGCTAAATGTTAAATGGTAAATCACTTTGAAATCTTAAATTCAAAATGGAATTCGAATTTAAATCCAAAGGGGGTAATGCTTAACATACACTTCAATATTTATTAAATTATTTTAAAGGAATAAATTATCTTTGAGATAATTAAGATATTGAAGTGGATTAATTAATAGGCTAATTAAAGGATGACTTATGTATTTAATTTATAATGTAGAAATTTAGACTAATTTATAATTAGAGATTAATTAAGAAGTAAATTAAGAAATGTTATTAGTTAATGAAGTTAATTAACTAAGGATTATTAATTAATTAATTAATTAATTAATGTGATTAATTTTGATAATTAATTAGATTAATTAGATAATCTATTGTAAATTGTTAAATGTAATTATTTGATAAAAGTAATTAAGAGATATATTACTTATTGTAATAAATTTAGATGATATGATTAATTTAAGTTAATTAAGTTAGTTTAATTAAATTAAGAAATCATTTGATAATTTGATAAGTGTAATTACTTAGTGTAATTAATAGAGCATAATTACTTAGGAAAGTAATTAGATGATAATTACTTGATGTAATTAATACAAGATGATTTGTAAATGAAGTAATTTGGATAATTACTTTTGTAATTAACCAAGGGATTAATTAATGAAGATAATTAATTATGGGATAATTAATTTATTAATATAAGTAATTAAGGATAGTTAATTACTGGTTGTTATTAATTCAAGGGTGATTAATAATTGTGTTTAATTAAAGATTAATCGCTTAATGTAATTAATTTAAATAAAGTAATTTAATTTAAATCTGAATTAGAGATCATTAATTAATATAATTAATGATGTAATTAAGAATTGATTAATTAAGGAATAATTAATAAGGTGATGATTAATTTATGTAATTAATTAAGGATAAATGTAATTATTCATATTTAATTAATAAATGAAGTAATTATATGTTAATTACTATGAATGATTTAAAATAATTAATTTATGGAATTAAATAAAGACTAATTAGTTATCGTAATTAGAAGATGATTAATCAAAGGTGTTTAATCAAGATGAATATCTAGAGAATAATTAATTAATTTGATTTATAATTAATTAATGTTTGTATGAGCAGGATTTATGGAATGAGTAATTAATTTAATTTACTTTAAATTAATTAGAGATAGAAGTAGTTAATTTGATTCATTTTAAATTAATTATAAATGGTATGATTATAAATCATTGCTTATGGATGAATGATATTGATATTTCATTTGATGATTGTGAACTCAGATATGAGATGAATAATATCTATGTGATAATGATGCTTGGTTTAAGTATGATAATATTTATTAACTGATTGGGATTATAATATGAATTATCTGTTTATGATGATGATGTGATTATCTATTGTGATATTGTGAATTATCTATCTGTGTGTAGATAGATAATTGAATTGAATTGTTTTAACTTTAAAACAACTTGGCCTTAAAAGATACGTTTTGGATTTCGATGAGACCGGGATCGGGTTTCCATATTTGGACATCCGAAAACCACATCGATCCAAAATAACGATAGGTCGTAAATCTGAAGTAAAGATGAAGATTCAGAGTGTAAGGGTTATTGTCGTTAACTCTGAGGGTGATTCCAAAATAACTGTAACGAGGTAATGCCTTCAGTTTCGTTCGAACCCGAAACGAACTTGTATGGATTGAATGCTTTCAGAACATCATCAGGTGGGCGATGAGCATTCTAGAAATGTATTCTCTAATGGTAACCGCAGCCTCCAGCCTCATCAAACGGGAATGGATAAAACAGAGGAGGTGCAGCAAGGTTAGGTGGGTCATGCCCAAGCAGGATGAGATATACCCCTGTCTAGATGTCCCTTTATTTTTCGGCTGTGTGGGTGGTTGTTTGCAACAACTGCCGGGGTTATCTTGTTCGGGACTGTTCAGTAAGGAATAGTTCCGGCCTTGTGTTGTAGGGGGTTGGGAGTGATCCTCGGTACGTTGATCTAGGCCACGTACTGTGACTGGCGGTACCCTAGTAGCCCTGCCATTGTATGGAATCCACAATCCAATAAGTGCCAACGGTTTTGATTGTATTACCCACTTTTGTGGATAGTAGCTGGAATTTAATCATGTAACAATTTCGGCTATTTTCTATTTACTTGAAAACCCTAGACCTATTATAATATCACTGAATTTCCTATCAAATGTTTTGGTTAGCGTAAGGTAAAAACTTACCCATGTTTATGTGTGGGGAGTCTTACGTGATACTCTTTGTTTCAAAGGTTTTCAAAATTAAGCAACTTTAACATGTTACTCACACCAGAGCCATGTCTGACCCGGAGTTTATTTCTGTTTTTCCTAAACTCTCGGATACTCAAATTTTTACGAGTAACCAAGGGATTCAGGTTAGCATTGACGAATTCCGGAGGAGCAATGGAGCAGGAAGCTTCAGCGTTGTAGATATATATATATATATATATATATATATATATATAGTTCCGCTGTGTTGGTATCTTTGAGTTATCTCTGTGTTGTTTTGTGTATTGAGTTGTATTAGCTAGACAGGTGCTTATAACTGTCTAGTATGTGATATATTATCCGTGTAACTCTGATGATGTTGTATATTATGTAATATTTATGTGATTAATATGATTTATTCGTTCCGCTGTTGAGATTCTGATGTTGTTTCTTCTTTTTTCTCTATCTTTTTCTATTTTCTCACCCCTTTCTTTCTTCAGGATGATACGACTTCCTGGGCGCAGGAAGTCGGGTCGTCACAGTCCACCTCTATTTCTCATTTTTCTTTACGTACGATTCCTCCTTATCTCCTCATTTCAACGGCAGAAAATTTCAAATACAATTTCAATTCAAAAATCAAATTGAAATTTCAAACTCCTCAAAAAAATTATGAAAGATTATATATCGAAGCTCTCGAAGAGCGCATCTCAATTCTATGATTCATTTTTTGATTCAACGCATCATTTGTCCCGGAATCAAAGTAATTTCCTCGGCTGTCCGTTGATGGTTATTCGATTGGACGATAGATCATCGATCTTACGACGATCAAGCAGCGTAGCATCGAAGAGGACGTCTAGGGGAGGAGATCTGTACAGTTCGTTCATGCTATTGACGCCAGAAATCGCCTCGATTTGGCCAAGAATGGAGGCGGCATCGCTGTCACATGGTGGGGCCATGCGTCATGTCGTTGGTATGGGGGTGATCGGCCGTGGTGGAGAGGCCGATTGCGACCTTTGATGTGGACGTTGGCGAACAAGGCGACCGCATTTTGAAGGTCTTGGGTGGTGGCTGGGTGCGTTAGAGTTAGGGTTGCTTTCGAATGGGAGAGTTTGCATGTACGAAGAAGGCGCTGTTGTGTCGAAATTATATCTGGTTCGTTTTTTTATTTTATTTTTCCTTATATTAAATCGTGAAATCTTCTAATGACTATAACTTTCTCATACGAGGTCGAATTTATGCACGGGTTTTTGCGATGGGATCGTAATAATATTTCTGACGTTTTGGTGTTTGGGAAGATTTTGAAACTATTGGAATTTTAGGTTTAAATTGGATTTAAATTCAATATAAATTCAAAAGGTGAGTGTTTTACCCACTCAGAACTTCTAAAAGTTCTTATGTTTGCTAAATTTAAGTTATGTTGTGATTTTGAATTAAATTATGGCTGTTTCGTATATTTTTAATCATCATCTCAGTTAACTACATTTATTTAAAATTTAATCGTTATTTAATCTATTATTGAATATAACTGCCTGTTAAATACCTCTTATATATTATCAGTTATATATTGAAATTGAGTGATTGTTTTAGATGATGATTGTGATGGATGTGTGATTTGGATGATGGTTGAATGGATGTTTTTATTTTATATCATTATAACCTGCCAGTTCGTTGTGGATTTATCTTTATTTCATTCGGGATTGCGGTTTGAAATGATATATAACCGTATTTTTATTTTAAATTACGGATTGAAATGATAAATATCCGTATCACTTGACCATAGGGTAGAAAATTTTATACAGACATCATGGTCTATATATATATAAATAATTTGAAATTGATTTCTATGGTTTTGGAAAGAAATATACGGTTTAATTAATATTAATTTTTGATATTATATAAATATTGTTTTATATATATTGTTAAATTCTTGAATTTAAGCTATGTATAAATTTGTTTAATAAAATATGTTTAATAATGGAGTTTGATTGTTTTATATTATATGGTTAAGTACCTGTTTAAGATATTGTATGTATAAAAATTTTAATGGCTTAAATAAAAATTAAGTTGGAAGATAGATATGAAATTGGTTGAATTGAATTATTTAAGAATTATACTCGAATAAAATTGAGATTTTAAAGGGTATGATCCTTATAACGTGATTTGGTTTAGAGTGATTTAAATGAATATAAAATTGATTTATATGAATATATCAAGTTAAATAAATTGAAAGAATATCCAGTTATGTGAAGTTAAAAGTTTTCTAAAATGGTATTGGATTTATTACGTAAACGTTTCAAATCTAAATAATAGTAATTGAATTTGATGTATATGGGATTATCAAAGAACTAGTTTTGAAATGGTGGAATATTTAAAGTCTCGAAATATATGGAAATTGAAATGGTTTATTTGGGATTCAAATCTGTAATTGGAATTAATTTGTGAAATTAAAGAAGAATCTTATATAAATTAATTTATTAATTAAACCATTTAAGTATTGGAAGTTATGTTTCAAAGTTATGGGTTTCAAGGTATTATGATTTGAAAATGCTATGATTTTAGGAAAAGGATATATTTGAAATAAAAATGATATTATATTGATTTGGGTTTTATAAACATGATATCATATTGCTTTGGTTTCTTTTAAACGAAAATGATATCGTATTTATATGGTTTTGAAATGAATATTATATCTTGGTTTTGAAGTATAAATTATTTTGAAATGACCGCGGTGTTATAATAACGGTTGGTTGTTGAAGAGAACGGGATCAGAAGTTGTCATGCTCTCTGTCAACTCCGAAAACCACTTTAACAACTGTGTATGCGGTGGAGATTCCAGAATGAAGTATGATGGTGGCGGCGGTTGCTTTGAGGTAAATACATGGACCTGACTCCTGTGAGTTGCCATAAGGTGGCTAAAACGGGAGCGATTGATGGGCTAATGAGATAGCTCCTTTGATCGAACACATCCCTTCAATATTATACTCTGACTTTTGGATCGATTCGGTGGCCACTTTGATTTTTTTATTTAGGGGTGTGGCTCAAGGTGGGCGGTAGCTGCGCAGTACGCGTTACCACCAGTGCGATAACCCGGACTTTTGAACATCTAATAATTGGATAATTATCTAGTTTTTAGATTGTATAGAAAAAAATTTGATAATTATATATATCTGGATATAAGTATTTATTTAATATTCTTCTTATATAATTTAAAATTTACAAAAGGAAACCTATATTTTCAAATAAATTAGATATACTTGTTAATTACTATTGTTCAAGTATGTATACGAAGTTGTAAATAAAACTATGATTTGGAATTCTATATACATATCTTAAAAATGAATTGATTTAAAAACTCTACAACTAGTATTTATATATAGTTATCAATTGAAGTATAAATAATTTAAGTTTAAATTTTAAATAAGAATAAATAAAGGTTCTATTATATTTCTTTAAGGTATACATGAGATAAACATTTTAAAATATAATTACAAACACAAAACACAAGTGTTGGAATAGTAACACATAATTTAACAAATGTAAGCCAAAGGATTGATGCAATCAACAAGTGTCACAATTTTCCTAATATTTTCTCTTATTTTTAAAATCATAAACTAAAGCTATAATTATATCTATACATCCTCTTTCAATTCTTTTTATTTTTCATCTTTTAAAACAAAGAAAACAAAAATTTGAAAAATGTAAATCAGTAAACAAATTCACAAACCTAGGCAGATCAAAGCAAAAACATATTCAAAGCAATTTTAAACTGGGAATCTCAATCTTGGAAGTAATGGTAAATATAGTAATTCAAAATCAAAACTTAAGTAATCAAAGGATTAAACTTTGACTTGAAGCAATCAAGTTTTCAAAGAAAACAAATTCAGGATCAAAACATCAAGTAATCAAACAAGCCTCGGTTTTGATAGAGACAGTCCAGATCAGAATTTCTTCCTCTGTTTTCTGTTCAAGTTATTTTGAGGTGAGTAGACTTTAAATCTTTATGTTAAATCATCTGTAAAATTGGTGCATGCCTCAATTGATGATGAAAATAACTTAATTTGATGTGAATGAATGGGATAATGATTGTAGGTGTATAGATAACAACTCTGCATTGTACGCCTTAGTGCATATATGTGTATCTCTGTTTATTCACGACTGACTAAATATGTTCAAAGAATTTTGAATGTTTCCCTGATTTTCTTTTAACATATTATGATTAAAGAAATTTAGGCGTAATGGTGTAATTCAAATTAAAACATTGAAGTATAGTTCCAGGTTCTTTTAAAAATAGACTTCTCTGTCTATAACTGGGAGTAAACCTTTACCATAAAACAGTTTAAAATTTCGGTGATTTGATTTGTTGAACGAGATGAAAATCTGTAGAAAATAGTAGCATACCAAATTACGTGAAGGTTGGGTTTAAATGTATGCACAAACAATTGAATTGACTGGAATATACCTGTGCATGTATACATTAGTTTTGTTGTTCTTCACTGGCTTAAAAACATCTTTTCAAAATTTCATATCTTCTTATGGATTTGATTTCAGCTTTGAATTCCTAAATGGAAACTGACCCTAACTATATAACATCACTTCAAAAAATAATTTTAGGATTTTATATTTTGTAATTAATTCAAATTTGGAAAAATTTCAGTGAAGAATCAATTTGGGCTAAAAATCAAACATTTTGATTAGATAACTGGAACCCATAATCTGATTTGTTATTGTGAATCATGAATTTAGATCGTATAATCATGATTTTTAGGTTAGTAAATCTCGTGTAATCGAGAGTTGAACGTGATATGGATTTCGAGTATTCTCTAGTGATCGGCGTAACTGGAGTGGTCGAGGTTCTTATCGAAGGTCGCTTAGGGATAGACGATCGTAGGAAAATTCGTTTGAGATTTTTTCTATTGATCAAATTGGCCGGTCGATTTCATTTTAGGGTTCAATGGCCTGTTTTGTCGACGAGTTTAAAAAGGGGAAATTTTCATTCAATAGAGGATCGGTCATGACCGGTTCAAAGGTAAGCAATGCAGGATGGTCGGGGTAGCTATGGCCGGAGTTGAAGGGTTCATAACGTCTTAGGAATGGCAGTTCGAGGTGGATTCCGTCAAGTGATGGGCGCCTGAGGGATACGAATAGCTCAATTTCAGGAACGATGGTTTTTCAGGTTTTTGGGTGATTGATCATGATGAGGGGGTCGGCGACGACTTACCTAAGGTCACAGTGGCGATCGGAACAGAGAAATGGTGGCGTGCACTTGTACGCACTTGCGTGTGTGTCTGATGTTTTGGTTTGTTGGAATTGCATCAGGAAATTTTGTTTGTGGCTCGAGATCAGGTTCGAGAGTTTCGTGTGAGTTTAAGTGAGCATCAGTTTTTTTTAGTTAATCAAACAAGGAAGATGGCTCAGGAAGATGTGGGAAATTGGAGTTGCGGGTCGGGTCTGATCCGAAGTATAATGTTTGGTTTGTATTAAATAAACCTAGTTTTTTTTTCAAAAGAAAATAAAAATCAAGTTCTTAAACAAATTATATAAGGCTTAAGCGAGTTTCCAAGGGTTTAAATGTTTTCCAATTTGTTGTTTAAAGTAATTATAAAATAGGACAAATCAAGGTGAATCAAATGTTGAAATTAAATTATTGAATGTATTAAGAATTGATAATTGATATATGAAATCAAGCAATAAATAATTAATTAATTTAATTGTAACAACCCTAGATTTTTCTTATATTTTTAAATTGACTTTATTTATTTTTTTATGTTATTTTAAATTTTTTTTTCAAACATCTCATTTTTTTAATATAAATGATGATTATTAAGTGATTTATAGTTTAAACTAGTATAATTTGAATATTTTACTGTAAAGTGAATTTTTGGTCAAAATAGTCAAACTTTGACTTTTAATTTAAATTTTTAAAAGTTTGAAAATTTAAATTTTATCTTTTACTATGAAATTACATAAAATTTTAAGAACACAACTTTTCGTTTCGTTGAAATTGGATGTAAATTGTGAAAGTTATACCCTTTACAATATTGTGCGTATATAGGGTTATTTAACAATGACTATTTTAAATTGTATAAATTACTTCTTCTTTGTTATATTTTATTTTAATATGTGATAATATGTTATATTATGTATATTTTGACTTTTAAGTATTTTTGAAATGATAATATAATTTTTTTTAAAGTTTATTTGAATTTATTTCAATTTATAAAGCCTAGTTTGGTATTTACTGCATTTTTCTTTATTTAAAATTCTATTTAATTAAAATTTAGTTATTTATTTCACCTTGAAAATGCTTTAAATAAATTAATTTAATTCAACTTTCCACTTCATAATAAATTTATAATGAAATGTATAATATTCTAAGACTAATAGTGATTTATGCACAATTTTAGAACACTGTTTGGTATTTTTAAGGCATTTTCTTCATTATTTTATATTTTTTTCAAATTATACTATTTGTTACCTCATATTTCTAATTGATTTCGGTTTGTAAAGTATTTTCTCCTGAAATTTTGTTTATGTAAATTTTTAAAAGGAAAAGAATATGGAAGATTGTAAATCACTTTGAAACGTAAGCCCTTTTATTTGCCCAAACCCTTCATTTCCTTAAACTCCTCAATTAATTGCCTTAGCCGTGTAAAACCCTAATGTAGCCGTCATCTCATTAGTTTTTCACGTGAAAAAAAAAGATCATTTTCATTTGTTTCTCACGGCTTCAAAGATCTGGTAATGGCTTCCCTTTCTTTTTCTTACTTTTCTACTTGTTTTCTCTAAATTTTGCCTTGTTTCTCTTCTAGTTTGGATTGGCCTCTTCTCCATAGCCGCAGCCACAAACTCCTACATCTCTTCCATGCCTCCAACAACATCTACTCCACCAACCATGACCATGGCCGAGCCATCTATGGTGGCCAAACCCTTCAAATTGCAACCTACATGCCTAAAAACAATGTTTTTGACCATTGTTGCCTCATTCCCTTCATCCACCACCACTGGCTTGACCACCACGCACCACTCCAGCATTGATCTGACCTATAGCATGAATAGCCAAGCCCACATCAGTCAAGGCCGAACCCATATGTGCACCAAAAACCCACTTGTTTGCCTTAACCCTTTGTATTCTCATGCCTTGTAACCTCCACCTTGCTCTTGCCATGTAGCCGTACCTTCTAGGTCCAAACTAGATCCAAACCATATCAAAACCTGACCTATATGATGCCATACCTGGGCCAAAGCATCATCATAGCCGAGCATAAGTGTCCCTTAGGCCAAGCGTTGAAGTGATTGAGGCATGATAAAATCATCTTGTCCATTGTTGTTTTATTTCAATCAGTTTCAATGCTGTTTTGTATTGTACGCATATGTTTATATGGTCTTGCTTATTTGTTGTATACAAGATCATTATCAAGGCTTTGCATTCATTCAATTCAAATCGTGCTTGTTGTGCTTTTGGAATCGCTCTTTTGCTTGTTGTTTTGGTCTTCAGCTTGAAAGGTGAGTCTTTCTCACTCTGACATTTATACTTATGAAAAAGTGAATTGATGATAAGTGTTTAGTAATATAAAATGTTTATGCAAGTTAATGATGATCATATGATAGACTATGCCATGTTATTATCATGTTAAAACTGTTAATTTTCACCCGACACCTGATATATGACTGTATATTGTGATATTGACATTGTTCATATTATTTCTGTTTATGATCACACTACATGTTCCCTGTTAGAATAGAATCATTATGGGCTGAAATGATAGGCCTGAGTTATTGTTATTTATCTAATTTTAACTTGGGATTGCGGGTTTGAAATGATAGAACCCGGAATTTTAATTTTTAAACTGCGGATTGAAATGATACATATCCGTATCACTTGACCTAGGTTAGAAAACTATATACAGACCCGTGGTTATTCTATAAAGTGTTTTGAATATTTTAAGTATTTTAAAATTTATAAATTTATGAAATTTGGTTTAAATAGTTTTTGAAAGGTTTTAAAATAAATAAAATATGATTTTTCTATGTGTTTAAACTGTAATTTATGAATTGTTTAACTGGATTTCTGAATATAACTTATGTTTGAAATTTGGAATTTTGACTAAAAATGATATTTAAGTTATATGAATAAAATGGAGTTTAATTATATTTAAAAAATGGTAAATATGATAAATTGATTTATATTTGAATTTAAGAGATTTATTAAAGAATTTTTGATTTTTCTATAAATTTAAGTGGTTGAATAAATGACTATTGAAAAATAAAATTTTAAAAGATAACTTGACTTGAAAATGTGAAATTTGAGTTTTAACTAAAGATGTTAAATTAATTAAATAAATTGAAAGTTTAGTTAAATTTGTGAAATGGTAATATAAATCTGAAATGTTAAGTTTATTTGTTGAAAAGTGAAGAAACGTATAAGTTTTAATTTATGAAAGAAACGTATAAATTTATGAAAGAAACGTATAGGTTTTAATTTATGAAAGAAACGTATAGGTTCTAATTTATGAAAGAAACGTATAAGTTTTAATTTATGAAAGAAACGTATAGGTTTTAATTAATGAAAGAAACGTGTAAAGTCCTAATTAATGAGAGAACATGAAAGTTTTAATTAATGCAAGAACATGTAAAGTTTTAATTAAGAAAGAAACATGTAAAGTTTTAAGTAGTGTGGTATTGATTTAATTAATAAATGTTCATTATTGTAATAGGAATATAAAATTTAAAACGTACATTTGACACGTAGATTTTAATCAATGTAATGGTGTATTTTAAATTGATTAAAATGATAAATGTTACTTACTGTAATAATAAAATGTAAGTTGATAACGTACATTTGATAAGCAAGTTTTAATTTATGTGAATGGCATACTTTAAATGATTAAAATAATAAAGTTTCTTTATTGTAATAATAATGTAAGTTAATAAGGTGCTTTTAACTTAACATAAGAATTTCGGTTTAAATTGGATATTACAGTAAGAAAGTTTATCTAACTATAAGGCTATGATAAATTGACATGTTAAAATTTCAAGCTTATCAATACATTGATTATATACAATGTAAAGTGGAAAGTAGTACATTCCAGAAATGCTATGATTCCTTAAGGTAACATTTTCAAAATGCTATGATAATTTAAAGGAATATTTCAAGTTTAATAAATTGAAAGAAATATTCAATGATTTGGAAATTTGGGTTTTATTTGAATGATATATTTATTGAATTATTATTTTTGAAATGGAAATGATACTATTTTGATATTGTTTTGAAATGAGTATGATATTTTGGTCTTGGAAGTATAAATTATTTGAAATAAATATCCATGGGTTATAATAACGATTGGTTGTTAAAGAGACCGGGATCGGATATTGTCTTATACCCGACCAATACCGAAAACCACTTTAACAACTGTGTACGCGGTGGAGATTCCAGAATGAAGTAGGATGGTGGCGACGTTCTCGAGGTATATTACGTGGACCCAACTCCCGTGAGTTGGCATATATGACTTAAACAGGAGCCATACCGGGCTACACAAAGGGTCGCACCCTTTCATCGAGCATGCTCCATCGTAAACCATTCTATTACATTTGTGATTCGATTCGGTGGCGCCACTTTTGATTCGGGGGTATTGTTCGAGGTGGGCGGAAGCTGCTGGCTTGCCGTCACCACCGGTCCGGGAGTGCAAACGGTGTATCCAACCTGGCATTGCCTCGCGTGCCATGTCATATCCTTATATCGAGCCCACTACGATTTTGGTTTTAAAGATCCGACCGCATTAAGGTTCACCATCCCCTTAACGCTATTTTCTATATGATTATACTTTACTGATTAGACACTACCGTATATAGCGTATATTACTACATAGTAAATAGTTTAACGGATCCTTAGAGGATGGGCGGTCCCAAGCATCCTTTAAGTTATTGATGCATTTTGTTACTGTTCACTTGAGTTGATTTACAGTTTATAAGTATTTATGTCCTGACTCGAGGGTTTTGTGTTTTGCTTTACGCTCGGGTCAGATTGAGTGAGTTAGCATTCCAGATTCAACTTCGGCGTTGGAGCTTTCCTTGAAGATCCAGCCATCTATTTTGTTTCAGTATCCAGTGGTTCAGTGATGTATCTGATTTGTACCTGATGTATCCTGTTACTCTTCTGTTGTATCTTATTTAACTCTGATGTATCTCATATTTATATAGTAGCTTCATGAACTGCTATCTCTTTTTCTTCCGCTGCATTTTTATATACTCTGTGTCTGTGATCTATGATTTTTATTTACTGTATATTCTGAGATTTGCCAAATTTTTATTTACAACGCGGTATTTTGAGCAATTTAATTCCGGCATGAGTTTCTACCTATACACTTATAATGGATGCGAATGGTTGAAAATACCGGGTCGTTACAGTTGGTATCAGAGCTTTGGTAGCTCTAGGCAAAACTTAGCATATGGAGTGAATGTATTTACAGAATCACTTTCATTCGAGTTTGAATCTCTCCCTTTTGACTCGATTCCTTTGAATTTTGGAATGTTCCCTACAGTTCCGAAATCCATTCGTATCCCTCACTATTCATCTTCTTTTGACTCTGGAGCATTCCATAACTCCGCTTCGAATGATCTTTCTAGTGAGTCGGTGATCACACCAATTTAAAATTTAATTGAAAAAGGGGGAAAACTCCTTTGCAGTTAGCATCGATTCACCAGAGATTCTTATCTATCCTTGGTTTAGACGCTAATATCTTTTGTTATTTCAAACTCTAACTCTTGGGATCGAATGTAGATTTACCCTAGAAAAATCAACATTGATCTTATTCTTTAAGTCACGGTTGACCCGGTTAAGGTTGCCCGTGATTTATATAAGCTTATCCATCTTCCTATTCTGTTATTTAATCATGTCATCCTTGTTTCCAACTTATTTTTAAATCATAATCTCCTTTGATTTGTGTTAATCAAAAATTTGAATCTCTATCCTTCTTTGAAAATCTATTCATGTATAGTGTATTTGTAAACTAGTATTTAAAATTAAAATGTTTTATATATTGTGTTGTTTGAGTTGTTGATGTTGAGTTGGGTTTCTGATCGATACGTCTGATCAGCGCTATCAATAAGATTTCCAAAACACTTTGACAGAACAAACACACACAATATATTTAAAAACAAATTGGTTAATGAAATAAATTTTGATATAAGTTTATGGAACTTAATGAAATGATTTAAATTGATAATTTGAAATGATAATATTTGATTTATCATTTATTGTTCTACAAATAGATCTATAAATATTTGTTTATAAATTTATTTGGGAACTGAAATGAATTTAAAACAAGAATTTGAGGATTTAAATTCCGATTATTTCAGACTTTGGTTTAAAGTTTTAAAAGGTTATATTATTTAAAGTATTTTGAATAGAATTTGTTTTCAAAGAATTTTAAAGGTTTAAAATTAGTGCTCTTCTCTTTGTCGCTGGAAAATAACTTCGGTGATGATCGCGACATCATCGACGTTCATTTTCGAGTTTCGAAGTTAAGAGACTGTTCTGTAGTCTTGCTACAGCTTTGTTTTGGGAAATTAAATTGATTTGAATTTCTAAAATATGACTTGATTTATAATATATATATATATATATGATTGAAATTTGATTTGACATATTATATATGTATATATATTATTACTTATCTCTAAATGGTTTGAAGAAATCGAAAATTTAATTCTTAAATTTTATTTTCAAGAATAATTCCAAAAAAAAAATCAAAATTTTGGATGAATATCAAGCATTAAATGATTTAATTGGAAATTTTATTTGTATAATACAATTGCATTCAAATATAACTTACCAAAATTTCAGAAGTTAAAAATGTAATTGGATAATATATGATATAAAAAGATTTTATAAATAAAATTTGAATGGTTATAATAAATGTTATAGACTTAAATTTTAATTATAAAATGATTAACAGAGGTAAATATAATAAAGGTAATTGAATAACTTACAATAAAATAATGTTAAAAGAACTAAGAATAAAAGAAAGCAGTTATAATAAGTGTAAGTATGTTTAACATAAGTGATAAATATAGTGAGAGGAATAAATTTAATTTTAATTAGGAATAAATAAGAATTAAATTTATTAAATACATAGTGAGTGTAATAAATGATTATTTTTCAAACCCATGGTTTTAAAAATTGTTAATTTAAGATGATTGGATAATAAAACAATGAAATTTGAGATAGTTAACGATTTATTTAACTTATAAAAAAATTAAGTTGAAATTTCCATGCTTTCAAATTTATTTCCTTATTTTGTTTTTCAAATTATCATTTTGTTGTCCTTATTATTCTTATCTTACTACAGACTGGCATGGGCATCTTTCTATAATCTTTCTGTTTAGAAATCTTTGTATAATCTTTGATAAATCTGCACCTTGTTAAACTTACCTATAACAATAGTTATCAGGTATAATTTCAATCTCCTTGTTATCTTGTCTCAATCATATTTCACTTTATCTTTTTCTGAGCTTTCCTGTACCTCATTCCTTTTCGGGGACGAAAAGTTTTTGAGTGGGGGAGAGTGTAACAACCCTAGATTTTGCTTATATTTTTAAATTGACTTTATTTATTTTTTTATGTTATTTAATTTTTTTTTCAAACATCTCATTTTTTTAAATATAAATGATGATTATTAAGTGATTTATAGTTTAAACTAGTATAATTTGAATATTTTACTGTAAAGTGAATTTTTGGTCAAAATAGTCAAACTTTGACTTTTAATTTAAATTTTTAAAAGTTTTAAAATTTAAATTTTGTCTTTTATTATGAAAGTACATAAAATTTTAAGAACACCACTTTTCATTTCGTTGAAATCGGATGTAAATTGTGAAAGTTATACCCTTTACAATATTGTGCGTATATAGGGTTATTTAACAATGACTATATTAAATTGTATAAATTACTTCTTCTTTGTTATATTTTATTTTAATATGTGATAATATGTTATATTATGTATATTTTGACTTTTAAGTATTTTTGAAATGATAATATAATTTTTCTAAAGTTTATTTGAATTTATTTCAATTTATAAAGCCTAGTTTGGTATTTACTGCATTTTTCTTTATTTAAAATTCTATTTAATTAAAATTTAATTATTTATTTCACCTTGAAAATGCTTTAAGTAAATTAATTTAATTCAACTTTCCACTTCATAATAATTTTATAATGAAATGTATAATTTTCCAAGACTAACAGTGATTTATGCACAATTTTAGAACACTGTTTGGTATTTTTAAGGCATTTTCTTCATTATTTTTTTTTTCAAATTATACTATTTGTTACCTAATATTTCTAATTGATTTCGGTTTGTAAAGTATTTTCTCCTGAAATTTTGTTTATGTAAAGTTTTAAAAGGAAAAGAATATGGAAGATTGTAAATCACTTTGAAACGTAAGCCCTTTTATTTGCCCAAACCCTTCATTTCCTTAAACTCCTCAATTAATTGCCTTAGCCGTGTAAAACCCTAATGTAGCCGTCATCTCATTAGGTTTTCACATGAAAAAAAAAGATCATTTTCATTTGTTTCTCACGGCTTCAAAGATCTAGTAATGGCTTCCCTTTCTTTTTCTTACTTTTCTACTTGTTTTCTCTAAATTTTGCCTTGTTTCTCTTCTAGTTTGGATCGGCCTCTTCTCCATAGCCGCAGCCACAAACTCCTACATCTCTTCCATGCCTCCAACACCATCTACTCCACCAACCATGACCATGGCCGAGCCATCTATGGTGGCCAAATCCTTCAAATTGCAACCTACATGCCTAAAAACAATGTTTTTGACCATTGTTGCCTCATTCCCTTCATCCACCACCCAAATCACCACCATAGCCGCCGCCACCACCACTGCCCTGACCACCACGCACCACTCCAGCATTGATCTAACCTGTAGCATGAATAGCCAAGCCCACATCAGTCAAGGCCAAACCCATATGTGCACCAAAAACCCACTTGTTTGCCTTAACCCTTTGTATTCTCATGCCTTGTAACCTCCACCTTGCTCTTGCCATGTAGCCGTACCTTCTAGGTCCAAAACAGATCCAAACCATATCAAAACCTGACCTATATGATGCCATACCTGGGCCAAAGCATCATCATAGCCGAGCATAAGTGTCCCTTAGGCCAAGCGTTGAAGTGATTGAGGCATGGTAAAATCATCTTGTCCATTGTTGTTTTATTTCAATCAGTTTCAATGCTGTTTTGTATTGTACGCATATGTTTATATGGTCTTTCTTATTTGTTGTATACAAGATCATTATCAAGGCTTCCATTCATTCAATTCAAATCGTGCTTGTCGTGCTTTTGGAATCGCTCTTGTGCTTGTTGTTTTGGTCTTCAGCTTGAAAGGTGAGTCTTTCTCACTCTGACATTTATACTTATGAAAAAGTGAATTGATGACAAGTGTTTAGTAATATAAAATGTTTATGCAAGTTAATGATGATCATATGATAGGCTATGCCATGTTATTATCATGTTAAAACTGTTAATTTTCACCTGACACCTGATATATGACTGTATATTGTGATATTGACATTGTTCATATTATTTCTGTTTATGATCACACTGCATGTTCCCTGTTAGAATAGAATCATTATGGGCTGAAATGATAGGCCTGAGTTATTGTTATTTATCTAATTTTAACTTGGGATTGCGGGTTTGAAATGATAGAACCCGGAATTTTACTTTTTAAACTACGGATTGAAATGATACATATCCGTATCACTTGACCTAGGTTAGAAAACTATATACAGACCCGTGGTTATTCTATAAAGTGTTTTGAATATTTTAAGTATTTTAAAATTTATAAATTTATGAAATTTGGTTTAACTAGTTTTTGAAAGGTTTTAAAATAAATAAAATATGATTTTTCCATGTGTTTAAAATGTAATTTATGAATTGTTTAACTGGATTTCTGAAATATAACTTATGTTTGAAATTTGGAATTTTACTAAAAATGATATTTAAGTTGTATGAATAAAATGGACTTTAATTATATTTGAAAAATGGTAAATATGATATATTGATTTATATTTGAATTTAAGTGATTTATTAAAGAATTTTTGATTTTTCTATAAATTTAAGTGGTTGAATAAATGACTGTTGAAAAATGAAATTTTAAAAGATATCTTGACTTGAAAATGTGAAATTTGAGTTTTGACTAAAGATGTTAAATTAATTAAATAAATTGGAAGTTTAGTTAAATTTGTGAAATGGTAATATAAATCTGAAATGTTAAGTTTATTTGTTGAAAAGTGAAGAAACGTATAAGTTTTAATTTATGAAAGAAACGTATAAGTTTTAATTTATGAAAGAAACGTATAAGTTTTAATTTGTGAAAGAAACGTATAGGTTTTAATTTATAAAAGAAACGTATAAGTTTTAATTTGTGAAAGAAACGTATAGGTTTTAATTTGTGAAAGAAACGTATAGGTTTTAATTTATGAAAGAAACGTATAAGTTTTAATTTGTGAAAGAAACGTATAGGTTTTAATTTATGAAAGAAACGTATAGGTTTTAATTTATGAAAGAAACGTATAGGTTTTTATTTATGAAAGAAACGTATAGGTTTTAATTTATGAAAGAAACGTATAGGTTTTAATTTATGAAAGAAACGTATAGGTTTTAATTTATGAAAGAAACGTAAAGTTTTTAATTTATGAAAGAAACGTATAGGTTTTAATTAATGAAAGAAACGTATATGTTTTAATTTATGAAAGAAACGTGTAAAGTCCTAATTAATGAGAGAACATGAAAGTTTTAATTAATGCAAGAACATGTAAAGTTTTAATTAAGAAAGAAACATGTAAAGTTTTAAGTAGTGTGGTATTGATTTAATTAATAAATGTTCATTATTGTAATAGGAATATAAAATTTAAAACGTACATTTGACACATAGATTTTAATCAATGTAATGGTGTATTTTAAATTGATTAAAATGATAAATGTTACTTACTGTAATAATAAAATGTAAGTTGATAACGTACATTTGATAAGCAAGTTTTAATTTATGTGAATGGCATACTTTAAATGATTAAAATAATAAAGTTTCTTTATTGTAATAATAATGTAAGTTAATAAGGTGCTTTTAACTTAACATAAGAATTTCGGTTTAAATTGGATATTACAGTAAGAAAGTTTATCTAACTATAAGGCTATGATAAATTGACATGTTAAAATTTCAAGCTTATCAATACTTTGATTATATACAATGTAAAGTGGAAAGTAGTACATTCCAGAAATGCTATGATTCCTTAAGGTAACATTTTCAAAATGCTATGATAATTTAAAGGAATATTTCAAGTTTAATAAATTGAAAGAAATATTCAATGATTTGGAAATTTGGGTTTTATTTGAATGATATATTTATTGAATTATTATTTTTGAAATGGAAATGATACTATTGTGGTATTGTTTTGAAATGAGTATGATATTTTGGTCTTGGAAGTATAAATTATTTGAAATAAATATCCATGGGTTATAATAACGATTGGTTGTTAAAGAGACCGGGATCAGATGTTGTCTTATACCCGGCCAATACCGAAAACCACTTTAACAACTGTGTACGCGGTGGAGATTCCAGAATGAAGTAGGATGGTGGCGACGTTCTCGAGGTATGTTACGTGGACCCAACTCCCGTGAGTTGGCATATATGACTTAAACAGGAGCTATACCGGGCTACACAAAGGGTCGCACCCTTTCATCGAACATGCTCCATCGTAAACCATTCTATTACTTTTGTGATTCGATTCGGTGGCGCCACTTTTGATTCGGGGGTATTGTTCGAGGTGGGCGGAAGCTGCTGGCTTGCCGTCACCACCGGTCCGGGAGTGCAAACGGTGTATCCACCCTGGCATTGCCTCGCGTGCCGTGTCATATCCTTATATCGAGCCCACTACGATTTTGGTTTTAAAGATCTGACCGCGTTAAGGTTCACCATCCCCTTAATGCTATTTTCTATATGATTATACTTTACTGATTAGACACTACCGTATATAGCGTATATTACTACATAGTAAATAGTTTAACGGATCCTTAGAGGATGGGCGGTCCCAAGCATCCTTTAAGTTACTGATGCATTTTGTTACTGTTCACTTGAGTTGATTTACAGTTTATAAGTATTTATGTCCTGACTCGAGGGTTTTGTGTTTTGCTTTACGCTCGGGTCAGATTGAGTGAGTTAGCATTCCAAATTCACCTTCGGCGTTGGAGCTTTCCTTGAAGATCCAGCCATCTATTTTGTTTCAGTATCCAGTGGTTCAGTGATGTATCTGATTTGTACCTGATGTATCCTGTTACTCTTCTGTTGTATCTTATTTAACTCTGATGTATCTCATATTTATATAGTAGCTTCATGAACTACTATCTCTTTTTCTTCCGCTGCATTTTTATATACTCTGTGTCTGTGGTCTGTGATTTTTATTTACTGTATATTCTGAGATTTGCCAAATTTTTATTTACAACGCGGTATTTTGAGCAATTTAATTCCGGCATGAGTTTCTACCTATACACTTATAATGGATGCGAATGGTTGAAAATACCGGGTCGTTACATTAGTTATTTAGATAGTTAATTAAACTTGATTAATTTATATAATCAACTTAAAAGTTTAATTTATAAGTGTGATAAATTAATTGAGCTATAAAAAAGTGGAAATTAAATAAAGGATATTTGCTTAATGACATTATTAAGGAAGGTAATTAATGGGTAATTACTAAATGTGATTTATTTAATGATAATTACTTAATGAAAGTAATTAAGGATTAATTACGTAGGATAATTAGTTTAAGTATGGATTAATTTAGAAAATTTATTAAAGGTTAGTAAATTAATGAGTGTAATTAATTAAAGGGTTTATTTATTAATTAAGGGGTTAATTAATTAATGTAAGTAATTAAGGATAATTAATTACTTAATTTGATTAATCAAGGAGATTAATGAATGTGGTAAATTAATTAAAGACAAATTACTGAATGTAATTAGAGAGGATAATTAGGGAATGATTAATTAATGGGTTGTAATTAATTATTGTTAAGTAAGCAAGATTTTAAAATGATTAAAGTAATTAATTTGATTTAATTATTAATGGGTGACAAATTAATCTTACTTGTGAATGATTGGCTGAAATTTCTGATATGAATGTTTGAGATATGATATGTTTGTCTTGAATAATGACTTTGTGGCTATCTATCGATGATGAATTGCTGTATAAAAGTGACACGTTGTATTTAAAGGTTGAATTGTGTTTCACTGTAACGACCCGTATTTTACGTGTCGATAAATCGTAAAATAGATGCCATCAAGTCGTTAGTATTATTGTTAAGTCGTTTAAAGTTTGAGTCGACCATAGCTTAAGTCGTATGGAAGTTAACTCGTGTGGTGCTTAAGTCGTAGATAGCTTAGGTCGGGTATTTCTTTAGTCGTAGACGACTTAAGGGGTTTCGAGTTATAGAAGTTTCGACCTATAGAAGTTAAGCCGTGTGATGGCTTAGGTCATGTGTTGATTTAGGTCGTGGACGGGTTAAGGATTTACCGACCTATAGATTTGAGCGACTTAGGGGGGTAGACGACCTAAGATAGTTAGAGGCTTAAGGGTTTAGGTCGTGAGTCGTTTGGAACGACTTAACGGGATAGCGACCTAGTGGTTAGCCTGTGTTGGAGTTAGGTCGTAGGTCGTAGGACCTGTTGAGTCGTAGGTCGTGAGGTTTTTAGGTTGTCCTGTGTTCTAAGTCGCGTATGTTCGTGTGTTGTTAGGTCGTGTGACCATGTGTTGTAGTTAGGTCGTGAACAACCTAAGGCTTGAGTCGTGTGCGTTTTTAGGTCGTCACATAGTTAAGTCGTGTGGCCTGGGTTTGGATAGGTCGCGTCATTCGATAAGTCTAAGTCGCATGTCTGTTAAGTCGCGCCTGGGATGAGTCGTTGGGTCGGCATCAGGTTAATTGGTTAGGTCGGCAGGGTGTGTTGAGTCGCTAGGTCAGCCGTGTTTGTTAGGTCGCATAGGAGTTAGGTCGATATCATTGCTGAGTCGTATGCCGTTAAGTGGTAGGCCATGCGTTGAGTCGTGAGTCATATAGTGGCTTGAGTCGTGAGTCGTGAGTCGTGGACGACTCATAGGGGCGGACGACTCATGGGGTTTCCAGCCTATAAATAGAGGCGCCTATATCACTATTTTGGCACCGGATTTTGAAGCGACGAAGTGCTGCCATTTTGAGAGCTCGACTACAACATTTCTTCACTTATTTTCTCCACTCTAATCTAGTGCTAACACCCATCCAAGATCGAAGATCAAGATCAAAGATTCAAGAGCCAAAGTTGAAGATCTTCATCCAACAAAGAGAGATTTCATCAATTGAAGTGGAATCTTGTAGGATCAAGCTTAGTTCTTCGCTGTCCAGATCTGAAGTTGTTATCTTTTGTGGTGTTTAGGTGATTTGGTGAGTGGTGGTTATCTCTCACACGGACCCAAAGGGGTATATTGGACCGGTGGCTTGTTTGTGTGTTAAAGATAGCGATTTCATGCATTTTCCTTAAGTCTGCATGTAGATCTATGGTTCATGATGATTCAACACCTATTTTACTATATGTTCACCAATGCAAGTTCATTCATTAAGTTGTAGGGATGTTGCTTAGATTTCATACTTATTAGATTTGGACTCTTTATTTACGAAATTGCCATTATTGCTGTAATTGTTTGTTTAGATCTTGTTTGATTGATTACTTGGATTAATGTTTGATTTAATTGATTAGTTGATTGATAACTTGATTTGGTCAAGTTGGATGAAGATGATTCAAAAGCTAAGTGGAAAGGCTCTTGAATAAGGAAAGCTGCTTGTGGCATATGAAGCGGATGTTGAAGCTCATATGGATAGACTTGATGATGATGTTGAGATGAGACTTTGCCATGATGCGATGAGGCAAACCATGATGTTGAGATGGAACTTTGCTATGATGCGAAGAAGAAAAGTAAGATGTGAGAAAGCCTTGGTTTAATCCAGACGGGATCATCCCAAGCATGATGACACTCGATGATGTGGTTCGAGTTTGTGGATAATGGTTGGCTTGAGAGGAGCTTGAGCTAGTATGAAAATAGTCGTCAAGGAGGATGACTAGAAGGCTGAGATCTCATCGTTATTGAAAGTTCTAGCATGCTCAAAGCAAGAGTACGTTGGGACGGGCTGCGACGACGTCCTAGGCACGGGCTGCGATGACGTGCTAGTACTCTGGGCAGATTCGATAGTCCTAGGCACGGGCTGCGACGACGTGCGGAGTTATGTCTAGAACCGGGGTTACCATTAGCCCTTGACGGATGGAAGAGATAATGTGATGGTCATTCAATTAACGATGAAATCAAGGCAATGATAACAGTGATAGCCAGAGTCATGGATGTTTGGATGTTGGTTGTATCGTCGCTTGGGCCAAGAGCGATGTTTTCAGAGTGCTTATCTGATCTTGGTTTAGGCCTTGGGGATTTGTACTTGGAAAACATCGACCTTGACTCGAGTGATAATTGTTTTTCTTTGAATGTCTGAATTGCTATGTTTGCTTCTGCTTAGTGTGTCTGGGGCTATCACTGTAGAAGGAGGTGGAGTGGGATGGTTGGGTTCCTATTTCTTTTACCCTTTATGCTCTTTTGGTATGTTTGATAGTTAATTTACTACTCACTAAGACTTTTGTCTGACTCAAGGTTTTATGTTTAACTCTTATTACCTTGGGCTGTTCATCCATGTTGGGATGGGCAGACTAGGTAGCAGGTGACAGGTGCTGTTCTTAGTGACTAACGTTGTTGATGACGAAGACGAGCTGAAGGCTTTTGCATATTGTTTTCTTACTTTATGTACTGGATGTTCCGCTGTTTGTACGATTCTCTGAGTGTTATGTAGTGAGGCTTGTTGTATTGACTTTTCATATTGTTGTACCAAACTATTATGAGCTTATATGATGAATTCTGTTCTATGAAGCTTCACTATGTATACTTCTCTATTGTATTTTATCCATGCGCTGTGAGTAATACGATAGACTATATTGTGTTTGCTTTACCCTGATGATCGTCCATGGTAGCCTGGCACACTTTACAGCGCACTATTTCCTTGTTTAGTGCAGGAGTCATGGGCGGTCGTCACATTTGGTATCAGAGCCTTGGTTAATCGATTTTAGCCAACGCTCGCTGATGTAACTACGTATGAGAGGCGTAAGTGTATTTTTATGGATGATTACTATATATATATATATATAATATTAGCTTAGAAGGATTTGAATTCCTTATGCAGTTGTTTCCCAGGGTATATTAATCATTTCTTTTAGATATTAGGAATGAGTCGAAGAGGGAGACCAGCTGCTAGGGAAGGCCATGCTGTTGAGGGGGCTGCTGATTATACTTCTATGTTCGAGGCTATGATGACTTCGATCATGAGAAGGATGCCAGCTCCAGGGCCATCAGTAGATGTTGGGGTTCAAGTTCAAGCTCCAAAACCAGTGGATTTTGCTAAGTTGTGCAAAGACTATACTGCTCTTGGAGGAAAGGTTTTCTTGGGAACATAATCAACCATAGAAGTTCAGAGATGGATAGATGCTTCTAAAAGGAGTTTTGGTGATTTGGGAATTGAGGATGCAACTAAGAGGAAGCTTGCATCAAGACAGCTTCAGGGAAGGGCTTCTGATTGGTGGAACTCTATCACTATTGATACTCCGGAGGAAGAGATCACTTGGGAGTAATTCCAAGCTAGATTTGAAGCTAAGTTCATTTCTACAGCTCAGAAATCTGTTTTGTTTAAGAAGTTTGTGGAACTCAAGCAAGGTGGAAGACCAGTTCTTGAGTATGTTTCTGAGTTTGAAGCTTTGTCCAAGTATGCTCGGTCGTATATTGAATCCCCTTATTAGAAGAATGAGAATTTTGTGACAGGCCTGGACACTTATCTTGGGAGGCAGTTGGTGGATCATCTGGATGATCCATTTGAGAAGCTTGTGGAGAAAGCTCTCAGGCATGAGAATTTGTTTCCTAAAGAAGGATCTGTTGTTGCTGTGACCAAGGAGCAAAATGGAAACAAGAAGAGGAAGCAGCAGCAGCAGAAGGGTAAGGATGACCAGAAGAAACCAAAGGGTGAAGTGACCTGCTACAACTGTCAGCAGAAGGGTCATCTCTCCAGGGATTGCAAGAAACCGAAAGTGCCGGCGAAGTGCCATAACTGTGACAAACCGGGGCATTTTAGGAAGGATTGTCCGGAACCGAGGACGGACAAGCAGATTGTGCAAGCCTATGCTTTGGGGGCTGTTCCATCATCTTTGAAAGCTCCTACTGTGGAAGAGAAAGGAAAGAGTGTGGTGGTTCAAGGTATTCTTTCCATTTGTGGTGTTCCAGTTAGGGTGTTGTTTGATACTGGAGCGTCGCATTCTTTTGTTTGTAGTGAACTTGTAGGCCGGTTGGGTTTGGAACCGGATATTGTTGATAGACCATTGGTTGTGACTAATCCAGTTGGGGGTTCGTCTTGTTTGTGTATGATATGCTGTGGTCTAGTTGTGTCGAGTCATGATTGCTCTTTTGTTTGTGATTGTTTTGTTCTGAACTTTGCGGGGTTCAGAATTATTTTGGGTATGGACTGGCTTAGGAAGTATGTGGCAAAGGTTGATTGTGAGAGGCTGGAAGTGACAGTCGGGAATGTGGAAGGGCGAAAGGTTGTGATACGATGTAAGCATGAAGAAGGCGTCTTCATGAGCTTCATGTATTCGCTGGTTGTTCCACGGGATGGACTGTCATCGATGCCGATCGTGAATGGATTTAAGGACGTCTTTGATGAAGTCAAAGGGTTGCCGCCGCATAGAGAGATCGAGTTTCGTATCGATCTAGTTGAAGGAGCCAGACCTATTGTGATGCCTATTAGGCGGATGGCGCCTAGGGAACAGCAAGAGTTGAAGGTGCAAGTTGATGACCTTTTACGGAAAGGATTCATTCGGCGTAGCGTGTCCGAATGGGGTGCACCAGTGGTGTTCACAACCAAAGCGGATGGATCGTTGAGGTTGTGTGTGCATTATCGTGAGCTGAATAAAGTGACTAGGAAGAACAAGTATCCATTGTCGAGAATAGATGACTTGTTTGATCAGCTTCACGAGGCTAAGGTGTTTTCTCAGATGGATTTGGCAACGGGATTTCACCAATTAAGAGTGGCTAAGGATAGTGTGCCGAAGACTGCTTTTAGGACACCATCCGGTTTTTATGAGTGGCTGGTAATGCCGTTTGGATTGACCAATGCACCAGCATATTTTGTGGATCTTATGAATAGAGTATTCAGAGATCAGTTGAACAAGTTTGTACTTGTGTTCATGGATGATATTCTGATTTATTACAGAACTGAAGGAGAGCACAAGACGCACTTGCGGATTGTTTTGGAAATCTTGCGAAAACAACAGCTGAAGGCTAAGTTTTCGAAGTGTCACTTCTGTAAGAGTGAAATGAGGTTCTTAGGCCATGTTATCTCTGGAAATGGAATAGCGGTTGATCCTGCCAAGGTGGCCGTGATCCAGGATTGGGTTAGACCTAAGAATGCATCTGATGTGAGAAGTTTTCTTGGATTAGCAGGATACTATCATCGGTTTATCAAAGACTTTTCCAAGATAGCTGCACCGTTAACAGGATCGACGAAAAAGAACCAAGTGTTCAAATGGGATGCTAAGTGTGAGCAAGCTTTTGGAATCCTGAAAGAGCGACTGACAAGTGCTCCTGTTTTGACTATTCCTAGTGGGAATGATGAGATGGTGGTTTACACCGATGCATATGGTACTGGACTTGGAGCAGTGCTAATGCAGAAGGATAAAGTTGTTGCATATGCAAGTCGACAACTAAAGCCGCATGAAGGAATTATCCGACTCATGATTTGGAGTTAGCGGCGATTATATTTGCTCTGAAGATGTGGAGACATTACCTATTGGGAGTTCAATTTGAGTTGTTTACATATCATAAGTCGTTGAAGTATCTGTTCTCCCAAAAGGATTTGAATCTTCGACAGCAACGATGGCTAGAGTTTTTAGCATCATATGATTTTGGTATAGCATATACTCCGGGAAAAGGTAACGCAGTGGCAGATGCGCTAAGTCGAAGACATGCAGAATTGGGAGCCAAGTTTTCAGAAAGGAAGAGTCTCGAGTATTTGGCTGGATTTGACTTCAGGCCTAGATGTGAATTGGAATCTGAAATTTTGACAAACTTATCGATAAGACCTACTCTAGTGGAAAGAGTTGGCGAGAGCCAAAAGCGAGACGATTAGATTGTCAAGATTATCCGTGATGTGGAATCTGGAGTAGACCCAGAAAAGGATAAAGGATTTGAAGTCGATCGAGAGGGTTGGCTTCGGAAGCAAGGACGATTAGTTATTCCCGATATAGATGGATTGAGAGATGAAGTTCTTATGGAAAGTCATCACTCGAAGTTGACAATTCATCCATGTGGAAATAAGATGTATCGGGATATGAAGAGAACCTATTACTGGGAAGGTATGAAGAAGGATGTTGGAAATTTTATTTCCAAGTGCATGAATTGCCAGTTGGTAAAAGCCGAACAGAAGAAGCCAAGTGGATTGCTTCAGCCATTAGAAGTTCCTACATGGAAGTGGGAGCAGATATCGATGGACTACCTAGAACAAGAACGGGAAATGAAGGGATTTGGGTAATCGTAGATCGTTTGACTAAGAGTGCAAGATTCATTCCTGTTCGATCAACTAGGACTGCATCGAAATTGGGTGAGTTGTATGTTAAGTGGATAGTTCGATTCCATGGTATTCCGAAGAGTATAGTGAGCGATCGAGACTCATTGTTCACTAGTGAATTTTGGAAGAGCTTCCACGGAGTTTTGGGAACCAAGTTGTTTTTTAGTACAGCTTATCACCCCCAAACAGATGGTCGGACCGAGAGAGTCAACCGAGTTTTGGAAGATCTCCTTAGAGCTTGTGTTTTGGACTTCGGAGGATCATGGGAAGATCATCTTCATTTGGTAGAATTTGCGTATAATAGCAGTTACAGTCAAGTATTGGTATGGCACCATATGAAGCGTTGTATGGAAGACCGTGTAACTCTCCGACATGTTGGTTAGAAACAGGAGAAAAGTTGATATTTGGGCCAGAAATGATTCGACAGACTTCGGATCATATAGAGATCAATCGGCAACGAATGAAGGTAGCCCAAGATCGTAAGAAAAGTTATGCCGATAATCGTCGTAAGGATTTGGAATTCGACGTAGGTGATATGGTTTTTGTGAAGATTTCTCCATTGAAGAATGTTATTCGATTCGGGAAGAAAGGAAAATTGACTCCGAGATTTGTTGGGCCATTCCCGATCATCGAGCGAATTGGAAAGCTCGCCTATAGATCGGAGTTACCAGAAAAGATGGCGGGTGTGCACAATGTTTTTCATGTATCTTATCTACGGAAGTATGTGCACGACTCGAATATGGTGGTTTCTGCTGAAAGCTGTGAAGATTTAGAGGTTGATCCAGTTGTTATGAGACCACGTAAGCCGCTTCGTGTTGTGGAAACCGACACGAAACAGCTTAGGAGGAAGACGGTTAAGTTGCTCAAGGTACAATGGAGTGATGATGTTAACGACTGTACGTGGGAGGAGGAAGAGAGGATGAAGGCAGCTCATCCTGAACTCTTCGAGGTATGGCCCTAAGGTGTCGTGACATCTCACGAATTTGTAACTTGTTCCAGTCTTAGAATTCTGCATGCTAGGCTAGTAATTGGATGCATGGTTTGTTGATTGCTATGGATGGTAGGCATGCGGAATAACTTTGGTTGCTCCTGTTTGTTTGGAATTTCGGGGGCGAAATTCCTAAGGGGGAGAGAATGTAACGACCCGTATTTTACGTGTCGATAAATCGTAAAATAGATGCCATCAAGTCGTTAGTATTGTTGTTAAGTCGTTTAAAGTTTGAGTCGACCGTAGCTTAAGTCGTATGAAAGTTAACTCGTGTGGTACTTAAGTCATAGATAGCTTAGGTCGGGTATTTCTTAAGTCGTAGATGACTTAAGGGGTTTCGAGTTATAGAAGTTTCGACTTATAGAAGTTAAGCCATGTGATGGCTTAGGTCGTGTGTTGATTTAGGTCGTGGACGGGTTAAGGATTTACCGACCTATAGATTTGAGCGACTTAGGGGGGTAGACGACCTAAGATAGTTAGAGGCTTAAGGGTTTAGGTCGTGAGTCGCTTGGAACGACTTAACGGGATAGCGACCTAGTGGTTAGCCTGTGTTGGAGTTAGGTCGTAGGACCTGTTGAGTCGTAGGTCGTGAGGTTTTTAGGTTGGCCTGTGTTTTAAGTCGCGTATGTTCGTGTGTTGTTAGGTCGTGTGACCATGTGTTGTAGTTAGGTCGTGAACGACCTAAGGCTTGAGTCGTGTGTGTTTTTAGGTCGTCACATAGTTAAGTCTTGTGGCATGGGTTTGGATAGGTCGCGGCATTCGATAAGTCGTAAGTCGCATGTCTGTTAAGTCGCGCCTGGGATGAGTCGTTGGGTCGGCATCAGGTTAAGTGGTTAGGTCGGCAGGGTGTGTTGAGTCGCTAGGTCGGCCGTGTTTGTTAGGTCGCATAGGAGTTAGGTCGGTATCATTGCTGAGTCGTATGCCGTTAAGTGGTAGGCCATGCGTTGAGTCGTGAGTCGTATAGTGGCTTGAGTCGTGAGTCGTGGACGATTCATAGGGGCGGACGACTCATGGGGTTTCCAGCCTATAAATAGAGGCGCCTATCTCACTATTTTGGCACCGGATTTTGAAGCGACGAAGTGCTTCCATTTTGAGAGCTCGACTGCAACATTTCTTCACTTCTTTTCTCCACTCTAATCTAGTGCTAACACCCATCCAAGATCGAAGATCAAGATCAAAGATTCAAGAGCCAAAGTTGAAGATCTTCATCCAACAAAGAGAGATTTCATCAATTGAAGTGGAATCTTGTCGGATCAAGCTTAGTTCTTCGCTGTCCAGATCTGAAGTTGTTATCTTTTGTGGTGTTTAGGTGATTTGGTGAGTGGTGGTTATCTCTCACACGGACCCAAAGGGGTATATCGGACCGGTGGCTTGTTTGTGTGTTAAAGATAGCGAGGTCATGCATTTTCCTTAAGTCTGCATGTAGATCTATGGTTCATGATGATTCAACACCTATTTTACTATACGTTCACCTATGCAAGTTCATTCATTAAGTTGTAGGGATGTTGCTTAGATTTCATACTTATTAGATTTGGACTCTTTATTTACGAAATTGCCATTATTGCTGTAATTGTTTGTTTAGATCTTGTTTGATTGATTACTTGGATTAATGTTTGATTTAATTGATTAGTTGATTGATAACTTGATTTGGTCAAGTTGGACGAACATGGTTCAAAAGCTAAGTGGAAAGGCTCTTGAATAAGGAAAGCTGCTTGTGGCATATGAAGCGGATGTTGAAGCTCATATGGATAGACTTGATGATGATGTTGAGATGAGACATTGCCATGATGCGATGAGGCAAACCATGATGTTGAGATGGAACTTTGCTATGATGTGAAGAAGCAAAGTAAGATGTGAGAAAGCCTTGGTTTAATCCAGACGGGATCATCCCAAGCATGATGCCACTCGATGATGTGGTTCGAGTTTGTGGATAATGGTTGCTTGAGAGGCGCTTGAGCTAGTATGAAAATAGTCGTCAAGGAGGATGACTAGAAGGCTGAGATCTCATCGTTATTGAAGGTTCTAGCATGCTCAAAGCAAGAGTACGTTGGGACGGGCTGCGACGACGTCCCAGGCACGGGCTGCGACGACGTGCTAGTACTCTGGGCAGATTCGATAGTCCTAGGCACGGGCTGCGACGACGTGCGGAGTTATGTCCAGAACCGGGGTTAGCATTAGCCCTTGGCGGATGGAAGAGATAATGTGATGGTCATTCAATTAACGATGAAATCAAGGCAATGATAACAGTGATAGCCAGAGTCATGGATGTTTGGATGTTGGTTGTATCGTCACTTGGGCCAAGAGCGATGTTTTCAGAGTGCTTATCTGATCTTGGTTTAGGCCTTGGGGGTTTGTACTTGGAAAACATCGACCTTGACTCGAGTGATAATTGTTTTTCTTTGAATGTCTGAATTGCTATGTTTGCTTCTGCTTAGTGTGTCTGGGGCTATCACTGTAGAAGGAGGTGGAGTGGGATGGTTGGGTTCCTATTCCTTTTACCCTTTATGCTCTTTTGGTATGTTTGATAGTTAATTTACTGCTCACTAAGAATTTTGTCTGACTCAAGGTTTTATGTTGAACTCTTATTACCTTGGGATGTTCATCCATGTTGGGATGGGCAGACTAGGTAGCAGGTGACAAGTGCTGTTCTTAGTGACTAACGCTGTTGATGACGAAGACGAGCTGAAGGCTTTTGCATATTGTTTTCTTACTATATGTACTGGATGTTCCGCTGTTTGTACGATTCTCTGAGTGTTATGTAGTGAGGCTTGTTGTATTGACTTTTCAGATTGTTGTACCAAACTATTATGAGCTTATATGATGAATTCTGTTCTATGAAGCTTCACTATGTATACTTCTCTATTGTATTTTATCCATGCGCTGTGAGTAATACGATAGACTATATTGTGTTTGCTTTACCCTGATGATCGTCCATGGTAGCCTGGCACACTTTACAGCGCACTATTTCCTTGTTTAGTGCAGGAGTCATGGGCGGTCATCACATTCACTTAAATGACGTGGGTTAGGTTGGTATTGAATTCGAAGAGACCGGGGTCAGGTCTTAGCAAATACCCGAAACCACTTTGATTTTTTATAGATTGATATGTGAAACCAATAGGCTGGAATGGAATGATTTAAGTAAATTGAACCACTTAATCTAAGTTTGGTACTTAGAAATTGGTGAGAGATATAAGTAATGTCCATAACAATTTGTGAACTTGTAATTGATATAAGTCGCCCGGGTTATATAATAGCCGCATGTTTTTGTATTTATTATTTGATGGGTTTACTCACGCTGGTTTCCTGCCTGACCTGGGTGTTACTTTGATGTAATGCTCGGGTCAGATCGAGTATTACATATTTTCAGGTAAGGACGTTCTGGAGCTCAGGAGACGAGCTGGATGACAGGAACGTATGGAATGTCTCCGCTGTATTTTGTTGTTGTTGTATATCTAGGACAAGTTGTTTTAACTGTCCCGTGATTGTGAAATATGTAACTCTGATGTATAAAAATGTTATTTGATAAGTACAGTTTTATTTGTGTAACTGTTATTATTTGATATTATATTTTATCTGCTGCAAATGTGAGATTCTGAGTTTGGTTTTATGTTTCTTCTTTTTTCTCTTTCTTTCTTTTCCTTGACTATTCGGAATTTTCGAGATCGAAAATCTCGGGTCGTTACATTTGGTATCAGAGCTGAAGGTTAAACGAGAACCTTGGCTCTGGTGGGATTACTCATTAAGGATAGGGTCAATGGTACCCTAGGATGAGTTGAGTGTGTGTGTGTATATATATATATATATGAGAGCGTACTTGTTATTTTTTTATATTAATATTTTAAATGATTTTATATAAGAATATATTTTGATATATATATAGCAATATATCTTTCTAATAAATATTAAGGTAATTGGATGTTAAATATTAGAATCAAATTAAGTGGTAATAGAATTACAACCAAATTGAAATTAAATAAAGATAAGTTTGAAATGGATTCAAACTGAAATTAAATCTTGAAGTTGGGGAAGAATTTCTAAATAATATGAATTAGAATTGGTTTCAAACCGAAGAAATAGAATGGTTATTGTGTTTAATAAAGGGGTGATTGTTTTCCAATAAACAATAAAAAGTTTTAGGAAAGTAACCATTTAAAAAGAGAATAAACTTGTAAATTTGAAAGGATGTAAATTAAAGTGGGTTTCCAACCGTGAAGTTCTGAATTCTAAATCTAAACATTTGAAATTGTTTTCAAAGTGTTAATGGAATTAATTTTATTCAAACTATTTTGAATGTAATCTTAAGAATTTGTTTTGAATTTAAGCAAAAGGTGGTTTAAATTTTAAAATTCGGCTTGGTGGGCCAAGAAGAAAATATGCATATATGTGAGGAATATACATAATATCAAAGATGGTTTGGAATAAACTCTAAATGTTGAGTTTTAAATTTGGAATGAGATGTGAAAACCCAAAGTGATAAGTTTTTGAACTTATAGATGGGAAAGTATATTGAAATTTGAATGGGAACTCAAATAGGGTAAAGTTGACTGGATTAAGTAAATTGAAGTTAAAATAGAAGAAGTTAAATAAGTTGAATGAACAACCTGAATTGGAAATTTCAAGATGTGGGATTTAACATGGGAAGTTAAAATGGTTGATTTGAATGGGGAGTTTATGTGATCTCAAAATGGGTTTGAGATCTGGAAATTGGAAATGCGTGGATGTTTTAAAATAATTTGAATGATACCATCCTGTTGTTATTAATAATCTTTAAGCTGAAAACTGGATTTGTTTAAATGAATGAAGAAAAAAGATGTGGTAATACATCCATTCTTGAGATGAATGGGTAATAAGTTTAATTTTAAGATTAAAAGTGAACTTGTGAAAGTGAAATCACTTTGAACTTATGTTTTGGATGTTTAAAGAAACTTAGAAGTTCAAATTGTTAAGGATTGGTTTCAAAATTTAAATTTGGGAATAAATTGAATTTCAAAGAATGAGTTGTTTAAAAAAAGTTTGAACTATGATTTGAACTTAGAAATAAGTTTATGAAGAAGTAAAGGGTAATTTAAGTTAGAATATATGGAATTTGGACTCAGAATTTAATTATTTAAAAGCTTTAAATAAGGATAATTTGGTTTAAGAGGTTAAACCAACATTTAAAATGTAACTCGAATTTATAATTCGAGATGGTTTAAAGTTGAGATTTAAATTAAATTAGTTCAAATTGGATTTGGGAAGAAACTGAGGTTAATTCAACTTGAATTGGGGCTAAATCAATTTCAATAGAAATTGAAGTTATTTTAATTGGAATTGAGTCAATTTAAATGGATGTGGAAATTTAAATTGAACTGAAAGGAATGGTGGTTAGGAATTGAACAGTTTGACTTTGAACAATTTTCAAAATAAATTGGTTTAATATAAATATTTTTTTCAAACTATTTACTATACAATTTTCTTTTTAAATCTAAAACTATCTTATAGTTGTTGTATAATTATTTTTGGAACTATTTAACAATTTTTCAACTGTTTTATAAACTATTTACTATTTTTCAACTATTTTTACAAATTAGTTACTATTTTTCAACTATTTTGAAATTATTTAAAATTTCTATAACTATTTGACAATTTTCCAACTATTTACAACTACTTAACTATTTTGCAGCTATTTTACAAACTAATAATTATTTTTCAATTACTTATATATTTTTAACTTTTCAAGCTATTTTCTAAATTTAAACTGGACAGAGTTTAAACTGTTTATGATCAAATACCCAATTGAGATAAGAATATAGGTGATAATCCAAATGGGAAACAATTGTGAATAAGTGAATGAAAATTAAAGTGAATGTGAATAGAAAAGAATGATTTGGCTAATAATCAATGAGATAAATACGTAGGATGTACGTATATTATTCTATTTGTATGGTGATTTGATCCAGATTTGAGCATAGAATTTCGAGATAATTATGTCGATCCGAGTTGGGATTTTTCATTCGATTTTCGACGGCGAACCTGGATATGGATTGTTGATTGGTTCTGGATATTCTCTATCATAGTTATGACTATGCAAGGAGAATAACGGTTTCTGATCAAGATACCAGATTTGTGTTCGCACTAGGAAGTCGGGTGGACGATACTAGTTCGAAAGTGAAATTCTGTAATCGAGTAAGCGATTAGATTTATATAGCGCACGAATGATATGTGTACATCGTACGGTTTTGAATGAAATTGTTACTGGGAATTTTTGGATAATATTATGGTTTTTGAAATGAAAGGTCTATTTTGCGAAATATATGATGAAGTAAAATGGAAATTGGATATTTCTATAATAGGAATTTACTTTATGGAAGCAAGTGATATGATAAGTGATTTTGTAAAGAGAAATCAAATTGGAATATTTGATTTGGCATAAACAAAGTTATATATCTTTGTTATGTAAGATAAATCTCCCTTTGTGAATCTATAGCCAAAAGAAAGGGTTTTGTAAATATTTAAAGTATAAAAGGGGTTTTATACAAGTTTGAAATGATCAATTTTTTTTTCAAGATTATATATATCTATCTATATATATATAAAGGATCTTATGAGAATGATTTTGAGAAAAGGTTTTGGAACCTTTGGGTTTGGAAAGGCTTTTGATTTTTAGGTTAAATCAATATTGGATTTGGAAAGCCTGGTTTGAGAATTATCGATTTTGGGATAATCGATTTTCAGAAAGGAGATTTTTATGAGATTCATACTAGGTGTATGATATTGAAGGATACTATATGTGTATAGTATAAAGTGTTTTGAAAATGGCTCTGGAGAAAAAGGCGCTCCCTTGGGTTGAACTTCTCAGGAGTACCTTAGGTTGGTACTGCCTCGAGCCTCTAAGGGGGAGGTTCTAAAGTTGATCCTGTGAGGAGTCCGGATAAACTAGTTCCTAAGGATTATTGTGTAGCGTAAGTCGAGGGCGCTGATGCCTACAAAGGCATTTGGGTTATGCTGTAACGATAGTGTAACCCGATGTCGCTGCGATCTACTGTGTGGACCATAGCGGAAATCATGTGGAGGTGAGTGTCAACGGTCTATGCCTGATTTTTCCAGGAAACCAACGTAACATAAGTAGACTGCGATCTATGGTCAAGTGGAGTGGAGAAGTTTCATTTATTTGGCAGCGAAATTCAAGGGCGCCGAGGCCTACAGTTATATGGGTTATTGCTATGATAGCAACGTAACTCCAGTTGTAGCTGCGATCTGTAGCGGGTTCTATGGTGTAATCGAGGGGCAGAGGCCTACAATTATCTATGGATTTTGTCAGGATGGCAACGTAACCATCGATTTAACTGCGACAATGGATGAGGGTGATGATTTCCAAGGCATTCTCACTAAAGATATTTCCTCGATTTCAAAAATGTTTTCTATATTTTGAATAAAATTATTTTCCCAAGTATTTTCACTGGGTGTTGAAATCGAGTCTGCTGAGTACTTATAGGTTTTCAGTCTTACGCCTGATCAACGTATGATCGAATTTCTGTAAGAACGATGACAGACTTGTTTAAACATCGAGCTATAAAGTATTTTTATAAAAACTATTTTGGTAAAATTATATAGATTTTAAATTTTTTTTAAAATAATCGAAGAGGAAATTTAACTGATATTAAGTGTTCTGATAAATTCTAGCTCCGTCTCTTTTTGGGGATGAAAAGATTCAAAGGGGGGAGGAATGCGATAACTCGGATTTTTGAACATCTAATAATTAAATAATTATCTAGTTTGTAGATCGTATAGAATTTTTTTGATAATTATATATATATATATATATATATCTGGACATAAGTATTTATTTAATAATCTTCTTATATAATTTAAAATTTACAAAAGGAAACCTATATTTTCAAATAAATTAGATATACTTGTTAATTACTATTGTTCATGTATGTATACATAGTTGTAAATAAAACTATGATTTGGAATTCTATATACATATCTTAAAAATGAATTGATTTAAAAACTCTACAACTAGTATTTATATATAGTTATCAATTGAAGTATAAATAATTTAAGTTTAAATTTTAAATAAGAATAAATAAAGGTTCTATTATATTTCTTTAAGGTATACATAAGATAAATATGTAATATAAAGATTTATGAAACATTTTAAAATATAATTACACACACAAAATACAAGTGTTGGAATAGTAACACATAATTTAACAAATGTAAGCCAAAGGATTTATGCAATCAACAAGTGTCACAATCTTCCTAATATTTTCTTTTATTTTTAAAATCATAAACTAAAGCTATAATTATATCTATACATCCTCTTTTAATTCTTTTTTTTTTCATCTTTCAAAACAAAGAAAACAAAAATTTGAAAAATGCAAATCAGTAAACAAATTCACAAACCTGGGCAGATCAAAGCAAAAACATATTCAAAGCAATTTTAAACTGGGAATCTCAATCTTGGAAGCAATGGTAAATATAGTAATTCATAATCAAAACTGAAGTAATCAAAGGATTAAACTCTGACCTGAAGCAATCAAGTTTTCAAAGCAAACAAATTCAGGATCAAAACATCGAGTAATCAAACAAGCCTCAGTTTTGATAGAGACAGTCCAGATTAGAATTTCTTCCTCTGTTTTCTGTTCAAGTTATTTTCAGGTAAGTAGACTTTAATTCTTTAAGTTAAATCATCTGTAAAATTGGTGCATGCCTCAATTGACGATGAAAATAACTTAATTAGATGTGCATGAATGGGATAATGATTTTAGGTCTATAGATAACAACTCTGCATTGTATGCCTGAGTGCACATATGCGTATCTCTGTTTATTCATGACTGACTAAATATGTTCAAAGAAATTTGAATGTTTCCCTAATTTTCTTTTAACATATTATGATTAAAGAAATTTAGGTGTAATGGTGTAATTCAAATTAAAACATTTAAGTATAGTTCCAGGTTCTTTTTAAAACAAACTTCTCTGTCTATAACTGGGAGTAAACCTTTACCATAAAACAGTTTAAAATTTTGGTGATTTGATTTGTTGCATGAGATGAAAATCTGTAGAAAATAGTATCATACCAAATTACGTGAAGGTTGGGTTGTAAATGTATGCACAAATAATTGAATTTGACTGGAATATACCTGTGCATGTATACATTAGTTCTGTTGTTCTTCACTGGCTTAAGAACATCTTTTCAAAATTTCATATCTTCTCATAGATTTCATTTCAAGTTTGAATTCCTAAATGGAAACTGACCCTATATATAATATCACTTCTAAAAATAATTTCAGGATTTTATATTTTGTAATTAATTCAAATTTGGAAAAATTTCAGTGAAGAATCAATTTGGGTTAAAAATCAAACATTTTGATTTGACAACTAGAACCCATAATCTGATTTGTTATCGTAAATCATGATTTTAGATGGTATACTCATGATTTTTAGGTTAGTAAATCTCGTGTAATCGAGAGTTGAATGTGATATGGATTTCGAGTATTCTCTAGTGATCGGCATAACTGGAGTGGTCGGGGTTCTTATCGAAGGTCGCTTAGGGATTGATGATCGTAGGAATATTCGTTTGAAATTTTTTATTTTGATCAAACTAGCCGGTCGATTTCATTTTAAGGTTTAATGGCCTGTTTTGTCGACGAGTTTAAAATTAGGAAATTTGCTGTCAATAGAGGATCGGTCATAACCGGTCCAAAGGTAAGCAATGCAGGATGGTCGGGATAGCTATGGCCGGAGTTGAAGGGTTCATAACGTCTTGGGAATGGCAGTTCGAGGTGGATTCCGTCAAGTTATGGGCTCCTGAGGGATACGAATAGCTCGATTTCAAGAAAGATGGTGTTTCAGGTTTCTGGGTGATTGATCGTGATGAGAGGGTCGGCGACGACTTGCCTGAGGTCACACTGGCGATCGGAACAGAGAAATAGCGACGTGCACGTGTACGCACTTGCGTGTGTATATGATGTTTTGGTTTGGTGGATTAGCATCAGGAAATTTTGTTTGTGGCTCGAGATCAGGTTCGAGAGTTTCGTGTGATTTTAAGTGAGAATTGGTTTTTTAGTTAATCAAACAACGTAGATGGCTCAGGAAGATGTGGGAAATTGGAGTTGGGGGTCGGGTCTGTTCCAAACTATAATGTTTGGTTGGTATTAAATGAACCTAGTTTTTTTTCAAAAGAAAATAAAAATCAAGTTCTTAAACAAATTATAGAAAGCTTAAGCGAGTTTCCAAGGGTTTAAATGTTTTCTAATTTGTTGTTTAAAGTAATTATAAAATAGGATAAATCAAGATGAATCAAATGTTGAAATTAAATTATTGAATGTATTAAGGATTGATAATTGATTTATGAAATCAAGCAATAAATAATTAATTTAATTATTTAGATAATTAATTAAAGGTTGATTAATTTATATAATCAACTTAAAAGATTGATTTATAAATGTGATAAATTAATTGAGCTATAAAAAAGGGAAATTAAATAAAGGATAATTGCTTAATGACATTATTAAGGAAGGTAATTAATGGGTAATTACTAAATGTGATTTATTTAATGATAATTACATAATGAAAGTAATTGAGGATTAGTTACGTAGGGTAATTAGTTTAAGAATGGATTAATTTAGAAAATTTATTAAAGGTTAGTAAATTAATGAGTGTAATTAATTAAAGGTTTTATTTATTAATTAAGGGGTTAATTAATTAATGTAAGTAATTAAAGATAATTAATTACTTAATTTGATTAATCAAGGTTGATTAATGAATGTGGTAAATTAATTAAAGACAAATTACTGAATGTAATTAGAGAGGATAATTAGGGAATGATTAATTAATGGGTTGTAATTAATTATTGTTAAGTAAGCAAGATTTTAAAATGATTAAAGTAATTAATTTGATTTAATTAGTAATGGGTGACAAATTAATCTTGTTTGTGAATGATTGGCTGAAATTTCTGATATGAATGTTTGAGATATGATACGTTTGACTTGAACAATGATTATGTGGCCATCTGTCGATGATCAATTGCTGTATAAAAGTGACACGTTGTATTTAAAGGTTGAAATGTGTTTCACTTAAATAACGTGGGTTAGGTTGGTATTGAATTCGAAGAGACCGGGGTCGGGTGTTAGCAAATATCCGGAACCACTTAGATTCTTTATAGATTGATATGTGAAACTAATAGGCTGGAATGGAATGATTTAAGTAAATTGAACCACTTAATCTAAGTTTGGTACTTAGAAATTGGTGAGAGACATAAGTAATGTCTATAACAATTTGTGAACTTGTAATTAATATAAGTTGCCCGGGTTATATAATAGTTGTATGCTTTTGTATTTCTTGTTTGATGTTTACTCGCGCTGGTTTCCAACCTGACCCGGGTATTACTTTGATATAATGCTCGGGTTAGACCAAGTATTACAGATTTTAAGGTAAGGACGTTCTGGAGCTCAGGAGACGAGCTGGATGACAGGAACGTATGGAGTGTATCCGCTGTGTTTTGTTGTTATTATATATCTAGGCCAAGTTGTTTTAACTGTCCAGTGATTGTGAAATGTGTAGCTCTAATGTATAAAAATGTAATTTGATAAGTACAGTTTTCTTTGTGTAACTGTTATTATTTGATATTACATTTTATCCGCTGTGAATGTGAGATTCTGAGTTTGGTTTTTTGTTTCTTCTTCTTTCTCTTTCTTTCTTTTCCTTAACTATCCGGAATTTTCGAGATCGAAAATCTCAGGTCGGTACAACTGGACTGGAAGCGTAATTGGTATATCTACCATGGCATTGCGTAGTTGTGCCGTGTCACCTACCCTAGCTCACCTTTTACGAGTTTGGTTTTCTCCCGTAGCCCATGTGGTATCCTCTGGTGGCTTCCCTATCAGGAGGGACTATGATATTGGATGGACTACCGGGACTATTACGTGTTAAGGGGAATATTGGGTCACTACTTAACGCTATTCAAAAGTAAGTTTATTTTACTATAGACATTACTATAATAGCGAAATATTTCTACATAGTAAATAGTTTAACGGATCCTTAGGTGTAACAACCCTAGATTTTTGAATATAAATTTAAATTTGACTTAATTTTGTTTGAAATTATTTTAATTTTTTTTATTTGTGAGATATCATTTCTAAATATTTTTAAAGTGATAACGGAATTTTTCCAAAATTTATTGCATTTAATTCCTATTTTTAAAGGCTATTTTCTATTTTTCTGCCATTTTCTTCATTTAAATTATATTTAATTAAAATTTATTTATTTATTTTTGTGAATGCATTTTATTTTATGTTCTTATCTTTATTTATAAATATTTTCCAAGTCCCTAAAATTTTCCCAAAGTTTATTCTGTTTATTTTCAAATTTTCTAGACTGGTTTCCATTTTTTGTGCTATTTACTTATTTTTATCTTATATAATTAATAATTATTTATTTATATTTTATATTTTTGTTAAATTTCCGAATTTAAACTGAATTTATAATTATTTTCAGTTATTTAAACTTATAAAAAGAAAATAAGAAAATTTGAGATGGTTTGTGACTTTTTATCTCCTAAGCATTTTTATATTCCTACCTTTTCACATTTTCAATATCTGTTTTCATCAATTGGCCATACCACTTCATTTCTTCAGCCGCATACTCCATTTCACATTCATGTCAACTCTTTTTCTCATTCTTGAAACAAAATTTTCGGCCATTGCTTTAGAGAAAAAATTGGTAAACTTCTTTTCTCTTTTTCACTTTTATTCTTCTTGGATTTGATAATGTTTTGCACTTGTTCTTCTTCATCTTTAGGTCGGCCTTGCTCCTCTCCCTACCCTTCCTCCCCCACCACCACCTGAGAACATCACCATCACTACCTCCTCTCTGTCCAACCCCAAGTCGAGCCACCGAAGTATGATTATCCACTACAAAGTTCACCAAAACTCCAGGTTTGTCTATAGCCGAGCATATTAATGCAATACACCACTTCAACACCCCATAGCCGCCGCCATCTCCAGCTCCACCACCTCTAGCTCCACCTAAGCTATCTACCACGTTACCCCCTTGACTGTGCCAGGGGAGGCCGTACCCATATGAGCCTTGACCGAGCCTTGTAGTGCCTTTGAAACCATGTGATGCTTGATTGTTGTGTTGTTTTCCCATCACCACTTTTGCACCACCTTCTAGCATGTTAGGCCGACATTTAGGAAACCAAAACCTGATCCAAAAACCTTCCTTTAGCCTTGTAATTCACGTATGGCTGAACCTTGGGTATGCTGGAAGCAAGTGCAAAACATTTCTGCTTTGATTTGTGCTGTTAATTCTAGCTAAATTTAATCGTATTTAAATTGAAAGTTTATAGTTATTATATTGTTTTTGTTTGACTTGTATTCGAGGTAGTCGATATTTTGGCTCTGTCATTCGTATCTTTTCGTACTATCGTGCTTGTGTGGATCTCTTTTGTGCATTCTATGTTGTGCCTCCAGCTCAAACTGGTGAGTTATTCTCACCTGATAATGTATACATATATAACCAGTAAACTGACCACTTTTGAATCTGTAAAAGTGCATAACTACATCGCACTTGTTATGTTATGGTTATATGATGTTCACCCATGCTTAACACCTGTTATATCATATGTTATTGTTATATTATGTTGTTCTGTTATTTCTATCAGTTTATCACACTACAAGTTCCTTTTAGATTAGAATCACTATGGGTTGAAATGATACATACCCGAACGAACTTTAAAATAGGGGAAAATCGTTATGGGCTGAAATGATAGGCCTGAGCGATTTTCAATTAATTTCATTTACTTGAGGCCGCGGGTTTGAAATGATAAAACCCGGGTTTTCTTTGGAAATTACGGGTTGAAATGGTATATTACCCGTATCACTTTACCTAGCGTAGAAAATTTTATATACAGACTCATAGTTAAAATATGTTTTCTAAAAATTTTAAAATATTTTAGAAATGTAAATATTTTAATATTTTGATTTAAACTTAATTAAAAATGATTTTGCAAAGTATTATTGATGTTCTGAATATTTATAAGTGAAATAAATTATGGTAAAGTTATAGATTTGAAAAGTAAGTTATTTTGGAAATTTTGATTTAATTATAAATGGAAACAAAATTAAATATGAAAATATGATAAATTTATGATAATTTGAATAAACATGAATTTGAAGTGATTTTATAATATATTAATGATTTTTGAATAAAGTTAAAATGTGAAATAAATGAATATTTAAGCTGAAATTTCGAAATATAACTAAAATTGAAAATTTGTGAATTTAGCTTAAAAGTGAATTTTAAGTTAAGTAAATAAAAATGGAATTAAGTTATATTTGAAAATTTAAACTTAAGTGTTAAGTTAAAAATTTAATGTAATGAATTTAAAATTGAACGTTGATATTTAATAAGTGAATTATTATTAAATATGGATTTTTGAATGGAAAATTTGACTTTATAAAATCATGAATTTAAGGAAAATTAAATGATGATTATAAAAGTGAAAGTATGTGATTTTATAAGTTAAAAATGATTTCAATAAAAGTATAATTGTTTGTGAAATTATATTGAATATTTGATGTTAATTAATTGCATTTTTGAAATGTTATTAATTCCAATGTAAATGATATTACATCATTTGTAAATGCTGTAGTTGATAATGATGAACTGAAAGGCTAAATTGAATTAAAGGCTATTATAGCATTTTGTTAAGTGCTATAATTGTTGAATTTAACTAAGTTTTATTTGAAACTAATGTAAACCTATTACAGCATTTTCAATGTTGTCTTTTGCTAAATTGAACTGTTTTGAATGTAACTTTCCGTAGCGTTTTCTAAATGTTGCGAAAAGTAAAATTTCACTATTTTGATAAAATTAAGTGAATGAATGAACCTTGAAAGTTTAAAATTTTGGAATTTAATAATTTGACTATTAAACGTAATGACTTTATTTTAATGATTTAAGTGAAGTAATTCGATTTGAGGTATAAACTATTTTTGAAATGTAAATTAAAATGTTATTGTAAATTGAATAAAATGAATATGGTTTTGAAATAAAATGGTAATTTTGATATTTTTGAAATGGATTTGAAATGATTTTGAATTTTTAAATGATATTTGATTTTTGAAATAAATACCATTTTTAAAATTATAACTACGGGTTATAATACCGATTGGTTGTTAAAGAGACCGGGATCGGATATGGACATACTCTCTGTCGATACCGAAAACCACTTTAACAACTGTGTATGCGGCGGAGATTCCAGAATGAAGTAGGATGCTGACGACGTTCCTAAGGTACTTTACGTGGACCTAACTCCCGTGAGTTAGCTTCAGGTGGCTAAAACAGGAGCGATCTCGGGCCAAAGGAGGTAGCACCTCTGGCTGGACACACTTCTTCGATACCATTCTATTACTGTTGTGATCGATTGGCTGCACCCTTTGATTTGGAGTGTTGTTCGGGGTGGGCGTATGTGGCTGCTGCGTTACCACCAGCCCGTGTGCGTAATTGGTATGTCTACTCTGGCATTGCCTTGTGTGTCGTGTCACCTACCATACCGAGCCTTTACTATGAGTTTGTTTTTCTCTCGTAGTCCATGGAGTACTTAGGGTAGTCTCCCAATCTGGAGATATGATGATATTGGATGGACTAATGGGACTATTATGTGTGAAGAGTGATATGGGTAGCCCGAAACGTAATTTAAAAGTATGTTTATTTTACTGTAGACATTATTATAATAGCGCAATATTACCATATAGTAAATAGTTTGATAGATCCTTAGAGTATGGACGGTCCTAGGCATCCTTTAAGTTACTTGTTCTTTATTACAGTTCACTTGAGTTAGTTTACATTATATAAGTATATATTGTACTGACTCGAGTGTTTTGTGTTTTGCTTTACGGTCAGGTCCGCCTGAGTATTCATAGCTTTGGATTCTCTTTCTAGAGCTGATCTTTGCTGGAGTTTCTGCTTATCTACATTTTTATCTACTTCTGTTTCAGCTATTCTAGTTTATCTCATGTATTAGTGGACTTCTATGTATTTGGCATTTCTATTATGTTGTTTTCAGACTATATTATGTATTTGGTTTGAGACTCTATTGTAGTAGCTTCATGAACTACTATGTATTTTTTATATTCCGCTGCGAGTTATTCTATTTGTTCTGTGATTCTGTATATTTGATTTCATTGCTCCAAATTTATTTACAATATATTATTTCGCATCATTCAAGTCCGACATGTGTGGATTATTGTCGATTTGAATGGTAAGAAATGGTGGGTTGTGACAGTTGGTATCAGAGCTTTGTTTTTTGGCAACCATTGCCTCTGAGGAGAAAAAATTTATTACAGATAGGGTATTTCTACCCTAGAATGAGTGAAACCAATCTCAGAATCATATCTTTGTGAGAGACGTATTTCAAAGTATAAAATGATTTTTCAAAATCTTTTCAAAATATTTTTCAACGATCATTTTGATATATAATTTTTTTTCTCATTTTAAAGGATTTTCAAATGTTTTCTAACTTCCTTCTTCCGTATCTACCTTGTTAGTGTTTCTTTCTTTAGGATATTCATCCAAGTGTATTATCTTGTCTTATCTTAATTTATCTTTGGCTTTTCTTTATCTTTTCCTATATTCATTCTTGATATTTTTCAGGATGAATCGAGGAAATGCCAGAGGTAGGGGTCATGGTATTGCCCCAGCTCCTCTACCTGTTGCTCCTATTCGTTTCACTATTCTTTGTAAGGAATTCTCTCAGCTTGGTGGTACCCCATTCACCGGTTCAGAGAGTATCATTGAGGATCAGCAGTGGTTGCAGAGTCTTGAGAGGATATTTACTGGTCTTGATATTACTGATGCTCAGAAGCGTCGGTTAGCAGCTTGGCAGTTGCGTGATTCTGCTTTAGATTGGTGGGAGTCCGTTACGGCTAACACCGTCGAGGCTGATATTACTTGGGAACAGTTAGGTATCCTTTGTCTCATCCTAAATTTTGTTCCTATTTCCTTTTCTTTTGAATCTATCTTAAGCTTGTTTCTGTATCTCTTTTCCAGGGAGGCTTTTGTGGCAAAATCGATGCCAGAAGCCGGGAAATCTCAGCTTTATCGTGAGTTTATGGATCTCAAGCAGGGTAGCATGTCTTTTGCTGAGTATGAGAGCAAGTTCAACGAACTTTCCAAGTTAGGTCCTAGCCTTATTGATACTCCTCTCAAGAAGAATGAGAAATTCATTGCTGGTGCTCGTCCAGAGTATTATAGTCACCTTATTTCTCATGTTCGTGGCTCTTTCACCCAGCTTATGGAGATGGCGATTCGCTATGAGAATCCGACATCCAAAGGTCCTGCTGTTTCTGGTTCTCAGTCTTCATCTACTAATTCCAAGAAGCGCAAGCCTAATTTCCAGCAGCAGAAGAAGAATTAGCAGAAGCGTTCTAGTTTGGGATCTTCATCATCAGCTCCTGCTCAGTGGCAAACAGTTGATCTCTTCTCCATCACTTGTTTTAGGTGTGATCAGAAGGGGCACTATGCCAATGGTTGTCCTACTCTATCTAGTGCTTCTATTCCTTCACCTGCTCAGTTGGCTAGGCGTGATCTTTGCCATATCTGTCTCCAGCCTGGTCATTTTAAGAAGGACTGCCCTACCCAGCAGAGGGGTACTCCTTCTGGTATCTTTGTTGTCAGTTCTGCATCATCTCTAGTTCCTCCACCTGCTCCTAGTGATGACCAAGATACTCTCCAGGGTTCATTTACTTTATTCCATCATCTTGTTTGTGTGTTGCTTGATACCGGTGCTTCACACAACATTATTTCTGTTGCTTTGTGTGAAAGTTTGAGCATCTCCTATCTCCTGAGTATGCTTCAGTTCCATTATGTGTTCTAATCCTATTGGGGGTCCTGCTAACTTTAATTGGATTTGTCGAGAAGTGAAACTTCTCCATTCTGATCATCGCTTTTGTGGTGATTTTTATGTTTTTGGCTTCGATGCTTTTGATTTACTGCTTGGTCAGGATTTTTTAGCGAATCATGATGCTCATATCTCTTGTAAAGCCTAGACTGTTCGTCTTGTTGATGATCAAGGGAATTCCTTGATTATTCAGTGCCGCTTGCCTTAGGATTTTGCTGGCAATTTTATTTATTCTCTAGATTCTTCTCCCAGTGATCTTTATTCAACTCATGTGGTTAGATTATATCCCGATGTGTTTGGTGAAGTCACTTCTTTGCCTCCGAAGCAGGAAATTGATTTTCGGTTTGATCTTATTCCTGGTGCTTGACCTGTTGTTCTTCCTCCTAGAATAATGGCACTATGCGAGAAGGTTGAGTTATGGAAGGAAATTGAAGACTTGTCTTCCAAGGGTCTGATTAGGCCTAGTTTTTCTGAGTGGGGAGCTGCGGTAGTTTTTGTCACCAAATCTGATGGTTCTCTTCGGATGTGTGTTTATCATAGGGAGCTGAACAAGCTCACTATGAAAAACAGATATCCAATGCCTCGTATCAATGACATGTTTGATCAGCTTTATAGTGCCACAATTTTCTCTCAGCTTGATCTTGCCACTGGTTTTCATCAGCTCGGGTTGCCGAGGATAGTATTCCCAAGACTGCTTTCAGCACTAAGAATGGTTTTTATAAATGGTTAGTCATGCCTTTTGGTTTGACCAATGCTCCTGCTTTCTTTGTTGATTGATGAATCGTGTTTTTCGTGTTGTGCTTAATAAATTTGTGCTAGTCTTTGTTGATGATATCCTTGTCTTCTCTAAGACCCAGGAAGAGCATGAGTCACATTTGAAATATGTCCTTGAGACTCTCAGAACTCATCAGTTGAAGGCTAAATTTTCCAAATGCCATTTTTGGAAGGATGAAGTCCGATATCTCGGGCATATTGTTTCTAGTAATGGAGTTTCAGCTGATCCAGCCAAGATCGCTACGATCAATGTAAGTCTTTCTTTCTTTCTCTTTTTCTTTATCATTTAATAATTCTATCTTTCCTATTGTCCTTATTTCTCCCTATTCTGTTTCAGGATTAGGAAACTCCAAAGACTCCATCTGATATTCGTAGTTTTCTGGGCCTTGCCGGTTAATACCGGAGATTCATTGAGAATTTTGCTCGGATTGCTGCACCTCTCACAGCTTTGACTCGGAAGAATGCCAAGTTTGTCTGGAGTGATCAATGTAAGGCTGCATTCAATGAGTTGAAGAGCAAGCTAACTTCTGCACCAGTTCTTACTATTCCGAATGGAAGTGATGGATTTACAGTTTATACTGATGCTAGTCATGAGGGTTTGGGTGCTTTTCTCATGCAGAATGGTAGGGTCATTGCCTACACCATCCGTCAGTTGAAAACCCACGAGGAAAATTATGCTGCTTATGATTTAGAGTTGCTTTCTGTTGTCTTTGCTTTGAAGCTTTGGGGGCATCATCTTCTTGGAACCAAGTTTGAGCTTTTCACCGATCATCAGTGTCTGAGATATATCATTTCCCAGAAGGATTTGAATCAGAGGAAAGTTCGTTGGCTTGAGTTTCTGGCTTCTTACGACCTTGATATTAGCTATACTCCCAGCAAAGCTAATGTTGTGGCCGATGCTTTGAGTCGGAGGAAGGCTTTGTTGCGTCAGCTTATTGTTTCTTCTTCTCCTCTTCTGGATGTATTATGGTAAGAAGGATGAGGATGAGATGCTTAGATTGATGAAGAAGAGTGTTCGTAGCAGAGTTGGTATTAGTAGTGGTAGTAGTGGAGCTCAGGTTGATGATAGAGGGATTTTGAGGATTAATGGCAGGATTTGTGTCCCGAATGCTGATGGTTTGAGGCAGGAGGTGCTTTTGGAGAATCACCGATCCAGGCTTTCTATTCATCCTGGTGTGTCGAAGATGTATCAGGATATGAAGAAACTTTATTGGTGGAAGGGGATGAAGGGGGATATCTCTGTCTTTGTTAGTCGGTGTGCGACTTGTCAGCAAGTCAAAGCCGATCACCAGAAGACCCCTGGTTTGTTGCAGCCCCTTGAGATTCCCAATTGGAAGTGGGAACAGGTTTCCATGGATTTCATCAATGGTTTAACGAGGACTCGGAGGGGTAATGAAAGTATCTGGGTTATTGTTGATAGACTGACCAAATCCTCTCATTTCATTCTGGTCAAGTCTACTTGTTCTGCTTCTAGCTTATCTGAGATCTACATGAGAGAGATTGTTCGTCTCCATGGTGTTCCTCTCAGCATTGTTTGTGATCGTGACCCTATCTTTACTAGTTAGTTCTGGAAGGCTTTTCAGGAATCTCTGGGTACTCGTCTGAATCTGGGCACTGCTTACCTTCCGCAGACCGACGGTCAAACGGAAAGAGTGAGTCAGATTCTCGAGGATCTTCTTCGTGCTTGTGTGCTTGATTATGGAGGATCTTGGGAAGATTATCTCCATCTTGCCGAATTTACCTACAATAATAGCTATCACGTATAATCTCATCTTCTGTTTTTCAGTCTATTCTTGATCTTATTATCTATCTCATTCAATATTTGCATTCATGCCAGTCTCAAAATATTTCCGTTTGCTGCTCTATACGGATGACCTTGTAGATCTCCATCTTGCTGGATTGAATCCAGTAATCATCTAGTTCTTGGTCCTGATGTGATTTTGGAAGCTTCTAAGAAAGTTGAGGAGATTAAGAAGAGATTGAGAGCCGCTCAGGATAGGCAGAAGAAGTATTCTGATAGGCGTAGGCGGAATTTGGAATTTTCTGTTGGTGATCATGTGTTCCTTAAGGTTTCTCCCTTAAGGAATGTCATTCGCTTTGGTCGTAGAGGGAAGCTTTCTCCTAGGTTCATTGGTCCTTTCCGCATTGTGGAAAGAGTTGGTTCTTTGGCTTATCATCTGGATTTGCCCGAGATGCTTTCTGGAGTGCATGATTGATTCCACGTCTCGTATCTTCGTCGTCATCTTCATGATCCATCTCTTATTGTCCACCCTTCTGTTCTTGATAGTTTGGATATTGAGCTAAATCTGACTGTTGAGACGAAGCCACTTCGTATTGTCGACAGAAGTACAAAGCAGCTCGGAAGGAAATCTGTTGATTTGGTCAAAGTACAGTGGAGTACTGACGATCGAGATTGTACCAGGGAAGCGGAGGAAAGCATTCGTGCTTCGAATCCGGAATTGTTCGTTTCAGGTACTATTTTGTTTTTCTACCTTGTTTCTCTTTATTTTTCCTTTCCGTTCTTTTCGAGAACGAAAAGATTTGAGTGGGGGAGAGCGTAACAACCCTAGATTTTTGAATATAAATTTAAATTTGACTTTATTTTGTTTGAAATTATTTTAAATTTGTTTTATTTATGAGATATCATTTCTAAATATTTTTAAAGTGATAATAGAATTTTTCCATAATTTATTGCATGTAATTCCTATTTTTAAAGGCTATTTTCTATTTTTCTACCATTTTCTTCATTTAAATTATATTTAATTAAAATTTATTTATTTATTTTTGTGAATGCATTTTATTTTATGTTCTTATCTTTATTTATAAATATTTTTCAAGTCCATAAAATTTTCCCAAAGTTTATTCTGTTTATTTTCAAATTTTCTAGACTGGTTTCCATTTTTTGTGCTATTTTCTTATTTTATCTTATATAATTAATACTTATTTATTTATATTTTATATTTTTGTTACATTTTTGAATTTAAACTGAATTTATAATTATTTGTATTTATGTAAACTTATAAAAAGAAAATAAGGAAATTTGAAATGGTTTGTGACTTTTTTTTTGAAATGGTACTTTATATACAACAAATCATTGGGACAACATATTCCATGTCAATAAACGTTCGAAAGCAAGTTTCGAACTTGGGACCTCTTGCACCAAAGCCGAAGCAATTAACCACTCGGACAATGGTGCTTGTCAGGTTTGTGACTTTTTATCTGCTAAGCCTTTTTATATTCCTACGTTTTCACATTTTCAATATTTCTTTTCATCAATTGGCTTTACCACTTCATTTCTTCAGCCGCATACTCCATTTCACATTCACGTAAACTCATTTTCTCATTCTTGAAACAAAAATTTCAGCCATTGCTTTAGAGAAAAAATTGGTAATCTTCTTTTCTCTTTTTCACTTTTATTCTTCTTGGATTTGATAATGTTTTACACTTTTTCTTCTTCATCTCTAGGTCGGCCTTGCTCCTCTACATGCCCTGCCGCCTCCTCCACCACCTGAGAACATCACCATCACCACCTCCTCTCTGGCCAACCCAAAGCCGAGCCACCAAAGTATGATTATCCACCACAAAGTTCACCAAAACTCCAGGCTTGTCCATAGCCGAGCATATAAATGCAATACACCACTTCAACACCCCATAGCCGCCACCATCTCCACCTCCTCCACCTCCAGCTCCACCTGAGCTATCTACCACGTCACCCCCTTGACTGCACCAGAGGAGGCTGTACCCATATGAGCCTTGACCGAGCCTTGTAGTGCCTTGGAAACCATGTGATGCTTGATTGTTGTGTTGTTTTCCCATCACCACTTTTGCACCACCTTCTAGCATGTTAGGCTGACCCTTAGGAAACCAAAACCTGATCCAAAAACCTTACTTTAGCCTTGTACTTCACTTATGGATGAACCTAGGGTATGCTGGAAGCAAGTACAAAACATTTCAGCTTTGATTTGTGCTGTTAATTCTAGCTAAATTTAATCGTATTTGAATTGAAAGCTTATAGTCATTATATTGTTTTTGTTTGACTTGTATTCAAGGGAATTAATACTTTGGCTCTCTCACTCGTATCTTGTCGTGCTATCGTGCTTGTGTGGATCTCTTTTGTGCATTCATTGTTGCGTCTCCGGCTCAAACCAGTGAGTTATTCTCACCTGACAATGTATACACATATAACTAGTAAATTGACCACTTTTGAATCTGTAAAAACGCATAACTATATCACACTTGTTATGTTATAATTATATGATGTTCACCCATGCTTAACACCTGTTATATCATATGTTACTGTTATATTATGTTGTTCTGTTATTTTTATCAGTTTATCACACTGCAAATTCCCTTTAGATTTGAATCACTATGGGTTGAAATGATACATACCCGAACGAACTTTAGAATAGGGGAAAATCGTTATGGGCTGAAATGATAGGCCTGAGCGATTTTCAATTTATTTCATTTACTTGAGATTGCGGATTTGAAATGATAAAACCCGGGTTTTCTTTGTAAATTACGGGTTGAAATGATATATTACCCGTATCACTTTACCTAGCATAGAAAATTTTATATACAGACCCGTAGTTAAAATATGTTTTCTAAAAATTTTAAAATATTTTAGAAATCTAAATATTATAATATTTTGATTTAAACTTAATTAAAAATGATTTTGTAAAGTATTATTGATTTTATGAATACTTATAAGTGAAATAAATTATGGTAAAGTTATAAATTTGAAATTAAAGTTAATTTGGAAATTTTAATTTAATTGTAAATGAAAATTAAATTAAATATGATAAATTTATGATAATTTGAATAAAAATGAATTTAAAGTGATTTTATAATATATTAATGATTTTGGATAAAGTTAAAATGTGAAATGAATGAATATTATGACGCCCCACCCTATACCCACGCTAGCCAAGAACATTACGGTGAATGGTGTCAACTAGCACGGAGAATAAGGCTGTTGAGGAGCGACCATCCGTGTAATTGCTTTGTGCGAGCATCGATATGTCAGATAGTATAACATGCAAATCTTTTCAAGTGGAAATCCGACATGCCGACACAAACTCAAAGCTACTACACAGTGGCTATAATATCTTCGGAAACAAATATAGAAATAAACATAACATAAATCAGTCACAGACAATTCATATCACAAAGGCGGAATAAGATATGAATATTACACATAAAAGTGTACATCAGAGTAGTGGTCTAAAAAGATCCACAATACCACAAAAGAATAGCTACAAGAACTACACAAAAGAATAAGTATACATAATGGAGTCTATATCTCAAATGTATACACCAAAATAAACTACTAATCTAAGTAGTTTGCCAAAAGTCAGAGTAATGAATTCCTGGGGAGAAGTCAAGCAGAAGCACCTGTAACATCTCGGTCTGACTCGAGTATTATTTAATAAGAAAATAATAAACGGATCAGTCTAACTATAAATATCAGATGAAACGATATAGAATAAGAGATATGACTAAACACATAATAATCACAATGCCAAGCTGTGATATATATAATTAGTAATTGAAAATCAACAAGAGATTAATCAATATCACCAAATCTACACAAGAATCAAAGGGAATGTCATACTCCTTATTTCATTCATCAAACCACAAATATTGACGATTATATCAATGTCAATCACAAAAGACAATGACACACAAATTCCAGAATTCAATACACGAAATCCAGAAACCACAAAAGTCAATGACGTACAAATTCACCAATGCACAAATATCGATAAGGCTTATCAATAGAAATCACGAAAATTGGTGAAGCACAAATTCTTGAAATCATCTCAAGAAATCCAAAAAACAAAGGGGGGGAAGGCCTATCATAAACGGGAGCATAAAGCTCGCCAACACGTGTATCACAAACGGAACGCTAATTCCATGGTTGCTAACCATCACAAATTGAGCCGAAGCTCCACAAACGGCCCGAAGACCATGGGTTGCTACCCCACCAAATTGAGTCGAAACTCCACAAAACGGGCTTTAGTCTCCCTCGCAGACAAAGAGACATCGCACATTGCTAGTCTAAATCACAAAGATGATCGTCATGATCAACGAGAAGTATCAATTACACTAAGCTAGTAAATATATGAGTTTAGCTTCATGTCCCATAACAACTTGCTTAACTTAAATATTTACGAACAAACTGTAGATCTCCACTATAAAATTGTCACAAGGGATTCAATCGAACAAGTCCAAGAATTAACCGACAAAGTGAACGCAAGCGTTTCATACCACTTGTTTTACTAAGTCGTTTAATTAGATTTCTCATACGAGTGAGGTAAAGGTTTATATATACTAATAGATTGGAAAATGGTTTTATAAACGAATTTGGTATTAAAATAGTATTGAAATCGTTTGAGGAAAGAGTTTTGATATTTACTACTAGTATAGAAAACCTTTATATTTTTAAAGTGACAAAACACAAAGAAGATTGTAGGAACAATCATTCACTAAAATTCACATACGAAGATGAGAATAAAAATCCAAAGAAACCGATAAAGAATCCATCGAAGTGGATATTCAAAAATCCCAAAGAAGAGCCATCAAAGTCATAATAAATGATAACAACAAATAGGATTATCACGAATCGATTTAAATTGGAATTCTCAAACAAAAGGCAAGAAGGCAAAATCACAACGGTTTCAGACGTCTGAAACAAGTGGTTCAAACGTCTGAATCTGGAAATATAAAAATTTCTAGAACACAATTCAGACATCTGAATCAAGTGTTTCAGACGTCTGAAATAGGCATATTTTAGCCTATTTCCTTTCTGTTTGAAATAGAACCAATTCAGACGTCTGAAATCATATATTTAGACGTCTGAATCTGGGAATAGAAAACTTCCCAGACAATATTCAAACGTCTGGATATCAAGTTTCAGACGTCTGAATGAAGGGTTCAGGGCATTCCCTGAACCTAGGCCAAAATGGCTTAACGAATATCGAAATCGATCGAACGAGCAAATGGCGATGACTAAGGAATTACGTCGAACGACAACCCAGCCTAAACGGCTCTTCGATACGCCTCAAATATCAATGTCCAAATATCCATAATAGGATTTTCATAAATTAGACCAAAACACCAAAAATTGGAATATACATGAAATCGATCCAAACCAAAATCGATTGCACACGAATAAACGTTAGGAATTCATACCTAACAATCGAAGATAATTATAGACAAAGATGTGAGATAAAAATATCACCTTTGAACCCAAATCAATGAAGGAGAAGCTTTAAAAACAAGCTAAGATCAATTCCTCTTCAATAACAACACAAGAAGCTTCAATCTAAGCTTAAAAGAGAAACATTTCCTAAATTAGGTTTAGGAATTTTCTGAAATCAAAGAGAGAATGAGTTGGAGAAGAAGAAGGAGTTGCTTACCAATGGGTTCTCTTGAGTTTGGAGCTAGAAGATGGATTTGCTAATGGAAACTAGGGCTTAGGATTTCCTAATTCTTTTTTCTCTTCCACCATTGTTGAAAGCTTGAAGAGTTAGGAATTAGAAATGAAGAGTTGGAGTGGGTTGGGACTGAGTTTGTAAGATGGGTTCAGCCCAAACCAAAGCCCTAAGCGAAAAAGGTCAAAATTCTACTATCTCCAAACATATCGAAGTTTATACTCAAAAAGGTCGCAAACGTCACTTTGAACTCAATGGGGGTGGTCTCGAGTCCCAATTCGACTGTTTGCAAAAAGTAGCTTTTCGGACCAAAATCCGACGAACGATAAAATATTTAAATATAAAATCGATAAATATGCGGGTTGTTACAGACTCACCACCTTAAAGAAATTGCGTCCTTGCAATATTTAAGAAGAAGATATATATAGTAACAACCATAAAAGCATATTCAACACAAAAGAAGTTTGAAATAAGAAGTTCACCTCAAAGAGCACGAGAAAGTAAGTCTGGATGTGTTCGCTCGATGTACTCTCTAGATTCCCAAGAACAATCCTTAGGATTTGAAGACTATTGAACTTTAACAAGCGGAACATCTTTATTTCGAAGTCGTTTGACCTCCGAAGCAATGATACGAATAGGATGTTGCTCATAAGTTAAATTAGGCGAAACTTTAATCTCTTCCACAACACCGGGCTGAAGAATAGAATCGGAATCTCGAAGGCATTTCCGAAGTTGAGAAACGTGAAACACGTCATGCATAGCAGAGAACTGTGCCGGTAATGATAGGCGATAAGCCATGGAACCAATACGTTCAGTGATAGGAAATGGCCCAATATATCGAGGCGCCAATTTTCCCGATCGACTGAAACGTACAACACCTTTCATTAGTGAAACACGAACAAACACAAGATCTCCCACAGAAAATTCTAATTTCCTTCTCCAGTTATCGGCATAGGATTTTTGTCTACTCTGGGCTTCTTTCATCCTATGACGAATAAGGTCAATCTTTTCTGTGGAATCTCGAATAAAATCTGGACCTAAGACCAGCTTCTCACCAGCCTCAAGCCAACAAGAAGGAGATCGGCATGGCCTTCCATAGAGTGCCTCAAAAGGTGCCATACCAATACTAGATTGGAAGCTATTATTATAGGAATATTCAACAAGTGAAATATGATCTTCCCAACTTCCACCAAAATCCAGAACACAAGCACGAAGAAGATCTTCAAGCGTTTGATTCACACGCTCGGTTTGTCCATCGGACTGAGGATGATAAGCGGTGCTAAAATTAAGCTTCGTTCCCAAAGCTTTTTGAAGACTCTTCCAAAATCCACTAGTAAACAATGGATCACGATCACTAACTATAGAAGTAGGAACTCCATGTAATTTAACAATCTCTTTAACAAAGAGCTTGGCCAAAAGAGGAACGGTTCGGTTAGACCGAACGGGAATAAAATGGGCGGATTTAGTAAGTCTATCAACGATCACCCATAAGCTCTCATGACCCGATCGAGAATGGGGAAGGCCATCTATAAAATCCATGGAAATTTGATCCCACTTCCAAATTGGAATTTCTAAAGGTTGCAATAACCCACCGGGTCTTTGATGTTTGGCCTTAACGAGTTGGCAAGTCATGCAACGCTTAACGAAGTTAGCGATGTCAAGTTTCATTCCCTCCCAATAATAAAGTCGCTTCATATTCCCGTACATTTTACTACTACCGGGATGAATGGTGAATTTGGAACGATGAGAATCTTCTAAAATATCTTTTCGAAGATCACTAATATTTGGCACGATAAGTCTACCAAATCTCCGAATGCCGCCACGAGAATCAATATCAAAATCATTCAATCCTTCAATATCAATTTTATCCCTAATATTTTGGCCAAGAAGAGCCATTTCGGGATCTAGCCTTTGAGCTTCAAGGATGCGGTCTAAAAGAGAAGGATGAGCCTCAAGGCTACATAAAACAAATGATGAGCATAAATCGGATACGCGGTCTCGAATCTCACAAGTGGATAAGATCTCGAGATCGTTCCATTCGGATATCATCATAGAAACAACAGCTTGTTGTTTACGGCTAAGAGCATCGGCGACACGATTACCCTAACCGGGTGTAAAAAGAATATCAAGATCATAAAGCGCAAGGAACTCGAGCCAACGTTGTTGACATAAATTAAGTTCCTTTTGAGAAAATAAATATTTCAAGGACTTATGATCGGTATAAAGAACAAATTTCTCTCCTAAAAGATAATGACGCCAAATCCGAAGAGCGAAAACAATAGCCGCAAGTTCTAAATCATGAGTGGCATATCTAGTCTCGGCAGGCTTTAATCGCCTTGAAGCATAAGCAATAACACGTTCTTTTTGCATAAGAACGGCGCCCAAGCCAATGCGACTGGCATCGGTATAAACAACGAAATCTTGATTCCCCTCGGGAATAACGAGAATAGGAGCATCAGAAAGAAGTTCTTTTAATTTCTGAAAAGAAGCTTCACATTTGTCCGACCAAATGTATTTAACACCTTTCTTCGTCAAACTAGTGAGAGGCACGGCAATCTTAGAAAAGTCTTTGATAAAACAACGGTAATAGCCCGCCAATCCAAGAAAACTACGAATCTTCGTCACACTCTCCGGTCTCTTCCAATCTTGAATCGCTTCAATCTTTGAAGGATCCACGGAAATTCCGAATTCGGAAATAATATGACCGAGAAACTTCACACGAGATTGCCAAAAGTGGCATTTAGAAAATTTTGCCTTTAATTGATTACTCCTAAGAGTTTCCAACACAATCCAAAGATGCTTTTCATGCTCCTCCTCGGTTTTAGAATACACAAGAATATCATCGATAAAGACAAGAACAAACCGGTCAAGAAAGTCTTTGAAAAATCTATTCATAAGGTCAACGAAATAGGACGGAGCATTCGTTAGACCAAATGGCATAACAAGTCATTCATAAGATCCATAACGAGTACGGAACGATGTCAAAGGAATACTATCCTCTGCAATACGAAGCTGATGAAATCCAGTAGCTAAGTCTAATTGTGAAAAGACTCTAGCACCACTAAGTTGATCGAATAGATCATCAATCCGAGGTAAAGGATATTTATTTTTGATAGTAAGATCATTAAGCTTGCGATAGTCAATGCAAAGCCTAAGGGTTCCATCGGATTTCTTCACAAAAATAGCTGAAGCTCCCCAAGGCGAAGAACTAGAGCGAATAAATTGCTTCGTCTCCAATTCGGATAATTGTTTACGCATCTCCTCGTTTTCTTTATTGGACATACGATACGGAGGACGAGTGATAGGTTGAGCTCCAGGAATAAGATTAATTCTGAACTCAATTGCTCGCTTAAGCGGTAATCCTAAAACGGGCTCGAATATGTCGGAAAATTCACGAACGACGTGAATAAGAGAAATAATATCACCCTCATCATCATCATCGTCATCACGAGGATTTAAAGAATATAAAGATGCAACCAAAGCAGAATCCGAATCTTTAAGAATAACAGAAACCTGATTAACAGATTGAGGATGTCGAAGATGAATAGTCCGCTCAGGACATAGGATATGAGCTTCATAACGGTTAAGCCAATCCATTCCCAAAATCATTCCAAAGCCCAAATAACACATGACATGCAAATCGGCTAGGAAGGGAAAATCACACAAAATAATCTCGACATCTTTACACAATAAACTGATTGTTGCGGATCCACCAACCGGATTCGCAATTCTCAAAGAAGTCATTAAACACAAAACATCCAAAGAAAATGTATCAACAAGTTCTTTTGATATAAAAGAATGGGACGCACCCGTATCAAAATGAACTCGAATAGGATGATCACGAAATAAAATAATTCCATCCAGAATAGAATGAGAAATACCTTGGCCACGAGATGTGTTGCCAGGGGCTTGAGCAACATTTAACTTTCCCTCCTTCTTGCCCTGAAGCTTGGGGCATGAAGATATAACATGACCGGGAACTTTGTAGTAGCGACAAGAGAGAGACTTTGGTCACTTGTTCGCATAATGGTCCTTCGAACCATAATTATAGCATTCCCCACGACCAAAGGAAGAAGTCTTTGCCACGGAGGTTGCTTGCTTCCCTTTCTTATTGGGATAAGGGCCTTTGAATTTGTTTGGCCTTTTCTTGTTGTTGATGTTTGGTTTGGAACCCACCACTTCAACATCATTCTCCTTATCCGCCTCTTCAAGACGAAGAGCGATATCAATGAGTTGGTCGAAAGAAACTTCTAATTTTAGAAGTAATGGCTTCTTGAGATTCTTGTTTAAGCCATAGACGAACCTCTGGTTCTTCTTTAAAGGGGTGTTGATGTATTCAACCCCATATTTGGAAAGCGACTCGAAGGAGGCGACGTAATCAGTCACGGAGGACTCACCTTGAACAAGGTCTATAAATCGTCGAGCCAATGTCACTTTCTCAGCTTCTGGAACGAATTTTAATTCGAAGCGTTCTCGGAATTGCTCCCAGGTGAGATCCGCTTCATTAATCTTAGAAATAAGAAGTTCGTACCAGTCCAATGCTCTTTCTCGGAGCATACTAGAGGCCACCTGAACTCGGTGAAGGTCAATAAGATTCATGCGAGAAAAGATTCGATCGCATGACCTTAGCCAAGCCTGTACTTCAATAATAGTTTCGGAACCTTTGAATGGCTCCCCACCCAAATTAGTGTAATCGCTGCACAAGCGTGCAAATCCCGACTTTGGGTGAGCAGGTTCCGGGTTAGCTCCAGCTGCTTGAGCATTTGTCACTAAATCAAGAAGCTGTTGTGCAATCATAAAAAATCCATCCTGGGGTGGAGTGCTAGACGGTACGGCTCTAGGGCGGCCTGGTCTAGACATTTCTCTCCCTTTAAAAAGAAAGAAGAAGAAGAAAAAGGTTATTCACCAAATTGGATATCAAGCAATCTTGATAGACAAAACAAGGAATCATAAAAGAAAATAAGATAAGACGGTACGTAGACCCGAATAAGATCCTAAAGCACGACTCCTAAGGTGGACTTAGGACGATGATCCTTGTTATATTATTCCATATTGTTCCGAAGTTTGGCTCTGATACCAAGCTGTGACGCCCCACCTCTATACCCACGCTAGCCAAGAACATTCCGGTGAATGCTGTCAACTAGCATGGAGAATAAGGCTGTTGAGGAGCGACCATCCGTGTAATTGCTTTGTGCGAGCATCGATATGTCAGATGGTATAACATGCAAATCTTTTCAAGTGGAAATCTGACATGCCGACACAAACTTAAAGCTACTACACAGTGGCTATAATATCTTTGGAAACAAATATAGAAATAAACATAACATAAATCAGTCACAGACAATTCATATCACAAAGGTGGAATAAGATATGAATATTACACATAAAAGTGTACATCAGAGTAGTGGTCTAAAAAGATCCACAATACCACAAAAGAATAGCTACAAGAACTACACAAAAGAATAAGTATACATAATGGATTCTATATCTCAAATGTATACACCAAAATAAACTACTAATCTAAGTAGTTTGCCAAAAGTCAGAGTAATGAATCCCTGGGGAGAAGTCAAGCAGAAGCACCTGTAACATCTCGGTCTGACTCGAGTATTATTTAATAAGAAAATAATAAACGGATCAGTCTAACTATAAATATCAGATGAAACGATATAGAATAAGAGATATGACTAAACACATAATAATCACAATGCCAAGCTGTGATATATATAATTAGTAATTGAAAATCAACAAGAGATTAATCAATATCACCAAATCTACACAAGAATCAAAGGGAATGTCATACTCCTTATTTCGTTGACGATTATATCAATGTCAATCACAAAAGTCAATGACACACAAATTCCAGAATTCAATACACGAAATCCGGAAATCACAAAAGTCAATGACGCACAAATTCACCAATGCACAAATATCGATAAGGCTTATCAATAGAAATCACGAAAATTGGTGAAGCACAAATTCTAGAAATCATCTCAAGAAATCCAGAAATCACAAAGGGGAGGAAGGCCTATCACAAACGGGAGCATAAAGCTCGCCAACACGTGTATCACAAACGGAACGCTAATTCCATGGTTGCTAACCATCACAAATTGGGCCGAAGCTCCACAAACGGCCCGAAGACCATGGGTTGCTACCCCACCAAATTGAGTCGAAACTCCACAAAACGGGGTTTAGTCTCCCTCGCAGACAAAGAGACATCGCACATTGCTAGTCTAAATCACAAAGATGATCGTCATGATCAACGAGAAGTGTCAATTACACTAAGCTAGTAAATATATGAGTTTAGCTTCATGTCCCATAACCACTTGCTTAACTTAAATATTTACGAACAAACTGTAGATCTCCACTATAAAATTGTCACAAGGGATTCAATCGAACAAGTCCAAGAATTAACCGACAAAGTGAACGCAAGCGTTTCATACCACTTGTTTTACTAAGTCGTTTAATTAGATTTCTCATACGAGTGAGGTAAAGGTTTATATATACTAATAGATTGGAAAACGGTTTTATAAACGAATTTGGTATTAAAATAGTATTGAAATCGTTTGAGGAAAGAGTTTTGATATTTACTACTAGAATAGAAAACCTTTATATTTTTAAAGTGACAAAACAAAAGAAGATTGTAGGAACAATCAATCACTAAAATTCACATACGAAGATGTGAATAAAAATCCAAAGAAACCAATAAAGAATCCATCGAAGTGGATATTCAAAAATCCCAAAAAAGAGTCATCAAAGTCATAATAAATGATAACAACAAATAGGATTATCACGAATCGATTTAAATTGGAATTCTCAAACAAAAGGCAAGAAGGCAAAATCACAACAATTTCAGACGTATGAAACAAGTGGTTCAGACGTCTGAATCTGGAAATATAAAAATTTCCAGAACACAATTCAGACGTCTGAATCAAGTGTTTCAGACGTCTGAAATAGGCATATTTTAGCCTATTTCCTTTCTGTTTGAAATAGAACCAATTCAGACGTCTGAAATCATATATTCAGACGTCTGAATCTGGGAATAGAAAACTTCCCAGACAATATTCAGACGTCTGAATATCAAGTTTCAGACGTCTGAATGAAGGGTTCAGGGCATTCCCTAAACCTAGGCCAAAATGGCCAAACGAATATCGAAATCGATCGAACGAGCAAATGGCGATGACTAAGGAATTACCTCGAACGACAACCCAGCCTAAACGACTCTTCGATATGCCTCAAATATCAATGTCCAAATATCCATAATAGGATTTTCATAAATTAGACCAAAACACCAAAAATTGGAATATACACGAAATCGATCCAAACCAAAATCGATTGCACACGAATAAACGTTAGGAATTCATACCTAACAATCGAAGATAATTATAGACAAAGATGTGAGATAAAAATCTCACCTTTGAACCCAAATCAATGAAGGAGAAGCTTTAAAAAAAAGCTAAGATCAATTCCTCTTCAATAACAACTCAAGAAGCTTCAATCTAAGCTTAAAAGAGAAACATTTCCTAAATTAGGTTTAGGAATTTTCTGAAATCAAAGAGAGAATGAGTTGGAGAAGAAGAAGGAGTTGCTTACCAATGGGTTCTCTTGAGTTTGGAGCTAGAAGATGGATTTGCTAATGGAAACTAGGGCTTAGGATTTCCTAATTCTTTTTTCTCTTCCACCATTGTTGAAAGCTTGAAGAGTTAGGAATTAGAAATGAAGTAATGAAGAGTTGGAGTGGTTTGGGACTGAGTTAGTAAGATGGGTTCGGCCCAAACCAAAGCCCTAAGTGAAAAAGGTCAAAATTCTACTATCTCCAAACATATCGAAGTTTATACTCAAAAAGGTCGCAAACGTCATTTTGAACTCAATGAGGGTGGTCTCGAGTCCCAATTCGACTGTTTGCAAAAAGTAGCTTTTCGGACCAAAATCCGACGAACGATAAAATATTTAAATATTAAATCGATTAATATGCGGGTTGTTACAAATATTTAAGTTGAAATTTTGAAATATAACTAAAATTGGAAATTTTTGAATTTAGCTTAAAAGTAATTTTAAGTTAAGTAAACAAAAATGGAATTAAGTTATATTTGAAAATCTAAACTTAAATTATAAGTTAAAAATTTAATTTAATGATTTAAAATTGAATGTTGAAATTTAATAAGTGAATTATTATTAAATATGGATTTTTGAATGGAAATTTAACTTTACAAAATCATGAATTTAAGGAAAATTAAATGATGATTATAAAAGTGAAAATATGCGATTTTATAAGTTAAAAAGGATTTAAATGAAAGTATATTTTTTTGTGAAATTATATTGAATATTTGAAGTTAATTAACTACATTTTTGAAATGCGATTATTTCCAATGTAAATGATATTACAGCATTTATAAATGTTGTAGTTGATAATAATGAACTGAAAGTCTAAATTGAATTAAAGGCTATTATAGCGTTTTTGTAAGTGCTATAATTGTTGAATTTAACTAAGTTTTCTTTGAAACTAATGTAAACCAATTACAACGTTTTTAATACCGCCTTTTGTTAAATTGAACTGTTTTGAACGTAACTTTCCGTTGCGTTTTCTAAATGCTGCGAAAAGTGAAATTTCACTGTTTTGATAAAATTAAGTGAATGAATGAAACTTGAAAGTTTAAATTTTGGAATTTAATAATTTAATTATTAAATGTAATGACTTCATATTAATGATCTAAATGAAGTAATTCGATTTGAAATATAAACTATTTTTGAAATGTAAATTAAAATGTTATTTTAAATTGAATAAAATAAATATGGTTTTGAAATAAAATGATAAGTTTGATATTTTTGAAATGGATTTGAAATGATTTTGAATTGTTAAATGATATTTGATTTTTGAAATAAATACCATTTTTAAAATTATAACTACGGGTTATAATAATGATTGGTTGTTAAAGAGACCGGGATCAGATATGGACATACTCTCTGTCGATACCGAAAACCAATTTAACAACTGTGTACGCGACGGAGATTCCAGAATGAAGTAGGATGGTGACGATGTTCCTAAGGTACTTTTCCATGACCTAACTCCCGTGAGTTAGCTTAAGGTGGCTAAAACAGGAGCGATCTCGAGCCAAAGGAGGTAGCACCTCCAGTTGGACACACTTCTTCGATACCATTCTATTACTGTTGTGATCAATTCTGGTGCACCCTTTGATTTGGAGTGTTGTTCGGGGTGGGCGTATGTGGCTGCTGCGTTACCACCAGCCCGTGTGCGTAATTGGTATATCTACCCTGGTATTGCCTTGTGTGCCGTGTCACCTACCATACCGAGCCTTTACTACAAGTTTGGTTTTCTCACGTAGCCCATGGAGCATTTAGGGTAGTCTTCCGATCTGGAGATATGCTGATACTAGATGGACTACCGGGACTATTATGTGTGAAGGGTGATATGGGTAGCCCAGAACGCTATTTAAAAGTATGTTTATTTTGCTGTAGACATTATTATAATAGCGCAATATTAATATATTGTAAATAGTTTGACGGATCCTTAGAGGATGGGCGGTCCCAGGCATCCTTTAAGGCACTTGTTTTTTATTACAGTTCACTTGAGTTAGTTTACATTATATAAGTATATATTGTCCTGACTCGAGTGTTTTGTGTTTTGCTTTACGCTCGGGTCAGCCTGAGTATTCACAGGTTTGGATTCTTTTTCTGGAGCTGGTCTTTGCTGGAGTTTCTACTTATCTACATTTTCATCTACATCTGTTTCAGCTATTCTAGTTTATCTCATGTTTTAGTGGGCTTCTATGTATTTGATTTCTATTATGTTGTTTTCATACTATATTATTTATTTGATTTGAGACTCTATTGTAGTAGCTTCATGAACTACTATGTATTTCTTATATACCGCTGTGAGTTATTCTGTTTGTTCTGTGCCTATGATTCTGTATTTGATTTCGTTGCTCCAAATTTATTTACAATCTATTATTTCTCATCATTCAAGTCTGACATGTGTGGATTATTGTCAATTTGAATGGTAAGAAATGGTGGGTCGTGACATTAGGAGTTGTGAATCCTGAGCATCTCTCAAGTTACTGCACTCAAGTTAGAAACTGGATAGGAGATGTCAAATTATGTAAACATCTCTGACGCTGTTCCACTCATATTTTACCATTGATTTAACTTACATAAGATCTTTTAGTTCTGACTCGAGTGTTTTGTCTTTTCAATTCGCTCGGATCAGTCCGAGCATTTCAGGATTTGATGATTTTATTCTAGAGGAAGAAGACGAAGATTTGAATTACTATTATTTATTATATTCCACTGCATCACATTGTTCCGCTGCATTGTTATTTATTATTCTATAGTATGTGTAACTCTGATATGTATTATATAAGTATGTCGAATATTTTGTAAACGGCTTCATGAACTGTTTATTTGAGTATTATACTTTATCGTTCCACTGCAAGATTCTATTTTGTTTTTCCTTTCTCTGTTTTTCTTATTTACCCCATAACAATCCGCCCTTCTGTATGATTTAAGTCTGACGTGTTTGTTTTATCGTCGATTTAAAGCATACAAAAAGGCGGGACGTTACATCTAGTATCAGAGCTTTGGTTTAGCGAAAAACCTTAGCTTTGTGGGGTCTGACTCTTTACTAATAGGGCAGTAATACCCTATAATGAGTCGTTGAGTGTATATATATGAGAGAGCGTGTTTGTTAGTGTTATAAAAAGGTTTTAATATTGTGTTAATATGTTCCTTTTTGTATTTATAAATTCTGGTTGGTGCATGAGACGATATGACATCAATAGGGATTTCTAAACACTTAATAGCACAGACCGACATAATATTTGTTTTAATATAGGCGAATGAAATAATTTTTCCTATTATATATAAAATAAAGTTTTGTAAATGATATATATTTGGTTGCAATATATTGGTTGTTAGGTAACAAAATTTATAAATAATAGTTGAAATAAAATTGAAAACAAAATAAATGCAAATTGAAAATTTAGAACTTCAGTTCCAGGGTTTTGAAATTTCTTTTGAATGATTTTGAAATATAATAATAATATCATTAGAAGTATTTTCTGATATAAATATTTCAATATAATTTGAAGGAATTGTTTTAAAGAAACTCTTGAAAGAAATAAGTTGTACTCCCATCTCTGTCGCTGGAAAATAATTTTGGTGATGAGTGAACGCATCATCGACATTCGTAATTAAGTTTTGAAATGGGAAGGCCACTGTAGTAGTTTTACTACAGTTTTATTTTGATAAACAAATATAAGTTTTAAATTGTTTTAAATATAATTAGATATATAAGTTGCATGGATATACATTTAATTTATTATTTTAAATGATTTGAAGTTAACCCGGTGTCTAGTTCTTAAGTTTCCATTGATTAATAGTTTCAATTATTATAGTGAAATGGAATGTAATTAATTAATAATTGAAACCTCTAATTAAAATAAGAGATTAAATGCTTGGTTATAAGTGAAATAACAAGGAAGTTGAAATTTATAATCAATAAAAGCAAAGGATATAATTATTGAACCTCTAAATAATTAAAAGAAATGGGATAAACTTGTATGATTTTCATTTGCATTCTTAAAAGCATACATATATATATATAACTTACCCGATAAAAAATGTTAAATGTTAATAAGAAATGTAATAGATATTATACAAGTAATAAACTTGAGGTAATGCAAGTAATTAATGAAATTCTGTAATAAATAAGAATTTGGTGTTGTAATTGTTATAAACTTAAGTATAATTGAAATAATACTAATTTAATATAATAGAAGGCAGATATTGTAAGTAAGAAATTTTAAACTTAAGTAAATAAGTTGAAGTTATTTCTAAATAAAATTGTAAGAAATAAATGTAAATTAAAAAGATAAACCATTATATGAATGAAAAAGAGAAATCAGAAAACAAATGTTTAAATGGAATTAATAAGGATAAACCAAATCTGTTGTTTGAAATAGTTATTGTTTGTTTTGGTTTATGGTTGTTTGGGTAAGGATACTTTAAAATTGTTTGGATGTATGAATAATCTATTTAGCTTCATCAGAGACTATTGAGTAAATGGTGCGCTTAGTAGTTTATTTTTCATTCTGTACAATTTGAAATTTTGAACCCGAACAACTATTTGTTTTGTTTGTTATGAATTAATGATTGATTTGTGGTGGTACTATGTGATGGTTGTATGCCTTATTGCAAGTGTTTGATGTTTGTATTGATTTGTTTGTTTATAGTTGAAACCATTTTAAATATTTCATTTTATACAATTGTTAACCTTTTTGCATTATATAAGTGAAATACAGGTTATGGAAGCAATTGCTACTACTTTTGGTTTCATAATAAAGCGTAACTGCCCGACCAATAGGTACGTTTAAGGATTACGATTTTATAGCGCTATTATATTGTTTTCCCGTATTTGAATATATATTATTTTGGAAAATATACGTTGTATATTGTTATATTCGATATTATATTTTCTCCCGAGCCTCTCCGTACAAAGGAGACTCTGCCGAAATTTTCCGTAAATTTTGGACATAGAAAATATTTTGAAAATGTTTTCCAAACGTTATTAATTTGAGTATAAAAAGATTTACTGGTTATAAATTGGTATATTTTATTTAAATTAATTAATTTGTAAATCTATTTGTTTGTAAAGTTAATATTTTTGAATAAGATGTATTGACTACTTAATTCTTCTTTTCCCCTTCTTTTTCCTTTTTGAGGACCAAAAGTTTTGAGCGGGGAAGAGTGCAATGACCCGTAAATTTTGATAAATAAATTGGTTAATTTAATTAGATTTTTTTTGTAATTAAATCTAGTAAGAAATAAAAACTTTATAATTTAATATTGGAACGAACGCTAAAAATGAAATATAGCAATGTTAATTAAAACTAATTATTAGTAATTTGAATAAAATTCTAATAAATGAAGTAGTGAAGGTGTTATACCTGGATATACATTGAATATGAGAAAATAAAAGTAAGTATTGCATTAATCACATTGTTAACAGTCATTGAATGTAAATTAAGGAAATAGGTTAATGCAAGTTAATAATTAATGAACTTGAATGAACATTCCAATTTAATAAAATAATTTAAATGTTATGACTTAGTTATAAATGGAATAATATTGAAACAAATAAAATTTGTAAATGAATAAAGAAATAATAACTAGGATGAAATGTAACAACGAAGTTAATTAAAGCTGAATTTGTATAAACTGAATGAAGTTGCAATAAATGAAATAATATAAAATGGTATAGCTTGGTTATATGTTGAATGTAAGTAACAAATGTCAATGTTGATTTATTTAATATAAATTTGTGTAATAAATGGGAATTGAATAGGATTAGTATGATATGAGTTAGTATAATCATTGGTGACCAATAATGAACATTTCTTTAGTGACAATTAATATAATAACGGAAAGTGTGAAAGTATAAATTTCATAGAAACGTAATGTATGTAAAAAGTAATAAATTCGTAAAGGAATTCAAATTAATTGAAATAGTGGGAATAATATAATGTGTTATAAATGAAACACGGGTAAACAAATGTAAGTATTGAATTAAAATATGCTAGTTATTTAGGGTGTTGAATAAAATTGGTAATCAATTTGCAATTCAAGGATGTAACATGTCCGATTTCTCGACGTCTGAAAGTCGACATCGATACGTCCACTGTATCAAATGCCGCACAGTCGAGTGCCCAAAAACCGAACCGTTTGGGTTAAAGAAGAAGAGGTAGAGGAAGAAATAGAAACAATAAACAGAATCTCACAATTCGCAGCGGAACAACATATAATAGATAGATAAATATCTTTAAATAGAATCACTATATCCGTTATTACATTATATCACATTACATTATCAGAGTTTACAACAACAAACAGCAGAAAGAAATATTACATGTATAAGTGATACGCCTCGCCATCCAGCTCCAACTCCTGATTTCCACAGCAACTTCTTGACTTTGCTCCCAAATAACTGTTAACCTGACTCTAGGCAGCTCGTGTGGAAAATTATGGGCAGCCAGAGTTTAGAAAAGGAATAGTAAACTCCAGGACAGTCGTAGGACTGGTGTGAGATCTTCATAACAGTTATTTCCACAAAGAAAATAAAAAGAAATTCGCTATGCTTTTGGAAAATGAAACTACCATAAGGCCTCCCGCCACACACACAATGTAAACGCAGAATTGGAGGAGATTTCTCTTTATGATAGTCAAACATGCTTGATATGCAAAATCCTTTAATATTATTATTGTTAGTGCATAGTGTGGAAAACATTTCGAAAGTATATTATTAATCTTAGCCAGCATAGGCATTTCGCACTTATGCCTACTATGGCTACCATGTTCAATAGCAGGTTACCGCCACATTCCATGGCAGGTTATCAACTAAAACCGTACAGGGCGCGTATTGTTTCTTTGGATTTCCAACAAATGGTCAGGCTAAGGAACTTCCTACTGCCACATGGGTACGCCTCTAGAGGGACGTCCCGAGAACTTAATCAGCTCTCTGCCAACACAAGGCCGGGTTACCTTTGTAACTAGGTAACTACTACATGAGTATGCCATCTCCGAGTCCTTTGGGACCTTTATGCGAGGATCCTCTACACCAACAGCCATAAAGAAAAGTGTGACGCCCCACCTATATGATCACAATAACAAAGAGTATTAAAAGAAATAGTGTCTGTTATTACGAAGAATAAGGCTGGATAGGAGCGGCCATCCGTAGTTAGGCCTTGCACTAGTATTGGTTATCTCGATAGGAGTGGTATATATTCTTTATTTTTCATCTCTGTTTATTTACTCCCATCAACATATCCAATTCCAATATAAAATGAATTACGATGGTTCATAATAGTTTAGGACAACATATATAATAATAACGTAGATAAACTAAATGCGGAACACAGATAATATAAAATCTCATATATATATATATATATATATATATATATATATATATATATAACTGAAGTCGATTACAATACATGTGATACAATACATATGATACAACTACAACTTTCGACACAGGATGTTACATATACAAGTACATCACTGTAAATAATATACATGAATACATATCATCCTATACTATGACAACAACTACTCCAAAAGGTATAAGAGACTTCATAGCTCAAGCAGCAACCCAAGCAAGATATCTACAACCTGTAATAACTCGGTCTAACCTGAGTATTAAATTCAAAAGAAAATAATACACGGGTCGGTCTAAGTCAAACTCAGTTATTAATGCACAGAAGCAATAATAATTAAATAACAAATAGACGACAGTCACTATAAATCTCGTCTATCCTACCCTTTAATAAGGAAATCGGATAACGGTAAATATAACACATAACAGTGTTAAACAATAAATCAGCAAATTCAAATTATCAACAAAGATAAATGAAAGGATTATCAATGAAGATAATTAAGAAAACAACAGAATTACCTAAACGGCAATTAACAACAAAATCTAATTATTAAATAAATAATTAGAAACTCATAATCTAATTATCAAATATATAATTAGACAATAACAAAATGATCAAATCAAACCAAATCAAAATACAATTTCAAAATATTGAATTGGACAAAACAATTCAAGTAATTGAAATATACTTAAAACATCAATTCTGGTAGGGCTGCAGCACACGCACACGCGTACTACCTCGCCACTACAGCATGAAATACAAAAAAGATCAACGAATCAAAAGAAAATGGCTCCAACTCAAATCAAAATGAACAAAATGGAACTGCAACAGCAAGCACAACATCCATCCAGTAACCATCAAATGAACAAAGTGCACATGCAGGCACAATGAAAATTCACAATCAAGCACAAGGTCAAACCCAAATGTGACGACCCGACTTTCCACTCCCGGAAAATCGCATCATCTTTAAGAAAGAAAGGGATAGAAAAGAGAATTGAAAGAAGAGAAGAAAAAACAACATATCAGAATCTAACAGCAGAACGAATAAACTATATTAATAACATAAATATTACATAGTTTACAACCATTATCAGAGTACCCAGATATACAACACATACTAGACAGTTATAAACACTTGTCTAGTTATACAACTCAATACAACAACTCAGAGAACACACAGCGGAATACTAGATATATATCTACACGCAGAAGCCTCCTGCTCCATTGCTCCTCCAATATTCGTCAAAGCTAACCTGAATCCTAACCTGAATTCCCTTGACTACTCATAAAAATTTGAGTACCCAAGAGTTTATGAAAAACAAAAATAAACTCCGGGTCAGACATGGGTCTGGTGTGAGTAACAGGTTAAAGTTGCTTAACTTTCAAAAAACTTTTGAAAAGAAAGGTATCACGTAAGACTTCCCACACATAAACATGTAAAAGTTTTTACCTTACGCTAACCAAAACATTTGATAGGAAATCCTATGATATTATAATAGTGTCTAGGGTTTTCAAATAAATAAGAAATAGCCGAAATTGTTTCATTGTTAAATTCCAGCTACTAGCCACAAAAGTGGGTAATACAATCAAAACCGTTGGCACTTATTGGATTTTGGATTCCATACAATGGCAGGGCTACCGGGGTACCGCCCGTCACAGTACGTGGCCTAGATCACCGTACCGAGGATCACTCCCGACTCCCTGCAACACAAGGCCGGACCCATTCCTTACTGAATAGTTCCGAACAAGATAACCCCGACGGTTGGAGCTCAAAACCGTCCACACAGTCGAAATATAAAGGGACCTCTAGACAGGAATCAATCTTGCTCTCCGGTGGGTGCGACCCACGAAGCCTTGTTCCACATCCCATGTTTTAGCCATTACCGGTTGATGAGGCTTGAGGTTACGATTACCTTTATAGGACACATCAATTAGAATGCTCATCGTCCGCCTGACGATGTTCTGAAAGCATTCAATCCATACAAGTTCGTTCCGGGTTCGAACGAAACCGAAGGCATTATCTCGTTACACTCATTTTGGAATCACCCTCAGAGTTAACGACGATAACCCTTGCATCTGAACCACCATCTCAAATCTATAAGTACTATTCCCTCAAACTCATTACAGAATCACCCATAGAGTTATACTGACGTATAGCCCTTACACCTCGAGTCTTCACTCGCTCCACTTGGATTTACGATCTAACGTTATTTGGAATTGATGTGGTTTTCGGATATCCAAATATGGAAACCCGATCCCGGTCTCATCGAAAACCAAAGCGTGTCTTTTAGGGTCCAAGTTGTTTAAAAGGTTTAAAACAATTTAATTACAGTATCTATATACACATAGATAGATAATTCATAAATCATAACTGATAATCAACATTATCACATAACAGGTAATCCATATTATCAATATCAAATAGATATTCCATATATCACCATCACAATAGATAACCTATGTTATCATCACAATCCAGTCAAACATCCATACCACACAATATCATTTATCTCATTACTGAGATCTCAAAGCATCCAAGTCAAACAATGACATCCATTCATACATAAGCAAAGATTTACTTATCACAATTTAATTAATTTAAAATGAATTAAATTAACTATCTCTATCTCTAATTAATTTAAAATGAATTAAATTAATTACCCCAACTTTAATTAATTTAAAATAAATTAAATTAATTACTTCATCTTTAATTAATTTAAAATGAATTAAATTAATTACTTCACCAAATTATAACTTGCTTACCCATCTATTTAATTGATTACAATCAATTAATCATTTAAAATAAATCATCCTAATTAATCACTATTGATTAATTACTCTTAATTACATTCATGTAATTATCCTTAATTAATTTCACAATTAATTATCCCCAACTAAACAGTAATTAACCTTTAATTACTTCAATTAATTAATTAATCATAATTAATTACTTTAATCCTTAATTAATTATATTAATTAATTACCTTTAATTACCTATTATTGATTAATTAATCATAATTAATCTACTTTAATTACATCATTAATTAAATAATTAATGATCCTTAATTATTCCTTAAATTAATTACTCTAAGTAATTAACTAACTTAATTACTATATTAAACCAAATTAATTATCCTTAAATTAATTTCTTAATTATTTATTTGATTAATTACTATATAACTAATCCAAATTATATCGTACTTAAACATCTTACTTAATTACATTCTGTAATTATTAATTAATTACTTAACTAAGTAAATACCCAAATCATTAATTACATAAAGTAACAATTTATAAAACCCAAATGTTTAAAATTAATTTAACATAATTAATTAAATTAAACAATCCCATTAAACTAAATTAATTACATTTAGTAATTAATTTCTTAATTAATTTATTAAGTAATTATACTCAACCAATTTACAATTGATTGTTATTAAATTAATTAACCTAATTAATTATAAAAATTAACTACATTAATTAATTGTTAAATAATCATGGTTAATGACCTTCATTAACTATCCTCAAATTATTTTATAAAGTAATTAACTTAAATTAATTACCATTTAAATTATCTTTAATCATTCATTAATTAAAGTTAATTATTAAATTAGTTAACCTTAATTTAAAACTTAATTGCAAAATTAATATTCATTTATCATTAATTAAAAATTTAATTAACGATCTTAATTCCAAATTGATTAATCATTAATCAACTATTAATTCCAAATTTAATTAATTAATTCAATTAATTAATCTTAATTACCTTGTTAATTAAATCTAAAACATAAATCTTAATTTTAATTTCAAAAACATAACTTAATTATGTTTAAAACAATTTGATTTAAAACAAAGTACTTAAGAAATTCCCTTTTAAATTTAAATTTAAATTCAAGTTTAAAATAGAATAATTTTAAAACCTATCAAAGTTTTAAATAATTTAAAACTTATTTAAAATTACAAGTCAAAACAAAAGTTTGACTTAAAAATGAAATCATAATAATTTGAAGTTAAATTCATTTTAAAATTTTAGAAATTTAATTCATTTTTAGTTTCAACTTTCAAATTTAAATCTTCTTTTTAAATTTAAACTGAACTTCATTTTTAAAACTTAGATTTCCATATTTTTAAATAAACTTCAAATCCACTCACATTTTTAAAATCTTAATATTAAAATGTTTAAACTATTTTATCAACATGATATAGTTAATTAAGATAAATTTAAACTTAAATTTCTGTTTTAAAAACTGGAGTTTGAATTTGAATCAAAAAGTTCAAACTTGAATTTGAATTAAACCTAACCTTACCTTTAAACAAAACTACAGATTTTAAAATTTAAAAAAAAAAACAGATTTTAAAACTGTTCTGTAACCTGTAAATTCACAAGTTCAACCCGAGAACATCAATTTCTACTTCGAGTTAAAAGTGGAATTACTTCGAGTTTCCTACTTACATGCTTCGAGTAAAACCCCACATCCCCCTGCAACATCCAGAACCCCAAAACAAATCATCAGAAAAACTTGTCGCCGTGCATATGCACGGCGACCCCACCTCTGCCAATCACCGTAGATGATCCAACACCCCAGAAAACCCACGAATAACCTACCACAATTACCAGATTGAACAAGTAATCCCCGAATTCGAAATTAACCCCTAACTCAAAACCTGTAAAACAGAAAACAGGTTTTGTCTCAAAACCTGTCAACGGAAATTTTACGCCACCCCGATCACCTGAGTATCCACCCCTCCGGCCATGAAACAATCCACACATCAGCTACAAAATCACCAAGAACCAGAACACTCGATCACCCCTACACCTCACATTGACCCAATCCTTTACCCCTATTCAAAACTAGGGTTTAAACAAGAATTTATAAACTGCAACCAATCTAACTGATTATCTTCACAATCATGATTTTTCTAAGGATCTACAATTCATCCTCTATTGCTCAGAAGAATTCCAAAACATCTCAAGTTACAGATTTCATGAGCTTGCCCAATTTTATTTTAGTTCAACTTTAAACCGTCACTTGAATTAACATCCTAAAATACAAATTGTTAGTTTAAAAATTCATGTTTTGTAATTAATTTTGTTACCTGATACTACATTACAAGTTAAACATGTTTAAGTTTTGTTAAAAACTCACATGATACTTTCTGTGTTACAGAGATATTATCTTGTATATACATTTTTATTTACTTAAGTTTAAATTTAAAACTTCAAGCAGTCAAACCCCTTAACATCATAGCTTTTAATTCTATCTATGATAAGCAATCTCCTTAAATTATTCTAAAACCCAAATACTATATCAAATTAGAACAATTGTAGGAATTCTTTTCATAGGAAGATGGCCTGGGTATACTCTGCAGAACCAAAATCAAACATGCATGCACAATCACAATCAACACACAAACATAATTTAACTCAAGCAACCTAAATTTCAGTTTTAAGATTAAATGTTACTCACCTTTTATTGAATGCCGACCCCTGTGAGTTTTGCAGAAAACAAATATGCAGAGCTTGCTCCTCTCTGTTTTTTCCTTTTTGATTTGCAGGAAAATGAATATGTAGGTATGCTTCTTGGATGAAACAGTGGTTGCATGCAGGTAGATAGATGATGCAGTTGCCAAATTTCCAAATACATGCTATGATTTCCAGTTTAACAGAATGAAGAAAAGAAATAGTGCACAGGCTTGATTTGAGATTTGAGGAAATGCAGAATTTGAAACTTGCAGTCTTCTTTTGAAATTTGAAGGAAGGTGGATTTGATTTGAAGAGGTGGAGTATACAGGTTTGAATTTTAGAATATGCAGATTTGATTATGCAGGTTTATTTGAATTTGATGAGGAGTTTGTATATGCAGAATTTTGATTGTGGATATGAAAATGAATTTTGATCTTCATTTGATTTAGGAAATGAAAATGTAATGAAGATGTAAACTTAACTAAATGTATTTTCAGATTTTATTAAAAGCAAAGAAAAATTTAAAACTAAATTTAACACTTGTCATAAATTAGACACTTGTCTATTTACTCTTTTAAAAATGCAACACATGTTTTTCCTTTAAAAGTAATTAGTATTTATATTTACAAAATAATGCATGTATTAGCTTAGTTTAAGTTGTTAGTTTATTTTAAAATATGTTTATAAATTTACAAAAGAAATAAAAACAAACAATGTTTTACAAATTAACTTATACATATTAAAATTAAAACAATTAAAATTTTATACTTGGGAATTTAAATTTAAACTAAATTCAAAACCAAACAATTTCAAATCAAGTTATAAATATAAATTTAATTTGAAATAAAAATTACAAATCTTATTCAAAGCTTATTTATAAAGATAATACATATCAATATTGTTTTTATAAATCTCTTAATATTAAATTAAAATCATTTTACAAGAAATTATACTTTTATTAAATAAATAATCCATTTTATTAAGTCATGAAATCATTTTGTTAAATTTATTCTAAATTTTAAACTCAATCCAATTTAATATTAAAACATTTCAATATTTTTTTATCAATTTATAAAACATATTTTTACTTATGAAATAGTCTTTGAAAACTCAATATTAATTTGAAACAGAATTTCCAAATTAAAATGCTTATATTAGAATTTTGAAACATGATTCAATTTTAATTTAAACAAAAAAAATATATCATTTATTTAACTTTGAAAAACTTAAATATATTAAATAAAACAAATTCCCCAAATTACTACAAATATTAAAACTAGAAAATATGCTTTACTTTTTAAAATTAAATCAAAGCCAATCTATTTAAAATATAAACCATATATTTAGATTGTAAATAGAAATCAATTTATTATTTAAAAGATAATATAACCAATTTAAATATTTACTAAAGAAGATTATTAAATTTATCTGAATAATTATTTACAGAATATCAATATCAATTTAATTTTAATTACAGATTATTAAATTGATATTGTTAAAAATTTCAGGATATTACAATCCTTCCCCCTTAAAAGAATTTCGTCCTCGAAATTTAAAACAAAGGTAATTTAATAATCTCATTAAATTTCAATTTAAAAACACAAGCATATATCAAACATATGCTAACAACCAAACAACCAATTCAACCAAATCTAATTATCCTGACAAATTCTGGATAAAATTTCATCGAGTTTCCCCGTGTGTATATATATACACACCGGGATACTCGCTCTAGAGAATCCAAACAAACAATATTATGAAGCTACAAAGCTCCTATACAATTATATATATAACACTAGACAAGATATCAGACTACAAACGGGTCTGACTCAACAACAAAAACCCCGAAACTGCTGGTTCACAACAAGAGATAAATCATACACGTACTCCTTCAGAGATACGTGAGACTCATCGAATCTCAGTTATCCAAACTGGCAATTAATCCTATAGATCAATCAATTATTCTCCAAAATCACAGAAAAAGATCCAAAACACTTCAGAGCTAGCTTCTCAAACTTACCCAAACTTATATCTCACTTTTGGTCGGAGAAAACTTATCCAAAATTAAATCTCCGACTTCAGAGTTCAAATTCCTCCGACTCTTATCCATAAAACTCTCCTGACGATCCTGGGCTGCCCACAAACTTACTGATCAGCCCACCCCTTGTTGATGCATCTAGAAACAAACTAGAACAATCAAAACAACTAAATGATCTCCTCAAGATCAACCAAAATCAAGAACCCAAATCCAACTCCTCAACATCAGAAGACAACAACTTCTTCTCCTGTCCGGGAAAGAAAAGCAGATACACTTCCAAACTACTTACACTGCTCAACTCTGATCCGACAAAGAAGAGAATGCTGAAGAAAGAACACGAGCACAACTAGACAACACACCCCAGAGATATGGTTCAGCAAATCCATAAGAATCATTCAGAAGTTCCTCCAAAACTCCGAGCTGCTACACCAACTCAATTTCCTTGAAACCATTCTACTATAAAGCTGAACCACCGGTTCCACTCCTGGAATTCCAGTCGATAAGAAAACTCAATCTCCAGATACAGACAAAACTCTGACTTCCTGAAGACATCCAGAAAACTCAGATAATCCAAGAGAACACTCAAACAATCGCAAGTCACTTTTGCGAACCACCCAAACCAAATCCAAAGAATACTGTTCTTCCTTTACCAAACAGAACAGCTTACACTTAACTAACCAACCCATCGAAGAAACGGGTCCACTCAACTGCTTCTAAACTCCACTCCAGAAAAACTGCTAAGCCAGAAGATCTCTTGCCAATACCGAGAATACTCCAAGTTGCAGTGTTGCCACAGATGCCAAAGAATTCCAAAACAAGCTCTCCGAGAAACTCGGACTTCAAAGCAAACAGAAACTCAAGCTGACCACAGCCACAACACTGAAGCAGACTCACTTCCTTAACTTGTTCCAAAGAAATCATCTTCGGGAACATCCATAGTCACTGCATCTCATCACGCAGCTACTACTCCTTAAGGTAGCAAAATACCATCACTTGCTTCTGCCTAACCGACAGATCCAAATTCTACTCATTCAACTTCAAAGAATTCACTACGAACCTTAACAGGTTTCCTTCAGAGATCAATGAAGTCCTTCATCACTACAAAACTCGCTCGAGACAGTATTAGGTCTACAGTCTCGACAGAACACCACCAACCTCAAACATTCAAACTCCAACCAATGGTAGTCGTGTTACACACACTAGTACCCCATCTACCCTTATAACTTATATTGGAAAACCCGAACAGGTAACCCAACAGATAGGTAGAAATAAATATATGTCAAATTACAAATACGCTCTCTCAAGAAGGACACCACTACAGAGCCTAGGTATTCGCTCAACCTAATGCTCTGATACCAAGTGTGACGACCCGACTTTCCACTCACCGAAAATCGCATCATCTTTAAGAAATAAAGGGATAGAAAAGAGAATAGAAAGAAGAGAAGAAAAAACAACATATCAGAATCTAACAGCGGAACGAATAAACTATGTTAATAACATAAATATTGCATAGTTTACAACCATTATCGGAGTAAACAGATATACAACACATACTAGACAGTTATAAACACATGTCCAGTTATACAACTCAATACAACAACTCAGAGAACACACAGTGGAATACTAGATATATATCTACACGCAGAAGCCTCCTGCTCCATTGCTCCTCCAATATTCGTCAAAGCTAACCTGAATCCTAACCTGAATTCCCTTAACTACTCATAAAAATTTGAGTACCCAAGAGTTTATGAAAAACAAAAATAAACTCCGGGTCAGACATGGGTCCGGTGTGAGTAACAGGTTAAAGTTGCTTAACTTTCAAAAACCTTTTGAAAAGAAAGGTATCACGTAAGACTTCCCACACATAAACATGGAAAAGTTTTTACCTTACGCTAACCAAAATATTTGATAGGAAATCCGATAATATTATAATAGTGTCTAGGGTTTTCGAATAAATAAGAAATAGCCGAAATTGTTACATTATTAAATTCCAGCTACTAGCCACAAAAGTGGGTAATACAATCAAAACCGTTGGCACTTATTGGATTTTGGATTCCATACAATGGCAGGGCTACTGGAGTACCGCCCGTCACAGTACGTGGCCTAGATCACCGTACCGAGGATCACTACCGACCCCCTGCAACACAAGGCCGGACCCATTCCTTACTGAATAGTTCCAAACAAGATAACCCCGACGGTTGGAGCTCAAAACCGTCCACACAGCCGAAATATAAAGGGACCTCTAGACAGGGATCAATCTTTCTCTTCAGTGGGCGCGACCCACGAAGCCTTGCTGCACCTCCCCTGTTTTAGCGATTACCGATTGATGAGGCTTGAGGTTACGATTATCATTATAGGACACATCACTTAGAATGCTCATCGTCCGCCTGACGATGTTCTGAAAGCATTCAATCCATAAAAGTTCGTTCCGGGTTCGAATGAAACGGAAGGCATTATCTCGTTACACTCATTTTGGAATCACCCTCAGAGTTAACGACGATAACCCTTGCACTCTGAACCACCATCTCGAATCTATAAGTACTATTCCGTCAAACTCATTACGGAATCACCCACAGAGTTATACTGACGTATAGCCCTTACACCTCGAGTCTTCACTCGCTCCACTTGGATTTACGATCTAACGTTATTTGGAATTGATGTGGTTTTCGAATATCCAAATATGGAAACCCGATCCCGGTCTCATCGAAAACCAAAGCGTGTCTTTTAGGCTCCAAGTTTTTTAAAAGGTTTAAAACAATTTAATTACAGTATCTATATACACACAGATAGATAATTCATAAATCATAACTGATAATCAACATTATCACATAACAGGTAATCTACATTATCAATATCAAATAGATATTCCATATATCACCATCACAATAGACAACCTATGTTATCATCACAATCCAGTCAAACATCCATACCACACAATATCATTTATCTCATTACTGAGATCTCAAAGCATCCAAGTCAAACAATGACATCCATTCATACATAAGCAAAGATTTACTTATCACAATATAATTAATTTAAAATGAATTAAATTAACTATCTCTATCTCTAATTAATTTAAAATGAATTAAATTAATTACCCCAACTTTAATTAATTTAAAATAAATTAAATTAATTACTTCATCTTTAATTAATTTAAAATGAATTAAATTAATTACTTCACCAAATTATAACTTGCTTACCCATCTATTTAATTGATTACAATCAATTAATCATTCAAAATAAATCATCCTAATTAATCACACTTGATTAATTACTCTTAATTACATTCATGTAATTATCCTTAATTAATTTCACAATTAATTATCCCCAACTAAACAGTAATTAACCTTTAATTACTTCAATTAATTAATTAATCATAATTAATTACTTTAATCCTTAATTAATTATATAATTAATTACCTTTAATTACCTATTATTGATTAATTAATCATAATTAATCAACTTTAATTACATCATTAATTAAATAATTAATGATCCTTAATTATTCCTTAAATTAATTACTCTAAGTAATTAACTAACTTAATTACTATATTAAACCAAATTAATTATCCTTAAATTAATTTCTTAATTATTTATTTGATTAATTACTAAATAATTAATCCAAATTATCTCATATTTAAACATCTTCCTTAATTACATTCTGTAATTATTAATTAATTACTTAACTAAGTAAATACCCAAATCATTAATTACATAAAGTAATAATTTATAAAACCCAAATGTTTAAAATTAATTAAACTTAATTAATTAAATTAAACAATCCCATTAAACTAAATTAATTACATTTAGTAATAAATTTCTTAATTACTTTATTAAGTAATTATACTCAAACCATTTACAATTGGTTATTATTAAGTTAATTAACCTAATTAATTATAAAAATTAACTACATTAATTAATTGTTAAATAATCATGGTTAATGACCTTCATTAACCATCCTCAAATTATTTTATAAAGTAATTAACTTAAATTAATTACCATTTAAATTATCTTTAATCATTCATTAATTAAAGTTAATTATTAAATTAATTAACCTTAATTTAAGACTTAATTACATAACTAATATTCATTTATCATTAACTAAAAATTTAATTAATAATCTAAATTCCAAATTGATTAATCATTATCAATTATTAATTCCAAATTTAGTCAATTAATTCAAATAATTAATCTTAATTACCTTGTTAATTAAATCTATAACATAAATCTTAATTTTAATTTCAAAAACATAACTTAATTATGTTTAAAACAATTTGATTTAAAACAAAGTACTTAAGAAATTCCCTTTTAAATTTAAATTTAAATTCAAGTTTAAAATAGAATAATTTTAAAACCTATCAAAGTTTTAAATAATTTAAAACTTATTTAAAATTACAAGTCAAAATAAAAGTTTGACTTAAAAATGAAATCATAATAATTTGAAGTTAAATTCATTTTAAAATTTTAAAATTTTAATTCATTCTTAGTTTCAACTTTCAAATTTAAATCTTCTTTTTAAATTTAAACTGAACTTCATTTTTAAAACTTAGATTTCCAGATTTTTAAATAAACTTCAAATCCACTCACATTTTTAAAATCTTAATATTAAAATGTTTAAACTATTTTATCAACATGATATAGTTAATTAAGATAAATTTAAACTTAAATTTCTGTTTTAAAAACTGGAGTTTGAATTTGAATCAAAAAGTTCAAACTTGAATTTGAATTAAACCTAACCTTACCTTTAAACAAAATTACAGATTTTAAAATTTAAAAAAAACCAGATTTTAAAACAGTTCTGTAACCTATAAATTCACAGGTTCAACCCGAGAATATCAATTTCTACTTCGAGTTAAAAGTGGAATTACTTCGAGTTTCCTACTTACCTGCTTCGAGTAAAACCCCACATCCCCCTACAACATCCAGAACCCCAAAACAAATCATCAGAAAAACTTGTCGCCGTGCATATGCACGGCGACCCCCACCTCTGCCAATCACCGTAGATGATCCAACACCTCAGAAAACCCACGAATAACCTACCACAATTACCAGATCGAACAAGTAATCCCCGAATTCAAAATTAACCCCTAACTCAAAACCTGTAAAACAGAAAACAGGTTTTGTCTCAAAACCTGTCAACGGAAATTTTGCGCCACCCCGATCACCTGAGTATCCACCCCTCCGGCCATGAAACAATCCACACATCAGCTACACAATCACCAAGAACCAGAACACTCGATCACCCCTACACCTCACACTGACCCAATCCTTAACCCCTATTCAAAATTAGGGTTTAAACAAGAATTTATAAACTGCAACCAATCTAACTGATTATCTTCACAATCATGATTTTTCTAGGGATCTACAATTCATCGTCTATTGCTCAGAAGAATTCCAAAACATCTCAAGTTATAGATTTCATGAACTTGCCCAATTTTATTTTAGTTCAACTTTAAACTGTCACTTGAATTAACATCCTAAAATACAAATTGTTAGTTTAAAAATTCATGTTTTGTAATTAATTTTGTTACCTGATACTACATTACAAGTTAAACATGTTTAAGTTTTGTTAAAAACTCACATGATACTTTCTGTGTTACAAAGATATTATCCTGTATATACATTTTTATTTACTTAAGTTTAAAGTTAAAACTTCAAGCAGTCAAACCCTTTAACATCATAGCTTTTAATTCTATCTATGATAAGCAATCTCCTTAAATTATTCTAAAACCCAAATACTATCTCAAATTAGAACAATTGTAGGAATTCTTTTCATAGGAAGATGGTCTGGGTATACTCTGCAGAACCAAAATCAAACATGCAAGCACAATCACAATCAACACACAAACATAATTTAACTCAAGCAACCTAAATTTCAGTTTTAAGATTAAATGTTACTCACCTTTTATTGAATGCAGACCCCTGTGAGTTTTGCAGAAAACAAATATGCAGAGCTTGCTCCTCTCTGTTTTTTCCTTTTTGATTTGCAGGAAAATGAATATGCAGGTACGCTTCTTGGATGAAACAGTGGTTGCATGTAGGTAGATAGATGATGCAGTTGCCAAATTTCCAAATACATGCTATGATTCCCAGTTTAACAGAATGCAGAAAAGAAATAGTGCACAGGCTTCATTTGAGATTTAAGGAAATGCAAAATTTGAAACTTGCAGACTTCTTTTGAAATTTGAAGGAAGGTGGATTTGATTTGAAGAGGTGGAGTATACAGGTTTGAATTTTAGAATATGCAGATTTGATTATGCAGGTTTATTTGAATTTGATGAGGAGTTTGTATATGCAGAATTTTGATTGTGGATATGAAAATGAATTTTGATCTTCATTTGATTTAGGAAATGAAAATGTAATGAAGATGTAAACTTAATTAAATGTATTTTCAGATTTTATTAAAAGCAAAGAAAAATTTAAAACTAAATTTAACACTTGTCATAAATTAGACACTTGTCTATTTACTCTTTTAAAAAAGCAACACATGTTTTTCCTTTAAAAGTAATTAGTATTTATATTTACAAAATAATGCATGTATTAGCTTAGTTTAAGTTGTTAGTTTATTTTAAAATATGTTTATAAATTTGCAAAAGAAATAAAAACAAACAATGTTTTAAAAATTAACTTATACATATTAAAATTAAAATAATTAAAATTTTATACTTGGGAATTTAAATTTAAACTAAATTCAAAACCAAACAATTTCAAATCAAGTTATAAATATAAATTTAATTTGAAATAAAAATTACAAATCTTATTCAAAGCTTATTTATAAAGACAATACATATCAATATTGTTTTTATAAATCTCTTATTATTAAATTAAAATCATTTTACAATAAATTATACTTTTATTAAATAAATAATCCATTTTATTAAGTCATGAAATCATTTTGTTAAATTTATTCTAAATTTTAAACTCAATCCAATTTAATATTAAAACATTTCAATATTTTTTTATCAATTTATAAATCATATTTTTACTTATGAAATAGTCTTTGAAAACTCAATACTAATTTGAAAAAAAAATTCCAAATTAAAATGCATATATTAGAATTTTAAAACATGATTCAATATTAATTTAAACAAAAAAATATCATTTATTTAACTTTGAAAAACTTAAATATATTAAATAAAACAAATTTCCCAAATTACTACAAATATTAAAACTAGAAAATATGCTTTACTTATTAAAATTAAGTCAAAGCCAATCTATTTAAAATATAAACCATATATTTATATTGTAAATAGAAATCAATTTATTATTTAAAAGATAATATAACCAATTTAAATATTTACTGAAGAAGATTATTAAATTTATATGAATAATTATTTACAGTATATCAATATCAATTTAATTTTAATTACAGATTATTAAATTGATATTGTTAAAAATTACGGGATATTACACCAAAATACTGGATTCAACTCAAGTGCAATAAAATAATATCACAACTTTCAGCACAAGGTCAAATCCGAGCAACAAACTGGATTCAACTCAAGTGTAATTCGTAAATCAATCCAAATGCAATAAAATGGTCGGGAGCAACATATCATAGATAGCACACATGCCCAGATTCACGCCAACATAAAAAAACAAGTCTAGCTACAAATTGTGTACAGATGCAATCATGCACAACAACTAGTAGAGCAGACTCGAGTGACCATGGGCAACAAAGTATACTACAACACAAATGCAACAAGAGGCAGAATGGTACAAGTGCAAGCTCAATTGAATCGAACATCACATATAACAAGACAACCAGAACTGTTCAGAAAAGTGAACAATGCTGCAAAAGAAACCATGTAGATTATACAGGAATCAAATGAAACCTGAACGAGTCGAAATGCTTAGCTTAAATAGAGTATAGATTAATGCAAACTTTCTCGAACAAATAACCAAGTCAAGTGGATAACCAATGCAACAACTCAGGTCAGAGACTACTCCAAATGGGCAGATCACAAGGCAAAGCCCCTTCATCAAATTCACATACACAAGCTACCACCCTAATGCTCAAGCAATGCAAAGTAGAGACCATCACATAAGTAAACACAGTCAATATATATGATCAAGTTGCTACACAATGCCCAGAAAACACATGAATACAATGCACAGGCTAAATGGGCAACAAGTACCACCCTAATGCTCAAGCAATGCAGGAAAATGAAACAAGTCAGGATGAACAACTTCACATCCAAACTGATCAGACTTCAAACTAGGCAATGGATCCGAAGAGCAGTGACTTAAGTACAATAGTGACTTGTATTTATATTTTAACTTTGATTTAGAAAATCAAGTCAAATGAACTCAAGAATTGAACTCAAAACCCAAATGTACACTAAAACAGCAAATGGTCACAGTCGAGCACAAAACGAAATCAACATCATCGTCAAAGAATTCAACGGCAAGCAAAGTCAGAGTCTTGGAAATCAAGAAATTAGCATTTTCACAAAACCCAGTTTCACCAAATCAAGGAATTAACAAATTCACAAAATACCAAATGACCGAAGTCTAACACCAATTCAGAGCCAAGAAAAACACGAAATCGCAAGTTCAAAATCACTAAAATTCGAACTAGATGTGAGTGAAAATAAAAATCACCCACCTTGATCTGAAGCAAATCATCGAACTCGATCAAATAGAAGCTGCCGTGAGAACTCAAAGAGATAGTCGATCACAAAGCAAGGACCAAAATCGTCATTCAATCGAGCATCTATTATCGGCAACAAAGCCCTAATTTTATCAGGGGGAACGAAGAAGAAAGTCTCCATTTATTTTCGTTTTTCGTTTGACTAGGGTTTTCAAATGAATGAATTGAAAAAGAGGAAAGATCGAACTGAAATAAGAAGGGAACGGGCCAAATAAAATAAAGGAGAGAGTGTCTTTGGGCCAAGATGATTTTAAAGCCCACATAATTCCTTAATCAAATTATTAAAGAATCACAACCCGATTTAAAGACTCCAATTAGCCATCAGCTATCAACATTAATCGTCTAATGACGATGATCAATCGATACGAAACCCTGGGTTGTTACAGACTCCCCTCCTTATAAAAAATGCGTCCCTGCAATTTTCATAATTAAACTCGTCCATAACAATTATTTTTCTAACTTAAACTGGTTAAGCTAGAAAAATAAAGGTCAAGAATACAAACGCCAAAGAAATCTTTTAATTTCATAAAAGAGATTCACAAATTTTCAACAAAATCTAATTATCAAATAGATAATCAGAAAACAATAATTTATCCATTTATCAAAAACGATAATCAGAAATCTCAAATCAAAAAATATTTAATTATCAAAAACGATAATCAGAAATCTCAAATCAACATATATCTAATTATCACAAAAGATAATCAGAAATCTCAAATCAACAAATATCTAATTATCAAAAACGATAATCAGAAATCTCAAATCAACAAATATCTAATTATCAAAACGATAATCAGAAATCTCAATTCAACAAGTATCCAATTATCAAAAACGTAATCAGAAATCCTAAATCAACAAATATCTAATTATCAACAAAGATAATTAGAAATCTCAAATCAAAAAATATCTAATTATCAAAAACGATAATCAGAAATCTCAATTCAACAAATATCTAATTATCAAAAACGATAGTCAGAAATCTCAAATCAACAAATATCTATTTATCAAAAACGATATTCAGAAATCTCAAATCAATAAATATCTAATTGTCAAAAATGATAATCAGAAATCTCAAATCAACAAATATCCAATTATCAAAAAGGATAATCAGAAATCCCAAATCAACAAATATCTAATTATCAACAAAGATAATTAGAAATCTCAAATCAACAAATATCTAATTATCAAAAACGATAATCAGAAATCTCAAATCAACAAATATCTAATTATCAAAAATGATAATCAGAAATCTCAAAGCAACAAATATCTAATTATCAAAACGATAATCAAAAATCTCAAACCAACAAATATCTATTTATCAAAAACGATAATCAGAAACCTCAAATCAAAAAATATCTAATTATCAAAAACGATAATCAGAAACCTCAAATCAACAAATATCTAATTATCAAAAACGATAATCAGAAATCTCAAATATCTAATTATCAAAAACGATAATCAGAAATCTCAATTCAACAAATATCTAATTATCAAAAACGATAATCATAAATCTCAAATCAACAAATATCTATTTATCAAAAATGATAATTATAAATCTCAAATCGACAAATATCTAATTATCAAAAACGATAATCAGAAATCTCAAATCAACAAATATCTAATTATCAAAACGATAATCAAAAATCTCAATTCCACAAATATTCAATTATCGAAAACGATAATCAGAAATCCCAAATCAACAAATATCCAATTATCAAAAACGATAATCAGAAATCCCAAATCAGCAAATATCTAATTATCGATACGATAATTAAATCTCATAACAGCAAATATCTAATTATCGATACGATAATTAAATCTCATAATAGCAAATATCTAATTATCGATACGATAATTAAATCTCATAATGGAAAATATCTAATTATCGATACGATAATTAAATCTCATAACAACAAATATCTAATTATCGATACGATAAATACATCTCATAACAGCAAATATCTAATTATCGATACGATAATTAAATCTCATAAGAGCAAACATCTAATTACCTACAGATAATTAGAAACAAAAAATATCTAGAAAATCAACATAAAAGGTGGATCGATCCTATCATATGGCGAGTCTAAGCTACGCCACACGTGCAACAACATATGGCCGAAGCCTACCAAGTACCGTCATCATAATTTTGGCGCCCAACAAATGACCGAAGGTCCAACATATGACCCGAAGGTATGGTACTGGTATTTGACCCGAAGGTCCATCATATGAACCCGAAGGTCTAACATAGTGGCTCGAAAGCACACAAAGTCATCAAAATCATCAAACAACAAATATTTTAATTAACGAGTCCGGAATTAATCGAAATAGCAAACACACATGTCCCATACCACGAGTTTTACTGAATTGTTTAATTCTCTTCATCGTTTCCTTGAAAGTGCAAAATCGTGTATTTTAAATAATTAACATTTTACGTTCTCAAACGGACAAGTCCGGAACTAACCAAATCAGTAAAAGTGAGGGTTCATAGTCCTCAATTTTGTTGATGCGTTTAAATCGCTTCCTCATTCTTTTGAAAGCGCAAACTGTAGAAATTTTGAAAAATAATTTTATTTTAAAACGATTTTTAAAACACGTGATTAAAACAGCAACATCTGTAGCAATTTCGATGAGGAAATTGCACTTTTCAAAACACCGTAAAAACGGATATCAAAATCAGCATTGCGGGATAACCGCTCGAAAATCCACTTTAAATCTGACGGTTATCGAAGTCAAAGCGATAGTAATCTTTTTTATACATCAAAATCTTATGAAAATAATTCGCATCAAAATATAACACCATTGAATTTTCATTCATAAAAAATGTCAAAAAAACACTGTGCTTCAAAAATCTAGCACTGGTGTAAATATCCCATTATAAAAATAACGGCAACAAAATACGTTTAAAACCAAACACCGGTTCAACGTAAAATTAATGCAGAAACGAGCAACTTAAATTTTCACGTATACTACAAAATGAACAAAGATATCACTCGAATATATTTTCAGTGAAGATAATTCAAAACAGCAAAAATCTCGACAAAATCACATAACTGCAATCGCTTCGGATCCTCAGATCGGATTCGAAATTTTCAAAGAAAACAAAATAAACGCATCTATGTAACAACACAATGAATTTTATTTCATTTTCATATTTTGATTTTTAAATCAAAAAGGTTATCAGCTGTACTAAGCGAAGGCAGTCTCACTGTTTCCGTTGTGCATTCTGATAAATAGAACACAAATTAATCAACCATCAAAACACCACTTCACTTTTATTTTTAAATATAGATATTTAAAAATTTCATCATAATTTCAAAACTTTAGTTTTGACTCATGGCACAATAAAACATCGACAAATAGTTGTAACACATGTTTCATCTAAGTTATGTTTTATATTATGTCCATAAACCCCAAGCTCTGATACCAACTGTGACCCCCACCTCTATGCTCATAATAACAAAGAGTATTAAAAGAAATACTGTCTGTTATTATGAAGAATAAGGCTAGATAGGAGCGGCCATCCGTAGTTAGGCCTTACACTAGTATTGGTTATCTCGATAGGAGTGGTATATGTTCTTTATTTTTCATCTCTGTTTATTTACTTCCATCGACATATCCAATTCCAGTATAAAACGACATACGATGGTTCATAATAGTTTAGGACAACATACATAATAATAATGCAGATAAACTAAATGTGAAACACCGATAATATAAAATCTCATATATATATAACTGAAGTCAGCTACAATACATGTGATACAATACATATGATACAACTATAACTGTCGACACAGGATGTTACATATACAAGTACATTACTGTAAATAATATACATGAACACATATAATCCTATACTATGACAACAACTACTCCAAAAGGTATAAAGAGACTTGATAGCTCAAGCAGCAACCCAAAGAAAGATATCTACAACCTGTAATAACTCGGTCTGACCCGAGTATTAAATTCAAAAGAAAATAATACACGGGTCAGTCTAATTCAAACTCAGTTATTAATGCACGGAAGCAATAATAATTAAATAACAAATAGACGACAGTCACTATAAATCTCGTCTATCCAACCCTTTAATAAAGAAATCTGATAACGGTAAATATAACACAAAACAGTGTTAAACAATAAATCAGCAAATTCAAATTATCAACAAAGATAAATGAAAGGATTATCAATGTAGATAATTAAGAAAACAAGAAACTCATAATCTAATTATCAAATAAATAATTAGACAACAACAAAATGATCAAATCAAACCAAATCAAAATACAATTTCAAAATATTGAATTGGACAAAACAATTCAAGTAATTGAAACATCACTTAAAACATCAATTTTGGTAGGGCTGCAGCACACGCACACGTGTATTGCCTCGCCACTACAACATGAAATACACAAAAGATCAAAAGCAAATGGCTCCAACTCAAATCAAAATGAACCAAATGGAACTGCAACAGCAAGCACAGCATCCATCCAGTAACCATCAAATGAACAAAGTGCACATGCAGGCACAATGAAAATTCACAATCGAGCACAAGGTCAAACCCAAAATACCGGATTCAACTCAAGTGCAATAAAATAATATCACAACTTTCAGCACAAGGTCAAATTCGAGCAACAAACGGGATTCAACTCAAGTGTAATTCGAAAATCAATCCAAATGCAATAAAATGGTCGGGAGCAACATATCATAGATAGCACACATGCCCAGATTCACGCCAAAGTAAAAAAACAAGTCTAGCTACAAATTGTGTACAGATGCAATCATGCACAGCAACTAGTAGAGCAGGCTCGAATGACCATGGGCAACAAAGTATACTACAACATAAATGCAATAAGAGACAGAATGGTACAAGTGCAATCTCAATTGAATCGAACATCACATGTAACAAGACAACTAGAACTGTTCAGAAAAGTGAACAATGCTGCAAAAGACACCAAGTAGATTGTACATGAGTCAAATGAAACCTGAACGAGTCGAAATGCTAAGCTCAAATAGAGTATAGATTAATGCAAACTGTCTCGAACAAATAACCAAGTCAAGTGGATAACCAATGCAACAACTCAGGTCAGAGACTACTCCAAACGGACAGACCACAAGGCAAAGCCCCTTCATCAAATTCACAGACACAAGCTACCACCCTAATGCTCAAGCAATGCAAAGTAGAGACCATCACACAAGTAAACACAGTCAATATATATGATCAAGTGGCTACACCATGCCCAGAAAACACATGAGGACAATGCACAAGCTAAATGGACAACAAGTACCACCATAATGCTCAAGCAATGCAGGAAAATGAAACAAGTCAGGATGAACAACTTCACATCCAAACTGATCAGACTTCAAACTAGGCAATGGATCCCAAGAGCAGTGACTTAAGTACAACAGTGACTTGTATTTATATTTTAACTTTGATTTAGAAACTCAAGTCAAATGAACTCAAGAATTGAACTCAAAATCCAAATGTACACTGAAACAGCAAATGGTCACAGTCGAGCACAAAACAAAATCAACATCATCGTCAAAGAATTCAACGGCAAGCAAAGTCAGAGTCTTGGAAATCAAGAAATTAGCATTTTCACAAAACCCAGTTTCACCAAATCAGGGAATTAACAAATTCACAAAAACCCAAATGACCGAAGTCTAACACCAATTCAGAGCCAAGAAAAACATGAAATCGCAAGTTCAAAATCACTAAAGTTCGAACTAGATGTGAGTGAAAATATAAATCACTTACCTTGATCTGAAGCAAATCATTGAACTCGATCAAATAGAAGCTGCCCTAAGCACTCAAAGAGATAGTCGATCACAAAGCAAGGACCAAAATTGTCATTCAATCGAGCATCTATTATCGGCAGCAAAGCCCTAATTTTATCAGGGGGAACGAAGAAGAAAGCCGCCATTTATTTTCGTTTTTCATTTGACTAGGGCTTTCGAACGAATGAATTGAAAAAGAGGAATGGGTCGAATTGAAATAAGAAGGGAACGGGCCAAATAAAATAAAGGATAGAGTGTCTTTGGGCCAAGATGATTTTAAAGCCCACATAATTCCTTAATCAAATTATTAAAGAATCACAACCCGATTTAAAGACTCCAATTAGCCATTAGCTATTAACATTAATCGTCTAATGACGATGATCAATTGATACGAAACCCTGGGTTGTTACAAAAAGTATTTGCAGTAACCACAAAGGTTAAATATCAGGGCTCCATACCTGACACCACCCTTTTCCAGAAGGAAATTACATAGCCTAAAGGGCGCGACCCTCATAACCTTGCCGCATCCTTCCTGTTTTGACCATTTCCGGGGTGTGAGGTCCGACGAAGTCTCGTCCACAAAGCTACACTTTTCACAAAGTCATGCTTTGATCAACAAATGATGAGTAGCACTTCGTATGCCATATTACCAAATTGAGGATGTATCACTAGTAACCATCAACTACATAACCTCTAAGCTCGTACGTGTCAGAGAAGGGTGTTGAGCTAATTGGATAAATTTTTCGCCACCAACAGAAATGTATTAGATAGAAACCAGCTTTACATCTCAAAGTGTAATGTCAGGCACACATCCATACAAGTCCATTCCTGGATCGAACGGAACTGAAGGCACTTCCAAACAAGCCCTTGCAAATCTGAATATTCACAAATCACGTCCGGAATCCCCATCACAAAGGGTAATAAAATCTCTATACCGGAGCGGCCCGGTGTAGTGACAATCGACAGGTAATCCTTTCGCTTTCGAAAATACCCGGTCTTCAACACCATCTTCAAATGCATCCCATTTCGTCGTATCATTATTCGAAATGGGTTTTATGACACAAAGTACTCTCCCGGCTAATCCGAATAATGAGCGCTTATTTTTAAAAACAAGTGTTCAATCAGATTTCAAACAAATCACAACAAAATTTCCACTTTGTTCTTTTAAACAAAATATCCATCACAGTTAAAAAGGTTCGATGTGGGTTTCGAATATCCACTTGGAATCCGACCCCCGGTCGCATCGAATTTCAAATGTCGTTTAAAGGCAAATATTGATAGTCGGTTATATAACTATCAATCAACATTCACAACAATTAACAAATTTAAATAATTTTCCCAATTATTTATTTTCAAAATATATTCGCAAGATATATTTCACACTTCGACCATTTGAAAAAAAAATTCAAATTACTTTTCACCTTTCAATCCTTTGAAAACAAATTTCAAATCATTTTTCACTCGCGGAATAAGATTCTCGATATTACTTGTTTCCACTGAAGGTCTGCCAAGTTAAAATACTTTAAAATAATTTAAATTACTTATCCAAACATATATACTTGGAAATAAAACCATTCTAAAAATACTTACTAAAATATTAGTTATGGAAATATTATACTAATATCTCATATAAAACTTCATGTCTAAACTAACTTTAAAATAAAATTAGTAGATAGGGTATAACTATTTTAAATAACCATTTTCTAAAACAATTATCAATTAAATCTTTGAAAAACCATTTCTAAATTAAAATATATCTTTACTTTAAGGGTTTTCAAAATAAACCAAGTAAATAATTTCTCCAAAATAATCTTTCCTTAAAATGATCTTCATAACTTCAATTTCATATTTATAAACTATATTGAAAACATACTCGGCTTTCCAGGGAGAGTACACCTTCCATTCTAAAATGGTTCATTCAAATCAATTTATAAATCCTTCTGGATTTACTTTAAATTTACGTTCCAAATCCGTAAATTCCCTTCCACACTTTTATTTTTTTTTAAAATTCCCCTTTCTTTTATAAGTTTCCATTATGAATTTAAACTTCTAAATATCCATTGATATACGATTTTCAAATCAATTTCTAAATATTCATTTTCAGCACCGAATTAAATTTTAAATTTATTTCCAAACTTATTTCCAAATACCAGATCAATTTCTGAAATTGATCTCTAAATTTATTTCAACACTAAATTTATTATCTTTTGGAAACAAATTCCTTCTTTAAATCTATCTAATTTTCTAAAATTATTTTACTATAAATTTTCTACTAAATTTCAAAGAAAACCAAATTTTATTTATTTCTGGTATCCAACGATACCAAAAATATATTTGGCTAAATTATAGCCTTCAACAGTTTCAATCATAAATAGTCACACACACAGATTTTAAATGATCAACACATAACATACGAAACAAATTAAATATTTGAGGAATCTAGTTGGATCCCTCCAAGCTGTTTACCTGCATCCACAGATGTTAGCACAACAACTAAATACGAATTCCACTTTGAGGTGGAATATCGCTATATATGGGATTTATAAAATATCATCCGCTATATAATGCAGGAATCAATCACCCAATATATACTATATACTACATACTACTATATACATAATACCATCTAGTGAATAATTATTATAAATCAATCATCCAAGCACACAGTCAATCAAATTTAAATCGAGCTATCACAATTCAACCATCAATCAATAACTGAAATTTTCAATTATTATAATTTGAGTGAGAAAATCTCACCTTAGTTTTTGTTTCGCAATCCATTTCCATTCTGGCTATTTCTTCTCGATTTATAGACCTTGTATAAATAATTCATACAATTGATTAATGTTCGAATTAGTCGAACAAGTTAATTTCCTTATTTGATAAGTTTCGTTAACTAACGATTCACTTTAAACTAAAAGTTCCCTTTTTTTTAAAAACCTTTAGTAATTAAATTAAATAAATAGGTTAATTAAACAATTTCATCACTTAATCCATTATTTTAAAAGTAAACTAGTAATTTAAAATGGATATTTTTATATTTATTTTTCTTTTGAAACTCATATATATACTTAAAAAAATTATAAATTTCAAAAATCTAATTTTTTATAAACTCTTTAAACATTTTAAAATCCATATATATTTCTATATATTTCCCTAATAGAAAAGGAGTTCTCTATTTTTAATTTTTCTTATAAAGGATATCTAGATTAAAATGGATATCAAAATAAATTGAACAACTAACTATCATTTCCATTTATATTTAAAATTTTCTTTTATGAAAATCAAACTATCTTTTGGAATACCTTACTAATATATATATATATATATATATATATATATATATCTTTCTACATGTGTGAATATATATTTAAATTCAAGAATATAACTGTAAATAAACATCATTGCAGATTAAAACCTAACTATATTTATACATATTTGTATTAAATTTAAATCAAACAATGTCGATACCTTACTATCAAAATTGCGACCAGGCCGAGCTTGAACATATCACGACGAAGCACTACGATCGCCGTACGACCCACCTCGACATCGAACCCCCCAATTCACCGTCGCGTTCCCTAGCTTCGCCCCAACCTGGCACGGTCGCACCCTAACAGTTCCGCACGCACATCCACAACCCAAGCCTATGCTCGCGCAACCACCTCGAGCTCGAACGCCATCGCCACAGTCACCTACGTCGCCACGGCCTCGAGCGCACGCGCGAAAGCGCTTCTCACCAGTGCGAGCGCAACCCACAGCTTTCCCTCCGAGCTTGAATTGAATCTTGGCTTCGATTTTCCTATTCGAACGATCGCCATTCTTTTTTTATTGGAGTTCAGCTGCTATGATTTTGATTGGAGAAGAAATCAAACATGGCTGCTAATTAAAAAGGGAGGAGGAGATATCGAAGGGGAAGAGGAAATTGTTTTAATTCGGTAGATTTTTTTCTCTCGTTTGATTACTTTCTGTTTTGTTTTCAAGATAAAAGCTGAAGCTCGGTTTCTTTTATAAACGAGAAGGAATAGGGTAGCGTATGGAAGAAGGTAGGGTTTGACTTCCTAATTAATTTTTTTTGTAATTTTATATTCAAAGTATCATGTATAACTTAACTCGAAATGCCAAACTCCTATCGAGGCTTGCCGCTAGGCGTTTATAAGGTTTTATCCACATTCCGAACACAATTGAATGTGTTTCGGGGGCTAATTCGACCATATACGCAAGTTACGGAAGTAAACGATCAATTTTAAATTGAATTGATTAAAATAGTTTCTATGTGTTTTGAGCTGCCAGAGTTAAACGACAACTCTGATTGCTACGAAAATTGAAATCCGATAATAGTACAATATTACGGATCCAATGGAACTGATTTCGTCAAATTCTGAGACTGTGCCTCGAAAGGCTATTTTTTTAAAATATCAATTCAAATCATATAATTTCAGAACTGAACAAAGCATTTTCAAATTCAATTCTGAAACTTCCATTATCTTCAGTATCATCAATATAAATTTTGTAAGCCATCAAATTATTTTTTTAACAAGCTTAAAATTGAAAATTCAAACTTTTACTCATCTTCAATAAATTAAATTCAATAATTAAATTGCCAAATTCGTAGTTAATTTTGAAATTCAAGCTAAAATAACTTCCAAATATTTGAAACCAATTAAATATTCCATTTCAAATGTTAAAAATTTCCGGGTCATCACATCCTTCCCCCTTTAAAAGAATTTCGTCCCGAAATTACAAGTTAAGAAGAATGATTCTTAACCATTTGCTATCTTTCCAAAACTAAGCAGTTTTATCAACTTACCAAAACAAATCTTTTTTATCAAAGATCCATTATTACTTTAACTAACTTTCCAAAGTCTTTCATAGGTTTCAAACAACAATGTTTTCTTTAACAATTCAAATTTAAATTCAAATTCAAATTTTAAATTTTTAAAATTTCTCCAAAATTTTCTAACTCCTTAAATTTTCGAAAAATTTCACCAGCGTCTCCTTTGCACGGTTGCTCGGTACGACTACAAAATGGCACCACAGGCCCTCAGATTCCAAAAGAAAACAAAAGGCCAAGTGGCTAAACAAGAAAATCACCAAATTTCATACTGAAATTTAAATACATACCTTTTGTCGAGCAATTCAAATTTGTCTTCGAAATCAAAATCCCAATTCCATTTCCTTTCTCTTTATAATACCTGTATATCCTACTTAGCAATAATATCCATTCATAGCCTCTAAAATCATTTTATACGTTTTCATACATAAGTTTTCATATCTACTTTTATTCAATTAATTTTCCCATTTCCATCTGAATTTAATTTATCTTCAACTCTGAATATTGAATTTTACCTTCCAATTATAACTGATTCATATTATTATTTTAAATTAGTTTCATTCACTAACTTACTTCAATTTCCAATTTGAAATCGTTTGTTGCTAACAAAAAAATTTTCAAAAGTTTTCTATCTCCCAAAATTTTGGGAAAATTATGGCAGAGTCTCCTTTGTACGGAGGAGCTTTTGCAATTCGACAAAAGATATAAATATATATACATCGACCCACCCGGCTAAAAAAAACAAAAACAGTTCATTTTTCCTATTTTTTTATTGTGTAGGCGTACCTTATTTTGCATTTTTTAAGCAAGCGGCCTATTTAATTAGCATTTTGCAGAATCAAATCCAGCCCAACGACTTCCCTGAACCTGTACTTTCTAAACTAAAACATGTCAGTGTCATATATATGAAGTTTAACAACATTTCACTTATTTGCAATAGTTAAACACTTGAATTCTAAAAGTAATGCATACTAAACACTTTCGGTAAGCAATTCATATAGTTTTTAATACCAATTCAACCGTTTTCAATTAATACATATACCATTTTCATTCAATTTGAAGGGTTTACAACCCACTTGCTTACATTCGATTCATTTTTAATTTTAAACAAACCCATATTACTACAATTGATTAAAAATTCAATTTTTTATTATTCACCTCTGTTAATATATTTACTTTCGTTTACAATTATTGAATTTCGATTCATTTCAAATCATATTCAATTTCGTCATTCCTTTACTTAGTTTTATTTACTAATTTTATTTCAATATTTCACTTTGTTTAATACAAATCAAATTCAATTCCAATTCCAGTTCTATTTACTTACAAATTCGAAATGAATTTCAACACTCAATTTCACTTTCATTTGCTTACAATGGTAAATTTATTCATTCATTCATAATTTTATTTTCCACCTTAATTTTTTTTATTCCAATCCACTTTTTATCCAACTCCTTTCTTATCCATCTTATTTTCGCTTCCACGTTTACTTTTATCCAACTTCTCTTTAAGTTAGATTTTTATTTTAACAACTTCAAACTTTACCAGTTATTAACTTAATGATATTCCATAAATATTTTATATAACATTGCAGAGTCTTTTCAACCTTTCAAAAACATTATTTAAAACAATTCAAATTATCCTTTGAATTTCAAAACCAAACCCAAATTTTCCAAACAACTTTAGTTTAAAACATTTTGATAGCAATTTCTCTTTTGGAAACTCGAAAATGAACATCAATGATGCTGCAGTCATCACCGAAGTTATTTTCCGATGACCGAAAAGAGTTTGGAGTCTTTCATCCCTTCAAAACACTTTTCCAAAACCTTTGAAATATTTTCAAACTCAAAAGAATTTAAACTTTTCCAAATCTCCAAAATTTTCCAATTTCAATACTTTCAAAAAATAATTTCAAATATTTCTCTGGAATTCTATTTCAAATTATAAATCAAATTTACAATTTACATTCCCAAATTCCATTTGTAAGTGAATTTATTTCTCAGCTTTCGATTATGATTTCAATTTCTGATTTAATAATCAATGATAATAATTTAATATTACCACTTCCAAACAACCAAGCAACTATACACTATAATAATTTGCAAAGATTATTTCCTTTATCGACGAAAATAGTTTTGGGTAAAATTATTTCATTTACCCTACTTTAAAACAATATCATGTCGAATTTGTTCTGCACAAGTGTTTAGAGATCCCTATCGATAATGTTAATTACTTGTATTGACCAGAATCCATATACCACTCAACAAACCAATCAACACAATATAAAACATTTTTATATTCACTCACAAATACACACTGATATCCATTATTACACTCACACTCATTCTAGAGTTCTGCTGAATCTAACTCTAATGAGTAATACACAACAGAGCCAAGGTTGTCTCTTAACCAAATGCTCTGATACCACATGTAACATGTCCGATTTCTCGACGCCCGAAAGTCGACATCGATACGTCCACGGTATTCAATGCCGCACAGTCGAGTGCCCAAAAACCAAACCGTTAGGGTCAAAGAAGAAGAGGTAGAGGAAGAAACAGAAACAATAAACAGAATCTCACAATTCGCAGCGGAACAACATATAATAGATAAATAAATATCTTCAAATAGAATCACTATATCAGTTATTACATTATATCACATTACATTATCAGAGTTTACAATAACAAACAGCGGAAAGAAATTTTACATATATAAGTGATACGCCGCGCCATCTAGCTCCAACTCCTGATTTCCACAACAACATATTGACTTTGCTCCCGAATAACTATTAACCTGACTCTAGGCTGCCCGTGTGGAAAATTATGGGAACCCAGAGTTTAGAAAAGGAACAATAAACTCCAGGTCAGTCATGAGACTAGTGTGAGATCTTAAAAACAGTTATTTTCCCAAAGAAAATAAAAAGAAATTCGCTGTGCTTTTGGAAAATGAAACTACCATAAGGCCTCCCGCCACACACATAATGCAAACGTAGAATTGGAGGAGATTTCTCCTTATGATAGTCAAACATGCTTGATACGCAAAATCCTTTAATATTATTATTGTTAGTGCATAGTGTGGAAAACATTTCGAAAGTATATTATTAATCTTAGCCTGCATAGGCATTTCGCACTTATGCCTACTTTAGATACCATGTTCAACAGCAGGTTACCGCCATATTCCATGGCAGGTTATACAACTAAAACCGTACAGGGCGCGTATTGTTTCTTTGGATTTCCAACAAATGGTCAGGCTAAGGAACTTCCTACTACCACATGGGTACGCCTCTGGAGGGACGCCTTGAGAACTTAACCAGCTCTCTGCCAACACAAGGCTGGGTCACCTTTGTAACTAGGTAACTACTACACGAGTATGCCATACCCCGGTCCTTTGGGTCCTTTATCTGATGATCCTCTACACCGACACCACAAAGAAAAGTATTTGCAGTAACCACAAAGGTTAAATATCAAGGCTACATACCTGACACTACCCTTTTCTAGAAGGAAATGACATACCCTAAAGGGCGCGACCCTCATAACCTTGCCATATATAACCTTGCTAATAAACAAAAAAATTCAATGCAATACCAATTAATGGAAACAAATTGTAAGGTTATAAATATTGAAATCAAATAAACACAATTTATTGGAACAAAACATTCAATAATTGGATTAATTTCAAATGAAGGAAATTAAATATTTAATTATTTCGTTAATTGAAAATTTATTTGAAAATGGAGAATATTAACGTTATAGATCTTGAGTCCAAGGTTAATTTCATCCATTTGACATCAACGAATTGAATAATAGAATGAAAAGTAAATTAATTGGAATTATTGTGAATTAAATTTATAATTTCTGAATGTAAGACAAATGAAATTTAACGCTGAAATTGATGAATGAATCAACGTTAAATTGAAATTGAAATTTGTTTAAATCATTGTAAATGATTAGGAAATAAAAAATGTTGAAATTTGTCAATTATCGAACTAAAACTGAAAATTTGATTTAATTAATTAATTATTAATTTATTTAATTAATGGGAAAAAAAGCCATTTTGGCCACTGACTCGGATTTCGACGAAACCGGTTTCATCGGATCCGTATCGGTGAATTATTGTAAGATTTCAAGTTTCGTAACGATCAGACTTGTCGTTTGATCGTACAGACTCGAAACGCCTAGGAATCGATTTAATTGAAATCAATTTGAAAAATATTGATTTCAGTTTAACTTTTTCATACGATGGAATTTGGACTTGAAACCTTTTGCATTGCATTTAAAATATTTAAAAACATCTATTGTGATATATGGGTTGACCCAATTTTGTTCCGGAGTCAGAACGGGCTTTTCGGGCTATTTTACCATTCAACGCGTATATCCTGTGATGGCCCACCTCTATACCCGCGCTAGCCAAGAACACTACGGTGTAATGCTGTCAACTAGCACGGAGAATAAGGCGGTTGAGGAGCGACCATCTGTATAATTGCTTTGTGCGAGTACCGATATGCCAGATAAAAATATAACTTTTCATCTCAAGAGGAAATCCGACATACCGACACAAACTCAAAGCTACTACACAGTGGCTATAAAGGTCTTCGGAAACAAATATAGAAATAAACATAACACAAATCAGTCACAGATAATTCATATCACAAAGGCGGAAATAGATATGAATATATATAACACATGAAAGTGTATATCAGAGTAGTGGTCAAATAAGATCCATAATAATACAAAAGAATAGCAACACGTGCTATACAAAAGAATACAACTATGAGTCCATATCTCAAGTGTATACAACAAAATAAACTACTAATTTAAGTAGTTAGCCAAAAGTCAGATGATGGTCCGATAAGGAGTAAAGCAGAAGCACCTGTGAAATCTCGGTCTGACCCGAGTATTATTTAATAACAAAATAATAAACGGATCAGTCTAGCTATAAATATCAGAAGAAATTGATATAGAATAAGAGATATGACTAAACGTATAATAATCACAATGCCAAGCTGTGATAAATAACTAATTGAAAAATCAATAAGAGATTAATCAATATCGCAAAGATCTTCTCAAAGACAAAAAGAAATGTCATACTCCTAATTTCATTCACCAAGCCACAATAAATGACATATATATCCATGCCAATCATAAAAGTTGGTGAAACATAAATTCCAGAAATCAACACACGAAATCCAGAAATCACAAGAAAAGGATGGCAAATCCATAAAAATGAGCCAGAGCTCCTCCTAACAGGGTATAGTCCCCTATTGCGGACATTGATCCGAAGCTCCTCCTGGTGAGTCAAAACTCCTCCTGACAGGGTATAGTCCCCCATTGTGGACTTTGAGCCGAAGCTCCTCCTGGTGAACCGAAGTTCCTTATGACAGGGTATAGTCCCCCATTGCGGACATTGAGCCGAAGCTCCTCCTGGTGAATCAAAACTCCTCCTCACAGGGTATAGTCCCCCATTGCGGACTTTGAGCCGAAGCTCCTCCTGGTGAACCGAAGTTCCTCATGACAGGGTATAGTCCCCCATTACAGACATTGAGCCGAAGCTCCTCCTGGTGAGTCATAACTCCTCCTGATAGGGTATAGTCACCCATTGCGGACCTTGAGCCGAAGCTCCTCCTGGTGAACCGAAGTTCAATAAAAACGACATACAGTCCTCCGCGTGGACAAAGAGACATCGCACAATGCTAGTCTAAACCATAAAATGATCTTCATGATCACTGAGAAGTGTCAATTACAGTAAGCTAGCAAATATATGAGCTTAGCTTCATGTCCCATAACCACTAGCTTAACTTAAATATTTACGAACAAATTGTAGATCTCCACTATAAAATTGTCACAAGAGATTCAATCGAACAAGTCCAAGAATTAACCGACGAAGTAAACGCAAGCGTTTCATACCACTCGTTTTACTAAGCCGTTTAATTAGATTTCTCATACGAGTGAGGTAAAGGCTTGTATATACTACTAGATTGGAAAACAGTTTAAGAAAATGAGCTTTGTAATAAAATAGTGTTGAAATCGTTGTGATGAAAGAGTTTTGATATTTACTACTAGTATAGAAAACCTTTATATTTTTAAAGTGACAAATCACAAAGAAGATTGTATGAACAATCAATCACTAAGATTCACATTCGAAAACGTGAATAAAATCCGAAGAAATCGATACCAAATCCATCAAAATGGATATTCCAAGAATTCCCGAAGAAAGTAAGTCATCAAAGTCAATAACAAATGATAACGACAAAAAGGGAAATAACACGAATCGATTAAAGTTGGAAATTCAAACAAATTAGCAATATAGGCAAAATTGGCAAATAGGAGCAGGTCGGTCGACCGGACTTCCTGGGTCGGTCGACCGGACCAGAAAACAGAAATGCACGGGGTAGCAGGTCGGTCGACCGGACCCTGAGTTCGGTCGGCCGGACCTGTAACCTGCATTTCCAAACAGAGGCAGGGAAGTGCTCGGGTAACAGGTTCGGTCGACCGGACCCTGTGGTCGGTCGGCCGGACCTGTAGCCAGCACCCCCCATGCCCATCTAATGAATGCCAATCTCTTCCAAATTTCTATCGGTCGAGCAACGACGCTAAGGGTTTACGTCAATCGACTACCTGGCCCTATATGCTCCTCGATGCATCACCAAAAACATGTTCAAACATTAAAGTTAGGATTTTCAACGAATTGAACTCAAAAGACTAAAAATTGGAATTTTTACCAAATCAATCCAAACCAAAAGCAAATGCACACGAATAAGTGTTAGGAATTCATACCTAACAATCGAAGATAATTATAAGCATAGATGTGAGATAAAAATCTCACCTTTAAACCCAAATCAATGAATGAGAAGCTTGAAGACAAGGGAAGATCAACCACACTTCAATCTCAACACGAGAAGCTTGAATCTAAGCTTAAAAGAGAAACATTTCCTAAATTAGGTTTAGGAATTTTCTGAAATCAAAGAGAGAATGAGTTGGAGAAGAAGAAGGAGATGCTTACCAATGGGTTCTCTTGTGTTTGGAGCTAGAAGATGGATTTGCTAATGGAAACTAGGGCTTAGGAATTTCTATTTCCCATTCTCTTCCACCATTAATCTCTTTAGAACTGAAAGTAGAGGAAGAGGGAGTGAATGAAGAGGGGGTTTCAGTTTGGGGTATTAGTTTGAACATTGGGCTGAACCCAACCTAAACCCAAAGCCCTAAGTGAAAAGTAGCAAAATTCTACTATCTCCAAACATATCGAAGCTTATACTCAAAAAGGTCGCAAACGGCATTTGAACTCAATGGAAGTGGTCTTGAGTCCTAATTCGACTGTTTGCAAAAAGTAGCTTTTCGGACCAAAATCCGATGAACAATAAAATATTTAAATAAAATATTTAAATATAAAATCGATAAATATGCGGGTTGTTACAGACTCCCCTCCTTAAAGAAATTGCGTCCTCGCAATATTTAAGAGGAAAATAAGAAGTAACAACCATGGAAGCATATCAACACAAAAGAAAATTGAAATAAGAAGTTCACCATAAAGAGCACGAAAGAGTTAGCATGAACGGGATCGCTCGATGAATTCTCTGGATTACCAAGAGGAATCCATAGGATTTGAGAACCATTGAACTCTCACAAGAAGAACATCTTTATTTCGAAGTCGTTTGAGCTCCGAAGCAATAATTCGAATAGGATGTTGCTCAAAAATCAAATCTGGTGAAACTTTAATTTCCATATCACCGGGCTTAAGAATAAAAACCGGAATCCCTAAGGCATTTCCGTAGATAAAAGACGTGGAGAACGTCAAGAATAGCAGAAAAGTGAGCCGGTGCAACGGCGTAGTACAAAAACGGTATGCCCGAGAAACTAGAAACTCAAATAATTTGGGACATCAGCGTAGTACAAAAACGGTATGCCCAATGAATAAAAGCCCGAATAATTTCGGAACACCGACGTAGTACAAAAACGGTACGTCTAATGAATCAATAAACTGGAACAACGATGTAGTATAGTGACAATACATCGGATGAACCGAACACCATAAAAGAACATCAGACGTGAGTCCATAAAAGAAACGAGATGAAACTCAATAAAACGAAGTACATAAAAACGTCCGATGAACTTGATAAAAAGATAATTCCATTCAGACAACATCAAAGAATCAACCACTTGTTGCCTACGACAAAGCGCATTGGCAACACGATTTCCCTTCCGGGAATAAAAGAATATCAAGATCATAAGATGCAAGGAATCTCGAGCCAACGAGGTTGACGCAGATTAAGTTCCTTATGAGAAATAAATATTTCAAAGATTTATGATCGAGGTGGAGAACAAATTTCTCATCCAAATATGATGATGCCAAATTCCAAAAGTAAAAACAATAGTCACGAGCACTAGATCATGAGCGGCATATCTAGTCTCGATAAGCTATAACGATTTAGAAGCACAAGTGACAGCACGTTCCCATTTGCAAGAGAATGGCATCCAAACCAATACGACTAGTATCGGTAGAAATAGCAAAGTCTTGGTTCCCCTTTAGGAATCACACGGAAAGAAAGAATTTCTTTTGAATAATCTTCTTTCTCGAAAAGCTAAAACTTTCAAAATTACATTTATCTTTATGTAATAATCTTATTAGAAAAATTTACATTTTTACAAGTCAATATATCGTGTCTGATTGTCTCATTAAAGCGTTTAGGAAATTACAATCGACAACGTTGATCAAGCGCATCGACCAGAATTCTTAAAACACTAAATGGGCAATACAATCACAAAATCATATTCTATAGTATAAGAATATCTTTTAAAAAGTTTTAAGAATATTCTTTGCTTTCTTAAGAGCAAAATCAAATCGTACTTATAAATAAATCTTACGAAAAAGATTTACAAAATTTTAAATTTCTATTTTCATCCAAAATCAATAAATACAAGAATGGTCTCATCGAAATATTCATAGAATATTCGATTTATAAAATGGATGAAATAAGCTGGACAAACTGAATGACAAAATAAGTCATTCATAAGAATCGTAACGAGTGCGGAATGCAGTAAATGGAATGCGAACTCCCGCAATTCGTAGCCAAATGAAAATCGGTGGCAAGGTTGAACTAGAAAGACCTTAACACCACACAAAAGATTTCTTAAGTGATAATCCTAAGACAAACTCAAAAATAACGGAAAAGTTTCACAAATTATTTAGATAAGAGAAATAACACTTTTCTCATCTTGAGGGCTTAAAGAAAAAATGATGTCTTCAAGAATTTGAAATCGGAATCTCAAGAAAAATAGAAATCTGCTTAACAGATAAAAAATGTCGAAGATGAATAGTCCACACGGAAAATATGATATGGGCTTCACAACGATTAAGCCAGTCCTTACAAAAATCAGTTCCGAAGCCTAAGTAAAATCGGCTCGGAAAGAAAAATCACATAAAATAATTTCGACATCAAAGCAAATTGAGTGTTGCGGATATACCATCCGGATTCGCAATTCTCAAGGAAGACATCAAGCCCAAAATTATTTAAAGGGAAAGAATCAACAAGTTCTTTTGATATAAAATAGTGAGATGGACTCATATCAAAAAGAATTCAAATAGAAAGATCACAAAACAAAACAATAGCATCAAGGATTGAATGTAAATTACCTTGACCAAGAGAAGTGTCACAAGGGGCTTGCACGACTTTCAACTTTCCCTCCCTCTTGCTAGGGAGTTTGGGACATGTAGATAAGTAATGACCCGAGCCTTTGCAATAGCGGCAATAGAGGGGTTTCGGGCACTTAATTACATAATGGTCCGTGGAACCACAATTGTAGCATTGTTTATGACTTGGGGTAGGAGACTTGGCTACCGAAGTTTCTCGTTCCACCTTCTTCTTGCTTTGAAGTATGGGGCAGACAGAAATATGATGACCTGTATTTCTGCAATAGCGACAAAAGAGTGGCTCCAGACACTCCTTTGCATAGTGGTCCTTAGAATTACAACTGTAGCATCCTCCACGATAAGGAATTGGAGTCTCTGCTACAAAAGTAGTTTGCTTCACTCTCTTATTGGGATTAAGGCTCTTGAACTTAATATGCCTCTTCTTGGAAGTCCCAATATCACAAACACTTCCTTTACCAACCTCTCCATGAAGAAGAGTAACATCCACAAGCTGATTGAAAGAAACTTCAAGTTTCAAAGGTAGAACCATTTCGGGGCTCTTACTCAAAGCACAGATAAACTCTTGATTCTTTACAAGATCCAAAAGTTGTTGGGCAGTCATGAATGCGCCATCCAGAGAAGGTGTACTGGATTGACCAGCGCTTGGACTGCTAGAACTAACCATTTCCCTTCCTTTAGAAAAGGAAGAAGGAGAAAAGTTATTCTCAAAATAAATATCAAGAAATCTTGATAGATAAAACAAGGAATCATAAAGAAAATAGGATGAATCGGTACGAAGACTCGAATTAAATCCTAAAGCACGACTCCTAAGATGGACTTAGGACAATGATCCTTGTTAAATTATTCTACATTGTTCCGAAGTTTGGCTCTGATACGAAGCTGTGACGCCCCACCTCTATACCCGCGCTAGCCAAGAACACTACGGTGTAATGCTATCAACTAGCACGGAGAATAAGGCTGTTAAGGAGCGACCATGTGTATAATTGCTTTGTGCGAGTACCGATATGCCAGATAAAAATATAACTTTTCATCTCAAGAGGAAATCCGACATACCGACACAAACTCAAAGCTACTACACAGTGGCTATAAAGGTCTTCAGAAACAAATATAGAAATAAACATAACACAAATCAGTCACAGATAATTCATATCACAAAGGCGGAAATAGATATGAATATATATAACACATGAAAGTGTATATCAGAGTAGTGGTCAAATAAGATCCATAATAATACAAAAGAATAACAACACGTGCTATATAAAAGAATACAACTATGGGTCCATATCTCAAGTGTATACAACAAAATAAACTACTAATTTAAGTAGTTAGCCAAAAGTCAGATGATGGTCCGATAAGGAGTCAAGCAGAAGCACCTATGAAATCTCGGTCTGACCCGAGTATTATTTAATAACAAAATAATAAACGGATCAGTCTAGCTATAAATATAAGAAGAAATTGATATAGAATAAGAGATATGACTAAACGTATAATAATCACAATGCCAAGCTGTGATAAATAACTAATTGAAAAATCAATAAGAGATTAATCAGTATCGCAAAGATCTTCTCAAAGACAAAAAGGAATGTCATACTCCTAATTTCATTCACCAAGCCACAATAAATGACATATATATCCATGCCAATCGTAAAAGTTGGTGAAACATAAATTCCAGAAATCAACACACGAAATCCAGAAATCACAAGAAAAGGATAGCCAATCCATAAAAATGAGCTAGAGCTCCTCCTAACAGGGTATAGTCCCCCATTGCGGACATTGAGCCGAAGCTCCTCCTGGTGAGTCAAAACTCCTCCTGACAGGGTATAGTCCCCCATTGCGGACTTTGAGCCGAAGCTCCTCCTGGTGAACCGAAGTTCCTCATGACAGGGTATAGTCCCCCATTGCGGACACTGAGCCGAAGCTCCTCCTGGTGAATCAAACTTCCTCCTGACAGGGTATAGTCCCCCATTGCGGACTTTGAGCCGAAGCTCCTCCTGGTGAACCGAAGTTCCTCATGACAGGGTATAGTCCCCCATTGCGGACATTGAGCCGAAGCTCCTCCTGGTGAGTCATAACTCCTCATGACAGGGTGTAGTCCCCCATTGCGGACCTTGAGCCGAAGCTCCTCCTGGTGAACCAAAGGTCAATAAAAACGACGTACAGTCCTCCGCGTGGACAAAGCGACATCGCACAATGCTAGTCTAAACAATAAAGTGATCATCATGATCACCGAGAAGTGTCAATTACAGTAAGCTAGTAAATATATGAGCTTAGCTTCATGTCCCATAACCACTAGCTTAACTTAAATATTTACGAACAAATTGTAGATCTCCACTATAAAATTGTCACAAGAGATTCAATCGAACAAGTCCAAGAATTAACCGACGAAGTAAACGCAAGCGTTTCATACCACTTGTTTTACTAAGCCGTTTAATTAGATTTCTCATACGAGTGAGGTAAAGGCTTGTATATACTACTAGGTTGGAAAATGGTTTAAGAAAACGAGCTTTGTAATAAAATAGTGTTGAAATCGTTGTGATGAAAGAGTTTTGATATTTACTACTAGTATGGAAAACCTTTATATTTTTAAAGTGACAAATCACAAAGAAGATTGTAGGAACATCCAATCACTAAGATTCACATTCAAAAACGTGAATAAAATCCGAAGAAATCGATACCGAATCCATCGAAATGGATATTCCAAGAATTCCCGAAGAAAGTAAGTCATCAAAGTCAATAACAAATGATAACGACAAAAAGGGAAATAACACGAATCGATTAAAGTTGGAAATTCAAACAAATTAGCAATATAGGCAAAATTGGCAAATAGGAGCAGGTCGGTCGACCGGACTTCCTGGGTCGGTCGACCGCCCCAGAAAACAGAAATACACGAGGTAGCAGGTCTGTCGACCGGACCCTGAGTTCGGTCGGCCAGACCTATAACCTGTATTTCCAAACAGAGGCAGGGAAGTGCTCGGGTAATAGGTTCGGTCGACCGGACCCTGTGGTCGGTCGGCCGGACCTGTAGCCAGCACCCCCCATGCCCATCTAATGAATGCCAATCTCTTCCAAATTTCTATCGGTCGAGCAACGGCGCTAAGGGTTTACGTCAATCGACTACCCGGCCCTATATGCTCTTCGATGCATCACCAAAAACATGTTCAAACATCAAAGTTAGGATTTTTAACGAACTGAACTCAAAACACTAAAAATTGGAATTTTCACCAAATCAATCCAAACCAAAAGCAAATGCACAGGAATAAGTGTTAGGAATTCATACCTAACAATCGAAGATAATTATAAGCATAGATGTGAGATAAAAATCTCACCTTTAAACCCAAATCAATGAATGAGAAGCTTGAAGACAAGGGAAGATCAACCACACTTCAATCTCAACACGAGAAGCTTGAATCTAAGCTTAAAAGAGAAACATTTCCTAAATTAGGTTAAGGAATTTTCTGAAATCAAAGAGAGAATGAGTTGGAGAAGAAGAAGGAGATGCTTACCAATGGGTTCTCTTGAGTTTGGAGCTAGAAGATGGATTTGTTAATGGAAACTAGGGCTTAGGAATTTCTATTTCCCATTCTCTTCCACCATTAATCTCTTTAGAACTGAAAGTAGAGGAAGAGGGAGTGAATGAAGAGGGGGTTTCAGTTTGGGGTATTAGTTTGAACATTGGGCTGAACCCAACCTAAACCCAAAGCCCTAAGTGAAAAGTAGCAAAGTTCTACTATCTCCAAACATATCGAAGCTTATACTCAAAAAGGTCGCAAACGGCATTTTGAACTCAATGGAAGTGGTCTTGAGTCCTAATTCGACTGTTTGCAAAAAGTAGCTTTTCGGACCAAAATCCGATGAACGATAAAATATTAAAATAAAATATTTAATATAAAATCGACAAATATGCGGGTTGTTACATATCCAATCGATCCGATCCATTCTATTTCAGCTTTGTCTATAAATATCCTGTTATAAACCCTATCTTACCTCTATTTCTCATTTGTCTGTACGTACAATTCCGTCTCATCTCCTCATTTCAATGGCAAACAATTTCAAATACAATTGCAATTTAAAAATCAAATAGAAATTTCAAACTCCTCAAAAAAATTCAAAAAAATTATATATCGAAGCTCTCGAAGAGCGCATCTCAATTCTGTGATTCGTTTTTCGATTCGACGCATCGTTTGTCCTGGAATCAGAGAAATTGCCTCGGCTTTCTGTTGATGGTTATTCGATTGGACAGTAGATCGTCGATCTTACGACGATCAGGCACGTAGCTTCGAAGAGGACGTCGAGGGTAGGAGAACTGTACGGTTCGTTCATTCTATTGACGAATCAGAAATTGACTCGATTTGGCCGAGAATCGCGGCAGCATCGCTATCGCATGGTGGGGCCACGCGTCATGTCATTTGTGTGGGTGTGATCGCCCGTGGATGGAGAGGCCGATGGCGACCTCTGATGTGGACGTTGGCGAACAAGGCGACCGTGTTTTGGAGTTCTTGGGTGGCGGTTGGGTGCATTAGGGTTAGTGTTGCTTTCGAATGGGAGAGTTTGCGCGTACGAAGAAGGCGTTGACGTATTGAAATTCTATCTGGTTCTTTTTTTATTATTTTATTTTTCCTTATATTAAATTGTGAAATCTTCTAATGACTATAACTTTCTCATACGAGGTCGAATTTAAGCACGGTTTTTGCGATGGGATCGTAATAATATTTCAGACATTTTGGCGTGGGTTTGAGCAGATTCTTAGATTGTTGGAATTTTGGGTTTAATTAGATTTAAATTCAATTTAAATTCAAAAGTTGAGTGTTTTAACCCACTCACAACTTCTAAAATTTCTTATGTTTGTTAAATTTAATTTATGTTGTGATTTTCAATTAAATTATGACTGTTTCGTATATTTTAATCATCATCTCAGTTAACTGCATTTATTTAAAATTTAATCGTTATTTAATCTATTATTGAATATAACTGCTTGTTAAATACCTGTTATATATTATCAGTTATATATTGATATTGATTGATTGTTTTGGATGATGATTGTGATGGATGTGTGATTTGGATGATGGATGAATGGATTTTTTATTTTATATCATTATAACCTGCCTGTTCGTTATGGATTTATTTTTATTTCATTCGGGATTGCGGTTTGAAATGATACATAACCGTATTTTTATTTTAAATTACGGATTGAAATGATAAATATCCGTATCACTCGACCATGGGGTAGAAAATTTTATACAGACACCGTGGTCTATATATATAAAAATAATTTGAAATTGATTTCTATAGTTTTGGAAAGAAATATACGGTTTAATAAATATTAATTTTTGATACTATATAAATATTATTTTAACTATATATATATAGTTAAATTCTTGAATTTAAGCTATGTATAAATTTGTTTAATAAAATATGTTTAATAATGGAGTTTGATTGTTTTATATTATATATGGTTAAGTACCTGTTTAAGATATTGTATATATATAATTTTAAATGACTTAAATAAAAATTAAGTTGGAAGATAGATTGTAAATTGGTTGAATTGAATTATTTAAGAATTATACTCGAATAAAATTGATTTGAAATTTAAGTAAAATTGAGATTTTAAAGGGTATGATCCTTATAACGTGATTTGGTTTAGAGTGGTTTAAATGAATATAAAATTGATTTAAATGAATATATCAAGTTAAATAAATTGAAAGAATATCCAGTTATGTGAAGTTAAAAGTTTTCATAAATGATATTGGATTTATTACGTAAACGTTTCATATCTAAATAATAGTAATTGAATTTGATGTATGTGGGATTATCAAAGAATTAGTTTTGAAATGGTGGAATATTTAAAGTCTCGAAATATATGGAAATTGAAATGGTTTATTTGGGATTCAAATCTCTAATTGGAATTGATTTGTGAAATTAAAGAAGAATCTTATATAAAGTAATTGATTAATTAAACCATTTAAGTATTGGAAGTTATGTTTCAAAATTATGGGTTTCAAGGTATTATGATTTGAAAATGCTATGATTTTGGGAAAAGGATATATTTGAAATAAAAATGATATTACATTGATTTGGGTTTTATACAAATGATATCGTATTGATTTGGTTTCTTTTAAACGAAAATGATATCGTATTTATATGGTTTTGAAATGAATATTATATCCTGGTTTTGAAGTATAAATTATTTTGAAATGACCGCGGTGTTATAATAACGGTTGGTTGTTGAAGAGACCGGGATCGGAAGTTGTCATACTCTCTACCAACTCTGAAGCCACTTTAATAACCGTGTACGCGGTGGAGATTTCAGAATGAAGTAGGATGGTGGCGGTGGTTCCTTTGAGGTAAATACGTGACCCGACTCCCGTGAGTTGGCATAAGGTGGCAAAAACAGGAGCGATTGATGGGCCAATCAGGTGGGCGATAGCTACATGCTACGCGTTATCACCGGCCAGGAAGCGCAATTGGTATATCTACTCTGGCATTGCGTATTTGTGCCGTGTCACCTATACTAGAGCGCCTTGTACGAGTTTGGTTTTCTTCCGTAGCCCGTGTGGTATCCTCTGGTGGCTTCGCGATCAGGAGGGACTATGATAATGGATGGACTACTGAGACTATTACGTGTTAAGGGGAATATTGGGTCACTCCTTAACCCTATTTAAAAGTAAGTTTATTTTACTATAGACATTATTATAATAGCGAAATATTACTACATAGTAAATAGTTTAACTGATCCTTAGGAGATGTGAATCCTGAGCATCTCTTAAGTTACTACACTCACATTAGACACTGGATAGGAGATGTCAAATCCCGTAAACATCTCTGACGCCGTACCACTCATATTTTACCGTTGATTTAACTTACATAAGATCTTTTAGTTCTGACTCGAGTGTTTTGTCTTTTCGATTCGCTCGAGTCAGTCCGAGCATTTCAGGATTTGAAGATTTTATTCTGGAGGAAGAAGACGAAGATTTGTATTACTACTATTTGTTATATTCCACTGCATCACATTATTCCGCTGCATTGTTATTTATTATTCTATGGTATGTGTAACTCTGATATGTATTATATAAGTATATCAAATATTTTGTAAACAGCTTCATGAACTGTTTATTTGAGTATTATATGTATTATATACACAGCTATGGTAGGTAATTAAATAGATAGCTAAATAAAAGGTAAGAAATAAAGCAAATGTAACCTATGCCTAATTAAACAAAGTAACATATGTCTAATTAATTTTTTCCCAAGCCATTAAATAAAAGAATATACACAAATAAACTTCAATAAATACAATAAAATCCTAGATAAATAAAAATAGAAAGATAAATAGGGATGGATATAGGAAAAATATAAAATATGTATATAATAAAAGTACAGAACTTTATTGCATGTAAAACACTGTAATTTATCCAGTTTAAAAAGTATAAGTTTTAAATTCCCAATAAATCCATATTCTTAATTCCATCTAGTTATTCAATCCATTTCATTATACAATATAATTATCATGGTTTTTACCATAGTGCATTAATATTATTATTTTATCTTAATTTCAAATAGTGTAATATTTAATTCCATTTACTACAATAGATCCAATTATTAGAGATTGAATTTCAATACATAAATTTGATTCAATTCCAAATCTTTTTATTAAGTCCATTATTACTCTACAAACCTAGTTAACCATTCATTCCTTAATATACTCCAATCTAACAACTTCTAAACATTGTATTACATTTCACATTAATGTAACTTTTGTCTATATTTATTAAAAATTGACTTCTCATTTCAATTTAATAGACTAAATAAACATGTAACCCATAATAATTGTCACTGTTTACTTTTAACTACATTTATAAGTTATTGTCTACAGACCAAAGTTACAATTACTTACAGGACCACGGTCTTACTCAATTTCCATTCATTGTATTATACCTCATTCATAAATTCAACATTTGCATTATTTCAATTTATTGTAATCTCCTTCAATCTATCAATAATTTAGCTTACATTACATTCTTTACCATTCAAATTAGTTATTACATCCACATTAAATAAACGATTTCTATTTCTTCTAATATTTTAATTAAAAAAATCTTATTAAATCAACTATTTTTAATTACCAAAATTTACGGATTGTTACAGCAAAGATTGCTTAAAGGGTACGGATGTTTCCTAGGGGATCCAAGCGTAACCATTGTGTATCCACGGTCCATAATTTTTGGTTATCATGGAGAAATTCGCAAGGCGGTGATTGCTTAAAGGTATGGATGTTTCCTGGGGGATCCAGGCGTAACCATTGTGTATCTGCGATCCATGATTCAGTTGATTTGTTTGGATTGTACTTTCTATATCGATTTTGAAGGTTTTCAAGTATTTTCACTGGGTGTTGAAACAGATATACTAAGTACTTGAAGAATTCTAGTTCTACGCCTAATCAACGCAAGGCCAAAGTCTACAAGAACGAAGATAAACTTGTTGAAACATCGAGTTAAAAAAGTATTTTCGAAAGGAAACTATGTTTCGATATAAAAGTATTTCATTATAAAAGTATTTTATTATAAAGATATTTTATTATAAAAGTATTTCCAACAAAGAAATTTTGTATCAATATTTGAAATTGAAATTCTTATAGTTTGAATTAACTATCTATGCATGATAGTATTCTTTTGAATCTACCTGATCTGCTCAACTTTATTTATTCACCTATATTACGTTTTTTCCAAATCTTCCCTCTTTTCCTTTTGATCATATCCCTTTAAAATATTGTTTATTTATATACTACATGGTTTAATAGAAAATTTTAGTGTTATAAATATTTTAGAAGTTATTTAAATAAAATGATTATTGATTTATTAATAATGTTAAAAAGTATCTTGAGATAAATTAATAAATTTATGAATTATGGATTAAATGTTTTCAAATAGCTTCTTTGTAAGTATAAGTAATAATGTAAATAATTGTTTTCAAATAGTTTTTAAACGTGTTATTTAAACATATAAATGGTATTTATAAAGGAAGCAAGAAATTTTACAAATGGATTTTGAAAGGTATTAAAGTATTAAAGATAATTGATTTGCAAATGAAGTTTCCCAAATGAATATTTCAATAAGCAAAATTTATATAGTTTCAAATTAATGGTTTAATCTCTACTTTCAGTCGACTTTCATTTCTAGTTGTTCTATTCTCCTACCTCCTTCCATTTCGGAGACGAAAAGTTTTGAGTGGGGGAGAGTGTAACGACCCATAAGATTTTAATAAATTTTATTTGTCTTAATAATATATTAACCTGAAATTTTGTTAATTTTAAATATTTGAATTTGGGAATAAAAATTTAATATTTGAAATACGTCTAATTAAACATAGCAACTGGTAAATTTCCATCTGATAATCTTGAAGTTTATTTTCTTGTGTAATTTGAAATATAGTTTATTTTGAAATTAAATAAAGGTGAATTTCTTTGAATATAATAAACTTAAATCTATCAATTAAACAAACAATAGAATTTTATGATAGAAATTTGATATTTTCTATATTTCCATCTAAACATAGCAAATGGAAAATTTTCATCGAATAATATAGATGTTCCAGCGAACGCTAGAAATTCAGTTTAAATCGGTTAATAACAGTTGAATTTAAAAGTATTCCAAAACCTAAATATGTCAACATGAGAAAATTTACTTAGAACACTCTGAATCAGACGGCGAAATTCGTTTCGTGAAATTCGGGCGTATCTAGCTCTGTTTGGATTTTTCCGTACAGAATTTGCAGCGTTTTCGGTACCGATTATCAACTTTTGATAGGATGATTGTACCATTGATATCTGTATACCGTTTTGAACGTCTCATAATGCCGATCTCTACGGTACATTTATTTCTGTATTTTGAGGTCCGGTACACATCAGAATCCGTGGAAACAATTCTGTAGCGGTACCACTTTTGATGTCCATTCAAATTTCAAGCGGCTGAAATAAACTATCACAGCCATTTATTACCAGCTGTCACTATCCCATCATTTCAATGCATTGATGGAATGCTGCTTTCATTTCTATCAATTTGGGAATCTATAATTTTATATTCGTTAAACGTTTTACATTCATTAAATTCTGAGCCGGTTCGAAAATTAACGTTTTTTTTTTCATTTACTTGCAATGGTTCACAATTTTAATTGTGCCATTATAACTTTTCCTGTAGCTCTCTCTCCATTTTTTTACAAGCATTTCTCTCTCCAGATCTCAAACTCATCTTCTCCTTTCAAATGTAAAGTCTGCTTGTATCTCCATTCTCACAGCCTCTATTCAAATGCACAGAGCGCACACCCATCGACCTCGTTCGATCATCTCCCCGCCTTGTCTTCACCTCAGCGCGCAACCCAAAGCACGCGCCCCTCATCCGACTACCCTCCACGAGTTCACCTCACCAATGGCAACGCATCAACCTTGCCTTGGTCGCGTCAGCCATGTTCGAACCATCGCATGTGTCGACCATCTCCTTGGTAGCAGTGCACAGCCTCCTATCAGCTGCTTCTCCCCAGCCCCTCTCTGCTTCGCTCCACCTCGCCGATCTCGCCTTCATTCACCAAGTTGGCCGAGCACCAACTCTTTCGTGTTTCTCTATATATTAAGGTATATATATGCCTGTACTTTTATTTATATTTTTTGTATATATTTGTTTAAATATAAAGTGCTGTTGTATATGTATGTATGTATGTATGTATGTATGTATGTATGTATGTATGTATGTATGTATGTATGTATGTGTCACAATATATTAGCTTATAATAATTATGATTTATATACAGGTTTTGACTTTAAATAATAATGAGTTTTAAGTTATATATTTTAATGTGATATATCTATTGCTGTATATATGTGTTTACAAATATGCCAGCTTTTGTAGGTTATAATATAAATAATTATATGTGTTGTTATACAGTTTATAAGTTGATAAAGTTATAAAAGTTTATATAATGTATATACATAAGTATACAAATTGGTGAAATAGTTTTGATATATTAGCATGAATTTTTTGTATATATTAGTATGCATATAATATTGTTGTGTATACAATGTTTGTATATAAACTTTAACTCTTAATGTTTGTAGTGTATATATAGTTAAGTATAATAAAAGCTATACAGATAATACAATTATATTATTAAAGATTATTTCTATAACGATTTCATGTACATAATTATATATAAATTGTATATTTGGTTTACTGTGTATAATAAGTGCAGAGCACTTAGTGTGTGTGTGTGTGTGTGTATATATATATATATATATTGCATCTTGCTATTTTATTTTGTACATAACATATATAAGTATTGTTTTATATATACTTTATATGTTAGTTTTTACATACGAGTGTACCTACTCACAACCTGTAAATATATATCATGTATACATATATGATCTTCTTTGAGACCATATATTTATTTTAAAGTAAGTATATATTAATTTTATTAGGATCAGTGATCTTTGAATTTAAAATATAAAGATTTTGTTTGTATATTGGATTAAATTATATGTATTATTTCAAATTATATTATGTATATATATGTTTGTTTATTATATGTTTTTATTTAAAACAATGATTTTTGAAAATATTTTGTATATTTAATTTAATATGTGTTTGAATTTAGAGTATGATTTGTATATATAGCTCACTTTTATAACTAGTCTTTATCAATCCAGCTTTAATTTGATTTCGTCAATTCCAATTTATTAGTGTTCATCGAATTCAGATCCATCGTGCTTTGCTTCGAAATTTCGTGCTTGGATCTGTAACCCATTTCATTGTCTAATCCTCCCTAGCCTCAAAAGGTGAGAAATCACTCACGATTAACGTTCTTATATTTATTAAACTTGATTTCAATTGAAACGACAATTGTAATATGCTGCTGTAGTTAATTAAATTGTTATATATACTATTATCTGTAATTGCTCACTTGTGGGATATGATACCATATCCTATTATTTATATTATATCATTATTGATAATATATGCCTGCTATTATTACTATCATATCTATTATCACACTGCAAGTTCCCGGTTAGTATAGAATTCACCATGGGTTGAAATGATACATACCCAAACGGACATTATAATAGGAGAAAATCGTTATGGGTTGAAATGATAAACCCAAGCGATTTTCATTTGAATTGAATTTGGGATTACAGGTTGAAATGATATCTACCCGTATATATTTAAATTGCGGATTGAAATGATAAATATCCGTATCACTTGACCATAGGATAGAAATTATATACCGACATCATTGGTCTAAATATAAATATTTTGAAAATGGTTTCTATGGTTCTGAATGAGAATATATATGGTTTTATTTAATATCGAAATATTTTATATAAATTTGTTTTGAATATAAAGTAGATTTAATAATATTAATAAATTAATAAAGTTTTATTTAATTAATATAATATGTTAAGTATTATATTCTTCAATCGATTTTTCGACGATTTGTATAGGTAAGGAAGACAAGGTTGAATTGATTAAAATTGTATTTAGTTAAGAATTTTAGTTAATAAAATCATTTTGAAGCTATTGATTTTGGAATTTTTTGATACGATCTTATAAATTGATTTTGATTTAAGAAATTTAATGAATATTTCTCGTTTAAAGAAATCGAAGGGTTAATATAGTAAACTATAATTTAAGGTTATTTAAACGACATTGAATTTATCAAGTAAACATTCCAAGACTAATAATAATGAAGTTAAACCAAGATTAAAATGAAATTGTTAAATTAGTTTTGAAATGCTGAATATTTAAAGCCTTGAAAATATTGGAATTTAAATGCTTTATTTTGTGATTCAAATATATATTTGAGATCGACATAAATTGAAATGGTTTATTTAGAAATTGAATTGAATTGAAACTGATAAAGTGAGATTGAATATAATTTGAATTTGGAATTCGACTTGGTTTGAAATTTGGGATTTATAAATTATGATGGAGGTTATGATTTCAAAGTATGGTTTTCTAAAGAATTATGATTTCAAGGTGTTTTGATTTATGAAAGTGTCGTAACTTTAAAAGGGTTATAATTTGGAAATGTATATATTTTGAAAGGAAATGATATTTTGGTTTGAATTATAAATGATTTGAAATGACCATGGTGTTGTAATGATGTTCGATTGCTTATAGCGTATATTACTGCATTAGAGATAGTTCCATGGATCCTTAAAGGATGGTTATCCTAAACATCCTTTAAGTTATTGTATTTCAGTTGATATTTCACTTGAGCTGGATTTATTGATATAAGAATGTTGATCCTGACTCGAATGTTTTATGTTTTGCTTTGCGCTCGGGTCAGACTGAGTAATTCGGCATTTGAGACTCACCTTTGGAGTTTGGAGCTTCGATTGGAGATCAAACTATCGTTTCAGCTTCCAGCTTTTCCAGTTGATTTGTTCAGAGATATCTTCTGTTTGTATTTGAGACTTCATTGTATTTGAGAAATGTTGCTGTAATTTATTTCTAACTCTGATGTTTATATAGTATCTTCATGAACTACTATTTATCTATTCCACAGCATTATTATTATATTACTCTGTGTCTGTGATTGATTTATTTACTGTATATGCTGAGTTTTGCCAAATTTATATTAACAATCTGATATTTTGAGCAATTCAAGTCTGGCGTGGGTGGATGCAAATGGTTGAAAATATCGGGCCGTTACAGTGAGTCAGAGTCACGTCATACGTTATACAGGAATCATTCACCAAACCATCTGTGACGCCCCACCTATATACCCACGCTAGCCAAGAACATAACGGTGAATGCTGTCAACTAGCACGGAGAATAAGGCTGTTGAGGAGCGACCATCCGTGTAATTGCTTTGCGCGAGCATCGATATGTCAGATAGTATAACATGCATTTCTTTATCAAGAGGGAAATCCGACATACCGACACAAACTCAAAGCTACTATACAGTGGCTGTAATATCTTCAGAAACAAATATAGAAATAAACATAACATAAATCAGTCACAGACAATTCATATCACAAAGGCGGAAATAGATATGAATATTACACTAGGAAGTGTACATCAGAGTAGTGGTCTAAAAAGATCCACAATATCACAAAAGAATAGTTACACGAACTACAAAAAAGAATAAGTATACATTAAGGAGTCTATATCTCAAATGTATACAACAAAATAACTACTAATCTAAGTAGTTAACCCAAAAGTCAAGGAGTTAATCCCGGATGAGAAGTCAAGCAGAAGCACCTGTAACATCTCGGTCTGACCCGAGTATTATTTAATAAGAAAATAATAAACAGATCAGTCTAACTATAAATATCAGATGAAACGATATAGAATCAGAGTTATGACTAAACACATAATAATCACAAGGCCAAGCTGTGATATATAAGTAGTTGATAATCAACAAGAGATTAATCAATATCACAAAATCTACACAAGAATCAAAGAAGTGTCATACTCTTTATTTCGTTCATTAAACCACAAATATTGACGATAATATCAATGTCAATCACAAAAGTCAATGACGCACAAATTCCAGAAGACTACACAAGAAATCCAGAAATCACTAAAGTCAATGACACACAAATTCACCAATGCACAAATATCGATAAGGCTTATCAATGGAAATCACGAAAAATTGGTGAAACACAAATTCTAGAAATCATCTCAAGAAATCCAGAAATCACAAAGGGGGGAAGGCCTATCACAAACGGGAGCATAAAGCCCACCAACACGTGTATCACAAACGGAACGCTAATTCCATGGTCGCTAACCATCACAAATTGAGCCGAAGCTCCACAAACGTCCCGAAGACCATGGGTTGCTACCCCATCACAAATTGAGTCGAAACTCCACAAAACGGGGTTTAGTCTCCCTCGCAGACAAAGAGACATCGCACATTGCTAGTCTAAATCACAAAGATGATCGTCATGATCAACGAGAAGTGTCAATTACACTAAGCTAGTAAATATATGAGTTTAGCTTCATGTCCCATAACCACTTGCTTAACTTAAATATTTACAAACAAACTGTAGATTTCCACTAGAAAATTGTCACAAGGGTTTCAATCGAACAAGTCCAAGAATTAACCAACAAAGTGAACGCAAGCGTTTCATACCACTTGTTTTACTAAGTCGTTTAATTAGATTTCTCATACGAGTGAGGTAAAGGTTAATATATACTAATAGATTTGGAAACGGTTTTATAAACGAATTTGGTATTAAAATAGTATTGAAATCGTTTGAGGAAAGAGTTTTGATATTTACTACTAGTATAGAAAACCTTTATATTTTTAAAGTGACAAAACACAAAGAAGATTGTAGAAACAATCAATCACTAAGATTCACATTCGAAAACATGAATAAAATCCAAAGAAATCGATATAAAATCCATCAAAGTGGATATATCTAAAATTCCCAAAGAAAAGGTCATCTAAGTCGATAATAAATGACAACAACAAAAGGGAGACAACACGAATCGATTAAAGTTGGATATTCAAACGGATAAGCAAAATAGGCTAATCTGGCAATTAACAGCAGGTCGGTCGACCGGACTCCCTGAGTCGGTCGACCGAGCCTTAAACAGAGGAGTGCTTGTGCACTCGGCAGCAGGTCGGTCGGCCGACTCAGGGAGCTCGGTCGACCGGACCTGTTGCCAGCCTCTTCCCAGCCCATAGTAATGAGCTCCAGCCTCGTCCAAATTTCATTCTCTCGAGCAACGGCGCTAAGGGTTTAAGCCAATCCACTACCCGGCCCTATATACTCCTCGATGCATCACCAAAAACATGTTCAAACGTAGAAGTTAGGACTTTTAACGAATTGAACTCAAAACACCAAAAATTGGAATATACACCAATTCAATCCAAACCAAAAGCAAATGCACACGAATAAGTGTTAGGAATTCATACCTAACATTCGAAGATAATTCATAGACTTAGATGTGAGGGTAAAAATCTCACCTTTTCACAAAATCAAATAAGAAGAAGCTTGAAAGCAAATGGAGAATCACCCTCTCTTCAACACAACCCAATTGAGCTTGAATCTAAGCTCAAAAACAAGAACATTCCCAAAATTAGGTTTAGGAATTTCTGAAATTGGTAAGAGAATAAGTTGGAGAAGAAGAAGAGAAGCTTACCAATGGGTTCTTCTTGAGTTTGGAGCTTGGAATTTGATTTGCAAGAGAAACTAGGGTTTTGGAGTTTTTAATTTCCAATCTCTCCCACCATTAATGCTAAGAAAACTGAAAAAAGAAAGAAGTGAGGGAGAATGGGGAGAGTGGTTCAGTTTTGGAGTATAAGTTAACATAGGGCTGAGCCCAAAAACCAAACCCAAAGTCAAAAGTAGCAAAAATCAACTTTCTCCAAACATATTGAAGCTTATACTCAAAAAGGTCGCAAACGGCATTTTAAACTCAATGGGAGTGGTCCCGAGTCCTAATTCGACTGTATGAAAAAAGTAGCTTTTCGGACTAAAATCCGACTAATGATGAAATATTTAAATAAAATATTTAAATATAAAATCGATAAATATGCGGGTGTTACAAACTCCCCTCCTTAAAGAAATTGCGTCCTCGCAATATTACAAGAAGAAGATATATAGTAACAACCATAAAAGCATATTCAACACAAAAGAAGTTTGAAATAAGAAGTTCACCTCAAAGAGCACGAGAAAGTAAGTCCGGATGTGTTCGCTCGATGTACTCTCTAGATTCCCAAGAACAATCCTTAGGATTTGAAGACCATTGAACTTTAACAAGCGGAACATCTTTATTTCGAAGTCGTTTGACTTCCAAAGCAATGATACGAATAGGATGTTGCTCATAAGTTAAATTAGGCGAAACTTCAATCTCTTCCACAACACCGGGCTCAAGAACAGAATCGGAATCTCGAAGACATTTCCGAAGTTGAGAAACGTGAAACGCATCATGCATAGCAGAAAATTGAGCCGATAATAAAAGGCGATAAGGCACAGAACCAATACGTTCAGTGATATGAAATGACCCAATATATCGAGGCGCTAACTTTCCCGATCGACTGAAACGTACAACACCTTTCATAGGTGAAACACGAATGAACACAAGATCTTCCATAGAAAATTCTAACTTCCTTCTCCGGTTATCGGCATAGGATTTTTGTCTACTCTGGGCTTCTTTCATCCTATGACGAATAAGATCAATCTTTTCTGTGGAATCACGAATAAAATCTGGACCTAAAGCCAGCTTCTCACCGGCCTCAAGCCAACAAGAAGGAGATCGGCATGGCCTACCATAGAGTGCCTCAAAAGGTGACATACCAATACTAGATTAGAAGCTATTATTATAGGAAAATTCGACAAGAGAAATATGATCTTCCCAACTTCCACCAAAATCAAGAACACATGCACGAAGAAGATCTTCAAGAGTTTGATTCACACGCTCCGTTTGTCCGTCGGACTAGGGATGATAAGCGGTGCTAAAATTAAGCTTCGTTCCCAAAGCTTTTTGAAGACTCTTCCAAAATCCACTAGTAAACAATGGATCACGATCACTAACAATAGAAGTAGGAACTCCATGTAATTTAACAATCTCTTTAACAAAGAGCTTGGCCAAAAGAGGAACGGTTCGGTTAGACCGAACGGGAATAAAATGGGCAGATTTAGTAAGCCTATCAACAATCACCCATAAGCTATCATGACCCGAACAAGAACGGGGAAGGCCATCTATAAAATCCATGGAAATTTGATCCCACTTCCAAATTGGAATTTCTAAAGGTTGCAATAACCCACCGGGCCTTTTATGCTCGGCCTTAACGAGTTGGCAAGTCATGCAACGCCTAACGAAGTTAGCAATGTCAAGTTTCATTCCCTCCCAATAATAAAGTCGCTTCATATCCGCGTACATTTTACTACTACCGGGATGAATGGTAAATTTAGAGTGATGAGAATCTTCTAAAATATCTTTACGAAGATCACCAATATTTGGCATGACAAGTCTACCAAATTTTCGAATGCCGCCACGAGAATCGATATCAAAGTCTTTCAAACCTTCAATATCAATTTTATCCTTAATATTTTGGCCAAGAAGAGCCAATTCAGGATCTAGCCTTTGAGCTTCAAGAATGCGATCAAAAAGAGAAGGATGAGCCTCAAGGCTACATAACACAAGTGATGAACATAAATCGGAGACACGGTCTCGAATCTCACAAGAGGATAATATCTCGAGACCATTCCATTCAGATATCATCATAGAAACAACAGCTTGTTGTTTACGGCTAAGAGCATCGGCGACACGATTACCATTACCGGGCGTATAAAGAATATCAAGATCATAAGGAGCAAGGAACTCGAGCCAACGTTGTTGACGCAAATTAAGTTCCTTTTGAGAAAATAAATATTTCAAAAACTTATGATCTGTGTAAAGAACAAATTTCTCTCCTAAGAGATAATGACGCCAAATCCGAAGAGTAAAGACAATAGCCGCGAGCTCTAAATCATGAGTGGCATATCTAGTCTCAGCAGGCTTCAATTGCCTAGAAGCATAAGCAATAACACGTTCTCTTTGCATAAGAACGGCACCCAAACCAATGCGACTAGCATCGGTATAAACAACGAAATCTTGATTCCCATCGGGAATAACAAGAATAGGAGCATCAGAAAGAAGTTCTTTCAATTTCTGAAAAGAAGCTTCACATTTGTCCGACCAAATGTATTTAACACCTTTCTTCGTTAAGCTAGTGAGAGGCACGGCAATCTTAGAAAAGTCTTTGATAAAACGACGGTAATAGCCCGCCAAGCCGAGAAAACTACGAATCTCTGTCACACTCTCCGGTCTCTTCCAATCTTGAATCGCTTCAATCTTTGAAGGATCCACGGAAATTCCGGATTCGGAAATAATATGATCGAGAAACTTCACACGAGATTGCCAAAAGTGGCATTTAGAAAATTTTGCCTTTAATTGATTACTCCTAAGAGTTTCCAACACAATCCGAAGATGTTTTTCATGCTCCTCCTCGGTTTTAGAATACACAAGAATATCATCAATAAAGATGAGAACAAACCGGTCGAAGTCTTTGAAAACTCTATTCATAAGGTCAACGAAATAAGCCGGAGCATTCCTTAAACCAAATGGCATAACAAGCCATTTATAAGATCCATAATGAGTACGGAATGATGTCAAAGGAATGCTATCCTCTGCAATACGAAGCTGATGAAAACCGGTAGCCAGATCCAATTGTGAAAAGACTCTAGCACCACTAAGTTGGTCAAATAAATCATCAATCCGAGGTAAAGGATATTTATTTTTGATAGTAAGATCATTAAGCTTGCGGTAGTCAACGCAAAGCCTAAGTGTACCATCGGATTTCTTCACAAAAGTAGCTGAAGCTCCCCAAGGCGAGGAATTAGAGCGAATAAATTGCTTCATCTCCAATTCAGATAATTGTTTACGCGTCTCCTCATTTTCTTTAATGGACAAACGATAAGGAGGATGAGTGATAGGTTGAGCTCCAGGAATAAGATTAATTCTGAACTCAATTGCTCGCTTAGGTGGTAATCCTAAAACGAGCTCGAATATGTCGGAAAATTCACAAACGACGTGAATAAGAGAAATAATATCACCCTCATCATCATCATCGTCATCACGAGGATTTAAAGAATATAAAGATGCAACCAAAGCAGAATCTGAATCTTTAAGAATAACAGAAACCTGATTAACAGATTGAGGATGTCGAAGATGAATAGTCCGCTCAGGACATAGGATATGAGCTTCATAACGGTTAAGCCAATCCATTCCCAAAATCATTCCAAAGCCTAAATAACGCATGACATGCAAATCGGCTCGGAAAGAAAAATCACACAAAATAATCTCGACATCTTTACACAATAAACTGATTGTTGCGGATCCACCAACCGGATTCGCAATTTTCAAAGAAGTCATTAAACACAAAACATCCAAAGAAAAGGTATCAACAAGTTCTTTTGATATAAAAGAATGGGACGCACCCATATCAAAAAGAACTCGAATAGGATGATCACGAAATAAAATAATTCCATCTAGAATAGAATGAGAAATACCTTGGCCACGAGATGTGTTGCCAGGGGCTTGAGCAACATTAAGCTTTCCCTCCTTCTTGCCCTGAAGCTTGGGGCATGAAGATATAACATGACCGGGAACTTTGCAGTAGCGACAAGAAAGAGACTTTGGACACTTGTTCGCGTAATGGTCCTTCGAACCACAATTATAGCATTCCCCACGACCAAAGGAAGAAGTCTTTGCCGCGGAGGTTGCTTGCTTCCCTTTCTTACTGGGATAAGGACCTTTGAATTTGTTTGGCCTTTTCTTGTTGTTGAAGTCTGGTTTGGAACCCACCACTTCAACATCATTCTCCTTATCTGCCTCTTCAAGACGAAGAGCGATATTAACGAGTTGGTCGAAAGAAACTTCTAATTTTAGAAGTAATGGCTTCTTGAGACTTTTGTTTAAGCCATAGACGAACCTCTGGTTCTTCTTTAAAGGGGTGTTGATGTATTCAACCCCATATTTGGAAAGCGACTCGAAGGAGCCGACGTAATCAGTCACGGATGACTCACCTTGAACAAGGTCTATAAATCGTCGAGCCAATGTCACTTTTTCTGCTTCTGGTACGAATTTTAACTCGAAGCGTTCTCGGAATTTCTCCCAGGTGAGATCCGCTTCAATAGTCTCAAAACTAAGAAGCTCGTACCAGTCCAATGCTCTTTCTCGGAGCATACTAGAGGCCACCGGAACTCGGTGAAGGTCAATAAGATTCATGCGAGAAAAGATTCGATCGCATGACCTTAGCCAGGCCTGTACTTCAATAACAGTTTCGGAACCTATGAATGGCTCCCCATCCAAATTAGTGTAATCGCTACACAAGCGTGCAAATCCCGACTTTGGGTGAGTAGGTTCCGGGTTAGCTCCAATTGCTTGAGCATTCGTCACTAAATCAAGAAGCTGTTGAGCAGTCATAAAAGCTCCATCCTGGGGCGGAGTGCTAGATGGCACGGCTCTGGGGCGGCCTGGTCTAGACATTTCTCTTCCTTTAGAAAGAAAGAAGAAGGAGAAAAAAGTTATTCACCAAATTGAATATCAAGCAATCTTGATAGATAAACAAGGAATCATAAGGAAAATAGGATGAATCGGTACGAAGACTCGAATTAAATCCTAAAGCACGACTCCTAAGATGGATTTAGGACGATGATCCTTGTTATAATATTCCATATTGTTCCGAAGTTTGGCTCTGATGCCAAGCTGTGACTCCCCACCTCTATACCCACGCTAGCCAAGAACATTACGGTGAATGCTGTCAACTAGCACGGAGAATAAGGCTGTTGAGGAGCGACCATCCATGTAATTGCTTTGCGCGAGCATCAATATGTCAGATAGTATAACATGCATTTCTTTATCAAGAGGGAAATCCGACATACCGACACAAACTCAAAGCTACTACACAGTGGCTGTAATATCTTCAGAAACAAATATAGAAATAAACATAACATAAATCAGTCACAGACAATTCATATCACAAAGGAGGAAATAGATATGAATATTACACTAGGAAGTGTACATCAGAGTAGTGGTCTAAAAAGATCCACAATATCACAAAAGAATAGTTACACGAACTACACAAAAGAATAAGTATACATTAAGGAGTCTATATCTCAAATGTATACAACAAAATAACTACTAATCTAAGTAGTTAACCCAAAAGTCAAGGAGTTAATCCCGGATGAGAAGTCAAGCAGAAGCACCTGTAACATCTCGGTCTGACCCGAGTATTATTTAATAAGAAAATAATAAACGGATCATTCTAACTATAAATATCAGATGAAACGATATAGAATCAGAGTTATGACTAAACACATAATAATCACAAGGCCAAGCTGTGATATATAAGTAGTTGATAATCAACAAGATATTAATAATATCACAAAATCTACACAAGAATCAAAGAAGTGTCATACTCTTTATTTCATTCATCAAACCACAAATATTGACGATAATATCAATGTCAATCACAAAAGTCAATGACGCACAAATTCCAAAAGACTACACAAGAAATCCAGAAATCACTAAAGTCAATGACACACAAATTCACCAATGCACAAATATCGATAAGGCTTATCAATGGAAATCATGAAAAATTGGTGAAACACAAATTCTAGAAATCATCTCAAGAAATCCAGAAATCACAAAGGGAGGAAGGCCTATCACAAACGGGAGCATAAAGCCCACCAACACGTGTATCACAAAGGAACACTAATTCCATGGTCGCTAACCATCACAAATTGAGCCGAAGCTCCACAAACGGCCCGAAGACCATGGGTTGCTACCCCATCACAAATTGAGCCGAAACTCCACAAAACGGGGTTTAGTCTCCCTCGCATACAAAGAGACATCGCACATTGCTAGTCTAAATCACAAAGATGATCGTCATAATCAACGAGAAGTGTCAATTACACTAAGCTAGTAAATATATGAGTTTAGCTTCATGTCCCATAACCACTTGCTTAACTTAAATATTTACGAACAAACTGTAGATTTCCACTAGAAAATTGTCACAAGGGTTTCAATCGAACAAGTCCAAGAATTAACCAACAAAGTGAACGCAAGCGTTTCATACCACTTGTTTTACTAAGTCGTTTAATTAGATTTCTCATACGAGTGAGGTAAAGGTTTATATATACTAATAGATTTGGAAAACGGTTTTATAAACGAATTTGGTATTAAAATAGTATTGAAATTGTTTGAGGAAAGAGCTTTGATATTTACTACTAGTATAGAAAACCTTTATATTTTTAAAGTGACAAAACACAAAGAAGATTGTAGAAACAATCAATCACTAAGATTCACATTCGAAAACGTGAATAAAATCCATAGAAATCGATATAAAATCCATCAAAGTGGATATATCTAAAATTCCCAAAGAAAAGGTCATCTAAGTCGATAATAAATGACAACAACAAAAGGGAGACAACACGAATCGATTAAAGTTGGATATTCAAACGGATAAGCAAAATAGGCTAATCTGGCAATTAACAGCAGGTCGGTCGACCGGACTCCCTGAGTCGGTCGACCGAGCCTTAAACAGAGGAGTGCTTGTGCACTCGGCAGCAGGTCGGTCGGCTGACTCAGGGAGCTCGGTCGACCAGACCTGTTGCCAGCCTCTTCCCAGCCCATAGTAATGAGCTCCAACCTCGTCCAAATTTCATTCTCTCGAGCAACGACGCTAAGGGTTTATGCCAATCGACTACCCAACCCTATATGCTCCTCGATGCATCACCAAAAACATGTTCAAACATAGAAGTTAGGATTTTTAACGAATTGAACTCAAAACACCAAAAATTGGAATATACACCAATTCAATCCAAACCAAAAGCAAATGCACACAAATAAGTGTTAGGAATTCATACCTAACATTCGAAGATAATTCATAGACTTAGATGTGAGATTAAAAATCTCACCTTTTCACAAAATCAAACAAGAAGAAGCTTGAAAGAAAATGGAGAATCACCCTCTCTTCAACACAACCCAATTGAGCTTGAATCTAAGCTAAAAAACAAGAACATTCCCAAAATTAGGTTTAGGAATTTCTGAAATTGGTAAGAGAATAAGTTGGAGAAGAAGAAGAGAAGCTTACCAATGGGTTCTTCTTGAGTTTGGAGCTTGGAATTTGATTTGCAAGAGAAACTAGGGTTTTGGAGTTTTTAATTTCCAATCTCTCCCACCATTAATGCTAAGAAAACTGAAAAAAGAAAGAAGTGAGGGAGAATGGGGAGAGTTGTTCAGTTTTGGAGTATAAGTTAACATAGGGCTGAGCCCAAAAACCAAACCCAAAGTAAAAAGTAGCAAAAATCAACTTTCTCCAAACATATCGAAGCTTATACTCAAAAAGGTCGCAAACAACATTTTAAACTCAATGGGAGTGGTCCCGAGTCCTAATTCGACCGTATGCAAAAGTAGCTTTTCGGACTAAAATCCGACTAATGATGAAATATTTAAATAAAATATTTAAATATAAAATCGATAAATATGCGGGTTGTTACACCATCCCACTTCATATTGGAATCTCCACCATGTATACAGTTGTTAAAGTGGTTTTCGGTATTGGTAGAGAGTATGACAATATCTGATCCCCGTCTCTTTAACAACCAAATGCTTATTACACACCGGATGGTTCTTTTACATTTTCAAAAGTCAATTCACAATTTATATTAAAATGTCATATTCAATTTCAGATCACATCTCTTTCGAAATCATATCCACTTCAAACCATATTCAATTTCAAATCATATCATTTTTAAAATCAAAATTTCTTCAAAAAATCATATTCCCAAAATAGGTTAAATCCTTTCTTCAAAATCATCATATTCAAATAAATTATAACTTTTAAATCCCAACTTAGGTTATAACATCATTTAACTGTATTTTCTATCAAATCAATGAATTGAATATAAACACTTGTATTTTACCTAGTCTGGAAATTTAGAAAATAGTTTACACAATTATAAATAGTTTAAATAGTTATAATTAGTTAAAATACTCTAAAATACAATGAAATAGATTAAAATAGTTTTACTTGATTTAAGATAATTGAATAGATTTGAAATAGATTAAATAAAAGTAGATTAAATAGCTTTAAATTAGATTAATTAGATTTAAAATAAGTTAAAATGGGTTAATTAGTTTAAAAGTTTGAAAATCTTAATAATTAAAGTCTTTAAAATAATACATTTTTAAAGTAGTTTATATTAAAAATTCGAATCTGAAATTTATATCAATTTTAAACTATTTATTTCAACTGAACACATTTGGACTATTTCAATATCCAAAATCCAATTTCAAGTTTTCCAATTCAAATTCTCAATACAATATTCAATTCAATATCGCTTCCTAAACCCTATTTGAAATATCAATTTAAATTACTCGTATTCCAATATATTTCAAAGTTATATTTCAAACAATTTCAATAACTCATTGCCGTTTAATTCCATTTATACTTCAAAATTCAACCTACAATTTTAAATCTAATTTCTTTAACAATTCCTTTAACGAATTCAAATTTCAACATAACTTGATTTTCAATAATGATCCAATTTATATGAAACAAGTTTATTTCAAAATATCATTCAATTAAATTCAAAAATTAATGATAAAAAAATCATTTAATTTAACCAATCCGGCGTCAGTATATAATCCTCTACCCTAGGGTCAAGTGATACAGATACTTATCATTTCAATCCAAATTTAATAATTTCTGGTTATATATCATTTCAAACCGCAATCCGGAATTAAATAATAAAATTCATAAAATCGCTCTGGTCTATCATTTCAACCCATAACGATTTTTCCCTAATCTATAGATCATTCGGGTATGTATCATTTCAATCCATAGTGAACTTGCAGTTTATAACGATATAAAATACAACATCCATTCATCCAATATCAAAAATCAAGCATCTATCACAATCATGATCCAAATCAACCAAATAAATATCAGCAAATAACTAATTTACAATAACAAGTATTTAAGTGGCAATTTAATTTCAATAATAAAATAAATAACGATTTAATTCAAATAAATTCAAATTAACTGAGATGATGATATAAAATATACCAAACAGTCATAAATAAATTTCCAATCACATCATAAATTTTATTTAACAAACATAAGAAAATTTAGAAGTTGTGAGTGGGTCAAAACACTCAACTTTTGAATTTAAATAGAATTTAAATCCAATTTAAACCCAAAATTCAAACAGTCTCAGAATTCATCCAAACTAGTGTCAAAATATCCAAAATTTCAATACGATCCCAAGGTAAGAAACCACGCATGAAACAGACCTCATATGTAAAAGTTATTAACGTCTAACATTATACATTTTAATATGTAAAATAAAAGAAAAACAAAACCAATCAAGTCATCACCGTCCCACTAACCCTAGCAGCTGAAACCCAAAGTCGCGCACGCAGTTGAAACAGCCGCTAGAGAACTTCCAAAATGCGTGGCCTCCGGGTATCTGCACAAGCGTCGATTCCCCCCATCAGCTCACCGCGGAGGCCCCCTCGCCACGACAAGGTCTGGTCGACCAAAGCGCCTCCGGTCGCCATTGATTTTCGAACACTAATCGAAATTTTCTAGTCAATCCGACCGTTAACTTCACGAATGAAAAACTCCGATGAACTACGCTTGATCTGCTCTACACGATGGTACCCTTGATTCGACGATCCCTCCTTGTCGATCAACGCGCGATGATTGGTCGAGAACAAATCATCATTTTTCGGCCACATAGAAACCCAGATTGAAAGACGAATAACATATCTGACTTGCACTTGTCGAGTGCTTCAAATCAATATATAATTTGATATATTTTGAGGAGTTTAAATATTGGAATTGGATTTGAAATTGAATTTGCAATTGGGAATTTAGGGTTTTGTTTGTCTGTTGTTGGAAAGAGGAGTTGAGAAAGAGATGTACGTACTGTAACGACCCATAAATTTTGGTAAATAAATTGGTTAATATTTTTGTAGTTAAATTTAGAAAGAAATAAAACTTTTGTAATTAATATTGAAGTAAATGTTAAGAATGAACTGTAGCGATGGTTATTGAAACAAATTTATGACAATTGAAGTGAAATCACAATAATAATGAAATAGTGTAAATTGTTGCACTTAGGTATTAAATGGAAAATAAGTAAATAAGTGTAAGTGTTGTATAAATAAAAGAAATTTGTAATAATAAATAGTCATTGAATAAAATAAATGTCCTGTAAGTAATTAAAACATTATTTGGAAATAACGTTAACGTTATTCATAATTGGACAATTTGTTGAATTAATTAATGAAATAATACCGTTCTAATGGTAAGAAATAAACTTGTAAATGTAAGTAAAAGTAAATAGGTGACAACTAATATATGTTATATATTTATTTAGTGTGTTTAATAATCAAATTTCAATTAAAGGTAATAATATTAATGCAAGTGAATAAATAATTAATTTAGTGCAATCCCAATTAACTGAAGCCAATTGTTAGGTTATAATTGATTGTAATTAATGAATTGGGAAATAAGTTCAAAGTATATTAATTGATGGAATAATACGTAATAAATTGTAATTTGATAAAATCAATATTAGATAATGAATTGCAATAATTGTTGGTTGATAATAAAGTATGAATGGGATAATGATTGTTTGAATAATAAGAATGGGAATCAAGATTTATTTATTTATTTGAATTTAAATTATGGTAATTGGGTTTATTGCAATTAATTGAAATTAAATATTTAAATTTTACGTTAATGGAGATTTAAGATGAAATTTGAGAATAATAATGTAATAAACCATGAACCAATGTTAATTTTATCTATTTGGTGATAATGGATAGAATAACAAGATTTAAAATCAAATAAATGGATTTATTGGAACTTCAATTGATAATTTTTAAATTTATTTGAAATTGAAATTAATACGGTAATGGGTAAATTAATTAACTTAAAATTGATGTCTGAACTTGTCTAAATTATTGTGAAGGTTTAAGAAATCAAAAATGATAAAATTTGTCAATTATCGAATTGAAATAGAAAATTTGATTTAGCTAATTCATTATTAATTTATTCAATTAACTAGAAAGCCATTTTGGACACTGACTTGAATTTTGATGAAACTAGTTTGATCGGATCCATAACGGTGAATTATTGTAGGATTTCAAGTTTCGTAGCAATCGGGCTTGTCGTTTGATCCTACGGACTCGAAATGCCTTGAAATCAATGAAATTGAAATCAATTGAAATCGATTTGAAATAACTTTATTTTTGCATAACTTCTTCATACGATGGAATTTGGACGTGAAACCTATTCCATTGTATTTAAAATATTTAAAAACATCTAATTGGATATATAGGTTGACTCAATTTCGTTCCGGAGTCAGAACGGGCATTTAGGGCCATTTTATCGTGCAACGCGTATATCAATCTGGTCCATCTATTCTATTTTTAGCCTTGCCTATATATACCTTCTTATAAACCCCAGCCTACTTCTATTTCTCATTTTTCTGTATGTATAATTCAACTATCTACTCCTCAATGGCAGACAAATAAATTCTCACTACCAAATCCAATTGCAAATCAAATCCAAATCCAAAATTTCAAACTCCACAAACTACGTCAAATTTTATATCAATTCGAAGCTCTCGAATAACACATCTCAATTCTGTGATTCATTTTTTGATATGGATTGATATGTGGCCGGAATCGAGTAAAGAATCCACGGCCGTTCATCATGGTTCGATCATCTTCCTCTGATCATCGAATCGACGTTACCATGGCGTTGAGGAGGTCTTGCGGAGTTCATCAGTGGGTTTAGTTCGTAGGTTTAACGGCTAGATCGTCGTATTTAATTCCATTAAGATTGAAACCCTAGGACGACTGCTGTCTTTTTGCTTCGATCGAAGCCACGTGGGGAGTCGCCAGGGTGGTCGCGGCCTTGGGGTGTGCCCGCGGCGAGATAGGCAGCATCGAAGGACAGTTGCGACGCTCGGCATGAGCTCGATGGCGGCGCGTTCAATTTTCTGGGCATTTTTCTCGGGTGTACTAGGGTTCGTATCTGCTAATAGAAGAAGTAGCGACGTGTCGGATCTGGTTTGTTGATTATTTTATTCAATTTATTTTAATTTTTAATTTTCAAATGTTCAAACCTTAATAACTTTCGCGTATGATGCGCGATTTACGTGCAATTTCTTTTGTTATGATCGTTTTAAAATTCTGGACATTTTTGCGCTAGTTTGGACAGATTCTGAGATAGGTCAAATTTTGAGTTTAAATTGGATTTAAATTCAATTTAAATTCAAAAGGTGAGTATTTTAACCCAGTCAGAACTTCTAAAATTTCTTATGTGTGTTAAATTAATTTCTGATGTGGTTAGAAATTTATTTATTGCTGTTTGGTATATTGTTATCATCATTCTAGTTAAATTGAATTTACTAAATTAATTTTTTATTTAATTTTTTATTGAATATAAGCTGCTAGTAATTACCTGTTTTTTATTATTTGTTCTATATTGTTGTTATTGTTTGAATTGGATGATGATTATGATAAATGGTTGATGATTGATATTGGGTGAATGGATGTTGTATTGTTATAAACTGCAAGTTATTATGCATTTTTATTTCATTCGGCATTGCGGTTTGAAATGATATATAACCGTATTTTTATTTTTATTTTAAATTACGGATTGAAATGATAAATATCCGTATCACTTGGCCATAGGATAGAAAATTTTATACAAACACCGTCGGTGTGTGCGTGTATTGGAAATGATTTCTATGGTTTTGGATAGAATTATATGGTTTTATAGATAGTTAAATTCATGTATTTAAGCTGTGTATGAATTTGTTTAATAACAATAAGTTTAATACTGGAGTTTGATTTTATTGAAATAATATATGGCAAGTATTTAAATCATACTTTAACATGGAGGTTATAATGATTTAAATAAATTAAGATTGGAAGGTACATTGGAAATTTATTTGAAATTAAGCTTATTTAAGAATTAAACTCCATAAGTTGATGTAAAATTTATTAAATTTGAAATTTTAAAAGGTATGATATTTATAACTGGATTTTTATTCGAGATGAACTAAATGAATATTTCTAGTATAAATAAATTGAAGGAAATATTTAGTTATTTGTAATTTAAGTTTTATTTAAATGATTATGGATTTATTATGCAAATGTTTCAAAACTAAATAATAGGACATTGAATTGTTGAATAGTAATTTCCAACCTTAGTTTTGAAATTGTTTAATACTCAAAGATTGAAATATATTGAAATTGAAGGGTTTTATTGAAACTTAAAGTGAGTTGAAAATTTATTAATTTAGATTTAATTTAAAGTGAATAAAATTGTAAAGTCGAGGAAATTATTTTATTTTATAAAGTAAATTTTAAATTCAAACTATTTTATTTTATATACTGTTTGAATATCCAAACTATTTAAGCTTTGGAAGTTATGGTTTTGAAGCAAAAAAATTCGAAGTATTATGTTTTGAAAGGTTATATTTCAAGCGTTTGGCTTCGAAATATTATAATTTGGAAGTGCTCTGATTTTAGAAAAGAGATATATTTGAAATAAAAATGATATTATATTGATTTGGGTTTTTATAAAAATAATATCATATTGATTTAGGTGTTAAAAATAATATCATATTGATTTGTGTTTTTAAAACGAAAATGATATCGTATTTATATGGTTTTGAAATGGATATTATATTCTGGTTTTGAAGTATAATTATTTTAAAATGACCGCAGTGTTATAACAACGTTTGGTTGTTAAAGAGACCGGGACCGGAAGTTGTCATACTCTCTGCCAACTCCGAAAACCACTTTAACAACCGTGTACGCGATGGAGATTCCAGAATGAAGTAGGATAGTGGCTGCATTTCCTTGAGGTAAATACATGGAACCGACTCCCGTGAGTTGGCATAAGGTGGCTAAAACAGGAGCGGTTGACGGGCTAAGAAGGTAGCACCTTTTATCGGACACATCCCTTCGATATTATACTATGTCTTTGGATTGATTCGGTGGCCACTTTTGATTTTTGATTTGGGGATGTGGCTCGAGGTGGACGGTAGTAGCTGCTACGCGATAACACCGTTCAGGAAGCGTAATTGGTATATCCACCCTGGAGTTGCCTAGTTGAGCCATGTCACCTACCCTAGCGTGCCTTGTACGAGTTTGATTTGTGTAGTACCAATGGAGTATTCTCTGGTAGCCTCCCGACCAGGAGGTATTACAGTACTATATGGACTATTGGCACTATTACGTGTTAAGGGCTATATGGGTAACCCCTTAATGCTATTTAATAGTAAGTTTATTTTACTATTAGACACTATTATAATAGCGAAATATTACTACATAGTAAATAGTTTAACGAATCCTTAGGAGATGTAAATCCCGAGCATCTCTTAAGTTATTGCACTCACGTCGACATTGGATAGGCGATGTCTAATCCCGTAAACATCTCTTATGCCGTTTCACTCATATTATTTATTTCTGATTTAATTTACATAAGATCTTTTACTTCTGACTCGAGTGTTTTGTCTTTTCAATTCGCTCGGGTCAGCCTGAGCATTTCAGGATTTGAAGACCCTATTACTGGAGGACAAAGATGAAGATTGTATTATTATTATGTACTATATTATTCCACTGCATCACATTATTCCGCTGCTTTATTTATTATTCTCTTATATGTGTAACTCTGTTATGTATGGTATAAGTAAAATCGAATATTTTGTAAAACAGCTTCATGAACTATATATTTGATTATTATATTTTATCATTCCGCTGCAAGATTCTATTTTTTTCTTTCTCTGCTTTTTCTTATTTACGCCATAACAATCCGCCCTTCTGTGTGGTTTATCGTCAATTTAAAACGTAAAAAAAGGCGGGACGTTACATGTGGTTTCAGAGCGAGGTTTAGCGATAAGCCTTAGCTTTGTGGGGTCTGACTCTTTATTAATAGAGTAGCAATACCCTATGAGGAGTCACTGAGAGTATATATTTGAGAGAGCGTATTTGTTAGTGTTATAAAAAGGTTTTGATATTGTGTTAATTTGTTCGTTTTGTATTTATAAATTCTGGTTGGTGCATGGGACACTATGATATCAATAGGGATTTCTAAACACTTAATAGGACAGAACGACAAAATATTTGTTTTGAATATAGGTGAATGAAACAATTTTGCCTATTATATTTTCTATATATATAAAATAAATTTTAATGAATTATATACATTTTTGGTTGCAAAATATTGGTTGTTAGGTAGAGAAATTTATTAATATTAGTAAGATTGGAAAAGTAAAATAAATAGGAAAATTGGAAATTTAGAACTTAAGTTCTGGGGTTTTGAAAATATCTTTCAAATGATTTTGGTAATATATTAATAATATGTTAGAAGTATTTTTTAGATAAATATTTCAATACAATTTGGAAGAATTATGTTCAAGAAACTTTGGAAAGAAATAAGTTATGTACTCCCCTCTCTGTCGTTGGAAAATAATTTCGGTGATGAGTGCACGCATCATCGACATTCATTTTCGAGTTTCGAAGGGGGGAGGCCATTGTAGTAGTTTTACTGCAGTTTTATTTTGATAAACAATTGTAAATTTTAAACTGTTTTAAATATAATTGGATATACAAGTTGTAAGTATATATTTATCTATTATTCTAAAATGATTTGAAATTTAACCCGATATCTAGTTCTTAAGTTTCAGTTAATTAATAGTTTCAGTTATTGTAGTGAAATGGAATGTAACTAATTAATAATTGGAGCCTTTAATTAAAATAAGAGATTTAATGCTAGGTTATGAATGAAATTAAAATAAATTTGAAATATGTAACCTATAAGACAAAGGATATTATTACTAAACATTAAATTAATTAAAGGAAATAGAACAAACTTGCATAACTTTCGATTACATCCTTAAAAACATATATATAACTTACCGATTATAAAACTTGAGATGTTAATAAGAAAGTGTAATGGAAAATTTTGTAAGTAAACCTAAAAGTAATGAAAGTATTCAATACATTCTTTAATAGGTAAGGATTTATTTGTGTAGTTGTTATAAACTTAAGTATAATTGAAAATATTACCGATTTAATATAATAGAAAGGTAAGTATTGTAAATAAATGATTATAAACCTTAGCAAATGAATTAATATGCAAAGAAATTGAATTAAACATGAATATTATGAATATTAACCAAATGAAATTATGCAATAATTAATAAAAGATGGCATTAATAAATGAAATAAGATTTGTAAGTGATAAATGAAATAAACATTTAACCAACGAATAGAAGTATAAAGTTGTAAGAAGTGAATGTAAAATAAAAAGATAAATCGGTATATGGATAAAAATGAAATCAAACAACAAATGTATGAAATGAAATTAATAAGAATGAAATTGATCTATTGTTTGAAATTTTTGTTTGTTTTGTTATGGTTGTTTGGGCAAGGATGCTCTTAAATTGTTTGGATGAATAAATAATCTATTTAGTTTCATCTAAGACTGTTGAGTAAATAGTGCACTAAGTAGTTTATTTTCCATTCCGTACAATTTGAAGTTTTTGAACCCGAAAAACTATTTGTTTGTTTGATATGAATGAATAATTGATTTGTGTTGATTCGGTATGATGGTTGTATGTTGTGATTGAAAGTGATTATCATTTATTTTTTGTTAGTGATTGAACAACCTTAAATATTTCATTTTATATAATTGTTAACCTTTTTGGATTATATAAGTGAAATACAGGTTATGGAAGCAATTGCTACTGCTTTTGGTTTAATAATTAAGCTTTAATTGCCCGACAAATAGGTATGTTTTTGAATTACGGTTATATGGCGCTATTATATTGTTTTTCCTAGGTTGAGATATATATTATTTTGGAAAATATATGTTGTATATTTTTATATTTGATATTATATTTTCTCCCGAGCCCCTCTGTACAAAGGAGACTCTGTTGAAATTTTCCGTAAATTTTGGACTTAGAAAATTTTGAAAAATGTTTTCCAAACTTTGTTAATTTGAGTATAAAAAGATTTAATTGTTATAAATTGGTATATTTTATTTTAATTAATTAATTTTGTAAATTATTGTTTTATAAAGTTAATATTTTTGAATAAGATATATTGTTTATTTAATTCTTTCTTTTCCCTTCTTTTCCTTTTTGGGGACGAAAAGTTTTGAGCGGGGGAGAGCGTAACGACCAGTAAATTTTGGTAAATAAATCGGTTAATATTTTTGTAATTAAATTTAGAAAGAAATAAAAAAATTATAATTTATATTGAAGTAAATGTTAAGAATGAACTGTAGCAATGGTTATTAAAACTAATTTATGACAATTGAAGTGAAATCACAATAATAGTGAAATATTGTAAATTGTTGCACTTAGGTATTAAATGGAAAAAAGTAAATAAGTGTAAGTGTTGTATAAATAAAAGAAATTTGTAATAATAAGTAGTAATTGAATAAAATCAATGTCATGTTAGTAATTAAAATATTATTTGGAAATGATGTTAATGTTATTCATAATTGGACAATTTGTTGAATTAATGAATGAAATAATACAGTGTTAATGGTAAGAAATAAACTTGTAAATGTAAGTAAAAGTAAATAGGTGACAACTAATATATGTTATTTATTTATTTAGCGTGTTTAACAAAATTGGTAATCAAATTTCAATTAAAGGTAATAATGTTAATGCAAGTGCATAATTAATTAATTTATAATTGATTGTAATTTAATTGGAAAATAAGTTCAAAGTATATTAATTGATGGAACAATACGTAATAAATTGTAATTTGATAAAATCAATATTAGATAATGAATTGCAATAATTGTTGGTTGATAATAAAGTATGAATAGGATAATGATTGTTTGAATAATAAGAATGGGAATCAAGATTTATTTATTTATTTGAATTTAAGTTATCGTAATTGGGTTTATTGCAATTAATTGAAATTAAATATTTAAATGTTATGTTAATGGAGATTTAAAACGAAATTTGAGAATAATGATGTAATAAACCATGAACCAATGTTAATTTTATCTATTTTGTGATAATGGATTGAATAACAAGATTTAAAATCAAATAAATGGATTTATTGGAACTTCAATTGATAATTTGTGAATTTATTTGAAATTGAAATTTATACGGTAATGGGTAAATTAATTAACTTAAAATTGATGTCCTGAACTTGTCTAAATTATTGTGAAGGTTTAAGAAATCAAAAATGATGAAAATTTTCAATTATCGAATTGAAATTGAAAATTTGATTTAATTAATTAATTATTAATTTATTTAATTAACTAGAAAATAGCCATTTTGGCCACTAACTCGGATTTCGACGAAACTAGTTTCATCGGATCCGTAACGGTGAATTATTACAGGATTTCAAGTTTCGCAGCGATCGGGCTTGTCGTTTGATCGTACGGACTCGAAATGCCTTGAAATCAATGAAATTGAGATCAACTAAAATCGATTTGAAATAACTTGATTTTTGCATAGCTTCTTCATACGATGGAATTTGGACGTGAAACTTGTTACATTGCGTTTAAAGTATTTAAAAACATCTAATTGGATATATGTGTTGACCCGATTACGTTCCGGAGTCAGAACGGGCTTTATGGCCATTTTATCGTGCAACGCGTATATCAATCTGGTCCATCTATTTTATTTTCAGCCTTGCCTATATATACCTTGTTATAAACCCTAGCCTACTTCTATTTCTCATTTGTCTATACGTACAGTTCAATCATCTACTCCTCAATGGCAGACAAACAAATTCTCACTACCAAATCCAATTGCAAATCAAACCCAAAGCCAAAATTTCAAACTCCACAAACTATGCCAAATTTTATATCAATTCGAAGCTCTCATTAGCGTATCTCAATTCTGTGATTCGTTTTCTGATCTGGATTAATATGTGGCCAGAATCGAGTAAAGAAGCCACGGCTGTTCATCGTGGTTCGATCATCTTCCTCTGATCATCGAATCGACGTTACCATGGCGAGGAGGAGGTCTTGCGGAGTTCATCGGTGGGTTTAGTTCGCAGGTTTAACGGCTAGATCGCCGTATTTAATTCCATTAAGGTTGAAACCCTAGGGCAGCTGCTGTCTTCTCGATTTGATCGAAGCCACATGGGGTGTCGCCAGGGGGGTCGCGGCCTTGGGGTGTGCCGGCAGTGAGATTGGCAGCCTCGAAGGCCAGTGGCGGCGCTCGGCATGAGCTCGACGGCGGCGCGTAAAATTTTCTGGTATTTTTCTTGGGTATACTAGGGTTTATATCTACTAATAGAAGAAGTAGTGACGTGTCGGATCTGGTTCGTTGATTATTTTATTCAATTTATTTTAATTTTTAATTTTCAAATGTTCAAACCTTAATAACTTTCGCGTATGATGCCCGATTTAAGCATGGTTTCTTTTGTTAGGATAATTTTCAAGTTCCGGACATTTTGGCGCTAGTTTGGATGGATTCCGAGACTGGTCAAATTTTGAGTTTAAATTGGATTTAAATTCAATTTATATTCAAAAGGTGAGTGTTTTAACCCATTCACAACTTCTAAAATTTCTTATGTGTGTTAAATTAATTTGTGATGTGATTGGAAATTTATTTATTGTTGTTTGGTATATTGTTATCATCATTCCAGTTAAATTGAATTTATTAAAATAAATTGTTATTTAATTTATTATTGAATATAAACTGCCAGTAATTACCTGTTATTTATTATCTGTTCTATATCGATGTTATTATTTGAATTGGATTATGATTGAGATAAATGGTTGATGATTGATATTGGATGAATGGATGTTGTATTGTTATAAACTGCAAGTTATTATGCATTTTTATTCCATTCGGGATTGCGGTTTGAAATGATATATGGCCGTATTTTTATTTTTATTTTAAATTACAGATTGAAATGATAAATATCCGTTTCACTTGACCATATGATAGAAAATTTTATACAGACATCGTCGGAGTGTTTATATATATATATATATATATATATATATATATATATATATATTGGAAATGGTTTCTATGGTTTTGGATAGAATTATACGGTTTAAATATGGAATCTTTTTGATATTATATAAAAATATTTTATATATAGTTAAATTCATGTATTTAATCAATGTATGAATTTGTTTAATAATAATAAGTTTAATAATGGAGTTTGATTTTATTGAAATAATATATGGTTAAGTATTTAAATCATACTTTAATATAGAGGTTATAATGATTTAAATAAATTTAGATTGGAAAGTAAATTGGAAATTTATTTGAAATTGAGCTTATTTAAGAATTAAAGTCCATGAGTTGATGTAAATTTATTAAACTTGAAATTTTAAAAGGTATTATATTTATAACTTGATTTTTATTCAAGATGAATTAAATGAATGTTTCTAGTATAAATAAATTGAAGAAAATATTTAGTTATTGGTAATTTGAGTTTGATTTAAATGATTATGGATTTATTGTGTAAATATTTCAAAACTAAATAATAGTACATTGAATTGTTGAATATTAATTTCCAACCTTAGTTTTGAAATCGTTTAATACTCAAAGTTTGAAATATATTGAAATTGAAGGGGTTTATTGAAACTGAAAGTGTAACAACCCTAGTATTTTGTGATTAAAATTATTTAAATTGAAACTCCTGATTTAAAAACTTTATTACATTTATTAAAACGAATAATTTTTGTTATTTTAAAAGTATATTTTGATTTTTGTATGAATTATAATTTCAAACCTGAATAAATAAGATATTTCCAGAAAAGTGTATTTTTGATCAAATAGGTCAAACTTTGACTTTTAAATTTAAATTTTAAACTTTAAATATTTGAATTTTATCCTTTATTATTAAATTAGATTAAATTTTAAGAATACCGCTCTTTGTTTCATTGAAATCTGATTTAAATTGCGAAAGTTATGTTTTTTTCAATATTGTGTGTAAATTGATTTATTTAACAATATTGTTTATTTTAATTTATATAAATAATATTTTTATTGGTCATATCTTGTACTAATTTGTGTATATGTGTTTATGTTTTATTTTTAAAACATTTTTAAAGTGTTGTTGTTATTTTTCCAAAAACTGGTTATATTTTATTTTCAATTTTCAATACTAGTTTGCATATAAATAACTATATTATTATATTTTTCAATATTTTATAAAATTTATTTACTTATTTCATTTTTACTTTATTTCGCATTCAGTTTTATTTTATTTACCTGGTTTTATTTTTATTTATCTGAAATAAAGAAAAGGGAAATATCAAGAGACTTTGCCTTTTTAACTTTTGACTTTTCACTTTCCACCTCTTCATTCTTTGGGCCGACCTTTACAAACCCTATAGCCATGACTTCTTTTTCTCCATTCATGTGAAAAACCCTTTTCCATTTCATTTTGCATGCAAGTTTCAGACCTGAAAGATAGGGTAATGTCTTACTCTTTTCTCATCTTCATTTATTAATTTTCCTTTGTGAATCTGCCTTGCCTCTTCCATACAATTGCTAGGCCATACTCCTCCACCACCTCCATCATCTAGCACCGCCACATCTACAACCACTTCACCATCCTCTCCAATTGTGAGGACCAGACCGAGAAGCCCTTATGTTGCTTGCACCACAAAAACTTCACAAATCCACTTGAACTTGCCATAGCCGAACCCTAAATGCAAATACACTTCAATTTCCACCTAGACCACCTCCTTATCCACCACCACCAGTCCCTCCACCACCTCTGGCTGACACTCCAGAACCCACCTGACCTTCACCTTGCATGGCCAAGCCAAATCCATGTCAGGCCGAGCCTATGTGGTGCACTAAAAACCCATTCATATGCCTTGAAACCTTAGTATTTCCTACCCTTGTAACTTCCACTCCTTCATCACTAGCTAGCCGGGCCTATATGAACCCATACCCTAGCCCTATGCACCACTTAGGCCGAACATTTATGACCCCTAGGTCGAGCATGTGTGATGGTTGAGGCATGGGCAAATCATGCTGTGATTTGTTGCTTTGTTTTAAATTGTTTCAATGTGTACTCTTTGTTGAAAATCATAAGTATTTTTTAGTGTTGAAATCATATTTATATTTTTCTTGTTTATGGGTAGTGTACAAGGTCTCTAGCTTGGTTCTTTCCTCACTTGAATCCGAATCAGTGTTATCGTTCCTTCTGGATATTCATTTGTGTGCTTTGTCGTGCTATCTCCAGCTTGAAGCAAATGAGTAATTCTGACCAGACAATTTATACTTATATAACTAGCAGACTGATCGCAATTGAATCTGTAAACCATGTCATCATGTTATAACTGCTTATGCTACGATCATATGATGTTCACCCATGCTTATACTCCTGTTATATCATATGTTACTGTTATATATTGCTATTCTGTTAATTTATATAAGTTTATCACACTGCAAGTTACCTGTAGATTAGAATACTTATGGGTTGAAATGATACATACCCGTACGGACTTTAGAATAGGGAAAAATTGTTATGGGATGAAAAGATAGGCCTGAGCGATTTTTATTTATTTGCATTTACTTGGGATTGCGGGTTTGAAATGATAGAACCCGGATGTTTCCTTTGTAAATTACGGATTGAAATGATATATTATCCGTATCATTAGACTTAGGTTAGAAAATTTTATACAGACTGTGGTTAAAATATATTTTTCTAAAAATTTTAAAGTATTTTAGAAATGTAAATAGTATAATATTTTGATTCAAACTTAATTAAAAATGATTTTGTAAAGTATTATTGATTTTCTAAAAATTTATAAGTGAATAAATTAACGGTTAAGTTAGAAATTTGAAATATAAGTTATTTTGGAAATTATGATTTGGTTAAAAATGGAATTTAAGTTAAGTGCAAAAATATGATAAATAGATTTAAAATGAATTTAAAATGATTTTTTATAAAGTGTTAATGATTTTTGAATAGGTTAAAAAGGTTAAATAAATGAATATTTAAGTTGATTTTGAAATATAACTTAAATTGAAAATTTGTGAATTTTGTTTAAAAGTGAATTTTAAGTAAAGTAAATAAAATCAAAAACAAGTAATATTTGAAAATTTAAACGTATGTGTTAAGTTAAAAATTTAATTATAAATAATAGAAAATTTAATGCTTGAATTTAATATGTAAATTATCATTAAATTTGATTTTTGAATGAAAATTTAACTGTATAAAATCATAAATATAAGGGTAATTAAATGATTGTTTTAAAAGTGAAGATATATGATTTTATAAGTTTAAAATGGTTTAAATAAAAATTTAATTGTTTGTGAAATTATATTGAATATTTGGAATTTAATTAAAACACTTTTGAAATGTTGTTATTTCTAATGTAAATGATATTACAACATTTGTAAATGCTGTAGTTGATAGAAATGAAGTAAATGGCTAAATTTAATTAAGGGATATTATAGCAATTTGTAAGTTCTATAATTGTTGAATTTAACTAAGTTTTATCTGAAACTAAGGTAACCCTATTACAGCATTTTAATGCTGTCTTATGCTAATTGAATTGTTCTTAAACATAACTTTCCGTAGCATTTTCTAAGTGCTGCGAAAGTTGACTTTTCACTGTTTTAATAAATTTAAGTGAATAAATAAATACTGAAAATGGTAAGATTTTGAGAATTGAATATTTGGTTATTAAATATAATAACTTCATTTTAAATGATTTTAATGGAATATTCTGATTTGAAATATTTTGATATTTTGAAATGTGATTTGAAATGGTATTTAAATTAAATAAAATGAATTTGTTTTTGGAAAAATGTGATATTTTAAAATGGATTTGAAATGATATTGAATTGTGAAATGATATTTAATTTCGATGTATAAATTACCATTTTTAAACTTTAACCACGGGATTAATTTAATTTATGGTTTAACTGATCCTTAGAGGATGGGTGACTCAAGTGTTTTGTGTTTTACTTTACGCTCGGGTCAGCCTGAGTATTTACAGCTTAGCTTTGGATTTCTTTTCTGGAGATAGGAATCGCTGGAGATTCTACTTGTCAAGTTATCTGTTCCCTTTCAGTTTCAGTTGTTCTATTTCAGCTCTGGTATTTATAAACTTCTATGTATTTGAGATTTCTATTATATATGTTTTTCAGACTAATATTATGTATTATGTTTTGAGAGTTTGTTATAGTAGCTTCATGAACTACTATGGTATTTTAATTTCCGCTGTGAGTTATTCTGATATTTCTGTGTCTACGATTCTGTGATTGTATTTCATTTGCTCCAAATTTTATTACAATACGGTATTTTGAGCAATTCATGTCCGGCATGTGTAATGGCTGAAAATATCGGGTTGTTACCGTTGGTATCAGAGGTTTGGTTTTAGGCAAACCTTAGCCTGTGGAGCAAAAACTCATTAGACATAGGGTAGAAATACCCTAGAATGAGTGAAATCAATCTCTGAATCCTTTCTTTGTGAGAGAACATATTTTCGAAGTATAAAATGATTTCCAATTGATTTTTAAAGTATTTTCAAAGATTATTTTGGTATAATTTTTTTTATTTTGAAACCAAGATTTTCTAGACTTCATTCCTTTTGTATCCGCCTTGTTAGAAATCTCTTGGTTAGGATGCTTATCGATTAGAATTCCTTGAACTTTGGAACGCTCCCACTTGTTCTGGAATCCAGTCTTGTCTTTCCTATTTTATCCTTTTGATTTTGGTGCATTCCATAACTCCACTTTGGAATGACCTCTCTAAAGATCGGTGACTCCGCAAATCTTTGAATGATTTGTAAAGGGGTGAAACTCCTTTACAATTAGCATTGATCCACCGAAGATTTCGGTATCCTCGGTTTACGATGCTATCTATCACCTGCTCTATCTAGATTCTATCTTTGGCAATCGAATGTCGATTTGCTTTAGATTTCCGAATTGATTATATTCCTGAAGTCTCGGCCGACCGTTAAGGTCGCTCGCGATTTATAAGGCTTATCCATCTTCTATTTGGTAATTAAATTATCTTATCTTCGTTCGAGCTTATCTTCAAACCAGAATTCTATTTGATTAGAGTCTTCTAAATTTGAATCTCTGTTTGTTTGAAATCTATCCTTGAATCATTCTTTGGAAATTTATGTTTGGTTGTATTTTCGAATTTGTGCATACATAAAAATTATTATTTTGATAAGGATGACCTTATTTTGCATATAAAAGTGAAATGTTTTCGATAAGGATTATATAACTTTTAAAATGAGAAATTTGAAGTTTCGAAAGAATTTGAAATTTTGAAAATTTATAAGAATTTGACTTATATAAAAATGATTTATAACTGAAGGGTTTTGAATTTGAATTTCGAGGAATCGAACTTCGGTGTTTTTAAATCGGTTTTAGGATTTTGGAAAATATATAATAATAACATGATTCAAAGATATTTTCTGAATAAGAAAATTTTCAAATGTATTCGAATGAATTCTAATGATTTCGAAGAGATTTCAAAGAAGTTTCAAGAAAATAAAAGACCAGAACCCACTTATGTAGATGGAAAATAAATTTTGGTGATGAATACATGCATCATCAACATTGATTTTCGAGTTTCTAAGTGAGGGACAGGCCACTCTAGTAGCTTTTCTATGTGAGTGATTTTGTGAAATCAATTTTGATTTTCAGATTTCGAAGTATGGCTTGATATTCGCAAGATATATGTATGTATATATATTTGAAATGGTTTAAAGTAAACCTGTGTTCAGTCCTCGAGATTTGGATTTGTTTTGGTATAACCCTATCTTTTGAAATTGGTTTACAGATTTGTTCGTGATTTCCAACTCTTGGATTGAAAATATGATTTCTTCGACTATTTTGAAGGTTCGAGCACTTCCAAATCAAGGTTAACTTTTCAAAGCTAAGTAATTTTGAATGGTATAGGGTATTTGATAAAGAATACAAGTTAGTTTGGTATGATTAAAGTATAAAGTAATATGACTTATATAAGTTTGAAACTGTTTGTTGAGTGAAATAAATAAGACTATTTTGAATTATACTAGTAGGAAATATAGATTGGAAATATTTTGAATAAAGTGTATATATATATAGAATAATAGTCTTTCCAATGGTAAATTGAATTTTTCATATAGAAATAAATAGTTTGAAGGTTTTGAAAAGGTATGGTTTTAAACTTAGTAACCATTTTAGATATTTTGACGATTGAAATGGTTTAGAAATGATTTAATCTTATTTTGATAAAGAATGTGAATTTGAAATGATAATTGATTTTGATAAATGAATATTTGAAGTTTATATTTGTATGAAAGGATATCTGGTTTACTTGTAATTTGAGTTTATTTAAAAATGATGGATTTATGAAATGAATATTTCAAAACTAAGTAATAATGAAGTAAAATTTGAGATATATGAAATTATAAAATTTAGTTTTGGAATATGGTATATTTAAGCTTTGAAATATATTAGAGATTGAATAGTATATTTCATGGATCAAATCTTTATTTGAAATTTGATAATATTTGAAATGGTTTTGTTGGAAAACTAAATTGAAGTGAAACTGATGGTTTGAATTGAATTAAAATTGGAAATTTTAGATTTGGGTTTAATTGAATAAATTTGTGAAATTTAAAGAATTAAAAGAATGTTTTATGATTTCAAATGTATGATTTTGTACGGTTATGATTTTCAAAGTGTAATGATTTCAAGTATTTTGGTTTCGAAAGATTTATAACTTTGAAAGTATTATTATTTTTGAAAGTGAATATATATTTGAAATGGAAATGAATTTGTTTGACCTAAATTTTATTGATTTGGAAATTTGGATTATTTTCTAAATCTATTGTTTTAAGAAATTTTGAAACTGAATATAGGTAATTAGGAAGAAATGATTCGGCGAAATCATATATGATTTTGAAACTAAATTGATATTGAAATGTTTTGAAATTGAGAACCTTGTTTATTTAAATACTTTGATTTGGGAGTTATCGAACTTTTATAAAATTGATTTGTATAAGTTGGAAGTGACTTGAAACTGTTGATTTGTAAAGGTACTCAATTTGGAAAGTGAAATCTTATATAGTCGAAGTCTATATAAGTATGATTTGATATCCTATTGATTTGGAAAGTATTTGATTTGAAAATGGAATCTTATATATGATGGACTTTGTATAAGTATGATATTTGAAAGTCATTTTGAAAGATACTATATGATGCATATTTTCAAAGTAAAGATATGGAAAGTGCCTTCTGCTTGATATCCGCTTTGTGGCCATACTGTGGATTCATTCTATCTATATTATTCTCTCTGATTTTGTTTTTCCAAATATGATACTCGAGTGCCCATCGGATTCCATGGCGATCTCCATGGTCTTATGTTTGCGACAGCATAGCGTAATTCGCCTGGCTGAGATGGCCTGGGGGTATGGATGTTTCCTGGGGGATCCAGGCGTAACCATTGTGTATCCTACGATCTATGTAGGTCGTATTAGTAGTGAAATCCGCTGGCTGAGATAGCTTAAGGGTACGGATGTTTCCTGGGGGATCAAGGCGTAACCATTGTGTATCTGCGGTCTACTAGTCATCATGGCGTAATTCGCAGGCTGAGATTGCTTACAGGTACGGATGTTTCATGGGGATCCAGGCGTAACATTGTGTATCTGCGATCTATGGTTGGATAAATGTTTGGTTTGGTTGTTTTGTTTGGATTGTACTTTACATATCTTTTTAGAAGGTTTTCCAGTATTTTCACTGGGTGTTGAAACAAGTCTCCTAAGTACTGGAGAATTCTAGCTTTGCAGCTGATCAACGCATGGCCAGAATCTGCAAGAACGAAAGTAAACTTGTTAACACATTGAGCTATAAAAGTATTTTGATAAAGTATTATATAAAGGATATTTTGATCATTTATTTTACTTTTCTATATAATTTAAAATGTTTTAAATATTTTTTACTTCGAAGTATCAAATTTGAATCAAATGACTATTCATCATATTATAAAAAGTTTAAAATGTTGCAAATAAAATTTTTAAAATTGAAATGTATATGGTTTTAAAATAATGGTCCATCCTTGTCTTCCAACCTACTTTCCTTTCTAACTATTTCTACCTTCTTCCTCTTCAAGGGTCCTTTCCGCATTGTGGAAAGAGTTGGTTCTTTGGCTTATCGTCAGGATTTGCCGAGAAGCTATCTGGAGTGCATGATGTACTCCTGTCTCACTTCTTCTTTAGTATCTTCATAACTCATCTCTTATTGTTCAGCCTTTTGCTTTTGATAGTTTGGATATTTAGCCTAATCTGACTGTCGAGCGTAAGCCACTTCGTATTGTCGATAGAGGTACGAAGTAGCTAAGAAGAAAATCTGTTAGTCTGATCAAAGTACTGTAAAGTAATGATGATCGGGATTGTACCCGAAAGACGGAGGAGAGCATTCGTGCTTCGAATCCAGAACTGTTTGTTTTCAGGCACTATTTGCTTTTTCTGTCTTGCTTTTCCTTATTTTCCTTGTTTGTTCTTTTCGGGGACGAAAAAATTTGAGTGGGGGAGAGTGTAACAACCCCAGTATTTTGTGATTATTTTTATTATTTATTTTAATTATTTAAATCGAAACTCCTGATTTTAAAACTTTATTGCATATATTAAAACGAATAAATTTTGTTATTTTAAAAGTATATTTTGATTTTTGTGTGAATTATAATTTCAAACCTGAATAAATAGTACATTTCCAGAAAAGTGTATTTTTGGTCAAATAGGTCAAACTTTGACTTTTAAATTTAAATTTTAGATATTTGAATTTTTGAATTTTATCCTTTATTATGAAAGTTTTGTTTTTTCAATATTGTGTGTAAATTGATTTATTTAATAATATTGTTTATTTTAATTTATATAAATAATATTTTTATTGGTCATATCTTGTTCTAATTTGTGTATATATATGTAATATGACATGTTATGTTTATGGTTTATTTTCAAAACATTTTTAAAGTGTTATTGTTATTTTTCCAAAAACTGGTTATATTTTATTTTCAATTTTCAATACTGGTTTGCATATAAATAACTATATTATTATATTTTTCTATATTATTATAAAATTTATTTACTTATTTCATTTTTACTTTATTTTGTATTCAGTTTTATTTTATTTACCCGGTTTTAATTTTTATTTATTTGAAATAAAGAAAAGGGAAATATCAACAGACTTTGCTTTTTAACTTTTGACTTTCCACCTCTTCATTCTTTGGGCCGACCTTTACAAATCCTATAGCGCTGACTTCTTTTTCTCCATTCACGTGAAAACACCCATTTCCTTTTTTTCTTGCGTGCAAGTTTCAGATCTGAAAGATAGGGTAACGTCTTCCTCTTTTCTCATCTTCTTTTATTGATTTTCCTTTGTGAATTTGCCTTGCCTCTTCCATACAATTACAAAGCCATACTCCTCCACCACCTCCATCGTCCAGCACCACCACATCTACATCCAGTTCATCATCCTCTCCAATTGTCATGACCAGGCCGAGTTCCCCTTATGTTGCTTGCACCACAAAAACTTCACAAATCCACTTGAACTTGCCATAGCCGAACCCGAAATGCAAATACACTTCAATTTCCACCTAGACCACCTCCTTAGCCACCACCACCAGTCCCTTCACCACCTCTGGTTGATACTCCAGACCCCACCTGACCTTTAACTTGCATGGCCAAGCCAAATCCATGTTAGGCCGAGCCTATGTGGTGCACAAAAAACCCATTCATTTGCCTTGAAACCATAGTATTTCCTACCCTCGTAACTTCCACTCCTTTATCACTAGCTAGCCGAGCCTATATGAACCCATACCCTAGCCCTATGCACCATTTAGGCCGAACACTTATGACCCCTAGGCCAAGTACATGTGATGATTGAGGCATGGGCAAATCATGTTGTGATTTGTTGCTTTGTTTTAAATTGTTTCAATGTGTACTCTATGTTGAAAATCATAAGTATATTTTGGTGTTGAAATCATATTTATATTTGTCTTGTTTATGGGTTGTATACAAGATCTCTAGCTTGGTTCTTCCCTCACTTGGATCCGAGTTCGTGATATCGTGCCTTCTGGGTATTCGTTTGTGTGCTTTGTTGTGCTATCTCCACCATGAAACAAGTGAGTAATTCTCACCAGATAATTTATACTTATATAACTAGTAAATTAATCGCAATTGAATCTATAAACCGTATCATCATGTTATAACTGCTTATGCTATGATCATATGATGTTCCCCATGACTATACGCCTGTTATATCATATGTTACTGTTATATATTGCTATTCTGTTAATTTATATCTGTTTATCATACTGCAAGTTCCCTGTAGATTAGAATCACTACAGGTTGGAACGATACATACCCGAACGGACTTTAGAATAGGGAAAAATCGTTATGTGTTGAAATGGTAGGCTTGAGAGATTTTTATTTATTTGCATTTACTTGGCATTGCGGGTTTGAAATGATAGAACCCGGATTTTTCCTTTGTAAATTACGGATTGAAATGATATATTACCGTATCATTAGACTTAGGTTAGAAAATTTTATACAGACTGTGGCTAGAATATACTTTTCTAAAATTTTTAAAGTATTTTAGAAATGTAAATAGTATAATATTTTTATTTAAACTTAATTAAAAATGATTTTGTAAAGTATTACTGATTTTCTAAAAATTTATAAGTGAATAAATTAATGGTAAAGAAATATAAGTTATTTTCGAAATTATGATTTGGTTATAAATGGAATTTAAATTAGGTGGGAAAATATGATAAATAGATTTAAAATGAATTTAAAATGATTTTTTATAAATTGTTAATGATTTTTGAATAAGTTAAAAAGGTTAAATTAATGAATATTTAAGTTGAATTTCGAAATATAACTTAAATTGGAAATTTGTGAATTTTTTTTAAAAATGAATTTTAAGTTAAGTAAATAAAATGAAAAATAAGTTATATTTCAAAATTTAAACTTATTTATTAAGTTAAAAATTTAGTTATAAAGAATAGAAAATTTAGTGTTTGAATTTAATATGTAAATTATTATTAAATTTGATTTTTGAATGAAAATTTAACAGTATAAAAATCATAAATATAAGGGTAATTAAATGATTATTTTAAAAGTGAAAATATATGATGTCATAAGTTTAAAATGGTTTAAATAAAAATTTAATTGTTGTGAAATTTATTGAATATTTGGAATTTAATTAACAACATTTTTTAAATGTTATTATTTCTAATGTAAATGATATTACAACATTTGTAAATGCCGTCGTTGATGGAATGAACTAAATGGCTAAATTTAATTAAGGGCTATTATAGACTTTGTAAGTGCTTTAATTGTTGGATTTAACAAAGTTTTATTTGAAACTAAAGTAACCCTATTACAACTTTTTAATGCTGTCTTATGCTAATTGAATTGTTTTTAAACATAACTTTCCGTAGCATTTTCTACGTGATGCGAAAGTTGAATTTTCACTGTTTTAATAAATTTAAGTGAATAAATGAATTATGAAAATGGTAAGATTTTGAGACTTGAATATTTGGTTATTAAATATAATAACTTCATTTTAAATGATTTAAATGGAGTATTTTGATTTGAAATATTTTGATATTTTGAAATGTGATTTGAAATGGTATTTAAATTAAATAAAACGAATGTGGTTTTGGAAAAATGTGATATTTTGATATTTCAAAATGGATTTGAAATGATATTGAATTGTGAAACGATATTTGATTTCGAAGTATAAATTACCATTTTGAAATTTTAGCCACGGGATGTATTTAATTTATGGTTTAACTGATCCTTAGAGGATGGGAGATCCCAAGCATCCTTTAAGTCATTGTGCATTTCTACTACACTTCACTTGAGTTGATTTACATTATATAAGTATGCATGTCCTGATTCGGGTGTTTTGTGTTTTACTTTACGCTCGGGTCAGCGTGAGTATTTACAACTTAACTTTGGATTTCTTTTCTGGAGCTAGAAATCTGTAACGACCCAGGATTTTTAGGAATTAAAATTTTAATATTTTATTAATTTTAAATATTAATAAGTGAATTTATAAGTCAAATAAATCTTTATTTGAATTTTTGGATTTAATTGAATAATTAAATCGATAATTTAATATGTTAAATTATGGAAATAATTGAAAATTGAGTTAAATATGATTGAAAATGATTTGTAAAATTTTGTTTTATCATATTGGAGTTAGAATGATATTTTAGAACTTTTAAAATCGAATTAAAAGTTAATTTGTGAAAATTGAATATTTTAATATTTAAATCGACTAGTGAAAATAGTCAATTTTTGAACAGTCTCAGAATTGAACGAAACCAGTTCCATTGGATCCGTAATAGTTAGTTATTACCGGATTTCAATTTTCGTGTCAATCGGAGTTATCGTTTGATCGTGGCAGCTCGAAACGCATCGATTTATTTTTAATTTAAATTTGGCGAGCTAAAATAGCCATTTTTCAAAAAGTCTCGGATTTCGACGAAACCAGTTTCATCGGATCCGTAATGTGATATTATTGTAAGGTTTCAAATTTCAAGTCAATTGGATTTACGGTTTGTCCTGTACAAATTAAAACGCCTAGAAATCGACTTAAATCGGTTTAATTCAAATTGAGCGTTTTCAGCCATAACTCGCACATACTTCCGAATTAGCTTCTGAAACCTGTTCCATTGTGTCCGGAACGCGGGGTAAACCCTAGAAACGCTGGTTACGGCGCGTAAATCGGAGTTCGGAATTTCCGGGATGAATAGTGTTTGAGAATTCCTTATAAATAGCCCCCCCACACAAATTAAAAAAAAAAAAAAAAAAACACCAAACCCTAATCACATTGCAGCCGCCACCCCCCTCTGAACGGCCGAGAATTTGCAGTTTTCTTCCCTCCAAATCTTCAAATCCATCAAGTAATTCAAGAAACTCTCTAAATGAATGTTGTAGATCGTCTCGAGATCTATGACTTCGACGGTCAAGATCGCGAACGGCTTCACGAATCATCGACAAAATGGGCTTGAAGGGGGCCGGCTGCGCACGTTTTTCGAGGGGGAATAGGGGGCCGAGCTCCACCATGGGGGGGTCGAATGAAGCTCTCTTCGAAGGCTACAACATGGAACTACCTGATCGAAGTTTCGTCGAGTGATGGAGGTCGAAAATTTAAACCCTAGTTGGGCATATGGGTTCGGCGGCTAAACATGAGTACTGGATGGAAACGAAGAAGAGAGGGGTGGGGGATGGACGGGCTAGATTGCATGATGAAGGATCCAATGGCTTAGGTTTAAAGATTTATAATTAATTGTTGTAAACAGTTTATATAAAATACGTGTAACTTATAAAATCAATAACTTTTTCATACGAGGTCGAAAAATTGCGAAACCAGTTGCGTTGGAATCGTATGGACGAGCACTACGCGATGGAGTTGGTTTGGAGTCGTTTGGAGTTAGTGAGAATTTTGGGTAAAATTAAACGTCCGTTTAATTTTATTCGAAATAAATCGCTGAAACGGAAATTAAAATCAAGGTGAGAACTTCTCACTCAATCGAATAGGTTTCGATTTTATTTTAAATAGTTAGATTTAAAATATTTGAATGCATGTTTGAATGATGATTGTTATCTATTGATTGTTAAAATAGACATTATGCGCCGTTAGTAAGCGGATGTTATTTAGTAAAAACATATACCGCGAATATTTCATAAACAGTGAAATTGGTATTATATATAATATCAATATATATATATTGGCATATGTATATATTGCAGTTGATTGATTCCCCGTATTTTTTAGCGGATGAGACCCTATTACGCCGTTATTAAGCGGATAATATTTAATAAGAACATATACCGTGATAATTTCGTACTGGAGCGAAATTGGTATTGTGCTAATGTTTTTGGATGCAGGAAACAGGTTGGAGGGATCCAACTGGATTCCTCAACAGTATTTATTTAATTTCAGATATTTTGATATTTGATTGATTATCATATCGATATATGATATCGTTGTTGTCGTGATTGACTATTTGGTGTGTAGCATCATTGGACCCAGATTTTGGGATTTTAAAATGATTATAAAGTGATTTTTGAAAATATAAAATAATTTTGGAATTGATCCATTTTAAATAAATAAACGTTATAATTTTTAATGTTATAAAAATTATGATTTTTGTGAAATACAGTTAAAAACTGATTTTTGAGAATATGATGCTATTGATTTTATAAAATAGTTAAATCGAGATATTTTAGAATTATTGTGAAAAGTTTAAATATAGGATTTATGAAATTTAATTATTTTATGAATCAAAAATGGTGAAATAATAAAGGAGATTAAAGAAGTTTTAAAAGGATAATATAAATTGAATTATATTAAGATATTTATAAATGGATATTTATAAATTGGAATATGGACATTATAAAACGAGTTTTTATAAGTGTTTGAATGAAGTGTAAATGAATTTTGTAAATGAATGGAATTTATAGAATTTTAAACAGTGAAGTTATAAATGAAATTTTATAAACAGTAGGTTTCCAAAATTTATAAAGTCATTGAAAGAACGAATTTTGGATAAATAAACAATCTTATAAGTTATAAGATTTATAATTTGGGAAGTTAAAAAGAACGATTTTGTAAAATAATCGTTTTATAAGTATTTAACTTATAATATGAACGGTTAGTTTATAATTGAGTTATAAACTGGAATAGGTTAATAAAAGAATTTATAAAAAGGAAGCTTTTATAAATAAATAGAAATGGAATTTATAAACGTTGTTTTATAAATTCGTAAATGACTTATTTTGATAAGAAAATTGTTGAAACCTATTAATGGAATTATATTCACGTTTTTGAACTGTGAATAATCCTTTGAAATAAAATGAATAAAAGGATGAAATTGTTAATGAAGTATATTCACGTTTTTGAATAGTGAATAAGATGTTAAAGGAAATGTTTTGAATGTGATATTTGAAATTGAATTAAAACGATCTAACGATGTTTTAAAATGTGTTGAGATTCGAAACCATAGATTTCAACATTTATTGTTGAAATAGACGTTTCGAGAAATAAAAGGGGATGATGGACTATAACACTGTTGTTATAGTAAATGATTTCCGAAAGAAAATGTTTTGTATAGTATTGGGATTTATATATCTATTTTAATTTCGAATCCCTATACTAGTGATTTTGGGTTGTCGTAACGATGTTTTATGTAACATTCGTTTTGGCCCAAATAAATATGTTTAAGTGAATGATTTCCTTAAAAGAATGAAATATATACTTAATCTCGATTTAAGTATATTGAATATTTTCTAAGTGTTGAAAATAAAAAGATTTGTGAATTACTTATTTTTAATAAGTATGGAATTGTTTTCCAATATGAAGTGAATAATTAGAATTTATCTTTTTGAAGATAAATTGAAAATGGATAATTGAAATCGTATATGCATGAATATTTTGAAATATAAATTCATTATGGAATTTATAAATGAAAAGAAGAATTTGTTTAAAAATAAATATTGATTTATTTTTAAAGTATTGAAATTATATATCTTGTAAAGATATTTTGGAAAATAAATAATTTGGGAAAATTATTTGGAATCTGGTGATGTGTGCATATTCAGTGATAGTTCAATAACCGACTATCAATATTTCCCTTTGAATGGGTAATTGATGTGATTTGTTTGAATGTGAATGCTACACTTATTTTTAAATAAGCGCTCACTATTCGGGTTAACCGGGAAAGGACCATGGGGTCGTATAACCCATTCCGAATATGTGATACGTCGTTATGAATTGCATTTGAAGATCGGTGTTGAAGACCGAGTATTTGCGAAAGCGATAGGATGACCTATCGATTGTCTCTACACTGGGTAGCTCCTGGTATAGAGATTCCTTAAGTGATGGGAAATTCGATCGGGATTGTGAATACCCGGATTGCAAGGGCTTCGTAAGAAGTACCTTCGGTTTTGTTCGAGCCCGGAACAGACTTGTATGGATTGTATGTCTGACATTACTAATTGAGATGTAAAGCCGATTTCTTTCAAATATATTTCTGTTGGTGGCGGAGAATTTATTCTTTTAGCTTAACACCCTTCTTTGAGACGTACGAGCTCAGAGGTTATGTAGTTGAATGTTATCAGCGATATATTCCCAATTTGGTAATGTGACATGCTGAGTGATGCTGAAATGATCATGGTGTTGATTATTGGTGATAGGATCGTTTATTTGATCGTCTATCTTTGTGATCATTGTGTTGATCATTTGTTGACCCAAAGCATGGCTTTTGTATAAAGTATGTTTTTGTGGACGTGAATTCGTCGAGCCTCACACCCCGTGAATGGTCAAAACAGGAAAGAAGCAGCAAGGTTATGAGGGGTAGCACCCTTTAGGATGTGTCCATTTCCTTCTGGAAAAGGGTGGTATCATGGTATGGAGCCCAGATACTTACTCATGTTGAAAACACTTTGTTATGATTGTGTGAATTGATTACGAGCGCTCGGTGAAAAGGTCCCAAAGGACCGGGGGATGGCATATTCGGTCAGTTGTTACTCAGTTAGGGGTAACCCGGCCTTGTGTTGGTAGAGATCCGGTTTGGTTCTCGGGGATGTCCATCCAGAGGCATTCTCATGTGGCAATGGGAAGTTCCTTGGCCTGATCATTCGTTGGAAATCCAAAGAAACAATACGAGACTTGTATGGTATTAGTTGTATAACCTGCTATGGAATGTGGCGGTAACCTGCTATTGAACATAGTTAGCTATAGTAGGCATACGATAATGGTCGTATGTTGGCTAAGATTTATATTCTACTTTCGAAATGAATTTCCTACACTATGCACTAATAATAATATAAAATGTTCTTTTTAAATGCGTATCAAGCATCTTTGACTATCATAAGGAGAAATCTTCTCCAAGTCTGCGTTTGCATTGTGTGTGTGGCAGGAGGTCTTATGGTAGTCTCATTTTTAAAAGCATTGCGAATTGACTTTAAAAATATTCCTCTATTTTGATTTTAAAGATAAATAAACTGTTTTGAGTTCTCACACCAGTCTCATGACTGACTTGGAGTTTATTGTTTTCCTTCCTAAACTCTGGGTGCCCACCAATTTCCACACGGGCAGTCAAGAGTAAGGTTTATCAGGATATTTTGGATATTCTGGAGTTGCAGGAGGCAAGCTGGATGGCATAGCATATTATTAGTTTATATAGTATTTCTTTTTTTCCGCTGCACTGTTTGATGTTTGTTGTTGTTGTATACTCTGATGATATGATGTAATGAAATGTATAATATGTAATAACTGATAGTTCTTTGTTTAAAGATTATTCATTTATCTATTATATGTTGTTCCGCTGTGAATTGTGAGATTCTGTTGTTCTGTTGTTTTCTGTTCCGTCTTATTTTCTTCTAAATTTTCTGTTCTCTTTTCTATTTTCTTTTCTCTCTATTTTCTATCTTCTCTCTTCTTCTCTTTTCTTTTCTTAAATTCTTTTTAAAAACCCATAACATTCCGGTTTTTGACCTTCGAATTCTCGGCAGTCGATAAAGTGAGTATCGATGTTGAATTTTCGAAAGTCGAAAATTTTCGGGTCGTTACATTTGGTATCAGAGCCAGGTTTCGCGACAACCATGGTTCTGTTGGGTATTACTCGTTAGAGATAGAGTCAGCAGTACTCTAGAATGAGTTTGAGTGTAATAATAGCTATGAGAGCGTATTTGTTAGTGAATATAAAATTGTTTTATATTGTGATGATTGGTTTATTGAGTGGCATATGAACTTTCGTCAGCGTGGTCCGCAAGACTATGCCGAAGGGGTTTCTAAACACTTGAATAGAACAATTCGACACAGTATTGATTTTAAATTGGGTGAATGAAATAATTTTACCTTGATTATATTTTTATATATAAAGGAATAATTTTTCAGAATTATTAAAGGTATATAAGTTGATTGTTAGGTTGTTTGAATAATCTAAATAAAAGAATAATTGTATAAGCAAAAGAATTATAAGAATTGAAATTATAATTAAAGTGATTTACAATTGTGAAATAAACTTATATATATAAGAAGTGAAACTATGTGAATATATTTATGAATATGAGTTGTAAATAAAATGAATTTAAAGTTAAATGAAAATTTACTTTAGAATTTGGAAGCTAAATTGATTGATAAATGTGAACTTAAGTTATGTAAATGAAATTCAACTGTTGTAAATGAATGGATTGAATGTTAATCAATTAAATGTGAATAAATTGGAATGGAATAATGAATATAAACGTTAATTCATTAGAATTTAATGTTATTGGAAGTTGAATAGTTGAATGAAAATCAATTAATTAAACCAATTGATAAGTAAAGTAATTTGGTTGTAATAAATATACATTGATTGATATTTGATTGTTAGTTGATTGATTGTATATAATTCATTAAGTGTTAATGAAAGTGAATTAATGAAATTGAAAGCTATGTAATTGAATTCAAATTGAAAGTAAATAAATTTGAATAGAATTGAACGTGAATTGGATTTAATTAGTGAATGCAAACTAATTAAAATTGAATAAGAATGAATGTTGATAACATCCAATGTTAAGGAATCAAATGTGATTTAAATTGAAAACCTATTTCATTGAAGATTAATGAGAATATGAATGAATATTATTGGTTATGGATGATAGTTGGTTGATGGTTGAATATATATTGCATTTGTTGTTTAGTTGCATTTGCTATGTTGACGTATATAGTTATTATGTTGCTATATGTTGTATATTGATACTATTATCTATATGCATGATTCTCATGTTGTTTGTTGAGTGTTTAGTAGGTGCGGATCGCGTTTGCTTCGCATTTGGAGCTCGCTTTTGCGCTATATTAGCCGTATATGCTCGCTAATAAAATATAAGGTACATATCTCGGATTAAATACAGTGCTTTTACACTTTTTTCCCTGCGGGATGCCTCATTACTTGATGAGATGTATATTTGTGATATATATACTGTCATTTTTTTTTCGGATCGAGCCGCGCAAAGGAGACTATGGCGAATTTTTCCGAAAATTTAAGGCGTTAGAAAAATTTGAGAAAATTGGAAAATTTTTGAAAATTTTAAACTTTGATTTGAAATTGAAAGTTAAACAATAGTAATTGTTTTTGAAAAGATAACTAAGTATGATTTGTAAAACTTAGTAAAGATTTGTAAGAAGTTTAACTATGGATTTTGGGAAAATTAATAGGTTCGGTAACTTTTCTTACTTATAATTTCGAGGGCGAAATTCTTTTAAGTGGGGAAGATTGTAACGACCCAGGATTTTTAGGAATTAAAATTTTAATATTTTATTAATTTTAAATATTAATAAGTGAATTTATAAGTCAAATAAATCTTTATTTGAATTTTTGGATTTAATTGAATAATTAAATCGATAATTTAATATGTTAAATTATGGAAATAATTGAAAATTGAGTTAAATATGATTGAAAATGATTTGTAAAATTTTGTTTTATCATATTGGAGTTAGAATGATATTTAGAACTTCTAAAATCGAATTAAAAGTTAATTTGTGAAAATTGAATATTTTAATATTTAAATCGACTAGTGAAAATAGTCAATTTTTGAACAGTCTCAGAATTGAACGAAACCAGTTCCATTGGATCTGTAATAGTTAGTTATTACCGGATTTCAATTTTCGTGTCAATCGGAGTTATCGTTTGATCGTGGCAGCTCGAAACGCATCGATTTATTTTTAATTTAAATTTGGCGAGCTAAAATAGCCATTTTTCAAAAAGTCTCGGATTTCGACGAAACCAGTTTCATCGGATCCGTAATGTGATATTATTGTAAGGTTTCAAATTTCAAGTCAATTGGATTTACGGTTTGTCCTGTACAAATTAAAACGCCTAGAAATCGACTTAAATCGGTTTAATTCAAATTGAGCGTTTTCAGCCATAACTCGCACATACTTCCGAATTAGCTTCTGAAACCTGTTCCATTGTGTCCGGAACGCGGGGTAAACCCTAGAAACGCTGGTTACGGCGCGTAAATCGGAGTTCGGAATTTCCGGGATGAATAGTGTTTGAGAATTCCTTATAAATAGCCCCCCCACACAAATTAAAAAAATAATAATAAAACACCAAACCCTAATCACGTTGCAGCCGCCACCCCCCTCTGAACGGCCGAGAATTTGCAGTTTTCTTCCCTCCAAATCTTCAAATCCATCAAGTAATTCAAGAAACTCTCTAAATGAATGTTGTAGATCGTCTCGAGATCTATGACTTCGACAGTCAAGATCGCGAACGGCTTCACGGATCATCGACAAAATGGGCTTGAAGGGGGCCGGCTGCGCACGTTTTTCGAGGGGGAATAGGGGGCCGAGCTCCACCATGGGGGGGTCGAATGAAGCTCTCTTCGAAGGCTACAACATGGAACTACCTGCTCGAAGTTTCGTCGAGTGATGGAGGTCGAAAATTTAAACCCTAGTTGGGCATATGGGTTCGGCGGCTAAACATGAGTACTGGAGGGAAACGAAGAAGAGAGGGGTGGGGGATGGACGGGCTAGATTGCATGATGAAGGATCCAATGGCTTAGGTTTAAAGATTTATAATTAATTGTTGTAAACAGTTTATATAAAATACGTGTAACTTATAAAATCAATAACTTTTTCATACGAGGTCGAAAAATTGCGAAACCAGTTGCGTTGGAATCGTATGGACGAGCACTACGCGATGGAGTTGGTTTGGAGTCGTTTGGAGTTAGTGAGAATTTTGGGTAAAATTAAACGTCCGTTTAATTTTATTCGAAATAAATCGCTGAAACGGAAATTAAAATCAAGGTGAGAACTTCTCACTCAATCGAATAGGTTTCGATTTTATTTTAAGTAGTTAGATTTAAAATATTTGAATGCATGTTTGAATGATGATTGTTATCTATTGATTGTTAAAATAGACATTATGCGCCGTTAGTAAGCGGATGTTATTTATTAAAAACATATACCGCGAATATTTCATAAACAGTGAAATTGGTATTATATATAATATCAATATATATATATTGGCATATGTATATATTGCAGTTGATTGATTCCCCGTATTTTTTAGCGGATGAGACCCTATTACGCCGTTATTAAGCGGATAATATTTAATAAGAACATATACCGCGATAATTTCGTACTGGAGCGAAATTGGTATTGTGCTAATGTTTTTGGATGCAGGAAACAGGTTGGAGGGATCCAACTGGATTCCTCAACAGTATTTATTTAATTTCAGATATTTTGATATTTGATTGATTATCATATCGATATATGATATCGTTGTTGTCGTGATTGACTATTTGGTGTGTAGCATCATTGGACCCAGATTTTGGGATTTTAAAATGATTATAAAGTGATTTTTGAAAATATAAAATAATTTTGGAATTGATCCATTTTAAATAAATAAACGTTATAATTTTTAATGTTATAAAAATTATGATTTTTGTGAAATACAGTTAAAAACTGATTTTTGAGAATATGATGCTATTGATTTTATAAAATAGTTAAATCGAGATATTTTAGAATTATTGTGAAAAGTTTAAATATAGGATTTATGAAATTTAATTATTTTATGAATCAAAAATGGTGAAATAATAAAGGAGATTAAAGAAGTTTTAAAAGGATAATATAAATTGAATTATATTAAGATATTTATAAATGGATATTTATAAATTGGAATATGGACATTATAAAACGAGTTTTTATAAGTGTTTGAATGAAGTGTAAATGAATTTTGTAAATGAATGGAATTTATAGAATTTTAAACAGTGAAGTTATAAATGAAATTTTATAAACAGTAGGTTTCCAAAATTTATAAAGTCATTGAAAGAACGAATTTTGGATAAATAAACAATCTTATAAGTTATAAGATTTATAATTTGGGAAGTTAAAAAGAACGATTTTGTAAAATAATCGTTTTATAAGTATTTAACTTATAATATGAACGGTTAGTTTATAATTGAGTTATAAACTGGAATAGGTTAATAAAAGAATTTATAAAAAGGAAGCTTTTATAAATAAATAGAAATGGAATTTATAAACATTGTTTTATAAATTCGTAAATGACTTATTTTGATAAGAAAATTGTTGAAACCTATTAATGGAATTATATTCACGTTTTTGAACTGTGAATAATCCTTTGAAATAAAATGAATAAAAGGATGAAATTGTTAATGAAGTATATTCACGTTTTTGAATAGTGAATAAGATGTTAAAGGAAATGTTTTGAATGTGATATTTGAAATTGAATTAAAACGATCTAACGATGTTTTAAAATGTGTTGAGATTCGAAACCATAGATTTCAACATTTATTGTTGAAATAGACGTTTCGAGAAATAAAAGGGGATGATGGACTATAACACTGTTGTTATAGTAAATGATTTCCGAAAGGAAATGTTTTGTATAGTATTGGGATTTATATATCTATTTTAATTTCGAATCCCTATACTAGTGATTTTGGGTTGTCGTAACGATGTTTTATGTAACATTCGTTTTGGCCCAAATAAATATGTTTAAGTGAATGATTTCCTTAAAAGAATGAAATATATACTTAATCTCGATTTAAGTATATTGAATATTTTCTAAGTGTTGAAAATAAAAAGATTTGTGAATTACTTATTTTTAATAAGTATGGAATTGTTTTCCAATATGAAGTGAATAATTAGAATTTATCTTTTTGAAGATAAATTGAAAATGGATAATTGAAATCGTATATGCATGAATATTTTGAAATATAAATTCATTATGGAATTTATAAATGAAAAGAAGAATTTGTTTAAAAATAAATATTGATTTATTTTTGAAGTATTGAAATTATATATCTTGTAAAGATATTTTGGAAAATAAATAATTTGGGAAAATTATTTGGAATCTGGTGATGTGTGCATATTCAGTGATAGTTCAATAACCGACTATCAATATTTCCCTTTGAATGGGTAATTGATGTGATTTGTTTGAATGTGAATGCTACACTTATTTTTAAATAAGCGCTCACTATTCGGGTTAACCGGGAAAGGACCATGGGGTCGTATAACCCATTCCGAATATGTGACACGTCGTTATGAATTGCATTTGAAGATCGGTGTTGAAGACCGAGTATTTGCGAAAGCGATAGGATGACCTATCGATTGTCTCTGCACTGGGTAGCTCCTGGTATAGAGATTCCTTAAGTGATGGGAAATTCGATCGGGATTGTGAATACCCGGATTGCAAGGGATTCGTAAGAAGTACCTTCGGTTTTGTTCGAGCCCGGAACAGACTTGTATGGATTGTATGTCTGACATTACTAATTGAGATGTAAAGCCGATTTCTTTCAAATATATTTCTGTTGGTGGCGGAGAATTTATTCTTTTAGCTTAACACCCTTCTCTGAGACGTACGAGCTCAGAGGTTATGTAGTTGAATGTTATCAGCGATATATTCCCAATTTGGTAATGTGACATGCTGAGTGATGCTGAAATGATCATGGTGTTGATTATTGGTGATAGGATCGTTTATTTGATCGTCTATCCTTGTGATCATTGTGTTGATCATTTGTTGACCCAAAGCATGGCTTTTGTATAAAGTATGTTTTTGTGGACGTGAATTCGTCGAGCCTCACACCCCGTGAATGGTCAAAACAGGAAAGAAGCAGCAAGGTTATGAGGGGTAGCACCCTTTAGGATGTGTCCATTTCCTTCTGGAAAAGGGTGGTATCATGGTATGGAGCCCAGATACTTACTCATGTTGAAAACACTTTGTTATGATTGTGTGAATTGATTACGAGCGCTCGGTGAAAAGGTCCCAAAGGACCGGAGGATGGCATATTCGGTCAGTTGTTACTCAGTTAGGGGTAACCCGGCCTTGTGTTGGTAGAGATCCAGTTTGGTTCTCGGGGATGTCCATCCAGAGGCATTCTCATGTGGCAATGGGAAGTTCCTTGGCCTGATCATTCGTTGGAAATCCAAAGAAACAATACGAGACTTGTACGGTATTAGTTGTATAACCTGCTATGGAATGTGGCGGTAACCTGCTATTGAACATAGTTAGCTATAGTAGGCATACGATAATGGTCGTATGTTGGCTAAGATTTATATTCTACTTTCGAAATGAATTTCCTACACTATGCACTAATAATAATATAAAATGTTCTTTTTAAATGCGTATCAAGCATCTTTGACTATCATAAATAGAAATCTTCTCCAAGTCTGCGTTTGCATTGTGTGTGTGGCAGGAGGTCTTATGGTAGTCTCATTTTTAAAAGCATTGCGAATTGACTTTAAAAATATTCCTCTATTTTGATTTTAAAGATAAATAAACTGTTTTGAGTTCTCACACCAGTCTCATGACTGACTTGGAGTTTATTGTTTTCCTTCCTAAACTCTGGGTGCCCACCAATTTCCACACGGGCAGTCAAGAGTAAGGTTTATCAGGATATTTTGGATATTCTGGAGTTGCAGGAGGCAAGCTGGATGGCATAGCATATTATTAGTTTATATAGTATTTCTTTTTTTCCACTGCACTGTTTGATGTTTGTTGTTGTTGTATACTCTGATGATATGATGTAATGAAATGTATAATATGTAATAACTGATAGTTCTTTGTTTAAAGATTATTCATTTATCTATTATATGTTGTTCCGCTGCGAATTGTGAGATTCTGTTGTTCTGTTGTTTTCTGTTCCGTCTTATTTTCTTCTAAATTTTCTGTTCTCTTTTCTATTTTCTTTTCTCTCTATTTTCTATCTTCTCTCTTCTTCTCTTTTCTTTTCTTAAATTCTTTTTAAAAACCCATAACATTCCGGTTTTTGACCTTCGAATTCTCGGCAGTCGATAAAGTGAGTATCGATGTTGAATTTTCGAAAGTCGAAAATTTTCGGGTCGTTACAGAATCGCTGGAGATTCTGCTTGTCTAGTCATCTGTTTCCTTTCAGTTTCAGTTGCTCTATTTCAGCTCTGGTATTTATAAACTGCTATGTATTTGAGATTTCTATTGTATATGTTTTTCAAACTGATATTATATATTATGTTTTGAGAGTTTGTTATAGTAGCTTCATGAACTACTACGGTTTTTTAATTTTCGCTGTGAGTTATTATGATATTTCCGTGTTTGCGATTCTGTGATTGTATTTCATTTTCTCCAAATTTTATTACAATGCGGTATTTTGAGCAATTCAAGTCCGGCATGTGTGGATGCGAATGGCTGAAAATATCGAGTTGTTATAGAAAGTGAGTTGAAAATTTATGAATTTAGATTTAATTTAAAGTGAATAAAATTGTAAAGTCGAGGAAATTATTTTACTTTATAAAGTAATTTTAAATTCAAACTATTTTATTTTATATACTATTTGAATATCCAAACTATTTAAGCTTTGTAAGTTATGGTTTTGAAGCTATAAAATTCCAAGTGTTATGCTTTGAAAGGTTAAATTTCAAGCGTTTGGTTTTGAAATATTATAATTTTGGAAGTGCTCTGATTTTAGAAAAGAGATATATTTGAAATAAAAATGATATTATATTGATTTGGGTTTTTATAAAAACAATGTCATATTGATTTGGGTTTTATAAATATAATATCATATTGACTTGGGTTTTGAAAACGGAAATGATATCGTATTTATATGGTTTTGAAATGGAATTATATTCTGATTTTGAAGTACAGTTATTTTAAAATGACTGCGGTGTTATAATAACGTTTGGTTGTTAAAGATACCGGGATCGAAAGTTGTCATAATCTCTGTCAACTACGAAATCCAATTTAACAACCGTGTACGCTGTGGAGATTCCAAAATGAAGTAGGATGGTGGCGGCGTTTCCTTGAGGAAAATACGTGGACCCGACTCCCGTGAGTTGGCATAAGGTGGCTAAAACATGAGCGATTGACGGGCTAAGAAGGTAGCACATTTTATCGGACACATCCCTTCGATATTATACTCTGTCTTTGGATTGATTCGGTAGCCACTTTTGATTTTTGATTGGGGGGTGTGGCTCTAGGTGGGCGGTAGTAGCTGCTACACGCTACCACCTGTCCGGAAGCGTAATTGGTATATCTACCTTGGCATTGCCTAGTTGTGCCGTGTCACCTACCTTATCGCGCTTTGTACGAGTTTAATTTATGTCATACCAATGGAGTATCCTCTGGTAGCCTCCTGATCAAGAGGTATTACGGTACTGTATAGACTATTGGCACAATTACGTGTTAAGGGCTATATTGTTAGGAACTGAGTTGATGATGTTTTGATGACAACAACCTTATATAGTTATTATACTTTACTTTATAAAATATATACTAACATTTCCATATATATATATATATATATAGGAAGTATATGCAGGTATCATCGAAGACTGATCAGCATAAAGACTCAAGCATCAAAATGAAAATTAGAGATTCAAGACTTTAGAGATTCAAGATTCTAGAGAATCAAGATTTCAAGATCTCAAGATAAGTGTCTAGTATTTTGTTAAAACTTCATAATAGCACTCTCATCTTTCTTCTAATTTTATTTTGGGATGGAACCCAATTTCTATCGAAACCAGTGGATTACAAACCCACGACAAGTAGCTTACAAACCTACGACAAGTGGCTTACAAACCCACGAAAATCAAAATCATTTAAACTACTTTGTACAAGTTCTCGAGTCCTATGGAGGAGCTCTGTAGGAAGGTTCTTGCAATTACAGTTTGAATAGATTTTTCAAAATGTTTTTAAATCTGTTTTCAAAATGTTTTAGCTTTCAAAATCATGTTTTCAAAAATGTTTTCAAACCTTGTTTTAGCCTTAAAATATTCCTCTATTCTTATTTTAAAAACTTCTAATTTTAAAACATCAAAACTTATTCTGATTTTAAATATTACTTATACAATTGACGGTCTATCTCAATTATATATATATATATATATATATATTTAAAATAATGTTTTATATTCATTCTCTATCTCAAAATATTGTTTAAACACTTTACTTTGCTTCAGAGAAGTTTCAACTTGTTTTAAATTCAATTGTCTTTACAAAACAACATCTCTATAATTTTAAACTATGGGATGTCGACATAAGGGGATACCCCATGTCGACATGGTGACAGTTGGATTCAAAATTCAATTTTCAAAAGAAGTGTCCATTCGTTCGAAAACCTTTCGCCAATGGTTATGACTGTTGTGCATCTATATAAAGACTTCCAAAATGAATTTTTTTAATAACTACTCTCTTATTTTCTTCACTCTTTCTTCTCCACCATTCCATATCCATAAAATTTCATATTTTCAAGATCGTGCCATCATTCTGCCAAATTCTCAATAGGAAATCATTTAGATACTCTCTCTATTTGATTCTCCATCATTCTACTAAAGATCAAAGTGCTATTCAGAGTTATATGATTAATTTGTATTCAAAAAGTCCATAGAGTCTATCCATTCAAAAGGATTGTTATTAAGAAGTATTAGGGTGATCTTGTGTCCCGTAAATCAAGAGAGTTTACCCCAGACTCGGAGATAGGAGGGTTCCTCAAGGCCTTAGAAATTGAGGGTTGTAATTTGGATATTGGCTTATAAAAATCTGTACAAGGATATTGCCTTGATGCAGGACTGGATGTAGGAGGATTCCGAACCAGTATAAAATCCGGTGTGTTCTTTCCTTTTACTTGCTTTACTTTACTATTTGCATTTGTTATATGTTCTGTGATCATTCTGTGTTAGAATTCTGTTTAGATTCGTGTTGAAAGTTTTAGTTTAGTCATATAGTTCATATATTCTTTAAAACACTATTCACCCCCCTCTAGTGTTATTTCTGCCTTAAGATCCTTAATCCGCATCCCTAACAATTGGTATCAGAGCATTGGTTTTCATTGTTTTCATAATCTGAAACTTGAAAAGTATAAAAATGGCATTTTCGGAAAATTGTGTTAAAACTGTTTTGAATCTATGCATTTCATCAAAGTATCATAAGTCTTCATATAGTTATTTTGAAAAATCAAGTTGTCTACCGAATTGGTGTGTTATGCAGGGACAGACATGTTATATGGCTTTTGACGAATCAACACCCAATGGACAAACTGTGCAAATTGAGAAAGATAAATGGATACTTGATAGTGGTTGTTCGAGGCACATGACTGGAAATCCCGAGATACTCAAGGACATTACTTATCAAGATGGTGGATTAGTCAATTTTGGTGACAATTCTATAGGATATGTGGTTGGCGTCGGCAATGTCGGTAACTCTAAAACTTTTCTTATTTCTGATGTTTTATTAGTTAGGAACTTAAAACATAATCTGCTTAGTATAAGTCAACTTTGTGATAAAGGTTTTAAAATTAAATTTGGAAAAGATAAATGTCACATTGAAGATGATAAGTCTAATATAATTTTTGAAGGTATTAGGAAGAAAAATATTTATATCCTTAGTATGAAAATTTCAAATGATAATCTATGTCTTTTGGCTAATACAAGTGACCCTTGGATTTGGCATAAAAGATTTGGCTATTTGAATTTCAAATTATTATCTAGGATATCAAAACTTGACTTAGTTAGAGGTCTACCCAAGTTAAACTTTAAAGTAGATAGTATTTGTGATGCTTGTCAATTAGGAAAACTTAAGAAAAGTTCATTTAAATTAAAAGATGCTATTTCTACCTCTAGTCCTCTAGAATTACTTCATTTAGATTTATTTGGTCCATCTCAAGTTCAATCAATTAACCATAGTAAATATGTTTTTTTATGGTAGATGATTGTTCAAGATATACTTGGACAATCTTTTTAAAACATAAAAGTGATGCTTTTGAAATATTTAAAAACTTTTCTAAAAGAATTGAAAAACAACATTCTTTCAAAATTAAAACTATTCGAAGTGATCACGGTGGTGAATTTGAAAATGAAAATTTTGAGAATTTCTGTACTCAAAAGGGAATTACTCACAACTTTTCATTTCCAAGAACTCCACAACAAAACGGAGTAGTAGAACGTAAGAATAGAACGATTCAAGAGTGTGCTCGTACAATGCTTTCTGATAGTAATTTACCTAAATATTTTTGGGCTGAAGCAGTTGCTACAGCTTGTTATATATTAAATAGAATTTTAATTAGACAATTAACAAATAAAACTCCATATGAATTACTTTATAATAAGAAACCTATAATTGCTTATTTTAAAGTCTTTAGGAGTAAATGTTTTATACTTAATACAAAAGATAATTTAGATAAATTTGAACCAAAAGCTGATAAAGGATTCTTTATTGGTTATTCTAGTAGAAGCAAAGCATTGAGAGTTTTTAATTTAAAAACTAATACTATTGAAGAAACTATGCATGTATCTTTTGATGAAAGTCTTAAAGATATTGTACAAATAGATGATGAAGAAGATTTTATAAATTTAAATCAATCTAATGAAACTATTAGTGAAATAAATCAACCTAATAAGAGATTTAAAATATCAAAAGATCATCCTATAGAAAAAGTTTTAGGAAATATTGAATCTGTAGTAAGAACTAGAAATCAATTAAGTAGTATGAGTAATGTAGCCTTTATATCAACAATCGAACCTAAAAATCCAAAGGAAGCATCGTCTGATGATTCATGTATTCTTGCTATGCAAGAAGAATTGAATCAATTTACCAGAAATGATGTATGGGAACTTGTTCCTAAACCTGAGGATAAAAGTATAATTGGAACTAAATGGGTTTATAAAAATAAAATGAATGAACTCGGTGAGGTCGTAAGAAATAAAGCTCGTTTAGTCGCGCAAGGTTATTGTCAAGAAGAAGGAATTAACTATGATGAAACCAAGATTAGAAGCTATAAGAATTCTACTTGCTTTCGCTAATTATAATAATTTCAAATTATATCAAATGGATGTTAAAAGTGCTTTTCTAAATGGTTTTGTAAAAGAAGATGTTTATGTTGAACAACCTCCACTTTTTGAAGATAATAAATTTCCAAACCATGTATACAAATTAAAGAAAGTTCTATATGGTCTAAAGCAAGCTCCTAGAGCCTGGTATGAAAGACTAAAATCTTATTTACTTCAATCTGGTTTTGAAATTGGTAAAGTAGATACAACACTTTTTATTAAAAGAAATAATCAAGATGTTCAACTGGTTCAAATATACGTAGATGATATAATCTTTGGATCAACTAATAACATAATGAATAAAGAATTTTCAGACATAATGACTAAAGAATTTGAAATGAGTCACATGGGAGAATCAAGTTTCTTCTTAGGGCTTCAAATTAAACAACTAGAAAATGGAATCTTCATAAGTCAAGAAAAATATGCTAAAGACTTAATCAATAAATTTGGTTTAAGCACCTCTAGTGGGAAACCAACTCCAATGTCAACAAATGTAGGTTTAAGTAAAGAAGATAAATCAAAAGATATTGATCAAACTTTATATAGGGGAATGATTGGTTCGCTACTCTATATAACAGCGGGTCGTCCTGATATTATGCATAGTGTTTGCCTCTGTGCAAGGTACCAATCACAACCTAAAGAAACTCACTTAAAAGCTATTAAAAGAATTTTAAGATATGTAAAATACACTTTAGATTATGGTTTATTTTATTCTAAAAATAATACTTTTGATTTAATATCATATTGTGATGCTGATTATGCTGGTTGTAAATCAGACCGAAAGAGTACAAGTGGAACTTGTCACTTTCTAGGACAATCACTGGTTTCCTGGTTCAGCAAGAAACAAAATACTGTTTCCTTGTCAACAACTGAAGCAGAGTATATATCTGCTGCTCTGGCCTGTTCACAAGTCATATATATGCAATAAACTTTAAAGGATTTTGGAATTAACATAAGTAAATCACCAATATATTATGATAATACTAGTGCAATAAATCTATCTAAAAATCCAACTCATAATGCTAGAACTAAACATATTGATATAAGACATCATTTTCTTAGAGATAATATAACTAAAGAAATAATAACTCTAGATTATATAAATACTGAAAAACAAATTGCTAATATATTAACTAAACCATTAACCGAACAGAATTTTACTAAATTTAGAACAGAATTAGGTATTTGTTCAAAATCTAAAATATAAAATAATATAATATAATAATCAATAAAAATTCAAAATAAAAATTACACTTTTTCTGAAGGACATGTCGACATGCCCCATCTCATGATGTCGACATACCCAACAAAAATTGAAAATTGAATTTCCCTCCAAAGTTAGTTATTTGGTTATTTATCTATTTATTTCGTTTTCTCTCCTCTTTCTTCACTATATTCTCTGTAAATAACTTCTGAAACAATAAAATAATGGCCTCCTCTTCTACTAACGAACCCACTTCACCCACATCTCCTCATTCTGGTCCATTTCAACAAACTACGCACGCTCGAGTGATCAAATTGCAAGAGAAGATGAAAGATATCCTTCAATTGATGACTGAAATTCAAGTAAGTCAACTTAGGATGGCTAGAGAACAACAAAGGCAAGGGAATATTATTAGGAATGTACAAAAATTCCTTATGGATAACCGTACAAGTCCTATTAATATTGAAGACTCTTCACAAGCCATGGAATCCGAGGAAGAAGAACCTATAGAAGAACCACAAGAAGACCAAGAGGAAGATTAACCTTTACCTCAACCCGAAGTCCCTATGTATACGGACGAGAGCGTTATTTGCGTTGGTGAGATCCTTGTTGATACTAATGGAAACATAATTGAACAACGTGGAAACTTTTGTCTCCACTACCCTAATTGTTCAATTCATAAGTCTCCTATAGTTAAGGATCGCCACTAAAGCGTACCTTCATTTTATTCTTTGTTTTAAATTGTTTTGTTTTTTCGTGTTTATGTATGTTCTTATATATGTTGTAATAACTAAAATGTGTTCACTTATACTCATTGTTTCATGCTTGTTCTATACATATTATTTGTTCATACTAATCATTCTTGAATTCTTAAGTAGTTAATAGTTTTTGTTGACGACAAAGGGGGAGAAAGTTATAAAAATATATGTGCTTGGTGTAAGGGGGAGTCATGGAGTAAGGGGAAGTTGTAGTTTTAAGAAGAAATCACGAAGTAAGGGGGAGTAATGGTCTGGTAAGAATATTTTATAAATAAAGGTTGTCATCATCAAAAAGGGGGAGATTGTTAGGAACTGAGTTGATGATGTTTTGATGACAACAACCTTATATAGTTATTATACTTTACTTTATAAAATATATACTAACATTTCCATATATATATATATGTATGTATGTATGTATGTATATAGGAAGTATATGCAGGTATCATCGAAGACTGATCAGTATAAAGACTCAAGCATCAAAATGAAGATTAGAGATTCAAGATTCAAGAATTTAGAGATTCAAGATTCAAGACTCTAGAGAATCAAGATTTCAAGATCTCAAGATAAGTGTCTAGTATTTTGTTAATACTTCATAATAGCACTCTCATCTTTCTTATAATTTTCTTTTGGGATGGAACCCAATTTCTATTGAAACCAGTGGCTTACAAACCCACGACAAGTAGCTTACAAACCTATGACAAGTGGCTTACAAACCCACGAAAATCAAAATCATTTAAACTACTTTGTACAAGTTCTTGAGTCTTATGGAGGAGCTCTGTACGAAGGTTCTTGCAATTTCAGTTTGAATAGATTTTTCAAAATGTTTTTAAATCTGTTTTCAAAATGTTTTATCTTTCAAAATCATGTTTTCAAAAATGTTTTCAAACTTTGTTTTAGCCTTAAAATATTCCTCTATTCTGATTTTAAAAACTTCTAATTTTAAAACATCAAAACTTATTTTGATTTTAAATATTACTTATATAATTGACGGTCTATATCAATTATATGCATATATTTAAAATAATGTTTTATATTCATTCTCTATCTCAAAATATTGTTTAAACACTTTACTTTGCTTCGGAGAAGTTTCAACTTGTTTTAAATTCAATTGTCTTTACAAAACAACATCTCTATAATTTTGAACTATGGGATGTCGACATAAGGGGATACCCCATGTCGACATGGTGACAGTTGGATTCAAAATTCAATTTTCAAAAGAAGTGTCCATTCGTTCGAAAACCTTTCGCCAATGGTTATGACTGTTGTACATCTATATAAAGACTTCCAAAACGAATTTTTTTAATAACTACTCTCTTATTTTCTTCACTCTTTCTTCTCCACCATTCCATATTCATAAAACTTCATATTTTCAAGATCGTGCCATCATTCTGCCAAATTCTCAATAGGAAATCATTTAGATACTCTCTCTATTTGATTCTCCATCATTCAACTAAAGATCAAAGTGCTATTCAGAGTTACAGGATTAATTTGTATTCAAAAAGTCCATAGAGTCTATCCATTCAAAAGGATTGTTATTAAGAAGTATTAGGGTGATCTTGTGTCCCGTAAATCAAGAGAGTTTACCCCAGACTCGGAGATAGGAGGGTTCCTCTAGGCCTTAGAAATTGAGGGTTGTAATTTGGATATTGGCTTATAAAAATATGTACAAGGATATTGCCTTGGTGCAGGACTGGATGTAGGAGGATTCCGAACCAGTATAAAATCCGGTGTGTTCTTTCCTTTTACTTGCTTTACTTTACTATTTGCATTTGTTATATGTTCTGTGATCATTCTGTGTTAGAATTCTATTTAGATTCGTGTTGAAAGTTTTAATTTAGTCATATAGTTCATATATTCTTTAAAACGCTATTCACCCCCCCTCTAGTGTTATTTCTACCTTAAGATCCGTAATCTGCATCCCTAACATATATGGGTAACCCCTTAACGCTATTTAAAAGTAAGTTTATTTTACTATTAGACACTATTATAATAGCGAAATATTACTACATAGTAAATAGTTTAACGGATCCTTAGGATATGTGAATCCCAAGCATCTCTTAAGTTATTGCACTCACGTTGACACTGGATAGGAGATGTCCAATCCCGTAAACATCTCTAACGAAGTTTCACTCATATTATTTATTGTTGATTTAACTTACATAAGATCTTTTAGTTCTGACTCGAGTGTTTTATCTTTTCAATTCGCTCGGGTCAGCCTGAGCATTTCAGGATTTGAAGACCCTATTATTGGAGGTCGAAGATGTATTATTAGTATGTACTATATTGTTCCACTACATCACATTATTCCGCTCCTTCATTTATTATTCTTTGGTATGTGTAACTCTGATATGTATTGTATAAGTAAAATCGAATATTTTGTAAAATAGCTTCATGAGCTATATATTTGATTATTATATTTTATCATTCCACTGCAAGATTCTATTTTGTTTTTTTCTTTCTCTGCTTTTTCTTATTTACCCCATAACAATCCGCCCTACTATGTGGTTTAAGTCTGACGTGTGTGGTTTATCGTCAATTTAAAACGTACAAAAAGGCGGGACGTTACACGTACGACAATAAAAATAAAAAATGCTAGGGTTTATAATAAGATATTTATAGGCAAAGCTGAAAATAGAATGAATGAACAAGATTTGATTATAACGTTGAACGGTAAATGACCTGAAAAGCCCATTCCGTCTTCAGATTGAAAAGTGGTAATCCCATATATCAAAATAGATGTTTTTGATAATTTTAAACTCAATGGAACAGGTTTCAAGTCCTAATTCCACCGTATGGAGAAATTATATTAAAATTAGCTTATTTCAAATTGATTTCAATTAAACCGATTTCTTGGCGTCTCGAGCCCGTACGATCAAACAACAAGTCCGATCGCTATGAAACTTGAAGTCCAACAATAATTCACCATTACGAATCCGATGAAACTAGTTTTGTCTGAGACAGTTTCCAAAATGGCTACTTTCACATTAATTAAATAAATTATATTAAATTAATTAACTCACTTTTCAATTTAATGTTTATAAACTAGAAATTTTTTATCATTTTTGAACCCTTATATATTTATAATAACCAATAGAAAATTATTATATCAATTTAGTGTTAATTATTTCAAAAAATATAGTGTTCAAATGTCAGCTACAATTAGTCCAATTAATTTCAAATTAATTCCAATAAATTTGATTTTATTTGATTCTAAATTTAATATTCAATCAATCATTACTCAACTAACATAGTTAACATTATTTTGTATTTCATTATGTTAATATCCTCCAATTTCCATCTTTTATTTGTATTAATTACCATATTTCAACTACATTGAATTTGTCAATTTCAGGCATTATATAAAATTTAAAATCCCAAATTGATTTATTTATCTTGATTTCACTATTTTATAAAATCAATTATTACATTATGAATATAATTAACAATCTTGTTTATTTTATTACATTCACAATTTGCAATCATTGTCTTAATCTCATAAATATAACATTAAATTTAATTTAATTCTGATTGCTTTCCCATTTCAATTTAATAGACTAATTAAACAGGTAATACATAATAATTGTTACCCTTTAATTTTTAATCCCACTTGTAAGGGTTTTTAATTTATAATCAACCATTATAATTACTTACATAATATTGATTCTACTCAATTACCATTTATTATATTATTTCATTAATTAATTCCATAATTAGATTTGTTTACTTATATTCAATTTATAATAATGTATAATCTTTACATTATTTCGTTTATTGGAATTTCATACAAATTGTTAATAATTGCCTTAATTTACATTGTTACATCTCATTTTAGTATTGATTTAATTATAAAATTACAAATTTTATTCCCTCAATATTAAATAAAAAAAATCTTATTAAATTAACATCTTTAATTATCGAAAATTACAGGTCATTACATATATCATAATTAACAGTTTAAAAATATAATATATACAACAGTTTACAGTGTCATATGTCATAAGTAAACAATTGCAGAAAATAGTATATCATATTAAATAATCAAATAGCTTAATAATTCAAATTTAATAGCATACTCCTATCGTCATTTCATTTGAATTTAATTTACTTAATATAAGAACGTTAACCTTGAGTGATTGCTCACTTTTCAAGACTAGAGAAATAGATAAGAACATGATGCGACAATCCAAGCACAAATTCCAAAGCATGACACGATGAATACGAATTCGATAAACAAAGCAAGGATGGAATAACATGAAATTGATGAAAACAAATCAAAATATCTTGATATAAACGGAAACAAAATATGTATCATATTTTCTCAAAATCAATATTTATTTTAAAATACATACTTAAATAACACACACATACATATATATACATATTATCTAAGAAAAATCCATCTTTAACTTTAAACACATAATAAAATAAATCAATATATATATATATATACACACACACATACTATATATATATTTTCTAAAATCCAAACGTAACATATTATACATACTGTTCATAGAACAGAACACAAAATAATATAATATATAATACTTCTCTATATAAGCTCTCTTATATAATATATACTGTAAAAATATACATACTGTAAACATATACAATACTTCTTTTATAATTTAATACATACTGCAAACATATATATAATATATACCTTATGTTAAAAATCTTGGTTATCAATCCTGAATTTAGAACGTACAAAGAAATATCTAGTAACATCATGACGTACATTCGTTCGGCTGTCAGAGGGGAGCGGTCATTGGAGATAGCTAAAGCACATGGATGAGGTAGCGGATCATATGGAGTGGGAGCCGGTGGTAACTCGTCTCGACGGTGGGAGGAGAGATGAGTTCAAGGCGGAGGAGGTCAGTGATGGCCTGCTTGATCGGTGGAGCATTTGGGTTTGAGGGGGGAAGGAAAGTGGGCGGGGGGTTTTGGTGGGATGGCAGCTGTGGACGAGGTTGCAGACGATCAAAGATGGGCTTGATGGTGGGAGGAACAAGGAGATGGAGGGGGCGGTGAATGGTGGTGGGTTGTGAGCTAGGCTGCTAGGTTCGAAGAGGGTCGGCCGAGGCGATCTGAGTTTTTTGGGTGCATAGCGGTCAACAATTACGGGAGGGGAGGAGGACAGGCGCTGGGAGGCTTGCGTGGGAATACGACAATAGGTGAATGAAGGTTGGTGATTGTAACGACCCGCTATTTTGGACCATTCAAATCGACAATAAAACCGTACATGTCCGACTTGAATAACTCAAAATACCGAATTGTTAATAAAATTTGGCAAAACTTAAAATATACAGTAAATAAATCAATCATAGATCACTTACACAGAGTAATACAATGCAGCGGAATTGATAAAGAATAGTAGTTCATGAAGCTACTATATACCTCAGAGTTAGAAATAAAATACAACCGAATAGTTCAAATGCCATGAAGTCTCCAATGCAACAGATGGCTTCTCTGAACCAATCGACTGGATGACTGAAGGGATAGCTAGCTGGATCTTCAAGCAAAGCTCCAACTTCGAAGATGAGTCTCAAATGTTGTATCTCTCAGTCTGACCCGAGCGTAAAGCAAAACACAAAACACTCGAGTCAGGATTAACATTCTTATATCTATAAATCTAACTCAAGTGAAATATCAACTGAAATATAATTAACTTAGAGGATGTTTGGGATAACCATCCTCTAAGGGTCCATGGAACTATCTAAAAGATAGAAATATACACTATAACACCGTATTCTTTTCAACTTAATTTATACTTCAAAACCAAATATCATTTTCACTTCAAATATCTCTGTACTTCCCAAATAGTATTTTTAAATATTAAATAATTTGTACAGTAAAGAAATTTCAATTCCCTCAACTTAACAAATCGTTTAACATCAACCCGACCACCCCATTTAAATCTATTTCAATCTCAATTTATTAATTTAAATTCAACTCAATTTCTAAAATAACCACTTCAATTTTATCGATCTCAAATTCGGATTTGAAATCACAAAATACCCTTTATGTTCAATATATTTCAACACTTTAAGTATTCAACGTTTCAAACTAACTTTTTAATCAATTTAGTTTCTAAATAATAAATTCAACTATACTGATTTCAAATACATATCCGAATCTCAAAATAAACCATTTAAATCCCAATATAGTTCAAAGCTTTAATATTTAATTAAATGTTCAATTTAATAGTTCCATATAGATCTCGATTTAACCTCATTATTATCTAGTCTTAAAATAATCCCTCATTAGATACAATATCATTTAAGTAACCTTAAATTACATTTTACTCAGTATTTTCTTTAATTTATTTAAACGTGAAATATTCATTAAATCACTTAAATAAAAATCCAGTTACAAAATCATACCCTTAAATTTCCCATTCAAAAGTTTCAAATTGATTTAATTGAATAAATCCTTATTTAAATACCATTTAGATAAACCCACATTTATCTCCCAATCTTAGTAAATTGCAGAATACTTTTGGAATAAAATTTACATAAATATTTAGCATAATTTATGTATTAAATCAAATTTTGAATAAATTAAATATTATTAAATCTATATATCACTACCCTTTATATATATAAAAAATTAAGGATTAACATTTAATAAGACCATATATTTCTTTCCAAAACAATGAATTAAATTTCAAAATATTTATATATATGGACCAACGATGTCTGTATATATTTCTTATCATATGGTCAAGTGTTACGGATATTTATCATTTCAACCCGTACACTAAATGTATACGGGTGGATAACATTTCAACCCGTAATCCCAATTCAATTAAATGAAAATCGCTTGGGTTTATCATTTCAACCCATAACGATTTTCTCCTATTCTAAAGTCTGTTCGGGTATGTATCATTTCAACCCATAGTGATTTCTATACTAACAGGAAACTTGCAGAGTGATAACAGATATGTAAATAATAATAACAACATGCATATATCATCAAAATAAATATATAAACAATAGGATATGGTGTCATATCCCATAAGTGAATAGTTACAGATAATAGCATATATAACAATTTAAATAACTACAGCCTCATATTTCAATTGTCGTCTCAATTGAAATCAAATTTAGTAAATAAAAGAACGTTAATCGTGGGTGATTTCTCACCTTTCGAGGACAGAGAAAAAGAAGTGAGTTATGAAATCCAGATCCGAATTCCAAAACAAATCTAGATGGACACGGTTCAATGATCAAAGCTGATAATAGGAATAGACGAATTCAAATCAGAATTGGATCAAGGAAGATAAATAGGATAAGTGAGCTTATATACAACTAGCCAACATATGCAGACACAGTTTATAAAATATGCAACAAAATATGAATGCCTCGGTTAATATATATACATAGGTGTGCAAACCGACTATATTAATATAACCATATATATACTATATAACATTTCCTCTACCAATTTGTATATGACTATACATATGACTATACTTGAAATCAAAATACACATCCCTTAAAAAAATCCAACGTATATTAGTCAGTGCAAACAACCTTAAGGCTGACATGAAATAAACTTTTGAAAGCATATACTGTTGAAATTATAAAATATTGATATAACTTATACTGTAAAACTACCATAGAAAATTTATATATATACCTACATTTGAATATAACTTATGTAAATTGTTGAAAATAAAATAAAATATAGTACGGTAGACTCTAAAATACTAAAACAATCATAAAAATATATATATTATAAATTGACCTATCAAACTTGTACCCACCAATTTTATATAATATATATACCAAAACAGTAACGAAAATTGAAATACTATATTTTATATATCTAACATATGAAAGCTAATAAAATAACATATTTTATTATAGTTGAAACTGTTATAACCAAATAAATAAAACATATAAAAATACGTATATTAATAGAAGGCTGCCAAACTTATACCATATATACCGTAAGCTATCAATAGTAAAATAAAACGCGTATATATATATATATATATATTTAACTTATCAACTAGTTAGTAAAACATACGTATATAAAAGCCGTACGATAACTATATGCTAACAAAAGTCAAAAACTATATACCGTAAAATCTTAAAATAATATACATAATACAGTATAAATATATACTAACCTTTATATATGAACATAAGTTAAATATTTATATACACGTTTATAAATATAACAATTATCATATATATACTATTATGAAATATATTATTATTTTTAAAGTTCAACTGTTAGGGAATTCAAAATCCCCATAGTTGTAGTAAACATATAAAACAAAACTTATGCACAATCTATACTGTTCTTAATATATAAAATAGACTTATATCAAATAAAATGCATACTTACTTTTATAAACCAGAGAGGAAATGTTTTGCCAACTAATGCATGCGGCCATGGGGAGGAGGCAGGCCAAGGAAATGAGAGCTCATGCTCAGGTTTGGAAGAAATAAGAAAAGATGGAGGGGAGATGAGAACTGGCGATTTTTAAAGGAAGAATGCATGCGTGATTCAAGCAACATGACATGGCGAAGGGCATTCTTCCAGCAACAGAGAAAATGCTAGTTTCTTAAATATAAAGGTAGGTCTGTATCTAATATGTGAACGTGCTATATGACTTTATATAACATTTACAAAGCTCTCTCCTCTTTTAATATTAATTTGAGGGCAACGAATAGCCTACAGAGAGAAAAGAAGATGCAATCTATGTTATACTATATATATATATATATATATATATATATACACGGAAACGAAGAGGTAAAAGAGGGAAGAGAAAGAGGCGTATAAATGAATGGTAAATAAATTTAGATTTCAAATGAAATAAATGGAACAACAGAGATTAAAGTATGGATGTAAATCCTAGAATAATAAAAAGCAACGGTTATATATTGATTAAGAAAAATAATTAAAACAATTAATGTCTTAAATGGGGCAGCATGTTTCAAATTTTTGAAATGCAAAAGAAACGTACACTATAAATATAAAGTTTTCAAAAGCAAAATGTGACAACCCTGTATTTTTTTTATATATTTTAATTATTTTGATTTAAAAAAAAACTTATTTTACTTATTTTAAATGATTAAATTTTATTACTTAAATATAAATCTTGATTTTATATGAAATTATAATTCCAAACTTGTGTAATTTGAATATGTTCCTGAAATGTTGATTTTGGTCAAAATAGTCAAACTTTGACTTTTGACTTAAAATTTTAAAAGTTTAAAATTATAAATTTTATCTTTTATTATGAAATTACATAAAATTCTAAGAACACCACTTTTCGTTTCGTTGAAAACGGAGTTAAAATGTAAAAGTTATGTACATTTCAATTTCTAGTATAATTTGTTTTATTGTGCAATTTTGCCTATTTTAAATTTTATAAATCATATTTTTCTTCCTTATATTTCTTTTAATATGGGTAGATATGTTAATTTATGTATATTTTCATCTCTAAATATTTTAAAAATAATAATAGGATTTTTCTAAAATTTACTATGATGATTTCCTATTTTTAAAAGGCTGTTTCCTTTTTCTGCTATTTTCTTCGTCTAAACTATATTTTAATTAAAATTTATTTATTTATTTTGTGAATTCATTTTATTTTGTGTTCTTATCTTTATTTATAAATATTTTTAAGTACATAAAAAATTTTCCAAGTTCATTGCACTTATTTTTCATATTTTCAGGACTAGTTGTAAATTTTGCTGTTTTATTTAATTAAACTATATATAATTAATAATTTATTTATTTATTATTGTTTATTTACTAAATTTTCGTATTTTTATCTGGATTTATATATATATTTAAGTTATTTAAAATTAAAAAGAATTTAGTGGAAATTTGAAAGGTTTTGTGACTCTTTAGTTGCTTAAGTCTCTTTGTTTTCCCACCTTTTCATTTTCTAACTCTTGCATTCAATTGAGGCCAACCATATCTCATTTCTTTCAGCTGATCACATATCATTTGCACGTAAACAAATGTCCTCCTTCATCTCCTAAAAACTCACGGCACTTCAAAGAATAATATGGCTTCCATTCTCCTCTCATCTTCTTCCTTTTTCCATTTGTTTGCCTTGATTTTTGCCCTGCTTCTTCATGCTTTGCTCAGCCTAACCTCTCCACCATCAGCTCCACCATCTCCTCCACCATCTACAGCAGCTCCTCCTCCCCCTCCTCTGACATTAACCAAGTTTTGCCCATCCATTGAGGTTAGCATCACAAACTTTGCACCAAACCCCTTGAAATTGCCTAGCCTAGCCGTATACTCCACTATCTCCATCATATCTTGCCTTGGCCACCTCCTATTGTTCCACCACCACCACGATACAACCTTTGACCCTCCACCTACCCACTGTCCAGACCTAAACCAGATCAGGCCGTGGCCTCCCCATGTTGAAAACTCGACAAAAATTGCAAGCAAACCCTTAAAACTAGCCTAGCCGAGCCTTAATGCCAATATCCTTTCACATACTCCTCTTGGCCACCCCTAGAACCACCACCACCAGCAACCACATGACCTTTGGGTGCTGTTATACCATCACTCTCCACTGTCTAGATCTGGAGTAAGTATAGCCAGCCCAAGTGTGCCATAGGTCGAGCCAAATATGGACCAAAATCCTTGTTTATGCCTTGTAGTCATAGTTTCATGTACACATACCTTTGCACCATCATCAAATCCATGATACGCTGACCTGTTGCATCCAAACCTGATCCAAAACCATTCCATTACAGTGCTTTTCCAGTCCATAGCTGAAGCATACAAAGGTGAATGCAAGTGCAAAAGTTCTAGCTTTGAATTGTGTACTTATTCCTAGCATTGTTTTGTAATATCTTGGTTTATAATTCATGTTTGTTATTGTTTGTTTGATTTGTATTCAAGGGAATTAATCCTTGGCTCCTCCATTCGTATCTGTGTCGTGTTTTTGTGCTTGTGTAGATTCCGTTCGTGAAATTCATTGTTGTGTCTCCAGCTCAAACCGGTGAGTTATTCTCACCAGACAATCTGTACCTATATAACCGATAAACCGACACCATTTGAATCTGTAAATGTATTGCATCATGTTATAACTGCTATATTATGATCATATGATGTTTACACCTGTTATTACACCTGTTATATAACTTGTTACTGTTTATTATGCTATTCTGTTTATTTATATCAGTTTATTGCACTGCAAGTTCCCTTTTGATTAGAATCACTATGGGTTGAAATGATATATACCCGAACGGACTTTGGAATAAGGGAAAATTGTTATGGGCTGAAATGATAGGCCTGAATGATTTTCAAATCATTTATTTAACTTGGGATTGCGGGTTTGAAATGATAAAACCCGGATTTTTCTTTTTAAACTGCGGATTGAAATGATACATATCCGTATCACTTTACCTAGCGTAGAAAATTATATATAGACCCGTAGTTAATATGTGTTTTCCTAAAATCTTTAAAGTTATTTTAGAAATGTAAATATTATATTATTTTGATTTAAATATAATTAAAAAGGATTTTTTAAAATATTATTGATTTTATGAATAATTGTAAGTGAATTGAATTAATGGAAAAGTTAGAAATTTTGAACGTAAGTTATTTTGGAAAAATTGATTTAATTATAATTGGAAATTTAATTGAATATGAATTTATGATAATTTGAATATAAATTGAATTTAAAGTGATTTTATATCATATTAATGATTTTTAATAAAGCTGAAATGTGAAATGAATGAATATTTTAAGTTGAAATTTTGAAATATAACTAAAACTGGAAATTTATGAAATTGACTTGAAAGGGAAATTTTAGTTAAGTAAATAAAAATAAAAATAAGTTATATTTGAGAATTTTAACATAAATGTTAAGTTGAAATTTAATGTAGTGAATCTAAAATTGAACATTGCATTTTGATAAGTGAATTATTATTAAAACTTGATTTTTGAATGGAAATTTAACTTTATAAAATCATGAATTTGAGGAAAATTAAATGATGTTTATAAATGTGAAATGTATGATTTTATAAGTTAAAAAATGTTTTAAATAAAATATAATTGGTTGAGAAATTTTATTGAATATTTGAAGTTAATTTACTGCATTTTTGAAATTCTATTAATTACAATGTGAATGATATTACAGCATTGTAAATGCTGTAGTTGACGATAATGAACTAAAAAGCTAAATTGAACTAAAAGCTATTATAGAAATTTTTTGTAAGTGCTATAATTTTTGAATTTAACTAAGTTTATTTGAAATTTAAGTAAACCCTATTACAACATTTTAAAATGTTGTCTTTTGTTAAAGTGAACTGTTTTGAATGTATTTTTCCATAGCATTTTCTAAATGCCACGAAAAGTGAATCTTTACTGTTTTAATAAACTTAAGTGAATAAATGAACATTGAAAGTTGAAAATTTTGGAAGTTTAATAATTTAATTATTAAACATAATAACTTCATTTTAGTGATTAAAAATGATTTTTGGAATATAAACTGTTTTGAAATATGAATTGAAATGGTATTTTAAATTGAATAAAATGAATAATGATATTGAAATGAATGTGGTTGTGAAAAGAGATGATATTTTGATATATTAAATGATTGAAATGTGGTTTCGAAAAGATATGATATATTGAAATGATTTGAAATGAAGTTTTGAAAGATATGATATTTTGGTATATATTAAATGATTCGAAGATGAAGTTTTGAAAGATATGATATTCTGGTATATATTAAATGATTCGAAGATGAAGTTTTGAAAGTTATGATATTTTGAAATTAAGACGATTTGAAAATGAAGTTTGAAAGATGTGATGTTTATGTATTAAAAATGATTTGAAATGACTTGATAATTATTTTGATAAATATTGAATTTGGAAGATATGATGTTTATGTATTAAAAATGATTTGAAATGACTTGATAATTATTTTGATAAATATTGAATTTGGAAGATGTGATGTTTATGTATTAAAAATGATTTGAAATGACTTGATAATTACTTTGATAAATATTTGAATTGAAAGATATGGTATGATGATATATTGAAATGGTTTGGAAATGATTTAATCTTTATTTTGATAAAGATTTGGGTTGAAATGATATTTTATTTTGAAGTATAAAATATGTTTTAATGTTATAACTACGGGTTATAATAACGATTGGTTGTTAAAGAGACCGGGATCGGATATTGTCTTATAGCCGGCCAATACCGAAAACCATTTTAACAACTGTGTACGCGGTGGAGATTCCAGAATGAAGTAGGATGGTGGCGACGTTCTCGAGGTATATTACGTGGACCCAACTCCCGTGAGTTGGCATATATGACTAAAACAGGAGCTATACCGGGCTACACAAAGGGTCGCACCCTTTCATCGAGCATGCTCCATCGGAAACCATTCTATTACTTTTGTGGTTCGATTCGGTGGCGCCACATTTGATTCGGGGGTATTGTTCGAGGTGGGCGGAAGCTGCTGGCTTGCCGTCACCACCGGTCCGGGAGTGCAAACGGTGTATCCACCCTGGCATTGCCTCGCGTGCCGTGTCATATCCTTATATCGAGCCCACTACGATTTTGGTTTTAAAGATCCGACAGCGTTAAGGTTCACCATCCCCTTAACGCTATTTTCTATATGATTATACTTTACTGATTAGACACTATTGTATATAGCGCAATATACTACATAGTAAATAGTTTAACGGATCCTTAGAGGATGGGCGGTCCCAAGCATCTTCTAAGTTACTTGTACCTTTACTACAGTTCACTTGAGTTGGTTTACATTGTATAAGTATGTATGTCCTGACTCGAGTGTTTGTATTTTTATTTACGCTCGGGTCAGCCTGAGTTATTCACAGATTTGGATTTCCACTTTCTGGAGATTGGAATCGCTGGAGATTATCTACTTGTCATGTTTATCTTTTGAAACCTGTTGTTCCTTTCAGCGCTTGTATTAGTTGACTTCTACGAAGTGAGACTTCTTTTGTACCTTATTTCCTCTATTGTATTTTATGTAACTCTGATATTTTTATATAGTAGCTTCATGAACTACTATTTCTTTTGCTTCCGCTGCACTATTATTACTCTGTGTCTGTGATTCTATGATTTTTATTTACTGTATATTCTGAGATTTGCCAAATTTTTATTTACAACGCGGTATTTTGAGCAATTTAATTCCGGCATGAGTGTCTACCTATACACTTATAATGGATGCGAATGGTTGAAAATACCATGGTTGTTACACAAAAGAAACGTAAAGCTGTCCATTAATTCATCAAAACGTTATTTAAGTAATAAATTGAAATGAAAAAAAAGTAATTGTAACGGTCAATAGTTGATTTAGCTATACACTTAAAGCAATAAATTTTTGTTTGTTTGTACAACACATAATGAGTTTTGAAAGTCAAGGATATAAAAATGGATAAAAGGAAAGAAATCAGGAAATTTTTGTGAGCAATAGCTTTCCAAGGAAAGGTAGGCTTACATTATTTATACATGCTGAGATGATTAGGCACGTTCAAAAATTTTGAAGCAAAGAAGGAATTGGAAATAAATATAAAGTGAAAGAAATTTGAAAAGTCCGTAGCTATGATTTAGCCAAAATTTATTAAAGCCATTTACTAGGAAGGTTGGAACCGAAATAATAGGGAGAGGAAGGCACATTAAATTTGATGACAATGTTGTGTTTGGATCTATAAGCAAGTGGTTTATATATTATTGGCCTTATGAAAGCGAGGGAAGGAACGGATGCTACTAGCTTGATGATTTGAGATTCTTTCAAGCGTTAAAAACAAAAATAAAGAGAGACCAGAATAAACGCACCACCATAAATATAAATATACGCTTCAATTGCAAAAGAAACGTATGGAGAAAATTATGGGTAGTGGGAAAGGTAAAGTCAGTGCACGAAACTACAAGGAATAATAAAAGCAAGGTCGATGATCTCAAATTTATTAATGGTTACGAATGGAAAAGTCTACCTGGATTGGAAAAGTATTAAGGAATAGAAATCTTTAACGGTAGTAAAAAGAAACCGTTACGCACTGATTCAGAAATCAATTAAAGCAATTAATAGCTTGAATTGGACAGCACGTTTTCTCAATTAAATAAACTTCCATAAAATTATTTGAAAATTTACAATCTTCTATATTTAAATATACGTATTCTAAATATATAAACATTTTATTTAAAAATTCAATTATTATAAGATTTCACAAATATTCAATTAAATACGTTATAGAATCAACTAAAATCGTTAAAATTTTCCGGGTCGCTACACTCTCCCCCACTCAAAACTTTTCGTCCCCGAAAAGGAAGAAGGTAGGAGAATAAAACAACCAGAAAAAAAAATAGATTGAAAGCCCAGATAAACAATAAATTTTAAAACTATATAAATTTCATTTAAAATATTTATTCGAAAATTTCATTTGAAATTAAATTTTCTTTAATATTTAATACTTCTCAAACTCCTTTGCAAACAATTATTTACATTATTACTTCTATTTACAAAGACTATTGAAAATATTAAATCCAAAATTTATGAAAATTTTAATTTATCTCAAGATACCTTTCAAATATTATCAATAAATTAATAATCATTTTCTTTAAAGATGTTTTATTTAATTTATAACTTCAAAAATATTTATAACACTAAAATTTTATATAAAACAATGTAGTATACAAATAAGCAATATTTAAAAGATTTATTCAAAAAGGAAAGGAAGGTAGATTCCGAAAATGGAATATAGGTGAAAAATGAAGCTGAGCAGATGAGGTAGATTCAAAAGAATAGAATCGGGCACGAATAATTTATTTCAAACCATAAGAATTTTAATTTCAAATATTAATACAAAATTTCTTTGTTGGGAAAAATACTTTTATAATAAATACCTTTATAATAATACGTTTATATCGAAATAAATCTTTCTTTCGAAAATATTTTTATAACTCGATGTTTTAACAAGTTTATCCTCGTTCGTGCAGACTCTGGCCATGCGTTGATCAGGCGCAAAGCTAGAATTCTTCAAGTACTTAGTAGACCTGTTTCAACACCCAATGAAAATACTTGAAAAACCTTTTTAAAAACAGATATGGAAAGTACAATCCAAACAAACAACCAAACCAAAACCTTTGTCCGACCATGGTTCGCAGATACACTATGGTTACGCCTGGGTCTCTCAGGAAACAATCCATATCCGTAAGCTTTCTCAGCCCTGCGAGTTACGCCATGATGACTAGTAGAGTGCAGGATACACAATGGTTACGCCTGGATCCCCCAGGAAATAATCCGTACCCCTAGGCAAGACTCAGCCAGGCACTTGCGCTACTATTCGCGACCTACACAGATTGCAGGATACACAATGGTTACGCCTGGATCCCCCAGGAAACAATCCATACCCGTAGACTCAGCCAGGCAGTTGCGCTATGCACTCACGAGAGAAAAAAAAACCATGGGTTACGCCACGGTGGGAAACACTCGAGTATCACATCCGGAAAACCGAAAATCATAGAGAATAATATCGATAGAATGAATGCACGATGTGGCCACAAAGCGGATATCAAGCAGAAGGCACTTTCCATATCTTTACTTCGAAAATATATATCATATAGTACCTTTTCAAATACTTTCAAATATCATACTTATATAAAATCCATATATATATATAAGATTCTATTTTCAAATCAAATACTTTCCAAATCAATAGTATATCAAATCATACTTATATAGACTTCGATTTATAAAAAAAATTCTCTTTCCAAATTGAGTACCTTTCAAATCAATAGATTTCAAATCACTTCATACTTATACAAATCCATTTTATATAAGTTCGACCACTCCCAAATCAAGTGCTTAACAATATAAGGTTCTCAATTTCAAATCATTTCAATATCAATTCAGTTTCAAAATCATATAGGATTTCACCAAATTTTCTTCCAAATTAAGTATCTAAATTTCAAAGTTCCCAAAATAATAGGTTTAGAAAATTATCCCAGTTTCCAAATTAAAATAATTCAAGTCAAACAAATTCATTTCCAAAATCACCATGTAAGTACTGGTTTTTAATTTCAATTTAATTTCAAAACCAAATATTTTCTCAAAATCAATTATACTCAAAATGGTTTCCAAATTTATAATCATCACTTTAAAACTTTTAAACTATCTATTTCTATTAGAAATATCCAATTTACCTTTCTGAAAACCATTATTTGAAATTAATGTTTTTTCTAAAACATTTCAAAACTAAATTCCATATTAGTATAATTAAAAATAGTCATATTCACTTACTTAACAAAAGGTTTCAAACTTACTTAAGTCATACTCTTCAAAACTAAACTTATATGCTTTATCAAAAAAATTATACTTTTTGAAATTTCTTAGTTTAAAACTTTTAAACCTTGATTTGGAAGTGCTCGAACCTTCAAAATACTCGATGAAATCAAATTTCAAATCTAAGAGTTGGAAATCAATTTTTTTTTTATATAGAGTTATTACTAGTCAAATTGAAAACTCGAGGATTGAACACCGGTCTCACTTTAAATTGTTTCAAATATATACATATATCTTTCGAAAATATCAAATTATACTTCGGAATTTGAAATTAAAAACGGTTTTACAAAATCACTCGCATAGCGAAGCTATTAAAGTGGCCTCTCCCCCACTCTGAAACTCGAAAATCAATGTCGATGATGCGTGCACTCATCACCGAAATTATTCTCCAGCGACATAAGTGAGTTCTGGACTTCTATTTTCTTGAAAACTTCTTTGAAATCTCTTCAAAATTATTGGAATTCATTTGAACCCATTTGAAACATTTCTTATTCGAAAAAATACTTTTAAATCGTATTATTTTTATATATTTTCCCAAAATCTGAAAACCAATTTCAAAATATCGGAATTCAATTCTCGAATTTCAAATTTAACCCTTCAGTTATAAATCCTGTTTATATAAATCACTTTCTTATAAATTTTCAAAATTTCTAATCCTTTCAAAACTTTTATATATAGAATAACATTTCTTATTCGTTTTATATATAGGTATATAATCCTTATCGAAAACATTTTCACTTTTATATATAGAATAAAATCATAGTTATCAAAATAATAATTTCGTATAAAACAATTTTAAAATACAACAAACCCGATTTTCAAAGGATGATTCAAGAATGGATTTCAAAACAAAGATAGAGATTTAATTTAGAGGAACTCTAATCAATAGAATCCTGATTCGAAGATAGGCTCAAACAAGGTTGAGAAAATCAAATTACAAAATAGAAGATGGATATACTTCTATAAATCTCGGGCGACCTTAACCGGGTCAACCGTGACTTCAGGAATATAATTGATGCGGAATTCTAAAGCAAATCGACATTCGATTGCCAGAGATAGAATTCGGCATACCAAGATATAGCAGCATCGTAAACCGAGGATACAGAAATCTCCGGTGAATCAATGCCAATTGTAAAGGAGTTTTCACCCCCTTTACAATTCATTCCGTGGAGTTATGGGATACTCCAGAATCAAACGAATATAAATAGGGAGAGACAAGAATGAATTTCGGAACCGAGGGACATTCCAAAATTCAAAGGAAATCAAGTCAAAAAGAAGGGATTCAACTCGAACGAAAGTGATTCTGTAAATGAATTTACCATATATGCTAGGTTTTGCCTAGAGCCAAAGCTCTGATACCAACTGTAATGACCCGCTATTTTGGACCATTCAAATCGACAATAAAACCGTACATGTCCGACTTGAATAATTCAAAATACCGAATTGTTAATAAAATTTGGCAAAACTTAAAATATACAGTAAATAAATCAATCATAGATCACTTACACAGAGTAATACAATGCAGCAGAATAGATAAAGAATAGTAGTTCATGAAGCTACTATATACCTCAGAGTTAGAAATAAAATACAACCGAATAGTTCAAATGCCATGAAGTCTCCAATGCAACAGATGGCTTCTCTGAACCAATCAACTGGATGACTGAAGGGATAGATAGCTGGATCTTCAAGCAAAGCTCGAACTTCGAAGATGAGTCTCAAATGATGTATCTCTCAGTCTGACCCGAGCGTAAAGCAAAACACAAAACACTCGAGTCAGGATTAACACTCTTATATCTATAAATCAAACTCAAGTGAAATATCAACTGAAATATAATTAACTTAGAGGATGTTTGGGATAACCATCCTCTAAGGGTCCATGGAACTATCTAAAAGATAGAAATATACACTATAACACCGTAGTCTTTTCAACTTAATTTATACTTCAAAACCAAATATCATTTTCACTTCAAATATCTCTATACTTCCCAAATAGTATTTTTATATATTAAATAATTTGTACAGTAAAGAAATTTCAATTCCCTCAACTTAACAAATCGTTTAACATCAACCCGACCACCCCATTTAAATCTATTTCAATCTCAATTTATTAATTTAAATTCAACTCAATTTCTAAAATAACCACTTCAATTTTATCGATCTCAAATTCGGATTTGAAATCACAAAATACCCTTTATGTTCAATATATTTCAAAACTTTAAGTATTCAACGTTTCAAACTAACTTTTTAATCAATTTAGTTTCTAAATAATAAATTCAACTATACTGATTTCAAATACATATCCGAATCTCAAAATAAACCATTTAAATCCCAATATAGTTCAAAGCTTTAATATTTAATTAAATGTTCAATTTAATAGTTCCATATAGATCTCGATTTAACCTCATTATTATCTAGTCTTAAAATAATCCCTCATTAGATACAATATCATTTAAGTAACCTTAAATTACATTTTACTCAATATTTTCTTTAATTTATTTAAACGTGAAATATTCATTAAATCACTTAAATAAAAATCCAGTTACAAAATCATACCCTTAAATTTCCCATTCAAAATTTTTAAATTGATTTAATTGAATAAATCCTTAATTAAATACCATTTAGATAAACCCACATTTATCTCCCAATCTTAGTAAATTGCAGAATACTTTTGGAATAAAATTTACATAAATATTTAGCATAATTCATGTATTAAATCAAATTTTGACTAAATTAAATATTATTAAATCTATATATCATTACGCTTTATATATAAAAAATTTTTAAGGATTAACATTTAATAAGACCATATATTTCTTTCCAAAACAATGAATTAAATTTCAAAATATTTATATATATGGACCAACGATGTTTGTATATATTTCTTATCATATGGTCAAGTGTTATGGATATTTATCATTTCAATCCGTACACTAAATGTATATGGGTGGATAGCATTTCAACCCGTAATCCCAATTGAATTAAATGAAAATCGCTTGGGTTTATCATTTCAACCCATAACGATATTCTCCTATTCTAAAGTCTGTTCGGGTATGTATCATTTCAACCCATAGTGATTTCTATACTAACAGGGAACTTGCAGAGTGATAACAGATATGTAAATAATAATAACAACAGGCATATATCATCAAAATAAATATATAAACAATAGGATATGGTGTCATATCCCATAAGTGAATAGTTACAGATAATAGCATATATAACAATTTAAATAACTACAGCCTCATATTTCAATTGTCGTCTCAATTGAAATCAAATTTAGTAAATAAAAGAACGTTAATCGTGAGTGATTTCTCAACTTTCGAGGCCAGAGAAAAAGAAGTGAGTTATGAAATCCAGATCCGAATTCCAAAACAAAGCTAGATGGACACGGTTCAATGATCAAAGCTGATAATAGGAATAGACGAATTCAAATCAGAATTGGATCAAGGAAGATAAATAGGATAAGTGATCTTATACACAACTAGCCAACATATGCAGACATAGTTTATAAAATATGCAACAAAATATGAATGCCTCGGTTAATATATATACATAGGTGTGCAGACCGACTATATTAATATAACCATATATATACTATATAACATTTCCTCTACCAATTTTTATATGACTATACATATGACTATACTTGAAATCAAAATACACATCCCTTAAAAAAATCCAACGTATATCAGTCAGTGCAAACAACCTTAAGGCTGACATGAAATAAACTTTTGAAAGCATATATTGTTGAAATTATAAAATATTGATATAACTTATACAGTAAACCTACCATAGAAAATTTATATATATACCTACATTTAAATATAACTTATGTAAATTGTTGAAAATAAAATAAAATATAGTACGGTAGACTCTAAAATACTAAAACAATCATAAAAATATATATATTATAAATTGACCTATCAAACATGTACCCACCAATTTTATATAATATATATACCAAAACAGTAACGAAAATTGAAATACTATATTTTATATATCTAACATATGAAAGCTAATAAAATAACATATTTTATTATAGTTGAAACTGTTATAACCAAATATATAAAACATATAAAAATACGTATATTAATAGAAGGCTGCCAAACTTATACCATATATACCGTAAGCTAACAATAGTAAAATAAATCGCGTATATATATATATATATATTTAACTTATCAACTAGTTAGTAAAACATACGTATCTAAAAGCCGTACGATAACTATATGCTAACAAAAGTCAAAAACTATATACCGTAAAATCTTAAAATAATATACATAATACAGTATAAATATATACTAACCTTTATATATGAACATAAGTTAAATATTTATATACACGTTTATAAATATAACAATTATCATATATATACTATTATGAAATATATTATTATTTTTAAAGATCAACTGTTAGGGAATTCAAAATCCCCATAGTTGCAGTAAACATATAAAACAAAACTTATGCACAATCTATACTGTTATTAATATATAAAATAGACTTATATCAAACAAAATGCGTACTTACTTTTAAAAACCAGAGAGGAAATGTTTTGCTAACTAATGCATGCGGCCATGGGGAGGAGGCAGGCCAAGGAAAAGAGAGAGCACATGCTCAGGTTTGGAAGAAATAAGAAAAGATGGAGGGGAGATGAGAACAGGCGATTTTTAAAGGAAGAATGCATGTGTGATTCAAGTAACATGCCATGGCAAAGGGCATTCTTCAGGCAACAGAGAAAATGCTAGTTTCTTAAATATAAAGGTAGGTCTGTATCTGATATGTGAACGTGCTATATGACTTTATATAGTATTTACAAAGCTCTCTCCTCTTTTAATATTAATTTGAGGCCAACGAATAGCCTACAGAGAGAAAAGAAGATGCAATCTATGTTATACTATATATATATATATATATATATATACATATATTCCTAGAAACACAGAAACGAAGAGGTAAAAGAGGGAAGAGAAAGAGGCGTATAAATGAATGGTAAATAAATTTAGATTTCAAATGAAATAAATGGAACAGCAGAGAATAAAGTATGGATGTAAATCCTAGAATAATAAAAAGCAACGGTTATATATTGATTAAGAAAAATAATTAAAACAATTAATGGCTTAAATGGGGCAGCATGTTTCAAATTTTTGAAATGCAAAAGAAACGTACACTATAAATATAAAGTTTTCAAAAGCAAAAGAACCGTAAAGCTGTCCATTAATTCATCAAAACGTTATTTAAGTAATAAATTGAAATGAAAAAAAAAAGTAATTGTAACGGTCAATAGTTGATTTAGCTATACACTTAAAGCAATAAATTTTTGTTTGTTTGTACAACACATAATGAGTTTTGAAAGTCAAGGATATAAAAATGTATAAAAGGAAAGAAATCAGGAAATTTTTGTGAGCAATAGCTTTCCAAGGAAAGGTAGGCTTACATTATATATACATGCTGAGATGATTAGGCACGTTCAAAAATTTTGAAGCAACGAAGGAATTGGAAATAAATATAAAATGAAAGAAATTTGAAAAGTCTGTAACTATGATTTAGCCAAAATTTATTAAAGCCATTTACTAGGAAGGTTGGAACCGAAATAATAGGGAGAGGAAGGCACATTAAATTTGATGACAAAGTTGTGTTTGGATCTATAAGCAAGTGGTTTATATATTATAGGCCTTATGAAAGCGAGGGAAGGAACGGATGCTACTAGCTTGATGATTTGAGATTCTTTCAAGCGTTAAAAACAAAAATAAAGAGAGACCAGAATAAACGCACCACCATAAATATAAATATACGCTTCAATTGCAAAAGAAACGTATAGAGAAAATTATGGGTAGTGGGAAAGGTAAAGTCATTGCACGAAAATACAAGGAATAATAAAAGCAAGGTCGATGATCTCAAATTTATTAATGGTTACGAATGGAAAAGTCTACCTGGATTGGAAAAGTATTAAGCAATAGAAATCTTTAACGGTAGTAAAAAGAAACCGTTACGCACTGATTCAGAAATCAATTAAAGCAATTAATAGCTTGAATTGGATATCACGTTTTCTCAATTAAATAAACTTCCATAAAATTATTTGAAAATTTACAATCTGCTATATTTAAATATACGTATTCTAAATATATAAACATTTTATTTAAAAATTCAATTATTATAAGATTTCACAAATATTCAATTAAATACGTTATAGAATCAATTAAAATTGTTAAAAATTTTCGGGTCGTTACAGTGATGGAAACAAGGCCGTGGAGGAAAGTGGCAGGAAAAAGGAGGCGAAGGGCGGTCGAGGTGGAGACATGCCGTGTGAAATGGGAGATCGGTCGATTGGTTAGGGAAGTAGTGTATCACCATTTTGAATGAATATATATATATATATATATGTCTATGTATATATGTATATATCTGTGTGTGTGTGTGTGTGAAGGAAAACATGAACGCTTCTCAAAATGGAAGATCGGGCAAAAGTGGTTGATCAGTATCTCAAAATGGGAAAAAAGATTGCATGTAAATTCCAGAAACAAAGAAAGCAAACAGATTAAATATATTTATTTATTTATTTCCTTTTTTGTTTAATGTTTTATAATGGAAAAGAGAAAGGTAAGGGACAGATAGAAAATGAACAAACCAACATACTATAAATTGAAATAGGTAATAGCGACAGCTACAACATTTCTTTTTGAAAAATTATTAAAAGCAAATGGCTACAGGTTTCAAATGAAAAGTCAAAGAACCAACATAGCTAAAAACGGGTATCGATATGGCTAACAGTTTCGCAGACTTTGCCGCGTACCAGACACCGAAATGAACAAATCAATATATTGGAGAGATCAACATGACGAGACGAACAGAATGGTACATAGTTATCAGCGATACGATCATCCTGTCAAAATTCGATATTCGCTGCCAAACTGCTGCTAAAATGCCGAAAATAATATAAACGGAGCTAGAGCAATCCAAATTTGGTGAAACGAAATATGACGTCTCATTTAGAAAATGGTTTACATTTTTATGATATAAAAATATTTAGGTTGTAAAAATATTTTATTTCCATCAAAATTTAAACTGATTTAAATATAAATTGAATTACACAACAAAATAAACTTCCATATTTTCTGATGAAAATATGACAATTGCTATGTCTAAATAAACGTATACCAAATATCGAATTTTCATTGCTAAATTTTATTGTTATACATTCAAGATAAATTCAATTAATTACGTTATAAAAATCGTTAAAAATTTATGGGTCGTTATACTCTCCCCACTCAAAACTTTTCGTCGATGAAAAGGAACGAGATAGAAGAGTAGAAGTATACGAAGGAAAGATAGATTCGAATTACATACTATCAGGTACAAGAATAAATTTTAGAACCCTATAAATTTCATTTTTGGGCATCTTATTACTTATATTTGATATTGTATATTATTCAATTTCATGTTCTCATTACATTCAAACTTATTCCAGGTAAGTTTTATTTATATTTCTTAGCGTAATCGAACATTATACGAATTAACCTTATATTTAAAATATTTCTATTAAGCAAAAATTTAGTTTGAATAATTTATTTCTTATGTTTTCTCTTATACAACCTTCAATTACATATTCTCATAACATTTTTTTTTTGAATATTTCAAGTAAGTTATATATTTTGGAATCCAATAAGAATTATACAAACAAATTTTATCCTATTTTAACGTTTCAAGTTGTTTCAATTCCATTTCTCATTTACTCACTCCAATTATTCAAAATTTTGCTTTATTCAAATAATTGAAACTATCACTTAACATAGAACTTAAGAGTTAAATTCTCGGTTCCACTTCAAACCATTTCGAAATAATTATATACATGGATATATATATATATGTGTGTATATATATATCAAGTCATACTCAATATATTCAAATCGAATCCATTTCTAAAACAATAGCGTTGCAAAGATACTAAGTGGTCTTCCACTTTGAGACTCAAAAATGAATGTCGATGATGCTGCAGTCATCACCAAAATTATTTTCCAGCGACAAAGAGGAGAGTACTAACTTCTTTTAAAAATTCCATTGGAAACAATTTCTTTCAAAATTACTTTCAAATAATATTTTTTTTCAAAACTTTGAAAACCAAATTTCGAAAAGCATCGATAATTTAATTCTTAAATCCTTAATTTAAAATCATTTCACTTTCAAAGTCATATTTAGAAGCCATGTTTATACAATTTCAACTCCTATTAACATATAGCAATAGTTAGTGGTTTAGGAATGTTTGTAAATGATAATATAGTATTATCATTTATAACAACTAATTCATTTAACCATCTAATTTCCAAAAATTGTACTTTTATGTAAATAAAATATAGTCATACAAGTAACGACCCAATTTTTCGACGCTCGAAACTCGACATTGACACGTCCACTGTATCCCATGCCGTATAGTCGAATGCCGAAAAATTGAACCGTTAGGGTTTAAGAAGAAAAAGATAGAAGAAGAAAGTGAAACAATAAAAGAATCCCACATTTCGTAGCGGAACAACATATAATAGATAAATGAATAATCTTTAAAACACGGAACCATATCTGTTATTACAACACAACATCAGAGTTTACAACGATACCATTCAACACTAGGCATTTACAACAACTAATCCATATTAAAACTGAACTTGTAGCTATCCCAACGCATCGGATAATACATATCATAATGATACGTCTTGCTATCCAGCTTGTCTTCTGATCTCCACAGCAACTTTTTGACTTCGCTCCAGAATAATGATAACCTGAATCTAGGCTGCCCATGTGAAAATTTATAGGCATCCAGAGCTTAGTAATGGAACAATAAACTCCAGGTCAGCCATGGGACTAGTGTGTGATCTTAAAAATAGTTATCTTCATAAAGAAAATAAAAGGAAATCCGCTATGCTTTTGGAAAATGAAACTACCATAAGGCCTCCGCCACACACATAATGCAAACGCAGAATTGGAGGAGATTTCTCTTTATGATAGTCAAATATGCTTGATATGCAAAATCCTTTTTAATATTATCATTAGTGCGTAGTGTGGAAAATATTTCGAAAATATAATATTAATCTTAGCCGGCATTGTGACGACCCGCTATTTTGGACTATTCGCATCCGCACATGTCGGACTTGAATAATTCAAAATACCAAATTGTTAATTTAAATTTGGCAAAACTGAACATATACAGTAAATAAATAATCACAGAACATAGATACAGTGTAATAAATGCAGCGGAAACAAAAGATAGTAGTTCATGAAGCTACTATATACATAACAGAGTTAAATAAGGTACAACAGATGTCTCGAATACAATAGTCAAATACAATATCATAATACATCACTGGAATCAACTGAATATTTGAAAGCTGGATAGATAGATGGATCTCCAAGCGAAGCTCCAACTCCAAAGGTGAGTCTCGAATACTGGTACACTCAGTCTGACCCGAGCGTAAAGCAAAACATAAAACACTCGAGTCAGGATTAACATTCTTATATCAATAAATCCAACTCAAGTGAAATAACAACTGAAATACAAGTAACTCAAAGGATGTGGGAATACCATCCTCTAAGGATCCGTTAAACTATCTATTATGTAGTAATATACGCTAAATAGATAATGTCTATCAGTAATATAAAATATCAAAATAGTATTAAGGCGTTACCATTATCCCCCTTAACACATTTTATATAAATGTCATAGTCTATGCAGCACTGTAAACTCCACCGTAAACTAGTGGGCTATCAGGGAGTACTCCATAAATATAACACTAAACAAATTCGTAGTGGTCGCGTATATAGGGATACAAGTATGACAAGGCACATGAGGCAATACCCAAGGTAGTGAAACTACCGTTTGTCTGATCCGGACTGGTGAAAACGCATCGCCGCAACGATCGCAACACCGCGAAACAATACTCCCAAAATTCGAGGGTGCACCAATCAATAACAAGTAAAGAGTAGTTTAAGAAGAAGTGTGTTCGCTCGAGGTAGCTAACCTCATTTGGCCCGGCACGGCTCCTGTTTTAGTCATTTCCAATTTGACACAAGTGTCAAGGCTATCCATTATCATTCTCTTTCTTCAGTCATCACGTACATCATTCCAGCCACTTCATTCTGGATCACACTTCGCGCATAGCTATTAAAGTTGTTTTCGGTTTAGACAGAGAGTATGTCCATAACCGATTCTGATCTCTTTAATAACTTTCGATATTATTACACCGATTGGTCATTTAACAATTTTCAAAACCAAATCAAACTTAATTTCAATTAGAATTTGTATATAAACATTTCATTTGTCTTCCTAAATCAATTTCCATAACTTACGTTAAACTTCCAAATTACCACTTCAAAATCTTATAATTTAGATTCAATTTTTTTATTTATTCAAAGAATTCAAATATTGATTCAAGTTTGTACATATGTTTCATTCCGAAATCATTTAATTTAATTTAGTTTATCATTCAAATCAATTTAAATTCATTGATCGATTTCGTTCAACAATCATTCAAATTAAGTAAATTTATCATTCAAATAATTTCAATCGAATTTCCAATTCATTAAACCAATTACTTAAGTTCAACTCCATTATATCAAAACTTACAAATGGCGTTAAATTAAATTCGGCCAATCAAATTCTTTACATTTCAAGTCTTACATTTATGTTAATAAATCACATTTTATTTCTTGTTAAAGAAATCCAATTTCATTTATTATTTACTTGCTTTAAATAAATTATCAAAACTTAATTAATAAAGAAACTCAATTTCATTTATTAAAGAAGTACAATTTTTCTTAATAAGAAGTTCAATTTCTCTTATCAAAGAATTCAATTTTATTTAATTATTAAATAATTATATCTTATTAAATTATTCAAAAATTTCAAACTTAATTATTAAAAATTTCAAAACTTAATAATTTCAAACTTAATTATTAAATAATTTGAAATTTAATTATCAAATAATTTCAAACTTAATTCAATGAATAATTCCAAATTTTATTGTCAAATAATTTATTTTAAAACAACGTTCTTTCAACAACTACTATGTTAATATTTTGTTTCAGATTTTTAAATATTAACATTTCCTTTTTCATTAAATTCGAACTACAACTTCCTTTGAAATCTTATTATTTATTTAAATAAAATCTTTAGTTTTAATTTAAATCAAATTATTGGCCAATTGGGTTTTTATATTTAATTCTCTATCCTAAGTCAAAGTTTTATTTGGGTATTTATCATTTCAGCCTGATTCAATTCAATTCAAAATCAAAGCATAGCAAAGGGAATTTGTAGTGTGATAACTGGGTTGTTGTCAAAGTAAATAAACAAGTAATAGCAACCATCAATAACAATTCAATAATTCATTCAAATAATCCCGAAATAATCGTATTAATTTACATTGTTGTTTGTGCAAATTAATAAATTATTTCTAGATTCTACACTATTATTTCATGTAGATTAAAGATTATTGCACTAATATTCATACGGTTCTTCACTTGTCATTCCTTACTCAATTTAATACTACATCAATTTATACAATATCCATTCAATGGTTCAAAGTGTGCTTAACCAAATTCTACGTGTAAATTAATTTAACAATTAAAAGGGGTCATGTTTAACTAATCAAATTTCAACATATAAATCCATTTAAGTTTGTTAACTATCCTATATCAAATTCAATTTACATATAAATTATCACTTTAACATTACAATTTAACGTCCAATGTAATCGTCAAATAATCAATCAATTATTAACCAAACTGGATATCGTTGTATAAATAACAGATAATGGTGTCAGATGTCACAGGTGAACTGATACAGATAATAACATACATATAACAGTGTAAATAACTAACAATCGCATATTTCAATTGTCGTTTCAATTGAAATCAAAATTAATAAATACAAGAACATTAATCGTGAGTGATTGCTCACCTTTCAAGGCTAGAGAAGATAGACGATGAATGAGCTACGAAATCCAGGCATGAATCTCAAAACAGGGCAAGATTGAACTCGAATCGACGAACAAAACTGATAATAAAGAATTAACGAAATCAAATCAGAACCGAATCGATGGTGACACGTGATATAAGTGCACATATATGACTATATGTAACGACCCGCTATTTTGGACCATTCAAATTCGACAATAAAACCGTACATGTTCGACTTGAATAATTCAAAATACCGAATTGTTAATAAAAATTTGGCAAAACTTAAAATATACAGTAAATAAATCAATCATAGATCACTTACACAGAGTAATACAATGCAGCAGAATAGATAAAGAATAGTAGTTTATGAAGCTACTATATACATTGGAGATAGAAATAAATACAATTGAATATCTTAGATATAGTGAAGTCTCCAGTATGCGCAGATGACTTCTCTGAACAAATCAACAGGATGACTGAAAGGATAGATAGCTGGATCTTCAAGCAAGGCTCCAACTTCGAAGATGAGTCTCAAATGCTGTATCACTCAGTCTGACCCGAGCGTAAAGCAAAACACAAAACACTCGAGTCAGGATTAACATTCTTATATCTATAAATCTAACTCAAGTGAAATATCAACTGAAATATAATTAACTCAAAGAATGTTTGGAATAACCATCCTCTAAGGGTCCATGGAACTATCTACAGGGTAGAAATATACACTATAACACCGTGGTTCTTTCATCTTAATTTATACTTCAAAACCAAAACATTATTTTCACTCCAAATTTCTCTATATTTTCCAAATAGTGTTTATATATATTAAATAATTTATACAGTAAAGTATTTTCAATTCCCTCAACTTAACAAATCGTTTCAACATTAACCCAACCTTCCCATTCAAATTAAATTCAAATCCCAATTTATCAATCTCAAATTCAAATTTGAAATCACAAAATACCCCCTTTATATTCCAATATATTTCAAACTTTAAGTATTCAACGTTTCAAACTAATTTTTATTCAATTTAGCTTCTAAATAATAAATTCAAATTTAGTTCAACCTAAATTTATATTTTAATTCAGTTTAGTTTCTAAATAACAAATTCAACTATATTTATTTCAAATACAGATCTAAATCTCGAAATCTCCATTTAAATTCCAATATAGCTCAAAGCTTTAATATTTACAAGTTCAATTCAAGTCGATTTAATTAAATAAATCCTTATTTAAATACCATTTTTAATAAACCCAAATGTACCTCCCAATCCTATTTTTTCAATTTATTACGAGAAAGATCTATTTGAAATATAGATTTCCATAGATACTCAACTATATTATATGTATTAAATCAATCTAATTTAAATCAAATATTACGACTAAATCTATATATAAAATTTCCATTTATATAATATCTTAAGAATCAAAATTTATTAAACCGTATATTTCTTTCCAAAATTATAGAAATAATTTCAAAATATTTATATGGACCAACGGTGTCTGTATATATATTTCCTACCATATAGTCAAGTGCTACGGATATTTATCATTTCAATCCGTACACTAAATATATTCGGGTGGATATCATTTCAACCCGAAATCCAAAATTTTAAATTAAATCAAAAATCGCTTGGGTCTATCATTTCAACCCGTAACGAAATTATCCTATTCTAAAGTCCGTTCGGGTATGTATCTTTTCAACCCATAGTGATTTCTATACTAATAGGGAACTTGCAGAGTGATAACAGATATGAAAATAATAATAACAACAAGCATATATCATCAAAATAAATATAAACAATAAGATATGGTATCATATCCCATAAGTGAACAGTTACCGATAAAAGCATATATAACAATTTAAATCTAACAGCAGCATATTTCAATTGTCATTTCAATTGAAATTAAATTTAATAAATAAAAGAACGTTAATCGTGAGTGATTGCTCACCTTTCGAGGCTAGAGATATATGATGATGAAATAAGCTACGAAATCCAAAGCAACGCTGGATGGACAAGATTTGATGCAGAAAATAGGCACGACGGACAAGGCTGATAATGGGAAATCGATGAGAATGAATCGAATCAATTTTGATATTACAGAAAAAAATATAAATTATTATGATATTAATTCTCCCAAAACCAATTTTCAAATTAAAAATGTATATTTAAAATCTATATATACCTATATGTAATTTAAACATAATTCGTCCAAAAAAAAAACCATTGTATTATATTTTATAGTCAATAATTATTATAAAAACAATATAACCACTTATTGTAATATATATTACTTAAAAAAAAACCCATGAAAGCAACCTATATATGTTCATAATAAAAATGTATATATAGAAATTCCAAATGCATAGCCTATATTCGGTTATATATATATATATATATATATATATATATATATATTACGTAAGTCTGAAACAAACACCTAAACGCATATATATGTCTCGAGATTTATAAACAACAAAATACTTATAATGACACATGCACTCATATACTTATATAGACTGTGAACAAGTATACATACTATGCCGTATAAAATCCAACACTAAAAAAAGTAAACTCACACTGAAAACATTTTAGTCAATTATTAAATATATATATTAACTAGCGTATAAAACTAACGTATCCTGTAACTTTATAATATATAAGCTATATCAGATATGAAACTATCATTATATCAGATATATAAATAGTTAAACATTTTATACAAAACTATCATAACTTTATTAAATTAAACATACATTACACACTTACACAAATAGACCGTAAACTGTAAAACTTCACCCATTTTAAAGTGGTAACAATACGCTTGCTAAAAATATAACCCACATAGCTCGTACTTCCCTATAAAACTATATAAATATTTGTAAGCTAACCATTAATATAGTCTAATTCACAATATGCATACCTTTATAACTTTAAATCAAATGTGTATATATATACTTATAAACAGTTATTCACAAAATACATAGCTTTAAACATATCATATATTTAAATACATATACAATCGACTGATAAGATGAGTATGCTTTACGTTTTATATATGTACTAACTTTTTATATAATATTTATATATACACTTATCAAATTTTATAACATGCGAACAAAATTTTATATTATATAGAATCTGAAAACTGCAAACATTTCATACTTGGAACCATACTATATTTATAAGATGTATATATGATATCTTAAATCAAAAAAAAAAACTTACTTTGCTATAATACATACAATATTACTGCATAGATATACATTACTGACATATATTAAACTATATATTAACTAATATATAACCTTCAAACTTTTAAAATTGAATACCAACGTGACACATAAAGTATAAAACAATCAAGTTATCAAATCTCTATACATAGTATAATATCATACACACTATGAACGAAAAAAAAAAGAAAAAAAAAAAGAATACTGTTATGAACTCATATATATAATACCATATGATACATAACTAACATGAATTTAAAATCATGTAGGACAGATCACATATTCCAAATACAGATTTATAGAAAATATACAATAACACATATATATTATAAATATATGCTAACCTATTACTCAAAGATAACGTGTGGCATGATTGTTGATGGTGAAGGCTCTGAGGATGGCTGAGCATGCAGGCGATGACAACACGTGTAGAGAGATATGTGCATGAGAGAAGGAGAGAAAAACGCGGAGGGAGAGGGATGAGTTGGATGTGGTGGGTGACGAAGCGATGGGAGGTGGAAGCACGGTAAAAGAAGGGAGAAAATAGGTGGATCTGTAGAAAGAAAAATGGAAGAAGGAGGAGGAAGAAAACTTAAAATGAGGAATGAGATTGGAAGTGACAGCAGTTTGCAATATGAAAGAAACGAAGTCAAACAAGGTTATAAAGGCAAAATAAATAAAGAAAAGAACCGTTGCATACGAAACGTATACAATAAATATGAATTGATTTGAATAGTAATGGTCAAATTCAGCTGAAAAGATTAAAGCGAATAAATACGGAGCATTGGTTATGGTAAAGTAACGCACAAAATTAGGGGAATAACAAAGGAAAGGACTGGTCAAAATAAATGAATGTAAACGTGCAACGAATATAAAAATCTATATAATTGAACCGATGGAAACGAAGGAAGCAAATAAAAGAAAGGGAACGAAGGAAAAAAAATGAGCTGTGTCCCGAGCATAAATAAAAGTGGTAACGTATGAGAGGAATGAGAAAAACAAACGGGCACAATTTGAAATCAATGCAATAAAACGGCCAAAAGCTGATTTTTAGGAAAATTATTAAAGAAATATTCCTTGGGCTGCGCGTTTGAGATCCGAAAAGGCATGGAAATCAAAAAGTTATAATTTAGATTGGAATGAAAACGTACAGGAAATAATAAAGGAAAAAAAAAATAAATGCGAAATAATCATATAGCATTTATTACGTTTCAAACTTTTGACATGGCATGGGATGGAAACAGCTGTACGCTAATTGAGAAGCTATTAAAGCAATTTATTATTAGTGGCATGTTATACGTTTTTATATTTATTTATTTCCTAGATCTCAATTCATATCTGATTATACTATGCAGATTTATCTTTATTATTAAACGTTCAAAAAGAATAAAACGTATACAAATTTTCTTGATTTTCGAAACAAAATTAACGGCTAAAAGATGATGAAGGGACAAAATATAAGAAAGGGAAAGAGATGAATGCGTACAATTATTTATAAGAAAAGAGAGAGAAAAGAAAAACCCACAATTAAAATGAATGAATGAACGCTGAAAGTCAGTCAGGAATATAGAAGGTACAATATGAAATAATGGTAATCACAACTACTTTTTTTAATGCAGACCTTAAATCAACCCTTAAAACATATACTTCATATATGTAGTTAAATATAGTATATACTTCTCTTCTTCTTTGGTTCATATGATATATGAAACCCTTAACTATCGTATTTATAGCTGACGACATATGTATAGATATACTAAATATGCACTAAAATAAACTGGAAATGGTGACACAAAAACCCAAAATCAAATATATATATATATTTAACATGACTAGAAATCAAACTTCAGTAAAACTATATACTAGTATCAAGACTAACATATATATATAGCTATTATAACACATATAAATTAAATAAAACTTGGTATAAATACGCTTTACTATATATACACTTCAAATAGACCATCATACATATACAGTGGTTTTCCAAAATAACTATATATGGAACGTACTCAACATACTAAAAATTTACACACCTTGCTGAAAAGCAAAAGGAGACCGTAAATTTATTACCCACGCTATTGATATTTATACCCAATAGAAATGAACTATGCTACCAAATTTACATCAAACTTAACTTATATTATAGTATAAATAATAGTTTATAAAGTTTTTGTACTAGATCTTATAGGTATAACCACAACCAAACTTTAAAATATATGTACACAGCTCGTACTACAAATCATTAATATACATAACATATTTTCTTTTTTTTTCAAAATTTTATTATTAATAATTTCTCAAAATCCAATTCAATACGTTAAATACCAATTAAAAATTGCTAAAATTTTATGGGTCGTTACACTCTCCCCCACTCAAAACTTTTCGTCCCCGAAAAGGAATAAAGTAGGAGAATAGAAACAACCAGATGAAAAATTTAGACTTTGAAAAACAAATTAAAAAAATTTATTTAAAACCATATACTTTTTCTTTTGTTATTATTTAAATTGATTAATATTTAATAGATTACTCATTTTATCAAATCCATTCAATTAATTATGAGATCAATTATTTATAAAACACTAATTTTTCTCTCTTATTAAACCAGGTAGAATATAAATAAACAATGTTTTAAAGGATATATTCAAAAGAAGGAAAGAAGGAAAGAAGATAGATTCGGAAAAGAGAATATAGTTGAATAAATAAAGCAGGGCAGATAAGGTAGATTCAAAAGAATAGAATCGGGCAAGAATCGTACATTTCAAACCATGAGAGTTTCAATTTCAAATATTAACACAAAATTTCTTTGTTGGAAATACTTTTATAATAAATACCTTTTATATCGAAATAAATCTTTTCTTTCAAAAATATTTTTATAACTCGATGTTTCAACAAGTTTATCCTCGTTCTTGCAGACTCTGGCCATGCGTTGATCAGGCGCAAAGCTAGAATTCTTCAAGTACTTAGTAGACCTGTTTCAACAACCAGTGAAAATACTTGAAAAAAACTTTAAAAACAGATATGGAAAGTACAATCCAAACAAAACAACCAAACCAAAACCTTTGTCCGATCATGGTTCGCAGATACACAATGGTTACGCCTGGGTCCCCCAGGAAACAATCCATATCCGTAAGCTTTCTCAGCCCTGCGAGTTACGCCATGATGACTAGTAGAGTGAAGGATACACAATGGTTACGCATGGATCCCCCAGGAAACAATTCGTACCCCTAGGCAAGACTCAGCCAGGCACTTGCGCTACTATTCGCGACCTACACAGATTGCAGGATACACAATGGTTACGCCTGGATCCCCCAGGAAACAATCCGTACCACTAGGCAAGACTCAGCCAGGCAATTGCGCTGTGCATTCACGAGAGAAAAAAAACCATGGGTTACGCCACGGTGGGAAACACTCGAGTATTACATCCGGAAAACCGAAAATCAGAGAGAATAATATCGATAGAATGAATCCACGATGTGGCCACAAAGCGGATATCAAGCAGAAGGCACTTTCCATATCTTTACTTCGAAAATATATATCATATAGTGCCTTTTCAAATCACTTTCAAATATTGTACTTATATAAAGTCCATATATATAGGATTCCTTTCTCAAATCGAATACTTTCCAAATCAATAGTAGATCAAATCATACTTATATAGATTTCGATTAAATAAAATCTCTTTCCAAATTGAGTACCTTTCAAATCAATAGATTTCAAATCAACCTCATACTTATACAATCCATTTTATATAAGTTCGACCACTCCCAAATCAAGTGCTTAGTAATCTAAGGTTCTCAATTTCAAATTATTTCAATACCAATTCAGTTTCAAAATCATATATGATTTCACCAAATTTTCTTCCAAATTAAATGTCTGAATTTCAAAGTTCCCAAAATAATAGGTGTAGAAAATTATCCCAGTTTCCAAATTAAAATAATTCAAGTCAAACAAATTCATTTCCAAAATCACCATATAAGTACTGGGTTTTTTTTTTCAATTTAATTTTCAAAACCAAATATTTTTCTCAAAATCAATTATATTCAAAATGGTTTCCAAATTTATAATTATCCCTTTAAAACCTTTAAACTATTTACTTCGATTTGAAATATCCAATTTACCTTTTTGAAAACCATTATTTAAAACTAAAATTCTTTCAAAACATTTAAAAACTAAATTCCATATTAGTATAATTAAAATAGCCATATTCTCTTACTTAATAAAAGGTTTAACCTCATACAACAAAACTTGCATACTTTATCAAATATTTTATACCTTTCGAAATATCTTGGTTTTTAAACCTTTAAACCTTGATTTGGAAGTGCTCGAACCTTCAAAATAGTCGGTGAAAATCAATTTCAAATCCAAGAGATGGAAATCAATTTTTATAAATAGAGTTATTCTAAGTCAAATCAAAAACTCGAGGACTGAACACCGGTCTTACTTCAAATTGTTTCAAATATATACACATATCTTTCGAAAATATCAAATTATACTTTGGAATTTGAAATCAAAAACGGTTTTACAAAATCACTCGCATAGCGAAGCTATTAAAGTGGCCTCTCCCCCACTCTGAAACTCGAAAATCAATGTCGATGATGCGTGCACTCATCACCGAAATTATTCTCCAGCGACATAAGTGAGTTCTGGACTTCTATTTTCTTGAAAACTTCTTTGAAATTTCTTCAAAATTATTGAAATTCATTTGAATTCATTTGAAATATTTCTTATTCGGAAAAATACTTTTAAATCGTATTATTTATATATAATTTCCAAAATCTTAAAACCAATTTCAAAATACCGGAATTCAATTCTCGAATTTCAAATTTAACACTTCAATTATAAATCATTTTTATATAAATCAATTTCTTATAATTTTTTCAAAATTTCAAATCCTTTCAAAACCCTTTTTATATAGAATAACATTTCTTATTTGCTTTATATATAGGTATATAATCTCTACCGAAAACATTTTCTTTATATATATAGAATAAAATCATAGTTATCAAAATAATAATTTCGGTATAAACAATTTCTAAAATACAAACAAAACCCGATTTTCAAAGGATGATTTAAGGATGGATTTCAAAACAAAGATAGAGATTTAATTTAAAGGAACTCTAATCAATAGAATCCTGATTCGAAGATAGACTCGATCGAAGATGAGATAATTAAGTTACAAAATAGAAGATGGATATACTTCTATAAATCGCGGGCGACCTTTACCTGTCAACCGTGATTCCAAAATTAGATCGGTGTAGAATTCTGAGGCAATTCGACATTCGATCGTCGGAGATATAGAATTCGGCATAACAAGATATATCAGCATCGTAAACCGAGGATACAGGAATCTTCGGTGAGTCAATGCCAATTGAAAAGGAGTTTTCACCCCCTTTACAAATCATTCAATGGAGTTATGGGATACTCCAGAATCAAACGAATATAAATAGGGAGAGACAGAATGAATTTCGAAACCGAGGGACATTCCAAAACTCAAAGGAAATTGAGTCAAAAAGGAAGAGATTCAACTCGAACGAAAGTGATTCTGTAAATAATTTACCATATATGCTAAGTTTTGCCTAGAGCCAAAGCTCTGATACCAACTGTAACGACCCGCTATTTTGGACCATTCAAATTCGACAATAAAACCGTACATGTCCGACTTGAATAATTCAAAATACCGAATTGTTAATAAAAATTTGGCAAAACTTAAAATATACAGTAAATAAATCAATCATAGATCACTTACACAGAGTAATACAATGCAGCGGAATAGATAAAGAATAGTAGTTTATGAAGCTACTATATACATTGGAGATAGAAATAAATACAATTGAATATCTTAGATATAGTGAAGTCTCCAGTATGCGCAGATGACTTCTCTGAACAAATCAACAGGATGACTGAAAGGATAGATAGCTGGATCTTCAAGCAAGGCTCCAACTTCGAAGATGAGTCTCAAATGCTGTATCACTCAGTCTGACCCGAGCGTAAAGCAAAACACAAAACACTCGAGTCAGGATTAACATTATTATATCTATAAATCTAACTCAAGTGAAATATCAACTGAAATATAATTAACTCAAAGAATGTTTGGAATAACCATCCTCTAAGGGTCCATGGAACTATCTACAGGGTAGAAATATACACTATAACACCGTGGTTCTTTCATCTTAATTTATACTTCAAAACCAAAACATTATTTTCACTCCAAATTTCTCTATATTTTCCAAATAGTGTTTATATATATTAAATAATTTATACAGTAAAGTATTTTCAATTCCCTCAACTTAACAAATCGTTTCAACATTAACCCAACCTTCCCATTCAAATTAAATTCAAATCCCAATTTATCAATCTCAAATTCAAATTTGAAATCACAAAATACCCCCTTTATATTCCAATATATTTCAAACTTTAAGTATTCAACGTTTCAAACTAATTTTTATTCAATTTAGCTTCTAAATAATAAATTCAAATTTAGTTCAACCTAAATTTATATTTTAATTCAGTTTAGTTTCTAAATAACAAATTCAACTATATTTATTTCAAATACAGATCTAAATCTCGAAATCTCCATTTAAATTCCAATATAGCTCAAAGCTTTAATATTTACAAGTTCAATTCAAGTCGATTTAATTAAATAAATCCTTATTTAAATACCATTTTTAATAAACCCAAATGTACCTCCCAATCCTATTTTTTCAATTTATTACGAGAAAGATCTATTTGAAATATAGATTTCCATAGATACTCAACTATATTATATGTATTAAATCAATCTAATTTAAATCAAATATTACGACTAAATCTATATATAAAATTTCCATTTATATAATATCTTAAGAATCAAAATTTATTAAACCGTATATTTCTTTCCAAAATTATAGAAATAATTTCAAAATATTTATATGGACCAACGGTGTCTGTATATATATTTCCTACCATATAGTCAAGTGCTACGGATATTTATCATTTCAATCCGTACACTAAATATATTCGGGTGGATATCATTTCAACCCGAAATCCAAAATTTTAAATTAAATCAAAAATCACTTGGGTCTATCATTTCAACCCGTAACGAAATTATCCTATTCTAAAGTCCGTTCGGGTATGTATCTTTTCAACCCATAGTGATTTCTATACTAATAGGGAACTTGCAGAGTGATAACAGATATGAAAATAATAATAACAACAAGCATATATCATCAAAATAAATATAAACAATAAGATATGGTATCATATCCCATAAGTGAACAGTTACCGATAAAAGCATATATAACAATTTAAATCTAACAGCAGCATATTTCAATTGTCATTTCAATTGAAATTAAATTTAATAAATAAAAGAACGTTAATCGTGAGTGATTGCTCACCTTTCGAGGCTAGAGATATATGATGATGAAATAAGCTACGAAATCCAAAGCAACGCTGGATGGACAAGATTTGATGCAGAAAATAGGCACGACGGACAAGGCTGATAATGGGAAATCGATGAGAATGAATCGAATCAATTTTGATATTACAGAAAAAAATATAAATTATTATGATATTAATTCTCCCAAAACCAATTTTCAAATTAAAAATGTATATTTAAAATCTATATATACCTATATGTAATTTAAACATAATTCGTCCAAAAAAAAACCATTGTATTATATTTTATAGTCAATAATTATTATAAAAACAATATAACCACTTATTGTAATATATATTACTTAAAAAAAAAACCCATGAAAGCAACCTATATATGTTCATAATAAAAATGTATATATAGAAATTCCAAATGCATAGCCTATATTCGGTTATATATATATATATATATATATATATATATATATATATATATATATTACGTAAGTCTGAAACAAACACCTAAACGCATATATATGTCTCGAGATTTATAAACAACAAAATACTTATAATGACACATGCACTCATATACTTATATAGACTGTGAACAAGTATACATACTATGCCGTATAAAATCCAACACTAAAAAAAGTAAACTCACACTGAAAACATTTTAGTCAATTATTAAATATATATATTAACTAGCGTATAAAACTAACGTATCCTGTAACTTTATAATATATAAGCTATATCAGATATGAAACTATCATTATATCAGATATATAAATAGTTAAACATTTTATACAAAACTATCATAACTTTATTAAATTAAACATACATTACACACTTACACAAATAGACCGTAAACTGTAAAACTTCACCCATTTTAAAGTGGTAGCAATACGCTTGCTAAAAATATAACCCACATAGCTCGTACTTCCCTATAAAACTATATAAATATTTGTAAGCTAACCATTAATATAGTCTAATTCACAATATGCATACCTTTATAACTTTAAATCAAATGTGTATATATATACTTATAAACAGTTATTCACAAAATACATAGCTTTAAACATATCATATATTTAAATACATATACAATCGACTGATAAGATGAGTATGCTTTACGTTTTATATATGTACTAACTTTTTATATAATATTTATATATACACTTATCAAATTTTATAACATGCGAACAAAATTTTATATTATATAGAATCTGAAAACTGCAAACATTTCATACTTGGAACCATACTATATTTATAAGATGTATATATGATATCTTAAATCAAAAAAAAAAACTTACTTTGCTATAATACATACAATATTACTGCATAGATATACATTACTGACATATATTAAACTATATATTAACTAATATATAACCTTCAAACTTTTAAAATTGAATACCAACGTGACACATAAAGTATAAAACAATCAAGTTATCAAATCTCTATACATAGTATAATATCATACACACTATGAACGAAAAAAAAAAGAAAAAAAAAAAAGAATACTGTTATGAACTCATATATATAATACCATATGATACATAACTAACATGAATTTAAAATCATGTAGGACAGATCACATATTCCAAATACAGATTTATAGAAAATATACAATAACACATATATATTATAAATATATGCTAACCTATTACTCAAAGATAACGTGTGGCATGATTGTTGATGGTGAAGGCTCTGAGGATGGCTGAGCATGCAGGCGATGACAACACGTGTAGAGAGATATGTGCATGAGAGAAGGAGAGAAAAACGCGGAGGGAGAGGGATGAGTTGGATGTGGTGGGTGACGAAGCGATGGGAGGTGGAAGCACGGTAAAAGAAGGGAGAAAATAGGTGGATCTGTAGAAAGAAAAATGGAAGAAGGAGGAGGAAGAAAACTTAAAATGAGGAATGAGATTGGAAGTGACAGCAGTTTGCAATATGAAAGAAACGAAGTCAAACAAGGTTATAAAGGCAAAATAAATAAAGAAAAGAACCGTTGCATACGAAACGTATACAATAAATATGAATTGATTTGAATAGTAATGGTCAAATTCAGCTGAAAAGATTAAAGCGAATAAATACGGAGCATTGGTTATGGTAAAGTAACGCACAAAATTAGGGGAATAACAAAGGAAAGGACTGGTCAAAATAAATGAATGTAAACGTGCAACGAATATAAAAATCTATATAATTGAACCGATGGAAACGAAGGAAGCAAATAAAAGAAAGGGAACGAAGGAAAAAAAATGAGCTGTGTCCCGAGCATAAATAAAAGTGGTAACGTATGAGAGGAATGAGAAAAACAAACGGGCACAATTTGAAATCAATGCAATAAAACGGCCAAAAGCTGATTTTTAGGAAAATTATTAAAGAAATATTCCTTGGGCTGCGCGTTTGAGATCCGAAAAGGCATGGAAATCAAAAGGTTATAATTTAGATTGGAATGAAAACGTACAGGAAATAATAAAGGAAAAAAAAAAATGCGAAATAATCATATAGCATTTATTACGTTTCAAACTTTTGACATGGCATGGGATGGAAACAGCTGTACGCTAATTGAGAAGCTATTAAAGCAATTTATTATTAGTGGCATGTTATACGTTTTTATATTTATTTATTTCCTAGATCTCAATTCATATCTGATTATACTATGCAGATTTATCTTTATTATTAAACGTTCAAAAAGAATAAAACGTATACAAATTTTCTTGATTTTCGAAACAAAATTAACGGCTAAAAGATGATGAAGGGACAAAATATAAGAAAGGGAAAGAGATGAATGCGTACAATTATTTATAAGAAAAGAGAGAGAAAAGAAAAACCCACAATTAAAATGAATGAATGAACGCTGAAAGTCAGTCAGGAATATAGAAGGTACAATATGAAATAATGGTAATCACAACTACTTTTTTTAATGCAGACCTTAAATCAACCCTTACAACATATACTTCATATATGTAGTTAAATATAGTATATACTTCTCTTCTTCTTTGGTTCATATGATATATGAAACCCTTAACTATCGTATTTATAGCTGACGACATATGTATAGATATACTAAATATGCACTAAAATAAACTGGAAATGGTGACACAAAAACCCAAAATCAAATATATATATATATTTAACATGACTAGAAATCAAACTTCAGTAAAACTATATACTAGTATCAAGACTAACATATATATATAGCTATTATAACACATATAAATTAAATAAAACTTGGTATAAATACGCTTTACTATATATACACTTCAAATAGACCATCATACATATACAGTGGTTTTCCAAAATAACTATATATGGAACGTACTCAACATACTTAAAATTTACACACCTTGCTGAAAAGCAAAAGGAGACCGTAAATTTATTACCCACGCTATTGATATTTATACCCAATAGAAATGAACTATGCTACCAAATTTACATCAAACTTAACTTATATTATAGTATAAATAATAGTTTATAAAGTTTTTGTACTAGATCTTATAGGTATAACCACAACCAAACTTTAAAATATATGTACACAGCTCGTACTACAAATCATTAATATACATAACATATTTTCTTTTTTTTTTTCAAAATTTTATTATTAATAATTTCTCAAAATCCAATTCAATACGTTAAATACCAATTAAAAATTGCTAAAATTTTATGGGTCGTTACACTATATGTAGATATATATATATATATAATGTCATATGTTAACTCAGTACCTACTAAAAAAATATTAATTTTTTTTAAAATATATATACATTTTAGAATATACGAAACATATATAGACAACTAATGCAGAAAACTAGTTATAACTTATACCATTTCTAAATATTAGTATATATATAAGCTAATGATATTTCAGTATAAATGTAGTTGACACATAACAAAACCCAAAATATTATATAAATATAAATATACACATACCAACTATTAATCAACTTATATTTATACAATTCAAATATCCACCTTTATAAAGACAAGAAATGTATAACATACGGCGCGCACACATAAATAAAATGAAAACAACTTATAAGTATGCTAACATATAGACTTAAAACCTATCTATATAATACTGCATGTTTATTACTATAACCATTATATTTCAGTAACCATTATGACATATGCGTGTAATACTATACTCTACATAAACTGTCATATACTTTACATTCTTAATTATAGGTCTATGAGCTGTCATAATAACTTATACTAGTAACATTTAAAGTGAACATAAATAGTAAAGACCACATGCAAACACACACTTATACGTATAAACCAATATATATATATCTAAACTTATAAATATACATTTGTATACTCTAAAACCAATATCTAGTTTAACCTTTTAAAACAAATTTTAATATTCTAACAACAAAAGATGTATAGCCTATAAGAACCAAAGTGAAATATACTATATCAAAACATATATAAACAATGTTTATACGAAACAGATATGAACAACCTTTTATACAATATATATATATATATATATATATATATATAATGATATATATTAACCTATCATATAAATATGCAGCTATATATATAGACGTATACATATAGACCTATATATACATACAAAACTAGGTTATATAAAATAAAATAAAAACTGAGCAATGTATATATATAAAATGCTTCCAAACATCCTTATACAAAACGCAACCGAGAGATTTATTTATATACTAGCAAATATATAGCACACCAAAAAAGAAGTTGCAGTGAGACGGAGGGAAGTAGATGGTAGCCGAAATATTTAGGGTGGAAAGAAGAGCACGGACGCGAAGCTGTGATGGCTATCTTGGCAGAGGACAGTCGTGACCAGGCTCAAGTGGACGAGTAAAGGTAAGTGCTGGCAAGCCTTGATGGCGGGTGTTTGAGTGGGCGACAGTTGAAGGTAGAGGCGACGCGGTATGAATTGCTCAAGTCGGAGGAGAGATTGGCAGAGAAGGAAAGAAGGCAGGTCTGGGGTGGTTTAGTGCGTCAGCCAGCTGCTGGATGCTATAGTGGGGATCTCGGCAATGAGGAGGTGGAGGGTGCGCGTGCCGTAGAAGGCGGTGGTGATGGGTTCGAAGGTTGGCAGCGGTGGTGGAAAACACGCTCGGTTGTTGCTGGAAAGAGGGAGGAAGCGACACTTGCTAGGTGGATGTTGTGAGGTGGATGCTCGGGCGGCAGCTGATGTTTTGAAGGCGGTTACGTCGAGGGTTCGGAACTGGGCGAGATGGAAGGGTAGTGGCATCAGTACATATGCGATATATTGTATATGTATATTTCCCATATAAAATAGCAGAACAAATCAGTGAAGAGAAAGAAGTGAGCTGGGAAAATGAACTAGTACAAATTATATTGGAAATTGGTAATGCCGAATAGTCAGGTTATAAAATGGCAAAGGTTATGAAAAAATATGCAATCATAAATACATCTATTTATTTGCAAGTGGGTGAGAGTTTATGAACAGGCAAACAAAGGTTGGAATTTGAAAGAAGAATTAAAGGCTTCAGGTGGATGACGTGCCCTTCTAACATGCATAAGTTACTAAAAAATATATTTCAATGCACTGCACAATTTTTTTTTTGATATAATGGATAACCACAAGTCAAGAGTAACATTCAGAGAATATCGAAAGGGACAAGTCTATTCGTTTCTCTTGTTGGGTAAACGAATGTACATAGGAACTGAAAAGGTAAGATTTAAATACCGATACGGTTACCGTTTCGCGGTTTCCAAGGCGTAACGGATTTCAAAACATGCAAATGAATATACCGTGGTGATTAGCACGGCGAGACGATCAAAACGGTGTATCAAAAGGAGTAGTACGATCGAATTATAAAAATTCAAATTTTCTACTAGAGGAAAATGCAGCAAAAACGTAGAAAAATAAGAACGACGGAGCTAAAGAATTCTGAATTTGAAAAAAACGAAAAATGACGTCTTTCTTAGAAGATGATTTAGAATTTTTCTATGTAAAAATATTTTGGTTTCAAAAACGTTTTATTTTCGTCGATTTTTAACTGATTAAATAGAAACAAATTGACGCGCGAAAATAAACTTCATATTTTCGGACGAAAATTTACCAGTTGCTATGTTTAACTAGACACATTCCAAAAATCCAATTTTTATTTCAAAATTTTATTGTTTAAAATTTCATAAAATTTCAATTAAATATATCAATAAAACAAATAAAATTATTAAAATTTACGAGTCGTTACAAGCATACAACCATATTGTATGCCTGCTATAGCTACCATCTAAACAGTGGGGTGCCACCATAAGTAAATAGCAGGTTATACAACTAAAGCCGTAAAAGGCACGTATTGGAAATTGGATTTCCAACAAATGGTCAGGCTAAGGAACTTCCTACTGCCATATGGATACGCCTTTGGAGGGGCGTCCCGAGAACTTAACCAGCTCTCTGCCAACACAAGGTCAGGTTACCTCTCTAACTAGGTAACTACTACATGAGTATGCCATCCTGCGGTCGTTTGCGACCCTCGTCTGAGGATTTTCAGCCACAAAGCAACAACCACAAAGTATAACAAATTCGCAGCAACCACATAGGTTAAATATCTGGGCTCCATACCACTATACAACCCTTTTCCAGAAGGAAATGACATACCCTCAGAGGGTGCTACTCCCAAATAACCTTGTCGCATCCTTCCTGTTTCGACCATTTTCGGGTTGTAAGGTCCGACGAAGTCTTACTCACAAAGCTACACTTTTTCACAAAGCCATGTTTCGATCAAACAAATGATCAGCAACACTACGTATGCCACATTACCAATTTGGGAATATATCACTAGTAACCATCAACTACATAACCTTGAGCTCGTACGTCTCAGAGAAGGGTGTTAAGCTAAGAGAATAAATTCTCCGCCAACAACAGAAATGTATTTGATAGAAAACAGCTTTACATCCAAAGTGTAACGTCAGACAAATATCAATACGAGTCCATTCAGGGATTGAACGGAACCGAAGGCAATTCAAAGAAGCCCTTGCAAATCCGGATATTCACAAATCACGTCCGAAATCCTCATCACAAACGGTGATAAAATCTCTATACTGGAGCAACCCAGTGCAGAGACATTCGACAAGTAATCCTTTCGCTTTCGAAAATACCCGGTCTTCAACACCATCTTCAAATGCAATCCCACTTCATCGTATCATTATTTGAAATGGATTTTATGACACAAAGTCCTCCCCTAGCTAATCCGAATAGTAAGCGCTTATTTTAAAAATAAGCTTTACATTAAGATTCAAATAATTCACAACAAATTTCCACTTTGATCTTTTGAACTAAAGATTCATCATTATCACAAAGATTTGATGCTGTTTTGGAATATCCATTTGGAATCCGACCCTCGGTCGCATCGAAATTCAAATGCCATTTAAAGGGCAATATTGATAGTCGGTTATTTAACTATCAATCAACATTTACAACAATCGCTAGATTTAAAAAAAATTCCCCTAAATATTTATTTTTAAAATATCTTTGCGATATATAATTTTAACACTTCAACCATTTGAAAAAAAAAATCAAATCGCATTACACCATTCAATCTTTTGAAAAAAAAAATTCAAATCACTTTTCACACTTCAATCCTTCGAAAATAAATTTCAAATCACTTTCCTCACGTGGAATAAATTTCCAAATATTTATCTAATTCCATTGAAAATTTTGTCAAGTTCAAATACTTGAGAAATAATTTAAATTACTTATCCAAACACATATACTAAGAAATATTGAATGTAAAACTATTTTAAAATACTTTATTTTAGAATATTAGTTATGAAAATATTTTAACAATATCTCAGATAAAACTTCAAGTCCAAATTAATTTGAAAATAAAATTAGTATACAGGGTATAACTATTTAAATAATCATTTTCTAAATCAAATATCATTTTAAATCTTTAAATAATCACTTCTATAATTAATTTAATAAATCTTTACCTTGAAGATTTTCAAAATAACTTCAGAAAATAATTTCTCCATAATATTCTTTTAAAACCAACTCTAGAATTTTTAATTTATATTTTAATAAATACTTTGCAAATATACTTGGCTTTCCAGGAAAATACACTTTCCATTCTAAAATGGTTCATTTAAATCAATTAATAAATCATCTCGATTTATTGTAAATTTACATTCTAAATCTATAAATTTCTTTCCACACTTTTAAAAAAAACCAACATTGATTTTTAAAACAAAATTCCCATTGTGAATTTAAATTTTCAAATATCCACTGATATACGATTTTCAAACCGATTCCTAAATATTCACTTTCAACACCAAATCAATTTTCAAATTGATTTCCTAATTTATTTTCTTTCAAAATAAATTCCATTATTTTTCCAAACTATTTAAAAACCTGTATTTTTAAATACATTCTTCAACTTTTGAATAATATTACCCGAAATCCATTTATTAAGCCTTTTCCCCGTAGTTAGGAATTTTATTCCTTAGGATTCAAAAATAATATTTTATACATTTAAAATTCATTCTTTTAAATTTATCCAACTCTCAAAAATAAATTTTATGATAAATTTCAACGTTAATTTTAAAAATCCAATTTTATTTATTTCTGCTATCTTACGATACCAAAAATATATTCAACTAAACTATAGCCTTCAATGATTTCAATCGCAAACATGATCACACATAGATTGTAAATAATCAACACATAACATTGAAACAAATTCATATGTTTTTAGGAATCCAGTTGGATCGCTCCAACCTATTTCCTTGCATCCACAGACGTTAGCACAACAATAAAATACCAATTCCACTTCGAGGTGGAATATCACGGTATATGCGATTTATAAAATATCATCTGCTACTATGTGGCGCATAGGGTCTCATCCGCTATATAGTGCGGGAAATCAATCACTCCAAATACATATATAATATCTATTCCACTTCTAGGTGGAATATCGCTGTATATGGGTTTAATATGATATAATCCGCTATTATGCGGCGCATAGGGTCTAATCCAATACAATTGATAATAATTTATCATCCAAGCACACAATCAACAATTTAACTATTTAAAACTAAATCGAAAAATCCGATTGAGTGAGAAGATCTCACCTTTGCTTTTATTTTGCAATCCATCCAAATTAGCTGCTTTCTTCACAGTTTTGACCTTGTAAAAATATTAGACGATTTAATTAATATTTGAAATAAATCGAACAATTCAATTGCCATTCTAAAATTTTAGTTCAACTAATATTAAATTTTTAAGCTAACGATTTAATTTAAAAAAAAGAATTAAATTTAAAAAAAAATTATTTAACTAAAATTAAATTTTCAACTAAATTTAATCCAACATTTATTTTATAAAATATTCTTATCGATTAAAATAATTTAATAAATTCATTAACAGATTAATTACATATTACATTATTTAAAATAATTAGTAATTGAACAAATGCATATATATGTACATATTTCATTCTTTTTGTATAAACAACACAATAATTTTATGTATTGGTTCTTTAGAGCCACACAAAATATAGCGTTTACCTTGTGGAACTCGTGTTTATTGGTATTTGTTGTTTGCCTTTATGGCTTGCCTTGGGATATTCTTATCCTTTGTTTCTATATGTTGCCGATGATATGAGGCTTGATCTATATGTTTCATCTTTCATTAGATGATTGTGCTATCTCTTTTAGAGATATCTATTATGCTTTGTAACCTTGTAGGTTTATTGTTGTTCAATTTATCTAACTGATTTGTTATCTAGACTGACCCGTGTATTTTATACTCGGGTCAGACCGAGATGTTTCAGGTTAGGTGCTTTTGGACTTAGCCTATTTTGCTTCCGCATGGACTACTCCGCTAGCTTCTTTTTGTCATAGCTTTTTGTGTAGTCCCATTTTGTAGTAACTCTTATATGTATTCATCTGGAACTCGTCTGTATATTGTGGTTTGCTATACCACTTGACTTGTATTATTTTGTATACTCTGAAATGTATCAGTATTTGGGTATATGATGATTTACTGTTCTGTGATGTATATTACATTTGAGTTGTTATATTTTCTTCTGATAGATCCTATAGCCATTGTAGTTTTGCTTTAAATATTTATTGAATAGGTCGAATTTTAATGTGATTCTACTTTTCGACGTATTTAGTGAATAGTTAAGGTAAGATTACACATGGTCGCTTCCATTATACTCTATTGTCCGCGTTAGCCGACAGTATTATTTATGTAATACTCTTTGTTAACGAGCCTCTCGGAATGGGGCGTCACGCATCCTTTAAGTTACTGATGCATTTTGTTACTGTTCACTTGAGTTGATTTACAGTTTATAAGTATTTATGTCCTGACTCGAGGGTTTTGTGTTTTGCTTTACGCTCGGGTAGATTGATTGAGTTAGCATTCAAGATTCACCTTCGGCGTTGGAGCTTTCCTTGAAGATCCAGCCATCTATTTTGCTCCAGTATCCAGTGGTTCAGTGATGTATCTGATTTGTACCTGATGTATCCTGTTACTCTTCTGTTGTATCTTATTTAACTCTGATGTATCTCATATTTTATATAGTAGCTTCATGAACTACTATCTCTTTTCTTCCGCTGCATTTTTATATGCTCTGTGTTTGTGATCTGTGATTTTTATTTACTATGTATTCTGAGGTTTTCCAAAATTTTATTTACAACGCGGTATTTTGAGCAATTCAATTCTGGCATGAGTGTCTACCTATACACTTATAATGGATGCGAATGGTTGAAAATACCTGGTCGTCATAGTTGGTATCCGAGCTTTGGTAGCTCTAGGCAAAACTCAGCATATAGAGTGAATGTATTTACAGAATCACTTTCATTCGAGTTTGAATCTCTTCCCTTTTGACTCGATTCCTTTGAATTTTGGAACGTTCCCTGCGGTTCCAAAGTCCATTCTTATTCCCCGATATTCATCTTCATTTGATTCTGGAGTATCCCATAACTCCACTTCGAATGATCTTTATAGTGAATTGGCGGTCCCGCCAATCTCAAAAATTTTCTTGTAAGAGGGGTGAAACTCCATTACAACAGCATCGATTCACCAAAGATTTTATATCCTCGGTTTAGATGCTAGTATCTCCTATTATCCCAAACTCTAACTCTTGAGATCAAACGTAGATTTACCCCAGAAAATCCACTTCGATTTTATACTTTAAGTCATGGTTGACCCGATTAAGGTTCCCTGTGATTTATTTTAGCTTATTCACCTCCCTACTCTGTATTTAATCATGTTGTCTTTTGTTTCCAACATATTTTCAAACATTTTGAATTGTATTTGTCAATCTATATTTTTTTTATATTGTGTTGTTGGAGTTGTTGATGTTGATTTGGGTTTCCGATCGATTCGTCTGATCAACGCTATCGATAGGATTTCTAAAACACTTTGACAGAACAAACTGACACGATATTATTTTAAATTTGGTTTTGGTTAATGAAATAAAATTTTGATATATATATTTATCGAACTTAATAAAATGATTCAAATTGATAATTTGAAATGATAATACTTGATTTATCATTTATTGTTCTATAAATGAATTTATAAATAATTGTTTATAAATTTATATGGGAACTTAAATGAATTTAGAAAAAGGAATTTGAGAATTTAATTTCCGATGGTTCCAAACCTTTTGTTTAAAAGTTTAAAGGGATATAATATTTAAAATATTTTCAAATAGAAATTTGTTTCCAAAGAATTTTAAGTTTAAAATTAGTACTCTTCTCTTTGTCGCTGGAAAATAACTTCGGTGATGACTGCAGCATCATCGACGTTCATTTTCGAGTTTCGAAGTGAAGAGACTGTTCTGTAGTCTTGCTACAGCTTTGTTTTGGGAAATTAAATTGATTTGAATTTCTAAAATATGACTTAATTTATAATATATATAGATATATGATTGAAATTTGATTTGACATATTATATATATATTATTACTTATCTCTAAATGGTTTGGAGAAATCAGAAATACAATTCTTAAATTTTATTTTAAATAATAATTTCAATTATAAAAAGAGAATCAAAAATTTGGATAAATGATTAAAACTTGAGAGAATTGAATTGGAAAGTTTTATTTGTATAATACAATTGCATTCAAATATAACTTACCAAAATTTCAGAAGTTAAAAATGTAATTGGATAATATACAATATAAAAAAGATGTATAAATAAAATTTGAGTGGTTATAATAAATGCTATACACTTAAATTTTAAGTTATAAAATGATTAACAGAGGTAAATATAATAAAGGGTAATTGAATAACTTACAATAAAATGATGTTAAAAGAACTAAGAATAAAAGAAAGCAGTTATAATAAGTGTAAGTATATTGAACATGAGTGATAAATATATTGAGAGGAATAAATTTAATTTTATTAGGAATAAAGAAGAATAAAATTTATTAAATACATTGTGAGTGTAATAAATGATTATTTTTCTAACCAATGGTTTAAAAAAAAAATTGTTAATTTAAGATGATTGGATAATAAGATAATGAAATTTGAGATAGTTAAGATTTATGTAAATTGTGTAAAAGTTTATTTTCTATTTAAGTTGAAATCTCCATGCTTTCAAATTCATTTTCTTATTTTGTTTTTCAAACTATCTTTTGGTTGTTCTTATCGTCCTCATCTTGCTATAGTCTGGTATATGCATCTTTCTATGATCTTTCTGTTTAGAAATCTTTCTATAATCTTTGATAATCTCCACCTTGTAAAACTTACCTATAACAACAGTTATCAGGTATAACTTCAATCTTCTTGTCATCTTATCTTAATCCTATTTCACTCTATCTTTTCTGTGCCACTCCATACCTCATTCCTTTTCGGGGACGAAAAGTTTTGAGTGGGGGAGAGTGTAACAACCCTGTATTTTGTAATTATTTTATTGTATATTTTAATTATTTTTAATGTAAGATTTTGATTTAAAAACTTATTTTACTTATTTGAAATGATTAAATTTATTATATAAATATAATTTTGATTTTTATATGAGTTATAATTCCAAAATTTTGTAAGTTGAATATTTGCCTGAAATGCTGATTTTGGTCAAAATAGTCAAACTGTGACTTTCAACTTAAAATTTTCATTTTTTTTTCTTTTATTATGAAAGTACATAAAATTTTAAGAACACCACTTTTCCTTTCGTTGAATTTGGATGTAAATTGTGAAAGTTATACCCTTTACAATATTGTGCATATATAGGGTTATTTAACAATGACTATTTTAAATTGTATAAATTACTTCTTCTTGGTTATATTTTTTTTAATATGTGATAATATGTTTTATTATTTATATTTTGACTTTTAAATATTTTTAAATGATAATAGAATCTTTCCAAAATTACTGTATTTATTTCCTATTTTTAAAGGCTGTTTTCTAATTTTCTGCCATTTTCTTCATATAAATTTTATTTAATAATTTTTTTTTTGTGAATGCACTTTTATTTTTTTTTGTTATAAATATTTTACAAGTCCATGAAGATTTTCTAAAGTTCATTTGGATTTATTTCTAATTTTAAAGCCCAGTCTATAATTTTAAGCCATTTTCTTATTTTAATTCTATATAATTAAAATTTATTTATTTATTTTATGCACTCACTTTTATTTGCTGTGTTTTACTTTATTTTATTCATTTTACATGTATTTAAATTTAAGTAAATTTTTCCAAAGTGTATTGAAGTTATTTCTAATTCTTAAGTCTAGTTTTCATTTTTCTGTGCTATTTTTCTTATTTAATCATATCTAATTAATATTTAATTTTTAATAATTTGTTTATCTTTTATATTTTCGAATTTTAACTAAGATTTTAATTATTTTCAGTTATTTGGATGTATATAAATATATATGAGAAATTTGAAAGGGTTAAGAGCTAAGAAACGGAAAAACGTTTTATCCGTTTCTTTTGCAGTTTCTTCTGTCATTAATACATCAATTCATCTTAGCCATTCCTTTCCCCATCCTTTGCAGCCGACTTCCTCTTGTCATTCACGAATTTTTGAAGCCCCAAAACCCTAATAATCATGGCCTCCACCTTGAAGAAAAAAAAAAGGTAAATCCCTCTCTTCTTTCTACTTTTCTTACTTTTCTATGCAATTTTACCTTGTTTCTCTTCTAAGTTTGGATCGGCCTCTTCTCCATAACCGCAGCCACAAACTCCTACATCTCTTCCATGCCTCCAACACCATCTACTCCACCAAACATGACCATGGCCGAGCCATCTATGGTGGCCAAACCCTTCAAATTGCAACCTACATGCCTAAAAACAATGTTTTTGACAATTGTTGCCTCATTCCCTTCATCTCCACTTGTTGCCTTGCCTATATGATGTTAAACCTGACCTATATGATGTCATACCTGAGCCAAAGCATCATCATAGCCAAGCATAAGCGTCTGTTAGGCCAAGCATTGAAGTGGTTGAAGCATGGTCCAATCTATCTTGTTCATTTCGCTTTGTATTTCAAAATTGTTTCAATGTTATTTTATGTTGAATGTTTATATATTGTCTGGTTTGTTTTGTTTTGGGTTGATGATACAAAATCATATCTTGGCTATCTTTCAACTCAAATCAAAAGTCGTGAAATTGTGCTTGTCGTGCCTTTGGAGTCGTGCTTGTATGTTGTTTTGGTCTCTAGCTTTGAAAAAGGTGAGTCTTTCTCACCCTGACATATATACTTATGAAAAGTGGATTGATGACAAGTGTTTAGTAATGTAAAATGTTTATGCAAGTTAATGATGATCATATGATATGCTATGTCGTGTTATTACCATGTTATTACCGGGTTAAAACTGTTAATTTTCACCTGACATCTGATACATGATTGTATATTGTGATATTGACATTGTTTATATTATTTCTGTATATGATCACACTGCAAGTTCCCTGTTAGGATAAAAATCATTACGGACTGAAATGATAGGCCTGAGTTATTTTATTTATTTATTTAAACTTGGGATTGCGGGTTTGAAATGATAAAACCCGGATTTTTACCTTTTAAACTGCGGATTGAAATGATACATATCCGTATCACTTGACCTAGGTTAGAAAACTATATACAGACCCGTGGTTATTCTATAAAGTGCTTTGAAATATTTAAGTATTTTAAAAATATAAAATTATGAAATTTGATTTAAATAGATTTTGAAAGGTTTTAAAATAAATAAATTATGATTTTTCTATGTGTTAAAAATGTAATTTATGAATGGATTAACTAGATTTTGAAATATAACTTATGTTTGAAATTTGGATTTTTGACTAAAAATGATATTTAAGTTACATGAATAAAATGGACTTTAATTTTATTTGGAAAATGGTAAATATGACAAATTGATTTATATTTGAATTTAAGTGATTTATTAAAGAATTATTGATTTTCTATAAATTTAAGTGGTTGAATAAATGACTGTTGAAAATGAAATTTTAAAATATAACTTGACTTGAAAATGTGAAATTTGAGTTTTGACTAAAGATGTTAAATTAATTAAATAAACTGGAAGTTTAGTTAAATTTGTGAAATGGTAATATAAATCTGAAATGTTAAGTTTTAATTTATGAAAGAAACATATAGGTTTTAATTTGTGAAAGAAACGTATAGGTTTTAATTTGTGAAAGAAACGTATAGGTTTTAATTTATGAAAGAAACGTATAGGTTTTAATTTATGAAAGAAACGTATAGGTTTTAATTAATGAAAGAACGTATGGTGTTCTAATTAATGATAGGAACATGTAAATTCCTAATTAATGAAAGAAAGGTATAAGTTTTAATTAATGAAAGAAACGTATAAGTTTTTAATTAATGAAAGAAACGTGTAAAGTCCTAATTAATGAGAGAACATGAAAGTTTTAATTAATGCAAGAACATGTAAAGTTTTAATTAAGAAAGAAACATGTAAAGTTTTAAGTAGTGTGGTATTGATTTAATTAATAAATGTTCATTATTGTAATTGGAATATAAAATTTAAAACGTACATTTGACACGTAGATTTTAATCAATGTAATGGTGTATTTTAAATTGATTAAAATGATAAATGTTACTTACTGTAATAATAAAATGTAAGTTGATAATGTACATTTGATAAGCAAGTTTTAATTTATGTGAATGGCATACTTTAAATGATTAAAATAATAAAGTTTCTTTATTTTAATAATAATGTAAGTTAATAAGGTGCTTTTAACTTAACATAAGAATTTCGGTTTAAATTGTATATTACAGTAAGAAAGTTTATTTAACTATAAGGCTATGATAAATTGACATGTTAAAATTTTAAGCTTATCAATACTTTGAATTATATACAATGTAAAGTGGAAAGTAGTACATTCCAAAAATGATATGATTCCTTAAGGTAACATTTCCAAAATGATATGATAATTTAAAGGAATATTTCAAGTTTAATAAATTTAAAGAAATATTCAATGATTTGAAAATTTGGGTTTTATTTGAATGATATAATATTGAATTATTTTTGAAATGGAAATGATACAATTGTGATATTGTTTTGAAACGAGTATGATATTTTGGTCTTGAAAGTATAAATTATTTGAAATAAATATCCATGGGTTATAATAACGATTGGTTGTTAAAGAGACCGGGATCGGATATTGTCTTATAGCCGGACATTACCGAAAACCACTTTAACAACTGTGTACGCGGTGGAGATTCCAGAATGAAGTAGGATGGTGGCGATGTTCTCGAGGTATGTTACGTGGACCCAACTCCCATGAGTTGGCATATATGACTAAAACAGGAGCTATACCGGGCTACACAAAGGGTCGCACCCTTTCATCGAGCATGCTCCATCGGAAACTATTCTATTACTGTTGTGATTCGATTCGGTGGCGCCACTTTGATTCGAGGGTATTGTTCGAGGTGGGCGGAAGCTGCTGGCTTGCCGTCACCACCGGTCCGAGAGTGCAAACGGTGTATCCACCCTGGCATTTCTTTGCGTGCCGTGTCATATCCTTATATCGAGCCCACTACGATTTTGGTTTTAAAGATCCGACCGCGTTAAGGTTCACCATCCCATTAACGCTATTTTCTATATGATTATACTTTACTTATTAGACACTACCGTATATAGCGTATATTACTACATAGTAAATAGTTTAACGGATCCTTAGAGGATGGGCGGTCCCAAGCATCCTTTAAGTTACTGATGCATTTTGTTACTGTTCACTTGAGTTGATTTACAGTTTATAAGTATTTATGTCCTGAATCGAGGGTTTTGTGTTTTGCTTTACGCTCGGGTCATATTGATTGAGTTAGCATTCAAGATTCACCTTTGGCGTTGGAGCTTTCCTTGAAGATCCAGCCATCTATTTTGTTTCAGTATCCAGTGGTTCAGTGATGTATCTGATTTGTACCTGATGTATCCTGTTACTCTTCTGTTGTATCTTATTTAACTCTGATGTATCTCATATTTTATATAGTAGCTTCATGAACTACTATCTCTTTTCTTCCGCTGCATTTTTATATACTCTGCGTCTGTGATCTGTGATTTTTATTTACTGTATATTCTGAGGTTTGCCAAAATTTTATTTACAACGCGGTATTTTGAGCAATTCAATTCTGGCATGAGTGTCTACCTATACACTTATAATATATGCGAATGGTTGAAAATACCTGGTCGTTATAGCGCGTGCCGTAGATGGCGGTGGTGATGGGTTCGAAGGTTGGCAGCGGTGGTGGAAAACACGATTGGTTGTTGCTGGAAAGAGGGAGGAAGTGGCACTTGCTGGGTGTATGTTGTGAGCTGGATGCTTAGGTGCCAGATACTGATGTTTTGAAGGCGGTTACGTCGATGGGTCGAAACTGGACAAGATGGAAGGGTAGTGGCATCATCATATATGCGATATATTGTATATGTGTATTTTCCATATAAAATAGCAGAACAAATCAGAGAAGAGAAAGAAGTGAGCTGGAAAAATGAACTAGTACAAATTATATTGGAAACTGATAACGCCGAATAGTCAGGTTATAAAATGCCAAAGGTTATGAAAAAATATGCAATCATAAATACATCTATTTATTTGCTAGTGGGTGAGAGTTTATGAACAGGCAAACAAATGTTGGAATTTGAAAGAAAAATTAAAAGGCTTTAGGTGGATGACGTGCCCTTCCAACATGCACAAGTTACTAAAAAAAATTATTTCAATGCACTGCACAATTTTTTTATATAATGGATAACCACAAGTCAAAAGTAACATTCAGAGAATATCGAACGGGACGAGGCTATTGGGTAAACGAGTGTACGCAGGAACTGAAAAAGGTAAGATTTAAATACCGATACAGTTACCGTTTCGCGGTTTCCGCGGTGTAACAAAATTCAAAACATGCAAATGAATAAACCATGGTGACCAGCATGGCGAGACGATCAAAACGGTATATCAGTATCCATAGTACGATCGAATTATAAAAATTCGAATTTTCTACTAGCGGAAAATGCAGCAAAAACGTAGAAAAATAAGATCGACGGAGCTAAAGAATTCCGAATTTGGAAAAACGAAAAATGACGTCTTGCTTAGAAGATGATTTAGAATTTTTCTATGTACAAATATTTTGGTTTCAAAAATGTTTCATTTTCATCGATTTTTAACTGATTAAATTGAAAAAAATTGACGCACGAAAATAAACTTCATATTTTCAGACGAAAATTTACTAGTTGCTATTTTTAACTCGACACATTCCAAATATCAAATTTTTATTGTTTAAAATTTCACTAAATTTCAATTAAATATATCAATAAAACAAATAAAATTATTAAAATTTACGGGTCGTTACAAGTATACCATATTGTATGCCTACTATAGCTACCATCTAAACAGTGGGGCGCCACCATAAGTAAATAGTAGGTTATACAACTAAAACCGTACAAGGCACGTATTGGAAATTGGATTTCCAACAAATGGTCAGGCTAAGGAACTTCCTACTGCCACATGGATACGCCTTTGGGGGGACGTCCCGAGAACTTAACCAGCGCTCTACCAACACAAGGTCAGGTTACCTCTCTAACTAGGTAACTACTACATGAATATGCCATCCTCCGGTCGTTTGCGACCTTTATCCGAGGGTTTTCAACCACAAAGCAACAACCACAAAGTATAACAAATTTGCAGCAACCACATAGGCTAAATATCTGGGCTCCATACCATGATACAACCCTTTTCCAGAAGGAAATGACATACCCTCAGAGGGCGCTACTCCCAAATAACCTTGCTGTATCCTTCCTGTTTCGACCATTTTTGGGTTGTAAGGTCCGACGAAGTCTCATTCACAAAGCTGCACTTTTTCACAAAGCCATGTTTCGATCAAACAAATGATCAGCAGCACTTCGTATGCCACATTACCAATTTAGGAATATATCACTAGTAACCATCAACTATATAACCTTGAGCTCGTACGTCTCAGAGAAGGGTGTTAAGCTAAGAGAATAAATTCTCCGCCACCAATAGAAATGTATTTGATAGAAAACAACTTTACATATAAAGTGTAACGTCAGACACACATCAATACGAGTCCGTTCCGGGATTGAATGGAACCAAGGCAATTCAAAGAAGCCCTTGCAAATCCGGATATTCACAAATCACGTCCGAAATCCTCATCACAAAGGGTGATAAAATCTCTATACTGGAGCAACCCATTGCAGAGACATTCGATAGGTAATCCTTTCGCTTTCGAAAATACCCGGTCTTCAACACCATCTTCAAATGCAATCCCACTTCGTCGTGTCATTATTCGAAATGGGTTTTATGACACAAAGTCCTCTCCCGGCTAATCCGAATAGCAAGTGCTTATTTTAAAAATAAGCTTTACATTAAGATTCAAATAATTCACAACAAATTTCCACTTTGATCTTTTAAACTAAAGATTCATCATTATCACAAAGATTTAATGTTGTTTTCGAATATCCATTTGGAATCCGACCCCCGGTCGCATCCAAATTCAAATGCCATTTAAACGCCAATATTGATAGTCGGTTATTTAACTATCAATCAACATTCACAACAATCGCTAGATTTAAAAAAAAAATCCCCAAAATATTTATTTTAAAATATCTTTGCGATATATAATTTTAACACTTCAACCATTTGAAAAAAAATTCAAATCGCATTACACCTTTCAATCTTTTGAAAAAAAAATCAAATCACTTTTCACACTTCAATCCTTCGAAAATAAATTTCAAATCACTTTCCTCACGTGGAATAAATTTCCAAATATTTATCTAATTCCATTGAAAAAAGTTTCAAGTTCAAATACTTTAGAAATAATTTAAATTACTTATCCAAACACATATACTTGGAAATATTTAATGTAAAACTATTTTAAAACACTTTACTGTAGAATATTAGTTATGAAAATATTTTATCAGTATCATAGATAAACCTTCAAGTCCAAATTAATTTGAAAATAAAATTAGTATATAGGGTATAACTATTTAAATAACCATTTTCTAAATCAAATATCATTTTAATTCTTTAAATAATCATTTCTATAATTAATTTAATAAATCTTTACTTTAAAGATTTTCAAAATAACTTCAGAAAATAATTTCTCCATAATATTCTTTTAAAACCAACTCTAGAATTTTTAATTTATATTTTAAAACTACTTTGCATATACTTGGCTTTATCGGAAAATACACTTTCCATTCTAAAATGGTTCATTTTAATCAACTAATAAATCTTCTCGATTTATTGTAAATTTACATTCTAAATCTATAAATTTCCACGCTTTTTGTAACAACCAGGTATTTTTAGCCATTCGCAGCCGCACATGTCGGACTTGAATTGCTCAAAACACCGCATTGTAAATAAATTTGGAGCAAATGAAATACGAATCATAGAATCACAGACACAGAACAAACAGAATACCACGCAGCGGAATAAAAAAATACATAGTAGTTCAAGAAGCTACTACGGCAGAGTCTCAAACCAAAAACATAATATAGTCTGAAAACAACATAATAGAAATCTCAAATACATAGAAGTTCACTAATACATGAGATAAAATAGAATAGCTGAAACAGAAAGTAGATATAAATGTAGATAAGAAGAAACTCAGCAAAGACCAGCTCCAGAAAGAGAATCCAAAGCTGTGAATACTCAGGCTGACCCGAGCGTAAAGTAAAACACAAAACACTCGAGTCAGGACAATTATACTTATATAATGTAAATCAACTCAAGTGAACTGTAGTAGAAATGCACCATAACTTAAAGGATGCTTGGGATCGCCCATCCTTTAAAGATCAGTTAAACCATAAATTAAATACATCCCGTGGTTAAAATTTCAAAGTAGTATTTATACTTCGAAATCAAATATCATTTAAAAATTCAGTATCATTCAAAATCCATTTCAAAATATCAAAATATCATATCTTCCAAACCAGATTCATTTTTATTTAATTTAAATACCATTTCAAAACACATTTCAAAATAGTTTATATTTCGAAATAAATTGCTTCATTTAAATCATTAAAATGAAGATATTACATTTAATAATTAAATTATTAAATTTCCAAAATTTTAATCTTTCAAAGTTCATTCATTCACTTAATTTATTAAAACAATGAAAATTCAACTTTTGCAACATTTAGAAAATGCTACGGAAAGTCACACTTAAAACAGTTTAATTTAACAAAAGACAACATTTAAAATGCTGTAATAGGGTTCCATTAGTTTCAAATAAACTTAGTTAAATTCAACTATTATAACATTCACAAAAAATGCTATAATAGCCTTTAATTAAATTGAGCCATATGGTACATTATTATCAACTACAGCATTTACAAATGCTGTATTATCCTTTACATTAGAATTAATAGCATTTTAGAAATGCAGTAAATTATAACTTCAAATATTCAGTATAATTTCACAAACAATTATATTTTTATTTAAACCATTTTTAACTTATAAAATCATATAATTTCACTTTTAAAACAATCATTCAAATACCCTTATATTCATGATTTTATAAAGTTAAATCTCTATTCAAAAATCAAAATTTAATAGTAATTCACTTATTAAATTCCAACATTAAATTTTAAATTCATTAAATTAAATTTAACTTAACACTTAAGTTTAAATTTTTAAATATTTTCATTTTTATTTACTTAACTTAAAATTCACTTTTAAGCCAAATTCACAAATTTCCAATTTTAGTTATATTTCAAAATTTCAACTTAAATATTCATTCATTTCACATTTTAACTTAATTCAAAATCATTAATATATTATAAAATTATTTTAAATTCATTTAGTTCAAAATATCATAAATTTTATCATATTTTCATATTTAATTTAAATTCCATTTATCATCAAATTATAATTTCTAAAAAAACTTACATTTCAAATTTTCTAACTTTACCATTAATTTATTTCACTTAGAAATTTTCAGAGAGTCAATAATGATTTACAAAAATCATTTTTAATCAAATTTTAATCAAACTATTATAATATTTACATTTCTAAAATATTTTAAAATTTTAAGAAAAACATATTTTAAATAAGGGTCTATATTTCATTTTCTAGCCTAGGTAAAGTGATACGGGTAATATATCATTTCAACCCGTAATTTACAAATAAAACCCGGGTTAGATCATTTCAAACCCGCAATCCCAAGTAAATGAAAATAATTGAAAATCATTCAGGCCTATCATTTCAGCCCATAACGATTTTCTCCTATTCTAAAGTCTGTTCGGGTATGTATCATTTCAACCCATAGTGATTCTAATCGAAAGGGAACTTGCAGTGTGATAAACTGATAAAAATAATAGAACAGCATAATATAACAGCAACATATGATATAACAGGTGTTTAAACATGGGTGACATCATAAAATCATAACATAGCAGGTGTAACATGATAATGTATTTTACAGATTCAAAAGGGGTCAATTTACTAGTTATAAAAGTACATATTGTCTGGTGAGAATAACTCACTTGTTCAAAGCTGGAGATTGACACCAAACACACAATACTGACAAAATGAAGGCATGACAACACAATATCGATTCGAGAGTGGAGAGCCAAAGCTATACACCTTGAATTTATTTTTATAAAACAATTACAAACAACATAAGATTTTAACACAAAATTCAATAAACAATGCTAGAAATAATTGTATAAAACCAATCCAAATCATTGCACTTGCTTTCAATCTCCTATACTTCAATTATAGGTCTGAAATATACTATTAATTGTGGAATTTGGATCTGGTCTTGAGTCCATATGGTCAGCCTAACATGGTTTAAAAGACGGTGCAAGATGTATGTGTTTGGATCTACGACTACAAGGCAATATCAAGGCAAATACATCATTTCTTTGCTAAATCTTGGTTCGGACAGAGGCTATGGGGCATGGCCAGAGGCTGCAGGTGATGGTGAGTGATGTGGCAGAGGGTGGTGATCAAATCTGGGCTGGTGGTTGTGATGGTGGTGGTGGCAAAAGGAAGGTGGAGGTGGTTGGAACAAACTAGGCTAGATTTGAGCTCAAAGGTGATGGTTTGTGACTTTTGGTGGTGGATCTCATGTCAAGGGATGCTCGGCCTTCCATGGTGGTGATATAGGGTGGTTGATGGTCGGTCTAAGAGGTGGTGGGGTCAGCCTAGCTGCTGGAGGAGGTGGGGCCGATCACATCTAGTTGAAAGCAAATGCAAAAATCAATAGAAAAACAATATGAGTAGAAAAAGAGATAAAAGAAATAATTTTTTTTACCAACTTCCCAAGCATGTGATGGTTGAAATTTTTTTCTCAGGAAGGAGGAAAAGAAGATACGTGAAAGAAAATGAATTAGTCAGCTGAAATGTGGGGAGTTATGCCAAAAGAAATGAAGAGTTGTGAGGAAAATGAAGAGGTGGAATTCAAAAAGGCAAAAGGCAATTCAAAAGTCAAAAACTCTTCATATATCCTTATTTAATTTATATAACTTTATATTTCTGGAAATAATAATAATCCCAGATAAAATTTCGAAAATTTATCAAAAATTAAAAATTTATATAATATTTATTAATTATATAAAGTTAAATTAAGAAAAATAGCTAAAAATACCGAACTAGACTAGAAAATTTGAAATTAAATTGAATAATTTTAGAAAATTCATATAAGCTTGTAAAATATTTTTAAGCATAAATAATAACATAAAATAAAAATACATTCACAAAATAAATATTTAAATTTTAATTAAATATAATTTAAATGAAGAAAATAGCAGAAAAATAGAAAACAACCTTTAAAAGTAGGAAATAAATACAGTAAATTTTGGAAAATTTTTATTATCACTTTAAAAATATTAAAAGACAAAATATACATAAAATAACATATTAAAACATATTAAAATAAAATATAACATAGAAAATATGATTTATATAATTTAAAATAGACAAAATTTCAAAATAAAACAAATTGTACTCAAAATTGAAATGTACATAACTTTCAGAAATTAAATCCGTTTTCAACGAAACGAAAAGCAGTATTCAAGTTATTAAATCTATTTTCATAATAAAAGATAAAATTTAAGAATTTAAATATTGAAATTTAAAAGTCAAGGTTTGACCAGTTTGAACAGAAATTCATCTTTCAATAAAATATACAATTTATACCGGTTTGAAATTATAATTCACATAATAATCAACACCTACATTTAAAAATGAAATGTTTGAAATAAAATAAGTTTAAAATAAATTTCAAAATAAAACAAAGTCAAATATTAAAATATATGAAAAATCTAGGGTTGTTACACTCTCCCCTACTCAAATCTTTTCGTCCTCGAAAAGGAAGGAAGCGGAGAAACAACAAGAAAGAACAATAGGTTGGAAGACATCTTGAAAGAAGGTAGGGAAAAAGTAGCTAGGAGGGAAAGCAGGTTGAAAGACATGGATGAACCATTTTTTTTTTTTATATATTTGACATGTTAAACATTTAATATGATAATTAGTTATTTGATTCAAATTTAATAGTTCGAAGTAAACAATATTTAAGACATTTTAAATCATGATTACAATATCCTTTATACAATACTTTACCAAAATACTTTTATAACTCGATGTCTTAACAAGTTTACTTTCGTTCCTGCAGAGTCTGGCTATGCGTTGATCAGGCGCAACGCTAGAATTCTCCAAGTACTTAGTAGACCTGTTTCAACACCCAGTGAAAATATTAAAAAAATAGGTATGAGAAGTTCCGCTCAAAATCCAATGTCAAATGATGATAATACGATAGCAGTGTCCCGCTGTTGATCCAGTATTTATGAAATGGACACAACACTTTCCAAAAGATCCTTCTACCTTCCGGATTCCAGAAAAATATCGTAGCCAGTTCGTAAACAAGGGACCATCGAACCCTGCTGTAGTGGTACGCTGCTGATTCAATGATGTACGCAATGGATGCACTTCATTCCCGGAAGATCCATAAACAAAAGATCCCATGATCGAAAGCGCCTCCATTGGGTAAACTAAAGAACCATCTACCATGAAAAAAAATCGAGGAACTCATGAGTTTAAGTCCGGACAACCATATCAGTTCGAATCCATTTCTGAATTCACCCAAGTCCATTAGGGTTTATCGGTCGAATCCATTCCTGGATTCCCCAAGTCCATCTGGGTCGAAGCATATCACTATACTTCTTCCGGAGGGCACTTCCCATACCTCTTACATCAAAATATAATATACCATATATAGTAGCCCTTCAAAATCATAGCTTCAAATATCCCACTTATATAAATTCCATTATATATAAGATTTCATTTTCAAATCGAATACTATCCAAAATCAAAAGTATATCAAATCATACTTATATAAACTTCGATTATATAAGATTTTAATTTACAAATTGAGTACCTTTTCAATTCAACATTTTAAATCAACTTCATACTTATACAAATCCATTTTATATAAGTTCGATAACTCCTAAATCAAGTAATTAGTAAAACAAGGTTTAATTTGTTTCAATAACATTTTAGTTTCAAAATCATATATGATTTCGCCAAATCATTTCTTCCAAATTACATATACATAGTTTCAAAGTTTCTTCAAACAATGGATTTATAAAATAATCCAAATTTCCAAATCAACAAAAATTTAGGTCAAACAAATTCATTTCCATTTCAAACATATATTCACTTTCAAAAATCATAATACTTTCAAAGTTATAAATCTTTTGAAACCAAGATACTTGAAATCATTACACTTTGAAAATCATAACTTTTCTAAATCATACATCTGAAATCATAAAACATCCCTTTAATTCTTTACATTTCACAAATTTATTCAATTTAAACCCAAGTCTACAAGTTCCAGCTTTAATTCAATTCAAACCATCAGTTTCAATTCAATTTAGTTTTCCAACAAAACCATTTCAAATATTATCAATTTCAAATAAAGATTTGATCCGCAAAATAAGCTATTTAATCTTTAATATATTTCAGAGTTTAAATGTACCATATTCCAAAACTAAATTTTATAATTTCATATATCTCAAATTTTACTTCATTATTACATAGTTTTGAAATATTCACTTCATAAATCCATCATTTTTAATTAAACTCAAATTACAAGTAAACTGTAACAACCCGGAGTTTAGTAACAGTTAATTATCGTCAAATGACGATTATATTGGTCGTTAATTGCTATAGGGATTTTATCTTGTGATAATAGTTTGAAATTGTTGAGAGGATTTCGGGCTTTAAAAATTTAATTTTTGGGCCCAAGTTTCTTTGGCTTGGGGCTGTGAAATATCGAAACAGTTTTCGTTCCCTTTTTAATTTCAATTCGACCCGTTCCACATCATTTTCATTCACTATGCCCTAATCGAACGGAAAAAAAGGGAAACGAAAATGGCGGCTCAATCTTCTTCCCGCTTGTCTTCAAGCTAGGGCTCGTAAGAATCGATGATGACTTCACTTTCTTCGCGGCTGCTCAATCTCGCTCTCGTTCGTCTCTTCGAGTTGCTCTCACGGCGGCTTCTAATTGGTCGAGTGCGCCTCTGCTTCGTTTTGCAAAGGTGAGTGAAACTTTCACTCACATCCAATTCAAGCTCCCTGGTTATTTTGTTTTATTCGTATGATATTGTTGTTGTTTAATATGGCTTCGATTGACTTTGAACTGGTTGATTTTGTCTATTTTGGGCTTCGGCCATTCGACTTTGTTTAGATGTTTGAGATGATTTTGAGCTGCGTGTTATGCGTAGTCATCACTGATTGTTTTTGGATATTCTTTGTTGACATCGGTTTTAACTTGGTGAAATTGATTACTTGACTAAAACTGTCTCTGCCTTGCTTTGACTTCGGTCTTGATTCGACCCGTAGTTGCCTTCGAATGCAAATTTAATTTGGTGAAAGTATTTTAGATGGGAATGTACTTTGACTTTGCAATTGCTTTAAGTAATTGACTTCGGTCATGTTTGGAACTTGCTGTTCATTTCTATGCTCATTTTGATGCCGTGTATATCATGACCTCTGTCAGATGATTGCAATGGCCATGGCTATGTCACACCTATGTTTTAAAATCCCTTATGCATCTGCTGTTGGATCCGTTTGTACTTCGTGCACTGTGTTTTGGACTTGAGCATTTTTGTAGATTAAATGCAACTTCAGTTGCATGTTTAATATGCAGATACACTTAAGTAATTATGTTTGTGCATATCTTCTACATAAAGTTTAGAAAACAAAGATGTATTTTGGTTCAGCAACTTAAGTTTGCAAACTGGTCATTTTGTTCTCTGTAGCATTTTTAATATCTTCACTGTCGACTGATGCCTTTGCTCCATGCATTCATGTCTCAGTGATGCATCAAGAAGTGACTGGACTTGTACACTTGGTACTTTCGAGTCTATATTTTGAGGTTTAATTGGCATTTGTTTCGTATCGAACTAGAATACTTTGTGCATTGTTGTTATGCTTGTCCACGCATGCACATGCTTGTATCTTTGAAGTTGATTGATTGCAGCTTGATGGTCATATTCACTTGCTGTTGATCTTAAGGTGGCTGCAGTTTTGTGGTAATCTTGCCTTTGTATATTGTGGTGGTTGCATCTTCGTTTGTTGCAATTTTGCCCTGTTGCACCCCTGTGCATTCCACCGTGTTTAGTCGACCCTTGCATTCATTTTCTTATGCTGATTCATACATTCCATGTTGCACCTCTGTTTCATTTTATCCATGTGCAACTAGTAGTGTACATCCATTGTGTACATTTGTGTTTGCATTCATGTTGTCCATGCTTGTTCCTATGCATTGTTGTTAGCTCTGGGCTTCACTGACCACTCTTGTTGTACCATTGTTGTCTCCTTCTTTTGACATATCGGAACTTGAATTGTTGCATTGAGTTGAGTCATGACAGCAGTGACTTGACCTTTGCATTTTGTTTGTCTTTCGAGTTCACTTGAGTTGAATCCAACCCGTAGCTTGGGTTTGACCTTGTGTTCGTTTGTGAATTTTCATTGTGTACATATCACCGTAGTGGCAAGGCAGTGCACGCAAGCATGAACTGCAGCCACACGGTATTCGTTGGGTACATCATCACTGTAGTGGCGAGGCAGTGCACGCAAGCGTGAACTGCAGCCACACAGTATTGTTTTTATTGATATTTCAATTACTTTTGATCCATTGATCTTTTGCGATTTCATCTGCCGTATTGGCGAGGCAGTACACGTTAGCGTGTACTGCAGCCAATTAGAATTAACGTTTTGAGTGATATTTCAATTATTTGAATTAATTTAGTTTCATTTGATCATTTTGTTGTTATCTAATTATCTATTTGATAAATAGATTATGAGTTTCTAGTTATTTATTAATAATTAGATTTTGATGTTAATTGTCGATTAGGCAATTCTGATGTTTTTCTAAATTATCTTCATTAATAATCCTTTCATCTATCTTCGTTGATAATTTGAGTTTGCTGAATTGTTGTTTGACACTATACGTGTTATATTCACCGTTATCCGATTTTCTTGTTAAAGGATCGGATAGGTGAATTTATTTCGACTGTCCTGTAATTGTTAAATAATTATTACTGCTTCTGTGCATTAATAACTAAGTTTGAATTAGACTGACCCGTGTATTATTTTCTTTTGAATGTAATACTCAGGTCGGACCGAGTATTTATAGGTTGTTGATATCTTACTTTGGGTTGCTGCTAGAGCTATGAAGCCTTTTCATACTTTTTGGTGTAGTCGTTGTCTTAGTATAGGATGTTGTATATTCATGTATATTATTCACGATAATGTACTTGCATATGTAACTTCCAGAGTCGACAGTTGTAGTTGTATCATATGTATTGTACCACATGTATATCAACTGACATCCCTAATATATATATATATATATATATATATATATATATATGAGACTTTCTGTTATATCTGTGTTCCGCATTTATATTATTTGTGTTATTATTATATATATTGTCCTAAACTATTATGAACCATCGTAGTTCGTTTTATACTGGAATTGGGTATGTCGATGGGAGTAAATAAATCAAAGATGAAAAATAAAAATATATACCCCTCCTATCCAGATAACCAATACTAGTGTAAGGCCTAACTACGGATGGCTGCTCCTATCCAGCCTTATTCTTCGTGATAACAGACAGTATTTCCTTTAATACTCTTTGTTATTGTGAGCATAGAGGTGGGGTGTTACAGTTGGTATCAGAGCTTGAGGTTTATGGACATAATATAAAACATAACTTAGATGGAACATATGTTACAACTATTAGTCGATGTTTTATTTGTGTTTTGAGTCAAAACTAAAGTTTTGAAATCTAGACGAAATTTTTAAATATCTTTATTTAAAAATAAAAAGTGAAATTGTGCTTGGCTGATTTGACTGATTTGTGTTCTGTTTATCAGAGTGCGCAGCGGAAACGGTAAGACTGTCTTCGCTGAGTACGCTGATAACCTTTTTGATTTAAGAATCAAAATATGGAATTGAAATAAATTTCATTTGTTGTTTACATAGCTGTATTTATTTGTCTTCTGTGAAAATTTTGAATCCGATTCGAGGATTCGAAGCGATTGCAGTAATGTGATTTTGTTGAGATTTTTGTTGTTTTAAATTATCTTCATTGAAGATAGTAGAGTAATTTCTTTGTTTATATTTAGTGTGCGTGCAAATATAAATTGCACGTTACTGCATTGATTTTACGTTGAACCGATGCTTGGTTATGAAACGTATTTTGTTGCCGTTATTTTTATAACGGGATTTTTACACCGATGCTAGAATTTTGAAGCACGGTGTTTTGTTGACATTTTAATAAATGAAAATTCGCTGATATGAAATTTTGATGCAAATCATTTTGATGAGATTTTGACGTTTAAAAATTACTGTCACTTTGACTTCAGTAACCGTCAAATTTTTAAAGTGGAATTTTCAAGCGGTTATCCCGCAATGCTGATTTTGAGATCAGTTTCTACGGTGTTTTGAGAAGTACAATTTTCTTATTGAAATTGTCACTAATGTTGCTGTTTTTATCACGGATTTGCAAATCGTTTTAAAAATAAAATTGTTTTTCAATTTTTTTATAGTTTATGCTTTCAAAAGAATGAGGAAGCGATTTAAACGATTCAGCGAAATCGAGGACTATGAACCCTTTCTTTTACTGATTCGATTAATTCCGGACTTGTTCGTTTGAGAATGTAGATTATTTACTTTTATAAAATAAATGAAATTGTTTTCAGAATTTTTACAGTTTGCATTTTCAGAAGAATGAGAAAGTGACTTAAATGTTTCAGAAAAATCGAGGATTATGACCCCTTTCTTTACTGATTCGCTTAATTCCGGACTTGTCCGTTTGAGAATGTGAAATGTTATTTTTAGAATACACAATTTGCACTTTCAAGGAAACGATGAAGAGATTTAAACGATGTAGCAAAAGTGAGGAGTATGGAACCACACTTTTACTATTTCGGTTAATTCCGGACTCGTTAATTGAAACATTTGCTTTTTGATAATTCTGATGATTTTACAAGTTCAAGGAAACGATGAAGAGAATCAAACGATTTAGTAAAACACGTGGTATGGGACATGTGCGTTTGCTATTTCGGTTAATTCCGGACTCGTTAATTAAATATATGATGATTTTCGTGTGCTTTCAAGCCACTATGATGGACCTTCGGGTCATATGATGGACATTCGGGTCAAATACCAGTACCAGACCTTCGGGTCAAATGTTGGACCTCCGGTCATATGATGGGTGCCAAAATTATGATGATGGTACTTGGTAGGCTTCGGCCATATGAGAAGCACGTGCGGCGTAGCTAAAACTCGCCATATGATGGGATCGATCCACCTTTTATGTTGATTTTCTAGTTATCTTAATTGATTCTAGATATTTGTTGTTTCCAATTATCTGCAGGTAATTGGATATTTGGTGATATGAGTTCTGATTATCGTTTTTGATAATCGGATATTTGTTGATTTGAGATTTGATTATCGTTTTGATAATCGGATATTTGTTGATTTGAGATTTGATTATCGTTTTGAAAATCGAATATTTGTTGATTTGAGATTTGATTATCGTTTTTGATAATCGAATATTAGTTGATTTGAGATTTGATTATCGTTTTTGATAATCGAATATTTGTTGATTTGAGATTTGATTATCGTTTTTGATAATAGAATATTTGTTGATTTGAGATTTGATTATCGTTTTTGATAATCGAATATTTGTTGATTTGAGATTTGATTATCGTTTTGATAATCGAATATTTGTTGATTTGAGATTTGATTATTGTTTTTGATAATTGAATATTGCTGATGATTGCATTTATAAAGTGTTGTTTTCTGATTACCCTTTTGGTAACTAGATATTTGCAGTTTTGCGATTTCTGTTTTCTGAATTATCTATTGATAATTAGATTTTGTTGAGAATTTGTGAATTTGTGAATTTCTTTTATGAAATTAAAAATTTCTTTGGCGTTTGTATTCCCGACTTTATTTTTCTGGCTTAGCCAGTTTATGTTAGAAAAATAATTGTTATTGACGTCCTTAATTATGAAAATTGCGGGGACGCAATTTTTATAAGGAGGGGAGTCTGTAACAACCCGGAGTTTAGTAACAGTTAATTATCGTCAAATGACGATTATATTGGTCGTTAATTGCTATAGGGATTTTATCTTGTGATATTAGTTTGAAATTGTTGAGACGATTTCGGGCTTTAAAAATTTAATTTTTGGGCCCAAGTTTCTTTGGCTTGGGGCTGTGAAATATCGAAACAGTTGTCGTTCCCTTTTTAATTTCAATTCGACCCGTTCCTCATCATTTTCATTCACTATGCCCTAATCGAACGGAAAAAAAAGGGAAACGAAAATTGCGGCTCGATCTTCTTCCTGCTTGTCTTCAAGCTAGGGCTCGTAAGAATCGATGATGACTTCACTTTCTTCGCGGCTGGTCAATCTCGCTCTCTTTCGTCTCTTCGAGTTGCTCTTACGGCGGCTTCTAATTGGTCGAGTTCGCCTCTGCTTCGTTTTGCAAAGGTGAGTGAAACTTTCACTCACATCCAATTCAAGCTCCCTGGTTCTTTTGTTTTATTCGTATGATATTGTTGCTGTTTAATATGGCTTCGATTGACTTTGAACTGGTTGATTTTGTCTATTTTGGGCTTCGGCCATTCGTCTTTGTTTAGATGTTTGAGGTGATTTTGAGCTGCGTGTTATGCGTAGTCATCACTGATTGTTTTTGGATATTCTTTGTTGACATCGGTTTTAACTTGGTGAAATTGATTACTTGACTAAAACTGTCTCTGCCTTGCTTTGACTTCGGTCTTGATTCGACCCGTAGTTTCCTTCGAATGCAAATTTAATTTGGTGAAAGTATTTTAGATGGGAATGTACTTTGACTTTGCAATTGCTTTAAGTAATTGACTTCGGTCATGTTTGGAACTTGCTGTTCATTTCTATGTTCATTTTGATGCCGTGTATATCATGACCTCTGTCAGATGATTGCAATGGCCATGGCTATGTCACACCTATGTTTTAAAATCCCTTATGCATCTGCTGTTGGATCCGTTTGTACTTCATGCACTGTGTTTTGGACTTGAGCATTTTTGTAGATTAACTGCAACTTCAGTTGCATGTTTAATACGCAGATACACTTAAGTAATTATGTTTGTGCATATCTTCTACATAAAGTTTAGAAAACAAAGATGTATTTTGGTTCAGCAACTTAAGTTTGCAAACTGGTCATTTTGTTCTCTGTAGCATTTTTAATATCTTCACTGTCGACTGATGCCTCTGCTCCATGCATTCATGTCTCAGTGATGCATCAAGAAGTGACTGGACTTGTACATTTGGTACTTTCGAGTCTGTATTTTGAGGTTTAATTGGCATTTGTTTCGTATCGAACTAGAATACTTTGTGCATTGTTCTTATGCTTGTCCACGCATGCACATGCTTGTATCTTTGAAGTCGATTGATTGCAGCTTGATGGTCATATCCACTTGCTGTTGATCTTAAGGTGGCTGCTGTTTTTGTGGTAATCTTGCCTTTGTATATTGTGGTGGTTGCATCTTCGTTTGTCGCAATTTTTCCCTGTTGCACCCCTGTGCATTCCACCGTGTTTAGTCGACCCTTGTATTCATTTTCTTATGCCGATTCGTATATTCCATGTTGCACCTCTGTTTCATTTTATCCATGTGCAACTAGTAGTGTACATCCATTGTGTACATTTGTGTTCGCATTCATGTTGTCCAGGCTTGTTCCTTTGCATTGCTCTTAGCTCTGGGCTTCACTGACCACTCTTGTTGCACCACTGTTGTTTCCTTCTCTTGACATATCGGAACTTGAATTGTTGCATTGAGTTGAGTCATGACAGCAGTGACTTGACCTTTGCATTTTGTTTGTCTTTTGAGTTCACTTGAGTTGAATCCAACCTGTAGCTTGGGTTTGACCTTGTGTTCGTTTGTGAATTTTCATTGTGTACATATCACCGTAGTGGCAAGGCAGTGCTCGCAAGCGTGAACTGCAGCCACATGGTATTTGTTGGGTACATCATCACTGTAGTGGCGAGGCAGTGCACGCAAGCGTGAACTGCAGCCACATGGTATTGTTTTTATTGGTATTTCAATTACTTTTGATCCATTGATCTTTTGCGTATTTCATATGCCGTATTGGCGAGGCAGTACACGTTAGCATGTACTGCAGCCAATTAGAATTGACGTTTTGAGTGATATTTCAATTGTTTGAATTGATTTAGTTTCATTTGATCATTTTGTTGTTATCTAATTATCTATTTGATAAATAGATTATGAGTTTCTAGTTATTTATTAATAATTAGATTTTGATGTTAATTGCCGATTAGGCAATTCTGATGTTTTTCTAAATTATCTTCATTAATAATCCTTTCATCTATCTTCGTTGATAATTTGAGTTTGCTGAATTGTTGTTTGACACTATACGTGTTATATTCACCGTTATCTGATTTTCTTGTTAAAGGATCAGATAGGTGAATTTATTTTGACTGTCGTGTAATTGTTAAATAATTATTACTGCTTCTGTGCATTAATAACTGAGTTTGAATTAGACTGACCCGTGTATTATTTTCTTTTGAATGTAATACTCGGGTCAGACCGAGTATTTACAGGTTGTTGATATCTTACATTGGGTTGCTGCCAGAGCTATGAAGCCTTTTCATACTTTTTGGTATATTCGTTGTCTTAGTATAGGATGTTGCATATTCATGTATATTATTCATGATAATGTACTTGTATATGTAACTTCCAGAGTCAACAGTTGTAGTTGTATCATATGTATTGTACCACATGTATATCAACTGACATCGGTTATATATATATATGAGACTTTCTGTTATATCTGTGTTCCGCATTTACATTATCTGTGTTATTATTATATATATTGTCCTAAACTGTTATGAACCATCGTAGTTCGTTTTATACTGGAATTGGGTATGTCGATGGGAGTAAATAAATCAAAGATGAAAAATAAAAATGTATACCACTCCTATCAAGATAACCAATACTAGTGTAAGGCCTAACTACGGATGGCCGCTCCTATCCAGCCTTATTCTTCGTGATAACAGACAGTATTTCCTTTAATACTCTTTGTTATTGTGAGCATAGAGGTGGGGCGTTACATAAACCAACTATCATTTCATACAAATATAAACTTCAAATATTCATTTATCAAAACCAATTATCATTCCAAATTCACATATTTAACAAATAAAGATTATATCATTCAAAGCCTCATTATCAAATCATTATTTGAATTCAATTTCAAATATTAAAATTTAAATATCATTTTAAAAAAATCAAATATGTCATTCATTTATTATTTCAAATATCATTACAAAATACATTTCAAAATTCAATTCATATATTCATTTATCTCATTACATTTCATTCCATTTAACACATAACCAAGTAAACCTTATTTAAATTCAAATTCAATTTAAATTCCTTAAAATTCAAATTTAAATATTAAATTATATTCAAAACTCCTTAAATTTCACAAATAATCAATTCCAAAAGTTAAATCATTTAACACTTTAAAACATAACTCAAATATTGTTAAAATCTATAACATTACGAAACATTGTCAAATTATAACAACGACGGCATTTAAAAGTGCTATCGTAACTTATAGTTTCCAAAATAGTTTAGTTCAAGAATAACGGTATTTATAATATGCCATAACAGATATTTAGTTAATTCAAACAAAGTTAAATTCAAAAACAACAGCATTTTAAAGTGTTGTCATAAAACTATAGCATTTTAGAAATGCTATTAATAAAATTCCAGATTTTATTATAACTTTTAAAAAACAATACAACTTCAATTTTAGCAAATTTTAAACTTATAAATCATATTTCTAGACTTCAAAATTTCACATTTAAATAATTTTTAACATATCATTTATCACAACAAAATTTTAAATCAAATACTCAATTTAAAACTCACTTTCATTTGTTAAGTCAAAATTCACTGTTTTTCTTAACTTATAAATTTAACAAAAACTCAACATTTTACTTCAAATATCTTTTCAAAACTATATTTCATACCAGTATAATTCAAAATAGTCTTATTTATTTCACTCCACAATAGTTTCAAACTTATATAAATCATATTACTTTATACATTAATCATACCTAACTAAACATATACTTTATCAAATACCTTATACCATTCAAAATTTCTTAGCTTTGAAAAGTTAACCTTGATTTGGAAGTGCTCGAACCTTCAAAATAGACGAAGAAATCATATTTTAAATCCAAGAGTTGGAAATCACCAACAAATTAGTATATCTATTCCAATAGGTAAGGTTATACCAAAACAAATATGAATCTCGAGGATTGAACACCGGCTTATTTTAAATCATTTCAATTATATATATACACATATCTTTCGAATATCAAACCATACTTCGAAATCGAAAATCAAAATTTGGTTTCATAAAATCACTCGCATAGCAAAGCTACTAGAGTGGCCTCTTCCCCACTCAGAAACTCAAAAATCAATGTCGATGATGCATGTATTCATCACCGAAATTATTTTTCAGCGACATAAGTGGGTTTTGGACTTTTATTTCTTGAAACTTCTTTGAAATCTCTTTGACATCATTGGAATTCATTTGAATACATTTGAAACATTTCTTATTTGGAAAAATATCTTTAAATCATATTATTATTATATATTTTCCAAAATCATAAAAACCCATTTCAAAACACCGGAGTTCGATTCCTCGAAATTCAAATTCAAACCCTTCATTTATAAATCATTTTTATATAAATCACATTTTCTTACAAATTTCAAACCTTTTCAAAGCTTCAAATTTTCATTTTCCAAAGGTAAAAATCCTTATTGAAAAGATTTCACTTTTATATACAAAATAGGGTCATCCTTTGCAAAATAATAATTTCGATATGTGCACAAATTCAAAATACAATCAAACACAAATTTCCAAAGAATGATTCAAGGTTAGGTTTCAAGCAATACAGAGATTCGAATTTAGAGGAACTCTAATCAAATAGAATTCTGTTTCGAAGATAATCTCGAATGAAGATAAGATAATTTTATTACCAAATAGAAGATGATAAGCCTATATAAATCACGGACGACCTTAACCGGTCAACCGTGACTTCAGTAATATAATCAATTCGGAAATCTAAGGCAAATCGACATTCGATCGCCAGAGATAGAATCCGGGTAGAGCAGGAGATAGATAGCATCGAAAACTGAGGATACGGGAATCTCTGGTGAATCAATGCCAATTATAAAGGATTTTCACCCCTTTATAAATCATTCAAAGATTTGCGAAATCACCGATCTTTATAGAGGTCATTCCAAAGTGGAGTTACGAAATGCTCCAAAATCATAATGGATAGAATAAGGAAGACAAGACTGGATGTGACGCCCCACCTCTATACCCACGCTAGCCAAGAACATTACTGTGAATGCTGTCAACTAGCATGGAGAATAAGGCTGTTGAGGAGCGACCATCTGTATAATTGCTTTGTGCGAGTACCGATATACCGGATAAAAATATAACTTTTCATCTCAAGGGGAAATCCGACATACCGACACAAACTCAAAGCTACTACACAGTGGCTATAATTTCTTCGGAAACAAATATAGAAATAAGCATAACATAAATCAGTCACAGACAATTCATATCACAAAGGCGGAAATAGATATGAATATTACACATAAAAGTGTATATCAGAGTAGTGGTCAAAAAGATCCACAATAATACAAAAGAATAGCATCACGTGCTATACAAAAGAATACACCTATGAGTCTAAATCTCAAGTGTATACAACAAAATAAACTACTAATCTAAGTAGTTTGCCAAAAGTCGGAATGATGGTCCGATAAGGAGTCAAGCAGAAGCACCTGTAACATCTCGGTCTGACCCGAGTATTATTTAATAAGAAAATAATAAACGGATCAGTCTAGCTATAAATATCAGATGAAGTGATATATAATAAGAGATATGACATAATCGTATAATAATCACAATGCCAAGCTGTGATTAATAAGTAATTGAAAATCAACAAAAGATTAATCAATATCACAATAATCTACTCAAGATAAAAAGGAATGTCATACTCCTGATTTCATTCACCAAACTACAATAAATGAAATATATATATCCATGCCAATCGTAAAAGTTGGTGAAACACAAATTCCAGAAATCAACACACGAAATCCAGAAAATCACAATAAAAAGGATGGCCAATCCCAGAAAAATGAGCCGGAGCTCCTCCAGACAGGGTATAGCCCCCCATTGCGGACTTTGAGCCGAAGCTCCTCCTGGTGAGTCAAAAACTCCTCCTGACAGGGTATAGTCCCTCATTGCGGACTTTGAGCCGAAGCTCCTCCTGGTGAACCGAAGTTCCTCATGACAGGGTGTAGTCCCCCATTGCGGACATTGAGCCGATTGCTCCACGAAGTAAATAAACATCGATGCACCTAGAAAGGCACACCCTATGCATAAAATGAGACGAAACTCAATAAAAATGAGGAACAGTCCTCCACATAGACAAAGAGACATCGCACATTGCTAGTCCAAACCACAAAGATGATCGTCATGATCAAAGAGAAGTGTCAATTACAATAAGCTAGTAAATATATGAGCTTAGCTTCATGTCCCATAACCACTAGCTTAACTTAAATATTTACGAACAAATTGTAGATCTCCACTAGAAAATTGTCACAAGAGGTTCAATCGAACAAGTCCAAGAATTAACCGACGAAGTAAACGCAAGCGTTTCATACCACTTGTTTTACTAAGTCGTTTAATTAGATTTCTCATACGAGTGAGGTAAAGGTTTGTATATACTAATAGATTGAAAAACGGTTTTATAAACGAATTTGGTATTAAAATAGTATTGAAATCATTTGAGGAAAGAGTTTTGATATTTACTACTAGTATAGAAAACCTTTATATTTTTAAAGTGACAAAGCACAAAGAAGATTGTAAGAACAATCAATCACAAAAATTCACATACGAAGACGTGAATAAAATCCAACAAAATCGATAAAGGGTCCATCGAAATGGATATTCAAAAATCCCTAAAAAGAGTCATCAAAGTCATAATAGATGATAACAACAAATAGGATTATCACGAATCGATTTAAATTGGAATTTCAATCCAAAAAGGCAAATTGGACTCAAACAGTAGGTTCAGTCGACTGAACAGAGATTTTCAGTCGACTGACCCTGTACCTGGAAATTTTCCAGGTTCAGGAAACTTTCCAGTTTCAGTCGACTGTGCAGAGTTTTTCAGTCGACCGAATCATGCCTGGAAACTCTCGGGTTTCAGGTTCAGTCGACTGAATCATGCCTGGGCTGTTTTTCAGTCTTATTCAAATGAACAGAAAACTCTTCCAAAATGCAACCGTACGAACATTGGCTCTAAGGGTTTATGCCAATCGGCGACCCGGCCCTATATGCTCCTCGATGCATCACCAAAAGCATGATCAAACATCCATAAAAGGATTTTCACACAAATTTGGTTTAAAAACCCAAAAATTGGAATATTCACAAAACCAATCCAAATCAAGAGCAAATGCACATGAATAAGTGTTAGGAATTCAGACCCAACAACCAAAGATAATTATAGTCATAGATGTGAGATAAAAATCTCACCTTTGCACTAAAATTTATGAAGATGAAGCTTGAAAGCAATGGCAAGAACAAGCACTCTTCAATCTCAACACTAGAAGCTTGAACCTAAGCTTAAAAGAGAAACATTCCCTAAATTAGGTTTAGGAAATTTCTGAAATTGAATGGAGAAAGAGTTGGAGAAGATGAAGGAGATGCTTACCAATGGGTTCTTCTTGAGTTTGGAGCAAGAACTTGAGCTAGCAAAGGAAGCTAGGGCTTGGAGTTTTAATTTCCTCTTCCACCCTCCATTAACATAAAAGCTTGAGTATTAGAAAAATAGAAGAGAAGTGAATGAAGAGGAGAGGGTTGGAACTGAGTTAAGTGGTTAATTGGCTCAGCCCAACCAAAGCCCTAAGCGGGAAAAAGTAGCAAAAATCAACTTTCTCCAAACATATCGAAGCTTATACTCAAAAAGGTCGCAAACGACATTTTGAACTCAATGGAGATGGTCTCGAGTCCTAATTCTACCGTATGCAAAAAGTAGCTTTTCGGACTAAAATCCGACGAACGATAAAATATTTAAATAAAATATTTAAATATAAAATCGATAAATATGCGGGTTGTTACAGACTCCCCTCCTTAAAGAAATTGCGTCCTCGCAATAAGTAAGAAGGAAATATATGAAGTAACAACCATAGAAGCATATTAACACAAAAGAAAATTTTGAAATAGGAAGTTCACCATAAAGTGCACAAAAGAGTTAGCAAGAAATCTGGTGAAACTTCAATTTCCACAATAACACCGGGCTCAAGAATAAAATCCGGAATCCCTAAGGCATTCCCGTAGATAAAAGACGTGGGGAACGTCAAGAATAGCAGAAAATTGAGCCGGTGCAACGTCGTAGTACAAAAACGGTACGCCCGAGAAACAAGAAACTCAAACAATTTGGGACAACAGCGTAGTACAAAAACGGTACGCCCAATGAACCAAAGCAAAGACATCGATGTAGTACAAACGGTACATCCGATGAATCAAAAGCAAAGACATCGATGTAGTACAACGGTACATCCGATGAATCAAAAGCAAAGACATCGATGTAGTACAAACGGTACATCCGATGAATCAAATAGCAAAGACATCGATGTAGTACAACGGTACATCCGATGAATCAAAAGCAAAGACATCGATGTAGTACAACGGTACATCCGATGAATCAAAAGAAAAGAGATCGATGTAGTACTACAGTACATCCGATGAATCAAAAGGAAAGACATCGATGTAGTACAACGGTACATCCGATGAATCAAAAGCAAAGACATCGATGTAGTACAACGGTACATCCGATGAATCAAATAGCAAAGACATCGATGTAGTACAATGGTACATCCGATGAATCAAAAGCAAAGACATCGATGTAGTACAACGGTACATCCGATGAATCAAAAGAAAAGAGATCGATGTAGTACTACGGTACATCCGATGAATCAAAAGCAAAGACATCGATGTAGTACAAACGGTACATCCGATGAATCAAATAGCAAAGACATCGATGTAGTACAAATGGTACATCCGATGAATCAAATCCCAAATAATTCGGAACACTGACGCAGTACAAAAACGGTACGTCCAATGAACCGAAGCCCGAGTGATTTTCGAAACACCGACGTAGTACAAAAACGGTACGTCCAATGAACCGTAGCCCGAGTGATTTTCGGAACACCGACGTAGTACAAAAACGGTACGTCCAATGAACCGAACACAATAAAAGGACATCGGACGCTAGTTCTTCAAAGGAATGAGATAAAGCTCAATAAAACGAAGTATTCCAAAACGCCCGATGAACTTGATAAAAAGATAATTTCATTCGGTCATCAACAAAGAACCAACCCCTTGTTGCTTACGACTAAACGCATTGGCAACGCGATTTCCCCTTCGGGAATAAAAAGGAATATCAAGATCATAAGATGTCAGGAACTCGAGTCAACATGAAGTTCCTTATGAGAAAATAATTATTCCAGAGATTTATGATCGAGGTAGAGAACAAATTTCTTCCCCAAAGATGATGATGTCAAATTCCAAAAGCAAAAACAATATCCACGAACACTAGATCATGAGTGGCATATCTAGTCTCGATAAGCTATAATGATTTAGAAGCACAAGCGATATCACGTCCTCCTTTGCAAGAGAATGGCATTCCAAACCAATACGACTAGTATCGGTACAAATAGCAAAGTCTTGGTTCCCCTTCAGGAATCACAAGAAAGAATAAGAATATCGAAAAGAAAGGACTTCTTTTAAATAATTCTCTTCCCCGAAAAGTTAAAACTTTCAAAATTACATTTATCATTATGTAATAATCTTTTTAGAAAAATTTACATTTTTACAAGTCAATATATCGTGTCTGATTGTCACATCAAAGCGTTTAGGAAATTCCTATCGATAACGTTGATCAAGCGCATCGACCAAAATTCTTAAAGCACTCAACGGGCAATACAATCACAAAGTCATCTTTTATAGGATAAATAAATCTCTTAAAAAGTTTTAAGAATATTCTTTGTTCGTTTCAAGAACAAAAATCCAGTTTTACTTATAAATAAATCTTATGAAAAAGATTTGCAAAATTTTAAATTACTATTTTCATCCAAAATCAATAAATACAAGAATGGTCTCATCGAAATATTCATAGAATATTGGATTTATAAAACGGATGAAACAAGCTGGACAAATTGAATGACATAATAATTCATTCATAGGAATCATAACAAGTGCGGAATGCGATAAGTGAAATGCTAACTTCTGCAACTTGTAGCAAATGAAAACGGTGGTAAAGTCGAACTAAAAAGACCTTAGCACCACACAAAAGATTACTTAGGTCATAATCCTAAGACAAGTCAAATATACCGGAAAATTCTCAAACTATTTAGATGAGAGAAATAACACTTTCCTTATAAGTGGGCTTAAGGAATAAAATGATGCCATCCAGATGGAATCAAAATCACAAAGAAAAATAGAAATCTGCTTAACAGATTTAAAATGTCAAAGATGAATAATCCACTCGGAAAAATAGGATATGGGCTTCACAATAATTAAGCCAATCCTTGCAGAAAGGTCAATTCCGAAGCCAAAGCAAAAATATTAGCTCGGAAAGAAAAGTCACATAAAACAATCTCGACATCTAAACAAAAGCAAATTGAGTGTTGCGGATCTACCATCCGGATTCGCAATTCTCAATGAAGTCAACAAGCCCAAAATATTCAAAGAAAAAGAATCGACAAGTTCTTTTGATATAAAAATAATGAGATGAAACTCATATCAAAAAAAACTCAAATAAGAAGATCACAAAACAAATGTAATCAAGGATTAAATGAGAAATACCTTGACCACGAGAAGAGTTGCTAGGGACTTGCAGCTTTCCTTCTCTCTTGCTTTGACGCTTGGGACACGAAGATATATAATGATCCGCACTTTTGCAATAGCGGCAAGAAATAGGCCTTGGACACCTATTTATAAAGTGGTCCCTAGAGCCACAATTGTAGCATTCTCCGCGATTAGGGATAGGAGTATTTGCTATAGAAGTAGTTTGCTTCACTCTCTTGTTAGGATTAGGACTTTCGAACCTAATAAAGGGATGCTTCTTCTTGGTGTTGTTGGAGTTCGGTTTGGCACTCCCAACCTCGACATCACTTTCTCTATCAGCCTCTTCAAGACGAAGAGCGATATCTATAAGCTGATCAAATGAAACCTCAAGTTTCAGGAGTAATGGCTTCTTAAGATTCTTATTCAAGCCATAGACAAACCTCTGATTTTTCTTCAATGGGGTATTAATGTACTCAACCCCGTATTTGGACAGAGATTCGAAGGATGCGACATAGTCTGTCACAGAAGATTCACCTTGAACAAGGTCTATGAAACGCTGGGCTAAGGTTACTTTTTCAGCCTCCGGCACAAATTTCAATTCGAATCTTCCTCGGAATTGCTCCCAAGTAAGATCCGCCTCAACGATTTCAGAAATTAAAAGCTCATACCAATCCAATGCTCTTTCTTGGAGCATGCTAGAAGCTACTTGGACTCGATGAAGGTCAATAAGGTTCATGCGAGAAAAGATGCGATCGCATGATTTGAGCCAAGCTTGAATTTCTATAACACTCTCGGATCCCGTGAATGGCCTTCCACCCAAATCAGTGTAGTCTCTGCACAAACGTGCAAAACCGGATCTAGGATGAGTAGGCTCCTGATTGGGACCCGCTGTTTGAGCGTTCTTGAGAAGATCTAGAAGCTGTTGGGCAGACATGAATACTCCATCCTGAGGAGTAGAGCTAGATTGACCGGCGCTGGGACGGCCAGGTCTAACCATTTCTCTTCTTTAAGAAAGAAAGAAAGAAGAGGAAAAAGTTATTCTCAAAATGAATATCAAGCAATCTTGATAGATAAAACAAGGAATCATAAAGAAAATAGGATAGAACGGTACGAAGACCCGAATAAAATCCTAAAGCACAACTCCTAAGATGGACTTAGGACGATGATCCTTGTTATAATATTCCATATTGTTCCGAAGTTTGGCTCTGATACCAAGCTGTGACGCCCCACCTCTATACCCACGCTAGCCAAGAACATTACTGTGAATGCTGTTAACTAGCATGGAGAATAAGGCTGTTGAGGAGCGACCATCTGTATAATTGCTTTGTGCGAGTACCGATATACCGGATAAAAATATAACTTTTCATCTCAAGGGGAAATCCGACATACCGACACAAACTCAAAGCTACTACACAGTGGCTATAATTTCTTCGGAAACAAATATAGAAATAAGCATAACATAAATCAGTCACAGACAATTCATACCACAAAGGCGGAAATAGATATGAATATTACACATAAAAGTGTATATCAGAGTAGTGGTCAAAAAGATCCACAATAATACAAAAGGATAGCATCACGTGCTATACAAAAGAATACACCTATGAGTCTAAATCTCAAGTGTATACAACAAAATAAACTACTAATCTAAGTAGTTTGCCAAAAGTCGGAATGATGGTCCGATAAGGAGTCAAGCAGAAGCACCTGTAACATCTCGGTCTGACCCGAGTATTATTTAATAAGAAAATAATAAACGGATCAGTCTAGCTATAAATATCAGATGAAGTGATATATAATAAGAGATATGACATAATCGTATAATAATCACAATGCCAAGCTGTGATTAATAAGTAATTGAAAATCAACAAAAGATTAATCAATATCACAATAATCTACTCAAGATAAAAAGGAATGTCATACTCCTGATTTCATTCACCAAACTACAATAAATGACATACATATATCCATGCCAATCGTAAAAGTTGGTGAAACACAAATTCCAGAAATCAACACATGAAATCCAGAAAATCACAATAAAAAGGATGGCCAATCCCAGAAAAATGAGCCGGAGCTCCTCCAGACAGGGTATAGTCCCCCATTGCGGACTTTGAGCCGAAGCTCCTCCTGGTGAGTCAAAAACTCCTCCTGACAGGGTATTGTCCCCCATTGCGGACTTTGAGCCGAAGCTCCTCCTGGTGAACCGAAGTTCCTCATGACAGGGTATAGTCCCCCATTGCGGACATTGAGCCGATTGCTCCACGAAGTAAATAAACATCGATGCACCTAGAAAGGTACACCCCATGCATAAAATGAGACGAAACTCAATAAAAATGAGGAACAGTCCTCCACATAGACAAAGAGACATCGCACATTGCTAGTCTAAACCACAAAGATGATCGTCATGATCAAAGAGAAGTGTCAATTACAATAAGCTAGTAAATATATGAGCTTAGCTTCATGTCCCATAACCACTAGCTTAACTTAAATATTTACGAACAAATTGTAGATCTCCACTAGAAAATTGTCACAAGAGGTTCAATCGAACAAGTCCAAGAATTAACCGACGAAGTAAACGCAAGCGTTTCATACCACTTGTTTTACTAAGTCGTTTAATTAGATTTCTCATACGAGTGAGGTAAAGGTTTGTATATACTAATAGATTGGAAAACGGTTTTATAAACGAATTTGGTATTAAAATAGTATTGAAATCGTTTGAGGAAAGAGTTTTGATATTTACTACTAGTATAGAAAACCTTTATATTTTTAAAGTGACAAAGCACAAAGAAGATTGTAAGAACAATCAATCACAAAAATTCACATACGAAGACGTGAATAAAATCCAACAAAATCGATAAAGGGTCCATCGAAATGGATATTCAAAAATCCCTAAAAAGAGTCATCAAAGTCATAATAGATGATAACAACAAATAGGATTATCACGAATCGATTTAAATTGGAATTTCAATCCAAAAAGGCAAATTGGACTCAAACAGTAGGTTCAGTCGACTGAACAGAGATTTTCAGTCGACTGACCCTGTACCTGGAAATTTTCCAGGTTCAGGAAACTTTCTGTTTCCAGTTTCAGTCGACTGTGCAGAGTTTTTCAGTCGACTGAATCATGCTTGGAAACTCTCGGGTTTCAGGTTCAGTCGACTGAACAGAGTTTTCAGTCGACTGAATCATGCCTGGGCTGTTTTTCAGTCTTATTCAAATGAAGAGCAAACTCTTCCAAAATGCAACCGGATGAACATTGGCTCTAAGGGTTTATGCCAATCGGCGACCCGGCCCTATATGCTCCTCGATGCATCACCAAAAGCATGATCAAACATCCATAAAAGGATTTTCACACAAATTTGGTTTAAAAACCCAAAAATTGGAATATTCACAAAACCAATCCAAATCAAGAGCAAATGCACATGAATAAGTGTTAGGAATTCATACCCAACAACCAAAGATAATTATAGTCATAGATGTGAGATAAAAATCTCACCTTTGCACTAAAATTTATGAAGATGAAGCTTGAAAGCAATGGCAAGAACAAGCACTCTTCAATCTCAACACTAGAAGCTTGAATCTAAGCTTAAAAGAGAAACATTCCCTAAATTAGGTTTAGGAAATTTCTGAAATTGAATGGAGAAAGAGTTGGAGAAGATGAAGGAGATGCTTACCAATGGGTTCTTCTTGAGTTTGGAGCAAGAACTTGAGCTAGCAAAGGAAGCTAGGGCTTGGAGTTTTAATTTCCTCTTCCACCCTCCATTAACATAAAAGCTTGAGTATTAGAAAAATAGAAGAGAAGTGAATGAAGAGGAGAGGGTTGGAACTGAGTTAAGTGGTTAATTGGCTCAGCCCAACCAAAGCCCTAAGCGGGAAAAAGTAGCAAAAATCAACTTTCTCCAAACATATCGAAGCTTATACTCAAAAAGGTCGCAAACGACATTTTTAACTCAATGGAGGTGGTCTCGAGTCCTAATTCTACCGTATGCAAAAAGTAGCTTTTCGGACTAAAATCCGACGAACGATAAAATATTTAAATAAAATATTTAAATATAAAATCGATAAATATGCGGGTTGTTACACTGGATTTCAGAACAAGTGGGAGCATTCTAAAGTTCAAGGAATCCTAATCGATAAGAATCCTAACCAAGAGATTCCTAACAAGATGGATACTGAAGGGATGAAGTTTTTTGAAAATCTTGGCTTCAAAGTAAGAAAATTTTTATACCAAAAAAATCTTTGAAAATCCTTAAAAAATCATTTGAAAATTATTTTATACTTCAAAAATACGTTCTCTCACAAGAAAGGAGTCTGAGACTGATTTCACTCATTCTAGGGTATTTCTACCCCATCTCTAATGAGTTTTTGCTCCATAGGCTATGGTTTGCCTAAAACCTGGCTCTGATACCAAATGTAACAACCCGGTATTTTTAGCCATTTGCAACCGCACATGTCGGACTTGAATTGCTCAAAACACCACATTGTAAATAAATTTGGAGCAAATGAAATACGAATCACAGAATCATAGACACAGAACAAACAGAATACCTCGCAGCGGAATAAAAAAAATACATAGTAGTTCATAAAGCTACTACGATAGAGTCTCAAACCAAAAACATAATATAGTTTGAAAACAACATAATAGAAATCCCAAATACATAGAAGTTCACTAATACATGAGATAAACTAGAATAGCTGAAACAGAAAGTAGATATAAATGTAGATAAGCAGAAACTCCAGCAAAGACCAGCTCCAGAAAGAGAATCCAAAGCTGTGAATACTCAGGCTGACCCGAGCATAAAGTAAAACACAAAACACTCGAGTCAGGACAATATATACTTATATAATGTAAATCAACTCAAGTGAACTGTAGTAGAAATGCACCATAACTTAAAAGATGTTTGGGATCGCCCATCCTTTAAAGATCAGTTAAACCATAAATTAAATACATCCCGTGGTTAAAATTTCAAAATAGTATTTATACTTCGAAATCAAATATCGTTTAAAAATTCAGTATCATTCAAAATCCATTTCAAAATATCAAAATATAATATCTTCCAAACCAGATTCATTTTTATTTAATTTAAATACCATTTCAAAGCACATTTCAAAATATTTTATATTTCGAAACAAATTGCTTCATTTAAATCATTAAAACGAAGATATTATATTTAATAATTAAATTATTAAATTTCCAAAATTTTAATCTTTCAAAGTTCATTCATTTACTTAAATTTATTAGAACAATGAAAATTCAAATTTTACAACATTTAGAAAATGCTACGGAAAGTCACACTTAAAACAGTTCAATTTATCAAAAGACAACATTTAAAATGCTGTAATAGGGTTCCGTTAGTTGCAAATAAACTTAGTTAAATTCAACCATTATAACATTCACAAAAAATGCTATAATAGCCTTTAATTAAATTGAGCCATTTGGTTCATTATTATCAACCACATCATTTACAAATGTTGTATTATCCTTTACATGAGAATTAATAACATTTTAGAAATGCAGTAAATTATAACTTCAAATATTCAGTATAATTTCACAAACAATTATATTTTTATTTAAACCATTTTTAACTTATAAAATCATATAATTTCACTTTTAAAACGATCATTCAAATACCCTTATATTCATGATTTTATAAAGTTAAATCTCTATTCAAAAATCAAAATTTAATAGTAATTCACTTATTAAATTCCAACATTAAAATTTAAATTCATTAAATTAAATTTAACTTAACTCTTAAGTTTAAATTTTTAAATATTTTCATTTTTATTTACTTAACTTAAAATTCACTTTTAAGCTAAATTCACAAATTTCCAATTTTAGTTATATTTCGAAATTTCAACTTAAATATTCATTCATTTCACATTTTAACTTAATTCAAAAATCATTAATATATTATAAAATTATTTTAAATTCATTTAGTTCAAAATATCATAAATTTATCATATTTTCATATCTAATTTAAATTCCATTTATCACCAAATTATAATTTCCAAAAAAACTTACATTTCAAATTTTCTAACTTTACCATTAATTTATTTCACTTATAAATTTTCAGAGAGTCAATAATGATTTACAAAAATCATTTTTAATCAAATTTAAATCAAACTATTATAATATTTACATTTCTAAAATATTTTAAAATTTTAAGAAAAACATATTTTAACAACGGGTCTATATTTCATTTTCTAGCCTAGGTAAAGTGATACGGGTAATATATCATTTCAACCCGTAATTTACAAAGAAAACCTAGGTTTGATCATTTCAAACCCGCAATCCGAAGTAAATGAAAATAACTGAAAATCATTCAGGCCTATCATTTCAGCCCATAACGATTTTCTCCCATTCTAAAGTCCGTTCGGGTATGTATCATTTCAACCCATAGTGATTCTAATCTAAAGGGAACTTGCAGTGTAATAAACTAATAAAAATAATAGAATAGCATAATATAACAGTAACATATGATATAACAGGTGTTTAAACGTGGGTGAACATCATAAAATCATAACATAGCAGGTGTAACATGATAATGTATTTTACAGATTCAAAAGGGGTCAATTTACTAGTTATAAAAGTACATATTGTCCGGTGAGAATAACTCACCTGTTCAAAGCTGGAGATTGACACCAAACACACAATACTAAAAAAATGAAGGCACGACAACACAATAGCGATTCGAGAGTGGAGAGCCAAAGCTATACACCTTGAATTTATTTTCATAAAACAATTACAAACAACATAAGATTTCAACCCAAAATTCAATAAACAATGCTAGAAATAATTGTATAAAACAGATCCAAAATCATTGCACTTGCTTTCAACCTCCTATACTTCAGTTATAGGTCTGAAATATACTATTAAGTGTGGAATTTGGATCTGGTCTTGAGTCCATATGGTCAGCCTAACATGGTTTAAAAGATGGTGCAAGATGTATGTGTTTGGATCTACGACTACAAGGCAATATCAAGGCAAATATATCATTTCTTTGCTAAAGCTTGGTTCGGACAGAGGCTATGGGGCATGGCCAGAGGCTCCAGGTGATGGTGAGTGATGTGGCAGAGGGTGGTGATCAGATCTGGGCTGGTGGTGGTGATGGTGGTGGTGGCAAAAGGAAGGTGGAGGTGGTTGGAACAAACTAGGCTAGATTTGAGCACAAAGGTGATGGTTTGTGACTTTTGGTGGTGGATCTCATGTCAAGGGCTGCTCGGCCTTCCATGGTGGGGATATAGGCTGGTTGATGGTCGGTCTAAGAGGTGGTGGGATCGGCCTAGCTGCTGGAGGAGGTGAGGCCGGTCACATCTAGTTGAAATCAAATGCAAAAATCAATAGAAAAATAATATAAGTAGAAAAAGAGATAAAAGAAATAATTTTTTTTACCAACTTCCCAAGCATGTGATGGCCGAAATTTTTTTTCTCAGGAAGGCGGAAAGGAAGATACATGAAATGAAAATGAATTATTCAGCTGAAATGTGGGGAGTTATGCCAAAAGAAATGAAGAGTTGTGAGGAAAATGAAGAGGTGGAATTCAAAAAGGCAAAAGGCAATTCAAAAGTCAAACACTCTTCATATATCCTTATTTAATTTATATAACTTTATATTTCTGGAAATAATAATAATCCCAGATAAAATTTCGAAAACTTATCAAAATTTAAAAATTTATATAATATTTATTAATTATATAAAGTTAAATTAAGAAAAATAGCTAAAAATAGTGAACTAGACTAGAAAATTTGAAATTAAATAGAATAATTTTTGAAAATTCGTATGAGCATGTAAAATATTTTTAAACATAAATAATAATATAAAATAAAAATACATTCAGAAAATAAATATTTAAATTTTAATTAAATATAATTTAAATGAAGAAAATAGCAGAAAAATAGAAAACAGCATTTAAAAGTAGGAAATAAATACAGTAAATTTTGGAAAATTTTTATTATCACTTTAAAAATATTAAAAGACCAAATATACATAAAATAACATATTAAAACATATTAAAATAAAATATAACACAGAAAATATGATTTATATAATTTAAAATAGGCAAAATTTCAAAATAAAACAAATTATACTCAAAATTGAAATGTACATAACTTTCAGAAATTAAATCCGTTTTCAACGAAATGAAAAGCAGTATTCAAGTTATTAAATCTATTTTCATAATAAAAGATAAAATTTAAGTATTTAATATTGAAATTTAAAAGTCAAGGTTTGACCAGTTTGAACAGAAATTCATCTTTCAGTAAAATATACAATTTATACCGGTTTGAAATTATAATTCACATAATAATCAACACCTACATTTAAAAATGAAATGTTTGAAATAAAATAAGTTTAAAATAAATTTCAAAATAAAAAAAAGTTAAATATTAAAATATATGAAAAATCTAGGGTTGTTACACTTTAAAAAAAAACCAACATTAATTTTTAAGACAAAATTCCCATTGTGAATTTAAATTTTCAAATATCCACTAATATACGATTTTCAAACCGATCCCTAAATATTCACTTTCAACACCAAATCAATTTTAAAATTGATTTCCAAATTTATTTTCTTTTAAAATAAATTCCATTATTTTTTTCAAACTATTTTGAAAACCCGTATTTTTTAATTAAATTCTTCAACTTTTGAATAATATTACCTGAAATTCATTTATTAAGCCTTTTTCCCATATTAAGGAATTTTATTCAATAGGATTCAAAAATAATACTTTTTCCATTTAAAATTCGTTCTTTTAAATTTATCCAACTCTCAAAAATAAATTTTACTATAAATTTTCAACTTTAATTTTAAAAATCCAATTTTATTTATATCTGTTATCTTACGATACCAAAAATATATTCAACTAAACTATAGCCTTCAATGATTTCAATCACAAACATGATCACACATAGATTATAAATAATCAGCACATAACATTGACACAAATTCATATGTTTTTAGGAATCCAGTTGGATCGCTCTAACCTATTTCCTTGCATCCACAGACGTTAGCACAACAATTAAATACCAATTCCACTTCGAGGTGGAATATCGCGGTATATGGGATTTATAAAATATCATCTGCTACTATGTGGCGCATAGGGTCTCATCCGCTATATAGTACGGGAAATCAATCACTCCAAATACATATATAATACCTATTCCACTTCAAGGTGGAATATCGCGGTATATGGGTTTAATATAATATAATCCGCTATTATGCGGCGCATAGGGTCTAATCCAATACAATTGATAATAATTTATCATCCAAGCACACAATCAACAATTTTACTATTTAAAACTAAATCAAAAAATCCGATTGATTGAGAAGATCTCACTTTTTCTTTTTATTTTCCAATCCATCCAAATTAGCTTGCTTTCTTTACGGTTTTCACCTTGTATAAATATTAGACGATTTAATTAATATTGGAAATAAATCGAACAATTCAATTGCCATTCTAAAATTTTAGTTCAACTAATATTAAATTTTTAAGCTAATGGTTTAATTTTCAAAAAAGAATTAAATTTTAAACAAATTTATTTTCATATTTATTTAACTAAAATTAAATTTAAAACTAAATTTAATCCAACATTTATTTTATAAAATATTCTTATCGATTAAAATAATTTAATAAGTTTATTAATAGATTAATTACATATTACATTATTTAAAATAATTAGTAATTGAACAAATGCATATATATGTACATATTTACATCTTTTTATATAAATAACACAGTAATTTTTTTCTTTATTGTAAAAATAAAACCCTGTACATATTATTCTCTAACCTGAATGTAAATTAAAACATGATTTTCCTTCTTCTGTTAATCTATATAGTATATATAAATATAAAATAATTAAAAACTATTACCTTTACCATAAATTTGCCAGCGATCTGCTGAAAGTCGATCAACAGTCACCGCCCTAGATCAACGTCGAACCTCACTGCACCCTCCCATCGAAGTCGACACCGCGAGCATTCACAAATCTGCCGTCTCATGTGCTCTCGAACGCCGACCAATCCCCTGCTTGTGCCACCACCTACGTGAATGCGCGCTGCCATCATCTCGAACTCGCACGACCAGCACTCACACTCGCCTGAACATCACTAACATTGCGACCTCTCAACTCGACAATGCCTGCAGCCCTAACGTTGCGTCGCCGCTTTCCCTTATTCGATCGTTGCTAGCATCGCGCACACGTGATTTGATGTGAACTCATTTCAATTTCGAGAGACGCAAATCAATGTGAATTCGAGTATGGAACTCAAGGAATTTCAATTTTGTTTGTATCTCTTTTGAACGGAAAAAATTTCGAAAAGGGGGCAGCCATTTTTTTGGGGAAGAATACCGTTGTTTTGAAGAAGTCTTCTTCATTACATTTTTTATTTTTCGTTAACATTTTTATTTGTTAAAAGAAAATGAACGCGTGTCTTCAAATTTTTGCCAAGTGTTTCGAAAGGAGGATACGTGTATGATTTATCCTGACCTAGAATTTTAATGTAACAATATATATTTATTTATTATTTTTATATTCGAATTTAAATTTAAATTCAAATCGCTTCGATAAACACAATTCAAAATTTCGATCTCCAATCGAGGCATGCCGCCAGGCATTTATAATGTTATATGCCTATTCCGAACGCAACAGAAAAGGTTTCGAGTCCAAATTGGATCGTTAAGATAGCAATTTGAACCAGTTATTAAATTAATTTCGATATAAATTTTAGCGCGTTTGCTTGTCATACGATCACACGACAACTTCGAATGCTACAGAAATTGAAATCCGATAATAATACAATATTACGGATCCAATGGAGATAGTTTTGTCGAATTCCGAGGCTGTGCCCCGAAAGGCTATTTTCAAAATATCGACTTAAACGATATAAATTCCAAACTGAACAAATCATTTTAAAACCCAATTCTGAAGTTTCCATTATCTTTAGTATCATCAATATAAATTTTCTAAGCCTTCAAAATATTTTTAATCAGCTTAAAATTGAAGATACAAATTTTTACCCAACTTCAATCATTTAATTTCCAAATTCATAGTTAAATTTTAAATTCAAGTTAAATCAAGCTCTAAATATTAAAGTTCAATCAAATATTTCAATTTCGAATGTTCAAATTTCTGGGTCGTCGTAATCCCCCCTAAAAGAATTTCGTCCCAAAATTACTAGTTTAGAAGAATGATCCTTAACCCATTAACCATTTTCCCAATCCAACCAGTTTTATCAATTGCCAAAACAAATCTTTTTATTAAAGCCCCATTATCACTTTAATTAACTTCCCAAAATCTTTCATTGATTCCAAACAACATTGTTTTCTTTAACAATTCAAATTTAAATTTTTAAATTTTCAAAATTATTCAAAATTTTGGTCAAAATTTGTCTAACTCCTTAAAATTCTGAAAGATTTCGCTAGCGTCTACTTTACGCGGCTAGCTCGGTATGACTATAAAATGCCACAACGGGCCCCCATATTTCAAAGGAAAACGAAAAGCCAAGCGGCTTGACAAGAAAGTCATCAAATTTCACACGGAAATTCAAATACATGACTTTTTCGAGCAATTTCAATTATCTTCAAAATCAAATCCAATTCCCTTTGCATTTAAATCACATGTATATCCTACTAACAATAATATTCAATCATAGCTTTCAAAAATCATTTTATACTTTTCTTTACAAAAGTTTGAATATTTATTTCATTCAAGTCCGTATGATATACTTATATCATTTGTATGCAATTATTAAATTCGACCGCTCACTCAATCACACAATTTCACTTCCGAACTAGTATCATTCACCCGACTTCCTAGTGCAGACTCAAATCCGGTTTCTTGATCAGAAACCGTCATTCTCCTTGCATAGTTCTAAACTATGATAGAGAATTTCCAGAATCAACCAAAAATCCATATCCAGGTTCGCTGTCAAAAATCGAGTGAAAAATTCCAACTCGGTTCGATATAACCATCTCAAAATTTTGTACTCGAATTCTGGATCAAATCGCTATCCGAATAAAATAATATAAGTACATCCTACGTATTCGTTTCCAATTGATTATTAGATATATCAACTTTTTTCTTTTTATTCACATTGATCTTTCATCCACTTATTCACAATCATCATTTCCCAATTTCCAGTTTATTCTTTATTCACTTATCAATTTATAATATTTTCTTAATTCCAAATTTACTTAAGAATTTTGCCATTTATTTCTTAAGTCCAATATAAATATTTCATATACACCTTATACTTAAACTGGATTTCAAATTCCATATTTATTTTGTCGTTCCTTCAATTAGTTTCAAGTACTAATTTTATTTCAATACTTCGCTTTGTTTATCACAAATCAAATTCAACTCTAATTCCAGTTCTATTTACTTACAAATTCGAAATGAATTTCAACATTCAACTTCACTTTCATTCACTTGCAATTTTAAATTCATTTATTCATTTACAATTTTATTTTCCACCTTAATAAATTTTATTCCATAACTATTTTTTATCATATTTCAGAATCTTTCCAACATTTCAAAGATCATTTTTGAAAGTACTTTAAATTATCTTTTTAATTCAAAAATCCAAACCAGTTTTGCAAACAACTTTCATTTCAAACAATTTGGTAGCAATTCCTCCTTTGGAAAACCGAAAATGAACATCGATGATGCTGCAGTCATCACTGAAGTTTTTTTAGCGACCAAAAAGAGTTTAGAGCCAAAACATTTTTCCTAAACCTTTGAAAATCATTTTCAAATCAAATGGATTTAATTTCCAAAATTCCAAATCCTTCCAAAAAAACACTTCCAAATATTCCTCTGGAATTCTATTTCAAATTACATTTACAGTTTATATTTACAAATCCCATTTATATATCGATTTTATTATCTTAGATTTTTGTTTTGATTTCAATTCCTCATACAACAATGATAATAATTTAATATTATCACTTCCTAACAACCAAGCGACCATACACTATAATACTTTACAAGGATTATTTCCATTTATATACGAAATAATTTGGGAAAAATTATTTCATTTACCCTATTTTAAAACAATATCGTGTCTAATTGTTCTGTACATGTGTTTAGAGATCCCTATCGATAGAGTTGTACAGACTATACCGACCAGAATCCATACACCACTCAACAAACCAATCAACACAATATAAAACAAATTTTTTTATATTCACTAACAAATACGTGCTCATATCTATTATTACAGTCAAACTCATTCTAGAGTACTACCGACTCTATCTCTAATGAGTAACACCCAACAGAGCCAAGGTTGTTGCTTAACCAAATGCTCTGGTACCAAATTTGTAACGACCTAATATTTCAACGCCCGAAAGTCGAGATTGACACGTCCACTGTATCCAATGCCGCACATTCGAATGCCAAAAAATCAAACCATTAGAGTTTAAGAAGAAGAAGATAGAAAAAGAAACAGAAACAATAACAGAATCTCACATTTTGTAGCGGAACAACATATAATAGATAAATGAATAATCTTTAAAACAAAGAACCATATCTGTTATTACAACACAACGTCAAAGTTTATAACAGCACCATTCAACACTAGGCGTTTACAATTACTAATCTATATTAAAACTGAACTTATAGCTATCCCAACGCTGAGGATAATACATAGTAAAATGATACGTCTCGCCATCCAGCTTGTCGTCTAATTTCCACAACAACTTTTTGACTTCGCTTAGGAATAATGATAACTTGACTCTAGGCTGCCCGTGTGGAAAATTATGGGCACCCAGAGTTTAGAAAGAGAACAATAAAATCCAAGTCAGCCATGGGACTGGTATGCGATCTTAAAAACAGTTGTCTTCACAAAGAAAATAAAAAGAAACCTCTATGCTTTTGGAAAATGAAACTACCTTAAGGCCTCTCGCCACACACACAATGCAAAAGTAGAATTGGAGGAGATCTCTCATTACGATAGTCAAACATGCTTGATACGCAAAATCCTTTTTAATATTATCATTAGTGCATAGTGTGGAATACATTTTGAAAGTACAGTATTAACCTTAGCCAGCATACAACCATTATTGTATGCCTACTATAGCTACCATCTAAACAATGGAGTGCCATTACAAGTAAATGGAAGGTTATACAACTAAAACTGTACAAGGTGCATATTGGAAATTGGATTTCCAACAAATGGTCAGGCTAAGGAACTTCCTACTGCCACATGGGTACGCCTCTGGAGGGACGTCCCAAGAACTTAACCAGCTCTCTGCTAACACAAGGCCCAGTTACCTCTCTAACTAGGTAACTACTACATGAGTATGCCATCCCTTGGTAGTTTGCGACCTTTATCTGAGGATCCTCAACCACAAAGAAACAACCACAAAGTATAATAAATTTGCAGCAACCACATTGTAACGACCCGGAATTTTCGAACTTGAAAATTCCAGATAGTTATGAAAAATAAGAAAGAGATAGAAGAAAGAAGAACAGACATACCAACATCTCACATTCGTAGCGGATAAAATATAATAGTAAATAATAACAGTTTACAAATGAATATTATATCTAACGATTACATTTATAATACATCAGAGTTACAGATATATACAGGCATTGAATATACACAATTATCATGTCATAGATACACAACAATATTTTACAGCGGAAGCACTCCATACATTCTTACCATCAAACTCGACTCCTAAACTCTAGAACGTCCCTACTTGAAAATCTATAATACTTGGTCTGACCCGAGCATTACACCAAAGTAACACCCGGGTCAGGCTGGAAACTAGCATGAGTAAACCCAACTGACATGGAATATCAAAGCAAACAACTTATATAAAACCCGGGGTAACTCAATTCAATTCACAAAGCCACAATTAGTTATAGACATCATTTATTCCATACATCCATTTCCTAAGTACCGAGGCTTAGATTTAAATAGTCAAATTCCTTTAAATCACTTAACTCCAGCATATAGATTTCACATATCAATCTATAAAAATTCGAAGTGGTTTCGGGTATTTTCAAATGCCCGAACCCGGTCTCTTCGAGTCTCAAGTCGTCCTAACCCAAGTTATCCAAATGGAATACACAACATTTTATATCGGATATATCAATTTATTCAAAGCATCCAATACCATTCAATCATCCATAAGCAAAAGCTTAATCACATACAAATTTAATTTAATTAATCCTGATTGAATTACTAACCTCAACCACTTATATTTCTTCATTTAACATTAATTAATTTCCAATAAATTAATCAATCATCCCTTCATTATTCATCTTAATTAATCACCCTGGATTAATTATCCTTCAATTATATTTAAGTAATTAACTTTAAGTAATTTCACGATATTAATTCTTCTTAACCGAATCAATAAGTAATCTTAATTACTTCATGAATTGATTAACTATTTTGATTACTATATGAATTAACTTCTCATAATTCACTTATTATTGATTAATTCATCTTAATCTTTAATTACGTCATTGATTATATAAATTAATGATTTCCAATTATATTTTAATTTATCCCAATCTATATTAATTACATTAATTAAACCATAATATTAATCATTCTTGATTTATCTCAACCTGTAATTAACTATCCATTTATTTACTTCATCAAATAAATCAATTTCTCCTTAATTAATCATCTTAATTAATCTCTTGATTAATTTCACAAAGTAATTATATTTTATTAATTACATTAAGTAATTGCCTATCAAACCATCCATTGATTTTTCTTCATTAATTAAACTTAATAAATGAACTTAAACCTTCATTAATTAATTAATTCAAACCCTTAATTACTAAATTAATCAACCAAAATCATTAATTAATTTAATTAATTAATTATTCATTTTAATTACCCTCCTAATTTGATGAATCAGAAATCATTAAGCCCTTAACAACCTTAGAATGAAAACATTCTCTTATTTATAACTTTAAATCTAAAAAAATTTAAAAACCCGAATACTTCGAGTCAACCCACAATTAACTCGAGAACCACCATAACCAAGGTCACATCATCATCAGTACACATCCAATCAATTTATTCATCCAACCAATTATTTAAATTTAACCATTTAAATTTAAATAAAAATCCAATAGTGTGAGATTTACTCACCTTCGCTTTTATTTGCCATTCCAGACCAGCTTGTTTCTTTTCATATTTTAAAACTTGTATAAACAGTTATACGATTTATTAATATTTGAACAATCAAACACTAAATATCTAGTTGATAAATTTTATAGGCTAATGGTTTATTCTTAAATTAATAATTTTCCTTTAATAAAACTATTTAGTAACTAAAAAAGTTTAATAATTTAAATAAACAGGTTAATCTCCAATTGATAATTAAATTAACCAATGATTTTATTTAAAATTAAAATTTGATGTTAAACAATTTCCTTTTTAATTAATTTTTTTTTAAAATCCAATTTTTTAATCTATATTACTCTGCAGATACATATATCCATTAAATTTAAAAATAAAAACTCCTTCATATGTATATATTAAACAAAAGAGGTTCGAGCTCACTATAACATATAATTTTTTTTTCAATCTATAAATATTCATTAAATTCAATTAAACAATTGATATACCTTACTGCAAAGAAAACATCTCCTTCCCCAAACTCGAACGCCTCCAAAGCAACTCGATTTGCTTGATCTGACCACAACTGCCATCCTTCTAAACTCGAACGCGGCCAGAACCCCTCCAGAAGCGCAGTGCTCATCGCGATCCACCCCCGGGCACTGCTGCCTTGCCTCGATCGGACAAACTCGCATCGCCGTAGTCGCGACCTCCCAGAAATTGCATGCCCTTGTGCGCCTCGCCCTAGATCGACGCCGCCTTCTCGCGACTCAATTTGAACACGGCTTCAAAAACATAATCACGGAACTTCTTCTTCCTTACCTGGGTTCGACATCGCGATTCTTCTCTATGCGCGATTGATTGGATTTCTTTATTTAAACTTTGAGGCAAGAGGGACGAGAGAACGGCGGCCTTTTTTTTTACTGCGTTCGATTACGATTTTCTGATTGAAGATTAGAGAGGAAGACGTAAATAAATATCGATTTGCGAAACAGCTTCTTGAGTACGCTTGTTGACTTATAAAAATATCTCTGACTAATGTACTTCAAATTTTATTATATTATAAAATTTCCAAAATGCCCTCATAATTGCTACCATAAAATTTCGAATTCCTCTTAAGGAACGCCGCTAGGCGATTATAGGGTTTTACCTGCATTTCGAACACAATGGAATGTGTTTCGGAGGCTAATTTGATCGTATGTGGAAGTTAGCTTTTAAATCAATTTAAAATATTAAATTATTGGTTTTAATTTCAACGCGTTTCTCACTCGCACGAGCAAACGGTAAATCCAAATGCCACGAAAATTGAAATCCGATAACAATACAACATTACGGATTCAATGGAACAGGTTTCGTCAAATTCCAAGACTGTGCCTCGGAAGGCTATTTTTAAATTCAATTTAAACGATATATTATTAAAACTGAACAAATCACCTTTAAATTAAATTTCAACCATTCTATTATCTTCAGTATCATCATTATAAATTTTATAAGCCTTCAAATTATTTTTAACAGGCTTAAAACTCCAGATTCAACATTTTACCCAGTTTCGAATTATATAATTAAATAATTTAATTATCAAGTAAATATTAATATTTGGAATTCAAGTTAAAGTTAACCTTTAAATATTTAAAATCAATTAATTATTCCATTTTAAATTGTTCAAAATTCTGGGTCGTCGCATTCCTCCCACCTTAAAAGAATTTCGTCCCCGAAATTACTAGTTAGGAAGAATGGTCCAATACCCGTTTACCTTTTCCCAAAACTCACAATTCAACGTCCTACCAACTATCTTTTATTAAAGACATACTATCACCTCAACCAACTTCCCAAAACCTTCTATAGTTTTCAAACAATACCTTTTTGCTCAATCATTTAAATTTCAATCCAAAACCTAATTTTGAATTATCAAAATTTTCTCAAAATTTTTCTAACTCCCTAAATTTTTGAAAAATTTCGCCAGCATCTCCTTTGCGCGGCTAGCTCGGTACAACCACAAAATGCCTCTACGGGCTCCCAAATTGCAAAAGAAAACAAAAAGCCAAGTGGCTAGATCAAAAACTCAATCCAATTTCATACAGAAATCTAAATGCATACCTTTTAGTCGGGCAATTCAAATTATCTCCTGAAATCAAAACCAGTTTTCCTTTCCCTTTATAATACTTGCATATCTTTCTTAGCTATAATATCCAATCGTAACTTTTCAAATCTTTTCATATGCTTCCTTGCATAGGTTTCATATCTATTTCAAATTAGTTTTTCCATTTCCATATGATTTCAATTTGTCTTCAATTCTGAATACTAAATTTTATCTTCCACTTATAACTAATTCATATCCATATTTTTAAATTAGTTACATCCACTAATTTATTTCAATTCTAAATTGAAATCGTTTGCCGTTAACAAATATTTTCCCAAAAAGTTTTAAAAAATTTCTAACTCCCAAAATTTTCAAATTTTTTTGGCAGAGTCTCCTTTGTATGGAGGACCTTTTGCAATTTGACAAAAGATATAAATATATATACATCGACCCACCCGGTCGGAAAAAGCAAAAACAGTTCATATTTCCTATTTTTATTGCATAGGCATACCTTTATTTAGCATTTTAAGCAAGCGACTTATTATTTAAGCAATTAGCGCAATCCAAATCCAACCAAACGGCCTTCAGATACCTGTACTTACTCAATTTAAATATGTAAGTGCCATACATAGAAAATCTATTTGCATTTCACTTACTTTTAATGGCTAAACACAAGCATTTCATAAGCAACAAGCACCAAACGCTTTCCATAAGCGATTTATAAAATTTTAAAGCTAATTCAATTGCTTTCGAAAAATTCATATGCCATTTCATTAAATTTTAATGGTTTTCAACTCAATTTCTTACATTCAATTTATTTTTAATCCAAACAAGCTCATATTCACTTCAAATGATTCAAAAAACAATTTTATTTGCTTCTATTAATTCACAGAATTTCTTTACTTTCGTTTACGTCAAACGACAACTATTTTTTTGCAAATTCGACAATATTCGCTTAATAGAGTATCTATTTTAGTCTACACTATTTCAAATTAATTTCAACTCATTCTATATTTAATTTCACTTCATCTCCGCATTGGATTCATTTTAAAATTATTTCATTGAGTTTGACCCCCTTCGATGCTATATTAATATCCATTTTCCAAATAAGTTTAACCCAAATCTTTATTTAATGGTCCACTATTCTCACTCGAAATAAAGTTTTTGTTGACTTCGGTAATTTTACTTCAATTTAATATGCCTCACAACTTAAGTTCATTCTGATAACCCAATTCCAATTAAAAATTTGATTAAATTTCTATTCAATCAGACTATTTTAAATTTTTAATTCACTTACTTAATTCGATTTTGGAATTTATTTTATTAATACAAAACCATTCACAATTATTTTTACTCACACGGATTTTGATTGCAACTCAGACCATCCCTATTATAATTCACTTTCATTCGACAATACTTTCCTTATATCTAATTTACTTGTAAATTTCGTTAAATATTATTCATATTACAGTTGAATTTTATTTGTAATTCAAACCATCACTATTTCGATCTAACTCTATTTATTTTTACAACATCTCCACTTATTTAATTCATTATCAAATCCAAGTTTAAATCTATTTAAAATTCGAATTCATTTCCAAACTCCATTATTAACTTACAATCCATTTATTTTACCGAGTTAAATTTTATTAACATACTCAATCAAATAATTATTTAGCTAATTAGCTTACTTCGAATTTTTAATCAATATTCGATTTTATTACAAAAATCACTTTATTAAATTTTCCGGAGTTCAAATTTTGTTTTTCATATTTCCAGTTTGGACTTTCTTTCATCTTAAAAATTTCAGCACTTTTATTTTAAAATTTTAGAAATGCTATTAAATTCATATCATACTACTAAAATAGTTTTTTATAAAAATACTTCTTATAACTCGATGTCTCAATCAGTCATCCTTGTTCCCACAGAAATTCAGTCATACGTTGATCAAGCGTAGGACTGAAAATCTATAAGTACTTGGTAAACCCGTTTTCAACATCCAGTGAAAATACTTGGAAAATAAATTTTATTGAAATATCGAAAACAGTTTTTGAAAATAGAGGAAATATCTTTTGGGAGAATGCCCTGGAAATCATCACCCCCATCCATAGTCGTAGTAACATCCTGGGTTACGTTGCCATCGCAGCAAAAGTCCATGTAATTGTAGGCACTCCGCGACCCTCGATTACACCATGGAACCCACAACAGATCGCAGTTACATTCCAGGGTTACGTTGCCATCACAGCAAAAGTCCATGTAACTGTTGGCTCTCAGCTGCACACATGACTTTCGCTGTCAAAATGAAACTTCTCCACTCCTACATAGGTTACAGTCTACCGATATAAAATCAAAAGCAGACTATTGGCTCTCAGCGTCACACATGACTTTCGCTATGATACCATAGGTCGCAGTCTACCGATATAAAATCAAACATAGACCGTTGGCTCTCAGCGGCACACACGACTTTCGCTATGGTATACTCTGCTCATAATCCTCAGGAACTAGTTTTGTCTGGACTCCTCACAGGATCAACTTTAGAACCCCCCATTGGGGCTCAAGGCAGCACCACCCAGTGGCACTCCTGAGAAGTTCATTTCAAGGGAGCGCCTTTTTCCCAGAGCCATCATCAAAATACTTTATACTATACATATATAGTATCTTTCAAATCATACACCTAGTATGATCTCATACAAAGCTCCTTTACACATAATCGATTGTCCCAAAATCGATAATTCTCAAACTAGGCTTTCCAAATTTCAATATTGATTTTATCCAAAAATCAAAAGCCTTTCCAAAACCAAAGGTTCCCAAAACCTTTTTCCAAAATCCTCATAAGATCCTTTATATATAAATATATAATTTTTAAAAACTTTGGATCACTTAAACTTGTATAAAATTCCTTTTATACTTCAAACACTTTCAAAATCCTTTCCTTCCGGCAATAGATTCAACAAGGGGAGATTTATCTTATATATAACAAAGATATATAACTTTGCTTATTCAAAATTAAACATCCAAATTTGACTACTCCTTTCAATATCAATTTCATTCAAATCTATATGATGTACACTTATCATCCGTACGTTTTACCAATCTGATCGCTCACTCGATCACATAATTTCACTTCCGAACTAGTTTCATCCACCCGACTTCCTAGTGCGGACTCAGATATGGTTTCTTGATCAGAAACCATCATTCTCCTTGCATAGCCATAACTATGATAGAGAATATCCAGAACCAATCAACAAACCATATCCAGGCTCGCCGTCGAAAATCGAGTGAAAAATCCCAACTCGGATCGATATAACTATCTCGAAATTCTATGCTCGAATCTGGATCAAATCACTATCCGAATAGAATAATATACGTACATCCTACGTAATTATCTTCATTGATCATTAACTAAATCAATTTCTTTTCTATTCAAATTTCCTCAAATTTCTATCCACATATTCACAATTTCTTCAATTCCATTTAATTATGACTTCAATTCTTATCTCAGTTGGGTATTTAAATAAATAATAGTTTGAACTCCGACCAGTTTATATTCAGAAAATAGCTTGGATTTTAAAAAAAATAGATAAGTAGTTGGAAAATAATTATTAGTTTGCAAAATAGCTGCAAAATAGTTAACTAATTATAAAATAGGTTGAAAATAGTTAAATAGTTTCAGAAATTTTAGATAATTGCAAAATAGTTGTAAAATAGTAATTAATTTGTAAAATAGGGGAAAACAGTAATTAGTTTATAAAACAGTTACAAAATAGTTAAATAACTCCAAAAATAATTATAAAATAAGTATAAGATAGTTTTGGGTTTAATAAGAAAGGTTGTATATATAATAAATAACTTGGAAAAATAGAGTTATACTAAAAAAAAATTATTTTTAAAAAAAATAGTCCAGGGTTAAACTGTTCAATTCCTAATCTCCATTTTCATCAATTCAATTTAAATTTCCACTTCCATTTAAATTGACCCAATTCAAATTTAAATAACTCCAATTTCCATGGCACTTGATTTATCTCCAATTTAAGTTGAATTAGTTCACAATTTCTTTCCAACTTCAAATCAAATTCCATTTGATTCTTACTTATTCAACTTTATTTACAGTTCCAAATTATTCAAATAAATTTGGACTAATTTCAAATTGAATCCACTTCAATTTCAAATCATTTCGATTCCTGCTTGAATTAATCCCAATTCCCATTCAAAATTTTAAACCTTCAGATTAATAATCTTTCCACTTAAGTTTAAAACTTGCTTCACTTTGGGTTTCACATCACATTACAAGGAAAATTCAAAACTCAACCTTAGAGTTTATTTCATATTTATTTCCTTTACACACCGGTCTACTTTAAAATTTTAAACCACCCTTGGTTTTAGTTTCAAAACAAATCCCTTAAAAATCTTCCAAACAATACTTGTTTTAAAATAAGACTATATTCAAAATAGTCTGAATTATATTATTTGTTATTTCTTTAACTCTTTGTAACAATTGATTGTTTCGTAGACTTAGGTTTTAAAACTTCACAATTTTTTTTAAAGCCTGATTTAATTTAGAAGTTATACTCATCTTATAAATTTACTTCATTTGGCTTACCTAATAACAAATATATCATTATTAAACACAATAACTATTTATGATAATACCCAAGATTATTATATCTACATACCAATTCCCTTTTTATATTATTCTTACTTCTATAAGTTCAAGGTTAAATTCCAGTTTGAATCAATTTCAAACTTACCTTTATTTAATTTTAATTTGGTTGTATTTCTGTTTTTTACTTAATTTAATTCCAATTCATGATTTCAATTTGATTGTATTATATTTCTTCTTAATTTTAATTTCAATAATTTAACAACCAATCACCTTAATATTTATTAGAAGGAAATATTACTTTATATATCAAAATATATTTTATATAAAACCATTTAAAAAAAATTATATAAGAAAATAACAAGTACGCTCTCATATATATATTCTCAACTCATTCTAGAGTACTACAGACTCTATTAAATGAGTAATCCCCACTAGAACCAAGGTTCTCGCTTAACCTTTCAGCACTGATACCAACTGTAACGACCCGGAAATTTCGAACCAGAAAATTCCAGATAGTTATGAAAAAGAAGAAAGAGGTAGAAGAAAGAAGAACATACATACCAACATCTCACATTCGCAGCGGATGAAATATAATAGTAAATAATAACTGTTTACAAATGAATATTATATCTGACGATTACATTTATAATACATCAGAGTTACACATATATACAGGCATTGAATATACACGATTATCATGTCACAGATACACAACAATATTATACAGCGGAAGCACTCCATATGTTCTTGCCATCCAACTCGACTCCTGAGCTCCAGAACGTCCTTACCTACAAATCAGTAATACTCGGTCTGACCCGAGCATTACACCACAGTAACACCCGGGTCAGGCTGGAAACCAGCGTGAGTAAACCCAACTAACATGGAATACCAAAGCAAACAACTTATATAAAACCCGGGGTAACTCGATTCAATTCACAAAGCCACAATTAGTTATAGACATCATTTATTCCACACATCCATTTCCTAAGTACCAAGTGTAATGACCCGTATTTTACGTGTCGATAAAATCGTAGGATTTTAGGTCGTTAGAGTCGTATGGAAGTTAGATCGTGTGAGAAAGTTAACTCGTGTAGAGATTAACTCGTGGGGAAAGCTTAGGTCGGTATTCATGAGTCGTAGATGACCTAAGGGGATATGAGTTAAGGAATAGGTTGTTAGCAAGTTAGTAATTGGAGTAGGTTAATATGTTGCGACCTAAGGTAACTAACGAGTTAACGGGTTAAGAGCTGGGTCGAGTGTTTTTAGGTCGTAGGCGACCTAAGGTTGTTGGCAACTTACGGGTTAGCAACTTAGTGGTTGTTCGAGTTAAGGGTTTGGAGATAGGTCGTATGAAGATAGGTCGGTGATACGACTTAAGGTGGTAGACGAGTTAGTGTTTAGGTCGAGTGGAGCGACCTATAGAAATAGCGACCTAAGTTGATTGAGCGACCTAAAAACTTATGGGTCGGTGAGTTAGTGGGGTTTTTAAGTCGTAGACGACTTAAGGGGAACCAACGGGTTAAGAAGGGAACGACCTAAGAGTTAGACGACCTATAGATTTAACCGGCTTAAGAGATTAAGCAACCTAAGGAATCCCTGTGTAGTTAGGTCGTTAGACGACCTAAGGTAGGTCGCATAGATAGTAGGTCGTAGCTCGCGCGTGAGTTTAGGTCGGCAGTGTTTATAGGTCGAGCAAACGACTTAGCAGCTAGGCTACTAAGTATAGTTAGGTCGCACGCGTTATAAGTCATTAGATTTAGGCCGCGTGCGTATGAGCCGTATGTTCTGTTAGGTCGTTAGCGACTTAGTTAGGTCGGGGACTTTTTAGGTCGGCAATGACCTAATAGCGAGCCTACGAGTTAAGATCTGGGCGACCTAAGGGGCGATTCAGCCTATAAATACGCGACCACTTGTGCACTTTTTGGGATCCGGATTTCGAAGCGACGAAGTGCTGCCATTTTGAGAGCTCGACTTCTACATTTCTTCACTTCTTTCCTCTACTCTAATCTAGTGCTAACATCCATCCAAGATCGAAGATCAAGATTGAAGATCCAAGAGCCAAAGATGAAGATCTCCATCCAACGAAGTGAGATTTCATCGTTTCAAGCGGGATTTCGACGAATCAAGCTTGAATCCTTGCTGTCCAGATCTATAGTGATTTGCTTTTGAGTTGTTTTGGAGATTCGGTGAGTGGTAGTTATCTCTCACGCGGACCCAAAGGAGTATATTGGATTGGTGGCTTGTTTGAGTGTTAAAGTTAGAGATTTCATGCATTTTTCTTGGTTCTAAGACTAGATTCATTACTTTTGAAGATGTTTACCTATGAAAGTTCAATTAACAAGTTATAGAGACAAAACCCATGTTTTATATTTGATAGATCTATGCTAAAATCCATGATTTCATATATGTTAGACTTATGCTCATTTATTTACGAAATTGCCATTATAGTTGATATTGCTTGATTAGATCTTGTTTGAATGCTTGATTGTTTGGATGTATGATTGATTTGATTGTCTCGAGTTAGCTTGTGGTTGATTTGGGACAAGATGGTTGAAGATGATTCAAAAGCTAGGTGAAAAGGCTCTTGAATGGTGAAAGTTGCTTGTGGCATATGAAGCGGATGACGAAGCTCATATGGATGGATTCGAGGACTTTGCTATGATTAGAGGAAGCAAAGCATGACGAGAGATGGACTTTGCCATGGTATGTTGAGGCGAAGTATGATGATGAGAAGGACTTTGCTAAGATGCGTTGGAGCAAAGCATGATGTGGAAGCCTTGGTTTAATCCAGACGGGATCATCCCAAGCATGTTGATTACTCGATGATGCGGTTCGAGTTGGTGGATAATGGTGGGCTCGAGAGGTGCTTGAGCTATAATGGGAATAGTCGTCGAGGAGGATGACTAGAAGGCTGAGATCTTATCGTTATTGAAGGTTCTAGCAAGCTCAAAGCAAGAGTACGTTGGGTAGATCCGTTATACCCAGGCGCGGGTCATAATGACGTGCTAGTACTCTGAGTAGATCCGTTATACCTAGGCACGGGTCACGATGACGTGCGGAGTTATGTCTAGAACCGGGGTTGCCATTAGCCCTTGACGGATGGTTGAAAGATGAGTTGGTCATTCAATTAACGATAAAATCAAGGCAATGATAACAGTGATAGCCAGAGTCATGGATGTTTGGTTGTATCATCATTCGGTCTCAAGAGCGGTGTTTTCTGGGTGCTTATCTGATCTTGGTTTAGGCCTTGGGGGTTTGTATTTGGAAAACATCGACCTTGACTCGAGTGATTATTGCTTTACTTTAATTATCTGCTTTGCTATGCTTGCTTCTCCTTAGTGTGTGTCTGGGGGCTATCATTGTAGTATGAGGTGGAGTGGGATGATTTGGGTTCCTATTCCCTTTATCCTTTATGTTCCTTTGGTATGTTTGATAGTTGATTTACTGCTCACTAAGACTGTTGTCTGACTCAAGGTTTTATGTCTCCTCTTATTACCTTGGGCTGTTCATCCATGTTTGGGATGGGCAGACTAGGTGACAGGTGGCAGGTGCTGATCTTAGTGGCTCACGCTGATGATGACGAAGACGAGCAGGAGGCTTTACATATTATTTTCATATTCTATGTACTGGATATTCCGCTGATTGTTAATTACTCTGAGTGCTATGTAGTGAGGCTTCTTGTATTCATGATTCAGACCATGTATAAAGCTATTATGATTAGATGATGATATTATGTTCTATGGGAGCTTCACTATATTATATTTCTCTATTGTATTTTATCCATGCGCTGTGAGTTTTACGATAGAGTTTGATGTTTTTACCTTACCCTGACAATCGTCCATGGCTGCCTGGCACACTTTCAGCGCACTATTTCCTTGTTTCGGTGCAGGAGTCATGGGCGGTCGTCACACCAAGGCTTAGATTTAAAATGTCCTATTCCTTTAAATCACTTCACTCCAGCATATAGATTTCACATATCAATCTATAAAAATTCGAAGTGGTTTCGGGAATTTCCTAATGCCCGAACCCGGTCACTTTGAGTCTCAAGTCATCCTAACCCAAGTTATCCAAATGGAATACACAACATTTCATATCAGATATATCAATTAATTAAAATGCTCCAATACCATTCAATCATCCATAAGTAAAAGCTTAATCACATACAAATTTCATTTAATTAATCTTGGTTGAATTACTAACCTCAACCACTTAGATTTCTTCATTTAACATTAACTAATTTCCAATAAATTAATCAATCATCCCTTCATTATTCATCTTAAATAATCACCCTGGATTAATTATCCTTCCATTATATTTAAGTAATTAACTTTAATTAATTTCACGATATTAGTTGTTCTTAACCAAATCAATAAGTAATCTTAGTTACATCATGAATTAATTAACTATTTTAATTACTATATGAATTAACTTCTCATAAGTCACTTATTATTGATTAATTCATCTTAATTAATCAATCTTTAATTACGTCACTGATTATATAAATTAATTATTTCCAATTATATTTTAATTTGTCCTAATCTAAATTAATTACTTAATTAAACCACAATATTAATCATTCTTGATTTATCTCAACCTGTAATTAATTATCCATTTATTTACTTCATTAAATAAATCAATTTCTCCTTAATTAATCATCTTAGTTAATCTCTTGATTAATTCCACAAAGTAATTATATTTTAATAATTACATTAAGTAATTACCTATCAAACCATCCATTGATTATTCTTCATTAATTAAACTTAATAAATGAACTTAAACCTTCATTAATTAATTAATTCAAACCCTTAATTACTAAATTAATCAACCCAAATCATTAGTTAATTGAATTAATTAATTATTCATTTTAATTACCCTCCTAATTTGATGTATCAAAAATCATTAAGCCCTTAACAACCTTAGAATGAAAACATTCTCTTATTTATAACTTTAAATCTAAAACAATTTAAAAACCCGATTACTTTAAGTCAACCCACAACTAACTCGAAAACCACCATAACCAAAGTCACATCATCATCAGTACACATCCAATCAATTTATTCATCCAACCAATTATTTAAATTTAACCATTTAAATTTAAATAAAAATCCAATAGAGTGAGATTTACTCACCTTTGCTTTTATTTGCAATACATTGCAGACCAGCTTGTATCTTTTCAGATTTTGAACCTTGTATAAACAGTTATACGATTTATTAATATTTGTACAATCAAACAATAAATCTCCAATTGATGAATTTTATAGGCTAACGGTTTATTCTTAAATTAATAATTTTCCTTTAATAAAACCATTTAGTAACTAAAATAATTTAATAAGTTAAATAAACAAGTTAATCTCTAATTGATAATTAAATTAACCAATGATTTTATTTAAAATTAAAATTTGATTTTAAACTAATTTCCTTTTTAATAAAATATTTTTTTAAAAACAAAATTTTTATATCTATATTACTCTACATATACATATATCCATTAAATTCTAAAATAAAAACTCCTTCATATGTGTATATTGAATAAAAGAGGTTTGAGCTGACTATAACATATAATTTTTTTTATAAAAATTCATTAAATTCAATTAAACAACTGATATACCTTACTGCTAAGAAAATATCTCCTTCCCCAAACTCGAACGCCTGCAAAGCAACTCGATTTGCTTGATCTGACCATGACTTCCATCCCTCCAAACTCGAACGCTACCAAAACGACCCATAAGCACAGTGCTCAACGCGATCTGCCCCTGGCACTGCTGCATAGCCTCGATCGGACAAACTCGCCATCACCATAGCCGCGACCTCCCAGAAATCGCATGCCCTTGTGCGCCTCGCCCTAGATCGCCGCCCCCTTCTCGCTACTCAATTTGAACACAGCTTCAAAAACATAATCACGGAACTTCTTCTACCTTATCTGGGTTCGACGTCGCGATTCTTCTCTATGTGCGATCGATTGTATTTCTTTATTTAAACTTTGAGGCGAGAGGGACGAGAGAGCGACGACCAATTTTTTTTACCGCGTTCGATTATGATTTTCTAATTGAAGATTAGAGAGGAAGACGTAAATAAATATCGGTCTGGGAAATAGCTTCTTGAGTACGCTTGTTGACTTATAAAAGAATCTCTGACTAAAGTACTTCAAATTTTATTATATTATAAAATTTCCAAAATGCCCTCGTAATTGCTACCGTAAAATTTTTAACTCCTTTTAAGGAATGCCGCTCGGAGATTATAGGGTTTTACCCGCGTTCCAAACACAATGGAACGTGTTTCGGAGGCTAATTTGATCGTATGTGGATGTTAGCTTTTTAAATCGATTTAAAATATTAAATTATTGGTTTTAATTTCAACGCGTTTCTCACCCGCACGAGCAAACGGTAAATCCAAATGCCATGAAAATTGAAATCCGATAACAATACAACATTACGGATCCAATGGAACTGGTTTCGTCAAATTCCGAGACTGTGTCTCGGAAGGCTACTTTTAAATTCAATTTAAACAATATATTATTAAAACTGAAAAATCACCTTTAAATTAAATTTCAACCATTTTATTATCTTCAGTATCATCATTATAAATTTTATAAGCCTTCAAACTATTTTTAACAGGCTTAAAACTCCAGATTCAACATTTTACCCAGTTTCGAATTATATAACTAAATAATTTAATTGTCAAGTAAATATTAATATTTGGAATTCAAGTTAAAATTAACCATCAAATATTTAAAATCAATTAATTATTCCACTTTAAATTGTTCAAAATTCTGGGTCGTCACACACAAAGGTTAAATATCTGGGCTTCATACCATGATATAACCCTTTTCCAGAAGGAAATGACATACGCTCAGGGGGCCTACTCCCAAATAACCTTGCCGCATCCTTCCTGTTTCGACCATTTTCTAGCTGTGAGGTCCGACGAAGTCTCATCCACAAAGCTACACTTTTTCATAAAGCCATGCTTCGATCAAACAAATGATCAGCAACACTTTGTATGCCACATTACCAATTTGGGAATATATCACTAGTAACCATCAACTACATAACCTTTGAGCTCGTACATCTCAAAGAAGGGTGTTAAGCAAAGAGAATAAATTCTCCGCTACCAACACAAATGTATTTGATAGAAACTAGCTTTATATCTCAAAGTGTAACGTCGGACACACATCCATACGAGTTCGTTCCGGGATCGAACGGAACCGAAGGCATTTGAAAGAAGCTGTAACGACCCATAAATTTTCGATGTTAAATTTTTGTTATTTTAATAATATTTTATGAGTTAGTATTTAAAGAAATAAAATATTGCAATTTTATAATGGAATGATAACTAAATTTAGACTGAAACAATGTCAATACAAGTCAATTGTCAAATGTAACTCCAATACATTTTATTTAAGCATGATACGTTTGGTTATAAAACTAAATATAAGTAACAAATGTAAACATTTAGTTATTGTACAAAATAGATAGTTAATGGTAATTAAATAAGATCAGTATTGTGTAAGGAATGATAATATGGGTGGTATTAATGGTTACACTGATTTATAGTGGGATGTAAAAGGTAATAAATTTATGTATAATTTGGGTAATAAAATAAGTTTATTTATGGAGTTAGATTGGTTATATTATCTTAGGCTATAAACCAAATAGAAGAGAACAAGCGTAAATCTTAAGGGTATAATAACAATTATTATATATTACCTAATTTATTGGTCAATTAATTTATTTGAAATAAAGTCCTCTTGAATGTTAAATAATTTTAATACTGTTATGGAGGAAACGTTACTTAATGATTTTAATTTTAGTAACGGAAGAGTGAATGAGAATTTACAGAGAACATAAATTATTTATACGTAAAAAGGAGTATATATTGAACAAATTTATGATAATCGGATAATGCAGTGTTATTGGAAATTAATTAGTGTTATATATGGGATTTATACCTAGGTGGGCAAGTAGTAAACTTATAAATGAAAGAAAGTGAGTAGGTGACCCTTTATTTAGGTTATTTATTCATTTAGTATGTTAAATAAAAATTTGGGAATCAGATCTCAATTAAGTGAAATTAAGTTGTACGTTAATTTGAAATAAAATCTATTAAATATTACATTTATAGGGAATGTAGTATGAATGGTTAGGGATTGTCAAATTTGGTAAAAAGGGATTGGACTTGGGATACATTGGTAATTGAGTTTAAAACCTTAATTAATACGCGTAATTGACAAGATTCACATTTTAAAAAAAAAACCGTTGATACAAATCTAAGATGTATATAGAAGTATTAATGTAGTGAAAGTCAAACAAATATTAACTATGTTATTTGTGTAATTAATGGATAGGAATACCAAAGACTAATTGTAGTAAGGAATATAATTGGTAGAATAATAAAAATTTATGATTTTATTTTTGTTAACATATGTTAAGAGACATGTTTATGATCTTAATTTGAATTTCTACTAACAACATGTATTATAGTAAGATAAAAAAATGATAACATACGTCAGGTGTATTTAATGACATTGTTTGCATGTAATTAATAACGGTGATTATAATAATAAATGTTAATAAAGAATAAGAATGAATAAGTTTAGTAAAAGAGTAAACATTCATTTAGTAAAAATGTTTGGCAACTGAAAGATTGATTGTAGAGATGAGAAATTATTATTAAGTAAGAAATATATATAATTACTGTTTGTAGCGAATAGTGTATTAATATGTTTAAATTACTATTAGATAGGAAATAATTGTTATACTTCTCAATACATTCATTTAGTCCATTTTGAAACTTAATCAACTGAAATTAATGTAATTGAAAATTTTCAATTAATAGGAGAGAGAATACTAATTGTAAATTAATAAGTGTAAATAAAAGCAGCATATGTTTTGTGAAAATATAGGAAAAGTTTGATTTAATAAAAAGAAATTTTTACATCAAATAAAATGAACGTTTCATCTATGAATGTACGTTTAATTTCATTAAAATAAGAACAGAAAGATTGATTTTAAAGAAAGAAATATATGTTTATTTGAACTGTGTTTTAGCTTACGGACTTATTACAAGAATAGGAAAATAATCTATTTATTACGCTTGTGTATAAACAATAAATTTATAAATGTGTTTAAATAAACAATTGTTCTATTTCTTTATCCATTTTAGTTGTCTGTTTTAAAATCTAACTTTGTAAGTAACTGCAATTAATGTAATTCAAATGTTTCAATTAAAAAGAAAGGAAACGTTGATTGCAATTAATAGATTTAATAAAAGAAACGCACGTTTTGTGTTAAACAAAAAGGGTGTTTTAATGGAAATAAAAGATCATTTTGAGAAAACAAAATTGAACGTTCTCATTTTTAAGGTAAGTATAAATATTTTATTTTGCATAGATAAAAACATAAATGCGTACAAAATTTTACTTTCGTTTGCAAACTTTTCCATTGCTACGTACATTCCCTTATCTATTATTAATGCCTGAAGCTTTAATAATAAAATGTGACATTTATTTTTGTCCCTCCACATTCATTTCCTAATTGTAAATAACCTACATCTTATTTCTTCTTCTACATTTTGTTTCTCCTAACACCTCATATTCAAAAGCTCTTATTCTTGACACTCCAAAAGCACTCTTTTATAAAAATGATTTTTTTTTCATTTTTCGTACTAGAGAAGCACGAGGTCATGTAGCGTGCTAAAGCTTTTGCTGACGTGGCTTATATTTTTGTTAGGTATGTTTATTTGTGTAACAACCCGCATATTTGTCGATTATATATTTAAATATTTTGTTTAAATATTTTATCGTTATTCGGATATTGGTCCGAAAAGCTACTTTTTGCAAACGGTCGAATTAGGACTCGATACCACTTCCATTGAGTTCGAAATGCCGTTTACAATTTTTTTAAGTATAAACATTGATAGGTTTGGAGTTAGTGAAATTTCACTAACTTTTCCCGCTTTGGACTTTGGGTTAGTCTAGCCATTATAACTCAAGCCCACTTCTCCCCTTCTCCTCACTCTTCATAAATTCCTACCAAACTCTAGCTCAAGCATTAATGGTGAGTGGAAAGGGAAACTAAAACTCCAAACCTAGGCTTCTACTTCAAATCCTTCTTTCAAATCCAAATTCAAAGAGAAGATATTGGATTCAAGCTTCTTGTGTTGATATTAAAGTGGATTGATTCTTGCTTTGCTTCAAAGCTTCATTTTCATTCATTTTTGGCCCAAAGGTAAGATTTTATCTCACAATTCTAGTCTATAACTATATTGGACTGTTGGGAATGATTCCCCATCACTTTAGCATGTACATTTGCATTTGGTTTGGATTGGATTGGCCAAAAACTCCAATTTTTAGTGTTTTTGGTGAAATTCTGCACTTAGGTCGTTCTGCTTATGCTAGGTCGTTCGCATGGAAAAGTCTCGGCCTGCGTATTTCGTTCGCCCTTATGTCGTAGGTCGTAGGTCGCTCGGCACTAGGTCGTAGGTCGTAGGCCGTTTGGCCTTGAAATGCTCGGTCTAGTTCGATTTAGGTCGGCCTTCAGATAGGTCGCTCGACTGAGTTAGGTCGCATACCCCTTTTTGGTCGCATGTTCCACTAGGTAGCGTGGACCCTTAGGTCGTTGTACCTTATGTACTATAGGTCGTTGGACCTTTAACCCTCTAGGTCGCGTGACCCTATTTTCCTTTGGTCGTTAGACCTTAATACTGTTAGGTCGCATGACCTTTATAGCTTCAGGTCGTGTACCCTGCTAGGTCGTGAGTTTAATTAGGTCGTTCGGCCTTAGAATGTTAGGTTGCTTGGCTTGTGCTTTTGTTTGGTCGCGAGTCCCTTAAGTCGCTCGCCTCTGTTAGGTCGCTCGTTTCTGCTAACTCGCGAACACCTCTAGGTCGCAACCACTAGGCCGCTTGACCCCTTAGACCCCTAGGTCGCAACCAATAGGTCGCTTGATCCTGTCCTCCCTTAGGTCTTCACTAGGTCGTACCGTTTTGGACGGGGCGCTGCCCCGCACCCCACCGGGGGCGCCGCCCCTGGACCCCCGCGACCTGACCGGGCAGGTCGAACCCCGTAGCGGGGGTGTTGCCCCCGCACCCCCACCTTGGGGGGTTGCCACCCCCTGGACCCTCCTCCGTAGGGGATCTTATCTGAAAAACATTCAACAGAACTTGCTTTGTTGAGATGCTGAGTTGACCATTCTTCGAGACAAACTATCTTGGGCTTCTCGGTCGATTTTATGGTATCACGGCCTTGCTAAAAAGGCGGGATAACAACTTTAGTAATATGAAGGTTTCAATACTAGTAGTAAATATCAAAACTCTTTCAACAAAATGATTTCAACTCTATTTTCAATAACAAAGCTCTTTTCTTAAACCGTTTTCCAATCTACTAGTATATACAAACCTTTACCTCACTCGGATGAGAAATCTAATTAAACGTCTTAGTAAAACAGGTGGTATGAAACACTTGCGTCCACTTCGTCGGTGAATTCTTGGACTTGTTCGATTGAACCTCTTGTGACAATTTTCTAGTGAAGATTTACAGTTTGTTCGTAAATATTTAAGTTAAGCAAGTGGTTATGGGACACGAAGATAAACTTTTATATTTACTAGCTTAGTGTAATTGACACTTCTCGTTGATCATGACGATCATTTTATGATTTAGACTAGCAATTGTGCGATGTCTCTTTGTTTGCAAGGTTAGACTAGACCTCATGGGTGTGATTCTGACTCACACATATCTCTTTGTCCTCAAGGTTAGTCTAGACACCACCATTTGTGTGATTCCACTCACACATACCTTTTTGTTGCGAGGTTAGGCTAGACACCATTTGTGCGATTCCACTCACACATACCTTTTTTCTTTTTGGTTAGCTTAGACCTCATCTGGGTGATTCTGACTCACCCATATGGGGTAGCTATCCATGGTCTTCGGACCGTCATGTGATAGGCCTCTTTCCCTTTTTCTGTGATTTCTGGATTTCTTGTATTGATTTCTGGAATTTATGTCATTGACTTGTTATGAGTACAAGTTTAGGGTATGATGCCCTCTTTGGATCTTTGAGAAGATTCTTGTGATATTGATTTATCTCTTATTGATTGATCTTCTGTTGATCATCATTTGCATACTTATAGTAGTATGTCAGTATGGATATTTTATGTTTATGCCATATCTTTTATTTTATACCATGTCATCTGATATATATATATATATATATCTAGACCGATCCGTTTATTATTTTCTTAAATAATACTCGAGTCAGACCGAGATGTTACAGGTGCTTCTGCTTGACTTCTTCCCGGGATTTTTTACTCCGACTTTTGGCTAACTATTTAGATTAGCAGTTTTTTGTTGTATACACTTGAGATATAGACTCATAGTTGTATTCTTTTGTATAGCACGTGTGGCTATTCTTTTGTATTATTGTGGATCTATTTGACCACTACTTTGATGTACACTGTCATTTGTTAGTTATATATTCATATCTTCTTCCGCCTTTGTGATATGGATGTCTGTGACTGATTTGTGTTATGCTTATTCTATGTTTGTTTCCGAAGATTATTTATAGCCACCGTGTGATAAGCAATCACATGGATGGTCGCTCCTCAACAACCTTATTCTCCGTGCTAGTTGACAGCACTACACCGTAGTGTTCTTGGCTAGCGTGGGTATAGAGGTGGGGGTCACAATTTGTTTGTTTAAATTAATTTTGTTTTCAAGCAAATTAACGCGTGTAACTTTCTCATACGAACTCCATTTCACACGCGATTTTTTTTGTTAGGATCATAATAAAATTCCAGATCTTTTGACGCTGGTTTGGACGAATTTGGAGACAGTCCAATTTTTAGGTTTAAATTGAATTTTAGTTCAATTTAAATTCAAAAGGTGAGTGTTTTAACCCACTCACAACTTCTAAGTTTTCTTATGTTTGTTAAATTGATTTAAGATATGAGTAGAAATTTATTTATGACTGTTTTGCATATTTTTTTCATCATCTCAGTTAAATCGCATTTATTTAATTTAAATGTTACTTAATTTTATTATTGCATATAAATTGACAGTTAAAATTTATTTAATTTGCATATAAACTTCTAGTTAAACAGTTATTTATCTATTTATTTATTTTGAATATAAATTGTTCGTTGATACATGTTATATTTTATATGCTCTATTGATGTTTGTTTAAATTGATGATTATTGAAATAAAACTGGTTGATGATTGATATTGGATGAATGGATGGTGTGTTCTATATTATATAAACTACAAGGTATTATGCATTCTCATTTCATTCGGGATTGCGGGTTGAAATGATATACAACCGCATTTTCTTATTTTTGAATTTGCGGATTGAAATGATAAATATCCGTATCACTTGACCATATGATAGAAAATTATATACAGGCACCGCGGTATATATATAAAATTATTTTTGAAATGATTTCTATGGTTTGTATAGGATGCGGTTTAATAAATATTAATTTTGATCTTATATAAATTCTTATTTTATATATACATATATAGTTAAATTATTGAATTTAAGCTATGTATGAATTTATTAAATGGAAACAAATAAGTTGAAAAATGGAGTTTGATAATTTATATTTATGATTAAGTACAGGTTTAAGATATTGTGTATATATATAGAGTTTTAAATAGTTCAAATCAATTAAGATTGGAAAATAAATTGAAAATTTATTTGGAATTGGGCTTATTTAAAAATTAAACTCCACAAGTTGGTGTAAACTTATTAATCTCAGAAATTTTAAAGGTATGATATTTATAACTGGATTTTTATTTAAGATAAATTAAATGAATAATTCTAGTATAAATAAATGGAAGGAAATATTTAGTGTTAATAAATTGGGTTTGATTTTAAATGGTTATGGATCTATTATGTAAACGTTTCAAAACTAAATAATAGGAAAATGAATTGTTGAATAGAAATTCCCAACCTTAGTTTTGAAAGTTATTAAATTTTCAAAGTTTGAAAATATTGAAATCGAAGTGTTTTTATTCAAACTAAAAGTGAATCTAAAGGTTATGAGTTTAGAATGAATTTAAAGTAAATAAAATTGTAAAGGCATGGAAATTATTTACTTTGAAAAGAAATTTTAAATTCAACTGTTTATTTTATATACTATTGAATATCCAAACCATTTAAATTTTGAAAGTTATGGTTTTAAAGCTATGAATTTCGAAGTATTATGTTTTGAAAGTTATAATTCAAATTTTTGGGTTTCAGATATTATAAATTTTAAAGCAGTATGATTTTGGAAAAGATATATGTGAAATAAAGATGATATTATACTGATTTGGGTTTATAAATGAAATCAAATTTATTTGGTTTTTAAAAAGAAAAATGGTATAGTATTATATGGTTTTGAAATGGGTATATATTCCGGTTTTGGATGTAAAGCTATTTTGATAAGACCGCGGTGTTATAATAACGTTTGGTTGTTGAAGAGACCGGGATCGAAAGTTGTCATACTCTCTGCCAACTCCGAAAACCACTTTAACAACTGTGTACGCAGTGGAGATTCCAAAATGAAGTAGGATGGCGGCAGCGTATCTTTGAGGTAAATACGTGGACCCGACTCCCGTGAGTTGGCATAAGGTGGCTAAAACAGGAGCGATTCTCGAGCCAAGGGGGTTAGCGCCCTTTATCGGACACATCCTTTCGATACTATACTCTTACTTTGGATTGATTCGGTGGCCACCTTTATTTTTTTTGATTTTAGGGGTGTTTGCTCATGGTGGGCGGTAGCTGCGGCTATGCGTTACCTCCAGTCCAGATAGCAATTGGTATATCTACCCTGGCATTACCTAGTTGTGCCGTGTTACCTACCCTAGCGCGCCTTATACGATTTTGGTTTTGTACCATACCTACGGAGTGCCCTCTGACGACGCCCAGTACGGGGGAGATTACAGTACTGTATAGACTATGAGAATATATAACTATGTTAAGGTGGAAAATGTAAAGCCTTAATGCTATTTAAAAGTAAGTTTATTTCACAATTAGACACTAGTATAATAGCGAAATATACTACATAGTAGATAGTTTAACGGATCCTTAGGAGATGTAAATCCCGAGCATCTTTTAAGTTACTACACTCATATTTATCTCTGTTGATTTAATTAACATATGATCTTTTAGTTCCGACTCGAGTGTTTTGTCTTTTCAATTCGCTCGGGTCGGTCCGAGCGTTTCAGGATTTGAAGATTTTATTCTGGAAGACGAAGACGAAGGTTTGTAGTATTACTATCTATTATATTATTCCACTACACCATTTGATTCCACTGGTATGTGAACTCTGATATTTATTGCATAAAGAAAAATCAAATGTTTTGTAAACAGTTTTATGAACTGTATATTTATTATTATATTTTATCGTTCTGCTGTAAGATTTTATTTTGTTTTTTTCCTTCTTTCTTCATCTTCTCTGTGTTTATCTTATTTACCCCATAACAATCCGCCCTTCCGTATGGTTTGAATTGGCAAGTGTGTCGATTAAAGCGTGCGAAAAGGCGGGACGTTACATCTGCTATCGGAGCTTTGGTTTAGCAGTAAACCTTAGCTTTGTGGGGTTTGACTCTTTACTAATAGGGTAGTAATACCCTATGGGAGTCGCTGAGTGTATATATATGAGAGAGCGTATTTGTTAGTGCTATAAAAAGGTTTTAATATTGTGTTAATCTGTTCCGTTTTGTATTTATAAATCCTGGTTGGTGCATAGGACGCTATGACATCAATAGGGATTTCTAAACACTTAATAGGACAGACCAACATAATATTTGTTTTTAATATAGGTGAATGAAATAATTTTGCCTATTATATTTTCTATATAAAATAAAAACTTTCAAATGTTATCTGTATTTGGCTGCAATAGATTGGTTGTTAGGTAATAAAGTGTATAAATAATAATAGAAATAAGATTGAAAAATAAAATAAATGAAATTTGGGAAATTTAGAACTTAAGATCCGGGGTTTTGAAAAAAATTTTGAATAAATTTTGGAATATAATAATATTGTTTATAAGTACTTTCTGATATAATTTATAATTCGAAAGAATTGATTTAAGGAAGATTTTGGAGAAAATAAGTTTTGTACTTTCCTGTGACGCCCCACCTCTATACCCACGCTAGCCAAGAACACTCCGGAGTAGTGCTGTCAACTAGCACGGAGAATAAGGCTGTTGAGGAGCGACCATCCATGTAATTGCTTATCACACGGTGGCTATAAATAATCTTCGGAAACAAACATAGAAATAATCATATCACAAATCAGTCACAGATATCCATATCACAAAGGCGGAAGAAGATATGAATATATAACTAACACATGAAAGTGTACATCAGAGTAGTGGTCAGTAAGATCCACGATAATACAAAAGAATAGCAACACGTGCTATACAAAAGAATACAACTATGAGTCTATATCTCAAGTGTATACAACAAAAACTGCTAATCTAAACAGTTAGCCAAAAGTCAGAGTGATGAATCCCTGGGAAGAAGTCAAGCAGAAGCACCTGTAACATCTCGGTCTGACCCGAGTATTATTTAAGAAAATAATAAACGGATCATTCTAGCTATAAATATCAGATGACATGATATAACATAAAAGATATGGCATAAACATAAATATCCATAACGACATACCACTATAAGTATGTAAATAATGATCAACAGAAGATCAATCAATAAGAGATAATCAATATCACAAGAATCTTCTCAAAGATTCGAAGAGGGCATCATACCCTAAACTTGTACTCATAACAAGTCAATGACATAAATTCCAGAAATCAACACGAGAAATCCAGAAATCATAAAAAGGGAAAGAGGCCTATCACATGACGGTCCGAAGACCATGGGGAGCTACCCCACATGTGTGAGTGGAATCACACAGATTGAGGTCAAGACTAACCAAAAAGCAGAAAGGTATGTGTGAATGGAATCACACAAGTGGTGTCTAGTCTAACCTTGCAATGAAAGAGACATCGCGCAATTGCTAGTCTAATTCATAAAGCGATCATCAAGATCAACGAGAAGTGTCAATTACACTAAGCTAGTAAATATAGAAGTTTAGCTTCATGTCCCATAACCACTTGCTTAACTTAAATATTTACGAACAAACTGTAAATCTTCACTAATAAAATTGTCACAAGAGGTTCAATCGAACAAGTCCAAGAATTAACCGACGAAGTGAACGCAAGCGTTTCATACCACTTGTTTTACTAAGTCGTTTAATTAGATTTCTCATCCGAGTGAGGTAAAGGCTTGTATATACTAATAGATTGGAAAACGGTTTAAGAAAAGAGCTTTGTTATTAAAAATAGATTTGAAATTGTTTGTTAAAAGAGTTTTGATATTTACTACTAGTATTGAAACCTTTCTATTATAAAGTGTCAAAACACATAAGCAAGTGTAGAAACAATCAGTCACAAAGATCGCATACGGAGATGCGAATAAAATCCAAGGAAATCAGCTCAGTGTTTTTCAGATAAGATCCCCTACGGAGGGGGGGTCCAGGGGGGGTGGCAACCCCCCAAGGTGGGGGTGCGGGGGCAACGCCACCGCTTACGGGGTTCGACCTGCCCGGTCAGGTCGCGGGGGTCCAGGGGGCAGCGCCCCCGGCGGGGTGCGGGGCAGCGCCCCGACCAAAACGGTACGACCTAGTGAAGACAAAATGAGGTCTAACGACCTAACGACTCAAGGGTCATACGACCTAACGGCTGCGACCTAGGGGTCTAAGGGGTCAAGCGACTTAGTGGTTGCGACCTAGAGGTGTTCGCGACCTAACGATGACTCACGACCCAACATGGCCGACTTAACAGAGTCGAGCGACCTAAGGTAAATGGTCCAACGACCTAACTCGAACGACTTATCTGGAGCTTAGGTCGGAGACGACCTACGAGATAAACCAGGCCGACTTAGTGGACGAGCGACCTAAGGTAAATGGTCCAACGACCTAACTCGAACGACTTATCTGGAGCTTAGGTCGGAGACGACCTACGAGATAAACCAGGCCGACTTAGTGGACGAGCGACCTAAGGTAAATGGTCCAACGACCTAACTCGAACGACTTATCTGGAGCTTAGGTCGGAGACGACCTACGAGATAAACCAGGCCGACTTAGTGGACGAGCGACCTAAGGTAAATGGTCCAACGACCTAACTCGAACGACTTATCTGGAGCTTAGGTCGGAGACGACCTACGAGATAAACCAGGGCGAGCGACTTAACGTTTGCCTAGAGATTATAGGTCGGAAACGACCTAAGACTTAAAGCTTAACTCGCGAGCGACCTACGGCTTAAGGCCAAACTCGTGAGCGACCTACGACTTAAGGCTTAACTCGCGAGCGACCTAACTCCGAAGTGCCAATACTTCCAGAATGACCTAAAGCCCTGCGACCTATGGTACTAACTCGCGAGCGACCTAACGACTTAACTCGTGAGCGACCTAATTCCGAAGTGCCAATTCTTCCAGAACGACCTAAAGTTAACTCGTGAACGACTCACGACCCATGGACGAACGACTTAACTCCGAACGACCTAAAAATGGCCAGAACGACCTAAGTGCAGAAAATTCACCAAAATGCTAAAAATTGGAGTTTTTCGCCAATCCAATCCAAACCAAATGCAAATGTGCATGCAAAAGTGATAGGGAATCATTCCCAACAGTCCAATATAGTTATAGACTAGATTTGTGAGACAAAAATCTCACCTTTGCACTAAAATTTTATGAAGATGAAGCTTGAAAGCAAGGAGAAGCAATCCAAAGCTTGAATCCAATATCTTCTACTTGAATTTGGAGTTGAATGATGGAGTTGCAATTGAATTTGAGCTTGGAGTTTTAATTTCCCATTCTCTTCACCATTAATGCTAAAGCTTGAGTTAGTTAGGAAATTTATGAAGAGTGAGGAGAAAAGGGTTGGAACTTGGGCTTAATAGGCTAAACTAACTCAAAGTCCAAAGCGGGAAAAGTTAGTGAAATTTCACTATCTCCAAACCTATCGATGTTTATACTTAAAAAGTTCTAAACGACATTTCGAACTCAATGGAAGTGGTCTCGAGTCCTAATTTGACCGTTTGCAAAAAGTAGTTTTTCGGACCAAAATCCGATTAACGATTTAATATTTAAATAAAAATATTTAAATGTAAACTCGATAAATATGCGGGTTGTTACATTTCCTCTCTGTCGCTGGAAAACAATTTCGGTGATGGCGGCCGCATCATCGACTTTCATTTTCGAGTTTCGAAGGGGGAAGGCCACTGTAGTAGTTCTACTGCAGATTCATTTTTGAAAAATATATAAATTTTGAATTGTTTTAAATATAATTAGAGATATATAAGTTGTAAGAATATATTTATCTATTGTTTTAAAATAAATTGAAATTTTAACCCGGTATTAAATTCTTAAATTTCCAATAATTAATTGTTTCAATTATTGTAGTGAAATGAAAGGTAAGTAATTAATAATTGAAACCTCTAATTTAGGTAAGAGATTTAAGGCTAAGTTATAAAGGAAATAAAAAGGAAGTTGAAATTGTAACTTATAAGGAAAAGGTAAAAATTTATTGAATAATGAATTAATTAAAAGAAATGAGAAAACATGTATAACTTTCAATTACATTCTTTAAAAGCATATATATAACTTACAAAATATTAAAAGTTGAAATGTTAATAAGAAAATGTAATAGATATTGTATAAGTAATAAATTTGAGGTAATGAAAGTAATTAATGAAATTCCTCAATAAATAGGAATTTGATGTTGTAATATTATAATCTTAAGTGTAATTGAAAAGACTACTAATTGAAATAGAAAGGTAGGTATTATAATGGAAGAAAATAATTAAAATTAAGTAGTATATATGGAAGATAATAAACTTAAGTTAAGGATTGAAGCCATTTATTAATAAAATAAGAAGAAAAGATTAATGCAGTAAATATATATAAGTGTAGACTTAAATTAATGTATTAATGTGCTAAGAAATTGATTTACACATGAATACTATAAACAAATGAAGCTATGCAATATGAAATGAAAAGAGAAAAATGAATTTTATATATATAAGTATAAGTGCAAACAAGTGTAATAAGCACTAAATTAATGAATGGAGATAAAAGTTGTAAGAAATAAATGTAAAGTAATAAATGAAATTTATAAGAATGAGCTTGATTTATTATTTGGAATTGTTGCTTGTTTGGTCTATGGTTGTTTGGGGGTAAGATACTTTAAATTTGGATTTGGATGAATGAATAATCTATTTAGTTTTATCTAAGGCTGCTGAGTAAATGATGCGCTAGTAGTTTATTCTTCATTTTGTGCAATTTAAAAGTTTTGAACCCGAACAACTATTTGTTTGTTTGATTGAATGGTTGTTTTGTATTGTGTATGTTGTTTGTTAAAATTGATGGTTGTTGTATTGATTTCTTGTTAGTGATTGAAACCACCTAAATATTTCATTTTTTACAAATTGTTAACCCTTTGGATTATATAAGTAAAATGCAGGTTATGGAAGCAATTGCTACTGCTTTTGGTTCCATAAAATAAGCGTTATTGCCCAACAAATAGGTACGTTTTCGGATTATGGATTTTAGCGTTATTTTTTTCTCTCGTGTTGGGATATATATTATTTTGAAAATATATGATATATACTGTTATAATTAATATTTTATTTTTCTTCCGAGCCTCTCCGTACAAAGGAGACTTTGCCGAAATTTTCCGAAAATTTCGGACTTAGAATTTTTTTTTCCAAACTTTAATAATTTAAATATAAAAGATTAAATAGTTATAGATTAGGATATCTTATTTAAAGTAATTAGTTTTGTAAATTTAATTTTTTATAAAGTTAATGTTCTGATAAGATGTATTGTTTTTATTTCTTCCTTTTCCCTTTTTTCCTTTTCGGGGACGAAAAGTTTTGAGTGGGGGAGAGTGTAACGACCCATAAATTTTTGATGTTAAATTTTTGTTATTTTAATAATATTTTATGAGTTAATATTGAAAGAAATAAAATATTGCAATTTTATAATGGAAGGATAACTAAATTTAGACTGAAACAATGTTAATACAAGTCAATTGTCAACAATCTAAATGAAACTCCAATTCATTTTATTTAAGCACGATACGTTTGGTTATAAAACTAAATATAAGTAACAAATGTAAACATTTAGTTATTTCACAAAATAGATAGTTAATGGTAATTAAATAAGATCGGTATTGTGTAAGGAATGATAATATGGGTGGTATTAATGGTTACACTGATTTATAGTGGGATGTAAAAGGTAATAAATTTATGTATAATTTGGGTAATAAAATAAGTTTATTTATGGAGTTAGATTGATTATATTATCTTAGGCTGTAAACCAAATAGAAGAGAACAAGCGTAAATCTTAAGGGTATAATAACAATTATTATATATTACCTAATTTATTGGTCAATCAATTTATTTGAAATAAAGTCCTCTTGAATGTTAAGTAATTTTAATACTGTTATGCAGGAAACGTTACTTAATGATTTTAATTTTAGTAACGGAAGAGTGAATGAGAATTTACAGGGAACACAAATTATTTATAAGTAAAAAGGAGTATATATTGAACAAATTTATGTTAATTGGATAATGCGGTGTTATTGGAAATTAATTATTGTTATATATGGGATTTATACCTGGGTGGGCAAGTAGTAAACTTATAAATGAAAGAAAGTGAGTAGGTGACCCTTTATTTAGTTATTTATTCATTTAGTATGTTAAATAAAAATTTAGGAATCAGATCTCAATTAAGGGAAATTAAGCTGTACGTTAATTCGAAATAAAATCTATTAAATATTACATTTATAGGGAATGTAGTACGAATGGTTAGGGATTGTCAAATTTGGTAAAAAGGGATTGGACTTAGGAAACTTTGTTAACTGAGTTTAAAAACTTAATTAATACGCGTAATTGACAAGATTCACATTTAAAAAAAAATAACCGATGATACAAATCTAACATGTATATAGAAGTATTAATGTAGTGAAACACAAACAAATATTAACTATGTTATTTGTGTAATTAATGGATAGGAATAACAAAGGCTAATTGTAGTAAGGAATATCAGTGGTAGAATAATAAAAATTTATGATTTTATTTTTGTTAACATATGTTAAGAGATATGTTTATGATCTTAATTTGAACTTCTACGAATAACATGTATTATAGTAAGATAAAAAAAATGATAACATACGTCAGGTGTATTTAATGACATTGTTTAAATGTAATTAATAACGGTGATTATAATAATAAATGTTAATAAAGAATAAGAATGAATAAGTTTAGTAAACGAGTAAACATTCATTTAGTAAAAATGTTTGGCAACTGAAAGATTGATTGTAGAGATGAGAAACTATTATTTAGTAAGAAATATATATAATTACTGTTTGTAGCGAATAGTGCATTAATATGTTTAAATTACTATTAGATAGGAAATAATTGTTATACTTCTCATTACATTCATTTAGTCCAATTTGAAACTTAATCAACTGAAATTAATGTAATTGAAAATTTCCAATTAATAGGAGAGAGAATACTAATTGTAAATTAATAGGTGTAAATAAAAGCAGCATATATTTTGTGAAAATATAGGGAAAGTATGATTTAATAAAAAGAAAATTTTACATCAAATAAAATGAATGTTTCATCTGTGAATATAGGTTTAATTTCATTAAAATAAGAACAGAAAGATTGATTTTAAAGAAAGAAATATATGTTTATTTGAACTGTGTTTTAGCTTACAGACTGATTACAAGAATAGGAAAATAATCTATTTATTACGCTTGTGTATAAACAATAAATTTGTAAACGTGTTTAAATAAACAATTATTCTATTTCTTTATCCATTTTAGTTGTTTATTTTAAAATCTAACTTTGTAAGTAACTGCAATCAATGTAATTCAAATGTTTCAATTTAAAAGAAAGGAAACGTTGATTGCAATTAATAGATTTAATAAAAGAAACGCACGTTTTGTGTTAAACAAAAAGGGTGTTTTAATGGAAATAAAAGATCATTTTGAGAAAACAAAATTGAATGTTCTCATTTTTAAGGTAAGTATAAATATTTTATTTTGCGTAGATAAAAACCTAAATGCATACAAAATTCTACTTTCGTTTGCAAACTTTTCCATTCCTACGTACATTCCCTTTTCTATTATTAATGCCTGAAGCTTTAATAATAAAGCGTGACATTTATTTTTGTCCCTCCACATCCATTTCCTAATTATAAATAACCTACATCTTATTTCTTCTTCTACATTTTGTTTCTCCTAACACCTCATATTCAAAAGCTCTTATTCTTGCAACTCCAAAAGCATTCTTTTATAAAAATGATTTTTTTCATTTTTCATACTGGAGAAGAACGAGGTCCTGTAGCATGCTAAAGCTTTTGCTGACGTGGCTTATATTTTTGTTAGGTATGTTTATTTGTTTGTTTAAATTAATTTTGTTTTCAAGCGATTTAACGCGTGTAACTTTCTCGTGCGAACTCCGTTTCACACGCGATTTTTTTCTGTTAGGATCATAATAAAATTCCAGATCTTTTGACGCTGGTTTAGACGAATTTGAAGACTATCCAATTTTTGGGTTTAAATTGAATTTTAATTCAATTTAGATTCAAAAGGTGAGTGTTTTAACCCACTCACAACTTTTAAGTTTTCTTATGTTTGTTAAATTGATTTAAGATAGGAGCAGAAATATATTTATGACTGTTTTGCATTTTTTTTCATCATCCTAGTTAAATCGCATTTATTTAATTTAACTGTTAATTAATTTTATTATTGCATATAAATTGGCGGTTAAAATTTATTTATTTTGCATATAAACTGCTAGTCAAACAGTTATTTATTTATTTGTTTTGAATATAAACTATTCGCTGATGCCTGTTATATTTTATATGCTCTATTGATGTTTGTTTAAACTGATGATGATTGAAATAAAATTGATTGATGATTGATATTGGATGAATGGATGGTGTGTTCCATATTATATAAACTGCAAGGTATTACGCATTCTCATTTCATTCGGGATTGCGGTTTCAAATGATATACAACCGCATTTTTTTATTTTTAAATATGCGGATTGAAATGATAAATATCCGTATCACTTGACCATAGGATAGAAAATTATATACATGCACCATGGTATATATATAAAATTATTTTTGAAATGATTTCTATGGTTTGGATAGGATGCGGTTTAATAAATATTAATTTTGATCTTATATAAAATCTTATTTTATATATACATATATAGTTAAATTATTGAATTTAAGCTATGTATGAATTTATTAAATCGAAACAAATAAGTTGAAAAATGGAGTTTGATAATTTATATTTATGATTAAGTACAGATTTAAGATATTGTGTATATATATATATATATAGAGTTTTAAATAGTTCAAATCAATTAAGATTGGAAATTAAATTGGTAATTTATTTGGAATTAGGATTATTTAAAAATTAAACTCCACAAGTTGGTGTAAACTTATTAATCTTGGAAATTTTAAAGGTATGATATTTATAACTGGATTTTTATTCAAGATAAATTAAATGAATAATTCTAGTATTAATAAATGGAAGGAAATATTTGCTGTTAATAAATTGTGTTTTATTTTAAATAGTTATGGATCTATTATGTAAACATTTCAAAACTAAATAATAGGACAATGAATTGTTGAATAGAAATTCCCAACCTTAGTTTTGAAAGTTATTAAATACTCAAAGTTTGAAAATATTGAAATCGAAGTGTTTATATTCAAACTGAAAGTGAATCTAAAGGTTATGGGTTTAGACTGAATTTAAAGTAAATAAAATGGTAAAGGCGTGGAAATTATTTACTTTGTACAGAAATTTTAAATTCAACTGTTTTATTTTATATACTGTTGAATATCCAAACCATTTAAGTTTTGAAAGTTATGGTTTTAAAGCTATGAATTTCGATGTATTATGTTTTGAAAGATACAATTCAAGTGTTTGGGTTTCAAATATTATAAATTTTTAATCAGTATGATTTTGGAAAAGATATATGTGAAATAAAGATGATATTATACTGATTTGGGTTTATAAATGATATCAAATTTATTTGGTTTTTAAAACAAAAAATGGTATCGTATTATATGGTTTTGAAATGGGTATATATTCCGGTTTTGAAAGTAAATCTATGTTGATAAGACCGCGGTGTTATAATAACATTTGGTTGTTGAAGAGACTCGGATCAGAAGTTGTCATACTCTCTGCCAACTCCGAAAACCACTTTAACAACCATGTACGCGGTGGAGATTCCAGAATGAAGTAGGATGGTGGCGGCGTTTCCTTTGAGGTAAATACGTGGACCCGACTCCCGTGAGTTGGCATAAAGTGGCTTAAACAGGAGGGGTTCTCGGGCCAAGGAGGTTAGCGCCCTTTATCGGACACATCCCTTCGATATTATACTCTGACTTTGGATTGATTCGGTGGCCACCATAATTTTTTTTGATTTTAGGGGTGTTTGTTCGAGGTGGGCGGTAGCTGCGGTTATGCGTTACCACTAGTCCGAATAGCAATTGGTATATCTACCCTGGCATTGCCTAGTTGTGCTGTGTCACCTACCCTAGCGCGCCTTATACGCTTTAGTTTTTGTCCATACCTATGGAGTGCCCTCTGATGACGCCCAGTACGGGGGAGATTACGGTACTGTATAGACTATGAGAATATATAACTGTGTTAAGGTGGAAAATGTAAAGCCTTAACGCTGTTTAAAAGTAAGTTTATTTCACAATTAGACACTTGTATAATAGCGAAATATACTACATAGTAGATAGTTTAACGGATCCTTAGGAGATGTAAATCCCGAGCATCTCTTAAGTTACTACACTCATATTTATCTCTGTTGATTTAACTTACATAAGATCTTTTAGTTCTAACTCGAGTGTTTTGTCTTTTCAATTCGCTCGGGTCAGTCTGAACGTTTCAGGATTTGAAGATTTTATTCTGGAGGACGAAGATGAAGATTTGTAGTATTACTATCTATTATATTATTCCACTACACCATTTGATTCCGCGGCATTGATATTTATTGGTATGTGAGCTCTGATATTTATTGTATAAAGAAAAATCAAATGTTTTGTAAACAGTTTTATGAACTTTATATTTATTATTATATTTTATCGTTCCGCTGCAAGATTCTATTTTGTTTTTTTTTCTTCTTTCTTCATCTTTTCCGTGTTTATCTTATTTACCCTATAACAATCCGCCTTTCCGTATGGTTTGAATTGGCACGTGTGTCGATTAAAGCGTGCGAAAAGGCGGGACGTTGCAGTAGCCCTAGCAAATCTGGATATTCACAAATCACGTACAGAATCCCCATCACAAAGGGTGATAAAATCTCTATACCAGAGCAACCTGGTGCAGAGACATTCGATAGGTAATCCTTTTGCTTTCGAAAATACCCGATCTTGAACACCATCTTTAAATGCAATCCCCATTTCAACATATAATTATTCGGAATGGGTTTTATGACACAAAGTCCTCTCCCGGCTAATCCGAATAACGAGCGCTTATTTTAAAAATAAGTGTTACATTCAGATTCAAATAATTCACAACAAATTTCCACTTTGATCTTTTAAACAAAAGATTCATCATTATCACAAAGATTCGATGTGATTTTCGAATATCCATTTGGAATCCGACCCCCGGTCGCATCAAAATTTAAATGTCATTTAAAGGCCAATATTGGTAGTCGGTTATTTAACTATCAATCAACATTCACAACAATCACCAGATTTAAAAAAAAGATCCCCGATTATTTATTTTTAAAATATCTTTGCGATATATAATTTTAACACTTCAACCATTTGAAAACAAATTTCAAATCACTTTTCACCTTTCAATCTTTTGAAAACAAATTTCAAATCACTTTTCACACTTCAATCCTTTGAAAACAAAGTTCAAATCACTCTCCTCATGTGGAATAAATTTCCGAATATTTATCTAATTCCACTGAAAATTTTGCCGAGTTCAAATACTTTAGAAATAATTTAAATTACTTATCCAAACATATATACTTGGAAATATTTAATGTAAAACTATTTTAAAAACACTTTATTTTAGAATATTGATTATGAAAATATTATATCAATATCTTAGATAAAACTTCAAGTCCAAACTAGTTTTAAAATAAAAAAAAGTAGATAGGGTATAACTATTTAAATAACCATTTTCTAAATCAAATATCATTTTAAATCTTTAAATAATCACTTCTATAATTAATTTGATAAATCTTTACTTTAAAGGTTTTCAAAATAACTTTAGAAAATAATTTCTCCAAAATATTCTTTTAAAACCAACTCTAGAATTTTTAATTTATATTTTAAAAACTACTTTGCAAATATACTCGGCTTTCCAGGAAAATACACTTTCCATTCTAAAATGGTTCATTTAAATCAATTAATAATTCTTCTCGATTTATTTTAAATTTACATTCCAAATCCATAAATTTCTTTCCACGCTTTTATAAATAAACCAACATTTATTTTTCTAAACAAAATTCCCTTTCCTTTATAAAATTCCCATTGTAATTTAAATTTTCAATTATCCACTGATCTACGATTTTCAAATCGATTCCCAAATATTCATTTTCAACACCAAATCAATTTTCAAATTGATTTACAATTTATTTTCTTTTAAAACAAATTCCATTATTTTTTCCAAACTATTTAAAAACCTGTATTTTTTTTAAATAAATTCTTCAACCTTTGAATAATATTACCCGAAATCCATTTATTAAGCCTTTTTCCCATATTTGGAATTTTGTTCAATAGGATTCAAAAATAAAATTTTATCCTTTTAAAATTCCATCTTTTAAATTTATTCAATTCTCAAAAATAAATTTTACGATAAATTTTCAACATTAATTTTAAAAATCCAACATTATTTATTTCTGGTATCCTACGATACCACAAATATATTCAGCTAAACTATAGCCTTTAAAGATTTCAATCACAAATATTATCATACGTAGATTATAAATAATCAACACAAACATTGAAACAAATTCTAGTTTTTGAGTAATCTAGTTGGAACCCTCCAAGCTGTTTCCCTGCATTCACAGACGTTAGCACAACAATTAAATACCAATTCCACTTCGAGGTGGAATATCGCGGTACATGGGATTTATAAAATATCATCCGTTATTATGCGGCACATAGGGTCTCATCCGCTATATAATGCAGGAAATCAATCACTCCAAATACATATATAATACCAGTTCCACTTCAAGGTGGAATATCACGGTTTATGGGTCTAATATAATATCATCCGCTATTATGTGACGCATAGGGTCTAATCTAATACAATTGATAATAATTTATCATCCAAGCATACAATTAACAATTTAACTATTTAAAACTAAATCGAAAAATCCGATTGAGTGAGAAGATCTCACCTTTTGTTACCCGGCACCTTGGGCCGGCTGCAAAACGACAATTGAAGATATTATTATTAGCACTAGACAAGATTCATACCAAGAAGAGCCGAAAGGTATAAGGGTTTGATGCAATCGACATGTTTCGGCATGCCTAGCCCAATGCGCAGAAGTCACCTACTGTAGGCCAAGGGACCTTGTTCCTAATCCCATGAGGGAAGTCCAACCCAGCTTCGTTTATAAATAGAAGGGTAGGGGCACAATAAAAGGGACCGTTTTTCCGAGAACATTGGGGAGACCCTGCCATTTTTGTTACTCTCCACTTTTTAATTCAAACTTGTATGCAAGTGATTGGTTTACGGATTATATCTGTATTCAAGTGATTGAGAAAGAAATAAAGATTAAACTCAAAGTGGATATAGGCAATTACGCTGAACCGCTATAAATCTGGTGTTCTCATTTTTTTTTGTTCTTTTTGCATTGTGTTACACTGTTCTTCTGTTCTAATTTACTCTCTTGATTAATCTCTCAACATAACTCTACTCAAGGGTGTTAGTGACCAAATCTAATGCTAACATTTTGGTGATTTCACTGAGATTTGAATTCTCAACTCGATTGGATCTCATCGTCTATTAATGGATTTCCATATTCACGGGATGGATCAATTTGTTTACTAGAAAACATCCTATTCTACTCAGATTTGAAAGAAATCTAAAGGAAGATGATAGCTGTAGATTGGATTCACTGATGTACGCAAGATCTGGTGATTGGATGTTGAAGTCTGCATTCAAGTTGAATGAAGACCGACCCTCTTCGAAAGGAAATTCAGTCGATCGCCTCAGAAAAAAGGTACAACGACCGACCCAGATTGCATGCCGAGTGACATAGTATGCCGAGCGAGGGGAAACTGACGACCTAGGTTGTATGCCGAGCAACAGTGTGTGCCGAGCGAGACTGTATACCGAACGACCCAATGCATGCCGAGCGAGAGTACACCGAGCGACCCAGTGCATGCCGAGCGAGTGCATGGCGAGCAAACTAGTGCATGCCGAGCGACCTAGTGCATGCCGAACGAGAGTATGCCGAGTGACCCAGTGCATGGCGAGCGAGAGTATGCCGAACGGCATCCAGGCCGAGCCGCATTCCTTTGTCGAGCAGCATCTAGGCCGATCCAAACTTAAGTTACAACGGTCTCTTATACGACCCCTATTTTCAAAAAAAAATATTTTTGGGTATGACCCAAATTACGAAAAAAGGCTAGAGTACTCTAAGTCCCTTGAGTGCGGATAGAGTATAAACAACTTAAAAAACTCTAGGTCCCCTGAGTGCAGACTAGAGTACTCTAAGTCCCCTGAGTGCGGACTAGAGTATAAACGACTTAAAAACCTCTAAGTTCCCTGAGTGTGGACTAGAGTATCCTTAGTCCCCAGAGCGCAGACTAAAGTATAAACGACTCAAAAATCTAAGTCCCTGAAGTGGAATAGAGTACTCTTAGTCCCCTGAGTGCGGACTAGGGTATAAACGACTTAAAAAACTCTAAGTCTCTTGATGCGGACTAAAGTACTATAAGTCCCTGAAGCGGACTAAAGTACTTGTAGGATCTAGATTAACCCTAGAAGTGGGGGTGAATAGGGTTATAGCAAATTTTCTCGATTTAAACATAGAAAAAAAACTGCAGAAATAAATATGCTGTAAAGTAAATCACATACAAAATTTACCCAGCTTCGGCAACCCCTTCCTACTGCTGCATTCCCAGATTTCTATTAGAATTAAACAGTATCCCGATTACAAACACTCTACTAGACTCCCAAACCCTTTTGCTCCCGCTCACAAACACTCTCATAGACTCGCACACCCTGCTCCGCCTATAGAGTTTCGCTTACTCGCAAACTCTTCTCCACCTATAGAGTTTTGCAAACTCGCACACCCTGCTCACTGAACTAATTCTAACTAGACAATCTGACACTACCTACAACCTAGGTGGTGATTTACCAATATTTTGACTCGAAATGAAAAAACAACTTCAAAAATAAAAACAGGAGCAAAAAATTAAAATATAAACTTGAATCCCTAATTTTTGCTCAAAATAAAACTTAAAAAACCCCCTTTTATAAAACCCTAAATGAAAGTAAACTAAAGCCCTTTTACAAGAATACAGGCCGGCCCTTTTAATTCCTCTAGCTCGATCTTCTTTCTGTTGCTAGTTGCGGCCGATCTTCTTTGTTATAGAAATTAGGGTTTTCTGAATATGGAGGTTGCGACTGTAAATGCTAGATTCTCTTGCTCTGTTGGTCGCTCCTTCTCTGATGATTGATTCTCGTTGCTTGGCTTGCTCGTTGTTTAGCAGCTTCTCTTTTGATTGAGTGCGTCGTTGATTCGGTAGGTAATTTCTTTTCGTTGCTGGTATAGTGATTTGCTTGACTCGATGTCGATGATGACAATTGGGGTTTAGTATTTATATGAATTCGTGACACGTGATTTTGTTCGTATCAATTCGATACTTTCCAAATTTCTTCTTTCCTTGATGCGCACGGCTTTCCTGATTTACTTTCGACTTGTTACGCACGGCCTGTTTGTGCAGCGTTCGATTTAAATTTGATTCATACGGCAATTTGTTTTGACTTCTTCAAAGATACGAATTTGACTTTTTTAGTTCTCTGGGCGCTTGGTTATGCTTGGACGTTGGTGATTTCTCTGACTTTGTCAATTTTGATACTTCGTAAATTTGATTACTTCTGACTTTGCTTGGCCAACACGGTATTAAATTCTGACTTGTTCAACTTCGATTTTTGCTGGCATTTTTGGTTCGAACTTGTTGCCTTGGTCATCACGGTTTGATTTGACTTGACGATGATCTTAACTTCGGTTTTGATTGAATTTAATGCTCTAGCATACTTGACCTGTTTTCGACAATTTCCATTTTTGTACTGCGTTGATTTCTTTCATGGTCATCTGATTTTGTGACTGTGTCTCCATGACTTGCCATTATAATTGCGTTGACATTTAACTGCAAATATTCCTGTAACATGGTCGTGGTTCATCTTGTAGTCTTCTTCTGTTGTATACATGTCCACTGCAGTTTCCTCACTGATGCATTTGGACTTGATTGTGTTGATCCATGCATTGTTTCATATCTTCAAATCTGCCTGTTGAACTTGCTTTGTATCATTGTGCATTGTCGTACTTGTGACATCCATGTTGCAACTAGTTTGTGTTTTTCTATATATTTGCAGTAGTCTTCATTGCTCAAGTATCTGCTGGCTTGTTCTTCTCGACTTGTTTTCATTTGTTCATCTCGACTTGTTCTTGTATTAACTGTCCTCACATGTATATGCTTCATGTCATACTATGTTATGCTTTGACACAGATGCTTCACTTGTTCATATTGCCTTTGTAAACTTGTTGCTTGCATTTGTTTGAGATTCTGGTGGTCATGTTGCTTTCATTGCTGTGCACATTGTTGCATTGTTGATGTTCTTTGTAGTTTGGTCTGGTCTGGTCTGCATACATGATTGTTGCAGTCCATTTTGCTGCGACACTTGTGATATTCATGTTGATTGCTTCATGACTTTGACTGTTTGCATACACTTCATGCAGTCTTCAGTTTGTACATCTGGTCTTTGCATCCTTTCATGTAGATTTTTGAAATTTCACTTGATTTGAATCCAGTTTCAAAAACTCGGGTTTGACCTTGTGCTCGTGTCGTGATTTTAAATATATTGCACGTGCGTTGAACCCGGTTTTTCATTTGGGTTTGACCTGTGCTCACCTGTCCCTGTAAATTGATCAAGTGTATATCGATGTGCACGGCCTTGTGGCATGTACAGTGATACACTGTGCATGTCACATTGTTCGTGTATGATGAATTCAAATGTTAATGATGATGAACAACCCAAATAACTGAGGCAAATCATATTTTCAAAAATTATATTTCATTTTATGTTGCAAAAATATTTCTTTTTCAATTTTACTACGTTAGTGAATATTTTTGCAGATTGCTCAGATGCTGGATTCTAACTGGAATGCAGTTGAAGACAAAATACGAGTGTGAGTGATATGTAGTGAGGTTATTAATGTAAATATAGAATCGTGATGTAATTGTGATGTAATCAAAAGTGTATATGTATAGTGAGAGCTTGAATTTGTACTATTCAAGATTGTAATAAATATTTGTTTGAATAAAATTTCTGTTTGAATTCAAATTCTGTGTAACTTATTCTGTTTGAATTAAAATTCTATGTAATTTATTTTATTCAACAAATATTTATTTAATCTATGAAAAAGAAAATAGTACATTACCAAATACATTTAAATGAATATATATATATATATATATGTTTATTATCATCAAACAAAAATCATATACTTGCATATTCCACAATCTCCCCCTTTTGATGATAACAAACATATATTTAAGATTTTGACCGTGTTAAATGTATTTGATCAATGATATACTCTAATTGCTCCCCCTATTTAAATGCTTCCCGTCTACATGATGCTCCCCCTACATATATGCATACAAATAGAAATATATAAATGGGCCTAGATGCAAATGGAAAATTATTTGAGCTTTGCTTGATTCTATTTGACAAAATCTTAACTTTTCTCTCCCCCTTTTGTTATCAGCAAAAGAATAATAGTGTTAGAGAAAAATAGAGATTAAGTGATCAATATTAATCCAACATTAAACTTAAATTGAATATAAATATTAAACTTCAATAAAAATCAAACAAAAATCATAACTACCCTTGTTAGGCGCGTATTCCACTTTTAGAAATAATGATGGAAATGGTATTCTCATATAAAATCATACAGATGTATCTTCTTGTGGTACATTTATATCAGGAATTTGAATATCTACTAATCATGCATAACCGTTAGGACTTTTAAATGAGATTAGTAGTATTCCAATTTAATTTTAAAAATGAAATCAAGTATCTTCTAACCACGCATGACCGTGAGGACTTTTAAATGGGATTAGAATCAACTTGTCTATTTAATCAATTAATTTTGATATGCGTTCCATACATGCATAACCGTAAGGACTTTTAAATGAGCATGGAAGCACATAATCAAAAATCCAAGTAATTCACCCATGCATAACCGTGAGGACTTTTAAATGAGAGTGAATACTTTGGATATTTATTTATTTTTAAAAAAAATGTGAAATGAAAAACAAATGATCCCTGATTATAGTACCACATATCGACAAACTATATTTATGATTTGATAAATCATGGTCGATAGAAATATGATAGATACAGAAATGGTCATGGAATCTTTACCCAACAAAAAGTTTATAACTCTTGTTTGAATTCCTAAAAAATTTTCCAAATATAATCTCTTGAGTAATGTATGCTAAATATCAACACTTATCATCTTTTCAATCACTATTTATCTTTTTGATACTTAGTAGGGAGTCGGATTAGTCAAAATTTGTCATTTAAAATCAAATAAAAATGACTAATCTGAAAATATGGTCCAAAAATGATTTTCTCGAGGGGGTTATATGAGAAAATTTTCTGCTATTTGAAAATTATGAAAAATATGCAGATATTTTCTTTGAAAAACGATGCAGTTGCTAAATATCTCAAAATTACGTTCAACTAGTAATTTTTCTATCAACTAGATTACCAGTTTAATCTGCATCTGAGTTTCTCTTTCAATCCAAACTATCACTAACTAAAATTGATAAACCAGACCATGAAGTGTGCATAAAAAATTTCAAACCCAATTTTAGCAACAATTTAAATGACATTCTTTGAATTTGAATTGAAGCCATGTAAATAATCAGAAAACTGTGAATATAGAGTTAGCCAAAAATAACCAAAAATATTATCATCCACCAAAACACTATGTTTAATCCAAACAAATATGTATGAAGTAATTCGAAGAATAGTGATTTTGGCATAAATGTAATTGGCCAACTATGTTGAACAAGTCAGAATAAAAAAACATCATCTTTACAACATCTCAATGTTGGCTGATTTCATTCAGAATATGGTGCAGATTATCACATTTAATTTATCGATCAAATAAATATACCTTCACCTGTTTTACCTTTACGATAATTTCTCATAATTTCCCATTGTGATTCTGTCACTTTTATACTAGGCTAAGGAACTTTGCTTTGTTGCCCGTTGTCTTTCTGGAACAGCCAAAATCCAGAGAACGCTGATGTTGTTCCTTAGCCTGCCACCATACCTACATGATGAAAGATTTTTGTGACCTATTTTTTATAGGTCCATAATTGTTAGTGGCTGAAGCATTGTGAATAAACAATCCCTTTGGAACCCAAACTTGTTTTGTCTTTTCATTCTTGTTCCAATAGACATGAAATTTGTTTGTAGAATTCTTAGGAACCCAAATTTGTATAAATTTTGTGTTCTTGTTCCTATGACTACAATTTTCAACACGATGTCCAATTATTACACATCTATCAAAGATACTCCTACCTTTTGCATTACCATCAACTTGTGTTTTCCCAAAACCTAGTCCTTTTCTGTTGTTAGCAATGTGATTTCCCAATAGCATGTTGAAAGAATTTTCGCCTCTTGAAAAGTTATTCAAAGATTTCTCAAGATTTTGGACTTTGGTTTTAAGTGATGTGTTTTCAGTTACAAGTGAGGTGCATCGGTTTATAAAATCCTTTTTCCTAGTGTCGATGGTTTCCTTAAGACTCAAGTTTTCTTTCTCAAGATCTCAAAGTTATTCCTAAGTTTTGATAGTTCTGAATCTAAAATCTTACAATTTTTACAGTCTAGGTTTTGAATGTTTTCAAGTTCAGTTTCTAACCTAGAATTTTCATGAGCAAGTTTTCTCCTATCAGATTTCAGTTTTTCAATTTTAGATTCAAGAGCATCAACTTCTTTAGTAAGGTCAAGACACATAAAAACAAGTTCTTTATAAGAATAGTCACCTGCCTCACTAGATTCCTCTGAGCTTGCTTCCGAATCCGATTTTGCCATAAAACACAAGTTAGCCTCCTCTGAGCTACTATTCGAAACTTCCTCTCCTTCTTCATCATCCCAAGTCGATGCAAAGACCTTCTTCGTCTTTTTCTTTCCTCGATTGTTTTTGAGAACTGGGCATTCTTGTTTGAAGTGGCCAGACTTGTTGCAGTTATAGCACGTCAATTCATTATCGGAATTGTTAGACTCTCTTGACCTATTACCAGATGTTTTCTTCTTGCATGGCTTGAATCTTGACCATTTTCTAAGATTATTGACAGCCATTGAAAGCTCTTGTAACATCCCGCCTTTTCGCACACTTTAAAACGACACACGTGCCAATTCAAAGCATACGCAAGGGCGGATTGTTATGGGGTAAATAAGAAAAATAGAGAAGAAATAAAACGAAAATAGAATCTCACAGCGGAAGGATAAAATATAATAACAAGTATACAGTTCATAAACAGTTTACAAAAGCTTGATTTTTCTTATACAATGAATATCAGAGTTACACATACCAAATACAACAATTGCAGCGGAATAGAAAGAGTGTGTAGTGCAATACTATATATAAAATAATACTGAATCTTCGTCTTCGTCCTCCAAAGCTAAAACCTGCTATCCTGAAACGCTCGGACTGACCCGAGCGAATTTGAAAAGACAAAAACACTCGAGTCAGACTAGAAAATCTTATGTGAGTTAAATAAACAGAAATAAATATGGGTACAGTAACTCAAGAGATGCTCGGGATTTACATCTTCTAAGGATCCGTTAAACTATTTACTATGTAGTATATTGCGCTATTATAATAGTGTCTATTTATAAAATAAACTTACTTTTTAATAGCGTTAAGGGGTTACCCATATAGCCCTTAACACGTAATAGTCCCAGTAGTCCATCCAATATCATAGTCCCTCCTGATCGGGAAGCCACTAGAGGATACCACACGGGCTACGGGAAAAAACCAAACTCGTACAAGGCGCGATAGGGTAGGTGACACGGCACAACTAGGCAATGCCAGGGTAGATATACCAATTACGCTTCCGGGCCGATGGTAACGCGAAGCCGCAGCAACCGCCCACCTCGAAACAACTCCCCAAATCAAAAAAAATAGAAGTGGCCACTGAATCAATCCAAAGTCATAGTATAATATCGAAGAGGAGTGTCCGATCAGAGGAATGACCTCATTAACCCGTCGATCGCTCCTGTTTTAGCCACCTTATGCCAACTCACGGGAGTCGGGTCCACGTATTTACCTTACAGGAATCGTCGCCACCAACCTACTTCATTCTGGAATCTCCACCGCGTACACGGTTAGTCAAAGTGGTTTTCGGTATCGACAGAGAGTATGTCCATATCCGATCCCGGTCTCTTTGCCAACCCATCGTTATTATAACACCGCGGTTCTTTAAAGCAGTTTATACTTTTAAAACCAGAATATAATCCATTTCAAAACCATAATATTACGATATCATTCCAAAACCCAAAACCATATTTTACCACTTATCCCAAATATAATTCCTTTCCAATAATAAAAAGGCTTTAACTTCATAATATCTGAAAATCGAATATTTTCAAAGCATAATATTTTTGGAAATCCATAATTTCAAACCATAACTTTTAAAACTCAAATGGTTTGGATATTCAACGGTATATGAATTTCAAAGGCTTAACTTTACTGTCACTTTGTAAAGAAATAAGTTATATGGCTTTATGGAAATATTTCTTTATCTAAAGTTAAAACCATAATTTAGATATCACTCTTAAGTTCCAAAACCATTTCAATTTCCATATATATAAATCCATTGGAGTATTAATATTCAAAAACTAAAATTGGAATATATTCTTTCAACAAATTAAATGTTTTATTATTTAGTTTGAATATTCACATAAATCCTTAAACAACTCTAATTTCTAGTAATAAAACATATGTATTTTTCGATTCCAATTATATTAGAATATTTTTCCAATTCAAATTCATATTAGAATATTCATTTCAATTTTTTTCTTGGGAAAAATCCAATTATAAATATCATATCTTAAATTTCCAAACTTAACATTTAAACATATGATATAAATTTATCCAACTCCATTTTCTAAATTTTCTTCCATTTTACTAAGGGAATTTATACACCTTTTTATTTCAAAATTTCCAACTTTTCATGTACATAAATACGGAAGAAAAATATTTATACAGTATAAAATTTAAGATTATTATAAACCGTATTCCATCCAAACCATAGAAATCACATTAAAATAGTTATATATAGACCGCGGTGCCTGTATATAATTTTCTATCCTATGGTCAAGTGATACGGATATTTATCATTTCAATCCGCAATTTAAAAATAAAACTTTGCGGTTTTATCATTTCAAACCACAATCCCGAAAAATGAAATATGCATGATAAATTTGCAATTTTAATGATATGCAATAAACATTCATTCATCAACAACATCCATCATCCAATCGCAACCATCAACCAATTTCAATCAATAACAGTATATATCTATGAACATATACAACAGGTAATAACTGTCAGTTTTTCCCAAATTAAATTTATCAACTATTTATCTAACAGTTTACTCAATAATAATTTACATAACTGTTAACTAGCAGTTCTTATGCAAACAATAATTTCTAACAGCCAATTAATATGCAATCAATCAATTTAAATTAACAGCTAAATTCAAAAAATGCAATTCAACAGATATGGATGAAATAACATGCCCAAAAGCTCATAAATAAATTTCTATTCATTTCTAAAATTTATTTAACAAACATAAAAGCTTCTAGTAATTGTGAGTGGGTTAAAACACTCACCTTTTGAATTTAAATCGAATTTAAATCCGATTTAAACCCAAAAATTCGCCCGTCTCAGAATTCGTCCAAACCAGCGTCATCGAGTCCGGAATTAAATTATGATCCTAACAAAAGAAATTTCGTGTGAATCCGATTTCGTATGGAAAAGTTATGATGAAAAATCGAATTGCAAACGAAATTAAATTAAAACAAAATTAACTAAACCTCTCACATGAATCACTAAAAGCCACGTCACCAGACTGTTCCAACTTCATGCGCGTGCACAGAGACCTGAACGCGAATGCCCTTCCCACTGGAACGCTCGTGAAACCCATCGGTTACAAGCTCTAAGGAAAATGCACAGACACGCGGCCGCCTGCTTCCAGCTACCGTCCCCTTGCTCGATGGACTCGCCCAAGCCACCTCGACCAAAGCCGATGGTCCATGTCGCCGAACGCCTCCCCCACGGCCAGCCGCCGCCTTAAAAACGAAACCCTAATTAATAATTCCTCCACATCCAACCGTTGAATTGCCAAACAAATTACATAGATGTGCTTCCCATCGTCCATACTACAATACCCAGAAACAGAATCTCGATCCGATGAAGTTTTGTGCGACGATGATGAACGGTTTTGGGGCTGTTTGAATTTATTCAGGATGAACGACAGCTCCAATTGAAAAACGAATTGCACCACTAGATTACGCGTATCGAATACTTCAACATATATTTTTTTGAGAATTTTCTGAAATTTTTGAGTTTTGACTTTTGATTTTGAACTGTGGATGGATCTGGAATTGGATCTGAGATGTATACATTTGGGGAAGAGAAAAAAGTGAAGAAATGAACGTACAGCAAATGAAAAAGAAAGGAGCTAGGGTTTAGAGATGTATATTTATAGATAGGCTAGAGGTAGGGTAGCTAGACTGGATACGCGAACGTGCGTGACAAACCATGGTCCAAAAAGCCCGCTATGCCTCCGGAGTCGGATTTGTTAAAACTATATATCCAAATAGGTGTTTTAAAATATTCTGAACGCAATGGAAAAAGTTTCGCGACCAAATTCGATCGTATGAAGAAGTTATGCTAAAAACAAGATTTCCAAATTGATTTTCAAATTGATTTTAATAAAATTGATTTCAAGGCGTTTATCGTCCGTACGATCAAACAACAAGTCCGATCGATACGAAATTTGAAATCCTATAATAATTCACTGATACGGATCCGATGAAACTGGTTTCGTCGAAATCCGAGTCCGTGCCCAAAATGGCTATTTTTTATATTTATTAAATAAATTAAAATAAATTATAAATCCAGTTTTTATGTTTCAACTTCTAATATTGGCCAAATTTTGTGACTTATATAATTCAGACAATCCCAAATGGTTTACCAAGCCTGGATGTGAATTAAAATCTATCGGTATATAAATTTGCAGCTAAATATCTGCACTTCCTTATTATTTAGAGATTATAAATTTTATTCTAAACCCAATTATTAAATCTTATACCTTTATACTCACATCTTAAACCAAATTAAATAAATAACTTGATTTCCATCTCAACTTACTTTTAATTGCAGTTAACCCTTTTCACCGTAATTAAAATTCCAAATTATAAATAAATTTTTATTCCCATTCCCTTAATTTTCTTAACTATTTATTTATTCAAATTTTCAATATTCAACATAAATAGTTTGGTTAAGTTCATTTATTTACCTTCTTCCTATGATTCACAGTTATGGATGTCAATATGATGAAATTTACATTAGTTAAGATTTCACTCAATTGTTCTCTAAGTCAAATGTTTACAGCTTTCATTTAACTTTAATAACGTACTAATTTACGTTAAATTCCATTTTTAAATGAAGTAATTACCATTCGTTGAATCAAATACTCAATTCATAAATAAAGTCTTGTTTTCAAAAAGTTATATCACAAATGGTCAACTGAAATTTGAATAAGCTTTACTAAATTCTATGGTATTAAATGTTGCAATAAATCCAAATTGCCATGTCTTAAATCCAAATTACTAATTAAGTCTTGATTCCTTTATTATTCCTTTGGTTTTCAAATAAGTTTTTTTTTTTTTTTTTTTTTTATGATGAATGTGAATTCAAATGAACAATGGAAACCCATTCCCATTTGATTTCACTATTCCGTTAAATATCTTCATATTCCAGCTAAATCAACTAACGTATGAATTAGCTATTTCAATCTTCATTAAATTGCGGTTTTTATACAATAGAAATTAAATCCCATTAACATATAAATAAAGGTTGATACCCATCTATTTACATTATATCACACTGGTGCTTCTATTTTTAACCTTGTATAAATGTATGAATGTGTAGTCTTGCCTATTAACGTATTAAATAAGCCTTAAAATCAATTAATGCCCCTCCTTAGTTTAACCTCTTTTTATCCGTATTTATTTTTAGAGTAACCCTTGGATTAAATTCCCCAAATCACCAATTCAATTAATCATACCTTTCAATCCAAATGTAAATCTTCCACCTTGAATTCTTATATTAAATGAATTTTATTCTAGGCAATATTTTTTTTTTTTTTTTACAAATGTTTACTGATTCCACATTTATAGGTTTCTTAAATTTTACTCCATCTAAATGTGACACATTTTTATTTCATTTCAACCCAATATATATATTCATTCCTATTCAATATATATATTCATTCCTATTCCTTTCATTTGGTTACTGCATTGAAATCTATTTATTAGCTAATACTACGTTACTATCATTAATTAAATTTTGGATTATATTCCAATTCCTTAAGTCACCATTTTACATAGTTTTAATTTAGCGTTTATTTAAATCTCCGTTTATCGTTTAGAATTTCTACTAAATTGAAATGCACAACTTATGAACTTTAACCAATTTAGTCCACCTAATAAATTTTTCAAATGTTTGTGTGTATGTAATCCAATTCAGTTATTGTTACATTAATACCATTAAACCAACAAATTAAGACTTATAACTACAACACAACTTTCAGTTATTTTCAAATCTATGTCATATAACCTTTTAAATCTCTACCTGTAATTACAGTTACTATCTAACTCCTACATTCATCCTTTTAAAATCCTAAGACTTTAATTTTATACTGGATTAAATTAGCAAACATATAAATTAAATTTATAAAAATATCATAAATTTATCAGGTCATTACAATCTCCCCCACTCAAAACTTTTCGTCCCCGAAAAGGAAAAAGAAGGGAGGAGGAAGAATAAACAGTATATCTAATTTCAAATATTAACTTATAACAATAATTTTACTAAATTAATTTCCTTTAATGAATTATACTTGTTTTATAATCATTATGTCCCTTAATACTTGAGTTATTAAAGTTGGGAAAATATTTTAAAAAAACTAAGTCCAAAATTTACGAAAAATTTTGGCAGAGTCTCCTTTGTACGGAGGGACTCTGGAGAAAATATAATATCCAAATATACAAGTATATTACATATATAATCAAAATATTATATCCCAACACGGGAAAAATATATAAAATATCGCTTTAAACGTAATCCGAAAACGTACCTATTGTCGGGCAATATACGCTTTATTATTTTGGAACCAACAGCAGTAGCAGTTGCTTCCAACACCTGTACTTACTAATAAAATCTAAAAGGTTAAATATTTATTTTAAATGAACTATTCAAGTGGATTCAATCATTCATACTCAATCAAATGCAACAACCATACATTTTAACAAACAGCACAACCACATACAACAACCCATCATTTAAATCAAACGACAATTAGTTGTTCGGGTTCAGATTCTGAAGTTGTACGAATGAAGAATAACTATCAAGTGCATCCGTTGCTCAACAGCCTAAGATGGAACAAAGATAGATTATTTGTAAATCTAACAGCTCCATAATTCCTTACCCAACAACATACATCAACCAACAATTCAAATCAACACCAAAATATCTCATTATACATTTATTTCATAATTCAGTGTTTTGATTTTTCTTTCCTTCATTTATGAGGGATTTCTTTGTTTCTTACAAGTTTATTTTCCAATTATCACCAAATTCATTATATTTGTATTTCCTTTTTATTACTTAAGTTTCCTTTTATTACTTAAGTCTATAAAATAAATTCTCATTAATAACAACAAATATTTTGAATATCTTCACTTGTAAGATTTCCCTTGAATTCTCATTAATAACATTCATTAACTATGAATTGCAGTCATTAAAATTTTCCTACTTTCCATTATATTTGAATAGGGGAGATAGAACATACTTAAGTGAATACTCATATAATAAATTCTTATTTTGAATTTCATGTTATACACTCAGGTTCATATCATCTATTAATAATTCTTAACTTTATTTTAAATAAAATTTCAATTATAACCTAAGTTTTTTACCATTAAATTCTTATTGCAACAGTAGTTTATTGAATACTTCTTTTTCTAAATTACTGCCTGTAAAATATTCAATCCCAATTTCTTATTCAACATTTCAACTTTTATATATGGGTAAGTTATTTATGTTAAAAAAAGATGCAATTGACTTATACAAGTTAAATCTCCATTCTTTTAATTCATTCATTCTTCAATAAATCTTTTCCATTATTTATCAGTTAAAACTTTTACTTCACTTATACCTAGCATTATTTTCTTACTTAAATTAGAGGTTTCCATCCATTTATTACTTAACTTTTAATTCACTAACAAAATTTAAGCAATTAATTAATGGAAAAATTAGAATTTAAATACCAGGTCAAATTTCAATTTATTCCAAAATAATAGATAAATAAGTTCTTACAACTCAATATCTCTAATTATAGTTAGAACAATAAAAGAAAATCTTTAGAAAATTTCAAAATAAATCTGCAGTAGAATTTACTACAGTGGCCTTTCCCCTTCGAAACTCGAAAATGAAAGTCGATGATGCGGCCGTCATCACCGAATTTATTTTCCAGCGACAGAGAGGAAAGTACAGAATTTATTTCTCCAAAATCTTCTTTTAAAACAAATTTTTTCCAAATTATACTATATTTATATAAGTAATTACTTATAAACCAAATCAATAAATTTCACAAATTCTTTGGAAGCAAATTTTCAAAAACCCCGGATTTAAGTTCTAAAATCTCCAAATTTGGTTTATTATAATTTCAACTTAGCTTCAGTTATTATAAATATTTTATTTCCTAACACCCAATCTATAGCAACCAAATATATATATCTTTATAAATATTTTTATATATAGAAAATATAATAGGCAAAATTATTTCATTCACCTATATTAAAAACAAATATTATGTCGGTCTGTCCTATTAAGTGTTTAGAAATCCCTATTGATGGCATAGCGTCCTATGCATCAACCAGAATTCATAAATACAAAGCGGAACAGATTAACACAATATTAAAATCTTTTTATCAATACTAACAAGTACGCTCTCTCATATATATACACTCGGTGACTCCCATAGGATATTTCTACCCTATTAACAAAGAGTCAAACCCCACAAAGCCAAGGTTTATCGCTAAACCAAAGCTCTGATACCAACTGTAACATCCCGCCTTTTCGCACACTTTAAAACGACACACGTGCCAATTCAAAGCATACGCAAGGGCGGATTGTTATGGGGTAAATAAGAAAAATAGAGAAGAAATAAAACGAAAATAGAATCTCACAGCGGAAGGATAAAATATAATAACAAGTATACAGTTCATAAACAGTTTACAAAAGCTTGATTTTTCTTATACAATGAATATCAGAGTTACACATACCAAATACAACAATTGCAGCGGAATAGAAAGAGTGTGTAGTGCAATACTATATATAAAATAATACTGAATCTTCGTCTTCGTCCTCCAAAGCTAAAACCTGCTATCCTGAAACGCTCGGACTGACCCGAGCGAATTTGAAAAGACAAAAACACTCGAGTCAGACTAGAAAATCTTATGTGAGTTAAATAAACAGAAATAAATATGGGTACAGTAACTCAAGAGATGCTCGGGATTTACATCTTCTAAGGATCCGTTAAACTATTTACTATGTAGTATATTGCGCTATTATAATAGTGTCTATTTATAAAATAAACTTACTTTTTAATAGCGTTAAGGGGTTACCCATATAGCCCTTAACACGTAATAGTCCCAGTAGTCCATCCAATATCATAGTCCCTCCTGATCGGGAAGCCACTAGAGGATACCACACGGGCTACGGGAAAAAACCAAACTCGTACAAGGCGCGATAGGGTAGGTGACACGGCACAACTAGGCAATGCCAGGGTAGATATACCAATTACGCTTCCGGGCCGATGGTAACGCGAAGCCGCAGCAACCGCCCACCTCGAAACAACTCCCCAAATCAAAAAAAATAGAAGTGGCCACTGAATCAATCCAAAGTCATAGTATAATATCGAAGAGGAGTGTCCGATCAGAGGAATGACCTCATTAACCCGTCGATCGCTCCTGTTTTAGCCACCTTATGCCAACTCACGGGAGTCGGGTCCACGTATTTACCTTACAGGAATCGTCGCCACCAACCTACTTCATTCTGGAATCTCCACCGCGTACACGGTTAGTCAAAGTGGTTTTCGGTATCGACAGAGAGTATGTCCATATCCGATCCCGGTCTCTTTGCCAACCCATCGTTATTATAACACCGCGGTTCTTTAAAGCAGTTTATACTTTTAAAACCAGAATATAATCCATTTCAAAACCATAATATTACGATATCATTCCAAAACCCAAAACCATATTTTACCACTTATCCCAAATATAATTCCTTTCCAATAATAAAAAGGCTTTAACTTCATAATATCTGAAAATCGAATATTTTCAAAGCATAATATTTTTGGAAATCCATAATTTCAAACCATAACTTTTAAAACTCAAATGGTTTGGATATTCAACGGTATATGAATTTCAAAGGCTTAACTTTACTGTCACTTTGTAAAGAAATAAGTTATATGGCTTTATGGAAATATTTCTTTATCTAAAGTTAAAACCATAATTTAGATATCACTCTTAAGTTCCAAAACCATTTCAATTTCCATATATATAAATCCATTGGAGTATTAATATTCAAAAACTAAAATTGGAATATATTCTTTCAACAAATTAAATGTTTTATTATTTAGTTTGAATATTCACATAAATCCTTAAACAACTCTAATTTCTAGTAATAAAACATATGTATTTTTCGATTCCAATTATATTAGAATATTTTTCCAATTCAAATTCATATTAGAATATTCATTTCAATTTTTTTCTTGGGAAAAATCCAATTATAAATATCATATCTTAAATTTCCAAACTTAACATTTAAACATATGATATAAATTTATCCAACTCCATTTTCTAAATTTTCTTCCATTTTACTAAGGGAATTTATACACCTTTTTATTTCAAAATTTCCAACTTTTCATGTACATAAATACGGAAGAAAAATATTTATACAGTATAAAATTTAAGATTATTATAAACCGTATTCCATCCAAACCATAGAAATCACATTAAAATAGTTATATATAGACCGCGGTGCCTGTATATAATTTTCTATCCTATGGTCAAGTGATACGGATATTTATCATTTCAATCCGCAATTTAAAAATAAAACTTTGCGGTTTTATCATTTCAAACCACAATCCCGAAAAATGAAATATGCATGATAAATTTGCAATTTTAATGATATGCAATAAACATTCATTCATCAACAACATCCATCATCCAATCGCAACCATCAACCAATTTCAATCAATAACAGTATATATCTATGAACATATACAACAGGTAATAACTGTCAGTTTTTCCCAAATTAAATTTATCAACTATTTATCTAACAGTTTACTCAATAATAATTTACATAACTGTTAACTAGCAGTTCTTATGCAAACAATAATTTCTAACAGCCAATTAATATGCAATCAATCAATTTAAATTAACAGCTAAATTCAAAAAATGCAATTCAACAGATATGGATGAAATAACATGCCCAAAAGCTCATAAATAAATTTCTATTCATTTCTAAAATTTATTTAACAAACATAAAAGCTTCTAGTAATTGTGAGTGGGTTAAAACACTCACCTTTTGAATTTAAATCGAATTTAAATCCGATTTAAACCCAAAAATTCGCCCGTCTCAGAATTCGTCCAAACCAGCGTCATCGAGTCCGGAATTAAATTATGATCCTAACAAAAGAAATTTCGTGTGAATCCGATTTCGTATGGAAAAGTTATGATGAAAAATCGAATTGCAAACGAAATTAAATTAAAACAAAATTAACTAAACCTCTCACATGAATCACTAAAAGCCACGTCACCAGACTGTTCCAACTTCATGCGCGTGCACAGAGACCTGAACGCGAATGCCCTTCCCACTGGAACGCTCGTGAAACCCATCGGTTACAAGCTCTAAGGAAAATGCACAGACACGCGGCCGCCTGCTTCCAGCTACCGTCCCCTTGCTCGATGGACTCGCCCAAGCCACCTCGACCAAAGCCGATGGTCCATGTCGCCGAACGCCTCCCCCACGGCCAGCCGCCGCCTTAAAAACGAAACCCTAATTAATAATTCCTCCACATCCAACCGTTGAATTGCCAAACAAATTACATAGATGTGCTTCCCATCGTCCATACTACAATACCCAGAAACAGAATCTCGATCCGATGAAGTTTTGTGCGACGATGATGAACGGTTTTGGGGCTGTTTGAATTTATTCAGGATGAACGACAGCTCCAATTGAAAAACGAATTGCACCACTAGATTACGCGTATCGAATACTTCAACATATATTTTTTTGAGAATTTTCTGAAATTTTTGAGTTTTGACTTTTGATTTTGAACTGTGGATGGATCTGGAATTGGATCTGAGATGTATACATTTGGGGAAGAGAAAAAAGTGAAGAAATGAACGTACAGCAAATGAAAAAGAAAGGAGCTAGGGTTTAGAGATGTATATTTATAGATAGGCTAGAGGTAGGGTAGCTAGACTGGATACGCGAACGTGCGTGACAAACCATGGTCCAAAAAGCCCGCTATGCCTCCGGAGTCGGATTTGTTAAAACTATATATCCAAATAGGTGTTTTAAAATATTCTGAACGCAATGGAAAAAGTTTCGCGACCAAATTCGATCGTATGAAGAAGTTATGCTAAAAACAAGATTTCCAAATTGATTTTCAAATTGATTTTAATAAAATTGATTTCAAGGCGTTTATCGTCCGTACGATCAAACAACAAGTCCGATCGATACGAAATTTGAAATCCTATAATAATTCACTGATACGGATCCGATGAAACTGGTTTCGTCGAAATCCGAGTCCGTGCCCAAAATGGCTATTTTTTATATTTATTAAATAAATTAAAATAAATTATAAATCCAGTTTTTATGTTTCAACTTCTAATATTGGCCAAATTTTGTGACTTATATAATTCAGACAATCCCAAATGGTTTACCAAGCCTGGATGTGAATTAAAATCTATCGGTATATAAATTTGCAGCTAAATATCTGCACTTCCTTATTATTTAGAGATTATAAATTTTATTCTAAACCCAATTATTAAATCTTATACCTTTATACTCACATCTTAAACCAAATTAAATAAATAACTTGATTTCCATCTCAACTTACTTTTAATTGCAGTTAACCCTTTTCACCGTAATTAAAATTCCAAATTATAAATAAATTTTTATTCCCATTCCCTTAATTTTCTTAACTATTTATTTATTCAAATTTTCAATATTCAACATAAATAGTTTGGTTAAGTTCATTTATTTACCTTCTTCCTATGATTCACAGTTATGGATGTCAATATGATGAAATTTACATTAGTTAAGATTTCACTCAATTGTTCTCTAAGTCAAATGTTTACAGCTTTCATTTAACTTTAATAACGTACTAATTTACGTTAAATTCCATTTTTAAATGAAGTAATTACCATTCGTTGAATCAAATACTCAATTCATAAATAAAGTCTTGTTTTCAAAAAGTTATATCACAAATGGTCAACTGAAATTTGAATAAGCTTTACTAAATTCTATGGTATTAAATGTTGCAATAAATCCAAATTGCCATGTCTTAAATCCAAATTACTAATTAAGTCTTGATTCCTTTATTATTCCTTTGGTTTTCAAATAAGTTTTTTTTTTTTTTTTTTTTTTTTATGATGAATGTGAATTCAAATGAACAATGGAAACCCATTCCCATTTGATTTCACTATTCCGTTAAATATCTTCATATTCCAGCTAAATCAACTAACGTATGAATTAGCTATTTCAATCTTCATTAAATTGCGGTTTTTATACAATAGAAATTAAATCCCATTAACATATAAATAAAGGTTGATACCCATCTATTTACATTATATCACACTGGTGCTTCTATTTTTAACCTTGTATAAATGTATGAATGTGTAGTCTTGCCTATTAACGTATTAAATAAGCCTTAAAATCAATTAATGCCCCTCCTTAGTTTAACCTCTTTTTATCCGTATTTATTTTTAGAGTAACCCTTGGATTAAATTCCCCAAATCACCAATTCAATTAATCATACCTTTCAATCCAAATGTAAATCTTCCACCTTGAATTCTTATATTAAATGAATTTTATTCTAGGCAATTTTTTTTTTTTTTTTACAAATGTTTACTGATTCCACATTTATAGGTTTCTTAAATTTTACTCCATCTAAATGTGACACATTTTTATTTCATTTCAACCCAATATATATATTCATTCCTATTCAATATATATATTCATTCCTATTCCTTTCATTTGGTTACTGCATTGAAATCTATTTATTAGCTAATACTACGTTACTATCATTAATTAAATTTTGGATTATATTCCAATTCCTTAAGTCACCATTTTACATAGTTTTAATTTAGCGTTTATTTAAATCTCCGTTTATCGTTTAGAATTTCTACTAAATTGAAATGCACAACTTATGAACTTTAACCAATTTAGTCCACCTAATAAATTTTTCAAATGTTTGTGTGTATGTAATCCAATTCAGTTATTGTTACATTAATACCATTAAACCAACAAATTAAGACTTATAACTACAACACAACTTTCAGTTATTTTCAAATCTATGTCATATAACCTTTTAAATCTCTACCTGTAATTACAGTTACTATCTAACTCCTACATTCATCCTTTTAAAATCCTAAGACTTTAATTTTATACTGGATTAAATTAGCAAACATATAAATTAAATTTATAAAAATATCATAAATTTATCAGGTCATTACAGCTCTTCAATTGGATCTTCTTCATCTTCATCGCTCTCTTCTTTGCTCTTTAAGGCAATTGTCTTCTTCTTTGATTCGGAGTTGTTGCGTTCTTCCTTTGCTTTTAGCTCAAGCTCATATGTCATCAAGTTGCTAATCAACTCCTCCATGCTTAGTTTACTCAGATCTTTCGATTTTTGTATTGCCGTGACTTTTGCCTCAAAGTTCATTGGTAAAACTCGTAGCACCTTCCTCACAAGCTCTACCTCAGGGAATACCTTCCCGAGCGCTCTAGCGTTGTATACCAAAGTTGAAAAGCATCCAAACATGTCCTTTATGCCCTCGCCTTTGTCCATCACAAAGTTCTCGTATTCATTGCTGAATAGGGCTAGACGAGACTCCTTGACTTGAGAAGTTCCTTCGTGTGTCACCTCCAAAGTGTGCCAAATTTCCTGTGCTGTTGTACAATGAGAAATTCTATTAAATTCATTTTTATCAAGAGCACAGATCAAAGCGTTCATTGCTTTGGCATTTGTAGTTTTTAATTTCTTATCGTTAGCATCCCACATATCCTTAGGTTTAGAAATCTCAGTACCACCAACAGTTATAGTGGGAGGTTTATAGCCAGTTTCAATAATATCCCAAACATCATAATCAACAGAACTAAGATATATACCCATCCTAACTTTCCAATAAGCATAATCATTCCCGTTAAACATGGGTGGCCTAACAATAGATTGCCCCTCAGAAAAAGAATTATTTGATGAATTCGTGACTCTAGAGTTAAAGAAAAATACCGTGCTTTGATACCACTTGTAGGATCTAGATTAACCCTAGAGAGGGGTGAATAGGGTTATAGCAAATTTTCTCGATTTAAACACAGAAAAAAACTGCACAAATAAATATGCTGTAAAGTAAATCACACACAAAATTTACCCAGCTTCGGCAACCCTTGCCTACTGCTGCATTCCCAGATTTCTATTAGAATTAAACAGTATCCCGCTTACAAACACTCTACTAGACTCGCAAACCCTTTTGCTTCCGCTCACAAACACTCTCATAGACTCGTACACCCTGCTCCGCCTATAGAGTTTCGCTTACTCGCAAACTGTACTCCGCCTATAGAGTTTTGCAAACTCGCACACCCTGCTCACTGAACTAATTCTAACTAGACAATATGACACTACCTACAACCTAGGTAGTGATTTACCAATATTTTGACTTGAAAAGAAAAAAACAACTTCAAAAATAAAAACAGGAGCAAAAATTAAAATATAAACTTGAATCCCTAATTTTTGCTCAAAATAAAACTTAAAAAAACCCCTTTTATAAAACCCTAAATGAAAGTAAACTAAAGCCCTTTTATAAGAATATAGGCTGGCCCTTTTAATTCCTCTAGCCCGATCTTCTTTCTTTTGCTAGTTGCGGCCGATCTTCTTTGTTACAGAAATTAGGGTTTTCTGAATATGGAGGTTGCGACTGTAAATGCTAAATTCTCTTGCTCTGTTGGTCGCTCCTTCTCTGATGATTGATTCTCGTTGCTTGGCTTGCTCGTTGTTTAGCAGCTGCTCTTTTGATCGAGTGCGTCGTTGATTCGATATGTAATTTCTTTTCGTTGCTGGTTTAGTGATTTGCTTGACTCGATGTCGATGATGACAATTGGGGTTTAGTATTTATATGAATTCGTGACACTTGATTTTGTTCGTATCAATTTGATACTTTCCAAATTTCTTCTTTCCTTGATGCGCACGGCTTTCCTGATTTACTTTCGACTTGTTACGCACGGCCTTGTTTGTGCAGCGTTCGATTTAAACTTGATTCATACGGCAATTTGTTTTGACTTCTTCAAAGATACGAATTTGACTTTTTTAGTTCTCTGGCCGCTTATGCTTGGACGTTGGTGATTTCTCTGACTTTGTCAATTTTGACACTTCGTAAATTTGATTACTTCTGACTTTGCTTGGCCAACACGGTATTAAATTCTGACTTGTTCAACTTCGATTTTTGCTGGCATTTTTGATTCGAACTTGTTTCCTTGGTCATCACGGTTTGATTTGACTTGACGATGATCTTAACTTCGGTTTTGATTGAATTTAATGCTCTGGCATACTTGACCTGTTTTCGACAATTTCCATTTTTGTACTGCGTTGATTTCTTTCATGGTCATCTGATTTTGTGACTGTGTCTCCATGACTTGCCATTATAATTGCGTTGACATTTAACTGCAAATATTCCTGTAACATGGTCGTGGTTCATCTTGTAGTCTTCTTCTATTGTATACATGTCCACTGCAGTTTCCTCACTGATGCATTTGGACTTGATTGTGTTGATCCATGCATTGTTTCATTTCTTCAAATCTGCCTGTTGAACTTGCTTTGTATCATTGTGCATTGTCGTACTTGTGACATCCATGTTGCAACTAGTTTGTGTTTTTTCTGTATATTTGTAGTAGTCTTCATTGGTCAAGTATCTGCTGGCTTGTTCTTCTCGACTTGTTTTCATTTGTTCATCTCGACTTGTTCTTGTATTAACTGTCCTCACATGTATATGCTTCATGTCATACTATGTTATGCTTTGACACAGATGCTTCACTTGTTCATATTGCCTTTGTAAACTTGTTGCTTGCATTTGTTTGAGATTCTGGTGGTCATGTTGCTTTCATTGTTGTGCACATTGTTGCATTGTTGATGTTCTTTGTAGTTTGGTCTGGTCTAGTCTGCATACATGATTCTTGCAGTCCATTTTGCTGTGACACTTGTGATATTCATGTTGATTGCGTCATGACTTTGACTGTTTGCATACACTTCATGCAGTCTTCAGTTTGTACTTCTGGTTTTTGCATCCTTTCATGTAGATTTTTGAAATTTCACTTGAGTTGAATCCAGTTTCAAAAACTCGGGTTTGACCTTGTGCTCGTGTCGTGATTTTAAATATATTGCACGTGCGTTGAACCCGGTTTTTCATTTGGGTTTGACATGTGCTCACCTGTCCCTGTAAATTGATCAAGTGTATATCGATGTGCACGGCCTTGTGGCATGTACAGTGATACACTGTGCATGTCACATTGTTCGTGTATGATGAATTCAAATGTTAATGATGACGAACAACCCAAATAACTGAGGCAAATCGTATTTTCAAAAATCATATTTCATTTTATATTGCAAAAATATTTCTTTTTCAATTTTACTGCGTTAGTGAATATTTTTGCAGATTGCTCAGATGCTGAATTCTAACTGGAATGCAGTTTAAGACAAAATACGAGTGTGAGTGATATGTAGTGAGGTTATTAATGTAAATATAGAATCGTGAGGTAATTGTGATGTAATCAAAAGTGTATATGTATAGTGAGAGCTTGAATTTGTACTATTCAAGATTGTAATAAATATTTGTTTGAATAAAATTTCTGTTTGAATTCAAATTCTGTGTAACTTGTTCTGTTTGAATTCAAATTCTGTGTAATTTATTTTATTCAACAAATATTTATTTAATCTATGAAAAACAAAATAGTACATTACCAATACATTTAAATGAATATATATATGTTTATTATCATCAAACGAAAATCATATACTTGCATATTCCACAGTACTCTCAGTCTCTTGAGTGCGGACTAGAGTATAAACGACTTAAAAAACTCTGTCCCCTGAGTGCGGACTAGAGTACTCTAAGTCCCCAGAGCACAGACTAGATTATAAACGACTTAAAAACCTCTAAGTCCCCAGAGTGCGGACTAGAGTACTCTGAGTCCCCAGAGCATGGACTAGAATATAAACGACTTAAAAATCTCTAAGTCCCCAGAGTGTGGACTAGAGTACTTTGAGTCCCCAAAGCGCGGACTAGATTATAAAGGACTTAAAAACCTCTAAACCCCTGAAGTGGACTAGAGTACTCTTAGTCCCCAGAGTGCAGACTAGAGAACAAACAATTTGAGAAAAATCTCTAAGTCCCAGAAGCAGACTAGAGTACTCTAAGTCCCCAGAGTACGGACTAGAGTATAAATGAATTGATGAAAATCTCTGCGTCCCAAACTGTGGACTAAAGCATAAACCGTTCGACAAATCTCTAAGTCCCTGGAGAGTGGACCGAAGCACGAACACAAATTAGGCGCAAGTCGACCAAGGGGAGAATAACACTAAGTCATTAGAATGCAGAGCGGTGTATAAACATCGACAAATAGACAAGGGGATTCCAACCATTTTCTGTTCCGCAAACTACAGCCTGAAATCGATAGTAGGATTATTAACTCGCTAATGATGGAGTTCTACCATCCAACTAGTGGCCTGGTCAAATCAATGCTGGAAGCAGGAGTACAAATCTCTAAAAGCTGAATACGACAGCTTATTATAGCTCTAGCTTGGAATTCTTTACAACTTAAGGAAACGAGTACAAGGAGGCTTCAATACAGAACCAATCGATACTGCATCCAAAGCTACGAGCGACCGACTATATCATACCTCATATCAAGGGTCAATACCGATCCGCACCAAGCACATATGAATGTGCCTCGGATATTCCTTGAAAACCTAGGACCTCCAAAGTGTGAAAAGGAGGGTAAACCATGAAGAATTGGTCAAAAATTCTCCATCACCCTCCTTCGATCCATCAGGATGAGTATGAAACTAGATGAGCATGACCCGACTGCATTTGAGCCAACTTTACCCCAAGATTTGATTACAGAACATGAACCAAAGTGGATGTGGCTGACTGTCCAGTGTCCAAATTATGCCTTGAAATTGATGAGGCATCGAAGTATTCCTCTTGGAATGAAAAGCCATAATACAATCCAAGATAGGCGAGACCCAGCCTCCCATCAACGTACCTAATCCCACGATTCAACGGGAAAGAGAGTAAAGCTAAAATGGGCATGGCTGGTCTTCTTACAATGGTCTATGTCCCAGACCAAGGGGCATGAGCGAGAAGCAAGATGAATGTGAACTGACTATTCACCAATCAACTCCGTGTCTTTGGAGTTTAGGTAGGAATATAGAAATAGCTAGGGCGAGACTCAACCATCCATGCAGTGCATTTTTCAACCTAAGACTAGGAGCAGATGCATGGTCATCCGAAGACTGCCTGCGATAGCTCAATGTTGAAACTTATATATAGTGCTTACAACTACTCAAGGCTACGACCGAAAGGATGCCTAGAGAAAGAATCATTAAATCGATACCTTAGCTCGTGGGCAACTGATTGTCACTCCAACCCGAAGGACATGCAAAGGATCATGAATGCATTGAATAGAAAGTGCGTTACTCGAATATACAAGCAAATTCAAACTCATTGCAAGATCCAGCTATACAACTGCACACAACTTGAGGCTGACCCCTACTTGACATTTCCTTCAACATGCTTTTAAGCCTGATCTTTGGCCACTTGCTAATAATCGATCAGGGCATTTATAATCCTTCAATATTAGACTTAATAACTCATGATAAGACTCTAGGATTCGACAAGAGTAACCATCAACATTGACCGTCGCAACCATATTTCACATTTAATGTTATGCAAAATAGTTACATCTGAACTCAAAGAATCCGAGATTGCACATACTAATCTGATAGTCGACATTACAGCCAGCTATGGCGACCCTTTCCGGGTGTTAAATATCGGATCACAGCTCAGTGCAATGATGATAAAAGAATTAGTTGGATTTTTCTGAAGAAATGATGATATGTTCCCTTGGACCCATTCTGACATGCATATGTGATTTCATTAACTATCACAACCCATGCATTGGATATCAACCCGAAGCTATAAAAGCTAGCACAATATCTATTAATTTCATCATAAAAGCTCCACTCTTACTTTTAGGCTCACCCCATTAACGTCTATGCCTACCAGCTATTGCGACAGGGCATACAACGACCTGAGTTGTCTGAAAGACTACTTAAATAGAATATCGAAGTAAGCCAATTCGATATCAATTATTTCCCTTGAAGGTCTATTCAAGGATGGAAATTAGCAGACCTCATACCCGAATTCACTACATTAGATGACTACTCGAAGAGTAGTAGATAACCAACCAACAGTTGGAAAATGTACGCGGATGGAGCATCCAGTGATCAGTATTATGGCGCAGGAGTCATGTTAATGACTCCTGAGGAACAATCGATCTGCTACGTTCTGAAACTTGATTTCCTATAACAAACAACGATGCTTAGTGTGAAGCCTTCATTGCCAGCCTCAAACTTGCTAGAGGATTCGGAGTGGAAACTTTACATATCTTTTGTGTTCCTTGATTGGTAGTATGCAAAGTTAAAGAAGTTGATCTTGCTAGAGGCATTGTCTTGCTCCTTATCTCGGCCAGGTCCAAGATCTGCTAACCGACCTCACATTTACATCACTACACACATACTCAGTGAACAAAATAAAAAGAGTCCAGTCACTGGCCAAGGTGGCCAGTTTTAGGGACGCGCAACGGGCATACATTGTTTCCGTTGAAATATTTAAATTCCAAGCATTGAAGGATGGAGATCTGCTAGGTCTTGGAGACAGAGCCAGAAAAGGTGTCATGGTTTACTCCTATCAAAGACTATCTACATTGAGGAATTCTTACTGAACGAGGAATGGAAAATGATAGATCCTTCTCAAAGCTTCATGCCAAATCATTCAAGAATAAGCGTGTGTCGAAAGGAGTTGATCCATCCCCATGCTTCGGGGTATCACCTATGATGATATCTTGAGCAAAGTCTATAAAGAAGAATGCGGCGATAACATCAGGGGGAAAACCATGATAAAGAAAATACTCTGCTAAAGGTGTTACTGGCCAACTATCAATCCAGATGTAGTTGATCATGCTAGACAATGCGATGAGTGCAAGATGTTTGCAAAAAATCCGAAAACACCACCGATGGAAATTACTTAAATGGCTAGTCCATAGTTATTTGCCACTTGGGGGCACTGAAATAACCTTCTTGCCGATCCTAAAGGTGGTGCGAAATACACCATCATAGCAGTTGATTACTTCACCAAATGGGCAGATAAAGAACTCTTAACCACGACCAAGATGAAGAAAAGAATCAACTTCATTATCCGTAATGTCATCTGTCCTTATGACCTTCCATGATCTATTATAATTGCAAATGGACAGGTTGAAGCTATGAACAAAATCATAAAGTCTGTACTGAAGAGAGGTTTGGAAAAGGCGAGAGGTAAATGAGCGGATGAACTCCCAACAACATTATGGGCTTATAGTACTACCCATGAGTCCATGACTAGTCGTACTCCATTCTCCCTTGCTTACTGCTCCGAGGTCGTCATCCGTATAAAACTTAAGGTCCCCTCTCATCAAGTGGCTGGTTACAACCCTTATTTCAAAAAAAATGCAAATAAGGAATCGCAATTGAATTGCAATTATACTAGGTGGAATTAGTGACGACTTATGAGAATATAAAACGCATCTGACAGCCAATGGCAAGAACATGTACCCGAACGTGCATGTGTACATCCGAAAAAAGTTCGAATTCTTGAAATCAACAAGGAATTGAATTCTCACTTGAAGTTATTAAGAAAAGAATGGATCAAATAGCCGAAGCTTACTAGCCCTGTAGAACCAGACGCAGATGGCCACTGATGAACTACAACCCTAGATTTATAATATTAGGAATCGACCAAGCGTCATGACATTCAAAGAAGGATACGACACCTTGGGAGGATAAAACTGAAGAATAATGAATACTCAGGAAACATGATGGATTTCTTTCTATAAACAAGGAATACTCGCTGATTCAAAGCATTTCATGTTGCTTCACATGACACACTTTGGGGGGGCAAGTGTTACTTGGCACCTTGGGCCGACTGCAAAACGACAGTTGAAGATATTATTATTAGCACTAGACAAGATTCTTACCAAGAAGAGCCGGAAGTTACAAGGGTTTGATGTAATCGACATGTTCCGGCATGCCTAGCTTAGTGCACAGAAGGCACCTACTATGGGCCGAGGTATCTTGTTCATAAGCCCATGAGGGAAGTCCAACCCATCTTCGTCTATAAATAGAAGGGCAGGGGCACAGTGAAAGGGACCTTTTTTCCGAGAACACAGGGGAGATCCAACCATTTTTGTTACTCTACTCTTGTTAATACAAACTTGTGTGCAAGTGATTGGTTTAGGGATTATATCAGTATTCAAGTAATTAAGAAAGCAATAAAGATTAAACTCAAAGTGGATGTTGGCAATCACGCCGAACCACTATAAATCTGGTGTTCTCGTTTTTGTTATTATTTTTGCATTGAGTTACACTATTCTTGTAACGACCCGGTATTTTCGACCATTCGCATCCACACATGCCGGACTTTAATTGCTCAAAATACCGCATTGTAAACAAAATTTGGCAAATCTAAGAACATACAGTAAATAATAATCACATAACACATACACAGATTAAGAAATGCAGCGGAAGTAAAAGAGATAGTAGTTCGTGAAGCTACTATGAAAATATATCAGAGTTAAATAAAATACAACAGAATAAATTAAGTACAATAGAAGTCTCAAGATGATAACCAAGCACAAGCTGAATAGAACAATAGAACTGGAATAGATAAAACTAGATAAGCAGATTATCTCCAGCGATTCCAATCTCCAGAAAGTGGAATCCAAATCTGTGAATAACTCAGGCTGACCCGAGCGTAAATAAAATACAAACACTCGAGTCAGGACAATATATACTTATATAATGTAAACCAACTCAAGTGAACTGTAATAAAGTACAAGTAACTTAAAGGATGCCTGTGACCGCCCATCCTCTAAGGATCTGTTAAACTATTTACTATGTAGTAATATTTCGCTATTATAATAGTGTCTACAGTAAAATAAACATACTTTTAAATAGCGTTCCGGGCTACCCATATCACCCTTCACACATAATAGTCCCAGCAGTCCATTTAATAACATGACATCTCCACACCGGGTGACTATCAGAGGATACCACACGGGCTATGCGAGAAAAACAAACTCGTAGTAAAGGATCGGTATGGTAGGTGACACGGCACACAAGGCAATGCCATGGTAGATGTACCAATTACGCACACGGGCTGATGGTAACGCAGCAGCCACATACTCCCACCTCGGAATACACTCCCATATCAAAATCAGAGGATGGCCATCTAATCAATCACAAGTAAGAGTATAGTATCGAAGGAATGTGTCCGATCAGAGGAATGACCTCACTTGGCCCGAGATCGCTCCTGTTTTACCCACCTTATGCCAACTCACGGGAGTTGGGTCCACGTAATATACCTCAAGAACGTCGCCACCATCCAACTTCATTCTGGAATCTCCACCGCGTACACAGTTGTCAAAGTGGTTTTCGGTATCGACAGAGAGTATGCCAGATATCCGATCCCGGTCTCTTTGCCAACCAATCTTTATTATGACCCATAGTTATAATTTTAAAATGGTATTTATACTTCAAAATAGAATATCATTTCAAATCCAAATCTTTATCAAAATAAAGATAAAATTAATTCCAAACCATTTCAAAAACACCATATCTTTCCATAACTTCCTGTCAAATCATTTCAATATATCAAAATATCATATCTTTCCAAAACTTCATTTCAAATCATTTTAATATATCAGAAGATATCATATCTTTCCAAAGCTTCATTCAAATCATTTTACTATATCAAAAATATCATATCTTTCCAAAGCCTCATTTCAAATCATTTTAATATATCAAAAGATATCATATCTTTTCAAAGCTTCATTCAAATCATTTTACTATATCAAAAATATCATATCTTTCCAAAACTTCCTGTCAAATCATTTCAATATATCAAAATATCATATCTTTCCAAAACTTCATTTCAAATCATTTTAATATATCAAAAGATATCATATCTTTCCAAAGCTTCATTCAAATCATTTTACTATATCAAAAATATCATATCTTTCCAAAACATCATTTCAAATCATTTTAATATATCAAAATATCATATCTTTCCAAAACTTCATTTCAAATCATTTTAATACACCAAAAATATCATATCTTTTCAAAACCACACTCATTTAAAATCATTATTCATTTTATTCAATTTAAAATACCATTTCAGTTTACATTTCAAAACAGTTTATATTTCAAAAATCAATTTAAATCATTAAAATGAAGTTATTATATTTAGTAATTAAATTATTAAATTTCCAAAAGTTTCAACTTCCAAAGTTCATTTATTCACTTAAGTTTATCAAAACAGTGAAAATTCACTTTTCGCAGCATTTAGAAAACGCTACGGAAGGTTACATTCAAAACAGTTCAATTTAACAAAAGACAGCATTTTAAAAATGTTCTAAAAGGGTTTACTTAATATTAGAAATAAACTTAGTTAAATTCAACAATTATAGCACTTAAAAAGATTGCTATAATAGTCTTTAATTCAATTTAGCTTTTTAGTTCATTATCATCAACTATAGCATTAACAAATGCTGTAATATCATTTACATTGTAATTAATACCATTTCAAAAATGCAGTTAACTAACTTCAAATATTCAATATAATTCCACAACTAATTATATTTTTATTTAAAACATTTTTAACTTATAAAATCATACTTTTTCGCATTTACAAACATTATTTAATTTTCCTTAAGTACATGATTTTATAAAGTTAAATTTCCATTCAAAAATAAAGATTTAATAATAATTCACTTATTCAATTGCAATGTTCAAATTTAAATTCATTACATTAAATTTCAACTTAACACTTAAGTTCAAATTCTTAAATATAACTTAGTTTTATTTTTATTTGCTTAACTAAAAATTCACTTTTAAATCAATTTCATAAATTTCCAATTTTAGTTATATTTCAAAATTTCAACTTAAATATTCATTCATTTCACATTTGAACTTTATTAAAAATCATTAATATGATATAAAATCACTTTAAATTCATTTAAATTCAAATTATCATAAATTTATCATAATTTGATATTCAATTTAATTTCCAATTATAATTAAATCAAATTTTCCAAAATAACTTTGACGCAGCGGATTAATCAAACAAAACTTCAATCGATGAAATGTAGCAATCGGTGAGTTGAAGATACCAAAATGCCCAAGTTCGTTGATCCAAAGATACCGAACTCTAGCTATCTCAAACACGTTGATAGCGCACTATACCGTGTTCAAAGATCTACGATTCTTCGCACGTTGATCTAGCGCACTAGATTCCGTGAATCGGCTTCAACAAACGTGGATTCGAGCGCACTCGAATGACGTAAGTGGAGATAGGAGATTACACTCAACTACCAATTGGTATGAAAGCACAAAGCTAACAAAAGAGAGTTTTATTCAAAAATCAACAACTCAAAAATTTACAACACACCCGCTATTTATAGGCATTACAACTCAACACAACATACACACTCAACTCCTAGGTCGGCACCGACTCAACAAACACGACTCATCTCGGCCGACTCAACATAAGTCGCTGCCGATTCAACAAGGCACGACTTATAGACACAGCAGTTAATACGACTCAACACATTACATACAGGTCCGACTCAAAGGTAACCGACTCATCAAATCCAGCGACTTAACAACCCTGCCAATACAACTCCTCCGACTCAAGAACAAGACGACTCACGACTCATACAATACCGACTCATATATACATGACTCAACTCAACACGACCGACTCAAGATCCACAGCTTATCTCCTTGCCGACTCATCTTAGGTCGTAGCCCATTAGCTCGGTTCCGACTCAGCCCTCTTCACCAGCTCGCACCTTTCCCACTCCGGCTTCCTTAGGTCGGTTATTTTTCCTTCAGCCTCATTAGGTCGCAGTCTTTTTCCTCTTGGATTGTTAAGTCGCGGACGACTCATGTTGAGTCGTAGACGACTCAAGTTAAGTCGTGGACGACTTACTTCTAAAGTTGCCTCCATTCGACCTATGCTATCTCCCCCTTGTAATCTCTTAAGTCGGTAACGACTCATCCAACTCGAACTCCTCCAGGCTTTGTTAAACCGGAACCGACTCATGCGTCCTCCATCTCGTGACCGACTTATCAAGCATGCACGTTTTAAGCTTGTGTACGACTCACGAGTTAAATCCAAAGCTCCTTGACTCGTGCACGATTTAATATGGTTTAACTTCTGAATTCCTATATGCCTTGCTGCATCATCCTCCCCTGGTTGAGAAAAATTCGACCTCGAATTTGTAAATTCTTCCTCAACAATCTCACCCCCATGATATGGAATTAAATGTTTGACGTTAAAAACATCAGAAGTATAAACATCATCTGGTAACTTTAATCGATAAGCATTCTCATTGATTTTCTTCAACACTTCAACTGGACCAATTTTTCGCGCCTTCAACTTGTTATAAGCACCCACCGGAAAACGATCCTTTGTCAATACGGCATAAACCAAATCACCTTCCTTAAATTCAACATTTCGACGTTTCAAATCTGCAAACTTCTTATATTTCTCATTCGATTTCTCCAATCGTTCCTGAACGGTTCTATGACATTCAGTCAGCTCATCAACAAAATCAGTAGCTCGTTTAACTGTTCTCTTTGACTGTGGTACAACTGCTAAATCCAATGGCCCCCTGGGTAAATTTGAATAAACAATCTGAAACGGACTGAATCCTGTGCTTCGATTTACTGCATGATTATGAGCAAATTCTGCCTGGCATAGTTTCATGTCCCAACTTCTCAAATTATCCTGTACAAGACATCGCAACAAATTTCCCAATGACCTGTTAACAACTTCTGTCTGCCCATCGGTTTGTGGATGATAAGCACTGCTAAACTTCAGTTTCGTTCCCACCATCTTCCACAAACTCAACCAAAAGTGACTCAGAAAACGAGTATCTCGGTCAGAAACAATAGATTCTGGTAAACCATGAAGTCGATAAATCTCCTTGAAAAATAGCTGTGCGACTCGAACTGCATCTGCTGTCTTCTTGCAAGCAACAAAATGTGCCATCTTCGAAAACCTGTCCACCACAACAAATATCGAATCATTTCCCCTTTGAGTTCTCGGCAAACCCAAAACGAAATCCATGCTGATATCAACCCATGGCTTAGATGGTACTGGTAATGGCATATACAATCCTGCATTCGTCGCTGTTCCTTTTGAAACTTGGCAAATATGACATCGCTCCACGAATCTTTCAACCTCTTTCCTCATCGATGGCCAAAAATAAGATTGTGAAATCAACTGCAAAGTACGATCACGGCCCACATGCCCTTCTTCATGTAATTCCTTCACAATCTTCATCCTCAAACTACAGTCCGGTATGCATAAACGATTCCCTTTAAACAGAAAACCATCAACCAACATGAATTCATCGGTACTCCCATCCTTCACTTTCTCAACATATTTCACAAAGTAAGGATCTTCTTCAATCATCTCTGGCAACATTTCAAACCCCGTCACTTCCACCTTCATTGTCGTTAGTAAATGACTCCTCCTACTCAAAGCATCTGCTACTCGATTCGTCACCCCTGATTTGTGCTTAACGACAAAAGTAAACTGCTGCAAATAAGCAATCCATGACGCATGTCTCGCAGAAATCTTATCTTGCCCCTGTAAATGTTTCAAAGCTTCGTGATCAGTGTACAGAACAAATTCCTTCTGAAATAAGTAATGTCTCCAATGCTTAACAGCCTGTACAACAGCATAAAACTCAACATCGTATGTACTGTATCTCGTCTTCGCCCCTGACAACTTTTCACTGAAATAAGCAACTGGCTTCCCATTCTGACTCAGAACTCCTCCAATACCAACCTTCGAAGCATCAGTGTGTAATTCAAACAACAACTGAAAATTTGGTAAAACAAGAATTGGTGCAGACGTCAACAATTCCTTGATCTTCTCAAAGGCAACCCCCGCTTCCTCTGACCACACAAACTGTTTACCCTTCATGCAATCAGTCACTGGAGCCATCACGCTACTGAAGTGTGGTATGAACCTTCGGTAGAATGACGCTAGCCCATGAAAACTTCTCACTTCTGTAATTGTCTTTGGCTGTGGCCAATTCTTGACTGCTTCAACTTTGCTCTGGTCAACTTGAATACCTTTCCCTGAAACAACATAACCCAGGAATAAAACAGTAGGTGTCATAAACACACATTTCTTTGTAGCAGCATAAAATTGTTCTTCACGAAGAATAAGCAACACTTCCCTCAGATGTAGAACATGCTCCTCCGTACTCCTGCTATAAATCAAAATATCATCGAAATACACCACGACGAACTTTCCAATGAATGGTCTAAAAATTTGATTCATCACCCGCATGAATGTACTAGGTGCATTAGACAAACCAAATGGCATAACCAACCATTCGTACAACCCCTCTCTAGTTTTGAAAGCTGTCTTCCATTCATCTCCAGGTCTGATACGAATTTGATGATAACCACTCTTCAAATCAATTTTCGAGAATATAGTTGCCCCACTCAACTGATCCAACAAATCATCCAACCTCGGCATAGGAAATCTGTAACGAACAGTGATCTTATTCAAAGCTCTACTATCAGTGCACATTCTCCAAGTTCCGTCCTTCTTTGGTACTAACAATGCAGGTACAGCACACGGACTCAAACTTTCCTGAATACGACCCTGTTCAAGTAATTCTTCCACCTGCCTTCGTAACTCCTCATGTTCCTTCGGACTCATTCTGTAATGTGGTCGGTGTGGTAACACTGCTCCGGGAACAAGATCAATCTGATGTTGAATGTCTCTAAGTGGTGGTAACTCCTTTGGCAACTCCTCTGGAAAGACATCTTCAAACTCTTCCAAAACTGGCTTTGCTTCTTCGGGAATCTCAACTTCTTCACTACTCTCTCTCCCAATCAACAAAAACACTTCCGGTTCTTCCTCCACTTCTTTAACAAACTCCTTCAAAGTCAACAGAGTTTTCAATTCTTCAATCTCCTCCAGTTTGTTCTCCTTCTGCTGTTGCTTCTTAGGAACCAAAGTGATTTTAGTACCCTCGAACATGAAACTGTAACTGTTGGCACGACCGTCATGCTGAACTGCTCTATCAAACTGCCATGGTCTGCCCAACAATAAGTGACAAACATCCATATCTACGACATCACACCAGATTTCATCTTTGTACTTCTTCCCAATCGAAAAATTAACACAAGCCCTTCGACACACTTTTACTTCACCTCCCTTCCTTAACCATGCTAGCTTATATGGTTTAGGATGCTTCTCGGTCTTCAAGTTCAACTTTCTCACTGCTTCTGTAGAAATAATATTATCACAACTTCCTGCATCAATAACAAACTTGCAGACCTTTCCCAGAATAGTACATGTCGATTGGAAAATATTGCTTCTCAGCCAACTACAATCCTCCTCTTGCTTTGGTGTCAAACAACTTCTCCTCATCATAAGATTACATCCTTCATCTCCCGACACTTCTTCTTCCTCCTCAACATAAGGTACATTTGAATACTCTGCCTCCTCACCATCATCTGCTTCAACCTCTGCAACCATGGTTCTCTTCTTCGGCTTCGGACATTCGTTGCTTTTGTGACCCAACTCCTGACAATTATAACATTTGAAAACACTACTAGCCTTCGCTTTCTCTGCCTCCTTCACCACTGGCTTTGTAACAGGTTTAGGAACACTAGAACTTCCGCCAACACCCCTTGCTTGATTATTGGAATTAGTAAACACACCACCTCCACGCCTTCCTTGTTTCTCCCAAGCTAACGCTTTCTGATGTGCCTCTACAACGGATCTAGGATCAAACATATTAACCATATCCTGGATCTGCATTCTCAAACCCCCAACGAATCTAGCAGTTAACTGCTCTTCTGTCTCCATGATATCATTCCTGGCAATGAGTTGGTAAAATTCATCAGCATAATCACTAACAGATTTTGTCCCTTGCCTCAGATTCTGCAACCTCTGGTACATAAGTGATTGGTAGTTATAAGGCAAAAATGTAGATCTCATCAACTTTTTCATCTTCTCCCAAGATTCTATCTTTGACTTCCCCATTCGTTCTCGAGTAAGTTTAGTTTGCTGCCACCACGCCAAAGCTCTCCCCCTCAACCTAGTAGCAACCAACTTCACCCTTCGATTCTCCGGCACCTCCTTGAAATCAAAGATTTCCTCCACATTAGACAACCAATCTAAGAACTCCTCAGCAACCATCCCGCCTTTAAACTCCGGAATTTCCATCTTCATACCCGATTCCCAACGTCGATCATCATCAATAACCCGATACGAACGTTGTCCTTGATCTCTATCTCTGTAATGAACACTGCCTCTTTCACCGTCAAACTCATCCTCAAAGTCTGATGTATATCGTTGTCGTTCTCGTCCTCCAACATCTCTAACACCACTCCTACTACCAACATCCCTTCTATCATGATCATCAACATTCCTCCTACTTCGATTGTCAACACTTCTATGCTCTTGACTTCCTCTTCTCTCCCGTTCAGAATGTGATGAAACTCTGCTATTTCCACGGTTTGATTCAGGTGAAACTCTTCTTCGATTCTGACTCATATCAATCATCAATTTCTCCAGTTTACCAATGCCTTCATCGAATTTATCATTAATACGTTGTTCCATAAGTTCAGCTTCTTCTCTACGATACAAAGCTTCAACGTTTTGATGACGGTTAGCTCTCCTCGGTGGCATGGTTGAAAAACTTCCCAAGACTTCAAAAATTCAACACAAGACTTCAAGCTTCAACAAAATAACAAGTTATGGCTCAACACTACACGGCGATGCTTGTCTCGGCTCTCACTAACTCGGCAACGAGTTAACGACTCAAGCAAGATCGGCTCCCACTTGTCTCGGCTTGGCACAAAGTATACACGGCCTCACCTTTCAAACCTTGGCGCGCAACTTCAACAAGACTAAATTCAAACACCTTTGCTCCTTTTGATCCTAAATGGAATGGATCAAACTCTTCAAACTTGATGCAACTTCAATATGAACACAATGAACAACTTCAAACTTCATAAACTTCAAAAACTTGGCTCCAAGAATCAAACTTAGCTATGATTGGCTAAGTATGGCTCTGATACCAATAATGACGCAGCGGATTAATCAAACAAAACTTCAATCGATGAAATGTAGCAATCGGTGAGTTGAAGATACCAAAATGCCCAAGTTCGTTGATCCAAAGATACCGAACTCTAGCTATCTCAAACACGTTGATAGCGCACTATACCGTGTTCAAAGATCTACGATTCTTCGCACGTTGATCTAGCGCACTAGATTCCGTGAATCGGCTTCAACAAACGTGGATTCGAGCGCACTCGAATGACGTAAGTGGAGATAGGAGATTACACTCAACTACCAATTGGTATGAAAGCACAAAGCTAACAAAAGAGAGTTTTATTCAAAAATCAACAACTCAAAAATTTACAACACACCCGCTATTTATAGGCATTACAACTCAACACAACATACACACTCAACTCCTAGGTCGGCACCGACTCAACAAACACGACTCATCTCGGCCGACTCAACATAAGTCGCTACCGATTCAACAAGGCACGACTTATAGACACAGCAGTTAATACGACTCAACACATTACATACAGGTCCGACTCAAAGGTAACCGACTCATCAAATCCAGCGACTTAACAACCCTGCCAATACAACTCCTCCGACTCAAGAACAAGACGACTCACGACTCATACAATACCGACTCATATATACATGACTCAACTCAACACGACCGACTCAAGATCCACAGCTTATCTCCTTGCCGACTCATCTTAGGTCGTAGCCCATTAGCTCGGTTCCGACTCAGCCCTCTTCACCAGCTCGCACCTTTCCCACTCCGGCTTCCTTAGGTCGGTTATTTTTCCTTCAGCCTCATTAGGTCGCAGTCTTTTTCCTCTTGGATTGTTAAGTCGCGGACGACTCATGTTGAGTCGTAGACGACTCAAGTTAAGTCGTGGACGACTTACTTCTAAAGTTGCCTCCATTCGACCTATGCTATCTCCCCCTTGTAATCTCTTAAGTCGGTAACGACTCATCCAACTCGAACTCCTCCAGGCTTTGTTAAACCGGAACCGACTCATGCGTCCTCCATCTCGTGACCGACTTATCAAGCATGCACGTTTTAAGCTTGTGTACGACTCACGAGTTAAATCCAAAGCTCCTTGACTCGTGCACGATTTAATATGGTTTAACTTCTGAATTCCTATATGCCTTGCTGCATCAAACTTACATTCAAAATTTTCTAACTTTTTCATTAATTCATTTCACTTATAATTATTCAGAAAATCAATAATATTTAACAAAATCCTTTTTAATTAGATTTAAATCAAAATTTTAATATCTACATTTCTAAAATAATTTTAAAAATTTTAGAAAAACGTATATTAACTACGGGTCTGTATAAAATTTTCTGCACTAGGAAAAGTGATACGGGAAATATATCATTTCAACCCGTAATTTACAAAAAAAATCCGAGTTTAATCATTTCAAACCCATAGTCCTAAGTAAATGAAATAAATTGAAAATCATTCAGGCCTATCATTTCAGCCCATAACAATTTTCCCTTATTCTAAAGTCCGTTCGGGTATGTATCATTTCAACCCATAGTGATTCTAATCTAAAGGGAACTTGCAGTGTGATAAACTGATAAAAATAACAGAACATCATAAAATAACAGTAACATATGATATAACAAGTGTAAATACAGGTGTGAACATCGTGTGAATATAATATGGCAATTAAAACAGGATGATGTGCATTACAGATTCAAGTGTGATCAGTTTATTACTTATATAAGTATAACTTGTCTGGTGAGATGTACTCGAATTTTTATGCTGGAGATATCAATTAGAATGGCACAACGGATCCAGAAGGCACGACCTTTGATTTGAGTGGAGAGAAATAGCCAAGATATCATTTGGCAAACAACCCCAAAACAAGACAATATAACTTATGAATATTCAACCAAAATAAATTGAAATTGAAAGGCAACAAAGACAAGATAACTTGACCTTGCTACAACCATTCAAAAGCTCGACCAAGGGGGTTCATTTTCTCAGCCATGATGATGTTATGAGTGTGGGAGAGACAAGGTTAACTTCGTTGAATACATAAGACAAAACAATACAAACAATATAAGTTTCAAAACAAATTACGCCTAAACAACATAAGAAATCAGAGCCCAAAACAACTTCAAATGGTTTGCACTTGCTCTCAACTTCACATGGATCAACAAGGGATGGATTTAGCACAGCCATTTCAAGCACTAAGGTCTGCTTTGGGTCATATAGGGGTCGACCATGCATAGGGAAAATGGTGCACTAGTTGGTGAGGCAAGAGGCTAACACTTCAAGGAAAAAGTATGGATTCAATACAACCTATGGGCTCGGCCAAGGCCAACATGGACACTTCAGGTGGGGTCAGATGGGGTTGTGAAGAGGTGTGTCAGGTCGGGTATAGTAGGTGGCGGTGGTGTAGGTGGCGGCTAAGGGGTGTTGAAGGTGATGGATGCAAGGTAGTCTAGGCTATGGTTGCATAGGTGATGTGTTTGCTCATTTTTAGGTGGTTCTTCATCATTGTGGCTCGTGGCAATGGGATGGGGAGGGGCTGGAGGTGGAGTTGGCCAGCGGGAGTGGTGGTGGAGGCGGCCTAGAGGTTGCAAGAGGGCAGGCCGATCCAATCAAGATGAAGGAGACAAGTGCAAATTACAACGCAAGGAAGAAAAGATGAATAGAAGAAAGGAATTTTACCAAATTTTTCTCAAGCAATGGAGGCCGAGCTTTTTGATGAATGAGAAGTTTTGAATATGTGAATGACTTGAAAAATAATCAGCTGAAAAAAAAGAATGAAGTCGGCCAAAATAATAGGTGTATTGATTGAAAAAGAAACGGTGGAATACAAAAGGACTTAGGCAAATAAAAGGTCACAACCTTTCAAATTTCCACCATATACTTTTGAAATTTTAAATAACTGAAATATATATATAAATTCAGATAAAATACGAAAATTTAGTAAGTAAACAAAATATAAATAAATAAATATTAATTATAAATGATTAAAATAAGAAAATAGCATAGAAAATGAAAACTAGTATAGAAAATTTGAAAATAAATGAAATAAACTTAAAGATAATTTTATGGACTTGGAAAATATTTATAAATAAAGATAAGAACATAAAATAAAATGCATTCACAAAATAAATAAATAAATTTTAATTAAATGTAATTTAAATAAAGAATATAGAAGAAAAAAAATGGAAACTAGGCTTTAAAAATAGAAAATAAATTCAATAAGCTTTGGAAAAATTCAAAAATCACTTTAAAAATATTTTAAAAGACAAAAATATATGTAACATAACATATAATACAAATTATAAGATATATAAAATAAAAATGTCATTTTTATAAATTAAAACAAAGAATATTGTTAAATAACTCAATATACACACAATATTGAAACCAGTATAACTTTCACAATTTAAATTCGTTTTCAACGAAAAGAAAAGCAGTGTTCAAGTTATTACATCTATTTTCATAATAAAACATAAAATTTAAGATTTAAAATAATTTAAATTTGAAGTTTAGAAGTCAAAGTTTGAACAGTTTGACCAGAAATTCACTTTACAGTAAAATATTCAAATTATACTAGTTTGAACTATAAATCACTTAAAAGAATCATTTATTTTTAAAAATGAAATGTTTGAAATAAAAAAAATTTAAAATAATTTAAAATAAAAATAAAGTCAATTTAAAAATATAAGCATAATCTAGGGTTGTTACACTCTCCACCACACAAAACTTTTCATCCCCGAAAAGGAATGAGGTATGGGAAAGCACAGAAAAAGATAGAGTGAAATAAGATTAAGACCACATGACAAGAAGATTGGAATTATCCCTGATAACTGTTGTTATAGGTAAGTTTAACAAAGTGGAGATGATCTTCCCAAGATTCTCCAGAATCAGGAACACAAGCACGAAAAGACCCTTTAGAATCTGATTCACTCTTTCCGCTTGACCGACGGTTTGTGGATAGAAAGCAGTGCTCCGAATCAAAATGAGTACCAAAGATTATCAAAGATTATTTCTAATCAGAAAGATTATAGAAAGATTTCTAAACAGAAAGATTATAAATAGATGCCAGGCAGTCTGTAGCAAGATGAGGAAAAATAAGGACAACTAAAAACAATTTGAAAACAAATAAGATAATAAGTTTGAAAAAACAAAATAAGATAATAGGTTTTAAATTTCCATGGTTTCAACTTAAATTGATAATTCATTTTTTTTTCACAAGTTAAATAAATCTTAAATATCTCTAATTTCATCATCTTATCATCCAATTTTCTTAAACTAATAATTCCAAAAATCATGGATTTGAAAAATCATTATTATACTCATAATGTACTTAATAGATTTAATTCTTCTTTATTCCTAATTAAAATTAAATTTATTCCTTTCAATATATTTCATCACCTATGTTAAATATGCTTATACTTATTATAACGGTTTTAATTTATTCTTAATTCCTTCAACATCATTTATATTGTAAATTATTCAATTACCTTTTTATTTTACTTACCTCAGTTAATCTTTTTATAACTAAAATTTAAGTACATAACATTTATTATAACCACTCAAATTTTATTTATAAAAACTTTTTATATTATATATTATCCAATTACATTGTTAACTTCTGAAAATTAAGGTAAGTTATATTGGAATGAAATTGTGTATTATACAAATAAAACTTTCTAAATTCAATTATCTCAAGTTTGAATCTTTTATCCAAATTTTTGATTTTCTTTTTATAATTGAAATTATTCTTCAAGCTAAAATTTAAGAACTAAATTTCCGATTACCTTCAAACCATTTGAAGATAAGTAATTATATATACATAATGTGTCAAATCAATTTTAAATCATATATCTATATAAATCAGGTCATATTTTAGAAATTCAAATCAATTAAATTCCCAAAACAAAGCTGTAGCAAGACTACAGAATAGTCTCTTCACTTCGAAACTCGAAAATGAACGTCAATGATGCTGCAGTCATCACCGAAGTTATTTTCCAACGACAAAGAGAAGAGCACTAATTTTAACTTTAAAATTCTTTGGAAACAAATTTCTATTTGAAAATACATTAAATAATATATCCTTTTAAAACTTGAAAACACAAGGTTTGAAACCATTGAAAATTAAAATTTCAAATTCTTGATTTAAATTCATTTCAGTTCCCAAATCAATTTATAAACAACTATTTATAAACTCATTTACAGAACTATAAATGATAAATCAAGTATTATCATTTCAAATGATTAGTTTAAATCAATTTATTAAGTTCCATAAATTTATATCTAAAAAAAATACATTAACCAATTTTTTTAAAATAATATTGTGACGCCCCACCTCTATACCCACGCTAGCCAAGAACACTACGGTGTAATGCTGTCAACTAGCACGGAGAATAAGGCTATTGAGGAGCGGCCATCAATAGTTGGCCTTACACTAGTATTGGTTATCTCGATGGGAGTGATATAAATATATATATTCTTTCATTTTTCATCTCTGATTTATTTTCTCCCATCGACATACCCCAATTCCAGTATAAAACGAACTACGATGGTTCGTAATAGTTTAGAACAGTAAATATAAAATAATAACACAGATAATATAAATGCGGAACACAGATGAAACCGAAAGTCTCATATATATATATATAATAACTGATGTCAGTTACAATACATTTGACACGGTACATATGATACAACTACAACAGTCGACTAAGGAAGTTACATATACAAGTACATTAACGTATATAATATACATGAATACATATCTTCCTATACAATTTTACATACTACTATAAATGACGACGACTACTCCAAAAGATATGAAAGAACTTCATAGCTCTAGCAGCAACCCAAAGCAGAATATCTACAACCTGAAATACTCGGTCTGACCCGAGTATTAAATTCAAAGAAAATAATACTCGGGTCAGTCTAATTCAAACTCAGTTATTAGTGCACAGAAGCAATAATAATCAAATAATGAATAGACGACAGTAATTAAACCAAGTCAGAATGCAATTCAGAAATATTGAATTGAAATAAACATAACAGTTCAAATCATTGAAATATCAATTAAAATATTAATTCATGTAGGGCTGCAGTACACGCACGCGTGCACTGCCTCGCCACTATAGAATATGGAATACGCAAAGAGATTCATAAGTCATAACAAATAGAATATCACAAAACCATACCGTGTGGCTGCAGTTCACGCTTGCGTGCACTGCCTTGCCACTATAGTGTCGATGTACCCAATGAATACCGTGTGGCAATCAAAAACTGCAGAGGTCAAGTTTGGACGACATAAATGCGAACCCAAATGTACACAATGAAAGTTCACAAACGAACACAAGGTCAAACCCGAATACCGGATTCAACTCAAGTGCATGTATCATAACCCAAATATACATCTGCACATGTGCAGGAAAAAGGAATGTCCCATGCACAAAAAGGTAAAAGAGTGTGCACACGCATGAACATCAACATAAGAATTTCACGAGCCCAAACCATAAATATGAAACAAAAGGGAAATGTATAAAGGCAATATATCAGGTTCAGTTCAACATAGCATAGACAGTTGAACCAAGAAATGGACACAAAGGTCATGGGCAAACAAGGATGCCCAGAGAAGTGTACATGTTTATAATTTGATACAAGGAACTATATGTTGAACTAGTGTGCAAGTGAATGCAACGTGAACCAAACAGTGCCCAGATAAGTCAAAACAGCAAGGCACTGCAACAAATTCTAGTAACATCTAAATGAAAATCAGGGCTACAACTTCAAAAGAATCAGGTGAAGCAAAATGCAACAGTGGACAGGGTCACTGCTACAATTCAAAACCCATGTGCTAATGGAAATAAGCAATGACACTTGCTGGTAAACAAGTGCAAGATACAATACAGTATACATCAAGCAATACAAGTCTCGACCAAAAATTCAAAAATATCACTGCAACAATGAAACTGTACATATACACAGAAATACAGCATCAATGGTCACTACAAAAGCTACAGTGCAACAATGATGAGTCAACAAATGCAACATATTCAAGTTGATACAAATGCACAGTTACAGTTCAACAAGACAAGTGCAGACAGATATGTGCATCAAGCTATGGAAACTAGACTGCAAAGACCAGTGATGCAGACTACAACTACTCAAGGCAACAGTGGTCATTGCACTGCAGATAGGACAACTAGGTCCAACCATCAAGTTCAAGTATGAAGTACACATGAAATGCACTTATTACAACAATTTACAGTATGACATAAATGCTCAAAGCAACCTGAAATCATTGATACCAAGCCACACTGAGCACAGATATGCATATGTATAGCAAGTTTAAATAGATGTGCAAGTGCAGACCCAAATGATACATGAATATACATGTATGGTAATACAGCAGTAGCACTTGTTAAAGACAGAAGGAAAAATCGATAACAGTTCAACATGCATCATTTACATGAAGCTACACTACTGGATAAATACAACTCCATATGGTATGCACTGAAATTTGACAACAGCTCATATGTATAATAAACAGAGGCAACATCAATGGATTTTTATGAACACAACCTAAATGTGCCCAATACTACAAGAAACAGACTCGAGCAATTAGACTCGGTGTGGCAAAAAAAATGCAACCAAATGAAACTCATGCATACAGGGTACAATCAGGCATCACCAATCACATAAACTCAACAAAATGCAAGCAAAGTGAACGAGTTCACCCAAAACATACGAGCCGTGTACATCAGTAAAAAAAACGAACCAAGGGACAAGTGGCTGAAGCCCGGTTGCAACAGTTCCACTGGAAACAAACGAGGAATTTAAAACCATAGTCAATCAAACAAAAATTCAATATGCAGAAGACTCAAGTCAACACCCCAAGTAACACAAACGCATAATGGCCGAAATCAATACGCACAGCATTTGCAAAGCCGAGGATAGTTTTAGTCAAGTAATTCAAATGCAACAAAGTCAAAGACAATTACTTTTTTTCTTTTTTATACCAAAGTAAGTTTTAAAACTGTCAGAAAAGCAATTGAGATAGCATCTAGGAATCGCAACTCCAATCAATGTCATTTAAATCAATGACAGTTAAGAACAAGTAATAAGAAAAAATTCAATCACTGGCCGAGATAAAACAACATCGAAGCAAAAATTGAATTGCAGAGGCACCATACTAAGAAGGAACTAGATGTGAGTAAAGAGATTTACTCACCTTGTCGACGAATTTAGGGGAAGCCGGCCAGAATTCGAGCGAAGACGAACGAAGCTATCAACCGAAGCCCTAAATTTGGACAAACGAGTGAGAGAGAGGCCGCCATAATTTTTACTCTCGTTCGATTTCACTTTTTAGGGTTCGTGAATGGGAAGAACGAAAGAAAGGGGGACGGGTTTTAAAAAATAAAAAGAGAACGAGAGAGAGGAATGGGTTTGAAAATAATCACGGCCCATAAACAAATGAAAATGCGGGCCGAGAATTCAAAGCCCAAAAACCCTTTTAAAAATTTATAAAAGAATTTTAATTAAAATTCAAAACTTAAATTGGCAATAAGCGAAAATATTAATCGTTTAATGTCGATTATAAATCGACACGAAATACAGGGTTGTTACAGACTCCCCTCCTTAAAGAAATTGCGTCCACGCAATCCTAAGGAATAAATGGACAAAAGGTAACAACCATAAGAGCATGAGAAGGTAAGCTTTTAATTTCATAAAAGAAATTCTCAAATTCTCAACAAAGTTTGATTATCAAATAGATAATCAGAATAAAGAAATCTTAAAACAGCAAAATCAGCAAATCTAATTATCAACAAAGATAACTAGAAAACACAAATATCTAACTATCAAAAACGATAATCAGGAATTACCACAACGGTAATCAAATTTCAAATCACAAATATTTAATTATCACAATTGATAATCAAATCTCAAATCGCAAATGTTTAATTATCACAAACGATAATTAAACCACAACTATCTAATTATCACAAACGATAATTAGAAACAATAAATATCTGATTATCAAAAACTATAATCAGAAATCATAAATATTTAATTATCACAATTGATAATCAAATCTCAAATCGCAAATGTTTAATTATCACAAACGATAATTAAACCACAAATATCTAATTATCACAAATGATAATCAGAAATCATAAATCAACGAATATTTAATTATCACAACCGATAATCAAATTTTAAATCGTAAATATTTAATTATCACAAACGATAATTAAATCTCAAATATCTAATTATCACAAACGATAATTAGAAACAATAAATATCTGATTATCAAAAACGATAAATCAGAAATCATAAATATTCAATTATCAAAACGATAATTAAATCTCAATTATCTGATTATCACAAGCGATAATCAGAAATCACAAATTTTCAATTAACGAGTCCGAAATTAACCGAAATAGCAAACGCACATGACCCATTACCACGAGTTTTACTAAATCGTTTAATTCACTTCATCGTTTCCTTGAAAGTGCAAAATTGTGTATTTTAAATAAATAACATTTTACGTTCTCAAACGGACAAGTCCGGAATTAAGCGAATCAGTAAAAGAAAGGGGTCATAGTCCTCGATTTTTTTCTGAAACGTTTAATTCGCTTCCTCATTCTTTTGAAAGCGCAAATCGTAAAAATTTTGAAAACAATTTTGATTTATATTTTGAAATATTTTGAAGAATAACAAATTTCTAAAACACGTGATTAAAATAGCAATGTCAGTAGCAACTTCGACATACGTCAAAATTTCATCGAAATAATTGGCATCAAAATATAATACCAATGAATTTTCGTTCATCAAAAATGTCACAAGAATCTTCTCAAAGATAGAAAGGGATATCATACCCTAAACTTGTATTCATAACAAGTCAATAACACACGAATTCACCAATGCACTAGAATTGATAAAACTTATCAGTAGAAATCACGAAAATTGGTGAAGTACAAATTCTAGAAATCATCACAAGAAATCCAGAAATCACAAGATGAAAGTATGAAAACTCGAACGGAGTATGAAAACTCGAACGGAGTATGAAAACTCGAACAGAGTATGAAAACTCAAACGGAGTATGACATAGAATAAAAGATATGGCATAACATAAAATATCCATAATGACATACTACTATAAGTATGTAAATAATGATCAACAGGAGATCAACCGATAAGAGGTATGGCATAAATATGAAATACCCATACTGACATACAACTATAAGTATGCAAATAATGATCAACAGGAGATCAACCGATAAGAGATAATCAATATCACAAGATCTTCTCAAAGATCCAAAGAGGTATCATACCTCAAATTTGTACTCATGACAAATCAATAACATATGAATTCACCAGTACACAAAAATAGGTGAAGCATAAAATTTCCAGAAATCAACATAAGGAATCTAGAAATCACAGAAAAAGGGAAAGAGGCCTATCACATGACGGTCCGAAGACCATGGGGAGCTACCCCACATGTGTGAATAGAATCACACAGATTGAGGTCAAGACTAACCAAAAAGCAGAAAGGTATGTGTGAATGGAACCACACAAGTGGTGTCTAGTCCGACCATCAGAACGATCATCATGATCAACGAGGGGTGTCAATTACACTAAGCATGTGTGAATGGAATCACACAGATTGAGGTCAAGACTAACCAAAAAGCAGAAAGGTATGTGTGAATGGAATCACACAAGTGGTGTCTAGTCTAACCTCGCAATGAAAGAGACATCGCGCAATTGCTAGTCTAATTCATAAAGCGATCATCAAGATCAACGAGAAGTGTTAATTACACTAAGCTAGTAAATATAGAAGTTTAGCTTCATGTCCCATAACCACTTGCTTAACTTAAATATTTACGAACAAACTGTAAATCTTCACTAATAAAATTGTCACAGGAGGTTCAATCGAACAAGTCCAAGAATTAACCGACGAAGTGAACGCAAGCGTTTCATACCACTTGTTTTACTAAGTCGTTTAATTAGATTTCTCATCCGAGTGAGGTAAAGGTTTGTATATACTAATAGATTGGAAAACGGTTTTAGAAAAAGAGTTTGATATTGAAAATAGAGTTAAAAACATTTTGATAAAAGAGTTTTGATATTTACTACTGGTATTGAAACATTTATATTTTTAAAGTGACAAATCACAAAAATGATTGTAGGAACAATCAATCACAAGAATTCACATGTAAATATGTGAATAGAATCCAAAGAAATCGATACTGTATCCATCAAAAGGAATGTTCACAAAAGTTCCCGAAGAAATGGTCATCAAAGTTGCTAATAAATGATAGCAACAAATCGGGAAACAATCAAAAATCGATTAAATTTGGAAACCAAATCAATTCACTAAAATTCACATTCGAAGACGTGAATAAAATCCAAAGAATTCGATTCTAAATCCATCAAAGTAGGAATATCCAAAAAAAAATTCCAGAAATAGAAGTTTTCAAAGTCGACAAAGATGACAACAGCTAATCGGAAAAGAAGAATCGATTGACAAATGGAATAACGAAACAAAACGAGCATAAAGGCATAAATGACTTCAACAAAAATAAAAAATCAAGTCAATGCCGAAGTCGACAATTAATGGCCATAATCGAGTACAGAACGATTCAACATCATCATCAAAGAACTCAACGGCAAACCAAGTCAGAGTCTTGGAAATCAAGAATTTAGAAATTTCTCAAAAACAAAGTGACCGAAGTCGAATGGAAATCAAGCCGAAGAAAACATAAAATATCAAGTTCAGAATCGCTGAGATTCGAACAAAATCAATCATCGGCTAAATCAAATCAAAGCCGAAAACACAAGAATCAAAATCAAATGCATATGAATAAGCGTTAGGAATTCATACCTGACAATCAAAGACAATCATATGCAAATATGAGAGATAAAACGTCGACAAATAGTTGTAACACATGTACTATCTAAGTTATGTTTTATATTTGTTCTAAACCCCAAGCTCTGATACCAAGCTGTGACGCCCCACCTCTATACCCACGCTAGCCAAGAACACTACGGTGTAATGCTGTCAACTAGCACGGAGAATAAGGCTGTTGAGGAGCGGCCATCAATAGTTGGCCTTACACTAGTATTGGTTATCTCGATGGGAGTGATATAAATATATATATTCTTTCATTTTTCATCTCTGATTTATTTTCTCCCATCGACATACCCCAATTCCAGTATAAAACGAACTACGATGGTTCGTAATAGTTTAGAACAGTAAATATAAAATAATAACACAGATAATATAAATGCAGAACACAGATGAAACCGAAAGTCTCATATATATATATATATAATAACTGATGTCAGTTACAATACATTTGACACGGTACATATGATACAACTACAACAGTCGACTAAGGAAGTTACATATACAAGTACATTAACGTATATAATATACATGAATACATATCTTCCTATACAATTTTACATACTACTACAAATGACGACGACTACTCCAAAAGATATGAAAGAACTTCATAGCTCTAGCAGCAACCCAAAGCAGAATATCTACAACCTGAAATACTCGGTCTGACCCGAGTATTAAATTCAAAGAAAATAATACTCGGGTCAGTCTAATTCAAACTCAGTTATTAGTGCACAGAAGCAATAATAATCAAATAATGAATAGACGACAGTAATTAAACCAAGTCAGAATGCAATTCAGAAATATTGAATTGAAATAAACATAACAGTTCAAATCATTGAAATATCAATTAAAATATTAATTCATGTAGGGCTGCAGTACACGCACGCGTGCACTGCCTCGCCACTACAGAATATGGAATACGCAAAGAGATTCATAAGTCATAACAAATAGAATATCACAAAACCATACCGTGTGGCTGCAGTTCACGCTTGCGTGCACTGCCTTGCCACTATAGTGTCGATGTACCCAATGAATACCGTGTGGCAATCAAAAACTGCAGAGGTCAAGTTTGGACGACATAAATGCGAACCCAAATGTACACAATGAAAGTTCACAAACGAACACAAGGTCAAACCCGAATACCGGATTCAACTCAAGTGCATGTATCATAACCCAAATATACATCTGCACATGTGCAGGAAAAAGGAATGTCCCATGCACAAAAAGGTAAAAGAGTGTGCACACGCATGAACATCAACATAAGAATTTCACGAGCCCAAACCATAAATATGAAACAAAAGGGAAATGTATAAAGGCAATATATCAGGTTCAGTTCAACATAGCATAGACAGTTGAACCAAGAAATGGACACAAAGGTCATGGGCAAACAAGGATGCCCAGAGAAGTGTACATGTTTATAATTTGATACAAGGAACTATATGCTGAACTAGTGTGCAAGTGAATGCAACGTGAACCAAACAGTGCCCAGATAAGTCAAAACAGCAAGGCACTGCAACAAATTCTAGTAACATCTAAATGAAAATCAGGGCTACAACTTCAAAAGAATCAGGTGAAGCAAAATGCAACAGTGGACAGGGTCACTGCTACAATTCAAAACCCATGTGCTAATGGAAATAAGCAATGACACTTGCTGGTAAACAAGTGCAAGATACAATACAGTATACATCAAGCAATACAAGTCTCGACCAAAAATTCAAAAATATCACTGCAACAATGAAACTGTACATATACACAGAAATACAGCATCAATGGTCACTACAAAAGCTACAGTGCAACAATGATGAGTCAACAAATGCAACATATTCAAGTTGATACAAATGCACAGTTACAGTTCAACAAGACAAGTGCAGACAGATATGTGCATCAAGCTATGGAAACTAGACTGCAAAGACCAGTGATGCAGACTACAACTACTCAAGGCAACAGTGGTCATTGCACTGCAGATAGGACAACTAGGTCCAACCATCAAGTTCAAGTATGAAGTACACATGAAATGCACTTATTACAACAATTTACAGTATGACATAAATGCTCAAAGCAACCTGAAATCATTGATACCAAGCCACACTGAGCACAGATATGCATATGTATAGCAAGTTTAAATAGATGTGCAAGTGCAGACCCAAATGATACATGAATATACATGTATGGTAATACAGCAGTAGCACTTGTTAAAGACAGAAGGAAAAATCGATAACAGTTCAACATGCATCATTTACATGAAGCTACACTACTGGATAAATACAACTCCATATGGTATGCACTGAAATTTGACAACAGCTCATATGTATAATAAACAGAGGCAACATCAATGGATTTTTATGAACACAACCTAAATGTGCCCAATACTACAAGAAACAGACTCGAGCAATTAGACTCGGTGTGGCAAAAAAAATGCAACCAAATGAAACTCATGCATACAGGGTACAATCAGGCATCACCAATCACATAAACTCAACAAAATGCAAGCAAAGTGAACGAGTTCACCCAAAACATACGAGCCGTGTACATCAGTAAAAAAAACGAACCAAGGGACAAGTGGCTGAAGCCCGGTTGCAACAGTTCCACTGGAAACAAACGAGGAATTTAAAACCATAGTCAATCAAACAAAAATTCAATATGCAGAAGACTCAAGTCAACACCCCAAGTAACACAAACGCATAATGGCCGAAATCAATACGCACAGCATTTGCAAAGCCGAGGATAGTTTTAGTCAAGTAATTCAAATGCAACAAAGTCAAAGACAATTACTTTTTTTCTTTTTTATACCAAAGTAAGTTTTAAAACTGTCAGAAAAGCAATTGAGATAGCATCTAGGAATCGCAACTCCAATCAATGTCATTTAAATCAATGACAGTTAAGAACAAGTAATAAGAAACAAATTCAATCACTGGCCGAGATAAAACAACATCGAAGCAAAAATTGAATTGCAGAGGCACCATACTAAGAAGGAACTAGATGTGAGTAAAGAGATTTACTCACCTTGTCGACGAATTTAGGGGAAGCCGGCCAGAATTCGAGCGAAGACGAACGAAGCTATCAACCGAAGCCCTAAATTTGGACAAACGAGTGAGAGAGAGGCCGCCATAATTTTTACTCTCGTTCGATTTCACTTTTTAGGGTTCGTGAATGGGAAGAACGAAAGAAAAGGGGACGGGTTTTAAAAAATAAAAAGAGAACGAGAGAGAGGAATGGGTTTGAAAATAATCACGGCCCATAAACAAATGAAAATGCGGGCCGAGAATTCAAAGCCCAAAAACCCTTTTAAAAATTTATAAAAGAATTTTAATTCAAATTCAAAACTTAAATTGGCAATAAGCGAAAATATTAATCGTTTAATGTCGATTATAAATCGACACGAAATACAGGGTTGTTACAAATATCGTGTCAGTTTGTTCTGTCAAAGTGTTTTAGAAATCCTAGCGATATCGTTGATCTGACGAATCAATCGGAAACCCAAATCAACATCAACAACTCAAACAACATAATATATAAAACATAGATTTACATGGATAGTTCAAAATGTTTGGAGATGGTTTAGAAACAAAAGACAAGATGGTTAAACAGAGTAAGGAGATGGATAGGCTTAAATAAACCGTGGGTAACCTTAACCGGGTCAACCATGACTTAAAGAATAAGATCGATGTGGACTTTCTGGGGTAAATCTACATCCAATCTCAAGAGATAGAGTTGGAAATAGTAAAGATATTAGCATCTAAACCAAGGATAAAATCTCTGGTGAATCGATGCTAATTGTAAAGGAGTTTCACCCCTTTACATGAAAATTAGAATATTGGTGAGACCGCCAATTCACTATAAAGATCGTACGAAATGGAGTTATGGGATACTCTAGAATCAAAAGAAGATGAATAGTGAGGGACAAGAATGGATTTCGGAACTGCAGGGAACGTTCCAAAATTCAAAAGAAATCGAACAAAAATGAAGAGATTCAAGCTCGAATGAAAGTGATTCTGAAATTAAATTTACCATATATTCTAAGTTTTGCCTCAAAGCCAAAGCTCTGATACCAACTGTACGACCCGGTATTTTCAACCATTCGCACACATGCCGGACTTGAATTGCTCAAAATACCGCGTTGTAAATAAAATTTGGCAAATCTCAGAACATACAGTGAATAATAATCACATAAAACATACACAGAGTAAGAAATGCAGCGGAAGTAAAAGAGATTGTAGTTCATGAAGCTACTATGAAAATATCAGAGTTAAATAAAATACAACAGAATAAATTAAGTACAATAGAAGTCTCAAGATGATAACCAAGTACAAGCTGAATAGAACAATAGAACTGGAATAGATAAAACTAGATAAGCAGATGATCTCCAGCGATTCCAATCTCTAGAAAGTGGAATCCAAATCTGTGAATAACTCAGGCTGACCCGAGCATAAATAAAATACAAACACTCGAGTCAAGACAATATATACTTATATAATGTAAACCAACTCAAGTGAACTGTAATAAAGTACAAGTAAGTTAAAGGATGCCTGGGACCGCCCATCCTCTAAGGATCCGTTAAACTATTTACTATGTAGTAATATTTCACTATTATAATAGTGTCTACAGTAAAATAAACATACTTTTAAATAGCGTTCCGGGCTACCCATATCACCCTTCACAAATAATAGTCCCAGCAGTCCATCCAATATCATGACACCTCCACACCGGGTGACTGTCAAAGGATACCACACGGGCTACGGGAGAAAAACAAACTCGTAGTAAAGGCTCGGTATGGTAGGTGACACGGCACACAAGGCAATTCCAGGGTAGATATACCAATTACGCACACGGGCTGATGGTATCGCAGCAGCAACATACGCCCACCTCGGAACACACTCCCATATCAAAATCGGAGGATGGTCATCTAATCAATCACAAGTAAGAGTATAGTATCGAAGGAATGTGTCCGATCGGAGGAATGACCTCACTTTGTCCGAGATAGCTCCTGTTTTACCCAACGTTGCCAACTCACGGGAGTTGGGTCCACGTAATATACCTCAAGAACGTCGCAACCATCCTACTTCATTCTGGAATCTCCACCGCGTACACGGTTGTCAAAGTGGTTTTCGGTATCGACGGAGAGTATGCCAGATATCCGATCCCGGTCTCTTTGCCAACCAATCATTACTATAACCCGTCATTATAATTTTAAAATGGTATTTATACTTCAAAACAGAATATCATTTCAAATCCAAATCTTTATCAAAATAAAGATAAATTTAATTCCAAACCATTTCAAAAACATCATATCTTTCCAAAACTTCATGTCAAATCATTTCAATATATCAAAGTATCATATCTTTCCAAAACTTCATTTCAAATCATTTTAATATATCAAAAGATATCATATCTTTCCAAAGCCTCATTCAAATCATTTTACTATATCAAAAATATCATATCTTTCCAAAGCCTCATTTCAAATCATTTTAATATATCAAAAGATATCATATCTTTCCAAAGCTTCATTCAAATCATTTTACTATTTCAAAAATATCATATCTTTCCAAAACTTCCTGTCAAATCATTTCAATATATCAAAATATCATATCTTTCCAAAAATTCATTTCAAATCTTTTTAATATACCAAAAGATATCATATCTTTCCAAAGCTTCATTCAAATCATTTTACTATATCAAAATATCTTGTCTTTCCAAAACTACATTTCAAATCATTTTAATATATCAAAATATCATATCTTTCCAAAACTTCATTTCAAATCATTTTAATATATCAAAATACCATATCTTTCCTAAACCACATTTCAAATCATTTTAATACACCAAAAATATCATATCTTTTCAAAACCACATTCATTTCAAATCATTATTCATTTTATTCAATTTAAAATACCATTTCAATTTACATTTCAAAACAGTTTATATTTCAAAAATCATTTTAAATCACTAAAATGAAGTTATTATATTTAATAATTAAATTATTAAATTTCCAAAAGTTTCAACTTCCAAAGTTCATTTATTCACTTAAGTTTATCAAAACAGTGAAAATTCACTTTTCGCAGCATTTAGAAAACGCTACGGAAAGTTACATTCAAAACAATTCAACTTAATAAAAGACAGCATTTTAAAAATGCTGTAATAGGGTTTACTTAATATTTCAAATAAACTTAGTTAAATTCAACAATTATAGCACTTAAAATTTTTTCTATAATAGCCTTTAATTCAATGTAGCTTTTTAGTTCATTATCATCAACTACAGCATTTACAAATGCTGTAATATCATTTATATTGCAATTAGTAGCATTTAAAAAATGCAGTTAATTAACTTCAAATTTCCAATATAATTTCACAACCAATTATATTTTTATTTAAAACATTTTTAACTTATAAAATCATACATTTTAACATTTATAAACATTATTTAACTTTCCTTAAGTTCATGATTTTATAAAGTTAAATTTCCATTCAAAAATCAAGATTTAATAATAATTCACTTATTCAATTGCAATGTTCAAATTTAAATTCATTACATTAAATTTCAATTTAACACTTAAGTTCAAATTCTCAAAAATAACTTAGTTTTATTTTTATTTACTTAACTAAAAATTCACTTTGAAGTCAATTTCATAAATTTCCAATTTTAGTTATATTTCAAAATTTCAACTTAAATATTCATTCATTTCACATTTCAACTTTATTAAAAATCATTAATATGATATAAAATCACTTTAAATTCATTTAAATTCAAATTATCATAAATTTATCATAATTTCATATTCAATTTAATTTCCAATTATAATTAAATCAAATTTTCCAAGATAACTTACATTCAAAATTTTCTAACTTTTTCATTAATTCATTTCACTTATAATTATTCAGAAAATCAACAATATTTTACAAAATCCTTTTTAATCAGATTTAAATCAAAATTTTAATATTTACATTTCTAAAATAATTTTAAATTTTTTAGAAAAACATATATTAACTATGGGTCTGTATAAAATTTTCCACACTAGGAAAAGCGATACGGGTAATATATCATTTCAACCTGTAATTTACAAAAAAAATCCAGGTTTTATCATTTCAAACCCATAGTCCCAAGTTAATGAAATAAATTGAAAATCATTCAGGCCTATCATTTCAGCCCATGACAATTTCGCTTATTCTAAAGTCCATTCGGGTATGTAACATTTCAACCCATAGTGATTCTAATCTAAAGGGAACTTGCAGTGTGATAAACTGATAAAAATAACAGAACATCATAAAATAACAGTAACATATGATATAACAGGTGTAAATACAGGTGTGAACATCGTGTGAATATAATATGGCAATTAAAACAGGATGATGTGCATTACAGATTCAAGTGTGATCAGTTTATTACTTATATAAGTATAACTTGTCTGGTGAGATGTACTCGAATTTTTATGCTGGAGATATCAATTAGAATGACACAACGGATCCAGAAGGCACGACCTTTGATTTGAGTGGAGAGAAATAGCCAAGATATCATCTTGTAAACAACCCCAAAACAAGACAATATAACTTATGAATATTCAACCAAAATAAATTGAAATTGAAAGGCAACAAAGACAAGATAACTTGACCTTGCTACAACTATTCAAAAGTCGACCAAGGGGGTTCATTTTCTCAGCCATGATGATGATATGATCGTGGGAGAGACAAGGTTAACTTCCTTGAATACATAAGACAAAACAATACAAACAATATAAGTTTCAAAACAAATTACGCCTAAACAACATAAGAAATCAGAGCCCAAAACAACTTCAAATTGTTTGCACTTGTTCTCAACTTCACATGGATCAGCAAGGGATGGATTTAGCACAGCCATGGCATGCACTAAGGTCTGGTTTGGGTCTTATAGCGGTCTTCCATGCATAGAGAAAATGGTGCACTAGTTGGTGAGGCAAGAAGCTAACACTTCAAGGCAAAAGTACGGATTCAATACAACCTATGGGCTCGGCCAAGGCCAAGGAGGGCATGGCCACTTCAGGTGGGGTCAGATGGGGTTGTACAGAGGTGTGTCAGGTGGGGTACAGTAGGTGGTGGTGGTGTAGGTGGCGGCTAAGGGGTGTTGAAGGTGATGGATGCGAGGTAGGCTAGGCTATGGTTGCATAGGTGATGTCTTTGCTCATTTTTAGGTGGTTCTTCATCATTGTGGCTCACGGCAATGGGATGGGGAGGGGCTGGAGGTGGTGTTGGCCAGCAGGAGTGGCGGTGGAGGAGGCTTAGAGGTTGGAAGAGGGCAGGCCGATCCAATCAAGATGAAGGAGACAAGTGCAAATTACAACGCAAGGAAGAAAAGATGAATAGAAGAAAGGAATTTTACCAAACTTTTCTCAAGCAATGGAGGCCGAGCTTTTTGATGAATGAGAAGTTTTTAATACGTGAATGACTTGAAAAATAATCATCTGAAAAAAAAGAATGAAGTCAGCCAAAATAATAGTTGTATTGATTGAAAAAGAAACGGTGGAATACAAAAGGACTTAGCCAAATAAATGGTCACGACCTTTCAAATTTCCACCATATACTTTTGAAATTTTAAATAACTGAAATATATATATAAATTCAGATAAAATATAATAATTTAGTAAGTAAACAAAATATAAAAAAATAAATATTAATTATGAATGATTAAAATAAGAAAATAGCACAGAAAATGAAAACTAGTCTAGAAAATTTGAAAATAAATGAAATAAACTTAAAAATAATTTTATAGAATTGGAAAATATTTATAAAAAAAGATAAGAACATAAAATAAAATTCATTCACAAAATAAGTAAATGAATTTTAATTAAATATAATTTAAATAAAGAAAATATCAGAAAAAAATGGAAACTAGGCTTTAGAAATAGAAAATAAATTCAATAAGCTTTGGAAAAATTCAAATATCACTTTAAAATTATTTTAAAAGACAAAAATATATGTAACATAACATATAATACAAATTAGAATAAGATATATCAAATAAAGATGTCATTTTTATAAATTAAAACAAAGAATATTGTTAAATAACTCAATATACACACAATATTGAAACTAGTATAACTTTCACAATTTAAATTCGTTTTCAACGAAACAAAAAGTTGTGTTCAAGTTATTACATCTATTTTCATAACAAAAGATAAAATTTAAGATTTAAAATAATTTAAATTTGAAGTTTAGACGTCAAAGTTTGAAAAGTTTGACCAGAAATTCACTTTACAGTAAAATATTCAAATTATACTAGTTTGAACTAAAAATCACTTAAAATCATCATTTATTTTTAAAAATGAAATGTTTAAAATAAAAAAATTTAAAATAATTTAAAATAAAAATAAAGTCAATTTAAAAATATAAGCAAAATCTAGGGTTGTTACAATTCTTCTGTTCTAATTTACTCTTTTCATTAATCTCTCAACATAACTCTACTCAAGGGTATTAGTGACCAAATCTGGTGCTAACACCTTTGCTTTTTATTTTGTAATCCATCCAAATTAGCTTGCTTTCTTCACGGTTTTGACCTTGTATAAATATTAGACGATTTAATTAATATTCGAAATAAATCAAACAATTCAATTGCCATTTTAAAATTTTAATTCAAATAATATTAAACTTTTAAGCTAATGATTTAATTTTAAACAAAGAATTAAATTTTAAACAAATTTCTTTTAATAAATTTATTTAGCTAAAATTAAATTTAAAACTAAATTTAATCCAACATTTATTTTTTAAAATATTCTTATCGATTAAATTAATTTAAGTTTATTAATAGATTAATTCCATATTTCATTATCTAAAATAATTAGTAATTGAACAAATGCATATACGTGTACTTATTTCATTCTTTTTGTATAAATAACACAGCAAAAAAATTCTTCACTGTAAAAATAAAACCATGTTCATATTATTTTATAATTTGAATGTAAATTAAAACATGATTTTCCTTCTTCTGTTAATCTATACAGTATATATAAATTTAAAATAATTTAAAGTTATTACCTTTACCATAAATTTGCCAGCGATCTGCTAAAATTCAAACAACAATCACGGCCTTAAATCAACGTCGGACCTAACTGCACCCTCCCATTGAACTCGACACGCGATCATCCACAAATCTACCGTCGCGTGTGCTCTCGAATGCTAACCAATCCCCTGCTTGTGCCTCCATCGACGTGAACGCGCGCTGCCATCATCTTGAACTCGCGCCACCAATACTCGCACTCGCTTGAACATCACCAACATTGCGACCTTGCTTGTAACAACCCAGCATTTTGCATCAATTGATTATCGTCGTTAAACGGTTAACGTGGATAGCTAATGGCTATTTGACTTTTTGGAATCGGTTGAAATTTGTTTGAAATTGGTTAAATTATTTTACGGGCTTTAAAATTTAATTTTGGGCCAAGTTTCTTTGGCTTGGGGCTGTGATAAATTTCGAAACAAATACCGTTCCCCTTGAATTGATTTTTTTTTCCATTTTCGAAACCCTAAAAATAAAACATACGAAAAGAATAAAAATGGTGGCCGTTCCTTTTCTTCCTCTTCGACAATCAGGGTTTTTGCGAAGCATCGACTTTATGTTGTTCGATCGCGTGAATAATCGCGAGTAGCTTCGATCGATTGCTTTCTTGTTGCTTATTTGGCTGCTTCTATTTTGATGGAGTTTGACTTCGAATCAAAGGTGAGTAGTTTTGATTACTCACATCTAATTCAAGTTTCTAGTGATTTTTGGCTTGTTCAAATCTGTGAATTTCGTTGTTTGATTGATTTATATCCTTGGTTTTGATTCCTGATTTTTTGATCTCTTGGTCACGGTTGGAAATTGCTGGTTCTTTTCTCTTTGACTTTGGGGAATTTTTTTTAGTAAAAATGTAAACTTTCTCGATTGTAGCCTTAGTTGCCACAGTCTTGACTTGATGCTGTGGACCTCGGGTTTAATTGGACTTGCAGTGCCTTCGACTGCAAACTTGATTTTGTTCGATGTTGATGATTTTGGTCACCATCCCCATATAGTTGATTCTGTTTTTGCTGTTGTCTTCATTTTGTAGTTGTCGTATACTTTGATTTGTTGATGACTTGTTCATCACAGTGGTCTCCTTTTTGACTTCGGTCATTTGTAACATTGTCACTTCTGATCATCTCTGTAGCATGCGTGACTTTCACCTGCTGTTGTAGCCTTTGTTCTTGAGTTTGATTTTTGAGCATTTTGACCTGTTCGAATTCTTGGGCAACCATGGCTTTTATTTGTAATAGTTCGAACATGCCTTGGGTATTATTTTAACCTCGGGAGCACAGAACTTTTGTGATTTGGAATTTCATCATTTTGTTGCTATTTGATGTGCTAGCCTTCACTTGTTATATGCTGCACTCCAGTATATGTAGTTGTTAATTTGTTTGCATTATTCATTGACACCGCTTTATACTTGGTTTTAAAGTTGGCATTAGCCATGGGTTTGATCTATTTGCATTGTTCACTTTGGGCTTTGATTACCATTACCTAACTTCGGCATTGCCTTCATGTAAATACATCGAAGTCTGGGTAGATATACTAGACACTATGTATAGGGTTTAGTTTTATATCCCTGCATGTCATGTTTATACAGGTGTGATTGTACATTCATGTTACCCAAACCTGTAGTATGCATTGTCATTATGGGTAATGAAGTTTGTTTATTCAATTCATACAGGTGTTCATGTATTGCTTGCAGCCTGTTTCACATGTATAACTTGCTATGTCATTTTGCTATCTGCTCGGAGCTTTAGTTGAGATTTGTGATTACCTTTGAGTTTCAAATCTGTAGCATATATGTTGTCATCTCTTTGGAGCCGTTTCATATTTTTTTTTTACAGCCATTTCATTATTGTTGTTTCATTGGGAGAGCACTGTGTTGTTTGGTCGACCCTTGCATTCACTTGTTTATGCTGGTTCATAGATTTCATTGTTGTCATACCTCTATTGCTGTGTGCCATATTCATTATGTGGTTCACTATATCATTGGTTGGTGGTTAGCTTCATTCATTGTGCTTGTTGGAAACCGATACTAGCACTTGCACACTAGGGCTTCACTGTACACTGCTTGGTTGTACATGCAGTTTTCTTTTAGTTGCTGTACCACAGTGTGTTGCCTTATCGTTGACCTTTTGTAAATTTCAGGCTGTAGTGGCGAGGCAGTACACGCGTGCGTGTACTGCAGCCCTACCAGAATTGATGTTTTTTAAGTGATATTTCTATTACTTGAATTGTTTTGTCCAATTCAACATTTTGAATTGATATTTCAATTGCTGATTTGTTGTTTAACACCATTTTGTATTATATTTACCGTTATCTGATTCTCTTATTGGAGAATTGGATATACGAGATTTCCGTGACCGTTGTCTATTTGATATTTGATTATTATTGCTTCTGTGCATTAATAACTGAGTTTGAATTAGACTGATCCGTGTATTATTTTCTTTTGAATTTAATACTCGGGTCAGACCCGAGTTATTTCAGGTTGTAGATATCTTGCTTTGGCTTGCTGTTTGAGCTATGAAGACTTTTCATATCTTTTGGAGTTGTCGTGTCATAGTATAGGTTGATATGTATTCATGTATATAAGTCAATAATGTACTTGTATATATAACTTTCAGAGTCGACTGTTGTAGTTGTATCATATGTATTGTGTCAAATGTATTGTAACTAACATCATTTATTATATATATGAGACATTTTTGTTTTATCCGTGTTCCGCATTTATATTATCTGGGTTATTATTATATCTATTGCCCTAAACTATTATGAACCATCGTAGTTCGTTTTATACTGGAATTAGGTATGTTGATGGGACTAAATAAATAAGAGATGAAAATTAAAAATATATACCACTCCTATCGAGATAACCAATACTAGTGTAAGGCCTAACTACGGATGGCCGCTCTTATCCAGCCTTATTCTTCGTAATAACGGACAATATTTCTTTTAATACTCTTTGTTATTGTGAGCATAGAGGTGGGGCGTCACATTGCTGGTCGACAATGCCTGCAGCCCTAACGTCGTGTCGCCGCTTTCCCTAATTCGATCATTGCTAGCATCGTGCCCATGTGATTTGTGGTGAATTCAATTCAATTTTGAGAGATGTAAACCAATGTGAATTCGAGTATCGAACTCGAGGAATTTCAATTTCATTCGAATCTCTTTTGAACGTAAAAAAAAAATCAAAAAGGGGAACGTAATTTTTTTTCTAAGGGGAATAATACTATCGTTTTGAAGAAGTCTTATTTGTTACATTTTTTTATTTTGCATTAACATTTCTATTTGTTAAAAGAAAACAAACGCGTGTCTTCAAATTTTTGCCAAGTGTTTTGAAAGGCGGATACGTGTAAGATTTGTCCTGGTCTAGAATTCTAATGTAACAATATATATTCATTTATTATTTTTATATTTGAATTTAAATTTAAATTCAAATTGCTTCGATAAACGCATCTCAAAAATTTGATCTCCAATCGAGTGCCGCCAGGCGTTTATTATGTTACATGCTTATTCTGAACACAATGAAAAAGGTTTCGGGTCCAAATTCCATCGTATGGAGAAGATATTTTTTTAAAACCAGTTATTAGATTAAATTTCAATATAAATTTCAGAGCATTTTCTTGTCGTACGATCGCACGACAACTCCAAATGCTGCAGAAATTGAAATCCGATAATAGTACAATATTATGGATCCAATGGAACTGGTTTCGTCAAATTCCAAGGCTATGCCCCGGAAGGCTATTTTCAAAATATCGATTTAAACGATATAAATTCCAAATAGAACAAATCATTTTCAAACCCAATTCTGAAGCTTCCATTATCTTCAGTATCATCAATATAAATTTTCCAAGCCTTTAAAATAATTTTATTCAGCTTAAAATTGAAGATGCAAATTGTTACCCAACTTAGGTATATTAAATTCAATAATTTAATTTCCAAATTCATAGTTTAATTTGAAATTCAAGTTAAACCAACCTCTAAATATTAAAATTCAATCAAATATTTCAATTTCAAATGTTCAAAATTCTAGGTCGTCACAATGCATAAAAGTTTTTCATTTACCAATTTCGAAACAATATTGTGTCAGTTTGCTCCGTTCAAGTGTTTTGGAATTCCTATCGATAGCGTTGGCCAGACGAATCGATCAAAACCCAAAATTCAAACTTAATAATTCAAACAACATAATATAATTTTTTTATATCAATTACAAATACGCTCTCTCATAGAATGATTCATGAATGGATTATATAACAAGGATAAAGATTTAAATTTAGAGGGACCCTAGTCGAAGAGAAATCTAACAAATGAGATAGGCTCTAAAGGGAGACAAGATAATTAAATTACAAAAGAGGAAAGATGGATAGATTTATATTAATCAAGGCAACCTTAACCGATCAACCGAGACTAAAATAACAAGAATAGCTTCGACAAAAAATGAGGAAAAACTTGTTGAGGACATCATGGAGAACACGATTCCTAGGATCAACGAAGTAGGCATGAGCATTGGTTAATCCGAATGGCATGACTAACCATTCATAGAAACCATTTGTCTGAGGGGAAAGGACAAAAAGTCAAGCTCCAGGAATAATATTGATGCGGAATTCAAATCCCTGACTTAAAGGAGGAGAAGAAGCGACTTCACCAAAACTCAAGATATTCTTTGACAAACTGGTGACTCAAGATCACTAGGTTGAAAATCACGAAAGATAAACTACCTGTAAAATCCTTAGGAATCAACATTAGATCATAAGTGAATTACCCTAGTCGTCAACTAGAGATATGATTCGGGCCTTACAAAAGATGACAGCATCAAACCGACGATATAGAAATCTACGGTAAATCGACGCCTGTTTTAAAGGAGTTTCACCTCTTTACAAGTCATACCAAGGTTGCCAGGACTGCTAATGGGATTAGTCACCCATACGAACGAGGTTGACGGTTGAGGTTGGAGCTGCAGGATGCTCCGGTATCAAAGTGAACATGAAAAGGAAAAGAAGAGAATGTATTTCAGAACAAAAGGGGAGTCCCACAATTCAAAGGAAATCCGAGTCAAAATGGAAGAAATTCAAGGTCGAACAAAAGTGATTATGTAATTAAATTTTACTCCATGTGCTACGTTTTGCCTAAACCTGAGCTCTAATGCCAACTATAATGACCCACTATTTCAAATCATTTAAATCGACAATCATCCACATATTTCAGACTTGAATTGCTCAAAACAATAGATTGTTAATTTATATTTGGCAAAACTCAGCATATAGAGTAAACAAATATATCATAGAATCACATACATAGAGTAATATAGTAATAAGCAGCGGAATATATAAATAGTAGTTCATGAAGCTATATATAAACATCAGAGTCTAAAACAAATACAATGGATACCTTAATTACAATGGAATCTCTAACACATAAGCAAATAACAAGTCTGAACATAAACAACTGGAGATAACTAAATACTGAAAGCTGATTAGATGTAAGAAAGATTTTCGTGCAAAGCTCCAAGCTCCAAAGGTGAGTCTCAAATGCTATGACACTCAGTCAGATCCGAGCATAAAGAAAAATATAAAACACTTGAGTCAGGATTAACATTATCATACTAGTATATCAACTCAAGTGAAATGTCTAAGGTAGGATACTACCGTTCTGCGGATCCAAACTGCTAGTAACACATAGTAGCTACTACCGCCCACCTCGAGAAACACTCCCAAATCAAAGGTGCACCCAATTAAATCACAAGTAATATAATAGTGTCGAAGAAGCATGCTCGATCGAAGGCGCGACCTCAATTGGCCCGGCGTGGCTCCGGTTTTAGTCACATAATGCTGACTCGTGGGAGTCGGGGCTGTGTTAATACATCATATAGAACCGTCGTCAAGCCATCCTACTTCGTATTGGAATCTCCACCACGTACAATGTTGTTAAAGTCGTTTTTGGTATTGGCAGAGAGTATGAAAATATCCGATCCTGGTCTCTTTAGCGACTAAGTATCACCCTATTCACCCCCCTCTAGGGTGAAATCGATCCTATATATATTAAAATAGTTTATATATTAAAAATAGTTTATGTCGAAAATAGTTTCAACTTAGCATTACTTCTTCCAATTTCACAAATCAATTCAAATCAATTTTAGTTCCAAAACCCAATCTCTGTTCAACAATTTCAATTTCAATTCCCATTAAAACCATTTTAATTTATAGATTTCAAATCCAGCTTTGAATTACAAATTTAAACCGTTTCAATTTCAATAGGTTTCAAAGTTAAATATTCAAAATTTGTAATAACTCAATTTGATGAATTTCATTTATGTTTTCAAATTCAACATTTAATTTTACTTAAATTCAAAAGTATTCATTTTATCATTTTCATAAACATTTAAATAAAATCCCAAATTACAGATTTAAATCAAAATTAAAATATTAAATATCTAACTTAAATTTATTTAATTTTGAAATATTCACTTAATCACCTTTTACGAACATTTAAATTAAAACTCAAATTTAAACTTAAATCAAATTTAAACATGCAATTTCAATTTTTGTTTAAATTTGAACATATTCGTTTAATCACCTTACTCAAAATAAGGTTATAAAGTTATGAAATCATATTCTTAAAATCTCAAAATCAATGAGTTTAAATCAATTCTTGTTTATATCCAATTCTTAGTAAATAATACTTCAAATCAATTCCAATTTATCTTCCCAACCATAGTTTATATAAATGCACACTAATTAAAGTGAATATTAATAAATCTAATCTTATTATTAAATTTTATTTTATATTAAGTTTTATTTTATATATTTAAAAATAATAAAATTATAAGTAAAATCTTAAAATTTATATTTACAAAACTAACTTATAAATTTAAAAATTTCCAAATATATAATTAAAGAAGAATCTAAATTTACACATATATTAAAATTAAAATCTATCTATTATATTTAAAAATAAATATTTATTAAAACCCAAATATTTCCTTTCAATCATTGAAAATCATTTAAAAAATAGACCAATGGTGTTCGTACATAATTTTCTAACTTATGGTCAAGTGATACGGATATTTATCATTTTAAGCCACAATTTAAATTTAATATTTACGGGTATAAATCATTTCAACCAACAATCCCTAAATTCAATGCAATAAAAATCGATTCGGTTTACCATTTCCACCCATAATAATTTTTCCATACTTTAAAATATTTTTAGAGTATGTATCATTTCAACCACTAGGGATTTCTTAACCAATAGGGAACATACAGAGTGAGAACAAATATGATAATATTATAAAATGACATACATATTAATAGCAATCATATATCATCTTTAACAGTTTAAAATATAATATATACAATAGGTTATGGTATCATATGTCAAAATTAAACAATTGCAGATAATGGCATATCATATTTAGCAATCAAATAGCTTAACAATTCAAATTTAATAGCATATTCCAATCGGCATTTCATGTGAATTTAATTTACTTAATATAAGAATGTTAATCATGAGTGATTACTCACTTTTGAGGCTAGAGAATAGACAAGAGCAAGACGCGACAATCCTAGCTCAAAGTCCAAAGCATGACATAATGAATACGAATTCGATGAACAAAACAAGGATGGGATAACATGGATTTGATGAAAACAGATCGAAATAGCTTGATATAAATGGAAACAAATATATATTATATTTTATTAAAATTAATATCTAATCTAAAGTACATATTTAAATAACATATGTATATATATAATCTAAGAAAAATCCATCTTTAACCCTAAACGCATAATAAAATAAATCATCATATATATAATTTAAAATCAATTTTTTTACACGGGCTGAAGGTAGACAAGAATAATACATGTATAAACTTAATATATATATATGTTCTAAAATCCAAATGTAATATATTATCCATACTTTTCATAGAACAGAACACAAAATAATATAATATATAATACTTCTCTATATAAACTCTTTTATATAATATACACTGTAACATATACATACTATAAACATATATAATACTTCTTTTATAATATAATATATAATGTAAAAATATATAAAATATATACCATATTTTAAAAATGTTGGTTATCAACCCTGAATTCAGAACGTACAAAGTAATATCCAGTAACACCAGAACATACAGGCATTCGGTTGTTAGAGGGGAGCGGTCATTGAAGATAGCTGAAGTAGATAGGTGAGGTAGCGGATCATATGGAGTGGGAAGCGGCAGTGACTGGTCTCGTTGGTGGGAGGAGAGATGAGTTCAAGGCAGAGGAGGTCAGTGATGGCCTACTTGTTCGGTGGAGCATTTGGGTTTGAGGCGGGAAGGAAAGTGGACAAATGGTTTTAGTGGGATGGCGGCTGTCGTCGAGGTTGCTGACGATCGGAGATGAGGCTGATGGTGGGTGAAATGAGAGATGGAAGGGGTGCTGAATGGTGGCAGGTCATGGGCTAGGCTTCTAGGGTCGAAGAGGGTAGGCTGAGGCTATCTAGGATTTTTAGGTGCATGGCGGTCAACAAGTGGACGAGGGGAGGAGAACAGGTGCTGGGAGGCTTGTGTGGGGATGCGGCAGTAGGTGAATGAAGGTTGGTGATGGAAACAAGGCTATAGAGGAAGGTGGTGGAAAGAGGAGGCAGAGGGCGGTCGAGATGGAGACATGCCACGTGAAGTGGGAGATGAGTCAATTGGTTAGGGAAGCAGTCTATCACCATTTTGAACGATATATATATACACACACACATATACATACATACATACATACATACATACATACATACATATATGTATGTATGTATGAAGGCGAACATGAACGCTTCTCAAAATGGAAGATCGGGCAAAAGAGAAAGATCGGTATTTCAAAATGGGAAAGAAGATTGCATGCAGGTTCCCGAAACAAAGAAAGCAAACAGGTTAAATATATTTATTTTTTTTCCTTTTAGTTTAGCGTTTCAAAATGGAACAGAGAAAGGGAAGGGACATATAGAAAATGAACGAACCAACATGCTATAAATTGAAATAGGGAATAGGGACAGCCACAACTTTGCATTCTAGAAAATTATTAAAAGCAAATGGCTACAGGTTTCAAATGAAAAGTCACAGAACCAAAAAGGCTAAAAACGAGTACCGATATTGGTTAACTGTTTCGCGGTTTCGCCGCATACCGGACAGCGAAATGAACCTATGAATATGCTAGGAAGATTAGCACGACGACACGAATAGAATGGTGCACAAATATCAACGATACAATCATCCGATACAATCATCCCATCAAAAGTCGATATTCGTTGCCAAACCGTTACTAAAACATCAAAAATAATATAAACGGAGCTAGAGCATTCCAAATTTGGTGAAATGAAATATGACGTCTCACATGAAAAATGGTTTACATTTTTATTATATAAAAATATTCAGGTTTTAGAAATATTTTATTTCATCAGTTTAAACTGATTTATATTTAAGTAGAATTACACAACAATATAAAATTCCATATTTTCTAATGAAAATATGACATTTGCCATGTCTAAATAGACGTATACCAAATATCATATTTTCATCGCTATATTTTATTGTTATATTTAAAAAAAAAAAATCAGTTAATTACGTTATAAAAATAGTTAAAATTTATGGGTCGTTGCATATTTTAGGAAAACATATGAATTTATGTGAAACACTTTTGTACTACATGTAATGACTGAGTTTAAAATTTGGTTAAAAGTTTAGTTTTAAATATGTGTTTGGTAAATTTATTTCTTCTTTAAACTTATATGTAGTCCTAGTCAACCTAAAATTTTATTTTAGTATCTAATACCATCCATAATAATCAACATTGAGTTTATAATATCTTTCCATACTACTATCAAGTTCTTAGGTTTCTTATGGAATAATTTGGTGATTATATGTGATTCTCAAAAAACCTCTACCACTGTGCTATTTTCAGCTTTTCGGGTTTGGAGGTGTTAAGATATAATCATAGAAAGAAAATATGGGTTTTTTAAAAATGTTTATAAATATACCAACTTTCAGCATCAAGGATCATATCATTGAAATTTATAAAAGGAACTAGTTATAATCAATTCAGTTAATTTGAATTTAATTTTATTGGAGGATAAACAATAATAATTTATCTTTAATTCAAATTCAGATCAGTAAGAAAATCAATCTAATTAGTTGAGGAATTAAATTTAACATATTAATTCATATATCATCCATAAAAGTTTAAATGTATGTAAAGTTCTAAACGTATTAAGGAACATGTAAAGTCCGTTGTTATGTACGTTTAACAAATCATCCATACTCTAATAGGTTCTAAGTTTGGAACTTACTACCTATTACTACAAAAAAATTGTTTTCTTTAACAAACTTAGCATGGGAACAAATTAATAAGAAAAGGATGTGTTTGTAAATAACTATAAATTTCACCAAAATATTGTTTAGATAACCATTAATTATGCTTTAATGCATCATACATTATATTTTACACAATTCTTTATGCTTGAAAGGTAATGTCATGTACTTATTAATTATAAAACCCAACTATCATTTTCATCTTTAATGCATAACAACTGTGCATGCTATGAATATTATATTTTGTCATATTAGATGTATGTACAAAAAATATGACAAGCATTGGTACCAATGTTGGATTAATGCATCAAATGAAATTTATGGTCAGTTTCCTATTGGAACAATAAAGAAAACTCATGGTGAATAATTGAAGTCATGATATTATAAAAAGAGTAAAAAAAGAATAATTGCTTGATACATAATTAAAAGTATGTAAAATAGTTAAATTATAAAATAGGGCATCAAATTTAAATGAAACTATTTGAATGCACAGTTAAGCATAGGGTAAAGTTTATTTATTGAAGGAGTGGTATGACAGACTTTTTTATTTAGCCCATTTTAGAAAGAATTCAAAAAAATAAAGACGAATCTTTAATCTACGTAGGTTGATATGCAAGTTTTGTCTTTGCTATTTATTGAAAAATGGCATAATTCTTTTTTTTAGTAGATCATTATTCCTCCAAAATTTAGTTCATAGTAAAAATATTAATATTGGTAAGTTATTACAATCTCTATACCTATTATTTTATTAAATATCATTTCTAAATTCATTTAAATATTTCTTTCTTTCTATGCTAGTTAAACATTTCATCAATTAGTTTATTATGTTATATAATAAAGCCCTTTCAAATTTTTATTCTAGCTATAATAATCAATGTTTAGTAGTTTAATTCATTCCAATAGTATTAATCAATTTTTAGCAGTTTAATTTATTGGCTGCACTTATCTCGCCGTCATCTTCAGTGAAATATTATCAAGTTATTTTTTATATGTATTCAAAAGTAATTTTTTGTTATGCTAATGTACTATATCATATTGAATTATTCTATTTGATTTGCTGGTTAAGTAATTTTATCTATATGGATATTTATTGTTGAAAAAATAGTTAGGTCGTTCATAAGATCAAACTGTACAATGTTTATACTTTATGTAAGTTTGCTATATCATTTTATCTTATATTTATTCGAAAACAACATGTTTTAAAGAAATTATCTTTCCAAGCCAATTGATAACGGATGATGATAAAAAGTGTACTAATGTAATTTTTGGTCTGTTATTCCTTTAAAATACACTTGGACAGTTTCAATTCTGCTACAATTTCACTATACTAGATTCATAATAATATTATTATATAGGATTATGTATATATATGTGTTCATACTTATATTATAAAAGTATGCTAAATCCTTTTAAACTTATGTCTCTTGCATTCTTAAATTAATGGGCATGCTTAATATATAATTTTCATTAAATTAGGAATTTCGATAGTTGATTATTGTAACGACCCGTAAAATTCGGTAATTAAATTTCTTAATTTAAGAAGATTTTGGTAACTTAATGTTGAAGGAAAAAAAAATTGTGAATTATTAATGGAAACAATAACTTGGATAAGATTGGTAAGTTAATTTTTAATAACTTGAACGTACCAGTATAAATGTAAGTCAATTTTTAATAACTAGGATGTAATTCCAATAAGTGAAACAATGTACATTTTAATTTTATTCTTGTTGTAATAAAACAACGTTACCAAGATTATAACAACCCTAGATTTTGAATACAATTTAAATTTGAATTTATTTCATTTTGAAATTATTTTCAAGTTGTATTATTTGTGAGATTTCATTTTAAATATTTTTAAAGTGATAATAGAATTTTTCCAAAATTTACTGCATTTATTTCCTATTTTTAAAGGCTATTTTCTATTTTCTGCTATTTTATTCATTTAAATTATATTTGATTAAATTTATTTATTTATTTTTGTGAATGGATTTTTATTTTATGTTATTATCTTTATTTTTAAATATGTTCCAAGTCCATATAGTTTTTCCAAAATTTATTCTGTTCATTTTCAAATTTTCTAGACTAGTTTTCAATTTTTGTGCTATTTTCTTATTTTAACCATATATAATTAATAATTATTTATTTACATTTTATATTTTTGTTACGTTTTCGAAATTTAAACTGAAATTATAATTATTTTCAGTTATTTAAACTTATATAAAGAAAATAAAAGAAATTTTAAAGGGTTTGTGCCTTTTTATTTTTCCTATGGCCTTTTATTATCCACCTTTTCACATTTTAACCTAACTTTTCATTCAATTAGCCTTTACTCCTCATTTCTTTCAGCCGACCACCTTCTTTTCTCATTCATGTAAATTTTTATTTCTCAATCCTGAGGAAACTTTCGGCATAGATTGTGAGAAATTTTTTTGGTAAATCTTCCTTTTTTTCCATTGTTTTAATTATTTTTGCACTTGGTTCTTCCTCTATTTAGTTTCGGCCACCTCCTCTCCATGCCCTGCTGCCTCCACCACCGCCTGAGAACTCCACCATCACGACCTCCTCTCCGGCCAAACCCCAAGCTGAGCCACCAAAGTGACAGATCCACTACAAATTCCAACAAACTCCATCAACATGTTTTAGCCGAGCCTTCATCCACTTACATCACCTTCATCACCCCATAGCCGCCTCCACCTCCAGCTCCACCTGGACCCTTTTCCACGTCACCACCTAGACCCCACAGTGAAGGCCGTGAACCTAGTGGCCTTGGCCGAGCCTAACTTTGGCTTGAATCCATGTGATGTTGCTTGTATGTTGATTGTTTAGTGTAGCTTTCATCTCCACACTTTGCACCATGTTAACCTATGTAGGCCGACCCTTAGGAAACCAAAATCTGATCCAAAAACCTTGCTTTAGCCTTGTACTCACCTATGGCCTAGCCTAATGTATGCTGGAAGCAAGTACAAAGCAATTCTTCTTTGATTTGTTCAGTTGATTATAGCTCAGTTTATCGTATTAGCATTTGAAAGCTTATGTGTATTTCATTGTATTTGTTTGACTTGTATTCAAGGGAATTGATACTTTGGCTCTCTCACTCATCTCTGTGTTATGCTGTCATTCTTATGTGGATCCCTTTTGTGTATTCGTTGTTGTGTTACCAGCTCAAACCTGTGAGTTATTCTCACCTGACAATGTATACATATATAACTAGTAAATTGACCACTTATGAATCTGTAAAATGCATTATCACGTTACACCTACTATGTTATGATTATATGATGTTCACCCATGCTTAAACACCTACTATATCATATGTTACTATTATATTATGTTGTTCTGTTACTTTTATCATTTTATCACACTGCAAGTTCCCTTTAGATTAGAATCACTATGGGTTGAAATGATACATAACCGAACGGACTTTAGAATAAGGGAAAATCATTATGGGCTGAAATGATAGGCCTGAGTGATTTTCAAATTATTTCATTTACTTGGGACTGCGGGTTTGAAATGATAAAACCCGGATTTTCTTTGTAAATTACGGGTTGAATTGATATATTACCCGTATCACTTTACCTAGCGTAGAAAATTGTATATAGACCCGTAGTTAAAATATGTTTTTCTAAAATTTTTAAAATGTTTTAGAAATGTAAATATTATAATATTTTGATTTAAACTTAATTAAAAATGATTTTTGTAAAATATTATTGATTTTATGAATATTTATAAGTGAAATAAATTAATGAAAACGTAAGAAAATTTGAATGTAAGTTGTTTTGGAAATTTTGATTTAATTATAATTGAAAATTAAATCAAATATGAAATTATGATAAATTTATGATAATTTGGAATAAAGTGAATTTAAAATGATTTTATAATATATTAATGATTTTTGAACTAAGTTAAAATGTGAAATGAATGAATATTTAAGTTGAAATTTTGAAATATAACTAAAATTGGAAATTTGTGAATTTGGCTCAAAAGTGAATTTTAAGTTAAGTAAATAAAAAAATGAAATTAAGTTATATTTGAAATTTAAAACTTAAGTGTAAAGTTGGAATTTAATTGAATGAATTTAAAACTGAATATTGGAATTTAATAAATGAATTATTATTAAATCTTGATTTTTGAATGGAAATTTAGCTTTATAAATTCATGAATTTAAGAAAAACTAAACGATGGATATAAAAGTGAAATTACGTGATTTTATAAGTTAAAAGTGATTTAAATAAAAATATAATTGGTTGTGAAATTATATTGAATATTTGAAGTTAATTAACTGCATTATTGAAATGCAATTAATTGTAATCTAAATGATAATACAGCCTTTGTAAATGCTGTAGTTGATAATAATGAACTAAAATGCCTAAATTTAATAAAAGGCTATTATAGCATTTTGTAAAGTGCTGTAATTGTTGAATTAAACTAAGTTTGCTTTAAAACTAATGTAACCCTATTACAGCATTTTTATACGCTGTCTTTTGTTAAATTGAACTGTTTTGATTGTAACTTTCCGTAGCGTTTTCTAAATGCTACGAAAGGTGAATTTTCACTGTTTTGATAAAATTAAGTGAATAAATAAATTTTGAAATGTTTAAAATTTTTGAATTTAATAATTTAATTATGAAATGTAATAACTTCATTTAAATGATTTAAATGAAGTAACTTGATTTGAAATATAAACTATTTTGAAATGTGAACTAAAATGTTATTTTAAATTGAATAAAATGAATATGGTTCTGAAATGGAATGATAAGTTTGATATTTTGAAAAGGATTTGAAATGATTTTGATTTGTTAAATGATATTTGATTTTTGAAATACAAATACCATTTTTAAAATTATAACTATGGGTTATAATAACGATTGGTTGTTAAAGAGATTGGGATCAGATATGGACATACTCTCTGTCGATACCAAAAACCATTTAACAACTGTGTACTTGGTGGAGATTCCAAAATGAAGTAGGATGGTGACGACGTTCCTAAGGTACATTACGTGAACCTAACTCCCATGAGTCGGCTTAAGGTGGCTAAAACAGGAGCAATCTCGGGCCAAAGGAGGTAGCACCTCCGGCTGGACACACTTCTTTGATACCATTCTATTACCGTAGTGATCGATTGGGTGCACTCTTTGATTCAGAGTGTTGTTCGGGGTGGGCGTGTGTGGCTTCTGCGTTACCACTAGCCCGTGTGCGTAATTGGTATATCTACCCTGGCATTGACTTATGTGTCGTGTCACCTACCATACCGAGCCTTTACTGCGAGTTTGTTTTTCTACCATAGCCCATGGAGTATTTAGGGCAGTCTCCCGATCTGGAGATATGCTGATACGGTATGGACTACTGGGACTATTATGTGTGAAGGGTGATATGGGTAGCCCGGAACGCTATTTAAAAGTATGTTTATTTTACTGTAGACACTATTATAATAGCGCAATATTACTATATAGTAAATAGTTTGATGGATCCTTAGAGGATGTGCGGTCCTAGGCATCCTTTAAGTTACTTGTTCTTATTTACAGTTCACTTGAGTTAGTTTAGATTATATAAGTACATATTGTCCTGACTCGAGTGTTTTGTGTTTTGCTTTTCGCTCGGGTCAGCCTGAGTATTCACAGCTTTGGATTATCTTTCTGGAGCTGGTCTTTGTTGGAGTTTCTACTTATCTACAATTATATCTACTTTCTATTTCAACTGTTCTGGTTTATCTCATATATTACTGAACTTCTATGTATTTGGGATTTTTATTATGTTGTTTTCAGACTGCATTATGTATTTGGTTTGAGACTCCGCCGTAGTAGCTTCATGAACTACTATGTATTTTCATATTCCGCTGCAAGTTATTCTGTTTGTTCTGTGTCTGTGATTCTGTGTATTTGATTTTATTTGCTCCAAATTTATTTACAATTTGTTATTTCGCATCATTCAAGTCTAACATGTGTGGATTATTGTCGATTTGAACGGTACGAAATGGCGGGTCGTGACAATTGGTATCAGAGCTTTGGTTTTTTGGCAGCAATTGCCTCTGTGGAGCAAAAACTCATTAGAGACAAGGTATTTCTACCCTAGAATGAGTGAAATCAATTACGGAATCATATCCTTGTGAGGGATGTATTTTCAAAGTATAAAATGATTTTCAAAAGATTTTGCAAGATTATTTTGATAAAAAATTTCCTTGTTTTAAAGGATTTTCAAATGTTTTCCAACTTCCTTTCCTTCATATCTACCTTGTTAGATTTTTCTTTCTTTAGGATATTCATCCAAGTGAATTATCTTGTCTTATCTTAATTCATCTTTGCTTATCTTTATCTTGTCCTAAATTCATTCTTGATATTTTTCAGGATGAATCGAGGAAATGCCAGAGGTAGGGATCATGGTATTGCCCTAGCTCCTCAACCAGTGGTTCCTGTTCGTTTCTCTATTCTTTGAAAGGAATTCTTTCAGCTTGGTGGTACCCCATTTACTGGTTCAGAGAGCATCATTGAGGCTCAACAGTGGTTGCGAAGTTTCGAGAGGATATTTACTGGTCTTGATATTACTGATGGCTAGAAGCGTCAGTTAGCAGCATGGTAGTTCCGTGATTCTGCTCTTGATTGGTGGGAGTCCGTTACGTCTAACACCATCGAGGTTGATATCACTTGGGACCAGTTTAGGTATCCTTTGAGTTATCTTGAACTTTGTTCCTATTTTACTTTCCTTCTGAATCTATCTTAAGCTTGTTCTGTATCTCTTTTTCAGGGAGGCTTTAGTGGCAAAATGGATGTCAGAAGTAGGGAAATCTCAGCTTTATCATGAGTTTATGGATCATAAGCAGGGTAGCATGTCTTTTGCTGAGTATGAGAGGAAGTTCAACGAACTTTCCAAGTTCGGTCCTAGCCTTATTGACACTCCTCTCAAGAAGAATGAGAAATTTATTGTTGGTGCTCGTCCAGAGTATTATAGTCGCCTCATTTCTCATGTTCATGGCTCTTTCACCCAGCTTATGGATATGGCGATACGCTATGAGAATCCCACATCCAAAGGTCCTGCTATTTTTGGTGCTCAGTCTTCATCTGCTAATTCCAAGAAGCGCAAGCCTAATTTCCAGCAGTAGAAGAAGAATTGGCAGAAGCGTTCTGGTTTGGGATCTTTGTCATTGGCTCCAATTCAGAGGCAACCAATTGATCTCTCCTCCATCACTTGCTTTAGTTGTCATCAGAAGGGGCACTATGCCAATAGCTGTCCTACTTTATCTAGTGCTGCTATTCCTCCGCCTGCTCAGTTGGCTAGGCGTGATCTTTTCCAAATCTGTCTCCAGCCTGGTCATTTTAAGAAGGACTACCCTACCCAGTAGAGGGGTACTCCTTCTGGTATATTTTCTATCACTTCTCCATCATCTCCAGTTTCTCCAGCTGCTCCTGCTCCTAGTAATGACCAAGGTACTCTCCAGGGTTCATTTACTTTATTCCATCACCCTGTTCCTGTTTTGTTTGATACTAGTGCTTCACACAGTTTTATTTCTGCTGATATACGTGATAAGTTTGAGCATCTCCTATCTCCTGAGTATGCTTCTGTTCCATTATGTGTTTCAAATCCTATTGGGGGTCCTGCTAACCTTAATCGGATTTGTCGAGAAGTGAAACTTCTCCATTCTGATCATCGCTTTTGTGGTGATTTTTATATTTTGGGCTTCGATGCTTTTGATTTACTACTTGGTCAGGATTGGTTAGTGCATCTTGATGCACATATCTCTTGTAAAGCCCGAACTGTTCGTCTTGTTGATGATCAAGGGAATTCCTTGATTATTCAGTGCCGCTTGCCTCAGGATTTTGCTGGCAACTTTATTCTCTGGATTCTTCTCCCAGTGATCTTGATTCAGCTCATGTGGTTAGATTATATCCCAATGTATTTGGTGAAGTCGCTTCTTTACCTCCAAAGCGGGAAATTGATTTTTGGATTGATCTTATTCCTGGTGCTCGACCTATTGTTCTTCCTCCTAGAAGAATGGCACCCTGCGAGAAGGTTGAGTTGGGAAAGCAAATTGAAGACTTTTCTTCCAAAGGTCTGATTAGCCTAGTTTTTTAGAATGGGGTGCTGCGGTGGTTTTTTTCATCAAGTCTGATGGTTCTCTTCGATGTGTGTTGATTATAGGGAGCTGAACAAGCTCACTATGAAAAACCGATTTTCAATGCCTCGTATCAATGACATGTTTGATCAGCTTTATGGTGCCACAGTTTTCTCTCAGCTTGATCTTGCCACTGGTTTTCATCAGCTCAGGGTTGCCGAGGAAAGCATTCCCAAGACTGCTTTCCGCACTGAGAATGGTTTTAATGAATGGTTAGTCATGCCTTTCGGTTTGACTAATGCTCCTGCTTTCTTTGTTGATTTGATGAATCGTGTCTTTCATGCTGTGCTTAATAAATTTGTGCTAGTCTTTATTGATGATATCCTTGTCTTCTCTAAGACCCAGGAAGAGCATGAGTCACATTTTAAATATGTTCTTGAGACTCTCAGAAATCATCAGTTGAAGGCTAAATTTTCCAAATTCCATTTCCGGAAGGATGAAGTCCGATATCTCGGGCATGTTGTTTCTAGTAATGGAGTTTCTGTTGATACAGCCAAGATCGCTGCAATCAATGTAAGTCTTTCTTTCTTTTTCTTTTTCTTTATCATTTAATAATTCTATCTTCTCTGTTGTTCTTACTTTTTCCTATTCTGTTTTAGGATGGGGAAACTCCAAAGACTCCATCTGATATTCGTAGTTTTCTGGGCCTTGCCGGTTACTACCGGAGATTCATTGAGAATTTTGCTCCGATTACTGCACCTCTCACAGCTTTTGTAACGACCCGTAAATTTTGGTAAATAAATTTGTTAATTTAATTAAGATTTTGTAATTTAAATTTAGAGAAGAAAATAAAAAAATTATAATTTATATTGAAGCAGTAGAAATTGTATTAAAATTAACAATTTAAATTTTATATGGCAGTTTATTGAAGTAACGTAAATTGTCATACTTGGCTTTAAGTTTAATATAGGAAACAAAGGGGAATGTTGAATTAGTGAATGAATTTTATTTTTTTTAACTGGAACGGAATTCTAATTAATATAAAAATGGAAGTTGTAAATTGTGTGCATTAAGTTATAATGGGATATAAGGGTTTATACCTGGATATAAAGCGAATATGTGAAATTAGAGGTAAGTATTGAAAAGATTAATGTACAAAAACATGGTTAACAATAATTGGATGTAAATTTAGGAAATACGTTTTTGCAAGTTAATAATTAATGAACATTTTCAATGTAACACAATCATTCAATTGTTATGACTTAGTTTTAAATGGAGCATAGTATAAACAAATGCAATCAGTGTATTATTATGTGGAATAATATATTGATTTATTTGTTACTGAATGTAAATTAATGCAATTATGTTAATGTATGTTAATAAATAATTAATCTTGTGCAACCCCAAATTTATTGAAATAACTGAAAGGTCAAAAATTGATTGCATTAAATAAATTGGGAATTTAATTTCATTAAAGGTAATTTAATATTATCTTATTGTAAAATGTAGATAAATTTTTGAATTAAATGCTAACTCCATTTAGAATATGACAAATGGGTGTAATATTTGGATTGTAAGCATATATTATAAGTTAACTGTTTAATTGGTTGATAGAATTAGAACTTGAAATAAATGTTAATACGATAAATAAAAGTTACATTAATATGAGAAGTAATACCATGTTTAGAAGTTGTTAATTTAGAGTATATTAAGACTTAGAAATTGAATTTTAATCAATTGGAATAAAAATAAATAAATTTTTACGATAATATTAATTAAGGGATATTTGGAAATAACGTTAACGGTATTCATAATAGAACAAGTTGTTGAATTTGAGGAATGGAAGAAAAGATTTATTAATGTAAACTTGATAAATGGATAAATGGAAAGGAAAGGTCTGGGGAATTATTGAAATTTATTATAATTGATTTTGAGTTTGAAATGCAAGAAACAAATGGGAACTTTGATTTTGAGAAATTAAAGCATATTAATATGACTAAAGGTTAGAGTAACGATTATTGTATGTTGCCTATTTTGGTAACTTGTTAATTTATAATTTTGAAATCAGTTACAACAATTTTAATGAGTATTGCGTTAATGTTAATTAAAGTAGTATTTGTCACAATGTTAAGACTTTTCGTATTGGATAGTTTGTTGTAATATAAGACTTGGAAATAAAGTTATTAACGTATTGGAAAACGATTACACTTAGATGAAATTAATTGTCTCATTTATGTGGGTGAGAACTGTAATTGAAAGGTATAAAGGTGATGAGCAACGGAAATGCATATTTATTTCATAAGTTAATTTAAAAGAATGAAACCTATTTAATGACTTAATTGAGTTTCTAATTTTAGCACATGTATACAGTTGGGTTGGAATAATAATTTGGAATAACAACTTCAATATATTTGGAAATAATAATTTATACAAAGGGAAGCTGGAAATTTGAATATATATGGAATGAAATGTGAGACAAGTGTTAACTGCGTTACAAAGTAATGATATGCTCAATTAAAGGGTTGGAATTGAATCTAATCAGTTTAATTGGGAACTTATTAAAATAAATTTGGATTGGCTGATTTATTTCCAATTAAATCAGTTCACGTTTCAAAATATATTGCTAGTTTATTGCATATATGTTTATACCTAAATTTAAACTTATGTTTAGATCCAATCAGATCATTAAAAAGAAAGGATTATTTATAATATGAAGATAGGCTAGTTTAAGGTTAGTAATTAATGGGTGGAATGAAATGGGTTTAACGTAAATGTTATATTAGGCTGTAAATCAATTTGTAATAAAATTTTATTCAATTGGAAGGTATTGATAATTTATGAATTTGATGGTAAGTAATTAAGATCAAACTCTATACTAATTGAAACTGGATGTAATTTAATAAGGTTAGTGCAATACCATTTAATTTAAATTGTACGGTTGAAATCGATTGGGATTCAATTTATAATAAATATAATTTTTGTAGCAATTGAAATTTTATGTTTTGCAATTAAACGTAATTAAAAAAAACTACGTTAATATGAATTTAGTTGATACTTGTAAAGAAATTGGGGTATTTGGATATATACTAATGTTAAATATATATATATATATATATATATATATATAAGATGATGATTGTTGATTTAATAAAGAGAATTGAATACGAATGGTATAAAATTTCATTGAAATAAGATTTTATAATTTATTGAATTTACTTTAATTAAAGGTAAACACAAATTTTTTTGCAATAAATCTTTATTTGATATGGAGGTTTGGTTAATAAATTTGAAGCTAATTGCAATCAGAAATGATAGAAATGGTAAGTTGACCATTTATTCATAATAAGATCTAAAATCAAATAAATGGATTTTTGGAATTTAAATTAACAAATTGTGAATTCATTTAAATTCGGATCCATCTGTCTATTCCAACTTCATCTATAAATACCCCGCTAAACCCTAGCCTCCGCCTACTCTCATTGTCTACGCGTAAAATTTCTTCAGCTCCTTCTCCTCCTCAATGGCAGAAAAAATTTCAGATCCAGATCTATTTAAAAATTAGAGTCAAAAAGTCAAATTCCTTAGAAAAATCTAAAAATAATATATGTTGAAGCTCTCGACAAGCGTAATTCAATGGTGTAATTCATTTTTCAATTCGATGCATCGTTTGACCAGAAATCACGGTCAAAATTGATTTGGGCGTTTTTGACTGGTGCGTCTGATCGGAAAATCCCTTCTGGGTTATGTAGAGGGGCTAGCACGTTGTTCATTGGCAAAGTTTTGCGGCGAATTGACGGTCGAATTGGTGGCTAGGCGTGGTCAAAGATCGGTCAAACGGAGGTGTGTTGGGTTCCACTTACTGTGTGCGCGTTTATGAAAGTGGGGAGTGAGGTTGACGTGGCATGTTGCAAGGTGAATTGTGTTCTTTTTTTGTTATTTTATTTTTGAAATTCAAGCGCAATTTTCGCTATATTTGTGATGCCCCACCTCTATACCCACGCTAGCCAAGAACACTACGGAGTAATGCTGTCAACAAGCACGGAGAATAAGGCTGTTGAGGAGCAACCATCCGTGTAATTGCTTTGCGCGAGCACCGATATGTCAGATAGTATAACATGCATTTTATTTCAAGAGGAAATCCGACATACCGATACAAACACAAAGCTACTACACAGTGGCTATAATAATCTTCGAAAACAAATATAGAAATAAGCATAACACAAATCAGTCACAGATAATTCGTATCACAAAGGCGGAAGAAGATATGAATATATAACTAACACATGAAAGTGTATATCAGAGTAGTGGTCAAATAAGATCCACAACATCACAAAAGAATAGATACAAGTGAAAGACAAAAGAATATGTATACATCAAGGAGTCTATTTCTCAAATGCATACAACAAAAACTACTAAACTAAAGTAGTTAGCCAAAAGTCAGAAGATGGTTCCAGATAGGAAGCCATGAGGAAGAACCTGTAATATCTCAGTCTGACCCGAGTATTATTAATAAGAAAATAATAAACGGATCAGTCTAGCTATAAATATCAGATGAAATGATATAGAATAAGAGATATGACTAAACGTATAATAATCACCATGCCAAGCTGTGATAAATAAGTAATCGAAAAAACCAATAAGAGATTAATCAATATCGCAAGGATCTTCTCAAAGATAAAAAGGGATGTCATACTCCTAATTTCATTCACTAAGCCACAATAAATGACATACATATCAATGCCAATCGTAAAAGTTGGTGAAACATAAATTCCAGAATTCAACACACGAAATCCAGAAATCAAATAATTCGGAGCGTCGACGTCGTATAGCGTCACGTCCGACGATCTAGAAACACAATCAAAGGGAACAACGACGTCGTACAGCGTGACATCCGATGAACCAAATCACAATCAAAGGGAACAACGACGTCGTACAGCGTGACATCCGATGAACCAAATCACAATCAAAGGGAACAACGACGTCGTACAGCGTGACATCCGATGAACCAAATCACAATCAAAGGGAACAACGACGTCGTACAGCATGACATCCGATGAACCAAAACACAATCAAAGGGAACAACGACGTCGTACAGCGTGACATCCGATGAACCAAAACAAAATCAAAAGGAACAACGACGTCGTACAGCGTGACATCCGGTGAACCAAAACAAAATCAAAGGGAACAACGACGTCCTACAGCGTGACATCCGATGAACCAAATCGCAATCAAAGGGAACAACGACGTCGTACAGCATGACATCCGATGAACCAAGTCACAATCAAAGGGAACAACGACGTCGTACAGCGTGACATCCGATGAACCAAATCACAATCAAAGGGAACAACGACGTCGTACAGCGTGACATCCGATGAACCAAATCAAAAGGACATCGCACAATACTAGTCTAAAACATAAAATGATCGTCATGATCAAAGAGAAGTGTCAATTACAGTAAGCTAGTAAATATATGAGCTTAGCTTCATGTCCCATAACCACTAGCTTAACTTAAATATTTACGAACAAATTGTAGATCTCCACTAGTAAATTGTTACAAGAGTTTCAATCGAACAAGTCCAAGAACTAACCGACGAAGTAAACGCAAGCGTTTTATACCACTCGTTTTACTAAGTCGTTTAATTAGATTTCTCATACGAGTGAGGTAAAGGCTTGTATATACTAATAGATTGGAAAATGGTTTAAGAAAACAAGTTTTGTAATAAAATAGTGTTGAAATCATTTGAAGAAAGAGTTTTGATATTTACTACTAGTATAGAAAACCTTTATATTTTTAAAGTGACAAATCACAAAGAAGATTGTAGGAACAATTAATCACTAAAATTCATATTCGAAGACGTGAATAAAATCCAAAAAATTGATACCGAATCCATCGAAATGGATATTCCAAGAATTCCCGAAGAAAATAAGTCATCAAAGTCGATAATAAATGATAACAACAAAAGGGAAACAACACGAATCGATTAAAGTTGGAAATTCAGACAACTAGGCGCAAAAAAACATAGTTGGCAGATAGGAGCAGGTCGGTCAACCGGACTCCCTGAGTCGGTTGGCCGAACCAGAGGTTGGAAGTGCTCGGGCACCTGGTCGGTCGACTGGCCCAGGGGCTCGGTCGGCCGAAGCCTTTAACCTGCACTTCATAAACAGAGGCAGGAAGTGCTTGGGTAGCAGGTCGGTCGACCGGCCCAGGGGCTCGGTCCGCCGAACCTGTATACTTGCACTTCCTACCCTATTTCAAAAGAGGTGCAAGCTCCCTCAATTTGCAAACCGTCGAGCAACGGCACTAAGGGTTTATGTCAATCGACTATTCGTCCATAGAAGCTCTTTGGTTCATCACCAAAAACATGATCAAAACATCAAAGTTATGATTTTTAAAGATTTGAACCCAAAACACTAAAAATTGGAATATTCACCAAATCAATCCAAACCAAAAGCAATTGCACATGAATAAGTGTTAGGAATTCATATCTAACAATCGAAGATAAATATAGACTAAGATATGAGATAAAAATCTCACCTTTGAACCCAAACAAATGAAGAAGAAGTATTAAAAACAAGCTAAGATCAATTCCTCTTCAATAACAACTCAAGAAGCTTCAATCTAAGCTTAAAAGAGAAACATTTCCTAAATTAGGTTTAGGAAATTTCTGAAATCAAAGAGAGAATGAGTTGGAGAAGAAGAAGGAGATGCTTACTAATGGGTTCTCTTGGATTTTGGAGCAAGAACTTGAGCTAGCAAGAGGAATTAGGGCTTGGAGTTTTAATTTCCACTCTCTTCCACCATTGTTGCTAAAGCTTGAAGGGTTAGGAATTAGAAATGAAGTAATGAAGAGTTGGTGTGGGTTGGGACTGAGTTAGTAAGATGGGTTCAGCCCAAACCTAAGCCCTAAGTGAAAAAGGTCAAAATTCTACTATCTCCAAACATATCGAAGTTTATACTCAAAAAGGTCGCAAACGTCATTTTGAACTCAATGGGGGTGGTCTCGAGTCCCAATTCGACTGTTTGCAAAAAGTAGCTTTTCGGACCAAAATCCGACGAACGATAAAATATTTAAATGAAATATTTAAATATAAAATCGATAAATATGCGGGTTGTTACAAACTCCCCTCCTTAAAGAAATTGCGTCCTCGCAATACTTAAGAGGAAAATAAGAAGTAACAACCATGGAAGCATATCAACACAAAAGAAAATTTGAATCAAGAAGTCCACCATAAAGAGCACGAAGGAGTAAATCCGAAAGTTTTCATTTGATGAATTCTCAAGATTTCTCAAGAGCAATTCTTAGGATTTGAGAACCATTGAACTATCACAAGAAGAACATCTTTATTCCGAAGGCGCTCAACCTCCGAAGTAATGATGCGTATGGAATGTTGCTCATAAGTCAAAACTGGTGAGACTTCAATTTCATCAATAACACCAGCTCGAGAATAAAAATAGGAAACCTAAGAGCATTTCCATAGTTAAAAGACGCAGAAAACATCAAGAATAGCAGAAAATTGAGCCAGTGCAACGGCGTAGTACAAAAACGGTACGTCCAATGAACCGAACACCATAAAAGAACATCGGACACTAGTCCATAAAATGAATGAGATAAAGCTCAATAAAACGAATTATATCAAAATGTCCGATGAAATTAATAAAAAGATAATTCCATTCAGACATCATCAAAGAATCAACCACTTGTTGCTTACGACTAAACGCATTGGCAACACGATTTCCCTTTCGGGAACAAAAAGAATATCAAGATCATAAGATGCTAGGAACTCGAGTCAACATGAAGTTCCCTATGAGAAAATAAATACTCCAAAGATTTATGGTCGAGGTAGAGAACAAATTTCTCATCCAAATATGATGATGCCAAATTCCAAAAGTAAAAACAATAGCCGTGAGCACTAGATCATGAGTGGCATATCTAGTCTCGATAAGCTATAATGATTTAGAAGCACAAGTGATAGCACGTTCTCCTTTGCAAGAGAACAGCATCCAAACCAATACGACTAGTATCGGTACAAATAGCAAAGTCTTGGTTTCCTTCGGAAAACACAAGAATAAGAGTATCGGAAAAGAATTCTTTCAAATAATCTTCTTTCCCGAAAACTAAAACTTTCAAAATTACAATTAACTCATGTAATCATCTTTCTACAAAAATTTACATTTTTACAAGTCAATATATCGTGTCTGACTGTCTCATCAAAGCGTTTAGGAGATTCTTATCGATAACGTTGATCAAGCGCATCGACCAGAATTCTTAAAACACTAAATGGGCAGTACAATCACAAAATCATATTCTATCGGATAAGTAAGTTTCCCAAAAACTTCTAAGAATATTCTTTGTTCGTTTTAAGAACAAAAATCCAGTTATACTTATAAATAAATCTTATGAAAAAGATTTGCAAAATTTTAAATTGCTATTTTCATCCAAAACCAATAAATGCAAAAAAATGGAATCATCGAGATATTCGATAGAATGCTCGATACCTAAAATGGATGAAATAAGCTGGACAAACTGAATGACATAATAATTCATTCATAGGAATCATAACAAGTGCAGAATGCGGTAAATGGAATGCTAACTTCCGCAACTCATAGCAAATGAAAGCCGGTGGTAAGGTCAAACTGAAAAGACCTTAACACTACTTAAAAGATTGCTTAGGTGATAGTCCTAAGACAAATTCAAAAATACCAGAAAATTTCTCAAACTACATGAATAAGAGAAACAACACTTTCCTTATAAGTGGGCTTAAGGAATAAAATGATTCCACCAAAAATTTGAAATCAGAATCACAAAGAAAAATAAAAACCTGCCTAATAGATTAAAAATGTCGAAGATGAATAGTCCATACGGAAAATAGGATATGGGCTTCACAACAGTTAAGCCAATCCTTTTTTAAAAAATCAATTCCGAAGCCTAAGTAAAAATCGGCTCGGAAAGAAAAATCACATAAAATAATTTCGACATCAATAAAAAGAAAATTGAGTGTTGCGGATCCACCAACCGGATTCGCAATTCTCAAAGAAGTCATCAAGCCCAAAATGTTTAAAGAAAAAGAATCAACAAGTTCTTTTGATATAAAATAGTGAGATGGAACCCATATCAAAAAGAACACGAACAAGATAATCACAAAGAAAATGTCATCAAGGATTGAATGAGAAATACCTTGACCACGAGAAGTGTTACCATGAGCTTGCACAATATTCAGCTCTCCCTCTCTCCTGCTTTGAAGAATGGGACATGTAGATATAAGATGACCCGAACTTTTGCAATAACGACAAAAGAGAGGTTTCGGGCACTCCCTTGCATAGTGGTCCGTGGAACCACAATTGTAGCATCGTCCACGACTAGAGATAGGAGACTTTGCTACCGGAGTTTGTTGCTTCCCTTTTTTGATGGGATTGGGGCCTTCGAATTTAATAGGCCTCTTCATGTTGTTATTGAAGTTCTGTTTGGCACGCACAACTTCAATATCGCTTTCTCTATCGGCCTCTTCAAGACGAAGAGCGATATCAATAAGCTGATCAAATGAAACCTCAAGTTTCAAAAGCAATGGCTTCTTAAGATTCTTATTCAAGCCATAGAAAAATCTCTGATTTTTCTTCATCGGGGTATTAATATACTCAATCCCGTATTTAGAAAGAGATTCGAAAGATGCGACATAGTCTGTCACAGAAGATTCACCTTGAACAAGGTCAATAAAATGCCGGGCCAAAGTTACTTTATCGGCCTCCGGCACAAATTTAAATTTGAACCTTCCCCGAAATTTACTCCCAAGTGACGCCCCACCTCTATACCCACGCTAGCCAAGAACACTACGGAGTAATGCTGCCAACTAGCACGGAGAATAAGGCTGTTGAGGAATGACCATCCGTGTAATTGCTTTGCGCGAGCACCGATATGTCAGATAGTATAACATGCATTTTATTTCAAGAGGAAATCCGACATACCGATACAAACACAAAGCTACCATACAATGGCTATAATAATCTTCGGAAACAAATATAGAAATAAGCATAACACAAATCAGTCACAGATAATTCATATCACAAAGGCGGAAGAAGATATGAACATATAACTAACACATGAAAGTGTATATCAGAGTAGTGGTCAAATAAGATCCACAACATCACAAAAGAATAGATACAAGTGCAAGACAAAAGAATATGTATACATCAAGGAGTCTATTTCTCAAATGCATACAACAAAAACTACTAAACTAAAGTAGTTAGCCAAAAGTCAGAAAATGGTCCCAGATAGGAAGCCATGAGGAAGCACCTGTAATATCTCAGTCTGACCCGAGTATTATTAATAAGAAAATGTTATCCCATTTTTTGGACAAAACTGGAATATCAATGTTATGTGCGTTTCCACCACGAAGAAGCAGCCAGCAAGCGTACATAAGTCCAGAGTTCCACTCAAGATCCGAATACAAAGTCCATTCGGCCATATACTCTCATATTCATTCGGCAGCACGAAGTGAGAACCCATTCGGCAATTCAAAGGATCAAGTTCCATTCGGCAGTGAGGGACCATCCGGTATACATGTTCATTCGGCATTCTCTCCATTCGGTAGTACCGATCCAACACCACCGAACCAACCATCTTCCCCCTACAACTACCGGACCAAGCATAGCCGAACCATGCTACCACCGGACCGTGCTACCACCAGACCAGCTCCAACCTCACCATACTACTGCCGGTCCAACCTACCACCGGTCCAAACAACATACCACTCACCGCCGAACCAATGTGTTGCCGAACCAACTCTGCCAGGCCAGATTGCTTCAGTCCAAGCCCACCAGCAGCTATAAACATCCAAGACCCCTGCCCCCAGCCTCACTCTATAAATAGAGGGGCAGGGGTACAACAATGGGGGAGAAGTTTTGAGAGAAGTTTGAGAGCTCAAGCCTGGAAGGAACTCTCAAACAACTTTAGATACTTGTAATCATAGCTTTGTACTTGTAATCTAAAGAAAAAAGGAGAATAACATATAAAGTGGACGTAGGCACGTTCTGGCCGAACCACTATAAATCTGTGTGTCTTTTACAGTTTAGTCCCTGCTTTTTATATATTTGCATAAATCACCCAAATCACTAAATACAACATAAAATCAACCAACTCATACGACTTTGGGTGTTTGCGACCATTTTTTACGCAAACATTTTGGTGCTTTCACTGAGAATAACCAGCTCCCGCTACATCGGATAGAAGTCGAATTTGAAAATCTAAGAGTTCAGATCTAAGAGTTATGACGAGACAAACAAGTAGAAGGCAAAGGCCAGAGAGAAGTGAACACCAAGGAAGTCAAGAGGCTTCCTCAGGAGGGAATCAAGCGTCGATCTTCATCACTAGGGATGAGATGGAGGCCATGATGAGAAGACAAGAAGAGATGATCCAGAACTTGCTTCAGCAAATTGGGCAACTTGGAGCACAAAACCAAGGAGCAACTGGAGTTCAGAACGGAGCAGGACCATCTGGCGTAGCACCAGAGCTAGGGGGCACCCACACTTGGAGCATGATGATCCAATCCCGGAGAGAGAGATAGGGGCCTCTGAGCAACCTGGTAAGGAATGAACGCTCATCCAGGGGGCAGGTAAAATTCCCTCCTGAACTTGGGGGGCAGGTCGAAAGCGATGAACAAGTCGCAAACCTCTCACTAGCACGGTTAGATCATATACACATGTGAGCGATCGCGCACGATCCATAGGCATGCTCTGAATGACTACCAGCCGCGTTATAGTAAGAGTTTACGCTTTGACATCTTCGTTCTGTTTTTTGCTTTGATTTTGATTTGAACATTTAAATTCTTCCTGTTTGGACATTTCTTCCATAAGATTCATATGATTATTGCTTTAACATTTATAATTCTATGAAAAAATTATTTACTTGTATGCCCGTTGGATCGCGAACGGTCCACGAGCACCTATTGCATGGCAACGAACTGCCGAAGTCTTTGATTCGAAAAATTCCCCCAAACAATGACTCCAACACTGATAATATTAAGTCCCCCTCGGGCACACTCATTCGCCTCGAACAGCACCCGACTTCGAACGGTCACAATTCGCCTCGAACGGCACCCGACTTCGAACAGTCACAATTCGCCTCGAACGGCACCCGATCGCGAACGGTCACAATTCGCCTCGAACGGCACCCGACTTCGAACAGTCACAATTCGCCTCGAACGGCACCCGATCGCGAACGGTCACAAATCGCCTCGAACGGCACATGATCGCGAACGGTCACAACTCGCCCCGAACGGCACAACTCCTCTCACCTCAAATGGCTCGATCGCGAACGGTCGTCATTTGGGGTCCCCCACTTGACCGCGCACTGTCGCACTTTACCTCGAATGACTCGATCACGAACGATCGTCATTTGAAGTTAAGCGCTTGACCTTGAACGGTCCCCACTCGACCGCGCACTGTCGCACTTTACCTCGAATGACTCGATCCCGAACGGTCGTCATTTGAAGTAAAGCGCTTGACCTTTAACGGTCACATTTCACTGCAGATGACTCGATCCCGAACGATCGACGCACGGATTTATGCGCTTGACCGCGCACGGTCGCACTTCACCTCAAATGACTTGATCACGAACGATTGTCATTTGAAGTTAGGCGCTTGACCATGAACGGCCGCGCTTCATCCCAAATAGCTCGATCCCGAACGGTCGTCATTTGGGGCCATATAAAATATCAAGCTCTTTACAGGTTGTCGACAGGATATGAACATCCGGCTCATGGCATTACAAAACACGCCTTCCTACCGCAAGGCATATTTTGGGGGGCAAAGTGTTATCCCATTTTTTGGACAAAACTGGAATATCAATGTTATGTGCGTTTCCACCACGAAGAAGCAGCCAGCAAGCGTACATAAGTCCAGAGTTCCACTCAAGATCCGAATACAAAGTCCATTCGGCCATATACTCTCATATTCATTCGGCAGCACGAAGTGAGAACCCATTCGGCAATTCAAAGGATCAAGTTCCATTCGGCAGTGAAGGACCATCCGGTATACATGTTCATTCGGCATTCTCTCCATTCGGTAGTACCGATCCAACACCACCGAACCAACCATCTTCCCCCTACAACTACCGGACCAAGCATAGCCGAACCATGCTACCACCGGACCGTGCTACCACCGGACCAGCTCCAACCTCACCATACTACTGCCGGTCCAACCTACCACCGGTCCAAACAACATACCACTCACCGCCGAACCAATGTGTTGCCGAACCAACTCTGCCAGGCCAGATTGCTTCAGCCCAAGCCCACCAGCAGCTATAAACATCCAAGACCCCTGCCCCCAGCCTCACTCTATAAATAGAGGGGCAGGGGTACAACAATGGGGGAGAAGTTTTGAGAGAAGTTTGAGAGCTCAAGCCTGGAAGGAACTCTCAAACAACTTTAGATACTTGTAATCATAGCTTTGTACTTGTAATCTAAAGAAAAAAGGAGAATAACATATAAAGTGGACGTAGGCACGTTCTGGCCGAAGCACTATAAATCTGTGTGTCTTTTACAGTTTAGTCCCTGCTTTATATATATTTGCATAAATCACCCAAATCACTAAATACAACATAAAATCAACCAACTCATACGACTTTGGGTGTTTGCGACCATTTTTTACGCAAACAGAAAATAATAAACGGATCAGTCTAGCTATAAATATCAGATGAAATGATATAGAAAAAGAGATATGACTAAACGTATAATAATCACCATGCCAAGCTGTGATAAATAAATAATCGAAAAAACCAATAAGAGATTAATCAATATCGCAAGGATCTTCTCAAAGATAAAAAGGGATGTCATACTCCTAATTTCATTCACCAAGCCACAATAAATGACATACATATCAATGCCAATCGTAAAAGTTGGTGAAACATAAATTCAAGAATTCAACACACGAAATCCAGAAATCAAATAATTCGAAACATCGACGTCGTACAGCGTGACGTCCGACGATCCAGAAACACAATCAAAGGGAACAACGACGTCGTACAGCGTGACATCCGATGAACCAAATCACAATCAAAGGGAACAACGACGTCGTACAGCGTGACATCCGATGAACCAAATCACAATCAAAGGGAACAACAACGTTGAACAGCGTGACATCCGATGAACCAAAACACAATCAAAGGGAACAACAACGTCGTACAGCGTGACATCCGATGAACCAAAACACAATCAAAGGGAACAACGACGTCGTACAGCGTGACATCTGATGAACCAAAACACAATGAAAGGGAACAACGACGTCGTACAGCGTGACATCCGATGAACCAAATCGCAATCAAAGGGACAAAACGACGTTGTACATCGTGACATCCGATGAACCAAATCACAATCAAAGGGAACAACGACGTCGTACAGCGTGACATCCGATGAACCAAATCAAAAAGACATCGCACAATGCTAGTCTAAAACATAAAATGATCGTCATGATCAAAGAGAAGTGTCAATTACAGTAAGCTAGTAAATATATGAGCTTAGCTTCATGTCCCATAACCACTAGCTTAACTTAAATATTTACGAACAAATTGTAGATCTCCACTAGTAAATTGTCATAAGAGTTTCAATCGAGCAAGTCTAAGAATTAGCCGACGAAGTAAACGCAGGCGTTTCATACCACTCGTTTTACTAAGTCGTTTAATTAGATTTCTCATATGAGTGAGGTAAAGGCTTGTATATACCAATAGATTGGAAAACGGTTCAAGAAAACGAGCATTGTAATAAAATAGTGTTGAAATCATTTGAAGAAAGAGTTTTGATATTTACTACTAGTATAGAAAACCTTTATATATTTTTAAAGTGACAAATCACAAAGAAGATTGTAGGAACAATCAATCACTAAAATTCATATTCGAAGACGTGAATAAAATCCTAGAAATCGATACCGAATCCATTGAAATGGATATTCCAAGAATTCCCGAAGAAAATAAGTCATCAAAGTCGATAATAAATGATAACAACAAAAGGAAAACAACACGAATCGATTAAAGTTGGAAATTCAGACAACTAGGCCAAAAAAACATAGTTGGCAGATAGGAGCAGGTCGGTCAACCGGACTCCCTGAGTCAGTTGGCCGAACCAGAGGTTGGAAGTGCTTGGGCACCAGGTCGGTCGACCGGCCCAGGGGCTCGGTCGGCCGAAGCCTGTAACCAGCACTTCCTAAACAGAGGCAGGAAGTGCCTGGGTAGCAGTTCGGTCGACCGGCCCAGGGGCTCGGTCGGCCGAACCTGTATACTTGCACTTCCTACCCTATTTCAAAATAGGTGCAAACTCTCTCAATTTGCAAACCGTCGAGCAACGACACTATGGGTTTACGCCAATCGACTACCCGGCCATAGAAGCTCTTTGGTTCATCACCAAAAACATGATCAAAATGTCAAAGTTATGATTTTTAAAGATTTGAACCCAAAACTCTAAAAATTGGAATATTCACCAAATCAATCCAAACCAAATGCAATTGCACAAGAATAAGTGTTAGGAATTCATACCTAACAATCGAAGATAAATATAGACTAAGATGTGCTATAAAAATCTCACCTTTGAACCCAAACAAATGAAGAAGAAGCTTTAAAAACAAGCTAAGATCAATTCATCTTCAATAACAACTCAAGAAGCTTCAATCTAAGCTTAAAAGAGAAACATTTCCTAAATTAGGTTTAGGAAATTTCTGAAATCAAAGAGAGAATGAGTTGGAGAAGAAGAAGGAGATGCTTACTAATGGGTTCTCTTTGATTCTGGAGCATGAACTTGAGCTAGCAAGAGGAACTAGGGCTTGGAGTTTTAGTTTCTGCTCTCTTCCACCATTGTTGCTAAACCTTAAGGGTTAGGAATTAGAAATGAAGTAATGAAGAGTTGGAGTGGGTTGGGACTGAGTTAGTAAGATGGGTTCAGCCCAAACCAAAGCCCTAAGTGAAAAATGTCAAAATTCTACTATCTCCAAACGTATCGAAGTTTATACTCAAAAAGGTCGCAAACGTCATTTTGAACTCAATGGGGGTGGTCTCGAGTCCCAATTCGACTGTTTGCAAAAAGTAGCTTTACGGACCAAAATCCGACGAACGATAAAATATTTAAATAAAATATTTAAATATAAAATCGATAAATATGCGGGTTGTTACAATATTTTTCACATACGAATTCCGTTTCATACGCGGTTTTTTTGTTAGGATCGTAATAAAATTTCGGATGCTTTGACGCTGGTTTGGACAGATTTGGAGACCGTCGAATTTTTTGGTTTAAATTAGATTTAAATTCAAAAGGTGAGTTTTTTAACCCACTCACAACTTCTAAGTTTTCTTATGTTTGTTAAATTGACTTAAGATATGAGTAGAAATTTATTTATGACTGTTTGGCATGTTTTATTCATCATCTCAGTTAAATCGCATTTATTTAATTTAACTGTTAATAAATTTTATTATTTCATATAATTTGACAGTTAAATATTTATTTATTTTCATAAAAACTGCTAGTTAAATAGTTATTAAATTTATTATTGAATACAAACTGGTAGTTAATACCTGTTATTTGTTACCTGTTATATTTTATACGCTCTATATTGTTGATTGGTTAAATTGATGATGATTGCAATAAATTGGTTGATGATTGATATTGGGTGAATGGATGATGTGTTTTATATTATATCAACTGCAAGTTATTATGCATTTTCATTTCATTCGGGATTGCGTTTTGAAACGATGTATAACCGTAATTTTATTTTTAAATTGCGGATTGAAATGATAAATATCCGTATCACTTGACCATAGGATAGAAAATTATATACAGGCACCGCAGTATATATATACATATATATATAATTATTTTTGAAATAATTTTTCTATGGTTTGGAAAGGATACGGTTTAATAAATATTAATTTTTGACCTTATATAAAATCTTATTTTATGTACATATATAGTTAAATTATTGAATTTAAGCTATGTATAAATTTGTTAAATCAACTAAATAAGTTGAATAATGGAGTTCTAATGATTTAAATCAATCTAGATTGGAAGGTAAATTAAAATTTAATTGGAATTGAGCGTATTTAAGAATTAAACTCTATAAGTGATGTAACTTATTTAAACTTGGAAATTTTAAAGGTATGATATTTATAACTGGATTTTATTCAAGATAAATTAAATGAATATTTCTAGTATAAATAAATTGAAGGAAATATTTAATTGTTAGAAATTTTGAGTTTTATTTTATGGATTTATTTTATGAATATTTTAAAACTAAATAATAGGACAATAAATTGTTGAATAGAATTTCCAACCTTAAGTTTTGAAATTGTCAAATACTCAAAGTTAGGAATATATTGAAATTGAAGTGGTTTATTTAACTGGAAGTGAATTTAAAATTTATGGATCTAGACTAAATTTTAAATGAATAAATTTGTAAAGCGGTGGAGATTTTTTACTTTATAAAGTAATTTTAAACTCAATTATTTTATTTTATATACCGTTTCAATATCCAAACCATTCAAGTTTTAGAAGTTATGGTTTTAAAGCTATGAATTTTGAAGTATTATGTTTTGAAAGTTATAATTCAAATGTTCAGTTTCCAGATATTAAAATTTTTAAAGCAGTATGATTTTGGAAAAGAAAATAATATTGAAATAAAATAATACTGTTGATTTGGGTTATACAAAAATTATATCAAAATGAATTGTTTGGAAATGGAAATGATATCGTATTTATGGGTTTTCAAATGGATAATTATATTCTGGTTTTAAAGTATATACTATTTTTAAGACCGCGGTGTTATAATAACGTTTGGTTGTTGAAGAGACCGGGATCGGAAGTTGTCATACTCTCTGCCAACTCCGAAAACCACTTTAACAACCGTGTACGCGGTGGAGATTCCAGAATGAAGTAGGTTGGTGGCGGCGTTTCCTATGAGGTAAATACGTGGACCCGACTCCCGTGAGTTGGCATAAGGTGGCTAAAAGAGGAGTTCTCGGGCCAATGAGGTCATTCCTCTGATCGAACGCACTCCTTCGTTATTATACTTTGACTTTTGGATTGATTCAGTAGCCACTTTTGATTTTTGATTTGGGGGTGTTGTTCGAGGTGGGCGGTAGCTGCGCGCTGCGCGTTTCCACCAGCCCGGATAGCAATTGGTATATCTACCCTGGCATTGCCTAGTTGTGCCGTGTCACCTACCTTATCGCGCCTTGTACGAGTTTGGATTTCTCCCATAGCCCGTGTGGTATCCTCTGGTGGCTTCCCGATCAGGAGGGACTATGATATTGGATGGACTACTGGGACTATTACGTGTTAAGGGCTATATGGGTAACCCCTTAATGCTAAGAAAAAAGTAAGTTTATTTTACAATTAAACACTATCATAATAGTGCAATATACTACATAGTAAATAGTTTAACGGATCCTTAGGAGATATAAATCCCGAGCATCTCTTGAGTTACTGCACTCATATTTATTTCTGTTGATTTAACTTACATAAGATCTTTTAGTTCTGACTCGAGTGTTTTGTTTTTCAATTCGCTCGGGTCAGTCCGAGATTTTTCAGGATTTGAAGTTTTAGCTCTGGAGGACGAAGACGAAGATTTGTATTACTATCTACTATATTATTCCACTACACTATTTAATTCCGCTACATTGATATTATTGGTATGTGAACTCTGATATTTATTGTATAAAGAAGAATCAAATGTTTTGTAAACAGTTTTATGAACTGTATATTTATTATTATATTTTATCATTCCGCTATGAGATTTTGTTTTGTTTTATTTCTTTCTCGTTTTTCTTATTTACCTCATAACAACCCGCCCTTCCATATGGTTTGAATTGGCGTGTGTGTCGATTTGAACCGTGTGAAAAGGCGGGACGTTACAGCTTTGACTCGTAAGAATGCCAAGTTTGTCTTGAGTGATCAGTGTAAGGCTGCATTCATTGAGTTAAAGAGCAAGCTAACTTCTGTACCAGTTCTTACTGTTACGAACGAAAGTGATGGATTTACAGTATATACCGATGCTAGTCATAAGGGTTTGGGTGCTGTTCTCATGCAGGATGTTAGGGTCATTGCCTCTGCCAACCGTCAGTTGAAAACCCACTAGGAAAATTATGTTGCTCATGATTTAGAGTTGCTTGTTGTTGTCTTTGCTTTGAAACTTTAGAGGCATCATCTTCTTGGAACCAAGTTTGAGCTTTTCATCGATCGTCGGTCTCTGAGATATATCTTTTCCCAGATGGATTTGAATCAGAGGCAAGTTCATTGGCTTGAGTTTCTGGCTTCTTACGACCTCGATATTAGCTATACTCCCGGTAAAGCTAATGTTGTGGCTGATGCTTTGAGTCGGAAGAAGTCTTTGTTGTGTCAGCTTATTGTTTCTTCTTCTCCTCATCTGGATCGTATTATGGCTAAGCAGGATGAGGATGGGATGCTTAGATTGATGAAGGAGAGTGTTCGTAGTAAAGTTGGTTGTAATAGTGGTAGTAGTGGAGCTCAGATTGATGATGAGGGAATTTGAGGATTATTGGCAGGATTTGTGTCCCGAATGTTGATGGTTTGAGGCAGGAGTTGCTCCAGGAGAATCACTGATCCAGGCTTTCTATTCATCCTGGTGTATTGAAGATGTATCAGGATATGAAGAAGCTTTATTGGTGGAAGGGGATGAAGAGGGATATCTCTATCTTTGTTAGTCGGTGTACGACTTGTCAGCAAGTCAAAGCCGATCACCAGAAGACCTCTGGTTTACTGTAGCCCCTTGAGATTCCCAATTGGAAGTGGGAACAGGTTTCTATGGATTTCATCGATGGTTTACCGAGGACTTGAAGGGATAATGAGAGTATCTGGGTTATTGTTGATAGACTGACCAAGTCTGCTCATTTCATTCCAGTCAAGTCTACTTGTTTTGCTTCTAGCGTATCTGAGATCTACATGAGAAAGATCGTTCGTCCCCATGGTGTTCCTCTCAGTATTGTTTGTGATCGTGACCCATCTTTACCAGTCAGTTCTGGAAGGCTTTTTAGGAATCTCTGGGTACTCGTCTGAATCAGAGCACTTCTTACCATCCACAGACCGACGGTCAAACGGAAAGGGGAAGAAGATTCTCGAGGATCTTCTTCGTGCGTGTGTGCTTGATTATGGAGGTTTTTGGGAAGATTATCTCCATCTTGCCGAATTTACCTACAATAATAGCTATCAGGTATAATCTTATCTTCTGTTTTTCAGTCTATTCTTGATCTTTTATCTATCTCATTCCATACTTGCATTCAGGCCAGTCTTAAAATGTCTCTGTTTGCTGCTCTATACAGGTGACCTTGTAGATCCCCATCTTGTTGGATTGAATCCGATAATCGTTTGGTTCTTAGTCCTGATGTGATTTTGGAAGCTTCTGAGAAAGTTGAGGAGATTAAGAAGAGGTTGAGAGTCACTCAGGGTAGGCAGAAGAAGTATGTTGATAGGCGTAGGCGGAATTTGGAATTTTCTGTTGGTGATCAGGTGTTCCTTAAGGTTTCTCCCTTGAGGAATGTCATTCGCTTTGGTCTTAGAGGGAAGCTTTCTCCTAGGTTCATTGGTCCTTTCCGCATTGTGGAAAGAGTTTGTTCTTTGGCTTATCATCTGGATTTGCCCGAGAAGCTTTCTGGAGTGCATGATGCATTCCATGTCTCGCATCTTTGTCGTCATCTTCATGATCCCTCTCTTATTGTTCAGCCTTCTGTTCTTGATAGTTTGGATATTGAGCCAAATCTGACTGTTGAGAGGAAGCCACTTCGTATTGTCGACAGAGGTACGAAGCACCTCAGAAGGAAATCTGTGAATCTGGTCAAAGTACAGTGGTGTATCGACGATCGAGATTGTACCTGGGAAATGGAGGAGAGCATTCGTGCTTCGAATCCGAAATTGTTCGTTTCAGGTATTATATTGTTTTACTATCTTGTTTCTCTCTATTTTTCCTTTCCGTTTTTTCGAGGACGAAAAGATTTGAGTGGGGGAGAGTGTAACAACCCTAGATTTTGAATATAATTTAAATTTTACTTTATTTCATTTTGAAATTTTTCGAATTTTTTTTATTTGTGAGATTTCATTCTAAATATTTTTAAAGTGATAATAGAATTTTTCCAAAATTTACTGCATTTATTTCCTATTTTTAAAGGCTATTTTCTATTTTTCTGCTATTTTCTTCATTTAAATTATATTTAATTAAATTTATTTATTTATTTTTATGAATGAATTTTTATTTTATATTATTATATTTATTTTTAAATATTTTCCAAGTCCATATAATTTTTCCAAAATTTATTCTGTTTATTTTCAAATTTTCTAGACTAATTTTCAATTTTTGTGCTATTTTCTTATTTTAACCATATATAATTAATAATTATTTATTTATATTTTATGTTTTTGTTATATTTTCGAAATTTAAACTGAAATTATAATTGTTTTCATTTATTTAAACTTATATAAAGAAAATAAAAGAAATTTGAAAGGGTTTGTGCCTTTTTATTTTTCCTATGGCTTTTTATATTCCACCTTTTCACATTTTAACCTAACTTTTCATTCAACTAGCCTTTACTCCTCATTTCTTTCAGCCGACCACCTTCTTTTCTCATTCACATAAATTTTTATTTCTCATTCCTGAGGAAACTTTCGTCCATGGCTTGTGAGAGAAAAATTTGGTAAATCTTCCTTTATTTATTTATTTATTTATTTTTTCCATTGTTTTAATTGTTTTTGCATTTGGTTCTTCCTCTATTTAGGTTCGGCTACCTCCTCTCCATGCCCTACCGCCTCCACCACCACCTGAGCACACCACCTCCTCTCTGGCCAAACCCCAAGCTGAGCCACCAAATTGATTGATCCACTACAAATTCCAACAAACTCCATCAACATGTTTTAGCCGAGCCTTCATTCACTTACATCACCTTCATCACCCCATAGCCGCCACCATCTCCACCACCACCACCACCTCTAGATCCACCTGGAACCTCTGCCATGTCACCCCCTAGACCCTACAGTGAAGGCCATGACCCTAGTGGCCTCGGCCGAGCCTAACTTTGGCTTGAATCCATGTAATGTTGCTTTTATGTTGATTGTTTAGTGTAGTTTTCATCTCCACACTTTTGCACCATGTTAACATATGTAGGCCGACCCTTAGGGAACCAAAACCTGATCCAAAAACCTTGCTTTAGCCTTGTACTACACCTATGGCCGAGCCTAATGTATGATGGAAGCAAGTGCAAAGCAATTCTACTTTGATTTGTGCAGTTGATTATAGCTCAGTTTATCGTATTTGCATTTGAAAGCTTATGTGTATTGTATTGTTTTTGTTTGACTTGTATTCAAGGTAATTGATACTTTAGATCTCTCACTAATCTTTGTGTCATGCTATCGCGCTTTTGTGGATCCCTTTTGTGTAATCGTTGTTGTGTCTCCAGCTCAAACAAGTGAGTTATTCTCACCTGACAACGTATACATATATAACTAGTAAATTGACCACTTGTGAATCTGTCAAATGCATTATCACGTTACACATGCTATGTTATGATTATATGATGTTCACCCATGCTTAAACACCTTTTACATAATATGTTACTGTTATATTATGTTGTTCTGTTATTTTTATCAGTTTATCACACTACATGTTCCCTTAAGATTAGAATCACTATGGGTTGAAATGACACATACCCGAACGGACTTTAAAATAAGGAAAAATCATTATGGGCTGAAATGATAGGCCTGAGCGATTTTCAAACTATTTCATTTACTTGGGACTGTGGGTTTGAAATGATAAAACCCGGTTTTCTTTGTAAATTACGGGTTGAAATGATATATTACCCGTATCACTTTGCCTAGCGTAGAAAATTATATACAGACCCGTAGTTAAAATATGTTTCTCTAAAAAATTTCAAATATTCTAGAAATGTAAATATTACAATATTTTGATTTAAACTTAATTAAAAATGATTTTTGTAAAATATTATTGATTTTCTGAATATTTATAAGTGAAATAAATTAATGAAAAAGTTAGAAAATTTGAATGTAAGTTGTTTTGGAAATTTTGATTTATTTATAATTGGAAATTAAATTAAATATGAAATTACAATAAATTTATGATAATTTGGATTAAAATGAATTTAAAATGATTTTATAATATATTAATGATTTTTGAATTAAGTTAAAATGTGAAATTAACGAATATTTAAGTTGAAATTTTGAAATATAACTAAAATTGGAAATTTGTGAATTTGGCTCAAAAGTGAATTTTAAGCTAAGTAAATAAAAAAATGAAATTAAGTTATATTTGTAATTAAAAACTTAAGTGTAAAGTTGGAATTTAATTTGATGAATTTAAAACTGGATATTGGAATTTAATAAGTGAATTATTATTAAATCTTGATTTTTGAATGGAAATTTAGCTTTATAAAATCTTGAATTTAAGAAAAATTAAATTATGGATATAAAAGTGAAATTATGTGATTTTATAAGTTAAAAGTGATTTAAAAAAATATAATTGATTGTGAAATTATATTGAATATTTGAAGTTAATTAACTGCATTTTTGAAATGCTATTAATTGTAATGTAAATGATAATACAGCCTTTGTAAATGTTGTAGTTGATAATAATGAACTAAAATGGCTAAATTGAATTAAAGGCTATTATAGCATTTTGTAAAGTGCTTGTAACGACCCATAAATTTTCGATGTTTAAAAATTTGTTTATTTATTAATATTTTATAAGTTAATATTGAAAGAAATAAAAATTTGTAATTTAATAATGGAATAATAACTAAATTAAAATGAAACAATGTTAATACAAGTTAATTGTCAACAATCTTAATGAAACTCCAATTCATTGTATCTAAACATGCCACGCTTGGTTATAAAATTTAATACAAGTAACAAATGTAAACATTTAATTATTGTATAAAATAGATAGTAAATGGTAATTGAATAAGATCAGTATTGTGTAAGGAATTATAATATGGGTTGTATTAATGTGTGCGCTGATTATAGTGGGATGTAAAAGGTAATAAAATAATGTGTAATGGATGGAAATGGAATAAATGTATTTTATTGAGAGTTGTTGTAATAATTGGTTGTAAAGAATAAATTTACAAATGTTATAAAATGTGTAATGGTGACAACTATTGTTCGTTACCAATGTATTTAATCAATAGCAATTAATTGTAATTTAACATTACCTTATGTAAGTTAAGATAATAACTGGAAATTTTGAATGTAAAATCAATAGAAATGTTAATTATATGCATAAGATGGCAATTGATTTAATAAAATTTTGAAACCAAGATAAATAAATGAATTGGGATATTAAATGTGTATAAGTGACTAAATTTTAGCATAATGGAAATAAATTAGTTAACACAAATAAAAGATGAAACTAGAATTATATAGTTGATTGGAATATTTGTTGTAATTAATGAACTTTTAAAATGTAATTAAAAGTTAAGGGTAACAACGGTTATAAGTTACCTATTTATTTAGTTCATAAAATTTAGTTTGAAATCAGTTGCAGTTAATTTACTTAATTAGTGCAATTTGATGTAGATTAATTTGGTAATCAGAGAATGTTAATTCAATAGGATGTAACCAATGAAAAATATAATCTAATACTACGTTAAGGTTAACAAAGATAATTATTAATATATCGAATGAAATGCAAATCAATGGAAATAATGTATATTTTACACTTAGCTACAAATGGAATATATGAAAACAAATGTAAGCATTGAATTAATTCAATGAATTTAAATTATAATAAATGGTCACTGAATATAATCAATGTTCGGTAAGTAATTATAATACTGGTTTGAAGGAGATAAATTTAAAGGTAATGAATGGAAAGATAACAAGGTAACTAAGTTTATAGAATAGTAATGAACTTAATAAAAGTCTTGGATTGAAACAAATCAATCCATTGAAATCCGAATTATAATAAGTGTAATTTTTGTAGCAATTAAAATTAAAGGTTATGCAATTTGAAATAAAGATAATATGAGAAAATTTATGTAATAGTTTTAAATCCAATATTTCAGCCAACTATTTAACAATAATGAATGGAATAATTATTGATTGATTTAATTAAATAGAATTTTGGAAATTTAATTTATAATTGTTGAATTTATAGAAACTGAGGAATTAATAAATTTTAAATCGACAGTCAAATTTGGTAAATTAGTATAAATGTTTAAGAAATTAAAAATGACAAGAATTTTCGATTTTAGGATTAAAATTGAAAGTTGATTTAATTAATTAATTTTTAATTTATTTAATTAATTGGAAAAATAGCCATTTTGGCCACTTACTCGGATTTCGACGAACCCAGTTTCATCAGATCCGTAATGGTGAATTATTGTAGGATTTCAAGTTTCGTATTGATCGGACTTGTCATTTGATCGTATGTGCTTGAAACACCTTGAAATAAATTAAATTGAAATCAATTTGAAAACATTGATTTTAGCATAACTTCTTCATACGATGCAATTTGAACCTGAAACCTTTTCCGTTGCGTTTAAAATATTTTAAAACATCTATTTTGATATATGGGTTGACCAAATTTCGTTTCAGAGTCAGAACAGGCTTTGTGGGCCACTTTGTCGTTAGCGCATATATCTAATAGATCCGACCCATTATATTTAGCAGCCTCTATTCCTAATTTCTATACGTACAGAAACTTCTATGCTACTCTTCCTCAATGGCGGTAAACCCTAATTTATCCAATTTAAATTCTAATTCAAAAATCAACTTCAAAAATCCAAACTCCTTAGGAAAATTCAGAAAAAATATATGGTGAAGCTCTCGAAGTGCGTAATCATCTGGTGTGATTCGTTTTTCGATCTGGACTTTTGGGTAGCCTAAATTCGATGATTTAGCCTCGGCCGTTAGTTGATGGTTATTCAATTTGACGGTAGATCGTCGATCTTACGATGATCAGGCAACGTAGCATCGAAGAGGTCGTCGAAGGGAGGACATCTGTATGGTTCGTTCATGCTATTGATGCTTGGTTTCGCCGTAATCGACAGAAATAGGAGGCAACGACGGCAATGCATTGGAGCATCGTGGTGGGCCGCGCTCGGCATATGGGGGCGGCGGTGGTAGGGTATGATGGCGGTGGTGCTTGATCTTGTCGAAGACGGCCGTGGATGGAATAAAATTCGAGCAAGGGTGGCGGCTAAGGTTACTGTCACGATCGACTTCCCGAAGCTCGTTTAGGAGATGGTATTGGTGACGTGTAATTGTTTTGTTATCTATTTTATTTTTAATATTCAAAGGTTCAAACTTTAATAACTTTTACGTACGATATCCATTTTATGCGCGGTTTCTTTTATTAGGATCGTATCTGGATTCCGGATATTTTGACGCATGTTTGGATGGATTCCGAGGCTGTTAAATTTTTTTTTGTTTAAATTTAATTTAAATTCAATTTAAATTCAAAAGGTGAGTGTTTTAACCCACTCACAATTTCTAAAATTTCTTATGTTTGTTATATTGATTTGTGATGTGTTTAGAAATTTATTTATGACTGTTTGGCATGTTTTCATCATCATCCCAGTTAAATTTAATTTATTTAATTAAATTGTTATTTAATTATGCATTGCATATAAACTGCCAATTAAATTGTTATTTAATCTAGTATTGCATATAAACTGCCAGTTAGATAGATTGTTTAATTTATTATCGAAATAAACTATCAGTAATTATATGTTATTGATTATATGCTCTATATTGATGTTATTGTTTAAATTGGATGATGATTGTAATAAATAGTTGATGATTGATACTGGGTGAATGGATGTTGTATTTTATATTTGTTATAAACTGCAAGTCATTATGCATTTTCATTTCATTCGGGATTGCGGTTTGAAATGATATATAACCGTAAAATTTTATTTTTAAATTAGGATAGAAAATTTTATACAGACGCCATCGGTCTATATATATAAATATTTTGAATGGTTTCTATGGTTTGGATAGGTACGGTTAAATAAATATTAATTTTTGATATTATATAAATATGTATTTATATATACATATATAGTTAAATTATTGAATTTAAGCTATATATAAATTTGTTAAATAAAATAAATAAGTTGAATAATGGAGTTTGATTATTTTATATTATATGGTTACGTATAAGATATTAAATATATATAGAGTTTTAATGATTTAAATCAATTAAAATTGGAAGGTAAATTTGAAATTTATTTGGAATTGAGCTTATTTAAGAATTAAACTCTATAAGTTGATGTTGAACTTATTAAAGGGTATGATATTTATAACCGAATTTTTATTCAAGATGAATTAAATGAATATTTCTAGTATAAATAAACCGAAGGAAATATTTAGTTATAGGTAATTTGAGTTTTATTTAAATGATTATGGATTTATTATGCAAATATTTCAAACAAAATAATAGGACATCGAATTGTTGAATAGAAATTTCCAACCTTAGTTTCTAATTGTTTAATACTCAAAGTTTGAAATATATTGAAACTGAGGTGGTTTATTGAAAACTGAAAGAGAATTTAAATTTTATGGATTTAGACTTAATTTAAAGAGAATAAAATTCTAAAGTCGTGGAAATTATTTACTTTGTGAAGTAATTTTAAATTCAAACCATTTAATTTTATATACTGTTTGAATATCCAAACCATTTAAGTTTTGGAAGTTATGGTTTTAAAGCTATGGATTTCGAAGTATTATGTTTTGAAGAGTTATAATTCAAATGTATGGCTTCGAGATATTATAAATTTTCAAGTGATATGGTTTTAGAAAAAGGACATATTCGAAATGATATCATATTGATTTGGTTTTAAAAGAGGAAAATGATATCGTATTTATATGGTTTTGAAAAGGGATATTATATTCTGGTTTTAAAGTATAAACTATTTTGAAAAGACCGCGGTGTTATAATAACGATGGGTTGTTGAAGAGACCGGGATCAGAAGTTGTCATACTCTCTGCCAACTCCGAAAAACCACTTTAACAACCGTGTACGCGGTGGAGATTCCAGAATGAAGTGGAATGGTGGCGGCGTTTCCTTTAAGGTAAATACGTGGACCCAACTCCCGTGAGTTGGCATAAGGTGGCTAAAACAGGAGCGATCGACGGGTCAATTGAGGTAGCACCTTTGATCAAACACAGCCCTTCGATATTATACTTTGACTTTTGGATTTGATTCGGTGGCCACTTTTGATTTTTGATATTTGGGGGTTTTGTTCGAGGTGGGCGGTAGTAGCTGCTACGCGTTACCACCAACCCGAAAGCGTAATTGGTATATCTACCTTGGCATTGCCTAGTTGTGCCGTGTCACCTACTATACCGAGCCTTACTATGAGTTTCTATTTGTGTCGTACCCATGGAGTATCTTCTCGTAATCTCCCGATCAGGAGATATGCAGGCACTGTATAGACTATTGGCATTATTTGTGTTAAGGGCTATATGGGTAACCCCTTAACGCTATTTAAAAGTAAGTTTATTTTACTATTAGACATTATTATAATAGCAAAATATTACGACATAGTAAATAGTTTAACGAATCCTTAGGAGATGTGAATCCGAGCATCTCTTAAGTTACTGCACTCATATTTATTTCAGTTGATTTAATTACATAAGATATTTTAGTTCTGACTCGAGTGTTTTGTATTTTCAATTCGCTTGGGTCAGTCTGAGCATTTCAGGAATCGAAGACTATATTTCTGGGCGACGAAGACGAAAATTTCTTTTTTATTATTATTATATATATTATATTTTTTCACTACACTATTCTGCTGCATTGATTAGTATTCATTGGTATGTGCAACTCTGATATGTATTGTATAAGTAAAATTAAATATTTTGTAAACAACTTCATGAACTGAATATTTGATTATTATATTTTATCCTTCCGCTGTGAGATTCTGTTTTGTTTTTATTTCTTTCTTGTTTTTCTTATTTACCCCATAAAAATCCGCCCTTCCGTATGGTTTGAATCGGCATGTGTGTCGACTTAAAGCGTGCGGAAAGGCGGGATGTTACATCTAGTATCAGAGCTATGGTTTAGCGATAAATCTTAGCTTTGTGGTGTAACGATTACCGATTTTTGACTTTCGAAAATCGACATTAATACGTCCACTGTTTCAACTGCCAAACAATCGAATGCCGAAAAACTGAACCGTTAGGGTTAAAGATGATAGAAGAAGAAAGAAAGAAGAAGAAAACAGAAACAATAACAGAGTCTCACAATCGCAGTGGAACAACATATAATAGATAAATGAATAATCTTTAAATGAACTGTATCAATTTATTACATTACATCACATCACATTATATTATCAGAGTTTACAACAACAAACAGCGGAAAAAAATACTATATACTAGTTGATACGCCATGCCATCCAGCTCGTCTCTTTAGATCCACAGCATCTCCTGAATTCCAGAATGACCTGATAACCTGAATCTAGATTGTCCGTGTGGAAATTGGTGGGCACCCAGAGTTTAGGAAGGAAACAATAAACTCCAGGTCAGTCATGTGACTGGTGTGAGAACTTAAAACAGTTATATCTTTAAAACAAACAAAGAAATATTTTTAAAATAGATCCATAATACTTTTAGAAAATGTAACTACCATAAGGCCTCCCGCACACACACACAATGCAAACGCAGAATCGGAGGAGATTTCTCCTTATGATAGTCAAAGATGCTTGATATGCAAATTTCTTTGAAATATTACTATAAGTGCAAAGAGTAGAAAACCTTTCGAAAGTATAATATAAATCTTAGCCAACATACGACCAGTATCGTATGCCTACTATAGTTACCATCTAAACAGTGGGGCGCCACCATAAGTAAATGGCAGGTTATACAATTAAAACCGTACAAGGCTCGTATTGTTTTGATTGGATTTCCAACACATGGTCGGGAAAAGGAACTTCCCAAGTAAAATGGAACGCCTCTGGGGGGACGTCCCTGGATCCTAACTGGATCTCTGCTAGACAAGGCCGGGTTACCTTTGTAATAGGTAACAACTGACACGAGCATGCCATCCCCCGGTTGTAAACAACCTTTATCCGAGGATCCTCTCAACTAACAACCACAAAATAATAAGTTTACAGCAACCACAAAGTAAGTATCTAGGCTCCATACCATGATACCACTTATAATCCAGAAGGAAATGACATACCCTCAGAGGGCGCTACCCTCAAATAACCTTGCTGCTACGATTTGTGAGGTTCGTCGAAGTCTCGTCCATAAAGCTACGCTTTTCAAAAAAGACACGCTTTGATCAACAAATGATCAGCAGCACTCAGCATGCCACATTACCAAATTGGGAGTATATCACTGATAACCATCAACTACATAACCTCTGAGCTCGTACGTCTCAGAGAAGGGTGTTAAGCTAGGAGAATAAATTCTCCACCACCAACAGAGATGTATTTGAAAGAAATCTGCTTTATATCTCAAATGTAATGTCAGACATACAATCCATACAAGTCTGTTCTAGGTTCAAACAGAACCGAAGGCACTTCCAAAGAAGCCCTTGCAATCCGGGTATTCACAATCCCAATCGAACTTCCCATCACAAAGGAAATCTCCATACCATAGCTATCGGTGCAGAGAAAATCGATAGGTCATCCTATCATTCTCGCGAATACCCGATCTTCACCACCGGTCTTCAAATGCTATCCATTACAACGTATCACTATTCGGAATGGGATTCATGACCCAAAGGTCCTCTCCCAGCTAAACCGAAAAACGAGCGCTTATTTATAAAAATAAGTGTTCATTTAGATTCAAGCAAATCACAACAAATACCCATATACATGTAAATATTGATAGTCGGTTATTTAACTATCAATAGATATGCACAACATCACCAGATTCCAAATAATTTTCCAAATTATTTATTTTCCAAAAATATCCGTACAAGATATATTTTCCACACTTCAAAATAAATTAATGTTTATTTTCAAACAAATTTCCCTTTCCTTTATAACTTCCATGGTGAATTTAAATTTCCAAATATCCATTGATATATGATTTTCAAATCGATTTCAAATATTCACTTTCAATTTATCTTTAAAAGATAAAATCTCAAAACATTTCACTTCATACTGGAAAACATTTCCATACTTATTTAATAATAAGTAATTCACATATCTATTTATTTTCAACATTTGGAAAATATTCAATATACTTAAATCACAATTAAGTATATATTTTATTCTTTAAGGAAAACATTCTCTTAAACACATTCATTTGAGTCAAAATGAATATTGCGTAAAACATCGTTACGACAACCCAAAATCACTAGTATAGGGATTCAAAATTTAGATAGATATATAAATCCCGATACTATATAAACATTTCCTTTCGAAATCATTTACCATAACAATAGTGTTATAGTCCACCATTTCCTTATTTCTCGAAAACGTCTATTTCAGCAATGAATGTTGAAATTTATGGTTTCGATACTTAATACATTTTTAAACATCTTTAAAACTCCTTTTAATTCTATTTAAAATATCACTTCCCCAAAACATCTCTTTAATATATTATTCATTGTCCAAAATCGTGAATATACTTTGTTAACCAATTCAACATTCCTACACATTTTATTTTAAAGGATTATCCACTGTCCAAAATCGTGGATAATATCTCCTTTAATAAGGCATAATAATTAAATTATCAAAATAAGTCGATTTCGGATTTATAAACCAATGTTCATAAATTCACATTTATATATATTTTATAAAGCTTCAACTTATAAAACCCCTTAATTAACAAATTCTATTTATATCTCATTTAAACGCCAAAATCCAATTTATAAGTTAATTACTTATAAATCTTTTATTTTACAAATTCTATTCATTTTATAACTTCACAATTTATAAATCTATAAATTTCATTCACTTATGAAATCCATTTATACTTCACTTTAACACTTATAAAAACTCGTTTTATAATTCCAATATTTTTATTTATAAATAGTAATTTTATAAATCTTTTATATAAACCATTTAAAATAATACAAAAATCCCAATTTAAACCATTTTACAAATTAATAAACTACTTATTTTAAAAAATCACATTTCGGTTATATTTCAAAAAATCATAATTTCTATAACATAAAAATTTATAATGTTTATTTTTTAAAATGAATCAATTCCAAAATTCAATAAATTGTATACTTTCAAAAATCACTTGAAAATCCTTTTAAATTCGAAATTGTTACTTTAACATTTTTAAAACTCCAAAAATAGGCCCAATGCTGCAACAACACCAATAAATCAACCACGGCATCCAAACATCATACATCAATATGATAACAGAATATATCGCAAATATCTGTAAATAAATCAATACTGTTGAGAAATCCAGTTGGATCCCTCCAACCCGTTTCCCTGCATCCACAGATGTTAGCACAATGCCAATCCCGTTCAAGGTGGAGTATCGCGGTATATGGGATTTATATAAAATATTATCTGCTATGATGCGGCGCAATAGGGTCTCATCCGCTATATAATGCCTGAGATCAACTCCAAGTACATATATAATACCAATTCCACTTCAAGGCAGAATATCACGGTGTATGTGTTTAATAAATAACATCTACTTAATATACGGCATATAGGGTCTATTTAAATACAATAGATAATAATTTATCATCCAATCACATAATCAAGCAATTTTAAATCTAACTATTTAAAATTTAAATTGAAACAAATTCGATTGAGTGAGAAGTTCTCACCTTGCTTCAAATACAGTTGTAGTGCTTTATTTCGAATAAAATTAAACGCGCATTTAATTTTACCCAAAATTCACACTATCTCCAATCAATTCCAATCCAGCTCCATCATGTAGTATTCGTCAATACGAACCCGATGCAACTCGTTTCGTGCGAAACGAACCTCGTATGAAAAAGTTATGCTATTTTAAAGTTTGAACGAATAAATAAATAATAACTTTACTATTTTCTTTTTCTTTTTAAACCTTCAAATCTCGGCCGTTTATTTCACCTTCAATAGATCTGGGCCGTCGAACGCTCCTTCTTCCCCTTTACGTTTTCAAGCCGATCACAGAACCCAACATCGCCTATCCAAACCTCGATGCCGCTCCTCCATACGACCATTAGCCGACGATCTAACAATGCCATCTCGAAGCCCATCGCAAGTGCCTCCATCGCCCAAAGGTCGGCCACGCTCGGTTGCTACATCACGTCGAAAAACGCGAATGACTGACGCCTCTTTTAATGTCGATTGATGTTGATCCGTTGCTCCATTTTCGATCACAGCCGTTAGATATGTGGTTCTCGTTGTTGTCTACAATATTATAGTGGAGAGTTTCTCGTAATTGTTAACGAATTTGAAGAAATCGAGAGGAGAAGAAATGAAAATTTCAGCCATTGATAATATAGAGGCGGCAGCTGTAACCCTAGCCAGGATTTTGATGCAAATGAGAAAATAGTGGGCCTTTTATAGAAAATATTCGCGCACTATTCACCTGAAATTTTTCCGAACTCCAAACGAAGCATGCCACCTGACGTTTACAATATTTTAACCCCATTCCGAATGCAATGAAATATATATCTGGAGCCAATTCGGTCGTATCTGGAAGATAGGTTTTCAAATCGACTATTTAAATTCAAAAATTCACTCAAACAGATTTCAGTGCGTTTTAGCTTGCCCCGGACAAACCGTAAATATTGACACGAAATTTGAAATCATAAAATAATATAACATTACGGATCCGATGAAACTGGTTTCGTCGAAATCCGTGACTGTTTGAAAAATGGCTATTCTACTCGTCAATTAAATATCAAAATATTCAATTTCTGCAAATTAACTTTCAATTCAATTTTAAAAGTTCTATAACATCATTCTAACTCCAATATGCTTTAATATAACTCTACAAATCAAATTTAATCACATTAAACCCAATTTCCAATTATTTCTGTAATTTCAAATATCAAATCATCGATTTAATTATCCAATTAAATCTAAATATTCGAAATAAAATTTATTCGACTTACCAATTTTACTTACATCAATTAAATATACAAATTTCAAATGACAGAAATTCTGGGTCGTTACAAACTTCCCCCTTAAAATAATTTCGTCCTCGAAATTGCCAAGTAAGAAAAAGTTACAGAATCCATTAAATTTTTTTTCTTCAAAAACAAACTGTTCCAACTTGATTTCAGATTCATTTTAATTCCTTAACTTTTCCAAAATCCGATGGTTACACTTTTCTAGTTCAATTCCTACATTTTGATTTCAATTTAGAAATTGAGTTTTCGTTTTTGAAAATTTTCCAAAACTTTTCAAAAATTTTCTAACTTTCAAAATTTACAGAAAATTTTCGCAGAGTCTCCATTGTACAGAGGAGCTTTTGTAATATCACAATAGATATAAATATATACATCGACCCACACGGTTGGAAAATAAAAAAATAGTTTATATTTCCTATTTTTTTATTGTGTAGGCGTACCTTTTTAGCATTTTTAAGCAAAGCAGTTATTTATTAGCATTTTAGCGTAACCAAATCCAGCCAACTATAGCCCCGGTTCTTGTACTTACTCAATTTAAACATGTAAGTGACATATATACAAAAATTCATTTACATTTCACTAATTTTCAATAGAAAACACATAGTTTTCATAAGCAACGCAATCAAAATAATTCCCATAAGTTAAAATTTGTATCGAAACCTTATAAATTGCTTACAACCAATTCACATTAGTTCACTTTCAATTCAAATTCAATTACATAGCTTTCAATTTATCAATTCAATTTCATTAACACTTAATGAATTATATACAATCAACTAACAATCATATAACAACCAAATCATAACCAACATAACCAAATTATTAAATTTATATTCAATTTGGTTTAACACTTTTAATTTCCAATTGGTTTAATATCTAATTGACTTCTCTTCAATTATTAAAAAAAATTCAACTTCATTAGCTTCTAATGAATTAACACTTACATTCATTATTCTATATCAATTCTGCGACGACCCGACTTCCTATCTCCAGGAATCGCGTTGCCGATGAAGAAAGAAAGGGATAGAAGAAGAAAAGAAAGAGAAAGAAGAACACAACAACAACAGATAACTCACATCGGAACGAATAAATATAATATATCACATAGAATATTACATAGTATCAGAGTACATCAGAGTTTCACATCTTATACAACACATATTAGACAGTTATATACATCTGTCTAATTCATACAACTCAAGTATACAAGACACAGATACAACATACACAGCGGAAACAATATATATATCTACACGTCGAAGCCTCCTGCTCCATATCTCCTCCAGAATTCGTCAAGCTAACCTGATTCACTTGACTACTCATACATAATATGAGTACCCAAGAGTTTAATAAAACAGAAAATAAACACTCGGGTCAGACAGGGGTCTGGTGTGAGTAAACGGGTTAAAATTGCTTAACTTTAGAAAACCTTTGAAAAGAAAAGGTATCACGTAAGACTTCCCACACATAAACATGGAAAAGTTTTTACCTTACGCTAACCAAAACATTTGATAGGAAATCCAGTGATATTATAATAGTGTCTAGGGTTTTCAAGATAAAATACAGAAATAGCTGGAATGCTTACATCTCACGTTCCAACATAGTTGGGCACAAACAAAACCGTACAAGCACTTATTGGATTTTGGATTCCATACAATGGCAGGGCTACTGGGGTACCGCCCGTCACAGTACGTGGCCTAGATCAACGTACCGAGGAGCCACCCTAACTCCCCTGCAACACAAGGCCGGAACCATTCCTTACTGAATAGTTCCAAATGAGACCACCCCGTGGTTGGCGCGACCAACCACCCACACAGCCGAATAAATAAGGGACTCTAGACAGGGATGAATCTCACTCTCAAGTGGGGGCTACCCACGAAGCCTTGGCGCACCTCCCCTGTTTTAGCCATTCCCGGTTGATGAGGCTTGAGGCTGCGATTACCTTAATAGAACATATCACTTAGAATGCTCATCGCCCGCCTGACGATGTGTTGAAAGCATTCGATCCATACAAGTTCGTTCCGGGTTCGAACGAAACCGAAGGCACTATCTCGTTGCACTCATTATTGGAATCACCCTCAGAGTCAACGACCATAGCCCTTGCACTCTGATTCACCATCTCGAATCTATAAGCACTATTCCGTCAAACTCATTACGGAATCACCCACAGAGTTATACTGACGTATAGCCCTTACACCTCGAGTCTTCACTCGCTCCACTTGGATTAACGACCTAACGTTTAATTGGAATCGATGTGGTTTTCGGAATTCCAAACATGGAAACCCGATCCCGGTCTCACCGAAACCAAACGCCATTTTAATGTCCAAGTTGTACTTAAGGGATTTAACAGTTTAAACTTATATTCAGGATGATATAATAAACAGATAGATGAATAACATTATCACAACAGATAATCATATCAAACATTCAGCTCATAAACAGTATATCGCATAACAGATATATCCAAATCATCCAATATCATTCAATCACTCAATATCAATCAACATTCAATATCAACCAATCATCCAATATCAATCATTCATACAGAATTGATTAACTCTAAATCAATTTAATTAACCTATAATTAAATTAATTACTATCCTTTAATCACTTGGATTATCCTAATCATACTTCATTGATTTATTACAAATCAAATTCAATTAATCATTTCTTAATTATCTTCTTTAATTAATCTTCCCTGATTAATCATCTTTAATTACATTCAAGTAATTATCCTAAACCATATTCAGTAATTAACCCTTTAATTACTATCATTAATTATAATAATTAATGATCCTTTATTAATTAATTAACTATAATTAATTACAATTAAACTTTAATTAATTACAATTAATTATACATACTTAAATTAATTACTTTTATTAATCAACCTTGATTAATTTCATTAATTTAATAATCCTTATTAATTAATTAACCTTTTATTTAATTAAATAATTAACTTATAATTAATCATCTCATTAATCTTTAAACAGTAATTAACAATTTGTAATTACTTAAATTAATTAATTAACTTCTAAATTAATTAACTCTAAATCAATTATATTAATCCTTAATTGATTAATCCATTTAATTAATCTTTAATTACTTCATTAAGTAATTATTATTCAATTTAATTAACAATTAATCCTTAATTAATTACTTAATTAATTAATTACATTTTAATTAATTACCTTTAGTAATTAATCTTAAATTAATCTTATTCATTAATTAATTACATTAATTAATTAACTAAAATAAATTAAGTAATTAACTCTTAATCTTTCATAAGTAATTTCTTTAATTACTTTCATTAATAACCCTTAATTAATTTCTTAATTAATTACTTATCAAATAATTAATTCCATCATTAATTAATTCTTAATTCTTTAATTAATTAATTACTTCATAATTAATTAACTTTAAAACAATTATATTAATTAATTCCTTAATTAATTACAACAAGTGATTACCCATTAATCACTTCAACTAAATTACTTCCATAAGTAATTATCATTTCTTAATTTCATTCAATTATTAACCATTAATTACTTATTAAGTAATTATACTTAATTAATTCTTAATTAAGTGATTATTTAAAATTAAATAAATAATTAATCAATTATTTAAAATTAATTAAACAATTAATTAACTTATAATAATTTCCAAATCCTAATTTGATTAAGAGAACATAAATCTTAATTAAACTTTACTTATTAACCATCAAATTAAATATTCAAATCAAAGATAAATTAACCTTATTTATCTTGTAATGAATTAAATCAAATTTTAACATCTTAAACAAATTATCCTATTTGGTTTTCAAAATTATAATGATGATCTTATTTAAAAATAGGAAATTTAGAAAACAAATTCCTAAATTTCAATGCTTTAAAACATTTAAATTATTCTTATTTATTTCCAATATAAATTTTGAAATCTTAAGTTTGAATCATTACTTAACATTTTAAACTTAACTTGATTAAATATTTAAATTCAAAATATCCTTTTAAATTGAACTCCAAATGTAATTAACTTACTTTCAAATAAAATCACTTTAAACAAATTTAAAGTAAAATAAAATAAATACAATTTCAACTTAACTTTAAAAGTTTGATTAACATTTAATTTTAAACAACAAGTTTACACTTTACATTTTAAACTCTTTTTATAAAACTTGTTTATAGTTAAATATCTGATTTCATCGAAATCAGGTTTCAGGTTGAAAACAAACATTACCCTTGGGCCAGACCCGAGTAAACTTCCTTAATAACTCGAGTCAAACCCGCAGCATACAACCCCTTCCCAAACAAACCACAGAACGATACACGTTCATCCTTACTTCGAGTCGCCCCCAGGTCATACGCGAGTTCCCACCCGAGAAAACTCCATCTTCCCCCAAACCAACTTCCCCAGATCAATGTCGTGCACACCCACGTTCATGTGCACCTAGCACATCACCTCTGACCATGCTACGTCGCCGCAACAATTGCCGCCGATCATATAACCGCACGTGAGCACGAAACCAAACTCAGATCTTTCAATCCTCTCACGAATCGAATTTCGACCCCACTGCTCGAAACACTGAAACAACCTCGGCCTCAAAACCCAACCACCATTGACGAACTCACGACCGGAAACTCCGGTAATCCTTCCAAAGCACCACGGTAACCCCCTGCTACCATCCACCTCATTGCGATCAAACCCGATTCACAATTCTCGATACAATTGCCACGACAACCCAGGGCAGCAAACCACACTACTAAACCCTAGTTTGATTCAAATCGAACAAATCACTTATTTAAAAAATTTAATTGTATTTTTCCCCGAATCCCTAACATTCAAGCAAGCTACAGCCCAAATTTCAACGCAAATTATTGCGTAAATCATCTGCAATACACAAAAGTTCCCAAAATGTTCAAACTCGAATTTCTCTATGAATACTCAACTAAAAATTACAAATAACGTATCAAAATTCATGATTTTCTATCTTGATTACATGCATGTTATTCAATTTAAATTTAAAGATAGTTGATTTTTAACAAAAATCCTAGTTTAACAGTAAATTCCCTCTTTTATAATTATTTGTTGCTTTTAAAAATTTGAAACTATTTTTAAAATTACTACCAAACATTATCATACAGTTTTTATTCACATATCACGTTCAAATAAGGTATAGATTGGAAGATTTTACATTTTCCTTTAAGAAGAACAACCTCTGTAAAATACAGAGATGAATATACAGGTTCATCTATACTTAAGCATCCCATACCATCAATCATTCATGTACAACAGTTCTAATGCAAACATGTATTCTATATCATAGCAAATTCTACACATGCAACATCAAATTCAACTTCAGATTTGTTAAAAACTGTTTTTAAAAGAATTTACTCACCTGATTCAAGAATGCAGAGCAGAGAACAGAACTAGCTTTATTTCTTTAATTCATAAATGCATTTGTTGAAGAAAATCCTTTGCATGCTGTTGTTTTAACTTGTTGTGCTAATCTTCAATTTGAATGCAGGTTGCAGATTTGAAATTGCAGTTGAACTGCAGATTTTTATAAGCTTCCAGCTTGATTTTCATTTGCTTCTTTTTGACATGCAGGTTGAATTGATATGAAGTTGTAGTTGAATTTTATTCGCATTTGCAGGTTTAACTTGATGAATTGCAGGTTGAACATCATTTTGAAATACAGGCTTCCACTTGCATGCTGAAGTTTTTTTATTTCCAGGTTTGGATTTTATTTTAAGATTTTTGAAGTAGCCATTATTTTTAGTTAAGAAGTGTAAACAAGGGAATGAAAGTGTTTTTGAGAAAATTAGTTTTCTTCTTTTATTATTTAATAAAAATATATTGCCACTTGTTCCTTATTTGAACAAATGTCATTAAATTTATTTGACTGCCTTACATGTGTTATAAGTGGTGTTAATATGTTACATTTGTATTAAGTGTTTTAATAAATTTTTATTTAGTTTAAATGTAAATATAACTTACTTTCTTATTTAAGTTTCTTAGTAAATAAATTCTTATATATGTATTTAAAACCTAAAACATTATACATATTCATTTATAACCAATTTAATTTGAACATTTTAAGAAAATAAAAATAAAACATTGATTAATTCCTTTATAAACTACCATATTTTAAATAAACAACTATCATATATTTTGAAAACAAATGAATTAATCTTTAAGTTAACTTATGAAAATATATTAAGTTTTAAAACAAAGCTCCAGTTACAATATTCATTAAATTGTCAATAGATTAAATTTAAATTCGAAAACAATCCAAATTATAACATATACATACATATATATTACAATTTGAAAATTCATTCATTTATTTTAAAACAAAGATATCCTATTCACAATATATATCAAACATATATATTATAGACAGAATAAAATTTCATTAGCTTTGGAAAAACAATTCTTATCAATTTTATTGCCAGATTATAAATTCATTATCCTTTAAAAAAATTAAATTACCAATTTTAAATTAAAATTACAAAGAAAATTATCAATCCAATTAAATTATTAACACAGATTATTAAATTGTTATTGCCCAAAATTCCGGGTCGTTACAATCCTTCCCCCTTAAAAGAATTTCGTCCCCGAAATTTAAAACAAAGGTAATTTAATAACCCTTAAAAGATTTTAATTTCAAACAGCAAAGCATTCCTAACAACCAATTACTAACAACCATAGCAATCAATCAAACAAACAAACCTAACTAATTATCCTGACACAAATCAGAATAAATATTCTAACACTACATCGAGTTTCCCAAGTATAAATCATCGGGTGACTCGCTCTACAGAAGCTAAACTAACAAACTACATCACCAATATCCAGAGCTCCTCTCTTCTCTAGATCCATCAATCTGAATAGAACATCAGACTATTCTCAAATCCAGCTTAACATCCTACTCCAACTGAACTACAGATTCAACAACCAATGATGAATCATACACGTATTCCCTCAGAGATATGTGTTACAAAATGAATTCCAGATATCCAAACTGGCAATTCAATCTAACCCAATCAAAACACAGATAAGAAATCTTCAAATGCCATAACACTAACCAACTAATCTTATTCCATATCTGTTCTCTTAACCAGAGAAAATTTAACAACTCTGAAGTCTCTAACTTCAAATACCAAACTCCTTATCTCATATCTGTATAACTTAACAGATAATCCTGGACTGCCAAACTTTTCCTGATCAGCTCAATCAATGCTGATACTTCCAGAAACAACTAGACCAAAACAAACCAGCTTCTGGATCCTATCCAACAGAAAAGCTTTCCAAAACCCGTCGAAATCCAGAACATAAGCTCTATTCCTCAAACAATAGCAAACTGAACTTACTTCCTTCCTTACACAGCTGCTACCTCGCTTCCGCTGCACAACTCTGATTCTGAAATAAATGAGAATACTATTGATGAACACGAATACAAACTTATCCAATATATCCGGGAAACTTTGTCCACCAAATCCATAAAAATCTGAGTGACACATCCGACTCAGTCACACAACCTTATACCAGAATCCAATTCAAAACTGGATCTGACCAATCCAAATTCCAAAAATTTTCCGAGCTGCTACACCAACTCTTTACTTCTCCAAGAACCATCTTACAACCAGGCAAACTACCCAAAATTGCTTCTGGAACCAAATCAATATGGAACTCAACTCCCGATGCAGTCAAACTCCTGATAACATTAGTAGCTCCTACTTCCATATGAGAATCCTCCGTCTCAAACAAAGATAATCCAAGAAAAATTCCCAAATTAATCGCAAGTCACTTTTTGCGATTCTACCTAATTCAGATTCCAAAGAAACTGGCATCTCTTTACCAATTAGAACAGCCTTAAGCTTCTCCCAAACAAGGTTAACTCTCCAAGAAAAACTTCACCATCTTCTCGGACTGCTGAAGAAGAACCACAAGATTCTTGAACCATCGGAGAAACAACCACACTGCTGCTTTCAAACTCTATCTCGATGATACGGCAAAGCTAAAAGACCTTCTCGACAGCACACCGAACACTCCGAGCTACACTGCTACCACAGCTAACCAAAGACTTCTAATCTAAAAGCTTCTCAAAACCAAAACCATCAACAAACCACACAACGGACTTCCGAGATGGCAGACAACTCAAAGAAACTCAGCCTCCAAACCAAGCATCAACATCTCGCTTTCCTTAAGAAATAAAAAATGAGACCATGCCGAAGCGAAACAACTCATAGGCCTTAGTCTCATATCCCAAAACAGCCAACCTCTTTGCTAAATATCCAGACAACTTCTACACAGATGAGTCTTCCCTATGGTAGGTAAAGACTGCTCCTCAACTACTTCTAAAACTGCTTCAAAAGAAAACATCTTCAGAAAATATCCAAGGATACTGCATCTCATCACGCAGTTACCAAGATATCATTACTTACTTCTGTACTTCCAACAAATCCAAACTCAAGAATAATTCGCTTACCCAAGCGAAATCCCAACTTACACTCCAAAGATAATCTCCGAATCTTCAAAATGATTTCTTACGGATATCAGAGAAATCCTATACTCCAAACTACAAAACTTACTCGAGACGGTATTAGGTCTACAGTCTCAACAGACACTTCCAATCTCAACATATGGACCTCATCCATTAGTGGTAGTCGTGTTACACACATACCACTACTCCATCTATCTCTAAAACTTATGCTGGAAAATCCGAACAGATAACCCAACAGATCAGGTAGATATAAATATATAAATAGTTATATATAAAAATTACAAGTACGCTCTCTCAAGAAAGACACACTCCAGAGCTTAGGCATTCGCTCAACCTAACGCTCCCTAAAGAAAGACACTCTTCAGAGCCTAGGTATTCACTCAACCTACTGCTCTGATACCAAGTGCGACGACCCGACTTCCTATCTCCAGGAATCGCGTTGCCGATGAAGAAAGAAAGGGATAGAAGAAGAAAAGAAAGAGAAAGAAGAACACAACAACAACAGATAACTCACATCGGAACGAATAAATATAATATATCACATAGAATATTACATAGTATCAGAGTACATCAGAGTTTCACATCTTATACAACACATATTAGACAGTTATATACATCTGTCTAATTCATACAACTCAAGTATACAAGACACAGATACAACATACACAGCGGAAACAATATATATATCTACACGTCGAAGCCTCCTGCTCCATATCTCCTCCAGAATTCGTCAAGCTAACCTGATTCACTTGACTACTCATACATAATATGAGTACCCAAGAGTTTAATAAAACAGAAAATAAACACTCGGGTCAGACAGGGGTCTGGTGTGAGTAAACGGGTTAAAATTGCTTAACTTTAGAAAACCTTTGAAAAGAAAAGGTATCACGTAAGACTTCCCACACATAAACATGGAAAAGTTTTTACCTTACGCTAACCAAAACATTTGATAGGAAATCCAGTGATATTATAATAGTGTCTAGGGTTTTCAAGATAAAATACAGAAATAGCTGGAATGCTTACATCTCACGTTCCAACATAGTTGGGCACAAACAAAACCGTACAAGCACTTATTGGATTTTGGATTCCATACAATGGCAGGGCTACTGGGGTACCGCCCGTCACAGTACGTGGCCTAGATCAACGTACCGAGGAGCCACCCTAACTCCCCTGCAACACAAGGCCGGAACCATTCCTTACTGAATAGTTCCAAATGAGACCACCCCGTGGTTGGCGCGACCAACCACCCACACAGCCGAATAAATAAGGGACTCTAGACAGGGATGAATCTCACTCTCAAGTGGGGGCTACCCACGAAGCCTTGGCGCACCTCCCCTGTTTTAGCCATTCCCGGTTGATGAGGCTTGAGGCTGCGATTACCTTAATAGAACATATCACTTAGAATGCTCATCGCCCGCCTGACGATGTGTTGAAAGCATTCGATCCATACAAGTTCGTTCCGGGTTCGAACGAAACCGAAGGCACTATCTCGTTGCACTCATTATTGGAATCACCCTTAGAGTCAACGACCATAGCCCTTGCACTCTGATTCACCATCTCGAATCTATAAGCACTATTCCGTCAAACTCATTACGGAATCACCCACAGAGTTATACTGACGTATAGCCCTTACACCTCGAGTCTTCACTCGCTCCACTTGGATTAACGACCTAACGTTTAATTGGAATCGATGTGGTTTTCGGAATTCCAAACATGGAAACCCGATCCCGGTCTCACCGAAACCAAACGCCATTTTAATGTCCAAGTTGTACTTAAGGGATTTAACAGTTTAAACTTATATTCAGGATGATATAATAAACAGATAGATGAATAACATTATCACAACAGATAATCATATCAAACATTCAGCTCATAAACAGTATATCGCATAACAGATATATCCAAATCATCCAATATCATTCAATCACTCAATATCAATCAACATTCAATATCAACCAATCATCCAATATCAATCATTCATACAGAATTGATTAACTCTAAATCAATTTAATTAACCTATAATTAAATTAATTACTATCCTTTAATCACTTGGATTATCCTAATCATACTTCATTGATTTATTACAAATCAAATTCAATTAATCATTTCTTAATTATCTTCTTTAATTAATCTTCCCTGATTAATCATCTTTAATTACATTCAAGTAATTATCCTAAACCATATTCAGTAATTAACCCTTTAATTACTATCATTAATTATAATAATTAATGATCCTTTATTAATTAATTAACTATAATTAATTACAATTAAACTTTAATTAATTACAATTAATTATACATACTTAAATTAATTACTTTTATTAATCAACCTTGATTAATTTCATTAATTTAATAATCCTTATTAATTAATTAACCTTTTATTTAATTAAATAATTAACTTATAATTAATCATCTCATTAATCTTTAAACAGTAATTAACAATTTGTAATTACTTAAATTAATTAATTAACTTCTAAATTAATTAACTCTAAATCAATTATATTAATCCTTAATTGATTAATCCATTTAATTAATCTTTAATTACTTCATTAAGTAATTATTATTCAATTTAATTAACAATTAATCCTTAATTAATTACTTAATTAATTAATTACATTTTAATTAATTACCTTTAGTAATTAATCTTAAATTAATCTTATTCATTAATTAATTACATTAATTAATTAACTAAAATAAATTAAGTAATTAACTCTTAATCTTTCATAAGTAATTTCTTTAATTACTTTCATTAATAACCCTTAATTAATTTCTTAATTAATTACTTATCAAATAATTAATTCCATCATTAATTAATTCTTAATTCTTTAATTAATTAATTACTTCATAATTAATTAACTTTAAAACAATTATATTAATTAATTCCTTAATTAATTACAACAAGTGATTACCCATTAATCACTTCAACTAAATTACTTCCATAAGTAATTATCATTTCTTAATTTCATTCAATTATTAACCATTAATTACTTATTAAGTAATTATACTTAATTAATTCTTAATTAAGTGATTATTTAAAATTAAATAAATAATTAATCAATTATTTAAAATTAATTAAACAATTAATTAACTTATAATAATTTCCAAATCCTAATTTGATTAAGAGAACATAAATCTTAATTAAACTTTACTTATTAACCATCAAATTAAATATTCAAATCAAAGATAAATTAACCTTATTTATCTTGTAATGAATTAAATCAAATTTTAACATCTTAAACAAATTATCCTATTTGGTTTTCAAAATTATAATGATGATCTTATTTAAAAATAGGAAATTTAGAAAACAAATTCCTAAATTTCAATGCTTTAAAACATTTAAATTATTCTTATTTATTTCCAATATAAATTTTGAAATCTTAAGTTTGAATCATTACTTAACATTTTAAACTTAACTTGATTAAATATTTAAATTCAAAATATCCTTTTAAATTGAACTCCAAATGTAATTAACTTACTTTCAAATAAAATCACTTTAAACAAATTTAAAGTAAAATAAAATAAATACAATTTCAACTTAACTTTAAAAGTTTGATTAACATTTAATTTTAAACAACAAGTTTACACTTTACATTTTAAACTCTTTTTATAAAACTTGTTTATAGTTAAATATCTGATTTCATCGAAATCAGGTTTCAGGTTGAAAACAAACATTACCCTTGGGCCAGACCCGAGTAAACTTCCTTAATAACTCGAGTCAAACCCGCAGCATACAACCCCTTCCCAAACAAACCACAGAACGATACACGTTCATCCTTACTTCGAGTCGCCCCCAGGTCATACGCGAGTTCCCACCCGAGAAAACTCCATCTTCCCCCAAACCAACTTCCCCAGATCAATGTCGTGCACACCCACGTTCATGTGCACCTAGCACATCACCTCTGACCATGCTACGTCGCCGCAACAATTGCCGCCGATCATATAACCGCACGTGAGCACGAAACCAAACTCAGATCTTTCAATCCTCTCACGAATCGAATTTCGACCCCACTGCTCGAAACACTGAAACAACCTCGGCCTCAAAACCCAACCACCATTGACGAACTCACGACCGGAAACTCCGGTAATCCTTCCAAAGCACCACGGTAACCCCCTGCTACCATCCACCTCATTGCGATCAAACCCGATTCACAATTCTCGATACAATTGCCACGACAACCCAGGGCAGCAAACCACACTACTAAACCCTAGTTTGATTCAAATCGAACAAATCACTTATTTAAAAAATTTAATTGTATTTTTCCCCGAATCCCTAACATTCAAGCAAGCTACAGCCCAAATTTCAACGCAAATTATTGCGTAAATCATCTGCAATACACAAAAGTTCCCAAAATGTTCAAACTCGAATTTCTCTACGAATACTCAACTAAAAATTACAAATAACGTATCAAAATTCATGATTTTCTATCTTGATTACATGCATGTTATTCAATTTAAATTTAAAGATAGTTGATTTTTAACAAAAATCCTAGTTTAACAGTAAATTCCCTCTTTTATAATTATTTGTTGCTTTTAAAAATTTGAAACTATTTTTAAAATTACTACCAAACATTATCATACAGTTTTTATTCACATATCACGTTCAAATAAGGTATAGATTGGAAGATTTTACATTTTCCTTTAAGAAGAACAACCTCTGTAAAATACAGAGATGAATATACAGGTTCATCTATACTTAAGCATCCCATACCATCAATCATTCATGTACAACAGTTCTAATGCAAACATGTATTCTATATCATAGCAAATTCTACACATGCAACATCAAATTCAACTTCAGATTTGTTAAAAACTGTTTTTAAAAGAATTTACTCACCTGATTCAAGAATGCAGAGCAGAGAACAGAACTAGCTTTATTTCTTTAATTCATAAATGCATTTGTTGAAGAAAATCCTTTGCATGCTGTTGTTTTAACTTGTTGTGCTAATCTTCAATTTGAATGCAGGTTGCAGATTTGAAATTGCAGTTGAACTGCAGATTTTTATAAGCTTCCAGCTTGATTTTCATTTGCTTCTTTTTGACATGCAGGTTGAATTGATATGAAGTTGTAGTTGAATTTTATTCGCATTTGCAGGTTTAACTTGATGAATTGCAGGTTGAACATCATTTTGAAATACAGGCTTCCACTTGCATGCTGAAGTTTTTTTATTTCCAGGTTTGGATTTTATTTTAAGATTTTTGAAGTAGCCATTATTTTTAGTTAAGAAGTGTAAACAAGGGAATGAAAGTGTTTTTGAGAAAATTAGTTTTCTTCTTTTATTATTTAATAAAAATATATTGCCACTTGTTCCTTATTTGAACAAATGTCATTAAATTTATTTGACTGCCTTACATGTGTTATAAGTGGTGTTAATATGTTACATTTGTATTAAGTGTTTTAATAAATTTTTATTTAGTTTAAATGTAAATATAACTTACTTTCTTATTTAAGTTTCTTAGTAAATAAATTCTTATATATGTATTTAAAACCTAAAACATTATACATATTCATTTATAACCAATTTAATTTGAACATTTTAAGAAAATAAAAATAAAACATTGATTAATTCCTTTATAAACTACCATATTTTAAATAAACAACTATCATATATTTTGAAAACAAATGAATTAATCTTTAAGTTAACTTATGAAAATATATTAAGTTTTAAAACAAAGCTCCAGTTACAATATTCATTAAATTGTCAATAGATTAAATTTAAATTCGAAAACAATCCAAATTATAACATATACATACATATATATTACAATTTGAAAATTCATTCATTTATTTTAAAACAAAGATATCCTATTCACAATATATATCAAACATATATATTATAGACAGAATAAAATTTCATTAGCTTTGGAAAAACAATTCTTATCAATTTTATTGCCAGATTATAAATTCATTATCCTTTAAAAAAATTAAATTACCAATTTTAAATTAAAATTACAAAGAAAATTATCAATCCAATTAAATTATTAACACAGATTATTAAATTGTTATTGCCCAAAATTCCGGGTCGTTACAAATTCATTTACACTAGATTGATTAATATTCAATTCAATTGCTAATTCATTTAACAAATAAGGTTGAACTTCATTTATATAACTCAAGTTCATATTCATCACTTCGCTTTATCAATTTACTTTAATACCAAATTCAACCTCATTCAACATCACTTAAGTTATATTCCATTTCAAACATCATTTGTTTAACTTAACTTAAATTTCCACTTATAAATCCAATTCAGATTCCAATTCTAAAGTAAATTCTATTTACTTTTACCAAAGTCAAATTTTATCACTTATTCAAATTCATATCTCATTTTGCTTAACAAAAATTGTTTAACCATTTTATCATTTGGTTTCACTTACATTTTCTCATTTAATAAGTTATACAACTTATATATTTAAACTTCAAAGTTATTTTGTATAATCACTTCAGTTTAATTTCTATTTTGATAGCTTATCTAATCCAAATTCTTTATTCTTTACCAAAGCCAAATTTAATTATCTTATATTATAAGTTCAATACTCGCTTTACTTATATTCATCAATTTCAACTTGAATTTTTAATTTCAAATTTGTTTATCACAACAAGACTTCAAATTTCAATTTTCAATTTACTATGGTAGCAAATCCATCACACAGAAACTCAAAAATGATACTGATGATGCTGCAGTCATCACCCTTATTTTTTCCCAGCAATCAGTAGTGAATTCAGTGCTTTATATTCTTTCAAAAAAATTTCCTTTTATTCATAAATCACATTAATTATAATTCCATACTTAATAATTCATTTGATTGTACAATTATGCTTTTACAATTGTTGCTTTTATTTAGATTATTCAAACATCTTTTAATTAACGTACACACATTCTTACATTTTCAACAACCAAACAATCAATTTATATACACTTTAATAATTTCTGAAAAATTATTCCTTTATATGTATAATACAATCGAGGTAAAATTATTTCATTTACCCAATTTAAAATGATACCATGTCGACTTGCCTCATTTAAGTGTTTAGAAATCCCTATCGATAATATGGCATCCCACATACCGACCAGAATTCACAGACAGCTCAATGTATAAGCAAACACAATATAAAATATTTTTATATTCACTAACAAATACGCGCTCATATTTATCATTATAGTCAAACTCATTCTAGAGTATTGCTGACTCTATTTCTAATGAGTAACACCCATCAGAGGCAAGGTTGTCGCTTAACCAAATGCTCTGATACCAGATGCAACGATTAGGAATTTTCGACTTTCGAAAATCGACATTAATACGTCCACTGTATCAACTGCCGAACAATCGAATGCTGGAAAACCGAACCATTAGGGTTAAAGAAGATAGAAGAAGAAAGAAAGAAGAAGAAAATAGAAACAATAACAGAATCTCCCAACCGCAGCGGAACAACATATAATAGATAAATGAATAATCTTTAAATCAATTGAACTGTATCAATTTATTACATTACATCACATTACATTATATTATCAGAGTTTACAACAACAAAAAGCGGAAAAAAATACTATATACTAGTTGATACGCCATGCCATCCAACTTGCCTCTTTAGCTCCACAGCATCTCCTGAATTCCAGAATGACCTGATAACCTGACTCTAGACTGGCCGTGTGGCAATTAGTGGGCACCCAGAGTTTAGGAAGGAAACAATAGACTCTAGGTCAATCGTGTAACTGGTGTGAGAACTTAAAACAGTTATATCTTTAGAACAAACAAAGAAATATTTTTAAAATAGATCCGCAATGCTTTTAGAAAATGTAACTACTATAAGGCCTCCTGCACGCATACAATGCAAACGCAGAATCGGAGGAGATTTCTCCTTATGATAGTCAAAGATGCTTGATACGCAAATTTCTTTGATATTATTACTATAAGTGCAAAGTGTAGAAAACCTTTTGAAAGTATAATATAAATCTTAGCCAACATACGACCAGGAACATATGCCTACTATAGCTACCATCTAAACAGTGGGCGCCACCATAAGAAAATGGCAGGTTATACAACTAAAATCGTACAAGGATCGTATTGTTTTGATTGGATTTCCAACAAATGGTGGGGAAAAGGAACTTCCCAAGTAAAATGGAACGCCTCTAGAGGGACGTCCGCGGATCCTAACCGGATCTCTGCTAGACAAGGCCAGGTTACCTCTGTAATAGGTAACAACTGACACGAGCATGCCATCCCCCGGTTGTAAACAACCTTTATCCGAGGATCCTCTCAACTAACAACCACAAAATAATAAGTTTGCAGCAACCACGAAGTAAGTATCTCGGCTACATACCATGATACCACTCATAATCCAGAAGGAAATGACATACCCTCAGAGGGCGCTACCCTCAAATAACCTTGCTGCTACGATTCCTGTTTCGAACATAATCGGGTTGTGAGGTTCGACGAAGTCTCGTCCACAAAGCTACGCTTTTCACAAAAGCTACGCTTTGATCAACAAATGATCATCAACATTCAGCATGCCACATTACAAAATTGGGAGTATATCACTGATAACCATCAACTACATAACCTCTGAGCTCGTACATTTCAGAGTAGGGTGTTAAGCTAAGAGAATAAATTTTCCACCACCAACAGAAATGTATTTGAAAGAAATCTGCTTTATATCTCAAATGTAATGTAAGACATATAATCCATACTAGTCTGTTCTGGGTTCGAACAGAACCGAAGGCACTTCCAAAGAAGCCCTTGCAATCCGGGTATTCACAATCCCGATCGAACTTAGCATCACAAAGGAAATCTCCATACCATAGCTATCGGTGCAGAGACAATCGATAGGTCATCCTATCATTCTCGCAAATACCCGGTCTTCCCCACCGGTCTTCAAATGCTATCCATTACGATGTATCACTATTTAGAATGGGATTCATGACCCAAAGGTCCTATCCCGGCTAAACCGAATAATGAGCGCTTACTTATAAAAATAAGTGTTCATTTAGATTCAAGCAAATCACAACAAATACCCATTTACAGGTAAATATTGATACTCGGTTATTTAACAATCAATAGATATGCACAACATCACCAGATTCCAAATAATTTCCCAAATTATTTATTTTCCAAAAATATCTGTACAAGATATATTTTCCATACTTCAAAATAAATCAATGTTTATTTTCAAACAAATTTCCCTTTCCTTTATAAATTCCATGGTGAATTTATATTTCCAAATATCCATTGATATATGATTTTCAAATCGATTTCAAATATTCACTTTCAATTTATCCTTAAAAGATAAAATCTCAAAACATTTCACTTCATATTGGAAAACATTTCCATACTTATTTAATAATAAGTAATTCACAAATCTATTTATTTTCAACATTTGAAAATATTCAATATACTTAAATCATAATTAAGTATATATTTTATTCTTTAAGGAAAACATTCTCTCAAACACATTCATTTGAGTCAAAACGAATGTTGCGTAAAACATCGTTACGACAACCCAAAATCACTAGTATAGGGATTCGAAATTTAGATAGATATATTAATCCCAATACTATATAAAACATTTCCTTTCGAAATCATTTACTATAATGACAGTGTTATAGTCCACAATTTCCTTATTTCTCGAAAATGTCTATTTCAGCAATGAAGGTTGAAATCTATGGTTTCGATACTTAATACATTTTTAAACATCTTTAAAACTCCTTTTAATTCTTTTTAAAATATCACTTCCCCAAAACATCTCTTTAATATATTATTCATTGACCAAAATCGTGAATATACTTCGTTAACCAAATTCAACATTCCTACACATTTTATTTTAAAGGATTATTCACTGTCCAAAATCATGGATATATCTCCTTTAATAAGCCATAATAATTACTTATCAAAATAATCCAATTTCGGATTTATAAACCAATATTCATAAATTCACATTTATATATATTTTATAAAGCTTCAACTTATAAAACCCCTTCTATTTATATCTCATTTAAATGCCAAAATCCAATTTATAAGTTAATTACTTATAAATCTTTTATTTTACAGAATCTATTCATTTTATAACTTCACAATTTATAAATCTATAAATTTTATTCTCTTATGAAATCCATTTATACTTCATTTTAACACTTATAAAAACTCGTTTTATAATTCCAATATTTTTATTTATAAATATTAATTTTATAAATCTTTTATATAAATCATTTATAATAATTCAAAAATCCCAATTTAAACCATTTTACAAATAAATCAACTACTTATTTTAAAAAATCACATTTTGATTACATTTCACAAAAAACATAATTTTTATAACATAAAAATTTATAATGTTTATTTATTTAAAATGAATCAATTCCAAAATTCAATAAAATGTATACTTTCAAAAATCACTTGAAAATTCTTTTAAATTCGAAATCGTTACTTTAACATTTTGAAACTCCAAAAATAGGCCCAATGCTACAACAGCACCAATAAATAACCACGGCATCCAAACATCATATATCTATATGATAACATATTATATCGCAAATATCCGTAAATAAATCAATACTATTGAGGTATCCAGTTGGATCCCTCCAACCTGTTTCCCTGCATCAACAGATGTTAGCACAATACCAATCCCGTTTTAAGACGGAATATCGCGCTATATGAGATTTATATAAAATATTATCCGCTATTATGCGGCGCAATAGGGTCTCATCCGCTATATAATGCGGGAAATCAACTCCAAGCACATATATAATACCAATTCCACTTCAAGGCGGAATATCGCGGTATATGTGTTTAATAAATAACATCCGCTTAATATACGACATATAGGGTCTATTTCAATACAATAGATAATAATTTATTATCCAATCACACAATCAAGCAATTTTAAATCTAACTATTTAAAATTTAAATCGAAACAAATTTGATTGAGTGAGAAGTTCTCACCTTGCTTCAAATACAGTTGCAGTGCTTTATTTCGAATAAAATTAAATGCACGTTTAATTTTACCCAAAATTCACACTAGCTCCAATCAATTCCAATCCAGCTTCATCGCGTAGTATTCGTCAATACGAACCAGACGCAACTTTTTTCGTGCGAAACGGACCTCGTATGAAAAAGTTATGCTATTTTAAAGTTTGAACGAATAAATAAATAATAACTTTACTATTTTCCTTTTCTTTTTAAACCTTAAAATCTCGGCCGTTTATTTCACCTTCAACAGATCTGGGCTGCCGAACGCTCCTTCTTACCCTTTACGTTTTCAAGCCGATCACAAAACCCAACATCGCCTATCCAAACCTCGATGCCGCTCCTCCATACGACCACTAGCCGACGATCTAACAATGCCATCTCGAAGCCCATCGCAAGTGCCTCCATCGCCCAAAGGCCATACATCATGTCGAAAAACACGAATGACTGATGCCTCTTTGAACGTCGATTGCTGTTGATCCGTTGCTCCATTTTCGATCACAGCCGTTGGATATGTGATTCTCGTTGTTGTCTACAATATTGTAGCTGAAAGTTTCTTGTTATTGTTAACGGGTTTGAAGAAATTGAGAGGAGAAGAAATAAAAATTTCGGCCATTGATAGTATAGAGGCGGCGGCTGTAACCCTAGCCAACGTTTTTATGCAAATGAGAAAATAGGGGGCCTTTTATAGAAAATATTCGCGCACTATTCACCCGAAATTTTTTCGAACTCCAAACGAAGCGTGCCGCCTGGCGTTTATAATGTTTTACCCCCATTCCGAACACAATGGAATATATATCGGGAGCCAATCCGATCGTATCTGGAAGATAGGTTTTCAAATCGACTATTTAAATTCAAAAATTCACTCAAACCGATTTCAGTGCGTTTTAGCTTGCCCCAGACAAACCGTAAATCCGATTGAAACAAAATTTGAAATCATACAATAATATAATATTATGGATCCGAAGAAACTAGTTTCGTCAAAATTCGAGACTGTTTGAAAAATGGTTGTTTCTACTCGTCGATTAAATATCAAGATATTCAATTTCTGCAAATTAACTTTCAATTAAATTTTAAAAGTTCTATAACATCACTCTAACTACAATATGATTTAATACAACTCTACAAATCAAATTTAATCACATTAAACCCAATTTCCAATTATTTCTGTAATTTCAAATATTAAATTATTCATTTAATTATCCAATTAAATCTAAATATTCGAAATAAAATTTATTCGACTTACAAATTTTACTTGTTAATATTTAAAATCAATTAAATATACAAATTTCAAATGACAGAAATTCTGGGTCATTACATGTGGGGTTTGACTCTTCATTAATAAGGTTGTAATACCCTATGGGAGTCGCTGAGTGTATATATATGAGAGAGCGTATTTGTTAGTGTTATAAAAAGGTTTTAATATTGTGTTAATCTGTTTCGTTTTGTATTTATAAATTTTGGTTGGTGCATGGGACGCTATGACATCAATAGGGGTTTATAAACACTTAATAGGACAGGCCGATATAATATTTGTTTTTTTATTACAGGTGAATGAAATAATTTTTCCTATTATATTTTTCTATATAATATAAATTTTATAAATGATATATATATTTGGTTGAAATATATTGGTTGTTAGGTAATGAAATTTATAAATAATAGATGAAATAAGATTTAAAATAAAATAAATGAAAATTGGAAATTTAGAATCTAAGTCCCGGTTGTGATGACCCGACTTTCTACTCCCAGAAAATCGCATCATCTATTAAGAAAGAAAGGGATAGAAGAAGAAAAGAAAGAAGAGAAAGAAGAAACAACACTAGAATCTCAACAACGGAACGAATAAATTATATTAATAACATAAGTATTTACATAATATACAATATCAATCAGAGATACACAGCATACACATCACATATACTAGACAGTTATAAACACCTGTCTAGTATTTGCAACTTAATAAAACACAAAACAGAGAACACACAGCGGAAAACTATATCTAACGTGGAAGCCTCCTTCTCCATTGCTCCTCCATTTTTCGTCAAAGCCAACCTGAATACCTTGGCTACTCGTAAAAATTTGAGTACCCAAGAGTTTAAGAAAACAAAGATAAACTCCGGGTCAGACATGGGTCTGGTGTGAGTAGCAGGTTAAGGTTGCTTAACTTCAAAAACCTTTTGAAAAGAAAGGTATCACGTAAGACTTCCCACACATAAACATGGAAAAGCTTTTACCTTACGCTAACCAAAACATTTGATAGGAAATCCGGTGATATTATATTAGTGTCTACGGTTTTCAAGTAAATATGAAATAGCCGAAATTGTTGCATGATTAAATTCCAGCTACTAGCCACAAAGTGGGTAATACAATCAAAACCGTTGGCACTTATTGGATTTTGGATTCCATACAATGGCAGGGCTACTGGGGTACCGTCCGTCACAATACGTGACCTAGATCACCGTACCGAGGAGTACGCCTGCTCCCTGCAACACAAGGCCGGAACCATTCCTTACTGAACAGTTCCGAACAAGACAACCCCGGCAGTTGTTGCAATCAACTAGCCACACAGCCGAATATAAAGGGACTTCTAGACAGGGATAAATCTCGCTCTCCAGTGGGAGCTTCCCACGAAGCCTTGCTGCACCTCCCTTGTTTTAGCCATTCCCAGTTGATGAGGCTTGAGGCTACGATTACCTTTAGAGAACACATCTCTTAGAATGCTCATCATCCACCTGACGATGTTCTGAAAGCATTCAATCCATACAAGTTCGTTCCGGGTTCGAAAGAAACCGAAGGCATTATCTCGTTACACTCATTTTGGAATCACCCTCAGAGTTAACGACGATAACCCTTGCACTCTGAATTTTCATCTTCACTTGAAATTCACGACCTATCGTTAATTTGGATCGATGTGGTTTTCGGATATCCAAATATGGAAACCCGATCCCGGTCTCATCGAAATCCAAAACGTGTCTTTTAGGTCCAAGTTGTTATAAAGTTTAAAACAATTCAATTCAACATCTATATATACACAGATAGATAATACACAACATCACAATAGACAATCAATATTTTCATCACAACAGATAATCCATATTATCATCTCAAACGGATAATTCATATTATCAACTCAATGCAACCATAGCATCCATATCACACCATATCACTTATCTCATAACTGAGATCTCAACCATTCAGGGTAATCAGAATCAATCAACATTCATAAGCAATGACTTATTAATCATTTTATAATTAATTTAAAATGAATTAATTAATTACTTCTTCCTTAATTAATTTAAAATGAATTAAATTAATTACTCATCCATATAAATCTTGCTTACATATTCTTTAATTAATTACAAATCAATCAATTTATTACCCTCAAATAAACTACCCTAATTAATCATCTTGATTAATTACCCTTTAATTACCTTCAAGTAATTAACCTCTAATTAATTTCAAAAATTAATTTTCCAAACCAAATTCAGTAATTAACCTGTAATTACTTCATTGATTAATTAATAATAATTAATTACATTAATCCTTAATTAATTACATTAATTAATACCTTCATTGATTAATTGTTCTTATTAATCAATCCTTAATTACATCATTAATTATTTAAATTAATGATCCCAAATTATTTTAATCCTATTTAAATTAATTATCAACTATCCATATTGATTAATCTCTCTTGATTAACCACATTAAGAAATTAACTTAATCGGTTTCATCTTTAATTATTTTTAAATAACTCAATTATCAAAACCTAAATTAATTACATTAACTAATTAATTATTAATTACTAACTTAAGTAATTATTCAACATACAAATTACATATTCATTACACAAAGTAATTGAATTCTAAAACTCCTCCATTATTCAAGTATCTTTCTATTAAATTACATCTAGTAATTTATCTTCTTAGTAACTTCACTAAGTAATTATTCATTTTAATTACATTGGTAATTACTTCTCAAATCAACTAGTGATTAATTTAAATTAATCAAACTTAATTAATTAACTTATTTAATCAAAATAAACTTAATTAATTACAATCAGTAATTAATTTCCTAATTACCTTCATTAAGTAATTATACTTAAATAATTCTCAAATGATTATATTTAAATTAATTAATACAATTAATCATTAAAATTAATTACATTAACTAATTATAAAATAATACTATGTTAATGACCTTCATTAATCAATAACAAAACTTTAATTACTTTTATAAAGTAATTAACTGAAATTAATCAATATTAATTCTTAATTTATTTATAAAACTCATTAATTTATCTCTAATTATTAAATTAATCAAGTGATAATTAAAAACTTAATTAATTATTAATTACTTGATTAATAAATTCAACTCATTAATTAAATTAAATCAAATTTTATTTAATTAATTGATTTCTAAATTACACTTTAATCAAGTTTAATTAACTTACTTAATACTTTAATTAATTAAATAAAGCCCCTAATTATTTAATTAATTAACCTAATTATTAATTAGTTTAATTAATTACTTACAAACATAATTACCTTGATCAAATAATAAATTATTAAGTTCAAATCAACCTAATGATAACCATTAATCTTATTCATGATTTAAATATCATTATCAAAGTAATTTAAAAACAATTTGCTTTTAAATTTTTCTCTAAATTCCATTTTAAATTAAAATGAAATCAAGTTTAAACTTAAACAAGGTTTAAGTATTCCAAAACCTTTTAAATTTCAGTTTAAAGAATTACCTAAGGTAAAATTTAAAAATGGTTTAACCCATAATCCATTTAAATAAATTTAAATTATACTTTAAATATATTCAAGTGATTCTGAAACTTCAAAATCTTATTTCATTTCAAACTAGAATTCAAATTGTGTTTTAGTTTTCAGATTCAAAAATTTAAATTTAAAATCCTGTTTCAAATTTCATTTCAGATTTATAAAACATATGTTACATAATACTAAAATATTAAACTTGATTATAACATTTGAATTTATAACTTGTTTTCTTTTGAAAACTTTCAGATTCAAATTCAAATTTGAATTCAGGATTTCAAATCTAGATTTTACATAAATTTTAAAACTTGTTTTAAAATCTTATTTTTTTTCAGATTTATAAATCATTTTATAAAACACTGTACAGGTTTTAGTTTTTAAATAATTTATTTCTGCAAATTTTTCTATTTGAAATCTGGAATTCAAATCTATTTGAATTCACAATTTAAACTTGCTTCAAATTTAAGTTTAAACCTGCTTTGCTTTCTTTTTATTTAAAATTTTGTTTAAATTTTAAAAACCTGAAACTAACAGGTTTTAGAAACAAAAACAAAAAAAACCTGAAAACTGACTTTACTCGAGCCTTACCTATTTCGCTTCGAGACATCTCACACTTTACTTCGGGTAAACTCTTTAATGACTCGAGTATTCACTCGAGTACCATACTTTCACCAATATTTCCAGTTCAACAGAAAATATGAGCACCGTGTACATGCACGGTGGCTCTGACCATCACCGGTCAACTCCGGCAGTGTCAACACACGAGAATACAACCTCACTCCTCAACACAATCATCAAACAATCCCAAGCACCTGCAAATCAAAACCGGCCTCTCTTCACAAACTTGGAAACACAGTACACCCAGAACCCCAAAACCCTGTCAACGGCGAGTTCTCCTTCCTCCGACCATCGTTTAAGACGAAACTCCAGCCACTACCTTGTTATGAATCCAGCTACAATATCCCAAAGTGGCTTCACACTGGGTCAACCAGAGAAAGAAAACGATCCTAATTCCTAACATGTTCAAGAAATTGGGTTACAGAACTATTTCTCACTCCTCTGCTAATTCAAAAATCAATTCACCAATTTGTTAATTTTTGTGAAAAGCTTGATCACTCTTTTTCATTCATAAGAAATTTCAAACCCCGTAATGTTCAAAATCAACAGAATTTTCCAAATTCATATTTTCCAGATGAAAGTAAACTGCCCCTATAATCTTAAACTATAAATTGTGTTTACTAACTTAAAAATCATGTTTTCTTGAATGGTTTCAGATCACAATCTTAATTCTCAATAAATTAATGAATTTATGTTTTTAAACAGATTCATGTTTTCTGAACATTTTGGTTTTCAGAGAAGGTTTGGATTTAATTTACCTTATTAAAATTTTATACTTCAGATCTATGTTTAACAGACAAATTTGTTTGTAACTCATTTTCACAATCATGATTAAGTCATGAGACTACTAAAAATCTAGATTTAAAGGCTTAAGTCAAGAACATCAACAATTACTGATACTAACAGAGTATACATACTTATATAAGTACAAAGTAATTTCCAAAAACTCATATACATACAAACAAATTGCTTCAATTTTATCATGCATCTATGGTTTAAGATTTAGGAAGATAATTAATTATTTTCAGAAACAAATCAGGCAACCTACATTTACTTAATTATATTTAAACAAAATGTTACTCACCTTATTTTTTAAAAACAGAGCCTCTTGATTCTTGAATCCTGCATTTTTTATTAAATGTTGCAGTGTTATTGCTCAGATTATAAACTTCATACATGCAGGTCTAAAAATGCTTTTGCTTCCCTGTCCAAATTTCATGCATGCAGGCCTTTTCAAAGTTGATTCCAGAGATGCAAATGCAGTTGGTCTTCAGGTTGAAAAGAAAGAAATGCAGACTTGATTGTTGCAGAAATTTATTTTGCAGGTTTGATATTTTTGGTTTGAGGAGTGTTACAGATCCTAGATTTGCTTTTTGAAATGGATTTGCAGATTTTGTTTTTAAGGGTTTTTGAGTTTTCAGATTTTAAGTATAATGTTTTCTTTGATTTTGAAAAGAGAATGAGGGGAGAAATGAAAATGGTTAAAATGTTGAAATTTATTTAAATTCAAAATAAAAATAAATTAAAATAAAACAATGACACTTGTCTTGCTTAGATTGTTTAATAGTTAACATTTGTCTATTACTTAATTTAGTTATATTTTTAAGTGTTTGAAAAGAGTTTTCTTTAATTTATTTTATGTTTATATGAATATATATGATTTTCTTATTTAAAGAAAATGTAAATTAAACAATTTACAAATTAAAACTTATACAAATATTTTAAAGAATCTATTAATTTGAATTTCAAAAACAATTTCAATTCAAATTAAAAAAATTTGAATTCCAAATTAAAATCAATTTATTCAAATTGAAAATGAAGATTCTATTTCCTTATTTTCAATTCCTTTTATATTTATGGGAAAATAATACATTTATTATTATGGCTTGAAAATAACAATTTAACAAATTTTTATATGATTTATAAAAAGATTTATAAATCACTTTTATTATTAAATAAATTTAAACCATATGCTATCTTATATTTTAAACTTATATAAAATATTTCCAAATCATATTAATCAAATAATATTTAAAAAGAAATAAAACCAACTTTGATTTAAATTTAAAACAAAAATTTAGCTAAGATAAAATTTTAAACAATATAACATTTATTTTAAATATTTACAAACCACATAATTATTAATTTAAATAGATTTTCAAAAGCTTAACATTAATTTAAAACATAATTTCCTAACTACCAGATATATTATTAAAATTTAGAAACGAAACTTCATTTATTTATTAAATGCCAAAACAAAGATTATCTATAATATATATACAAATATATATATACATTATAATTTAAAACATTTATTTTAGCCTTTAAAAGATAAATCACTAATTAAATTCTATTTATTCTGATTATTGAACCAAATCATATTATTATTAATCAATATTGTCAATATCAAATTAATTTTATATAAAGGTTATTAAATTGATATTGTCAAAATTCTGGGATATCACATTCCTTCCCCCTTAAAAGAATTTCTCCCCGAAATTTATAACAAAGGTAATTTAATAACCTATCCAAGATTTTAAATTTTAAAACCAAGCATATATCAAATATATGCTAACAACCATAGCAATCAATTCATCCAATCAAACAAAATTAACTATCCAGACAAAATTCTGGATAGAGTTTCCTCGAGTTTCCCAAGTAAACACCGGGTTACTCGTTCTGTAGAACCCAAATAATCAAATTTACTAAGCTATAGAACTCCCACTTATCTAGATCTACCACTGAATAAGACATCAGACTACAGACAAGTCTGACTTAACCACCAAATCCCCCAGAACAGCTGATTCCAAAACCAGAAATAGATCATACACGTACTCCCTCAGAGATACGTGAAACACATCGAATTCCAGTTGTCCAAACTGGCAATTCAATCCAGAAAATTAAACACTTATCCAAAACAGAACACCGAAGAAATCCAAAATATCTCGGAGCTAGCTTCCCAACCTTACCAAAATTTATAGCTCCTAAAAACTGAGAAACTTATCCAAAATCATATCTCTGATTTCAAATCCACAAAACTCTTCAGACGATCTCAAGTTACCTAACTCCTACCTGATCAGCTCAATCCTTGCTGATGTCACAAGAAACAAACTAGACTAAATCCAATCCATCAGAATGATCCTCCCCGATCAACCAAGATCAAGAACAACTCCACTCACAACCATCACAAGAAAACAAGTTCTCTTATCCGGAAAGAAAAGCACATGCACTCCCAAACTGTTTTCGCTGCACAACTCTGATCTGGAGTAGAAAAGAATGCTGATGAAGATCACAAGCACAACTAGACAACCAAAACCAAGAAGATCTCTGATAACCCAGAGAAAATTCAGAAGTTCCTCAATCCTGAGTTGCCTCAACAAATTCCGTCTCAAGAAACCAACCTTCAACTAGTTGAACCACTGATACCACACTCGGAAAACTGAATCCCTAGATGCGGGCAAACTCCGACTTTCCTGAAAATCATCCAGAAAAATCTCCAACAATCCAAGAGAATACTCAATCATCGCAAGTCACTTTTGCGATCAATCCAAACTAAAATCCAAAGAAAATTGTTCTCTCTTTACCAATCAGAACAGCTTATGCTGGTCTTGCCAATCCATCGAAGAAATGGATTCTACTCTACTGCTTCTGAACTCCACCTCCAGAAAACTGCTAAGCCAAAAAACTCTACCGACACACAGGACACTCCGAACTACACAGCTGACACCAATGCCAAAGAATTCCTATCCCAAAGTTGTTCAAGAAACTCAGACTTCAAACCAAACAGAAACACCCCGCTAAACTCAGCCACAACACCAAAGCAGACTTACTCCTTAAAATTGTTCCAAAGAAATATCTTTGGAAACCTCCATAGTCACTGCATCTCATCACGCAGCTACTATTCGCTGAGGTATCAAGATACCATCACTCGCTTCTACTCAGCCAACAGATCCAAACTCTACTCATCCAACTTCAAAGATAAACTCCGAACCTTAACAGGTTACCTTCAAAGATCAATGAAGTCCTTACACCACTTCAAAGTTTACTCGAGACGGTATTAGGTCCATAGTCTCAACAAATACACTTCCAACCCCAAACAATCAAACTCCAACTAATGATAGTCGTGCTATACACACCACTACCCTAATCTATCTTTATAACCTATATTGGAAAACCCGAACAGGTAACCCAACAGATAGGTAGAAATAAAATAAATATATATAAATATATATTAAAAATTATAAATACGCTCTCTCAAGATAGACACCACTCCAGAGCCTAGGTATTCACTCAACCTAACGCTCTGATACCAACTGTGACGACATGACTTTCTACTCCCACAAAATCGCATCATCTATTAAGAAAGAAAGGGATGGAAGAAGAAAAGAAAGAAGAGAAAGAAGAAAAAACACTAGAATCTCAACAGCAGAACGAATAAATTATATTAATAACATAAGTATTTACATAATATACAATATCAATCAGAGATACACAGCATACACATCACATATACTAGACAGTTATAAACATCTGTCTAGTATTTACAACTTAATATAACACAACACAGAGAACACACAACGAAAAACTATATCTAACGCGGAAGCCTCCTGCTCCATTGCTCCTCCATTTTTCGTCAAAGCCAACCTGAATCCCTTGGCTACTCGTAAAAATTTGAGTACCCAAGAGTTTAAGAAAACAAAGATAAACTCCGGGTCAGACATGGGTCTGGTGTGAGTAACAGGTTAAGGTTGCTTAACTTCAAAAACCTTTTGAAAAGAAAGGTATCACGTAAGACTTCCCACACACAAACATAGAAAAGTTTTAACCTTACGCTAACCGAAACATTTGATAGGAAATCAGCTGATATTATAATAGTGTCTTGGGTTTTCAAGTAAATATGAAATAGCCGAAATTATTACATGATTAAATTCCAGCTATTAGCCACAAAGTGGGTAATACAATCAAAACCGTTGGCACTTATTGGATTTTGGATTCCAAACAATGGCAGGGTTACTGGGGTATCGTCCGTCACAGTATGTGGCCTAGATCACCGTACCGAGGAGTACGCCCGCTCCCCTGCAACAAAAGGCCAGAACCATTCCTTAATGAATAGTTCCGAACAAGACAACCCCGGCTGTTGTTGCAATCAACTTCCCACATAGCCGAATATAAAGGGACTTCTAGACAAGGGTGAATCTCGCTCTCCAGTGGGAGATACCCACGAAGCCTTGCTGCACCTCCCCTGTTTTAGCCATTCCCGGTTGATGAGTCTTGAGGCTACGATTACCTTTAGAGAACACATCTCTTAGAATGCTCATCGTCCACCTGACGATGTTCTGAAAGCATTCAATCCATACAAGTTCGTTCCGGGTTCAAACGAAACCGAAGGCATTATCTCGTTACACTCATTTTGGAATCACTCTCAGAGTTAACGACGATAATCCTTGCACTCTGAATCTCCATCTTCACTTGAGATTCACGACCTATCGTTAATTTGGATCAATGTAGTTTTCGAATATCCAAATATGGAAACCCGATCCCGGTCTCATTGAAATCCAAAATGTGTCTTTTAGGTCCAAGTTGTTTTAAAGTTTAAAACAATTCAATTCAATATCTATATAGACACAGATAGATAATATACAACATCACAATAGGCAATCAATATTATCATCGCAACAGATAATCCATATTATCATCTCAAACAGATAATTCATATTATCAAGTCAATGCAATCATAGCATCCATATCACACCATATCACTTATCTCATAACAGAGATCTCAACCATTCAGGGTAATTAGAATCAATCAACATTCATAAGTAATAACTTATTAATCATTTTATAATTAATTTAAAATAAATTAAATTAATTACTTCTTCTTTAATTAATTTAAAATGAATTAAATTAATTACTCATCCATATAAATCTTGCTTACATATTCTTTAATTAATTAATTACAAATCAATCAATTAATTACCCTCAAATAAACTACCCTAATTAATCATCTTGATTAATTACCCTTTAATTATCTTCAAGTAATTAACCTCTAATTAATTTCAAAAATTAATTTACTAGACCAAATTCAGTAATTAACCTGTAATTATTTCATTAATTAATTAATAATAATTAATAACATTAATCCTTAATTAATTACATTAATTAATACCTTCATTGATTAATTGTTCTTATTAATCAATCCTTAATTACATCATTAATTATTTAAATTAATGATCCTAAATTATTTTATTTATAATTATCCTATTTAAATTAATTATCAACTATCCATATTGATCTCTCTTGATTAATCACATTAAGAAATTAACTTAATCAGTTTCATCTTTAATTATATTTAAATAACTCAATTATCAAAACCTAAATTAACTACATTAAGTAATTAATTATTAATTACTAACTTAAGTAATTATTCAACATACAAATTACATATTCATTACACAAAGTAATTTAATTCCAAAACTCCTCCATTATTTAAGTATTTTTCTATTAAATTACATCAAGTAATTTATCTTCTTACTAACTTCACTAAGTAATTATTCATTTTAATTACATTGGTAATTACTTCTCAAATCAACCAGTGATTAATTTAAATTAATTAACTTAATTAATCAAAATAAACTTAATTAATTATAGTTAGTAATTAATTTCTTAATTACTTTCATCAAGTAATTATACTTAAATAATTCTCAAATGATTATATTTAAATTAATTAATATAATTAATCATTAAAATTAATTACATTAATTAATTATAAAATAATACTATGTTAATGACCTTCATTAATCAATAACAAAACTTTAATTACTTTTCTAAAGTAACTAACTGAAATCAATCAATATTAATTCTTAATTTATTTATAAAACTCATTAATTTATCTCTAATTATTAAATTAATCAAGTGATAATTAAAAACTTAAATAATTATTAATTACTTGATTAATAAATTCAATTCATTAATTAAATTAAATCCATTTTTTTTAATTAATTGATTTCTAAATTACACTTTAATCACGTTTTATTAACTTAGTTAATTCTTTAATTAATTAAATAAAGCCCTTAATTATTTAATTAATTAACCTAATTATTAATTCTAAATTAATTAATTACAAATTTAATTACCTTGATCAAATAATAAATTATTAAGTTCGAATCAACTTAATAATAATCATTAATCTTATTCATGATTTAAATATCATTATCAAAGTAATTTAAAAACAATTTGCTTTAAAAAATTTCTCTAAATTCCATTTTAAATTAAAATGAAATCAAGCTTAAACTTAAACAAGGTCTAAGTATTCTAAAACCTTTTAAATTTCAGTTTAAAGAATTACCTAAGGTAAAATTTAAAAATGGTTTAACCCATAATCCATTTAAATAAATTTAAATTATACTTTAAATATATTCAAGTGATTCTGAAACTTCAAATTCTTATTTCATTTTAAACTAGAATTCAAATTGTGTTTCAGTTTTCAGATTCAAAAATTTAAATCTAAAATCCTGTTTTAAATTTTATTTCAGATTTATAAAACATATGTTACAAAATACTAAAATATTCAACTTGATTATAACATTTGAATTTATAACCTGTTTTCTTTTGAAAACTTTCAGATTCAAATTCAAATTTGAATTCAGGATTTCAAATTTGGACTTTACTTAAATTTTAAATCTTGTTTTAAAATCTTATTTTTTTCAGATTTATAAATCATTTTATAAAACACTATACGGTTTTAGTTTTTAAATAATTTATTTCTGCAAATTTTTCTATTTGAAATCTGGATTCAAATCTATTTGAATTCACAATTTAAACTTGCTTCAAATTTAATTTTAAACCTTCTTTGATTTCTTTTTATTTAAAATTTTATTTAAATTTTAAAAACCAGAAACTAACAGGTTTCAGAAACAAAAAAAACCTGAAAACTGACTTTACTCGAGCCTTACCAATTTTGCTTTGAGACATCTCACACTTTACTTCTGGTAAACTCTGTAATGACTCGAGTATTCTGTAACAACCCGCATATTTATCGAGTTTACATTTAAATATTTTTATTTAAATATTAAATCGTTAATCGGATTTTGGTCCGAAAAACTACTTTTTGCAAACGGTCAAATTAGGACTCGAGACCACTTCCATTGAGTTCGAAATGTCGTTTACAACTTTTTAAGTATAAACATCGATAGGTTTGGAGTTAGTGAAATTTCACTAACTTTTCCCGCTTTGGACTTTGGGTTAGTTTAGTCTATTAAGCCCAAGTTCCAACCCTCTTCTCCTCACTCTTCATAAAATTTCCTAACTAACTCAAGCTTTAGCATTAATGGTGAAGAGAATGGGAAATTAAAACTCCAAGCTCAAATTCAATTGCAACTCCATCATTCAACTCCAAATTCAAGTAGAAAATATTGGATTCAAGCTTTGGATTGCTTCTCCTTGCTTTCAAGCTTCATCTTCATAAATTTTAGTGCAAAGGTGAGATTTTTATCTCACAATTCTAGCCTATAACTATATTGGACTGTTGGGAATGATCCCCCATCACTTTAGCATGTGCATTTGCATTTGGTTTGGATTGGATTGGCGAAAAACTCCAATTTTTAGCGTTTTTGACAAAAAACCGCAGTTAGGTCGCACTGCCTCGGATTTAGGTCGTTCTGGCCTTAAGTCGTTTCTGGCCATCGCTAAGTCGTCCACGAGTTAAGCCTAAGTCGTAAGTCGCGCGCGTTGAAAAGTCACCGCCTTTGTATTTCTGTTCGCCTGTGTTGAGTCGTTCACGAGTTAGAGTGCTAAGTCGGCTGCGAGTTAAGAGTTAAGTCGTTCGTGTGTTATCTCGTAAGTCGTCTCCGACCTAAGCTCCAGTAAGTCGTTCGTGTGTTATCTCGTAAGTCGTCTCCGACCTAAGCTCCAGTAAGTCGTTCGCGTGTTATCTCGTAAGTCGTCTCCGACCTATGCTCCACTAGGTCGTAGGTCGTATCCGACCTAAGCCTCTCTAAGTCGCGAATTGTTAAGTCGGCTGTCCTTAAGTCGTTCGACCCCACTAAGTCGTAGGTCGCCTCCGACCTTACCCTTAGGTCGTATGACCTGTTTGTTAAGTCGGCTGTCCTTAAGTCGTTCGACCCCACTAAGTCGTAGGTCGCCTCCGACCTTACCCTTAGGTCGTATGACCTGTCATCCACTAGGTCGCGCCACTTAGGTCGTATCCCTTAGGCCGCGAACTCTTTAGGTCGTTAGACCTCATTTTGCTTTAGGTCGTAAGCCGCTTGTCTTCACTTAGGTCGTACCGTGACGGGGCGCTGCCCCGCACCCCGCCGGGGGCGCTGCCCCCTGGACCCCCGCGACCTGACCGGGCAGGTCGAACCCCGTATAACTCTGCGTAGGCGATCCTATCTGAAGAACATTCAACCGAACTTCCTGAGCTGATTTCCTTGGATTTTATTCGCATCTCCGTATGCGATCTTTGTGGCTGATTGTTTCTACACTTACTTATGTGTTTTGTCACTTTATAATATAAAGGTTTCAATACTAGTAGTAAATATCAAAACTCTTTTAACAAACAATTTCAACTCTATTTTTAATAACAAAGCTCTTTTCTTAAACCGTTTTCCAATCTATTAGTATATACAAGCCTTTACCTCACTCGGATGAGAAATCTAATTAAACGACTTAGTAAAACAAGTGGTATGAAACGCTTGCGTTCACTTCGTCGGTTAATTCTTGGACTTGTTCGATTGAACCTCTTATGACAATTTTATTAGTGAAGATTTACAGTTTGTTCGTAAATATTGAAGTTAAGCAAGTGGTTATGGGACATGAAGCTAAACTTCTATATTTACTAGCTTAGTGTAATTGACACTTCTCGTTGATCTTGATGATCGCTCTATGAATTAGACTAGCAATTGCGGGATGTCTCTTTCATTGCAAGGTTAGACTAGACACCACTTGTGTGATTCCATTCACACATACCTTTCTGCTTTTTGGTTAGTCTTGACCTCATTCTGTGTGATTCCACTCACACATGTGGGGTAGCTCCCCATGGTCTTCGGACCGTCATGTGATAGGCCTCTTTCCCTTTTTATGATTTCTGGATTTCTCGTGTTGATTTCTGGAATTTGTGTCATTGACTTGTTATGAGTACAAGTTTAGGGTATGATGCCCCCTTCGAATCTTTGAGAAGATTCTTGTGATATTGATTATCTCTTATTGATTGATCTTCTGTTGATCATTATTTACATACTTATAGCGGTATGTCGTTATGGATGTTTATGTTTATGCCATATCTTTTATGTTATATCATGTCATCTGATATTTATAGCTAGACTGATCCGTTTATTATTTTCTTAAATAATACTCGGATCAGACCGAGATGTTACAGGTGCTTCTGCTTGACTTCCTCCCAGGGATTCATCACTCTGACTTTTGGCTAACTGTTTAGATTAGCAGTTTTTGCTGTATACACTTGAGATATAGACTCATAGTTGTATTCTTTTGTATAGCACGTGTTGCTATTCTTTTGTATTATCGTGGATCTTATTGACCACTACTCTGATGTACACTTTCATGTGTTAGTTATATATTCATATCTTCTTCCGCCTTTGTGATATGGATATCTGTGACTGATTTGTGATATGATTATTTCTATGTTTGTTTCCGAAGATTATTTATAGCCACCGTGTGATAAGCTATTACATGGATGGTCGCTCCTCAACAGCCTTATTCTCCGTGCTAGTTGACAGCACTTCTCCGGAGTGTTCTTGGCTAGCGTGGGTATAGAGGTGGGGCGTCACATATTCACTCGAGTACCATACTTTCACCGATATGTCCAGTTCAACAGAAAATATAAGCACCGTGCACATGCACAGTGGCTCTGACCATCACCGGTCAACTCCGGCAACGTCAACACACCAGAATACAACCTCACTCCTCAACACAATCATCAAACAATCCCAAGCACCTGCAAATCAAAATCGGCCTCTGTTCAGAAACTTGGAAACATAGTACACCCAGAACCCCAAAACCCTATCAACGGCGAGTTCTCCTTCCTCCGACCATTGTTTAAGACGAAACTCCAGCCACCACCTTGTTATGAACCCAGCTACAATATCCCAAAGTGGCTTCACACTCGGTCAACCAGAGAAAGAAAACGATCCTAATTCCTAACATGTTCAAGAAATAGGGTTATAGAACTATTTCTCACTCCTCTGGTAATTCAAAAATCAATTCACTAATTTGTTAATTTTTGAGAAAAGCTTGATCACTCTTTTTCATTCATAAGAAATTTCAAACACCCTAATGTAAAAAATCAACAGAATTTTCCAAATTCACATTTTCCAGATGAAAGTGAACTGCCCCTATAATCTTAAACTATAAACTGTGTTTTCTAACTTAAAAATCATGTTTTCTTGAATGGTTTCAGATCACAATCTTAATTTAATAAATTGATGAATTTATGTTTTTAAACAGATTCATGTTTTCTGAACATTTTGGCTTTCAGAGAAGGTTTGGATTTAATTTACCTTATTAAAATTTTTATACTTCAGAGCTTTGTTTAGCAAACAAATTTGTTTGTAACTCATTTTCACAATCATGATTAAGTCATGAGACTACTAAAAATCTGGATTTAAAGGCTTAAGTCAAGAACATCAGAAATTTCTGATACTAACAGAGTATACATACTTATATAAGTACAAAGTAATTTCCAGAAACTCATATACATACAAACAAATTGCTTCAATTTTATCATGCATCTATGGTTTAAGATTTAGGAAGATGATTATGTTATTCACAAGCAAAGATTTTTAGAAACAAATCAGGCAACCTACATTTACTTAATTATATTTAAACAAAATGTTACTCACCTTATTTTTTTTAAAACAGAGCTTCTTGATTCTTAAATCCTACCTTTTTATTAAATGATGCAGTGTTATTGCTCAGATTATAAACTTCATACATGCAGGTCAAAAAATGATTTTGCTTCCCTGTCCAAATTTCATGCATGTAGGCCTTTCCAAAGTTGATTCCAGAGATGCAAATACAGTTGGTCTTCAGGTTGAAAAGAAACAAATGCAGACTTGATTGTTGCAGAAATTTATTTTGCAGGTTTGATATTTTTGGTTTGAGGAGTGTTACAGATCCTAGATTTGCGTTTTCAAATGGATTTGCAGATTTTTTTTGAGGGGTTTTGAGTTTTCAGATTTTAAGTGTAATGTTTTCTTTGATTTTGAAAAGAGAATGAGGGGAGAAATGAAAATGGTTAAAATGTTGAAATTTATTTAAATTCAAAATAAAAATAAATTAAAATAAAACAAAGACACTTGTCACGTTTCTTTATTTTTTAAATAGACACATGTAGCTTAGATTGTTTAATAGTTAACACTTGTCTTTTACTTAATTTAGTTGTATTTCTAAATGTTTAAAAAGAGTTTTCTTTAATTTATTTTATGTTTATATGAATATATATGAGTTTCTTATTTAAAGAAAATGTAAATTAAACAATTTACAAATTAAAACTTGTACAAATATTTTAAAGAATCTATTAATTTGAATTTCAAAAACAATTTCAATTCAAATTAATTTTTTTTGAATTCCAAATTAAAATCAATTTATTCAAATTAAAAATGAAGATTCTATTTCCTTATTTTTAATTCCTTTTATATTTATGGGAAAATAATACATTTATTATTATGGCTTGAAAATAACAATTTAACAAATTTTGTATGATTTATAAAATGATTTATAAATCACTTTTATTTTTAAATAAATTTAAACCATATGCTATCTTATATTTTAAACTTATATAAAATATTTCCAACTCATATTAATCAAATAATAGTTAAAAAGAAATAAAACCAACTTTTATTTAAATTTAAAACAAAAATTTAGCTAAGATAAAATTTTAAACAATATAACATTTATTTTAAATATTTACAAACCACATAATTATTAATTTAAATAGATTTTCAAAAGCTTAACATTAATTTAAAACATAATTTCCTAACTACCAGATATATTATTAAAATTTAGAAACAAAACTTCATTTATTTATTAAATGCCAAAACAAAGATTATCTATGATATATATACAAATATATATATGCATTATAATTTAAAACATATATTTTAGCCTTTAAAAGATAAATCACTAATTAAATATATATTTATTCTGATTATTAAACCAAATCATATTATTATCAATCAATATTGTCAATACCAATTTAATTTTATATAAAGATTATTAAATTAATATTGTCAAAATTCCAGGATATCACACCGGTGTTTTGAAAATTTCTTTTGAATGATTTTGAAATATAATAATAATATTATTTAGAAGTATTTTTTGTTATAAATATTTCAATACAATCTGAAAGAATTGTTTTAAGAAGATTTTGAAAAAAATTTAAGTTCTGAACTTCCCTCTCTGTCGCTGGAAAATAATTTCGGTGATAGCGACCGTATCATCGACATTCATTTTCGAGTTTCGAAGTGGGAAGGCCACTGTATTAGTTTTACTACAGATTTTTTTTGATAAACAAATATAAATTTTAATTTTTTTTAAAATATAATTGGATATATAAACTGTAAGTATATGCATTTATCTATTATTTTAAAATAATTTGAAATTTAACCTGGTATTTAGTTCTTAAGTTTCCATTACTTAATAGTTTTGATTATTGTAGTAAAATGGGTTGTAAGTAATTAATAATTAGAACCTCTAAAGGAAATAAGAATATTGAATGCTAGGGTATAAAGGAAATTAAAAGGAAGTTGAATTTGTAACTTATAAAATAAAGGATGTAATTATTGAACATTAAATTAAATTTAAAGAAATGAGATAAACTTATATAATTTTCTATTACATTCTTTAACATACATATAACTTACCAACGATAAAAAGGGGTTAAATGTTAAAAGAAAATGAATGGGAATTTCACAAGTACAATTTGAAATAATGAAAGTATTCAATGAAATTCCTTAATAAAAAAAGAATTTGATGTTGTAGTATTATAATCTTAAGTGTAATTGAAAAGACTACTAATTGAAATAGAAAGGTAAGTGTTATAAATGAAATTTAGAATAACTAAAAGTAAGTAAAATGGAAATGCTAAGAAATTGAATAGGACATGAATACTAGTAATAAATGGATGAATAATTATAATGCAATAAAAAGAAATTGCAAATTGAATGAATGTAATGCAAATAAATAAATAAATGAAAATGAAAATTTGCAAGAAATAAACGTGAATTAAAAGAAATCATTAAAAGGAAAAAAGGGAAATCAAAAAACAAAGGTTATGAAATGAAACTAAAGGATGAACTTAAATTATTGGTTGGATTTGTTGTTTGTTTTGGGTGTGGTTGTTTGGGTAAGGATACTTTAAAATTGTTTAGATGAATGTATAATCTATTTAGTTTCGCCTAAGACTGTTGAGTAAAAGGGTACACTTAGTAGTTTAATTTCATTCCGTACAATTTGAAGTTTTGAACCCAAACAACTATTTGTTTTGTTTGATATGAATGAATGATTGATTTGTATATTATGTGGATGTTGTGGTTGCAAGTGATTGTTGGTGTTTGTATTGATTTGTTTGTTATTGATTGAAACAATTTAAATACTCCATTTTATATGATTGTTAACCTTTTTGGATTATATAAGTGAAACACAGGTTATGGAAGCAATTTCTACTGCCTTTGGTTTCATAAGTAAGAATTAATTGCTTGATAAATAGGTACGTTTTCGGATTACGGTTTGTAGCGCTATTATATTATTTTTCCCGTGTGGGGACATATATTATTTTGGAAAATATATGTTGTATATTGTTATATTTGATCCTATATTTTCTCCCGAGCCACTCCGTACAAAGGAAACTCTGCCGAAATTTTCCTTAAATTTTAGACATAGAAAATTTGAAGAAAAAATGTTTTCCAAACCTTATTAATTTGAGTATAAAAAGGCTTAATAGTTATAAATAGATATATTTTATATAAATTATTAAACATTGTAAATTTATTTGTTTATAAAATTAATACTTTGAATAAGATGTATTGACTACTCAATTTCTTCCTTTCTCTTCTTTTTCCTTTTCGGGGACGAAAAGTTTTGAGCGGGGGAGAGTGTAACGACCCATAAATTTTCGATGTTTAAAAATTTGTTTATTTAATAATATTTTATGAGTTAATATTGAAAGAAATAAAAATTTGTAATTTAATAATGGAATAATAACTAAATTAAAATGAAACAATGTTAATGCAAGTTAATTGTCAACAATCTTAATGAAACTCCAATTCATTTTATTTAAACATGCTATGCTTGGTTATAATATTTAATATAAGTCACAAATGTAAATATTTAATTATTGTATAAAATAGATAGTAAATGGTAATTGAATAAGATCAGTATTGTGTAAGGAATTATAATATGGGTTGTATTAATGTGTGCGCTGATTATTGTGGGATGTAAAAGGTAATAAAATAATGTGTAATGGATGGAAACGGAATAACTGTATTTTATTGAGAGTTGTTGTAGTAATTGATTGTAAAGAATAAATTTACAAATGTTATAAAATGTTTAATGGTGACAACTATTGTTCGTTACCAATGTATTTAATCAATAGCAATTAAATGTAATTAAACATTACCTTATGTAACTTAGGATAACAACTGAAAATTTTGAATGTAAAATCAATAGAAATGTTAATTATATGCATAAGATGGCAATTGATTTAATAAAAATTTGAAACCAAGATAAATAAATGAATTAGGATATTAAATGTGTATAAGTGACTAAATTTCAGCATAACGGAAATAAATTAGTTAACACAAATAAAAGATGAAATTAGAATTATATAGCTGATTGGAACATTTGTTGTAATTAATGAACTTTTAAAATGTAATTAAAAGTTAAGTGTAACAATGGTTATAAGTTACCTATTTATTTAGTTCATAAAATTTAGTTTGAAATAAATTGCAGTTAATTTACTTAATTAGTGCAATTTGATGTAGATTAATTTGGTAATCAAAGAATGTTAATTCAATAGGATGTAACCAATGAAAATTTTAATCTAATACTACGTTAAGTTTAAATAAGGTAATTATTAATAAATCAAATGAAATGCAAATCAATGGAAATAATGTAGATTTTATACTTAGCTACAAATGGAATATATGAAAACAAATGTAAGCATTGAATCAATTCAATGAATTTATATTATAATAAATGGTCACTGAATGTAATCAATGTTCTGTAAGTAATTATAATATTGGTTTGAAGGAGATAAATTTAATGGTAATGAATGTAAAGATAACAAGGTAACTAAGTTTATAGAATAGTAATGAACTTAATAAAAGTTTTGGATTGAAACAAATCAATCGATTGAAATCCAAATTATAATTAGTGTGATTTTTGTAGCAATTAAAATTAAAGGTTATGCAATTTGAAATAAAGATAATATGAGAAAATTTATGTAATCGTTTTAAATCCAATATTTAAGCCAGCTATTTAACAATAATGAATGGAATAATTGTTGATTGATTTAATTAAATAGAATTTTGGAAATTTAATTTATAATTGTTGAATTTAAGGAAACTGAGGAATTAATAAATATTAAATCGACAGTTAAATTTGTTAAATTAGTATAAATGTTTAGGAAATTAAAAATGACAAGAACTGTCGATTTTAGGATTAAAATTGAAAGTTGATTTAATTAATTAATTTTCAATTTATTTAATTAACTGGAAAAATATCCATTTTGGCCACTGACTCGGATTTCGACGAAACCAGTTTCATCGGATCTGTAACGGTGAATTATTATAGGATTTCAAGTTTCGTATCGATCGGACTTGTCGTCTGATCGTATGGGTTTGAAACGCCTTGAAATAAATTAAATTGAAATCAATTGAAATCAATTTGAAAATATTGACTTTAGCATAACTTCTTCATACGATGCAATTTGAAACCGAAACCTTTTCCATTGCATTTAAAATATTTTAAAACATCTATTTTGATATATGGGTCGACCAAATTTCATTTCGGAGTCAGAACGGGCTTTTTGGGCCACCTTGTTGTTAGCGCATATATCTAATAGATCCGATCCATTCTATTTCAACTTTCTCTATAAATACCCTGTTATAAAGCCTAGCAGCCTCTATTCCTCATTTCTATACGTACAGAAACTTCTGTGCTACTCTTCCTCAATGGCGGTAAACCCTAATTTATCCAATTCAAATTCCAATTCAAAAATCAACTTCAAAAATCCAAACTCCTCAGAAAAATTCAGAAAAAATATATGTTGAAGCTCTTGAAGTGCGTAATCTTCTGGTGTGATTTGTTTTTCGATCTGTACTTCTGGATGGCTTAAATTCGATGATTTAGCCTCGGTCGTTCGTTGATGGTTATTCAATTTGACGGTAGATCGTCGATCTTATGACGATCAGGCAGCGTAACATCGAAGAGGTCGTCGAAGGGAGGAGATCTGTACGGTTTGTTCGTGCTATTGATGCTTGGTTTCGCCATAATCGACAGAAATAGGAGGCGGCGACGGCAATGCATTGGAGCGTCGTGGTGGGCCGCGCTCGGTGTATGGGGGTGGCGGTGGTAGGGTATGATGGCGGTTGTGCTTGATCTTGTCGAAGACGGCCATGGATGATATAAAAATTCGAGCAAGGGTGGCGGCTAGGGTTACTGTCATGATCGACTTACTGAAGCTCGTGTAGGAGATGGTATTGGTGACGTGTACTTTTTTTTATTATCTATTTTATTTTTAATATTCAAAGGTTCAAACTTTAATAACTTTTACGTACGATATCCGTTTTATGCGCGGTTTCTTTTATTAGAATCGTATCTGGATTCCGGACATTATGACGCTGGTTTGGACGGGTTCCGAGACTGTCAAATTTTTGGGTTTAAATTGGATTTAAATTCAATTTAAACTCAAAAGGTGAGTGTTTTAACTCACTCACAATTTCTAAAATTTGTAATGTATGTTAAATTGGTTTGTGATGTGTTTAGAAATTTACTTATGACTATTTGGCATGTTTTTATCATCATCCCAGTTAAATTAAATTTATTTGCTTAAATTGTTATTTAATTATGCATTGCATATAAACTGCCAACTAAATTGTTATTTATTCTACTATTGCATATAAACTTCCAGTTAGACAGATTGTTTAATTTATTATCGAAATAAACTGTCAGTAATTATATGTTATGGATTATATGCTCTATATTGATGTTATTGTTTAAATTGGATGATGATTGTAATAAATGGTTGATGATTGATACTGGGTGAATGGATGCTGTATTTTATATTTGTTATAAACTGCAAGTCATAATGCATTTTCATTTCATTCGGGATTGCGGTTTGAAATGATATATAACCGTAAAATTTAATTTTTAAATTGCGGCTTGAAATGATAAATATCCGTATCACTTGACCATAGGATAGAAAATTTTATACACACACCTTCGGTCTATATATATAAATATTTTGAAAATAATTTCTATGGTTTGGATATGATACGGTTAAATAAATATTAATTTTTGATATTATATAAATATATATTTATACATACATATATAGTTAAATTATTGAATTTAAGCTATGTATAAATTTGTTAAATAAATAAATAAGTTGAATAATGGAGTTTGATTATTTTATATTATATGATTAAGTATAAGATATTAAATATATATAGAGTTTTAATGATTTAAATCAATTAAAATTGGAAGGTAAAATTGAAATTTATTTGGAATTGAGCTTATTTAAGAATTAAACTCCATAAGTTGATGTATAACTTATTAACTTGAAATTTTAAAGGGTATGATATTCATAATTGAATTTTTATTCAAGATGAATTAAATGAATATTTCTAGTATAAATAAATCGAAGGAAATATTTAGTTATAGGTAATTTGAGTTTTATTTAAATGATTATGGATTTATTATACAAATATTTCAAACTAAATAATAGGACATTGAATTGTTGAATAGAAATTTCCAACCTTAGTTTCTAATTGTTTAATACTCAAAGTTTGAAATATATTGAAACTAAAGTGGTTTATTGAAAACTGAAAGAGAATTGAAAATTTATGGATTTAGACTTAATTTAAAGAGAATAAAATTCTAAAGTCGTGGAAATTATTTACTTTGTAAAGTAATTTTAAATTCAAACCATTTTATTTTATATACTCTTTGAATATCCAAACCATTTAAGTTTTGGAAGTTATGGTTTTAAAGCTATGGATTTCGAAGTATTATGTTTTGAAGAGTTATAATTCAAATGTATGGTTTCGAGATATTATAAATTTTCAAGTGATATGGTTTTAGAAAAAGGACATATTCGAAATGATACCATATTGATTTGGTTTTAAAAGAGGAAAATGATATCGTATTTATATGGTTTTGAAAAGGGATATTATATTCTGGTTTTAAAGTATAAACTATTTTGAAAAGACCGCGGTGTTATAATAACAATGGTTAGTTGAAGAGACTGGGATTGGAAGTTGTCATACTCTCTGCCAACTTCGAAAAACCACCTTAACAACCGTGTACGCGGTGGAGATTCGAGAATGAAGTAGGATGGTGGCGGCGTTTCCTTTGAGGTAAATACGTGGACCCAACTCCCTTGAGTTGGCATAAGGTGGCTAAAACAGGAGCGATCGACGGGTTAATTGAGGTAGCACCTTTGATCGGACACATCCCTTCGATATTATACTTTGACTTTTGGATTTGATTCGGTGGCCACTTTTGATTTTTGATTTTTAGGGGTGTTGTTCGAGGTTGGCGGTAGTAGCTGCTACGCGTTACCACGGACCCGTAAGCGAAATTGGTATATCTACCCTGACTTTGCCTAATTGTGTCACGTCACCTACCATACCGAGCATTACTACGAGTTTCTATTTGTGTCGTACCTATGGAGTGTATTCTCGTAGTCTCCCGATCAGGAGATATGCGGGCACTGTATAGACTATTGGCATTATTTGTGTTAAGGGATATATGGGTAACCCCTTAACGCTATTTAAAAGTAAGTTTATTTTACTATTAGACATTATTATAATAGCGAAATATTACTATATAGTAAATAGTTTAATGGATCCTTAGGAGACATAAATCCCGAGCATCTCTTAAGTTATTGCACTCGTATTTATTTCAGTTGATTTAACTTACATAAGATATTAGTTCTGACTCGAGCGTTTTGTCTTTTCAATTCGCTCGGGTCAGTCCGAGCATTTCAGGAATCGAAGACTTTATTTCTAGAGGACGAAGATGAAGATTTCTTTATTATTATTATTATTATTATATATTATATTGTTCCACTACACTGTATTCCGCTGCATTGATTAGTATTCACTGATATGTGCAACTCTGATATGTATTGTATAAGTAAAATTACATATTTTGTAAACAATCCTTCCACTATGAGATTCTGTTTTGTTTTTATTTCTTTCTTGTTTTTCTTATTTACCCCATAACAATCCGCCCTTCCGTATGGTTTGAATCGGCATGTGTGTCGACTTAAAGCGTGCGAAAACGCGGGATGTTACAGTGCTATAATTGTTGAACTAAACTAAGTTTTCTTTAAAACTAATGTAACCCTATTACAGCATTTTCATATGTTGTCCTTTGCTAAATTGAACTATTTTGAATGTAACTTTCCGTAGCGTTTTCTAAATGCTGCGAAAGGTGAATATTCACGGTTTTGATAAAATTAAGTGAATAAATAAACTTTGAAAAGTTTAAAATTTTGGAATTTAATAATTTAATTATTAAATGTAATAACTTCATTTAAATGATTTACATGAAGTAATTTGTAACAACCCTGTATTTTGTGATTTATTTTTTTTGTATATTTTAATTATTTTAATTAAATTTTGATTTAAAAACTTATTTTTTTTATTTTGTATGATTAATTTTGTTACTTTAAATATAAACTTTAGTTTTGATATGAATTATCATTCCAAAGCATGACTAAAAAGAATATTTTCCAAAAAGTAAATTTTGGTCAAATTAATCAAACTTTGACTTTTAATTTAAATTTTTAAAAGTTTGAAAATTTAAATTTTATCTTTTATTATGAAATTACATAAAATTTTAAGAACACAGCTTTTCGTTTCTTTGAAAACGGATTTATATTGCAAAAGTTATACTGTTTTCAATATTTTGTGTATATTGGGTTATTCAGCAATAGTCTTTATTTTAAATTTTATAAATGACATTTTATTTGATATATCTTATTCCAACTTGTATATTTATGTTATATTATGTATACTTTGACTTTTGGATATTTTTAAAATGATAATAGAATTTTTCAAAAATTTAATGTATTTATTTCCTATTTTTTAAGGCTGTTTTCTTATTTTCTGCTATTTTCTTCATTAAAATTTTATTAAAATTTTTTTTTTTTATTTGTTTTGTGAATGTACTTTTATTTTATATTATTATTTATGTTTAAAGATATATTACAAGCTCATACGAATTTTCTAAAATTTATTTCATGTAATTTCAAATTTTCTAGACTAGTTTACTATTTTAGCTATTTTCTTTAATTTAACTTTATATATTTAATAAATATTATATTTATATTTATATTTTGATAAATTTTCGAAATCTTATCTGTCATTATTATTAATTCCAGAATATCAAGTTATGTAAACAAATTTAAGAAGTTTGAAAGGTTCAAAGGCTAAGAAACGTAATGTCGTTTCACGTTTCTTTTACAGTTTCTTTTGTCATCAATTCATCAGTTATTTTAGCCATTCCTTACTTTATTTATTTATTTTATACATTCACTTTTATTTTCTGTGTTTATACTTTATTAATATTAATTTTATATGTATTTTGATTAAAAATAGATTTTTCCAAAGATTATTTGGGTTGTTTCAATTTATTTAGCCTAGTTTCACATATATTGATATTTTCTTTATATAAATTATATAGTTTAAAATGTATTTATTTATTTTTCTTATTTACATTATTTCTGAGATTATTTATCTATTTTATCAGGTTTTTTATGTATTTACAAAATAGAAAAGAGAAATTTGAAAGGCCTTAAACTTTCTATCTTCCTATGGGCCATTATAGTCCACCCTTTTACTTTTAACTAACCTTTCACCAATTAACCCTAACTATTCCTCATTTTTTTTCTCCAACCGACTTCCTCCTGTTATTCACGAATTTTCAAAGCTCCAAAACCCTAAAAATCATGGCCTCCATCTTGAAGAAAAAAATTTAGGTAAATTCCTCTTTTCTTTCTACTTTTTCTCCTATTTCTATGCAAATTTGCCTTGCTTTCTCCCCTGATTGGAGCAGCTTTCCCCCTTGCTCCATGGCCACCACCCATTTCCATCTCTTCCTGACCATCACCACCATCTAAGCCAATAGTCATAACCATGGCCGAACACCCCTTGATGGTCAAACTCTTCCAAATGCAACCAAAAGCCTAGATCTATGCTTTTTTGGCCTTTTCTTGCTCATCCACTTCAACCGCCACCCTAACCACCACCATAGCTGCAACCACCACCTCTGATCTGATCATCACACACCCCTCCAACCTCTGTCTAGATCTGAAACATCAAGAGCCGAGCCAAACAATGCATGTAGACGAGCCTTGTGGTGCACCAAAACTACACTATGTTGCCAAGTCTCTTGATATTCTTATGTTGTAACTTCCTCCACATGTTCTAGCCTTTATGCCATGCATTCCTATGATCAAACCTGAGCCAAAGTCATGTCAAACCTGACCTAAATGAACCCCTAGGTCGTGCAAAAGAATAGATAAAGCAAGGCAAAGTCATTGCATTCATATCTCTTTTTATTCCTTTTTATTTCAAAGTTATTTCATATCTAGTTTTATTGAATTTGTGTTTGTTTGGATATTTTTTTTTGGGTTGTAACAAAAGTTCTAAGCTTGGATCTCTTCCCACTTGAGCCTATTGTTGTGTCAGCATGCCTTCTAGAATCAGTTGTGTCATTGGTATTGAAATCTCCAGCCATAAAAGGTGAGTAAAACTCACACGACGTTTATACTTATGCAGTTGTGAAACAACAACAATTGAATGTGTAGAATTTTATGTGATGTTATAACTGACTGTGATTATTTATATATGATGTTAAACCTGTTAAATTTCATGTCATATCATCTGTTATTATATATATGTTGTTACTGTTCATTCATATCTGTTTATCACCATTGCAAGTTCCCTGTAGACTAGAATCACTATGGGTTGTAATGATACACACCCGAACGGACTTTAGAATAGGGAAAAGTCGTTATGGGCTGAAATGATAGTCCTGAATGATTTTTAAATTTATTTCTTTTACTTGGGACTACGGGTTTGAAATGATAAAACCTGAATTTTTCTTTGTAAATTACGGGTTGAAATGATATATTACCCGTATCACTTTACCTAGCGTAGAAAATTATATACAGGCCCGTAGTTAAAATATGTTTTTCTAAAATGTTTAAAATATTTTAGAAATGTAATTATTATAATATTTTGATTTAAAATTTATTAGAAATAAATTTTGTAAAGTATTATTGATTTTCTGAACAGTTGTAAGCGAAATGAATTAATGAAAAGTTAGAAAATTTTGAACGTAAGTTATTTTGGAAATTTTGATTTAATTATAACTGGAAATTAAATTAAATATGAAATTATTATAAATTTATGATAATTTGAATTTAAATGAATTAAAAGTGATTTTATATGATATTAATGATTTTTAATAAATTTGAAATGTGAAATGAAAGAATATTTTAAGTTGAAATTTCGAAATATAACTAAAATTGAAAATTTATGAAATTGACTTAAAAGTGAACTTTTAGTTAAGTAAATAAAAATAAAAATAAGTTATATTTGAGAATTTGAACTTAAGTGTTAAGTTGAAATTTAATGTAATGGATTTAAAATTGAACATTGCAATTTAATAAGTCAATTATTATTAAATCTTGATTTTTGAATGGAAATTTAACTTTATAAGATCATGAACTTGAGGAAAAATTAAATGATGTTATAAATATGAAAATGCATGATTTTATAAGTTAAAAATGTTTTAAATAAAAATATAATTGGTTGAGAAATTATATTGAATATTTGAAGTTAATTGACTGTATTTTTGAAATGCTATTAATTACAATGTAAATGATACTATAGCATTTGAAATGTTATAGTTGATGATAATGAACAAAAAAGCTAAATTGAATTAAAAGCTATTATAGCAATTTTTGTAAGTGATATAAATTGTTGAATTTAACTAAGTTTATTCGAAATTTAAGTAAACCCTATTACAACATTTTAATATGTTGTCATTTGTTAAATTGAACTGTTTTGAAAATCAATGAGAGATTAATCAATATCACTAAATCTACACAAGAATCAAAGAAATGCCATACTCCTTATTTCGTTCATCAAACCACAAATATTGACGATTATATCAATGTCAATCACAAAATTCAATGACACACAAATTTACCAATGCACAAATATTGACAATAATATCAATGTCAATCACACAAGTCAATGACACACAAATTCACCAATGCACAAATATTGACAATAATATCAATGTCAATCACAAAAGTTAATGACACACAAATTCCAGAATTCAATATGCGAAATCCAAAAATCACAAAAGTCAATGACACACAAATTCACCAATGCACAAATATTGATAAAACTTATCAATGGAAATCACGAAAATTGGTGAAACACAAATTCTAGAAATCATCTCAAGAAGTCCAGAAATCACAAAGGGGGGGGGGAGGCCTATCACAAACGGAAGCATAAAGCTTACCAACACGTGTATCACAAACGGAATGCTAATTCCATGGTTGCTAACCATCATAAATTGAGTCGAAGCTCCACAAACGGCCCGAAGACCATGGGTTGCTACCCCACCAAATTGAGTCGATACTCCACAAAACGGGGTTTAGTCTCCCTCGCAGACAAAGAGACATCGCACATTGCTAGTCTAAATCACAAAGATGATCGTCATGATCAACGAGAAGTGTCGATTACAGTAAGCTAGTAAATATATGAGCTTAGCATCATGTCCCATAACCACTAGCTTAACTTAAATATTTACGAACAAATTGTAGATCTCCACTAGAAAATTGTCACAAGAGTTTCAATCGAACAAGTCCAAGAATTAACCAACAAAGTGAACGCATGCGTTTCATACCACTTGTTTTACTAAGTCGTTTAATTAGATTTCTTATACGAGTGAGGTAAAGGTTTGTATATACTAATAGATCGAAAAACGGTTTGATAAACGAATTTGGTATTAAAATAGTATTGAAATCGTTTGAGGAAAGAGTTTTGATATTTACTACTAGTATAGAAAACCTTTATATTTTTAAAGTGACAAAACACAAAGAAGATTGTAGGAACAATCAATCACTAAAATTCACATACGAAGATGTGATTAAAAATCCAACGAAACCGATAAAGAATCCATCAAAATGGATACTCAAAAATCCCTAAAAAGGAGTCACCAAAGTCATAACAAATGATAACAAGACATAGGAAACAACACGAATCGATTAAAATTGAAAACCACACAAAATAGGCGAAATAGGCAAAATAACATCAGGTCGGTCGGCCGGCCTCAGGGCTCGGTCGACTGGACCCTGTTTCAGAAAATAGTTCGGGAAGCAGGTCGGTCGACTGAGCTCTGTAGTCGGTCGACCGGACCCAAACAGAGAAGTGCATAGCACATTTGGAAGCAGGTCGGTCGGCCGGCTATAGAGCTCGGTCGGCCGGACCTGTTTCCAGCCTCTTCCCTGCTTATTACTAATGAAGTTCGATCTTGACCAAATTGCATTCTCTCGAGCAACGGCGCTAAGGGATTATGCCATTCGACTACCCGGCCCTATAAGCTCTTCGATGCATCTCCAAAAACATGATCAAAGATCAAAGCTATGATTTTTAAGGAATTGAACCCAAAACACTAAAAATTGGAATATTCACCAAATCAATCCAAACCAAAAGAAAATGCACATGAATAAGTGTTAGGAATTCATACCTAACAATCGAAGATAAATATAAGCATAGATGTGAGATAAAAATCTCACCTTTTTACAAAATCGAACAAGAAGAAGCTTGAAAGCAAATGGAGAATCAACCTCTTTTCAACACAACCCAAATGAGCTTGAATCTAGGCTCAAAACAAGAACATTCCCAAAATTAGGTTAAGGAATTTCTGAAATTGGTAAGAGAATAAGTTGGAGAAGAAGAAGAGAATGCTTACCAATGGATTCTCTTGAATTTGGAGCTAGGAATTTGAAGTTGCAAGAGGAACTAGGGTTTTAGAGTTTTAATTTCTAATCTCTCCCACCATTAATGCTATAAAAAATGAAAACGGAAAGAAGTGAGGAAGGATGGGGAGGAGGGGTTCAGTTTTTAAGTATAAGTTGGCTAATGGCTGAACCCAAACTCAAACCCAAAGTGAAAAGTAGCAAAAAAATCAACTTTCTCCAAACATATCGAAGCTTATACTCAAAAAGGTCGCAAACGGCATTTTAAACTCAATGGGAGTGGTCCCGAGTCCTAATTCGACCGTATGCAAAAAGTAGCTTTTTGGACCAAAATCCGACGAACGATAAAATATTTAAATAAAATATTTAAATATAAAATCGATAAATATGCGGGTTGTTACAGACTCCCCTCCTTAAAGAAATTGTGTCCACGCAATATTTACGAAGAGAACATAAAGTAACAACCATAAAAGCATATTCAACACAAAAGAAATTTGAAATAAAAGGTTCACCGTAAAGAGCACGGGAAAGCAAGTCCGGATGTGATCGCTCGATGAATTCCCTAGACTCCCAAGAACAATCCTTAGGATTTGAAGACCATTGAACTTTAACAAATGGAACATCTTTATTTCGAAGTCGTTTGACCTCCGAAGCAATGATACGAATAGGATGTTGCTCATAAGTTAAATTAGGCGAAACTTCAATCTCTTCCACAACACCGGGCTCAAGAACAGAATCGGAATCTCGAAGGCACTTCCGTAATTGAGAAACGTGAAACACGTCATGAATATCAGAAAATTGAGCCGGTAATAGAAGGCGATAAGCCATGGAACCAATACGTTCGGTGATAGGAAATGGCCCAATATATCGAGGCGCTAACTTTCCCGATCGACTGAAACGTACAACACCTTTCATAGGTGAAACACGAATGAACACAAGATCTCCCACAGAAAATTCTAACTTCCTTCTTCGGTTATCGGCATAGGATTTTTGTCTACTCTGGGCTTCTTTCATCCTATGACGAATGAGGTCAATCTTTTCTGTGGAATCACGAATAAAATCTGGACCTAAAACCAGCTTCTCACCGGTCTCAACCCAACAAGAAGGAGATCGGCATGGCCTTCTGTAGAGTGCCTCAAAAGGTGCCATACGGATACTAGATTGGAAGCTATTATTATAGGAAAATTCAACAAGAGAAATATGATCTTCCCAACTTCCACCGAAATCAAGCACACAAGCACGAAGAAGATCTTCAAGAGTTTGATTCACACGCTCGGTTTGTCCATCGGACTGGGGATGATAAGCGGTGCTAAAATTAAGCTTCATTCCTAAAGCTTTTTGAAGACTCTTCCAAAATCCACTAGTAAACAATGGATCACGATCACTAACTATAGAAGTAGGAACCCCATGCAATTCAACAATCTCTTTGATAAAGAGCTTGGCCAAAAGAGGAACGGTTCGGTTAGACCGAACGGGAATAAAATGGGCAGATTTAGTAAGCCAATCAACAATCACCCATAAGCTATCATGACCCGAACGAGAACGGGGAAGGCCATCTATAAAATCCATGGAAATTTGGTCCCACTTCCAAATTGGAATTTCTAAAGGTTGCAATAACCCACCGGGCCTTTGATGTTCGGCCTTAATGAGTTGGCAAGTCATGCAACGCTTAACGAAGTTAGCGATGTCAAGTTTCATTCCCTCCCAATAATAAAGTCGCTTCATATCTGCGTACATTTTACTACTTCCGGGATGAATGGTAAATTTAGAACGATGAGAATCTTCTAAAATATCTTTACGAAGATCACTAATATTTGGTACGATAAGTCTACCAAATCTCCGAATGCCGCCACGAGAATCGATATCAAAGTCTTTCAAACCTTCAATATCAATTTTATCCTTAATATTTTGGCCAAGAAGAGCGAAGTCGGGATCTAGCCTTTGAGCTTCAAGAATGCGGTCTAAAAGAGAAGGATGAGCCTCAAGGCTACATAAAACAAATGATGAGCATAAATCGGATACGCGGTCTCGAATCTCACAATTGGATAAGATCTCGAGATCGTTCCATTCAGATATCATCATAGAAACAACAGCTTGTTGTTTTCGACTAAGTGCATCGGCAACACGATTTCCCTTTCTGGGAGTATAAAGGATATCAAGATCATATGGCGCAAGGAACTCGAGCCAACGCTGTTGACGCAAATTAAGTTCCTTTTGAGAGAATAAATACTTCAAGGACTTATGATCGGTATAAAGAACAAATTCTATCCTAATAGATAATGACGCCAAATTCGAAGGGCGAAAACAATAGCCGCGAGCTCTAAATCATGAGTGGCATATCTAGTCTCGGCTGGCTTCAATTGCCTAGAAGCATAAGCAATAACACGTTCTTTTTGCATAAGAACGGCACCCAAACCAACGCGACTAGCATCGGTATAAACAACGAAATCTTGATTTCCATCGGGAATAACGAGAATAGGAGCATCAGAAAGAAGTTCTTTTAATTTCTGAAAAGAAGTTTCACATTTGTCCGACCAAATGTATTTAACACCTTTCTTCGTCAAGCTAGTGAGAGGCACGGCAATCTTAGAAAAGTCTTTGATAAAACAACGGTAATAGCCCGCCAATCCGAGAAAACTACGAATCTCTGTCACACTCTCCGGTCTCTTCCAATCTTGAATCGCTTCAATCTTTGAAGGATCCACGGAAATTCCGGATTCGGAAATAATATGACCGAGAAACTTCACACGAGATTGCCAAAAATGGCATTTAGAAAATTTTTCTTTCAAACGATTACTCCTAAGAGTTTCCAACACAATCCGAAGATGCTTTTCAAGCTCCTCCTCGGTTTTAGAATACACAAGAATATCATCAATAAAGATGAGAACAAATCGATCGAGGAAGTCTTTAAAAACTCGATTCATTAAGTCAACGAAATAAGCCGGGGCATTCCTTAACCCAAATGGCATAACAAGCCATTCATAAGATCCATACCGAGTACGGAACGATGTCAAAGGAATGCTATCCTCTGCAATACGAAGCTGATGAAAACCGGTAGCCAAGTCCAATTGTGAAAAGACTCTAGCACCACTAAGTTGGTCAAATAAATCATCAATCCGAGGTAAAGGATATTTATTTTTGATAGTAAGATCATTAAGCTTGCGGTAGTCAACGCAAAGCCTAAGTGTTCCATCGGATTTCTTCACAAAAATAGCCGAAGCTCCCTAAGGCGAGGAGCTAGAGCGAATAAATTGCTTCGTCTCCAATTCGGATAATTGTTTACGCATCTCCTCGTTTTCTTTATTGGACATACGATAAGGAGGGCGAGTGATAGGTTGAGCTCCAGGAATGAGATTAATTCTGAACTCAATTTCTCGCTTAGGTGGTAATCCTAAAACGGGCTCAAATATGTCGGAAAATTCACGAACGACGTGAATTAGAGAAATAATATCACCCTCATCATCATCAGCGTCAACACGAGGGTTTAAAGAATATAAAGATGCAACCAAAGCAGAATCCGAATCTTTAAGAATAACAGAAATCTGCTTAACAGATTGAGGATGTCGAAGATGAATAGTCCGCTCAGGACATAGGATATAAGCTTCATAACGGTTAAGCCAATCCATTCCCAAAATCATTCCAAAGCCTAAATAACGCATGACATGACATGCAAATCGGCTCGGAAAGAAAAATCACACAAAATAATCTCGACATCTTTACACAATAAACTGATTGTTGCGGATCCACCAACCGGATTCGCAATTCTCAAAGAAGTCATTAAACACAAAACATCCAAAGAAAAAGTATCAACAAGTTCTTTTGATATAAAAGAATGGGACGCACCCGTATCAAAAAGAACTTGAATAGGATGATCACGAAATAAAATAATTCCATCAAGAATAGAATGAGAAATACCTTGTCCACGAGATGTGTTGCCAGGGGCTTGAGCAACATTTAACTTTCCCTCCTTCTTGCCTTGAAGTTTGGGGCATGAAGATATAACATGACCGGGAACTTTGCAGTAGCGACAAGAGAGAGACTTTGGGCACTTGTTCGCATAATGGTCCTTCGAACCACAATTATAGCATTCCCCACGGCCAAAGGAAGATGTCTTTGCCACGGAGGTTGCTTGCTTCCCTTTCTTATTGGGATAAGGTCCTTTGAATTTATTTGGCCTCTTCTTGTTGTTGAAGTTTGGCTTGGAATCCACCACTTCAACATCATTCTCCCTATCCGCCTCTTCAAGTCGAAGAGCGATATCAACGAGTTGATCAAAAGAAACTTCTAACTTTAGAAGTAATGGCTTCTTGAGATTTTTGTTTAAGCCATAAACAAATCTCTGATTCTTCTTCAGAGGGGTGTTGATGTATTCAACCCCATATTTGGAAAGTGATTCAAAAGAAGCAACGTTGTCCGTCACGGAAGAATCGCCTTGAACAAGGTCAATGAAACGACGAGTCACATCACTTTCTCAGCTTCTGGCACGAATTTCAACTCGAAGCGTTCCCGGAATTGCTCCCAGGTGAGATCCGCTTCATTAATCTCAGAAATAAGAAGCTCGTACTAGTCCAATGCTCTTTCTCGGAGCATACTAGAGGCCACCTGAACTCGGTGAAGGTCAATAAGATTCATGCGAGAAAAGATTCGATCGCATGACCTTAGCCAAGCCTGTACTTCAATAATAGTTTCGGAACCTTTGAATGGCTCCCCACCCAAATTAGTGTAATCGCTGCACAAGCGTGCAAATCCCGACTTTGGGTGAGTAGGTTCCGGGTTAGCTCCAGCTGTTTAAGCATTCGTCACTAAATCAAGAAGCTGTTGTGCAGTCATAAAAACTCCATCCTGGGGTGGAATGCGAGACGGTACGGCTCTGGGGCGGCCTGGTCTAGACATTTTTCTCCCTTTAGAAAGAAAGAAGAAGAAGAAAAAGGTTATTCACCAAATTGAATATCAAGCAATCTTGATAGATAAACAAGGAATCACAAGGAAAATAGGATGAATCGGTACGAAGACTCGAATTAAATCCTAAAGCACGACTCCTAAGATGGACTTAGGACGATGATCCTTGTTATATTATTCCATATTGTTCCGAAGTTTGGCTCTGATACCAAGCTGTGACGCCCCACCTCTATAACCACGCTAGCCAAGAACACTACGAAGTAATGCTGTCAACTAGCACGGAGAATAAGGCTATTGAGGAGCGACCATCCATGTAATTGCTTTGTGCGAGCATCGATATGTCAGATAGTATAGCATGCAATTCTTTTCAAGTGGAAATCCGACATGCCGACACAAACTCAAAGCTACTACACAGTGGCTATAATATCTTCGGAAACAAATATAGAAATAAACATAACATAAATCAGTCATAGACAATTCATATCACAAAGGCGGAAATAGATATGAATATTACACTAGGAAGTGTACATCAGAGTAGTGGTCTAAAAAGATCCACAATATCACAAAAGAATAGTTACATGAACTACACAAAAGAATAAGTATACATTATGGAGTCTATATCTCGAATGTATACACCAAAATAAACTACTAATCTAAGTAGTAAGCCAAAAGTCAGAGAAATCAATCCCAAGAGAGAAGTCAAGCAGAAGCACCTGTAACATCTCGGTCTGACCCGAGTATTATTTAATAAGAAAATAATAACCGGATCAGTCTAACTATAGATATCAGATGAAACGATATAGAATAAGAGATATGACTAAACAAATAATAATCACAATTCCAAGCTGTGATATATATAAGTTATTGAAAATCAATGAGAGATTAATCAATATCACCAAATCTACACAAGAATCAAAGAAATGCCATACTCCTTATTTCGTTCATCAAACCACAAATATTGACGATTATATCAATGTCAATCACAAAAGTCAATGACACACAAATTCACCAATGCACAAATATTGACAATAAAATCAATGTCAATCACACAAGTCAATGACACACAAATTCACCAATGCACAAATATTGACAATAATATCAATGTCAATCACAAAAGTCAATGACACACAAATTCCAGAATTCAATATGCGAAATCCAGAAATCACAAAAGTCAATGACACACAAATTCACCATTGCACAAATATTGATAAAACTTATCAATGGAAATCACGAAAATTGATGAAACACAAATTCTAGAAATCATCTCAAGAAATCCAGAAATCACAAAGGGGGGGAGGCCTATCACAAACGGAAGCATAAAGCTTACCAACACGTGTATCACAAACGGAATGTTAATTCCATTGTTGCTAACCATCACAAATTGAGCCGAAGCTCCACAAACGGCCCGAAGACCATGGGTTTCTACCCCACCAAATTGAGTCGAAACTCCATAAAACGGGGTTTAGTCTCCCTCGCAGACAAAGAGACATCGCACATTGCTAGCCTAAATCACAAAGATGATCGTCATGATCAACGAGAAGTGTCGATTACAGTAAGCTAGTAAATATATGAGCTTAGCATCATGCCCCATAACCACTAGCTTAACTTAAATATTTACGAACAAATTGTAGATCTCCACTAGAAAATTGTCACAAGATTTTCAATCGAACAAGTCCAAGAATTAACCAACAAAGTGAACGCAAGCGTTTCATACCACTTGTTTTACTAAGTCGTTTAATTAGATTTCTCATACGAGTGAGGTAAAGGTTTGTATATACTAATAGATCGGAAACGGTTTTATAAACGAATTTGGTATTAAAATAGTATTAAAATCGTTTGAGGAAAGAGTTTTGATATTTACTACTAGTATAGAAAACCTTTATATTTTTAAAGTGACAAAACACAAAGAAGATTGTAGGAACAATCAATCACTAAAATTCACATACGAAGATATGAATAAAAATCCAACGAAACCGATAAAGAATCCATCAAAATGGATACTCAAAAATCCCTAAAAAGGAGTCACCAAAGTCATAACAAATGATAACAAGACATAGGAAACAACACGAATCGATTAAAGTTGGAAACCACACAAAATAGGCGAAATAAGAAAAAAAACATCAGGTCGGTCGGCCGGCCTCAGGGCTCGGCCGACCGGACCCTGTTTCAGAAAATAGTTCGGGAAGCAGGTCGGTCGACTGAGCTCTGTAGTCGGGCGACCGGACCCAAACAGAGAAGTGCATAGCACATTTGGAAGCAGGTCGGTCGGCCGGCTATAGAGCTCAGTCGGCCGGACCTGTTTCCAGCCTCTTCCCTGCCTATTACTAATGAGGTTCAATCTTGACCAAATTGCATTCTCTCGAGCAATGACGCTAAGGGATTATGCCAATCGACTACCCGGCCCTATAAGCTCTTCGATGCATCTCCAAAAACATGATCAAAGATCAAAGCTATGATTTTTAAGGAATTGAACCCAAAACACTAAAAATTAGAATATTCACCAAATCAATCCAAACCAAAAGCAAATGCACATGAATAAGTGTTAGGAATTCATACCTAATAATCGAAGATAAATATAAGCATAGATGTGAGATAAAAATCTCACCTTTTTACAAAATCGAACAAGAAGAAGCTTGAAAGCAAATGGAGAATTAACCTCTCTTCAACACAACCCAAATGAGCTTGAATCTAAGCTCAAAACAAGAACATTCCCAAAATTAGGTTTATGAATTTCTGAAATTGGTAAGAGAATAAGTTGGAGAAGAAGAAGAGAATGCTTACCAATGGATTCTCTTGAATTTGGAGCTAGGAATTTGAAGTTGCAAGAGGAACTAGGGTTTTAGAGTTTTAATTTCTAATCTCTCCCACCATTAATGCTATAAAAACTGAAAAGAGAAAGAAGTGAGGGAGGATGGGGAGGAGGGGTTCAGTTTTTAAGTATAAGTTGGCTAATGGCTGAACCCAAACTCAAACCCAAAGTGAAAAGTAGCAAAAAAATCAACTTTCTCCAAACATATCGAAACTTATACTCAAAAAGGTCGCAAACGGCATTTTAAACTCAATGGGAGTGGTCCCGAGTCCTAATTCGACCGTATGCAAAAAGTAGCTTTTTGGACCAAAATCCGACGAACGATAAAATATTTAAATAAAATATTTAAATATAAAATCGATAAATATGCGGGTTGTTACAGCATATATGACTAAAACAGGAGCTATACCGGGCTACACAAAGGGTTGCACCCTTTCATCGAGCATGCTCCATCGAAAACCATTCTATTACTGTTGTGATTCGATTCTGTGGCGCCACTTTGATTCGGGGGTATTGTTCGAGGTGGGCGGAAGCTGCTGGCTTGCCGTCACCACCGTTCCGGGAGTGCAAACGGTGTATCCACCCTGGCATTGCCTCGCGTGCCGTGTCATATCCTTATATCGAGCCCACTATGATTTTGGTTTTAAAGATCCGACCGCGTTAAGGTTCACCATCCCCTTAACGCTATTTTCTATATGATTATACTTTACTGATTGGACACTACTGTATATAGCGCAATATACTACATAGTAAATAGTTTAACGGATCCTTAGAGGATGGGCGGTCCCAAGCATCTTCTAAGTTACTTGTACCTTTACTACGGTTCACTTGAGTTGGTTTACATTGTATAAGTATGTATGTCCTGACTCGAGTGTTTGTATTTTTATTTACGCTCGGGTCAGCCTGAGTTATTCACAGATTTGGATTTCCACTTTCTGGAGATTGGAATCGCTGGAGATTATCTACTTGTCAAGTTTATCTTTTGAAATCTGTTGTTCCTTTCAGCTCTTGTATTAGTTGACATTTATGAAGTGAGACTTCTTTTGTACTTTATTTCCTCTGTTGTATTTTATGTAACTCTGATATTTTTATATAGTAGCTTCATGAACTACTATCTCTTTTTACTTCCGCTGCATTAGTATTACTCTGTGTCTGTGATCTGTGATTTTTATTTACTGTATATTCTGAGATTTGCCAAATTTTTAATTACAACGCGGTATTTTGAGCAATTCAATTCCGGTATGAGTGTCTACCTATACACTTATAATGGATGCGAATGGTTGAAAATATCGGGTCGTTACAGTTGGTGTCGGAGCTTTGGTAGCTCTAGGCAAAATTCAGCATATGGAGTGAATGTATTTACAGAATCACTTTCATTCGAGTTTGAATCTCTCCCTTTTTGACTCAATTCCTTTGAATTTTGGAACGTTCCCTACGATTCCAAAATCCATTCGTGTTCTTCACTATTCATCTTCTTTTGACTCTGGAGTATTTCATAACTCCGCTTCGAATGATCTTTCTAGTAAGTCGGCAGTCACGCCAATTTCAAATTGAATTGAAAAAAAGAAGGGGGAAAACTCCTTTATAAATTAGCATCGATTCACCAGAGATTTATATCTATCCTTGTTTTAGATGCTAATATCTTTTGTTATTCCAAACTTTATCTATTGAGATTGAATGTAGATTTACCCTAGAAAATCCACATCGATCTTATTATTTAAGTCACGGTTGACCTGGTTAAGGTTGCCCGCGATTTATTTAGGCTTACCCACCTCCCTATTTTTTTATTTAATCATCTTGTCTTTTGTTTCCAATCTATTCTTCTAAACATTTTGAATTGTACTTGTATATCTATGTTTTTTTTTATATATTGTGTTGTTTGGGTTGTTGATGTTGATTTGGGTTTCCGATCGATTCGTCTGATCAACGCTATCGATTGGATTTCTAAAACACTTTGACAGAACAAACTGACACAATATTATTTTAAAATTTGGTCAATGAAATAAAATTTTGATATATAAGTAAATTTATGGAACTTAATAAACTGATTTAAATTGATTATTTGAAGTGATAATACTTAATTTATCACTTATTGTTCTATAAATGAATTTATAAATAGTTTTTTATAAATTGATTTGGGAACTGAAATGAATTTAGAACAAGAAATTTGAGAATTTGATTTCCAATAGTTTCAAACCTTTTGTTTAAAAAGTTTTAAAAGGGATATATTATTTAAAGTATTTTCAAATAGAAATTTGTTTCCAAAGAATTTTAAAGTTTAAAATTAGTGCTCTTCTCATTGTCGCTGGGAAATAACTTCGGTGATGATCGCGACATCATCGACGTTCATTTTCGAGTTTCGAAGTGAAGAGACTGTTCTGTAGTCTTGCTACAGTTTTGTTTCGGGGGAATTTAATTGATTTGAATTTCTAAAATATGACTTGATTTATATATATATATAGATATATGATTGAAATTTGATTTGACATATTATATATATATATATATATTATTACTTATCTCTAAATGGTTTGGAGAAATCGAAAATACAATTCTTAAATTTTATTTTAAATAATAATTTCAATTATAAAAAGAGAATCAAAAATTTGGATAAATGATTAAAACTTGAGAGAATTGAATTGGAAAGTTTTATTTGTATAATATAATTGCATTCAAATATAACTTACCTTAATTTCAGAAGTTAACAATGTAATTGGATAATATACAATATAAAAAGATTTTATAAATGAAATTTGAGTGGTTATAATAAATGTTATACACTTAAATTTTAATTATAAAACGATTAACAGAGGTAAATATAATAAAGGGTAATTGAATAACTTACAATAAAATGATGTTAAAAGAACTAAGAATGAAAGAAAGCAGTTATAATAAGTGTAAGTATGTTTAACATAAGTGATAAATATAGTGAAAGTAATAAATTTAATTTTAATTAGGAATAAAGAAGAATTAAATTTATTAAGTACATTGTGAGTGTAATAAATGATTATTTTTCAAACCCATGGTTTTAAAAATTGTTAATTTAAGATGATTGGATAATAAGATAATGAAATTTGGGATAGTTAAGATTTATTTAACTTGTGTAAAGATTTATTCTCTATTTAAGTTGAAATTTCCATGCTTTCAAATTTATTTCCTTATTTTGTTTTTCAAACTATCTTTTGGTTGTCCTTATTATCCTTATCTTGCTATAGACTGGTATAGGCATCTTTCTATAATCTTTGATAATCTTTGGTACTCATTTGAATCTATTTTGCGTGCTTGAGTTCTTGATTTTGGAGAATCTTGGAAAGATCATCTCCACCTTGTTAAACATACCTGTAACAATAGTTATCAGGTATAATTTAAATATCCTTGTCATCTTGTCCTAATCTTATTTCACTCTATTTTTTTTTCTATGTTTTCCCGTACCTCATTCCTTTTCGGGGACGAAAAGTTTTGAATGGGGGAGAGTGTAACAACCCTGTATTTTGTGATTTTTTTTGTATATTTTAATTAAATTTTGATTTAAAAACTTATTTTTTTATTTTGAATGATTAATTTTGTTACTTTAAACATAAACTTTAGTTTTGATATGAATTATCATTCCAAAGCATGACTAAAAAGAATATTTTCCAAAAAGTGAATTTTGGTCAAATTAATCAAACTTTGACTTTTAATTTAAATTTTTAAAAGATTGAAAATTTAAATTTTATATTTTATTATGAAAGTACATAAAATTTGATGAACACTGCTTTTTGTTTCGTTGAAAACGGATTTAAATTGCAAAAGTTATACTGTTTTCAATATTTTGTGTATATTGGGTTATTCAGCAATAGTCTTTATTTTAAATTTTATAAATGACATTTTATTTGATATATCTTATTCCAACTTGTATATTTATGTTATATTATGTATACTTTGACTTTTGGATATTTTTAAAATGATAATAGAATTTTTCAAAAATTTACTGTATTTATTTCCTATTTTTTAAGGCTGTTTTCTTATTTTCTACTATTTTCTTCATTAAAATTTTATTTAAATTTATTTTTTTTATTTTTTTTGTGAATGTACTTTTAATTTATATTATTATTTATGTTTAAAGATATATTACAAGCTCATATGAATTTTCTAAAATTTATTTCATGTAATTTCAAATTTTCTAGATTAGTTTACTATTTTAGCTATTTTCTTTAATTTAACTTTATATATTTAATAAATATTATATATATATATATATATTTTGATAAATTTTCGAAATCTTATCTGTTATTATTATTAATTCTAGAATATCAAGTTATGTAAACAAATTTAAGAAGTTTGAAAGGTTTAAAGGCTAAGAAACGTAATGTCGTTTCACGTTTCTTTTACAGTTTCTTTTGTCATCAATTCATCAGTTATTTTAGCCACTCCTTACTTTATTTACTTATTTTATACATTCACTTTTATTTTCTGTGTTTATACTTTATTAATATTAATTTTATATGTATTTTGATTAAAAATAGATTTTTCCAAAGATTATTTGGGTTGTTTCAATTTATTTAGCCTAGTTTCACATATATTGATATTTTCTTTATAAATTATATAATTTAAAATGTATTTATTTTCTTATTTACATTATTTCTGAGATTATTTATCTATTTTATCTATTTTTTTATGTATTTACAAAATAGAAAAGAGAAATTTGAAAGGCCTTAAACTTTCTATCTTCCTATGGGCCTTTATAGTCCACCCTTTTACTTTTAACCTAACCTTTCACCAATTAACCCTAACCATTCCTCTTTTTTTTTTCTCCAGCCGACTTCCTCCTATTATTCGTGAATTTTCAAAGCTCCAAAACCCTAAAAATCATGGCCTCCATCTTGAAGAAATTTTTTTAGGTAAATTCCTCTTTTCTTTCTACTTTTTCTCCTATTTCTATGCAAATTTGCCTTGCTTTCTCCCCTGATTGGAGCGGCTTTCCCCCTTGCTCCACGGCCACCACCCCCTTCCATCTCTTCCTGACCATCACCACCATCTAAGCCTACAACCATGACCATGGCCGAACACCCCTTGATGGTCAAACTCTTCCAAATGCAACCAAAAGCCTAGATCTATGCTTGTTTGGCCTTTTCTTGCTCATTCACTTCAACCACCACCCTAACCACCACCATAGCTGCAACCACCACCTCTGATCTGATCATCACACACCCCTCCAACCTCTGTCCAGATCTGAAACATCAAGAGCCGAGCCAAACAATGCATGTAGACGAGCCTTGTGGTGCACCAAAACTACACTATGTTGCCTAGTCTCTTGATATTCTTATGTTGTAACTTCCTCCACATGCCTAGGTCGTGCAAAAGAATAGAGAAAGCAAGGCAAAAGTCATTGCATTCATATCTCTTTTTATTCCTTTTTATTTCAAAGTTATTTCATATCTAGTTTTATTGAATTTGTGTTTGTTTGGATATTTTGATTTCGGTTGTAACACAAGTTCTAAGCTTGGATCTCTTCCCACTTGAGCCTATTGTTGTGTCATCGTGCCTTCTAGAATCAGTTGTGTCATTGGTATTGAAATCTCCAGCCATAAAAGGTGAGTAAAACTCACACGACGTTTATACTTATGCAGTTGTGAAACAACAACAATTGAATGTGTAGAATTTTATGTGATGTTATAACTGACTGTGATTATTTATATATGATGGTAAACCTGTTAAATTTCATGTCGTATCATCTGTTATTATATATATGTTGTTAGTGTTCATTCATATCTGTTTATCACCATTGCAAGTTCCCTATAGACTAGAATCACTATGGGTTGAAATGATACACACCCGAACGGACTGTAGAATAGGGAAAAGTCGTTATGGGCTGAAATGATAGGCCTGAATGATTTTCAAATTTATTTATTTTACTTGGGACTGCGGGTTTGAAATGATAAAACCCGGATTTTTCTTTGTAAATTACGGGTTGAAATGATATATTACCCGTATCATTTTACCTAGCGTAGAAAATTATATACAGGCCCGTAGTTAAAATATGTTTTTCTAAAATGTTTAAAATATTTTAGAAATGTAATTATTATAATATTTTGATTTAAAATTTATTAAAAATAAATTTTGTAAAGTTTTATTGATTTTCTGAACAATTGTAAGTGAAATGAATTAATGAAAAGTTAGAAAATTTTAAACGTAAGTTATTTTGGAAAATTTGATTTAATTACAATTGGAAATTAAATTGAATATGAAATTATGATAAATTTATGATAATTTGAATTTAAATGGATTAAAAGTGATTTTATATCATATTAATGATTTTTAACGAATTTGAAATGTGAAATGAAAGAATATTTTAAGTTGAAATTTTGAAATATAACTAAAATTGGAAATTTATGAAATTGACTTAAAAGTGAACTTTTAGTTAAGTAAATAAAAATAAAATTAAGTTATATTTAAGAATTTGAACTTAAGTGTTAAGTTGAAATTTAATGTAATGGATTTAAAATTGAACATTGCAATTTAATAAGTGAATTATTATTAAATCTTGATTTTTGAATGGAAATTTAACTTTATAAGATCATGAACTTGAGGAAAAATTAAATGATGTTATAAATGTGAAAATGTATGATTTTATAAGTTAAAAATGTTTTAAATAAAAATATAATTGGTTGAGAAATTATATTGAATATTTGAAGTTAATTGACTGTATTTTTGAAATGCTATTAATTACAATGTAAATGATATTACAGCATTTGAAATGTTGTAGTTGATGATAATGAACTAAAAAGCTAAATTGAATTAAAAGCTATTATAGAAATTTTTGTAAGTGTTATAAATTGTTGAATTTAACTAAGTTTATTCGAAATTTAAGTAAACCCTATTACAACATTTTAAAATGTTGTCTTTTGTTAAATTGAACTGTTTTGAATGTTATTTTCCGTAGCGTTTTCTAAATGCCACGAAAAGTGAATTTTCACTGCTTTGATAAACTTAAGTGAATAAATGAACTTTGAAAGTCGAAAATTTTGGAAATTTAATAATTTAATTATTAAACATAATAACATCATTTTAATGATTAAAAATGATTTTTGGAATATATACTGTTTTGAAATATGGATTGAAATGATATTTTAAATTGAATAAAATGAATAATGATTTGAAATGAATGTGGTTTCAAAAAGATATGATATTTTGATATATTAAATGATTGAAAATGTGGTTTTGAAAACATATGATATTTTGATATATTAAAATGGTTTGAAAATGGAGTTTTGAAAGATATGATATTTTGATATTAAAGTGATTTGAAAAGAAGATCCGAAAGATATGATATTTTGGAATGATTTAATCTTTATTTTGATAAAGATTTGGGTTGAAATAATATTTTATTTTGAAGTATAAATATTGTTTTAAAAGGTTACAACTACGGGTTATAATAACGATTGGTTGTTAAAGAGACCGGGATCGGATATTGTCTTATAGCCGGCCAATAACGAAAACCACTTTAACAACTGTGTACGCGCCGTGAGTTGGCATATATGACTAAAATAGGAGCTATACCGGGCTACACAAAGGGTCGCACCTTTTCATCGAGCATGCTCCATCGAAAACCATTCTATTACTGTTGTGATTCGATTCGGTGGCGCCACTTTGATTCGGGGGTATTGTTCGAGGTGGGCGGAAGCTGCTGGCTTGCCGTCACCACCGGTCCGGGAGTGCAAACGGTGTATCCACCCTGGCATTGCCTCGCGTGCCGTGTCATATCCTTATATCGAGCCCACTACGATTTTGGTTTTAAAGATCCGACCGCGTTAAGGTTCACCATCCCCTTAACGCTATTTTCTATATAATTATACTTTACTGATTAGACACTACTGTATATAGCGCAATATACTACATAGTAAATAGTTTAACGGATCCTTAGAGGATGGGCGGTCCCAAGCATCTTCTAAGTTACTTGTACCTTTACTACAGTTCACTTGAGTTGGTTTACATTGTATAAGTATGTATGTCCTGACTCGAGTGTTTGTATTTTTATTTACGCTCGGGTCAGCCTGAGTTATTCACAGATTTGGATTTCCACTTTCTGGAGATTGGAATCGCTGGAGATTATCTACTTGTCAAGTTTATCTTTTGAAATCAGTTGTTCCTTTCAGCTCTTGTATTAGTTGACATCTATGAAGTGAGACTTCTTTTGTACTTTATTTCCTCTGTTGTATTTTATGTAACTCTGATATTTTTATATAGTAGCTTCATGAACTACTATCTCTTTTTACTTCCGCTGCATTATTATTACTCTGTGTCTGTGATTTGTGATGTTTATTTACTGTGTATTCTGAGTTTTGCCAAATTTTTAATTACAACGCGGTATTTTGAGCAATTCAATTCCGGTATAATTGTCTACCTATACACTTATAATGGATGCGAATGGTTGAAAATATCGGGTCGTTACATAATTCGATCTGAAATATAAACTATTTTGAAATGTGAATTGAAATGGTATTTTAAATTGAATAAAATGAATATGGCTTTGAAATGAAACGATAAGTTTGATATTTTGAAATGGATTTGAAATGATTTTGATTTGTTAAATGATATTTGATTTTTGAAATATAAATACCATTTTTAAAATTATAACTACGGGTTATAATAACGTTAGGTTGTTAAAGATACCGGGATCGGATATGGACATACTCTCCGTCGATACCAAAACCACTTTAACAACTGTGTACGTGTTGGAGATTCCAGAATGAAGTAGGATGGTGACGATGTTCCTAAGGTACATTACGTGGACCTAACCCCGATGAGTTAGCTTAAGGTGGCTAAAACAGGAGCGATCTCGGGCCAAAGGAGGTAGCACCTATGGCTGGACACACCTCTTCGATACCATTCTATTACTGTTTTGATCGATTAGGTGCACCCTTTGATTCCGAGTGTTGTTCGGGGTGGGCGTATGTGGCTACTGCGTTACCACCATCGGTGTGCGTAATTGGTATATCTATCCTGGCATTGCCTTGTGTGCCGTGTAACCTACCATACCGAGCCTTTACCACGAGTTTTTTTTTCCTCCCGTAGCCCATTGAGTATTTAGGGTTGTCTCCCGAACTGATGATATGCTGATACTAGATGGACCACTGGGACTATTATGTGTGAAGGGTGATATGGGTAGCCCGTAATGCTATTTAAAAGTAGGTTTATTTTACTGTAGACACTATTATAATAGCGTAACATTACTATATAGTAAATAGTTTGACGGATCCTTAGAGGATGGGAGGTCTCAGGCATTCTTTAAGTTACTTGTTCTTATTTATAGTTCAGTTGAGTTAATTTACATTATATAAGTATTTATTGTCCTGACTCGAGTGTTTTGTGTTTTGCTTTCCGCTCGGGTCAGCCTGAGTATTCACAGCTTTGGATTCTCTTTCTGGAGCTAGTCTTTGCTGGAGTTTCTGCTTATCTACATTTATATCTACTTTCTGTTTCAGTTGTTCTAGTTTATCTCATGTATTAGTGAACTTCTATGTATTTGGGATTTCTATTAAGTTGTTTTCAGACTGTATTATGTATTTGGTTTGAGACTCTGCCGTCATAGCTTCATGAACTACTATGTATTTTTATATTCCGTTGCGAGTTATTCTGTTTGTTCTGTGTCTTTGATTCTGTGTATTTGACTTTATTTGCTCCAAATTTATTTACCATCTGTTATTTCGCATCATTCAAGTCTGATATATGTGGATTATTGTCGATTTGAACGGTACGAAATGGCGGGTCATGACAAAGATAAAGTGATTAATTTGATCTAAAATCCTAATTAATGTGTGCATTAGTTTATAATAGGATATAAAAGGTAAATTAATAATTTAAAACATTGGCTTACTAATAAAATAATGTATAAGGAAAGGAAGTGGAATAAATTAGTGTATGAACTAATGGTAGCACTTGTTGTAAGCTAATAAGTAAATTAAAACGTAATAGTGCTAATTTAGATTAATAAATTAATAGGTTGAATGAACATACAAGTATTATAAAAGGTGAAATGATGACAAATGATTGTTACTAGTTAATACACCAAATACAAATAAAGATAATTAAATGTACTTTAATGATAATTAATATAATAACGAAAAAGGTGAATGTAAACTGAATAGAAACGTAAGTTTATTTATAAGGAAGTAATTGATGTAATAAAAAAATTTGAAACCAAGTTAATAAATTTATTGAGAATATTAATTGTAATTAATGTAAATCAAAGTAATAGTAACGGTCGTAAGTTACTATTTAATTGTCCTACTAGTTTGTTGTAACTGTTGTATTTGGGAATGAGATTTTATTATGAGTAAATAAAGGTAAGTATGGTATGAGTATATGAATTAATATATGATTTAAGGTAATAGAATGAATTCATATGATGTAAGTAATTATAATAAATAATTGAAATAATATGCCTAAGTGAAATTTTAAGGCTATGGTAACAATTATTATAAATTACCTAATTTCTTTGTCAATGAATTTATTGGAATTCAAGTTCATTTAAATGTTAAGTAAATGAAGGGTAAACAATAGGAACTAGGTATAGAGTAATAATGGACTTAATATAAAGATTGAAACTAATCAAATCAAAGTTATTTGGAATTTACTATAATTAATTGGAACTCAAATTTTAATAAATGAATTTATTATAAATGAAATTTAATTCATTGTGTTAATGGAGATTAAGGTGAAATTTGAGAAAAATAATGTAATAAACCATAAACAAAAGTTAATTTCATCCGTTGGATAATAATGATTTGAATAATAAATATGAAAAGTAAATTCAATGGGATTATTGAGAATTTAAATTTTTAATTTGTGAATATAAAGAAATTGTAATTTAACACTGGAATTGATAAATTAATCAACTCTAAATTGGCATTTGAATTTGGTTAAATTAGTGTAAATGATTAAGAAAGTTAAATTTGATGAAACTGGTTAATTATAGAGTTGAAATTGAAAAGTGATTTAATTAATTTATTTTTAATTTATTTAATTAATATAAAAATAGCCATTTTGGCCCATGACTCGGATTTCGACGATACCAGTTTTATTCGATCCGTAAGGATGAATTATTGTAGGATTTCAAGTTTCGTAGCGATCGGGCTTGTCGTTTCATCGTACGGGCTTGAAACGCCTTGAAATAAATTAAATTGAAATCAATTTGAAAATTATTGATTTTAGCATAACTTCTTCATATGATAGAATTTGGACGTGAAACCTATTCCATCGTGTTTTAAATATTTTAAAACATCTATTTTGATATATGGGTTGACCCAATTTCGTTCCAGAGTCGAAACGGGCTTTTCGGGCCATATATCGTCCAGCGCGTACATCCAATCGATCCGATCCATTCTATTTCAACCTTATCTATAAATACCCTGTTATAAACCCTAACCTACCTCTATTTCTCATTGTTTGTATGCACAGTTTCTTTCACTCCTCATTTCAATGGCAGACAAATACCTAATATCAATTGCAATTCAAAAATCAAAGTGAAATTTCAAACTCCTCAAAAAAAATTCAAAAAAACTATATATCAAAGCTCTCGATGTACGCATCTCTGATCTGCAGTTCGTTTCTAGTCTTGAATCACTGTTTGTTTGAAAATCGAAGAACCATTCTCGGTCGTTCATTTCACGTCGATGAACGTTGTCGGATTGTCAAATCTTTTATGGGTATTGTAGAGTGGACGATGAGGAGTGCATCAGATGTTTGTTCTGCGATTCGACGGCTAGATTGGCGGCTAAATTCGACTAGTGTTTCTAAATTACCGGCGGCTATGTTTTTTTGGAGGCTCGTGCGACTTGCTCTTCGATCGTGGATGGTCGGAGGACATCGGCAGGAGGAGGCGCGCTCGCCTATGGCATCGGAGCCTGGACTGATCGTTTCTGGCGACGGTGATTTTGTGAAGAGCGGTGGCTGTGGTTTGCTGCATTCGAGTTGGGTAGGGTTTTCCAGAAATTGCATGACGTGGCCAGGAAGGGTAAGAGGGTGCTGTGTTTGTTTTTTTATTTAATTTGATTTTTGAATTCAAGTGTTCTAATCGATGTAACTTTTACAAACGAGCTTGAAATTTCACGCGATTTTCTCCGCTACGTTCGTATTTGAATTCCAAACATTTTGGCGCTGGTTTGGGCGAATTATGAGACTGTGAAATTTTTGGGTTTAAATTGGATTTAAATTCAATTTAAATTCAAAAGGTGAGTGTTTTAACCCACTCGCAACTTCTAAAAATTCTTATGTTTGTTAAATTAATTTATGTTGTGATTATGAATTTATTGATGACTGTTTGTATATTTTTAATCATCATCTCAGTTAATTACACTTATTTAAATAAAATCGTTATTTAATTTATTATTGAATATAACCGCCTGTTAATTACCTGTTATATATTATCAGCTATATACTGATATTGATTGATTGTTTTGGATGATGATTGGGATGGATATATTATTTTATGATCGGTGAATGGATGTTTTATTTATATCATCATAATCTGCAAGTTGTTATGCATTTATTTCCTTTGGGATTGCGGTTTGAAATGATATATAACCGCAAATTTTTATTTTAAATTACGGATTGAAAAGATAAATATCTGTAACACTTGACTATAGGATAGAAAATTATATACAAACATCGCAGTCTATATATAATAATATTTTGAAATGATTTCTATGGTTTTTTGAAGAATATACATATGATTTTATGAGATATTGATTTGGATATTTGATAAAGGTTATTTTATATATAGTTAAATTTTTGGTTTTAAGCTATGTATAAAATTGGTTTAAAGTATAAAATAAAGCTTGATTTTATTAAATATAATATGGATAAGTATTTACTTAAATTATATTTAATATAGAGTTTATATTGATTTTATAGATCAAGGTTGAGAAGATAGATGAAATTGATTGAGATTTTATTTAATTAAGAAATATATTTAATAACAATCCATTTGGAACTTATTGAAATTTAGATTTTAAAATAATATGGTTTTATAACAAAATTCGGGGTTAAGGTGATTTAAGTGAATATATCAAGTCTAAATAAGTTGAGGAATATTAAATTGTTGAAATTTGAAGTTTATTTAAAGGATACTGGATTTATTAATTAAATATTTCAAAACCAAAAATAATAGTAAAGTAAATTTGGTGTGTGTGTGTGTGTGTGTGTGTATGAATTATAAAATTTAGTTTTGAAACATTGAATATTAAAGCTTTGAAATACATCAAATTTGAAATGGTTTATTTGAGGATTTAAATCTGTATTGGAATTGATAGCGAAACTAAAGAAGCTAATTTATTGTATAGAGTAATTTGATAGTAAACCATTTAAATATTGGAAGTTATGTTTCAAAATTATGGATTTCAAGGTATTATGATTTGAAGGTGCTACGATTTTGGGAAAAGGACATATTTGAAATAAAAATGATATTATATCGATTTGGGATTTCTCTAAAATGATATCATATTGATTTGGTTTTAAATTAGAAATGATATTGTATTTATATGGTTTTGAAATTGATATTATATTCTGGTTTTGAAGTATAATCTTTTTTAAATGACCGCGGTGTTATAATAACGTTTGGTTGTTGAAGAGACCGGGATCGAAAGTTTTCATACTCTCTGCCAACTCCGAACACCACTTTAACAATCGTGTACGCGGTGGAGATTCCAAAATGAAGTAGGATGGTGGCGGCATTTCCTGTGAGGTAAATACGTGGACCAGACTCCCTTGTGTTGGCATAAGGTGGCTAAAACAGGAGCGATTCTCGTGCCAATAAGGTAGCACCTTTGATCGGACACATCCATTCGATATTATACTTTGACTTTTGGATTGATTCGGTGGCCACTTTTGATTTTTTTATTTGGGGGCGTGGCTCGAGGCGGGCGGTAGCTGCGCGCTACGTGTTACCACCAGCCCGGATAGCAATTGGTATATCTACCCTGGCATTGTCTAGTTGTGCCGTGTCACCTACCCTATCGCGCCTTATACGAGTTTGGTTTTCTCCCGTAGCCCGTGTGGTATCTTTTGGTGGCTTCCCAATCAGGAGGGACTATGATATTGGATGGACCACTGGGACTATTACATGTTAAGGGGTATATTAGGTCACTCCTTAACGCTATTTAAAAGTAAGTTTATTTTATAGTAGACATTATTATAATAGCAAAATATTACTACATAGTAAATAGTTTAATGGATCCTTTGGAGATGTGAATCCCGAGCATCTCTTAAGTTACTGCACTCACGTTTGACACTGGATAGGAGATGTCAAATCCCGTAAAAATCTCTAATGCCATTCTACTCATATTTTTCCGTTGATTTAACTTACATAAGATCTTTTAGTTCAGACTCGAGTGTTTTGTTTTTTAATTTGCTCGGGTCAGTCCGGGCATTCAGGATTTGAAGACTTTAATTTGGAGGACGAAGACGAAGATATTATTACCATTATCTATTATATTATCCACTGCATCATGTACTATGCTGCATTGTTCTTTATTGGTATGTGTAACTCTGATATGTATTGTATAAGTATAATCGAATATTTTATAAAACAGATTCATGAACTGTTTATTGGATTATTGTATTTTATTGTTCCGCTGCAAGATTCTATTTTGTTTTATTTCTTTTTTCCTTTTTTTTACCCCATAACAATTCGCCCTTTTGTATGATTTAAGTCTGACGTGTGCAGTTTATCGTCGATTTAAAACGTTCAAAAAGGCGTGATGTTACATCTGGTATCAGAGCTTTGGTTTAGCGATAAACCTTATCTTTGTAGGATCTGACTCTTATCAATAGGATAGTAATACCCTATGATGAGTCATTGAGTGTATATATGATAGAGCGTATTTGTTAGTGTTATAAAAAGGTTTTAATATTGTGTTAATCTGTTCCGTTTTGTATTTATAAATTCTGGTTGGTGCATGGGACGCTATGACATCAATAGGGATTTCTAAACACTTAATAGGACAGACTGACATAATATTTGTTTTAATATAGGTGAATGAAATATTTTTGCCTATTATATTTTCTATATATAAAATAAATTTTATAAATAAGATATATATATATATATATATATATATATATATATATATATGTATATGTATATATTTGGTTGCAATATATTGGTTGTTAGGTAATGAAATTTATAAATAATAGTGGAAATAAGATTGAAAATAAAATAAATGAAATTTGGAAATTTTAGAACTTAAGTTCCGGGGTTTTGAAAATTTCTTTCAAATGATTTTGGAATATAGTAATAATAGTATTAGAAGTATTTTCTGAAATAAATATTTCAATATAATTTGAAAGAATTGTTTTAAAGAAACTTTGAAAAGAAATAAGTATAGTACTTCCCTCTCTGTCATTGGGAAATAATTTCGTTGATAGCGGCCTCATCATCGACATTCATTTTCGGGTCTCGAAGAGGGAAGGCCACTATAGTAGTTTTGCTGCAGATTCATTTTTATAAATAAATATAAATTTTAAATTGTTTTAAATATAATGGGATATATAAATTGCAAGTATATGTTTATCTATTATTTTAAAATGATTTTGAATAAAATCCGGTATTTAATTCTTAAGTTTCCGTTAATTAATAGTTTCAATTAAGTGTAGTAAAATGGAATATAACTAATTTATAAATTGGAACCTTTGATTAAAATAAGTGATTTAATGCTAAGTTATAAATGAGATTAAAAGAAAGTTGAAATTGTAATCTTATAAAACGAAAGATATAATTATTGAACCATTAATTAATTAAAATAAATAAGATAGACTTGTGTGATTTTCAATTGCATTCTTAAAGATATATATATATATATATAACTTACCAGAAGATGTAAAAAGTTGAAATGTTAAAAAGAAAACGTAATGGATATTATACAAGTAAAGCTTTTGTAATGGGAAAGTTCAATGAAATTCTTTAATAAATAAGAATTTGGTGTTGTAGTTGTTATAAACTTAAGTATAATTGAAATAATACTAACTGAATATAATAGAAGGCAGTTATTGCAAGTAAGAAATGTTAAACTTAAGGAAATAAGTTGAAGTTATTCTAAATATATTTGTAAGAAATAAATGGAAATTGAAAAGACAAACCATTATATGAATGAAAAGAGAAATCAAACAACAAATATATGAATGGAATTAATAAGGATAAACTAAATCTCTTGTTTGAAATTGTTGTTGTTGTTTCGGTTTATGGTTGTTTGGGTAAGGATACTTTAAAATTGTTTGGATGAATGAATAATCTATTTAGTTTCACCTAAGACTGTTGAGTGAAGGGTACACATAGTAGTTTATTTTTCATTACGTACAAGTTAAAGTTTTGAACCCTAACAGCTATTTGTTTTGTTTGATATGAATGAACGATTGATTTGTGTGATTTCTATGTGATGGGTGTATACCTGGTTGCAAGTGATTTTTGTATGTATTGATTGTTGGTTGGTGGTTGAAACAGCCTTAAATATTTCATTTTATATAGTTATTAACTCTTTTGGATTATGTAAGTGAAATGTAGGTTATGGAAGCAATTGCTACTGCTTTTGGTTTTATAATTAAGCGTAATTGCCCGACCAATAGGTACGTTTCTTGGATTACGGTGTATATCGTTATTATATTATTTTTCCCGTGTTGGGATATATATTATTTTGAAAAATATATGTTGTGTATTGTTATATTGATATTATATTTTCTTCCGAGCCTCTCCGTACAAAGGAGACTCTGCCGAAATTTTCCATAAATTTTGGACTTAGAAAATTTTTTTGAAAATGTTTTCCAAACTTTACTAATTTGATTATAAAGGGATTTAATAGTTATAAATTGATATTTTATTTAAGTTATTAAATTTTTTAAACTATTTGTGTATAAATCTAATATTTTAAGTAAGATATATTGATTTCTTAATCCTTCTTTTCCCTTCTTTTTCCTTTTCGAGGACGAAAAGTTTTGAGTGGGGGAGAGTGTAACGACCTGTAACGACCCGTAAATTTTGTTCATTAAATTTGTCATATTAATAAGATTTTGGAATTTAAATTTATAAAGAAATAAAAAATTTATAATTTATAATGAAGTAAATGTTAAGAATTAACCTATAAAATATTATATTGATTAATATAGACTTAATTAAAAAGGTTGAATTGAATCAATCCTATTTATTGGAAACTAAATTTATTGGCATGCAAATTTATAATAAATGAGCTTATTGCAAGAAATTGAAGTTTGATACTATATTGAATTGGAATTAAGATAAAATTGGGATGTTGAGGTATGTAAGGTCAAATTGATTGCATTTAATAAACTGGGGAATAAAATTTATTAAAGGTAATTAATTATTATGTTAATGTAAATTAAGATAATATTTGAAATTAATGTTAATTCCATTCATACCTGTAAATAATTATTATAAGTTGCATGTTGAAATTGTTGATTGAATTTGAATTGTAATTAAATTTTTATGAACAAATAAAGGTTTACAATAACGGGAAATTGAGTAATACAAGTGTAATTATTGAATTAAATGAAATAGTATTGTTCAATAGTAACTGAACGTAAATTTAGGTAATAAGGTAAGAAAAAGTTGATAAATAATAAATGTAGTGCAATCCCAATAGATTTAAACAATTATGAAGTTTTAATTGATTGAAAGTAGTAGATTTGGGGAATAGATTTAAAATTTTATCCATTGATACAATAATACGTAATAAATGGAAAATTTATACAATCAATGTTAGATAATTGATCATAATGTAATAATTGTTAAAATAATAACGGAAGTGTGAATGTAAAATTTAATAGAAACATGAATTTATTAGAAAGGAAATAATTGGTAAAATGGCATAGACTAAGGAAATTTTATTAATTGTTTTAAAACCTTAATTAATATGGGTAATAGACAAGATTTCACATTTGAAATATAGCCATTTAAACAAATCTAAGATGAATATAGGAATATTGGGTAATAAATTTAATATAAGAAAAACCAATGCAAATATTGAATCAATCAGTGAAGCAATAATAATAAATAGTAATTAATTCAAAATTTGTAAGTTGGGAATAATGTAGATTAATATACGTTAGTTATTAGGGTAGTGACTAAAATTGGTAATTCATTGGCAATTAATGATAATAGTGTTGATATAAGCTAATAAATTTAAATGTCAATGCAATACCAATTAATGGATTTGAATGTGATTACGAAATTGGAATTAGGTAAATGAGTAACTTGTTTCTGTAAACAATAAACTTATAAATGCAGTAACCAATTTAGGGCAAACAAATTTATAGAACAAATGTTAAGATCTTAACTGATGGTAATTAATAATTGGAGATAATGTAAATTCCATTTATAATATGACTATTGGTTAATGAAAATATTGTAAATCAAGATTGGTTTATTTATTTGAATATAAAGAATTAAGGTAATTGAGTTTATTGTAGTTAAGTAAAATTAAACATTTAATATTATGTTAATTGAAAATTTAGTTGAAATTGGAAAATATTTAAGTAAGTTAATTTCATCCATTTGGCTATAATGGATTGAATAATAAGAATGAATAGTGAATTCAAATGGAATTTTTGAAAAGTTAATTTATAATTGATGAATATAATGAAATTTAAATTTTACGCTGAAATTTATGATTGAATCAGCATTTAATGGACATCTAAATTTGGTTTAAATCACTTAGATTGTTTATGAAAAACAAAACTGATAAGATTTGTAAATTTTGGAAGTGGAAGTGAAAAAGTGATTTAATTAATGAATTTTAATTTATTTAATTAATATAAAAATAGCCATTTTGGCCACTGACTCGGATTTCGACGAAACAAGTTTTATCGGATCCGTACGGTGAATTATTGTAGGATTTCAAGTTTCGTATCGATCAGAATTTTCGTTTGACCGTACGGACTCGAAACGCCTTCAAATCGATTAATTGAAATCAATTGAAAATCAATTTGAAAATATTATTTTAGCATAACTTCTTCATACAATTGAATATGTACCTGAAACCTTTTCCATTGCGTTTAAAATATTTTAAAACATCTATTTCGATATATGGGTTGACCCAATTTCGTTCCGGAGTCGAAACGGGCTTTTCGAGCCATATATCGTTCAACACGTTTATCAATCTGATCCATCTATCCTATTTCAACCTTGCCTATAAATAGTCGGTTATAAACCCTAGCAGCCTCTATTCCTCATTTCTATGCGTACAATTCATTCTATTCTTTCTCTTCTCCTCAATGGCTAAAAACCCCAATTTCAATTGCAATTCAAAATCAAAACCAAAAATTCAATCTCCTCAAACTATAGCAAATTATATATGGATTTGAAACTCTCGACGAGCGCAAGCTAAATCTACAATTCATTTTCTGATTTGGATTGATATGTGGCTGGAATCGAGTAAAGAAGCCATGGCCATTCATCACGCCACAACCACATTTGTCCGATCGTCAAATCAACTTGTGGGTTTTGTAGATGGGCTCATACACTTCTCATCGGTGGTGGTTATTCAGCAAATCTACGGTGGGATGCTCGGTAATTTCTGAATTATGGTTTTGTTTTTCTTTATGGCGGCTGCGTGCAAGGGGGGTCGAACGATCTGAGGCTTCGCGAGGCCATCGAGGTGGAGCTGAAGTTCGATGCGGCGCTTCAGAGCGCGGCCGACCAATGTCGTGCTTTCTGGCTTGGGGCAATGCGCGTAAGTGGCGACGGCTTGAAGCGATTTAGAGTTATAGATGCGAATGCGTGATAGATGGGCACGAATCAGAAAGACGATGTAGTGGCTACGTGGCCTGTGGGGGTGAGCTCTTTTCTGTTTTTTATTTAATTTAAAACATAAAAATAACTCGTTTTAATTCGAATAACTTTCGCATACGAGGTTCGTTTCACATGTGGATTTTTGCGTTGGGATCATATCAGAATTTCGAACATTTTGGCGGAGGTTTGGATGAAGTTGGGAACTGTCCAATTTTTAGGTTTAAATTGGATTTAAAATCACTTTAAATTCAAAAGGTGAGTGTTTTAACCCACTCACAACTTCTAAAATTTCTTATGTTTGTTAAATTTATTTATGATGTGATCTGATATTTATTTATAACTGTTTGGCATATATTTAATCATCATCTCAGTTAATTACATTTATTTCGTTATTTAATTCATTATTGAATATAACTGCCAGTTAATTTCTTGTTTTATATTATCAGTTATATATTGATATTGATTGACTGTTTGTATGATGATTGTGATGGATGTATGATTTTATGATGGATGAATGGATATTGTATTATATATTTTTTAAACTGCAAGTTGTTATGCATTTTATTTCATTCGGGATTGCGGTTTGAAATGAAATATAACCGTAAATTTTTATTTTAAATTACCAATTGAAATGATAAATATCTGTATCACTTAACCATAGGATAGAAAATTTTATACAGGCACCGCGGTGTGTGTGTGTATATATATATATATATATATTGAAATGATTTTCAATGGTTTTGGAAAGGAATATACGATTATATAAATATTGATTTTAGATGTTATATAACCGTCAAATTTATTATTGATTTTAGCTATATATAAATAGGCTTTGAAATATAAAATAGGCCCAATAATATAGTTTGATTATTTTATATAATATGGTTAAATGAATATTGATTTTTGATATTATAAATATTATTAAAATGCTTGAATTTAAGCTATGTATAAAAATTTATTTATAAAAAAATGAGTTTAATCATAGAGTTTGATCTTTTTTATATAAAATGGTAAGTATCTATTTAAATTCTATCGTAGATGGAGTTTATAAGGACTCAAATAAAACTAAGGTTGGAAGATAAATGTGAATTTGATTTGAATTAAAGGATTTAAGAATTATCCTCGAAAAATTTGATTTGAAATTTAAATAAAAATGGAGACTTTAAGGGTATGATTCTCATAACTTGATTTGGTTTAAAGTGATTTAAATCAATATAAAGTTGAGATAAATGAATATATCAAGTTAAATAAATTGAAAGAATATCCAGTTGTTTGAAGTTAAAAGTTTTACTTAAGTTATATTGGATTTATTAAGTAAACATTTCAAATCTAAATAATAGCAATTGAATTTGATATATATGGGATTATTAAATAATTAGATTTGAAATGGTGGAATATTTTAAGCTTTGAAATATATGGAAATTTAAATGGTTCAATTGGAGGTTCAAACCGGTATTTGGAATTTGTTGTAAAAGTTAAGAAGCTATTTTATTATATGAAGTAATTTAATATTAAACCATTTAATTATTAGAAGTTATGTTTCAAAGCTATAGATTTCAAGGTATATAGATTTGGAAGTGCTATGATTTCTTGAAAATGATATATTTGAAATAAAATGATATCATATTGATTTGGGTTTTAAAATAGAAATGATATCGTATTTATATGTTTTTGAAACAGATATTATGTTCTGATTTTTAAAGTATAAACTATTTTAAAAAGACCGCGGTGTTATAATAACGTTTTCTCCCTGCCCTTCGTACAAAGGAGACTCTGCCGAAATTTTCAATATATTCTAGACTTAGAAATTTTTTGAAAATGTTTTCCAAACCTTATTAATTTGAGTATAAAATATTTAATGCTTATAAAATGGATATATTTTATTTAAAGTTATAAGTTTGGTAAATTATTTGTTTATTAAGTTAATATTTTGAATAAGGCGTATTGTTTATTTAATTCTTTCTTCCCCCTTCCTTTTCCTTTTCGAGAACGAAAAGTTTTAAGTGGGGGAGAGTGTAACCACCTGTAAATTTCGTTCATTAAATTTGTCATATTAATAAGATTTTGGAATTTAAATATGTAAAGAAATAAAAAATTTATAATTTATAATGAAGTAAATGTTAAAAATTAACCTATGAAATATTATATTGATTAATGTAGTCTTAATTAAAAAGGTTGACTAAATCAATCCTATTTTTTGGAAACTAAATTTATTGGTCTGCAAATTTATAATAAATGAGCTTTGCAAGAAATTGAAATTTGATACCATAGTGAATTGGAATTAAGATAAAAATGGGAATGTTGAGGTATGTAAGGTCAATTGATTGCTTTTAGTAAACTGGGGAATAAAATTCATTAAAGGTAATTAATTATTATGTAATGTAAATTAAGATAATATTCGAAATTAATGTTAATTCCATTCATGCTTGTAAACAATTATTATAAGTTGCATGTTGAAATTGTTGATTGAATTGGAATTGTAATTAAATTTTTATGAACAAATAAAGGTTTACAATAATGGGAAATTGAGTAATACAAGTGTAATTATTGAATTAAATGAAACGGTATTGTTCAATAGTAACTGAACGTAAATTTAGGTAATAAGGTTAGAAAAAGTTGATAAATAATAAATGTAGTGCAATCCCAATAGATTTAAACAATTGTGAAGTTTTAATTGATTGAAAGTAGTAGATTTGGGGAATAGATTTAAAATTTTATCCATTGATACAATAATACGTAATAAATGGAAAATTTATACAATTAATGTTAGATAATTGATCATAATGTTTAATAATTGTTCAAATAATAACGGAATTGTGAATGTAAAATTTAATAGAAACATGAATTTATTAGAAGGGAAATAATTGGTAAAAAGGCATAGACTAAGGAAATTTTATTAATTGTTTTAAAACCTTAATTAATATGGGTAATAGACAAGATTTCACATTTGAAATATAGCCATTTAAACAAATCTAAGATGAATATAGGAATATTGGGTAATAAATTTAATATAAGAAAAACCAATGCAAATATTGAATCAATCAGTGAAGCAATAATAATAAATAGTAATTAATTCAAAATTTGTAAGTTGGGAATAATGTAGATTAGTATACGTTAGATATTAGGGTAGTGACTAAAATTGGTAATTCATTAGCAATTAATGATAATAGTGTTGATATAAGCTAATAAATTTAAATGTCAATGCAATACCAATTAATGGGTTTGAATGTGATTACGAAACTGGAATTAGGTAAATGAGTAACTTGTGTCTGTAAACAATAAACTTATAAATGCATAACTAATTTAGGGCAAATAAATTTATGGAACAAATGTTAAGATCTTAACCGATGTTAATTAATAATTGGAGATAATGTAAATTTCATTTATAATATGACTATAGGTTAATGAAAAGATTGTAAATCAAGATTGGTTTATTTATTTGAAAATAAAGAATTAAGTTGATTGAGTTTATTGCAATTAAGCAAAATTAAACATTTATTATTAAGTTAATTGAAAATTTAGTTGAAATTGGAAAATATTTATGTATGTTAATTTCATCCATTTGGCTATAATGGATTGAATAAAAAGAATGAATAGCGAATTCAAATGGAATTTTTGAAAAGTTAATTTATAATTGATGAATATAATGAAATTTAAATTTTACGCTGAAATTTATGATTGAATCACCATTTAATGGACATCTAAATTTGGTTTAAATCACTAGATTGTTTAAGAAAAACAAAACTGATAAGATTTGTAAATTTTGGAAGTGGAAGTGAAAAAGTGATTTAATTAATGAATTTTAATTTATTTAATTAATATAAAATAGCCATTTTGGCCATTGACTCGGATTTCGATGAATCAAGTTTCATCGGATGCATAACAGTGAATTATTGTAGGATTTCAAGTTTTGTATCGATCGGACTTGTCGTTTGTTTATACAGACTCGAAACGCCTTGAAATGGATTAATTGAAATCACTTTAAAAATATTGTTTTAGCATTACTTCTTCATACAATTGAATTTGAACCTGAAACCTTTTCCATTGCGTTTAAAATATTTTAAAACATCTATTTTGATATATGGGTTGACCCAATTTCATTCCGTAGTCGAAATGGGCTTTCCGGACCATACATCGTTCAGCACGTTTATCAATCCGATCCGTCTATCCTATTTCAACCTTGCCTATAAATAGTCGGTTATAAAACCCTAGCAGCCTCTATTCCTCATTTCTATGCGTACAATTCGTTCTATTCTTTCTGTTCTCCTCAATGGCTGAAAACCCCAATTTCAATTGCAATTCAAAATCAAAGCCAAAAATTCAATCTCCTCAAACCATAGCAAATTATATATGGATTTGAAGCTCTCGACGAGCGCAACCTAAATCTACAATTCGTTTTCTGATTCGGATTGATACTTGGCTGGAATCGAGTAAAGAGGCCACAGCCGTTCATCACGCCACATACAAATTTGTCCGATCGTCAAATCAACTTGTGGGTTTTGTAGAAGGGCTAATACGCTTCTCATCGGTGGTGGTTATTCAGCAAACCAACGGTGGGATGCTCCATAATTTCTGAATTAGGGTTTAGTTTTTCTTTGTGGCGGCTGCATGCAAAGGGGGTCAAACGATCTGAGGCTTCATGAGGCCATCGAGGCGGAGCTGAAGTTTGGTGCGGCGCTTCAGAGCACGGCCGGCCAGTGGCGTGCTTTCTGGTTTGGGGCGATGCGCGTAAGTGGCGACGGATTGAAGGCGATTTAGGGTCATAGATGCGAATGAGTGATAGATGACACGAATCAGAAAGACGATGTAGTGGCCACGTGGCTTGTGGTGGTGAGCTCTTTTCTTTTTTTTGTTTAATTTAAAACTTAAAAATAACTCGAATTCGAACAACTTTCGCATACGAGGTCCGTTTCAAGCGTGGATTTTGGCATTGGGATAGTATCAGAATTTCAGACATTTTGGCGGAGGTTTGGATGAATTTGGAGACCGTCCAATTTTTGGGTTTAAATTGGATTTAAAATCAATTTAAATTCAAAAGGTGAGTGTTTAACCCACTCACAACTTCTAAAATTTCTTATATTTGTTAAATTTATTTATGATGGGATTTGATATTTATTTATAACTGTTTTTCATATATTTAATCATCATCTCAGTTAATTGCATTTATTTCGTTATTTAATTCATTATTGACTATAACTGCCAGTTAATTTCCTGTTTTATATTATTAGTTATATATTGATATTGATTGACTGTTTGTATGATGATTGTGATGGATGTTTGATTTTATGATGGATGAATGGATATTGTATTATATATTATTTTAAACTGCAAGTTGTTATGCATTTTATTCAATTCGGGATTGCGGTTTGAAATGATATATAACCGTAAATTTTTATTTTAAATTACGGATTGAAATGATAAATATCTGTATCACTTGACCATAAGATAGAAAATTTTATACAGGCACCGCGGTCTCTGCATATATATATATATATTGAAATGATTTTCTATGGTTTTGGAAAGGAATATACGATTATATAAATATTGATTTTAGATGTTATATAACCGTCAAATTTATTATTGATTTTAGCTATATATAAATAGACTTTGAAATATAAAATAAGCCCAATAATAAAGTTTGATTATTTTATATAATATGGTTAAATGAATATTGATTTTTGATATTATAAATATTATTAAAATGCTTGAATTTATGCTATGTATAAATTTTTTTTTATAAAAAATGAGTTTAATCATAAAGTTTGATCTTTTTTACACAAAATGGTAAGTATCTATTTAAATTCTATTGTAGATAGAGTTTATAAGGACTCAAATAAAATTAAGGTTGGAAGATAAATGTGAATTTGATTTGAATTAAAGGATTTAAGAATTATCGTTGAAAAATTTGATTTGAAATTTAAATAAAAATGGAGATTTTAAGGGTATGATTCTCATAACTTGATTTGGTTTAAAGTGATTTAAATAAATATAAAGTTGAGACAAATGAATATATCAAGTTAAATAAATTGAAAGAATATCCAATTATTTAAAGTTAAAAGTTTTACTCAAATTATATTGGATTTATTAAGTAAACATTTCAAATCTAAATAATAACAATTGAATTTGATACATGTGAGATTATTAAAGAATTAGGTTTGAAATGGTGGAATATTTTAAGCTTTGAAATATATGGAAATTTAAATGGTTCAATTGGAGGTTCAAACCGGTATTTGGAATTAGTTGTAAAAGTTAATAAGCTATTTTATTATATGAAGTAATTTAATATTCAACCATTTAATTATTAGGAGTTATGTTTCAAAGCTATAGATTTCAAGGTATATAGATTTGGAAGTGCTATGATTTCTTGAAAAGGATATATTTGAAATAAAATGATATCATATTGATTTGGGTTTTAAAGTAGAAATGATATCGTATTTATATGTTTTTGAAATAGATATTATGTTCTGATTTTTAAAGTATAAAATATTTTAAAAAGACCGCGGTGTTATAATAACGTTTGGTTGTTAAAGAGACCGGGATTGGAAGTTGTCATACTCTCTGCCAACTCCGAAAACCACATTAACAACCATGTACGCGGTTGAGATTCCAGAATGAAGTAGGATGGTGGCGGCGTTTCCTTTGAGGTAAATACGTGGACCCAACTCCCATGAGTTTGCATAAGGTGGCTAAAACAGGAGCGATTGACGGGTTAATGGGGTAGCACCTTTGATCGGACACATCCCTTCGATATTATACTTTGACTTTTGGAGTGATTTGGTGGCCACTTTTGAATTTTTTTTATTTGGGTGTGTGGCTCGAGGTGGGCGGTAGCTGCGGCTATGCGTTACTACCGACCCAGAAGCGTAATTGGTATATCTACCCTGGCTGTAACAACCCACATATTTATCGAGTTTATATTTAAATATTTTAAATATTAAATGGTTAATCAGATATTGGTCCGAAAATCTACCTTTTGCAAACGGTCAAATTAGGACTCGAGACCACTTCGATTGAGTTCGAAATGCCGTTTACAACTTTTTTAAGTATAAACATCGATAGGTTTGGAGTTTGTGAAATTTCACTAACTTTTTCCGCTTTGGACTTTGGGTTAGTTTAGCCTATTAAGCCCAAGTTCCAACCCCCTTCTCCTCACTCTTCATAAATTTCCTAACTAACTCAAGCTTTGGCATTAATGGTGAAGAGAATGGGAAATTAAAACTCCAAGCACAAATTAAATTTCAAATCCAACATTCAACTCCAAATTCAAGTAGAAGATATTGGATTCAAGCTTTGGATTGCTTCTCCTTGCTTTCAAGCTTCATCTTCATAAATTTTAGTGCAATGGTGAGATTTTTATCTCACAATTCTAGCCTATAACTATATTGGACTGTTGGAAATGAATCCCTATCATGTTTGCATGTATATTTGCATTTGGTTTGAATCGAATTGGTGAAAAAAACCCCAACTTTTATTGTTTTTGTTGAAAAACTGCGTATAGGTCGTTCTGGCCACTTCTGCTCGTTCGCAGTTAGGTCGCTCACGAGATAGGGCTTTAGGTCGCTCGCGAGTTACTGCCATAGGTTGCTGGTCCATCGTGATGTTTGTTCGGAGCTAGGTCATTCGAGTTTAGGTCGCTAGGCTGCCTACATCGTTAGGTCGTAGCTCGACCTTACTCATTTTAAGTCGCTCACTACTGTTAGGTCGCGAGTCCCATAAGTCGCTCACTTCTGTTAGGTCGCTCGCGAGTTAAAATCGATAGGTCGTTTGACCACTAGATCGTATGACCTGTTAGGTCGCGTGGGTTTTAAGCCGCGTATCAGTTAGGTCGCTTGACTACCCTTAACCCACTAAGTCGTTCCACCTTATCTCCCTTAAGTCGCTCACCACTGTTAGGTCGCGAGTCCCTTAAGCCGCTCGCCTCTTCTAACCCGCGAGTCCTTAAGTCGTTCGTCTTCCTTAGGTCGCTCACCCGGTTGAGTCGCACCTTACCTTAGCTCGGCCATGTTAGGTCGCGAGTTTCCCTTAGGTCGAACCCCGTAGCAGGGGCGTTGCCCCCGCACCCCCACCTTGGGGGGTTGCCACCCCCCCGGACCCCCCCTCCGTAGGGGATCTTATCTGAAGTGCATTCAACAGAACTTGTTCGTTGCGATGCTGAGTTGACCACTCTTCGAGACAAACTATCTTTGGCTTCTTGGTCGATTTTATGGATTTTTGAATATCTATTTCCATGGATTATTTATTGGTCTCTTTGGATTTTATTCACGTCTTCGTATGTGAGTTTTTATGATTGATTGTTTCTACAATCACTTCCATGATTTGTCACCTTAAAATATAAAGGTTTTCTATACTAGTAGTAAATATCAAAACTTTTTCTTCAAATGATTTCAACACTATTTTATAACAAAGCTCGTTTTCTCAAACCGATTTCCAATCTATCAGTATATATAAACCTTTACCTCACTCATATGAGAAATCTAATTAAACGACTTAGTAAAACAAGTGGTATGAAACGCTTGCGTTTACTTCGTCGGTTAATTCTTGGACTTGTTCGATTGAATCTCTTGTGACAATTTTCTAGTGGAGATCGACAGTTTGTTAGTAAATATTTGAGTTAAGCAAGTGGTTATGGGACATGAAGCTAAACTTTTATATTTACTAACTTTGTGTAATTGACACTTCTTGATGATCATGACGATCATTTTTGTGTTTTAGACTAGCAACTGTGCGATGTCCCTTTGTCTGCAAGGGAGACTAGACCCTGCTCTTGTGATGTTTCGCCATCGCATTTGTGTGATGTTTCGCCATCACATATGTGGGGTAGCGCCCCACGGTCTTCGGGCCATTCGTGTGTCAAAATTAATGGCTTGCAACCATGAGATAGCTTCTCGCTTTGTGTTACACGTGTAGGTGAGTTTTCATGCTCCCATTTTGTGAGTTTTCATGCTCCCATATTGTAATTTCTAGATTTCTTGTGTAGTCTTCTGGAATTTGTGCTTCACCTATTTTCATGACTTTCATTGTTATGATTTTCCAACTTTTATGTTTAGGTGAATTTGGATCTTTTAGAAGATTCTTTTGATATTATTTGATCTCTTGATGATCTTCATTTACGTGCTTATCATAGTATGTCTTTATGGTTACTATATATTCTTGCCATATCTATTGTTTATATCATGTTATCTGATATTTATAGCTAGACTGATCTGTTTATTATTTTCTTATAAATAATACTCGGATCAGACCGAGATGTTACAAGTGCTTCTACTTGACTTCTCCCCCAGGGATTTACTACTCTGACTTTTGGCTGACCTTTTAGATTAGCAGTTTTTGTCGTTTACACTTGAGATATAGACTCATAGATGTATTCTTTTGTATAGCACGTGTTGCTATTCTTTTGTATTATTGTGGATCTTTTTGACCACTACTCTGATGTACACTTTCATGTGTTAGTTATATATTCATATCTTCTTTCGCCTTTGTGATATGGATGTCTGTGACTGATTTGTGTTATGCTTATTTCTATATTTGTTTCCAAAGATTATTTATAGCTACTATGTGATAAGAAATCATATGGATGGTCGCTGCTCAACAGCCTTATTCTCCGCGCTAGTTGACAACACTACACCGTAGTGTTCTTGGCTAGCGTGGGTATAGAGGTGGGGCTTCACACTGGCATTGCCTAGTTGTGTTGTGTCACCTACCCTAGCGCGCCTTGTACGAGTTTGTTTTGTACCATACCTATGTTGTGCCCTCTGACGACGCCCAGTACGGGGGAGATTACGGTACTGTATAGACTATGGGAATATAAAAGTGTGTTAAGGTGGAAAATGTAAAGCCTTAACGCTATTTTTAGTATATTACTTTACTTTAGACACTATTATAATAGCGTATATTACTACAAAGTAGATAGTTTAACGAATCCTTAGGAGATGTGAACCCGTGCATCTCTTAAGTTACTGCACTCACGTTAGACACTCGATAGGAGATGTCAAATCCCGTAAACATCTCTGATGCCGTTACACTCATATTATTTACCGTTGACTTAATTTACATAAGATCTTTTAGTTCTGACTCAAGTGTTTTGTCTTTTCAATTCGCTCGGGTCAGTCCGAGCTTTTTAGGATCGAAGACTTTATTTCTGGAGGATGAAGACGAAGATTTCATTATTACTATTATTATATATTATATTGTTCCACTACACACTGTATTCCGCTGCATCGATTATTATTCGTTGGTATGTGCAACTCTGATATGTATTGTATAAATATAATGGAATATTTTGTAAACAGCTTCATGAATTGTTTATTTGATAATTATATTTTATCGTTCTGCTGCAAGATTCTATTTTGTTTTATTTCTATCTCCGTTTTTCTTATTTACCCCATAACAAAATGCCCTTCTGTATGGTTTAAGTCTGACGTGTGTGGTTTATCATCGATTTAAAGCGTACAAAAAGACGGGATGTTACATCTGGTATCAGATCTTAGGTTTAGCTATAAACCTTAGCTTTGTGGGGTTTTACTCTTTATTAATAACGTAGTAATACCCTATGATGAGTCGCTGAGTGTATATATGAGAGAGCGTGTTTGTTAGTGTAATAAAAGCTTTTAATATCGTGTTAATTTGTTCCGTTTTGTATTTATAAATCTCGGGTGTGCATGGGACACTATAACATCAATAGGGATTTCTAAACACTTAATAGGACAGACCGACATAATATTTGATTTTAATATAGGTGAATGGAATAATTTTTCCTATTATATTTTATATATATACAGTAAATTTTATAAAGGTTATATTTAGTTGAATTATATTGGTTGTTAGGTAATAAAATTTATAAATAATTGGTGAAATGAGATAGAAAATAAAATAAATGAAAATTTGGAAATTTTGGAACTTAAGTCCAGGATTTTGGAAATTGCTTTCAAAGGATTTTGAAATATAATAATATTATTTAGAAGTATTTTCTGATATAAATATTTCAATATAATTTTAAAGTATTGCTTAAAAGAAATTTGAAGAGGAATAAGCTCTGTACTTCCCTCTCTGTCGCTGGAAAGTAATTTCGATGATGGTGGCCGCATCATCGACATCCATTTCGAGTTTCGAAGGGGGAAGACCACTGTTGTAGTTTACTGCAGATTCACTTTTGATAAACAAATAATTTTTTTTAGATTGTTTTAAATATAATGGGATATGTATATAAATTGTAAGTATGTACATTTATCTGTTATTTTAAAATAATTTGAAATTAAACCAAGTATTTAGTTCTTAAGTTTTCGATTTATTAATAGTTTCAATTATTGTAGTGAAATGGAATGTAACCAATTAGTAATTGAAGACTTTAATTAAAATAAGAAATTTAACGCTAGGTTATGAATGATATTAAAGGTAATCTGAAACTGTAACCTATGAAACAAAGAATAATATTATTGAACATTTAGTTAATTAAAAGAAATAGGAATAAACTTGTGTAACATTCTATTACATCCTTAAAAACATATATATAACTTACCGAATATTATAAGTTGAAATGTTTTATAAGAAATTGTAATGGAAATTGTACAAGTAAAAGTAGGTAATGAAAGTGTTCAATAAATTGCTTTTATTTATAAGAATTGATGTTATAAAGTTATAAACTTAAGTTGTAATTAAAATGTTACTATAATTAAATATAATAGAAATGTAAACACTAAATAAATATATGAAATTGAGAAATGCATAAATGTAATGCAAATAAAATGGAAACTTACATGACTTGAATAATTGAAAATAAATTTGTAAGAAATAAATGGAAATTTAAAAAGATAAACCATTATATGAATGAAAAGAGAAATTAAACAACAAATGTATGAATGTAATTAATAAGAATAAACTTAATCTGTTGTTTGGAATCGTTGGTTGTTTGGTTTATGGTAGTTTGGGCAAGAATACTTTAAACTTGTTTAGATGTATGAATAATCTATTTGGATTCACCAGAGACTGTTGAGTAAATGGTGCGCTTGGTAGTTTATTTTACTGTAACGACCCGGAATTTTAGGAAATATCAATTTAATTTAATTGATTTGATAATTTTCTTTATAATTTAAATTTAAATTGGTGAAATTAATCTTTTAAAGAATAACAAATATTTAATTTGGTAAGTGTGATCAATATCTTTTAACAATTTAAAATTGGTTAGAATTGTTTTTCCAAAGCTAATAAAATTTTATTTTTGTTTACAATATATATATATATTTGATACATATTGTGAATAGAATATCTTTTGTTTAAAATAAAAGATAAATTTTCAAATTGTAATATATATGTATGTATATGTTATAATTTGGAATTTGTTTTGAAATTTAATTTAATCGGTCAATAATTTATATACGAACGAGTATAGTGTTGGGCATGTTTTCACTGAGAACCGGTGCAACCGAATCAAGTAGGGAAAGCACCACCGAACCAACCTACTTCCTCATGCTACCGAACCAACCTAACCAACCTACTTCCTCATGCTACCGAACCAACCTACTTCCTCATGCTACCGAACCAACCTACTTCCTCATGCTATCGAACCAAATTTCAACCAACCATCACCGAATCACTCACCACCGGACCAAGTCCCACCGAACCAAACTCCAACCAACCATCACCGGACCAAGTTCCGTCGAACCAAGGCTTTGCCGAACCAACTTTGTCAGGCCAGATTGCATCAGCCCAGGCCCACCAGCAGCTATATACATCCAAGACCCCTGCCCCCAGCCTCACTCTATAAATAGAGGGGCAGGGGTACAGCAATGGCAGACAAGTTTGAGAGCTCAAGCACGGATAGAACCTTCAAACAACTTTCAGATACTTGTAATCAAAGCGTTGATTACTGTAATCTGAAGAGAAAAGGAAAATAACATATAAAGTGGACATAGGCACATTCTGGCCGAACCATTATAAATCTGTGTGTCTTTTATAGTTTAGTCCATTTATTTTATATATTTGCATAAATCACCCAAATCACTAAGAACAACACATAATCGACTAAATCATACGACTTGGAGGTGTTTGCCCATTTTTTGTGCAAACATTTTTGGTGCTTTCATCGAGAGCAGGAGCTCGAAGCTTCAGCTTCTCCCATTTAACCCTTTTCCTATCAGCATCGTTCGTTGCTTGGAAAACATGCCTTCCGGACGGAAGAAAATGCTAACAAAGGAAAGAACATCGCAACTAGCAGTATCCCAGATCCAGTGGTCAGAGATCAAGACAATCGTCCGGTTCCAACAGCAAATGGAAATCAGGAAAATCCGACAGCCCCTGCTACGGAGCAACCAATTACAAGGACAGATCTGGACAGGGTTGTGGCTGAAGTAACTAACCGCTTCGCATCTCAACAAGAAGCCTTGGTGGACCAACTCATGTCACGCTTAAGGGATGCTGAAGAATCCAACCGCAACATTGAATCATAGGGTGAGTCCCGGTCTGGAGGATCTGGGAGACGACAAAGGTCTTTCTTCTTTGAAGAGGCTAACAACAGAAACAGCAATGGTAGAAGCCGAGCCCGGACTCAGCCCGAATTCCGAACCGAGGAAACCCTTGGAACCGAACCCAACAGGGGAGGTACCAGGCAGGGGTTGGATGTAGCTGAGCCTGCCATGCTACCTAACCATGGAAACACCAATAGACGGGGCTGAGCTGGAGTCCAGCCCGAAGTTGGACCCGAAGGAATGCTGAGAACAGAACCCAGTAAGGAAGATCAAGGCAAGGGCCAACTGTGGCTGGGGTCAGCATGCCCCCGGAAGACCAGAGGCAGCCATTGGAGAATGTTAGGAGTGATAGACGATACCATCCCTACAGGTCATCTGGACGGAATTAATCCCGCTGGGAAGAACCAAACTCATATCTATCCACTTCAAGTTCTGATGAAAGGATGGCGCGATTGTTCAGAGAGTTCGTCCAACGGGACCAAAGGGATCGGGGATAGGCGCTAGGGTAACCAGCCCCTTCACCCGCAATATCGAAACGGCCATCACCCCCCGTGAGTGGAAAATGCCAACAATGGAACCTTACAAGGGAACCTCTGACCCCGTTGTACACTTGCAGAGATACACACAGCATATGCTCATGAGCGGAGCAACAGAGGGAGTGTTGTGTAAATGCTTCCCATTATTCTTGGCAGATCTAGCTACCTCCTGGTTCTGCCATCTGCCCCAAGGGTCCATCAGCTCATGGGAAATGTTGAAAGAAAAGTTCATCAGCCAGTTCCGCATTCATATGGAACAACCCAAGGACGCTTATTCCCTATCTAATATCAAACAGAAACCCAGAGAGACAGTGCAAGAATATCTAACCCGATTCAACGCCGTAGTAGCCGCCGTCCAAGATGCCGACGAGAAACTTATCCTAATGGCCCTCTGCAGTGGTGTGCATCCGGATACTAAGTTTGCTAGGAGATTAACGAAAGAAAAGCCAGCTACCTTACCCGATTTCTTCCACGAAGCCGGGAAATATATGAGACTTGAAGACGCTGCCATTGAAAGGCAGACAGGGCAACAAACCAAGGCAGCTCATGGCAACACAGCCGCAATAGCAAAGGACGTTCGAAGAAATGACTCCAGAGATAGTGCCGGGGGCAAGAAGGGGGAAAAGTGCTTATATAGGCCAGTACCGAGATTCGACTCTTACACCCCTTTAAATGAAACAATCAAAAACATCTTCTTGGCCACCCAAGACGAAGTTAGATACAAGCGCCCCCCGCACAAGAAGGAATCAGATAATGCAATTAAGTCCGGAAAGTTCTACCGTTTCCACGAATCTCATGGGCATGACACCAATGAATGCCATCATCTTTGGGACTTGATTGAAGAACACATCAGAAGGAAGAGACTAGAGCGCTATGTGAAAGGTTAGAACCGGACTTCAACTCCTGCCAATGAGAACCCAGGGCTACCCCTCCCGGAAGTAGGCGGAGGAAATCGCAACACCAGCGGCTCTAGTCAAGAGAAGATAGTGGTCCATACCATATTAGGAGGACCACACATCGCCGACGGAAGCTGGGCAGAGATGGAAAGATACGGTAAGTCACTTAGAAATAATGAAGGCTACGTTAATTCTGTTACAGAAGAACGCTACCCGAAACGGAAAGAGAATGATGACATCACATTCAGTAGGCGTGATCTAAAGGGAAGGCAGTACCCTCACATGGATCCTATGGTCATCTCTGCCTGGTTCGGTCCAGCCAAGGTTTTCCAAATTCTAGTAGACATTGGAAGTTCAGTAAATATCCTATTCAAGCATGCTTTCGACAAAATGAAGCTGTCAATGAAGGATGTGTCTCCCTGCAGCAAATCGCTACATGGTTTCACTGGAGATGCGAAGATGCCCCTCGGGCAACTGGACCTCTTTGTCGAAATAGGAAGTCATCCCCGCTCCGTTGTGCGAAAACAAACATTTTTGCTAATAGAGAACCACTCAGCCTACAACGCCTTTTTGGGAAGACCAGCCTTGTCTGACTTCCAAATTGTCCTAGCCCCGTGGTGCGTGAAGATGAAATTTCCAACGGATAACGGAATAGGAGAAATAGAGGGAGATCGAGACGCCGCTCGAGATTGCTATGTGACTGAACTTCGCAATAACCGCAGGAAGGATAAAGGGAAGGATGCAGAGATTTCTCTCTGCAAGAAAAACTTGGATGCATAGCAATTAAAGAAAGCCCCTCCTCTTCGATATACCAGCGATCCTTTCAACGAATTAGACCCTAGGGACAAGGAGGAGGAGGTCACCACCGAGCCTGTAGAGGCTATGTAATTTGTATATGTAGACAAACACGACCCAAGTAGACTGTTGAGAGTCAGGTCTCAGTTAAGAGCGGAATTGAAGGATCAACTCGTCGATTTTCTTCGCCACAATTTGGATGTATTTGCATGGACGCACGCTGACATGACTGGAATCTCCCCAGACGTAGCATGCCACGTACTGAACATCGATCCCACCAACGTGCCAGTAAAGCAGAAAAAGAGAAGCATGGGGGCAGAACGATCAGCAGCCCTCGAGGAAGAAGTAAAGAACCTACTTGCCAATAACTTCATACGAGAAGCCATCTACTCAGAATGGATCGCCAACCCGGCACTGGTAAAGAAGGCTAATGGGAAGTGGCGAACATGCATCGACTTCTCCAACTTAAATGACGCTTGCCCGAAGGACTGCTTCCCACTCCCCCGAATAGATCAACTCGTGGACAGCACAACCGGACACGAACTCTTATCCTTTATGGACGCATACTCAGGATATAACCAGATCCCTATGCACGCCCCCGATCAAGACCACACTAGTTTCATCACTGACCGGGGATTGTACTGCTACAGAGTAATGCCTTTTGGACTTAAAAACGCCGGAGCTACTTATCAGCGCCTCGTTAACAAGATGTTTGCGGAACTAATAGGACAAACTATGGAAGTTTATGTGGATGACATGCTGGTAAAATCGAGGATAGCCAACAATCATATAAACCACCTGGACGAGATGTTTCAAGTACTTTGCCAATATGGAATGAAGCCGAATCCTCTAAAGTGCTCCTTTAGAGCATCGTCGGGAAAGTTCTTGGGATTCATCGTCCATGCCAAGGGGATTGAAGCTAACCCCGAACAAGTCCGGGCTTTGCAAGATATCAAGATACCATCCACTCGAAGAGAGATGCAAAGCCTAAACGGGAAAGTAGCCGCCTTAAGCAGGTTCATCTCTAAAGCAACCGAAAAATGCATCCCTTTCTTCGAAGCTCTAAAGAAAGACAAAGGAAAGTTCGAATGGACTGACGAATGCTCGACAGCCTTCCTTAACCTAATCGAACACCTTCAGAGACCACCAGTACTCTCAACTCCAAACAAAGGCGAAGAACTATACCTATACCTTGCTGTATCGTCCCATGCTTTAAGCGCCGCTTTGGTGAGAGAAGACAACCGCGCGCAGCGGCCCGTATACTTTGTAAGCAAGAGATTTACAGGGGCAGAAGCCACATACCCTAAACTTGAAAAGCTAGCATACTGTTTGCTAATCGCGTCACGGAAACTGCGACACTATTTCCAATCTCATTCCATCAGAGTTTTAACCGATCAAACGCTAAGGCGGGTACTCCATCGCCCCGACACTTCTGGGCGACTGCTCAAATGGTGCATTGAACTGAGTCAATATGATATCACCTACCATCCTCGCACCGCCATCAAGGGACAAGCCATGGCCGATTTCATTGCCGAATTCACTACCAACGAAGGTAAAGATCGATCTGAAATAACAAAAGATATCAAGTGGAATCTCTTTGTAGATGAAGCATCAAACGAACAAGGCTCGCGGGCAGGAATTGTGATAATCACCCCGAGGGAAAGGAAGCTACACTATGCCTAAGTTTGGAATTCGCTGCCACCAACAACGACGCAGAATAAGAAGCAGTGATAGCCGGATTAGAACTTTGCCTAGAGATTGGAGTCGGTTCTTTATGTCTCCATAGCGATTTTCAACTTATTGTAAATCAAATACTGGGAGAATTCCACACTCGAGGAGAACGACTCACAACATATCTAAAGAAGACCAAGCTGCTACTCAATCAATTGGATCACTATTTAATCAAACACATTCCTCGAGGAGAGAATCAGGAGGCCGACGAACTGGCGAAGCAAGCTAGCATGAAGGACGGTACCACCTTCGGAACAATAACCATCTCAAAGCAACTAGCCGCGAGTTTCGAGCCAATGAATCTGATAGCTGCAATCGAAGAAGAAACTTGGATGACTCCCATCCGAAAATACTTACAAGATGGCACACTGCTCGAATGGCGTAACGAAGTCAAGAAAATCTTGAGGAAAGCTTCCCGCTACACAATACAAGAAGGCATCCTCTATCGACGCGGCTTCTCTAACCCCTTATTAAGGTGTGTCGCTGGAAGGGATGCCGAGGAAGTCTTATCCAACATCCATCAAGGAAGTTGCGGAGATCACACTGGAGGGCAGAATCTAGCAAAGAAGATACTCCGATATGGGTATTAGTAGCCCACTTTAAACAAAGACGCCTTAGACTTCGTCAAAAGATGTGGCAGATGTCAGAAATTTGCTAAGATTCCTCGACTACCAACAAATGAGATTACTCAAATGACCAGCCCTTGGCCCTTTACAGTATGGGGAATTGACTTGATTGGCGAACTGCCGATGGGCCGAGGCAGAGCCAAATATGCTATAGTGGCAGTCGACTATTTCAACAAATGGGTGGAAGCGAAACCTTTAAATAAAATATCTTCGGCAAACGTTATTAACTTCTTGATCAAAAATGTTCTATGCAGGTACTGGGTTCCGCTCAAAATCATATCGGAGAATGGATATCAGTTTGACAGCGAGGAGTTCACCGATTGTGCCGAGAGCACAGAATTCACAAAAGCTTCTCATATGTGGCTTATCCCCAGGCGAATGGACAAGTCGAAGCTGTCAACAAAATTCTCAAAACTCTGATCAAGAAGAAGCTTGAAAAGTCAAAAGGCACTTGGGTGGATGAACTTCCTACGGCACTTTGGGCCTACCGCACGTCTTTCAGAACATCAACAAGGCATACTCCCTTCTCTTCGGCATACGGATCGGAGGCCATGCTCCCAGTTGAAACTGTAGTGCCCTCTCACCGTAGGATCCACTACAACCCAGAAGAGAATGAAGAACTCCTACACATGTCTTTGGACCTAATTGAAGAAAGAAGAAATGATGCAGTGCTTAAAGCGACAGCTCACAAGCAAAAAGTGGCAGCATGATACAACTCCAAAGTCATGCACCGCGGCTTACGAGAAGGAGATCTTGTTCTCAAACGGATCTTCCAGCGCCCTGGTGCGCTAGATCCAATCTGGGACGGACCCTATGTAATTCATAAAGATCTCCACAACGGAGCTTATATTTTGTCAACAGTGGACGAAGAGGTATTCCAGCGGTCATGGAACATCCAACACCTTCGTCGACCTTTTCTTAATTTGTACTGCCCATATGAAGTGAATTAACGAAGAGAATCAGTGGACGTAAGCATTTTCGTGCCGAACCACTTTAAAAATCTTGTCTCCTTTTAACTTGTTCCTTTATATCTTGGCTGCTTGTTAAGCTTTATCCTTTTCTGTTGAACAAAATCCTGTGCAACGGCATTTCTATTCTGGACACTTCACGGCACAACCTCACCTGGACAAGACCTAACAGGTACTATACGAATCTATGCCCTCGCCAATGAGACACTTTTGCTCTAGCATCCCTCTGCTGCGGGTTAACTCATTGCTCGCGACGGCCCTCAAAGCCAACTGTAATGAGCCGATTATGAGCCACCGAGAAGGCCGACTATAGCCGAGGCAGCTCATTACGGCGTTTGGCTCGCCGGCCACTGTGAACCGATTATAAGCCCCAACATAAGGTGTGGCCAGCCAGGGGCAGTTCGCAGTTGACGATCGGCACCCGCGCTAGCCGGCCACGGTAAATCGAATAATACCCACGATTACGGGCCATAATGGCCCGGGTAGTTACCGTGCGCGATCTCGGCTCCGATGTGTCTTAAGTGTGGCTGTGGTAAAAAAGAAAACTCCCCGCAGAGGCGTAAGATGGGTGACAAATGTCTCCAAGACCCACAGCTAGGGAAAGTGACTACAAAAACCGTTTGCCACGAACTTAAGCACATCGAAGGCCTTCCGTGATTGGAAGTTTTACTATTTCTTATAATTCCATTTTATTTATAAAACCTTTCCTCCTATCCTCTATAACGATCACTAAAGTACAGGACCCAAGATAGAAGACACCCGCTAATGGGAATAAGAACTCCCAGCTGGATGGCAGGTCATCCAGCCGCGTTCCATATTCGATCACACAAGGCATTCAAAGCTACCGTCTACAGCAAAAACTTGAAGGGCGGTACTTTCTTCTCTTGTACATAAATATGTAACTATGATTTCTACGCACATCACACTAACATTGCAATGCATGAAATCATATTTTAAGCAAAAACTTAGCGCCAAACATAATTGACTCACTAGCACATGCACGGCTATATTTCTTATGCAACACATCAAAATAACGACAGCATTTAAATATGACAGAATCAGCTTATGTTATAAAATTACATGTTAAAAATAAAGTCGTTCATTACAAATGACATAATTACAGACCAAATGTACATTAATGTTTTGGGACTAGTATATACAGGAATGTCAAGTAGGCCAAAAAAGAAAAATAGTCAGCTGCATCGGGACTCCGCCTCTATCCTGCTGGCCCTCCAAGATCTACTTAACCGCAGGATCAGAACTCCCAGCATGTTGACCTGAAGTCCCGCCTGTCCAATTCAGGAGAGGAATCCATCAGATAAACGATAAGCAATCAAGTTAGGAAAAGACTAAAAGGGAAGACTTACCAGCACCTGCCCTCTGGACATCATCCTCTAGTTGCGCACCTACTTCCTCAGCGGTAAGCAGCCGCATGCCCTCCTTCACTGCCACTTTCTCCTCCTCAGTAAACTGGGTCGTACCCACATCCATTCTGAAAGCCACACCACCCTCTTTGTCCGCATCAGCCTTAGCCTCCTCCAGAGCCCGGAGATAAATCCTGGCCACGACCCGGGGATAATCGTCTATCCAGGATAAGTTGCCCTGCTTCCAAGTACGAAAGTACATGTCCTGAAGCATCTCATCCATCATCCCCTCGCTCTCCTCAAATTCCCTCATCCGGACCTCGGAAATCGACAACCTTGCAACGGCGGCATCTCTTTCCAATCGATATCTCGAGCGGTCAGCCTAAAGGGATTTCCTCATCGCCTCCATCTCCTCCTTCAGCTTGGCTTGAGCAAGCTCTGCGGCTTCAAGCCTCCCGGATAACTCCTCTACCTGCTCGAGGTCCGCCTTCCAGACATCGTCTACCGTTGCAATGGCTATATCGATCCGTTCCTTGCAGATGGCCTCCATTTTTCGCAGCTCGGCTCTGCTAGCCTCTTCCATAGTTTTCTTTAGCCATCTGGAGGCAGCCTCGTGTTGGGAGATCTGGATGGCCTAATCGGCGAGTTGCTTATCCTGGACAATCACTAGCCGCAATCTTATGTTGGCACACCCAATTTCCTCCCCGGCCTTGACCAGTCGGGCGTGATGCCCCATCAACTTCCTAGTCTCCTCAGCAACCCGATCGATATTTGCCTTGGTTTCATCCCCCATAGTTACAATCCGAGTAGTAAGCAAATCAAGATCTAGGGACTTGGCCTCATCAAGCACCCTTACCATAGGATTGTGAGGGAGAAGGTGCTCACCAGTAACCTCGTCAAAAGAAATATCATGAGATCTCGGGTCCAGATATGGATGACCCGCAAATGGATTACGAGCCAAGCCGGGACGATCAATATGAGTAACGGTAGGATTCTCTGATGGATACAGAGAGGGTATGTACTCAGAATCCTCTCCCGTGATATCATGAATAGGCTGGGTTGGAGGCTGAGGACCAGGTGAAGGTTCGAACAAGGAGCGCTTCCTCCTTTTCTTTTGAATATCCTCTTCAATAACTCCGAGAAGAGGAAGGTAGCCGACTACGTCCCCGGAATGATTGGTCGGAGGCTTTGGTTTAGCGGAAGCTTTGAGGAGTTTGAATTGTTCGAGGCGGTGCCGAATGTCCGATGTCTTAGCCGCCCTACCCGTTTTTGAAATCAAAACCAAGTGTTACAAGCATGGATGAGACTATAATCTAAGAAACATGTGAAGTTAAAAGAGGAGTCAAAAATTCACCTTGAACCGTCGGAGTTTCCCTAGCTGAAATGCTCTCAGAAGATGGACTGGCACCAGTCCCGGCCTTATCAGTTTTCTTCGGTTTCTCCACCAAGGCCGACCGTTCCTCCAACACCTCAAAAGCTTGGCGGAAAGCATCATCCGTCCACTCTTGAATCTCACCTGCTTGCCCAGAGGTCAAGGTACCAACGCCACTACCACTTTGTCCTTCGACACCATTACCACCATCACCTTCTTCATCACCTCCGCTTTCCTCCTCGCCTCTTTCCTCCTCTCCACTTTCCTCCTCCGAAACATCTGGGCACGTGCTGGGAGAGGGCCCGTCAGTTTTCTTGAGCTTCTTCCCCCCGACGACTGGAGGTATCGAGAAGGGTTTCCTCTTGCTGCTCTTTGTCGTGGCCCCTCCTTTGTATTTAGCAGCACTTTCCTCAGTCGTATCCCTCTACTTGACCACAGACTGACGTGGTAGAATCATGTTGTGTCCCAGGAGAGTGGCATTCCTAATCAGGTAAGAAGCTGACCTATCCCTTCCCGAAATGGCTTCTATCTCCGCAGCCATCTGAACCAGGTGATCGTTCTCCACGACCGCAAAGCCACCTGTCGCTAGCAAGAAATAAAAACACATAAGCGAAATATCCTTCAGGGGGGTTGTGCGGCATCACTCCTCCCCTGGGCAACAACATACACGCTCTATCAATCCCAAAGGAGAGAGAGATAACATCAAGCTGCTCCTCTTTGAGGGAGCTAGGAAAGCAGTCAGGAGGAGAGTTCAGGAGCTCCTGAGGGCCATATCCATCCACTAGTGATCTCGGTGTGGGCCCATGTCACCCTGATTTCGGCTGAACTGGGGGCACGACGGGGGGCTCTCTTTTTCCATATACTTCTTTTTATCTGATCGAGTTTCCACTTTATGAGACATTTATCTGCAAACACAAAAAAGAACGTCGTTAGACCAGAAGATATAAACATGCAAATGTATGTATTCTAGAATTTAATTTGTAGTTCAAAACATAAAGGCTCGATCGGTAGTACGGGACTAAAGTCCATTCGGCACTCGTACTTCTCAAACGCATTTGGTAATTCATGGCTTGAGTTCATTCGGTACTTAAGGTCACCGAGTATCATTCGGTACCCCAAGATTTAAGTTCATTCGGCACTCGACTCATTCGGCAGTTCAAGGTTAAAACTTCATTCGGCAATCACCTGATTCGGTAGTCAAGCGTGATTCGACAATATGGTTGGCTCGGCAGGAAAATCTGGTTCGGCTATCTCACTTGGTAAGGAATAACGAAGGCATAATGCCCATACTTATAGGCAAATATCAATGACCGGACCAATTGGTTCAGCACACAAGACCGGATGAGAATGTCCAAGCTAAAACAAAGCGCGGCATATGCCCTACTTTGGGGGGCAAGTGTAGGGCGTGTTTTCACTGAGAACCGGTGCAACCGAATCAAGTAGGGAAAGCACCACCGAACCAACCTACTTCCTCATGCTACCGAACCAACCTAACCAACCTACTTCCTCATGCTACCAAACCAACCTACTTCCTCATGCTACCGAACCAACCTACTTCCTCATGCTACCGAACCAAATTTCAACCAACCATCACCGAATCACTCACCACCGGACCAAGTCCCACCGAACCAAACTCCAACCAACCATCACCGGACCAAGTTCTGCCGAACCAAGGCCTTACCGAACCAACTTTGCGAGGCCAGATTGCATCATCCCAGGCCCACCAGCAGCTATATACATCCAAGACCACTGACCCCAGCCTCACTCTATAAATAGAGGGGTAGGGGTACAGCAATGGCAGACAAGTTTGAGAGCTCAAGCACGGATAGAACTTTCAAACAACTTTCAGATACTTGTAATCAAAGCTTTGTACTTGTAATCTGAAGAGAAAAGGAGAATAACATATAAAGTGGACGTAGGCACATTCTGGCCGAACCACTATAAATCTGCGTGTCTTTTACAGTTTAGTCCATTTATTTTATATATTTGCATAAATCACCCAAATCACTAAGAACTACACATAATCAACTAAATCATACGACTTGGAGGCGTTTTCCATTTTTTGTGCAAACATATAGTAATCTAAAGTTTGTTTTAAAATTTTATTTTTCAAAGGTTAATTTAGATTTATCATATTGCTTTCAAAAATAAGATAATTGTTTGTTTTAAATAAGATAGTTTAAGAAGGGATTTAAATAGAGCTTTCTTTTGTTTTCTTTTAAAATGTTTAATTTAAAATGGTTATAAGTATATAAAAATAAAAGTTTTAGATTTTAAAAATGCATACATAGGATATTCATTTATATTATAATTAGTTTTAAGAATATTCTCTTTAAAAAGTAAGGTTATATTTACTAAATAAATATTTAGTAATTTAGTAAATTAAAAGATTTAAACTTGTATATTTATTTAAAATTCAAAGTTTATTAACATAAAAACATTCCATATGCATAAAAAAATTCCTAAATGCATATATAAATTGAAATGATTTAATTAAAAGAAAAGAACACTTGTAAATCAAAGACGAAACATTTTAACACTTGTAAAATTTGAAATGCATGCTAATGACATTTGTCTTAATTAAAGAACAAGTGTCATCTACTAATTTTATTTTCTTTAATTTATCATAATTTAGTTCTTAAAAGCATATATCCTTCTTTAAATCCTTTTTCTTATTATTTTTTCAGCCGAAGCAAAAAGAATTCAAACCAAAATTTGTTAGAAAACTTTTCAACTATTTCAAACTTTTCCAAATCTTGTAACTTACTTTCAAACCTGAAATTAAAAACCAAAAAGCAGATCTACAATTTCAAACTACAAAATTGGAAATCTGCAACATTCAAATCAACCTGCAATTCAATTAGATGATCTACAGCAGTATCAACATTTTAAAATAACAATTAAAGCATGCATAAGGATCAAGTTTCATCAGCATAGTCAAAGCATATTTTTTTTCCAGAATTAAAGTTCAAGCGTGGAAGTAATAAAGTGCTCTAAAAAAAAGGTGAGTAGATATATTTTTAAAAAAACAGGTTAATCTTATTTAAATTTAAATGCATGTGATGATCTATGGTTTGGTCTGTGTATTGTATAAGAATTTTCCAGGTTTATATTACTAAATTTGTTAATAGGTTTATATATGTAAGTAAATTGTATTTTAAAAAACCCTCTGTTATCTGTAGTTTTTCCGGCCTGAACTCTTTCAAAATTTGAATCACCCACTAAAACATTTATGCTTGGTCTTGGTGATTGAATGAAATATTTTATGTTAATTTTGAAGATAATTTTAAAAATAATTTCTGTAAAATTTAATTTACAAATAGTGTTTTAAATTGGAAACTCAGTGAACCTTAAAATTTGGATAAAAATTAACTACCTTAAATTCTGAATTGAATTATATGCATGAAATAGTGATGATAAATCATGAATTTAGATATGAAATTTGTAATTTTTAGTTTAGTAATTTATTCGAAATTGGGTTTGGTTTGAAATTGTGATTTTGATGAATTACCGATTATCCATTCAATAATATGATTTGAAATTTTGACCGTAGCTTGTTTGTATGTTGTTGATTTTGGGAAAAATACGATTGGAATTTTTAAATGAACGAATTGGTTGAATTCGACTAAGTTAGTGTTATAGTGGGTTTCATTCTCGGCTTGACTGTTTTGGGAATTTTGTCGTAAAGGATGGATCGAGTTCATTTGTATTTGGGGAAGATGTAGTATGTGATGGCACTTCGATGGAGTGGTCGGCGAGAGTAGTACGGCGTCGTGGTGTTGGCCGTGGAGGGGTTTTGGGTCGCGTTGTTCTGCAGATTTTGATTCGAATGATGAAATTTCGAATCTCATGCGTATTGTTTGATCTGGGTTAACATTCATGCTCGCGAGTGGTATATTGACTGACGACGGTGGTCGCGATGACTGTCGCTGGCCGGGGGTGCTATGCAAGGTGCACCATGTACAATTTGTACACTGGGTAATTTCAAATTGGGGAAGATGTATTGGAACCGAAGGAGCACTCGTGTTATGTTCGGGTTCGACTCGGAGTTGATGAGGGGTAGATGTGCTTCGGGGCTGACTTGAAGGGTTGATGTGTTTTGCTCGAGAGTTTTAGATTTGGGCTTCGGGTTAATACTTGTGAAAATTTAAAGGTGCTAATTCAACTTGTTGTTGAAAAATTGAAGACAAGTTGCAATCTTTATTTGTAGCTTCAATTTTTTAAAAGAAAACAAGGTAAAAAATTGTTGTTTTGAATTAAAATGTAAATCAAACTTTAAAAAAATAATGATTGAATTTATTTAAGTTCTAAATTTGTTTTAAATGATTCCTTTTCAAGAAATTAACTTCATTCAATTTTTTAATGTTAATTTAGAAAGGGTAATGTATGAATTTAAATATTAAATCAAAGTTTTAAGATAAGTTTTAAAGTAATGTTAAAAACTCTAGTCTTAAATTGATATTGAAATGGAAAGCTTAAATTAAATAAACAAAAATGTTTTAAGTTTTAAAATTTGTTTCCAAATGTTATTTTTCCAATTTAGTTATTAATATAAATTTGGTAACCAATAGAAAGGGTTTATTTATAAGTTATTAAAATTTGGATTAATTTCAAATAATTTATCTAGGTGTATAATTATGATTAATTTATTTTGATACGAACTTAGGGTACTTAATTAAAATGTGGTTCATTAATAAGTAAAAGTTTAATTAAGAACGATGTTTTCTTAAAGATTTTGAAATATAATAAGTTAATTAATTAATTGTTTAATTAATTTTAAATAATTAGTTAATTGTTTATTTAATTTTAAATAATCACTTAATTATTAATTAATTAAGTGTAATTACTTAATGAAGTAATTAATGGTTAATTTTTGAATGCAATTAAGAATGATAATTACTTATGGAAGTAATTAATAGAATTTACTCATGAGGGTAATTAGTGGAAGTGATTAATGGATAATCACTTAATGTTATCAATTAAGGAAATTGATTAATTTATTTGTTTTGAAGTTAATTAATTATAAAGTAATTAATTAATTAAAGAAATAAGGATTGTTTAATGATTGAATTAATCATTTGTTAAGTAATTAATTAAGAGAGTAATCAAGGTTTATTAATGGAAGTAATTAGAAGATAATTACTTGTAAAGTAATTAAGAGTTAATTACTTAATTATTGTAGTTAATTAATTAATGTGATTAGTTAATTAATTAATGTAATTAATTTAAGATTAATTAATAAGTGTAATTAATTAAAATGTAATTAATTTAAGATTAATTAATAAGTGTAATTAATTAAAATGTAATTAATTAATAAAGTAATTGATTAAGGATTAATTGTTAATTTAAATTGATAAATAATTACTAAATGAAGTAATTAAAGATTAATTACTTAGATTAATTAATCAAAGACTAATATAATTAATTAAGAAGTTAATTAATTAAGATAAGTAATTACAAATTGTTAATTACTAATTATGATTAATGAGTTGATCAATTACAAGTTAATTATTTAATTAAAGAGAATTATTAATTAATAATGATCATTAACTAATAAGGATCATTAATTAATGTAATTAATGATATTAATCAAAGTTGATTAATATAAGTAATTAATTTAAGTGTGATTAATTAATTGTAATTAATTAAGGTTTAAGGTAATTAATTATAATTGATTAATTAATGGAAGTTAATAAAGGATCATTAATTATTGTACTTAATGATAGTAATTATTGACTAATTACTGAATATGGTTAAGGATAATTACTTGAATGTAATTAAAAGGTGATTAAACAAGGAAGATTAATTAAAGAAGATCATTGAGAATAATTTATTTATTTATTTGGGATAAATAAATGAAGAAGGATTTAAAGATAATCCAATTGATTTGGAGTTAATTAATTCTGCTATTAGATGATAAATTGATATTTGGTGATTGATATTGGATGATCAATTGATATTGGATGATCAATTGATATTGGATGATTGATATTGGGTGTTTGGTTGATACTGGATGTTTTGATATATTTGATATGTGATATGCTGCTGTGTGAGATGAATTTTTGTTATGAATTATCTATTGTGATAATGTGATTCATTAATATATTTATATCATCCTAAATATAAGTTTACTCGTTTTAAACCTTTAAGTACAACTTGGACATTAAAATGACGTTTGGTTTCGGTGAGACCGGGATCGGGTTTCCATATTTGGATATCCGAAAACCACATCGATTCCGATTAAAAGTTAGGTCGTGAATCCAAGTGGAGCAAGTGAAGACTCGAGGTGTAAGGGCTATACATCAGTATAACTCTGTGGGTGATTCCGTAATGAGTTGACGGAATAGTACTTATAGGTTCGAGATGGTGATTTAGAGTGCAAGGGCTATTGTCGTTGACTCTGAGGGTGATTTCAAAATGAGTGCAACGAGATAGTGCCTTCGGTTTCGTTCGAACCCGGAACGAACTTGTATGGATTGAATGCGTTCAGCACATCGTCAGGCGGGCGATGAGCATTCTAAGAGATGTGTCCTATAAAGGTAATCGCAGCCTCAAGCCTCATCAACCGGGAATGGATAAAACAGGGGAGGTGCAGCAAGGCTTTGTGGGTAGCTCCCATTGGAGAGAAAGATTTACCCCAGTCTAGAAGTCCCTTTTTATTTCGGCTGTGTAGGGCGGTTGATTCCGGACAACCGTCGGGGTTGTCTTGTTCGGAACTGTTCAGTAAGGAATGGTCCCGGCCTTGTGTTGCAGGGGAGTTAGGGTGGCTCTTCGGTACGTTGATCTAGGCCACGTACTGTGACGGGCGGTACCCAAGTAGCCCTGCCATTGATGGAAACCCATTCTTCCTACAAAACCCTACGGTTTTGTTTGTATTACCCACTTTGTGGCTAGTAGCTGGAATTTAATCATGTAACAATTTCGGCTATTTCTTGTTTACATGAACACCCTAGACACTATTATAATATCAATGGATTTCCTATTAAATGTTTTGGTTAGCGTAAGGTAAAAACTTTTCCATATTTATATGTGGGAAGTCTTACGTTATACCTTTTCTTTTCAAAAGTTTTCTAAAGTTAAGCAACTTTATACCGTTTACTCACACCAGACCCCTGTCTGACCTGAGTGTTTATTTTCTGTTTTATTAAACTCTTGGGTACTCATATTGTGTATGAGTAGTCAAGTGAGTCAGGTTATCCTTGACGAATTCTGAAGGAGCTTTGGAGCAGGAGGCTTCAGCATGTAGATATATAGTTAGAGTTTCCGTTGTGTGTTATTCTGTATAGTTGTTCTTGAGTTGTATAGTTAGACACATGTTTATAACTGTCTAATATCTTTTGTATAAGTTTTGTACTCTAATGTATTATGATACTATGTATTATTTTAAGTGATATATTATATTTCATTCGTTACGCTGTGAGTTCTCTGATGTTGTTATGTTTCTTCTTTCTCTTTCTTTTCTTCTTCTATCCCTTTCTTTCTTCAAGATGATGCGATTTCCTGAAGTTTGGAAGTCGGGTCGTCTCATTTGGTATCAGAGCATTAGGTTGAGTGCATACCTAGGCTCTGTATTGGTGTCTTCCTTGAGAGAGTGTACTTGTAATTTTTATATATAACTATATATATATATATATATATATATATATATATATATAGACACACACACACCTGATCTGTTGGGTTATCTGTTCGGATTTTCCAACATAAATTTTAGAGGTGGATGGAGTAGTGGTGTGTGTGTGTAACACGACTACCACTGATGGAAGAGGTCCATATGTTGAGGTTGGAAGTATTTTGTCGAGACTATAGACCTAATACCGTCTCGAGTGAGATTTGTAGTTTGGAATAAGGATTTCTCTGATATCCGAAGGAAATCTTTTTAAAAGATTCGGAGTTTATCTTTGAAGTATAAGTTTAGATTTGTCGGAAGTACAGAAATAAGTGATGGTATTTTGATAACTGCGTGATGAGATGCGGTATCCTTGGATATTTTCAGAAGATGCTTTCTCTTGAAGCAGTTTTAGAAGTTGTAGAGCAGCAGTCCTTACCAGCCGCAGAGAAGATTCGTCTTTAAATTGTGAATTGGAATTGTTTAAATGAATGAGAGATGGAGTATGGTAATCCATTGTTGAGATAAAAGGGAAATTAAACTTTAATTTGAAATTAAGGGTATGGAATTACCTTGAACTAAAAATTTGAGTAATTGAATTTGTAGATTAATATTGTCTGAAACTCTTACTTGAACCTTGTAATGAGTCAAGTAAAGATAATTTAGAATGGAATTTTGAGAATTTGACTCAAAATTAAATTGTTTAAAGGTTAATTTGATTTGTGGTATAATATGTTAGTTCTGAACTGTGAACTGAATTGTTTAAAACTTTAAAGGTAAATTGATTTAAAGGAATTAAATCAACATTTGAAGTATTAACTCGAATTTATATAATTCGAGATGGTTTAAATTTGAAATTTGAATTAGTTCAAATTGAATCTGGTTTGAATTAATTTAAATGGTGATTGAAGATGTATGAGTATAAGATTCAAACGGAAAATTTGAATTGGATTGATTTGAATAATTTGGAATTGTAATTAAAATTGAATAGTTTTAAATTCAAATGGAATTTGAATTAAATTTCGGAGGAAAATAAGAATAATTCAACTTGATGTGGAAATGGAGTTTGAAATTGGAATTAATTCAAACTGGAGTAGAATTGAACTAAAACTGGAACTAATTCAATTGAAATTTATTAGAATTAGTAGAAATTTGAGATCAAGGTTGGATAAAGTTAAAATTTTGAAAGAAACCGAGGTTAATCCAACTTGAATTGGGGTTGAGTCAATTTTAATGGAAATTGAAGTTATTTAAATTGGAATTGGATCAATTTAAATGGTAGAGAAAATTTAAATTGAATTGATGAGAATGGAAGTTGGAAAGTGAACAGTTTTGACTCTGGACCAATTTTAATATAAATTGTTTTAATATAAACTTATTTTTCCAAGCTATTCATTATATATAACCTTTCTTTTAAAAGCCAAACTATCTTATACATTTTTTACAATAATTTTTCGAACTGTTTAACAATTTTCCAACTGTTTATAAACTAATAACTATCCTACTATTATTTTGCAAATATCTAAAATTTCTATAATTATTTTAACTATTTTCTAACTATTTTACACCTATTTTAAAAACTAGAAATTATTTTCCAACTACTTATCTATTTGTTAATTTTTAAAGCTATTTTTCTAAATAAACTGGTCGGAGTTCAAACTGTTATTGGTTAAATACCCAATCAAGATAAGAATAAAGGTGATAATCCAAATGGATTGAAGCAAATGTGAGTAAGTGGATGAAAATTAAAGTGAATATGAATAGAAATGGAATTGATTTGGCTAATAACCAATAAAGATAAATACGTAGGGTGTACGTATGTTATTCTATTCGCATAGTGATTTGATCCAGATTCGAGCATAGAATTTCGAGATAGTATATCAATCCGAGTTGGGATTTTTCACTCGATTTTCGATGGCGAACCTGGATATGGATTGTTGATTGGTTCTGGATATTCTCTATCGTAGTTAGGCTACGCAAGGAGAATGACGGTTTCTGATCAAGAAACCAGATCTGTGTCCGCACTAGGAAGTCGGGTGGACGATACTAGTTCGAAAGTGAGATTGTGTGATCGAGTGAGCGATCAAATTGGTATAGCGTACGGATGATATGTGTACATTGTACGGAATTGGATGAAAATGATATTGAAAAGAGTAATAAAATTTGAATATCCGATTTTGAGTAAACAAAGTAAATATCTTTGTTTTATAAGATAAAACTACCCTTGATGAATCTATTGCCAGAAGGAAAGGATTTTGAAAGTGTTTGAAGTATAAAAGAAGTTTTATTCAGGTTTGAAAAGATCCAAAGTTTTAAAAATTATATATATCTGTATATATATATATTTATAAAGGGTCTTATGAGGATTTTGGAAAAGGTTTTGGGAACCTTTAGATTTAGAAAGACTTTTGATTTTTGGGTAAAATCAATATTCAATTTGGAAAGCCTAGTTTGAGAATTATCGATTTGGGATAATCGACTTTGGTATAAAAGAGCTTTGTATAAGATCATACTAGGTGTATGATTTGAAGATACTATATATGTATAGTATAAAATGTTTTGATGATGGCTCCGTGGAAAAAGGCGCTCCCTTGAAATGAACTTCTCAGGATTACCACCGGGTGGTGCTGCCTTGAGCCCGAGGCGGGTTCTAAAGTTGATCCTGTTAGGAGTCCGAATAAAACTAGTTCCTGGGGATTTTGAGCAGAGGTTACCATAGCAAAAGTCGTGTGCATCGCTGAGAGCCAAGGTCTACGTTTGATTTTATATCGGTAGACTACGACCTATGGTATAACATATCAAAAGTCATGTGTGCCGCTGAGAGCCAACAGTCTGCGTTTGATTTTATATCGGTAGACTGCGACCTATGTAGGAGTGGGGAAGTTTCATTTTAACAGCGAAAATCAGAGGTCGCTGAGAGCCTGTAGTTACATGGACTTTTGCTATGACGACAACGTAACCCTGGATGTAACTGTGATCTGTTGTATGGGATCCATGGCGTAATCGAAAGGCCGCGGAGAGCCTACAGTTACATGGACTTCTGCTGCGACGGCAACGTAACCCTGGAATGTAACTGTGACCATGGATGGGGGTGATGATTTCTAGAGCATTCTCACCAAAGATATATCCTCTATTTTCAAAAACTGATTTCTATATTTTCAATAAAATTATTTTTCCAAGTATTTTCACTATGTGTTGAAAACGGGTCTGCTAAGTACTTATAGATTTTCAGTCATACGCCTGATCAACGTATGACCAAATTTCTGTGAGAACAAGGATGGACTGGTTAAAACATCGAGTTATAAAAAAAGTATTTTTGTATAAAAGCATTTTATAATATTATGTAGATTTTAAAAGTACTTCAAAGAATTATTTTTCTAAAAAGTAAGCATTTTAATAAACTCTGGTTTCATTCCTTCCCGAGGACGAAAAGATTCAAAGGGGGAGAAATGTAATAACCCGTATTTTGGAGTATCTATTAATTGATAATAATTGGGTTAATTAAAAAAATACTGAATTGTAGATTGAACAAATGAATCTAATCAAGAAAATATTTGTATTTGTAATTGTGTTGTGTATATATATGCATAGATTTTAAATAGAATTTTTTTTTAAACTCAACCTAGAGCCCTGATGAAATCGAAGGGATGAGAGGAGCTTCCTCTTGCCTGGTCCGACCACAAACAATTGGGATTTAGACCAGCCCAGCACAGAGATTTTATGTCCCTCATCATTGTTTGTGGGTTTACGGGGACCCACCTCCGCGCCTTGAAGTTGGGAGTAGGGCAGACGGGAATCGAACTTGCGACCTGCTTACCAGGAGGCAAGTATCTTACCACTACGCCACTACTTACGGACGAATAGAATCATTATATACAAGTTGAAATTGTATTTGTTTAAAATATATGTATATATAAAACTGATCTAAAATTTGATTTATATTTGGATATTTAAATTTAAATTCAAAGGATAGATATCTATATCTTAAATCATACCTTTGTTTTTAAAATGTATCTTTATTTTTATTAAGAACATAAGTTATCTGTATTATTTTCTTAAAGGAATTTATTTATATAAATTAGAATATGTATGTATAAATTAGAAAATTAATTACAAAAGCTTTATAAACAAATAAATTATACATAATTGCAAATGTAAGTATAGGAATGTATCTAATTACAAGTGAAAATGAATTATAAATTGTAATTGACAAATATTAACTAAAATCTAAAAACTTATACTTATAAAAAAGATAAATACATTATATACATGTAAATATTACATAAATACATAGATATGGCTTAAATAAATTAAGGAAAGGCAAGTAAAACATTTGAGAGTATATTAAAGGGGGTTAAAGACATTTGTAAATTTAAAATGCATATGTGTAAGCTAATTAACAACTAAAAGGACAAATGTCAACATTTCTTTTTGGATGATTATATAAAAAAAATGGAAGAAGGAATTTGCTTCCACTTTTCAGCTAAATTCTTTTCTCCACTTCAACAGAAATCTAAAATTGAATCAAAGAAAGAAGTGAAATCTGAAATCAAAGCTCAAAGAAATAAAACCTGAAAACTGAATTTTAGACAAGAGATTTCAAAATCAAAACCTGTCATTTAAGCCTGTAATTAATTACCAAGCAAAGTTGTATATAAATCTGCAACCTGGAAAGCATTTCAATTTAAAGGAACCAAAGCAATGCGAAGTTTTCAGGATCAAAACAAAGACATGCAAGTTTCAGAATCCAGCTTTCAAAAACTTCTGCATTTTTATTTCAAAGGTGAGTAACTGCTACCCTTTAAATGATAAATTCTGTTCATAAAATTATGCTTGAGATAAACTTAAAATTGTTTTAACTTAAATCTGGATGCATGTCTAGAAGCTTGATGAAAATGTGTTGCATGCCATTTTACTGAATGTGTTTGAATATAACCTAGTTGTATGTGAAGAGATATCACAGTTATCTCTGTTAAATAGTGCAGAGTACAATTTAAGAAAAATTTCAACTTCTTCTTGTTTTAATCCTTACTAGGCTAGGATACATAAACAAAATATGTTTGTATAAGATTAAACTAAAAAAATATTTTAGGTTTTAAAAATAAAAATAAAAATATTTACTGGAAAAGAAGAAAGGAACAGGGGAACATTAGCTTTTATTAAAAAGTCAAATGCCTTGATTTGTAAATTCATCTTTATAAGTTGTTTCCTCTTTTCAAAACTTGATTTTTAAATCAAAAATCTCGAATTTTAGATGAATATTTGGATAGCATTTCTGGGCTAACCAAAAATGAAAGTTTGGTCGAAATCAGTCGACTGAATAGTTTTTGGTGGTCAGTGCTTTGGCTAGAGATGGTAGGGTGATCATGGAAGCTAGGAAAAATGGTGATGTTGGCGATCCTTCACCTTAGTGTCGGCAATAGGAAAATTAGATTTTAAACCCTAGTTTTTCTAGGTTTGAAGATTTGATCGCAATGGATTCGTAGATGCATCGAGTTGGGTTAGATTGAAGGAGATTAAGCCTGAGACATGAGTGAAGTTGTAGGCAAGGGCGCGGCATTTTCTGGTGCTCGGTTGACTCTAGCGAGGCGTTTTTTTGGTGATGTCTTGTGTTCCAGTTTTGACTGGGAGACCAAATTATATTCTAGGGTTCGTGATATTCTTTCGATGGTTGGGATCGTAACTGGGGTCGATCGGCGACAACTTCGTGTAGTCTCCAGAGGTGGCGACGCCGTGGATGGCGTGTGCACGTACACAGCCATGGTATGGTGTCAGGGAGGGAAGAGTTCGTGTGCAACACGAAGTGATGCTCGAATGGGTTTGGTTTTAGCTCGAGTCTGTACTCGAGACGCACTGGTGAGATGTTCTTTTAATGTTCTGTCATGTTTTTAACTTAAAAAGGAAAAGAGAATAAGAAGATGGCGTATAGAGAAGACTAGGAGGAGATGGGTGTTAGACTCGAAATGTAACTCGAGTAGACTTAGAGATGTCTCAAGTTTATTGTTTTCAAATTGCTGTTTTATTTGTGCAAAGGTTTAACAAGATTAAGTGAAATTTTAATACAAGTTTAATTACTCAAGTTGAGGTTTAACCTTGATTTAATACCTTGTTAATATTTTAATTAAGTAATAAATTTAGTTAGTATAAAGTTAATTAACAAAAATTTATTTATGGGAAGCAGGTTTGAATCTAAGTTGGTAGCAGACTTAAAGTAAGGATTCAAAAGGAATTTGGAGGTAAATTGGTTGATAATTTAGTTAATATAAATAAATTTCTTAATTGAGATCTTTTAAGTAAGTAATTAGAAAAATTATTTAAATTAATTTTAAATGATGGGATAATAATTAACTAAATAATAAATTAGTGGTTAATTAAAGACGACTACCTATGAATTAAGTAAGAGTAAGTACTTAATGAAATAATTAAAGAGATTAATTTCTAAGTGTAATTAATTAAGACAATGTGGTTTTAGTTGATTAATTAAGTTTAATTAATTAAAGGAAATTACTTGATGAATAGTAATAAAAAATATAATATTTACGTAGTGAAAGTAATTAAGTGCTAATTAATAAGTAAAGGAAAGTAAATTATTATTTTTCTTAAGCTTAACTAATGATTTAATTTAATAAAGTTAGTATTTAAGATAGAATGTTTTGGAAGGAAATTAAACATTAATCCACTTAAACACAAGATGATTTGATAATAATTACTTAATGTAATTAATGGATTATAATTACTTAGGGAAGTAATTAATTGATAATTAATGGATGTAAATTAATTGAATAAGTGATCTATGAATGAGGGTAATCTGGATTAAATTACCTTATATAAGTAATCAAGGGATTAATTAGAAAAAATAATTAAGGAGTAATTAATTTATTGGATAAAGTAATTAAGAATAGTTAATTACTGGATGTTATTAATCAAGGGTGATTAATAATTATGGACAATAATTAATTAATAAAGTAATTAAAGGTTAATTACTGTATTGGTGTAACAACCCTGTATTTTGTAATTATTTTATTGTATATTTTAATTATTTTAATATAAAATTTTGATTTAAAAAAAATTATTTTACTTATTTGGAATGATTAAATTTTTTCATTTAAATATAAATCTTGATTATATATGATGTTATAATTCCAAACTTGTGTAAGTTGAATATTTGCGTGAAATGCTGATTTTGGTCAAAATAGTCAAACTGTGACTTTTAACTTAAAATTTCAAAAGTTTAAAAATTTAATTTTTTTCTTTTATTATGAAAGTGCATAAAATTCTAAGAACACCACTTTTCGTTTCGTTGAAATTGGATGTAAATTGTGAAAGTTATACCCTTTACAATATTGTGCGTATATAGGGTTATTTAACAATGACTATTTTAAATTGTATAAATTACTTCTTCTTGGTTATATTTTATTTTAATATGTGATAATATGTTATATTATATATATTTTGGCTTTTAAGTATTTTTAAAATGATAATATAATTTTTCTAAAGTTTATTTGAATTTATTTCAATTTATAAAGCCTAGTTGGTATTTACTTCATTTTTTCTTTATTTAAAATTCTATTTAATTAAAATTCAATTATTATTTTACCTTGAAAATGTTTTAGAATCATTTTAATTCAAATTTTATTTTAGAATAATTTTATAATGAAATGTAAAATTTTCCAATACTAACAGTGATTTATTCACAATTTTAGAACACTGTTTGGTATTTTAAGCCATTTTCTTAATTTAAATTCTATTTAATAAAAATTTAATTATTTATTTTAGATATTTATTCTTATTTCTGATTTGTTATCTTTATTTCTCAGTTTATATGTATTTATAAAATTACAAAACATATATATGGGATTTGAAAGGTTTAAAAGCTAGAAACATAATGTCGTTTCACGTTTCTTTTGTCATCAATGCATCAGTTATTTTAGCCACTCCTTACTCTATCTCCAGCCGACTTCTCTTGCTCATTTTTCACGAAATTTCCTCTGTCTCAAACCCTAAAAAAAAAAAGGGGGATCATGGCCTCCATCTTGCAAAATTTGGTAAGTTCTTCTTCTTCTCCTTCTTGTTTTCCTATTTCCTAAATGATTTTGCACCTTGTTCTCAACTTGTTTAATCAGCTCCTCCCCAACCAGATCTGGTCCGACCTCCACCACCCCCTTTCTCTGATCATTACCCACCCTACTACACCACCAAGGCAGGCCGAACTCATCTATGGCAAGGAGCACCACAAAAACCCACCAAAACCCCCACCTTGTTGGAAAACCGAGCCTAGATTGCCACAACCACCTTCCACCACCCATAGCCGCCACCTACATGACCACCACCACCTCCAGCACCTCCAACATCCTCTTCCACATCATCACCTTGGACCCCACACCTCTGGACCTGACCATATAGCCCATGGCCGAACCCTTTTGTAGCAAAGAGGTGATGAAACATTGCCCTGTATTGATAGTTGTTGCACCTATATCTTCACTCCACCAAACACAAGCTAGGCCGACCCTATAGGGACCCAAACCAGACCCTAATACATGCCATGGCCGAGCTAAACCAACCCCTAGCTGAAGCATGTGAAGTTGAGAACAAGTGCAAAGCATTTGATGTTGTTTTGGACACTAATTCCTATGTTGTTTGTGATAATTCATGTTGTAACTCCTCCATCTTCATCCACTTGTTGCCATGTGTTTTGATGCTAAATCCAAGTCATGTTGACACCTAGGCTGAGCCTAGTGTGATGAGAACAAGCCCATTTGATCATGTGACAAGCCATGTTGTCGTGGTCAGGAACTTTCGTGTTAAAGCTGGGTAATGTTCTTTGTTGAGTTAAAAGTTTCCATTTCGTTTTAATTCATATTTTGTATTGAATGCATATGTTTCTATGGTCTTGTTTATTTGTTGTATACAAGATCATTATCAAGGCTCCCCATTCATTCAATTCAAATCGTGTTGTCGTGCTTCTGAAATCGCTCTTGTGTTTGTTGTTTTGGTCTCTAGCTTTGAAAAGGTGAGTCTTTCTCACTCTGACATATATACTTATGAAAAGTGAATTGATGACAAGTGTTTAGTAATGTAAAATGTTTATGCAAGTTAATGATGATCATATGATATGCTATGCCGTGTTATTACCATGTTATTACCATGTTAAAACTGTTAATTTTCACCCGACATCTGATATATGACTGTATATTGTGATATTGACATTGTTTATATTATTTCTGTATATGATCACACTGCAAGTTCCCTGTTAGAATAAAATCATTATGGGCTGAAATGATAGGCCTGAGTGATTATTTATTTATTTATTTAAACTTGGGATTGCGGGTTTGAAATGGTAGAACCCGGATTTTTACTTTTAACTGTGGATTGAAATGATACATGTCCGTATCACTTTACCTAGCGTAGAAAACTATATACAGACCCATGGTTATTCTATAAAGTGTTTTGAATATTTTTAAGCATTTTAAAAATATAAATATATGAAATTTGATTTAAATAGAATTTGAAAAATTTTAAAATAAATAAAATATGATTTTTCTATGTTTTTAAAATGTAATTTATGAATTGTTTAACTGGATTTTTGAAATATAACTTATGTTTGAAATTGGGAATTTTGACTAAAAATGATTTTTAAGTTATATGAATAAAATAAAATGGACTTTAATTATATTTGGAAAATGGTAAATATGATAAATTGATTTATATTTGAATTTAAGTGATTTATTAAAGAATTATTGATTTTTCAATAAATTTAAGTGGTTGAATAAATGACTGTTGAAAGTGAAAATTTAATATAGGACTTGACTTGAAAATGTGAATTTGGTTTTTATTAAAGGGTTAAGTAAATTAAATAAAAAAATTGGAAATTTGGTTTAATTTGAGAAAATGAAAATAAAATATAAGTGTTAAGTCTATTTGTTGAAATGTAAAGAATTGGAAGCTTTTACCCTTAAATGTATCAAGTAAATTGTTGAAAATTAGATTAAATTATAAGAAATTATTGTATAAAAATAATATGTCAAATGATATGTTAATGAACATTTTTAAATGTTAAAAGATGATTTTTAAAATGTTTATTTGTTTTAAATCGAAGTTATTTAATTGTTGGAAATACACTAAAACTTGGAATTAACTTTTAATAGCATTCAGAAATGCTATAGTTTCTGAATTGAACTAAAATTATGTAAAAAGAGCTATTACATCATTTCTGAAATGCTGTAGTTGCTGTAATCAAACTTATAGACTAATATTGAACTCAGGTCTATTATAGCATTCTCTGGGAATGCTATAGTGGTCTGCAGTCTTTGCTGAAATTTAATAAAACCTTTGTTTTGAAATCTGAACTACCGCAGCACTTCTGAAATGCTGTCTTTTCTGTTTTGAACTATAATTTAACTAAAAACTGAGTTTTAACAGCAGTTTTAAATGCTGTCTTTTCTGAATTAAAGTGTTTTTAAGCATAACTTATAATAGCTTTTTCTATATGTTGTGAAATGCTGAAATTATAATAATTATGGTTTTTGACTTAGTAAACGAACTCAGAATGATTTGAAACTTTGGAAATTTAATACTGGATTTGAAAGTATAATAATTACACTTTTAAAATGATTTTTAATTGAATTATATCGATGGAATATAAATTATTTAAAGGTGAATTGAGATGATAATAAATGAATGTTATCTTTGAATTTAAAGATGCTAAGATATGATATATTGAAATGATTCGAAGATGAAGTTTTGAAAGTTATGATATTTTGAAATTAAAATGATTTGAAAATGAAGTTTGAAAGATGTGATGTTTATGTATTAAAAATGATTTGAAATGACTTGATAAATATTTTGATAAATATTTGAATTTGAAAGATATGGTATGTTGATATATTGAAATGGTTTAGAAATGATTTAATCTTTATTTTGATAAAGATTTGGATTGAAAGGATATTTTATTTTGAAGTATAAAAATGTTATTGTTTTAAAGTTATAACCACGGGTTATAATAACGATTGGTTGTTAAAGAGACCGGGATCGGATATTGTCTTATAGCCGGCTAATACCGAAAACCACTTTAACAACTGTGTACGCGGTGGAGATTCCAGAATGAAGTAGGATGGTGGCGACGTTCTCGAGGTATATATTACGTGGACCCAACTCCCGTGAGTTGGCATATATGACTAAAATAGGAGCTATACCGGGCTACACAAAGGGTCGCACCCTTTCATCGAACATGCTTAATCGGAAACTATTCTATTACTTTTGTGATTCGATATGTGGCGCCACTTTTATTCAGGGGTATTGTTCGAGGTGGGCGGAAGCTGCTGGCTTGCCATCACCACCGGTCCGGGAGTGCAAACGGTGTATCCACCCTGGCATTTCCTTGCGTGCCGTGTCATATCCTTATATCGATCCCACTACGATTTTGGTTTTTAAAGGTCCGACCGCGTTAAGGTTCACCATCCCCTTAACGCTATTTTCTATATGATTATACTTTACTGATTAGACACTACTGTATATAGCGTATATTACTACATAGTAAATAGTTTAACGGATCCTTAGAGGATGGGCGGTCCCAAGCATCCTTTAAGTTACTGATGCATTTTGTTACTGTTCACTTGAGTTGATTTACAGTTTATAAGAATAAATGTCCTGACTCGAGTGTTTTGTGTTTTGCTTTACGCTCGGGTCAGATTGATTGAGTTAGCATTCAAGATTCACCTTCGGAGTTGGAGCTTCCTTGAAGATCCAGCCATCTATTGTGCTTTCGTATCCACTGTTTCAGTGATGTATCTTGTTACTCTTCTGTTGTATCTCATTTAACTCTGATGTATCTTATTTTTTTATATAGTAGCTTCATGAACTACTATCTCTTTTTACTTCCGCTGCATTACTATATACTCTGTGATCTGTGATTATTATTTACTGTATATTCTGAGATTTGCCAAATTTTTATTTACAACGCGGTATTTTGAGCAATTCAATTCCGGCATGAGTGTCTACCTATACACTTATAATGGACGCGAATGGTTGAAAATACCGGGTCGTTACAATTGGGTTAAGGATAATTAGTTTGTGAAATTAGTTAAGGATTAATTACTTAAATGTAATTAAAGGATAAATAAAATGATATTGGAAGCGTTGATTAATTGTTATCCCTAATAGGTGGTTCGTGATGCTATGTGATTTGATATGTTTGATTTAAACTATGAAGGTGTGGTTATCTATTGATGATGAATTACTGTGACATCCTGTATTAAAAGTAGAATTGTATTTCACTTGAATAATTTAAGTTGAGTTGGCAATGGTTTCGAAGAAACCGAAGTTGGGTATTAATGAATACCCGAAGCCACTTTGATTCTTATAATTTGAAATGTGAAACTAATAGGCTGAAGTGTAATGACTTAAGTAAATTGGACCATTTAAATCTAAGTTTTGGCACTTAGAAATTAATGTGCGAAATGGTTGATGTCTATAATAACTTATGAAGTGTAAGCCGATATAAGTTACCTCGGGTTTATATAAGTGTATGCTTTTGTATTCCATGTTAGATAGATTTACTCACGCTGGTTTCCAGCCTGACCCGAGTGTTACTTTGATGTAATGCTCGGGTCAGACCGAGTATTACAGATTTTCAGGTAAGGACGTTCTGGAGCTCAGGAGGCGAGTTGGAGAGCAGAATCGTATGGAGAGTCTCTGCTATGATATATTATAGTATCTTAAACAGATTGATTCATATGTTCTATGATTGTAAATTTATTGTAACTCTGATATATATTAAAGTGTAATTAGACAAGTACAGTTTCTTTTGTATAACTATTGTTTATGTGATATTATATTTTATCCGCCGCGAATGTGAGATTGTGTTTTTTTTCTGTTCTTCTTCTTCTATCTTTTCTTCTTTTCTCTAACTATCTGAAATTTCAGGATCGAAATTTTCGGCTTGTTACAATTTGGTATCAGAGCATAAGGTTAAGCGAGAACCTTGGCTCTGGAGGGATTACTCATTAAGGATAAGGTAAGTGGTACCCTAGAATGAGTTGAGTGCATATATATATATATATATATATATATGTGTGTGTGTGTGTGTGTGTGTGTATATGTATATGTATATGAGAGAGCGCACTTGTTATTTTCTTATATAAAGATTTTAAATGGTTTTATATAAGAATATATTTTGATATATAAAGCAATATATCTTTCTAACAAATAGTAAAGGAATTGGTTGTTAAATTATTAAGTTAAATTTAGAAGTAATAGAAATACAGCCAAACTGAAATTAAATCTTGAATTTGGGAAAGGTTTCAGGATAAGGATAATCAGTTAATTTATGTAATTAATTAAGCTTTTTTTAGATTAATTAATGGATAATAATTGGAAATGATAAATTAAGAGGAAGTTACTTAATGAAGTAACTAGAGGTAAGTAATTTAAGGGACAATTACTTAATGAAGGTAATTAAGAAATAAGTTAATTACCGAATGTGATTAATTAAAATTAATTAATGACGTAATTAATTTAAAAAAATAATAAATAATATTATCTAATGAATATGGATGAAATGGTCCTATTTCAAAAAAGAGTTGTTTGAAAATTTAAAAAGAAATTTGTTTTGAATTAAAACCAAGGGCGGTTTAAAATTTTAAAGTATAACTTGGTATGTAAAAGAAATTAATATGTATACATGTGGATATACATAATATCAAAGATGGTTTGAGATAAACTCTAAATATTAAGTTTTAATTAGGAATGAGATGTGATACCCAAAAGTGATAAGTTTTTGAACTCATAAGTGGGAAGATTATTTATGAAAAGTTCAAATTTTGAAATGGAAGTTCAAATTGGATAAGGTTGACTGGATTGAGTGAATTAAGTTTAACCTGGGGAAAAGTTAAATAAGTTTGAATGATCAAACTAATTTGAAAATTTCAAGATGAAATTGGGATTTAACTTGAAAGTTAAATGGTTGATTTAAATTAGGAAGTTTGAGTGATCTCAAATTGGGTTAGAGATCTAGAAATTTAAAAATCGATGGATGTTTTGAAATAATTGGATGATATCATCCTATTGTTATTAATAATCTTTAAATTGTGAATTGGAATTGTTTAAATGAATGAGAGATGGAGTATGGTAGTCCATTGTTGAGATAAAAGGGAAATTAAACTTTAATTTGAAATTAAGGGTATGGAATTACCTTGAACTAAAAATTTGAGTAATTGAATTTGTAGATTAATATTGTCTGAAACTCTTACTTGAACCTTGTAATGAGTCAAGTAAAGATAATTTAGAATGGAATTTTGAGAATTTGACTCAAAATTAAATTGTTTAAAGGTTAATTTGATTTGTGGTATAATATGTTAGGTCTGAACTGTGAATTGAATTGTTTAAAACTTTAAAGGTAAATTGATTTAAAGGAATTAAATCAACATTTGAAGTATTAACTCGAATTTATATAATTCGAGATGGTTTAAATTTGAAATTTGAATTAGTTCAAATTGAATCTGATTTGAATTAATTGAAATGGTGATTGAAGATGTATGAGTATAAGATTCAAATGGAAAATTTGAATTGGATTGATTTGAATAATTTGGAATTGTAATTAAAATTGAATAGTTTTAAATTCAAATGGAATTTGAATTAAATTTCGGAGGAAATTAAGAATAATTCAACTTGATGTGGAAATGGAGTTTGAAATTGGAATTAATTCAAACTGGAGTAGAAATGAACTAAAACTGGAACTAATTCTATTGAAATTTATTGGAATTAGTAGAAATTTGAGATCAAGGTTGGATAAAGTTAAAATTTTGAAAGAAACCGAGGTTAATCCAACTTGAGTTGGGGTTGAGTCAATTTTAATAGAAATTAAAGTTATTTAAATTGGAATTAGATCAATTTAAATGGTAGAGAAAATTTAAATTGAATTGATGAGAATGGAAGTTGGAAAGTGAACAGTTTTGACTCTGGACTATTTTTAATATAAATTGTTTTAATATAAACTTATTTTTCCAAGCTATTCATTATATATAACCTTTCTTTTAAAAGCCAAACTATCTTATACTTGTTTTACAATTATTTTTCGAACTGTTTAACAATTTTCCAACTGTTTATAAACTAATTACTATCCTATTATTATTTTGCAAATATCTAAAATTTCTATAATTATTTTAACTATTTTCTAACTATTTTACACCTATTTTAAAAGCTAGTAATTATTTTCCAACTACTTATCTATTTGTTAATTTTTAAATCTATTTTTCTAAATAAACTGGTCGGAGTTCAAACTGTTATTGGTTAAACACCCAATCAAGATAAGAATAGAAGTGGTAATCCAAATGGATTGAAGCAAATGTGAGTAAGTGGATGAAAATTAAAGTGAATATGAATAGAAATGGAATTGATTTGGCTAATAACCAATAAAGATAAATACGTAGGGTGTACGTATGTTATTCTATTCGCATAGTGATTTGATCCAGATTCGAGCACAGAATTTCGAGATAGTATATCAACCCGAGTTGGGATTTTTCACTCGATTTTCGACGGCGAACCTGGATATGGATTGTTGATTGGTTCTGGATATTCTCTATCATAGTTAGGCTATGCAAGGAGAATGACGGTTTCTGGTCAAGAAACCAGATCTGTGTCCGCACTAGGAAGTCGGGTGGACGATACTAGTTCGGAAGTGAAATTGTGTGATCGAGTGAGCGATCAGATTGGTATAGCGTACAGATGATATGTGTACATCGTACGAATTTGGATGAGAATGATATTGAAAAGAGTAATCAAATTTGAATATCTGATTTTGAGTAAACAAAGTAAATATCTTTGTTTTATAAGATAAAACTCCCCTTGATAAATCTATTGCCAGAAGGAAAGGATTTTGAAAGTGTTTGAAGTACAAAAGAAGTTTTATTCAGGTTTGAAATGATCCAAAGTTTTAAAACTTATATATATCTGTATATATATTTATAAAGGATCTTATGAGGATTTTGGAAAAGGTTTTGGGAACCTTTATATTTGGAAAGGCTTTTGATTTTTGGGTAAAATCAATATTCAATTTGGAAAGCCTAGTTTGAGAATTATCGATTTGGGATAAACGATTTTGGTATAAAAGAGCTTTGTATAAGATCATACTAGGTGTATGATTTGAAGATACTATATATGTATAGTATAAAATGTTTTGATGATGGCTCTGGGGAAAAAGGCGCTCCCTTGAAATGAACTTCTCAGGAGTACCACCGGGTGGTGCTGCCTTGAGCCCAAGGCGGGTTCTAAAGTTGATCCTGTGAGGAGTCCGGACAAAACTAGTTCCTGGGGATTTTGAGTAGAGGTTACCGTAGCGAAAGTCGTGTGCGTCCCTGAGAGACAAGGTCTACGTTTGATTTTGTATCGGTAGACTGCGACCTATGGTATAACATTGCAAAAGTCGTGTGTGCCGCTGAGAGCCAACAGTCTGCGTTTGATTTTATATCGGTAGACTGCGGCCTATGTAGGAGTGGAGAAGTTTCATTTTAATAGCGAAAATCAGAGGCCGCTGTGAGCCTGCAGTTACATGGACTTTTGCTGTGATGACAACGTAACCCTGGATGAAACTGTGATCTGTTGTGTGGGATCCATGGCGTAATCGAGAGGCCGCGGAGAGCCTGCAGTTACATGGACTTTTGCTGCGACGGCAACGTAACCCTAGAATGTAACTGTGACCATGGATGGGGGTGATGATTTCTAGAGCATTCTCACCAAAGATATATCCTCTATCTTCAAAAACTGATTTCTATATTTTCAATAAAATTATTTTTCCAAGTATTTTCACTAGATGTTGAAAACGGGTCTGCTAAGTACTTATAGATTTTCAGTCATACTATGACGACCCAGAATTTCTAGCAATTTAAATTTCAATAGTTAATTGATTTTAAAATATTTAAACGTGAATTTTAACTTGTATTCAAGATATTAATATTTACTTGATTATTAAATCATTGAATTATATAGTTTAAAATATTGAATTTAATAAATTGAAATTGGGTAAATTGTTGAATCATAAATTTCTACGCCTGTTTAAAATAATATGAAGGCTTATAAAATCTATAATGATGATACTGAAGATAATAGAATGGTTGAAGTTTAATTTAAAGGTAATTTGTTCAATTTTAATAATAGATCGTTCAAATTGAATTTAAAAATAGCTTTCCGAAGCAGTCTCGGAATTCGACGAAACCGGTTCCATTGGATCCGTAGTAGTTAGTTATTATCGGATTTCATTTTTCGTAGCAATCGGAGTGGTCATTTGACCCCGACGGCTCGAAACGCTTAAATTTTGTTTTGATCTATTTCATTTAATATCGATCGTTTAATTCCGTAACTCGCACATACGTTCAAATGGGCTTCCGAAACACGTTTCATTGTGTTCGGAATGCGTGTATAACCTTATAAACACCTTTCGGCATGTTGGATACGGGGTCCGGAATTTCGCGTTATGTTTAACGAGACATTTGTAGGTTTTAAAATATAATAAATTTAAAAGTACATTTGGTCAGAGATTTTTATAACAGCGTACGCAGGAAGTTTTTCTAACCTTATACCTTAACCCCCCTCTCTAATTTCCAACCCGAAAGCAAGAACTCTCGAAAAAAAAATATAATGGCCGAAGCCCTCGTACAAAAAAAATATATAAAAATAAATATAATACCGAAGCAATCGGTCGGCAAATCGAAATCAGGTCGCGATGCTTGGGGAAGACCTAGCACGGCCTGGAGGAGGGTTCGTTGTTGATTCGCGCTCGTGTGGTGGTAGGATACTGGAGGGGCGGTGCTGTTTTCGAGCACGAAAATCTGAGAGCTCGATGGCGACGCCGGTGGGGAAGAAGCAGGGGGTAGTGCCGATTCAAGGGATTGGAGGGTTAGGGCAAAACGCAATGTGGATCGCATGTGCCTGTGATGCTCGTGGGCCGTAGTGCGAACGTGGGGGAGGCTCTTATCTCAGCAAGGTATAGGTTTGATTTAGATTTAAAGAACACTTAGTTATGAATTTATCTGTATAAAAAAATATAGAAGAAAGAAATTTTCTATAAACACATGTTGTTGATTAACAGTAAGGTGTACTTATATGCTGACAAATTATTTTCATAAAAAAAACTTAAATCTAATTTTACACATATGTATATACCGGGAAATAGTATATAGGAATATTAGGAAGTTTATATAAAAAGTTAGATTTTGAAGCCTCTATGGATTATTTTTATATACAGTTTAGAAATGGAAATCTACCAGTTTATTTTAATAATGTATATTAGTGATTAAGGTGATTAATAAACTTAATTACCTTTCAGAAACTAATTTTAAATTAAATAATTTGTTAATTAAGTATATGGGAATTACTTGTCCAATTAATTCGTATATTAATAAAACCATTTAATATTTATTCAAGGTCTGAAAACATGGGAAACAAGTTGAGTTAGAGTGGATTGCAAAACAAAGGCGAAGGTGAGTAAATCTCATGCTTTTGGATTTCTATTTAAATTTAAATGGTTAAATTTAAATATTTGGTTGAATGATTGTATAGATGTACACTGTGAATTGATGATGTGACTTTGGTTTGGTTGATTCTCAAGTTAATTGTAGTTTGACTCGAAGATGTGGGGTTTTAAGTTGTTTTAAATTATAAATAAGAAAATGCTTCATTTTAAAGTTAATAAGGATTTAATGATTTGTGATTCATTAAATTAGTAGGGTAATTTAAGTGGATAAATAATCAATTCAATTAATTGATATTTGAGTTGATTAATTAGAAATTAAGAGTTTGAACCAATTAATTGAGGTTTGAGTTAATTTATTAAGCTTAATTAATTTAGAATAATCAATTTATGGTTGATAGGTAATTACTTAATGTAATTAATAAAATATAATTATTTTGTGAAATTAATCAAGGAAGTAATTAAGATAGTTAAATAAGGAGTAATTAAGTTATTAAATAAAGAGGATAGTTAATTACAGATTGAGATTAATCGGGAATGATTAATATTGTGGTTGAATTAAAGTAATTAATTTAGATTAGAACAAATTAAAATATAATTGGAAATCCTTAATTTATATAATTAATTAATGATGTAATCAAAGATTGATTAATTAAGATTGATTAATCCTTAATAAGTGACTTATGAAGTTAATTAATATAAGTAATTAAGGATTAATGTAATTAAAATAGTTAATTAATTCATGAAGTAATTAAGATTACTTATTGATTTTGGTTGAGGATAATTAATATCATGCAGTTAATTAAAGATAATTACTTGAACGCAATTGAAAGATAATTAATCCGGGGTGATAAATTAAGATGAAGAATGATGAGTTGACCAACTAATTGATTTGGGGTTAATTAATGTTAAATGAAGGAATCTAAGTGTTGAGGTTTGAAATTCAATTAAAATCAATTGAATTGATTTGTATGTGATTAAGCTTTGCTTATGGATGATTGAATGGTATCGAATGTTTTGATTGATTTGGTATCCCTGATATGAATGTTGTGTATTTCATTTGAATAACTTGGGTTAGGATGACATGAGACTCGAAGAGGCCCTGATCGAGTATTGGGAAATACCCGAAACCACTTCAAATTTATATAAATTGATTTGTGAAATCAATATGATGAAATGAAACGATTTAAGTAAATTGGATTTATTTTATCTAAGTTTGGTACTTAGAAATTTATATGTGAAATAAGTGTTGTCTACAGCAAATTGTGAATTGGTTAAATTGATATAAGTTACCCGGCTTTATATAAGTTGTTTGCTTTGGTATCGCTTGTTAGTTGGGTTTACTCACGCTGGTTTCCAGCCTGACCCGGGTGTTATTTTGGTGTAATGCTCGGGTCAGACTGAGTATTACAGATTTTTAGGTAGGTACGTTCTGGAGCTCAGGAGGCGAGCTGGATGGCAATAGCGTATAGAGTATTTCCGCTGTATTTATTATTATTATTAATATGAGACTTGATAATTGTATATATTCAGTGACTGAATGTATATGAAACTCTGGTGTATATGAAATGTAATCGACAAATATAGTATCCTTTTGTAAACTGTTATTATTTATTATTATATTTTATCTGCTGCGATTATGAGATGTTTGGTGTTTTCTGTCCTTCTTCTTCTATCTCTTTCTTTTTCATAACTATCTAGAATTTTTTCGGGATCGAAAATTTTGGGTCGTTACATTTGGTATCAGAGTAGAAAGGTTAAGCGAGAACCTTGGCTCTGGTGAGGATTACTCATTTAATAGAGTCTGTAGTTTCTAGAATGAGTTGAGAATATATATATATATATATATATATATATATATATGAGCGCGTACTTGTTATTTTCTTATATAAAGATTTTAAATGATTTTATATAAAAGTATATTTTGATATATTAAGTAATATTTCCTTCTAATAAATATTAAGATGATTGGTTGTTAAATTAATAGAATTAAATTAAGAAGTAATGAAATACAACCAAGTAGAAATCTTGAGTTGGAATTAATTAAGTAGAAATAGGAATACAACCAAATTAAAATTTAATGAATTGAAAATGAAATTCTAAATCTGTCCCAGAATTTGAAATTTTGTTTCAAAGTAATGAAAAAATATATATAAATAAGTACTATTTAAATAAAAGTGACTTGTTGCAAACAATGGGTTGTTTGAAATTTGATTTGAACTTAAAACCAAGGGTGGTTTAAAGTTGTAAAACATGGCTGGGAGGGCCAAGAAATATATATGTATATATGTATGAATATACATGATATCAATGATAATTTGAAATAAACTCTAAGAGGTTGAGTTTTGATTTTTCCCTGAAGCGTGATGTAAAAATCCAAAGCGATATAAGTTTTGAACTTATATGAGGGAAAGAATTTTGAAGTTTGAAGCGAGAATTCAAATTTAGTAAGGTTGATTGGATTAAGTAAATTGGAATTTAACTTGGAAAGTTAAAATGGTTGATTTGAATTGGGAATTTGTGTGATCTTCAAATGAGTTTGAGATTTAGAAATTGAATATGGATGGATGTTTTTAAAATAAATTGAATAACATCATCATATTGTTACTAATAATCTTTAAATTGCGAATTGGATTTGTTTTAAATGAATAAGAAATGAGGGATGGTAATATATCCATTATTGAGAAAGGAAAAAAAATCTAACTTTAATTTAAAATTAAGGGTATGGAATTACTTCGAACTAAAAATTTGAATAATTGAATTTGTAAATTAAAATTGTTTAAGATCTGGCTTCAATCTGGAAGATACAATTTAATAATAAATTAAAATTTGAAAATAAAATTGTATCGAACTCTTATTTGAACTTTGAAATACATAAGTAAAGAAAATTTAAAATGGAATTTTGAGAATTGGACTCAGAAATTAAATTGATTAAAAACTTTGAATAAAAGTTAATTTGGTTTAAAGGGGTTAAACCAACCTTTGAGGATTTAACTCGAATTTATATAATTCGAGATGAGTTAAAGTTGAAATTTAAATTCCATCAGTACAAATTGAATTTAGTCTGAATTAATTAGAATTGAAGTTGCCTTGGGATTCAATAAATTTCAATGGAAATTGGAGTTATTCAAATTGGAATTGGATCAATTTAAATGGAAGTTTAAATTTACATTGAAGTGTTGGGAAAGTGAACAGTTGACTCTTGACTATTTTCAATATATACAACCTTTCTTTCTTAAAGCTAAATTATTTTATATACTTGTTTTACAATTATTTTTGGAGCTATTTAACCATTTTTCAACTGTTTACTAAACTAATTACTATTTTTCAACTATGTTACAAATTAATTACTAATTTACAACTATTTTGCAATTATCTAAAATTTCTGAAACTTTTTAACTATTTCTCAACTATTTTACAATTAGTTAACTATTTTACAGCTATTTTGGAAACTAATAATTATTTTTCGACTACTTATATATTTTTAAAACTTTCAAGCTATTTTCTAAATAAAACAAAAAAGAAGAAGAAAAAAACTGGTCGGAGTTCAAACTGTTATTGATTTAAAATACCTAACAGATATAAGAATTGAAGTGATAATCCAAATGAGGATTAAGGGAAATGTAAATAAGTGATGGGGAATTTAAGGAAATGTGAATAGAAAGGAAATTGATTTGGTTAATGATCAATGAATTTAAATATGTAGGGTGCACGTATATTATTCTATTCGCATAGTGATATGATCCAGATTCGAGCACAGAACTTCGAGATAGTTTATCGATCCGAGTCGGGATTTTTCGCTCGATTTTCAACGGTGAACCTGGATATGGATTGTTGATTGGATCTGGATATTCTCTATCATAGTTGTGTCTATGCAAGGAGAATGACGGTTTCTAATCAAGAAACCAGATCTGTGTCCGCACTAGGAAGTCGGGTGGACGATACTAGTTCGGAAGTGAAATTGTGTGATCGAGTGAGCGATCGGATTGGTGTATCGTAGGATGACATGTGAACATCGTACGGGTTTGAATAAATTTATTTTGAAAGGAGTAATCGAATTTGAATATTTGATTTTGAATAAACAAAGTTATATATCTTTGTTTTATTTAAGATGAAACCCCCTTGTTGAATCTATTGCTGGAAGGAAAAGGATTTTTGAATGTGTTTGAAGTATAAAAGGGATTTTGTACAAGTTTGAAAGATCCAAAGTTTTTAAAATTTTGTATATCTGAATATATATAAAGGATCTTATGAGGACTTTGAAAAGGTTTTGGGAACCTTTGGATTTGGAAAGGCTTTGATTTTTAGGTAAAATCAATATGAGAATGTGGAAAGTCTAGTTTGAGAATTATCGATTTTGGAATAATCGATTTTATATAAATGAGCTTTGTATGAGATCATACTAGGTGTATGATTTGAAGATACTATATATGTATAATATAAAGTGTTGTGTTGATGGCTCTGGAGAAAAGGCGCTCCCTTGAAATGAACTTCTCAGGAGTGCCACTGGGTGGTGCTGCCTTGAGCCCCAAAGGGGGGTTCTAAGGTTGATCCTGTGAGGAGTCCGGACAAAAATAGCTCCCGAGGATTATTGGGTAGCGTAAGTCGATGGCGTTGATGCCTACAGAGGCATTTGGGTTATGCTGTGACGACAGTGTAACTCGATGTCGCTGCGATCTACTGTGGGGACCATAGCGAAAATCGTGTGGAGGATGAGTGTCAACGGTCTACACTTGATTTTGCCGGGAAGGCAACGCAACATCCGTAGACTGCGATCTATTGCCAAGTGGAGTGGAGAAGTTTCATTTTTGGCAGCGAAATTCGATGGCACTGATGCCTACAGTTATATGGTTTTTTGCTGTGATGGCTACGTAACCCCAGTTGTAGATGCGATCTGTCGTGGGTTCCATGGTGTAATCGTGGGGCGCGGAGGCCTACAGTTATCTGTGGATTTTGTCGGGACGACAACGTAACCATCGGGTTAACTGTGACCATGGATGGGGGTGATGATTTCCGGAGCATCCTCAGCAAAGATATTTCCTCTATTTTCAAAACATGATTCCTATATTTTCAATAAAATTATTTTTTTCAAATGTTTTCACTAGGTGTTGAAAACGGGTTTACCAAGTACTTATAGATTTTCAGTCCTACGCCTGATCAACGTATGACTGAATTTCTGTGAGAACAAGGATGGACTAGTTGAGACATCGAGTTATAAAAAGTATTTCTATAAAGAGTTATTTTAATAGTATTATGTGATTTAAAAGATTTTCTAAAATTTTGAAATAAAGGTGTTGGGATTTTGGAAAATCAAAGGAAATCCAAACTGAAATTATAAAACTAAAACTCGGGAAAATTTAATGAAGTGATTCTTTATAATTATAGGAAATCGAATGTTAAATTAAAAGTGAAAGTAAACCAATCAGCTAAGTAAATTATTTAATAGTGTATGTTAATAAATTTAACTTGGGTAAACCAATGGATTGTAAATTAATAATATTTGGTAATGAATTCGAATTGTAAATAGAATTCGACTTGGATTTGATAATGAATTAAATAAGAAGAGATGTTGTAAAATAAAAATAAAATAGAGTTGGATTGAAAATGTGATGGTTTGAATTACAAATAAAATCCAAGGGTGATTTGAATAATGTTTAATGAAATTTGCAAGAAAATTGGATATAAGAAAGTGATTATAATAGCAATGGTTTGTGTTGCAAATAAAAACCCAGGTAAATAGAAATAAATTGAGAATGTCTTTGTATTAATAAAATAAATTCGAAATGAGTTAAGCAGGTGAATGTAAAATTTAAAATAGGGTGGATAAATTGGTTAATTGAATTAAATAATAAATGGATGAAGTTTCATTGAATGGAAATTAAATAAAGGTTTTGATCTATTTCATTTAATATCGATCGTTTAATTCCGTAACTCGCACATACGTTCAAATCAGCTTCCGAAACATGTTTCATTGTGTTCGTAATGCGGGTATAACCTTATAAACACCTTTCGGCATGTGGGATACGGGATCTGGAATTTCGCGTTATGTTTAACGAGACGTTTGTAGGTTTTATAATATAATAAATTTAAAAGTACATTTGGTCAGAGATTTTTATAATAGCGTACGTAGGAAGTTTTTCTAACCCTATACCTTAACCCCCCTCTCTAATTTCCAACCCGAAAGCAAGAACTCTCAAAAAAAAAATATAATGGCCGAAGCCCTCGTACAAAAAAAAGTATAAAAATAAATATAATACGGAAGCAATCGGTCGGCAAATCGAAATCAGGTCGCGATGCTTGGGGAAGACCTAGCACGGCCTGGAGAAGGGTTCATTGTTGATTCGCGCTCGCGTGGTGGAAGGATACTAGAGGGGCGGTGCTGTTTTCGAGCACGAAAATCTGAGAGCTCGACGACGACGCCAGTGGGGAAGAAGTAGGGGGTAGTGTCGATTCAAGGGATTGTAGGGTTAGGGCAAGACGCGATGTGGATCGCATGTGCCTATGATGCTCGTGGGTCGTAGTGCGAATGTGTGGGAGGCTCTTATCTCAGCAAGGTAGAGGTTTGATTTAGATTTAAAGAACACTTAGTTATGAATTTATCTGTATAAAAAAAATATAGAAGAAAGAAATTTTCTATAAACACATGTTGTTGATTAACAGTAAGGTGTACTTATATACTGACAAATTATTTTCATAAAAAAAAAATTAAATCTAATTTTACACATATGTATATACCGGGAAATAGTATATAGGAATATTAGGAAGTTTATATAAAAAGTTAGATTTTGAAGCCTCTATGGATTATTTTTATATGCAGTTTAGAAATGGAAATCTACCAGTTTATTTTAATAATGTATATTAGTGATTAAGGTGATTAATAAACTTAATTACCTTTCAGAAACTAATTTTAAATTAAATAATTTGTTAATTATACTATGGGAATTACATGTCCAATTAATTCGTATATTAATAAAACCATTTAATATTTATTCAAGGTCTGAAAACATGGGAAACAAGTCGAGTTAGAGTGGATTGCAAAACAAAGGCAAAGGTGAGTAAATCTCATGCTTTTGGATTTCTATTTAAATTTAAATGGTTGAATTTAAATATTTGGTTGAATGATTGTATTGATGTACACTATGAATTGATGATGTGACTTTGGTTTGGTTGTTTCTCGAGTTAATTGTAGTTTGACTCGAAGATGTGGGGTTTTAAATTGTTTTAAATTTAAAATTATAAATAAGAAAATGCTTCACTTTAACGTTAATAAGGATTTAATTATTTGTGATTCATTAAATTAGTAGGGAAATTTAAGTGGATAACTAATTAATTCAATTAATTGATGATTTGAGTTGATTAATTAGAAATTAAGAGTTTGAACCAATTAATTGAGGTTTAAGTTAATTTATTATGCTTAATTAATTTAGAATAATCAATTTATGGTTGATAGGTAATTACTTAATGTAATTAATAAAATATAATTATTTTGTGAAATTAATCAACGAAGTAATTAAGATAGTTAAATAAAGGAGTAATTAAGTTATTAAATAAAGAGGATAGTTAATTACAGGTTGAGATTAATCGGGAATGATTAATATTGTGGTTGAATTAAAGTAATTAATTTAGATTAGAACAAATTAAAATATAATTGGAAATCCTTAATTTATATTAATTAATGATGTAATCAAAGATTGATTAATTAAGATTGATTAATCCATAATAAGTGACTTATGAAGTTAATTAATATAAGTAATTAAGGATTAATGTAATTAAAATAGTTAATTAATTCATGAAGTAATTAAGATTACTTATTGATTTTGGTTAAGGATAATTAATATCGTGCAGTTAATTAAAGATAATTACTTGAATGTAATTGAAAGATAATTAATCCGGGGTGATAAATTAAGATGAAGAATGATGAGTTGACCAACTAATTGATTTGGGGTTAATTAATGTTAAATGAAGGAATATAACTGCTGAGGTTTGAAATTCAATTAAAATCAATTGAATTGGTTTTATGTGATTAAGCTTTGCTTATGGATGATTGAATGGTATCGAATGTTTTGATTGAGTTGATATCCATGATATGAATGTTGTGTATTTCATTTGAATAACTTGGGTTAGGATGACATGAGACTCGAAGAGGCCAGGATCGGGTATTGGGAAATACCCGAAACCACTTCAAATTTATATAAATTGATTTGTGAAATCAATACGACGAAATGAAACGATTTACGTAAATTGGATTTATTTTATCTAAGTTTGGTACTTAGAAATTTATATGTGAAATAAGTGTTGTCTACAGCAAATTGTGAATTAGTTAAATTGATATAAGTTACCCGGGTTTATATAAGTTGTTTGCTTTGGTATCCCTTGTTAGTTGGGTATACTCACGCTGGTTTCCAGCCTGACCCGGGTGTTACTTCGGTGTAATGCTCGGGTCAGACCGATTATTACAGATTTTCAGGTACATACATTCTGGAGCTCAGGAGGCGAGCTGGATGGCTATAGCGTATAGAGTATTTCCGCTGTATTTATTATTATTATTAATCTGAGACTTGATAATTGTATATATTCAGTGACTGAATGTATGTGAAACTCTGGTGTATATGAAATGTAATCGACAAATATAGTATCCTTTTGTAAACTGTTATTATTTATTATTATATTTTATCCACTGCGATTGTGAGATGTTGATGTTTTCTGTTCTTCTTCTTCTATCTCTTTCTTTTTCATAACTATCTGGAATTTTTTCAGGATCGAAAATTTCGGGTTGTTACACATACGCCTGATCAACGTATGACCGAATTTCTGTGAGAACAAGGATGGACTGGTTAAAACATCGAGTTATAAAAAAAGTATTTTTGTATAAAACCATTTTATAATATTATGTAGATTTTAAAAGTACTTCAAAGAATTATTTTTCTAAAAAGTGAGCATTTTAATAAACTTCTATTTCATTCCTTTCCCAGGACGAAAAGATTCAAAGGGGGGAGGAATGTAATAACCGTATTTTTGAGTATCTATTAATTGATAATAATTGGGTTAATTAATAAAATAATGAATTGTAGATTGAACAAATGAATCTAATCAAGAAAATATTTGTATTTGTAATTGTGTTGTGTATATATATGCATAGGTTTTAAATAGAATTTTTTTTTAAACTCAACCTGGAGCCCTGATGAAATCGAAGGGATGGGAGGAGCTTCCTCTTGCTTGGTTCGAACACAGACAATTGGGATTTAGACCAGCCCAGCACAAAGATTTTATGTCCCCCTCCAGTATTTGTGGGTTTACGGGGACCCACCTCCGCGCCTTGAAATTGGGAGTAGGGCAGACGGGAATCGAACTTGCGACCTGCTTACCAGGAGGCAAGTATCTTACCACTACGCCACTACTAGCAGACGAATAAAATTATTATATACAAGTTGATATTGTATTTGTTTAAAATATATGTATATATAAAACTGATCTAAAATTTGATTTATATTTGGATATTTAAATTTAAATTCAAAGGATAGATATCTATATCTTAAATCATACCTTGGTTTCTAAAATGTATCTTTATTTTTATTAAGAACATAAGTTATTTGTATTATTTTCTTATAGGAATCTATTTATATAAATTAAAATATGTATGTATAAATTAGAAAATTAATTACAAAAGCTTTATAAACAAATAAATTATACATAATTGCAAATGTAAGTATAGGAATGTATCTAATTACAAGTGAAAATGAATTATAAATTGTAACTGACAAATATTAACTAAAATCTAAAAACTTATATTTATAAAAAAGATAAATACATTATATACATGTAAATATTACATAAATACATAGATATGGCTTAAATAAATTAAGGAAAGGCAAGTATAACATTTGTAAGTATATTAAAGGGGGTTAAAAACATTTGTAAATTTAAAATGCATATGTGTAAGCTAATTAACAACTAAAAGGACAAATGTCAACATTTATTTTTGGATGATTATATTAAAAAAAAAATGGAAGAAGGAATTTGCTTCCACTTTTCAGCTGAATTCTTTTCTCCACTTCAACAGAAATCTAAAATTGAATCAAAGAAAGAAGTGAAATCTGAAATCAAAGCTCAAAGAAATAAAACCTGAAAACTAAATCTGAGACAAGAGATTTCAAAACCAAAACCTGTCATTTAAGCCTGTAATCAATTCTCAAGCAAAGTTCTATATAAATATGCAACCTGGAAAGCATTTCAATTTAAAGGAACCAAAGCAATGCGAAGTTTTCAGGATCAAAACAAAGGCATGCAAGTTTCAGAATCCAGCTTTCAAAAACTTCTGCATTTTTATTTCAAAGGTGAGTAACTGCTACCCTTTAAATGATAAATTCTGTTCGTAAAATTATGCTTGAGATAAACTTAAAATTGTTTTAACTTAAATCTGGATGCATGTCTAGAAGCTTGATGAAAATGTGTTGCATGCCATTTTACTAAATGTGTTTGAATATAACCTAGTTGTATGTGAAGAGATATCACAGTTATCTCTAAATAGTGCAGAGTACAATTTAAGAAAAATTTCAACTTCTTCTTATTTTAATCCTTACTAGGCTAGGATACTTAAACAAAATATGTTTTTATAAGATTAAACTAAAAAAATATTTTAGGTTTTAAAAATAAAAATAAAAATATTTACTGGAAAAGAAGAAAGGAACAAGGGAACATTGGCTTTTGTTAAAAAGTCAAATGCCTTGATTTGTAAATTCATCTTTATAAGTTGTTTCCTCTTTTAAAAACTTGATTTTTAAATCAAAAATCTTGAATTTTAGATGAATATTTGGATAGCATTTCTGGGCTGACCAAAAATGAAAGTTTGGTCGAAATAAGTCAACTGAGTTGTTTTTGGTGGTCAGTGCTTTGGCTAGAGATGGAAGGGTGATCATGGAAACTTGGAAAATGGTGATGTTGGCGATCGTTCACCGTAGTGTCGGCAATAGGTAAATTAGATTTTAAACCCTAGTTTTGTCTGGGTTTGAAGATTTGATCGTAGTGGATTCGTAGATGCATCGAGTTGGGTTAGATTGAAGGAGATTAAACCTGAGACATGAGTGAAGTTGTAGGCAAGGGCGCGGCATTTTCTAGTGGTCGGTTGACTCTGGCGAGGCGTTTTTCTGGTGATGTCTTGTGTTCCAGTTTTGACTGGGAGACCAAATTCTATTCTAGGGTTCGCGATGTTCTTTCGATGGTTGGGATCGTAACTGGGGTCGATCGGCGACATGTTCGTGTAGTCGCCAGAGGTGGCGACGCCGTGGATGGCGTGTGCACGTACACAGCTATAACAACCCTAATTTTAGCGATTACCTGAGAATATTAAATTATAACGGCGGTTATAATTTAATAGTGTAAATTAATAACTAATGAGGAATTTAAATTGTTTATTGGGAATAAACAATATATTTGAGGATAAAAATGAGAAAATATTCTGAAAACTTTATTAAGATGATTTGAGAAAATAAAATGAGGAAAATGTGTTTTATTTAGAGTTAATGCAATAATTTTGTTAATTATTGCTATTTCTTCTTTTAATGATTTTTAAAAGAAGTGATTAATTTTAATATGAGATATATTCATAATACTGACGGAATTGAGTTTAAAAATATAATTTAAGTGTAAAACTATATTTGAAAAGGGTTATAATATTTTTTACACAAAAATATTATTTTTGTGTAATTTATAATGTTAATTACAATGGAATTTGTAATTAAAGATGTAAATTTGTTATTAAGGAAAAGAAATATGACGATAAAAAGTTTTAAAAATATAAATAATCTTTTATTTTGAGTATATAACATTTTATCATCATGAATATGAAGTTCTATAAATTTTTGATATGAAATAAAGTTGAATAGATAATTGAATTTGAAGGTGTGCATTGTAAACATGTAACCAAGTGATTAATTTATAACCTAAGCTAATTTTCTTGAAAAATTAGACTCTAGCCCATTAACTTACTTCACTTGGCCTGTTAGCAAAGAAATGAGAAACATATTTCTCTTCCTAAAACATCAGTACGTTCATTCTCCTTCTCAAAAATAAAAAAACATTCATCTTCCTAAACCCTAGTTCCTAATTTCAAAATTCAAAGCTCAAATCAAAGGGATTTTGTCCAATAATGTAGAGTAAGTGTTTTAAACTCTATCTCTATCCTTTAGAACTCTAAAAGAATGATTTTTATCCCCTTTTTGATTAAATTGCTTGCTTTCCAAATTTTGTTCTTGAGTTTTTTTGGTGATTTTGGAGAAGCTAAGAGGTTAGCAAGGTTTAAAAGAGGATTTAGCAAGCTATAGGAAAGTAAAAGGTGAGTTAACACTCACACTACTACCCTTAATCTGTAAGAATAATTTTCAGTAGATAATTGAATTTAATTGGATGGTTTGATGATTGAATTTCTTTCAAATTAGTTGTGAATTGGTTGCTTGAATTTGAATGATTGCATGGTTGTAGTTTGCTGAAAATTGTTTGTAAAAATATCACTGCAGTAAAACAGCGATATCTTAGTGCTAATTTATCCAAATTAGCTCAATCTTTTTGCAGTTGAAAGACCATTCTATTAGCTACAAGTTTTATTTTAATCACTTTAATAAATTCCGTGGTTTAGAGGGTCGAAATTGGGTTTGAAACTGATGTACACAGCTCTGCTCTGTGCAATATTTTTGTTGAAACCTGATATTAAAATCACCATAACTTTGAAATGGTAGATCGAAATTGAGTTAGGTTTTTTTCAGTAGGAAGATGCTTTTATAAGGAACAACTTTTATGTTCATTACCTTTTGTAATTAAGCGGTTTACTAAGAGTAACTTGAGTTTGAAGAAGATGTAACCTTTTTGTCCTGTGTTTTAATCTTAGCTTTGAAACGCAGAAATTACTTTAGGCATATCTTTCTAGTTTCTTATCGGATTTGGATGATTTCTCAAGTTCCAGAAAGCCTATTTTATATGTGACAACTTTACTGTTGAACACATTTGCATATTTTGAGAATAAATTGATCAAAATGCTGTTGCAAACTCTCAACTCTGTCACTTTAGTAATTATGTTATCCAAACTGAACATAGTTAGTAAATTGATCATATCTTCCTTGTTTCTTGTCCGATTTGGATGATTTTTGAAGTTCCGGAAAGCTTATTTTATATGTGACAACTTTACTGTTGAACACATTCGCATATTTTGAGAATAAATTGATCAAAATGCTGTTGCAAACTCTCAGCTCTGTCACTTTAGTAATTATGTTATCCAAACTGAACGTAGTTAGTAAATTGATCATATCTTCCTTGTTTCTTGTCCAATTTAGATGACTTTTGAAGTTCCAGAAAGCTTATTTTATATTTGACAACTTTACTGTTGAACACATTTGCATATTTTGAGAATAAATTGATCAAAATGCTGTTCCAAACTCTGAACTCTGTCACTTTAGTAATTATGTTATCCAAACTGAACACAGTTAGTAAATTGATCATATCTTCCTTGTTTCTTGTCCGATTTGGATGATTTTTGAAGTTTCGAAAAGCTTATTTTATATGTGATAACTTTACTGTTGAACACATTTGCATATTTTGAGAATAAATTGATCAAAATGCTGTTGCAAACTCTCAGCTCTGCCACTTTAGTAATTATGTTATCCAAACTGAACATAGTTAGTAAATTGATCATATCTTCCTTGTTTCTTGTCCGATTTGGATGATTTCTGATGTTTCGGAAAGCTTATTTTATATGTGATAACTTTACTGTTGAACACATTTGCATATTTTGAGAGTAAATTCATCAAAATGCTGTTGCAAACTCTCAACTCTGTCACTTTAGTAATTATGTTATCCAAACTGAACATAGTTAGTAAATTGATCATATCTTCCTTGTTTCTTGTCCGATTTGGACGATTTTTAAAGTTCCGGACAGCTTATTTTATATGTGACAACTTTACTGTTGAACACATTTGCATATTTTGAGAATAAATTGATCAAAATTCTGTTGCAAACTCTCTGCTCTGTCACTTTAGTAATTATGTTATCCAAACTGAACACGGTTAGTAAATTGATCATATCTTCCTTGTTTCTTGTCGGATTTGGATGATTTTTTTTAAGTTCCGGAAAGCTTATTTTATGTTTCATGTTGAACACATTTGCATATTTTGAGTGTAGGTTGATCGAAGCTATTTGAGATTATTGATTCTGAGATGTTTTGCCATTTTATGGCGTATTTTGAGTTTTATAATTTCTATTTATTGGAGTTATTTAAGATGGCCAATATTTGGCAAGCATTATGGTTTGAGATCTCCTATGTAGGAGTATGATCGATGAGAACCATCACGATGTTTTATTTACTTGCCAATGACTTAAGGCAAGTCTTGAGTTTATGATTTCATATTTTGAGATTTATGGTTTATGAGAAACCATCATGATGTTTTTCACTTGTCGATGAGATGAGACAAGATATGATGTCGTTTAATACTTATCGATGATATGAGATAAGTATGCTATCTCTTTATCACTCGCCAATGAGACTAGGCGAGATATAATTTTCTGAGTTTTATGATGTTTTTAGTGTGGCATCGACTAACGGCTAGTAAACCGCTAAGTGCGAATGTGTGGTATGGGACACACGTTAACACTTTTCGGGTTTCTATCCATGAGTTTGTGACACATTCACGATGTTTACCTAACGAACAGCTTTGGAAAGGTGTCAGCGACCTTGTCATAAGGATGAACTGCTTTGGGAAGGTGTCAGCGGCCTTGTCGTGAGGACGAACTGCTTTGAAAAGGTGTCAGCAACCTTGTCGTGAGTACGAACTGCTTTGGAAAGATGTCAGCGACCTTGTCCTGAGTACGAACTGCTTTGGAAAGGTGTCAGCGATCTTGTCATGAGGACGAACTGCTTTGGAAAGGTGTCGGCGACCTTGTCATGAGGACGAACTGCTTTGGAAAGGTGTCAACGACCTTGTCATGAGTATGAACTGCTTTGGAAAGGTGTCAGCGACCTTGTCAAGAGGACGAACTGCTTTGGAAAGGTGTCAGCGACCTTGTCATGAGTATGAACTGCTTTGGAAAGGTGTCAGCGACCTTGTCATGAGGACGAACTGCTTTGGAAGGTATTAGCGACCTTGTCTAAGGCTTCAGCCGTCTGAGTTTAGCACGTGCAGCATTGCTTCGGCATTGTATTTAGGGATATGGCCAATCTGGGTTTTATGAGTTTTGAATTCGCCGTTTTTGGTGCATTAGTGTTAAGATTTTCTGAGTTTTGAACATGCATCGAATTCTTTATTGAATTTGAGATTTTATGAGTTTGAATTCGTATCGAGTTCCATGAGTTTTTATGATTGAGATGTATGTATGAGATTTAGCCGCCTTGGCCTACTTATGAGTTTGAGATCTCACATTCTTATGGAGTTGTCTTGTGTTGCTTTCATGACTTCTATTTGTGATTGAGATGAGTTTTCTCCTTTTCGGAGTAATGGTTCATCGAACCATTTGAGTTTTGCTTGAGTTTTATATGAGTTGATTTGAGCTCATTATGGGTTATCGCTAATAATATGAGGCACTTGTGTTTTATTTGAGTATTGAGTTTGAGTTACCTCTTTCGAGGTATTTAGTCACTTAGGTAGCGTTTGTTACTTAAGTATTGAGCTATGAGTTATCTAATCCTTCTCCTCATTCGAGAAGGAGTATCACTATATCCATTCTGCTTCAAATTATCAATATTGACTGATTTGTGTAGCTAGACTGACCCGTGTATTTATACTCGGGTCAGACCGAGTTATTTCAGGTATAATCTATTGGACTTAGCTTGAAGTTGGTGTTGGATATCATCCTTTCTTTCGCTTGAGTAGTTTATTTCTTTCGCATACTCTGATGTTTTTACATTCGATTTGATGTATATGGTGTGGTCGAGTACCACCTTTATTGTATTCATATTGTATTGTACTAAACATGTATCAGTGTATATGTATATATATATGATGTCGATTACTGTTCTGTGATGTGCTTTACATTTAGTTATTGTATTTTGTTCTGATAGACCCGTCAACCACCTATAGTTTTGGATTAAGCATTTACTATGTATGTCGATCTATTGAGATAGAAAAGAAAAATAAAATTATATTGCATTTATCGACGTATTCAGTAGATGTTTATGACAAAGTTATAGATGGTCGCCCTTAACCAGCCCTATTCTCCGCTTTAGTAGACGGAATTACTCGTTAATTCTCTTTACTAAGGTGGGTCTCGGGGTGGGGCGTCACAACAGCCATGGTATGGTGTCAGGGAGGGAAGAGTTTGTGTGAAACACGAAGTGATGCTCGAATGGGTTTGGTTTTAGCTCGAGTCTGTACTCGAGACGCACTGGTGAGATGTTCTTTTACTGTTCTGTCAAGGTTTTAACTTAAAAAAGAAAAGAGAATAAGAAGATGGCGTATAGAGAAGACTAGGTGGAGATAGGTGTTAGACTCAAAATGTAACTCGAGTAGACCTAGAGATGTCTCGGGTTTATTGTTTTCAAATTGTTGTTTTATTTGTGCAAAGGTTTAACAAGATTAAGTGAAACTTTAATACAAGTTTAATTACTCTAGTTAAGGTTTAACCTTGATTTAATACCTTGTTATTATTTTAATTAAGTAATAAATTTAGTTAAGTATAAAGTTAATTAACAAAAATTTATTTATGGGAAGCAGGTTTGAATCTAAGTTGGTAGCAGACTTAAAGTAAGGATTCATAAGGAATTTGGAGGTAAATTGATTGATAATTTAGTTAATATAAATGAATTTCTTAATTGAGATCTTTTAAGTAAGTAATTAAGAAAATTATTTAAATTAATTTTAAATGACGGGATAATAATTAACTAAATAATAAATTTGTGGTTAATTAAAGACGACTACATATGAATTAAGTAAGAGTAAGTACTTAATGAAATAATTAAAGAGATTAATTTCTCAGTGTAATTAATTAAGACAATGTGGTGAATTTTAGTTGATTAATTAAGTTTAATTAATTAAAGGAAATTACTTGATGAATAGTAATAAAAAAATATTTTTACTTAGTGAAAGTAATTAAGTGTTAATTAATAAGTAAAGGAAAGTAAATTATTATTTTTATTAAACTTAATTAATGATTTAATTTAGTAAAGCTAGTAGTTAAGATAGAATGTTTTGGAAGGAAATTAAACATTAATCAACTTAAACACTAGATGATTTGATAATAATTACTTAATGTAATTAATGGATAATAATTACTTGGGGAAGCAATTAATTGATAATTAATGGATGTAAATTAATTGAATAAGTGATTTATTAATGAAGGTAATCTGGATTAAATTACCTTATATAAGTAATCAAGGGATTAATTAGAAAAACTAATTAAGGAGTAATTAATTTATTGGATAAAGTAATTAAAAATAGTTAATTACTGGATGTTATCAATCAAGAGTGATTAATAATTATGGATAATAATTAATTAATAAAGTAATTAAAGGTTAATTACTGTATTGGGTTAAGGATAATTAGTTTGTGAAATTAGTTAAGGATTAATTACTTAAATGTAATTAAAGAATAAATAGAATGATATTGGAAGCCTTGATTAATTGTTATCCCTAACAGGTGGTTCGTGATGCTATGTGATTTGATATGTTTGATTTAAACTATGAAGGTATGGTTATCTATTGATGATGAATTACTGTGACATCCTGTATTAAAAGTAGAATTGTATTTCACTTGAATAATTTAAGTTGAGTTGGCAATGGTTTCGAAGAAACCGGAGTTGGGTATTAATGAATACCTGAAGCCACTTCGAATCTTATAATTTGAAATGTGAAACTAATAGGCTGAAGTGTAATGACTTAAGTAAATTGGACCATTTAAATCTAAGTTTTGGCTCTTAGAAATTAATGTGCGAAATGGTTGATGTCTATAATAACTTATGAAGTGTAAGCCGATATAAGTTACCCCGGGTTTATATAAGTGTATGCTTTTGTATTCCATGTTAGATGGATTTACTCACGCTGGTTTCCAGCCTGACCAGGGTGTTACTTTGATGTAATGCTCGGGTCAGACCGAGTATTACAGATTTTCAGGTAAGGACATTCTGGAGCTCTGGAGGCGAGTTGGAGAGCAGAATCGTATGGAGAGTCTCTGCTATGATATATTATAGTATCTGAAATAGATTGATTCATCTGTTCTGTGATTGTAAATTTATTGTAAATCTGATATATATTAAAGTGTAATTAGATAAGTACAGTTTCTTTTGTATAACTATTGTTTATGTGATATTATATTTTATCCGCTGCGAATGTGAGATTGTGTTTTTTTTTCTGTTCTTCTTCTTCTATCTTTTCTTCTTTTCTCTAACTATCTGAAAAATTCGGGATCGAAATTTTCGGGTTGTTACATCGAAGGTCTGTTGTGTAGTTTGCTAATAGTTTTGGTGCTCGAGGAGCCTTTGGATTAGAAGTCTTTGGTTAGCTGTGGTAGCAGTGCAACTCGAAGTGTTCGGTGTGCTGACGAGAAGGTCTTTTGCCTTTGCAGTATCATCGAGGTAGAGTTTGGAAGCAGCCGTGTGGCTTGTTTCTCCGATGGTTTAGGAATCTTGGTGGTTCTTCTATCGGCAGTTGGGGCAGTTGGTGAAAGTTTTCTTGAAGAGTTAACCTTGTTTGGAAAAGCTTAAAGCTGTTCTAATTGGTAAAGAGAGGACAGTTTCTTTGGAATCCGAATTAGGTTGGATCGCAAAAGTGACTTGCGATTAGTTTGGAAATTTATCTGGGCAATCTTTTGTTTGAGACTGAGGGTTCTCATGAGGAAGTAGGAGCTACTGAGGTAATCAGAAGTTTGTCTGCATCTGGAATTGAGTTCCATATTGTTTTGGTTCCAGAAGCAATTTTGGCAGTTAGCCTGGTTGTAGGATGGCCCCTGGAGAGAAGAGTTGGTGTAGCAGCTTAGAAATTTTCTTTGGAGATTGGATTGGTAAGATCTAGATTTTGAGTTTGATTCTGTTATAAGGTTGTGTGATCGAGTCAGATGGGTCACTAAGATTTTATGCATTTGATGAACAAAGTTTTCTGAATATATTGGGTAAGTTTGTACTCGTGTTCATCAATAGTATTCTTATCTATTTCAGAATCAGAGTTGTGCAGCTGAAGCGTGGTAGCAGCTGTGCAAGGAAAAAAGCTAGTTCAGTTTGCTATTGCTTGGGGAGTAGAGCTTGTGTTCTGGATTTCGACGGATTTTGGAAGACTTTTCTGTTGGATAGAATCCAGAAACTAGTTTTCATTGGTCTAGTTGTTTTTGAAATATCAGCAAAGGTTGAGCTGATCAGGGAGAGGATTGGCAGCCCAGGATTGTCTGTTGAGTTATGAAGATATGAGATAAGGAGTTTGGAATTCGAAGTTGAAGACTTCATTGTTGTTAAGATTTTCTCTGGTTAAGGGAGCAGTACTTGGGTTAGATTGGTTGGTTAGTGCTGTGGTATTTGAGATTTCTTATCTATGTTCTGATAAGATAAGATCTGTTGTCTATAAGATTGAATTGCCAGTTTGGATAGCTAGAATTCATTGTATTTCACGTACCTCTGAGTGAGTAAGTGTATGATTCATCATTGGTTGTTGAATCTACAAACCAGTTGGATTTTGGAAGTTGAGCTAGATTTGAGTATAGTCTAATGTTATGTTCAGTTTGATGGATCTGGAGATGAGAGGAGCTCTGGATTTTGGTAGTTTAGTTAGTTTGTTGGCTTTTGTAGAGCGAGTCTCTCGGTGATTTACACTTGGGAAACTCGAGATAGTATTAGAAGATTTATTCTGATTTGTGTCAGGATAATTAGTTAAGTTTGTTTGTTTGATTGATTGCTATGGTTGTTAGTTATTGGTTGATAGGAAAGCTTTGCTGTTTGAAATTAAAATCTTTGCTGAGATTATTAAATTACCTTTGCTTTTAAATTTCGGGGACGAAATTCTTTTAAGAGGGAAGGATTGTAACGACCCGGAATTTTAGGCAATATCAATTTAATTTAATTGATTTGATAATTTTCTTTATAATTTTAATTTAAATTGGTGAAATTAATCTTTTAAAGAATAACAAATATTTAATCTGGTAAGTGTGATCAATATCTTTTTAACAATTTAAAATGGGTTTGAATTGTTTTTCCAAAGCTAATAAAATTTTATTCTGTTTATAATATATATATTTGATATATATTGTGAATAGAATATCTTTTGTTTAAAATAAAAGATAAATTTTCGAATTGTAATATATATGTATGTATATGTTATAATTTGGAATTTGTTTTGAAATTTAATTTAATCTGTCAATATTTTATATATGAATGAGTATAGTAATTTATAGTTTGTTTTAAAATTTTATTTTTCAAAGGTTAATTTAGATTTATCAAATTGCTTTCAAAAATAAGATAATTGTTTGTTTTAAATAAGATAGTTTAAGAAGAGATTTAAATAGAGCTTTGTTTTGTTTTCTTTTAAAATGTTTAGTTTAAAATGGTTATAAGTATATAAAAATAAAAGTTTTAGATTTTAAAAATACATACATAAGAAATTCATTTATATTATAATTAGTTTTAAGAATATTCACTTTAAAAAGTAAGATTATATTTACTAAATAAATATTTAGTAATTTAGTAAATTAAAAGATTTAAACTTGTATATTTATTTAAAATTCAAAGTTTATTAACATAAAAACATTCCATATGCATAAAAAATATATTTCCTAAATGCATATATAACTTAAAATGATTTAATTAAAAGAAATGAACACTTGTAAATCAAAGATGAAACATTTTAGCACTTGTAAAATTTGAAATGCATGCTAATGACATTGTCTTAATTAAAGAACAAGTGTCATCTACTAATTTTATTTTCTTTAATTTATCATAATTTAGTTCTTAAAAGCATATATCCTTCTTCAAATCCTTTTTCTTATTTTTTTCAGCCGAAGCAAAAAGAATTCAAACTAAAATTTTTTAGAAAACTTTTCAACTATTTCAAACTTTTCGAAATCTTGTAACATACTTTCAAACCTGAAATTAAAACCCAAAATCCAGATCTACAACTTCAAACTGCAAAGTTGGAAATCTGTAACATTCAAATCAACCTACAATTCAATTGGATGATCTACAGCAGTATCAACATTTTAAAATAACAATTGAAGCATGCATAAGGATAAAGTTTCATCAGCATAGTCAAAGCATAATTTTTTTCCAGAATTAAAGTTCAAGCCTGGAAGTAATAAACTGCTCTGGAAAAAAAGGTGAGTAATTTTTTTTTTAAAACAGGTTAATCTTGTTTAAATTTAAATGCATATGATGATCTGTGGTTTGATCTGTGTGTTGTATAAGAATTTTCCTGGTTTATATTACTAAATTTCTTGATAGGTTTATATAAGTTAGTAAACTGTATTTTCAAAAACCCTATGTTATCTGTTGTTTTTCAGGCCTGAACTTTTTCAAAATTTGAATCTCCCACTAAAACATTTATGTTTGGTCTTGGTGATTGAATGAAATATTTTATGTTAATGTTGAAGATAATTGAAAAAATAATTTCTGTAAAATTTAAAATTTAAGTGTTTTAAATAGGAAACTCAGTGAACCTTAAAATTTGGATAAAAATTAACTACCTTAAAATCTGAATTGAATTACATGCATGAAATAGTGATGATAAATCATGAATTTAGATATGAAATTTGTAATTTTTAGTTTGGTAATTTATTCGAAATTGGGTTTGGTTTGAAATTGTGATTTTGATGAATTACCAATTATCCATTCAATAATATGATTTGAAATTTTGATCGAGCTTGTTTGTATGTTGTTGATTTTGGGAAAAATACGATTGGAATTTTTAATTGAACGAATTGGTTGAATTCGACTAAGTTAGGGTTTTAGTGGGTTTCGTTCTCGGCTTGACTGTTTTGGGAATTTTGTCATAAAGGATGGATCTAGTTCGTTTGTATTTGGGGAAGATCTAGTATGTGGTCATGGCACTTCGATGGAGTGGTCGATGAGAGTAGTACGGCGTTGTAGCGTTGACCGTGGAGGGGTTTTGGATCGCGTTGTTCTGTAGATTTTGATTCGAATGACGAAATTTCGAATCTCATGCGAATTGTTTGATCTGGGTTAACATTCATGCTCGCGAGTGGTATAGTGACTAACGACGGTGGTCGCGATGACCATCGTTGGCTGGGGGTGCTGTACAAGGTGCACCGTGTACAATTTGTACACTGGGTAATTTCGAATTGGGGAAGATGTATTGGAACCGAAGGAGCAATCGCGTTATGTTCGGGTTCAACTCAGAGTTGATGAGGGGTGGATGTGCTTCGGGGCTGACTCGAAGGGTTGATGTGTTTTGCTCGAGAGTTTTAGATTGGGGCTTCGGGTTAATACCTGTGAAAATTTTAAGGTGCCGACTCAACTTGTTGTTGAAAAATTAAAGACAGGTTGCAATCTTTATTTGTAGCTTGAATTTTATAAAAGAAAACAAGGTAAAAACTTGTTGTTTTGTATTAAAATGTAAATCAAACTTTAAAAAAATAATGATTGAATTTATTTAAGTTCTAAATTTGTTTTAAATGATTCCTTTTGAAGAAGTTAACTTCATTCAATTTTTGAGTGTTAATTTAAAAAGGGTAATGTTTGAATTCAAATATTAAATCAAAGATTTAAGATAAGTTTTATAGTAATGTTAAAAACTCTAGTTTTAAATTGATATTGAAATGGAAAGTTTAAATTAGATAATCAAAAATGTTTTAAGTTTTAAAATTTGTTTCCAAATGTTATTTTTCCAATTTAGTTATTAATATAAATTTTGTAACCAATAGAAAGGGTTTATTTTTAAGTTATTAAAATTTAGATTTAATTTCAAATAATTTATCTATGTAGATAATTATGATTAATTTATTTTGATATGAACTTAAGGTACTTAATTGAAATGTGATTCATTAATAAGTAAAAGTTTAATTAAGAATGATGTTTTCTTAAAGATTTTGAAATATAACAAGTTAATTAATTAATTGTTTAATTAATTTTAAATAATTAGTTAATTGTTTATTTAATTTTAAGTAATCACTTAATTATGAATTAATTAAGTGTAATTACTTAATGAAGTAGTTAATGGTTAATTTTTGAATGCAATTAAGAATGATAATTACTTATGGAAGTAATTAATAGGATTTACTCATGGGGGTTATTAGTGGAAGTGATTAATGGATAATCACTTAATGTTATCAATTATGGAAATTGATTAATTTATTTGTTTTGAAGTTAATTAATTATGAAGTAATTAGTTAATTAAAGAAATAAGGATTGTTTAATCATAGAATTAATTATTTGTTAAGTAATTGATTAAGAGAGTAATCAAGGTTTATTAATGGAAGTAATTAGAAGATAATTACTTTTTAGGTAATTAAGAGTTAATTACTTAATTATTGTAGTTAATTAATTAATGTGATTAGTTAATTAATAAATGTGATTAATTTAAGATTAATTACTAAGTGTAATTAATTAAAATGTAATTAATTAATAAAGTAATTAATTAAGGATTAATTGTTAATTTAAATTGGTAAATAATTACTAAATGAAGTAATTAAAGATTAATTACTTAGATTAATTAATCAAAGATTAATATAATTAATTAAGAAATTAATTAATTAAGACAAGTAATTACAAATTGTTGATTACTAATTATGATTAATGAGTTCATCAATTACAAGTTAATTATTTAATTAAAGAGAATTATTAATTAATGGGGATCATTAATTAATGTAATTAATGATATTAATCAAAGTTGACTAATATAAGTAATTAATTTAAGTGTGATTAATTAATTATAATTAATTAAGGTTTAAGGTAATTAATTATAATTGATTAATTAATGGAAGTTAATAAAGGAGCATTAATTATTGTAATTAATGATAGTAATTAAAGATTGATTACTGAATATGGTTAAGGATAATTACTTGATTGTAATTAAAAGGTGATTAAACAAGAAAGATTAATTAAAGAAGATCATTGAGAATAATTAATTTATTTATTTGGGATAAATAAATGAAGAAGGATTTAAGGATAATCCAATTGATTTGGAGTTAATCAATTCTGCTATTAGATGATAAATTGATATTTGGTGATTGATATTGGATGATTAATTGATATTGGATGATCAATTGATATTGGATGATTGATATTGGGTGTTTGGTTGATACTGGATGTTTTGATATATCTGATATGTGATATGCTGCTATGTGAGATGAATTTTTGTTATGAATTATCTATTGTGATAATGTGATTCATTCATCTATTTATATCATCCTGAATATAAGTTTACTCGTTTTAAACCCTTAAGTACAACTTGGACATTAAAATGACGTTTGGTTTCGGTGAGACCGGGATTGGGTTTCCATATTTGGATATCCGAAAACCATATCGATTCCAATTAAATGTTAGGTCGTGAATCCAAGTGAGCAAGTGAAGACTCGAGGTGTAAAGGCTATACCTCGGTATAACTCTATGGATGATTCCGTAATGAGTTGACGGAATAGTACTTATAGGTTCGAGATGGTGATTTAGAGTGCAAGGGCTATGGTCGTTGACTCTGAGGGTGATTCCAAAATGAGTGCAACGAGATAGTGCCTTCGGTTTCGTTCGAACCCGGAACGAACTTGTATGGATTGAATGCTTTCAGCACATCGTCAGGCAGGCGATGAGCATTCTAAGAGACGTGTCCTATAAATGTAATCGCAGCCTCAAGCCTCATCAACCGGGAATGGCTAAAACAGGGGAGGTGCAGCAAGGCTTTGTGGGTAGCTCCCACTGGAGAGAAAGATTTTCCCCTGTCTAGAAGTCCCTTTTTATTTCGGCTGTGTGGGGCGGTTGATTCTGGACAACCGCCGGGGTTGCCTTGTTCGGGAATGTTCAGTAAGGAATGGTCCCGGTCTTGTGTTGTAGGGGAGCTAGGGTGGCTCCTCGGTACGTTGATCTAGGCCACATACTGTGACGGGCGGTACCTGCGACGCCCTACCTTTATACCTAAGCCAGCCAAGAACATTACGGTGCAATGCTATCAACTAGCATGGAGAATAAGGCTATTGAGGAGCGACCATCCGCGTAATGGCTTGGTGCGAGGAATGTCAGATAAAACAAGAAAATCCGACGTACCGATACAAACTCAAAGCTACTACATGGTGGCAATATATATATTCTTCGGAAATGAACATAGAAATAAACATAACACAAGTCAGTCACAGATATCCATATCACAAAGGCGGAAAAAGATATGAATATATAACACATGAAAGTGTACATCGGGGTAGTGGTCAAACAAGATCTACAATATCACAAAAGAATAGCTACAAGTAGTAGACAAAAGAATATGGATACATCAATGAGTCTATATCTCAAATGTATACAACAAAAACTACTAATCTAAGTAGTTAGCCAAAAGTCAGGATGATAATCCCAGATGTGAAGTCAAGCAGAAGCACCTGTAACATCTCTGTCTGACCTGAGTATTATTTAATAAGAAAATAATAAACGGATTAGTCTAGCTATAAATATCAGATAAAATGATATAGGATAAGAGATATGACATAAATATGTGATAACCGTAAAGCCATACTGTGATAAGTATGCAAATTGAAAATCAACTAGGGATTAATCAATATCACAAGAATCTTCTCAAAGATCAAAAGGAATGTCATACTCAATATCTTTATTCACAAAAAGTTAATGACACACAAATTCACCAATGCACAAATATTGATAAAACATATCAATGAAATCACAAAAATTAGTGAAACACAAACTCTAGAAATCATCAGTGGAAATCCAGAAATCACAAAAAAGGGGAGGCCTATCACGAAACGGGAGCATGAAAACTCACCAACACGTGTATCACAAAATGGAACGCTATTCCATGGTTGCTAACCATTAATTTTGAGCCGAAGCTCCACAAAACTGCCCGAAGACCATGAGTCGCTACCCCACCAAATTGAGCCGAAGCTCCACAGAAACGGGGTTTAGTCTCCCTCGTAGACAAAGAGACATCGCACATTTGCTAGTCTAAATCACAAAAATGATCATCAACGATCATCAAGAAGTGTCAATTACAGTAAGCTAGTAAATATAAAAGCTTAGCTTCATGTCCCATAACCACTAGCTTAACTTAAATATTTACGAACAAATTGTAGATTTCCACTAGAAAATTTTCATAAAGATTCAATCGAACAAGTCCAAGAATTAACCGGCGAAGTAAATGCAAGCGTTTTATACCACTTTTTTTACGAAGCCGTTTAATTAGATTTCTCATACGAGTGAGGTAAAGGTTTATATATTTTTAAAATGATAAATCACAAAAATGATCGGAGAAACAATCAATCACAAAAATTAACATACGAAGATGTAAATGAAAATCCAAAGAATTTGATTCCAAATTCATCAAAATGGAAATTGCCTTGCTACTTAATAGCCACGACTAACGACTTAACCTAAGTCAACACAAGGAATCAACGGCTCAAGAAATAGCACACGGCATAAAGCAGAGGCAACTTAAAGGGTGGCGCGACCTAACAGCATGTGACCTAAGGAGGTCAGCGACTTAAGGTAGAAGCGGCTTAGGGAGCTAGCATGCGGCCAAGGTGGTGCGACCTATATGCACGCGCGACTTAATGGGCCGAGTGACCTAACACGAGCGACCTAACTGTAGGCCGATGTAAAATGGTGCAAGCCGAACGACCTAGGAACGGAACGACCTAACTTGTCTCGACCTAAAGAGTTGTGTGATATAACATGGTCGAGCAATGACCTAAGCATGGCGCGACCTATAGGGGAGCGACCTAAGTGCACGCGAACTAACCAACGCCGAGTGACTTAAGGAAGTGAAGAAGGCCGGGCGACCTAGCGACTTATGGGTTACGACCTAAGGGCGAGCGACCAAAATTGATGCGACCTAAGCGGGGCGCGAGCTAGCTGCAGGCCGAGCACTTTGAATTGTGCAGGCCGAGCGACCTAAGGGTTTTGAAGCGCAAAACTCAATCAATTTGCAACCGATCGAGCACGAACGCTAGGGGATTACGCCTATCGGCTATCCGGTCCTATTGGCTCCTCAGTTTATCACCAAAAACGTGTTCAAACATCAAAGATTGGATTTTTTATGATTTGAACCCAAAACACTAAAAATTTGGATTTTCACCAATTCAATCCATATCAATAGCAAATGCGCATGAATAAGTGTTAGGAATTCATACCAAACAATCAAAGATAGCTATAGACAAAGATGTGAGATAAAAATCTCACCTTTACACAAGATCAATGAAGGAGAAGCTTGAAAGCAAGGATCAATGGCTTCTCTTCGAATTTGGAATTAGATTGTTGGATTTGCAAATGAACTTGAACTTGGAGTTTTAATTTACCATTCCTTCCTCCATTTTTGATGAAGCTTGAGTGTTAGGAAATGAAAGTGAAGTTATAAAGGGAAGGGGGTTGAGTTAGAGTTAATAGTTTAGGCTAATGGGCTAAACCAAGCCCAAAGCCCAAAGTGAAAAAGTGGCAAATTCCACTAACTCTAAACATATCAAAGTTTATACTCAAAAAGATTGCAAATGGCGTTTTGAACTCAATGGAAGTGGTTTCGAGTCCTAATTCGACCTTATGCAAAAAGTAACTTTTTGGGATAAAATCCGACTAACGATTAAAATAAAATATTTAAATATTCAATCGTAAAATATGCGGGTTGTTACAGACTCCCCTCCTTAAAGAAATTGCGTCCTCGCAATATTTAAGAAGAAAATATAAGGTGACAACCATGAAAACATATCAACACAAAAGAAATTTGAAATAAGAAATTCACCTCAAAGAGCACGAGAAAGTAAGTCCGGATATGTTCGCTCGATGAACTCTCTAGATTCCCAAGAGCAATCCTTAGGATTTGAGGACCATTGGAGTTTAACAAGTGGAACATCTTTATTTCGAAGGCGTTTGACCTCCGAAGCAATAATACGAATAGGATGTTGCTCATAAGTCAAATTAGGCGAAACCTCAATTTCTTCCATAACACCGGGCTCAAGAATAGAATCGGAATTTCGAAGGCATTTCCGATATTGAGAAACGTGAAACACGTCATGAATAGTAGAAAACTGAGCCGGTAATAAAAGGCGACAAGCCATGGACCAATATGTTCGGTGGTGGGAAATGGACCAATATATCGAGGCGCTAATTTTCCCGAATCGACTGAAACGTACAACACCCTTCATAGGTGAAACACGAATAAACACAAGATCTCCCACAGAAAATTCTAATTTCCTTCTTCGGTTATCGACATAGGATTTTTTTCTACTCTGGGCTTCTTTCATCCTATGGAGAATAAGGTCAATATTCTCTGTGGAATCCCGAATAAAATCTGGACCTCAAACTAGCTTCTCACCGGCCTCAAGCCAACAAGAAGGAGATCGGCATGGCCTTCCATAGAGTGCCTCGAAAGGAGCCATACCAGTACTAGATTGGAAGCGATTATTATAGGAAAAACCGACAAGAGAAATATGATCTTCCCAACTTCCACCAAAATCAAGAACACACGCACGAAGAAGATCTTCAAGAGTTTGATTCACACGCTCAGTTTGTCCATCGGACTGGGGATGATAAGCGGTGCTAAAATTAAGTTTCGTTCCCAAAGGTTTTTGAATACTCTTCCAAAATCCACTAGTAAACAATGGATCACGATCACTAACAATAAAAGAAGGGACTCTATGCAATTTTACAATTTCTTTAATAAAGAGTTTGGCCAAGAGAGGAACGGTTCGATTGGACCGAACGGGAATAAAATGGGCGGATTTAGTGAGTCTATCGACTATCACCCATAAGCTATCATGACCAAAACGAGAACGGGGAAGGCCATCTATAAAATCCATGGAAATTTGATCCCACTTCTAAATTGGAATTTCTAAAGGTTGCAATAACCCACCGGGCCTTTGATGTTCGGCCTTAATGATTTGGCAAGTCATGCAACACTTAACAAAGATAGCAACATCAGATTTCATTCCCTCCCAATAATAAAGTCGCTTCATGTCCGCGTACATTTTACTACTACCGGAACGAATGGTAAATTTAGAACGATGAGAATCTTCTAAAATGTCTTTACGAAGATTACTACTATTTGGCACAATAAGTCTACTAAATTTTCGAATAGCGCCACGAGAATCAATATCAAAGTCTTTCAAACTCTCAATATCAATTTTATCCCTAGAATTTTGGTCAAGAAGAGCCAATTCGGGATCTAGCTTTTGAACTTCAAGAATGCGGTCTAAAAGAGAAGGATGAGCCTCAAGGCTACATAAAACAAGAGATGAACATAAATCGAAAACACGATCTCGAATCTCACAAGTAGATAGAATTCCGAGATCATTCCATTCGGATATCATCATAGAACAACCGCTTGCGTGATATAACATGGTCGAGCAACGACCTAAGCATGGCGCGACCTAAGAGGAGCGACCTAAGTGCACGCGACCTAACCAACGCCGAGCGACTTAAGGAAGTGAAGAAGGCCGAGCGACCTATGACTTATGGGTTACGACCTATGGGCGAGCGACCAAAATTGATGCGACCTAAGCAGAGCGCGACCTAGCTGCAGGCCGAGCACTTTGAATTGTGCAGGACGAGCGACCTAAGGCTTTTGAAGCGCAAAACTCACTCAATTTGCAACCGATCGAGCACGAACGCTAGGGGATTACGCCTATCCGCTACCCGGTCCTATTGGCTCCTCAATTCATCACCAAAAACGTGTTCAAACATCAAAGATTGGATTTTTAAAGATTTGAACCCAAAACACTAAAAATTGCGATTTTCACCAATTCAATCCCAATCAATAGCAAATGCACATGAATAATTATTAGGAATTCATACCTAACAATCAAAGATAGTTATAGACAAAGATGTGAGATAAATATCTCACCTTTACACAAGATCAATGAAGGAGAAGCTTTAAAGCAAGGATCAATGGCTTCTCTTTGAATTTGGAGTTAGATTGTTGGATTTGCAAATGAACTTGAACTTGGAGTTTTAATTTCCCATTCCTTCCTCCATTTTTGATGAAGCTTGAGTGTTAGGAAAAGAAAGTGAAGTTATGAAGGGAAGGGGGATGAGTTAGAGTTAATAGTTTAGGCTAATGGGCTAAACCAAACCCAAAGCCCAAAGTGAAAAAGTGGCAAATTCCACTAACTCCAAACATATCAAAGTTTATACTCAAAAAGATCGCAAATGGCGTGTTAAACTCAATGAAAGTGGTTCCGAGTCCTAATTCGACCGTATGCAAAAAGTAACTTTTCGGACTAAAATCCGACTAACGTAAAATAAAATATTTAAATATTCAATCGTAAAATATGCGGGTTGTTACAGTACCCCAGTAGCCCTGCCATTGATGGAAACCCATTCTTCCTACGACACCCTACAGTTTTGTTTGTGTTACCCACTTTGTGGCTAGTAGCTGGAATTTAATCATGTAACAATTTCGGCTATTTCTTATTTACTTGAAAACCCTAGACACTATTATAATATCACTGGATTTCCTATCAAATGTTTTTGTTAGCGTAAGGTAAAAACTTTTCCATGTTTATGTGTGGGAAGTCTTACGTGATACCTTTTCTTTTCAAAGGTTTTCTAAAGTTAAGCAACTTTAAACCGTTTACTCACACCAGACCCCTGTCTGACCCGAGTGTTTATTTTCTGTTTTATTAAAATCTTGGGTACTCATATTATGTATGAGTAGTCAAGTGATTCAGGTTATCCTTGACGAATTCTGAAGGAGGTTTAGAGCAGGAGGCTTCAGCGTGTAGATATATAGTTAGAGTTTCCGCTGTGTGTTATTCTGTATAGTTGTTCTTGAGTTGTATAGCTAGACAGATGTTTATAACTGTCTAATATCTATTGTATAAGTTGTTTACTCTGATGTATTATGATACTATGTATTATTTTAAGTGATATGTTATATTTCGTTCGTTCCGCTGTGAGTTCTTTGATGCTGTTATGTTTCTTCTTTCTCTTTCTTTTCTTCTTCTATCCCTTTCTTTCTTCAAGATGATGCGATTTCCTGGAGTTTGGAAGTCGGGTCAACTCGTTTGCCTTCTGTTCAAATTGATGTTTTGAACCCGAACAACTAATTGTTTGTTGATATGGGTGAATAATTGATTTGTGTTGATTTTTATTTAGTGGTTGTATGCCTTATTGCAAATAGTTGTTGTTTGTATTGATTTGTTGTTTGTGGTTAACAACTCTAATATCTCATTTATATTATTGTTAACCCTTTTAGATTATATAAGTGAAATGCAGGTTATGGAAGCAATTGCTACTTCTTCTGGTTCCATAAAATAAGCGTTAATTGCCCGACTAATAAGTACGTTTTCGGATTACGGTTTATAGTGTTATTATTTTGTTTTCCCGTGTTGGGATATATATTATTTTAAAAAATATATGTTGTATATTGTTATATTTGATATTATATTTTCTCCCGAGCCCCCCGTACAAAGGAGACTCTGCCGAAATTTTCAGTAAATTTTAGACTTGGAAAATTTTTGAAAATGTTTTCCAAACCTTATTAATTTGAGTATAAAAGATTTAATGGTTATAAAATGGAAATATTTTATTTAAAGTAATAAGTTTGGTAAATTATTTGTTTATTAAGTTAATATTTTGAATAAGGCGTATTGTTTATTTAATTCTTTCTTCTCCCTTCCTTTTCCTTTTCGGGGACGAAAAGTTTTGAGAGGGGGAGAGTGTAACCACCCGTGAATTTCGTTCATTAAATTTGTCATATGAATAAGATTTTGGAATTTAAATTTATAAAGACATAAAAAAATTATAATTTATAATGAAATAAATGTTAAAAATTAACCTATGAAATATTGTATTGATTAATATAGTCTTAATTACAAAGGTTGAATTGAATCAATCCTATTTGTTGGAAACTAAATTTATTGGTATGAAAATTTATAACAAATGAGCTTATTGTAAGAAACTGAAATTTGATACTATAGTGAATTGGAATTAAGATAAAAATGGGAATGTTGAGGTATGTAAGGTCAATTGATTGCTTTTAGTAAACTGGGGAATAAATTTCATTAAAGGTTATTAATTATTATGTTAATGTAAATTAAGATAATATTTGAAATTAATGTTAATTCCATTCATACTTGTAAACAATTATTATAAGTTGCATGTTGAAATTGTTGATTGAATTGGAATTGTAATCAAATTTTTGTGAACAAATAAAGGTTTACAATAATAGGAATTTGAGTAAAACAAGTGTAATTATTGAATTAAATGAAATAGTATTGCTCAATAGTAACTGAACGTAAATTTAGGTAATAAGGTTAGAACAAGTTGATAAATAATAAATGTAGTGTAATCCTAGTTGATTTAAACAATTAGGAATTTTTAATTGATTGAAAGTAGTAGATTTGGGGAATAGATTTAAAATTTAATCCATTGATACAATAATACGTAATAAATGGATGATTTATACAATCAATGTTAGATAATTGATCATAATGTTTAATAATTGTTAAAATAATAAGGGAAGTGTGAATGTAAATTTTAATAGAAACATGAATTTATTAGAAGGGAAATAATTGGTAAAAAGGCTTAGACTAAGGAAATTTAATTAATTTTTTTAAAACTTTAATTAATATGGGTAATAGACAAGATTTCACATTTGAAATATAGCCATTTAAACAAATCTAAGATGAATATAGGAATATTCGGTAATAAATTTAATATAAGAAAAACCAATGCAAATATTGAATTAATCAGTGAAGCAATAATAATAAATAGTAATTAATTCAAAATTTGTAAGTTGGGAATAATGTAGATTAATATACGTTAGTTATTTAGGGTGGTGACTAAAATTGGTAATCCATTTTGCATTTAATGATAATAGTGTGATATAAGCTAATAAATTTAAATGTCAATGCAATATCAATTAATGGATTTGAATGTGATTACGAAATTGGAATTAGGTAAATGAGTAACTTGTGTCTATAAACAATAAACTTATAAATGCAGTAACTAATTTAAGGCAAATAAATTTATGGAACAAATGTTAAGATCTTAACTTATGGTAATTAATAATTAGAGATAATGTAAATTTCATTTATAATATGACTATTGGTTAATGAAAAGATTGTAAATTAAGATTGGTTTATTTATTTGAATATAAAGAATTAAGGTGATTGAGTTTATTGCAATTAAGTAAAATTAAACATTTACTATTACGTTAATTGAAAATTTAGTTGAAATTGGAAAATATTTATTTATGTTAATTTCATCCATTTGGCTATAATGGATTGAATAAAAAGAATGAATAGTGAATTCTAATGGAATTTTTGAAAAGTGAATTCCAAACCATATTGATAAATCATCGACGAGCTTCTTCGATACGAAAGAATGTGAAGCACCCGTATCGAAAAGAACTCAAATACTATGGTCATGAAATAAAATAGAACCTTCCAAAATAGATGGGGATATACCTTTGGGCTGAGAGGGACCTTCAGAAGCCTTAGCAGCATAAAGCCTGCTAGACTTGGCACCAGCCGGAACAGTAGGGCAAGCTGAAACATGATGACCTTCCTTCTTGCAATAACGGCAGAAGAGAGGCTTAGGACAAGCTCGAATAATATGATCCGGAGAACCACAATTGAAACACTTTCGAACGAAAGGTGTTTCGGAAGACTGAGGCTGAGAGCTAGGACCACCAGCCTTCTTCTTCATAGAAGGAAAAAGCCTAGACTTCTGAATTGGAAACGGCCTCTTGTTGGGGTTCTTGGAAACTTCAACATCAACATCACTATCACACTCCTTCTCGACGGTCTTGAGATGAAGTGCCGAATCAACCAACTCCTCAAAAGAAAGCTTAAGTTGGAGCAACAAAGATTTCTTAAGATATTTCTTAAGACCAGAAACAAACTTCAAATTCTTTTTACAAGAAGTGCTGATGAATTCAAGACCATACTTAGATAAAGCCTCGAATGATGCAACATACTCAGAAACAGAAGATTTCCCTTGCTTCAACTCAAGGAAGCGACAGGTCAATAAAACTTTTTCAGATTCAGGAACGAACTTGAGTTCAAATCGCTCCCGAAACTGAGTCCAAGAAAGAGTAGACTCATCAATCTCGGCTACAAGAAGCTCATACCAATCAAGAGCACGCTCTTGTAATAAGCTAGAAGTTACAAGAACTCTATCATGGTCAGAAAGATACATGCGAGAGAAGATACGCTCGCACGTGCGAAACCAAGCTTGGACTTCAAGAACAGATTCGGAGCCCTTAAACGGCTTTCCTCCGAAATGAGCAAAATCACTGCACTGGCGTGCAAAGACAGACTTGCAAGGTGGAGACACTCGAGGAGGAACTGGAGGCAAAGTGCTCCTAAACAACTCCAAAAACTGATCAGCAGACATATAAACGCCATCCGGATGTGTGCCACTGGATTACCCAACATCCAAACGTCGTCCCCTGCCTGTTCCAGCCACACGCTGAAGGTTAGATAAGAAGAAGATTATTCACAAGGTAGATAATCAAGATGGAATACTACGGAATAATATGAATTCGTAGACGTATTCCCAAACTCTATCTAACCTTGATGAAATAAAGAGACACAATGATTCAAAGGTTTGTATTACTTGTATACTTTGATGTACTGTAATATGTGCTCTATTCTGTGTTTGTCATACTTTGCTCTGAACTCGGCTCTGATACCACGCTGTGACGCCCCACCTCTATACCCACGCTAGCCAAGGACACTACAGGGTAATGCCGTCAACTAACACGGAGAATATGGCTGGTTAGGAGCGACCATCTATAGCCTTATCTTAACTATCTATTGAATACATCGACAATAAACATACCAAGCAGGTCGACATACCCAATGAATACTTAAAACAAAACCATAGGTGGTTGAAGGATCTATCAGAACAGAATATAACAACTCAAATGTAATATACATCACAGAACAGTAAATCATCATATACACATATATTGATACATAACAGAGTACACAAAATAACACATGTCAAGTGGTATAGCAAACCACAATATACAGACGATTCCAAATGAATACATATATCAGAGTTACTACAAAATGGGACTACACAAAAAGCTATGACAAAAAGAAGCTAGCGGAGTAGTCCATGCGGAAGCAAAATAGGCTAAGTCCAAAAGCACCTTACTTGAAACATCTCGGTCTGACCCGAGTATAAAATACACGGGTCAGTCCAGCTAAACAAATCAGTTAGATAAACTGAACAACAATAAACCTGCAAGGTTACAAAGTATAACAAATATCTCTAAAAGAGATAACACAATCATCTAACAAAAGATTAATCATATGATAACAAGCCTCGTATCATCGGCAACATATAGAAACAAAGGATACAAATATCCCAAATCAAGCCAAAAAGGCAATTAACAAATACCAATAAGGTATACAAGTTCCGCAAGGTAAATGCTACGCATCATGCGGCTCATAATGACCAACATCGAAGGGCGATACATAGGGAATATACATATGAATGAAACATCAGAAAATTTGCTCGAGCTCGGGACTGTACAAACAAGGATCCATGAGCCCGAAGACTCCAAACCCAATATCACCCATGCGGCTCATAACGACCAACATCGGAAGCGATACTAAAGGGCAACCCAATATCACCCATGCGGCTCATAACGACCAACATCGGAAGCGATACTAAAGGGCAACAAACCCGAAGGCACATACCCGAAGGCAACAAACCGTAGTGGTGAAGGTCAGAGACCCAGTACTGGACACCACTAACTGGCGCAATGTGTCACTACTCTCGAAGAGGAATCCGAAAAGTGTTAACATATGTCCCATAACTACTCGTTCGCACTAAACGATTTACTATCCGTCAGTCACTTTCACACTCAAAGCAGTACAAAGTTTACTCATGTCATCGATAAACCAAACCCGAAGGTCAAAACGATCAATTGAATAGGTCGGAGATTAATCGGAAGGATAAACACACAGATTCATGGTCCGTGTTTTGCCCAACCATTTAATCACCCTTCCACTTCGCTTGAAGTGCGAAAGTGCGTGTTTTAAATAGAATTTATAAATTGGAGAAACGAGCTTTTAAATGTGAATCGAGAGATTATTTTATAAAAACCCATGGATGAAGTCAAAAATAAGTTATCAAAGTCAAAGATGCAATAACAACTACTAAAAAGCAACTTGAATCGATAAAATTTGGATAACCAATCAAAAAATGCAAAAATAGGAAAAACAGGCAAAACATGAGCAGGTCGGTTAACCGGTTGCAGGGCTCGGTCGGCTGGCCAGATGCAAGAAACATAACATGGCTCGGGGTAGCAGGTCGGTCGACCGGCTACAGGGCTTGGTCGGCCGAACCTGATGAATTTGCAATTCCTGCCCTATTTCAATGAAATGCATATTCTTCCAAACCGCGACCGTTCGAGCAATGGACCTAAGGAGCCTTAGCCAATAGATACCCCAGCTCCATTAGCTCTCCGATTCGCAACCAAAAACATATTCAAACATCAAAGTTAGGATCTTTAAAGAATTGAACCCAAACACTAAAAATTTGGATATTCTCCAATTCAATCCAAACCAAAAGCAAGTGCATATAAACAAGGTGTTAGGAATTCATACCCAACATCAATGGAATCAAGGGAAGTAGATGTGAGTTCAAAACTCACCTTTAACCCAAAACAAAGAAGAAAGAGCTCAATAACAAGGAGAAGACCAACCAAACACTACTTCAACTCAACAAGCTTCAATCTAAGAAAAAAACACATATTTCCCAATTTAGGTTTAGGAAATTTTCTGAAATTGAAGAGGAGATGAGTTGGAGAAGATGAAGAAGAACTTACCAATGGATTCTCTTTGATTTTGGAGCAAGAAATCAAGTTGGAAGTTGAAACTAAGGCTTGCAATTTCTATTTCCTCTTCCCTTCCATCATTTTCAGTTTTTGCTTGAGAAAAGAAATAAAATGGAGATGAACGAAGAGAAGGGGTTGAGTTAGAGGGTTAATTAAGCTAGTGGGCTGAACCCAAACCCAAAACCTAATAGAAAAAGGGTCAAAATTTCACAAACTCCAAACATACCAAAGATTATACTCAAAAAGATCGCAAACGCCATTTTGGAACCAATGGAGGTGGTTTCGAGCTCCAATTCGGCCATTTGCAAAAAGTAACATTTCGGACCTAAATCCGACTAACGATACTATATTTAAATAAAATATTTAAATATATAATCGTTAAATATGCGGGTTGTTATATATCTCCCCTCCTTACAAAATTGCGTCCCAGCAATTCCTAGAGACGATATTTGTAACAACTACATACATACAACATTTAAAAGAAAAAGGAAATAAGCTTAAGATGAAAGGCATACTCACCGTTCACAAGCTAAGATAGAAAACCTGGATAAGATCGCTCAATAAACTCTCCGGTTTCCCAAGTACAGTCATTAGGATTAGCGGACCATTGAACTTTAACGAGCGGCACGTCCTTGTTCCGAAGGTGTCGCACCTCCGTGTCAAGCACGCGAATAGGTTGCTGTACAATAGATAAGTCCGGTGAGATCTCAAGCTCTAACAAATCAGGAGAAGTAATAACAGAATCCGACTCCCGAAGACACTTCCGAAGTTGCGAGACGTGGAACACGTCATGAATGCCAGATAAATGAGCTGGAAGTGAAACTCTATAAGCCACAGGACCAATACGTTCAGTAATTGAAAATGGTCCTATAAAGCAAGGAGCCAATTTCCCAGTCGTACTGAAATGCATAACCCCCTTCAAAGGAGAAACACGAACAAAAACAAGATCGCCGATCGAGAATTCGAGAGGCTTCCTACGGTTGTCAGCGTAGGATTTCTGGCGACTCTGTGCCTCTTTCATTCTCAACAAGATAAGATCAATCTTCTCAGAAGAATCACGAACAAAATCTGGACCAAGAATAAGCTTCTCTCCAGATTCCAACCAACATGAAGGAGATCGACATGGCCTTCCGTATAAGGCTTCGAAAGGAGCCATACCGATACTAGACTGAAAACTATTGTTGTAAGAGAACTCTACAAGAGGTAGGTGATCCTCCCAACTACCACCAAAATCAAAAATACAAATACGGAGAAGATCTTCCAAGATACGATTCACCTGTTCAGTCTGTCCATCAGACTGCCGATGACAAGCTGTAGAAAAATTAAGCTTTGTCCCCAAAGCTTGCTGAAGACTCTTCCAAAAATGACTCATGAATAAAGGATCACGATCACTCACAATAGAACTAGGAACACCGTGAAGTCTCACGATTTCCTTAACGTACAACTTAGCCAAATGCAAAGCTGTCCTATTAGACTTAATAGGGACAAAATGAGCAGACTTGGTGAGGCGATCAACAATAACCCAAATACTAGAATGGCTTGATCTCGAACGAGGTAGGCCGTCAATGAAATCCATAGAAATCTGATCCCATTTCCATAATGGAATCTCAAGAGGCTGAAGAAGACCAAAAGGACGCTGATGCTCGGCCTTAACACGCTGACAAGTTATGCAATTACTCACATAACTCGCCACATCGCGCTTCATGCGTTCCCAATAATAAAGACGATGCATATCGGCATACATCTTGCTACTACCGGGATGAATAGTATACTTAGAACGGTGAAAGTCATCAAGAATGTCATGCCTAAGCGCAAAATCAGAAGGCACAAAAAGACGGTTCTTCTTACGAAGACACCCATGAGAATCAATGTTGAAATCCCGCAATGCCTCATCACAGGATCCAGACTCACAAAGCTGAATAAGATGCAACAAATCAGGATCACGCCGTTGGGCATCGGCAATATGATCCAATAAAATAGGTCGAGCTCCCAAACTAAATAATAGAATAGGAGAATCATAAGATGAACCTCGATCACGAATTTCACAAAAAGATAGAGTCTCAAGAACATCCCATTCGGCAAGCATCATAGAAATAACAGCCGAATGTTTGCGACTAAGCGCATCAGCGACACAATTACCCTTACCAGGGGTATATTGGATATCAAAGTCATAGGAGGCAAGAAACTCGAGCCAACGTTGTTGTCCCATATTGAGTTCCTTCTGTGTGAACAAATACTTCAAAGATTTATGATCGGTATAGAGAATGAAGCGCTCGCCTAATAAGTAGTGTCGCCAAATCTTCAAGGCAAAGACAATGGCGGCAAGCTCAAGATCATGAGTGGCATAGCGAACTTCATTCGGACGCAGTTGCCTAGAAGCATAAGCAACTACCTGATCCTTCTGCATAAGAACAACACCGAGACCACTACCACAAGCATCGGTGTAGACAACAAGATCATGATTCCCCTCGGGAACCACTAAAATAGGAGCATTAGTGAGAAGTTCCTTCAATGAATGAAAGGAAGCTTCACACTTGTCGGGCCAAGAAAAACGAATGCCTTTCCGAGTAAGGCAAGTGAGAGGAAGCACAACATGGGAAAAATCCTTGATGAACCGACGGTAATAACCCGCCAATCCAAGGAAACTACGAATCTCATGCACATTCTCAGGCCTCTTCCCATTCTGGATGGCTTCGATCTTTGAGGGATCGACAGAAATGCTATCGGAAGATACAACATGGCCTAAGAACTTAACATTATTCTCCCAAAAGTGGCACTTGGATAATTTGGCTCTAAGCTGATGATGACGGAGAGTGCTCAAGACAATTCTCAAGTGATTAGCATGCTCAGCTTCAGACTTAGAATAAATAAGGATATCATCAATGAACACAAGGACGAACTTATCGAGATATTCCCGGAATACTCGATTCATTAGATCTTCAAAGAAAGAAAGAGCGTTCGTCAAACCGAACGGCATAACGAGCCACTCAAAAGAACCATACCGAGTGCGGAAAGCGGTAAGAGGTATGCTATCCTCCGCGACTCGTAACTGATGAAAACCTGTGGCAAGGTCAAGCTGAGAAAAGACCTTAGCCCCACTCAATAGATCGAACATATCATCGATCCTAGGCAATGGATACCTATTCCTGATGGTTAACTCGTTAAGCTTGCGATAGTCAACGCAAAGCCTAAGAGTTCCATCGGACTTCTTCACAAAGACGACCGCGGATCCTCACGGAGAAAAACTAGACTGAATCAACTGCTTGGACTCTAGCTCTAAAAGCTGCTTCTTGAGTTCCTCATTTTCCTTTGTAGACATCCTCGTGAGAGGACGGCTAACTGGCTGCGCGCCTGGAATGAGATCAATGCGGAACTCAATTGCCCTCTTGGGTGGCAAACCCGATACATGCTCAAAAACATCAGAAAAGTCACAAGCAATAGGAATACGAGATATATCATCACCATCTCGCGAATCAAGAGAATATAAAGCCATTTCGGAATTATCCACATCCCGAAGAACAAGAGATAACTGAGTAGGCGAATCCGGATGTCGAAGATATATAATTCTCTCGGAACAAATAATCCTGGCATCATATCTCACCAGCCAGTCCATACCCAAAATCATATCAAATTCCAGACAAGAAATAACGTGCAGATTCGCACGAAAAGAAAAACCACATAAAACAATCTCAACATCATCACAAAGCAAACTAAGGGTCGCGGATCCCCCAATAGGATTCGCAATCCTTAAAGAAGTAATCATACAAGAAACATCCAAAGATAAATCTTCGACGAGCTTCTTCGATACGAAAGAATGTGAAGCACCCGTATCAAAAAGAACTCGAATACTATGGTCATGAAATAAAATAGAACCTTCCAAAATAGATGGAGATATACCTTTGGGCTGAGAGGGACATTCAGAAGCCTTAGCAGCATAAAGCCTGCTAGACTTGGCACCAGCCGAAACAGTAGGGCAAGCTGAAACATGATGACCTTCCTTCTTGCAATAATGGCAGAAGAGAGGCTTAGGACAAGCTCGAATAATATGATCCGGAGAACCACAATTGAAACACTTTCGAACGAAAGGTGTTCCGAAAGACTGAGGCTGAGAGCTAGGACCACCAGTCTTCTTCTTCTTAGAAGGAAAAGGCCTGGACTTATGAATTGGAAACGGCCTCTTGTTGGGGTTCTTGGAAACCTCAACATCAACATCACTATCACACTCCTTCTCGACAGTCTCGAGATGAAGTGCCGAATCAACCAACTCCTCAAAAGAAAGCTTAAGTTGGAGCAACAAAGATTTCTTAAGATATTTCTTAAGACCAGAAACAAACTTCAAATTCTTCTTATAAGAAGTGCTGATGAATTCAAGACCATACTTAGATAAAGCCTCGAATGATGCAACATACTCAGAAACAGAAGATTTCCCTTGCTTCGACTCAAGGAAGCGACGGGTCAATAAAACTTTTTCAGATTCAGGAATGAACTTGAGTTCAAATCGCTCCCGAAACTGAGTCCAAGAAAGAATAGACTCATCAATCTCGGCTACAAGAAGCTCATACCAATCAAGAGCACGCTCTTGTAATAAGTTAGAAGTTACAAGAACTCTATCATGGTCAGAAAGATCCATGCGAGAGAAGATACGCTCGCACGTGCGAAACCAAGCTTGGACTACAAGAACAGATTCGGAGCCCTTAAATGGCTTTCCTCCGAGATGAGTAAAATCACTGCACTGGCGTGCAAAGGCAGACTTGCGAGGTGGAGACACTCGAGGAGGAACTGGAGGCTGAGTGCTCCTAAACAACTCCAAAAACTGATCAGCAGACATATAAACGCCATCCGGATGTGTGCCACTGGATTGCCCAGCATCCGAACGTCGTCCCCTGCCTCTTCCAGCCATACACTGAAGGTTAGATAAGAACAAGATTATTCACAAGGTAGATAATCAAGATGGAATACTACGGAATAATATGCATTCCTAGACGTATTCCCAAACTCTATCTAACCTTGATGGAATAAAGAGACACAATGATTCAAAGGTTTGTATTACTAGTATACTTTGATGTACTGTAATATGTGTTCTATTCTGTGTTTGTCATACTTTGTTCTGAACTCGGCTCTGATACCACGCTGTGACGCCCCACCTCTATACCCACGCTAGCCAAGGACACTACAGGGTAATGCCGTCAACTAACACGGAGAATAAGGCTGGTTAGGAGCGACCATCTATAGCCTTGCCTTAACTATCTATTGAATACATCGACAATAAACATACCAAGCAGGTCGACATACCCAAGGAATACTTAAAACAAAACCATAGGTGGTTGAAGGATCTATCAGAACAGAATATAACAACTCAAATGTAAGATACATCACAGAACAGTAAATCATCATATACACATATATTGATACATAACAGAGTACACAAAATAACACATGTCAAGTGGTATAGCAAACAACAATATACAGACGATTCCAAATGAATACATATATCAGAGTTACTACAAAATCGGACTACACAAAAAGCTATGACAAAAAGAAGCTTGCGGAGTAGTCCATGCGGAAGCAAAATAGGCTAAGTCCAAAAGCACCTTACCTGAAACATCTCGGTCTGACCCGAGTATAAAATACACGGGTCAGTCTAGCTAAACAAATCAGTTAGATAAACTGAACAACAATAAACCTGCAAGGTTACAAAGCATAACAAATATCTCTAAAAGAGATAATACAATCATCTAACAAAAGATTAATCATATGATAACAAGCCTCGTATCATCGGCAACATATAGAAACAAAGGATACAAATATCCCAAATCAAGCCAGAAAGGCAATTAACAAATACCAATAAGGTATACAAGTTCCGCAAGGTAAACGCTACGCATCATGCGACTCATAATGACCAACATCGAAGGGCGATACCTAGGGAATATACATCTGAATGAAACATCAGAAAATTTGCTCGAGCTCAGTACTGTACAAACAAGGATCCATGAGCCCGAAGACTCCAAACCCAATATCACCCATGCGGCTCATAACGACCAACATCGGAAGCGATACTAAAGGGCAACCCAATATCACCCATGCGGCTCATAACGACCAACATCGGAAGCGATACTAAAGGGCAACAAACCCGAAGGCACAAACCCGAAGGCACATACCTGAAGGCAACAAACCGTAGTGGTGAAGGTCAGAGACCCAGTACTGGACACCACTAACTGGCAGAATGTGTCACAACTCTCGAAGAGGAGTCTGAAAAGTGTTAACGTATGTCCCATAACCACTTGTTCGCACTAAACGATTTACTATCCGTCAGTCACTTTCACACTCAAAGCAGTACAAAGTTTACTCATGTCATCGATAAACCAAACCCGAAGGTCAAAACGATCAATTGAATAGGTCGGAGATTAATCGGAAGGATAAACGCACAGATTCATGGTCCGTGTTTTGCCCAACCATTTAATCACCCTTCCACTTCGCTTGAAGTGCGAAAGTATGTGTTTTAAATAGAATTTATAAATTGGAGAAACGAGCTTTTAAATGTGATTCGAGAGATTATTTTATAAAAACCCGTAGATGAAGTCAAGAATAAGTTATCAAAGTCAAAGATGCAATAACAACTACTAAAAAGAAACTTGAATCGATAAAATTTGGATAACCAATCAAAATATGCAAAAATAGGCAAAACAGGCAAAATATGAGCAGGACGTTCGACCGGTTGCAGGGCTCGGTCGGCTGGCCAGATGCAGGAAACATAACATGGCTCGGGGTAGCAGGTCGGTCGACCGGCTACAGGGCTCGGTCTGCCGAACCTGATGAATTTGCAATTCCTGCCCTATTTCAATGAAATGCAAATTCTTCCAAACCGCGACCGTTCGAGCAATGGACCTAAGGAGCCTTATCCAATAGATACCCCAACTCCATTAGCTCTCCGATTCGCAACCAAAAACATATTCAAACATCAAAGTTAGGATCTTTAAAGAATTGAACCCAAACACTAAAAATTTGGATATTCTCCAATTCAATCCAAACCAAAAGCAAGTGCATATAAACAAGATGTTAGGAATTCATACCCAACATCAATGAAATCAAGAGAAGTAGATGTGAGTTCAAAACTCACCTTTAACCCAAAACAAAGAAGAAAGAGCTCAATAACAAGGAGAAGACCTACCAAACACTACTTCAACTCAACAAGCTTTTCCCAATTTAGGTTTAGGAAATTTTCTGAAATTGAAGAGGAGAAGAGTTGGAGAAGATGAAGAAGAACTTACCAATGGATTCTCTTTGATTTTGGACAAGAAATCAAGTTGGAAGTTGAAACTAGGGCTTGCAATTTCTATTTCCTCTTCCCTTCCACCATTTTCAGTTTTTGCTTGAGAAAAGAAATGAAATGGAGATGAATGAAGAGAAGGGGTTGAGTTAGAGGGTTAATTAAGCTAGTGGGCTGAACCCAAACCCAAAACCCAATAGAAAAAGGGTCAAAATTTCACAAACTCCAAACATACCAAAGATTATACTCAAAAAGATTGCAAACGCCATTTTGGAACCAATGGAGGTGGTTTCGAGCTCCAATTCGGCCGTTTGCAAAAAGTAACATTTCGGACCTAAATCCGACTAACGACGCTATATTTAAATAAAATATTTAAATATATAATTGTTAAATATGCGGGTTGTTACAGGGGGTCGAATGATCTGAGGCTTCACGAGGCCATCAAGGTGGAGCTGAAGTTCGGCGCGTTGCTTCAGAGCGCGGCCAGCCAGTGGCGTGCTTTCTGGTTGGGGCAATGTGCGTAAGTGGCGGCTGCTTGAAGGCGATTTAGGGTTATAGATGTGAATGCGTGATAGCTGGGCACGAATTACAAAGATGAAGTAGTGGCCACGTGGCCCGTGGGGGTGAGCTCTTTTCTGTTTTTTTATTTAATTTAAAACTTAAAAATAACTCGTTTTAATTCGAATAACTTTCGCATACGAGGTTCGTTTCATGCGTGGATTTTTGCGTTGGGATCATATCAGAATTTCGAACATTTTGGCTAAGGTTTGGATGAATTTGGAGACTGTCTAATTTTTGGGTTTAATTGGATTTAAAATCAATTTAAATTCAAAAGGTGAGGATTTTAACCCACTCACAACTTCTAAATTTTGTTATGTTTGTTAAATTTATTTATGATGTGATTTGATATTTATTTATAACTGTTTGGCATATATTTAATCATCATCTCGGTTAATTACATTTATTTCGTTATTTAATTCATTATTGAATATAACTGCCAGTTGATTTCCTGTTTTATATTATCAGTTATATATCGATATTGATTGAATGTTTGTATGATGATTGTGATGGATGTATGATTTTATGATGGATGAATGGATATTGTATTATATATTATTTTAAACTGCAAGTTGTTATGCATTTTATTTCATTCGGGATTGCAGTTTGAAATGATATATAACCGTAAATTTTTATTTTAAATTATGGATTGAAATGATAAATATCCGTATCACTTGACCATAGGATAGAAAATTTTATACAGGCACCGCGGTCTTTATATATATATATATATATATATATATACTTATTGAAATGATTTTCTATGGTTTTGGAAAGGAATATACGGTTATATAAATATTGGTTTAGATGTCATATAACCGTCAAATTTATTATTGATTTTTGCTATATGTAAATAGGCTTTGAAATATAAAATAAGCCCAATAATAAAGTTTGATTATTTTATATAATATGGTTAAATGAGTATTGATTTTTGATATTATAAATATTATTAAAATTATTGAATTTAAGCTATGTTAAAAATTTATTTTTAAAAAAATGAGTTTAATAATAAAGTTTGATCTCTTTTATATAAAATGGTAATTATCTATTTAAATTCTATTGTAGATAGAGTTTATAACGACTCAAATACAATTAAGGTTAGAAGATAAATGTGAATTTGATTTGAATTAAAAGATTTAAGAATTATCCTCGAAAATTTTGATTTGAAATTTAAATAAAAACGGAGATTTTAAGGGTATGATTCTCATAACTTGATTTGGTTTCAAGTGATTTAAATAAATATAAAGTTGAGATAAATGAATATATCAAGTTAAATAAATTGAAAGAATATTCAGTTGTTTGAAGTTAAAAGTTTTACTTAAATTATATAGGATTTATTAAGTAAACATTTCAAATCTAGATAATAGCAATTGAATTTGATATATATGGGATTATTAAAGAATTAGTTTTGAAATGGTGGAATATTTTATGCTTTGAAATATATGGAAATTTAAATGGTTTAATCGGAGGCTCAAACCGGTATTTGGAATTTGTTTTAAAAGTTAAGAAGTTATTTTATTGTATGAAGTAATTTAATATTAAACCATTTAATTATTAGAAGTTATGTTTCAAAGCTATAGATTTCAAGGTATATATATTTGGAAGTGCTATGATTTCTTGAAAAGGATATATTTGAAATAAAATGATATCATATAGATTTGGGTTTTAAAATAGAAATGATATCGTATTTATATGTTTTTGAAATAGATATTATGTTTTGATTTTTAGAGTATAAACTATTTTGAAAAGACCGTGGTGTTATAATAAAGTTTGGTTGTTAAAGAGACCGGGATCGGAAGTTGTCATACTCTCTGCCAACTCCGAAAACCACTTTAATAACCGTGTACGCGGTGGAGATTCCAGAATGAAGTAGGATTGTGGCGGCATTTCCTTTGAGGTAAATACGCGAACCCAACTCCCGTGAGTTGGCATAAGGTGGCTAAAACAGGAGCGATTGACGGGTTAATTAGGTAGCACCTTTGATCGGACACATCCCTTCGATATTACACTTTGACTTTTGGATTGATTCGGTGGCCACTTTTGATTTTTTTTATTTGGAGGTCTGGCTCGAGGTGGGCGGTAGCTGCAACTATGCGTTACTACCGACCCGGAAGCGTAATTGGTATATCTACCCTGGAATTGCCTAGTTGTGCCATGTCACCTACGCTAGTGCGCCTTGTACGAGTTTGTTTTGTACCATACCTATGTTGTGCCCTCTGACGACGCCCAGTACGGGAGATATTACGGTACTGTATAGACTATGGGAATATAAAAGTGTGTTAAGGTGGAAAATGTAAAGCCTTAACGCTATTTTCAGTATATTATACTTTACTTTAGACACTATTATAATAGCGTATATTACTACATAGTAGATAGTTTAACGGATCCTTAGGAGATGTGAATCCCGTGCATCTCTTAAGTTACTGCACTCACATTAGACACTGGATAAGAGATGTCAAATCCCGTAAACATATCTGATGCCGTTCCACTCATATTATTTACCATTGATTTAACTTACATAAGATCTTTTAGTTCTGACTCGAGTGTTTTGTCTTTTCAATTCGCTCGGGTCAGTCCGAGCTTTTTCCGATCAAAGACTTTATTTCTAGAGGACGAAGACGAAGATTTCATTATACTATTATTATATATTATATTGTTCCACTACACACTGTATTCCGCTGCATCGATTATTATTCGTTGGTATGTGCAACTCTGATTGTATTGTATAAATATAATAGAATATTTTGTAAACAGCTTCATGAACAGTTTATTTGATAATTATATTTTATTATTCCGCTGCAAGGTTCTATTTTGTTTTATTTCTATCTCTGTTTCTCTTATTTACCCCATAACAATCCGCCCTTCTGTATGGTTGAAATCTGACGTATGTGACTAATCGTCGATTTAAAGCGTGCAAAAAGGCGGAATGTTACAGGACCTGTAAAATTCAGTAATTAAATTTATTAATTTAAGAAGATTTTGGTAACTTAATGTTGAAGGAAATAAAAATTTACTGAATTATTAATGGAAATAATAACTTGGATAAGATTGGTAGGTTAATTTTTAATAACTTGAATGTAACATCATAAATGTAAGTTTATTGTTAATAACTTGGATGTAATTCCAATAAGTGAAACAATGTAAATGTTAATTTTATTCTTACTGTAATAAAAGAACGTTACCAAGATGAAGTGATTAATTTGATTCAAAATCTTAATTAATGTGTGCATTAGTTTATAATAGGATATAAAAGGTAAATTAATAATTTAAAACGTTGGTTTACTAATAAAATAATGTATAAGGAATGGAAATGGAATAAATTAGTGTATGAACTAATGGTAGCACTTGTTGTAAGCTAATAAGTAAACTAAAACGTAATAGTGCAAATTTTGGTTAATAAATTAATAGGTTGAATGAACAAACAAGTATTATAAAAGGTGAAATGGTGACAGATGATTGTTGCTAGTTAATTCACCAAATACAAATAAAGATAATTAAATGTACTTTAATGATAATTAATATAATAACGAAAAAGGTGAATGTAAATTGAATAGAAACGTAAGTTTATTTATAAGGCAGTAATTGATGTAATAAAAAAAATTTGAAACCAAGTAAATAAATTTATTGAGAATATTAATTGTAATTAATGTAAATCAAAGTAATAGTAACGGTCGTAAGTTACTATTTAATTGTCCTATTAATTTATTGTAACTGTTGTATTCGGGAATGAGATTTTATTATAAGTAAATAAAGGTAAGTATGGTATGAATATATGAATTAATGTATGATTTAAGGTAATAGAATGAATTCATATGATGTAAGTAATTATAATAAATAATTGAAATAATTAGCCTAAGTGAAATTTTAAGGCTATGGTAACAATTATTATAAATTACCTAATTTATTTGTCAATGAAGTTATTGGAATTCAAGTTCATTTAAATGTTAAGTAAATGAAGAGTAAACAATAGGAACTAGGTATAGAGTAATAATGGACTTACTATAAAGATTGAAACTAACCAAATCAAAGTTATTTGGAATATATTATAATTAATTGGAACTCAAATTTTTAAAAATGAATTAATTATAAATGAAATTTAATTCATTGCGTTAGTGGAGATTAAGGTGATATTTGAGAAAAATAACGTAATAAACCATAAACAAATGTTAATTTCATCGGTTGGATAATAATGAATTGAATAATAAAAATTAAAAGTAAATTCAATGGGATTATTGAGAATTTAAAATTTTAATTTGTGAATATAATGAAATTGTAATTTAACGCTGGAATTGATAATTAATCAACTCTAAATTGGCATTTGAATTTGGTTAAATTAGTGTAAATGATTAAGGAAGTTAAATTTGATGAAATTGGTAAATTGTAGAGTTGAAATTGAAAAGTGATTTAATTAATTTATTTTTAATTTATTTAATTAATATAAAAATAGCCATTTTGGCCACTGACTCGGATTTCAACGAAACCAGTTTCATCGGATCCGTAATGGTGAATTATTGTAGGATTTCAAGTTTCGTAGCAATCGGGCTTGTCATTTGATCGTACGGGCTTGAAACGCCTTGAAATAAATTAAATTGAAATCAATTTGAAAAATATTGATTTTAGCATAACTTCTTCATATGATGGAATTTGGACGTGAAACCTGTTCCATCGCGTTTTAAATATTTTAAACATCTATTTTGATATATGGGTTGGCCCAATTTCGTTCCAGAGTCGAAACGGGCTTTTCGGGGCATATATCATCCAACGCGTACATCCATTCGATCTGATCCATTCTATTTCAACCTTGTCTATAAATACCCTATTATAAACCCTAACCTACCTCTATTGCTCATTGTTTGTACGCACAATTTCTTTCACCTCCTCATTTCAATGGCAGACAAATACCTAATATCAATTGCAATTCAAAAATCAAAGTGAAATTTCAAACTCCTCAAAAAAATTCAGAAAAATTATATATCGAAGCTCTCGATGTACATATCTCTGATCTGCAGTTCGTTTTTGGTTTTGAATCATTGTTTGTCCAGAAATCGACGAACCATTCTCGACTGTTCATCGCGTGTCGATGAACGTTGTCGGATTGTCAAATCTTTTCTGGGTATTGTAGAGTGGACGATGGGGAGTGCATCAGTGGTGTTTATTCTGCGATTCGACGGTTAGATTGGCAGCTAAATTCGGCTAGGGTTTCTAAATTACCGGCGGCTACGTTTTTTTTGGAGGCTCGTGCGACTTGCTCTTCGATCGTGGATGGCCGGAGGACATCGGCAGGAGGAGGCGCGCTCGCCTATGGCATCAGAGCTTGGACCGATCGATTTTGGCGATGGCGATTTTGTGAAGAGTGGTGGTTGTGGTTTGCCGCGATTGAGTTGGGTGGGGTTTTCCAGAAATTGCGTGATGTGGCCAGGAAGGGTAAGAGGGCTCTGTGTTTGTTTATTATTTATTTAATTTGATTTTGGAATTCAAGTGTTCTAATCGATGTAACTTTTACAAACGAGGTCGAAATTTCGCACGGTTTTCTCCGCTATGTTCGTATTTGAATTCCAGACATTTTGGCGCTCGTTTGGACGAACTCTGAGACAGTGAAATTTTTGGGTTTAAATTGGATTTAAATTCAATTTAAATTCAAAAGGTGAGTGTTTTAACCCACTCACAACTTCTAAAAATTCTTATGTTTGTTAAATTAATTTATGTTGTGATTATGAATTTATTTATGACTGTATGTATATTTTTAATCATCATCTCATTTAATTGCATTTATTTAAATAAAATCGTTATTTAATTTATTATTGAATATAACTGCCTATTAAATACCTGTTATATATTATCAGTTATATACTAATATTGATTGATTGCTTTAGATGATGATTGTGATCGATGTATGATTTTATGATGGATGAATGGATGTTTTATTTATATCATCATAATCTGCAAGTTGTTATGCATTTATTTCCTTCGGGATTGCGGTTTGAAATGATATATGACCGTAAATTTTTATTTTAAATTACAGATGGAAATGATAGATATCCGTATCACTTGACCATAGGATAGAAAATTATATACAGACACTGTGGTCTATATATAATAATATTTTGAAATGATTTTTATGGTTTTATAAAGAATATATATATGATTTTATAAGATCTTGATTTGGATATTTGATAAAGGTTATTTTATATATAGTTAAATTTTTGGTTTTAAGCTATGTATAAAATAGGTTTAAAGTATAAAATAAAGCTTGATTTTATTAAATATAATATGGATAAGTATTTACTTAAATTATATTTAATATAGAGTTTATATTTATTTTATAAATCAAGGTTGAGAAGATAGTTGAAATTGATTGAGATTTTATTTAATTAAGAATTATATTTAATAAGAATCCATTTGGAACTTATTGAAATTTAGATTTTAAAAGAATATGGTTTTATAACAAAATTCAGGGTTAAGGTGATTTAAGTGAATATATCAAGTCTAAATAAATTGAGAAATATTAAATTATTGAAATTTGAAGTTTATTTAAAGGATACTGGATTTATTAATTAAATATTTCAAAACTAAATAATAGTAAAGTAAATTTGGTGTGTGTATATATATATATATGAATTATAAAATTTAGTTTTGAAACATTGAATATTAAAGATTTGTAATATATGAAATTTGAAATGGTTTATTTGAGGATTTAAATCTTTATTGGAATTGATTACGAAATTAAAGAAGCTGATTTATTATATAAAATAATTTGATAGTAAACCATTTACGTATTGGAAGTTATGTTTCAAAATTATGGATTTCGAGGTATTATGATTTGAAGGTGCTCTAATTTTGAGGAAAGGATATATTTGAAATAAAAATGATATTATATCGATTTTCGATTTCTTTAAAATGATATCTATTGATTTGGTTTTAAATTAGAAATGATATCGTATTTATATGGTTTTGAAATGGATATTATATTCTAGTTTTGAAGCATAATCATTTTAAAATGACCGCGGTGTTATAATAACGTTTGGTTTTTGAAGAGACCGGGATCGAAAGTTGTCATACTCTCTGCCAACTCCGAAAACCACTTTCACAACCGTATACGCGGTGGAGATTCCAGAATGAAGTAGGATGGTGGCGGCGTTTCCTTTGAGGTAAATACGTGGAACCGACTCCTTGGGTTGGCATAAGGTGGCTAAACAGGAGCGATTCTCGGGCCAATGAGGTAGCACCTTTGATCGGACACATCCCTTCGATATTATACTTTGACTTTTGGATTGATTCGGTATCCACTTTTGATTTTTTTATTTGGTGGTGTGGCTCGAGGTGGGCTGTAGCTGCGCGCTACGCGTTACCACCAGCCCGGATAACAATTGGTATATCTACCCTGGCATTGCCTTGTTGTGCTGTGCCACCTACCCTATCGCGCCTTGTACGAGTTTGGTTTTCTCCCGTAGCCCATGTGGTATCCTCTAGTGGCTTTCCGATCCGGAGGGACTATAATATTGGATGGACTACTGGGACAATTACGTGTTAAGGGGAATATTGGGTCACTCCTTAATGCTATTTATAAGTATGTTTATTTTATAATAGACATTATTATAATAGTGAACTATTACTACATAGTAAATAGTTTAACGGATCCTTAGGATATGTGAATCTCGAGCATCTCTTAAGTTACTGTACTCACGTTTGACACTGGATAGGAGATGTCAAATCTCGTAAACATCTCTGACGCCGTTCCACTCATATTTTTCCATTGATTTAACTTACATAAGATCTTTTAGTTCTGACTCGAGTGTTTTTTTTCCAATTCGCTCGGGTTAGTCCGAGCATTATAGGATTTGAAGACTTTAATTTTGAGGACGAAGACAAAGATATTATTACTGTTATCTATTATATTATCCACTGCATCATATACTCCGCTGCATTGTTCTTTATTGGTATGTGTAACTCTGATATGTATTGTATAAGTATAATCGAATATTTTATAAAACAGCTTCATGAACTGTTTATTTGATTATTATAAATTGTTGTTCCGCTGCAAGATTCTATTTTGTTTTATTTCTTTCTTCCTTTTTCTTATTTACCCCATAACAATCCACCCTTCTGTATGATTTAAGTCTAACGTGTGCAGTTTATCGTCGATTTAAAATGTACAAAAAGGCGGGACGTTACAGTGTTGGTGTTTGTTGGATAAAAATATTATGCTCCGAAAAAATAAGTTATACTTTTTTTGGTCCATGATTACATAAGTATATGTTTGAGTAAGTAATGTTTTATATCATTTGTAAAAATCCCATATGTGTCGTATGGGTTCATGCTTTAAATAAAATATTTCTAAGTTCTCTTTTGAACAAAGTCAAAAACTTTTGGGTAAAGATCTAATTTAAGGCATAATTACTTAATTTGAGTTAGAAATTTATAACATATATTATGGGTATTGTCTGATTCATGCATTCATTCCTACACACAACAGAAACAATGTTAACTTAACGTTGGGTAGTTATTCATTAGCATTAACATGCAATAAAGTCATTTTTCATAAATTAAGAGATATGACTTTAAATTTTAACACTATATGCAATATGAATACATTTACTCTCATTCCTGTTTTTCTTCGCTAAAATCTATTCACTCGATCAAATACTAATAGCCCAATAACTTATACTCACAACCATAATTTCGAGTGTTTCCTACTAATAACATTGCTTGGAATACATATCGATTTCATGCGTCGGTCTTTTGTACTATGATCCACACACAATCATTTTATTATCATGATTCTTTGAAACCTAACTCGGATTTATTATGAGGAAAAAAACTTAACTTATCCTAAAGTTATAACCATGATTACTATTACTCGGTAAATGAATGTATGTTTTTCTTTATTTTCTATAGTTTAATTTTATTATTTCATTTAATACCTTAAACTGATGTTGTAGTTTGTGAAGTATGAATAAAGCATTGGATATTTCGATCCATACCTATTTGGGCTTCAAAATTATGAGTGCAATGGTAGTTAAAAATGTAGTGCTTTGATTTACATTTTTCGAATTTATTTGGTTTTATGATAAATACCAGGTGCATTATCTATAATTGCCCATGAGTCTTAACTAATATTAATATCTTTGGATTGATGTCCTAAAACATTGACTACATAACACAAAAATTGATTCCTAGTTTACAACCCTATAAAAAATGTTTTTTATTGTTAAATAAAATTCATACTAATATATTTCCAGCACTAGATATAAAGATTATAACAAGATTTATTAAGTCTGACAAGCACCATTGTCCCAATGGTTAGGTGATCTGGCTTTGGTATGAGAGGTCACTGGTTCGAAACTTGCGTAGCTTAATTCGAATGTTTACTGACATGTGATATGTTGTCACAATGACTTTTTGTATATAAAATACCATTTCAAAAAAAAAGATTTATTAAGTCCACCAGTATAACAACCTTTCATGACTGATGCTATTTTACAGGAAGAAAACATAAACGGTGGGCAACCAAGTTGGCATAAGCTGCTATATTTACATGACCATTCATTTTCTTTTCAAACAATATTGTTGATCCATGTCCTCAAACTAGATGGTGTCTAACTATTGTCCATCATATCAATTATTCTCAACTCGGATGTTTCCAAACGTGCAATAATGTCCATCATATCAAATCTTTTATACATTCATTTGTCATTTTTATTCAGATTAATTTTTCCCACGATACTACTATCAATTGTAAGTTCTATCATATCTAATACAACTTTCCATGGCTTGCTTTCTTGTAAGAAGACATTAATTAATTAACTATTGATATTTTCTATTTGTTGTTGCTATTTCTTATGATATTTCGAGTAGTTAATTTTTAACATGGACATGTCTTCTGGATCATCATCTTATAGCTCTGCAGCATTAACTATATTTCAAAATGCTACAAATTTGATAGTTTGTGTGGATTTATTTTCATCTCTATTTCGTAATAAGGTAGACTGATAATTATTACTTTTCCTATAGAGAAAAAAATGTTCATTCTCCTTGGCAACTTACATTTTTAATTCAACAAAAATGTAACAGTGCATATTAACTAAATATTCTTCCATTTAATAAGTCCAAAAATGTTAGTGGTAACCAATAGTACATTTAGTTAGTCATTGGATTTGTATATTTAAGGCATATGTTCTCACATCGGCCTATAACACATTTTTCATGGAAATGTGCAAAAGTTATAAAAAGGACAGGATATAATGATTGTAGTCTTGGAAGTAGTTACCATCTATTCAAAATCTAAATATAGTCATATATGTATAACACCATATCTATATGTTTAGTTAAAGTTGGTGCTAGATTTGTTGCACTATGACTTTATGCAAAATTAATCAATCTTTTATATCAACGGGCAAGGTTAGGGTTGGGTTTAGAGTCAAATTATTAATTTACCATGCAAACATCAAATAGTATCTATTTGGAAAAAACTATAAGCTATCCATATATTACCAAAAAAGTCACACATTTAGTAATATAAACTGAGTGTTAAATGTGAAATTATATGCCTGTTTGTTTTTGTCAGCCCATAAAATTAGCTTGCATGAATTATTAGCATATATAATGCACATCGTCGTAAGAAGTATGAACCATGTAGCATAACAAGGTTCATCCCCATTATTACTGCCCATAACACACACACACACATATATAATACTGAATTCATGTTTGACTATAAAAATTTCGTAAAACGTTATGTGCATATAATATGGTAAGTGAGAAACTTGACCAACACTTTATTTTTGCTACAATTTCATTTAATTTTTTTTGTATAGAAATAATTGACAATACTTATTATAAAGCTATCGTGTTATTCAATATAACAAGTTTTTCAAAATAATCCATGTGTATAGCATGAGTTCGCACTCATAATCTTATAGTAGAGGGACAAAATATAATAGTAAAAGTAAGCACCCATTTCACATGTACCAATCTCAGCAATACAACATCCTAAATAACAACAATACAATGTCTCAAATATGTTAACAACGTGTCTAAAAATCTAGGTACATCCGATTACATCAAAAATAGAAATAAATAACTAAACTTCCATAAGTCTTCACTGTCGCCTTCATCTTCATCATCGACATCATTCTCCCTAACTATGGGTTGTAATGAGGAGGGAGTCAGAACAATAATGTCTGGTGAATGAAAATCTCAAGTCTTATCGTAATATTTTGGTAGGTTCATTTAAATAAGCATTATGTCTTACATGTCCTACTGAGTATACCTCTAACCGTAAGCCAATGGCTCTTCTAGTCCAGCTCCATTGCATATCTCTAACTTTAGGCCAAATGCCCTTTCCAGTCTAGCTTTGTTACTATAACGCAGGTGCAATGCAACCGTGGAACATGTTGGGTCCAATAACCTATCTCTGTCATATCCTAACGATGCGAGAGAAAGAACCTTAGCCACCTAATACTATTCTAATGGTAAATAGGCAGACCATGATCATTTAATCCCTATATCCTAGACAGATCCTACCATTTAATACCTTACCCAAGGCGAATCTGTAATGACCCGTAAATTGATCGCTTTGTATTTGAATATTTAAATAATTTTAAATATTTAAATAATGGATTTCAATAATTAAATAAACACATTTTAAATAATTGAGACGACCCGACTTCCTATCTCCAGGAAATCGCATCGCTAATGAAGAAAGAAAGGGATAGAAGAAGAAAAGAAAGAGAAGAAGAAATAGAACAACATCAGATAACTCACAGCGGAATGAATGAAATATAATATATCACATGAAATATTACATAGTGTCATACTACATCAGAGTACACAACTTATACAACAGATATTAGACAGTTATAAACATCTGTCTAACTATACAACTCAAGTACACAAGATACAGATACCAAACAAACACAGCGGAACCATAATATATCTACTCGTGGAAGCCTCCTGCTCCATAACTCCTCCAAAATTCGTCAAGCAAACCTGAATCCACTTGACTACTCATACATAATATGAGTACCCAAGAGTTTAATAAAACAGAAAATAAACACTCGGGTCAGACAGGGGTCCGGTGTGAGTAAACGGTTTAAATTTTCTTAATTTTAGAAAATCCTTTGAAAAGAAAAGGTTCCCACACATAAACACGGAAAAGTTTTTACCTTACGCTAGCCAAAACATTTGATAGGAAATCCAATTATATTATAATAGTGTCTAGGGTTTTCAAATAAACATGAAATAGCCGAAATTGTTACATTATTAAATTCCAACTACCAGCCACAAAAGTGGGTAATACAAACAAAACCGTAGGGTCTCGTAGGAAGAATGGGTTTCCATCAATGGCAGGGCTACTAGGATACCTACCGTCACAGTACGTGGCCTAGATCAACGTACCGAGGAGCCACCCTAACTACCCTGCAACACAAGGCCGGGACCATCCCTTACTAGACAGTCTCGAACAAGACAACAACGGCAGTTGTCCGGAATCAACCGCACCCACACAGCCGAAATAAAAAGGTACTTCTAGACAGGGGAAAATCTTGTCCTGAAATGGGCGCTACCCACCTAGCCTTGCTGCACCTCCCCTGTTTTAGCCATTCCTGGTTGATGAGGCTTGAGGCTACGATTACCTTCAGAGAACATATCTCTTAGAATGCTCATCGTCCACCTGACGATGTTCTGAAAGCATTCAATCTATATAAGTTGGTTTCGGGTTTGAACAAAACTGAAGGCACTATCTCATTGCACTCGTTTTGGAATGACCCTCAGAGTCAACGACCATAGCCCTTGCACTCTAAATCACCATCTCGAACCTATAAGTACTATCTCCGTCTATCTCATTACGGAATCACCCATGGAGATTATACTGACGTATAGTTCTTACACCTCGAGTCTTCACTAAGCTCCACTTGGATTCACGACCTAACGTTTAATTGGAATCGATGTGGTTTTCGAATATCCAAATATGGAAACCCGATCCCGGTCTCACCGAAACCAAACACCATTTTTAATATCCAAGTTGTTTTAAGGGTTTAAAACAATTAACTTATATCGAGGATGATATAAACAGATAAATGAATCACATTATCACAATAGATAATACATATCAAACATTCATCTCACAAAGCAACATATTATATATCAGAGATACTCAAATCATCCAACATCAACCAATATCAATCTACCAGTATCAATCACCCAATATTAATTATCCAATATCAATCAATATCAATCACCCACTATCAATCACCCAATATTGATCATCCAATATCAATCAATCAACCAATATTAATCAATCATCCAAAACAGAATTGATTAAGTTTTAATCAATTGGATTAACCTGAATCCTTCTTCATTTATTTATTTCAAATAAATAAATTAATCATCTCTTAATGATCTTCTTAAATTAATCTTTCTTGATTAATCATCCTCAATTACATTTAAGTAATTATCCTTAACCATATTATGCAATTAACCTTTAATTACTATGATTAATTACAATAATTAATGATCCTTTATTTACTTCCATTTATTAATTAACTATAATTAATTACATTAAACCTCAATTAATTACAATTAATTAATCACACTTTAGTTAATTACTTTTATTAATCAACCTTGATTAATTAGCTAATTATCCTTATTAATTAATAATTCTTAAATTAATGAAATAATTAACTTGTAATTAATCATCTTATTAATCATAAACAGTAATTAGCAATTTGTAATTACTTATCTAAATTAATTAACTTCTTAATTAATTATATTAACCCTTTGATTAATTAATCTAATTAATTAATCTTTAATTACTTCATTAAGTAATTATTAATCAATTTAAATTAACAATTAATCTTTAATTAATTACTTTATTAATTAATTACATTTTAAATTAGTTACCCTTAGTAATAATCTTAAAATTAATCACATTAATTAATTAATTAATCACATTAATTAACTAACTAAATTAATTAAGTAATTAACCCTTAATTACTTACATAAGTAATTATCTTCTAATTACTTCCATTAATAAATCTTTATTACTCTCTTAATTAATTACTTTACAAATAATTAATTCCATTATTAAATCCTTAATTTTTTAATTAATTAATTACTCCATAATTAATTAATTTCAAAACAATTAACTTAATCAATTCCTTAATTGATAACATCAAGTGATTATCCCATAACCACTTCAACTAATTGCTCGCATAAGTAATTCCTACTAATTACTTCCATAAGTAATTACTTCCATTCTTAGTTACATTCAATATCTAACCATCAATTACTTCAGTAAGTAATTACACTTAATTAATCCATAATTAAGTGATTATTTAAAATTAAACAAACAATTAACTAATTATTTAAAATTAATTAAACAATTAATTAATTAATATCTTATATTTCAAAATCCTTAATTATTTAAGAGAAAGCATTTATCTTAATTAATTCTTTACTTAATTACAAATCATATTCAATCAAGTATTCTCAAGTTAATAACAAAGATAAATTAACCCTATTTATCTTCATAATTAAATTATTTGAATAAATCAAATTTTTAATAACTTAAAACAAATTATTTTATTTGGTTTACAATAACCTTATTTTGAAATAAGGTATTTAGAAATCAAATTCAAAATTCAAAACACTTAAATTATCTAATTGTAAACTTATTCATTTGCAATATAAATTTGAAACTTAGTTATTAAAAAATTACTTTAAACTTTGATTTATTATTTAAATTCAAAACATTCTCTTTAAAATTGAAATTCAAGATTTACTTAAGATATTATTTCAAATACAACTATCTTAAAACAATTTAAATTCAAAATAAAATAAATTCAATTAGTACTCTTAAAGTTTGATTTACCTTTCCATCAATGCACAAGTTTAACATTTATAAATTTGTTTCCTTCTATAAACTCGGTTTATAATTTAATGCATACCTTAATAATTCAAACACAAGTTTATTTGCAACATAGTACTATACATAACTACTAAAAACAGCAAACAAAAACCCCGAGGTAAACACAACAGCTTCACGCATGCTACCCGACACAACCCTGCTACTCTTCGACTTCGAATCGCCCCCTAATACAACGCGAGCATCAACCCGAGACGAAAAATCGTCTTCCCCCAACATGATTTCCAACGTACACGAATTTGCACGGTCCACGTGCCCAATAACTTCCGGCCACCCACGTTCATCGCGACTACCAACGATGGTCACACCTTCACACGCGAGCACGATAATGCACCCAGAACCAACGATTGTCATTCGAATCGAAATTCGAACCTTCGAACCCAAAAGTTTCGAACAACAGCAGCTACCACAATCCAAAAATCCACCCACGGCTGATCACCACGTCGCCGTTTCACCTTGCCGACCCCACCATCGAGACACCGTGAGCAAGCACACCAACTTCCCCAGATGCGCACGACTTCGGTTCCATATCCAAGCCGTAAATCCTTCTACAGTCAAACCGAAATTAAACAAATTAAAAACCCTAAATTGATCGAGTTCGAACAAATGGATCATAGGAAAAATTATTCAACATTTTTCCCTTCATCTACACTTCAAATGCTAGCCTCGTTCCAAATTTCAACTCGAATCATCAAGTAGTTCATCGGCAAATCACAAAAACCCCCCTCCCCCAAACGAATAAACCCCAAATTCTCAATGAATACTCAAATAAAAATCACAAATTACATATCAAAATTCATGATTTTCTACCAAGATTACATGCATGTAATTAAATTCAGAATTTAAGATAGTTAATTTTTTTTTACAAATATCTTAGTTTCACTGTAAATCTCTTATTTATACTTATCTGTTACTTTAAAAATTATGAAACTAATATTAAAATTTCTATCAAACTTTAACTTACACTTTTCATTTATATAAAAAATTAAATTAAGTTATATATTTGGAAGATTTTGGATTTAAAGACGATGAATCAAATTCTGCTTGAACAAAAGAATCTAAATTCACATTTACAGGCACTAAGTACTTATAATAATCATGCATTCACATAAACAAATATTCAATTATCAAAGCAAGAGTTCATTTGCATGCATCATTATTTAACCATAAATTAAACCAAACCTGTTTTTAAAATGATTACTCACCAATAATTAATGCAGAGCAGGTTTTCCAGGCCTTGAACACTTTAAATCTGGATAACGCTTTGACTATGCCGATGAAATTAAACCCATGCATGCTTACAGATTGATTGTTTTAAAAGATAGAACAGAACTTGATTTTTCATTTTGACATGCAGGTTGAACTTGCAGAAGATATGATGTTGCAGGTTTGTAAATTTGAAGTTGCAGTTTGAATTCCATTTTAAATTTGCAAAAGATTTGAAGTTGAACATCCATTTGAATTGCAGGTTGTTGAAGTTGTAGATTGACAAAAATGTTGTAATTGATCTTTAACTTGAATTGCAGGTTGAAGCTTTAATAAATGCATATTTCATTTTTGCTTTTATGTTTAGAATTCAAGTTTCAGGTTTTATCTTTGCATGTAGATTTATTTTCAGATTTGCCATTAATTTGAAACATGAAATGAAGAAAAAGAAAATAAAAGTGTTTTGTGAAAACTAATTCTCCTCTTAAAACATTTATTAAAAATCAAAATAAAAATAGTGCCACATGTTATTTATTTGAACAAGTGTCTCAAGCATATTTTTAAAAGTTTGCAAGTGTTTAAAGATCTTTGCAAAATTATTTTTAAAACCTTATAACAATAATAATTATATTTTATATCTATGTAATATGGATAATTGCATTTATGAAATGTTTTTATGTTAATAAATTTTGAATTTAGATAAATATACAAGTTTAAATCTTTAATTTACTAAATTACTAAATACTTATATATGAAAATATAAACTTACTTATTAATGAAAATATTCTAAAACTAGTTATAATATAAATATACATCTTATATATGTATTTAAAAATCTAAAACTTTTATATTTATACATTTATAATCATTTAAAATTTAAGCATTGTAAAAGAAAACAAAACTTTGTTTAAATCCTTTATAAACTATCATATTTAAAATAACTAACAATCTTGTATTTGAGAACAAATGAATTAATCTTTAAATTAACTTTTGAAAAATATAAATTAAAACAAAGCTCTAATTACAATTCGTACATATATAGATTATACATAGATTTAAATTAAATTTCAAAACAATATCAAATTATAACATATACATACATATATATTACTATTTGAAAATTCATCTTTAGTTAAAACAAAAGATATTCCATTCACAATATATATATATATATATATATATATATATAAACAGAATAAAATTTCATTAACTTTGAGAAATAATTCTTATCAATTTTAAATTGATAGAAAGATATTGATCAAAATTACCAGATTAAATATTTGTTATCCTTTAAAAGATTAAATTTACCAATTTAAATTAAAATTACAAAGAAAAATTATCAAACCAATTTAATTATTATTACAGATTATTAAATTGATATTGCCTAAAATTCCGGGTCGTTACAATTCTCTCCCCTTAAAAGAATTTCGTCCCCGAAATTTAAAAGCAAAGGTAATTTAATAATCCAGCAAAGATTTTAATTTCATTTAGCAAAGCATACTTATCAATCTGTTACTAACAACCATAGCAATCAAACATACAAACAAACCTAACTAATTATTCTGACACAAATCAAGATAAAACTTACTAACACTATCTCGAGTTTCCCAAGTATAAATCACCGGGAGACTCGCTTTACATAAGCTAAACTAACAAACTACACCACCAAAATCCAAAGCTCCTCTCATCTCTAGATCCATCAATCTGAACAGAACATCAGACTATACTCAAGTCCAGAACAACTTCCAAATCCAACTGAACTGCAGATTCCACAACCAACAATGAATCATTTACGTTCTCCCTCAGAGATACGTGAAATACAATGAATTCCAACTATCCAAACTGGCAATTCAATCTTTATCCTATCAGAACACAGCTAATAAATCCCAAATACCTCAGAACTAGCCATCCAATCACTGTTCTCTTAACCAGAGAAATCTTAATAACAATGAAGTCTCCAACTTCGAATTCCAAATTTTCAAACTCCTTATCTCTTATCAGCATAACTCAACAGACAGTCCTGGACTACCAATCTTCTTCCTGATCATCTCAACCTATGCTGATGCTTCCAAAAATAACTAGACCAAAGCAAACCAGTTCCTGGATCCTATCCAATAGAAAAGTCTTCCAAAATCCATCGAAATCCAGAACACAAACTCTACTACTCAAGCAAAAAGAAAATTGAACTTACTTCCTTCCTTGCACAGCTGCTACCTTGCTTCCGCTGCGCAACTCTAATTCTAAAATAGATGAGAATACTGCTGATGAACACGAATACAAAATTTCCAATATATCCGAAAACTTTGTTCATCAAATCCATAAAATCTTTTTGACCCATCTGACTCGATCACACAACCTTATAGCAGAATCCCAAACTCAAAAACTAGATCTGACCAATCCAAATTCCAAAAAATTTCTGAGCTGCTACACCAACTCTTCTACTAGGATAACTACCAAAATCACTTCTGGAACCCAAAACAATATGGAACTCAAATCCATATGCAGACAAACTTTTGATTACCTCAGTAGCTCCTACTTCCACATGAGAACCCTCAACCTCAAACAAAAGATTGCTCAAGAAAAATTCCCAAACAAATCGCAAGTCACTTTTGCGATCCAAACTAGTTCAGATTCCACAGAAACTGTCCTCTCTTTACACATTAGAACAGCCTTAAGCTTTTCCAAACATGGTCAATCCTTCAAGAAAACATTCACCATCTTCCCGGACTGCTGAAAGAAGAATCACAAAAATTCCCGACCATCGAAGAAACGGCCACACTACTGCTTCCAAATTCTACCTTGATGATACTTCAAAGCTAAAAGACCTTCTCGTCAGCACACCGAACACTTCGAGCTGAAACTGCTACCACAGCTGACCAAAAACTTCTAATCCAAAGGCTTCTCAAAAACCAAAACCATCAACAAACCACAGAAAAGACCTTCGAGATGGAAGACAGCCTCTCAAGAAATTCGGGCTCCAAACAAAACATCAACATCTCGCTCTCCTTAAAATACGACAAATGAGACCATGCATAAGTGAAACAACTTATAGACCTTAGTCTCATATTCCAGAACAACCAACCTCCTTGCTAAAGATCCAGACAACTTCTACACAGACGAATCTTCCCTGCGGCAGGTAAAGACTGCTCCTCAACCACTTCTAAAACTTCTTGAAGAGAAAACATCTTCGAAAATATCCATTTATACTGCTTCTCATCATGCATTCGTCAAGATATCATCACTTACTACTGCACTTCCGACAAATCCAAACTTACACTTTAAAGATGAACTCTGAATCTTTAAAAATATTTCCTTCGGATATCAGAGAAATTCTTACTCCAAACTACAAATCTTACTCAAGATGGTACTAGGTCTACAGTCTCGACAATACTTCAACCTCAAACACATGGACCTCTTCCATCAGTGGTAGTTGTGTTACACACACACCACTACTCCATCTACCTTTAAAACTTATGTTGGAAAATCCGAACAGATAACCCAACAGATAGGTAGAAATAGCTATATATATAGTTATATATAAAAATTACAAGTACGCTCTCTCAAGAAAGACACCACTTCAGAGCCTAGGTATTCACTCAACCTAATGCTCTGATACCAACTGAGACGACCCGACTTCCTATCTCTAGGAAATCACATCGCTAATGAAGAAAGAAAGGGATAGAAGAAGAAAAGAAAGAGAAGAAGAAACAGAACAACATCAGATAACTCACAGCGGAACGAATGAAATATAATATATCACATAAATATTACATAGTGTCATATTACATCAGAGTACAGAACTTATACAATAGATATTAGACAGTTATGAACATCTGTCTAACTATACAACTCAAGTACACAAGATACAGATACCAAACAAACACAGCGGAACTATAATATATCTACACGTGGAAGCCTCCTGCTCCATAACTCCCCCAGAATTCGTCAAGCAAACCTGAATCCACTTGACTACTCGTACATAATATGAGTACCCAAGAGTTTAATAAAAAAGAAAATAAACACTCGGGTCAGACAGGGGTCTGGTGTGAGTAAACGGTTTAAAATTACTTAACTTTAGAAAATCCTTTGAAAAGAAAAGGTATCACGTAAGACTTCCCACACACAAACATGGAAAAGCTTTTACCTTACGCTAACCAAAACATTTGATAGGAAATCCAGTGATATTATAATAGTGTCAAGGGTTTTCAAATAAATATGAAATAGCCGAAATTGTTACATTATTAAATTCCAGCTACTAGCCACAAAAGTGGGTAATACAAATAAAACCGTAGGGTCTCGTAGGAAGAATGGGTTTCCATCAATGGCAGGGCTACTGGGGTATCGTCCGTCACAGTACGTGGCCTAGATCAACGTACCGAGGAGCCACCCTAACTCCCCTGCAACACAAGGCGGGGACCGTCCCTTACTAGACAGTCCCGAACGAGACAACCTCAGCAGTTGTCCGGAATCAGCCGCCCTACATAGCCAAAATAAAAAGGGACTTCTAAACAGAGGGAAATCTTGTCCTGAAATGGGCGCTACCCACCTAGCCTTGCTGCACCTCCCATGTTTTAGCCATTCCCGGTTGATGAGACTTGAGGCTACGATTACCTTTAGAGAACACATCTCTTAGAATGCTCATCGTCCACCTAACGATGTTCTGAAAGCATTCAATCCATACAAGTTCGTTCCAGGTTCGAACGAAACCGAAGGCACTATCTCGTTGCACTCATTTTGGAATCACCCTCAGAGTCAACGACCATAGCCCTTGCACTCTAAATCACCATCTCGAACCTATAAGTACTATCTCCGTCAATCTCATTACGGAATCACCAACAGAGATTATACTGACGTATAGTTCTTACACCTCGAGTCTTTACTAAGCTCCACTTGGATTCACGACCTAACGTTTAATTGGAATCGATGTGGTTTTCGGATATCCAAATGTGGAAACTCGATCCCGGTCCCACCGAAACCAAACGCCATTTTTAATGTTCAAGTTGTTTTAAGGGTTTAAAACAATTAACTTATATCCAGGATGATATAAACAGATAATGAATCACATTATCACAATAGATAATACATATCAAACATTCATCTCACAAAGCAACATATTACATATCAGAGATATTCAAATCATCCAACATCAAACAATATCAATCACCCAGTATCAATCAACCAATATTGATCATCCAATATCAATCAATATCAATCACCCAGTATCAATCATGCAATATTGATCATCCAATATCAATCAATCAACCAATATTAATCAATCATCCAAAACAGAATTGATTAACTTTTAATCAATTGGATTAACCTTAATCCTTCTTCATTTATTTATTTCAAATAAATACATTAATCATCTCTTAATGATCTTCTTAAATTAATCTTTCTTTATTAATCATCCTTGATTACATTTAAGTAATTATCCTTAACCATATTCAGTAATTAACCTTTAATTACTATCATTAATTACAATAATTAATGATCCTTTATTTACTTCCATTAATTAATTAACTATAATTAACTACATTAAACCTCAATTAATTACAATTAATTAAACACACTTTAGTTAATTACTTTTATTAATCACCATGATTAATTAGCTAATTATCCTTATTAATTCTTAAATTAATTAAATAATTAACTTGTAATTAATCATCTCATTAATCATAAACAGTAATTAACAATTTGTAATTACTTATTCAAATTAATTAACTTCTTATTTAATTATATTAACCCTTTTATTAATTAATCTAATTAATTAATCTTTAATTACTTTATTAAGTAATTATTAATCAATTTAAATTAACAATTACTCTTTAATTAACTACTTTATTAATTAACTACATTTTAAATTAATTACCCTTGTTAATTAATCTTAAAATTAATCATATTCATTATTTAATTAATCACATTAATTAATTAACAAAATTAATTAAGTAATAAACCCCTAATACTTACATAAGTAATTATCTTCTAATTACTTCCATTAATAAATCTTGATTACTCTCTTAATTAATTACTTAACAAATAATTAATTCCATCATTAAATCCTTAATTCTTTAATTAATTAATTACTCCATAATTAATTAATTTCAAAACAATTAACTTAATCAATTCCTTAATTGATAACATCAAGTGATTATCCCTTAACCACTTCAACTAATTACTCCCATAAGTAATTCCCACTAATTACTTCCATAAGTAATTACTTCCATTCTTAATTACATTTAATATCTAGCCATTTATTGCTTCAGTAAGTAATTACACTAAATTAGTCCATAATTAAGTGATTATTTAAAATTAAACAAACAATTAACTAATTATTTAAAATTAATTAAACAATTAATTAATATCTTATATTTAAAAATCCTTAATTACTTAAGAAAAACATTTATCTTAATTAATTCTTTACTTAATTACAAATCATATTCAATCAAGTATTCTCAAGTTAATAACAAAGGTAAATTAACCCTATTTATCTTCATAATTAAATTATTTGAATAAATCAAATTTTTAATAACTTAGAACAAATTATTTTATTTGATTTACAATAACCTTATTTGGAAATAAGGTATTTAGAAATCAAATTTAAAATTTAAAACACTTAAATTATCTAATTGTAAACTTATTCATTTGCAATATAAATTTGAAACTTAGTTATTAAAATATTACTTTAATTTTTTATTTAATTTTTAAATTCAAAACATTCTCTTTAAAATTGAAATTCAAGATTTACTTAAGATATTATTTCAAATACAACTATCTTAAAACAATTTAAATTCAAAATAAAATAAATTCAATTAGTACTCTTAAAGTTTGATTTACATTTTCATCAATTGGTTTATAATTTAACGCATACCTTAATAATTCAAACACAAGTTTATTTGCAACATAGTATGATACATAACTACTAAAAACAGCAAATAAAAACCCCGAGGTAAACATAGCAGCTTCACGCGTGCTACCCGAGACAACCCTGCTACTCTTCGACTTCGAGTCGGCCTTTAATACAATGCGAGCATCAACCCGAGACAAAAACTCGTCTTCCCCCAACATGATTTCCAACGTACATGAATTTGCACGGTGCACGTGCCCAGTAACTTCCGGCCACCCACGTTCACCGCGACCACCAACGACAGTCACTCCTTCACACACGAGCACGACAATGCACCCAGAACCAAAGATTGTCATTCGAATCGAAATTTGAACCTTCGAACCTAAAAGTTTTGAACAACAGCAGCTACCACAATCCAAAAATCCACCCACGGCCGATCACCACATCGTCGTTTCACCTTGCCAACCCCACCATCGAGACACCACGACCAAGCACACAAACTTCACCAGATGCACACGATTTCGGTTCCATATCCAAGCCGTAAATCCTTCTACAGTCAAACCGAAATTAAACAAGGTAAAAACCCTAAATTGATCGAATTCGAACGAATCGATCATAGGAAAAATTATTCAACTTTTTTACCTTCATCTACACTTCAAATGCTAGCCTCGTTCCAAATTTCAACTCGAATCATCAAGTAGTTCATCGGCAAATCACAAAAACCCCCCAAATGAACAAACCCCAAATTCTCAACGAATACTCAACTAAAAATCACAAATTATACATCAAAATTCATGATTTTCTACCAAGATTACATGCATGTAATTAAATTCAAAATTTAAGATAGTTAATTCTTTTACAAATATCTTAGTTTCACTGTAAATCTCTTATTTATACTTATCTGTTACTTTAAAAATTATGAAACTAATTTTAAAATTTCTATCAAACTTTAACTTACACTTTTCATTTATATAACAAATTCAATTAAGTTATAGATTTGGAAGATTTTGGATTTAAAGATGATGAATCAAATTCTGTTTGAACAATAGAATCTAAAGTCACATTTACAGGCACTAAGTACTTATAATAATCATGCATTCACATAAACAAATATTCAATTATCAAAGCAAGAGTTCATTTGCATGCATCATTATTTAACCATAAATTAAACCAAACCTGTTTTTAAAATGATTACTCACCAATAATTTATGCAGAGCAGGTTTTCCAGGCCTTGAACACTTTAAATCTGGGTAATGCTTTGACTATGCTGATGAAATTAAACCTATGCATGCTTACAGAATGATTGTTTTAAAAGATTGAACAGATCTTGATTTTCCCTTTTGACATGCAGGTTGTACTTGCAGAAGATATGATGTTGCAGGTTTGTAAATTTGAAGTTGCAGTTTGAATTCCATTTTAAAATTTCAAAAGATTTGAAGTTGAACATCCATTTGAATTGCAGATTGACAAAAATGTTGTAATTGATCTTCAACTTGAATTGCAGGTTGAAGCTTTAATAAATGCAGATTTCATTTTTTCTTTTATGTTTAGAATTCAAGTTTCAGGTTTTATCTTTGCATGCAGATTTATTTTCAGATTTGCCATTAATTTGAAACATGAAATGAAGACAAAGAAAATAAAAGTGTTTTGTGAAATCTAATTCTCCTCTTAAAACATTTATTAAAAATCAAAATCAAAATAGTGCCACATGTTATTTATTTGAACAAGTGTCTCAAGCATGTTTTTAAAAGTTTACAAGTGTCTAAAGATCTTTGCAAAATTGTTTTTAAAACCTTATAACAATAATAATTATATTTTATATCTATGTAATATGGATAATTGCATTTATGAAATGTTTTTATGTTAATAAATTTTGAATTTAGATAAATATACAAGTGTAGATATTTTAATTTACTAAATTACTAAATACTTATATATGAAAATATAAACTTACTTATTAATGAAAATATTCTAAAACTAGTTATAATATAAATATACATCTTATATATGTATTTAAAAATCTAAAACTTTTATATCTATACATTTATAATCATTCACAATTTAAGCATTATAAAAGAAAACAAAACTTTGTTTAAATCCTTTATAGACTATCATATTTAAAATAAATAACAATCTTATATTTGAAAACAAATGAATTAATCTTTAAATTAACTTTTGAAAAATATAAATTAAAACAAAGCTCTAATTACAATTCATACATATATAGATTATACATAGATTTAAATTAAATTTAAAAACAATATCAAATTATAACATATATATATATATATATATTACAATTCGAAAATTCATCTTTATTTAAAACAAAAGATATTCCATTCACAATATATATATATATATATATATATATATATATAAACAGAATAAAATTTCATTAACTTTGAGAAATAATTCTTATCAATTTTAAATTGATAGAAAGATATTGATCAAAATCACCAGATTAAATATTTGTTATCCTTTAAAAGATTAAATTTACCAATTTAAATTAAAATTACAAAGAAAAATTATCAAACCAATTTAATTATTATTACAGATTATTAAATTGATATTGCCTAAAATTCCGGGTCGTTACAATAATAATTATCAAAATAATTAGTTCAAAGATAAATAGAAAATGCAACTGTAACGATCTCGTTTTTAAATCAAATTTAAATTAGTAATTGATATGAATTTTGGAATTTATTTTGGTGTTAATTTGACTTTAATTTGAATTTTCAAACCAAAAAATATATGAGTTGATTTATATATATATATATATAGCTTTGAATAGATTTGAATTAGAGTTAGAATTTGGATTTGGATTTGAATTTAAATATAAATATTTTGGTAAAATAAGTTAGATTTAGAAAATGATACATGTGATCTTTTATTGATATATAATTTAGTTTCAAATTTATTTTCTTTAAAACTTATATATATATATATATATGAATAGATTGTGATTTGAATTTGTAATTCAAAAATATTAAATATCTTAAAAATATTAGGATTCAAAAATATTAATATATATGTATGATTTTTCATTAATATATAAAATTGTTTTCAATCATTTTCTTTTAAAAATTGTATGAATATAGCAAAGGAAATGCGATTATATAAAAAGAAAATGCAATTTAGAATAATGTCCATAAATGTATTCTCATGGAAAAAATACAAGTGTAACATTATAACGAAAAATTAAACAAGTGTTAAAATTTTGATACATGTAAAGACAAGTGTGACGACCGCCCATGACTCCTGCACTAAACAAGGAAATAGTACGCCGTAAAGTGTGCCAGGCCGCCATGGACAATCATCAAGGTAAGGCAAACACAGAATAATCTATCGTATTACTCACAGCGCATGGATAAAATACAATAGAAAAATATACATAGTGAAGCTCCATAGAACAGAATCTTTTCATATAAACTCATAGTAATTTTATACAAACTTATAAATAGTCAATACATCAAGCCTTACTACATAACACTCAGAGTATCAAACAAACAGCGGAACATCCAGTACATATAGTAAGAAAACAATATCCAAAAGCCTCCAGCTCGTCTTCGTCATCAACAGCGTTGGTCACTAAGAACAGCACCTGTCACCTGCTACCTAGTCTGCCCATCCCAACATGGATGAACAGCCCAAGGTGATAAGAGTTAAACATAAAACCTTGAGTCAGACAAAAGTCTTAGTGAGTAGTAAATCAACTATCAAACATACCAAAAGAGCATAAAAGGGTAAAAAGGAATAGGAACTCAACCATCCCACTCCACCTCTTTCTACAGTGATAGCCCCCAGACACACTAAGCAGAAACAAACATAGAAAAACAGATAATTAAATCAATTATCACTCGGGTCAAGGTCAATTTTTTCCAAGTACAAACCCCCATGGCCTAAACCAAGATCAGATAAGCACCCATAAAACATCGCTCTTGAGACCGAGTGACGATTCAACCAAAGCATCCAAACATCCATGACCCTGGCTATCACTGTTATCATTGCTTCGATTTCACCGTTAATTGAATAACCGGCTCATTCTTTCATCCGTCCGTCAAGGGCTAATGGTAACCCCGGTTCTAGACATAACTCTGCACGTCATCGTGACCCGTGCCTAGGACTATCGAATCTTCCACGAGTACTCGACCACCTACCTGTAGTCTTTTGGGTGTCCCGACCACCTACCTGTAGTCGTTTGGGCGCCCCATTTACTCTTGCTTTGAGTTTGCTAGAACCTTCAATAACGATGAAATCCAAGCCTTCTAGTCATCCTCCTCGATGGCTATTCTCAAACTTTGCCCAAGCTACTTCTTGAGCCCACCATTATCCACAAACTCGAACCATATCACCGAGTTATCAACATGCTTGGGATGATCCCGTCTGGATTAAACCAAGGCTATCTCACATCATGCTTTGCTTCTTCACATCATGGCAAAGTTCCATCTCAACATCACCATCAAATCTGTCCATATGAGCTCTTATCATCTGCTTCATATGCCACAAGCAGCTTTCCTTATTCAAGGGCCTTTCTACTTAGCTTTTGAATCATCTTCAACCAACTTCTCCTTCTAAAATCCATAAATCAACTAACTTCTATCAATCAATCATTAATCCAAACAATCAACCATTCAAATAAGATCTAAGTAAACAATTATAACAATAATGGCAATTTTGTAAATAAAGAGTCCAAATCTAACAAACATAAATTCTAAGTAATATCTTGTTGAATGAACTAGCATAGGTTAACATATAATAAAATGGATATCAAAACATTATTAACGATAGATCTACGTGCAGACTTAAGGAAAATGCATGAAATTACTATCTTTAACACACAAACAAGCCACCGATCCAATATACTCCTTTGGGTCCGTGTGAGAGATAACTACCACTCACCGAATCACCTAAACACCTCAAAAACAACCAACTTCAGATCTGGACAGCAAAGAACTAAGCTTGATCCGATAAGATTCCGCTTCAAATGATGAAATCTCTCTTTGTTGGATGAAGATCTTCAAATTTGGCTCTTGGATCTTCGATCTTGATCTTCGATCTTGAATGGATGTAAGCACTAGATTAGAGTGGAGAAAAGAAGTGAAGAAGTGTTGTAGTCGAGCTCTCAAAATGGCAGCACTTCGTCGCTTTAAAATTTGGTGCCAAAAAGTGAACCAAAGACGTGTATTTATATGCTGAAACCTTAGGTCGTCCGCCCCCCCTTAGGTCGTCCACGACCTAACTATCCCGATCTACGACCTACCAATCACGCGGCTTAGCGACATAAGCCTCCACGCGACCTAACACTCAACACAACTGCGCGACCTAACGACTTAGCCTATGCGCCTTTAGCGACCTAACTATGGTCGCGACCTAACTAAACAAAGCAAACCAAACATAGGTCGCTCATGACTTAAGCCTTACACTAATGCACTAACATAACTACCCAGAGACCTAGGCCATTACGCGACCTAACATAAGTCGCTCCCTACTAGGTCCTTAACTCGCTCTATCTTGTTAATACTTAAGTCGCTTAAGCATCCTACCGACCTAAGCCACTAACCTTTATGTCGCTCATCCCTATAGGTCGCTCAGTCCTAGAGGTCGCTCACTCCACTAAGTTGCTTGCTACTAGGTTGCTTAACCCCTTAAGCCGCTAACCACTAAGTCGCTAACTCCTATAGGTCGCTCAAATCCTTAAGTCGCTCCACTGTCTTAGGTCGCCGAATACCTTAAGTCGCTCCACTACCTTAGGTCGCTCATTCCTATAGGTCGGTCCACTCTTTTAACTCGCTCCACCGACCCAAACCACTACACGACTTAAGATTTGGTCGACCTAAACTTAGAACGACTTACTAACGGCCTAATAACAACAGTATTTTGATTCGTAAAAATACGGGTTGTTACATTCTCTCCCCCTTTGAAATTTCGCCCCCGAAATTCCAAACAAACAAGAGCAACCAAAAATAATCTGCATGCCTACCATCCATAGCAATCAACAAACCATGCATCCAATTACTAACCTAGCATGCAGAATTCTAAGACTAGAACAAGTTATAAATTCATGAAATGCCACGACACCTTAGGGCCATACCTTGAAGAATTCAGGATGAGCTGCCTTCATCCTCTCTTCCTCCTCCCACGTACAGTCGTAAACATCATCACTCCATTGTACCTTGAGCAACCTGACTACCTTCCTCCTAAGCTGTTTCGTGTCAGTTTCCACAACACGGAGCGGCTTACGAGGTCCTCTAATAACTGGATCAATCTTAAAGTCTTTATAGCTATCAGCAGAAACCACTGTACTTGGGTCGTGCACATACCTCCGTAGAAACGATATATGAAAAACATTGTGCACACTCGACATCTTTTTCGGTAACACCAATTTATTGGCGATCTTTCTAATTCGCTTGGTAATCGGGAATGGTCCAACAAACCTCGGAGTCAATTTCCCTTTCTTCCCGAATCGAATAACATTCTTCAGTGGAGAAACTTTCACGAAAACCATATCGCCTACGTCAAATTCCAAATCCTTACGACGCTTATCGGCATAACTTTTCTGACGATCTTGGGCTGCCTTCATTCGTCGCCGAATGATCTCTATGCAATCTGAAGTCTGTCGAATCATTTCGGGCCCAAGTATCAGCTTTTCTCCGGTTTCCAACCAACATGTCGGGGAGTTACACGGCCTTCCATACAATGCTTCATACGGTGCCATACCAATACTTGACTGGTAACTGTTATTATATGCAAATTCCACCAAATGAAGATGATCTTCCCATGATCCTCCGAAATCTAAAACACAAGCTCTAAGGAGATCTTCCAAAACTCGGTTGACTCTCTCGGTCTGACCATCTGTTTGGGGGTGATAAGTTGTACTCAAACACAACTCGGTCCCCAAAACTTCTTGGAAGCTCTTCCAAAATCCACTAGTGAACAATGGGTCTCGATCGCTCACTATACTCTTCAGAATACCATGGAATCGAACTATCCACTTAACATACAACTCAGCTAACTTCGATGCAGTCCTGGTTGATCGAACAGGAATGAATCTTGCACTCTTAGTCAAACGATCTACGATGACCCAAATCCCTTCATTTCCTGCCCTGGTTCTAGGTAACCCATCGATAAAATCCATCGATATTTGCTCCCACTTCCATGTAGGAACTTCTAACGGGTGAAGCAATCCACTTGGCTTCTTCTGTTCGGCTTTTACCAACTGGCAGTTCATACATTTGGAAATAAAATTTCCAACATCTTTCTTCATACCTTCCCAGTAATAGGTTCTCTTCATATCCCGATACATCTTATTCCCTCCTGGATGAATTGTTAACTTCGAGTGATGACTTTCCTTAAGAACTTCATCTCTCAATTCATCTATATCGGGAACAACTAATCGTCCTTACTTCCGAAGCCAACCCTCTCGATCGACTTCGAATCCTTTATCTTTTTCTGGGTCCAATCCAGGTTCCAAATCACGGATAATCTTGACAAGCTTATCGTCTCGCTTTTGGCTCTCGCCTATTCTTTCCACTAGAGTAGGTCTTATTGATAAGTTTGCCAACATCTCAGGTTCCAATCCACATCTAGACCTGAAGTCAAATCCAGCCAAATACTCAAGGCTCTTCCATTCTGAAAACATGGCTCCCAATCCTGCATGTTTTCGACTTAACGCATCTGCCACTGCGTTACCTATTCTCGGAGTATAGGCTATACCAAAATCATATGATGCTAAAAACTCTAACCATCGTTGCTGTCGAAGATTCAAATCCTTTTGGGAGAATAGATACTTCAACGACTTATGATCTGTAAACAACTCGAATCGAACTCCCAGTAGGTAATGCCTCCACATCTTCAAAACAAATACAATCGCCGCTAACTCCAAATCATGAGTCGGATAATTCCTTTCATGCGGCTTCAGTTGTCGACTTGCATATGCAACAACTTTATCCTTTTGCATCAGCACTGCTCCAAGTCCAGTACCACATGCATCGGTGTAAACCACCATCTCATCATTTCCACTAGGAATAGCCAAAACAGGAGCACTTGTCAATCGCTCCTTCAGGATTCCGAAAGCTTGCTCACATTTAGCATCCCATCTGAATACTTGGTTCTTTTTCGTCAATCCTGTTAACGGTGCAGCTATCTTGGAAAAGTCTTTGATAAACCGACGATAGTATCCTGCTAATCCAAGAAAACTTCTCACATCAGATGCATTCTTAGGTCTAACCCAATCCTGGATTGCTGCCACCTTGGCGGGATCAACCGCTATTCCATTTCCAGAGATAATATGGCCTAAGAACCTCACTTCACTCTTCCAGAAGTGACACTTCGAAAACTTAGCCCTCAGCTGTTGTTTTCGCAAGATTTCCAAAACAATCCGCAAGTGCGTCTTGTGCTCTTCCTCAGTTCTGGAATAAATCAAAATATCATCCACGAACACAAGTACGAACTTGTTCAACTGATCTCTGAACACTCTATTCATAAGATCCACAAAATATGCTGGTGCATTGGTTAATCCAAACGGCATTACCAGCCACTCATAGAAACCAGATGGTGTCCTAAAAGCAGTCTTTGTAACACTATCCTTTGCTGCTCTCAACTGGTGAAATCCCATTGCCAAAGCCATCTGAGAAAACACCTTAGCTTCGTGAAGCTGATCAAACAAGTCATCTATTCTCGGCAATGGATACTTGTTCTTCTTAGTCACTTTATTCAACTCACGATAATCCACACACAACCTCAACGATACATCCGCTTTGGTTGAAAACACGACTGGTGCACCCCATTCGGACACACTACGCCGAATGAATCCTTTCTGTAAAAGGTCATCAACTTGCACCTTCAACTCTTGCTGTTCCCTAGGCGCCATCCGCCTAAGAGGCATCACAACGGGTCTGGCTCCCTCAACTAGATCGATACGAAAATCGATCTCTCTATGCGGCGGTAACCCTTTCACCTCGTCAAAGACATCCTCAAATCCATTCACAATAGGCACCGATGACAGTCCATCCCGTGGAACAACCAGCGAATACCGGAAGCTCATGAAGACGCCTTCTTCATGCTTACATCGTATCACAACCTTTCACCCCTCCACATTCTCGACTGTCACCTCCAGCCTCTTACAATCAACCCTTGCCGCATACTTCCTAAGCCAGTCCATTCCCAAAATAATTCCGAACCCCGCAAAGTTCAAAACAAAACAATCACAAACAAAAGAGCAATCATGACTCGACACAACTAGACCACGGCATAACATGCACAAACAAGACGAACCCCCAACTGGATTAGTCACAACCAATGGTCTATCAACAATATCCGGTTCCAAACCCAACCGGCCTACAAGTTCACTACAAACAAACGAATGCGACGCCCCAGTATCAAACAACACTCTAACTGGAACACCACAAATGGAAAGAGTACCTTGAACCACTACACTCTTTCCTTTCTCTTCAGCAGTAGGAGCCTTCAAAGATGATGGCACAGCCCCCAAAGCATAAGCTTGCACAATCTGCCTGTCCTTTCGCGGTTCTGGACAATTCTTCTTGATATGCCCCGGCTTATCACAGTTGTAGCACTTCCCTGGGACCTTAGAATTCTTGCAATCTTTGAAAAGATGACCCCTCTGCTGACAATTATAGCAGGTCACTCCACCCTTCGGCTTCATTTGGCCGTCCTTACCTTTCTGTTGCTGCTGCTTCCTCTTCTTGTTTCCACTTTGCTCATTAGTCACGGCAACAACAGATCCTTCCTTAGGAAACAAATTCTCATGCCTGAGAGCCTTCTCCACAAGCTTCTCAAATGGATCGTCCAGATGATCCATCAACTGCCTCCCAAGATAACTATCCAAGCCTGTCACAAACTTCTCATTCTTCTGATAAGGAGAGTCAATATATGACCGAGCATACTTGGACAAAGCTTCAAACTCCGAAACATACTCAAGAACTGGCCTTCCACCTTGCTTGAGCTCCACAAACTTCTTGAACAAAACAGACTTCTGAGCTGTAGAAATGAACTTAGCTTCAAATCTAGCTTGGAATTGCCCCCAAGTGATCTCTTCCTCTGGAGTATCAATGGTGACAGAGTTCCACCAATCAGAAGCTCTTCCTTGAAGCTGTCTTGATGCAAGCTTCCTCTTAGTTGCATCCTCAATTCCCAAATCACCGAAAATCCTTCTACAAGCATCAATCCATCTCTGAACTTCAATAGTTGATTCAGTTCCCAAGAAAACCTTTCCTCCAAGAGCAGTATAGTCCTTACACAACTTAGCAAAATCCACTGGTCTTGGGGATTGAACTTGAACTCCAACATCTACCGATGGCCCTGGAGCTGGCATCCTTCTCATGATCGAAGTCATCATAGCCTTGAAGATAGAAGCATAATCAGCAGCTCCCTCAACTGCACGGCCTCCTCTAGCAGCTGGTCTCCCTCTTCGACTCATTCCTAATATCTAAAAGAAATGATTAATATACCCTGGGGAAACAACTGCATAATAAGTTCAGATCCTTCTAAGCTACTATATTATATATAGTAATCATCCATCAAAATTACAATTACGTCTCTCATACGTAGTTACGTCAGCGAGCATTGGCTAAAGTCGATTAACAAAGGCTCTGATACCAAATGTGACGACCGCCCATGATTCCTGCACTAAACAAGGAAATAGTGCGCTGTAAAGTGTGCCAGGCCGCCATGGACGATCATCAAGGTAAGGCAAACACAGAATAATCTATCATATTACTAACAGCGCATGGATAAAATACAATAGAAAAATATACATAGTGAAGCTCCATAGAACAGAATCTTTTCATATAAACTCATAGTAATTTTATACAAACGTATGAATAGTCAATACATCAAGTCTCACTACATAACACTCAGAGTATCAAACAAACAGCGGAACATCCAGTACATATAGTAAGAAAACAATATGCAAAAGCCTCCAGCTCGTCTTCGTCATCAACAGCGTTGGTCACTAAGAACAGCACCTGTCACCTGCTACCTAGTCTGCCCATCCCAACATGGATGAACAGCCCAAGGTGATAAGAGTTAAACATAAAACCTTGAGTCAGACAAAAGTCTTAGTGAGTAGTAAATCAACTATCAAACATACCAAAAGAGCATAAAAGGGTAAAAAGGAATAGGAACTCAACCATCCCACTCCACCTCTTTCTACAGTGATAGCCCCCAGACACACTAAGCAGAAACAAACATAGCAAAACATATAATTAAAGCAATTATCACTCGGGTTAAGGTCAATGTTTTCCAAGTACAAACCCCAGGGCCTAAACCAAGATCAGATAAGCACCCACAAAACATCGCTCTTGAGACCGAATGACGATTCAACCAAAGCATCCAAACATCCATGACCCTGTCTATCACTGTTATCATTGCTTCGATTTCACCGTTAATTGAATAACCGGCTCATTCTTTCATCCGTCCGTCAAGGGCTAATGGTAACCCCGGTTCTAGACATAACTCCGCACGTCATCGTGACCCGTGCCTAGGACTATCGAATCTGTCCAGAGTACTCGACCACCTACCTGTAGTCTTTTGGGTGTCCCGACCACCTAGCTGTAGTCGTTTGGGGGCCCCATGTACTCTTGCTTTGAGTTTGCTAGAACTTTCAATAACGATGAAATCCAATCCTACTAGTCATCCTCCTCGATGGCTATTCTCAAATTTGCCCAAGCTACTTCTTGAGCCCATCATTATCCACATACTCGAACCATATCACCGAGTTATCAACATGCTTGGGATGATCCCGTCTGGATTAAACCAAGGCTATCTCACATCATGCTTTGCTTCTTCACATCATGGCAAAGTTCCATCTCAACATCACCATCAAATCTGTCCATATGAGCTCTTATCATCTGCTTCATATGCCACAAGCAGCTTTCCTTATTCAAGGGCCTTTCTACTTAGCTTTTGAATCATCTTCGACCAACTTGTCCATCTCAAATCCATAAATCAACTAACTTCTATCAATCAATCATTAATCCAAACAATCAATCATTCAAATAAGATCTAAGTAAACAATTATAACAATAATGGCAATTTCGTAAATAAAGAGTCCAAATCTAACAAACATGAATTCTAAGTAATATCTTGTTGAATGAACTAGCATAGGTTAACATATAATAAAATGGATATCAAAACATTACTAACGATAGATCTACATGCAGACTTAAGGAAAATGCATGAAATTACTATCTTTAACACACAAACAAGCCACCAATCCAATATACTCCTTTGGGTCCGTGTGAGAGATAATTACCACTCACCGAATCACCTAAACACCTCAAAAACAACCAACTTCAGATCTGGACAGCAAAGAACTAAGCTTGATCCGACAAGATTCCACTTCAAATGATGAAATCTCTCTTTGTTGGATGAAGATCTTCAACTTTGGCTCTTGGATCTTCGATCTTGATCTTCGATCTTGAATGGATGTAAGCACTAGATTAGAGTGGAGAAAAGAAGTGAAGAAGTGTTGTAGTCGAGCTCTCAAAATGGCAGCACTTCGTCGCTTCAAAATCCGGTGCCAAAAAGTGACCAAAGACGTGTATTTATAGGCTGAAACCTTAGGTCGTCCGCCCCCCCTTAGGTCGTCCACGACCTAACTATCCCGACCTACGACCTACCAATCACGCGGCTTAGCGACATAAGCCTCCACGCGACCTAACACTCAACACAACTGCGCGACCTAACGACTTAGCCTATGCGCCTTTAGCGACCTAACTATGGTCGCGACCTAACTAAACAAAGCAAACCAAACATAGGTCGCTCACGACTTAAGCCTTACACTAATGCACTAACATAACTACCCAGCGACCTAGACCATTACGGGACCTAACATAAGTCGCTCCCTACTAGGTCCTTAATTCGCTCTATCTTGTTAATACTTAAGTCGCTTAACCATCCTACCGACCTAAGCCACTAACCTTTATGTCGCTCATCCCTATAGTTCGCTCAGTCCTAGAGGTCGCTCACTCCACTAAGTTGCTTGCTACTAGGTCGCTTAACCCCTTAAGCCGCTAACCACTAAGTCGCTAACTCCTATAGGTCGCTCAAATCCTTAAGTCTCTCCACTACCTTAGGTCGCCGAATACCTTAAGTCGCTCCACTACCTTAGGTCGCTCATTCCTATAGGTCGGTCCACTCTTTTAACTCGCTCCACCGACGCAAACCACTACACGACTTAAGCTTTGGTCGACCTAAACTTAGAACGACTTACTAATGGCCTAATAACAACAGTATTTTGATTCGTAAAAATATAAGTCGTTACAACAAGTGTCAATCTTTTTTCTTTTTCTTTTATTTCTAAAAATTAAGAAAAATAGGCTATAAAGATTTTAACTCCTACACTTTCATTTTTTCTTTTATCTTCACTTTCAAAAAAATAAATAAGAAAAAGCAAGAAATCAAAACCTAAGAAATTCTAAAACCATAAAAAACAAGAGATTCAAAACAAATTCCAGTAAACAAAAAAATCTGAAACCTGAATCAAATTCAAATTACCGAATCAAGGTAAAACATCAAGCAGCTCAACACAACAAAGTAATCAAGTAGTTAAGCAAATTCAAGTTTTAACTCAGCAATCAAGCCATTCAATTCAACAAAAAAAATCAAAGCTTTCAAGATTAAAGAGCTCGAATTTTCAAAATTCAAACAGCTTTCAGGATTTAAAAAGCTCTCTGTTTTCAAAAATTCGAGGTCAGTAAACTTTTAAAATCTAGATTCTACTTATTGTTTGAATCATGTTTTTGAAGTAAAAATTGTAAAGTTCTTACATGCATTTAAAGATGTGTATATGTGTGCGCTAAGATGATTGTGCATGTCAGTTATAGGCATAAACCCTCTGTTCCAGGTTATAGGAATTCAAATAACTATTCAAAATTTGATTACTATTTCCCTGATTCTTGTTAAACTTTAGAATTTAAACAAAAATTATTTGTTTAAACATGATCTGAGTTTCAAAAATAAATTTAAGCACAATAAATCAAAACTCCTTTTGGAAATTTGAACATACAGGAAAACCAAATATAGGTCGAAAATCCAACCAAATGATCTCTAATTTCAAATATATCAATTGAAAGGATTTTGAAAATAATGATTTTTGAAAGTTAAATCATAATTTTTAAGCAAGCATTCACTGAGAAATGCAAGGATGAACGGATTCGAGTTTTTTTGGTGATTTTGGTGATCGGTGACATAGTTCATCTCGCGACCATGGCTGAAGCTAGCATGGTGGTCAGGGATCATCACAACATTATTGGACGAATTTATAAATCATCGTGGTGGCCAAAGGTTGACGATCTAGGCTTTAAGCTTACAGTTTGGTATTGGTTGGAATTCGACCAACTGCAACGTCGACGTTGCATCAGACTGGACCAGGACAAGTGGTAGCGGTGCGTGGTTGATAGGAGGAGCTCTGGACAAGGGTTCGTGGACTTTGGTGGTCTGTGTCGTCGACACGAGGAGGATTAGTTGGTCGAACTTGTGTTCCAGGTTGGGTCAGGATACTCGTTTGCAAATTCCTCGTAGTTTCTGACTTCTGGGTGGTTTTGTGGTTTGGGAAGGTTGTCACCGACTTATCGACTGTCGGAGCTTCGATCGGAGGTAGCCGTTCTGTCTGTGCATGTGCACGAGGCCTGGTTTGTATCAGGTTGCTTGGTAGAGGAAGGAGGGCTGGATGTCTCGAAGTAGACTCCGAGGAGTTCGTGCGTTGGCTCGTGTTTGTGTCACGACCCGAATTTTAGCATTCGAAAATCGACATCCATACTTCACTTGTACTTGAATGTCGTAGATTCAACCATTGAAATCAGATTCGTGCTAGAGCTTATAACACATTAAGTACAACAACACAGCGGAAGAAAAAGATAATATCATTGATACAATAGTTGATACAATATGATACAACAAGAATTGATCAATACTACCAGAGATACAAGATACAGCGGAAAGAAATAACTCCAAAAGATAATATCTTCAGAAATCCACAAGATAGATACTCCAACATATAGAGACTCCATTACCAAAGTTCCAAAGTCTCCAAAAGCTAGAACCACCAACATGCTTACCTAGCGCGAAGCGAGGAACCCCTATCACATTGTATTAAGCAAGGTCAGCCATCCAAAACTGAAGAAAATTACCAATGACTCTAAGGACTATCGAATCTACATCTACTAGCTGATTATATGAAAAACCCAACTCTAGACTGCTCGTATGGAAAATTATGGGCACCAAGAGTTTAGGAAGGGAACAATAAACTCCAAGTCAGTCATGGGACTGGTATGATCAAACAAAAACAGTTTATATTTAAAACAAACAACAAAAAGAAATTAAAATTGAAATCCATAATGCTTTTTGGAAAATGAAACTACCATAAGGCGACCCGGCGCACACACCATGCAATCGCACACTTGAGGGAGATTTCTCCTTATGATAGTCAAACATGCTTACTACGCGAAATCCTTTTTGATATTATTATTAGTGCATAGTGGAAAACATTTCGAAAGTATAATATTAATCATAGCCAGCATAGGCACCATTATATTATGCCTGCTATAGCTACCACTTGAGGTGGCAGGTTATACAGCTGTAATCATAAAGGGCGCGTATTGGTGATTGGATTTCCCACAAATGGACAGGCTAAGGAACTTCCTATTGCCACATGGGTACGCCTCTGGAGGGACGCCCCGAGAACTTACCTAGCTCTCTTCCAACACAAGGTCGGGTTACCCATGCCCGAAAGTAACACCTACAGGTATGCCATCCCTAGTCGTTTGCGACCTTTATCCGAGGGCCCTCAACACCAACACCCACAAAGCAATGTATTTGCAGTAACCACATAGGTTAAATATCTAGGCTCCATACTATGATATCACGCTTTTCCAGAAGGAATGAACATTCCCTAGGGGCACGACCCCTGATAACCTTGCCACATCTTTCATTTTTTGACCATTTCCGAAGAGTAAGGTCCGACGAAGTCTCGTCCACAAAGCTATGCTTTTCACCAAAAGCCTTTCTTTGATCAACAAATGATCAACAACATTCAGCAGCACTCAGCATGCCACACTACCAAATTGGGAATGTATCACTAGTAACAATCAACTACATAACCTCTGAGCTCGTAAGTCTCAGAGAAGGGTGTTAAGCCAAGAGAATAAATCTCCGAAAACAAACAGAAACATATTTGATAGAAACCAGTCTTACATCTCAAAGTGTAGTGTCAGACATACATCCATACAAGTCTGTTCCAGGTTCGAACAGAACCGAAGGCACTTCCAAAGAAGCCCTTGCAAATCCGTATAATCCCTAATAACGTCCGGACTTCCATAGGGTGATAGAATCTCTATATGGGGGATCAGCCGGTGCAGAGATATTCGATGAGTTATCCTTTCGTTTTCAAAAATATCCGGTCTTCATCATCGATCTTCAAATGCTATCCGTAACGTCGTATCATTATTCAGAATGGGTTATATGACACAACCCGGCTAAACCGAATATGAGCGCTTAATTTAAAAAAAACATATGGATATTGGGATCTTAGTTAAGTCACAAATTATTACCCAAAAAATTTCCTTCAAATGGTCTAAACAAATTACCATTTTCAAATCTTTAAACAAAAAGATTCACTTCACAAAGTTCACCAATCTTCCACAAAGATTAATTTATAGCCTTTCAAAACAATTTCCCTTTCAAATTAGATTAACTCATCCAATCATTAAATCAAAGATTCAATTCATAGCTTTCAAACCATTTCCATTTCAAAACTTTTATACAAAAGATACATCTTTAAGATCGTCTTCAATTTCAAAACAAAGTTCAACAATCTTCCACAAAGATTCATTCATAGCTTTTAGAATAATTTTCATTTCCATTTCAAACTTGAAATCTTTCAACACAAATTAGAAATCCTTTCTTTATACGAAAGTTATTATTATTTGAAAACAGATAGTTTTCGTTTCAGAAAAATACGATTACATTTGCACGAGTTAAAGTCATTCAATTATAACTTGGGTTGAATTTAAATTCCTGAAACAATACTTTTAAAACGGTTTTAAACCCCATATAAACACATTTATAACATGCATAATCTTTTTAAACCATAATTTCCAAATATAGAATTCAATTTCAAATCTAGAATATAAATTCAAATCAAATTATTTAAATTTCAAAACTTTATCAAGTTATTTAAAATAATTTTATCTTCGAAACTCCATTTCAAAATCTTTTCATATTTAACCCAATTCCATTTCCAAAACCATTTGGATTCAACATTCAATTTTAAAATCATTTCAAAAATCTATGACTTAACCAATTTCCTCGTGCAATCTATATTGTGTTTGTATGGTGTAGTCTAGGGGTTTCACACGGTTGTGCAACATCATTAATCATCATAGATTCAAGCACATCAATATCGATAAGCGGTTTATTCCTATAACACTTATCTTCCATTCAAAGACTCACAAATAAATAATATACATTCATCACACATAAAAATAAATTACATTCATCACCACTCGAATGAAAATAATTCATAACACAAAACATTACACATATAGATTGTAACGACCCACTATTTTGGACTATTCAAATCGATAATAATCCACACATGTCGGACTTGAATAATTCAAAATAACATATTGTAATAAATTTTGGAGCAAATAAAATCAACACAGAATCACAGACATAGGATATCAAAATAACTCGCAGCGGAAATAAAATACCATAGTAGTTCATGAAGCTACTATATACGTACTCTCAAAACATATACAAAATATCATAGTTTAAAAATGGATACAATAGAAGTCTGGATACATAAATCACTAATATAGAAGCACTACCGAATAGGAAATAACTGGATCAGAAATAGACTAATAGATGGTTAGATAAGCTCCAACAAATCTCTAGCTTTAGAAGGTGAATCCAAAACTGTGACTCTCAGGCTGACCCGAGCGTAAAGTAAAACATAAAACACTCGAGTTAGTACGTACATACTTATTCAATGTAAACCAACTCAAGTTGTAACAACCCGATATTTTCAGCCATTCGCATCCACACATGCCGGACTTGAATTGCTCAAAATACCGCATTGTAAATATATTTGGAGCAAATGAAATACAATCACAGAACCACAGACACAGAAATATCAGAATAACTAGCAGCGGAAATTAAAATATACCATAGTAGTTCGTGAAGCTGCTATAACAAACTCTCAAAACATAATACATAATATCAGTCTGAAAAACATATACAATAGAAATCTTGAATACATAGCAGTTTATAAATATCGGAGCTCAAATAGAACAACTGAAACTGAAATGGAACAGATAACTAGACAAGCAGAATCTTCAGTGATTCCTAGCTCTAGAAAAGAAATCCAAAGCTAAGCTGTAAATACTCAGGCTGACCCGAGCTAAAGTAAAACACCAAACACTCGAGTCAAGACATGTATACTTATATAATGTAAACCAATTCAAGTGAACTGTGGCGGTAATGTACAATAACTTAAAGGATGCTTGGGATCACCCATCCTTTAAGGATTAGTTAAACTATAAATTAAATACATCCCGTGGTTAAAATTTCAAAATAGTAATTTATACTTCGAAACCAAATATCATTTCAAAATTCAATATCATTAAGAAATCCATTTCAACATATCAAAATATCGTATCTTTCAAAACCTCATTCAGTTTTATTTAATTTAAATACCATTTCAAATCACAATTCAAAAAGGTTTATATTTCAAATCAAAATACTCCATTTAAACCAATTAAATATTCCAAGTAAACCAATTAAATATTCCATTTAAATCATTTAAATATTCCATTTAAATCATTTAAATATTCCATTTAAATCATTTAAGAGTGAATTTGTTATATTTAATAATTAAATATCAAATTCTCATAAATTTAGCCTTTTCAAAGTTCATTTATTCTTTTAAATTTATCAAAACGGTATAAATTCAACTATCGCAGCACTTAGAAGATGCTACGGAAAGTTATGTTTTAAAACAATTCATTTAACAAAAGACTGCATTTAAAATGTTGTAATAGGTTTAATTTAGTTCAAATAAAACCTTAGTTAATTTTAGCAACTACAACACTTACAAAGTGCTATAATAGCCCTTAATTCAATTTAGCCACTTAGTTCATTTCTATCAACTACAGCATTTACAAGTGCTGTAATATTCTTTACATTAGAAATAATAACATTTCAAAAATGCTTTTAATTCAATTTTAAATATTCAATATAATTTCACAAACAATTAAATTTTTATTTAAATCATTTTAAACTTATAAAAACATATATTTTCACTTTTAAAACAATCATTTAAATACCCTTATATTCATGATTTTATAAAGTTAAATTTCCATTCAAAAATCAATTAATAATAATTTACTTATATAATTCAACATTCCATTTCAATTCTTTATAATTAAATTTTTAACTTAACGTTTAAGTTTAAATTTCCAAATGTAACTTATTTTTCATTTTATTTACTTAACTTAAAATTAATTTTTAAACAAAATTCACAAATTCCCAATCTAAGTCATATTTCAAAATTCAACTTAAATATTCATTTATTTAACCCTTTAACTTATTCAAAAATCATTAACACTTTATAAAATCATTTTAAACTCATTTTAATTCAAATTTTATATTTATTTATCATATTTTCCTACTTAATTTAAATTCCATATATACCCAAATCAAAATTTCCAAAATAACTTACATTTCAAATTTTCTAACCTTACCATTAAGTTATTCCACTTATAAATTTTTAGAAAATCAATAATACTTTACAAAAATCATTTTAGTTAAGTTTAAATCAAAATATTATACTATTTTCATTTCTAAAATACTTTAAAAATTTTAGAAAACATATTTTAACCACAGTCTGTATAAAATTTCTAACCTAAGTTCAATGATACGGATAATATATCATTTCAATCCGTAATTTACAAAGGAAAAATCCGGGTTCTATCATTTCAAACCCACAATCCCAAGTAAATACAAATAAATAAAAATCGCTCAGGCCTATCATTTCAGCCCATAACGATTTATCCCTATTCTAAAGTCCGTTCGGGTATATATGATTTCAACCCATAGTGATTCTAATCTACAGGGAACTTGCGGTATGATAAACTGATATAAAAAAATAGAATAACATCATATAACAGTAACAAATGATATGACAGGTGTATAAATAGGGTGATAATCATATGATCATAGCATAAGCAGTTACAATGTAATAATAATATCTACAGATTCACAGGGTGTCAATTTACTGGAATGTCTGGTGAGTAATACTCACGGTATAAGCCGAAGACAACAACCAAAGTACACAAACTGAGATCCACAAAGGCGCGATAACATGACAACGATTCGAGAGTGGGAGAGCCAAAGCTAATTTCCTTATTACATAACAAACAAAACAAAGTACAATACATAAATTTCAAACCAAACTATTATAAACAAAGTTAGAAATATAAGCACAATACATAGCTAAACTTTTTGCACTTGCAATTAACCACTTGTGCTTCACTATGGACTAGAAAAGCACTGTAATAGGATGGTTTTGGATCAGGTTAAGATTAGGTTGAGGTCATATAGGTTGGCAATAACAATATATGAAGGAGATGAAGGCATATGTGTGCATCAACACACGACTACAAGCAACAACATGGATTTCAAGGCCTAAATGGCTTCGGCCAAGCATGGATTGGGCATGGCCTGATCTGGTGAGTGCATGTACAGGTGTGGTAGGGTCCTATGCTCAGGTTGTGGCTGGTGGTGGTGGTGGATGGGTCGGCCAAAGTGGTGGTTGAAGTGGTGGCAACAAGGGAAGGCTCGACTATGAAGTTTTAAGGTGGAGTTTTCATCAATTTTTTGGGGATCATCATTCTATAGGGCTTCGGCCATGGATGGTCAGTGAGAAGGAGGGGATGATGGCTGGAGTAGGTGGTGATGAAGGCAGCCATGGTGCCAGAGGAGGAAGGCCGAACACAAGAAGGTGAATACAAGTACAAAAATCAATACAAAACAATGGAAAAAGAGTGAAAAAGAATGAAAGTTTACCAAAATTTTGTCTTAGGAAGTGGAGGCCGTACCTTTTTAGTTTGAGAAGGTTTTGATACGTGAAAATAAGGGAAAGTCAGCTGAAGAAATGGTGATAAAGTCAGCAATTGAATGGATATGTTGTTTGGTGTGAAATGGCAAATTGAATATGAAAAGGCAAAGGATACTAAATGTCAAAAACTCTTCAAATATCCAAATTCTCTTTGCATTTTAAATACATGTTAAATACAAATAAATAAAGATAAAAACACGAAAATATAATGAATGAATAAAAATAAATAAATAAATTTTAAATAAATATAATTAAATTGAGAAAATAGCAAAAATTGGAAACTAGGCTTTAAAAATAGAAAATAAGTGCAATAAAGTTTGGAAAATTATTATCATCACTTTAAAAATATTTAAAAATAAAATATATAACTAACATGTCATACAACACATATTAGAACATGATTTAAAAAATAAAAATATTATTTATATAATTTAAAATAGACTATTTTATTAAATAAATCAATTTACATCCAATATTGTAAAAAGCATAACTTTCACAATATAAATCGGATTTCAACGAAACAAAAAGCAGTATTCTTTAAATTAAATTTATTTTCATAATAAAGGATAAAATTCAAAAAAATTCAAATATTTAAATTTTAAATTTTAAAGTCATAGTTTGACCAAATTGACCAAAAATCCACTTTTCTGGAAAATATTCTTTATATTCAGGTTTGAAATTATAATTCACATAAAAATAAAATAAAAAAACTTTAAAATAACAAAAATTATTCATTTTAATAAATATAATAAAGTTTTCAAATAAAGTAATCAAAATAAATAATTAAAATAAATCACAAATTTCAAGGTTGTTACACAAGTGAGCTGTAATAGCGATGCATAATAACTTAAAGGATGCTTGGGATCGCCCATCCTTTAAGGATCCATTAAAGCATAAATTAAACTGAAATAAATGCTATTATAGAATTGTCCATATTAAAATAAACCATGCAACTAATAGTATAAATGTGACTAGGGTAGCGTAGAGCTGCAGTAATCGCTCATCTTTAGTCACACTATCAAATTGAAGGTGTGTATCAAAACAATCACTGGAAATCAAATAGCACCTAAGGAAGTGTACCCGTGGTTATAGATTTCAAAATGGTTTATAATTTCGAATTAAAATCATTCATTTAACCCATTAAAAATGAAGTCATTATACTTACAAAACTAATATTCAATTCCCAAAAATTTAGTCTTTTCAGAGTTCATTTATTCACTTAAATACAATAAAATAGTGAAATTTCAGCTTTCTCGGTGCTTAGAAAATGCTACGGTAAGTTACGTTTGAAAACAATTCAATTAAGCAAAGACAGCATTTAAAACTGCTACAATATTTCCATTTTAGTTGAAAAATAGTCCAATTCAGCCAACTTCAGCACTTAACAAGTGCTACAGTAGCCCTTAGTTAATTTTAACCCTTTAGTTCACTTCCGCAACTACAACACTTACAAAGTGTTGTAATATCCTTTACTTCAGATTTAAGTTAACTTCAAAAATAAAAGCATTTCTGAAGTATTATTATTTTAATTTTTAGATTTTCAATGTAATTCGAACAACAAATAAACTTTGATTTTAACCCTTTAAATATTATAAATATCATATTTTAACACTCAAAAATGTTCATTAACATACCTTTAGCTTATGATTTTTATAAAGTAAATTTCACAAATAAATATCAACAATTTCACTTATTAAATTCAAGAGTACAAATTTCCCATTCTTTACCTTTTAACAATTATTTATCACTTAAATTTCAATTTTCCATTTCATACATTAGACTAAATTTCCATTTTATTTAATTTAATTAAACTTCTATTTTAAAACCAAATCTTACAATTCCAAGTCAAGTTAAATTTCAAATTTCCATTTAACTATCCATTTATTTTACATTAAAACTAATTTCATAAATTCAAAATACATTGTAAGTTGCTTAACTTTATTTTACAAATAACTTGATATTTTCTTTTACTTTATATTTATCCAATTCATACATCACTTATATTAATTATCAAGTTAAGCCTATAATTCCATTTTTTTAACTTAATTATTAAGTTAAATCAAACTTTCACACTACAACTCAAACCATCTATTAACTTATACCATTTAACCTTTTATAAAATCACCGCTTAACCATTTTAAATCCAATATAAGTCAAATTTCATATATTTTTTCATTCATTTACAATACATGAAATTTATAAGAAATCATATTTTGAAATCAACCACGGGTCCGGATAATATTTCACACCTAAATAAAGTGATACGAAATTATCATTTATATCCGTAATTGGAAAAAATTTCGGGTTTTGATTATTTCAAACTCGCAATCCCAAGACAAATACAAATAAATAAAAATCACTCAGGCCTATCATTTCAGCCCGTAATGATTTTTCCTATTCTATAATCCATTTGGGTATGTATCATTTCAACCCATAGTGATTCTATTCTACAGGGAACTTGTAGTGTGAGAAACGAAAATAAATACATAGTATAAAAACTAAAACATAATAGATGATGAGCCAAGTTTATAACAGGGTTTAACATCATATAATTAACATCACAGGAAGGTATAATATGATATAACAATTCTACACATTCACTTGTTGTCACTTCACTAATTATATAAGTATAAATGTAATGAGTGAAAACTCACCTTTTATGCTGGAGTTAGCAAATAACACACACAAAAGAGAATCCGTAAAGCATGATGGCACGACTTCATTCAAGTGGAAAGAGAGCCAAGATGTTAATCTTGTATTCAACAACAAGACTAAGCCATATATAAATATAGATACAATACTAAAGTTTATATTCAAACAAATGGAATTAACAAATGGACATCACCAAGCTTTTTAAATCAATTTTTGCTTGACTTGCTCACACTTTTTCTCGGCCACACATGCTTTAGGCTCGGCCATGATGGTCTAATTGGTGGGAATGGGTCTGGTTTGGCACATATAGGTATGACAAGCAAGAGAATACAAGGGATTTGGGAGTTACATGTGAGGAGTACAAGGAGACAAGGAAAAAGTGGAACTTTTGTTCAACATAAGCTAGGCTTAGGGTCTCATCTAGGTTCAGCCATGGAATGTACACGTCGGGTAGTGGCTAGAGAGATGGCTAGTGGTGGTGAACAAGCAAGTGGCGATGGCTAAGGAGTAAGCCGAAGTGGAAAATGAAGGGTATGTGCGAACTAGGTTTGGCTATGACATATTTTTCACGAATTTTGCAACTTTTTGAGATGATTGCACCATTGGATGGCCACGGTCAATATAGGTCAGAGGAGAGGGATGTTAGGCCTTGTGTGGTGGTGGGAAGAAGGTGGTAGTGGTTGGAGGAGGTGGTGAAGCCATAGCCGAGCAAAATACATAAAGAAACAAGCAAAAATAATTGAAAAACCAATAGAAAAACTGAAAGAAAACGTAGAAATAATGAGAAGAAGACATTACCTTTTTCAGATCTGAAATGTATGCGTGAAAACTGAAATGAGAAAGAGTTTCTCATGTGTATATAGGCGGCTAGGAATCAAAGAAATAAACGGCAACAAATATGGAGGAGTTATGGTATGAAATCAATGGATGGAAAGATAAAGAGGTAATAAATCAAAACGTTACGTATGCCTTTAACAAAAAATAGGTAACGTATCTTCATTTATGCATTTCCTATATATTTAGTAGAATATATGCCAAAGAAATAATTCAATAATACATACCTTTTATATAAACACTATAGAAATAAATAAGAAAATAGTTATAGAAACATATAAATTAATTGCTATCTACAACTTTGTACGTTACTTAATTTACAAAGTATATATCCAAATTAAATGAAACAAAAGTGCAACAAATGTGGTAAACATATACATAACATGTCATGTTACAGATATATACACAATTATAACATGATATATCAAACAAAAATATTATTTATATCAATTAAAACAAACAATTTTTGTTAAATAAAACAATTTACACACAATATTGTAAAAAGCATAACTTTCACAATAATAATCCAATTTCAACGAAACAAAAAGCAGTATTCTTGAAATTAAATCTATTTTCATAATAAAAGATAAAATTCAAAATTTTGAATATTTAAAATTTAAATTTAAAAGTCAAAGTTTGACCATTTTGACCCAAAATCCACTTTTGGGAACATTCCATTTATTTAGGTTTGGAGTTATAATTCACACAAAAATCAAAATTTATATTTAAAATAACAAAATTTATCCATTTGAATAAATAAAATAAAGTTTTTAGATCAGGAATTTTAGTTAAAATATTTAAAATATAAAATTAAAATAATCATAAAATATAGGGTTGTTACACTCTCCTCCACTCAAAACTTTTCGTCCCCGAAAAGGAATGAGGTACAAGAAAACATAGAAAGGTTAACATGGAATAAGATGATGACAAGATGAAAAGGAGATTGAAATTATACATGATAACTGTTGTTATAGGTATGTTTAACAAGGTGGAGAATAGGAATAGCTAGAAGGTAAAATAGGTTGAAAGACAAGGATGAACCATTATTTTAAAGCTATATAAATTTCAATTATTTAGAAAGGTAAAATAAATAATCAAAATATCCTTTATATAATACTTTATCAAAATAATTTTATAAATTGATGTCTTAAAAAGTTTATCCTCGTTCCTGCAGGCTCTGGCTATGCGTTGATCAGACGCAAAGCTAGAATTCCCCAGGTACTTAGTAGACTTGTTTCAACAGCCAGTGAAAATACTGGAAAAACCCTTTTAAAAACATATATGGAAAGTACAATCCAAACAAAACAACCTAACCAAAACCTTTGTCTAACCATGGTTCGCAGATAAACAATGGTTACACCTGGACTCCCGAGGAAACAATCCATATCCGTAAGCTTTCTCAGCCCTGCGAGTTACGCCATGATGACTAGTAGACCGCAGGATACACAATGATTATGCCTGGATCCCCCAGGAGACATCCTGTACCCCTAAGCCTTTTTAGCCAGGCGGATTTCGCTACTAATTCGACCTACATAGTTCATAGGATACACAAAGATTACGTATGGATCCCCTAGTAAACAATCCATACCGCTAGGCCTTCTCAGCTAGGTGAATTACGCTATGTAGTCACGCTCAAAAGAAAAACCATGGAGATCTCCAAGGTGGGACACTCGAGTATCACATCCGAAAAACCAAAAATCGAAGAGAATAATATCGATAGAATGCATCCACAATGTGACCACAAAGCGGATATCAAGCAGAAGGCACTTTCTATATCTTTACTTCAAAAATATATATCATATAGTACCTTTTCAAATAGCTTTCAAATATCATACTTGTATAAAGTCCATTATATAGGATTTCATTCTCAAATCGAATACTTATATAGACTTTGATTATATAAGATTTCTCTTTCCAAATTGAGTGCGTTTCAAATCAATAGTTTCCAAATCAACTTCATACTTATACAAATCCATTTTATATAAGTTCGATAACTGCCAAATCAAGTACTTAATAATACAAGGTTCTCAATTTAAAATCATTTCAATATCAATTTAGTTTCAAAATCATATATGATTTCACTAAATCATTTCTTCCAAATTAAATATCTTCAGTTTCAAAGTTTCCAAAATAATAGGTTCAGAAAAATAATCCAAATTTCCAAATCAACATAATTTATGTCAAATAATTTTGTTTCTAAAGACATCATATAAATACTGGGTTTTAAATTCCAATCTATTTTCAAAACCAAATATTTTCTCAAAATCAATTGTATCCAAAATGGTTTCTAGATTTATAACTATCCCTTTAAAACCTTCAAACTATTTATTTCTATTCAAAAGCTCCAATTTTTTTTACTTTTGCTAATCATTATCCTATATATATATATATATATATATATATATATATATATATATAGTTTTATAAAAGATGTTCCAAAGTCAAACTTTTAGAACTAAATTTTATTCGAAACATTTTGAAACAAAATTTCTAATTGATATAATTCAAAATAGTCTTATTCATTCACTTAACAAAACAATTTCAAACTTATTTAAATTATATTAAAACATACAAAACTAAACTTATATACTTTATCAAATGCCTTATACTTTTTAAAATTACTTAGATTGGAAAAGTTAACCTTGATTTGGAAGTGTTCGAACATTCAAATAGTCGAAGAAATCATATTTCAAATCCATGAGTTGGAAATCGACAACAAATCAGTAAATCAATTCCAAAAGATAGGGTTATATCAATCAAATTTGAAACTCAAGAACTGAACACCAGCTCAGTTCAAAACTGTGTCACATATATACGCATATATCTTTTCGAAAATCAAAATATACTTCGATATTTGAAATCAAATTAGTTTCATAAAATCACTCGCACAGCAAGGCTATTAGAATGGCCTCTCCCCCACTCAGAAACTCGAAAATCAATGTCGATGATGCATGTATTCATCACCGAAATTATTTTCCAGCGAAATAAGTGGGTTCTGGACTTTTATTTTCTCGAAAACTTCTTTTGAAATTTCTTCGAATCTTTTGAAACTCATTAAAATCATTTGAAACATTTCTTATTCGGAAAAATACTTTCAAATCATATTATTATTTCTTTTTTTCTTAAACCAATTAAAAAAATTTCCGGAGTTCGGTCTCTTAAATTTCAATTTCAAAACCATTCCATTAAAAATCATTTTTATATAAAACAACTTCTTATATAATTTTCAAAAATTTCATATCCTTTCAAAGCTTCAAATTTCTATTTTAAAAAGGTATATTATCCTTATCGAAAAACATTCACATTTATATAAAAATAAGTCATCCTTATCAAAATAATAACTTCGATGTATACACAATTTCAAAATACAACCGATCGTAAATTTTACAAGGGATGATTCAAGGATGGATTTCAAAACAGAATAGAGATTCAAATTTTGAGGAACCCAAATCAAATAGAATTCTAATTCTAAGATAAGCTCAAACGAAGATGAGATAATTACCAAATAGGAGATGATAAGCCTATATAAATCACGGGTGACCTTAACTGGGTCAACCGTGACTTCAAAAATATAATCAATGTGGAAATCCAAGGCAAATCGACATTCGAATGCCAAAGATAGAATCCAGGTATAGCAGAAGATCGATAGCCTCGTAAACTGAGGATATAGAAATCTCCGGTGAATCAATGCCAATTATAAAGGAGTTTCACCGCTTTACGAATCATTTAAAGATTTTTCGGAATCGCTAATTTTATAGAGGTCATTCAAAGTGGAGTTATGCAATGCTCCAAAATCAAAAGGATACAGATAGGGATGAAGTTTATAAAAATGTTGATTTCAAAAATAAGAAAATTTATACCAATATAATCTTTGAAAATCCTTTAAAAATCATTTGGAAATCATTTTATACTTCGAAAACACGTTCTCTCATTAAGAAATGATTCTGAGATTGATTTTCACTCATTCTAAGGTATTCCTACCCTATCTCTAATAAGTTTTTGCTCCGCATGCTATGGTTTGCCTAAAACCAAAGCTTTGATAGCAAATTGTAACGACCCACTATTTTGGACCATTCAAATCGACAATAATCCACAAATGTCGGACTTGAATAATTCAAAATAATAGATTGTAATAAATTTTGGAGCAAATAAAATCAACATAGAATCACAGACACATGATATCAGAATAACTCGTAGCGGAAATAAAATAGCATAGTAGTTCATGAAGCTACTATATACATACTCTCAAAACATATACAAAATATCATAGTTTAAAAATGGATACAATAGAAGTCTGGATACATAAATCACTAATACAGAAGCGCTACCGAATAGGAAATAACTGGATCAGAAATAGACTAATAGATGGTCAAATAAGCTCCAACAAATCTCTAGCTCCAGAAGGTGAATCCAAAGTTGTGACTCTCAGGCTGACCCGAGCGTAAAGTAAAACACAAAACACTCGAGCCAGGACATACATACTTATAAAATGTAAACCAACTCAAGTGAACTGTAATAGCAATGGATAATAACTTAAAGGATGCTTGGGATCGTCCATCCTTTAAGGATCCATTAAAGCATAAATTAAACAGAAATAAACGCTATTATAGAAATGTCCATATTAAAGTAAACCATGCAACTAACAGTGCAAATGTGTCTAGGGTAGCGTAGAGGTGTACTAATCGCTCACCTCTAGTCACACTACCAGATTGAAAGTGTGTATCAAAACAATCACTAGGAAATCAAATGGCACCCAAGGAAGTGTACCCGTGGTTATAGATTTCAAAATGGTTTATAATTTCGAATTAAAATCATTCATTTAACCCATTAAAAATGAAGTCATTATAATTACAAATCAAATATTCAATTCCCAAAAACTTAGCCTTTTCAGAGTTCATTTATTCACTTAAATACAATAAAACAGTGAAATTTTAACTTTCCCAGCGCTTAGAAAATGCTACGGTAAGTTACATTTGAAAACAATTCAATTCAGCAAAGACAACATTTAAAAATGCTGTAATAGTTCAATTTTAGTGGAAAAATAGTTCAATTCAGCCAACTGCAGCACTTAAAAAGTGCTACAATAGCCCTTAGTTAATTTTAACCATTTAGTTCGCTTCTGCAACTACAGCACTGACAAAGTGCTGTAATATCCTTTACTTTAGATTTTAAGTTAACTTCAGAAATGATAGCATTTTTGAAGTGTTGTTATTTTAATTTCTAGTTTTTCAATGTAATTCCAGCAACAAATAAACTTTGATTTTAACCCTTTAAATATTATAAAAGATCATATTTTAACACTAAAAAATGTTCATTAAGATACCTTTAAATTATGATTTGTATAAAGTAAATTTCACAAATAAATATCAATAATTTCACGTATTAAATTCAAGTGAACAAATTTCCCATTCTTTACCTTTTAACAATTATTTATCACTTAAATTTCAAATTTCCATTTCATACATTAGGCTAAATTTCCATTTTATTTAGTTTACTTAAACTTCCATTATAAAACCAAATCTCACAATTCCAAGTCAAGTTAAATTCCAAATTTCCATATAACTATCCATTTATTTTACATTTAAACTAATTTCATAAATTCAAAATACATTGTAAGTTGCTTAACTTTATTTTACAAATAACTTGATATTTTCTTTTACTTTATATTTATCCAATTCATACATCACTTATGTTTATCACCAAGTAAAGCTTATAATTCCATTGTTTTACTTAAATTCCCATTATTAAGTTAAATCAAACTTTCACACTACAACCCAAACCATCTATTAACTTATACCATTTAACCTTTTAGAAAATCACTACTTAACCATTTTAAATCCATATAAGTCAAATTTCATATATATTTTTTCTTTCATTTACAATACATGAAATTTATAAGAAATCATATTTTGAAATCAACCACGGGTCCGGATAATATTTCACACCTAAATCAAGTGATACGGAAATTATCATTTATATCCGTAATCAGAAAAATTTCCCGGTTTTGATTATTTCAAACCCGTAATTCCAAGACAAATACAAATAAATAAAAATCAGCCCGGCCTATCATTTTAGCCATAATGATTTTTCCTATTCTAAAGTTCGTTCGAGTATGTATCATTTCAACCCATAGTGATTCTATACTACAGGGAACTTGTAGTGTGAGAAATAGAAATAAATACACAGTATAACAGACTAAAACATAACAGATGATGAGACAAGTTTATAACAGTGTTTATCATATAATTAACATCACAGGCAGGTATAACATGATATAACAATTCTACACATTCACATTGTTGTCACTTCACTAATTATATAAGTATAAATGTCATGAGTGAAAACTCACCTTTTATACTGGAGTTAGCAAATAACACACACAAAAGAGAATCTGTAACGCACGATGGCACGACTTGATTCAAGTGGAAAGAGAGCGAAGATTTTAATCTTGTATTCAACAACAAAACAAAGCCATATATAAATATAGATACAATACCAAAGTTTATATTGAAACAAATGGAAATAGAATTAACAAATGGACATCACCAAGCTTTTTAAATCAATTTTTGCTTGACTTGTTCACACTTTTTCTCGACCACACAAGTTTAGGCTCGGCCATGATGGTCTAATTGGTGGGAATGGGTCTGGTTTGGCACATATAGGCACGACAAGAAGGAGAATACATGGGATTTGGGAGTTACATGTGAGGAATGCAGGGAGACAAGGCAAAAGTGGAACTTTTGTTCAACATAGGCTAGGCCTAGGTTCACATCTAGGTTCGGCCATGGCATGTACAGGTCAGGTAGTCGCTAGAGAGATGGCTAGTGGTGGTGATCAAGCAAGTGATGATGGCCAAGGAGGAGGCCGAAGTAGAAAATGAAGGGGTATGTGTAAACTAGGTTTGGCTATGGCTTATTTTTCACGGATTTTGCAACTTTTTGAGATGATTGCACCATTGGATGGCCGCGACCAATATAGGTCAGAGGAGAGGGATGTTAGGCCTTGTATGGTGGTGGGAAGAAGGTGGTGTGGTGGTTGGAGGAGGTGGTGAGGTGATAGCCGAGCAAAATACATGAAGAAACAAGCAAAAATAATTGAAAAATCAATAGAAAAAGTGAAAGAAAACGTAGAAAAATATAAGAAGAAGACATTACCTTTATCAGACCTGAAATGTATGCATGAGAACTGGAATAAGAAAGAGTTTCTCGCATGAATATAGGCGGGTAGGAATCAAGGAAATAAACGGCAACAAATATGGAGGAGTTATGGTATGAAATCAATGGATGGAAAGATAAAGAGGTAATAAATCAAAACGTAACGTATGCCTTTAACTAAAAATAGGTAACGTATCTTCATTTATGCGTTTCTTATATATATAATAGAATATATGCCAAAGAAATAATTCAATAAATACATACCGTTTATATAAAGAGTATAGAAATAAATAAGAAAACAGTTATAGAAATGTATAAATTAATTGCTATCTACAACTTTGTACGTTACTTAATTTACAAAGTATATATCCAAATTAAATGAAACAAAAGTGTAATAAATGTTGTAAACATATACATAACATGTCATGTTACAGATATGTACACAATTATACCATGATATATCAAACAAAAATATTATTTATATCAATTAAAACAAACAATTTTTGTTAAATAAAACAATTTACACACAATATCGTAAAAAACATAACTTTCACAATAATAATCCGATTTCAACGAAACGAAAAGCAGTATTCTTGAAATTAAATATATTTTCATAATAAAAGATAAAATTAAAAAATTCAAATTTTTAAATTTTAAATTTAAATGTCAAAGTTTGACCATTTTGACCCAAAATCCACATTTTTGGAAATATTCCATTTATTCAGGTTTGGAAATATAATTCACAAAAAAATCAAAATTTATATTTAATATAAAAATTTTTATCCGTTTTACTAAGTAAAATAAAGTTTTTAGATCAGGAATTTGAGTTAAAATAATTAAAATATAAAATTAAAATAATCACAAAATACAAGGTTGTTACAGAGATATCAAACAATTTAAAGCATTTCATATAATTCAAACATCCAAAAGTAAGATTAATTATTCCTCAAATTAAGTTTAAACCAGATTAATCACTTGTGATTAAATTATTAGTCCTGGTTAATTAATTAATTACAAACCATTTTAATTAATTAACCTTTAATCATTTATTAATTAACCTTAAAAAATAAATTAATCAACCTTTAATTATTAATTTATAAACCTAGATTAATAAATAAATCAACCTTTAATCATTAAATAATTAAACATTCATTATTTAATTATCCTTTGAATTAATTACCGTTAATTGTCTAATAAATTAATTAACCCTTAATTAATTACCATTAAATCAATTGATTATTCCTCAATTATTAATTAATAAAACTTAATTATTAATTAACAAAACTTAATTACAAATTAATTAATCCTTAATTATCAGTTGATTAATCCTTAATACCGTTGGACTAATCCTTAATTATTTAATTAATTGATCTCTAATTACCAAATTAATAAATTTTAATTACTTAATTAATTTAATTGATATCTAATGTAATTAATTAATTTTATATTAATTAATTACTTAATTAATTAATCCATAATTAATTAACCCTAATTACTTGAATAATCTATTCTTAGTTTTTAATTAATTAATCAATCACTAATCACTTAATAAATTAATTTCTAATCATAGATTAATTAATCTTTTTAATTATCCAATTAAATATCCACTAATTATCAATTAATTAATCTTAATCAAATTAATTCTTAAATAACAATTAATTAATCCTTAATTAATTAACTAATCCCTTATAAATTAATAAACCTTATTTTTATTAATTAAATTAGTTAATTAGACTTAAATTAAATTAATCATTAAAACTTTAATTAACTTTCAAGAAAAAACATTTACATTAATTACCTAACTTTAATTAATACATGTTTTAAAAACATTTCATCATTTTTATATAAAAAGTTAGTTTTTTAAAATACTAAATATTTCCCAAATTTATGTTAAGAAAGCATGAAACCCTTTGATAAAAATAGTTTAATACAATTATCGTCAAATAGTTTAAACCAGATTTTAATTTAAATTTAAAACAAGTTTTTCAAAACCTTTTAAAAACATGATCAACTTGCTTCGGGCTCGACCCGCCACTGACTCGAGACCAGACTCGAGTTTCTCCTTCATCTTCCATTCTTTTTTTAAAGTTTTAAACAAAACAGGAAAGTCCACACTCATGAACTCGAGTTCCAACCCGAGACAACCCCCTTCCCACTTAAGTAACCCATCAAGTCGCTCACGAACCAAATACCCAGACATGAAACCGATGCCGTGCACGTGCGCAGTTCAACCACGCCTCCGTTACCTCCGACGTCACGCCCCATATGTCGACGTTCAACCACCTGATGGATTCCGACCCTCGAACCATCACCACGAAGCTCAAATAAAAATCGAGCATCTCTAGTCGAAACTCAACCTCTTCAGAAACCATCCTCGACAAAGCAATTCCGACCACCGGAACCACCATAACTACGCCAACGCCTTCGTCCACGACTCCAGCATCTTTCCTCCATGCCACGCCTGACTCGACGCTCTAAGGACGGTGAATGTCCCTAAAAACCAACCTCGTCTCGTTTGGGTTCTAAAACCCTAGTTTCCATCATGGCCGACACCACGACCATCGATCACCTCCATCACCATTTTCCCCAACATTCCCAGTCGACAACCTAGCTTCGTCGAAAGCCACAACGTCCAAATGCTCGTCGATCCCCAGAAAATGGTCAAAAACCATTTTTTGTTCTACTTTGAACTACACCTTCGATACTCGACTAAAAATCGAGATATTTATCTTAATAATCATAATTTACCAAGGGTATTCAGATTATATATTTGAATTTACAAATCATTTCATTTGATTTTAACCCATTTCTAAATTTTCACTACTATCTTCTATTTTCCAGAAATATCCAAACATAACTCGAATATAAATAAAATTTTGAAAACTTAATTATGTTTAAACAAACAACTTTTGTTTGTATACTTCAATCAAATAGAGACTATAAGAAGAGAAATGAATTTTTTTTTCAATATTGGCCTGTTAGGAATAAACAGAGAAACTTTACCAACATTCATACTAACATTCATTCACATCAACATGAATTCCAGATTTCATTAGACATGCACCCAAAGATTTTAACATACATTACATAATTTACCTAAGGCATTTCACAAACATCAGATTTAAACTAATTTAGGGGTTAAGCTTACTCATCAGTTTTTTTAAAAGGCGGAGACTTGATTTTTACTAGGAAGCTTTGATTTCCTTTGAAACTGAAAACTTTGAATACTGCCTTTGATTTAAACACTGGAACTACTTTGATTTCAGGTTGCTCGCTTCATAATCTTTGCTACAGGCTTGCTTGCTTATAGATTTTAGGTTGAAGCTTTGAAGCTTTCTTTAATTCCAAGTTTTTTTAGAAAAGATTATAGGTTGAGCTTCTGATTTGAAAAAAAAATTTGGGTTTTGATTCTTGAGTTTGAGAATGTTTCATGTTTTGATTCATGATCATCTTTTGGTTTTGAAAAATAGTTTTACGTGGTTGAGTTTTTAAAAGTTGAGAAGATAAGAGAAGAGAAGGGAAAAAGAAGATATAAGTTTATATAATGTAATTTAGGATTTACTTAAAATTGAAGAAAATAAAATCTAACCATGCCACTTGTTCAAATGCTAACATTTGTTATTACCCATTTTTAATTAACTTACACATTTATTTACAAGCTTTAATAACCTAACACTTGTAATTATTTCATTTTTATTTCTTTTTTTAAATTTTTTAAAAGCTTTTATATTAATTTTCCTAATTAATAAATACCTTTCTAAATTAATAAATGCTCTCTTAACTTTATATAAATAAAACCTTTAAAAGAAAATAAAAACCAATTACATTCTAAATAAAATCATATATAATATATTTAATTCATTTTTAAATGTTAATATAAAACTTTTGTATTTATATTACTATTTAATAAATACTATGTTAATTAATAAAAATAAATTCTTTTAAGGAAAACAAATTTTATTTTTTTTTAAAAAAAATTATTCATATATTTTTATACCCAAAAAATATTTTAAAATATTTATCTTTTAAAATTCAAAATTAAACCCAGATTCAAATTCAAATTTTAAAATCCAATTTATTTTTCAAATATATTTATTTTCAATTTCAAATCAAAATTCTATTTAAAATCAATTTATATACATATAATTAAATAATAAACAAATATCTTATTTTATTTGGAAATTTTAAAAAATTCACCAATTAAATCCAAAAATTTACATAAATTTCAATTTAAATTTTACTCAAAAATCGAGATCGTTACAGATTCCCTCTTAAGAAAATTTCATCCTCGAAATTTGCTAGACATGGAGACAACAAAGAACACATGAACATATAGAGGAATGGTTCACCAGATCAAACTGAATATTTATTCTGCATTTGACTTACCAAATCATAACATCAACAATAGATATGAGAACAAACTAACTCCGCATTTCACATTATACCCGGGTCACCAGATCTACGAAATAAGCAAGGCACTGGTTAGTTCGAAGGAATAACTAACCGTTCATAGAATATATCGAGACCTAAAGTGTGACGACCCAAAATTTTTGGATGCTTGAAATTGGAATATTTAAAGTTAACTTTTGACTTGAATTCAAGTATCACTATTTATTTGATAACTAACTTACTGAATTAAATAATGTGAAGTTGGGTAAAATGTTGAATCTGGTGTTTTAAGCCTGTTAAAAATAATCTGAAGGCTTACGAAATTTATATTGATGATACCGAAGACAATAGAATGGTTAAAATTTAATTTAAAGGTGATTTGTTCAGTTTTAGTAATATATCGTTTTAATTGAATTTAAAAATAGCTTTCCGAGGCACAATCTTGGAATTCACCTCGGAATTCGACGAAACTAGTTCCATTGGATCCGTAATATTGTATTATTATCGGAATTCAAATTTCGTAGTGATCGGAGTAGTTGTGTGTGCATACGATATATAAGCATGCTGAAATTTTATATCGAAAATTCAATATAATAACTGATCCAAAAAGCTATCTTCCCCAGACAATCGAATTAGGACTCAAAACCTTTTCTATTGCGTTTGGAATAGGGGTATAACATTATAAACGCCTAGTGGCACGTCTTGATAGGAGGTTGAGATTTTAGGCTTCGAATTCGAGGTGATTTCAGATTTATTATATATATTCACTTTTACTAACCAGTCAAATTATTTCACATCGTAACTTTTCCCTTTCATTTTGAAACCACTGTAGCAACCATTCAACACGTTACCCTCATTTCAGATATCACTTTTCCCCCTTCATTTCATTTCAAAGTCGAGCTCTTCAAAATACCAAAGAAAAGAAATTATACATATATGAGTCACGGTCTTCATCTCTTCCTCATTCCTTTTCTTTTATGCTGTTCGAAAATGGCAGAGCGGAGTTTCAAACCAAAGCCGTTCGAAAATCAACCGAGCCTGCCCAGAAAAAGGAAAAAGAAAAAAGAAATACGCAATCGAGTGAATCGATGTGCGATCGTAGTTGCTCGCGATGGGGAAGCTCGCCTCACGATCAGCCGAAGTAGCCGTCATCGCTGATCGGAAAGCGAAGAAGCTTTAGGGTGGGTCGTCTTCACAAACAAGGATGCGTTCTGGAAAATCAATGGTTGTGGTTTGTTTCGAATTGGATTTTTGGAGGTCGCTGTGTTGTTTCGAGCTAGGGTTGGGTTGTCTATCGCGTATAAGGGGAGATTGGTTAGGAGGGCCACGATTGCGGCTGCGACCTCGGGTTGGGCGATGGTTGGTGACACCGCACCTATGCACGTAGGAGGCCAAGCGGCGCTGGGAAGGAAGTTCGATCGGTGGAGGATGCTGCGCTTATCGACAGCCTTCAACTAGGACCTAGAGTGGAACCATGATGTGGATGTATGTGCGTGACGTGGGTTGAGCTGGGAGGGACGCTGCTAGAAGTCACAACTTGATCGTGGTGAGCAACATCTTGTTTTCTTTTTGTTCTTTTTTGAAATTTAAAAGGTGTACTCTGAAAAATTATTTTTACTACTATTTAAAATAATAATATTAATAAAATTTTGGTTATAAACTGGTAATAACAGGAAGAAAAATTATTACAGCAAAGTAACACTTTACTTTAGACATTTATTCTAGAGGAAAAAATAAAATAGAATAATAATCATGATATATATATATATATATATATATATATATATTTGAAACATTTAACCTATAGGTTAATTAGTATATTTATATTTATTTGAGAAATGGGGACATATATATAGCCTGTCATTGAATGTTAATTAAATTTATTAAATGGTAATGGGCCGTTCAGTTATTTCAAATTTAATAAAATGTATAATGTTTTTACAAGGTCTAAAATCATGAAAACCAAGTCGAGATTGAAGTGGATTGCAAACAAAAGTCAAAGGTGAGTTAATCTCACTCTTCTGGATTTGTATTTGAATTTAAGTGGTCAAATTTAAATAGTTGGTTGAATAATTGATTTCATTTTATGTGCTATATTATATATAGTATTATATATAGTATATATTGGAGTGATTGATTTCCCGTATTATATAGCGGATGAGAACCTATGCGCCGCATAATAGCGGATGATATTATATTAATCCCATATACCGCGATACTCCACCTCGAAGTGGAATTGGTATTGTGCCAACATCTGTGGATGCAGGGAAATAGGTTGGAGGGATCCAACTGGATTCCTCAGATTTATTTGGATTGTTTAATACTCTGTGATATGGTTTATGTGATAACCTATGATAGATTATGTTGGAAATTCAAATGTTGGATGCTATGGTTTGATTGAATATATTTGGATATATCGAGTTATAAAATTATATAGATTTGGATTTTTGAAAGAAAATAAAAGAGAGAATTTTAAGTAAATAATTATATAAATTTGAATTAATTAAAGAATGAATTGGGAAAGAATAAAAGTTGATTTTCGAATTCTAATAAATAAAATTCCAAGTATGGGAAAATGAGATTTTGACTGAATGGGAATAAGTGATTTTTCTTAAAAGCTCAAGTGTTATTATTTAAAGGAATAAAGAATTTACTTTAAAATTCATGGTTTAAAGTTATTTGAAAGGATAAAGAAGGAATTTGGGAAATATGAAATTGACATTTTTTAGTTAAAAGATTTTAAATCATAAGTAAGAATTAAAAATCTGAAGTTAATGGGTTTTGAAATAAATGAGTAAGTAAAGCAAATTATTGCAAAATGGAGTAATTTGGAAATCAATTTGAAAATTGGTTTAAGTGTTTGAAATTGGAATTTTATGAAGGATGGGACTAAGAAATTTATAAATTGGGTTTATAAAAGTGAGGTAATATATCAGTAGATATTTGAAAGAATAAATTCACGGTGGGAATTTATTAAAGGAATGCGTAAATTTGTGTAAACATAATTAGTGATTTATTTTTAAAAGATGTGAAAGAGAAGTGTATTTCCCTGGATAGCCACGTACGTTTCGAAGCAAATTTAAGTATAAGTAAACGTTTTAAAGTTGATTTAAAGGTATGTTTTAGAAAATTTATTATTTTTAAATGTTCAAAATTTTGAAGTAAGTATTTTTCAAATTTATTATAGTAGTAATTATTTAAAGGTGACTTGGTATTTTTTTTAAAGAAAGAGAAAAGTTAGTTTTATATTTTATAAATCGGCTTTATTTTAAATATTCTTAAAGTATATATTTTTTAATAAGCATTAAAATAGTTTTAACTTAAATAACTTAAAGGATATTTTATAATAAAGAGTTTTAAATTATTTTAAAAATCTAAAGTTTTTGTACTTGGTTTTTTCAGTGGAAATAAATATTTGGAAATTTATTCCATGAGAAGAGTGTGGTTTGAAAACTGTTTTCAAAAGGGTTGAAAGTGGAAATATATCTGGCGAAGATATTTTGAGAATAATTAATAATTTGGGAGATTGTTTATTGTTTGATGGTTGTTTGTGAATGTTAATTGATAGTTAAATAACCGACTATCAATATTGGCTAATGCACTGATCGTTTCAAAGAGACCGGGATCGGGATTTATTTTCTGAAAACCACTTCGATCCAGTTTGAACGTTTTCGTGTGGAAAACAAGAGTTTGGATTCGAAGGTGGAGCAGTGAAGTGCAAGGGCTAGTCGCTACTAATCCTGAGGTGATTCCAAAATGTATGTAGTAGGAGTAGTGCCTTTGGTTCCGTTCGAACCCAGGACGGACTTGTATGGATGAATGCTTACAGAACATCGTCAGGTGGACAATGAGCATTCTAAGTGATATGTTCTAAAAAGGTAATGCTTAGCCTCGAGCCTCATCAATCGAGAATGACTGAAAATCAGGGGTTATGCAGCAAGGCTAAGTGGGTAGCACCCTTTAGGGTGAGGTCATCCTTGTCTAGATGTCTCTTTTTTATTTGGCTTAGTGGGCGGTTGCTGATCCCAACCGCGAGGTGATCTTACTCGGGATTATCCAGTAAGGGGCAGTCTCGGTCTTGTGTTGCAGGGGATTGGGAGTAATCCTCGGTACGGTGCTCTAGGCCACGTACTATGATAGGTGGTACCCCAGTGCCTAATCATTAGTTGGAAATCCATTCTCCCTACGCGTCTTTTATGGTTTTTGTTTATAGAACCCACTTTGTGGCTAGTATGCTGGAATTTAATTAATGTAACAATTTCGGCTATTTGAATAAGTATTTGTATATAGACACTATTATATTATTGGAGGATTTTATAGTAAATGTTTTAGCTATGATAAGGTAAAAACCCGACATGTTTATTTGTGGCGTGGTCTTACGAGATGCTTTTGATTTTCAAAGGATTTTGAAACTTTAATAATCCAATTGGGTGTGATTTCTCATGCTGGTATTCCAGACCGACTCGGGTGTTATTTAACTATAATGCTTGGGTCAGACCGAATATTATAGATTACAGATTCTGGATGAACTGCTGTGGAGCTAAGGAGACGAGCTGGATGGTGAGACGTATCCGACGTGTATGATGTATATTCTGCTGTGTATTCAGATTTAGAAGGATGGATATTTTAACCTTCCTGTGTGTGGTGTTGATTGTATTGAACTCTGATGTTGTATTCTGATGATATATGTAGGAAACAGATATATTTTTCTTTTGTGTAAAGATATGTTATTATCTATTATATTTTATTCCGCTGCGATGGTAAGATTCTATGTTATTTGTTTTCTCTTCTTCTATCTACTTCTTCTTTCACCCTAATGGTTCGGTTTTTCGAGCGTCAAAAAATCGGGTCGTTACACTTGGTATCAGAGTTGAAGGTTAAGCGAGAACCTTGGCTCTGGTGGGGATTACTCATTGGAAATAGAGTCTGTAGTACTCTAGAAATGAGTTTGAGTGTATTAATAGATATGACCGCGTATTTGTTAGTGAATATAAAAATTGCTTTTATACCGTGTTGACTTATCGGTTGAGTGTTTATGGATTCTGGTCGACGTGTGGGACGCCACATCATCGATAAGGGTTTCTAAACTCCTGAATAAGATAAACCGACACGGTATTGTTTTAAAATAGGGTAAATGAAATAATTTTACCCAAATTATTTTTGTATATAAAGGAAATAATTTTTCATAAATTATTATAGTTATATATGGATGCTTGATTGTTAGGAATGATAATAGTAAATTATTACCATTGTTGTATGAGAGTTGAATAAGAAATTGGAATTATAACCAAAGATTAAGGAATAAATTAATAAAATAAATGGGATTTGTAAATGTTAATTATAAATGTGATTTATAATTTTGAAATAGAATTCCAGAGAAATATTGAAAATGTTAATGAAAGAATTTAGGATTTGAAATTTTGAGAAATTTAAATTCCTTTGAATTTGGAAATGGTTTTCAAAAGTTTTGGAGAAGTAATAGTGGTAGTATTTCAGAGATATTTTTGAACTGTATTTGAAATTTGGTATCTAAAAATATTTGAAGGGATTTTAAAGAGATAAAAGCATTGAACACTTTTCAATCGCTGGAAAATTATTCCGATGATGATCGCGACATCATCGGTGTTCATTTTCAAGTTTCCAAAAAGGTGGATTGCTACCTGGATGTTTTGGATTAATGTTTGTTTGCGAAATTTGGTTAGATTTTGAAAATCCAGAGGAATAGTTGGATTTACATATATATGTTTTCAAAATTGAATTTGGAACATTTTAGTAATGGTTTAAACTCTGGAGTTGGTTTGAAATGTTTTAGTATGTTTACGCAATTGCTGAAACTCTGGGATCTTATTAAAAAAGGTTATGGAATAATAAATAAGTTTGGAAATTTGAAAATTTGTTTAGAATAGAAAATTTAACTCGTAGAAGAGTTAAAATTTTGAAGTAAGTAATAAAAAAAAATAAGTTAGAATGTAAGCCAATTAATTGAGGTGGATTAAAAGAAGTTAGCAAACAAAAGGTAAATAAATTGAAGAACTTATAGAAACTTAAAATTTGAATTAAATTAATGTAACTAAACCAAGTTAAAATAAAAAGTGAATGTTGAGGAAATAAATCTAAGTAGGTTAAATGAAATAAGTTATTGAAATAAAATTTATTAGTTAGAAATGAATTTGTGAACGAATAAATGAGTTTAAACTTGTAAGCAAAAGGGAATTGAAACTGAATGCTGAACTTAAGTTTGAATGGAAAATTAGTCAAGTTGGACTGAATAAGACAAAGTTTTGAGATTAAAATTAGTAAGTAACTGATTGATTTAAATGGTATGCGAATGAAATAAAATTGAATACCGGATGATATTTGAATTAAAAGGGGGAAATGAACTAATTGGAATAAATTAGTTAAGTGAGTATGTTAGTAGAATTCTGATTGGTTGAATAAAATCTGAATTATGAGTTAAAAATGGATTTTGTGAAGTTAAACTTGTGTTATAAATAAAATTCAACTGGGAAGTGAAATTTAATATTGAAATTAAATTTAATTGGTAAGCAAATAGAATTGAAACTAGAAATTGAAATTTAATTTAAATTATGTAAAGTAAAGTGAAAATTGAAGAATTTGTTCGAAGAAAGTAAAGGATGTAAAAATTTGCATATAAACTTTTATTTGAGATTTAAAAATAAATTAGCAGGTGGAACTAATTTAAAGTATGATTAATTAAATATTGTTCGAGATAAGATGAATTGGAAATTGAAATAAATTAGTGGATGAAACTACGTTTAAAATAATGATATGAATCAGTTATAAATGGAAGATAGTCAATAAAATTCAATATTCAGAGTTGAAAATAAATTGAATTCATGTGGAATTGGAAATCCAGATTAAAAATAAGTGGATATAAAGGCTAAAGTGGTAGAGTAATAATATAAGAGTATATAAACTACTTATATTAAACTTAAGAAATGAATGGTGAAGTTCTTATGTAAGTTTGATACTGGGAACATACAGAGTAATTTTGGAGTGGAGATTAAGTAAAGTTGTGAAATGGGATATTTATGGATAAGTGACTAGAAATCAAAATGAATGTGAATAAAAAAGGAAATTGATATAGTTAATAATCAATGGATATAAATACGTTAGATGTACGTATATTATTTTATTCATATAGTGATTTGATCCAGATTCAAGCACAGAATTTCGAGATTGTTATATGGATCTGAGTTTGGATTTTTCACTCGATTTTCGATGGCGAACCCTGGATATGGATATTTGATTTGTTCTAAAATTCTCTATCATAATTTGTGGCTATGGAAGGAGAATGACGATTTCTGATCAAGAAGCCAGATCTGAGTCCGCACTGGGAAGTCGGGTGGACGATACTAGTTCGAAAGTGAAATTGTGCGATCGAGAGAGTGATCGAATTTGATATTGCATACGGACGATATATGTACAGCAGACGGGCTTGGATGGATAAATATTGAAATTTTGTAACGGAGTCAATAAAATGATTTTGAATGTTGTAATTGGATATTATTGCTAGGTAAGATATACAGGTATTATAAAGGAAAAGGAAAATTGGTTTTGATTTCAGAAGATAAATTTGAATTGCTCAACAAGAAGGTATGTGTTTAAATTTCTATATGAAATTTGATAATTTTCTGGTCTAGCCACTTGGCTTTTTGTTTTCTTTTGGAATTTGGGAGCCCGTAGAGGCATTTTGTAGTTGTTCTGGTCTAGCCGCGCAAAGGAAACGCAGGCGAAATTTTTCGAAAATTTTGGAAGTTAGAAAATTTTTGAGAAAATTTTGATAATTCAAAAATTTGGTTATAAATTCAAATTTGAATTGTTAAGTAAGTAATATTGTTTGGGACTTATGGATAAGTTTGGAAACCTAGAAAAGGGGTTAGCGTGTCTTTAATAAAAAGATTATTTTGAGAATAGTTTGAAATTTTTTGGTTTTGGGAAAAAGTAAATGGGTACTGGACCATTCTTCTTAACTAGCAATTTCGGGGACGAAATTCTTTTAAGGGGGGGAATGTGACGATCCGGAATTTTTGGAAGCTTGAAATCAGAATATTTAATTGATTTTAAATATTTAAAAGATAATTTTTGACTTGAATTCAAATATTACTATTTATATGACAACCAAATTATTGAATTAAATAATGTGAAGTTGGGTAAAATGTTGAATCTGGAGTTTTAAGCCTGTTAAATATAATTTGAAGGCCTATAAAATTTATAATGATGATACTGAAGATAATAGAATGTTTAATTTAATTTAAAGGTGATTTGTTCAGTTTTAGTAATATATCGTTTAAATTGAATTTAAAAATAGCTTTCCGAGGCACAATCACGGAATTCGACGAAACCATTTCCATTGGATCTGTAATATTGTATTATTATAGGATTTCAAATTTCGTAGTGATTGGAGTAGTTTTGGGAGCATACGATATATAAACGCGCTGAAATTTTATATCGAAAATTCAATATAATAACTGATCCAAAAAGCTATCTTCCCCAAATGATCAAATTTGGACTCAAAACCTTTTCCATTGCATTTGGAAAAGGGGTATAACATTATAATGCCTAGCGGCACGCCTTGATAGGAGGTCGAGATTTTAGGCTTCGAATTCGAGGTGATTTAAGATTTATTATATATATTCACTTTTGCTAACCAGTCAAATTATTTCACATCGTAACTTTTCCCTTTCATTTCGAAACCACTGTAGCAACCGTTCAACACATTACCCTCATTTCAGATATCACTTTTCCCCCTTCATTTCATTTCAAAGACGAGCTTTTCAAAATACCAGAGAAAAGAAATTATACATATATGAATCACATTCTTCATTTCTTCCTCGTTCCTTTTCTTTTATGCTGTTTGAAAATGGCAAAGCAGAATTTCAAACCAAAGCCGTTCTAAAATCAGTCGAGCCTCTGCCCAAAAAATTGGAAAAAAAGGAAATACACAATCGAGTGAATCAATGTGCGATCGTAGTTTCTCACGATGGGGAAGCTCGCCTCCAAGCAGCCGATGTAGTCGTCGTCGTTGATCGAAAAGCGAAGTAACTTTAGGGTGGGTCGGCTTCACAGAAAAGGATGCGTTCTGGAAAATCAATGGTGGTGGTTTGTTTCGAATCGGATTTTTGGAGGTCGCTGTGTTGTTTCGAGCTAGGGTTGGGCTGTCTATCGCGTAAAAGGGGAGATTTGTTGGAAGGGCCGCGATGGCGGCTGCGACCTTGGGTTCGGCGATGGTTGGTGACGCCGCACCTATGCACGTAGGAGGCCAGGCAGCGCTGGGGAGGAAGTTTGATCGGTGGAGGATCATGCGCTTATCAATAGTCTTCATTTAGGACCTAGAGTGGAACCGCGATGTGGATGTATGTGCACGACGTGGGTTGAGCTAGGAGGGACGCTGCTAGAAGTCACAGCTTGATCGTGGTGAGCACCATCTTGTTTTCTTTTTGTTTTGTTTTGAAATTTAAAAGGTGTACTCTGAAAAATTATTTTTACTACTATTTAAAATAATAATAATAATAAAATTTTGGTTATGAACTGGTAATAACAGAAAGAAAATTTATTACAGCAAAGTAACACTTTACTTTAGCCATTTATTGTAGAGAAAAAATAGAATAATAATAGTGATATATATATATATATATATATATATATATGAAAATGTTAACTTATGGGTTAATTAGTATATTTATTTGAGAAATGAGGACATATATATAACCTTTCATGGAATGTTAATTAAATTTATAAAATGGTAATGGGTCATTTGGTTATTTCAAATTTTAATAAACGTATAATGTTTTTACAAGGTCTAAAATCGTGAAAACCAAGTCGAGATTGAAGTGGATTGCAAACAAAAGTCAAAGGTGAGTTAATCTCACTCTTTTGGATTGCTATTTAAATTTAAATGGTTAAATTTAAATAATTGGTTGAATGATTGAATTGATTTGATGTGTTATATTATATAAGCGCACGTACCGTTTGGATTGTGCCTAATTATTGCTGAAACGTGAGATGCAAGCATTTCAGCTAGATTCTATTTTACTTTTCAATAGACACTATTATAATATAAGGCGGATTTGATAAAAAAATGTTTTGGTTATCGTAAGGTAAAAACCCGACATGTTTATTTGTGGCGTGGTCTTACGAGATACCTTTGATTTCAAAGAATTTTGAAAACTTTAGTAATCCAATTAAGTGTGCTTTGTCATGCTGGTTTTCCAGACTGACTCGGGTGTTATTTCACTATAATGCTGGGGTCGGACCGAGTATTAAAGAGTACAGATTTTGGATGTACTGCTGTGGAGCTCAGGAGACGAGCTGGATGGCGAGATGTAACACACGTACTAGATGTATATTACTCTATGCAGTATAAGCTGTGTTTTCAGTTGTGTGGAGACAAGTTAATATAACTGTCCATTATTTTTCTGTTGGTGGTGTTGTACTCTGATGATGTAATGTATAAAACAGATATAGTTCTTTGTATAAAAATCAGTTATTATCTATTATATATTGTTCCGCTGCGATTGTGAGATTCTGACATTGTTTTGTTTTTCTCTTCTTCTACCTGCTTCTTCTTTCCCTTACGGTCTAGTTTTTTGGCATTCGATTGATCAGCATTTATTACAATGGACGTATTGATGTCGATTTTCGGGCGTCGAAAAATCTGGTCGTGACAGTTGGTATCAGAGCTAGAGGTGTTATAACTCAGAATTTTGTCATTTGAAAATTTGTAATGAGCCGATTTTTCTCTATCAAAATACTGATTTGGTTGAATAAATAAAACCTTGATAGTTAGAATATATTTGGATATGTATATAGGTAGATTTTAAAGAGAATTTGGATTTGAAATTCAAATGTAAACAATCTTAAAAATAAATTGGATTTAAAAAAATATGATATGTATATATGATTTTTATTAGTATAAGATTAATTTTATATCATCGCCTTTAAAGGATTTTGTAAAGGATATATTAAACTTGTATAATTATTTTTAAGTGTATAATTAGGATATTTTATCTTTTTCTTGTAATATATATATTGATTAATAAAGAGATAGTTTAAATATTTATACACTTAAGATATTTATTTTTAATATAAAAATAAATTAAATGTAATATTAAAATAGTATAAATATATATTAGAAACCTCTTGATAAAATGAATTACAAGTGTTAAAAAAATATGCATACATAATTACAAATGTAAGTAAAGAATAATGTTTAAGGACAAGTGTAATTAATTTATTCTACAATTTAACAAGTGTCACAAGCTCTTTATTTTTTGTATAAATGAATAAATGCAGGATAAAGTTATATATATGTATCTCTCTACCTTACTCATTTTCCTTTCCATATTTCAAATAAAAGAAACAAAGACATAAGAGAAAATCAAATCTGAAGACCAATAGAATTTTTTTAAATCTAAACCTGGAAACAAATCAAACTAGAAGAAATGAACAATTTCTCTTCAAAATTCAACTGGAAGTTCAAGTTCAAAACCTAAAGCTAGTAGATCAACTTCAAAATCAAATATCAGAATATCTCAAACAAAACAAATCAAAGATCTACATCCATACAACTTCCATTCTTTTTCCAAAGTGATTTGCTCCTCCGTTCAAGCCCTGACAGGAGAGTAAAAAAACTTTTATTAAAAAAATATATCTATTTAATCCTTAATACATGCAGTAAACATGAGTATTAAATTGGCGATAATGGTTTGCAAGTTGATTTATTGATTATATGTGTATATGTATATGGATATCTCCATGAGTATAACAGTGTTCACTCTGTTCTTGAATTTCTAGTGCTAATATAATTCTAAAATCATTTGTTCTTGTTATGATCAGTTTTAGGTTAGGTTGTTTAAACAAAATTTGTTTAAAATAACAAGGTTTAAATTTTGAAAATATATAAAGTAAGAACTGAAGACAGTATCAACCTGGACATATACATTACGGTAATAATTTGATTATATCAAAATTTGAACATGAATAAATTGAAGATTTATGTTTATAATCTGTTATGTCTATGAAAACTAGGATTTTTAAAATAAAAACCATAATTCTTAGTTGATTTTTGGATGTGCAATTCTAACATGATCAGAGATGGGGTTTCGAGTGTTTCTGGTGGTCGGCAAGGTTAGGGTACTCGGGGTCGTGACTGAAGCTAGCTGGTAGGTGGTCGATGTCCGCAAAAATGGTCTGAGGGGTTATCTTTCGACGTGATGGCACGACAAGGCAATTGTAGGGTTTAAGGATCGGGTGAATCATCGAGATTCTTGAGTTCGTCGCGGTGACTAGAGGGCATGGAATTTGGTCAGGGAGGGTAGAATTGGTGCGTAAGTCCATGGTGAAGCTTTGGAAGGGGTGTTGAGTTTTCTGATGATCGGTGGTGGCATCATAGGGGAGGTTTTTGGTGATGTATCATTCCAAGTTTGGGTTCCCAGGCATGATCTCGATTTTTTGTTCGAGTCGAAGCTTGGTTGGTCGTAATCGGATAAGGAGATCAGGGTCGACTCGTTGGCGATGATGAGGTTGGTCGGAGTTGCTCCGATGAGTGGGGCATGTGCATGGTGTCGCTGATATATCAATGCTTCGGTTTGCTGTGGAATTTTGGGGAGGAAGGAGGGTTTTCCTTGGGTTAGACCTGAAGTTGACAATGGTTGCCTTGAAGATGAGTTGATGCGAGTATTGCACGGGGTCAGCTCGGGAGTTTTACTTGTTTAGCCCTGGTTTGTGAATTGCAGTGATCAAGTTTAAAGCTTTTCAAAACGAACAAGTTTTAAGGGAAATGTAACCAAAGTAATAATGCAAGTATTAGCAAGTTTTAGCGAGTTTTCTAGGTTTTAAAATGTTTTAAGTTTGTTTTAAAAGAAATTATGTAATGTTTTAAAAGGCGATTTAAATGACTTAACGTAATAAAGGATGGTCAATTAAATTATGTAATAAATTTAAAGAATTGATTTATTAATGTGATTTATTTATTAATGTGATTTATTTATTAATGTGATTTATTTATTAAGGTAATAAATTAAAGGATGATTAATTTATTAAAAGTTAAATTACTTAATGTAATCAATTAATGATAATTACTAAATGAAAAGTAATTAAAGGATAATGGCTTAATGTCATTAATTAAGAAGGGTAATTAAAGGGGAAATTACTAAATGTGATTTATTTAATGATTATTACTTAACGAAAGTAATTGAGGATTAATTACTTAGTGCAATTAAGTAAAGGATTGATTAATTAAGATAATTAAATAAAAGGTTAGTTAATTAATGAATGAATGAGAATAATTAAAGGTTAATAAATCAAAGAAAGTGATCATAGAATAATTAATTAATGTAATTAATTGAGGATTAAAGAAATTAGTTATAAATAAGATGGTAATTAAATGTTAATTAATGTGATGGGTTCAGGATAATTAATTTTTGTAATTAATTAAGGGTTAATTACTTAATGTAATTAAAGGATGGTTAATCAAGGATGATTAATTTAAGATAATAATTAAGGAATGATTAATTACTGGTTTGAAATTAATTAATGTTAATAAAACATGATTAAAAGTGATTAAAGTAATTAATTTAATTTATTTTAATTAACTAAGAATGGTGTGACTAATTAATCTTGTTTATGGATGATTGATTGATATTTGTGATATGAAATATTTTGTGATATGATATGTTTGGGTTGAACAGTGCTAATTTGATTATTTATCAATGATGAATTGCTGTGTAAAAGTGACATCCTGTATTTAAAATTTGAGTTGTTTTCTGTGACGCCCCACCTCTATACCCACGCTAGCCAAGAACACTACAGGGTAATGCCGTCAACTAACATGGAGAATAAAGCTGGTTAGGAGCAACCATCTATAGCCTTGCTTTAACTATCTACTGAATACATCGACAATAGTCATACCAAGGAGATCGACATATCCAATGAATACTTAAAACAAAACCATAGGTGGTTGGAGGATCTATCCGAACAGAATATAACAACTCAAATGTAATATACATCACAGAACAGTAGATCATCATATACATATATACTGATACATAACAGAGTATACAAACTGAAATATGTCAAGTGGTATAGCAAACCACAATAAACAGACGAATCCAAAAGAATACATATATCAGAGTTACAACAAAAAGGACTACACATAAAGCTTTACCAAAAAGGAACAAGCTGAATAGTCCATGTGGAAGCAAAATGTGCTAAGTCCAAATGCACCTAACCTGAAACATCTCGGTCTGACCCGAGTACAAATACACGGGTCAGTATAGCTAAACAAATCAGTTGGATAAACTGAACAACAATAACCTGCAAGGTCATAAAGTATAACAAATATCTATAAAAGAGATAACACAATCATCGAACAAAAGATGAATCATAACAGAACAAGCCTCATATCATCGGCAACACAAATAAACAAAGGATATGGATATCCCAAAACAAGCCAAAAAGGCAATAACAATTACCAATGAAGGTAACACAAGTTCCACAAGGTAATCGCTATATATCGTGCGGCTCAAAAGACCAACACCGAAGGGCGATACCTAGGGAATATACAGATCAATGAAACTTCAGAAAATTTGCACGTGCTCAGTACTGTATAAATAAGGATCCATGAGCCCGAAGACTCCAAACCCAATATCACTCGAGCGGTGATGAATGACCAACACCAAAAGCGATACAATGGGGCAACAAACCCGAAGGCACAAACCCGAAGGTACAAACCCGAAGGCAACATACCCGAAGGCAACAAACCTGAAGTAGACAGTTCGAAGACACTATCCCAAAGGCAAAAAACCGTAGTGGTGAAGGTCTGAAGGCCCAGTACTGGACACCACTAACTGGCAGAATGTGTAACAACTCTCGAAAAGGAATCCGAAAAGTGGCAACGTGAGTCCCATAACCACTCGTTCGCACTAAATGGTTTACTATCCGTTAGTTAATTTCACACTCAAAGCAGTACAAAGTTTACCTCATCTCATTGGTAAACCAGACCAAAAGGTCAAAACAATCAATCGAATAGGTCAGGGATTAATCGGAAAGATAAACGCACAGACTCATGGTCCGTGTTTTACTTAACCATTTAATCTCCTTTCCACTCCGCTCGAAGTGCAAAATTGAGTGTGTGCGTTTTAAATAGAATTCATAAATTAGACAAGTGAGCTTTTAATGCGATTTGAAGAGATCATTTAAAAAAAACCATGGATGAAGTCCAAAAGCAATCATCAAGGTCAAATATGCATAAACAACTAATTGGAATCAACTTAGATCGATAAAAGTTGGAATCACAAACAAATAGGCACACTAGGCAAAATTGAAGCAGGTCAGTCGACTGGCCTTCTACAGTCAGTCGACTGAACCATAACTCGAGAGTTTTCCAACTCTGCAGTCAGTGGACTGACTGCAGGAGGTCAGTCGACTGGCTATAGCGGGAATGGTTTTCCAGCCTATCAAATGGAGGAGCAAACTCACCCCATTTGCAACCGGTCGAGCAATGGACTTAAGGGGCTTCTGCCAATCGATAACCCAACACCATTGACTCTCTGATTCACCACCAAAAACATGTTCAACATCAAAGTTATGATTTTATTTGACTCTAAAACTCTAAAACTTGCAACATTCATAAAACCAATCCAAATCAAAAGCAATTACACATGGAAAAGTGTTAGGAATTCATACCCAACAACATAGAAGGATATCGGCATAGATGTGAGATAAAAATCTCACCTTTAACCCAAAAACAAAGAAGAAGAAGAAGAAGAAGAAGAAGAAGCTCAATTGCAAGGAGAAGACCAACCAATCTCCACTTCAACTCTACTAGCTTCAATCTAAGATCAAAACAAGTATTTCCTAAGTTAGGTTTAGGAAACTTTCTGAAATTGAAGAAGGAAGAGTTGGAGAAGATGAAGAGGAGGCTTACCAATAGCTTCACTTGGATTTTGGAACAAGAATTCAAGTTTGCAAGAAGAACTAGGGCTTGGAATTTCTAATTCCTCTTCCTTTCCCCCATTTTCAGTTCTAGCTTGATTTTAGAAGTGAAAATGAGTGAATGGAAGGAGAGGGACCAAGTTAGGGTATTTAGTTAGCTAGTGGGCTGAACCCAAACCCAAAACCCAACTAGAAAAGGTAGCAAAACTCAACTTACTCTTATACTCAAAAAGATCGCAAACGCCATTTTGAACTCAACGGAGGCGGTTTCGAGTCCTAATTTGGCCATTTGCAAAATGTAACATTTTGGACCTAAATCCGACTAACGACGCTATATTTAAATAAAATATATAAATATATAATCATTAAATATGCGGATTGTTACATTTTCACTTGAATAACTTGAGTTAAGATGACATTGGATTCGAAGAGACCGGGGTCGGGTATCAGTAAATACCCGACGGCACTTCGATTTGAAATCTTCTATAATTCTTTATAGATTTGATATGTGTAATAAATAGGCTGGAATGAAATAATTTAAGTAAACTAGATCATTGAAATTAAGTAAGGTAACTTAGAGGTTTATTTGTGAATTAAGTATTGAATATAAAAATTTAAGAACTCGTACTAAGGTACAAGTTACCTCGGGTTTTAAATAAGTTTTGAGCAATAGAATTTCATGTTATGGGTTTACTCACGCTGGTTTCCAGCCTGGCCCGGGTGTTACTTTGATGTAATGCTCGGGTTAGACTGAGTATTACAGCTTTTCAGGTAAGGACGTTCTGGAGCTCAAGTGGCGAGCTAGATGGCAAAAACGTATGGAGTTTTCCATTGTGTAATAGAGTTGTATTATTAGTAGTCTGGGACATGTTGTATAACTGTCCAGTTTTTTTGTAAATGGTTGGACTTTGATGTATTGATGTACATTAACTGATACATTTTTTATTTGTATAACTGTTATTATATTTGATATTATATTTTGATCCGTTGTGAATGTGAGATGTTGTTGTTTTCTATAGTCCTTCTATCTCCTTTCTTCTTTCTTTAACAATATGGGATTTTCGGAGTTGAAAATTTCAGGTCGTTACATTTGGTACCAGAGCCGAAGGTTAAGCGGGAACCTTGGCTCTGGTTGGTTTACTCATTAAGGATAGTGTCAGTGGTACCCTAGAACGAGTTGAGAGTATATATGAGAGCGTACTTGTTATTTTCTTATATAAAGGTTTAAAACGGTTTTAAAAATAAATTACTTTTATATAAGTTTATATTTTGATATATAAAGCAATATTTCTTTCTAATTATTATAAATACTAAGAAATTGGTTGTTGATCATTGGAATTAAACAAAAATAATAAGAATTAAGTGGTAATAGTAATACAACCAAATTGAAATTAAATGAAGATAAGGTTGAAATAGTTCCAAACTAGAACTAAATCCCGAATTTGTAGAAGTAAGAATAAGATAAAGATGAATTAGAATTGGTTTCAAACCAGAATATGGAATGGATATTGTGTTTAGCAATGGGATGTTGTTTTCTAGTAAACATTGATAAAGCAAAATGAAAAGTTTTAGGGAAGATAACTTTTAGATGAGTATAACTTAAAAATTGAAGTGGGTTTTAAATTGTGAAGTTTTGAATCCTAAGTCTAGGAACATTTGAAATTGTTTTCAAAATGTAAAAAGAAATGATATTATTCAGACTATTTTGAATGTGATCCTATTTTAAAATAAGAGATGTTTGGAAATTTTTAAAGGAATTTGTTTTGAATTTAAAACCAAAGGTGGTTTAAAATTTAAAATAAATTGATGTGTAAAGGAAATAAATATGTATATTTAAAATAAACACTGAGGTTGATTTTTGAATTTTCCTTAGAATGGGGTGTGAAAACCCAAAGTGAAATAAGTTTTTAAGCTTAAGTGGAAAGAATATTAATACGAAGTTTAAAATCTGAAATGGGAATTCAAATTGGGTAAAGTTGTCTGGATTAAATTGAAGTGAATTAAATTTGGGAAAAATTAAATAAGTTTAGAACAAAAACTTGAATTGGAAATTTCAAGATGAAATTGAGATTTAATTTGGAAAGTTGAATGGTGGATTTGAATATGGAGTTTGTGTGATCTCCATATGGGTTTGAGATCTGAAAATTGGAAATGGATGGATGTTTTGAAATAATTTGGATAATATTATCCTATTGTTATTAATAATCTTTAAATTGTGAATTGGATTTGATTAAATGAATGAAGAAATAGGGTGTGGTAATATATCCATTATTGAGATAAAAGGGAAATTAAACTTTAATTTGAAATCAAGGATATGGGATCACTTTGAACTTAAGATTTGAATGTTAAGAATTGAATTTGTAAATTAAAATTGTTTAAGAATTGGTTTCAAAGTTGGAAGATAAATTAGGTAATAAATTGTTAAAGATAAAATTGTTTAAAAAGGATCTAAATTATTATTTGAACCTAGAAATAAGTTTATGTAAAAGTAAAGTAATTTAAAATAGAGTATTCAAAATTTTAACTCTAAATTGTTTAAAGAATTTAATTGATAAATTAAAGTGAAGATCGATTTTATTTAAAGGAATCAAATCAACACTTGAAATTTAACTTGAATTTATATAATTCGAGATGGTTTAAAGTGAAATGGAATTTGAAGTTAATTCAGATTGAAATTTGATTTGAATAATGTAGGATTGTGATTAAAGTTGAATAAGCAAACTCAAATGGAATTTGATTTGAATTTGAAAGGAAATTGAGTGTAAAATTCAACTTGAATTAGGATTGAATCAATTTAAAAGGAAGTGGAAATTTAAATGGAATCGATGAGAATGGTGATTGGGAAGTTGAACAGTTTGGCTCTGGACTAATTTTAAAATAAATCGTTTTAATGTAAACTTTCTTAAATATATTTTTCCAAAGCTATTTACCATATACAAACTTTTTTTTAAGCCAAACTATTTTATACTTATTTTATAATTATTTTTGTAATTATTTAACTATTTTACAACTACTTTATAACTAATTACTATTTTACAACTATTTTGCAATTATCTAACTATTTTATAACCAGTTGTCGATATTATAACTACTTGACTATTTTACAGTTATTTTACAAACTAATAATTATTTTTCAACTACTTATCTATTTTAAACTTTTCAAGCTATTTTCTAAATTAAGCTGGACAGAGTTCAAACTATGATTTATTACAAATTGAGATAAGAATTGGAGTGATAATCCAAATGAGGATTGAAGCAACTATGAATAAGTGAATAGAGTGTGAATAGAAAGGGAATTGTTTTAGCTAATAATCAATGAAGATAAATACGTAGGATGTACGTATATTATTTTATTCGCATGATGATTTATCCAGATTCGAGCACAGAATTTCGAGATAGTATATCGATCCGAATTGAGATTTTTCACTCGAATTTTAATGGCAAACCTGGACATGGATTTTTGATTGGTTCTGGAAACTCTCTATCATAGTTACGGCTATGCAAGGAGAATAACGGTTTCTGATAAAGAAACCGGATCCGAGTCCTCACTAGGAAATCGGGTGGAGATACTAGTTCGGAACTGAAATTGTATGATCGAGTGGGCGATCAGATTGATATAGCGTACAGATGGTATGTGTACATCGTACGGGTTTGAATGGAACTGATATTGAAAATTTGTTGACGAGAACTGTAAAATGGTTTTTGAAATGAAAAGTATATTTTGTGAAATATATGGTAGAAATTTACTTTATGGAAGTAAGTAATATGGTAAGTGACTTTATAGAGTAATCAAGCTTGAATATTGATTTGGCATAAACAAAGTTATATATACACACACACAAATATATATATAATTGATAAACTTCCCTTGTTGAATCTATAGCTAGAAGAAAAGGATTTTTGAAAGTATTTGAAGTATAAAAAGTGAATTTATACAAGTATGAAGTGATTCAAAGATTTTTAAGGTTACACACACACACACACACACACACACACACACACACACATATATATATGAAGGATCTTATGAGAATGATTTTGGAAAAAGGTTTGGAACCTATGGGTTTTGGAAAGGCTTTTGATTTTTGGGAAAAATCAATTTTGGAAATATGGAAAGCCTAGATTGAGAAATATCGATTTTGGAATAATCGATTTTGTGAAAGGGGGATTTATATGGGATTCATACTAGGTGTGTGATTTGGAAGATACCGTATGTGTATAGTATAAAATGTTTTGAAAATGGCTTAGGAGAAAAAGGCGCTACCTTGAAATGAACTTCTTAGGAGTACCATAGGTTGGTACTGCCTTGAGCCCTTGGGGGGGTTCTAAAGTTGATCCTGTGAGGAAGTCTGGACAAACTGCACTTCCTGAGGATTATTGGATAGCGAAAGTCGAGGGCGCTGATGCCTACAGAAGCATTTTGGTTATGCTATGACGACAGTGTAACTCGATGTCGCTGTGATATACTGTGGATTGTAGCAGAAATCGTATGGAGGTGAGTGTCAACGGTCTACATTTGATTTTGCCGGAAAGGAAACGTAACATCGGTATACTGCGATCTATGGTCGAGTGGAGAAGTTTCATTCTTTTGACAGCGAAATTCGAGGGCGCTAATGCCTACAGTTATATGGGTTTTTGCTATGATAGCAACGTAACCCCAGATGTAGCTTGGATCTTAGCGGGTTCCATGGTGTAATCGAGGGGCGCGGAGTGTCTACAGTTGTCTATGGATTTTGCCGGGATGGTAACGTAACCATCGGGTTAATTGCGACCATGGATGAGGTTAATGATTTCCAGAGCATTCTCACCAAAGATGTTTCCTCTATTTTCAAAAAAATGTTTTTTATATTTTGAATAAAATTATTTTTCAAGTATTTTCACTAGGTGTTGAAATGAATTTACTAAGTACTTATAGATTTTAATCCTACGCCCGATCAGCGTATGATCGAATTTTTGTGAGAACGAGAATGGATTTGTTGAAACATCGAGTTATAAAATGATATTTTTATAAAACTATTTTGGCTATATTATTTAGATTATAAAGCGGTTTAAGTGTGTTCAAAGAGAAAATTTAATTGATATAAAGTATTTTAATAAAATTCTAGTTTCATTCCTTTTTTAGGATGAAAAGGTTCTAAGGGAGGAGGAATGTGATAACCCGGATTTTTGTCATCTGAAAATTTGTAATTAGCTGATTTTTCTCTATTAAAATACTGATTTAGTTTGATTGAATAAATAAAACTTTGATAATTAAAATATATTTGGATATGTATATAGGTTGATTTTAAAGAGAATTTGGATTTGAAATTCAAATGTAAATAATCTTAAAAATAAATTGGATTTAAAAAAAATATAATATGTATATATGATTTTTATTAGTATAAGATTAATTTTATATCATTGTCTTTAAAGGATTTTATAAAGGATATATTAAACATGCATAATTATTTTTAAGTGTATAATTAGGATATTATATCTTTTTTAAATATATATTGATTAATAAAGAGACGATTTAAATATTTATACACTTAAGATATTTATTTTTAGTATAAACCTAAATTAAATGTAATATTAAAATAGTATAAATATATATTAAAAACCTCTTATTAAAATGAATTACAAGTGTTAAAAAAATATGCATACGTAATTACAAATGTAAGTAAAGAATAATGTTTAAGGACAAGTGTAATTAATTTATTCTACAATTTAACAAGTGTCATAAGCTCTTTACTTTTTTATATAAATGAATAAATGTTGGATAAAGTTACATATATGTATCTCTCTACCATACTCATTTTCCTTTCCATATTTCAAACAAAAGAAACAAAGACATAAGAGAAAATCAGTTCTGAAGGCAAATAGAAATTTTTTGAATCTAAACCTGGGAACAAATCAACCTAGAAGAAATGAACAATTTCACTTCAAAATTCAAATGGAAGTTCAAGTTCAAAACTTAAAGCTAATAGATCAACTTCAAAATCAAATATCAGAATATCTCAAACAAAGCAAATCGAAGATCTACATCCAGACAACTTCCACATTTTTTCAAACTGAATTTGCTCCTTTGTTCAAGCCCAGATATGTGAGTAGACAAACTGTTATTTTTTTTAAAAATTAAATCTGTTTAATCCTTAATGCATGTAGTAAACTTGAGTATTAAATTGGTGATAATGGTTTGCATGTTGATTTAATGATTATATGTGTACATGTATATAGATATTTATGTGATTGTAGCAGTGTCCATTTTGTTCTTGAATTTTTGGATGCTAATATAATTCTATAATCATTCGTTCTTGCTCTGGTCAGTTTTAGGTTAGGTTGTTTAAAATAAATTTGTTTAAACCAACAAGGTTTAAATTTTAAAAATATATAAAGTAAGAATTTGTAACAACCCTATTTTTTTGTAATTACTTTAATTGTATACTTTAATTATTTTAATTTCTTGATTTAAAAACTTTATTTTATATATTTAAAATGAATAAATTTTGTTATTTTAAATATAAATTTTGATTTTTGTGTGAATTATAATTCCAAACTTGAATAAATGGAATAATTCCAAAAAAGTAGATTTCTAGTCAAAATGGTCAAACTTTGACTTTGAAAATTGTAATTTAAAATTTTGAATTTTTGAATTTTATCTTTTATTAAGAAAATAGATTTAATTTCAACAATACTGCTTTTCGTTTCGTTGAAATCAGATTAATATTGTGAAAGTTATGCTTTTTACAATATTGTGTATAAATTGTTTTATTTGACAAATTTGTTTATTTTAAATAATATTTCTGTTTGTAAAATCATGTTCTAATTTGTGTAACATGATATGTTTTGCATATATTTTATTTTTAAATCATTTTTAAAGTATACTTATAATGTTCAAATGTTGATTGTATGTTGTTTTCAATCTTTGATTCTAATTTCCATTAAATAAAGTATTTTCTTTATTTATTTCCTACTTTTCCTAAAACCATTTATTTATTCTTCATAATATCTATCTCTACCTTATTTTTCTTATTTATACATTCATTTAGTAATTAAATGGACAAGTATTTAGATCCCTATTTATTTCTTGGAAAGAAATCTCATATATATATATATATATATATATATATATATATATATATATATATATATATAGACACACACACACACACACACGTTATTGTTTTAAAAGGCATACCTTTAAACGTTTTTTTAATTAATATTAGTAATATTTTTGGTTGATATATCTTGTTATAATTGTGTGTATATATGTCACATTACATGTTATGTATATATTTACAACATTTGTCCGTTTTTGTTTCATTTAATTTGGATATATACTTTGTAAGTTAAGTAACATACAAAGATGTAAATAGCAATTAATTTATACGTTTCTATAACCGTTTTCTTATTTATTTATATAGTGTTTATGTAACAGCCGAAAATTTTTGATAAATATTTTATTCATTTTATTTAAAAACTTTGGCTTTAATTATTTTAAAAAACATTAAATTTTTGGAAATTTACTGAATTGATTATAAATCATTGCCAAATTTTATTTTATATAAACAATTTCTGTAATTTTAGATTTTGAGTTAAATTTTGGCTCTAATTGAAACTTTTAAATTTTAAATTCTAACTTCCAATCTTTTATTATAAATTGTATATATATGTACAACAATTGTTCCGCTTTTGTTTCATGTAAATTGGTAATATACTTTTTAAATTAAGTAATAAATAATGTGTAAATAGCTATTTAATTATACGTTTTATTTGGTACGTTTTATATTGTATATATATGTACAACAATTGTTCAGCTTTTGCTTCATGTAAATTGGTTATATACCTTTTAAATTAAGTAATAAATAATGTATAAATAGCTATTTAATTATACGTCTTATTTGGTACGTTTTATATCCGTTCTTGTTTAATTATTTGGCGTTATATAAATGGTACATTATTTTCTGAAATATACTTTAGCATATATTTTACTAAACAAATAAGAAACAAATAAATTCAAGATGCGTTACTTTGTTAATTTTTGTGGGCATACATTTTTTTTATTTATTTCCTCTATAATACGCACTCTTTTTGATTTCTTACCTTAGCTGTTAAAATCATCAGCCGTGCATTTTAAAAGGAATTTAAAATCTTGCCTTACACTTCACGTGTAAAAATTTCATTTCACTTTTTTTTCCACTTTCCGTTTGCCTCTTTGTAATTAATAGGAATAATATCCTACAATTCCTCTACCGTTTCAAAATTTTATTTCTTGCGTTCCTTCCCACTTAATCAACGCAAGCCTGTATGTTTAATTCAAAAGCCCCGTACACAATACCCCGCATATCAATTTTCCTTCATCTTCTCGCGTGAGCTTTCCTGTGACGCCCCACCTCTATACCCATGCTAGCCAAGGACACTACGGGGTAATGCTGTCAACTAGCATGGAGAATAAGGCTGCTGAGGAGCGACCATTCGCGTAATTGCTTTGTGCGAGCAATGATATGTCAGATAGTAAAACAAATTCCGACATACCGATTCAAACTCAAAACTACTACACAGTGGCTGTATATATTCTTCGGAAACAAATATAGAAGTAAGCATAACACAAATCAGTCACAGACATCCATATCACAAAGGCGGAAATAGATATGAACATATAACACATAAAAGTGTTCATCAGAGTTGTGGTCAGACAAGATCCACAATATCACAAAAGAATAGCTACAAGTGCAAGACAAAAGAATATGGATACATCAATGATTCTATATCTCAAATGTATACAACAAAAACTACTAATCTAAGTAGTTAGCCAAAAGTCAGGGTGATAATCCCAGATGTGAAGTCAAGCAGAAGCACCTGTAACATCTCGGTCTGACCTGAGTATTATTTAATAAGAAAATAATAAACGGATCAGTCAAGCTATAAATATCAGATAAAATGACATATAATAAAAGATATGACATAAACACATGAAAACCATAAAGCCACCCTGTGATAAGTATGTAACTGATAATCAACAAGAGATTAATCGATATCACAAGAATCTTCTCAAAGTAAAATGAAATGTCATACTCAATATCTTCATTCATAGAAAGTTAATGACACACAAATTCACCAATGCACCAATATTGATAAAACATATCAATGAAAATCACGAAAATGGGTGAAACACAAATTCTAGAAATCATCAATGGAAATCCAGAAATCACAAAAAGGGGGAGGCCTATCACAAAATGGGAGCATTAAAACTCACCAACACGTGTATCACAAAATGGAACGCTATTCCATGGTTGCTAACCATTAATTTTGAGCAGATGCTCCACAAAACGACCCGAAGACCATGGATCGCTACCCCACCATATTGAACAGAAGCTCCACAGAAACGGGGTTTAGTCTCCCTCGTAGACAAAGAGACATCGCACATTTGTTAGTCTAAATCACAAAAATGATCATCAATGATCATCAAGAAGTGTCAATTACAGTAAGCTAGTAAATATATAAGCTTAGCTTCATGTCGCATAACCATTAGCTTAACTTAAATATTTACGAACAAATTGTAGATCTCCACTTGAAAATTGTCATAAAAGATTCAATCGAACAAGTCTAAGAATTAACGGGCGAAGTAAATGAAAGCGTTTCATACTATTTGCTTTACTAAGCCGTTTAATTAGATTTCTCGTACGAGTGAGGTAAAGGTTTGTACTTTTAAAATGACAAATCACAAAAATGATCGTAGAAACGATCAATCATAAAAATTCACATACGAAGACGTGAATGAAATCCAAAGAATTCGATTCCAAATTCATCAAAGTGGAAATACCCTTGCGACTCCACACGGCGCGACCTAACAGCTGAGCGACATAAGGGGTAGCGGCATAAGTGCAGGGGCGAGCGACTTAGGAATGGTGTGACCCAACAATGCAAACGACCTAAGTGGTAGCGGCATAAGTGCAGGGCGAGCGTCCTAAGGAATGGTTCGACCTAACATGACCAAGCGACCTACGTGGCCAGCGACCCAAGGAGAGCGACTCATGTGAGAAGGTCGAGCGACCTAAGTGGTCAAAATGGGCGCAACCTAAGAGAACGAGCGACCTAACAAATTTGGCATATGGCCGAGCAGCCTAGGGACGAAATGACCCGAGTGGAAAGGCCGAGCGACCTAACGACTTAAACAAGGCCGAGCGACCTAACGACTTAAGGGATGAACAAGGCCGAGCGACCTAACGACCTAAGGCGTATGAGGAGGCCGAGCGACTTAAGTGGGGACGACCTAGCATGGCACGACCAAAGCATGGCGACCCAACTGCGAGCGACCTAACTGCACGTGACCTAACTGCGCACGAGCTAACTGCAGGCCGAGAATCACCATTGTGCAGGCCGAGCGACCTAGGGGTTTGAGGTGCAAAAACTCTCCCAATTTGCAATCGATCGAGCATGGACGCTAGGGGATTATGCCCATAGGCTACCCGGTCGTATAGGCTCCTCGATGCATCACCAAAAACGTGTTCAAACATCAAAGATTGGATGATTTGAACACAAAACACTAAAAATTGGGATTTTCACCAATTCAATCCAAACCAAGAGAAAATGCATATGAAAAAGTGTTAGGAATTCATACCCAACAATCAATGACAGTTATAGAAAAAGATGTGAGATAAAAATCCCACCTTTTCACAAAATCAATGAAGAAGAAGCTTGAAAGCAAAGGAAGAACCAACCACGTTTGAATCTCTACACAAGAAGCTTGAATCAATGGCTTCTCTTTGAATTTAGAGTTAGATGTTGGATTTGCAAATGAACTTGAGCTTGGAGTTTTAATTTCTCATTCCTTCCTCCATTTTTGATGAAGCTTGAGTGTTAGGAAATGAAAGTAAAGTTATGAAGGGAAGGGGGTTGAGCTAAAGTAAATAGTTTAGGCTAATGGGCTAAACCAAACCCAAAGCCCAAAGTGAAAAAGTGACAAAATTCCACTAACTCCAAACATATCAAAGTTTATACTCAAAAAGATCGCAAATGATGTTTTGGACCCAATGGAAGTGATTTCGATTCCTAATTTGACCGTATGCAAAAAGTAACTTTTCGGACTAAAATCCGACTAAAGATAAAATATTAAAATAAAATATTTTAAATATTCAATTGTAAAATATGCGGGTTGTTACAGACTCCCCTCCTTAAAGAAATTGCGTCCTTGCAATATTTAAGAAGAAAATATAAGGTAACAACCATGAAAGCATGTCAATACAGAAGAAATTTGAAATAAGAAATTCACCTCAAAAAGCACGAAAAAGTAAGTCCGGATGTGTTCGCTCGATGAACTCTCTAGATTCCCAAGAACAATCCTTAGGGTTTGAGGACCATTGAACCTTAACAAATGGAACATCTTTATTTCGAAGGAGTTTCACCTCCGAAGCAATAATACGAATAGGATTTTGCTCATAAGTTAAATTAGGCGAAACTTCAATTTCTTCCACAACACCGGGCTCAAGAATAGAATCGAAATCTCGGAGACATTTCCGTAATTGAGAAACGTGAAACACGTCATGAATAGCAGAAAACTGAGCCAGTAATAAAAGGCGATAAGCCACGGAACCAATACGTTCGGTGATAGGGAATGGCCCAATATATCGAGGCGCTAATTTTCCCGAACGACTGAAACGTACAACACCATTCATAGGTGAAACAAGAATAAACACAAGATCTCCCACAGAAAATTCTAATTTCCTTCTCCGGTTATCGGCATAGGATTTTTGTCTATTCTGGGCTTCTTTCACCCTATGACGAATAAGGTCAATCTTCTCTGTGGAATCACGAATAAAATCTTGACCTAAAATCAGCTTCTCACCGACCTCAAGCCAACAAGAAGGAGATCGGCATGGCCTTCCATAGAGTGCCTCAAAAGGAGCCATACCAATACTAGATTGAAAGCTATTATTATAGGAAAACTCAACAAGAGAAATATGATCTTCCCAACTTCCACCAAAATCAAGAACACATGTACGAAGAATATCTTCAAGAGTTTGATTCACATGCTCAGTTTGTCCATCGGACTGGGGATGATAAGCGGTGCTAAAATTAAGCTTCGTTCCCAAAGCTTTTTGAAGACTCTTCAAAAATCCACTAGTAAAAAATGGATCACTATCACTAACAATAGAAGTAGGAACTCCATGCAATTTTACAATTTCTTTGATAAAGAGTTTGGCCAAAAAAGCTACGGTTCGATTAGACCGAAGGGGAATGAAATGGACGGATTTAGTAAGTCTATCAACTATTACCCATAAGCTATCTTAACCCGAACGAGAACGGGGAAGGACGTCTAAAAATACATGGAAATTTGGTCCCACTTCCAAATTGGAATTTCTAAAGGTTGCAATAACCCACCGGGCTTTTGGTATTCGGCCTTGACAAGTTCGCAAGTCACGCACCACATGACAAAGTTAGAAATATCAGATTTTATTCCCTCTTCATGTCCGCGTACATTTTACTACTATCGGGATGAATGGTAAATTTAGAACGACGAGAATCTTCTAAAATGTCTTTACGAAGACCACTGATATTTGGCATGATAAGTCTACCAAATTTTTGAATACCGCCACGAGAATCAATATCAAAGTTTTTCAAAACTTTAATATTAGTTTTATCCCTAAAATTTTGGACAAGAAGAGCCAATTCGGGATCTAGCTTTTGAGCCTCAAGAATGCGGTCTTAAAGAGAAGGATGAGCCTCAGGGCTACATAAAACAAGAGATGAACATAAATCGAAAATACGATCTCGAATCTCACAAGTGGATAGAATTACGAGATCATTCCTTTCGTATATGTAACGACCCGATATTTTCAACCATTCGCATCCATTATAAGTGTATAGGTAGGCATTCATGCCGGAATTGAATTGCTCAAAATACCGCATTGTAATTAAAAATTTGGCAAATCTCAGAATATACAGTAAATAAAAATCACAGATCACAGACACAGAGTAATAATAATGCAGCGGAAGTAAAAAGAGATAGTAGTTCATGAAGCTACTATATAAAAATATCAGAGTTACATAAAATACAACAAAGGAAATAAAGTACAAAAGAAGTCTCACTTCATAGATGTCAACTAATACAAGAGCTGAAAGGAACAATAGATTTCAAAAGATAAACTTGACAAGTAGATAATCTCCAGCGATTCCAATCTCCAGAAAGTGGAAATCCAAATCTGTGAATAACTCAGGCAGACCCGAGCGTAAATAAAAATACAAACACTCGAGTCAGGACATACATACATATACAATGTAAACCAACTCAAGTGAACTGTAGTAAAGGTACAAGTAACTTAGAAGATGCTTGAGACCGCCCATCCTCTAAGGATCCGTTAAACTATTTACTATGTACTATATTGTGCTATATACAGTAGTGTCTAATCGGTAAAGTATAATCATATAGAAAATAGCGTTAAGGGGATGGTGAACCTTAACGCGGTCAGATCTTTAAAACCAAAATTGTAGTGGGCTCGATATAAGGAGATGACACGGCACGCGAGGCAATGCCAGGGTGGATACACCGTTTGCACTCCCGGAACGGTGGTAACAGCAAGCCAGCAGCTTCCGCCCACCTCGAACAATACCCCTGAATCAAAGTGGCGCCACATATCGGATCACAAAAGTAATAGAATGGTTTCCGATGAGGCATGCTCGATGAAAGGGTGCGACCCTTTGTGTAGCCCGGTATAGCTCCTGTTTTAGTCATTTATGCCAACTCAAGGGAGTTGGGTCCACGTAATATACCTCGAGAACGTCGCCACCATCCTACTTCATTATGGAATCTCTACCGCGTATACAGTTGTTAAAGTGGTTTTCGGTATTGGCCGGCTATAAGACAATATACGATCCCGGTCTCTTTAACAACCAATCGTTATTATAACCCGTAGTTATAACTTTTTAGAACAATATTTATACTTCAAAATAAAATATTATTTCAACCCAAATCTTTATCAAAATAAAGATTAAATCATTCCAAAATATCATATCTTTCGGATCTTCTTTTCAAATCATTTTTATATCAAAATATCATATCTTTCAAAACTCCATTTTCAAACCATTTTAATATATCAAAATATCATATGTTTTCAAAACCACATTTCAATCATTTAATATATCAAAATATCATATCTTTTTGAAACCACATTCATTTCAAATCATTATTCATTTTAAAATATCATTTCAATCCATATTTCAAAACAGTATATATTCCAAAAATCATTTTTAATCATTAAAATGAAGTTATTATGTTTAATAATTAAATTATTAAATTTCCAAATTTTTCGACTTCCAAAGTTCATTTATTCACTTAAGTTTATCAAAGCAGTGAAAATTCACTTTTCGTGGCATTTATAAAACGCTACGGAAAAATACATTCAAAACAGATCAATTTAACAAAAGACAACATTTTAAAATGTTGTAATAGGGTTTACTTAAATTTCGAATAAACTTAGTTAAATTCAACAATTTATAGCACTTACAAAAATTGCTATAATAGCTTTTAATTCAATTTAGCTTTTTAGTTCATTATCATCAACTACAACATTTTCAAATGCTGTAATATCATTTACATTGTAATTAATAGCATTTCAAAAATACAGTCAATTAACTTCAAATATTCAATATAATTTCTCAACCAATTATATTTTTATTTAAAACATTTTTAACTTATAAAATCATGCATTTTCACAATTATAACATGATTAATTTTTCCTCAAGTTCATGATCTTATAAAGTTAAATTTCCATTCAAAAATCAAGATTTAATGATAATTCACTTATTAAATTGCAATGTTCAATTTTAAATCCATTACATTAAATTTCAACTTAACACTTAAGTTCAAATTCTCAAACATAACTTAATTTTATTTTTATTTACTTAACTAAAAGTTCACTTTTAAGTCAATTTCATAAATTTCCAATTTTAGTTATATTTCAAAATTTCAACTTAAAATATTCTTTCATTTCACATTTCAAATTTGTTAAAAATAATTAATATGATATAAAATCAATTTTAATTCATTTAAATTCAAATTATCATAAATTTATCATAATTTCGTATTCAATTTAATTTCCAATTATAATTAAATCAAATTTTCCAAAATAACTAACGTTCAAAATTTTCTAACTTTTCATTAATTCATTTCACTTACAATTGTTCAGAAAATCAATAATACTTTACAAAATTTATTTTTAATAAATTTTAAATCAAAATATTTTAATAATTACATTTCTAAAATATTTTAAACATTTTAGAAAAACATATTTTAACTACGGGCCTGTATATAATTTTCTACGCTAGGTAAAGTGATACGAGTAATATATCATTTTCAACCCGTAATTTACAAAGAAAAATCCGGGTTTTATCATTTCAAACCCACAGTCCCAAGTAAAAGAAATAAATTTGAAAATCATTCAGGCCTATCATTTCAGCCCATAATGATTTTTCCTTATTCTAAAGTCCGTTAAGGTATGTATCATTTCAACCCATAGTGATTCTAGTCTACAGGGAACTTACAATGGTGATAAACAGATATGAACGAACAGTAACAACATATATATAATAACAGATGATATGACATGAAATTTAACAGGTTTAACATCAAATATAAATAATCACAGTCAATTATAACATCACATAAAATTCTACACATTCAATTGTTGTTGTTTCACAACTGCATAAGTATAAACGTCGTGTGAGTCTTACTCACCTTTTATGGCTGGAGATTTCAATACCAATGACACAGCTGATACCAGAAGGCACGATGACACAACAATAGGCTCAAGTGGGAAGAGATCCAAGCTTAGAACTTGTGTTACAACCCAAAACAAAATATCCAAACAAACACAAATTCAATAAAACTAGATATGAAATAATTTTGAAATAAAAAGGAATAAAAAGAGATATGAATGCAATGACTTTTGCCTTGCTTTCTCTATTATTTTGCACGACCTAGGGGTTTATTTAGGTCAGGTTTGACATGACTTTGGCTCAGGTTTGATCATAGGAATGCATGGCATAAAGGCTAGAACATGTGGAGGAATTACAACATAAGAATATCAAGAGACTAGGCAACATAGTGTAGTTTTGGTGCACCACAAGGCTCGTCTACATGCATTGTTTGGCTCGGCTCTTGATGTTTCAGATCTGGACAGAGGTTGGAGGGGTGTGTGATGATCAGGTCAGAGGTGGTGGTTGCTGCTATGGTGGTGGTTAGGGTGGTGGTTGAAGTGGATGAGCAAGAAAAGGCCAAACAAGCATAGATCTAGGCTTTTTGTCGCATTTGGAAGAGTTTGACCATCAAGGGGTGTTCGGCCATGGTCATGGCTGTAGGCTTAGATGGTGGTGATGGTCGGGAAGAGATGGAAGGGGGTGGTGGCCGTGGAGAAAGGGGGAAAGCCGCTCCAATCAGGGGAGGAAGCAAGGCAAATTTGCATAGAAATAGGAGAAAAAGTAGAAAGAAAAGAGGAATTTACCTAAATTTTTTTCTTCAAGATGGAGGCCATGATTTTTAGTGTTTTGGAGCTTTAAAAATTCATGAATAACAGGAGGAAGTCGGTTGGAGAAAAAAAATGAGGAATAGTTAGGGTTAATTGGTGAAAGGTTAGGTTAAAAGTAAAAGGGTGGACTATAAAGGCCCATAGGAAGATAGAAAGTTTAAGGCCTTTCAAATTTCTCTTTTCTATTTTGTAAATACATAAAAACCTGATAAAAATAGATAAATAATCTCATAAATAATGTAAATAAGAAAAATAAATAAATACATTTTAAATTATATAATTTATATAAAGAAAATATCAATATATGTGAAACTAGGCTAAATAAATTGAAACAACCCAAATAATCTTTGGAAAAATCTATTTTTAATCAAAATACATATAAAATTAATATTAATAAAGTGCAAACACAGAAAATAAAAGTGAATGTGTAAAATAAATAAATAAAGTAAGGAGTGGCTAAAATACTTGATGAATTGATGACAAAAGAAACTGTAAAAGAAACGTGAAACGACATTACGTTTCTTAGCCTTTAAACCTTTCAAACTTCTTAAATTTGTTTATATAACTCGATATCTGGAATTAATAATAATAAAAGATAAGATTTAGAAAATGTATCAAAATATAAATATATGTATATAATATTTATTAAATATATAAAGTTAAATTAAAGAAAATAGCTAAAATAGTAAACTAGTCTAGAAAATTTGAAATTACATGAAATAAATTTTAGAAAATTCATATGAGCTTGTAATATATTTTTAAACATAAATAATAATATAAAATAAAAGTACATTCACAAAACAAAAAAAAATTAAATATAATTTTAATGAAGAAAATAGCAGAAAATAAGAAAACAGCCTTAAAAAATAGGAAATAATTACAGTAAATTTTTGAAAAAATCTATTATCATAGTAAAAATATCCAGAAGTCAAAGTATACATAATATAACATAAATATACAAGTTGGAATAAGATATATCAAATAAAATGTCATTTATAAAATTTAAAATAAAGACTATTGCTGAATAACCCAATATACACACAATATTGAAAACAGTATAACTTTTGCAATTTAAATCCGTTTTCAACAAAACAAAAAGCAGTATTCTTAAAATTTTATGCAATTTCATAATAAAAGATAAAATTTGAAATTTAAAACTTTTAAAATTTTAAATTAAAAGTCAAAGTTTGACTATTTTGACCAAAAATTCACTTTTTGGAAAATATTCTTTTTAGTCATGCTTTGGAATGATAATTCATATCAAAACTAAAGTTTATCATTCAAAATAAATAAAATAAGTTTTTAAATCAAAAATTCAATTAAAACAATTAAAATATACAAAAAAATCACAAAATACAGGGTTGTTACACTCTCCCCCACTCAAAACTTTTCGTCCCCGAAAAGGAATGAGGTACGGGAAAGCACAGTAAAAGATAGAGTGAAACAAGATTAGGACAAGATGACAAGGAGATTTAAATTATACCTGATAACTATTGTCACAGGTATGTTTAACAAGGTGGAGATGATCTTTCCAAGATTCTCCAAAATCAAGAACTCAAGCACGCAAATAGATTCAAATGAGTACCAAAGATTATCAAAGATTATAGAAAGATGCCTATACCAGTCTATAGCAAGATAAGGATGATAAGGACAACCAAAAGATAGTTTAAAAAACAAAATAAGGAAATAAATTTGAAAGCATGGAAATTTCAACTTAAATAGAGAATAAATCTTTACACAAGTTAAATAAATCTTAACTATCCCAAATTTCATTATCTTATTATCCAATCATCTTAAATTAACAATTTTTAAAACCATGGGTTTGAAAAATAATCATTTATTACACTGACAATGTACTTAATAAATTTAATTCTTCTTTATTCCTATTAAAATTAAATTTATTCCTCTCACTATATTTATCACTTATGTTAAACATACTTACACTTATTATAACTGCTTTCTTTCATTCTTAGTTCTTTTAACATCATTTTATTGTAAGTTATTCAATTACCCTTTATTATATTTACCTCTGTTAATCATTTTATAATTAAAATTTAAGTGTATAACATTTATTCTAACCACTCAAATTTCATTTATAAAATCTTTTTATATTGTATATTATCCAATTACATTGTTAACTTCTGAAATTAAGGTAAGTTATATTTGAATGCAATTATATTATACAAATAAAACTTTCCAATTCAATTCTCTCAAGTTTTAATCATTTATCCAAATTTTTGATTCTCTTTTTATAATTGAAATTATTATTTAAAATAAAATTTAAGAATTGTATTTTCGATTTTTCCAAACCATTTAGAGATAAGTAATAATATATATATATATATATATATATATATATATATATATAATATGTCAAGTCAAATTTCAATCATATATCTATATATTATAAATCAAGTCATATTTTAGAAATTCAAATCAATTAAATTCCCCCGAAACAAAACTGTAGCAAGACTACAGAACAGTCTCTTCACTTCGAAACTCGAAAATGAACGTCGATGATGTCACGATCATCACCGAAGTTATTTCCCAGCGATAATGAGAAGAGCACTAATTTTAAACTTTAAAATTCTTTGGAAACAAATTTCTATTTTAAAATACTTTAAATAATATATCCCTTTTAAAACTTTTAAACAAAAGTTTTTGGAACCATCGAAAATTAAATTCTCAGATTTCTTGTTCTAAATTCATTTCAGCTCCCAAATCAAGTATTATCACTTCAAATAATCAATTTAAATCAGTTTATTAAGTTTCATAAATTTACTTATATATCAAAATTTATTTCATTAACCAAATTTAAAAATAATGTTGTGTCAGTTTGTTCTGTCAAAGTGTTTTAGAAATCCCATCGATAGCGTTGATCAAACGAATCGATCGGAAACCCAAATCAACATCAACAACTCAAACAACACAATATATAAAACATTTTAATTTTAAATATTAGTTTACAAATACACTATAAATGAATATATTTCAAAGAAGGATAGAGATTCAAATATGATTAACTCAAATCAAAGGAAATTCTGATTTGAAAATAAGTTAGAAACAAGGATGACATGATTAAATAATAGAATAGGAAGATGGATAAGCTTATATATATCGCGGGCAACCTTAACCGGGTCAACCGTGACTTAAAGAATAAGATCGATGTGGATTTTCTAGGGTAAATCTACATTCGATCTCAATAGATAAAGTTTGGAATAACAAAAGGTATTAGCGTCTAAACCAAGGATAGATATAAATCTCTGGTGAATCGATGCTAATTGTAAAGGAGTTTCCCCCTTTTTCAATTCAATTTGAAATTGGCGTGACCGCCGACTTACTAGAAAGATCATTCGAAGTGGAGTTATGGAATACTCCAGAGTCAAAAGAAGATGAATAGTGAAGGATACGAATGGATTTTGGAATCGTAGGGAACGTTCCAAAATTCAAAGGAATTGAGTCAAAAAGGAAGAGATTCAAACTCGAATGTAAGTGGTTCTGTAAATACATTCACTCCATATGCTGAGTTTTGCCTAGAGCTACCAAAGCTCTGATACCAACTGTAACGACCCGATATTCTCAACCATTCGCATCCATTATAAGTGTATAGGTAGACACTTATGCCGGAATTGAATTGCTCAAAATACTGCGTTGTAATTAAAAATTTGGCAAATCTCAGAATATACAGTAAATAAAAATCACAGATCACAGACACAGAGTAATAATAATGCAGCGGAAGTAAAAAGAGATAGTAGTTCATGAAGCTACTATATAAAAATATCAGAGTTACATAAAATACAACAGAGGAAATAAAGTACAAAAGAAGTCTCACTTCATAGATGTCAACTAATACAAGAGCTGAAAGGAACAACGGATTTCCAAAGATAAATGTAACAACCCGCATATTTATCGATTTTATATTTAAATATTTTATTTAAATATTTTATCGTTCGTCGGATTTTGGTCCGAAAAGCTACTTTTTGCAAACAGTCGAATTGGGACTCGAGACCACTCCCATTGAGTTTAAAATACCGTTTGCGACCTTTTTGAGTATAAGCTTCGATATGTTTGGAGAAAGATGAATTTTGCTACTTTTTGCTTTGGGCTTTGGTTTGGGCTGAGCCAACTTATGTATTCAGTTCCAACCCTCTCCTCTTCATTCACTTCTTTTCTATTTTCCTAATACTCAAGCTTTTATGTTAATGGAGAGTGGAAGTGGAAATTAAAACTCCAAGCCCTAGCTTCCTTTGCAAATCCATCTCCTAGCTCCAAAGTTCAAGAGAACCCATTGGTAAGCTTCCTCTTCTTCTTCTCCAACTCATTCTCTCTTTGATTTTAGAAATTTCCTAAACCTAATTTAGGGAGTGTTTCTCTTTTAAGCTTAGATTCAAGCTTGTTGAGTTGGAATTGAAGAGTGCTTGTTTTGCCATTACTTCATAGCATCTTCTTCATTCGTTTGGATTCAAAGGTGAGATTTTTAATCTCATATCTATGCTTATAATTCTCTTCTATTGTTAGGTATGAATTCCTAACACTTATTCATGTGCATTTGATTTTGATTTGGATTGCTTTTGTGAATATTCCAATTTTTAGTGTTTTGAGTTCAATTCGTGAAAAATCTTAACTTTGATGTTTGAACATGTTTTTGGCGATGCATCGAAGAGCTTATAGGGCCGGGTAGTCGATTGGCATAAACCCTTAGCGTCGTTGCTCATGCGAATGCAATTTTGGTCAAGATTGAACCTCATTTGTAATAGGCATGGATGAGGCTGGAAACAGGCTCGGCCGACCGACCGCTCTGGTCCGGTCGACCGACCTGCTTCCAAGTGCATAAGCACTTTCTGTTTTAAGGTTCGGCCGACCGAGTACAGGGTTCGGTCGACCGACCTGCTGTCCCGAGAGGTTTCCAACCTTTGGTTCGGTCGACCGACTCAGGGAGTCCGGTCGACCGACCTGATGATTTTTGCCAGATTAGCCTATTTTGCTAATCCGTTTGAATATCCAACTTTAATCGATTCGTGTTGTCTCCCTTTTGTTGTTGTCATTTACTATCGACTTTGATGACCTTTTCTTTGGGAATTTTAGATATATCCACTTTGATGGATTTTATATCGATTTCTTTGGATTTTATTCACGTCTTCGAATGTGAATTTTTATGCCCGATTGTTTCTACAATCTTCTTTGTGATTTGTCACTTTAAAAATATAAAGGTTTTCTATACTAGTAGTAAATATCAAAACTCTTTCTTTAAATGATTTCAACACTATTTTATAACAAAGCTCGTTTTCTCAAACCGATTTCCAATCTATTAGTATATACAAACCTTTACCTCACTCGTATGAGAAATCTAATTAAACGACTTAGTAAAACGAGTGGTATGAAACGCTTGCGTTTACTTCATCGGTTAATTCTTGGACTTGTTCGATTGAATCTCTTGTGATAATTTTCTAGTGGAGATCTACAATTTGTTCGTAAATATTTAAGTTAAGCTAGTGGTTATGGGACATGAAGCTAAGCTCATATATTTACTAGCTTACTGTAATTGACACTTCTCGTTGATCATGACGATCATCTTTATGGTTTAGACTAGCAATGTGCGATGTCTCTTTGTTTGCGAGGTTAGGCTAGACACCACTTGTGTGATTCCATTCACACATACTTTTTCGATTAGCCTAGACATCACTTGTGTGATTCCATTCACACATACCTTTTTGCTGTTTGGTTAGGCTAGACACCATTTGTGTGATTCCATTCACACATACTTTTTCGGTTAGCCTAGACACCACTTGTGTGATTCAATTCACACATACCTTTTTGCTGTTTGGTTAGGCTAGACACCATTTGTGTGATTCCATTCACACATACTTTTTCGGTTAGCCTAGACACCACTTGTGTGATTCCATTCACACATACCTTTTTGCTGTTTGGTTAGGCTAGACACCACTTGTGTGATTCCATTCACACATACTTTTTCGGTTAGCCTAGACACCACTTGTGTGATTCCATTCACACATACCTTTATGCTTTTTGGTTAGGCTAGACACCACTTGTGTGATTCCATTCACTCATACTTTTTCGGTTAGCCTAGACACCACTTGTGTGATTCCATTCACACATACCTTTATGCTTTTTGGTTAGGCTAGACACCATTTGTGTGATTCCATTCACACATACTTTTTCGGTTAGCCTAGACACCACTTGTGTGATTCCATTCACACATACCTTTTTGCTGTTTGGTTAGGCTAGACACCACTTGTGTGATTCCATTCACACATACTTTTTCGGTTAGCCTAGACACCACTTGTGTGATTCCATTCACACATACCTTTTTGCTGTTTGGTTAGGCTAGACACCATTTGTGTGATTCCATTCACACATACCTTTTCGGTTAGCCTAGACACCACTTGTGTGATTCCATTCACACATACCATTTTGCTGTTTGGTTAGGCTAGACACCATTTGTGTGATTCCATTCACACATACCTTTTCGGTTAGCCTAGACACCACTTGTGTGATTCCATTCACACATACCTTTATGCTTTTGGGTTAGGCTAGACACCACTTGTGTGATTCCATTCACACATACCTTTTCGGTTAGCCTAGACACCACTTGTGTGATCCCGCTCACACATACCTTTTTGTGATTTCTGGATTTCTTGTGTTGATTTCTGGAATTTATGTTTCACCAACTTTTACGATGGGCATTGATATATATATGTCATTTATTGTGGCTTGGTGAATGAAATTAGGAGTATGACATTCCTTTTTATCTTGAGTAGATTATTGTGATATTGATTAATCTCTTATTGATTTTCAATTACTTATTTATCACGGCTTGGCATTGTGATTATTATATGTTAGTGTCATATCTCTTATTATATATCACTTCATCTGATATCTATAGCTAGACTGATCGTTTATTATTTTCTTCTTAAATAATACTCGGGTCAGACTGAGATATTATAGGTGCTCCTGCTTGACTCCTTATTCGTCTACATCTGATCTTTGGTTTACTACTTAGATTAGTAGTAGCTTTTGTTGTATACACTTGAGATATAGACTCTTAGTTGTATTCTTTTGTACAGCACGTGTTGCTAATCTTTTGTATTATTGTGGATCTTTTTGACCACTACTCTGATATACACTTTCATGTGTTAATTATGTATTCATATCTTCTTCCGCCTTTGTGATATGAATTGTCTGTGACTGATTTATGTTATGTTTATTTCTATATTTGTTTCCGAAGACATTATAGCCACTGTGTAGTAGCTTTGAGTTTGTGTCGGTATGTCGGATTTCCCTCTTAATAAGAAATACATGTTATACTATCTGATATATCGATGCTCGCCCAAAGCAATTATACAGATGGTCGCTCCTCAACAGCCTTATTCTCCGTGCTAGTTGACAGCATTCACAGTAGTGTTCTTGGCTAGCGTGGGTATAGAGGTGGGGCGTCACAATAAACTTGACAAGTAGATGATCTCCAGCGATTCCAATCTCCAGAAAGTGGAAATCCAAATCTGTGAATAACTCAGGCTGACCTGAGCGTGAATAAAAATACAAACACTCGAGTCAGGACATACATACTTATACAATGTAAACCAACTCAAGTGAACTGTAGTAAAGGTACAAGTAACATAAAAGATGCTTCGGACTGCCCATCTTCTAAGGATCCGTTAAACTATTTACTATGTAATATATTGCGCTATATACAGTAGTGTCTAATCAGTAAAGTATAATCATATAGAAAATAGCGTTAAGGGGATGGTGAACCTTAACGCGGTCGGATCTTTAAAACCAAAATCGTAGTGGGCTCGATATAAGGAGATGACACGGCACGCGAGGCAATGCCAGGGTGGATACACCGTTTGCACTCCCGGACCAGTGGTGATGGCAAGCCAGCAGCTTCTGCCCACCTCGAACAATACCCCCGAATCAAAGTGGCGCCACATATCAAATCACAAAAGTAATAGAATGGTTTCCGATGGAGCATGCTCGATGAAAGGGTGCGACCCTTTGTGTAGCCCGGTATAGCTCCTGTTTTAGTCATTTATGCCAACTCACGGGAGTTGGGTCCACGTAATATACCTCGAGAACGTCGCCACCATCCTACTTCATTCTGGAATCTCCACCGCATACACAGTTGTTAAAGTGGTTTTCGGTATTGGCCGGCTATAAGACAATATCCGATCCCGGTCTCTTTAACAACCAATCGTTATTATAACCCGTAGTTATAACTTTTAAAACAATATTTATACATCAAAATAAAATATTATTTCAACCCAAATCTTTATCAAAATAAAGATTAAATCATTCCAAAATATCATATCTTTCGGATCTTCTTTTCAAATCATTTTAATATCAAAATATCATATCTTTCAAAACTCCATTTTCAAACCATTTTAATATATCAAAATATATTATGTTTTCAAAACCACATTTCAATCATTTAATATATCAAAATATCATATCTTTTTGAAACCACATTCATTTCAATCATTATTCATTTTATTCAATTTAAAATATAATTTCAATCCATATTTCAAAACAGTATATATTCCAAAAATCATTTTTAATCATTAAAATGAAGTTATTATGTTTAATAATTGAATTATTAAATTTCCAAATTTTTCGACTTCCAAAGTTCATTTATTCACTTAAATTTATCAAAGCAGTGAAAATTCACTTTTCGTGGCATTTAGAAAACGCTACGGAAAAATACATTCAAAACAGTTCAATTTAACTAAAGACAACATTTTAAAATGTTGTAATAGGGTTTACTTAAATTCCGAATAAACTTAGTTAAATTCAACAATTTATAGCACTTACAAAAATTGCTATAATAGCTTTTAATTCAAATTAGCTTTTTAGTTCATTATCATCAACTACAGCATTTTCAAATGCTGTAATATCATTTACATTGTAATTAATAGCATTTCAAAAATACAGTCGATTAACTTCAAATATTCAATATAATTTCTCAACCAATTATATTTTTATTTAAAACATTTTTAACTTATGAAATCATACATTTTCACATTTATAACATCATTTAATTTTTCCTCAAGTTCATGATCTTATAAAGTTAAATTTCCATTCAAAAATCAAGATTTAATGATAATTCACTTATTAAATTGCAATGTTCAATTTTAAATCCATTACATTAAATTTCAACTTAACACTTAAGTTCAAATTCTCAAATATAACTTAATTTTATTTTTATTTACTTAACTAAAAGTTCACTTTTAAGTCAATTTAAAAAATTTCCAATTTTAGTTATATTTCAAAATTTCAACTTAAAATATTCTTTCATTTCACATTTCAAATTTGTTAAAAATAATTAATATGATATAAAATCACTTTTAATTCATTTAAATTCAAATTGTCATAAATTTATCATAATTTCATATTCAATTTAATTTCCAATTATAATTAAATCAAATTTTCCAAAATAACTTACGTTCAACATTTTCTAAATTTTCATTAATTCATTTCACTTAAAATTATTCAGAAAATCAATAATACTTTACAAAATTTAATTTTAATAAATTTTAAATCAAAATATTATAATAATTACATTTCTAAAATATTTTAAACATTTTAGAAAAACATATTTTAACTATGGGCCTGTATATAATTTTCTACGCTAGGTAAAGTGATACGGGTAATATATCATTTCAACCCGTCATTTACAAAGAAAAATCCGGGTTTTATCATTTCAAACCCGCAGTCCCAAGTAAAAGAAATAAATTTGAAAATCATTCAGGTCTATCATTTCAGCCCATAACGATTTTTCCCTATTCTAAAGTCCGTTCGGGTATGTATCATTTCAACCCATAGTGATTCTAGTCTACAGGGAACTTGCAATGGTGATAAACAGATATGAATGAACTGTAACAACATATATATAATAACAGATGATATGACATGAAATTTAACAGGTTTAACATCATATATAAATAATCACAGTCAGTTATAACATCACATAAAATTCTACACATTCAATTGTTGTTGTTTCACAACTGCATAAGTAAAAACGTCGTGTGAGTTTTACTCACCTTTTATGGCTGGAGATTTCAATACCAATGACACAGCTGATTCCAGAAGGCACGATGACACAACAATAGGCTCAAGTGGGAAGACATCCAAGCTTAGAACTTGTGTTACAACCCAAAACAAAATATCCAAACAAACACAAATTCAATAAAACTAGATATGAAATAACTTTGAAATAAAAAGGAATAAAAAGAGATATGAATGCAATGACTTTTGCCTTGCTTTCTCTATTCTTTTGCACGACCTAGGGGTTTATTTAGGTCAGGTTTGACATGACTTTGGCTCAGGTTTGATCATAGGAATGCATGGCATAAAGGCTAGAACATGTGGAGGAAGTTACAACATAAGAATATCAAGAGACTAGGCAACATTGTGTAGTTTTGGTGCACCACAAGGCTCGTCTACATGCATTGTTTGGCTCGGCTCTTGATGTTTCAGATCTGGACAGAGGTTAGAGGGGTGTGTGATGATCAAGTCAGAGGTGGTGGTTGCTGCTATGGCGGTGGTTAGGGCGGTGGTTGAAGTGGATGTGCAAGAAAAGGCCAAACAAGCAAAGATCTAGGCTTTTTGTTGCATTTGGAAGAGTTTGACCATCAAGGGGTGTTCGGCCATGGTCATGTCTATAGGCTTAGATGGTGGTGATGGTCGGGAAGAGATGGAAGGGGGTGGTGGCCATGGAGCAAGGGGGAAAGCCGCTCCAATCAGAGGAGAAAGCAAGGCAAATTTGCATAGAAATAGGAGAAAAAGTAGAAAGAAAAGAGGAATTTACTAAAAAAAATTCTTCAAGATGGAGGCCATGATTTTTAGGGTCTTGGAGCTTTGAAAATTCATGAATAACAGGAGGAAGTAGGCTGGAGAAAAAAAATGAGGAATAGTTAGGGTTAATTGGTGAAAGGTTAGGTTAAAAGTAAAAGGGTGGACTATAAAGGCCCATAGGAAGATAGAAAGTTTAAGGCCTTTCGAATTTCTCTTTTCTATTTTGTAAATACATAAAAAACCTGATAAAAATAGATAAATAATCTCAGAAATAATGTAAATAATAAAAATAAATAAATACATTTTAAATTATATAATTTATATAAAGAAAATATCAATATATGTGAAACTAGGCTAAATAAATTGAAACAACCCAAATAATCTTTGGAAAAATATATTTTTAGTCAAAATACATATAAAATTAACATTAATAAAGTATAGACACAAAAAATAAAAGTGAATGTATAAAATAAATAAATAAAGTAAGGAGTGGCTAAAATAACTGATGAATTGATGACAAAAGAAACTGTAAAAGAAACGTGAAACGACATTATGTTTCATAGCCTTTAAACCTTTCAAACTTCTTAAATTTGTTTACATAACTTGATATTCTAGAATTAATGATAATAACAGATAATATTTCGAAAATTTATCAAAATATAAATATATATATAATATTTATTAAATATATAAAGTTAAATTAAAGAAAATAGCTAAAATAGTAAACTAGTCTAGAAAATTTGAAATTACATGAAATAAATTTTAGAAAATTCATATGAGCTTGTAATATATTTCTAAACATAAATAATAATATAAAATAAAAGTACATTCACAAAACAAATAAAAAAAATTTAAATATAATTTTGATGAAGAAAATAGCAGAAAATAAAAAAACAGCCTTAAAAAATAGGAAATAAATACAGTAAATTTTTGAAAAATTCTATTATCATTTTAAAAATATCCAAAAGTAAAAGTATACGTAATATAACATAAATATACAAGTTGGAATAAGATATATAAAATAAAATGTCATTTATAAAATTTAAAATAAAGACTATTGCTGAATAACCCAATATACGCACAATATTGAAAACAGTTTAACTTTTGCAATTTAAATCCGTTTTCAATGAAACAAAAAGCAGTATTCTTAAAATTTTATGTACTTTCATAGTAAAAGATGAAATTTAAATTTTCAAATTTTTAAAAATTTAAATTAAAAGTCAAAGTATGACTATTTTGACCAAAAATTCACTTTTTGGAAAATATTCTTTTTAGTCATGCTTTGGAATGATAATTCATATCAAAACTAAAGTTTATCATTCAAAATAAATAAAATAAGTTTTTAAATCAAAAATTCAATTGAAATAATTAAAATATACAAAAAAAAATCACAAAATACAGGGTTGTTACAGGATATCATCATAGAAACAACCGCTTGTTGCTTACGACTAAGTGCATCGGCAACATGATTTCCCTTTTCGGGAGTATAAAGGATACGAAGATCATAATCTGCTAGAAACTGGAGCCAACGTTGTTGACGCAAATTAAGTTCCTTTTGAGAAAATAGATACTTCAAAGATTTATGATCGGCGTAAAGAATAAATTTTTCTCCCAGAAGATAACGACGCCAAATACGAAGGGCGAAAACAATAGCCACGAGCGCTAAATCATGAGTGGCATATCTAGTCTCGGCAGGCTTTAATTGCCTAGAAGCATAAGCAATAACACGTTCTCTTTGCATAAGAACGGCACCCAAACCAACGCGACTAGTATCGGTATAAACAACAAAATCTTGATTCCCCTCGGGAATAACAAGAATAGGAGCATCAGAAAGGAGTTCTTTTAATTTCTGAAAAGAAGCTTCACATTTGGCCGACCAAATGTATTCAACTCCCTTCTTTGTCAAACTAGTAAGAGGCACGGAAATTTTAGAAAAGTCTTTAATAAAACGACGGTAATAACCCACCAATCCGAGAAAACTACGAATTTCCGTCACACTCTCCGGTCTCTTCCAATTTTGAATCGCTTCAATCTTTGATGGATCCACGGAAATTGCGGATTCTGAAATAATATGACCAAGAAACTTCACACGAGATAGCCAAAAGTGGTATTTAGAAAATTTTGCTTTCAATTGATTGCTCCTAAGAGTTTCCAACACAATCCGAAGATGCATTTCATGCTCCTCCTCGGTTTTAGAATACACAAGAATATCATCAATAAAGATGAGAACAAATCGATCGAGGAAGTCTTTGAAAACTCTATTCATAAGGTAAATGAAATAAGATGGAGCATTCGTTAAACCAAATGGCATAACAAGCCATTCATAAGATCCATAATGAGTACGGAATGATGTCAAAGGAATACTATCCTCTGCAATACGAAGATGATGAAAACCGGTAGCTAAGTCTAATTTAGAAAAGACTCTAGCACCACTAAGTTGATCAAATAGATCATCAATCCGAGGTAAAGGATATTTATTCTTGATAGCAAGATCATTAAGCTTGCGGTAGTCAACGCAAAGCCAAAGTGTACCATCGGATTTCCTCACAAAAATAGCCGATGTTCCCCAAGGCGAGGAACTAGAGCGAATAAATTGCTTCGTCTCTAATTCGGATAATTGTTTGCGCATCTCCTCATTTTCTTTATTGGACATACGATAAGGAGGACTAGTGATAGGGTGAGCTCCAGGAATGAGATTAATTCTGAACTCAATTGCTCGCTTAGGTGGTAATCCTTAAACGGGCTCAAATATGTCGGAAAATTCACGAACAACGTGAATAAGGTAAATAATATCTTCCTCATCATCATTATCGCCATCATGAGGATTTAAAGAATATAAAGATGCAACCAAGCTGGAATCCGAATCTTTAAGATCAATAGAAACCTGCTTAACAGATTGAGGATGTCAAAGATGAATAGTCCGCTCAGGACATAGGATTTGGGCTCCATAATGGTTAAGCCAATCCATTCCTAAAATCATTCCAAAGCCTAAGTAGCGCATGACATGCAAATCGGCTCGGAATGAAAAATCACACAAAATAATCTCGACATCTTTACACAATAAACTGATTGTTGCGGATCCACCAACCGGATTCGCAATTCTCAGAGAAGTCATTAAACACATAACATCCAAAGAAAAAGTATCAACAAGTTCTTTTGATATAAAATAATGGGACGCACCCGTATCAAAAAGAACTCGAATAGGATGATCACGAAATAAAATAATGCCATCAAGGATGGAATGAGAAATACCTTGACCACGAGATGTGTTGCCAGGGGCTTGAGCAACATTAAGCTTTCCCTCCTTCTTGTTTTGAAGTTTGGGACAAAAAGATAAATAATGATCCGGGCTTTTGCAATAGCGACAAGCACGTGGCTTTGAACACTTGTTCGCATAATGGTCCTTAGAACCACAATGGTAACATTGCCCACCACTTGGGGTAGAAGTCTTAGCACTCCCAACCTCAACACCACTTACTCTGTCAACCTCTTCAAGTCGAAGAGCAATATCAATGAGTTGATCAAAAAAACTTCTAATTTTATAAGTAATGGCTTCTTGAGATTTTTATTCAAGCCATAGACAAATCTTTGATTCTTTTTCAATGAGGTGCTTATGTATTCGACCCCGTATTTATAAAGTGACTCGAAGGATGCGACATAATCTGCCATGGAAGATTCACCTTGCACAAGGTCAATGAAACGACGAGCCAAAGTCACCTTCTCATCTTCTGGCACAAATTTTGATTCGAAGCGTTCCCGGAATTTCTCCTAAGTAAGATCCGCTTCATTTATTTTAGAAATCAGAAGCTCATACCAATCTAATGCTCTTTCTTGGAGCATACTAGAGGCCACCTGAACACGGTGAAGATCAATAAGATTCATGCGAGAAAAGATTCAATCGCATGCTCTCATCCAAGCCTGGACTTCAATAATAGTTTCAAAACCTTTGAATGGCTTCCCGCCCAAATTGTTATAATCATTGCACAAACGTGAAAATCCAGACTTAGGGTGAATGGACTACGGATTAGATCCGGCTTCTTGAGCATTCCTTACTAGGTCAAGAAGCTGCTGGGCAGACATAAATACTCCATCTTAGGGAGTAGCACGAGATTAACCGGCGCTGGGATGGCCAGGTCTAACCATTTCTCTTCCTTCTGAAAGAAAGAAAGAAGAAGGATAAGGTTATTCACCAAATGGATATCAAGTAATCTTGATAGATAAACATGGAATCATAAAGAAAATATGATGAATTAGTACGAAGACTCGAATTAAATCCTAAAGCACGACTCCTAAGATGGACTTAGGACGATGATCCTTGTTAAATTATTCTACATTGTTCCGAAGATTCGCTCTGATACCAAGCTGTAATGCCCTACCTCTATACCTACGCTAGCCAAGGACACTATGGGGCAATGCCGTCCACTAGCGTGGAGAATAAGGCTGTTGAGGAGCGACCATCCGCGAAATTGCTTTGTGCAAGCAATGATATGTCAGATAGTAAAACAAATTCCGACATACCGATTCAAACTCAAAGCTACTACACAGTGGCTATATATATTCTTCGAAAACAAACATAGAAATAAACATAACACAAATCAGTCACAAACATCCATATCACAAAGGCGGAAATAGATATGAATATATAACACATAAAAGTGTTCATTAGAGTTGTGGTCAGACAAGATCTACAATATCACAAAAGAATAGCTGCAAGTGCAAGACAAAAGAATACGGATACATCAATGAGTCTATATCTCAAATGTATACAACAAAAACTACTAATCTATGTAGTTAGCCAAAAGTCAGGGTGATAATCCCAGATGTGAAGTCAAGCAGAAGCACCTGTAACATCTCAGTCTGACCCGAGTATTATTTAATAAGAAAATAATAAAATGATCAGTCAAGCTATAAATATCAGATAAAATGACATAGAATAAGAGATATGACATAAACACATGACAACCATAAAGCCACCCTGTGATAAGTATGTAATTGAAAATCAACAAGAGATTAATCAATATCACAAGAATCTTCTCAAAGATAAAAAGAAATGTCATACTCAATATCTTCATTCAAAAAAGTGTTAATGACACACAAATTCACCAATGCACTAATATTGATAAAACATATCAATGAAAATCATGAAAATTGATGAAACACAAATTCTAGAAATCATCAATGGAAATCTAGAAATCACAAAAAGGGGAGACCCATCACAAAACGGGAGCATGAAAACTCACCAACACGTGTATCATAAAATGGAACGCTATTCCGTGGTTGCTAACCATTAATTTTGAGCCGAAGCTCCACAAAACGGCACGAAGACCATGGGTCGCTACCCCACCAAATTGAGCAGAAGCTCCACAGAAACGGGGTTTAGTCTCCCTCGTAGACAAAGAGACATCGCACCTTTGCTAGTCTAAATCACAAAAATGATCATCAACGATCATCAAGAAGTGTCAAATACAGTAAGCTAGTAAATATATAAGCTTAGCTTCATGTCCCATAACCACTAGCTTAACTTAAATATTTACGAACAAATTGTAGATCTCCACACGAAAATTGTCACAAAAGATTCAATCGAACAAGTCCAAGAATTAACCGACAAAGTAAATGCAAGTGTTTTATACGATTTGATTTACTAAGCCGTTTAATTAGATTTCTCGTACGAGTGAGGTAAAGGTTTGTGTTTTTAAAATGACAAATTAAAAAATGATCGTAGAAACGATCAATCAAAAAAATTCACATACGAAGACGTGAATGAAATCCAAAGAATTTGATTCCAAATTCACCAAAGTGGAAATACCCTTGCGACTCCACACGGCACGACCTAACAGCTGAGCGACATAAGTGGTAGCGGCATAAGTGCAGGGGCGAGAGACTTAGGAATGGTGCGACCCAACAATGCAAACGATCTAAGTGGTAGCGGCATAAGTGCAGGGCGAGCGACCTAAGGAATGGTGCGACCTAACATGACCAAGCGATCTACGTGGCCAGCGACCCAAGGAGAGCGACTCACGGAAGAAGGCCGAGCAACCTAAGTGGTCAAATGGGCACGACCTAACAGATTCGGCATATGACCGAGCGGCCTAGGGACGAAACGACCTAAGTGGGAAGGCCGAGCGACCTAACGACTTAAACAAGGCCGAGCGACCTAACGACTTAAGGGATGAATAAGGCCGAGCGACCTAACGACCTAACGACCTAAGGCGTATGAGGAGGCCGAGCGACTTAAGTGGGGACGACCTAGCATGGCGCGGCCCAACTGCGAGCGACCTAACTACAAGCGACCTAACTGCGCGCGAGCTAACTTCAGGCCGAGAATCACCATAGTGTAGGCCGAGCGACCTAGGGGTTTGAGGTGCAAAAACTCTACCAATTTGCAACCGATCGAGCACGGACGATAGGGGATTATGCCCATAGGCTACCCGGTCGTATTGGCTCCTTGATGCATCACCAAAAACGTGTTCAAACATCAAAGATTGGATTTTTAAGGATTTGAACCCAAAACACTAAAAATTAGGATTTTCACCAATTCAATCCAAACCAAGAGCAAATGCATATGAAAAAGTGTTAGCAGTTCATATCCAACAATCAATGATAGTAGTTATAGACAAAGATGTGAGATAAAAATATCACCTTTTCACAAAATCAATGAAGAAGAAGCTTGAAAGCAAAGGGAGAACCAACCACACTTGGATCTCTACACAAGTAGCTTGAATCAATGGATTCTCTTTGAATTTGGAGTTAGATGTTGGATTTGCAAATGAACTTGAGCTTGAAGTTTTAATTTCCCATTCCTTCCTCCATTTTTGATGAAGCTTGAGTGTTAGGAAATGAAAGTAAAGTTATGAAGGGAAGGGGGTTGAGCTAAAGTAAATAGTTTAGGCTAATAGGCTAAACCAAACCCAAAGCCCAAAGTGAAAAGGTGACAAAATTCCACTAACTCCAAACATATCAAAGTTTATACTCAAAAAGATCGCAAACGGTGTTTTGACCCAATGGAAGTGGTTTTGAGTCCCAATTCGACTGATGTGCATGTAAATGTGCATATTTTAACCACCATATTTATTCTTGTTAAATTAAATAAATGATCATATTGGGTATTTTAACTTGTTTAAACCAAAATTCATATTATTTGAAATTGTCACATATTTATCTTCATCCATGGGCAAAATGGTCATTTTTGTGCATATATTAATTTGAGAATATTATTTGGAATTTTTTATATTATTTTGTAGGAAATTACACTCAATTACAAGTGGGTTCATGAAGGAATATGCATGCATAAAATGAATACAAAGTAATGAAGATGGAAATAATTCAAAGTGAAGAATATGAAGGACACCACCTACCCACTACCTAATGTACAAATTAAAGGCTAATGCACATGCTTAAAGACATTTAAAGCTTCATATACATTTAAGTGGGGGATTATTAAAGCTAATGATAACTTGGCCACCACACTTCCTCCAAGGGCATTTTGGGTACTCCCCAAAAATATGCATTAGGGTTTCTAACTTGTATAAATACCCCTTATGTTTCATGTAGCAATCTTCCTCTTAGTTAGTTTGTTTTAGTTTAGAAAATAAATCAAATCTCTCTTTCTTTCCATGGCTACTTAGCCATTTTATTTCATGTAATTTTCTTTTCTTTTATGCAATGTTAATTCTCTTTTATTCACATGCTTCTTCTCTTCTTATGTAATAGTGTAGATTTATCTTTATGCAATTAGATTAGTTGTCTTTTCCATTAGCTTTCGTTTTCCTTTCTTTTTGCTTTCATGTTGCTTTCTACATTTGTTGATTTTATAACAAATATGAGAGCTTAATCCCTACAATTTAGGGGTAATGAAGCTCTCTAGTATGTAGATGCAACATTTTGATGTTTATACTCTCTTTTTGTGCTTTAATGGAAACACTTGAAGTGGTTTAATGATGTTGTTTAGCTTTGAATTTGATAGTCTATGTTGTTCATAACAAATAGGCTATGCTTAAACAAACATAACACAAATTGCATCTTCATCTAAATATGATTATGGCAAAGAAGTGAATGTTTAAATTAAAATTTGATAGCCTATATTTCTAAACAATAGTTAATAGGCTATGCTTAAAATAGATTTTTATTTCAACTTTGTTGTCATATTTCATGAGAGTTAAATGTGTATTAGTGGTTGTGTTATAGTTTGATGATTTATATTGGGCTAATTAATAGCACAAATATATCATACTTATGATAAACACATCAACTAATTACACTAATGAAAAGAAAAGAGAGATCATAACTTCATTTTGTTGATTAATATGATCTAGAGAGTGGATTTATCTCTAAATTGTCATTTAACTGCATTTCTTTTCTTTTTGTTAGTTAGTTAATTTTCTAATTTTCTAGCTTAACACTCTCTTCAACTTTGGTTTAATTTGATTGAATAGAATTTTAAAATCATCAATTCCCTACGGATCGACCCGTATTCGCCACGCGCTACGTTCGTACACCTTGCGCTTGCGGTTATTTTTAAATTTAAATTCGTTCGACGGTTTTCTAAACCAATAGAATTTCGTCGACGAACAAGTTTTTGGTGCCGTTGCTAGGGAATTGTTTTGATTTTAATTTTCTATTCTTCGGATTAGTGTGGTTTGACTTTATTGTGTGTATTTTTTGTGTTTGTTTGCATATTTAAAAAAAAAATTGTTTGATTTTTGTTTGCATTTTGTTTGTGTGTTATTGTTCTCTACTGTTTTGTTTACAATTTGCATTTCATATTAAAAAAAAAACAACACTTTCATTTGAAAAAGAAAAATATATTTCATTGCATTTCACATTTACAGTGTGCATACATTTGCATTGTATTACATTTTACATTATTTTCACTCTCTGTTTACAAAACTGTTTTCACTCTCTGTTTGCTACAGTGCGCACAACACTTCTTTGCATATCAAATACCCTGCTTGCTCTCCAACAAACAACAGTGCTCCTCTGTCTATTACACATTCCTTAACTTCTGTGCACAGTGCCCCTTGTTCTTCCGACCAAACCACTTCTTAACAACCACTGCATCACTTCTTAACAAACCACCCTACCCAGTCACATCACCCCTGTGCATATCAGTGCCTGTCACAGTTCTCTGCCTTGCCACCATACAACATTACCAGCCATTTGACCATCTCATCCATCACCAAACTTCATAGTCAACTACAAACAGTCATCCACTTCTACTTCACTTCCAATCCCTGACCTCTCAACTCCTCAACCATCTGCCCACTACTTCGAACAGCTCGGTCACCATCTACTGACCTTCTACTTTGAACCAAAAACCATACACAACCAAAATACATCACCATATCAGCTGCACTGACCCACCCTCACCATCTTCACTGTCAAAGAGTTTCACTGCTGACATCACTTCAATCATTTCCTCACTTTCCACTGTGCAAAACATCTATCTGATACAACATTCAACTGCCACTCTTCATACACTAATCACCGACTGTTCACCATAATTCAACAACCACCCATCATTGCTTACCACTGTAATTCTAGCTTCATTACCCCTTCATCAAACTGCAGCAACCATACATACAACAAACTATCCACACATCCACAATCTCCGTCGTTGAACAACAGTCAGCAGCCATCAACCACCACTTTATACAAACTGTGCTCTGCCACAATCAACATTCACATTGTCATCACTGTACAAACTGATACCGTCCCCATTGTCAACTGCGACAACCCATAATACATAGTGCTGCCCCTTCCAGTTTTCTGAGCAAACACAACTCTGCCACACTTCTTCGTACAGATCACAATGCACCAACGTACCTGTCTTTCTTCAGCACTTCATTTCAGTCATTCCTTCAATACAAACCATCACCATCGCAACTTCCACCAATCGCCAATCATCCAAGAACCACTGCATCTCTTCACATTAACCACACTTCAATTCCATCACGCAACTCGAGAACCTCATCGCCTTCACAACCACTACATCCCTTCAGACCACGGCAATACTTCATCTCGCCTGCCATTCGAACCCATCGCCTTCCTCTACCATCGTGAATCGACTCCCATAAAAAAGGAGAGCGCTTTTGAGTTGTAAAAGCAAAGGGGATCTGAAATTTTGAAGATTGGAGATTTTTTGGAAAATAAAATTTCGTGCTTTGATGCGTTTTATCTCAATTTGATTTGCGTTATCGAAGTGAAAAAAGTAAAGTGGGCCGGTAAAAAAAAATAGAGTGGGCTGGTTCCTCATTTAAGTTTTAATCCTCTTTCAATTGCTTTAGTTTGATTTGTTTTAATTTCATTTGCTTTTGTGCCTTCAAGAATATACAAAAAAAAAGGTTTGTTTTGTTTGTTTAACTTGTTTTGGTTCTTTTTACAAAAAAAGGGTCATTTTGGTTATATTCGTTTGTTCTTAGTTTCTAATTGTTTTAGTTTCATATTTTTCTTAATTTCTTTCTTAAAAAAATACTGTAATTTTTTTTTTATTTTTTTATTTTTTTAAGTAAAAGCCTACTTTTAAGTATCCTTTCAAAAAAAAAGTTGTATATATCTTGCTTTATTTCAGGTTGCCAAAGCAGAATTACAGAAAGAGCAGAAGTGTTTGTTAAATAAATTGCTTGATTTGAAGTGCTTGCCGAAAAAAATAACTGCTTGCTTGCTTATAAAATTTTATGTTTTAGTTGTCTTGCATTGTTGTTTGCTTGCATTTTAATAAAAAAAAATTAAAAAAAAAAATTCAAAATCAAAAGCAAAAACAAAAACAAAATTTCATTCTAGTTGCATTGTTATTATACGTTTTATTTAAGCTTTGCATTTCATCTTAGAATTTGGTTAAATAATAACTCACTTAATTGTATATTGATAGTTGTCTTCTTTGAACAATTTAATTTCTTGGTGTCTAGGCTACGGCAGAGTAATAACCACTTATAAATATTATGGTGATTCGTAAATATTATAGAGGTTGTTGCTCTGAAGGTACTTAAACCTTCTGCTGCATTGCTACGGTGATTCGTGGTGCACCGATAACCCCTCCCCTTTACCTGGCTGAGAAATATTTTTGTTGATTTAAGACAGTGTGTGACTATACAATTTTGTGTTAACTTAGGATAAATCATTTGTAATTAACCTTTGCATTCATTTAGTTTCATTAGTTCATGCATATTTAAAAAAAAAAAAAATCCAAAATCCAAAACTAAAAAAATTGTAAATATTTCTTTTTCTTTGAAATTTTTAAATCCTTTTCTTTGAAATTTCAAATAAATCCAAAAAAATTTAGAAAAACCAAAATTCAACAAAAAAAAATTGAAAAATAAAAACAAAACAAAAATCGATTTTCCTTTTTAAAAATAAGTTTTCTTTGTAAATATTTTCCTTTATAAAAAAAAAACCAAAAAACATTCTTTAAAATGTCTGAATTTCCATATTCACTTGAATTTTACAATAGTTGTGAAAATCAATATAATCCATACGATTTCAGTCCAAATTCGTATGGATATTTTAACAACAACAGTTGTGTAAATAATTCAAATTTCGAACAACAAAATTTTCAAAACGATGACAAACCTTCGACTCTTGAAAATAGCATTGAAATGATTTCATCTTTACTCGAACTTTCTACATGACAAAATCAAGAGATAAATGATTTATGTAATTCTTATTTGTGTAATAACACGAGTCAAGGATTTCAAAATTTGAATTCAATTCAAAATTCAAACGATTACGATTATAACCCATGCCAATTTAATTTCGAACTCCAAAATGAATTTCAAACTCAACATGAAAATGGAAACAACTTTTCAAATGAATTTGGCAATGGGAATAATCTTAACCATGTTACGAGTGAAATTTTTTGTTCTCAACAAATCCAAATCGAAAATTCTCAATTTAATAACTACAAATTGGATTTTGTTGCACAAATGAATGAAATTTACGATGATCACATGGATTTGTTGTTTGAAACTTATATGAAACAGCGTGAACAACAAAATCAAATCTCAACGTGTGATGAGTCAAGTGATAATCCAGCTTTTACCCAAATCGACGATCTTAATGAATTTGTTGAAAACAATGTAATTAAGTTGGATTTCAATTCTTTTGAGGGTGTGCAACCAAATGTAAAATTCGATCTTTCGTTTCTCGATTTCGAAAATTTGAATACAACAACTTTGGACTTTGAACTTGAGATACACAATGAAGTTGTTGATAATCAAACAAAGGGAGACGAATTTAACGAACACGAATTTTTTGGACTTTTGGATAACGAGTTGTTAAATTCCAACGGGGAAGATGAAAATCACCATTTTGATTTTGAAATCAATAACTCTGAAAATATTTTCAATAATAAGCTTGAACTTCAATTTGGTGAAAATAAACTTGAATTTCAATCAATTGTTTTATCAACCCTAAAAATCATCGAATATAAAATAACTCATACGATTTTCAATAAAACGACTTTCGTTTTTCCAAATCCACACTCAACTTCAAAATCTTTTACGATTTGGTTTTTCGTGCTTAAACTGTGTCTCACACATTTGACAAGACAAATGAATCGGTCTTTAGAAGACCGTTTCATTTACTTTTTGACTGTATACTTTCTCATCCCTTGTAAATAATAATCTTTCATGTAAATATTGGATTTTTATTTTATTTTTCTCCTTCAACTTGGGTTGACTGTGGGGACACAGTCAAAATCAAGTGTGGGGGGGAGACTCCTCTTAAATTTTTTTTCATGGTTTATTTTTGCTTTAAAAAAAATCCCAAAAACAAATTTTCTTTTGATTTATTTTTAAAAAGAAACACTATAAGATAAATATATACCTTTGGTTTATTAAATTGAAGTTTTTGAAAATTTATTGGTTTAACAAAAATAAAAATGAAGTTTGATTACAAATAATAATGGTTTAACTAGTATATAGGAAGATTCATACGTGTTAATTATGAAGTACATTCTAATTGAAAATCTTTGTTTTAAAAAGTGGTTGATTTAAAGTAAAGGATATAACATTTTTTTGTCTTCTAAGTTAAATGGTGCTAAGATGATTTTGCATATCTCCCACTAAAAAAAATATAAAAATATAAAATAATAACATCCAAGTATTCACTCTCATTTAAAAGTCCTCACCGTTATGCATGGGTGATTACTTGGAATTTTTGATTATGTGCTTTCATACTCATTTAAAAGTCCTCACGGTTACGATGTATGGAACACATGTAAAAAAAGGACTTAATAAAAACCACCTACGGTCGATAGTGTATGCATGAAAGTGTGTGCACTCGCCATGCTCTGTACTCCCCTCACATAAGCCCAAAAGGCAGTGCATGGGTGGTATATCTGGCCTCAGTTTACCTAAGCTAGGTGTGTAATTTTTCTTGCAAATAATGAGAGAGCAAGCAATTGAAATCCTAGCACTATTTTTACTTATTTGATTTGATTTTTTATTGAAAAGAAATGAAAATACCACTTTGATAAACTTTGATAATCAACTAAGGATCCATTTTATAATTACACTTTGTTATCAACCGAAACAACAAATTAAACTATTGTCTATTTGTTATGATAACTTGATTTTTGTCCAAAATTTTGACGAGTAAATGACATAATTTTTTAATATAATAACCAAAACCTATATTTAACTTATTTGTGTCAATTTAAAAATAAATCCTTCATTTGTAAATATTTTCAAAAATTTGCATCTATCTCTTTATAAATAAATCTTGCATTTTGTAAATATTTTCATCATGCATTTGGATTTTATGGGTAGTATCCGCTGAAAACCCTCACGAGACAACACTCGTCCTACTGGGGACACCCAGAGGTTTAACGCCTTATTGCATACGCGCAATGCAATCGTGCTTCCTACGAAAACGGATTTACCTTAGTTTTAGTTTATTCGAGGACGAATAAAAAGATAAGTGTGGGGGTATTTGATGTGCATGTAAATGTGCATATTTTAACCACCATATTTATTCTTTTTAGATTAAATAAATGATCATATTGGGTATTTTAACTTGTTTAAACCAAAATTCATATTATTTGAAATTGTCACATATTTATCTTCATCCAGGGGCAAAATGGTCATTTTTGTGCATTTATTAATTTGAGAACATTATTTGGAATAATTTATATTATTTTGTAGGAAATTACACTCAATTACAAGTGGGTTCATGAAGGAATATGCATGCACAAAATGAATACAAAGGAATGAAGATGGAAATAATTCAAAGTGAAGAACATGGAGGACCCCACCTATCCACTACCTAATGTATAAATTAAAGGCTAATGCACATGCTAAAAGACATTTAAAGCTTCATGTACATTTAAGTGGGGTATTATTAAAGCTAATGATAACTTGGCCACCACACTTCCTCCAAGGGCATTTTGGGTACTCCCCAAAAATATGCATTAGGGTTTCTAACTTGTATAAATACCCCTTATGTTTCATGTAGCAATCTTCCTCTTAGTTAGTTAGTTTTAGTTTAGAAAATAAATCAAAGCTCTCTTTCTTTCCATGGCTACTTAGCCATTTTATTTCATGCAATTTTCTTTTCTTTTGTGCAATGTTAGTTCTCTTTTATTTATATGCTTCTTCTCTTCTTATGTAATAGTGTAGATTTATCTTTATGCAATTATATTAGTTGTCTTTTCCATTAGCTTTCGTTTTCCTTTCTTTTTGCTTTCATGTTGCTTTCTACATTTGTTGATTTGATAATAAATATGAGAGCTTAATCCATATAATTTAGGGGTAATGAAGCTCTCTAGTATGTAGATGCAACATTTTGATGTTTATACTCTCTTTTTGTGCTTTAATGGAAACACTTGAAGTGGTTTAATGATGTTGTTTAGCTTTGAATTTGATAGTCTATGTTGTTCATAACAAATAGGCTATGCTTAAACAAACATAACACAAATTGCCTCTTCATCTAAATATGATTATGGCAAAGAAGTGAATGTTGAAATTGAAATTTGATAGCCAATATTTATAAACAATAGTTAATAGGCTATGCTTAAAGTAGATTTTTATTTCAACTTTGTTGTCATATTTCATGAGAGTTAAATGTGTATTAGTGGTTGTGTTATAGTTTGATGGTTTATATTGGGCTAATTAATAGCATAAATATATCACACTTATGATAAACACATCAACTAATTACACTAATGAAAAGAAAAGAGAGATCATAACTTCATTTTGTTGATTTATATGATCTAGAGAGTGGATTTATCTCTAAATTGTCATTTTACTCTCATATTTTGCAGTTCTTTTCTTTTTGTTAGTTAGTTAATTTTCTAATTTTCTAGCTTAACACTCTCTTCAACTTTGGTTTAATTTGATTGAATAAAATTTTAAAATCATCAATTCCCTGCAGATCGACCCGTATTCGCCACGTGCTACGTTAGTACACCGTGCGCTTGCGGTTATTTTTAAATTTAAATTCGTTCGACGGTTTTCTAAACCGATAGAATTTCGTCGACGAACATCGACCGTATGCAAAAAGTAACTTTACGGACTAAAATCCGACTAACGATAAAATATTAAAATAAAATATTTTAAATATTCAATTGTAAAATATGTGGGTTGTTACATTTCCCATCAGTAAGTAATGGCTACACATTTTTTTGTTTCTTTTTATTTCTTTTCTTCTTTCTTGTTTTTCCTCTTGTTTCCAGTTTTGCTTTATTAAAACTTGATATATGCGTAGGTATGTTAGCATACTTCGATTTGCTTTATTTTGATTTCAAGATTTGAATCTGGTTGTGTGTCGTCCCACCTCTATACTCACGCTAGCCAAGAACACTACGGAGTAATGCTGTCAACTAGCACGGAGAATAAGGCTGTTGAGGAGCGACCATCCGTGTAATTGCTTTGCGCGAGCATCGATATGTCAGATAGTATAACATGCATTTCTTTTCATCCGACATGCCGACACAAACTCAGAGCTACTACACAGTGGCTATGATGTCTTCGGAAACAAATATAGAAATAAACATAACATAAATCAGTCACAGATAATTCATATCACAAAGGCGGAAGAAGATATGAATATATAACTAACACATGGAAGTGTATATCAGAGTAGTGGTCAAAAAGATCCACAATAATACAAAGGAATAGATACAAGTGCTAGACAAAAGAATAAGTATACATCATAGAGTTTGTATCTCAAATGTATACAACAAAAAACTACTAATCTAAGTAGTTAGCCAAAAGTCAGATGATAGTCCGATAAGGAGTCCAGCAGAAGCACCTGTAATATCTCAGTCTGACCCGAGTATTATTTAAGAAGAAAATAATAAACGGATCAGTCTAGCTATAAATATCAGATGAAGTGATATATAATAAGAGATATGACACAAACATATAATAATCACAATGCCAAGCTGTGATAAATAAGTAATTGAAAAATCAACAAGAGATTAATCAATATCACAATAATCTATTCAAGATAAAAAGGAATGTCATACTCCTAATTTCATTCACCAAGCCACAATAAATGACATATATATCAATGCCCATCGTAAAAGTTGGTGAAACACAAATTCCAGAAATCAACACACGAAATCCAGAAATCACGATAAAAAAGAACAACGACATCGTACAGCGGGACATCCGATGAACCAAATCACAATAAAAAGTATGGCCAATCCCACAGACTGGACATCGACGTACCTAGAAAGACACTCCCCATGTACAGTCGAACATTGACACACCTAGAAAGATATGCCCCATGCTCGAGCATCGACGCACCTAGAAAGATACGCCCCATGCATAAATAAACATCGATGCACCTAGAAAGATACACCCCATGCATAAATAAACATCGATGCACCTAGAAAGATACACCCCATGTAATGTCTAACACCGATGCACCTAGAAAGATACACCCCATGCTAAGTCGAACATCGACGCACCTAGAAAGATACGCCCCATGTATAGACGAACATCGACACACCTAGAAAGGCACACCCCATGTCCCGACTTATTGAGCCGATTTCTCCACGAAGTAAATAAACATCGATGCACCTAGAAAGGTACACCCCATGCATAATAAAACATTGACGCACCTAAAAAGGTACGACCCATGTGAGAAGTGAGACGAAGCTCAATAAAATGAGGAACAGTCCTCCACATAAACAAAGAGACATCGCACATTGCTAGTCTAAACCACAAAGATGATCGTCATGATCAACGAGAAGTGTCAATTACAATAAGCTAGTAAATATATGAGCTTAGCTTCATGTCCCATAACCACTAGCTTAACTTAAATATTTACGAACAAATTGTAGATCTCCACTAGAAAATGTCACAAGTGGTTCAATCGAACAAGTCCAAAAATTAACCAACGAAGTAAACGCAAGCGTTTCATACCACTTGTTTTACTAAGTCGTTTAATTAGATTTCTCATACGAGTGAGGTATAGGTTTATATATACTAATAGATTGGAAATCGGTTTAAGAAAACGAGCTTTGTAATAAAATAGTGTTGAAATCATTTGAAGAAAGAGTTTTGATATTTACTACTAGTATAGAAAACCTTTATATTTTTAAAGTGACAAATCACAAAGAAGATTGTAGGAACAATCAATCACAAAGATTCACATTCGAAAATGTGAATAAAATCCAAAGAAATCGATATAAAATCCATCAAAGTGGATATATCTAAAATTCCCAAAGAAAAGGTCATCAAAGTCGATAATAAATGACAACAACAAAAGGGAGACAACACGAATCGATTAAAGTTGGATATTCAAACGGATTAGCAAAATAGGCTAATCTGGCAAAAATCATCAGGTCGGTCGACCGGACTCCCTGAGTCGGTCGACCGAACCAAAGGCTGGAAACCTCTCGGGACAGCAGGTCGGTCGACTGGGCTCCCTGAGTCGGTCGACCGAACCTTAAAACAGAAAGTGCTTATGCACTTGGAAGCAGGTCGGTCGACCGGACCAGAGGGGTCGGTCGGCCGAACCTGTTTCTAGCTTCATCCATGCCTATTACGAATGAGGTTCAATATTGACCAAAATTGCATTCGCACGAGCAACGGCGCTAAGGGTTTATGTCAATCGACTACCCGGCCCTATAAGCTCCTCTATGCGTCGCCAAAAACATTTTCAAACATCAAAGTTAGGATTTTTAACGAATTGAACTCAAAACACTAAAAATTGGAATATTCACAAAAGCAATCCAAATCAACCTCAAATGCACATGAATAAGTGTTAGGAATTCATACCTAACAATAGAAGAGAATTATAAGCATAGATGTGAGATTAAAAATCTCACCTTTGAACCCAAACGAATGAAGAAGATGCTATGAAGCAATGGCAAGAACAAGCACTCTTCAATTCTAACTCAACAAGCTTGAATCTAAGCTTAAAGGAGAAACATTTCCTAAATTAGGTTTAGGAAATTTCTGAAATCAAAGAGAGAATGAGTTGGAGAAGATGAAGGAGATGCTTACCAATGAGTTCTCTTTGAATTTGGAGCAAGAACTTGAGCTAGGAGATGGATTTGCAAAGGAAGCTAGGGCTTGGAGTTTTAATTCTTTTTCTCTTCCACCGTTGTTGAAAGCTTGAAGAGTTAGGAATTAGAAATGAAGTAATGAAGAGTTGGAGTGGGTTGGGACTGAGTTAGTAAGTGGGTTCATCCCAAACCAAAGCCCAAAGCAAAAGGTAGCAAAATTCAACTTTCTCCAAACATATCGAAGCTTATACTCAAAAAGGTCGCAAACGGCATTTTGAACTCAATGGGGGTGGTCTCGAGTCCTAATTCGACCGTATGCTAAAAGTAGCTTTTCGGACTAAAATCCGACTAACGATAAAATATTTAAATAAAATATTTAAATATAAAATCGATAAATATGCGGGTTGTTACAGACTCCCCTCCTTAAAGAAATTGCGTCCTCGCAATACTTAAGAAGAAAATAAGAAGTAACAACCATAGAAGCATATCAACACAAAAGAAAATTTGAAATAGGAAGTTCACCATAAAGAGCACGAAGGAGTAAATCCGAAAGTTTTCGTTCGATGAATTCTCAAGATTTCACATTTGAGAACCATTGAACTTTTATCAAAAAGAATATCTTTATATCGAAGGCGCTCGACCTCCAAAGCAATGATGCGAATAAAATGTTGCTCAAAAGTCAAATTTGGTGAAACTTCAATAACACCGGGCTCAAGAATAAAAACCGAAATCCCTGAGGCATTTCCATAGATAAAAGACGTGGGGAACGTCAAGAATAGCAGAAAATTGAGCCAGTGCAACGGCGTAGTACAAAAAAGGTACGCCCGAGAAACTAGAAACTCAAATAATTTGGGACATCAGCGTAGTACAAAAACGGTACGCCCAATGAATCAAAGCAAAGACATTGATGTAGTACATACGGTACATCCAATGAATCAAATAGCAAACACATTGATGTAGTACAAACGGTACACCCAATGAATCAAAAGCAAAGACATTGATGTAGTACAACGGTACATCCAATGAATCAAAAAGCGGAGACATTGATGTAGTACAACGGTACATCCAATGAACCAAAAAGCGAAGACATTGATGTAGTACAACGGTACATCCAATGAATCAAAAGCAAAGACATCGATGTAGTACAAACGGTACATCCGATGAATCAAAAGCAAAGACATCTATGTAGTACAAACGGTACATCCGATGAATCAAAAGCAAAGACATCGATTTAGTACAAACGGTACATCCGATGAATCAAAAGCAAAGACATCGATATAGTACAAACGGTACATCCGATGAATCAAAAGCAAAGACATCGATGTAGTACAAACGGTACATCCGATGAATCAAAAGCAAAGACATCGATGTAGTACAAACGGTACATCCGATGAATCAAAAAGCGGAGACATTGATGTAGTACAACGGTACATCCGATGAATCCAAAAGCAAAGACATTGATGTAGTACAACAGTACATCCAATGAATCAAAAGCAAAGACATCGATGTAGTACAAACGGTACATCCGATGAATCAAAAGCAAAGACATCGATGTAGTACAAACGGTACATCCGATGAATCAAAAGCAAAGACATCGATGTAGTACAAACGGTACATCCGATGAACCGAACACAATAAAAGGACATCGTACGCTAGTCCATAAAAGAAATGAGATGAAACTCAATAAAACGAAGTATACCAAAACGTCCGATGAACTTGATGAAAAGATAATTCCATTCAGACAACATCAAAGAATCAACCACTCGTCGCTTACGACAAAGCGCATTGGCAACACGATTTCCCTTCCAGGAATAAAAGAATATCAAGATCATAAATGTCAGGAACTCGAGTCAACATGGGTTCCATATGAGAAAATAATTATTCCAAAAATTTATGATCGAGGTAGAGAACAATTTCTCATCCAAATATGATGATGCCAAATTTCAAAAGTAAAAACAATAGCCGAGAGCACTAGATCATGAGTGGCATATCTAGTCTCGATAAGCTAAAATGATTTAGAAGCACAAGTGATAGCACATTCTCTTTTGCAAGATAACGGCATCCAAACCAATACGACTAGTATCGGTACAAATAGCAAAGTCTTGGTTCCCCTTCAGGAATCACAAGAATAAGAGTTTCGAAAAGAAGGAATTTCTTTTAAATAATCTTCTTTCCCATAAAGTTAAAACTTTCAAAATTACACTTATCTTTAGGTAATTATCATTCTAGAAAAATTTACTATTTTCAAGTTAATATACTATGTCTGATTGTCACATCAAAGCGTTTAGGAAACTCCTATCGATAACGTTGATCAAGCGCATCGACCAAAATTCTTAAAGCACTCAACGGGCAATACAATCACAAAATCATCTTTTATAGGATAAATAAATCTCTTAAAAAGTTTTAAGAATATTCTTTGTTCGTTTCAAGAACAAAATCCAGTTTAACTTATAAATAAATCTTATGAAAAAGATTTGCAAAATTTTAAATTACTATTTTCATCCAAAATCAGTAAATACAAGAATGGTCTCATCGAAATATTCATAGAATATTCGATTTATAAAATGGATGAAATAAGATGGACAAATTGAATGACATAATAAGTCATTCGTAAGAATCATAACGAGTGCGGAATGCGGTAAGACTTCCGCAACTCGTAGCAAATGAAAACCGGTGGTAAAGTCAAACTGAAAAGACCTTAGCACCTCACAAAAGATATTGCTTAGGTGATGATCCTAAGACAAACTCAAAAATACCGGAAAATTTCTCAAACTACATGAATGAGAGAAATAACACTTTCCTTATAAGTGAGCTTTAAGGAATAAAATGATGCCATCAAATTGGAATCAAAATCACAAAATAAAAACAGAAATCTGCTTAACAGATAGAAAATGTCGAAGATGAATTGTCCACATAGAAAATAGGATATGGGCTTCACAATTAAGCCAATCCTTACAAAAAATCAATTCCGAAGCCTAAGTAAAAAAATATCGGCTCGAAAAGAAAAGTCTCATAAAATAATTTCGACATCAATAGAAAGCAAAATGAGTGTTGCGGATCTACCATCCGGATTCACAATCCTCAAAGAAGTCATCAAGCCCAAAATATTTTCAAAGAAAAATAATCGACAAGTTCTTTTGATATAAAAATAATGAGATGAAACCCATATCAAAAAGAACTCGAATAAGAAGGTCACGAAATAAAACAATGCCATCAAGGATTGAGTGAAAAGTACCTTGACCAAGAGAAGAGTTGCTAGGGGCTTGCACAATATTTAGCTTTCTCATGTCCTTGTTCAAAAGTTTGGGACACGCATATAAAAGATGACCCGGTTTCTTGCAATAGCGACAAGAATGGGGTTTTGGACACATATTCGCATAGTGTTCCATAAAATTACAATTGTAGCATCCTCCACGATTAGGGATTGGAGTCTTTGCTACAAAAGTAGTTTGCTTCACTCTCTTATTGGGATTAAGGCTCTTGAACTTAATATGCCTCTTCTTGAAAGTCCCAATATCACAAACACTTCCTTTACCAACCTCTCCATGAAGAAGAGTAACATCCACAAGCTGATTGAAAGAAACTTCAAGTTTCAAGGGTAGAACCATTTTGTGGTTCTTACTCAAAGAATAGATAAACTCTTGATTCTTTACAAGATCCAAAAGTTGTTGAGCAGACATGAATACTACATCCAGGGGAGTAACACTAGATTGATCGGCGCTGGGACGGCCAGGTCTAACCATTTCTCTTCTTTAAGAAAGAAAGAAGGAGAAAGGTTATTCTCAAAATAAATATCAAGCAATCTTGATAGATAAAATAAGGAATCATAAAAGAAAATAGGATTGGACGGTACGAAGACCCAATAAAATCCTAAAGCACGACTCCTAAGATGGACTTAGGACGATGATCCTTGTTAAATTATTCTACATTGTTCCGAAGTTTGGCTCTGATACCAAGCTGTGAACGCCCCACCTCTATACCCACGCTAGCCAAGAACACTACGGAGTAATGCTGTCAACTAGCACGGAGAATAAGTCTGTTGAGGAGCGACCATCTGTGTAATTGCTTTGCGCGAGCATCGATATGTCAGATAGTATAACATGCATTTCTTTTCATCCGACATGCTGACACAAACTCAAAGCTACTATACAGTGGCTATGATGTTTTCGGAAACAAATATAGAAATAAACATAACATAAATCAGTCACAGATAATTCATATCACAAAGGCGGAAGAGGATATGAATATATAACTAACACATGGAAGTGTATATCAGAGTAGTGGTCAAAAAGATCCACAATAATACAAAGGAATATATACAAGTGCTAGACAAAAGAATAAGTATACATCATAGAGTCTGTATCTCAAATGTATACAACAAAAAACTACTAATCTAAGTAGTTAGCCAAAAGTCAGATGATAGTCCGATAAGGAGTCAAGCAGAAGCACCTGTAATATCTCAGTCTGACCCGAGTATTATTTAAGAAGAAAATAATAAACGGATCAGTCTAGCTATAAATATCAGATGAAGTGATATATAATAAGAGATATGACACAAACATATAATAATCACAATGCCAAGCTGTGATAAATAAGTAATTGAAAAATCAACAAGAGATTAATCAATATCACAATAATATACTCAAGATAAAAAGGAATGTCATACTCCTAATTTCATTCACCAAGCCACAATAAATGACATATATATCAATGCCCATCGTAAAAGTTGGTGAAACAAAAATTCCAGAAATCAACACACGAAATCCAGAAATCACAATAAAAAGGAACAACGACGTCGTACAGCGGGACATCCGATGAACCAAATCACAATAAAAAGGATGGCCAATCCCACAGACTGGACATCGACGTACCTAGAAAGACACGCCCCATGTACAGTCGAACATTGACACACCTAGAAAGATATGCCCCATGCTCTAGCATCGACGCACCTAGAAAGATACGCCCCATGCATAAATAAACATCGATGCACCTAGAAAGATACACCCCATGCATAAATAAACATCGATGCACCTAGAAAGATACACCCCATGTAATGTCTAACACCGATGCACCTAGAAAGATACACCCCATGCTAAGTCGAACATCGACGCACCTAGAAAGATACGCCCCATGTATAGACGAACATCGACACACCTAGAAAGGCACACCCCATGTCCCGACTTATTGAGCCGATTTCTCCACGAAGTAAATAAACATCGATGCACCTAGAAAGGTACACCCCATGCATAATAAAACATTGACGCACCTAAAAAGGTACGACCCATGTGAGAAGTGAGACGAAGCTTAATAAAATGAGGAACAGTCCTCCACATAAACAAAGAGACATCGCACATTGCTAGTCTAAACCACAAAGATGATCGTCATGATCAACGAGAAGTGTCAATTACAATAAGCTAGTAAATATATGAGCTTAGCTTCATGTCCCATAACCACTAGCTTAACTTAAATATTTACGAACAAATTGTAGATCTCCACTAGAAAATGTCACAAGTGGTTCAATCGAACAAGTCCAAAAATTAACCAACGAAGTAAACGCAAGCGTTTCATACCACTTGTTTTACTAAGTCGTTTAATTAGATTTCTCATACGAGTGAGGTATAGGTTTATATATACTAATAGATTGGAAATCGGTTTAAGAAAACGCGCTTTGTAATAAAATAGTGTTGAAATCATTTGAAGAAAGAGTTTTGATATTTACTACTAGTATAGAAAACCTTTATACTTTTAAAGTGACAAATCACAAAGAAGATTGTAGGAACAATCAATCACAAAGATTTACATTCGAAAATGTGAATAAAATCCAAAGAAATCGATATAAAATCCATCAAAGTGGATATATCTAAAATTCCCAAAGAAAAGGTCATCAAAGTCGATAATAAATGACAACAACAAAAGGGAGACAACACGAATCGATTAAAGTTGGATATTCAAACGGATTAGCAAAATAGGCTAATCTGGCAAAAATCATCAAGTCGGTCGACCGAACTCCCTGAGTCGGTCGACCGAACCAAAGGCTGGAAACCTCTCGGGACAGTAGGTCGATCGACTGGGCTCCCTGAGTCGGTCGATCGAACCTTAAAACAGAAAGTGCTTATGCACTTGGAAGCAGGTCGGTCGACCGGACCAGAGGGGTCGGTCGGCCGAACCTGTTTCCAGCTTCATCCATGCCTATTACAAATGAGGTTCAATCTTGACCAAAATTGCATTCGCACGAGCAACGACGCTAAGGGTTTATGTCAATCGACTACCCGGCCCTATAAGCTCCTCGATGCGTAGCCATAAACATGTTCAAACATCAAAGTTAGGATTTTTAACGAATTGAACTCAAAACACTAAAAATTGGAATATTCACAAAAGCAATCCAAATCAAACTCAAATGCACATGAATAAGTGTTAGGAATTCATACCTAACAATAGAAGAGAATTATAAGCATAGATGTGAGATTAAAAATCTCACCTTTGAACCCAAACGAATGAAGAAGATGCTATGAAGCAATGGCAAGAACAAGCACTCTTCAATTCCAACTCAACAAGCTTGAATCTAAGCTTAAAGGAGAAACATTTCCTAAATTAGGTTTAGGAAATTTTTGAAATCAAAGAGAGAATGAGTTGGAGAAGATGAAGGAGATGCTTACCAATGGGTTCTCTTTGAATTTGGAGCAAGAACTTGAGCTAGGAGATGGATTTGCAAAGGAAGCTAGGGCTTGGAGTTTTAATTCCTTTTCTCTTCCACCATTGTTGAAAGCTTGAAGAGTTAGGAATTAGAAATGAAGTAATGAAGAGTTGGAGTGGGTTGGGACTGAGTTAGTAAGTGGGTTCATCCCAAACCAAAGCCCAAAGCAAAAAGTAGCAAAATTCAACTTTCTCCAAACATATCGAAGCTTATACTCAAAAAGATCGCAAACGGCATTTTGATCTCAATGGGGGTGGTCTCGAGTCCTAATTCGACCGTATGCTAAAAGTAGCTTTTCAGACTAAAATCTGACTAACGATAAAATATTTAAATAAAATATTTAAATATAAAATCGATAAATATGCGGGTTGTTACAGGTTGTCGCATGCTCTAAAATTTGATCGTGCTTTCTTTGCGCTTTTCTCTGTGGATATCGTTATTTTTGAATCAAATCTCCAGCGTCGTAGAGGTGAGTAATTCACACATGACATATATGCCTATATAATTGTGAAGTGGCACCAAGTGAATGTGTAGAAACTTTTATATTATGTTATACATGCCCGTGATATCATTTATATGATGTTAAACCCTGTTATTAACTTGTCACATCATCTGTTATATTCTATTCTGCTATGTTGTCTATTTATTTCTATTTCTCACGCTGCAAGTTCCCTGTATATGTGATAACCCGAAATTTCAGAATATCTGTAATTGATAAAGTAACTGAATTTAATTAGTGGAAATACTAATTTTATTTGGTTTAATAAATGAAATTCTGATAATTAGAATATATCTGGATAATTATGTAGATGAATTTGAACTATTACAACTAGATAAATATTCATTTAATAATATTTGTTTATGATCCTCTTATATAAATATTTATTTGGAAAATTCATCTTTTCAAAACTAAAATAAAATTTTATACATATATATTACATCAACTTTAAATAAATCTTTGGAAATTTTATATATACGTAAGGTTGGTTTGTAAATTTGTAAGGTAAGATTTTACTAAAAATTAAAAAAATACTTTTTCTTTTTATACTTGGAAATAAATTTAGTTGGTATTTATGTAAAATACAAAGAATATGTGTAGATGTAAACATATGTAGATATAAAGTTAAGTAATTTATAAAATAAGAAGGTTTAAAAACATAACTTATAAATAAATTTAACAAATGGGTTTAGGCATAAAAATACCTATTAGTGACAAGTGTTATCCCATGAATTTTCTTAATAACATGTGTAAATGAATTAAGTGTAGTTAAGGACAAGTGTTGGATCTTTTAACAAATGTCATTTTATTTTATTTTCTTTTATAATAAAAACTAAAGTTTATCTATATAAACATATGTCTATTTTCTTTACTTCCTTTTCCTATCTTCATTCTAAAATCAAAGAAAAGAAAGATCTGTAAATAACAAAAAAATTAAACAACCATTTTTGAAAATCATATCAGTTTTTTAGCAAGCTTCCAATTTCAAAGAGAAATCAAGTAAAGATCAGGCAGTGTCAACTCAAACTATAGCAAATGGTTAAACAATCCAAGATTTCAACTCAGTTTAATTAAGTAGCAGGTCAAATTACAAAGAACAGTTTCAACTTCAAGCCCTATGCTTCTTTGTTCATCATAGAGGTGAGTAAACGGAAATTTTTAAAAGCTAAAACTTCTTATTTATTTGATGCATGTGGTAGATCTGATCAGTGGTAATGATTATATGGTGTGCATGGGTGTTTTAAATTTGAATATAGTTCAAACTTCTCTGTGTATATGGTGAATATGTCTGTGTATATTTATGATTATGGTCTTTGTTGTTATTGTTTTTAACAGACTCAAGAAAGTAACAAAAATCCATATCTTTTTATCCCAATAAATTCAAGCTATAATCTTTACACAGAAAATGATTTTAACAAGGTAGTTTCATTTTTAAAAATAATTCCCAGTGGAATCATTTAGCTAATATTTCAAAAATTAGTTTTTACAGTAAAATCTGTTAAATCAGAAAAATTTGATTATCTTAATTCCTGAATTGGATTATAGAATCAGATTAGTGTTAGAAAATGATTAATTTAGGTACCAAAATCATATTATTTTTTTGTTTGGCAATCACTGAGATAATCGGTGCTTGGAGGATTTTGGGTTTTTGCCAATTCATGGCAATCGGCATAGGGGTCGACGTCGAGCTTGTGGTTGAAGGAGGCTGGTAGGTGGATGGACCCAGGAAAAATAAGGGTTGATTTTATTAGTCGCCGTCGTGGCCATGGCAACTTAGGGTTTCCTTCACAGTTTTGTCAACGATTGTTTTCGTGGCTTCCTCGACGACGAGGGTGATTGGGTCTCGATCGCGAGGGGTGAGGACGAAGCGGTGTATCGTCAAGATGCTCTGGATGAAGCAGCAAGATGTCTGGTGGAGGAGTTCATCGTCGGGAGGGAATTTAGTTAATCTGATTAGTTCGAATTTCAATTCGATCAACGAAAATTCGTTGTGCTATCAAGTTCCATTTTCAGGGATGATGTGTTGTTATTCGAGGTCGTTGGCAACTTGGAGAGGACCTGAGAGATGGTCGTAGACGCATAACTTCGCCGTGCACGTGTACGGTGTATATTCTGTGCATCTGGAAGTTGATAAGGTTTGGGTTGTTGTGTTGCTCGGGTCGACTCTTGTGATTGTTTCGTGTTAGTCTCGGAGTGTTGAATACGAATGTTGCTCTGTATTTGTCTCGAGATTTTGCTAGTATAGCTCAGGTTATTTGTTACCTGATTTAGGTTGTGTTGTATTTATGTGTTCCTGAGTTGAAATGAAAAATATTAAGTCTTTCCTTATATAAATTTCTTTTTAGATAACTAAAGTTTCTTTACATTTGATTAAGAGGTTTGTAATTTGTTTAACTTAAACTTTGTTAAGTTAAATTTGTAATCATTTTAATTCTTAAATTTGAAATGAAATTTAAAAGTAAATTTAAAGTGAAATGTTTAAATGCATATGTAAATGATAATTAAGTCATTTATAAAAGAAATGATTTATCTTAAAGATGATTTCGGTTTTAATGATTAATGATTAATTCAGTTAATTAATTATGATTAATAATTAAAATATAATTAACTTAATTGATTATTGATTAAAGGTTATTACTTAGATAATTAGTGATTAATTAGTAAGTAATTAAGTTATAATTAAGTGTTAATTAATTAAGTATTAAAGATTAATTAATAAAGGTTAATTAAAGTATAATTACCTAATAAAATTAATTAAAAGAAATTAATTACTCAAATGTAATTAATTAAATTAATGTGATTAGTTTACGTTGATTAATTAGTTTAATTAATTTAAGATAATCACAGGATGATTGGTTAAGTATAATTATTTAATGTAATTTGTAAAGTGTAATTACTTAGTGAGTAATTAATGTGTAATTACAGGAGATAATTTGGGTTAATTACCTTGTGTAATTAATAAGAAGGCTAATTACTTAGTGGAAGTAATTAATAATTAATTACTTAGTATAATTAATTTAAGAAGTAATTATTATATTTCATTTAGAAGTTAATTAAGTAATTAGTTAATTAATTTATGCAATTAATTACTGTAAATGGTTAGGTATAATTAATTTGTGTAATTAATTAAAGGCTAATTACTTAATGTAATTAAAGAATAATTAATCGAGGGTGATTAATTAAGGTAGATGATTAAAGAATGATTAATTAATTGGTTTGTAATTAATTAATGTAAAGTAAGCGTGATTAAGGTAATCCAAGTAAATAAGTTGGTGATTAATTTAATTTGAAATTTGTTCAATTAATTAGGAATTATATTTCTAATAAGTCTTGTTTATAGATGGTTGAATAAATTTTGGCTGACTTGGATTGATGATATCTCTGACGGATGAATAGATGCGGTGTTATAAATGGATTGAATGGTGAAAATGTAGGTTACCTTTCTGAGTTGAATTATTATGTGATATGATATCCTGGACATGAGTTGTATTGTTTTAAACTCGACAACTATAATTGAGATGACACTGGATTCAAAGAAACCGGGGTCGGGTATCATTAAATACCCGAAACCACTTCGATTAATCTATAATAATTTATAGATTTAATATGTGAAATCAATGGGCTGGAATGGAATTATTTAGGTAATCTGGACCATTTGGAACTAAGTAAGTGTACGTAGAGATTAATTTGTGATATGAGTTTTGAACATAACAAATTATGAACCCGTAGTGGGATACAAGATACCCGGGATTTCAATTATGTTTAAAGCTTAGTATTTTAAATTGCATGGGTTTACTCACGTTGGTTTCCAGCCTGACCCGAGTCTTACTTTGATGTAATGCTCGGGTCAGACTGAGTATTATAGCTTTTCAGGTAAGGACGTTTTGGAGTTCCGGAGACGAGCTGGATGGCAGAAACATATGGAGTGTTTTCTGTTGTGTGTATTATTGCTGATTGTCTGGGACATGTTGTTTTAAATTGTCCAATGTTGGGTAAATATTGTAACTCTGATGTATAAAATATAAGTACACCGGTACAGTTCTTCTTTGTAAAACTGTAATTTATGTGATATTATATTTTGATCCGCTGCGAATGTGATGTTTCTGTGTTTTGTTTCTATTTCTTCTTCTTTCTCTTTTCTTCTTTTAATAACTATCTGGAATTTTCTGATCGGAATTTCTGGGTCGTTACATTTGGTATCAAAGCGGAAGGTTAAGCGAGAACCTTGGCTCTGGTAATGGGATTACTCATTGAGGATAGGGTCAATGGTACCCTAGAATGAGCTGATTGTATATATATATACGAGAGCGTACTTTTTATTTGCTTATATAAAGATTTTAAATGATTTTATATAAAAATATATTTTAATATATAAAGCAATATTTCCTTCTAATAAATATTAAGGTAATTTGGTTGTTAAATTATTGAAATTTAATTAAGTGGTAATAGAAATACAATCAAATTGAAATTAAACTAAGGATAAGTTTGAAATGGATTCAAACTGAAATTTAATTTTGAAGGTGGAGAAGAATTTCAAAATAAGATGAATTAGAATTGGTTTCAAACCAGAGAAATAGAATGGTTATTGTGTTTAATAATGGGATGATTGTTTTCCAATGAACGATAAAATGTTTTAAGGAAGTAACCATTTAAAGAGAGTAACATGTAAATTTGAAAGGACGTAAATTAAAGTGGGTTTTCAATTGTGAAGTTCTGAATTCTAAATTTAAACATTTGAATTATTTTCAAAGTGTTAAAGGAAATAATATTATTCAAACTATTTTGAATGTAATCTTACTTTAGAATAAGAAGTTGTTTGTAAACTTTAAAGGAATTTGTTTGAATTTAAAGCCAAAGTGTGATGTGAAACCTAAAGTGAAGTAGTTTTTAAATTTAAGTGGGAAGGATATTAATCTGAAGTTTAAAATTTGAATGGGAATTCAAATTGTGTAAATTTGACTGGATTAAGTTAATTGAATTTAACTTGGAAGAAGTTAAATAAGTTTGAATGATCAACCTAATTTGGAAATTTCAAGATGAAATTGGAATTTAACTTGGGAAGTTAAATGGTTAATCGGAATTGGGAATTTATGTAATCTCAAAATGGGTTTGAGATCTTGAATTTGAAAAATGGATGGATGTTTCATAATAATTTGAATGATATCATCCTGTTGTAATTAATAATCTTTAAGCTGAAATTGGATTTGTTTAAATAAATGAAGAGATGGGGTGTGGTAATATATCCATTATTAAGATAAAATGGAATCATTTTGGACTTAAGATTTCAATGTTTAAGATAAAACTTCAGAAATTTGGTTTCAAAATCGAAATTTGGTGATAAATTGAATTCCAAAGATTTAGTTATTTAAAAAGGAATTGAATTATTATTTGAACTTCGAAATAGGTTAAAATTGGAATTTGGATTCAGAATTAAATGGTTTAAAGATATAAGTTGATTTGATTTAAAGGATTAAATCAACATTTAAAGATTTAACTCGAATTTAAATAATTCGGGATGGTTTAAATTTGAAATTTGAATTGAATTATTTCAAATTAAATTTGATTTGAATTAATTAGAATTGTGATTGAAGATAGATAAGTTTAAAAATTCAAATGGAAAATTTGAATTGGATTGATTTGAAATGAAATTGAAGTTGAATAAGTTCAAATTCAAATGGGAATTGGGATTAATTCAAACAGAAATTGATACGAATTGAAATTGGTTCAATTTGAAATTTATTTGAATAATTTGGAATTGTAATTAAAGTTGAATAGTTTTAAATTGAAATGGAATTTGAATTGAATTTGGGAGGAAATCAAGAATAATTCAACTTGATTTGGAAATGGAGTTTAAAATTGGGATTAATTCAAACTGGAGTTGAAATGAATTGAAATTGGAACTAGTTCAATTGACATTTAATTGAATAAGTAGAATTTGAGATCAAAGTTGAATAAAGTTAAAATTGGAAAGAAACCGAGGTTAATTCAACTTGAATTGGTGTTGAATCAATTTCAATGGAAATTGATGATATTTAAATTGCAATTGAGTCAATTTAAATGGAAGTGGAAATTTAAATTGAGTTGATGAAAAATGGAGGTTGGGAATTGAACAGTTTGACTCTGGACTATTTTCAAAATTAATTGTTTTAATATAAATTAATTTTTCCAAATTATTTTGCACTTATTTTACAACTACTTTTGGAATATTTAACTATTTTAAAACTGTTTTATAAACCGATTACTGCTTTTTAACTATTTTACAAATTAATTACAATTTTACAACTATTTTGCAATTATTTAAAAATTTCTATAACCATTTGACTATTTTCCCACTATTTTACAATTACTTAACTGTTTTACAGCTATTTTACAAATTAATAATTATTTTTCAACAATTTATCTATTTTAAAATTTATCAAGCTATTTTATAAATTTAAACCGGACAGAGTTCAAACTTTTTATGATTACATATCCATTTGAGATAAGAATTGAAGTGATAATCCAAATGAGGATTTAAGAATTGTAAGTGAAAAATCAAGGTGAATGTGGATAGAGAGGAGAAATTGATTTGACTAATAATCAATGAGATAAATACGTAGGATGTACGTATATTATTCTATTCGCATTGTGATTTGATCCAGATTCGGGCACAGAATTTCAAGATAGTTATATCGATCCGAGTTGGAATTTTCCATTCGATTTTTGAAGGCGAACCTGGATATGGATTGTTGATTGGTTCTGGATATTCTCTATCACAGTTATGACTATGCAAGAAGAATGACGGTTTCTAATCAAGAAACTAGATCCGCACTAGGAAGTCGAGTGGACGATACTAGTTCGGAAGTGGAATTGTGTAATCGAGTGAGCGATCAGATTGGTGTAGCGTACGAATGATATATGTACATCGTACGGGTTTAAATGAAATTGATACTGGAAATTTGTGAATAAGAAATGTGAAATGTTTTTTGAAATAGAAGGTATATTTTGTGAAATATACAATGAGTAAAAGTGGAAATCGGATATTTCTATGGTAGAAATTTATTTTATGTAAGTAAGTAAGTGACTTTATAGAGTAATCAAATTTGAATATTTGATTTTGAATAAACAAAGTTATATATCTTTGTTATATAAGATGAATCTCCCCTTGTTGAATCTATAACCAAAAGGAAATGGTTTTTGAAAGTATTTGAAGTATAAAATGGGTTTTTTTATACAGGTTTGAAGAGATCCAAAGTTTTAAGAAGATATATATCTATATGTATATACGTATAAAGGATCTTATGAGAATGATTTTGGAAAAGGTTTTGGAAACCTATGAATTTGGAAAAGGCTTTTTGAGTTTTGGTTAAAATCAATTTTGGAATGTGGAAAGCCTAGTTTGAGAATTATCGATTTTGAGATAATTGATTTTGAGAAAGGAGATTTATATGAGATTCATACTAGGTGTATGATTTGGAAGATACTATATGTGTATAGTATAAAGTGTTTTGAAAATGGCTCTGGAGAAAAAGGCGCTCCTTTGGGATGAACTTCTCAAGAGTACCATAGGTTGGTACTGCCTTGGGCCTCTAAGGGGAAGGTTCTAAAGTTGATCCTGTGAGGAGTCCGGAAAAAATAGTTCCTGAGGATTACTGGGTAGCGAAAGTCGAGGCGCTGATGCCTACAGAGGCATTTGGGTTATGCTGTGACGACAGTGTAACTCGATGTCGCTGCGATCTATTGTGTGGACCATAGCGAAAATCGTGTGGAGGTGAGTGTCAATGGTCTACGCTCGATTTTGCCGGGAAGGCAACGAAACATCGGTAGACTGCGATCTATGGCCAAGTAGAGTGGAGAAATTTCAATCTTTTGGCAACAGAATTCGAGGGCGCTGAGGCCTATAGTTATGGGTTTTTGCTGTGCTAGCAACGTAACCCCAGTTGTAGTTGCGATCTGTATCGGGTTCCATTGTGTAATCGAGGGGCACGGAGGCCTACAGTTATCTGTTGATTTTGTCGGGATGGCAACGTAACCATCGGGTTAGCTGTGACCATGGATGGGGGTGATGATTTCTAGAGCACTCTCACCGAAGATATTTCTGATATTTTCAAAAAACTGTTTTCTCTATTTTCAATAAAATTATTTTTCCAAAATAATTTCATAGGGTGTTGAAAACGGGTCTGCTATGTACTTATAGATTTTCAGTCGTACGCCTGATCAACATATGACCGAATTTCTATGAGAACAAGGATGGACTGATTGAAACATCGAGTTATAAAAAGTATTTTTATAAAACTATTTTATAATATTATGTAGATTTTAAAAGTGTTTAAAAAGTGTTTCAAAGAATAATTTTTCTAATAATAAGCATTTTAATAAATTATGGCTTCGTTCCTTTTCGAGGACGAAAAGATTCTAAAGGGGGAGGAATGTGATAACCCGGAATTTCAGAATATCTGCAATTGATAAAGTAACTGAATTTAATTAGTGGAAATACTGATTTTATTTGGATTAATAAATGAAATTCTGATAATTAGAATATATCTGGATATGTATATATATGAATTTGAACTATTATATCTAGATAAATATTCATTTGATAATATTTGTTTAATGATGCTCTTTTACAAATAATTATTTAGAAAATTCATCTTTTCAAAACTAAAATAAAATTTTATACATATATATATAGAATCAACTTTAAATAAATCTTTGGAAATTTTATGTAAGGTTGGTTTGTAAATTTGTAAGGTAAGATTTTACTAAAAATTTAAAAAAAAATACGTTTTCTTTTTATACTTGGAAATAAATTTAGTTGGTATTTACGTAAAATACAAAGAATATGTGTAGATGTAAACATATGTAGATATAAAGTTAAGTAATTTATAAAATAAGAAGGTTTAAAAACATAACTTATAAATAAATTTAACAAATGGGTTTAGGCAAAAAAATACCTATAAGTGACAAGTGTTAGCCCATGAATTTTCTTAATAACATGTGTAAATGAATTAAGTGTAGTTAATGTAACAACCCGAAGTTTTGAGGAAATTAACTATCGTCATTAGACGGCTGATTTTGCTAGCTAATCCCTGTTTGGAGTTTATAAAACCCGGTTTAAATTCCTTTCAAAAATTTGTTGAAATGGTTGCGGGCTTCAATTGAATTTGGCCCGTGTTTTTTTTTGGTGCTGGGTTATCTCAAGTGGATACCCGTTCCACTCTCCCTTCATATTCATTTCGTTCGAAACCAAAAAATTCGAAAGAAAATCAATGGCGGCTCGTTGCAAATTAGGGTTTCGTTCGTTCTTAGCTTCGCTCGTCTTCGTGATGCCTTCGCTTCAATCAAGGTGAGTAATTCATATTACTCACATCTAATTCAAGCGTGTTTCATTGTTGATGATTTCATGGGTTTTGTCGATCTCGTATAACCTAGTACCTTGATTTATTTGTGACTTGACTTTGTTATGCTCTGTACTTCGATTCATTTGGTATGCCGTACTTGCATTTACACCTTTGTTGTTCCATAGCCTCGGCTTTAACTTGAATTTTTTCGATGTTTTTGACCTGCTGTTGATCATGGCTTCGGCTGTGCTCGGGTTGTTTCACCTGATTCATTTGAAGTTGTAGACTTGATTTTCATTTTGATGTTACTATAATTTGTTGCAGTGCCTTGCTGTTGTGACTTGATTTTGATGATGTTGATTTGGTCGACTTTGACTATACTATGCACTGCCGCCGGTAGTATTTTCTTCCTCGTTCCAATTTGTGTATATTTGATTACTGATTTTCCTATTTGTTCGAATAATACGGTGTTGAATTTGATTTGGTTTCTGACTTGGTCATCCGATTTCGTGGATTCAACTCCATGAATTTTGGTTCCGTTGCGTTGATATTATACTGGAGTAATTTCACTTGATTCGAACTATGCTTTGTCTAGTTCATTTGATTTGCATTTTGTAATGTTTGACTTTGTATTTGCTTTGACATCGGCCATTAGGTTTCTGACATGTTCACTGTCACTTGACTTCGAGTTGGGTAGCTCTGTTGCTTCTTGCTTCAGTGAATCCTTACTAACTTGTATTATGAACACATTGAGTTGTTGATACATCACATGTTGTCTTTCATCTTGTTTGGCCTCGTTCCACCTGTCGTCATGTTAAACTGTACTGTGTTTTGGACTCTGAGGCATATCATATTTTATTATGACTTCATATAGAGGCTGCATCTGGTCATACCATGTTGTAGCTTGACCTTTGATGTAGTTTGTTTTGCATCTCCTTTTACACTCGAGTTAGCCTGTAGCATGCATTGTTCATTGACATATATACCACGTCGATTGCATTATGTGGTCTAGCCATCCATGTTGGGTTGTCTGGTTGTCATTGTATTCTTGGTCATATATTCATTTAGGAGCCTGACTTCATATATATACACGTGCTGTTTCACACAAGTATGTATCTGATTTGTTTTGAAGTGTACTGGTTGTCTTCCTTTAGCCTTGCGTCATTGGTTCATCACTTGTGTCCACTGCCTACGGGTCTGCATATCAGTCACTTTGGTGCAGTTTCATGTTGTCTTCGAGTTCTGACCTCTGTTCTTCGAGGCATGTAGTTCAGTGTGTATTTGTTGTCTTCATGTACCTGAATACATGTTGTTGCAGTGCATCTATAGTTGAATTGTGTGTGTTGCTGCCTTTGTTCTCGAATTTGGAGCTTGCACTGTCTAGTTTCACTGTCGCATCTATGTATTATCTCTCCTGTCCACTGCTTGACTTAGTGGCTTTTCTCTTCGGCTAGCACTAGAGTGTGCAGTCTAGTTGCTTGCTGTTGATCTTCTTGTGACTGCACTCTTGTTGCATTCTCAATTTTCTGTCGATTGATTGGAACTTGGGTCGAGACTTGATTTTTTTTATGTCTTGACTATTTCAATTGACTTTGTACATTGTGTTGAATCCAGCTTAAACGCTCGGATTTGACCTTGTGCTGATTCCTATTTCATCACTGTAGTGGCAAGGCAGTGCATGCAAGCGTGAACTGTAGCCACACGGTATTGAACTTTTGCGTATTCCATATGCTGTACTGGCGAGGCAGTGCACGCGTGCGTGTACTGCAGCCCTACCTATATTGTTATTTTAATTGATATTTCAATTGTTTGAACTGTTTCTTTTACTCAATTCAATATGATTTAAATTGTATTTTGATTGGTTTAATTTGATGATTTTGTTGTTAATTGCCGATTAGGCAATTTTGATGTTTTCCAAATTATCTTCATTTATATTCTTTTCACTTATCTTTGTTGATGATTTGAATCTGCTGATTAATTTTTTAACACTGTTACGTGTTATATTCATCGTTATCCGATTTCTTTATTTAAGGATCGGATAGACGAGATTTATTGGGACTGTCATTTATTTATTACTTAATTATTATTGCTTCTGTGCACTAATAACTGAGTTTGAATTAGACTAACCCGTGTATTATTTTCTTTTGAATTTAATACTCGGGTCAGACCGAGTTATTACAGGTTGCAGATATCCTTCTTTGGGTTGCTGCTAGAGCTATGAAGTCTTTTCATACTTTTTTTTGGAGTAGTCATTGTCTTAGTATAGGATGTTGTATATTCATGTATATTATTTACGATAATGTACCTGTATATCTAACTTTCAGAGTCGACAGTTGTAGTTGTATCATATGTATTGTATCACATGTATTGTAAATGACATCAGTTATTGTATATATGAGACTTTCCGTTTTATCTGTGTTCCGCATTTATATTATCTGTGTTATTATTATATTTACTGTCCTAAACTATTATGAACCATCGTAGTTCGTTTTTATACTGGAATTGGGGTATGTCGATGGGAGTAAATAAATTAGAGATTAAAAATGAAAGAATATATATACCACTCCTATCGAGATAACCAATACTAGTGTAAGGCCTCACAACGGATGACCGCTCCTCAACAGCCTTATTCTCCGTGCTAGTTGACAACATTACACCGTAGTGTTCTTGGCTAGCGTGGGTATAGAGGTGGGGCGTCACAGCTTGGTATCAAAGCCTGGGGTTTATGGACATAATATAAAACATAACTTAGATGGAACAAGTGTTACAACAATTTTCGACGTTTTATCTCACATCTTTGTCTTTGCTTATCTTTATTTGTTAGGTATGAATTCCTAACGCTTATTCATGTGCATTTGATTTTTGATTTCGTGAAAGTATTTTGGCTTCGATCTACGTTTGCTTTGCGAACTCAAGTTGGGTTTTTGATGATGAGGATTTTGTTCTCGTGTTTTCGGCTTTGAATTGATTTAGCCGATGTTGACTTTGTTCGAATTTGGCCAATTAAAGCTATTTTGACCCCTGAACTTTGTTCCACTTTTGTGCTATGCTATGGGTGTCATTGTGTACCTGTTACACTGTGATGAAAAATAGCTCGACCTGTTGCAAATTGAGTGATTTTGATTATTCACTCACATCTAGTTCGAATCTTAGCGATTTTGAACTTGATATTTTGTGTTTTCCTCGGCTTGATTTCCATTCGATTTCGGTCACTTTGTTTTTGTGAAATTGCTAATTTATTGATTTCCAAGACTCTGACTTTGTTTGCAAGGTTAGACTAGACCTCATGGGTGTGATTCCGACTTACACATACCTCATTGTCCGCAAGGTTAGTCTAGACACCATTTGTGTGATTCCACTCACACATACCTTTTTGTTGCGAGGTTAGGCTAGACACCATTTGTTTGATTCCACTCACACATACCTTTTTGCTTTTTGGTTAGCCTAGACCTCGTCCGGGTGATTCCGACTCACCCATATGGGGTAGCTCCCCATGGTCTTCGGACCGTCATGTGATAGGCCTCTTTCCCTTTTTCTGTGATTTTTGGATTTCTTGTGTTGATTTCCGGAAAAATTTGGGTATTTCTATTTTGATGAATTTGGAATCGAATCCTTTGGATTTTATTCACATTTTCGAATGTGAATTTTTGTGAATTGATTTGGTTTCTAAATTTAAGCGATTCTTGTAAATTCCCCGATTTGTTGCTATCATTTATTAGCAACTTTGATAACATTTTCTTCTGGATTTTTGTGAACATACTTTTTGAAGGATTCAGTATCGATTTCTTTGGATTCTATTCACATCTTTGTATGTGAATTTTTGTGATTGATTGTTTCTACAATCACTTTTATGCTTTGTCACTTTGAAATTATGAAGGTTTTCTATACTAGTAGTAAATATCAAAACCCTTTTCTCCAAACGATTTCAAAACTATTTTACTATAAAGCTCTTTTCCTAAACCGTTTTCCAATCTATTAGTATATACAAACCTTTACCTCACTCGTATGAGAAATTGAATTAAACGGCTTAGTAAAACAAGTGGTATGAAACGCTTGCGTTTGCTTCGTCGGTTAACTCTTGGACTTGTTCGATTGAAAACTCTTTTGACAATTTTCTAGTGAAGATCTACAGTTTGTTCGTAAATATTTGAGTTAAGCTAGTGGTTATGGGACATGAAGCTAAACTTTTACATTTACTTACTTAGTGTAATTGACACTTCTGATGATCATGACGTTCATTTTTGTGATTTAGACTAGCAACTGCGCGATGTCTCTTTGTCTGCGAGGGAGACTAGACCCCGCTCTTGTGATGTTTCGCCATCGCATTTGTGTGATGTTTCGCCATCACATATGTGGGGTAGCGCCCCACAGTCTTCGGACCATTCGTGTGATAAAATTTAATGGTTGGCCACCATGAGATAGCGTCTCGTCTTGTGATACCGGTTGGTGAGTTTTCATGCTCCCATTTTGTGTTAGGCCTTCCCCTTTTTATGATTTAGACTAGCGATTGTGTGATGTCTCTTTGTCTATGAGGGAGACTAAACCCCGTTTGTGTGATGTTGCGACTCACATATGTAGGGTAGAGCCCCACAGTCATCGGACCATTCATGTTTCAAAATTTAATGGTTAGCCACCATGAGATAGCGTCTCGTCTTGTGATACCGGTGTGGTGAGTTTTCATACTCCCGTTTTGTGATAGGCCTCCCCCTTCTTTGTGTTTTCTGGATTTCTTGTGTAGATTTCTAGAATTTGTGTTTTCTGGATTTCTTGTGTAGATTTCTAGAATTTGTGTTTTCTGGATTTCTGGTGATGATTTCTTGAATTTGTACTTCACTAATTTTCGTGATTTCTATTGATAAGTGTTATCAATTTTTGTGCATTGGTGAATTCATGTGTCATTGACTTGTTATGAATACAAGTTTAGGGTATGATACCCCTTTCTATCTTTGAGAAGATTCTTGTGACATTTTTGATGAATGAAAATTCATTGGTATTATATTTTGATGCTAATTATTTTGATGATATTTTGACGTATTAACTTCGGTAACCGTCAATTTAAAATGGATTCTTCAAGCGGTTATCCGCGATGCTTAATTTGATGTTCGTTTTTAGGGTATTTTGAGAAGTGCAATTTCCTTGTCGAAGTTGCTACTGATGTTGCTGTTTTAATCACGTGTTTTAAAAATTGTTTCAAAATAAAATTTGTTTTCAAAATTTTTTCGGTTTGCGCTTTCAAAAGAATGAGGAAGCGAATTAAACGTTTCAGTAAAATCGAGGACTATGACCCCTTTCTTTTGCTGATTCGCCTAATTCCGGACTTGTCCGTTTGAGAATGTAAACTATTATTTTTATAAAATAAATGAAAATTGTTTTCAGAAGTTTTGCACTTTGCGCTTTCAAAAGAATGAGGAAGAGATTTAAGCGTTTCAGAAAAATAGAGGACTATGACCCCTTTCTGTTACTGATTCGCTTAATTATGGACTTGTCCGTTTGAGAATGTGAAATGTTATTTTTAGTATACACAATTTTGCACTTTCAAGGAAACGATGAAGTTAATTAAACGATTTAGTAAAACTCGTGGTTATGGGACATGTGCGTTTGCTATTTCGGTTAATTCCGGACTCGTTAATTGAAATATTTGTGATTTTTGATTATGGTTTTTGATAATCGAATATTTGTGGTTTCTGATTATCGTTTTGGATAATCAGATATTTGTGGTTTCTGATTATCGTTTTTCGATAATAGGATATTTGTGATTTCTGATTATCGTTTTTGATAATCAGATATTTGTTGTTTCTAATTATCGCTTGTGATAATTAGATATTTGAGATTTAATTATCATTTTTGATAATTAAATATTTGTGATTTGATATTTGATTATCATTTGTTATAATTAAATATTTGTGATTTAAGATTTGATTATCGTTTTTGATAATTTAACATTTATTGATTTGATTATCGATTGTGATAATTAAATATTTGTTGATTTGAGATTTGATTAACGATTGTGATAATTGAATATTTGTGATTTGAGATTTGATTATCGTTTTTGATAATTGGATATTTGTTGATTTGATATTTCTGATTATCATTTTTGATAATTAGATAATTGCTAATTTTGATGATTATAAGATTTTCTAGTCTCTAATTGATTCTAGATTATGTTGGTTATATTAAGTTGCTGTTTTCTATATGTCTCTGTTTATAGTTAGAGTTTGCTGATTATGAAGTTCATGTTTTCCAATTATCTTTGTTGATGATTAGATTCTGCTGTTTTATAATTATCGTATCGATGATTAGATATTGCTGTGTGTGATTTCTAAATTCTAATTGTCTAATTGATAATTGAATATTGCTAATAAATTGCATTTATTCAACTTTGTTGTTTTCTGATTATCTAATGGATAATTTGATTTTGTTGAGAATTTGTGAATTTCTTTTATGAAATTAAATGGTTTCCTTGTCATTTGTATTCTTGACCTTTATTTTCTAGCTTAACCAGTTTATGTTAGAAAATAATTGTTAGTGACGACCTTAATTATGAAAATTGCGGGGACGCAATTTTTATAAGGAGGAGAGTCTATAACAACCTGGAGTTTTGAGGAAATTAACTATCGTCATTAGACGACTGATTTTGCTAGCTAATCCCTGTTTGGAGTTTATAAAACCCGGTTTAAAATCCTTTCAAAAATTTGTTGAAATCATTGCGGGCTTCAATTGAATTTGGCCCGTGTTTTATTTTTTTTGGTGTTGGGTTATCTCAAGTGGATACCCGTTCCACTCTCCCTTCATATTCATTTCGTTCGAAACCAAAAACATCCGAAAGAAAATCAATGGCGGCTCGCTGCAAATTAGGGTTTCGTTCGTTCTTAGCTTTGCTCGTCTTCGTGATGCCTTCGCTTCAATCAAGGTGAGTAATTCATATTAATCACATCTAATTCAAGCGTGTTTCATTGTTGATGATTTCATGGGTTTTGTCGATCTCGTATAACTTGGTACCTTGATTTATTTGCGACTTGACTTTGTTATGCTCCGTACTTCGATTCATTTGGTATGTCGTACTTGCATTTACACCTTTGCCGTTCCATAGCCTCGGCTTTAAACTTGATTTTGTTCGATGTTTTTGACCTGCTGTTGATCATGGCTTCGGCTGTGCTCGGGTTGTTTCACCTGATTCATTTGAAGTTGTAGCCTTGATTTTCATTTTGATGTTGCTAGAATTTGTTGCAGTGCCTTGCTATTGTGACTTGATTTTGATGATGTTGATTTGGTCGACTTTGACTATACTATTCACTGCCATCGGTAGTATTTTCTTCCTCGTTCCAATTTTTGTATATTTGATTACTGATTTTCCTATTTGCTTGAATAATACAGTGTTGAATTTGATTTGGTTTCTGACTTGGTCATCCGGTTTCGTGGATTCAACTACATGAATTTTGGTTCCGTTGCGTTGATATTATACCGGAGTAATTTCACTTGATTCGAACTATGCTTTGTCTAGTTCATTTGATTTGCATTTTGTAATGTTTGACTTCGTCATTGCGTTGACATCGGCCATTAGGTTTCTGACATGTTCACTGTCACTTGACTTCGAGTTGGGTAGCTCTGTTGCTTCTTGCTTCAGTGAATCCTTACTGACTTGTATTATGAACACATTAAGTTGTTGATACATCACATGTTGTCTTTCATCTTGTTTGGCCTCGTTCCATTTGCTGTCATGTTGAATTGTACTGTGTTTTGGACTTTGAGGCATATCATATTTTTTTATGACTTCATGTAGAGGCTGCATCTGGTCATACCATGTTGTAGCTTGACCTTTGATGCATTTTTTTTGCATCTCCTTTTACACTCGAGTTAGCCTGTAGCATGCATTGTTCATTGACATATATACCACGTCGATTGCATTATGTGGCCTGGCCATCCATGTTGGGTTGTCTGGTTGTCATTGTGTTCTTGGTCATATATTCATTTAGGAGCCTTACTTCATATATATACACGTGCTGTTTCACACAAGTATGTATCTGATTTGTTTTGAAGTGTACTGGTTGTCTTCCTTTAGCCTTGCGTCATTGGTTCATCACTTGTGTCCACTGCCTACGGGTCTGCATATCAGTCACTTTGGTGCAGTTTCATGTTGTCTTCGAGTTCTGACCTCTGTTCTTCGAGGCATGTAGTTCAGTGTGTATTTGTTGTCTTTATGTACCTGAATACATGTTGTTGCAGTGCATCTATAGTTGAATTGTGTGTGTTGCTGCCTTTGTTCTCGAATTTGAAGCTTGCACTGTCTAGTTTCACTGTCGCGTTTATGTATTATCTCTCCTGTCCACTGCTTGACTTAGTGGCTTTCCTCTTCGGCTGGCACTAGAGTGTGCAGTCTGGTTGCTTGCTGTTGATCTTCTTGTGACTGCACTCTTGTTGCATTCTCTGTTTTCTGTTGATTGATTGGAACTTGGGTCGAGACTTGATTTTTTTTATGTCTTGACTATTTCAATTGACTTTGTACATTGTGTCGAATCCAGCTTAAACGCTCGGATTTGACCTTGTGCTGATTCCTATTTCATCACTGTAGTGGCAAGGCAGCGCACGCAAGCGTGAACTGCAGCCACACGGTATTGAACTTTTGCGTATTCCATATGCTATAGTGGCGAGGCAGTGCACGCGTGCGTGTACTGCAGCCCTACCCGTATTGTTATTTTAATTGATATTTCAATTGTTTGAACTGTTTCATTTATTCAACTCAATATGATTTAAATTGTATTTTGATTAGTTTAATTTGATTATTTTGTTGTTAATTGCCGATTAGGCAATTTTGATGTTTTCCAAATTATCTTCATTGATATTTCTTTTCACATATCTTTGTTGATGATTTGAATCTGCTGATTTATTGTTTAACACTGTTACGTGTTATATTCATCGTTATCCGATTTCTTTATTTAAGGATCGGATAGACGAGATTTATTGGGACTGTCGTCTATTTGTTACTTAATTATTATTGCTTCTGTGCACTAATAACTGAGTTTGAATTAGACTGACCCATGTATTATTTTCTTTTGAATTTAATACTCGGGTCAGACCGAGTTATTACAGGTTGTAGATATCCTGCTTTGGGTTGCTACTAGAGCTATGAAGTCTTTTTATACTTTTTTTTGGAGTAGTCGTTGTCTTAGTATAGGATGTTGTATATTCATGTATATTATTTACGATAATGTACTTATATATGTAACTTCCAGAGTCGACAGTTGTAGTTGTATCATATGTATTGTATCACGTGTATTGTAACTGACATCAGTTATTTTATATACGAGACTTTCCGTTTTATCAGTGTTTCGCATTTATATTATCTGTGTTATTATTATATTTACTGTCCTAAACGATTATGAATCATCGTAGTTCGTTTTTATACTGGAATTGGGGTATGTCGATGGGAGGAAATAAATCAGAGATTAAAAATGAAAGAATATATATATATACCACTACTATCGAGATAACCAATACTAGTGTAAGGCCTAATTACGGATGGCCACTCCTCAACAGCCTTATTCTCTGCACTAGTTGACAACATTACACCGTAGTGTTCTTGGCTAGCGTGGGTATAGAGGTGGGGCGTCACAGTTAAGGACAAATGTTGGATCTTTTAACAAATGCCATTTTATTTTATTTTCTTTTATAATAAAGACTAAAGTTTATCTATATAAACATATGTCTATTTTCTTTACTTCCTTTTCCTATCTTCATTCTAAAATCAAAGAAAAGAAAGATCTGTAAATAAAAAAATTTAAACAACCATTTTTGAAAATCATCTCAGTTATTTTTAGCAAGCTTCCAATTTCAAAGCGAAATCAAGTAAAGATCAGGCAGTGTCAACTCAAACTACAGCAAGTGGTTAAACAATCCAAGATTTCAACTCAGTTTAATTAAGTAGCAGGTCAAATTACAAAGAACAGTTTCAACTTCAAGCCTTGTGCTTCTTTGTTCGTCATAGAGGTGAGTAAACAGATATTTTTAAAAGTTAAAACTTCTTATTTATTTGATGCATGTGGTAGATCTGAGCAGTGGTAATGATTATATGGTGCGCATGGGTGTTTTAAATTTGAATATAGTTTAAACTTCTCTGTGTATATGGTGAATATGTCTGTGTATATTTATGATTATGGTCTCTGTTGTCATTGTTTTTAACAGACTCAAGAAAGTAACAAAAATCCATATCTTTTTATCCCAACAAATTCAACCTATAATCTTTACACAGAAAATAATTTTAACAAGGTAGTTTCATTTTTAAAAATAATTCCTAGTGGAATCATTTAGCTAGTATTTCGAAAATTAGTTTCTACAGTAAAATCTATTAAATTGGAAAAATTGAATATCTTAATTCCTTAATTGGATTATAGAATCAGATTAGTGTTAAAAAATGATTAATTTAGGTACCAAAATCATACTTTTTTGTTTGGTAATCACTGAGATAATCGGTGCTTGGAGGATTTTGGGTTTTTGCCAATTCACGGTGATCAGCGTAGGGGTCGGCGTCGAGCTTGTGGTTAAGGGAGGCTGGTAGGTGGATGGACCCAGGAAAAATATAGGTTGATTTTATTAGTCGTCGTCAAGGCCAGAAGGTGGCAGGATAGGGTTTCCTTCACAGTTTTGTCAACGATTGTTTTTGTGGCTTCCTCGACGACGAGGGGATTGGGTCTCAATCGCGAGGGGTGAGGATGAAGCGGTGTATCGTGATGACGCTCTGGATGAAGCAGCAAAATCTCTGGTGGAGGAGTTCATCGTCGGGAGGGAATTTAGTTGATCTGATTAGTTCCAGTTTCAATTCGATCAACGAAAATTCATTATGCTATCAAGTTCTGTTTTCAGGGATGATGTGTTGCTAGTCGAGGTCGTTGGCTACTTGGAGAGGACCTGAGAGTTGGTCGTAGATGCTTAATTTCGCCGTGCACGTGTACGGCGTATATTCTGTGCATCTGGAAGTTGATAAGGTTTGGGTTGTTGTGTTGCTCGGGTCGACTCTCGTGATTGTTTCGTGTGACTCTTGGAATGTTGTACATGAATGTTGCTCTGTATTTGTCTCGGGATTTTGCTAGTATAGCTCGGGTTATTTGTTACCTGATTTAGGTTTTGTTGTATTTGTGTGTTCCTGAGTTGAAATGAAAAATATTAAGTCTTTCCTTATATAAATTTCTTTTTAGATAACAAAAGTTTCTTTACATTTTATTAAGAGGTTTGTAATTTGTTTAACTTGAACTTTGTTGAGTTAAATTTGTAATCATTTTAAATCTTAAATTTGAAATGGAATTTAAACGTAAATTTAAAGTAAATTGTTTAAATGCATATGTAAATGATAATTAAGTCATATATAAAAGAAATGATTTATCTTAAAGATGATTTGGGTTTTAATGATTAATGATTAATTCAGTTAATTAATTAATGATTAATAATTAAGATATAATTAACTTAATTGATTATTGATTAAAGGTTATTACATAGATAATTAGAGATTAATTAGTTAAGTAATTAAGTTATAATTAGACATTAATTAATTAAGTATTAAATATTAATTAATAAAGGTTAATTAAAGTATAATTACTTAATAAAAGTAATTAAAAGAAATTAATTGATCAAATGTAATTAATTAAATTAATGTGATTAGTTTACGTTGATTAATTAGTTTAATTAATTTAAGATAATCACAGGATGATTGGTTAAGTATAATTATTTAATGTAATTTGTAAAGTGTAATTACTTAGTGAGTAATTAATGGGTAATTACTGGAGATAATTTAGGCTAATACCTTGTGTAATTAATAAGAAGGATAATTACTCAGTGGAAGTAATTAATAATTAATTACTTAGTATAATTAATTTAAGAAGTAATTATTAAATTTCATTTAGAAGTTAATTAAGTAATTAATTAATTAATTTATGAAAGTAATTACTGTAAATGGTTAGGTATAATTAATTTGTGTAATTAATTAAAGGCTAATTACTTAATGTAATTAAAGAATAATTAATCGAGGATGATTAATTAGGGTAGATGATTAAAAAATGATTAATTAATTGGGTTGTAATTAATTAATGTTAAGTAAGCGTGATTAAGGTAATCCAAGTAAATAAGTTGGTGACTAATTTAATTTGAAATTTATTCAATTAATTAGGAATTATATTTCTAATAAGTCTTGTTTATAGATGGTTGAATAAATTTTGGCTGACTTGGATTGATGATATCTCTGATGGATGAATAGATGTGGTGTTACGAATGGGTTGACCGGTGAAAATGTAGGTTACCTTTCTGAGTTGAATTATTATGTGATATGATATCCTGGATATGAGTTGTATTGTTTTAAACTCGACAACTAGAATTAGAGATGACAGTGGATTCGAAGAAACCGGGGTCGGGTATCAGTAAATACCGAAACCACTTTGATTTGTAATCTATAATAATTTATAGATTTAATATGTTAAATCAATGGGCTGGAATGGAACGTTTTAGGTAATCTGGACCATTTGGAACTAAGTAAGTGTACCTAGAGATTAATTTGTGAAATGAGTTTTGAATATAACAAGTTATGAACTCGTAGTGGGATACGAGCTACCCGGGATTTCAATTATGTTTAAAGCTTAGTATTTTAAATTGCATGGGTTTACTCACGTTGGTATCCAGCCTGCCCGGATGTTACTTTGATGTAATGCTCGGGTCATACCGAGTATTACAGCTTTTCAGGTAAGAACGTTCTAGAGTTCAAGAGGCGAGCTGGATGGCAGAAACGTATGGAATGTTTTCCGCTGTGTGTATTATTACTGATTGTCTGGGACATGTTGTTTTAAACTGTCCAATGTTGGGTAAATATTGTAACTCTGATGTATGAAATATAAGTGTACTGATACAGTTCTTTGTAAAACTGTTATTTATGTGATATTATATTTTGATCCGCTGCGAATGTGAGGTTTCTGTGTTTTGTTTCTATTTCTTCTTCTTTCTCTTTTCTTCTTTTCATAACTATTTGGAATTTTCGGATCGGAATTTCCTGGTCGTTACAGTATAAAAGAATCACTATGGGTTGAAATGATACATACTCGAACGGACTTTAGAATAGGGAAAAATTATTACGGGCTGAAATGATAAATCTGGAGGATTTTTATTTATTTGTATTTGACTTGGAATTGCGGGTTTGAATTAATCAAAACCCGAAAATTTTACTGATTACGGATTCAAAAGATATTTTTCGTATCACTTGATTTAGGGGTAAAATATTATCCGAACCCGTGTTTGATTTCAAAATATGATTTCTTATAAATTTCATGTATTGTAAATGAAAGAAAAAAAATGAAAGTATGAAATTTGACTTATATTGGATTTAAAATGGTTAAGAAGTGATTTTCTAACAGGATAAATGGTATAAGTTAATAGATGGTTTGAGTTGTAGTGTGAAAGTTTGATTTAACTTAATAATGGGAATTTAAGTAAAAATGGAATTATAAGATGAACTTGGTAATTAATATAATTGATGTATGAATTGGATAAATATAAAGTAAAAGAAAATATCAAGTTATTGGTAAAATAGAGTTAAGCAACTTATAATGTATTTTGAATTTAGGTAATTAGTTTAAAAAGTTAAATAAATGGATAGTTAAATGGAAATTTTGGAATTTAACTTAACTTGGAAATGTGAAATTTGGATTGAAATCAAAGGTTAAGTTAAGAAATTAAAAATGGAACTTAAGTTATATAAATAAAATGGAAATTAAGTTATATTTGGAAAATGGTAATAAAAATTTAAATGTTAAGTAATCAGTTAAAATGTTAAGATTAGGAAATTGTACACTTGAATTTATTAAGTGAATTATTGAAAATTTGATTTTATTTATAGGAAATTTACTTTATAAAAATCATAAGTTAAAGGTATTTTGATGAAAATTTTTGAGTGTTAAAATATGATTTTTATAATGTTTAAAGGGTTAAAATCAAAGTTTATTTATGGCTGAAATTTCAATATTGAAGTGTTTAACTGAATAAATGAACTCAGAAAAGGCTAAATTTTTGGGAATTGAATATTTCATTTGAAAGAATAATGACTTCACTTTTAATGGTTTAAATGAATGATTTTAGTTCGGAATTATAAATCATTTTGAAATTTATAAGCACGGGTACACTGTTTTGTGTGTAATGTGATTTCCTTGTGATTGTTTGATGCACACCTTTGATTTTAAGAGTGTGGCTAGAGGTGAGCGGTTACTGTAGCTCTATACTACACTAGTCACAATAACACTGTTATTTGCATTGTTTAATTTAAATATGGATATTTCTAGGATAGTGTTTATTATTACTTAATTGATGGTTTGACTGATCCTTAAAGGATGGGCGATCCCAAGCATCCTTTAAGTTATTGTGCATGGCTATTACAGTTCACTTTAGTTGGTTTACATTGTATAAGTATGTATGTCCTGACTCGAGTGTTTGTGTTTTAATTTATGCTCGGGTCGGCCTAAGGATCATAGCTTTGGATTCACCTTATGGAGCTAGAGTTTTGTTGGAGCTTATCTGTCTATCTATTCGTCTACTTCTTCCAGTTAGTTCCTATTCTGTATCTGTCTCTGTATTGTTGTTTATGTATCCTGACTTCTACTGTATCTATTTTACTATGAGATTTTGTATATGTTTTTAGAGTATGTATATGGTAGCTTCATGAACTTCTATGGTATTTTATTTCCGCTGCGAGTATTCTGATATCTCTGTGTCTGTGATTCTGTGAATGATTTTATTTGCTCCAAATTTCTTAACTATCCATTGTTTTGAAGTATTAAAGTCTGACATGTGTGAATTATTGTCGAATTGAATGGTCCAAAATAGTTGGCCCTTACATTTGGTATTAGAGCTTTGGTTCTAGGCAAACCTTAGCCTGAGGAGCAAAAACTCATTAGAATAGGGTAGAAATATCCTAGAATGAGTGAAATCAATCTCAGAATCATTTCCGTGTGAGAGAACATATTTTCGAAATATAAAATAATTTCCAAATGATTTTAAAAGGATTTTCAAAGATTATTTTGGTATAAATTTTCTTATTTTGAAATCAATATTTTCTAAACTTCATCCCTTCGGTATCCACCTTGTTAGTAATCATCTTTGTTAGGATTCTTATCGATTAGGATTCCTTGAAATTTGGAACGTTCCCACTTGTTCTGAAATCGAGTCTTGTCTTCCCAATTTTTTTTCATTTTTATTTTAGGGGCATTCCATGACTCCACTTTGAATGACCTCTATAAAGATCGGTGATTCCGAAATTCTTTGAATGATTTGTAAAGGAATGAAACTTCTTTACAGTTGGCATTGATTCACTAGAGACTTCTGTATCCTCGGATTTCGATGCTATCTATCTCATGCTTTACCTGGATTATATCTTTGGCGATCGAATGTCGATTTGCCTTAGATTTCAGCATTGATTATATTCTTGAAGTCACGGTTGACCCGATTAAGGTCGCCCGCGATTTATTTAGGCTTATCCATCTTCTATTTGGTAATTAACATATCTTATCTTCGTTCGAGCTTATCTTCAAACTAGAATTCTACTTGATTAGAGTTCCTCTAAATTAAATCTCTGTTTCGTTTTGAAATCCATCCTTGAATAATCCATTGAAAAAAATTTGTTGATTGTATTTTGAAATTTTGTATACATCGAAATTATTATTTTGATAAGGATGACCGCATTTTTATATAAAAGTGAAATGTTTTTGATAAGGCTTATATACCTTTTAAAAACGAGAGTCTGAAATTTGAAAGGAGTTGAAATTTTGAAAATTTATAAGGAATTCGATTGTATAAAAGGATATGTAACTGAAGTGTTTTGAATTTGAATTTCGAGGAATTGAACTCCGATATTTTGAAATTTGGTTTTGAGATTTCAAAAATATATAATAATAATAATAATACGATTTATAAGTATTTTCCAGATAAGAAATGTTTCAAAAGAGTTCAAATGAATTCCAATGATTTCGAAGAGATTTCAAAGAAGTTTCAAGAAAATAGAAGTCCAAAACTCACTTGTGTCGTTGGAAAATAATTTCGATGATGAGTGCACGTATCATCGATATTGATTTTCGAGTTTCAAAGTGGGGGAGAGGCCTCTTTAGTAGCTTTGCTATGCGAGTGATTTTGTGAAACCAATTTTGATTTGAAATTCCAAAGTATGATTAGATATTCAAAGGATATATGTATATATTTCAACGATTTAAAGTAAGCCTGATGTTCAGTCCTCGAGTTTCGGATTTGATTTAGTATAACTCTATTTATAAAAAATGGTTTACTGATTTGTTGCTAATTTCCAACTCTTGGATTTGAAATTTGATTTCACTGACTATTTTGAAGGTTCGAACACTTCCAAATCAAGATTAACTTTTCAAAGCTAAGTATTTTTGAAAAGTATAAGGTATTTGATAAAGAATATTAGTTTAGTTTTTTATGATTAAAGTATAAAGTAATATGATTTATATAAGTTTGAAGTTGTTTGTTGAGTAAAATAAATAAGTCTACTTTTGAATTCTGCTAGCATGAAATAAATATTTGAAATGTTTTGAATAAAGTGTATATATATAGAATAATAAACTTTCCAATGGTAAATTGGATCTTTTGAATAGAAATAAAAAGTTTAAAGGTTTTAAAGGGGTAGTTGCAAAATTGAAAACCATTTTCGGTATAATTGATTTTGAGAAATATTTGGTTTTGAAAGTAGATTGGAATGTAAAACCTAATATTTATATGATGATTTTGGAAATGAATTTTTTGACTTAAATTATGTCAATATGGAAACTTGGGTTATATTTTAGACCTCCTATTTTTGGAAACTTTGAAACTGAAGATATTTAAATTGGAAGAAATGATTTGGTGAAATCGTATATGATTTTGAAACTGAATTGATATTGAAATGATTTGAAATTGAGAACCTTGTATTATTAAGCACTTGATTTGGGAGTTTTCGAACTTATATAAAATAGATTTGTATAAGTATTAAGTCGATTGAAAACTATTGATCTGAAAGGTACTCAATTTGGAAAGAGAAATCTTATAAGGGTGTTTTGATATACTATTGTTTTGGAAAGTATTCGATTGAAAAGTGAAATCTGATATATAATGGACATTATATAAGTATGGTATTTGAAAGTGGTTTGAAAAGGTACTATATGATATATATTTTCGAATTAAAGATATGGAAAGTGCCTTCTGCTTGATATTCGCTTTGTGACCTCATTGTGGATTCATTCTATCGATATTATTCTCTTTGATTTTTGTTTTTCGGATGTGATACTCGAGTGTCCCACCATGGCGATCTCCATGGTTTTTCTTTCGAGCGCGACTGCATAGCGTAATTCACCTAGCTGAGAAGGCCTAGGGGTATGAATTGTTTCCTAAGGAATCCAGGCGTAATCATTGTGTATCCTGTGAACTATGCAGGTCGCGTTAGTAGCGAAATCCGCCTGGCTAAGATGGCCTAGGGGTACGGATTATTTCCTGGGGGATGCAGGCGTATTCATTGTGTATCCTACAGTCTACTAGTCATCATGGCGTAACTCGCAGGGCTGAGAAAGCTTACGGATATGGATTGTTTCCTGAGGGATCCAAGCATAACCATTGTGTATCTGCGAACCATGGTTAGACAAAGGTTTTGGTTTGGTTGTTTTGTTTGGATTGCACTTTCCATATCTGTTTTTAAAAGTTTTTTAAGTATTTTCACTGTGTGTTGAAACAAGTCTACTAAGTACCTGGAGAATTCTAGCTTTGCGCCTGATCAACGCACTGCCAGAGTCTATGGGTGTTGGGTGTATTCTCACCACCGAACCAAAGCAGGACCGAACACCCCCACTACTGAACCAAGGCAGAACTATTGGGTGTATTCTCACCACCGAATCAATCCACGCGCCATTCTCTACCGGACCAAGATCTCAAACCATCACCGGACCGAAACACTACCGAACCCACACGAAGAAGGCCCTACCGAACCAGAAGCATACTACCACTACCGAACCAGAAGCATACTACCCCTACCGAACCAAAGTGAAGAAGGTATTACCGAACAAACAATGCCAGGCCAGATCACATCAGCCTAGGCCCATCAGCAGCTATATACATCCAAGACCCCTACCCCCGGCCTCACTCTATAAATAGAGGGGCAGTGGTACAACAATGGAGGACAAGTTTGAGAGCTCAAGCACGGACAGAACTTTCAAACAACTTTCATACACTTTTAATCAAAGCTTTGTACTTGTAATCTGAACAGTGAAAGAGAATAACATATGAAGTGGAAGTAGGCACATTCTGGCCGAACCACTATAAATCTGTGTGTCTTTTACAGTTTAGTCCCTGCTTTTTACATATTTGCATAAATCACTCAAATCACGAAGAACAACTTAAAATCGACTAAATCATACGACTTGGAGGTGTTTGCCCATTTTTTGTGCAAACATTTTTCGTGCTTTCACTGAGAACTCGAGCTAGAAGCTTCAGCTTCTCCCACTTAACCTTCTTCCCGACAGCATCGCTGATTGCTCGGAAGACATGCCTTCCAGGCGGAAGAAAGATGTTAGCAAAGGAAAGAACATCGCAACTAGCAGCGTTCCAGATCCAGTGATCACAGATCAAGAGAACCGTCCCGTTCCAACAGCAGTACGAAATGGAAATCAGGCAAATCTGACAGCCCCTGCCACGGAGCAACCGGCAGCAATTACTAGGGCCGATCTAGACAGGGTTGTGGCTGAAGTGACTAACCGCTTCACATCACAACAAGAAACTTTGGTGGACCAACTCATGTCACGCTTAAGAGATGCTGAAGAATCCAACCGCAACACTGAATCATGGGATGAGTCCCAGTCTGGAGGATCTGAGAGGCGACAAAGATCTTTCTTCTTCGAAGAAGCTAACAACAGAAACAGCAATGGTAGGAGCCGAGCCCGGACTCAGCCCGAATTCCGACCCGAGGAAACACTTGGAACCAAGCCCAACAGGGGAGGTACCAGGCGAGGGTCGGATGTAGCTGAGCCTGTCATGCTACCTAGCCATGGAAACACCAATGAATGGGGTCGAGCTAGAGTTCAGCCCGTAGTTGGACCCGAGGAAGTGCCCGGAACAGAACCCAACAGGGGAAGATCAAGGCAAGGGCCAACTGTAGCTGACCCTAGCACGCTCCCAGAAGACCAGTGACAGCCACTGGAAAATATTAGGAGTGATAGACGATACCATCCCTACAGATCATCTGGACAAAATCAATCCCGCAGAGAAGAACCAAACTCATTTCTATCTGCTCCAAATTCTGATGAAAGGATGGCGCGATTGTTCAGAGAGTGCGTCCAACGGGATCAAAGAGATCGAGGGATAGGCGCTAGGGTAGCCAGCCCTTTCACCTGCAATATCGAAATTGCCATCACCCCCCGAGAATGGAAAATGCCAACAATGGAACCTTACAAGGGAATCTTTGACCCCGTTGTACATTTGCGGAGATACACACAGCATATGCTCACGAGTGGAGCCATAGAAGGAGTATTGTGCAAGTGCTTTTCACTATTCTTGGCAGATCTAGCTACCTCCTGGTTCTGCCATCTACCCCAAGGATCCATCAACTCATGGGAAATGTTGAAAGAAATGTTCATCAGCCAGTTCCGCATTCATGTGGAACAACCCAAGGACGCTTATTCCCTATCTAATATCAAACAGAAGCCTGGAGAGGCACTGCAGCAATATCTAACCCGATTCAATGCTGCAGCGGCCGCAGTCCAAGATGCCGATGAGAAGCTTATTTTAATGGCCCTCTGTAGTGGTTTGCATACGGATACTAAGTTTGCTAGAAGATTAAAGAAATAAAAACCAGCTACCTTACCCGATTTCTTTAATGAAGTCGGAAGATATATGAGACTTGAAGACGCTGCCACTGAAAGACAGATAGGGAAACAAACCAGGGCAGCTCATGGCGACACACCCGCTGTAGCAAAGGACGTTCGAAGAAGTGACTCTAGAGACAATGCTGGGGGCAATAAGGGAGAAAAGCTTCTATATTGGCCAGGACCGAGATTTGACGCTTACACTCCCTTGAATGAAACAATCGAAAACATCTTCCTGGCCACCCAAGACGAAGTTAAATACAAATGCCCCCCGTACAAGAAGGAATCAGATAACGCAATTAAGTCTGGAAAGTTCTGCCGCTTCCACGAATCTCATGGGCATGATACCAATGAATGCCATCATCTCCTGGACTTAATTAAAGAACACATCAGAAGAAAGAGGCGGAACGCCATGTAAAAGGTCAGAATAGGACTCCAGCCCCTGCCAATGAGAACCCAAGGCTACCCCTCCTAGAAATAGGAGGAGAAAATCGCAACACCAGTAGCTCCATTCAAGAGAAGATAGTGGTCCATACCATATCGGGAGGACCACACATCGCCGATAGAAACTGGACAGAGATGGAAAGATATGGAAAGTCACTTAGAAACAATGAAGGCTGCGTTAATTCTGTTATGGAAGAATGCCACCCGAAGCGAAAAGAAAATGATGACATACATTCAATAGGCATGACCTAGAGGGAAGACAGTACCCTCACATGGATCCTTTGGTCATCTCTGCCTGGTTCGGTCCAGACGAAGTTTTCCGAATTCTAGTAGACACTGGAAGCTCGGTAAATATCCTATTCAAGCATGCTTTCAACAGAATGAAGTTGTCAATGAATGATGTGTCTCCCTGCAACAAACCACTACACGGTTTCACTAGAGATGCCAAGATGCCCCTCGTGCAACTGGACCTCTTTGTTGAAATAGGAAGTCACCCCCGCTCCGTTGTACGGAAACAAACATTTATGCTAATAGATAACCACTCGGCCTACAACGCCTTTTTAGGAAGACCAGCCTTATTTGACTTCCAAATTGTCCTGGCCCCGTGGTGCCCGAAGATGAAATTTCCAACAGACAATGGAATAGGGGAAGTAGAGGGAGATCAAGACGCCGCTCGAGATTGCTATGTAACTGAACTTCGCAATAACCGCACGAAGGATAAAGGGAAAACTGCAAAGACTACTCTCTGCATGAAAAACTTGGAAGCATAGCAACTAAAGAAAGCCCCTCCTCTTCGATATACCAGTGATCCTTTCAATGAATTAGACCCCAGGGACAAAGAGGAGGAGGCCAACGCCGAGCCTGAAGAGGCTATGGAGTTTGTATCTGTAGACAAACACGACTCAAGTAGGCTGTTGAAAATTGGATCTCAGCTAAGAGCGGAATTGAAGGATCAACTCATTGATTTTCACCGCCACAACTTGGATGTATTTGCATGGACGCACGCTGAAATGACTGGAATCTCCCCAGACGTATCATGCCACGTACCAAACATCGATCCTACCAAGGTGCCAGTAAAGCAGAAAAAGAGAAGTATGGGGGCAGAACGATTAGCAGCCCTCGATGAAGAAGTAAAGAACTTACTTGCCAATAACTTCATACGAGAAGCCATCTACCCAGATTCGATCGCTAACCCGGTACTAGTAAAGAAGGCTAATGGGAAGTGGCAAACATGCATTGACTTCTCCAACTTAAATGACGCTTGCCCGAAGGATTGCTTCCCACTCCCCCGAATCGATCAGCTGGTGGACAGCACAGCCGGGCACGAACTCTTATCTTTTATGAACGCATACTCAGGATATAACAAAATCCCTATGCACGCCCCCGATCAAGACCACACTAGTTTCATCACTGACCGGGGATTATACTGCCATAGAGTAATGCCTTTTGGACTTAAAAACGTCGGAGCTACTTATCAGCGCCTCGTCAACAAAATGTTTGCGGAAATGATAAGACGAACTATGGAGGTTTATGTGGATGACATGCTAGTAAAATCGAGGAAAGCCAACGATCACGTAAGCCACCTAGGAATGATATTTCAAGTACTTCGCCAATATGGAATGAAGCTGAATCCTCTGAAGTGCTCATTTGGAGTATCATCAGGAAAGTTCTTGGGATTCGTCATCCATGCCAGGGGGATCGAAGCAAACCCCGAACAAGTCCGAGCTCTGAGAGATATCAGGATACCTTCCAAGAGAAATGCAAAGCCTAAATGGAAAAGTGGCCGCCCTGAGTAGATTCATCTCTAAAGCGACTGACAAGTGCATCCCTTTCTTCGATGCTCTAAAGAAAGACAAAGGAAAGTTCGAATGGACCGACGAATGCTTAACAGCCTTCCTCAACCTAATCGAACACCTTCAGAGACCACCAGTACTCTCAACTCCAAACGTAGGCGAAGAGCTATACCTATACCTTGCCGTGTCATCTCATGCTCTGAGCGCCGCTTTGGTGAGAGAAGACAACCGCGCACAGCGGCCAGTATACTTTGTAAGCAAGAGGTTTACGGGGGCAGAAGCCAGATATCCTATACTTGAGAAGCTAGTATACTGTTTACTAATCACATCACGAAAACTGCGACACTATTTCCAATCCCATTCCATCGGAGTTCTAACCGATCAACCGCTAAGGCAGGTACTCCATCGTCCCGACACTTCTGGGCGACTACTTAAATGGTGCATTGAACTGAGTCAATATGATATCACCTACCATCCTCGCACCGCCATCAAGGGACAAGCCATGGCCGATTTCATTGCCGAATTCACTACCAACAAAGGTAAGGAGCAATCTGAAATAGCAGAAGACATCAAGTGGAGTCTCTTTGTTGTTGGGGCCTCAAACGAACAAGGCTCGGGGGCAGCTTTTGTAATAATCACTCCCAGGGGAGGAAGCTACATTATGCTCTATGGTTGGAATTCGCTGCTACCAACAACGATGCGGAATATGAAGCAGTAATAGCTGGATTAGAACTTGCCTTAGAGCTTGGAGTCAGTTCTTTATGTCTTCATAGTGATTCTCAACTTATTGTAAACCAAATACTAGGAGAATTTCAGACTCGAGGAGAACGACTCACAGCATATCTAAAGAAGACCAAGCTGCTATTCGGACAATTGGATCACTATTTAATCAAACACATTCCTCGAAAAGAGAACCAAGAGGTCGACGAATTGGAAAAGCAAGCTAGCATGAAAGGCGGCACTATTTTCGGAACAGTAGCCATCTCAAGGCAACTAACCCCGAATTTCGGGCAAGTGAATCTGATAGCTGCAATTGAAGAGGAAACTTGGATGACTCCCATCCGAAAATACTTACAAGACGGCACACTGCCCGACGAGCGTAACGAAGTCAAGAAAGTCTCGAGGAAAGCTTCCCACTACACAGTACAAGAAGGCATCCTCTATCAGCGCGGCTTCTCTAACCCCTTATTAAGGTGTGTCACTGGAAGGGAATCCAAGGAAATCTTATCCAACATCCATCAAGGAAGCTGCGAAGATCACACTGGAGGGCAGACTTTGGCAAAGAAGATACTCCGATACGGATATTTCTGGCCCACCTTAAACAAAGACGCCTAGACTTCGTCAAAAAATGTGACAGATGTCAGAAATTTGCTAAGATTCCTCGACTACCAACAAGTGAGATTACTCAAATGACCAGCCCTTGGCCCTTTGCAGTATGAGAAATTGACTTGATTGGTGAACTGCCAGTGGGCCGAGGCGGAGCCAAATATGTTATAGTGGCAGTCGACTATTTCACCAAATGGGTGGAAGCGGAACCTCTAAATAAAATATTTTCGGCAAAAGTTATTAACTTCTTGATAAAAAATGTTCTATGAAGGTACGGAGTTCCACTCAAAATCATATCGGATAATGGACTCCAGTTTGACAGCGAGGAGTTCGCCGAATGGTGCCAAGAGCATGGAATTTGCAAGAGCTTCTCATCTGTAGCTTATCCCCAGGCAAACGGACAAGTCGAAGCTGTCAACAAAATTCTCAAAACTCTAATCAAGAAGAAACTTAAAAAGTCAAAAGGCACTTGGGTGGATGAACTTCCTATGGCACTTTGGGCCTACCGCACATCTTTCAGAACATCAACGGGGCATACTCCTTTCACTTTGGCATACGGATCGGAGGTCATGCTACCAGTCGAAACTATAGTGCCTTCCCACCGTAGGATCCACTATAACCCAGAAGAGAACGAATAACTCCTTCACATGTCTTTGGATCTAATTGAAGAGAGAAGAAACGATGCAGCGCTCAAAGCAGCAGCTCACAAGCAAAAAGTGGCAGCGCAATACAACTCCAAAGTCAAGCATCATAGCTTACAAGAAGGAGATCTGGTCCTCAAGCGAATCTTCCCGCACCCCGGTGCACTAGATCCAATCTGGGACGGACCATATGTAATTCATAAAGATCTCCACTACGGAGCTTATATTTTGTCAACAGTGGACGGAGAATTGTTCCAGAGGGCATGGAACATCCAACACCTTCGTCGATACTTTTCTTAACTTGTACTTCCTATATAAAGTGAATTAACAATGAGAATCAGTGGATGTAGGCATTTTCGTGCCGAACCACTTTAAAAACTTATCTCTTTTTTAACTTGTTCCTTTATATCTTGGCTGCTTGTTAACTTTATCCTTTTCTGTTGAACAAAATCCTGTGTAATGACATTTTCATTCAAGACACATCACGGCGCAACTCCACCTGGACAAGACCTAGTAGGTATTATACGAATCTATGCCCTCGCCAATGAGACACTTTTGCTCCAGCATCCCTCTGCTGCGGGTTAACTCATTGCTCGCGATCAGCCCTTAAAGCCAACTATAATGAGCCAATTATAAGCCACCGAGAAGGCCGACTATAGCCGAGGCAGCTCATTACGGCATTCGGCTCGCCGGCAACTGTGAACCTACTTTAAGCCCCAACATAAGGTGTGGCCAGCCATGGGTAGTTCACAGTTGACGATCGGCATCCATGCTAGCCGGCCACGGTAAATCGAATAATACCCACGATTACGGGCCATGATGGCCCGGGTAGTTACTGTGCATGATCTCGGCTCCGAGTGTCTTAAGTACGGCCGTGGTAAAAAAGAGAAACTCCCCGCGGAGGCGTAAGATGGGTGACAAATATCTCCAAGACCCACAGCTAGGGAAAGTGACTACAAAACCGGTTTGCCACGAACTTAAGCACACCGCAGGCCTTCCGTTATTGGAAGTTTTACTATTTCTTATATTTCTATTTTGTTTAAAAACTTTCCTCCTACCCTCTATAACGATCCCTAAAGTACAGGACACAAAATAGAAGACGCTCGCTAATGGGAATAGGAACTCACAACTGGATGACAGGTCACTCAGTTGCATTCCATGCTCAGTTATACAAGACATTCAAAGCAACCGTCTACGACTAAAACATAAAGGGCGGTACTTTCTTCTTTTGTATATGAATACGTAGCTGTAATTTATTCACACATCACACTAACATTTCAAGATATGAAATTATATTTTAAGCAAGAACTTGACATCAAACACAATTGAATCACATAAATGTTCACAGCTATATTTCTTATGCAACACACCAAAATAACGATAGCATTCAAATATGACAGAATCAGCTTAAGTTAAAAATTACATGCCAAGAATAAAGTCGTTCATCATAAATAACATAATTACAGCCTAAAAGTTACATTAATGTTTTGGGAATACCATAGACAGCAATGTCAAGTAAACCAAAAGATATCCAGATCAAATCAAGGAGTCGGCTGCATTGGAGCTTCACCTCTATCCTACTGGCCCTCCGAGATCTACTTAACCGCAGGATTGGAACTCTCAACATGCTGACCAGAGGTAGTTGGTGCTTCAGAGGTCCCGCCTGTCCAATTTAGAAGAAGAATCCATTAAATAAACAATAAGCAATCAAGTTACGAAAAGCTAAAAGGGAAGACTTACCAGCATCTGCTCCTTGATCATCATCCTCTAGCTGCACACCTACCTCCTCAGCAGTAAGCAGCCGCATACCCTCCTTCACCGCCGCTTTCTCCTCCTTGGTGAATTGAGTCGTAACCACTTCCATTCTAAAGGCCATGCCACCCTCCTTATCTGCATCGGCCTTAGCCTCCTCCAGGGCCCTGAGATAAATCTTGGCCATGACTCGGGGATAATCATCCATCCAAGATAAGTTGCCCTATTTCCAAATGCGAAAGTATATATCCTGAAGCATCTCATCCATTATCCCCTCATTCTCCTCGAACTCCCTTATTCGGTCCTCAGAAGCCAACAGCTTTGCAGTGGCAGCATCCCTCTCCGATTGGTATCGCGAGCAGTCAGCCTGAAAGGATTTCCTCATTGCCTCCTTCTCCTCCTTCAGCTTGGTTTGAGCAAGCTCTGCGGCATCAAGTTTCTCGGATAACTCCTGCACCCGCTCGAGATCCGCTTTCCGAACCTCATCCACCGTTGCAATAGCCATATCAATCTGTTCCTTACAAACAGTCTCCATTTTCCGTAACTCTGCCCTGCTGGCCTCTTCCATGGTTTTCTTTAATTGCCTAGAAGCGGCCTCATGTTGAGAGATCTGAATGGCATGATCAGCGAGTTGTTTGGCCTGGTCGGAAACCATTAACCGCTGTTGAATGTTAGCACTCCCGATTTCTTCTCCATCCTTGACCAATCGGGCATGATGTCCCATCAGCTTCCTGGTTTCCTCAACAACCCGTTCAATGTTCGCCATAGCTTTGTCCCCTAAAGTTACGACCCGAGTGGTAAGCAAATCAAGGTCCAGGGACTTAGCTTCATCCAATACTCTTACCATAGGATTACGGGGAAGAAGGTGCTCACCGGTAGCCTCATCAAAGGTAATATCACAAGAACTCGGATCCAGATCCGGATGATCTGCAAACGGATTACGAGCCAAGCCGGGATGGCCTATCCGGGTAACAGTTGGATTTTCAGATGGGTGCGGAGGAAGTATAAATTCAGTATTCTTCTTCGTGGTATCCCGAAGAGGCTGAGTTGGGGACTGAGGACCAGGTGAGGGTTCAAACAAGGAACGACTCCTCTTCTTCCTTTGGATATCCTCCTCGATAACTCCAAGAAGAGGGCGGTAGCCGACTACGTCTCCAGGGCGGTTAGTCGGAGGCTTTGGTTTAGTAGAAGCCTTGAGAAGTTTGTATTGTTCAAGATGGTGCCGAACATCTGATGTCTTGGCCACCTTACCCTCTTCTGTGATAAAAACCAAGTGTTACAAGCATACATTGAGCTATAATTCAAGAAATATATCAAGTTAAGAAGAGTAAAGAGACGCTTTTGTTATTCAAACCCTAGGGAGGAGTAGGATATTGCAATAAGTCCTGGATCTCATTCCTGGACGGGAGCTAACCATAAAATATTCCTAAATCCTTATCATAAATGGAGTCGGCAGGAGTCAAAAATTCACCTTGAATCGCAGGAATTGCCTTAGCTGAAGCGTTCTTAGAAGATGAATCGGCGCCGGTCCCGGCGTTGTCAGCTTTCTTAGGCTTCTCCACTAAAGTCGATCCTTCCTCCAACCCTTCAAAAGCTAGGCGAAAAGCGTCATCTGTCCGCTCCTGGATCACACCTGCTTGCTTAGAAGACAAAGCCCCAGTGGCATCACCACTCTGTCTGTCGCCACCATCATCGCTATGACCATCACCATCACCTTCTCCATCACTTCCACTCTCCGCCTCACCTCCTTCATCCTCGCCTCTTTCCTCCTCCACATCTTCCTCCTCCGGGGTTTCTAGACATGTGCTGGGGGAGGGTCCATCGGACTTCTTAAGCTTCTTCCCCCCGGCAATTGGAGGTTTTGAGAAGGGTTTCCTTTTGCCGCTCTTCGCTGTAGCCCCTCCTTTAGCTTTGGCGACCCTCTCCTCAGCTGTGTCTCTTTTCTTGACCACAGACTGGCGTGGCAGAATCAAGTTGAGCCCCAAAAGAGTAGCATTTCTGATCAAATAAGAAGCTGCCCTCTCGTTTTCTGGAATGGCTTCTATTTCCACAGCCATCTGAGCCAGACGATCGTTCTCTACAACCGCAAAGCCACCTGTCGCTAGCAAGAAATAAAGCACATAAGGAGGAGCATTGCAGTCAGAACAGAAATTATAAATGAGATTCAACTTACAGCCAGAGGTGAAGCGGTGGAAAGAAACAGAGTCATCCTTGACAAAGAACTATTCCTTCTTGAACATGCTAAATTTTGAATATAAGTCCAGGACCGGCTTGAAAGACACGGCCGATTCTAAGCTAATATACGGAGACCCCTTCTTGTAGCCTCTCAAGTTGTACATCTACCGAATTTCCCGGTTGGAAGGGGGACGCCCGTATTTTCTCTGGAAAATAATAAACAGACTCACCAAGATGGCATAGGAGTTGGGCTGAAGCTGGAAAGAGGCCACCTTCGAGTATGTGATGAAGCTGATGATCCAAGCGTTAATCGGAGGAATGGCCCCGCACATGCAATGATACCTACTATAAGCAAAATATCCTTCAGGGGGCTATACGGCATCACTCCTTTCCCTAGCAACATCATATGCGCTCTGTCAATCCCAAAGGATCTAGATATAACGTCAAGCTACTCGTCCTTGAGGGAGTTGGGAAAACAGTCAGACGGTGAGTCAAAAGCTCCTGAGGGCCATACCCATCTACTAATGATCACGGGGATGGTCCATGTCGTTCTAGCTCTGACTGAATTGGGGGCACTATGGAGGACTCCCCTTTGTCCTTGGATTTCTTCATGTCAAAACGAGTTTATACTTTATGAGACATTATCTGCAACACGAGAAAACACATCGTTAGAACAAAGGGTGTAGGAAACAAGTACCTACGACCTGGAATCTCATTCATAATTCAAAACATAAAAGTTCATTCGGTAGTTCGAGGCTAAGGGCCATTTGGCACTCGTACTCCCAAGTTCATTCGGTAGTTCGAGGCTAAGGGCCATTCGACACTCGTACTCCCAAGTTCATTCGGTAGTTCGAGGCTAAGGGCCATTCGACACTCGTACTCCTCGGACTCATTCGGTAGTTTAAGCATAAAGTTCATTCGGTGAAAGAAGACTAAATCACCTGGACCGACAGTAAAATGTGGTTCGGTGATATGGTTGACTCGGTAGACCAAGGTTTTGTTCGACCATTTCAAAAGGTATGGAATAACAGAGGCATGAAGCCCCTACTTATAAGCAAGCATAGCATGACCGGACCAACTGGTTCGGCACTTAGGCCGAATGGGGAGAAAACAAAGCGCGACATATGCAGGCATATGCACAACTTTGGAGGGGAAATGTTGGGTGCATTCTCACCACCGAACCAAAGAAGGACCGAACACCCCCACTACCGAACCAAGGCTGAACTGTTGGGTGTATTCTCACCACCAAATCAATCCACGCACCATTCGCTACCGGACCAAGATCTCAAACCATCACCGGACCGAAGCACTACCGAACCCACATGAAGAAGGCCCTACCGAACCAGAAGCATACTACCACTACCGAACCAGAAGCATACTACCCCTGCCGAACCAAATTGAAGAAGGTATTACCGAGCCAACAATGCCAGGCCAGATCACATCAGTCCAGGCCCACCAGCAGCTATATACATCCAAGACCCCTACCCCTAGCCTCACTCTATAAAAAGAGGGGCAGGGGTACAACAATGAAGGACAAGTTTGAGAGCTCAAGCACTGACAGAACTTTCAAACAACTTTCATAAACTTGTAATCAAAGCTTTGTAGTTGTAATCTGAACAGTGAAAGAGAATAACATTTGAAGTGGACGTAGGCACATTCTAGCCGAACCACTATAAATCTGTGTCTTTTACAGTTTAGTCCCTGCTTTTTACCTATTTGCATACACCCAAATCACGAAGAACAAAATAAAATCGACTAAATCATACGACTTGGAGGTGTTTGCCCTTTTTTGTGCAAACAATGGGAACGAGGATAAACTTATTAAGACATCGAGTTATAAAAGTATTTTGATAAAGTATTATATAAAGGATATTTTGATCATTTATTTTACCCTCCCAAATAATTGAAATTTATATAGCTTTAAAGTAATGGTTCATCCTTGTCTTTCAACCTATTTTCCTTCCTAGATATCCCTATCCACCTATATTCCCTTCTAGCTATTCCTATTCTCCACTTTGTTAAACTTACCTATAACAACAGTTATCAGGTATAATTTTAATCATCTTGTCATCTTGACTTAGTCCTATTTCATTCTATTTTTTTTCTGCGTTTTCCCGTACCTCGTTCCTTTTCGAGGACGAAAAGATTTGAGCGGGGAAGATTGTAACAACCTTGTTTTTTGTAATTACTTTAATTGTATATTTTAATTATTTTAATTTCCTGATTTTGAAACTTTATTTTATTTATTTAAAATGAATAAATTTTGTTAATTTAAATATAAATTTTGATTTTTGTGTGAATTATAATTCCAAAGCTGAATAAATGGAATATTTCCAATTTCCGGTCACAATGGTTAAATTTAAAATTTTCAATTTTTGAATTTTATCTTTTATTATGAAAATAGATTTAATTTCAAGAATACTACTTTTCGTTTCATTGAAATCAGATTGATATTGTGAAAGTTATGCTTTATACAATATTGTGTGTAAATTGTTTTATTTAACAAATTTGTTTATTTTAAATAACATTTTTGTTTGTAAAATCATGTTCTAATTTGTGTAACATGATGTTTTTTTCATATATTTCATTTTTAAAACATTTTTAAAGTATAGTCATAATGTTCAAATGTTGATTGTATATTGTTTTCAATCTTTAATTCTAGTTTCCATTAAATAAAGTATTTTCTTCATTTGTTTCCTACTTTTCCTAAAACTATTAGTTTATTCTTCATAGTATCTATCTCTACCTTATTTTTCTTATTTATACATTCATTCAGTAATTAAATGGATAAGTATTTAAACCCCTATTTATTTCTTGGAAAGAAATCTCAAATATATATATATATATACACACACCTTTAAATGTTTATTTTAATTAATATAAGTAATATTTTTTGTTGATATATCATGTTATAATTGTGTATATATATGTAACATTACATGTTATGTATACATTTACAACATTTGTTAGTTTTTGTCTCATTTAATTTGGATATATACTTTGTAAGTTACATACAAAGATGTAAATAGCAATTAATTTATACGTTTCTATAACCATTTTCTTATTTATTTATATAGTGTTTATGTAAAAGCCTAAAATTTTTGATAAATATTTTATTCATTTTATTTAAAAACTTTGGTGTCTAATTATTTAAAAAAATTTTTTTTGGAAATTTCCTGAATTGATTATAAATCATTGCCCAATTTTATTTTATATAAACAATTTGTGTAATTTTAGAGTTTGGGTTAAATTTTGGCTCTAATTGAAACTTTTAAATTCTAAATTCTAACTTTCAATCTTTTATTATAAACTGTATATGCATGTACAACAATTGTTCCGCTTTTGTTTCATGTAAATTGGTTATATACTTTTTAAATTAAGTAATAAATAATGTGTAAATAGCTATTTAATTATACGTTTTATTTGGCACGCTTTATATTGTATATATATGTACAACAATTGTTCCGCTTTTGTTTCATGTAAATTGGTTATATACTTTTTAAATTAAGTAATAAAAAATGTGTAAATAGCTATTTAATTATACGTTTTATTTGGTACGTTTTATATCCGTTCTTGTTTAATTATTTGGCGTTATATAAATGGTACGTTATTTTCTTAAATATACTTTAGCATATATTTTACTAAATGATTAAGAAACAAATAAATTCAAGATTGTTACTTTGTTAATTTTTGTGGGCATATGTTTCGATTTATTTATTTCCTCTATAATACTAACACTTTTTGATTTCTTACCTTATCTGTTAAAATCATCAGTCGTGCATTTTAAAAGAAATTTAAAATCTTATCTTACACTTAACGTTTGAAAATTTCATTTCACTTTTTTTTCCACTTTCCATTTGCCTCTTTGTAATTAATAGGAATAAAATCCTACAATTCCTCTACCGTTTCAAAATTTTATTTCTTGCGTTCCTACCCACTTAATCAATGCAAGCCTATATGTCAAATTCAAAAACCTCGTACACAATACCCCGCATATCAATTTGCCTTCATCTTCTCGTGTGAGCTTTCCCATCAGTAAGTAATGGCTACACATTTTTTTGTTTTTTTCATTTTCTTTTCTTCTTTTTTGTTTTTCCTCTTGTTTCCGGTTTTGCTTTATTAAAACTTGATATATGCATATGTGTGTTAGCATACTTAGATTTGCTACATTTTGATTTCAAGATTTGATTCTGTTTGTCGCATCCTCAAAAATTTGATCGTGCTTTCTTTGCGCTTTACGATGTGGATATCGTTATTTTTGAGTCAAATCTCCAGCATCGTAGAGGTGAGTAATTCACACATGACATATATGCCTATATAATTGTGAAGCGGCACCAAGTGAATGTGTAGAAACTTTTATATTATGTTACACCTGCCTGTGATATCATTTATATGATGTTAAACCCTGTTATTAACTTGTCACATCATTTGTTACATTCTGTTCTGCTATATTGTTTATTTATTTCTGTTTCTCACATTGCAAGTTCCCTGTAGAATAGAATCACTATGTGTTGAAATGATACATACCCTAACGGACTTTAGAATAGCAAAATAATATTATGGGCTGAAATGATAAGCCTGGGTGATTTTTATTTATTTGTATTTGACTTGGGATTGTGGGTTTGAAATAATCAAAAATCGAAAATTTTATTGATTACGGATTCAAAAGATATTTTCCGTATCACTTGATTTAGGTGTAAAATATTATCCAGACCCGTGGTTGATTTCAAAATATGATTTCTTATAAATTTCATGTATTGTAAATGAAAGAAAAAATAAAAATATGAAATTTGACTTATATTGGATTTAAAATGGTTAATCGGTGATTTTCTTACAGGATAAATGGTATAAGTTAATAGATGGTTTGAGTTGTAGTATGAAAGTTTGATTTAACTTAATAACGGGAATTTAAGTAAAAATGGAATTATAAGATGAACTTGTTAATTAATATAATTGATGTATGAATTGGATAAATATAAAGTAAAAGAAAATATCAAGTTATTTGTAAAATAAAGTTAATCAACTTATAGTGTATTTTGAATTTAGGTAATTAGTTTAAAATGTTAAATAAATGGATAGTCAAATGGAAATTTTGGAATTTAACTTAACTTGGAAATGTGAAATTTGGTTTGAAATTAAAGGTTAAGTTAAGAAATTAAAAATGGAATTTAATTTTTGTATATAAAATGGAAATTAAGTTATATTTGGAAAATGGTAATAAAAATTTAAGTGTTAAGCAATTTGTTAAGATGTGAAGATTAGGAAATTGTACACTTGAATTTATTAAATGAATTATTGAAAATTTGATTTTATTTATAGGAAATTTACTTTACAAAAATCATAAGTTAAAGGTATTTTCATGAACATTTTTTAGTGTTAAATACGATTTTTATAATGTTTAAGGGTTAAAATCAACCTTTATTTGTGGCTGTAATTTCAATATTCGAAGTGTTTAACTGAATAATTGAACTCAGAAAAGGCTAAATTTTTGGGAATTGAATATTTGATTTGAAGGAATAATGACTTCACTTTTAGTGGTTTGAATGAATGATTTTATTCCAAAATTATAAATCATTTTGAAATTTATAAGTACGGGTACACTGTTTTGTGTGTAATTTGATTTCCTTGTGATTGTTTGATGCACACCTTTGATTTTAAGAGTGAGGCTAGAGGTAAGCGATTACTCCAGCTCTGCGCTACCCGAGTCACAATAACACTGTTATTTTCATTGTTTAATTTAAATATGGATATTTCTAGGATAGTGTTTATTACTACTTAATTGATGGTTTGACTGATCCTTAAAGGATGGGCGATCCCAAGCATCCTTTAAGTTATTGTGCATGGCTATTATAGTTCACTTGAGTTGGTTTACATTGTATAAGTATGTATGTCCTGACTCGAGTGTTTGTGTTTTACTTTATGCTTGGGTCAGCCTTAGGATCACAGCTTTGGATTCACCTTCCGGAGCTAGAGTTTTGCTGGGGCTTATCTGTCTGCCTATTCGTCTACTTCTTCCAGTTAGTTCCTATTCGGTATCTGTCTCTGTATTATTGTTTATGTATCCTAACTTCCGTTATATCTATTTTACTATGAGATTTTGTATATGTTTTGAGAATATGTATATAGTAGCTTCATGAACTACTATAGTATTTTATTTCCGTTGCGAGTATTCTGTTATTATCTCTGTGTCTGTGATCCTATGAATGATTTTATTTGCTTCAAATTTCTTAACAATCCACTATTTTGAAGTATTCAAGTCTGACATGTGTGGATTATTGTCGAATTGAATGGTCCAAAATTGTGGGTCGTTACAGAATTGAAGACAGTACCAACTGGACATATACATTACAGTAATAATTTGATTATATCAAAATTTCAACATGAATAAATTGAAGACTTATGTTTATAATCTGTTATGTCCATGAAAACTGGGATTTTCAAAATAAAAACCATAATTTTTAGTTGAGTTTTGGATGAGCAATTCTAAGATGATCATAAATGGGGTTTCGAGTGTTTTGTGGTGGTTGGAAAGGTTAGGATTCTCGGGGTCATGACAAAAGCTAGCTGGTAGGTGGTCGATGTCGGCAAAAATGATCTGAGGGGTTATCTTTCGATGTGGTGGCACGGCGAGGTGATTGTTGGGTTTAAGGAACGAGTGAATCATTGAGATTCTTGAGTTCATCGCGGTGACTAGAGGGCATCGGATTTGGTCAAGGTAGGTAGAATTTGAGCGTAAGTCTATGTTGAAGCTCTGGAAGGGGTGTTGCATTTTCTAATGAATAGTGGTGGCGTTGCAGGGGAGGTTTTTGGTGATGTATCATTCCAGGTTTGAGTTCTGAGGCTCGATCTCGGTTTTATGTTCGACTCAAAGCTTGGTTGATCGTAATCGGATAGGGAGGTCGGTGTTGACTCATTGATGATGATGAGATTGGTCGAAGTTGCTATGATGGGTGGTGCATGTGCACGGTGTCGCCGATATATCAGTGCTTTGGTTTTCCATGGATTATTGGGAAGGAAGGAGGGTTTTTCTTGGGTTAGACCCAAAGTTGACGATGGTTGCCTTTAAGATGAGTTGACGTGTAACAACCCAAATTTTCTGATGCCCGAAAATCGGCATCAATACATCCACTGTATCAAATTCCGAACAATCGGAAGTCGGAAACCAAACCATTTAGGTTAAAGAAGAAAGAGGTGGAAGGAGAAAATAGAAAACAACATCAGAATCTAACCATCGTAGCGGAATAAAATATAATAGATAATAACAGATCTTTACACAAAGAAAACTATATTTGTTTTATATATACATCATCAGAATATTTTATCAGAGTTCAACAACGTCAATAATATACAACAAGACAGTCATATAAACTTGTCCTCAAAACTGAATACACGGTGGAATAATAATCAAGTATGACAGTACGTATCACAATCCAGCTCGTCTCCTTAGCTCCACAGCATTATATCCTGTATTCTATAATACTCGGTCTGACCCGAACATTATAGTTAAATAACACCTGAGTCAGTCTGGAATACCAGCGTGAGGAAACCACACTCAATTGGATTATTAAATTTTCAAAAACATTTGAAATCAAAAGCATCTCGTAAAACCACGCTACAAACAAACATGTCGGGTTTTTACCTTACGATAGCCAATACAATTTTTTATCAAAATCCTACGATATTATACTAGTTTCTATATACAAATATTTATTAAAATAGCCGAAATTGTTACATTAATTGAATTCCAGCTACTAGCCACAGTCGTGGGTAATACAAATAAAACCGTAAAAGGCACGTAGGGAGAATGGTTTTCCAACTAAGGACTAGGCACTGGGGTACCACCTGTCAGAGTACGTGGCCTAGATCACCGTACCAAGGATTACTCCCAATCCCATGCAACACAAGACTGGGACTACACCTTACTGGAGAATACCGAGTAAGATCACCCCACAGTTGGGATCAGCAACCGCACCACTAAGCCGAAATAAAGGGACATCTAGACAGGGATGACCTCACCCTAATGGGTGCTACCCTCTTAGCCTTGCTGCATAACCCCTGATTTTCAGTCATTTCCGGTTGATAAGGCTCGAGGCTAAACACTACCTTTTTAGAACATTTCACTTAGATTGGTCATGGCCTACCTCACGATGTTTTGAAAGCATTCATCCATACAAGTCCGTCCCGGGTTCGAACGAAACCGAAGGCACTACTCCTACTACATCCTTTTTGGAATCAACCTCAGGATTAGTAGCATCTGTTATCCCACTTTTTGGCAAAGCCGTGATAACAAAAGATCGATCGAAAACAAAGGACAGTTCGTCTCAGAAATTGGTCATACTTCGTTTCATTATGGATATCGTAGAATTTTGTCCGAGTCCAAATTAAGCTACAATTGATAGGACATGACAAGAAAGATCATAAAGTCAGCATCTCAAATTTCAAGTCAATCCGAGTTCATACGCTCAAGTTACGATCGATTCAATTTGAAGGGAAAAACCTAGATTTCGAATCCATCACCGAACACTGGTTCGAACCGATCACCTTCGTATCGATCAACTTCGAATCCATCGAAGTGCCTCGGATTCGACTCCATCAACTTCGAATCCAGCGAGTTCGTATCGATGGACCTCATATCCATCAGCCAGTGTTTGCTTCGTATCCATCAGATCATCGTCCTTCGAATCCATCGAAGGGTTCAAGTTCTCATCAATTGACTTCGTATCCATGGAGAACTTACAAAGCTGGAACCCATCAGTGAAGCCTTGTTCGAACCCATCAGTGAAGCCTTGTTCGAACCCATCAGTGAAGCTTCGTTCGAATCCACCAAGTCAACTAGCCATGGTGACGTGTCATTCATCGGTACGAACGCGCCGAGATATATGGAGTTGACGCGGTCAACTCGAAGTGTAGACCGAATCGATTCGAGGTTTGCGCTCCACGTCATCACAGAGGCGCGTGCCACCATCGGTTCAAAACCATTGGTTGGAAGGGATGGTTTCGAACCAAACAGCTGCATGAAGAACGCCATCTCGTATCCATCATATCCCTCAATCTACTGATCCAAATTCCCCGAAATTTTCACAGAAGCTTGCATACATGTTGAAGAATGTCCACACCAAATTTCACCTCGATTGGATGAATTTCTGATCGATTCGAATGAAGTTCGAATCGACGCCAAATTGGGCCCAAATTTCCAGAGGCCGGGCGCGTGGGTCCCCTCACGTGCCAGAAGTGGTCTCCCGAATTTTGAGCGAAATATCAGCATCCTACGCCTACAAATAGAGCTCCAAAGACAATAGAGAAAGGATCTTTCGACTTTCAAGCGCCCAGACTCTGCCGGATCGAGATCTCCAACATCCTACATCATAACTTTGCTGTTGATTTCGAATTTCCAGTTGTAACTCGCTGTTGATCGCTGTAACAACTTGTAATCATTGAAAGAGAATCAGTAAAACACCAAAAAACTTCACAGTGGACGTACGCAACACGTCGAACCACTATAAATCGCTTGTCTACGCATTTACTTTACTGTTAATTGGAGTTTTTGTTAGATAATACTCGTTTCGAATTTACATTCTTCATTAATATCTCTTCAATGACTCCCAAAGAGTGTTGTGACCAATTTTGGTGCAAACGGCATCTAGCCCTTGCACTTCACTGCCCTATTTTCGGATCCAAACTCTTGTTTTCCACACGAAAACGTTGAAACCGGATAGAAGTGGTTTTCAGGAAATAAATCCCGATCCCGGTCTATTCGAAACGATCAGCGCATTGGCCAATATTGATAGTCGGTTATTTAACTATCAATTAACATTCACAAACAACCATCAAACATAAATAATTTCACCTAATTATTTATTAATCTCAAAAATCTTAACAAGATATATTTCCACTTTTCAACCCTTTGAAAACAGTTTTCAAACCACACTTTTCTCATGGAATGAATTCCCAAATATTTATTTCCACTGAAAACACCAAGTACAAATAATTTAAAACACTTTATAAAATATATTTTAAAACATTTAAATAGATAACTACTTTAATACTTTATTCAAAGATATATGCTTTAAGAATATTTAAAATAAAGCTACTTAATAAAATAACTGAATTTTTATCCTTTTAATACATAATACCAAGTCACCTTTAAATGATTATTACTAATATAAATTTGAAAAAAATACTTACTTTAAAATTTAAACATTTTTAAAAAAAATTCTAAATCATGCTTCTAAAACAACTTTAAACTTTTAACTTATACTTAAGATTTGTTTTGAAAACGTACATGGCTATCCAAGGAAATACGCTTCTCTTTCACATCTTTTAAAAATAAATCACTATTTATTTTTTAACAAACTTACCCATTACTTTAATAAATTCCCACCGTGAATTTATCCTTCCAAATATCCACTGATATATTACTTCACTTCATAAAACCAGTTTATAAGTTTCCTAGTCTCAACTTCCTTTTAAAATCTTGGTTTCAAACACTTAATCAATTTTCAAATTGATTTCCAAATTATTTCATTTTGAAATAAATTCCTTTACGTAATCAATTTATTCAAAACCCTTTAACTTCATATTTTAGTCCTTAATTATGATTCGAAATCTTTTAACTGAAAGAAATACCAATTTCAAATTTGCCAAATTACTTTATTATCTTTTTAAATAAATTTAAACCATGAATTTTAAAATAAATTCTTTATCCCTTTAAATAATATCACTTAAGTTTTATAATTTATTATTTTTCTGTTTATTCAAATCCCCTTTTTCCATACTCAGTATTATTTATTAGAATTTTAAAACCACTTTTATTCTTATCCTGTTCATTCCTAAATTTATTCAAATTCTCTATGATTATTTTACTTCAAAATTCACTCTTTTTTTTTCAAAAATCCAATTCTATATATTTTGATAACTCGGTGTACCGAATATAATCAAACCATAGCATTCAATATTCCAATTATCAATATAATTCATCATAGAATATCAAATATTCATGACGTAGAATATTAAACAATCTAAATAATTTTGAAAAATCCAGTTGGATCCCTTCAACCTGTTTCCCTGCATCCACAGACGTTAGCACAATATAAAATACCAATTCCACTTTGAGGTGGAATATCACGGTATGTGGGATTAATATAATATCATCCGCTATTATGCGACGCATAGGGTCTCATCCGCTATATAATGTGGGAAATCAATCACTCCAATATATACTATATACTACTATATATAATATAGCACATCCATAAATTTAATCATTCAACCAATTATTTAAATTTAACCATTTAAATTTAAATAGCGATCTAGAAGAGTGAGATTAACTCATCTTTGATCTTGATTGCGACACATTTCCACCTCGCCTTGTTTTCTTCCTGATTTTGACCTTGTATAAACAATCCACGATTTATTACTATAATTTACCATCGACGATTTATTAGCATTTTGAATAAATCAAATAATTTATTTACTTTTAAATAAAATATAAATTTAAGTGGCTAATAATTTAATTTAACTAATAGTTTAATTTTTAAACCAATTCTCTTTTAATAAATATTTTTGGTGACTAAGTAATTAAATAAGTTTGTTAAACAAATTAATCACCCTAGCTACATTATTTTGAAATAAATTAGTAGATTAATATATGAATATGTATATTATTTCCTACATATATATACTTATAAAAATCTATATAGCTTCCAAAATCTAATTATATATATATATATATATATATATAATTTTCAGCTATTTTAAAAATTCTTACTTTCCCTTTTTAAGACCTTATCCATAAATATAGTTTCCTATTTATATATAATTATTTATCACTTTCAATTTTAAGCGAAAATTTTATAACTAACCAATACCGTGTTAAACATTTTCTGACCTATACAAAACTGTAAGATCAATCTCTGTTATATATATATATATATTTTAAATTAAAAAAACAAATTTATACCTCGACTTAACCTCTACCGAGTTTGAAAATTGAACAGAACCCAAGCCCACTTGTCTTCATCGCAACCTCCACAACCATGACCCATCGACGACGACGAGTTCACCTTCCAACCCCATCACCTCTGTCGCGTCCACATCTAGATCCCAACCGCCTGCACCATAGCGACCACCCTTCCAGCAATTCGAAGCCACACAGACCATGCTCAATTACATCGCGACGTCCCCACTGCTGCTAACCTCCGGTCGCCCTCCCTCTTCGAACCACATGCTTGCCAAAATGAAGTCGTCAGAACCCTAGAACGACGATCCCCAATCCGAACCCCTCGTGCGCGCGCCCCTTCTCCCACCTATTTGAACGTGGCTGCGCTCGTCCCTCTCTCTCTATATATTTTTTTCGTTACCGCGAATCGTTTTAACGAGGGAAAGGAACGCGACTTGATTTTGGGGAAGAAGAACAGGGATTCGACAGCTGCTATTCCCTTTGCTTGAATTTTGATTCGCGAATGAATTTTGAAAGGAGGACGGGGAACGCGATTGTGAGGGAGGAGGAGAAAATTTTAAAGTTCGGTACTTTTTTTTTATTTCCTTGTTTTCCACCATTATATGGTTCGACCATTATTTTGATTCTTTGAATTTGTGAAAAGATGAAGGAAAAAAGGATAGGGTACGTGATTTTTAACAGGGAAATGAAGAGGCAGGACTTGACATTAGCGTGAAAAAGGAAGGCTATAGTGTTCTGAAGAGGAGACAAAAAGCTTTGATGCGAAGAGAAAGGCTTGATGGTGAAAGAAAGTAGGCTGATGGCTTTTACTGGTCAACAATTTGCATATTATATTTAAATTTCAAATTTAAATCGTCTCAAAAACGCAACTTAAATTTTCGACCTCTTATCGAGGCGTGCTGCTAGACGTTTGTAATGTTATACCCTTATTTCGATCGCAATGGAAAAGGTTTCGAGTCCTAATTTGATCGTATGGTGAAGATAGCTTTTTGAACTAGTCATTTTATTAAATTTTCGATATAAATTTCAGCACGTTTATATATCATACGCTCACATACAACTCCAAACACTCCAAAATTTGGAATCCGATAATATTACACTATTACGGATCCAATGAAACTAGTTTCGTCGAATTCCGAGACTGTGCCTCGTAAGGCTATTTTTAAATATCGATTTAAACGATATATTTTTAAAAATGAACGAATCACTCCAAAATTTTAATTTAAACGCTTTTACTATTTTCAATATTATCAGTATAAATTTTACAAGCCTTCAAATTATTTTTAACAAGCTTAAAACTGAAGATTCAACAATTTTCCCAATTTCAAATTATTAAATTCAATAATTTAATTGCAAAATAAACAGTGATATTTGAAATTCATATTAAATCTAACTATAAATATTTATAATCAATTAAATATTCTAATTTCAAATATTCAAAATTTCTAGGTCGTCACATTCCTCCCACCTTAAAGGAATTTCGTCCTCGAAATTGCTAGGTAAGAAGAATGATCCAATACCCATTACTATTTTTCAAAACCAAACAGTTTTATCAACTTGCCATAACATATCTTTATTAAAGACCCACTATTAATTCAATCAACTTTCCAAAACTTTCCATAGTTTCCAACAACATTATTTACTCCACTCATTCAAATTCAAATTTAAATCCAAATTTAAATTATCAAAACTTTCTCAAAAAATTTCTAACTCTCTAAATTTTCAAGAAATTTCGCCAGCGTCTCCTTGACGCGGCTAGCTCGGTACAACTACAAAATGCCTCTACGAGCCTCTAGATTTCAAAAGAAAACAAAATCCAAGTGGCTAGACTAGAAAATCATCAAATTTAATACAGAAATTTAAATACATACCTTTGACGAGCAAATTTCAATTTATCTTCTGAAATCAAAAATCCCAATTTTCCCACTTACTTTTTAATACCTGTATATCCAATTTAACCATATCCAACTACAGATTCCAAAATCATTTTTTACACTTCTTTCCAAAATTTCAATATCAATTCCATTTAAATCCATACGATGTACATATATCATTCGCACGTAATACCAAATGCGATCGCTTACTCGATCACACAATTTTATTTCCGAACTTGTATTGACCACCCGACTTCCTAGTGGAAACTCAGATCTGATTTCTTGATCAGAAACCGTCATTCTCTTTGCATAGTCGTAACTATGATAGAGAATTTCCAAAATCAATCAAAATCCATATCTGTGGTTCGTCGTCGAAAATTGTGTGAAAAATGCTAACTCAGATTGATATAAATATCTCGAAATTCAGTGCTCGAATCTGGATCAAACCACTATGCGAATAAATAATATACATACATCCTACTTATTTATCTCAATTGATTATCAACTATATCAATTCTCTTTTTATTCACATTCAATTGATTTCTACTCACATATCAACGCTTATCATTTCACATATTTTTATTAAATCTTCACTCAAATGCTTATTCAATATATTTTCCCGACATCCATATTACTTAAGAATTTCACCATTTCTTCTTAAGTTCAATATAAGTATTTTATACGCTTCTTATATTTATTTTCTCTTCACGACTTCAGTTTATGTCTACTTCTATTCAAATTGGTTCTCCCATTTCCATAGGAATTCAATTTATCTTCAACTCTAAATATTGAAATTTATCTTCCATTTATAACTAATTCATATGATATTTTAAATTAGTTTCATCCACTAATTTATTTCAATTTCCAATTTGAAATCGTTTTGTTGCTAACAAAAATTTTCCCAAAAATTTTCAAAATTTTTCTAACTCCCAGAATTTTTGGCAGAGTCTCCTCTGTACGGAGGAGCTTTTGCAATTTGACAAGAGATATAAATATATATACATCGACCCACCCGGTCGGAAAAAAAAACAAACAATAGTTCATATTTCCTAATTTTTATTGCGTAGGCGTACCTCTATTTAGCATTTCTAAGCAAGCGGCTTATTATTTAGCAATTTGCGCGATCAAAATCCTGCCAAACGGCCTTCAGTTACCTGTACTTACTCAATTTAAACATATAAGCACTATATATAAGAAGTTTATAGCATTTCACTTATATATTTAAATAGTTAAAACATGGTTCTATAACAATGCATGTTATATACTTTCATAAGCACATATGTAAGGTTTCGACACTTATTTCAATTGCCTTCAATCAACTCTCAACCCATACTGTTCAATTTAAGTGATTAACAACTCACTTGCTTTCATACGATTCATTTTTAAACCAAACGAACTTATATTCATTTCAATTAATCCAAAAATCAATTTTATTTACTTCTATTAATTCATAGAATTTTAATTAACCTCATTTTCGTCAAATGACGATTATTTCTATGCAAATTCGGCGATATTTATGTGAACAAACGATTACTTAAGCTTATAATCATTTTAAATTGATTCCAATACAATTTATATTAAATTCTATTCCATTCTAACTTATTACAAATCAATCACTTACATTTCATTCATTCCCGCATTGGTTTCATTTAAACCCATTCCATTAAGCTTGACAACATTCCATGCTAATATTAATAACCATTTCCCAAATTAGTTTGACCCAAACTTTTATTTAATGGGCTTTAACCCTTACTCGAAGCCAAGCTTCTATTATTTTTAAACTTAAGTTAATTTAATTTCTTCAAACTTTTTCAACTTCATAACTTAAGTTCACTTCTATTTCATTTGATTCTCATCAAATTAAATTACCCTATTTTCTATATTTGATTTTTACCTTCCAAAAATCACTTCACTTAATTTCTTGAGTTCAACCTATTTTATAATTCAAGTTTCTGGATTTTTTTATTCATTTCTCCAAATCCTTTGCATTTCTAAAATCAAACCAACTTTTGCAAACAATTTCAATTCAAAACAATTTGGTAGCAATTCCTCTCTTGAAAACTCGAAAATGAACATCGATGATGCTACAGTCATCACCGAAGTTATTTTCTAGCGACCGAAAGAGTTCAATGCTTTTATCTGTTCAAAAACATTGTCAAATATTTTTAATTTCAAGTCTCGCCAAATTTCAAATCCAACTCAAAATATTTCCGAATAATACTCCTATTATTCCTACCCAAATCTTTCAAAATCATTTTCAACCCAAAGGAATTAGACTTCCACAAAACTTCAAGTTCTAAATTCTTTCAACTCACATTCAAATATTATTCTGAAATCTTATTTTAATTTGTAAATCACCTTTACAGTTTACATTTACAAACTTCCTTTGTATATGAATTTATTCCTTAGCTTTAGTTATAATTTCAATATCTTATTCAATTTTACACGAAAATGATAAAAATTTAATATTATCATTCCTAACAACCAAGCATCCATATATAACTATAATAATTTACGAAAAATTATTTCCTCTATATACAAGAATAATTTGGGTAAAATTAGTTCATTTACACTATTCAAAACAATACTGTGTCGGTTTATCTTGTTTAAGAGTTAAGAAACCCTTATCGATATCATGGAGTCCCACACATCAACCAGAATCCATAAACACTCAACCAAAAAGTCAACACAATATAAAACAATTTATATATTCAATAACAAATATGTGCTCATATCTATTATTACACTCAAACTCATTCTAGAGTACTACAGACTCTATTTTAATGAGTAATCCCCACCATAGCCAAGGTTATCACCAACCTAAGCTCTGATACCAACTGTAACAACCCGAATTTTCCGATGTCCGAAAATCGGCATCAATACATCGACTGTATCAAATGTCGGACAATCGAAAGCCGAAAAACCGAACCGCTTGGGTTGAAGAAGAAAGAGGTAGAAGGAGAAAACAGAAAACAACATCAAAATCTAACCATCGCAGCGGAGTAAAATATAATAGATAATAACAGATCCTTACACAAAGAAAACTATATCTGTTTTATACATACATCATCAGAATATAATATCAGAGTTCAACAACATCAATAATATACAATTGGACAGTCATATAAACTTGTCCTCAAAACTGAATACACAGTGGAATAATAATCAAGTACGGCAGTACGTATCGCCATCCAGCTCGTCTTGTGAGCTCTACAGCATCATATACTGTATTCTATAATACTCGGCCTGACCCGAGCATTATAGTTAATTAACACCCGAGTCAGTCTGGAACACCAACATGCAAAAACCACACTCAATTGGATTATTAAACTTTCAAAATCATTTGAAATAAAAAGCATCAATTATGACCATGCCACAAATAAACATGTCGGATTTTTACCTTACGATAGCCAAAACACTTTTTATCAAAATCCTCTAATATTATACGAGTGTCTATATCCAAATACTTATTAAAATAACCTAAATTGTTATATTAATTAATTTCTAGCTACTAGCCACAGTCATGGGTAACACAAACAAAACCGTAAAAGGCACGTAGGGAGAATGGATTTCCAACTAATGACTAGGCACTGGGGTACCACCTGTCACAGTACGTCGCCTAGATCACCCTACCGAGGATTAAACCCAATCCCCTGCAACACAATACTGGGACTAACCCTTACTGGATAATCCCGAGTAAGATCACCCCACGGTTGGGATCAGCAACCGCACCATTAAGCTGAAATAAAGAGACATCTAGACAGGGATGACCTCACCCTAATGGGTGCTACCCACTTAGCCTTGCTGCATAACCCCTGATTTTCAGTCATCCCCGGTTGATGAGGCTCGAGGCTAAGCATTACCTTTTTAGAACATTTCACTTAGAATGCTCATCGCCTACCTGACGATGTTCTGAAAGCATTCATCCATACAAGTCCGTCCCGGGTTTGAACGGAATCGAAGGCACTACTCCTACTACATCCATTTTGGAATCATCCTCAGGATTAGTAGCGACTAGCCCTTGCACTTCAGTGCTCCACATTCGAATCCAAACTCTTGTTTTCCACACGAAAACGTTCAAACTGGATCGAAGTGGTTTTCAGGAAATAAATCCTGATCCCGGTCTCTTCGAAACGATCAACGCATTGGCCAATAATGATAGACGGTTATTTAACTATCAATTAACATTCACAAACAACCATCAAACATAAATAATTTCACCAAATTATTTATTAATCTCAAAATATCTTCAGAAGATATATTTCCACTTTTCAACCCTTTGAAAATAGTTTTCAAACCACACTCTTCTCATGGAATGAATTACAAAATATTTATTTCTACTGAAAACACCAAGAACGAAAAATTTAAAACACTTATCATAAAATGTACTTTAAAACATTTAAATAAATAACTACTTTAATACTTTATTCAATGATATATGCTTTAAGAATATTTAAAATAAAGCTACTTAATAAAATAATAAAACTGAATTTTTATCCTTTTAATACATAATACCAAGTCACCTTTAAATGATTATTACTAAAATAAATTTTAAAAATTACTTTCTTTAAAATTTAAACATTTAAAACAATATAAATTTCTAAATCATGCTTTTAAAACAACTTTTAACTTTTAACCAATACTTAAGATTTGTTTTGAAAACGTACTTGGCTATCCAGAGAAATACACTGCTCTTTCACATCTTTCAAAAATAAATCACTATTTATTTTTAAAAAAAATACCCATTACTTTAATAAATTCCCACCGTTAATTTATCCTTCCAAATATCCACTAATATATTACTTTAGTTTATAAACCCAGTTTATAAGTTTTCTAATCTCAACTTACTTTTAAAATCCCAGTTTCAAACACTTAATCAATTTTCAAATTGATTTCCAAATTATTTCATTTTTAAATAAAGTCCTTTACTTATTCAATTTATTCAAAACCCATTAACTTTAGATTTTATTTCCTAATTATGGTTTGAAATCTTTTAACTGAAAAAATACCAATTTTAGATTTCCTAAATTCATTTTTATCCTTTTAAATAAATATAAACCTTGAATTTTAGGATAAATTCTTTATCCCTTTAAATAATATCACTTAAATTTTATAATTTATTATTTTTCTGTTTATTCAAATCCCCTTTTTCCATACTTAGGATTATTTATTAGAATTTTAAAATCACTTTTATTCTTATCCAGTTCATTCTTAAATTTATTCGAATTCTCTGTGATTATTTTACTTAAAAGCTCACTCTTTTAATTTTTTTTCCAAAAATCCAATTCTATATATTTTGATAACTCAGTATACCGAAATATATTCAAGCAAGCCATAGCATTCAATATTCCAATTATCAATATAATTCATCAAAGAATATCAAATATTCATGACGTAGAATATCAAACAATCTAAATAATTTTGAGGAATCCAGTTGGATCCTTCCAATCTGTTTCCCTACATCCACAGATGTTAGCACAATATAAAATACTAATTCCACTTCAAGGTGGAATATCGCGGTTTATGGGATTAATATAATATCATCCTCTATTATGCGGCGCATAGGGTCTCTTCCACTATATAATGCGGGAAATAAATCACTCCAATATACTATATACTACTATATATAATATAGCACATCCAATCAATTTAATCATTCAACCAATTATTTAAATTTAACCATTTAAATTTAAATAGCAATCCAAAAGAGTGAGATTAACTCACCTTTGATCTTGATTGCAACCCATTTCCATCTCGCCTTGTTTTCTTCCTGATTTTAACCTTGTATAAACAATCCACGATATATTACTATAATTTACCATTGACGATTTATTAGCATTTTGAATAAATCAAATAATTTATTTACTTTTTAATAAAATTAATAAATTTAATTAGCTAATAATTTAACTTAACTAATAGTTTAATTTTTAAACCAATTCGCTTTTAATAAATATTTTTAGTGAAAAAATAATTAAATAAGTTTGTTAAACAAATTAATCACCCTACTACATTATTTTGAAATAAACTAGTAGATTAAAATATGAATATGTATATTATTTCCTTCATATATATACTTATAAAAATCTATATAGCTTCCAAAATCTAATTATGTATATGTATAAAATTTTCAGCTATTTTAAAAATTCTTACTTTCCCATTTTAAGACCTTATCCATAAATATAGTTTCCTATTTATATATAATTATTTATCACTTTCAATTTTAAGCGAAAATTTTATAACTAACCAATATTGTGTTACACATTTTCTGACTTATGCAAAACGGTAAGATCATTCTCTATTATATATATATATATATATATATATATTTAAATTAAAAAAACAAATTTATACCTCGACTTAACCTCTACCGAGTTCGAAAATCGAACAGAACCCAAGCCCACTTGTCGTCATCGCAGCCTCTACAACCGTGACCCATCGGCGGCGTCGAGTTTACCTTCCAACCCCATTACCTCTGTCGTGTCCTCGTCCAGATCCCAACTTCCTGCACCATAGCGACTACCCTTCCAGCAATTCGAAGCCATACAGACCATGCTCAATTACATCGTGATGTCCCCACTACTGCTAACCTCGGGTCGCCCTCCCTCATCGAACCACATGCTTGCCAAAATGAAGTCGTCAGAACCCTAAAACGACGATCCCCAATCCGAACCCCTCGTGCGCACGCATCTTCTCCCACCTATTTGAACGCGGCTGCGCTCGTCCCTCTCTCTCTCTATATTTTTTTCATTACCGCGAATCGTTTTGACTAGTGAAAGGAACGTGACTTGATTTTGGGGAAGAAGAGTATGGATTCGACAGCTGCTATTTCCTTTGCTTAAATTTTGATTCGCGAATGGATTTTGAAAAGAGGATGGGAAACGCGATTGTGAGGGAGGCGGAGAAATTTCTAAAGTTCAGTTTTTTTCTTTCGATTTCCTTGTTTTCCACCATTATGTGGTTCGACCATTATTTTGATTCTTTGAATTTGTGAAAAGATGAAGGAAGAAAAAGGATAGGGTACGTGATTTTTAATAGGGACATGGATGGGCAAGACTTGACGTTAGCGTGAAAAAGGAAGGCCATAGTGTTCTGAAGAGGAGACAAAAAGCTCTGATGCGAAGAAAAAGGCTTGATGGTGAAAGAAAGCAGGCTGATGGCTTGGCTGGTCAAGAATTTACGTATTATATTTAAATTTCAAATTTAAATCACCTCGAAAACGCAACTTAAATTTTAGACCTCTTATCGAGGCGTGCCGCTAGGCGTTTATAATGTTATACCCCTATTCCGATCGCAATGGAAAAGATTTCGAGTCTTAATTAGATCGTATGGAGAAGATAGCTTCTTGAACCAGTCATTTTATAAAATTTTCGATATAAAATTCAGCACGTTTATATATCGTACGCTCACACCACAACTCCAAGGACTTTGAAATTTGGAATCCGATAATAGTACACTATTACGGATCCAATGAAACTGGTTTCATCGAATTCCAAGACTGTGCCTCGGAAGGGTATTTTTAAATATCGATTTAAACGTTATATTTTAAAACCGAACGAATCACTCCCAATTTTAATTTAAAGGCTTTTACTATTTTCCGTATTATCAATATAAACTTTACAAGCCATCAAATTATTTTTAACAAGCTTAAAACTGAAGATTCAACAATTTTCCAATTTCCAAATTATTAAATTTAATAATTTAATTGCCAAATAAACAGTGATATTTGAAATTCATATTAAAACTAGCTATAAAATATTTAAAATAAATTAAATATTCTAATTTCAAATATTCAAAATTTCGGGTCATCACATGACGCGAGTAATGCATGGGGTTAGCTTAGGAGTTTTACTGGTTAGCCCTGTTTTGTGAATTGTAGCGATCAAATTTAAAGCTTTTTAAAATGAATAAAGTTCAAGGGAAACATAACCAAAGTTCTAATGCAAGTATTAGCAAGTTTTAGCGAGTTTTCTAGGTTTTGAAATCTTTTAAGACTATTGTTTTAAAAGCAATTATATAATGTTTTAAAAGGTGATTTAAATGACTTAGTGTAATAAAGGATGGTTAATTAATTTGCGTAATAAATTTAATGAATTGATTTATTAATGTGATTTATTTATTAAGGTAATAAATTAAAGAATGATTAATTTATTAAACGTTAAATTACATAATGTAATCAATTAATGATAATTACTAAATGAAAATAATTAAAGGATAATGGCTTAATGTCATTAATTAAGAAGGGTAATTAAAGGAGAAATTACTAAATGTGATTTATTCAATGATTATTACTTAATGGAAGCAATTAAGGATCAATTACTTAGTGTAATTAAGTAGAGGATTGATTAATTAAGATAATTAAATAAAAGGTTAGTTAATTAATCAATGAACGAGATTAATTAAAGGTTAATAAATCAAAGAAAGTGATCATAGAATAATTAATTAATGTAATAAATTGAGGATTAAAGAAATTAATTATAAATAAGATGGTAATTAAAGGTTAATTAATGTGATGGGTTGAGGATAATTAATTTATGTAATTAATTAAGGGCTAATTACTTAATGTAATTAAAGGATAATTAGTCAAGGATGATAAATTTAAGATAAAATTAAGGAATGATTAACTAATGGTTTGAAATTAATTAATTTTAAGAAAACAGGATTAAAAGTGATTAAAGTAATTAATTTAATTTATTTTAATTAATCAAGAACGGTGTGACTAATTAATCTTGTTTATTGATAATTGATTGATATTTGTGATATGAAATATTTTGTGATGTGATATGTTTGGTTGAACAGTGATAATGTGATTATTTATCAATGATGAACTGCTGTGTAAAAGTGACATCCTGTATTTAAAATTTGAATTGTTTTCACTTGAGTAACTTGAGTTAAGATGACATTGGATTCGAAGAGACCGGGGTCGAGTATCAGCAAATACCCGACACCCTTTCGGTTTGAAATCTTCTATAATTCTTTATAGATTTGATATGTGCAAAAAATAGGCTGGAATGAAATAATTTAAGTTAACTGGATCATTTAAATTAAGTAAGGGAACTTAGAGGTTGGTTTGTGAATTAAGTATTGAATAAAACAAGTCAAGAATTCGTAGTAAGGTACAAGTTACCCCGAGTTTTAAATAAGTTTGAGCAATATAATTTCATGTTATGGGTTTACTCATGCTGGTTTCTAGCCTGGCCTAGGTGTTACTTTGATGTAATGCTCAGGTCAGACCGATTGTTACAGCTTTTCAGTTAAGGAAGTTCTGGAGCTCAAGAGGCAAGCTGGATGGCAGGAACGTATGGAGTTTTCCGCTGTGTAATAGAGTTGTATTGTTAGTAGTCTGGGACATGTTGTATAACTATCCAGTTTATTTGTAAATGGTTGTACTCTGATGTATTGAGGTAAATTAACTGATATAGTTTTTCCCTGTATAACTGTTATTATATTTGATATTATATTTTGATCCGCTGTGAATGTGAGATGTTGTTGTTTTCTGTTTTCCTTCTATCTCCTTTATTCTTTTTTTAATGATCGTGGATTTTCGGAGTTGAAAATTTCGGATCGTTACAAGAGGTTAAGCGAGAACCTTGGCTCTGGTGGGGATGACTCATTAGAAATAGAGTCCATTTTACTCTAGAATGAGTTTGAGTGTATTGGTAGACTTATCGGTTGAGTGTTTACGGATTCTGGTCGATATGTGGGACGCCATATCATCGACAGGGGTTTCTAAACAGTTAAACAAGATAAACCGACACAATATAGTTTTAAAATAGGGTAAATGAAATAATTTTACCCAAATTATTTTTGTATATAAAAGATATAATCTGCCTTAAATTATTATAGTTATATATGGTTGCTTGTTTGTTAGGAAGTGATAATATTAAATTATTATCATTGTTGTGTGGAAATTGAACTAGGGACTAAAAATTATAACCAAAGGTTAAGGAATAAATTTATATAACAAAATGGGATTCGTAAATGTGAATTATAAATGTGAATTATAATTGAAAATGAAATAAAAATTCCAGAGTGATATTTGAATATGAATTGAAAGGATTTGGAATTCAAAATTTTGGAAATTAAATTCCTTTGAGTTTGAAAATGATTTTCAAAGGTTCGGAGGAATAATGGTGGTATTATTTGGAAAATATTTTTGAACTGGATATGAAATCATTTGAGATTTGGGGTTTAAAATATTTGAAAATGTTTTTAAAGAAGGTAAAAGCACAAAACTCTTTTCAGTCGTTGGAAAATAACTTCGGTGATGACTGCGGCATCATCGATGTTCATTTTTGGGTTTCCAAGAGAGGAACTGCTACCAAAATATTTTAAATTAGAGTTGTTTACAAAACTGGGTTGGTTTTAAAATTGAAAAGAAAATTTGATATGCAAAGGAATTATGTATATAATTGATTTTAAAAATGATTTTGAAATGTTTAGTAATTATTCAAAAGACACTGGAATCTTATTTAAAATGTTTATGGAATATAAATGAGTTTGATAACCTATAAAATTTGAAATCTGTTGCAATAAAATTTAACTTAAAGAAGAGTTGAATTAAACTAGTGTGAAAACGAGATAGTCAGAAATGTGAGATAATTAAATGTAGTAAATTAAAGGGATTAGTGAAGGGAATGTAAATAAGTTGGAAACTTATAGAAGTTTAAAATTTGAATGAAATAGAAGGTAATAGAATCTAGTTAAATAAAAGTGAATTTTGAGGAAAACGACTAATTAGACTAGACTAAATGGAATGGCCATTAAAATAAAAATTTATTAAGTGGGAAATAAATTTGTGAATGAACAAATGAATTTACATTTGCAAGTGAATGAAATCGAAACTGAATGTTGAAATTTATTTTGAATTTGTAAGTAAATGGATAGCCTAGATTGGACTAAACAAAACAATGGATTGAAAATAAAATTAGTTAATAAACTAACTAAAGTATATATGGTTTGGGATAAGGTGAATAGAATTCAGCAATCTAAAATTTAAGATGAATTGAATTCATATGGAAATTGAAGATCTAATTTGAATACAAATAGATATAAACCAAATGGGTGAAGTGAAAATAAATATAAGAAGTATATAAATTATTTATATTGAACTTGAGAAATGAATGGTGAAATTTTTAAGTAAAATCTGGAATTGGGAAATATAGTAAGTTGATATTTGAAGGGTTTAATAAAAAGTGGTGGAACGGGATAAGTGTGAATAAGTGAATAGGAATCAAAATAAATGTGAATAAAAAGAGAATTGATATAACTAATAATCAATTGAGATAATGCGTAGGATGCACACATATTGTTTTATTCGCAGAGCGATTTGATCCAGATTCAAGCATAGAATTTCGAGGTAGTTATACCGATCTAAGTTGGGAGCTATCACTCAATTTTCGATGGCGAACCCTGGATTTGGATTTTTGATTGATTTTAGAAATTCTCTATCATAGTTGTGGCTATGTAAGGAGAATGACGGTTTCTGATCAAGAAACCAGATCTGAGTCCGCATTAGGAAGTCGGGTGGATGATGCTAGTTTGGAAATGAAAATTGTGCGATCGAGTGAGCGATCGGGTTGGATATTGCATACAGATGATATATGTATATCTTACGGGCTTATGGAAAGCAAATGTTGAAATTGTGTAAAAGAGAGTGAATAAAATGATTTGGATTGTGTGATTGGGTACTATTGCTAAGTAGGATATACAGGTATTTTAAAAGCAAAAGGAATTCATGTTTTGATTTCAGAGGATAAATTTGAATTGCTCAACAAAAAGGTATGTGTTTAAATTTTTGTATGAAATTTGATGATTTTCTGATCTAACCACTTGGAATTTTATTTTCTTTTGAAATTTGAGAGCCCGTAGAGGCATTTTATATTTGTACCGATCTAGCCCGCACAGAGGAGATGTTGGAGAAATTTTTCGAAAACTTAGAGAGTTAGAAAAATTTGATAAGTTTTGATAATTTAAAATTTGGTTTTTAATTATAATTTGAATGGTTGAGTAAGTAATGTTGATTGGGAAACTATGGAAGAGTTAGGAAGGTTAGTATGGGTGATAGTGTGTCTTTAATAAGAAGATTGCTTAAGGAATTGTTAAAAACTATTTGGGTTTGGGAGAGAGTAAACGGGTTATGGATCATTCTCCTTAACTAGTAATTTTAGAGACAAAATTCTTTTAAGGGGGGAGGAATGTGAAGACCTGGAATTTCTGGATATTTGAAATTAGAATATTTAATTTATTTTAAATATGTGAAAGTTAGTTTAACTTGAATTTCGATTATCACTTTTTATTTGCAATTAAATTATTGAATTTAATAATTGGGAATTGGGTAAAATAGTGAATCTTGGATTTTAAGCTTGTTAAAGATATTTCAAAGGTTTATAAAATTTATAATGATGATACTGAAGATAATAAAACTGTTATAATTGAATTCAAAAGTGTTTTGTTCAATTTTGAAAGTATATTGTTTGAATTGATATTTAAAAATAGCTTTCCAAGGCATAGTTTTGGATTTCGATGAAACCACTTCCATTGGATCCGTAATAATGTATTACTATCAGATTTCAAATTTCACAGTATTTGGAGTTGTCGTGTGATCGTACAGTAGAAAAACGCGCTGAATTTATATTGAAAATTTAATATAATAACCGGGTCCAAAAAAGCTATCTTCTCCATAAGATCGAGTTAGGACTCGAAACCTTTTCCATTGCATTCATAATAGAGGTTTAACATTATAAACATCCGGCAACATGCCTTGATAGGGGTTCGCGGTTTTAAGCCACATTATCGTTACAATTTGAATTTGAATTAAATTTAATATATTATATATCAACATCAGATCTTTTTGGCCTTCATCTCAAAGGAACATGTGTCTTGCCCATCCAAACGCGTGTATTTTCTTGTCCCTTTTTTTCACTTTCTTTCTATTTTATTAAACTTATGTTAACAAAGCATTTCAAAAGAAAAATAAAACAATTGTTTGGAAATAGTAATGGTTGAACTGTACCAAATGAAATCATGTTCTCCCTCCTCTCTTCGTTCACAACGAAATCAAGAGAAAACGAACAAAAAAATAAATTAGAAATCACTTCTCCCTCAAATCAATAGTACTATTCAGTGGATAAAAAGGAATTGGCTGAGCATCTCCAAATGGGTCAGATTGTTATTCGGTTTGCATCTCATATAGAGTAGCAAAATCGCAAAGCATATGGCGAACGATCACCTACAGGCAGTGGTGACTCGTCGCTACAGTGCGATAAGCTTGAGCATGTCGCGATGAAGGGGTTCGGCCTTGGATGTTCGCACATGGGTCGCCGAGAAGCTTGGACCCAACTCGATCGTGATGTGCATAAGGTGGCGGAAAATTTGGCAGAAAGAAGCAGTTGTATGTTGATCAGAGGATGGGAGCTCGGTAGTGTCTCTGGGCAGTAGGTATAGCATTGTTTTAATTTATATATATATATATATATATATATATATATATATATATATGTATGTATGTATGTATATACTCACAGAAAAAATTTTATACAGGAAGATTTTGGGAAAATACATATATAGGAATTTTAAATATTGGAGAATTTATATAAACCAGATTTTAAATCTATATAAGTTAAATTTTAAAGTATATGTAGTTTCAAAGAGAAAAAAATTGAAAAGAAATAAATATATATACACACATTTTTAATTTACTAGATTATTTTTTGGAATAATGTATTTGTTGATTAATTTGTCGGATTAATTTATTTGCTTATTTTAATTATTAAAAAAATTCTTTATTATAGGAAAATGTGTTTTAAATTGTTAGCTCAAACTAAAATTTATTAAACGGGAAATTAATTGTTCAATAGTTCAAATATTAATAAATCCTATAATGTTTATATAAGGTCAAAAAAATAGTGGAGAGGCAAGCCGATTTAGGTAGGATTACAAACAAAAATCAAAAGTGTGTTAATCTCACTCAAATGGATTACTAGTTCATTTAAATAGTTAAATTTAAATTATTGGATTGATTGCTTGAATTGATTGTCTATTATTAGTTTGAATGTGATGTTATATATATATATATATATATGAGTGATTGATTTACCGTATTATATAGCGGATGAGACCCTATGCGTCCCGCATAATAGCGGATGACTCTTTGTACCGCGATATCACCCTCGAAAACAGATTGGAAGGATGCAATTGGTATTTTAAATTCTTATGCTAACATCTGTGGATGTAGGAAAACAGATTGGAAGGATGCAATTGGATTCCTCAAATGTTAAATTCATTTTATATTCAGTAATGAGGTTTATGTGATAATCTGTTGTGGATTGATGACATTGGGAATTGAAATTATTGAATGCTATGGCTTGGTTGAATATATATTGGTATTTAAGGAAAATGAAATATATATATATAAAGTATGGATTTTAAAAGGAAATAAAAAGGGAAATTTTTAAGTAAAGTAATTATAATGAATTCAAATAAACTTAGCGAATGAATTTGATAAAGGTTTGATTTTAAATCTTATGCGATTAATTCAAGGACGGAAAAAATATGGATTTTGAATAAAAGAAAAAAACAATTTTATTTAAAATAAGGACTTAAGTAATATTTTTTAAGGACGAAGAAATATATTTTTAAAATTCAAGATTTGAATGAGTTTGGGAAAATAAAAGGAGAATATTGAAGTAAAGTATGAAATTGATATTTCCGATTTAAATAAGAATTTAAATCATAAATAAAGGTGTGAATACGGGATCAATGTGTTTTAAAATAAATTTGGGTAAGTAAAGAAATTTATTTTAAAATGGATTTTGTGACGCCCCACCTCTATATCCACGCTAGCCAAGAACATTACGGAGAATGCTGTCAACTAGCACGGAGAATAAGGCTGTAGAGGAGCGACCATCCGTGTAATTGCTTTGCGCGAGCATCGATATGTCAGATAGTATAACATGCATTTCTTTATCCAGAGGGAAATCCGACATATCGACACAAACTCAAAGCTACTACACAGTGGCTATAATATCTTTAGAAACAAATATAGAAATAAACATAACATAAATCAGTCACAGATAATTCATATCACAAAGGCGGAAGAAGATATGAATATATAACTAACACATGAAAGTGTATATCAGAGTAGTGGTCAAAAAGATCCACAATAATACAAAAGAATAGCAACATGTGCTATACAAAAGAATACAACTATGAGTCCATATCTCAAGTGTATACAACGAAGTAGTTAGCCAAAAGTCAGAGAAATCAATCCCAAGTGAGAAGTCAAGCTGAAGCACCTGTAACATCTCGGTCTGACCCGAGTATTATTTAATAAGAAAATAATAAACGGATCAGTCTAACTATAAATATCAGATGAAACGATATAGAATAAGAGATATGACTAAACACATAATAATCACAACGCCAAGCTGTGATATATATAAGTAATTGAAAATCAACAAGAGATTAATCACTATCACAAAAATCTACACAAGAATCAAAGAAATGTCATACTCCTTATTTCGTTCACCAAACCATAAATATTGACGATTACATCAATGTCAATCACAAAAGTCAATGACACACAAATTCACCATTGCATAAAAATTGATAAATCATATCAATAGAAATCACAAAAATAGGTGAAGCATAAATTCCAGATTTCAACGCACGAAATCCAGAAATCACAAAAAGTCAATGACACACAAATTCACCAATGCACAAAAATTGCTAAATCATATCATAGAAATCACAAAAATAGGTGAAGCATAAATTCCAGAATTCAACACACGAAATCCAGAAATCACAAGAAAGGGGGGAGGCCTATCACACGAACGGGAGCATTAAAGCTCACCAACATATGTATCACACGAACGAGAAGCTATCTCGTGGTAGCTAGCCATTAATTTTTGACACATGAACGGACCGAAGGCCATGGGGAGCCACCCCACATGTGTGAGTCGAAATCACACAGAAACGGGGTCTAGTCTAAATTGCAGACAAAGAGACATCGCACAATTGCTAGTCTAAATCATAAAAATAATCATCATGATCATCAAGAAGTGTCAATTACAGTAAGCTAGTAAATATATGAGCTTAGCTTCATGTTCCATAACCACTAGCTTAACTTAAATATTTACGAACAAATTGTATATCTTCACTAGAAAATTGTCACAAGAGTTTCAACCGAACAAGTCCAAGAATTAACCGGTGAAGTAAACGCAAGCGTTTCATACCACTTGTTTTACTAAGCCGTTTAATTAGATTTCTCATGCGAGTGAGGTAAAGGTTTGTGTATACTAGTAGATTGGAAAACGGTTTTATAAACAAGTTTGATATTGAAAATATAGTTGAAATCGTTTTGATGAAGAGGTTTTGATATTTAATACTAGTATTGAAACCTTTATATTTTTAAAGTGACAAATCACAAAAATGATTGTAGAACAATCAATCACCAAAATTCACATCCGAAGACGTGAATAAAATCCAAAGAAATCGGTACTAAATCCATAGAAATGGATATTTCCATAAATCCATAAAAAGAAGTCATCCAAGTCGATAATAAGTGATAACGACTAATAGGGTCGCTAAAATCGATAAATAATGGAAATTCACACAAAACAGCCTGAATAGGCAAAAATAAACATCTCCAGACCTCTGATTTGGAATCCAGACGTCTGGATTTGTTTTTTGAAAAATAGTTCAGAAAGCTACCCAGACGTCTGGAATAGCCAAAACAGACGTCTGAGCCATGGCCAGACGTTTGGTTTTGAATCCAGATGTCTGGTTTTGTTCTCTGGAATTTTTTTTATAATATGTGTGCATACATTTTCTTTCCAGGTCCAAACCAGACGTCTGGACTTGGTCACCAGACGTCTGGTCACCTGGTCTGGGCAACAATTTGCCTAGGCCAAAGTGGCCAAAACGTATCGGAAGCGATCGGACGAGCAATATCGACTAAGGATTTACGCCAAGCGACAACTCGGCCTTAAAAGCCCTTCGATACACCCCGAATATCAATGTCCAAGTGTCCATAAAAGGATTTTCATAAAATTGGTCCAAAACACAAAAATTTGGAAAATTCACCAAATCAATTCAAATTGAAAGCAAATGAATATGCACATATGTTAGGAATTCATACCTAACAACAATGATAGATATAGAGAAAGATGTGAGATAAAAATCTCACCTTTATGCACAAGAACAAGGAGGAGGAAGCTATAGAACAATGACAATGACAATCACTCTTCAATTCCAACTCAAAAAGCTTGAATCTAAGCTAAAAAGAGAAACATTTCCTAAATTAGGTTTAGGAATTTCTGAATTTGATAAGAGAATGAGTTGGAGAAGAAGAAGAGAAGCTTACCAATGGGTTCTTCTATTAGTTTGGAGCTAGAGCTTGATTTGCAAAAGAAAACTAGGGTTTAGGAGTTTTAATTTCCCATCTCTCCCACCATTGATGCTTTAGAACTGAAAAGAGAAGGAAGTGAGGGTGAATGGGGAGGAGTGGTTCAGATTTGAGTACAAGTTAAACATAGGGCTGAACCCCAAACCCAAAGTGAAAAAGTAGCAAAACTTGACTAACTCCAAACATATCAAAGTTTACACTTAAAAATATCGCAAACGTCGTTTTAAACTCAATGGGAGTGGTCCCGATTACTAATTCGACCGTATGCCAAAAGTAGCTTTTCGGACCAAATTCCGAGTATCGATAAAATATTTAAATATAAAAATCGATAAATATGTGGGTTGTTACAGACTCCCCTCCTTAAAGAAATTGCGTCATCGCAATATTTAAGAAGAAAATATAAAGTAACAACCATAAAAGCATATTCAACACAAAAGAATTTTGAAGAAAAAGGTTCGCCTTTAAGAGCACGGGAAAGCAAGTCCGGATGTGATCGCTCGATGAACTCTCTAGACTCCCAAGAACAATCCTTAGGATTTGAAGACCATTGAACTTTCACAAGCGGAACATCCTTATATCAAAGTCGTTTGACTTCCGAAGCAATAATACGAATAGGATGTTGCTCATAAGTTAAATTAGGCAAAACTTCAATTTTTTCCAAACACCAGGCTCAAGAATAGAATCGGAATCTCGAAGACATTTCCGAAGTTGAGAAACATGAAACACGTCATGGATAGCAGAAAATTGAGCCAGTAATAAAAGGCGATAAGCCACGGAACCAATACGTTCAGTGATAGGAAATGGCCCAATATATCGAGGCGCCAATTTTCCCGATCGGCTGAAACGTACAACACCTTTCATGGGTGAAACACGAACGAACACAAGATCTCCCACAGAAAATTCTAATTTCCTTCTCCGGTTATCGGCATAGGATTTTTGTCTACTCTGGGCTTCTTTCATTCTATGACGAATAAGATCAATCTTCTCTGTGGAATCCCGAAAAAAATCTGGACCTAAAACCAGCTTCTCACCGGCCTCAAGCCAAAAAGAAGGAGATCGACATGGCCTTCCATAGAGTGCCTCGAAAGGTGCCATACCAATACTAGATTGGAAGATATTATTATAGGAAAACTCAACAAGAGAAATATGATCTTCCCAACTTCTATCGAAATCGAACACACAAGCACGAAGAAGATCTTCAAGAGTTTGATTCACACACTCGGTTGTCCATCGGACTGGGGGTGATATGCGGTGCTAAAATTAAGCTTCGTTCCTAAAGCTTTTTGAAGACTCTTCCAAAATCCACTAGTAAACAATGGATCACGGTCGCTAACAGTAGAAGTAGGAACTCTATGTAATTTAACAATCTCTTTAATAATGAGTTTGGCCAAAAGAGGAACGGTTCTATTAGATCGAACAGGAATAAAATGGGCGGATTTAGTAAGTCTATCCACTATCATCCATAAGCTATCATGTCCCGAACGAGAACGGGGAAGGCCATCTATAAAATCCATGGAAATCTGGTCCCACTTCCAAATTGGAATTTCTAAAGGTTGCAATAACCCACCGGGCCTTTGATGCTCGGCCTTAACGAGTTGGCAAGTCATGCAACACTTAACGAAGTTAGCGATGTCAAGTTTCATTCCCTCCCAATAATAAAGTCGCTTCATATCCGCGTACATTTTACTACTACCGGGATGAATGGTAAATTTAGAATGATTGGGAATCTTCTAAAATATCTTTGTGAAGATCACCAATATTTGGCACGATAAGTCTACCAAATTTTCGAATGCCGCTACGAGAATCGATATCAAAGTCTTTCAAACTTTCAATATCAATCTTATCCTTAATATTTTGGCCAAGAAGAGCCAATTCAGGATCTAGCCCTTGATCTTCAAGAATGTGGTCTAAAAGAGAAGGATGAGCCTCAAGGCTACACAAAACAAGTGATGAGCATAAATCGGATACACGCTCTCGAATCTCACAAGTGGATAAAATCTCGAGATCGTTCCATTCGGATATCATCGTAGAAACAACTGCTTGCTGTTTACGGCTAAGAGCATCGGCGACACGATTACACTTACCGGGAGTATAAAGGATATCAAGATCATAAGGTGAAAGGAATTCGAGCCAACGCTATTAATGCAAATTAAGTTCCTTTTGAGAGAATAAATACTTCAAAGACTTATGATTGGTATAAAGAACAAATTTCTCTCCCAAAAGATAATGACGCCAAATCCAAAGAGCGAAAACAATAGCCGCGAGCTCTAAATCATGAGTGGCATATCTAGTCTCGGCTGGCTTTAATTGCCTAGAAGCATAAGAAATAACACGTTCTCTTTGCATAAGAACGGCACCCAAACCAACGCGACTGGCATCGGTATAAACAACGAAATCTTGATTCCCCTCGGGAATAACAAGAATAGGAGCATCGGAAAGGAGTTCTTTTAATTTCTGAAAAGAAGTTTCACATTTGTCCGACCAAATGTATTTAACACCTTTCTTCGTTAAACTAGTGAGAGGCACTACAATCTTAGAAAAGTCTTTGATAAAACGGCGGTAATAACCCGCCAATCCAAGAAAACTACGAATCTTCGTCACACTCTCCGGTCTCTTCCAAACTTGAATCGCTTCAATATTTGAAGGATCCACGGAAATTCCGGATTCGGAAATAATATGACCGAGAAACTTCACACGAGATTGCCAAAAGTGGCATTTAGAAAACTTTGCTTTTAAATGATTACTCCTAAGAGTTTCCAACACAATCTGAAGATGCTTCTCATGTTCCTCCTCGGTTTTAGAATACACAAGAATATCATCAATAAAGATGAGAACAAATCGGTCGAGGAAGACTTTGAAAACTCGATTCATTAGGTCAACGAAATAAGCTGGGGCATTCGTCAACCCAAATGGCATAACGAGCCATTCATAAGATCCATACCGAGTACGGAACGATGTCAAACGAATGCTATCCTCTGCAATACGAAGCTGATGAAAACCAGTAGCTAAGTCTAATTGTGAAAAGACTCTAGCACCACTAAGCTGATCGAATAGATCATCAATCCGAGGTAAAGGATATTTATTTTTGATAGTAAGATCATTAAGCTTGCGGTAGTCAACACAAAGCCTAAGTGTACCATCAGATTTCTTCACAAAAATAGCTGAAGCTCCCCAAGGCGAGGAACTAGAGCGAATAAATTGCTTCGTCTCCAATTCGGATAATTGTTTACGCATCTCCTCATTTTCTTTATTGGACATACGATAAGGAGGACGAGTGATAGGTTGAGCTCCAGGGATAAGATTAATTCTGAACTCAATTACTCGCTTAGGTGGTAATCCTAAAACGGGCTCAAATATGTCAGAAAATTCACGAACAACGTGAATAAGAGAAATAATGTCTTCCTCATCATCATTATCGTCATCATGAGGATTTAAAGAATATAAAGATGCAACCAAGCTGGAATCCGAATCTTTAAGATCAATAGAAATATGCTTAACAGATTGAGGATGTCGAAGATGAATAGTCCTGTCAGGACATAGGATATGAGCTTCATAACGGTTAAGCCAATCCATTTCCAAAATCATTCCAAAGCCTAAATAACGCATGACATGCAAATCGGCTAGGAAAGGAAAATCACACAAAATAATCTCCACATCTTTACAAAGCAAACTAAGAGTTGCGGATCCACCAACCGGATTTGCAATTCTCAAAGAAGTCATTAAAGCAACAACACTTAAAGAAAAAGTATCAACAAGCTCTTTTGATATAAAAGAATGGGACGCGCTCGTATCAAAAAGAACTCGAACAGGATGATCACGAAATAAAATAATGCCATCAAGGATAGAATGAGAAATATCTTGGCCACGAGATGTCTTGCCAGGGGCTTGAGCAACATTTAAATTTCCCTCCTTCCTACCCTGAGGCTTGGGGCAAGAAGATAAATAATGATCCGGGCTTTTGCAAAAGCGACAAGTACGAGGCTTTGAACACTTGTTCGCAAAATGGTCTCTGGAACCACAGTTAAAGCATTTCCCTTTAGTAGAGGAAAAGGACTTTGCAGCAGGAGTTGCTTGCCTCCCTTTCTTATTGGGATAAGGACCTTTGAATTTGTTTGGCCTCTTCTTGTTGTTGAAGTTTGGTTTGGAACCCACCACTTCAACATCATTTTCCCTATCTGCCTCTTCAAGATGAAGAGCGATATCAATAAGTTGGTCGAAGGGAACTTCTAATTTTAGAAGTAATAGCTTCTTGAGATTTTTATTCAAGCCATAAACGAACCTCTGATTTTTCTTCAATGGGGTATTAATATATTCAACCCCGTATTTAGAAAGAGATTCAAAAGACGCGACATAATCTGTCATGGAAGATTCACCTTGAACAAGGTCTATAAAACGACGAGCCAAAGTCACCTTCTCAGCTTCTAGTACGAATTTTAACTCGAAGCGCTCTCGAAATTTCTCCCAGGTGAGATCTTCTTCATATATCTCAGAAATAAGAAGTTCATGCCAGTCCAATGCTCTTTCTTGGAGCATACTAGAAGCCACCTGAACTCGGTGAAGATCAATGAGGTTCATGCGAGAAAAGATTCGATCGCATGTCCTTAACCAAGCTTGGACTTCAATAATAGTTTCAGAACCTTTAAATGACTTCCCGCCCAGGTTGGTGTAATCATTGCACAAACGTGCAAACCCAGATTTAGGGTGAGTAGGTTTCGGATTAGAACCAGCTGCTTGAGCATTCGTGACAAGGTCAAGAAGTTACTGGGTAGTCATAAAAACTCCATCTTGGGGAGTAGCACTAGATTGACCGACGATGGGACGGCCAGGTCTAACCATTTCTCTTCCTTTAGAAAGAAATAAAGAAGAAGAAAAAGGTTATTCACAAAAGGAATATCAAGCAATCTAGATAGACGAAACAAGGAATCATAAAGAAAATAGGATGAATCGGTACGAAGACTCGAATTAAATCCTAAGGCACGACTCCTAAGAAAGACTTAGGACGATGATCCTTGTTAAATTATTCTACATTGTTCCGAAGTTTGGCTCTGATACCAAGCTGTGATGCCCCACCTCTATACCCACGCTAGCCAATAACATTACGGAGAATGCTGTAAACTAGCACGGAGAATAAGGCTATAGAGGAGCGACCATCCATGTAATTGCTTTGCGCGAGCATCGATATGTCAGATAGTATAACATGCATTTCTTTATCCAGAGGGAAATCCGACATATCGACACAAACACAAAGCTACTACACAGTGGCTATAATATCTTCAGAAACAAATATAGAAATAAACATAACATAAATCAGTCACAGATAATTCATATCATAAAGGCGGAAGAAGATATGAATATATAACTAACACATGAAAGTGTATATCAGAGTAGTGGTCCAAAAGATCCACAATAATACAAAAGAATAGCAACATGTGCTATACAAAAGAACACAACTATGAGTCCATATCTCAAGTGTACACAACGAAATAAACTACTAATCTAAGTAGTTAGCCAAAAGTCAGAGAAATCAATCCCAAGTGAGAAGTCAAGCTGAAGCACCTGTAACATCTCTGCCTGACCCGAGTATTATTTAATAAGCAAATAATAAACGGACCAGTCTAACTATAAATATCAGATGAAACGATATAGAATAAGAGATATGACTAAACACATAATAATCGCAATGCCAAGCTGTGATATATATATATATATATAAGTAATTGAAAATCAACAAGAGATTAATCAATATCACAAAAATCTACACAAGAATCAAAGAAATGTCATACTCCTTATTTCGTTCACCAAACCATAAATATTGACGATTATATCAATGTCAATCACAAAAGTCAATGACACACAAATTCACCAATGCACAAAAATTGATAAATCAATCAATAGAAATCACAAAAATAGGTGAAGCATAAATTCCAGAATTCAACACACGAAATCCAGAAATCACAAAAAGTCAATGACACACAAATTCACCAATGCACAAAAATTGATAAATCATATCAATAGAAATCACAAAAATAGGTGAAGCATAAATTCCAGAATTCAACACACGAAATTCAGAAATCACAAGAAAGGGGGAGGCCTATCACACGAACGGTAGCATTAAAGCTCACCAACATATGTATCACAGGAACGAGAAGCTATCTCATGGTAGCTGGCCATTAATTTTTGACACACGAACGGCCCGAAGGCCATTGGGAGCTACCCCACATGTGTGAGTCGAAATCACATAGAAACGGGGTCTAGTCTAAATTGCAGACAAAGAGACATCGCACAATTGCTAGTCTAAATCGCAAAAATAATCATCATGATCTTCAAGAAGTGTCGATTACAGTAAGCTAGTAAATATATGAGCTTAGCTTCATGTCCCATAACCACTAGCTTAACTTAAATATTTACGAACAAATTGTATATCTTCACTAGAATATTGTCACAAGAGTTTCAACCGAACAAGTCCAAGAATTAACCGGCGAAGTAAACGCAAGCGTTTCATACCACTTGTTTTACTAAGCCGTTTAATTAGATTTCTCATACGAGTGAGGTAAAGGTTTCTGTATACTAGTAGATTGGAAAACGGTTTTATAAACGAGTTTGATATTGAAAATATAGCTGAAATCGTTTTGATGAAGAGGTTTTGATATTTAATACTAGTATTGAAACCTTTATATTTTTAAAGTGACAAATCACAAAAATGATTGTAGAACAATTAATCACCAAAATTCACATCCGAAGACGTGAATAAAATCCAAAGAAATCGATACCAAATCCATAGAAATGGATATTTCCAAAAATCCATAAAAAGAAGTCATCAAAGTCGATAATAAGTGATAACGACTAATAGGATCGCTAAAATCGATAAGTAATGGAAATTCACACAAAACAGCCTGAATAGGCAAAAATAAACATTTCCAGACGTCTGATTTGGAATCTAGACGTCTGGATTTGTTTTCTGAAAAATAGTTCAGAAAGCTACCCAAACGTCTGGAATAGCCAAAACAGACGTCTGAGCCATGGCCAGACGTCTGGTTTTGAATCCAGACGTCTGGTTTTGTTCTCTGGAATTTTTTTATAATATGCGTGCATACATTTTTGTTTCCAGGTCCAAACCAAACGTCTGGTCACCTGGTCTGGGCAACAATTTGCCTAGGCCAAAGTGGCCAAAACGTATCGGAAGCGATCGGACGAGCAATGTCGACTAAGGATTTACGCCAAGCGACAACCCGGCCTTAAAAGCTCTTTGATACACCCCGAATATCAATGTCCAAGTGTCCATAAAAGGATTTTCATAAAATTGGACCAAAACACAAAAATTTGGAAAATTCACCAAATCAATTCAAATTGAAAGCAAATGAATATGCACATATGTTAGGAATTCATACCTAACAACAATGATAGATATAGAAAAAGATGTGAGATAAAAATCTCACCTTTATGCACAGGAACAAGGAGGAAGAAGCTATAGAACAATGACAATGACAATCACTCTTCAATTCCAACTCAACAAGCTTGAATCTAAGCTAAAAAGAGAAACATTTCCTAAATTAGGTTTAGGAATTTCTGAATTTGATAAGAGAATGAGTTGGAGAAGAAGAAGAGAAGCTTACCAATGGGTTCTTCTATTAGTTTGGAGCTAGAGCTTTATTTGCAAAAGAAAACTAGGGTTTAGGAGTTTTAATTTCCCATCTCTCCCACCATTGATGCTTTAGAACTGAAAAGAGAAGGAAGTGAGGGTGAATGGGGAGGAGTGGTTCAGATTTAAGTATAAGTTAAACATAGGGCTGAAACCAAACCCAAACCCAAAGTGAAAAAGTAGGAAAACTTGACTAACTCCAAACATATCAAAGTTTACACTTAAAAAGATCGCAAACGTCATTTTAAACTCAATGGGAGTGGTCCCGAGTCCTAATTCGACCATATGCAAAAAGTAGCTTTTCGGACCAAATTTCGAGTATCGATAAAATATTTAAATATAAAAATCGATAAATATGCGGGTTGTTACAAATTTAGTTTTGAAAATTGATTTGAAAATCGATTAAGTGTTAGAAACTGAGATTAAAGGAGAATGAGATTATGGAATTTATAAACGGGGTTTATAAATAAAGGGAAATATTTATCAGAGGATAATTTGGAAGTATAAATTCAGGATGGGAATTTATAAGGAAAGTGTGATTTGTTTAAAAATAAATAGTGGTTTATTTTTTTTAAAGGTATGGAAAGGAAAGTGTATTTCCCTTAAAAGCCAGGTATATATTTTCGAAGGAAGATTTCCATGTATAAGTTAGAGGTTTTAAAGTGGTTTTAAAAGAATATTTTATAAAGAATTATTATTTGGTGGTTTTAATATTTTTTAAAGTAAATATTTATGAAGTTAATTATATAAGTAAACTATTTTAAAGGTTTAACTAGTATTATGATTTAAAGGATAATTATTTAATATTTATACCTTATAAAATAACTTTATTTTTTATTTAGTTTTGGCTTAAGTTTTACATGAGAAATTGTTATAAATTCCATAACTAATATTTTAAATAAAGTGTTTAAGTAGTTTTTATTTTTACAGTTTAAAGTATGTATTTTTGGATAAAGTGATTCAAAATATTTAAAAATCTAAAGTATCAAGACTTGGTGATTTTTAGTGGAGATAAAACAATTGGGTGGAAATTTATTCCACTAAGGAAAAGTGGTTTGAAAACTATTTTCAAAGGGTTGAAGTGTGGAAAATATCTTGCGAAAATATTTTGAAATAAATAATTTGGTAAATTATTAAGGCCCGATGGTTGTTTGTGAATGTTATTTGATAGTTAAAGAACCGACTATCAATATTGGCCATTGCACTAATCGTTTTGAAGAGACCTGGATCGGGATTAATTTCCCGAAATCCACTTCGATCAGGTTTGTATGTTTTCATGACGAAGACAAGAGATTGGAGTCGAAGATGGAGCAGTGAAGTGAAAGGGCGAATCGCTACTAATCCTGAGGGTGATTCCAAAATGAATGTAGTAGGAGTAGTGCCTTCGGTTCCGTTCGGACCCGGAACGGACTTGTATGGATGAATACTATCAGAACATCGTCAGAAGGACGATGAGCATTCTATGTGAGATGTGTTCTAAAAAGGTAACGCATAGCCTCAGGCCTCATCAACCGAGAATGGCTAAAACAGAGGAGGTGCCGCAAGGCTTAGTGGCTAGCAACCAATTACGGTAATGTCGTCGCTGTCTAGATGTCCCTTTTATTCGGCTATGTGGGCGGTTGCTGATCCCAAACGCATGGTGATCTTATTCGAACTATCCAGCAAGGAGTATCTCAGGTCTTTTGTTGCAGGGGATCGGGGTGGATCGTCGGTGTGCTGATCTGGACCAGGTATAGCGATGCGCGGTACCCCAGTAGCCCTTCCATTGTATGGAATCAAATCTCCAATAAGCGCCTGTACGGTTTTGATTGTGCATAACTATTGCTGAAATTTGAGATTTAAGCATTTCAGCTAGATTCTATTTTACTTTACAATAGATACTATTATAATATCAGACAGATTTGATAAAAAAATATTTTGGTTATCGTAAGGTAAAAACCTGGCATGTTTATTTATGGCGTGGTCTTACGAGATACCTTTGATTTCAAAGGATTTTGAAAACTTTAATAATCTAATTGAGCGTGCTTTCTCATGCCGGTTTTCCAGAATGACTCGAGTGTTATTTCAGTATAATGCTCGGGTCAGACCGAGTATTATAGAGTACATATTTTGGATGGACTGCCGTGGAGCTCAGGAGACGAGCTGAATGGCGAGATGTGTCACGTACTTGATGTATATTACTTTGTGCAGTATAAGCTGTGTATTCAATTGTGCGAGGACAAGTTAATATAACTGTCCAGTATTTTGTTATTGATGGTGTTGCACTCCGATGATGTAATGTATAAAATAGATGTAGTTCTTTGTATAAAGATCAGTTATTATCTATTATATATTGTTCCGCTGCGATTGTGAGATTCTGACATTGTTTTGTTTTTCTCTTCTTCTACCTCCTTCTTTCCCTTAAGGTCTAGTTTTCAAGCATTCGATTGATCAGCATTTAATACAATGGATGTATTGACGTCGATTTTCGGGCGTCAAAAAATCGGGTCATGAAAAAAAGGGACTCTAGACAGGGATGACCTTACCCTACTTGGGTGCTACCCACTTGGCCTTGCTGCACCTTCCCTGTTTTGGCCATTCCCGTTGATGAGGCTCGAAGCTACGCGTTACCTTCTTAGAACACATTTCACTTAGAATGCTCCTCCTAACGATGGTCTTATAATATTCGTCCATTCAAGTCCCCCTGGGTTTGGACAAACCGAATCACCGTCTTCATCATCTTCACCGTCTTTATTCGCAAACGTTCAAACCGGATCGAAGTGGTTTTCGGATAATTAAACCCGATCCTGGCCTCTTCGAAATGATCATTGCATTGGCCACTATTGATAGTCGGTTATTTAACTATCAAATAGCATTCACAAGCTGAATATTTTATTTCCACTGAAAAGCACCAAGCCTTAATAAAATAAGTTTTTTAATAATTTAAATCACTTTACCCAAAAATACACACTTAAAACATTTAGAATAAAACTACTTAAAAACACTTTATTCGAAATAATAGTTATGAAAATCTATAAAAATTCTTCAAGTAAACCTTTAGCCAAAATTTCCTTTAAAATAAAAGTCATGTTGTAAAGTATGAGTATTAAATAATTTACCTTCAAATCATAATACTAATTTAATAATTAACTACTAAATTTCTAAATAAATATTTACTTTTTAAAAACTTAGAACTCTAAGTAATAATTTCATAAATAACATTCTTTTAAAACACTTTAAAACTTTTCATTTTATACCTAAAAATCTACTTTGAAATTATACTTGGCTTTTAAGGAAAATACACTTTTCATTCCAATATAACCTTCTGTTATAAATCTTTCCCGATTTATTTCCACTTTAATTTACATCCAAATCCCGTTAATTTTCTTTTCCATACTTTTAAAAATAAAACTACTCTTTTATTTTTAAAACGATTTAATCATTCCTTTATAAATTACCACCGTCAATTTAAAATCTCAAATATCCACTAGTATTTATTCACTTTATTTATAAACCAAGTTTATAAATTCTATAATCTCATTTCTCTTTAAATCACAATTTCCAAAACACTTAACCGATTTTCAAATTGATTCTCTAAATCAAATTCCCTTTAAAATTTTATTTTTCGATTTATCCAAATTTATTCCAAAATCCATTAATTCCAGTTTTACTCCTCTTATTATGATTTAAAACCATATTAAATCTGAAATATCAATTTCGTAATCTATTTCAAAATTTTCCTTTTATTTTTCCCAACCTATTTAAAACTTATATTTTAAAATAAACCCCTTTTTGCTTAGAACCAATATTGCTTAAGTTCTTACTTTTAAAAATCCTTTAATTCACATATATTGAAAGACTCTATTCTTTTCCATATTTCGAAAATTATTAAATAGGATTTAAAAATAAAACTATTTACTTTTTTCCCGATTCTTTTCATTTTAAATTTATCCATTTTTACTATAAATTTCTTACTTTAAATTTTCCATTTTTATTCCCATTTTAAAAATTGAATATATATATTTTTAAAATGCCACAACATATCCAGCGATATATTAACATTAAACAAATTAATTTTCCAACATAATATATCACGGATTATTCAACATTTCATATAACTGAATATGAAAATAAATTCAACAATTTTGAGGAACCCAGTTGGATTCCTCTAACCTGTTTTCCTACATCCACAGATGTTAGTCAACAGATAAAATACCAATCCCGCTTCAAGGCGGGATATCGCGGTATCCGCTAATATACGGGACGCATAGGGTGTCTCCTCTATATAATGCGGGAATATCAATCACTCCAATATATATATATATATATATATATATATATATATATATATATATATATATATATATAATATCACATCCACACTGATAATAAATTATCAATCCAAACAATCAATTAATAACTTAATTTTAACTAATTAAATTAGCTAATAATCCAATTTGAGTGAGATTAACTCACCTTTGACCTTTAAATCGTAACCCGATCCAAACCGGCTTGTTTTCTTCACGATTTTTGCCCTTGTATAAAATTATAAGTTTATAAACATTTGAAACTAATCGATTAATCAATTAACATTTAAATGGATTTAATTAGCTAATAATTTAGCTTAAACTGATTTTCCTATAATTAATTTTTTTCCTTTAGTAAGTAAAATATTTTAATGAGTTAATAAAACATGTAAATTTCCGTAATACATACTTTTAAAATTAGACAGTAGGTTTACAATCTATGTTTATAATTAAAGATCTAATTTTTATATAAATTCTACAACATTTAAAATTCTAATAAAAAAATTTCCCAAAATATTTTCTATATATATATATATTTCCTGTTTACCTATATATATAATTAAATTAAAATAAGCATGTGTATACTTTGTTTCCCTTCAGTAATGAATATTTTCTTTACTGTAATTTTTTTCTGATGAATGAGATAAACAAATTAAATTCCAAGCTTTAACTTAAGTAATATCAAATCAAAAATGTTTAAAGTCAAATTACCTAACTCGAACAGGCAAACGCGACTCTATAGTCAAACACGACCTCCCAAGTCTAACTCCCTAAACCCAATGCCCCATCCCTCGACGTCGGCCGCGCCATCAATGCAAGGCGAGCCCCTTCCCACCCCGACCAAACCAATAGCCTCGAGCAGCCATCCACCTAAACCTCGCAACCTTCCACTTAGGTTGAAACAACCTACCGCCATAGACACCGAACTTCCAGCCCATTATCGCGTCCCAACTCATGCCTCGTCATCGTGGTCGCCCCCTCCCTCTGCCATGAATGCGAACCCAAAGTCGAACTTGTCGTCACCGAAGACAACACAGTGATTACCTCCTCCCCCCACTTCAATCACACGCGTGCTCTCCCCGTAGTAAAATTTTCGAACGTAATCGAAATTGATTTCATCCCCCGCAGTCGACCAAGAACAGTGTGATTTCCTTTCGTTTATTTTTTTGGAACGAGCTCGGTTTGGTAACAAGCAGAAGTATCCAGTTTGAATTTGATTGAATTGGAAATGGTGGAAGAAGGAAAAATATGGTTTTGATTTGAAGGTGAAGGTAACGATTTTACTTTGAAGAAGGAAGAAAAAAATACAATTGACTTCCTTCTTTTTCTTCCTTTCGGCCATGGCTTAATTTTTAACTTGGAAGAAAAGAGAATGGGGAGGCTGGTGCTTTTCCTTGTGGGAATACCCATGTTATAAATATTCTTTTTGACATGTTTGAACATTGTTATTATCTCCTTTTCTGAAACTGTTCCAATTTTTTAAAAGAAGGAACAGAGGGAGGAAGAGACATTAACGTGCTACATCCAACTTGCTACAGCGATTTGAATAGAAGGCAAAAAGTTTTGATAGGAAAGAATTTCTGCTCAAGGAGAATAAGGTGCGTGTGTTTATATATATATACATATACATACATACATATATATATATATATATAAATTCAAATTCAAACTGTCTTGATATATGCAACTCAAAATCTCGACCTCCTATCGAGACGTGCCGCTAGGCGCTTATAATGTTATACCCATATTCCGAATGCAATGGAAAAGGTTTCGAGTCCTAATTCGATCTTATGGAGAAGATAACATTTTGGACCCAATTATTAAATTAAATTCTCGATATAAATTTCAACGCGTTTACCTACCATACGAGCACACGACAACTTCGAACACTACCAAACATGAAATCCCATAATAACACACTATTATGGATCCAGTAGAACTGATTCCGTTGAATTCCAAGGCTATGCCTCGAAAGGCTATTTTTAAATATCAATTTAAATGATATATTTTTAAAATTGAACAAACCATCATCAATTTCAATTTTAAAAGTTCTATTATCTTCAGTATTGTTAATACAAATTTTATAAGCCTTTAAACTATTTTAACAATCTCAAAAACCAAGATTCAATATTTTATCCAATTTTCAATGATAAAATTCAATAATTTAATTATCCAATAAATGGAGATATTTGAATTTCAAGTTAAAAATTAACTTTTGAATATCTGAAATCAATTAAATATTCCAATTCCAAGTGTCTAAAATCCTGGGTCGTTACATTCAATGTTATTTAAGTTTGTTTTACATCATTTACTGTTCTTTTCTCATTCATATAATGCTTATTTCATTAATTTACATTCATTCTTACTTACAAAAGTTCATTTCTCATTTATTCATATAATGCCATTTTTGTTTCATTTCATTACTTTACATTCATTGCTTAAATAAGTTATTTCTATTTCAATTATTGGATTATCCATTATTAGGTAGGTTTTTTTTACAATTTAATTCTCCATTAATAGATATTCCCCTTTCACATTCATTTCTTTCATATATGGTATTCACTTTTCTATTTCATTTAATTATTAGCACATTCAACTATCAACTTAAGTTTATAACATTTTATAACATCAAAATTCTTATTTATTGAAATAATTCTATTGAACACTCTCATTACCTTAAGTTTACTTGTATAATATTCTATTACAAATCCTTATTTAACATTTCAACTTTTAATATTTTTGTATGTTGTGTGTGTGTGTGTATATATATATATATGTTTTTTAAGAATTCAATTGAAAGTTACACAACTTACCTCATTCACTTTAGTAAACAAAATGCTTAATAATCACATCTTCTAAAATTTCATTATTTTTTAACCCATAAGTTACAAATTTCCAATTTCTTATCTATTTCACTAATCATTTTAACATCAAATTCCTTATTTTCATTTTAGAAGTTTCCAATTATTAATATAGTCAAGATTTCATTCATTAAAATAATTCCAATTTCTAATTTACAGAAACTTAAGTACTAAACAATCAGGTTTCATTTCAATCATTCAAAATAATATATATATACTCATAACTTATACATATATATATATATTAAATTTTAAAAATTGAAATTGAGATTTGTTTATCAAAATGGATGTGCAATAAAACTACTACAGCAGTCTTCCTACTTTGAAACTCGAAAATGAACGTCGATGATGTGTGCACTCATCATCGAAATTCTTTTCCAACGATAGAGAGGGGAGTACAAAACTTATTTCCTTCCAAAGTTCTTTTAAACATTTGTTTCAAATCATATTAAAATATTTATGTCTGAAAGTATTTTCAAATAATACTAATATTATATTCCAAAATCTTTTGAAAGGAATTTCCAAAATACTGGAACTTTAGTTCTCAAATTTCAATTTATATTCATTTTATTTGTAAATCTTATTTCACAACCAACTATTCATGGAATTTCACTTCCTACAAATAATTATATCAACTCTAGTTATATAATTTAACTTATTCTTTTATATACAAAATTTTATACTAGGTAAAATTATTTCATTCACGTATATTTCAAAACAATATTGTGTCGGGTTGCTCTATTAAGTGTTTAGAAATCCTTATCGACGTCATATCGTCCTATGTACTAACCAAAAATTATAAATACAAAACATAACAAATTAACACAATACAAAACCTTTTATAACATTAACAAATATGCTTTCTCATATATACACACTCAACGACTCATTCTAGGGTATTACTACATTATCTCTAGTGAGTCAGACCGCACAAAGCTAAGATTATCGTTAAACCAAAGCTCTGATACCCACTGTAATAACCTGCCATTTTGGACGGTTTAAATAAACAATAAACCACACATTTCAAACTCAAACCATTCAACGTGGCAGATTGTTATGGGGTAAATAAGAAAAAAGTAGAGAAAGAAAGAAAACAAATACAAAATCTCATAAGGGAATGACAAAATATAATAATCAAATAAGCAGTTAATGAAGTTGTTTACAAATAACATTGATTAAACCTTTATAATATAGATCAGAGTTACATAAAACAAGAATAAACAATATATAAATGCAACAGAACAACATGATGCAGTGGAATAAATATAGTACAAAATAATAGTATAAATTCTTCGTCTTCGTCCTCCAGAAAGCAGTCTTCGATAAACCGAAAAGCTCATGTTGATCCAAGCGACTTGAAAAGACAAAATACTCGAGTTAGAACTAAAAGATCTTATGTAAGTTAAATCAGCAGTAAATAAATATGAGTGTAATGGTGTCAGAGATGTTTACGGGGTTAGACATCTCTTATCCAGTGTCAACATGAGTGTGATAACTTAAGAGATGTTAAGGATTTACATCTCCTAAGGATCCGTTAAACTATCTACTATGTTGTACAATACACTATTATTATAGTGTCTACAGTAAAGTAAAGTATTAAAATAACGTTATGGCGCTACCCATATTCTCCTTAACAAATTTTTATATATTCCCATAGTCTATACAGTACCGTAAACTAGAGGGCAATCAAAGGGCACTCTATACATATGATACAAATCGAACTCGTAGAAGTCACGATAGGGCATGTGAATACAACATTCGACGCAATATCAGAGTAGATATACCAATTGCAGATCCGGATTAGTGATAATGCATAGCAGCTATTACCGTCGATCTCAAAACACACTTTCGTAATCAAAATCGTGGGGTGGCTACCAAATCATCACAAAGTTATAATATGGTATCGAAGAAATATGTCCGATCGGAGGTGCAACCTCACTTAGCCCCGCATAGCTTCTGTTTTAGTCACATCTAAGCTAATTCACGGGAGTCAGGGTCAGGTAAATACCTCATACAAAATCGTTCACCAAACCATCCTGCTTCATTTTTGGAATCTCCACCACGTACACGGTTGTTAAAGTCGTTTTCGGTATTGGCAGAGAGTATGGCAATATTTAATCCAGTCTCCTTGACAACCAAACTCTTATTTCATATCAGATGGTTCTTTTACATTTTCAAACCATTTCATATTGGTATTAAAATATCATATTCTCAAAACCATATAATTTCGAAATCATATTTACTTTCAAAATTATACCACATTTGAAATCATATCACTTTTGAATTTATATTTCCAAAATAGATTAAATCCTTATTTAAATCATCATGTTCCTCAAATATATCATTTAAATCAGTACTTATTACATCATTTAATCATATTCTATTTAAAAATCAAGGATTTAAATAAAAAACTTCCATTTACAAAACCTTAATCTCAAAACATAGTTTAGATAGTTTAAAATATTTTTTAAAATAGTTTAAGATGGTTAAAAGAGATTAAAACATGTTAATATAGTTAAAAATAGATTAAAATGAATTCATATAGTTTAAACAGATTAAAATAGATTAATATAATTTAAAATAGATTAAATAGATTTAAAATATATTAAAATGGGTTAAACTACTTTAAATAGATTTAAAATAGATTAAAATGCTTTAGAATTTTAATTTAAATCAATTTCCAATTCCAACCTTCATACTTGGATTTTCAAAGTAATTCAATTTATATAAATCAGTTTCCTTCAAAATATTATTTAATCCAATTCAAGATTTAAGGGTTTTAAGTTGTTTAATTTTACCAATCCGATATCTGTATATAATTTTCTACCGTATGGTCAAGTGATACGGATATTTATCATTTCAATGCACAAAATTTAAATTTACGGGTATATATTATTTCAACTCGCAATCGCAAATTCCAAATCAATGAAAATCACTTGGGTTTGTCATTTCAACATATAACGATTTTCTCCTATTCTATATATGATCGATCTTGTATGTATAATTCAACCCATAAGGATTTTCTAACAATAACTAAGGGAACTTGCAGTGTCATAACGATATAAGTATAACATTAAATCATCCAATATCAACAATTAGACATACATCACAATCATCACCCAAATCAACCAATAATATCAATAGACTACTGATTATCATTAATAGGTATTAAATTTACAATTAAATTCACTGTTAGATTAAACGATGATTAAATGCAATAAAAGTTAAATTTAACTAGAATGACAATTTAAATATACCAAAAATCAACCAATCAATTTCAAATCACGTCATAAATTCAATTTAACTAACATAACAAAATTTAGTAGTTATGTGTGGGTCAAAACACTCACTTTGTGGATTTTCCTTTTCTAGACGAATTTGGATCCACTACTACTTCCTCCTTTTTGATTTGTTTCCTTGCTATCTTCATCTTCTATATTTTTTATAGAAAGTTTTAGAAGAGATAGAGAAGTTTGTATAGATTTGAATTTGAATAAAAGGATTTGGAAAAAGAAGAATGCTTGGAAAAGAAGAAGAAAATTTAAAGAAGATGAGGAGTTGAAAATGAAAAGGAAGCTTTGAAAAAGAAGAGGATGATTTGAAGAATAAGAATAAGAAAAGGGAAGCGTCGAAAGAGAACAAAAAAAGAGAAGAAGGAGATTTGAGGAAGAAAAAAAGGAAGGAGAAGGAAAATGAAGAGAGAGAAAAAAATAAATGAGATGGAAGTCTGTTTGGAGGAATGAAGCTACAGATGATAGATTTGAAAAAAAAATGAGGCTACAGGGATTAAGATGGAAACAAGTGAAAAGCTAATAAAGTAGATGTAAACAAACTAGTAATTGAAACAACGTAAGAATATGAACAGCCTTAAAATGGTAGTATTGAAAGAGGTAAAATAAAAGAATAAATATATGATTAAAGATAAAAATAAATCTTTCATTCTTTAATATGACGCTTTAGAAGAAAGAGTCGCTAATGAAAGAAAACTACAAGAACTAATAACACATGAATGAAATAAACTTCAAAAATGGATAATAGTAAATGCTAATTAGAAGGCATGAAAATAAATTTGGATGTTTACATTAAAATTGGAAAAAGAAAAAGGAAAAATACTTCAGGTAAAGCTCTTAAAAGGAGCAAACGAACAAACGAGAAACAAATGAAAAGAATGAGGCAATTATTAATTAATAAGAAACGAATGAGTGGTCTAATAATTAAATGGATGCTCAAATGAAATCTACATGAACAACTTGAAAAGGAAAAGAAAAGGAATGTGGATGTGGTAATAAATACAAAATAATTGAAGGGAGCACTTATACAAGGATCCAAATTCCAAAACATACTCCTATTAATTCACATCAACAAACCCAAATATACACATATTTATCATTTAATTCTTTATTAAAACATTCATTTTACGTTAATATATGTGCACAGTCCATTAGCGCTTCAATCAATTAATAATCAATCAATTAATCTATTCATTTATTTATGTTACTCAATCAGTTTTATTAATTAATGAATATATATCTATCAATGCATTATAAAATGATTTACTTTACTTTTTTTATTACTCTAATTGTCACATTAATGCAACAAATTTACAAATTTTAACCATATATGAAATGGAAAAATAAATATACGTGAACATGGGTAATTAATGTATAATTGTTAATTAGAGGTAATTCTAATTGATTGCACAACATTTACACAACCATGAACCCTCTGATATATTTAGAAATTTGGATATTAATGTGTGTTGTAATTGTCCTAAAATTCAATTTTTCTTCCAAAATCATACTAATTCAAAATGAAAATTTTATTTTTATACATCTCAAAATACGCAATTATCTAAATTAAAATGTTCATTCCATATTGACACAAAATGCAAGTTTCTATATTAATTCATTCATTGCAATTTCATTTATGTTTCCTTTTAATTGAAACATTTCAATTAATCTAATTCCAATTCATTTCATTACTAATTTCAACAAATTCAAGTTATAAACACCTTTTTCTTTTCATTTATACCAATTCAAACATGTTTTATAAAATTTCATATACAATAAAATTTATACACTATTTACAAAGTAAATGTTTTTATCTTATTGAAAATCAACTTCTCCAAGATTCACTTCAAATAACAAATTATGTTATTTTTTCATTAAACATTCACTCCATCCTTTATTCAAATTAAACATTTGTTATTCCGGTTAAAAGAAAACGTACAATTTATTCTTTTTAAGTCAAAGCTCAAATTTCATTAAAATCTTTATCTTAATTTAATTTAAAATGTAAGTTCTTATGTTGAACTTTTTAATTATAATGCACTTGTCTTTTCTTTTGAATTAAAGGATTCCAACAACTATTATTGCATTTTATTCAATATTAGATTTCAAACGAATTCTCATTATACCATACAACTATTTGCTGTTCATTTCATATTTCAACATTTATTTCTTAAATTATCCCATTCTTATATTAACATCTATTATTACAATCATTACTACCTTAGGTGTAACGACCCGCAAATCCCTACCCCTTTGAGTCGACAATATTTTCCATCAGTTCAACTCAAATTCGATGGAAATACAAACCATTAGAATAAAAGAAGGAAAAGATAGAAGAAGAGGAAAAACAACACAGAATCTCACAGTTGCAGCGGAACAAAATATATTATATAATATAGCTTTTAAATATAAAGAAAACTGTACTGTTATATATACGTACCATTATCAGAGTACAACAATCATCTATCACTTTAGATACCTTATGTAACCCCCACTCCGAGACCCACATAAACAAAGAGTATTACGGGGTAAGACTGTCTGTTAATGCAAGGAATATGGCTGGTTAGGAGCGACCATCTATAGTCTTGTCTTAAATATTTATTGAATACGTCAATTAGTGCTCTATATTCTTCTTTTTTCCTAACTTAAGTGGATCGACATATCCAACAAATGCTTAATACAAAAGTACAGGTGGCTATAGGATCTATCAGAACAAAATACAACTCAAATGCTAAACACATCACAAAATAGCGGATAATCCTATATATACACATATTCAGATACATCACAGAGTATACAAAATGATACATCACATAAGTGGTATGACGACCACAATACAGACACGAGTCAAAAGAATATATATCAGAGTAGCAAACCAAAAAGGAATACACAAAAGCTATAACAAAAAGAGCTAGCAGAATAGTCCATGCAGAAGCAAAATAGGCTAAGTTCAAATGTACCTAACCTGAAACACCTCGGTCTGACCATAGACAAATCAGAAAAAGGTGATAGCAGAATAACAAAGCATAAGAGCATAGTGATATTCTTCTTAAACAAGAATAAACAATAAGAAAGCTGACCATAGACATATGGAGGATACGCATCATGTATGGCATATATGGTTACACCAGGTAATAGAACATTATTGCTTTAATAAGCATAAAACACAAAGAAGATGAAAAATCTCATGAATTGCTAAAATGTAGCATGCCTCATATCATCGGCAATCATAAATCAAATAAGAATGGTTTACGAAATAATATAATGTAAACTCCTAAAAGAGTAATTCCCAAATCCTCCATATTGGCAACTCCAAGGAAAACATAAGAAAAAGTCATCTCGACATAAGCTATAAGGCAAATGTGAACAAAGAGATAAAAATCTCATACAACGCCAAAAGGCAAATCCCATAAATAGCTCCAATAGGCAATCTCAATATATATACACGCCAAAAGGAAAATCTCAACAGGCCAGTGTAGGCAATGAAAATCTCAAAAGAACTCCCTAGAATCCAAAAATTCCGAAGTAATCACCACCGAATGGTTCAAAGGACCGATTCCAAAATGATGACACACAAGGGTAAAAATCAACTCAAAAAGGTTTTGCATGTGCTAATTTTGTCGAGTACTATTTCACATAATAGGTACCTTGCTCAAAGGCAAACGTCAAAAGATAAATACGCCGCAATGGAAAACGACCGAAGATAAATAGGCCGCAATGGCAAACGTTCGAAGACAAAATATGTCGCATTGGCAAATGATTCGAAGGTCCAGTACTGGCACGCCAACAGGAAAATGTGTCACAAACTCTCGAAAAGGAACACGAAAAGTGTTAACGTGTGTCTCATACCACTCGTTCACACTAAACGGTTTACTAACCGTTAGTAAATTTCACACTCAAAGTAGTAAAAGGTTCACCTCATATCATCGATAAACTAGACCCGTAGGCCAAAACAATCGAAAGGACAATTTAGGAATTAACCGAATGGATAAACGCACGTATCCCATAGTACGCATTTCACCCAATCGTTTAACTCTCCTTCTCATTCGCTTGACGGTGCAAAAACGTGTAATTTTTATAGAAAAATAATTTACTTCGAAAATAAGCTTTGAAAACCGATTTCGAAAACCATTTGGAAACCATATTTAAAAATTTCCCTTATTATAAAGAATAAATAGGTTTTATACTTGAAAATACTTGAAAATACTACATAATATTTTTAAATCCCCTAAATTTTAAAAATCATTTCAAAAAGATTTGAAGAAAATCGTGCTCGAAAAAGACTAGAAACAAGCAAAATTCCACTCAAACCGAAATCCAAATTTAAATTCAAATTCAATTCAAATAATTCATAATTTGAATTTTGAATTCATCAAAATTGGGCTAATTTATTTGATAGGCATCGTAGCCCTCAAGATACTTCAGAAATATCACAAAAACTGAAGTAAATGTCAAAAAAATCGGATAGAAAAAGAACATAAAAACACTTGGGTAAAATAATACCCAGGTCTGAAATCTTCTCCGAGTTCAAATTTCGGGAATAAAACTGGCGGCCGAACGAGTTCTGATGGTGTGCACAAAGTAGAAAACTTCATATTTTAAACAAAAAAAGAATCAATGAATTCCAACAGAAAATGAAAAACATACGCTGTCTCAAACATGGACTCATGCCATATTTGTAACAGTTCAACAAGACCGCCCCAGGTCTAAAATTCCATTCTGGGTTCAACTTACAGGCATAAAACAGAGCATCAAGCTGCATCGGATTGAGCTTAAAAAAATTTTGACTACAGCAGAAGACTTTATCTTTCAAACAAAAAAAATCATGCAATTTGGATAAAGTATGAGGAATTTATGATGTCTCAAAGTTGAAACCAAGCAGTGTTTTCATTATGAAAATCTGGGTAAAAACATGTTCTGAGTCAATGTTTGGCAACACATTTCTTTAAGCTACATAAGTCAAAAGGGCCTGAAATTTGGTACACATAAAGTTCAACAACTATATTTTAAACTGTAGAAAGAATCATACAATTCGGATAAACTATGAGAAATTTATGATATCTCAAAGTTTAATCCAGGCAGTGTTTTCACTGTAAAAATCTGGGCAAAAACATGCTCCTAGTCAAAGTTCGGCAATGCATTTCTATAAGCTACATAGGTTGAACTGAACTATAATTTAGCAAGCACATAATTCAACAACTATAGTTTAAACTGCAAAAAGAATAAATGAATTTCGATAGAAAATGAAAGAGATACGCTGTCTCAAACATGGAGTCAGGTCATGTTGGCAGCAGCTTAGAAAATCAACGTCAAACGAATTTGCAAAATAAACAACCCAATTCATCACTATGAAATTTTAAACAAGCTAGAATGTGTGGGTGTGATTCTCACCTTGTATTATCAGCAAGAGATTAGCAATTTTCAGTAAGAATCCGGGTCAAATTGAAGGCTTGGAGGCCGAACTTGTTGCTTCAGCACCTTTAGAAGTTATTTGAGCTACATGCAAGAAGAAATCAACCTATAGTGATTCAATTTTCACAAAATAGTAAATAACCTGAGACAAATTCATAGTTTTGAATTCATAACCTGAATTAAATGACTTTATTTTTTATTGTTACAGCAAGGATTTGAACTAAACTAGGGATTTAAGTTTTTGATTATGAAGAGGAGTCGGGTTTCTTCTTTTCTCTTCTACTGTAAAACGTGTTATGTATGTACAGGAAAAAGAAAGCTTCTTTTCATATTTGTAGTTTAGGTTAAGTGGGCTTTGGACCCAAAGTAATTTGATTAATTAGCTTATGAGAAATTAATTAGCACTAAACATGTATAAACACTATATAATTAAAGTAAACAACGCATTTTCTACAAGTTTTCTCCACAAATAATTCATGTAAGTTCACTTACATGTTGAATATAATATTTTACGATATATAAAAAGACAAATTTTAGTTTTAAAAACATTTTTAATAAATCTTAATATACACAAATAACCAATTTTACACAATAAATGCTTAAATTACCATTTTTAGCTCAAATTATTTTATAAAAATTATTTTCTTGCATAAAAATATTATAAATCATCCTAACATTATTTTATAATTAAAACTTATTCTTAAACCAAATTCCATCTTTTTATTTATATTATTATCCATATTAAATTCAAACATTTAATTAAAATTAACAAAATTCAACGTTTGGCACTAATTTCCAAAATTATTGCGCTTTATCAAACTAAAACCATAAAATGCTCATTTTTCTTACAAAATAACATAATAAAGTTTTTAAAACTTTATTTCAACATTTTATATTTATTGTAACGACACATGAATTTTAATAGTTTTATTTATTTAATTAATTGAATTTTTGTGATATTTTAAATAATAAAACTTTGAAATAAAAATTTGGTATTTTGAATACGCCTATTTAAACATAACAACTGGTATATTTTCATCAGGAAATATGGAAGTTTATTTTCTAGTGTCATTTTATTTAAAGCTATATCAGTTAAAAATTGGTGATAATAAAATGTTTTCCAAACTTGAGTATTTTTCTATAATAAATTTCTAAATCATCGTCTGAGTGAGACGTCATCTTTCGTTTTTCCAAATTTGGATTGCTATTGCTCATCTTATTTCTGATAAAATAGCAGCATTTTTGGTACCAATTATCGGCTTTTGATCGGATGACCGTAACACAGATATCCATATACCATTTTGATCATCTCATCATGCCGATCTCTATGGTATATCTATTTCTGTATTTTGAGGTCCAGTACGCGACGGAAACAGTAAACTGTTCGTTGTAACAGTACCATAAATCGTGTCTTTTTTCTTCCTTCGGTTTCAAATTTTGAAACATACTGTCCAATGAACCCATTAATTGCTTTAATAATTTTCTTTGCTGATTCAATGGTCAGTCGTTACTGTCCCATCATTCAATTTATATTTATGTTGGTACGTTTCTCTGCCTATTTCTCTTCCCTTTTTCAGATTTTGATAATATATAATGTTATATTCATTTTCCTGAAACTATTCCTTTTCTCTCCAATTCACTTTATCTCTACTTTCTTTATTTGATATTTGCCTGTATATTGTTTTCGTTCCGTTCGAAAAAAATGATGAAGATTCAATACACTCTTTGCTTTGCACGTAGCTCGAAATTCATCCTCCACTCCACACCTTCTCACCACCAACCCATGCATAGCCGATCTCTTCCCCCTCCCTCTCTTCTCCCTTCTTCACATGTGCCGACCCACACCTCTACGCCGAGGCCTCCAACTCTTCCACCGCCCTTCCTCATTCACGCCGCTACGCAGCAGCCCTCACGCCCAGTCTCAAGCCGAGCCACCTTATGCCTACCGCTCTTCGCCTCCCGCCGCTTTCCCGGCTTCAGCCCCTTATCGATAAGTGTCGTGTGTCTGCTATCTCCCCTTGGAAACCGCGGCCACCATAACCTCTTTTGTCGGCCACATCTACTATTCATGTCCCTTTAGATGGTATGTATATGTGACGACCCTGACTCGGCCTTCGAAAATTGACATCCAAGTACATCACCTGTATTCGAAAGTCGCAGATTCAAACGTCGAATCTAGTTCATCGGAGCTTATAACATATTAAGTAATACAACATAGTGGAAGAAAAACGATATATCATTGATACAACTCTATGAATACAACAATGATACAATTGAATATCAATACTTTATTAGAGATACACAAAAGCGGAAAGAACTGCACCAAATGGTCTTCAAAAGAACCCAACATCCAAACTTCAACTCCATCGCCAAAAGAGAATCCAATATCTGAATATTCATTCCAAAACTTCAAAAATCCAAACCAAAAGCTCGAACTACCATCATGTTGTATTGTAGTAAGGCAAGTAATCAATGTGATCGCCAAAATCCAAAGACTCCAAAGAATACCAAACAGAAAGCTGAAGGCTAATGAAACTATATCTACTAGCTGATTACCTAAAAATCTGACTCAAGGCTCCTCATGTGGAAAATTATGGGCACCTAGAGTTTAGAAAGGGAATAATAAACTCCAGGTCAGTCGTGGGACTGGTATGAACAAACAAAACAGTTTTCTTTAAAAAAAAACAAACAAAAGAATTTAAAAAGAAATGCACAATTCTTTTTGGAAAATGAAAGTACCATAAGGCCTTCCGGCACACACGTAATGCAATCGCACACTTGGGGGAGATTTCACCTTATGATAGTCAAACATGCTTGATATGCAAAAATCTTTTTGATATTATCATTAGTGCATAGTGCAGAAAACATTTGCAAGTATAATATTAATCGTAGCCAGCATACGTACCATTATAGTATGCCTACTATAGCTACCATGTTAAATGGCAGGTTCTACAATTAAAACCATACAAGGCGCGTATTGGTGATTGGATTTCCAACAAATGGTCAGGCTAAGGAACTTCCTATGCCACATGGGTATGCCTTTAGAGGGACGCCCCGAGAACTTAGCCAGCTCTCTGCCAACACAAGGCCGGGTTACCTCTATAACTAGGTAACTACTACACGAGTATGCCATCCCCCGATCATCATCGACCTTTATCCGAGGCCTCGACACTAACAGCCACGAAGTAATAAATTTGCAGCAGCCACATAAGCTAAGTATTTGGGCTCTATACCATGATACCACTTTTATCCATAAGGAAATAGGCATACCCTAAGGGGCACTACCCCCAATAACCTTGCTGCATCCTCCCTGTTTCGACCATTTCCAGTTTGTGAGGTCCGACGAGGTCTCCTCCACAAAGCTGCGCTTTTTACAAAAGCCATGCTTCAATCAATAAGTGATCAGTAGCATTCAGCATGCCATATTACAAAAATGGGAATGTATCACTAGTAAATATCGACTACATAACCTCTGAGCTTGTACGTCTCAGAGAAGGGTGTTAAACTAAGAGAATAAATTCTCCACCACCAATCAGAAATGTATTTGATAGAAACCAGCTTTACATCTCAAAGTGTAGTGTCAGACATGCGTCCATACAAGTCTGTTCCTGGTTCGAATGGAACCGCAGGCACTTCAAAGAAGCCCTTGCAAATCTGGATAATCCCTAATCACGTCCGGACTCCCCATTACAAAGGGTGATCAAGGCCATTCGTTGCAGAGACAGTCGACCAGGTAATCCTTTCGCTTTTGAAAATACCATGTCTTCACCACCGGTCTTCAAATGGTGTCCATTACGTTGTATCACTATTCGAAATGTGTTTTCTGACATAAAGTCCTCCCCCGGCTAAAACGAATAATGAGCGCTTATCTTTAAAAACATATGGATAAATGGGATTTTATTCAAGTCACAACTTTTAGCCCAAAACTTTTCTTTTGAATGGTTTAAACGAATTTCCACTTTAAATCTTTAAAAACCAAAGATCCATCTTTTAAAATCCACTTCAATTTGAAACCAAGTTTCACCAATCTTACACAAAGATTCATTCATAGCTTTCAAAACAATTTCCATTTCAAATCTTTTGTACAAAAGATACACCTTTAACATTTTCTTTAATTTTAAAGCAAAGTTCACCAATCTTTCGCAAAGATTCATTCATAGCTTTCAAAAAACAATTTCTATTCACAACTTGAAATTCTTTCAAAAAAACTGGGAATTCTTTCTTTATATGAAATCAATTATCATTTGAAAACAAAAAGTTTTCGTTTCGTAAAAATCCGATCAAATATGCACAAATCATAGCCTTTAAAGTGTAAACTTGGTTTAAATTTAAATTCCCAAAATAATACTTTAAAAATACTTAAATATGGTTTAAAAATCCACATATATATATATATATATATATATATATATATTATATAACTTGTATCAACACTTTTCAAACCATAGTTTCCAAAATAGTTTTTCAAAACTTAAACAAGTTATATTGTATTCAAACCAAATATCAAATTACATCCATTTCAAAAGCTTTTCATATTCATCCCAATTCCATTTCCAAAACAAGTTGGATTCAAAATTTAACTTTTAAATAAAATAATATTTAAATTCAAAATATCTGTGAATTAACCAATTCCACGTGAAAATACATACTTTTGCGTGTGTTGCAGTCTAGGGGTTTTACACAATAGTACTATATCATTAATCATCGCAATCCAAACACAGCAATATCGATAGCCAGTATAATCCTATAATGCTTATCCTCATTCACAGATTCACAGATAAATATGTAAATGCATCACAGATCAGAGCTCAAATAATTCATATCACAGAGTAGCACACAACAGGATATCAAACAATTCAAAGCATTCCACAAAATCAAAACATCCATAAGTAAGATCGATTAATCAACTGATTAATTTCAACTAGATTAATTTCTTATGAATAAATTACTAATCCTGGTTAATTAACATTAATTAATTACAAACCATATTAATTAATTATCCTTTGATCATTTATTAATTAACCTTTAATAATAAATTAATTAACCTTTAATTATTAATTAACAAATCTTTAATCATTAAAAAAATTAACCTTTAATTATTTAATCATCCTTTAATTAATTTTCTTTAATTATTTAATCAACCCTTAATTAATTACCATTTAATTAATTATCTTTAATTAATTACAATAGGTGATCGTCCCTAATCACTTTCATTAATTAATTAACCTTTAAATTAATTAATTATTTCCAAATTAATTACCTTAATTAATTAATCACATAAATTAGTTATCCTTTAATAAATCTTTCTTTTATCACTTGATTAATCAACTTTTAATCATTAATTAATTATCCTTAATTACTTTTATTAGTAATTATCTTTAAGTAATTAATTACCCTTAATTAATAAATACTTTAATTAATTACTTTAATTATTCTTTAATTTAATCACAATAATTAATTAGACTTAATTTAATTACACAAGGTAATTAGCTTTCAAATCATTTACGTAAAGTAATTAACTTTAATTTAATTACACAAAGTAACTATTCAATTATCTTTAAAAACATTTAATCTTTGAACCTTTAATCTTTGAAAACAAAATTATTATTAATTCGTAAATCAACTTAGTTTTTTATAAGTTAATAACATAGGACTTTTTATCTTCTTAATTACACCATATAATTACACCATTTAATTTATTTTAAATAGGCTTGAAAATTATCTTAATTAACTCAAGTTAGAATAAATTATGCAACTTTTATCTCTCCAAACCTTTAAATTAACAACAAATTATTTAAAAAAAAATTATTTAAGAAGATAGTTCAAAACTTGGTTGATTAAATTTAAAATTTTGATTTATATAAAAATTGAAAACTGTTTCATTTTGAAATCGAGACAATCTTGAATCAAATCCGAGATCCACTTCGAGTTTTCCCCCATCATCCATTTCCCCGAGTATTTTCGCAAATTCCTTCGAGTCGAACCTGAAATAACCTTACCTTCCCCAAACCATAAAACAACCCAGGTACACTTATATACGTGCGCACGTGCACCATAGCTCCGACCACCTCCGGTACTTGCCGATACCACTAGTAAGACCTCGACGATCTTCCCCTTTGGTTCCGACCACCAGATTCTTGATTTTTTTTTGAAAACTGGTAACTAGGATCTGACTTAAGTTGGTCTGATCTGATGAATTTGATCTTAAACTTTGATCTGTTGATTTGAAACTTAAGCAGTTGAATCTGATTCTTTATTATGCTTCAGTTTGATTGCTTTAAATTCGTTTGTTTGATCTGCAGCTTGCTTTAGTTTCCATATTTGAAGTTGCTTATGTTTTGAGTTACTTTACAAGTTTTGATTTTCCTTTTCTTTGATCTGGATCTTGTTTAATTTCAACTTTGATCTGATGCTTGGTTTTAATTTCATTTCAGGTTGAAGAACTTGTTTTGATTTCCATTTTTTCTTTGTTTTTAGTTTCTAGGTCATGAAGTAAAGGCAATAGCCTGGTTTCTTTCTTAAGTCTATATTTATGCATTTAAATTTTTTAATAAAACATATTGCCACTTGTAGTTATATGTTAAAATAAACTTACACTTGTTAATGGCTTGCATTAATGTTTTACATATGTTAACTTGTCTCGTGAAGTGTTTACACATATTATAAACATGTATTTTGATGTTTAAACCCTTTATTAAACTTTTCTTTATTTACGTAGAACCTCTATTTTATATTAACATATGTTTAAACTTTAATATATTTACAAACTATTTTTTTTTAAATGTTCTAATCTTTATGACCAATCCTATTTAAAATTAGTTTATTATACTTTTAAATGTATGAATGTTTATATTTACACATTTTCTATTATTTATATTCGCATAACTTTTAAAGAAAATAATTTTTAAAATCCAATTATATACTATAAATAATCATACACACACAGATATATATATGTATATGTATATATATGTATATGTATATGTATATATATATATGTTTAGATTGTTATTCATACATTTTTCTTATTATTTATATCCATACAAATTAAAAAAAATGAAACAAATTATATATTAATAAATAAACACACACACACACACACACATATAAGTTCTTAATTATAGAATTTAATTTTTAACTTTTGAAAATCATTTATATCAAATTCAAAATATATCTTTCAAAATATATATTACATATGTATATTATAGTTAGGAAACAAATTTCTATTAATATTAAGTTATAGAATTTTCAAATCCAAATATATTCACAAGATATTTATTTATGAAATTCAAGCCCACAATTAAGTTTATAATCAATTTATATACATATATATAAATAAACAAACAAATATCTTATTAAATTTGGAAATATTCAAATTAATTCACAATTTAACACAAAATTTATATTAATTACCAATTTAAATTTGACTCAAAAACCGTGATCGTTACAAATTCCCCCTTAATAAAATTTCGTCCCCGAAATTTAATAGACAGGGAGACAACAAAGGATAGATGAACACATAAGGATAAAGAGATGGTTCACCAGATCAAACTGAATATCAATTCTGTATTTGCCTTACCAAATCAGAATATCATCAATAAACATGAGAATGATCTCATACAATACTTCACGAAATATTAAGGTCATCAGGTCTACGAAAGTTGTAGGGGCATTAGTTAGTCCGAAGGGATAACTAACCATTCGTAGAATATATCTGGACCCCAAAGAATAGACAAACTATTACAATTTAATTTAGTTTCATATTTGGTTAACAAATTTATTTTCAGTAAAAATTTCAAATTTATTAAAGCTAAGAACGAAAAACTGATAGAAAACTGATGAAGAAAATACAAAATAGGAACTTATCTACACGATATGTCGGGCCATCGCCACAGCTTCTTCTTGTAGCTGCCACGAAGTAATCAAAGAATTTGAAATTGGATGATGATCAAAAAATATTGATGGAAAAAGATTGTTTCCTTGTTGTTATAGGGTATTGACCATTTGTAGCGGTACTCCCATGTCCCCTACCTCATCCTTTTCTTGCACTCGTACTTACTGTCAGTGGATAGTAAGAGAATTTACTGAGGTATACGGATGGATATCTTAGGGATATACTCATTCTAGGGTATTTGTAACCCTATCTCTAATGAGTCACCTAATATGTTATACTCCTAAGCTAAAGTTCTTACTCAACCTTCAGCTCTGATACCAAAACTAACAACCTTGACTCGACCTTCGAAAATCGATACCCAAATACCTCACCCGTATTCGAATGTCGCAGATTCAAATGTCGAATCTGGTTCGCCGGAGCTTACAACACATTAAGTAATACAACGCAGCGGAAGGAAAACGATATATCATTGATACAACTCTGTGGACACAACAATAATAAAATTGAATATCAATACATTATCAGAGATACACAACAGCAGAAGGAACAACACCAAATGGACTTCAAAAGAACCCAACATCCAAACTTCAACTTCATCTCCAAAAGAGAATTCAATATCTAAATATTCATTCCCAAAACTTCAAAATTTCGTACCAAAAGCTCGAACCACCATCATGTTGTATTGTAGTAAGGTCGGTCATCAATGCGATCGCCAAAACCCAAAGACTGCAAAGAATTCCAAACAGAAAGCTGAAAGCTAATGAATATATATCTACTAGCTGATTACCTGAAAATCTGACTATAGGCTACCCGTGTGGAAAATTATGGGCACCCGAGTTTAGAAAAGGAACAATAAACTCTAGGTCCGTCATGAAACTGGTATGTGCAAACAAAATAATTTTCTTTGATCAAAATCAAACAAAGAATTTAAAAAGAAATCTGCAATGCTTTTTGGAAAATGAAACTACCATAAGGCCTCCCGGCACACACACAATGCAATCGCACACTTGGGGGAGATTTCTCCTTATGATAGTCAAATATGCTTGATACGCAAAAATCCTTTTGATATTATCATTAGTGCATAGTACAGAAAACATTTGCAAGTATAGTATTAATCTTAGCCAGCATATGTACCATTATGGTATGCCTACTATATCAACCATGTTAAATGGCAGGTTCTACAACTTAAACCTTACAAGGCGCGTATTGGTGATTGGATTTCCAACAAATGGTCAGGCTAAGGAACTTCCTGTGCCACATGGGTACGTCTCTAGAGGGACGCCCTGATAACTTAACCAGCTCTCTGTCAACACAAGGTCGGGTTACCTCTGTAACTAGGTAACTACTACACGAGTATGCCATCCCCCAGTCGTCACCGACCTTTATCCAAGGTCTCGACACCAACAACCATAAAGTAATAAATTTGCAACAACCACATAAGTTAAGTATTTGGGCTCCATACCATGATACCAAATTTATCCAGAAGGAAATAGGCATACCTTAAGGGGCGCTACCCCCAATAACCTTGCTGCGTCCTTCCTGTTTCGACCATTTCCAATTTTTAAGGTCCGACAAGGCCCCATCCACAAAGCTGCACTTTTCACAAAAGCCATGCTTCGATCAACAAATGATCAACAGCACTCAGCAAACCACATTACCAAATTTGGAATGTATCACTAGTAAATATCAACTACATAACCTCTGAGCTCGTACGTCTCAGAGAAGGGTGTTAAACTAAGAGAATAAATTCTCTGCCACCAATTAGAAATGTATTTCATAGAAACCAGCTTTACATCTCAAAGTATAATGTCAAATATAGTACGTTCCGGGTTCGAACGGAACCGAAGGCACTTCAAAGAAGCCCTTGCAAATCCGGATAATTCCTAATCACGTCCGGACTTCCCATCACAAAGGGTGGTCAAATCTCTATACCGGGGTCATTCGGTGCAGAGACATTCGACAAGTAATCCTTTTGCTTTCGAAAATACCTAGTCTTCACCACCGGTCTTCAAATGCTATCCATTACGTCGTATCACTATTTGAAATGGGTTTTCTGGCATAAAGTGCTCTTCCTAAACTGAATAATGAGTGCTTATCTTTAAAAACATATGGATAAATGGGATGTTAGTTAAGTCATAACTTTTAGCCCAAAACTTTTCTTTCGAATGGTTTAAACGAGTTTCCACTTTAAATCTTATAAAAACAAAAGATTCACCTTTTAAAATCCACTTCAATTTGAAACCAAGGTTCACCAATCTTTTACAAAGATTCATTCATAGCTTTCAAACCAATTTCCATTTCAAATCTTTTGTACAAAAGATACACCTTTAATATTCTCTTTAATTTGAAAACAAAGTTCGCCAATCTTTAACAAAGATTCATTCATAGCTTTCAAGAAACAATTTCTATTCACAACTTGAAATTCTTTCAATAAAAACCGAGAGTTCTTTCTTTATATGAAAGCTATTATCATTTGAAAACAAAGAGTTTTCGTTTCGGAAAAATCCGATTAAATATGCACAAATTATAGCCTTTAAAGTATAAACTTGGGTTAAATTTAAATTCCCAAAATAATACTTTAAAAATACTTAAAGATGGTTTAAAAATTCATGTATATATATATTATATAATTTGTATCACCACTTTTCAAACCATAGTTTCCAAAATAATTTTTCAAAGTTATATTGTATTCAAACCAAATTTCAAATTTCAAAACATCCTTTTCAAAATCTTTTCATATTCATCCCAATTCCATTTCCAAAACCATTTGGATTCAAAATTCAACTTTTAAATAAAATAATATTTAAATTCAAAATATCTGTGACTTAACCAATTCCACGTGAAAATCCATACTTGTGTGTGTGGTGTAGTCCAGGGGTTTTACACAATAGTGCAATATCATCAATCATCACAATCCAAACACAGCAATATCGATACGCGGTATAATCCTATAACGCTTATCGTCATTCACAGATTCACTAATAAATATGTAAATGCATCACAGATAAACAAGTCACAGATCATAGTTCATACAATTCATATCATAGAATAACACACATCAGGGATATCAAACAATTCAAAGCATTCCATACAATCCAAACATCCATAAGTAAGATCGGTTAATCAACTGATTAATTTAAACCAGATTAATTTCTTATGAATAAATTACTAATCATGTTTAATTAACATTAACTAATTACAAACCATTTTAATTAATTGTCCTCTAATCATTTATTAATTAACCTTTAATAATAAGTTAATTAACCTTTAATTATTAATTAACCAACCTTTAATCATTAAAAATCAACCTTTAATTATTTAATTATCCTTTAATTAATTTTCTTAATTAATTAATTAACCCTTAATTAATTACCATTTAATTAATTATCTTTAATTAATTACAATAAGTGATTGTCCCTAATCACTTTCATTAACTAATTAACCTTTAAATTAATTAATTATTTCAAAATTAATTACCTTAATTAATTAATCACATAAATTAATTATGCTTTAATTAATTTTTCTTTAATCGCTTGATTAATCAACTTTTAATCATTAATTAATTATCCTTAATTACTTTTATTAAGTAATTATCTTTAAGTAATTAATTACCCTTATTTAATAAATACTTTATTTAATTACTTTAATTATTTTTTAATTTAATCATAATAATTAATTAGCCTTAATTTAATTACATAAGGTAATTAACTTTCAAATCATTTACACAAAGAATTAGCCTTAATTTGATTACACAAAGTAATTATTAATCAAATATCTTTAAAAACATTTAATCTTTAAACCTTTAATCTTTGAAAACAAAATTATTATTAATTCATAAATCAACTTAGTTTTTTATAAGTTAATAACGTAAGACTTTTTATCTTCTTAATTACACCATCTAATTACACCATTTAATTTATTTTAAATAGGCTTGAAAATTATCATAATTAATTCAAGTTAGGATAAATTATTCAACTTTTATCTCTCCAAACCTTTAAATTAAAATCAAATTATTTAAAATAAATTTTATTTAAGAAGATAGTTCAAAACTTGGTTAATTAAATTTAAAAACTCGATTTATATAAAAATTTAAAACTGTTTCATTTTGAACTCGAGATAATCTCGAGTCAAACTCGATATCCACTTTGAGTTTTCCCCTATCATCCATTTCCCCGAGTATTTTCGCAAATTCCTTCGAGTCGAACCCGAAATAACCTTATCTTCCCCAAACCATAAAACAACCCAGATACACCCATATACGTGTGCAAGTACACCAGAGCTCCGACCGCCTCCGGTCCTTGCCGAGACCACTAGCAAGATGTCGATGATCTTTCCCTTTGATCCCGACCACCTGAGCTTCGAGACGAAAGCGAAATCGAAGTTGGACGTACCAAAACTCAATCTAGAACCAACTCCTTTGACAAAATTGCCCTAAAAACGCAATCCCGACCATCTAACACATCGCCACCACGAGTACAGCTTCATCATAGACCCATGTGACATTCCCTCTAGGTGTGATCGCTCCTAATCCATCATTGACGATGAGATTTCCCAAAGAACAATGTCGATTAGAACTGAACCTAAAACCCTAAACTATCGTGAATCAGTCACCACGACCAACTAAAAATCCATCTTCCATTTTTCTGATGATCCCTGATATCCCAGCCCCTTTAGCCCTGATCGCGACGAATAACTCTTCATCGATCAACGGAAATAACCTATTTTCCTCTTCCCGTTCAACTCAAACATACTCGACATTTACGAAATTAAAAATCATGAAATTACCTTTAAAATTGATCATATTGCAAGATGAATCTGATCCAATAATCAAAATTTTGAATTAAGATACTAGAATTTTCTGTTTTAATTGTTTTTCTCTGTAATTTCACAATTTTGAATTATTTACCAAATATTTTTACTTAATATTATTTTTAAAATTTATAGTGCATTGTTATAATCATATTTCGTTTAAAAATCATGGCCTAAAATCTTTTGAATGGGAAGGTATGAAATTTTTTCATAGGTTGGTCCTGGTTTTGGAAATACAACAGAGTGTATACATATGTATACAGGCACGCATTCAACAATATATATGTATGTATGTATGTACGTATGTATATATGTATATATATATATATATGTATGTATATATATGTATGTATGTATATATATATATATATGTATGTATGTATGTATATACACACAGACATGCATGGATATTAACACTTAAACAACTTCAAGTAAATATCATCAAGATATCATAGCAGATTCAAATTCAAAAAGAGTAGTTTCCTCAACTGAAATATGAACAGACGAACAAATTTGAACCTAGAACCAGATTCTTGATTATTTTTTAAAACTGGAAACTAAGATCTGACTTGAGTTGACCTAATCTAATGAATTTGATCTTAAACTTTGATCTGTTGATTTGAAACTGAAGCTATTGAATCTGATTCTTTATTATGCTTTAGTTTGATTGCTTTAAATTTGTTTGTTTGATCTGTAGCTTGATTTGGTTTCCAGGTTTGAAGTTTTTTTTGTTTTAAGTTACTTTACTGGTTTTGATTTTTCTTTTCTTTGATCTGGATCGTGTTTAATTGCAACTTTGATCTGATGCTTGGTTTTAATTTGATTTCAGGTTGAAGAACTTGTTTTCATTTCCATTTTTTCTTTGTTTTTTGTTTCCAGGTTAAGAAGTAAAGGGAATAGCCTGGTTTCTTTCTTTAGTCTATATTTATATATTTAAATTTTTTTTAAAACATATTGCCACTTGTAATTGTATGTTAAAATAAACTTACACTTGTTAATGGATTGCATTAATATTTTACGGATGTTAACTTGTCTCATGAAATGTTTACACTTGTCATAAACATGTATTTTGATGTTTAAACCCTTTATTAAACTTTTATTTATTTACGTAGAACATCTATTTTATATTAACATATGTTTAAACTTTTATATATTTACAAAATATATATTTTTAAAAGAAAATGTTCTAATCTTTATAATCAATCCTATTTAAACCTAATTTATTATACTTTCAAATGTATGAATGTTTATATTTACACATTTTCTATTATTTGTATTTTCATAATTTTTTAAAGAAAATAATTTTTAAAATCTAATTATATATTATAAATAATCATACACACACATACACAGATATATATATATATATATATCTGTGTGTGTGTGTTTAGATTCTTATTCATACATTTTTCTTATTATTTATATCTATACAAATTAAAAAAAATTGAAGTCAAATTATATATTAATAAATAGACACATATATTTATACATTACCCGGGTAATTGGCTCGGTAACGTGAGGATCGCCAAACAAGTACACCGTTTGGCACAAAGAACAATTCGGCGTTGAGCCTCGGTCGGCACACATCATCGCTCGGCATAGAACCTCGTTCGGCAAGAAGACTTCGCTCAGCATGAAGCGTCATTTGGCGTAGATGAGCCGATCGGCATGGAGCCTCGTTCGGCATAGAAAGGCCGGTCGGCAACAGGCCTTGTTCGACACACCTCCCCTCGCTCAGTATAGAGCCACATTTGGCATGAAGCCTCGCTTGGCACGAGTCATCGCTTGGCATCTAGCCTCGTTCGGCATTGAGGAGTCGCTCGACATAAATGTCTCGTTCGGCACTGAGTGGTTGTTTGGCACAGCACCTCGTTCGACATTGAGGAGTCGTTCAGCATCTTACCTCGCTCGGCATAGAAAGTTCGTTCGGCATCTTGCCTCGCTCCGCATAGGAGGGTCGATCAGCATCTTTCGTCGTTCGGCATAGAAGGGTCGTTCAGCATATTGCCTCGTTCGGCATTGAGAGGTCGTTCGACATCTCACCTCACTCGGCATAGAAAGGTCGTTCGGCATCTTACCTCGCTCGGCATACGAGTGCCGTTCGGCATAAAGGCCTCACTCGGCAATTGTCGTTCGACATTTATGGCTCGGTGCGTAGAAGTTCACAAGAGCCAAATACTTTGTTCCTAGGCCCATGAGGGAAGTCCAGCCCATCTTCATCTATAAATAGAAGGGCAGGGACACAGTGAAAGGGTCCTATTTTCGAGAACACTAGGGAGACTCTATACATTCAAGACTTATTCTATTTTACTTGGCACTTGTATTCAAGTCATTATAGTACGGATTGGATGTGCATTCAACCATTTGTGAAAGCAATAAAGATCAAAACTTAAACTGAACGTAGGCAGTTACGCTGAACCGTTATAAATCCGGTGTTCTTGTTTTTGCATTTAATTTAGCATACAATTCTCTATTTTAATTTACTTTCTTCATTAGTCTCTCTACACAATATTCCTCAAGGGTGTTAGTGACCAATTCTGGTGCTAACATTTTAGTGCTTTCACTGAGAATCCAATTCTCAGGCCACTAGGAGCTGCTTTGTAGCTACTGGATTAAATAAATCTACCAAAGGAGATCCAAGTTTTTCACAGGACGTTCGTTGAATCTACTCAGAGTTTCGATCAACAACTCTACTATGGGAAGACCACGTACCAGATCAGCCTCTAATAACGCGAACGTCAACGAGACTCTAGCGTACAATAGATAGGACCTAATAATCAGCAAGTTAATCCTAGTGTAGGGACTGCCGGAACCTATAGCCATATGGAACTTGTTACTAGGATGGAGTTCAACGACCCGATGAGAGAACTCATGGAAAGCAGGAGACAACTTGCTGAGAAGATTCAAGCTAACGCTAACCTCATGACTCAGCTTACTCAGCAACACCATCAGAATGCTAGGGGTAGCCCTGTTCCTTATTCTTTATTTGATAGTTCGGCCTCGTTCGACAACCTCTCAGGCGTAGACGCCGCAAAATAGAAACTTCATAAGCAAGTGTTGCTGATCGATCAACTGGGGACCACTTACATCTTGGAGACCACACCCAAACTGAAGTAGGAAATTTAGGAGCAGGATCACATGGGAAACTGGACGCCCGGCTCACCCAGACCCCAATGAAGCTGGTGCCTAAGATACACGTTTGGTAGATCGCCAATAGAGGAGACACCAACCCGAGCGGTCCCGTAGAACAGAGTCCAACTTTCCATCCTCCATGCAAACTCCGGACTTATCGGCCATGGTCAGACATCCGATAAGAGAAAATCAAGGCATGACCAATGAAGATTGGGGGATATCCCAGAATCGTACTCCATTCACAGATACTTTTCTACAGGCTGAGTGCCCCAAGAAAACTAGCATGCCAACTATCCCGGCATACGATGGAAAGACTGATCCTATACAACATGTGATGAGGTATGAATGGATGATGGATTCGGCTAGAGCAAATGAAGCGACCAAGTGTAGATGCCTTCCAATTACTTTATCCGGAATCGCCACCATGGGGTTCATTAGACTTCCCCTATGGTCTATATCCAGCTTTGTCGAATTGGCGACAAAATTTGTGGAACAGTTCAGGATACATGCCACTCGTCCCAAGCATGTGATGTCCATATCCAGTGCAATCCAGGCTTCAGGGGAGTCATTGAAAGGGCACTTGCAGAGATTTCATGCTGCGCCTACTGAAGTTAGCAACCCTAATGACCTTGAAATTCTGATGCCGGTAATACAAGGAGTGGATCCGAATTGAGAGTTTGGAGATTGGTTGGCAGGAAAGCCTCCAACTACGCTGGAGCGTTTCTATTCAAAGGCTCATCAATTCATAAGTGGAGAGAAAGCTAGATGGACGAGGAGAGATAAGGCACCAGGGCCTGTTCAGAAGATTGTGAAAAGCAATATCGTTGTAAAACAGTTCGATGACAATTCAGGGAAGGTTCAAGTCAATGTCTAGAATAAACTAGGGCAATCTAAAGGGTTCGGAGGAGGAAATCCCGGAAAGAAAAGGGAAACAGTGAAATGGAAGTCAAGAATTTCCACTTACAACGAATGCACTCCTTTGAATGCATCTCTAGAAATATTTACCACTTAACTTGTAATACATTCCAATACAGAAAGCCGGGCACAAAGAAGTCAACAGAGGAGCAAAGAAAGACTGGGAAGGATTGCTGCTTCATTGAGACTTATGAACATAATACAGAGGAGTGTAGACACCACCACGTTGCCATAGAAAAGTTAAATAGACGGAAAAAAATGTAGGATTTTGTCAAGAACCAGCAAGAAGGTAGGCAAGGAACATCGAACCATGGACGCGGGCTGGCCCCACGCCATCTAGAGGAACCTGCCCGAACTGTGGGGAGACTAGTCATAAACACTATCGACGATGGACCTCATCCTGCAGACAAGAACTGGCAGGAAATGGAGCGATATGCTAACTCCTTAAGGCATGCGAATTACGAGTGTTGTTCGAATGTGGAGAATGGTATCCCTGCTAAGTAGCAACGCATGATGATAGACGATGTAGTGTTTAGGAGCCGAGATACGGACAAGGTGGAGGCTCCTACCGTCGACCCGATGGTCATATCTACGACGATCGGGCCAGCATATGTGAAGAGAATTTTAATTGATTGTGGAAGTTCCGTTAACATCATCTTCAAAAAGGCATACAACTAAATGAAGATGGAGACAAAGGATTTGAAACCATCTAAAGCCCGAATCCATGGCTTTAATGGTGAAGCGACTGATGTAGTAGGATATGTTGAATTGCCAGTTGAACTAGGGCATGGTGAGCATAGGAGGGTCCGAATCCTACCACTCATAGTGTTGGATGTTGATTCTCCATATAATGTGTTTCTGGATTGGCCGGCCCTAGCGGAGTTTAGGGCAGCTTTGGCCCCGTTGTGTTTGACTATGAAATTCCCGATAGAAAAAAGACTTTGTGTGGTACAAGGCGGTCAGGTGACCGTCTTGCATGTTATGTAGCTGAGCTAAGTGAGACCCAGCGAAGAGAGAAAGGAAAGGTTGCGGACAGCTCCATCCATATCCGTAATACTAACGATTGACAAGTAGTGCCCGAGCCCTGGCTTGGGCGACATTCTCGGATCTATAGATACATAGATCCGAGAGATGATGATGAGGATCCTAGGGAAGCAAAAGTAGCACCGACTGAATTGATGATTGACATTCCAGTCACCCGAGATGACCCATCATGAGTACCCAAGATTGGATCACAACTCGACCCGTCAGTGGCCGAAGATCTCACTGATTTCCTCCGAGCAAATCTGGATATTTTCGCTTGGGCATACTCTGACATGTGCGAGATTTCTCCTACTATTGTGAATCATATGTTGAACATAGACCAAAATATGTTCCTATAAAACAGAAAAGGAAAGGCATGGAGCCGGAGAGGTCCTTTGCTCTCAGAGAGGAGTTGGACAAAATCAAAGCCAATGGGTTCGTCTGCGACGCCCTCTACCCTGAATGGGTGTCTAACCCTGTGCTAGTAAGGAAAGTGAATGGGAAGTGGTAAACTTGCATTGATTACTTTGATTTGAACAAAGCATACCCGAAGGATAGTTTCCCATTACCCAGAATCGACCAGCTGGTCGACTCAACGGCCGGACACGAGTTACTATCATTTATGGATGCTTACTTGGGATATAATCGGATCCCGATGCAAATTCCAGACCAAGAACACACCAGTTTTGTCACAGACATTGGGTTATATTGCTATGTAGTGATGCCTTTCGGATTGAACAACGCGGGAGCGACTTATCAACGTCTGGTCAATCGAATGTTTAAAGACCAGATTGGTAGAACAACGGAAGTCTATGTGGATGACATGCTCGTAAAGTCACGGCAGTCAAACGACCACATTCGAGACTTAGCGGAGATGTTTGATATACTTAGACATTATGGAATGAAAATCAATCCTTTGAAGTGTTCGTTTGGCATTGCGTCAGGGAATTTTTGGGTTTCATTGTAAATGCATGGGGAATCGAAGCTAACCCGGAGAAGATTCAAGCTATTTGAGACATACAAGTGCCCAGAACTATAAACCAGGTACAAAGCTTGAATGGAAAGGTGGTCGCGCTGAGTCGATTCATAACAGAGCCACAGATAAGTGTATTACTTTCTTCGATGTAATAAAGAAAGGAAAGAAGAATTTAGACATCCGACTGTGAGGAAGCATTCCGAGCTCTGGTAAGGCATTTAGAAAGTCCCCCTGTACTATCAAAACCGGTAGACCATGAGATGTTGTACGTGTACTTGGTTGTATCCCAACACGCTATTAGTACGACTTTGGTTTATGAGGAGGACCAAGTTCAAAAGCCAGTGTACTATGTCAGTAAACGTTTAGTGGTGGCAGAAAGAAATTACCTAAGATTGAGAAACTAGCCTATTGCTTGGTGATCGCATCACACAAGCTCCGATCGTACTTTCAGGCGCACTCAATCAGTGTTTATACCAATCAAGCCTTGCGGTAGGTACTCCAACGACCAGAATCCTCTGGAAGGATTTTAAAACGGAATATCGAGTTGAGTCAGTTCGATATTACCTACCATCCACGAAGGGCCATACAAGGGCAAGTGCTAGTAGACTTCATTGCTGAATTCACCGTGTCAAATAAACCAAACGGTCACAATGTCATACCTCCCGTTCGATGGAAGATGTACACCAACGGGGCATCTAACGACCGTTGCTCGGGAGTTGGCATAGTTCTTGTGACCCCCGAAAATTGATCAGTTTGTTACGCTTTGAAGCTCGAATTCCCAGCAACAAATAACGAGGCCGAGTATGAAGCATTGATCGCTGGCTTGAAACTTATAAGAGAACTGGTGGTAAAATTGTTTGAAATCTTTTGTGACTCACAACTGGTGGTATACCAAGTGTGGGGGGACTACCAAGCGAAGGGATAGAGACTTGCCCCATACCTTGCACGAGTTCAAGAACTGCTAGCAAATCTAAAATATTGTGTTATTTTGCACGTCCAGCGCGAAAAAAACAAAGAAGGCAACTCATTGGCAAAATTTGCAAGCACTGGCGATGCACAACAAATGGGATTGGTTCCCGTCGAAACCTTACATGCTTCGAGTATAAATATGATGGAGATAGATCTCGTGCCAGAAACAGAAATCGAGAAGGAGTCATGGATGACCCCATTCAAACAATACTTGCCATACGGGATCTTGCTCGAAAGAAGGAGCGAAAGACGACAAGTCAGTCGTAAGGCTTCACAATATGTAATGCGGGACAGAATAATGTATCAGAAATGATTCTTGACCCCCTTAATCCGATGCATTTCCCATGATGAGATAAAACGAGTCCTGAAGGAAGTCCATGAAGGAGAATGTGGTGACCATACTAAGGGGCAGACATTAGCAAAGAAAATCCTCCGCTATGGATACTATTAGCCAACTGTAAATCGAGAAGCTGCAGACTACATAAGGAGATGTGACAAATGCTAGAACTTCCGACAACACTTTAGGCTTATAGAACCACCCACAAGTCCTTGACTAGTCATACTCCATTCGCATTAGCATATGGCACAGAAGCTGCTATACCTGTAGAACTTGAAGTTCAGTCACATTGAGTAACTCATTATGACCACAAGACGAATCAGGAACTTTTGTTGGAATCGCTGGACTTCATTGATGAAAAACGTAAAGAAGCTGATTTAAGAGGGGCCGCATATAGACACCGAGTCACTCGATATTATAAAGAAAAAGTCCGACCAAGAGTCTTTGATGTGGGCACTCGTTTTGAAATGAGTTTTTACGGTCCCGTCACATATGAATCCCACATGGGAAGGTCCATGGGAAGGTCCATACGTCATTGAACGGAGGATTGGAGAAGGAACGTTCAAGCTAGCGGTCGTTGATGGCACGACACTCACCCGAGCATAGAACAACGAACATCTACGACATTACTGTACTTAGTTTATTCATTTTCTATCTTTGTTGCAATTATTTTCAGTATGTTTTTATTTCGTTGATTCTTAGTTTTCAGCATGTAATAAGACAATTTAGCTTGGTTTCATTAATAAAGGCTTGAAGCCTTCTTTCCCATGAATTATTGATGTTTCTGTGTATGATAATTCTATGGCAAAAATCTAGAGTTACATTATTATGTCTGACGTACGAACGCATATACACGACTTAAAATCTCCAAGTCCCCTGAGTGCAGACTGGAGTACCCTTAGTCCCCTGAGTGTGGGTTAGAGTATAAAGATCCAAAACCTCCAAGTCCTTTAGTGCGGAGTGGAGAACTCTGAGTCCCCGGTGTGTGGACTAGAGTATAAATAATTCAAAATTTCCAAGTCCCCAAAGCACAGACTGGAGTACTCTGATTCCTCAGAGTGCGGACTAGAGTATAAACGATTCAAAATCTCCAAGTCCCCAGAGTGCGGACTGGAGTACTCTGAGTCACCAGCGTGCAGACTAGATTATAAACGACTAAAAATCTCCAAGTCCTCAGAGTGCGTATCGGAGTACTCTAAGTCCCCCGAGTGCGGACTAGATTATAAATGATTCAAAATCGCTAAGTCCCCAGAGTGTGGACTGGAGTACTATGAGTCCCCAAGGTGCGGACTAGAGTATAAACGACTCAAAATCTCCAAGTACCCAATGTGCGAACTGGAGTACTCTGAGTCCCCGTAGTGCGGACTAGAGTATAAACGATTCGAAATCTCCAAGTCCCTAGAGTGTGGACTGGAGTACTCCGAGTCCTCAACGTGCGGACTAGAGTATAAACGACTCAAAATTTTCAAGTCCCCAGAGTGCAGATTGGAGTACTCTGAGTCCCTAGAATGCGGACTAGATTATAAACGGCTTAAAAATCTCTAAGTCCCCGGAGCGCGAACTAGAGTACAAGTGACTTGAAGTCATCAAGTCCCCAGCGTACGGACTGAAAAATATTCTAAGTAGCCGTAGTATGGAATAAAGGATGTGCAATTCCAAAGAATTTCCAAGTTATATGAAGATGAATTGGGGGTTTATGTAACTCACAAAAGCTCGGGTGTTGACAACAATTATAGAGAAAGCTGAACGATAAAAGTTGTTTAATAGACAAAAGAACTAAGTTTTATTTATTAATCCAAAATGAGGTTCTACTACAACTCCTCCAAAGCTTGGAGTCAAAAGTCTATTTGCATTGACTACGAAAATAAATAAAAATAATTACATAATCTAAGCTAACTCTCTTTGAATGAAGTCACAGCTACTTCTTCGGTTTCTTGGGATTCTTTTTCTCCTTTGTTTTCTCAAACGACTCTTCCCCCACGCGTTTCATTTAGACGCTTTGATTGATTAGGAAGTAACATTCGAGGAGGGACGAGGGACTTCTAGTGGGCTGGACACCCCAGGAAGAATGACGTTCAAAGGCCTGTTCAAACGATCATCAAGATCCACAACTCGGGGCTCAACTATGATTTCAGCTTTATTTTTCTTCTCCTCCATGAAATACTCCTTCATGCTCATTTTTGAAGTGTCTTCAAATGCGCCCGTAATCTCAACTTCATAACTTTCTTCGACGGGAGACGAAGTCTTGGACTTGTCCTCGTCAATCGCCTCAATCACTTAAGCATCCGGGCCAAGAGTCTCTCCCACTTGAATTGCCTCGCTCGTTTTCTCCTTCTACTCCTTGGCATCATTGCTCCTCGGAGTGGGCTAGGAGTCAGAGCTGCCAACGCATGACCACAAGAGACAAATATTAGAATATAATGAACTTAAGTTGAAAACAATGGCTCTTTGAACTTTAAGAAGAAGAGTTATTTATCGGTTTCTTGCTGGCTCTCAACCGTCCTCGGAGCCTCACCCTCTGGAATGGGAGATGGTACATGAATGTCAAGGCCAGGGGCTTCCAGATCATAGCCAATATGTTGGTCAAATGGATCAAGTACTGGTCGATCGATCGATTGAGTAAGGATACAAGCTGGGGACTCAGTTTCAGACGGACCGATGACCTCATCTTTTCCTTTTGATAAGGAGGAACCTTTGTTGCAGAGGGCCTTCTCTGTAGACAAGTCCGTAGGCTCGTTACCCCTGAGAAATTCTTTTATCAAAGCCTCCTCATCAACCTCTTCGGTGCCTAGCTCTACTTTTCTAATCTTTATTAAAGTTTCCCATGCCTCGACTAGAGATTCAAGGTAGCCCTTGCCAAGAAAAGTTAAGTCCCAATGCATGAGGACACGAGCGTTGTATTCTGCTATAAGCGGGTCGAACAAGCACTTGATCTCCTCCCCGCCAGCCTTCAAAGCTGCCTCGAGGCGAGAGTGAATCTCCGCGGATGTTATTCTTTTGCCCTCTTCACGGGCTTCATCCTTCAACTTCCCGACCTTAGAGAACTCGTCGTCGAACTTTGCCTACAGGAGTCGCGTAGCAACAATCTCATCGCAATATCTTTGCGACTCTCCCTATGCAGCAGTTTTATCCACTCTCTCTTTATGGAGTAGGTCTTCCAACTCTTTGACTTGCAGGGCGAAAGAATCCCTCTCCTTCTAAATGGAATCTTTCTCTAAAGCTAAGGCCCCACAACATTGGACAGCCTCGTCAATCTCTTTCTTATGTGACGACTCCAGACGATTAACGGCCTCCGCTGTGTCTTCAATGCTTTTTTAGGCAGCTTCGAGCTGAGACTTGTATGAAGAAAGCTCTTCGTCTTGAGCTTTAATAATATCTTTATCATGAATAGCCTCGAGCTTCAGGTGATCAATCTCGTGTTGACGCTCAATAGAGCTTCCGAGACTTTTCAGCTAAGTGAACAAATGCGTCATGCCGAACGTAGACATCGTTAGTACAAGAAATAGCACTTTGTTTGACATGTCTCGGAATGTGATGAATCACTAGGATAAATTTCAAGCCATTAAAGCATATTTTTGGGAACATGGCTTTAAGCTCAGCAAGTCGTTCTGCTACCGATGGATCATATACGAGAGCGGGAGGAGTCTGCCTGGAGACTACAGGTGTTTTGTGGCGACCTCGGGATTGCCTGGTACTGGATGAACCAGAGTGTTGATCTCGATGAGCCTCAGGTTGGGACCCCTTACGCGCAAACTTCTCCTTCCTTTGCTCCGATTGAGAAGGAGGATCTCGAGAGTAGGAGGACTAGCTATACGTTTTTCTTCGGTAGGATGATTCCTGATGGATGGTAGTCTCGATCGCCGGTATCATCTCTGTCTCGTCGTTTGCTGGAACCCGAATCCCAGCTGGTGTGGTGAAAATAGATGACCCACGAAGACAGTCGAGTCCATGAGGGCGTCCCATATCGCCTGCGTGGAATGTGAATAATGACAAGTTAGCAAAGAACGGAGTGATGGTCAAAATTGAAGTGCAAAGTGAAGTGAACGTGTCCGTGCGTCCTAGTGTTTCCCCCCAACGGACCAGATTCTTTATCTCTACTTATAGGAGTTTTTTCTCCCTGAACATGGGCTCGAGCGCCTGCATCACCTCTTGTGGGCGAGTGAAGTTTAAGGGCTTTCGGATCATTGAAGCCATAGTTAAATAAATCGTCAGGAATAATAAGATCCGATGGGCCTCCCAATGAACTCTCTAAGCGTTGAGGAGAAGGCTCTCTCTCTCCACCGGGGTGATTGTGACTTTAGAGGTTCCGCCCATTGTCTTCTTCCTTAGTTTGTAAGTCAATTTTATCTTTCCCTTCACAGGGGAGGCATTACATCGATATCGTGCACCTCGACTACCGACTCTCGAGCGTGGCTAACATTCTCGCCATGTACTTCGGGCATTTTATCTTCTTTAATCTCCCCCTCCTCAGATGTGTTAGAGACAACACGTGATGAAGGCCCAGCTTGCGTTTTTCCTTTGCCCAAAGTAGACCTGGTTATGGTGATGCCTTGAGGAAGGCTTATTCGACGGCCTGCCGCCAGCAGCCCAAGCCTCGAGAGCGACTCATTCGAAATAAGAGACCTAATATCCCGGTCTCCTATAGGGATAGCTCGGATGGCATCAACGGCTTCAGAATAACCGGAGCCTTTGGGACGTAGGCTAATGCCTATAGAAATAGAAAAGGAGTTAGGAAAGGTGAAATTTCCACCAAATTCAAGTATTGATCCAAAAAAAAGATTTACTCCCTTCTACCCATCTCCTTGCAAAACCAGGTGGATAGCACACATAAAACCACTCCTGCTTATACTGGGCGAATTTACTCCATGTCCCGGTCAGAATTTGACATTTGTTGTGTGGTTCGAGAAATACAAAAGATGGGCTGTCTTATCGTCTCCTGAAACGATAAATGTATTGGATATCGCCAGGAGTCAGGAGCCTGAAAAGGATGCTCATGAAGAGGATGCACATGCCGTACACCAACGCGTGACTGTTTGGATGTAATTGCAATGGAGCGATCTCAGTATACTGTAGCAGGTCATGAAGGAAGGACTTAAATGGCGGCACGCTACCAACCCAACACATAAATTTGTTGCAGGCTATATATCCGACTGGGGGTAGGTAAGGACGATCTTGCCCTGATGGAACCAACACATCATCAAAAGGGATCCCTTGTACCGAGCATATGCGACGAAGAGCGCTTTTGTTAATTCTCGAGGCTTGAGAATCGATCGGATCGTCTAAAAAGATCACAACATCCATGGCATTAGGAGCCAAGTAGAAGAATGCGATTGTGGGGCTCGGAATGCCATGTACAGGAGTAGTCGACGGATTTGAAGTTCAAATTACTTCTTGTTGAGAAGATGGCCCGGGTCTATCCGAGATCGTGGCAGAACTGGATTTCCTAGACATCGCTAATGTGTGTAGAATCTGATGAAACGCCTGTTTAAACTATACTTGAAAAACAATCGACAATAGACATAATAACAAGAATACACCCTCGGTGTGTTGTGTGAGCTAGTGCATTCATTTGAGTATAAGTGTCAAAGGATTTATAGCCGTGAAACTAATGAAACAAAATAAAGTGCAGGTGTCCAACGATGGTTTTTAATTTTGAACTTGGAAGTTCATAATATATATCGAGGAAGTAGTATGTTTTTATCGAGTCAAATTCAGGCTTATAGTTCTTGAGACGAAGAGTTGTCGGTCTGGAGTGGTCGATGTGCTTATTTGCTTAATTCCTAGTCCTTGTCTTTGTCATATGTTTAGGCATGATAAGCAAGTCAAGTTAACATGGATTACGTTTGAGTTAGAGTGGTTATGACTATTGTTGTCTATTTCAAGACTTAATGCCGAATGATACTCGAGAGACTCGACTAAGTAATCACCTATACTCTCCTTACTCACCCTTCACCATTCGGCATGCAGGAGTCATGCCGCGCCACGGTCATACCGAGCCGCTTCGCTTGGCACTCTAGGCTCAACCCTCACTTCTCTCCTTTTTTCCCTTTTTCCTCGTTCGGCATGATAACACTCATTTCTCCCTCGTATTCTATCTTTCCATTTGGAATGACTCATTGCTCTCCTCCAATCTCTCATCGTCGTTCGGCATGCGAGAGTCGTGCCGAGCCACAGACATTTCTCTTCCGATTCGCACACCATGCTTAACTTGCACCCCCTAACTTTACTACTTCTTACTCCCTCATGTCCTAAACACCTCTGACACCCTCTTCCTTCCAACACTTAGCCTAGCCTTGAGACGTGTTCTAAACTCGATTCGTTGTACTCATCCACGTGGTTCATACTATCCTCGATTTTACTAAGATCCACGAACGCGAATCTCATGCTAAGTTTACTAGTCGGGATGAAGTGTTTAAAGGAGTGGTCATTACCTAAGAAATGGCTTGAAACTTTGGGAGATTTTGGAGTAGAAAACGCGATTCTGATCGGGTTCGAGAAGAAAAAGGAAGGGTAAATTGTTTGCAGAAGTCTGGTGGAAGGTGAGTTCGTGAGTTCTACAGAGTGGAGGTAAAAGTAAAAGGGAAAATAAGGAGTAGTGGCTTATACAGAGAAAAGGGAATTCGAACAGGCATCGACCCGTGGAACCGCTCAAGGTATCTCGATGGTTCGGCATACTTATGCCGAGCGGCATGTGACTTGCCGAACAACTCGCTCGACATCCATATGGAACGTTTTCGTGTATGTCACAAAGGAGAAGAGGGAATTGGATACTAGCTCAAAGCATGCCGTGTTGCCCCACACGACACACTTTAGGGGGCAAGTGTTACCCGGGTAATTGGCCCGGTAACGTGAGGATCACTAAACAAGTACACCATTCGGCACAAAGAACCGTTCGACGTAGAGCCTAGCACACAGCATCGCTCGGCGTAGAATCTCGCTCGGCAAGAAGGCTTCGCTCGGCATGAAGCGTCACGTGGCACAGATGAGTCGATCGGCGTGGAGCCTCATTCGGCATAGAAAGGCCGGTCGGCACAGGCCTCGTTCGACACACCTCCCCTCGCTCAGCATAGAGCCTCTTCGACATGAAGCCTCGCTTTTCACGAGTCCTCGCTTAGCATCTTGCCTCGTTCGGCACCGAAGGTCGCTCGACACAGATGTCTCGTTCGGCACTAAGGGGTCGTTCGGCACAACACCTCGTTCGGCATTGAGGCGTCGTTCAGCATCTTACCTCGCTCGGCACAGAAAGGTCATTCGACATTTTTCCTCGCTCGGCATAAAAGAGTCGCTCGGCATCTTGCCTCGTTCGGCATAAAAGGGTCGTTCGGCATCAGAAAGGTTGCTCGGCATCTCACCTCGCTTGGCATACGAGTGCCGTTCAGCACTGAGACCTCGTTCGGCAATTGCCGTTCGGCATTTATTGCTCGAGGGGCAGAAGTTACATGGGCCGAGGTACTTTATTCCTAGGCCTATGAAGGAAGTCCGACCCATCTTCGTCTATAAATAAAAGGGCAGGGGCATAGTGAAAGGGACCTATTTTCGAAAGCACTAGGGCGATTCTACTGTATTCAAGACTTATTCTATTTTACTTTGCACTTGTATTCAAGTCATTATAGTATGGATTGCATCTGCATTCAACCATTTGTGAAAGCAATAAAGATCAAAACTTAAAGTGGACGTAGGCAGTTACACTGAACCACTATAAATCCAATGTTCTTGTTTTTGCATTTAATTTAGCATATAGTTCTCTGTTTTAATTTACTTTCTTCATTAATCTCTCTACACAATCTCCCTCAAGGGTGTTAGTGATCAATTCTCATGCTAACAATATATATAAGTTCTTAATTATAGAATTTAATTTTTAACATTTAAAAATAATTTATACCAAGTTCAAATTATATCTTTCAAAATTTATGTTAAATATGTATATTGTAATTAGGAAACAAATTTATGTTAATATTAAATTATAGAATTTTCAAATCCAAATATATTCATAAGATATTTATTTATGAAATTCAAACCCACAATTAAATTTATAATCAGCTTATATACATATATATAAATAAACAAAACAATATCATACTAAATTTGGAAAAATTCAAATTAACTCACAATTCAATCCAAAATTTATATTAATTATCAATTTAAATTTGACTCAAAAACTAGGATTGTTGCAGTATATATTTAAATACTCGTGTATTGTATAATGTATGATTATATATATAGGTTAGTTTATATAAATTGTATATATATATACAGGTTAACAATTTTAAAGATTCTAGTTATGTAGTCACGTACAGAGTTATAACATGTTCACGTATAGGAGGTCTGTTATATATATATATATATATATGAGTTTATAGATCAAAATTACGAAAGTTATGATATGTTGATACTATGTAATATATGTATATTTTATCTCTGCATCATTTTCTTTATACGGATCTTTTATATATCATATCAGTTTGGAGTTATATATAATATATGTACATCTATATTTTGTCAGAGATAATATATGAATTTTGTATTATGCTATTTGTCCTTGACTGATTTTTTTAAAATATTTGTATAAAAATCTAAGCCTATATATATATAGTAGTGACTGAAGCTTCTTACCTTACTTGGTTTAAAGTATATAAATGTGTTGCTTTGTATATAAAGTTTTGTAGTCGAATACAATTTCAACTTGAGTTTTGTTTCATATATATATATATATATATATATATATATTATATAAGTGGTATATATAACAGTGCTTGTATATATATTGGCATCGATTCCTGGAATGTTTTCTTATAACAGTTATAAGTTTTATAAGTTACAAATATAAACTGTCGAGTTGTATGGGTTGGTTTTAAAAAGTATAAAGTTTATACAGTTTGCATATAAAGGTTTCAAGCAATATTGTACTTTGTCTATATATATAAAGGTATATGTTACTATAGGTTGCATGTATATAAGTGTTATAAATATATTATAAAGAAGTCGTGGGTTTAATTATTTTCTTTTGGTAGAAATATGAGTTAGTTTAAAATGTTTACAGGAGGCAGTTTATATATTACTAGTATATTGTATAAATCATATCCAAGTAGGGGTTTGTGTGTGTGTGTGTGTGTGTATAATAAGTTTAAAGGAAAGAATTGCTTATAAAATAGGTATATACGTTTATATGTATATGTGTCAAGAGTATTTTATATACATATATATATACTATGTCAACATTTTTTTAGAAATTTTACAATAAAGCAAATATAGGTTAGTGTACATATTATGTGAAAGTTTCATTTATATATACATATACATATATATATATTCATTTATTTTATTTAGTTATAATATACAAATGTTTATTTGTGTATATATATATATATACAGGTATGATGTTGAGAAGTTGTAATCGTTTATATTTATAGTGTGTTGTTATAGTTTGATGTTTATGTAAATATAGGTTTATTTACTATCAGTGAGTTCTAATATATTATAATGAGTTAAATTATATTGGTTTGAAATTATATACATATATTATTTTAAAAAGATATGTTTTAAAATCTAGTTTTAGGTATTGATATTTAAATTATAATGTATACATATTTTATTTTCGAAAGAAAAGTACATGTGGTTAGTTTAAAACAATGGATTTTTTACATATATGTTTATTTTATTTTTATAGTTTTCTTAAATTAAAATAGTGATTTCAAGGGAATAATATATATATATATATATATATATATATATATATATATATATATTCCATTTCTTTCAATCTGATTGATTGTCCTCATCGATTCCAGCCTTGCTTTAATCGTTGATTTCGTGTCCTTCATGCTTTGCTTTGAAATTTCATGCTAGGATTCATAGCTCATTTCATTATCCAATTCCTCTAGCCTCGAAAGGTGACTAATCACTTAGATTAATGTTCTTATATTTTTTAAATTTGATTTCAATTGGAATGAAAATTGAAATATGTTGCTGTTAGTTATTTACATTGCTATATATGCTGTTATCTGTATCCGTTCACCTATGATATCTGACACCGTCATCTGCTATTTTTTTGATGATATATGCCTGTTATATTATTATCATATCTGTTATCACTCTGCAAGTTTCGTATTAGTATAGAATTCACTATGGGTTGAAATGATACATATCCGAACGGACTTTAGAATAGGAGAAAATCGTTATGGGTTAAAATGATAGACCTAAGCGATTTTCATTGAATTGAATTTGGGATTGCGGGTTGAAATGATATATACCCGCCTATATTGAAATTACGGATTGAAATGATAAATATTCGTATCACTTGACCATAGGATAGAAAATTATGTACAGACACCGTTGGTTTATATATGAATATTCTGAAAAATGATTTCTATGGCTTTGCAAAGAAATATATGTTTTATAAAATATTGATTTGGATATTATATATAGTTAAATTCTTGATTTTAAGCTATGTATAAATTTGTTTTAAAATATAAAATAAGTTTAATAATAAAGTTTGATTTTATCAAAATATAATATGGTCAAGTATTTATTTAAATTATATTTTTTTATATATAGAGTTTAAAATGTTTTAAATAAAATTAACATTGGAAGATAAGTAAGAAATTGATTTGAAATTAAATTTATTTAAGAAAGATACTAAAATAAATTTGATTTGAGATTTAATAAATTGAGATTTTAAATGATATGATTTTTATAACTTAATTTTGGTTTAAAGTGATTTAAATGAATATATCGAGCTGATTTAAATGAACATATCAAGTTTAAATAAATTTAAAGAATATTCAGTTAATTGAAGTTTAAAAGTTTTACTTAAATGATATTGGACTTATTAAGTAAATATTTCTAATCTAAATAATAGAAATTGAATTTTATTTATATTGAATTATCAAAATTTAGTTTTGAAATTATGGAATAGTTAAAGCTTTGAAATATATGGAATTTAAAATGGTTTATTTGAGGTTCAACTCTCTATGTGGAATTGATATAAATTGAAATGGATTATTGAAAACTGAATTGAGTTGAAATTTATGAATTGAGATTTTATTTAAATTGAATTTTGGATTCAAGTTGATTGAATCAATTTGTGAAGTTGATGAAATAATTTTATTTTTTAAAGTAATCTTAAGTTTAAAACTATTTTATTATATATACTATTTGGATATCTAAACAGTTTAAGGGGTGGAAGTTATGGTTTCGAAGTTATGAATTTAAAAGTACTATGTTTTGAAAGTGTTATAATTTCAAGTGTTTGGTTTCGAAAGTGTTATAACTTTGAAAAATGATATGATTTTTGGGGATGGATATATATTTGAAATAGAAATTATATCTTAATTGGTTTGAAATGAAAATGATATCTTATGATATGGTTTTGAAATGGCAACGATATTTTGGTTTTAAAGTGTAAATTATTTTGAAGTGACCGCGCTGTAATAATAATGTTTGGTTGTTAAAGAGACTGGGATCGGAAGTTGTCATACTCTCTACCAACTTCGAAAACCACTTTAACAACCGTATACGCGGTGGAGATTCCACAATGATGTAGGATGGTGGCGACATTTCTTTTAAGGTATATACGTGGACCCGACTCCCGTGAGTTGGCATAAGGTGGCTAAAACAGGAACAATTGACGGGCTAATGAGGTAGCTCCTCTTATTGGACACACTTCTTCGATACCATTCTATTACTTTGTGATTGATTGGGTGCACCTTTAGTTTTGGGAATGTGGCTCGAGGTGGGCGGTACTGGCTGCTCGCGTTACCACTGGCCCGGAAGTGTAATTGGTATATCTACCCTCACATTGCCTATTTGTGCCGTGTCACCTACCCTAGCGTGCCTTGTACAAGTTTGATTTGTGTCATACCTAAGGAGTATCCTCTGTTAGCCTCCCGATCATGAGGTATTACGGTACTGTATAGACTATTGGTACTATATATGTGTTAATGTGGAAAATGTAAAGCCGTAACGCTATTTTTTAGTAAGTTTATTTTACTTTAGACATTATTATAATACCTATATTACTACATAGTAGATAGTTTGACGGATTCTTAGAGGATGGTTATTCCAAACATCCTTTGAGTTACTTGTATTTCAGTTGTTATTTCACTTGAGTTGGATTTATTGATATAGGAATGTTAATTCTGTCTCGAGTGTTTTGTGTTTTGCTTTACGCTCGAGTCAGACTGAGTGGTTCAGCTTTTGAGACTCGTCTTTGGAGTTGGAGCTTCGCTTAGGGATCCGGCTATCTATCTAGCTTTTCGATATTCAGTTGATTGCAGTGATGTATTCTGATCTTGTATTTGACTATTGTATTTGATAATTTTGTTGTATCTTATTTAACTCTGATATATAAATATAGTAGCTTCATGAACTACTATTCTCTTGTTTCCGCTGCATTATTGTTATATTATACTACTCTGTGTCTGTGATTCCATGATTTACTTATTTACTGTATATGCTAAGTTTTGCCAAATATAAATTAACGATATGGTATTTTGAATAATTCAAATCCGACATGTGTGGATGCGAATGGTCGAAAATATCGGGATGTTACATCTAGTATCAGAGCTAGGTTTAGGCAAAACTCAACATATAGGATAAATTTGATTATGGAATCACTTTCGTTCAAGCTTGAATTCCTTCCTCTTTTACTCGGTTTCCTTTGAATTTTGGAACGCTCCCCTCGGTTCCAAAATCCATCCTAATCTTTCCCTGTTTGTATTCTGGAGTATCCCATAGCTCCATTTCAAACAATCTCTATAATAAATTGGCAGTCTCGCCAATCTTCAAATGATTTGTAAAGGGGTGAAACTCCTTTACAATAGGCATTGGTTTACCGGAGATTTACATATCCTTGGTCTACGATGCTATTTATCTCCTGCTATGCCAAAGTTCTATCTCTTGCGATCGAATGTTGATTTGCCTCGGAACTCTGCATCGATTTTATTCTTGAAGTCACGGTCGACCCGGTTAAGCTTGCCCGTGATTTAACAAACTTATCCATCTCCCTATTCTGTTATTTAATTATCTTATCTTTGTTTTAAACTTATCTTCGAATTAAAATTCTCTTTGATTTGATTTGAATCTCTATCCTTGCTTTGAAATCCATTCTGGTGTTGTCGAGCGAGGAAGTGTATTAGTAAATTAATAATTATAATATTTTATATATATTGTGTTGTTTGAGTTGTTGATGTTGATTTGGGTTTATGATTGATTCGCCTGATCAACACTATCGATAGGATTTCCAAAACACTTGAATAGAGCAAACTAACACAATATTGTTTTCAAATTTGGTTAATGAAATAAATTTCATATGATCATATTATATATATAATCAAATTTTCTGGAATTCAATAGTCAATGAAATGGTTATGAGAAATGATAATATTTGATTTTCATTAACTGTTTTGTAAACTATTGATTTTACCAACATAAATAAATGAATTTATAAAATATGGTTTATAATTTGACTTGGAATCTAAATGAATTTAAGTTAAGAATTTGAGAATTAATTTTTAGTGATTTCAAACTCTGATTTTTAAGCATTAAACGTATATTATTTAAAATATTTTGTATAGAAATCATTTCCAAAGAATTTTTAAATGTTTAAATCAGTGCTCTTCTCTTTCGTCGCTGGAAAGTAATTTTGGTGATGGCGGCCGCATCATTGGCATTCATTTTTGAGTTTCGAAGTGAAGAGACCATTCTGTAGCTTTGCTACACTTTTGTTTTTGGAAATTAAATTGATTTGAATTGCTGAAGTATGACTTGATTTAAAATATAGGTATATGTTTGTAGATTTGATTTGACTTATATATACATTTGTATATTTATCTCCAATGGTTTGAAGTGAAATCGAAAATTTAATTCTTAAATATATATTAAAGGACGATTTTAATTATAAAATGAATCCAAAATTTGTAATGATATTTAAATTTGAAAATATATATATTTACCTCTAAACAATTTGAGATGAAATCGAAAATTGAACTCTTAAAATTTTTAATAAATATTTAAAATTCAAATAATGGAATTAGAAAAAAATTCTTTTATAATACTCAATTGCATTCCAATATAACTTACCTGAATTATTCAGAAGTTGAATATGTAATTGGATAATATACAATAAAAATGATTTTATAAATAAATTTGAGTGTTTATAATAAATGTCATACACTTAATTTTACTTATAAAATGTTAATAAGGGTAAATATAATAATAAGTTAATAGAATGATAAATGAGATAAATAAAATAAATTCTATTTTGAGGGAATTAATAAATTAAAATAAAAATAACTTAATGAAATATCTTGAATTTAAATTCTATTGTTGAATGTTAATCAATTTAAATTGAATTTTTGTTTTGGAAGAAACCTTTTTGTATCTAACATTGATAAATTGAAATTAATTCAATTTAATGGAAACCTTGAATTTAAAAACCAATTGTTGAATATAAATTTAATTAAATTTAAATTTATATGGTTTAAACTAATTTTTTTTTGTTTTCAACTTATTTTCTTTCTGGTTGTTTCTATTCTCCTACCTCCTTACTTTTCGGGGACGAAAAGTTTTGACTGGGGAGGGTGTAATAACTCATAAGTTTTAATGGTTTTATTTATTTAACTAATTGGATTTTTATGGAATTTAAAATAATAAAATTTTGAAATAAAAAATTAAAATTTGGCATACCTTTATTTAAAAATAGCAACTGGTAAAATTTTCATCAAATGATATGAAAGTTTATTTTTCTAATGTTATTTTATTTAAATCTATATCAGTTAAAAATTGGTGATAATAAAATATTTTCCAAACTTGAGTATTTTTCTATAGTAAATTTCTAAATCCTCTTCTGAGTGAGACGTCCTCTTTCGTTGTTTTCAAATTTGAAATGTTATTGCTCCGTTTATCTTATTTCTAGCAAAATAGCAGCATTTTCGGTACCCATTATCGACTTTTGATTGGATGACCATACTACAGATATCCATCTACCATTTTGATCATCTTGTCACGCTGATCTCTACGGTATATTTATTTCTGTATTTTGAGGCCTAGTACGTGATGGAAACAGTAAACTGTTCGTTGTAACGGTACCATAAATTGTGACTTTATTTCTTCCTTCGGTTTCAAATTTTGAAATTTACTATCCAATCAACCCATTAATTGCTTTAATAATTTTCTTTGCTGATTCAATGGTCAGTCGTTACTGTCCCATTGTTCAGTTTATGTTTACATTGGTACATTTCTCTGCCTATTTCTCTTCCCGTTTTTCATATTTTAAATATATATAACGTTATATTCATTTGCCTAAAACTATTCCTATTCTCTCCTGTTCACTTTATCTTTGCTTTCTTTCCTTCCTATTCTTTTCGTTCCATTTAAAAAAATGATGAAGATTCAATACATTCTTTGCTTTGCATGTAGCTAGAAGTTCATCCTCCACTCCACACCTTCTCACCACCAACCCATGCATAGTCGATCTCTTCCCCCTCCCTCTCTTCTCCCTTCTACATGTGTGCCGACCCACACCTCTACGCCGCGACCTCCAACTCTTCCACCGCCCTTCCTCATTCCAACCGCCGCGCAGCAGCCTTCATGCCTAGTCTCAAGCTGAGCCAACCTATGACTGCCTCTCTTTGCCTCCCGCCGTCTTCTCGGCTTCCGCCTCTTCTCGATGAGTGTTGCGTGTCTGCTGCCTCCCCTTAGAATCCGCGGCCACCATTACCTCTTCGCCTACCACATCTCGTACTCCTGTTCCTTTCGAAGGTATGTATATATTTACATACTCATGTATTGTATAATGTATGATTATATATATGTGTGTGTCAGTTTATATAAATTGTGTGTGTGTTTATATATGTGTGTGTGTGTGTGTGTTTATAGTTTTAAAGATTTTTAGTTATATAGTCATGTATAGAGTTATGCGTATAGATGTTCACGTATAAGAGGTCCGTTATATATATATATATATATATATATATATATATATATATATATATATATATATAAAGTTTATAGATAAAAGTTACGAATATTGTAACGATCCCGGTTTAAAGACGAATTTAAATTTGTAATTAAATTAAATGTTTGGGTTAAATTGTGGATATGTTTGAATTTTTCAAATTTAATAAGAGATATGTACTTATTTATTTTACAAATTGGATTTGAAACTCAATAAATATTTTCAATTGAATTGGATTATAACTAAAATTTTGATTTGGAAATTCAAAATAAATTCAAAATGAATTGGATTTGAAAATTTTACTTTGGAAAAAAATAATATGTATGATTATTTATTAAATGTATAAATTGTGTTTTAATTCATTTTCTTTAAAAAAGGTTATAAAATGTTTAAAATAAAATTTATCCTATCAATATTAAATATAAGTGTAAAATATAAAATAAAATATATGTTATAAATTAAATGTTTGAAAATCAAACTATAAATAGAATCGTATGTGAATTAGGCAAGCAAGAAATAATAAAACAAAGTGTTATGTACATATAAAGAAGAAGAAAAGAAAAAAATAACAAATGAAATACATACAAATTTGCATGTGAATTATGTAAACAAGGAAATAATAAAACACAAAGGCTTGCAAAAGAAGATAATGAAACAAACAAAAATACCTATAACACAAAAACTGCACATATACAATTCAAATAGGATTGTATGTAAACAAAAATAGGGACACAAGCATTAAATGCTTTCTTATCAAGCACAAATGGAAATCATCTCAGCCAAAATTATGTTAAAGTCATATCAGTAAACAAAGATAAAAATCTTTTGACAAAGCAACAAAAAATCTGACCAAAACAAAAGATAAAACTTAACCAGTTAAAGCCTTCCCCTTATATACAAACTGTTTTTCTATATATATGTGTTCATCAACTCTATTCTAGTTCGTTCAGTGAAGAAATAAAATTAAGCATTCTAGAAAAGAAAAAAAATGTAAACATCATTATCTACAAACTCAAAAATCATTCAAAGAAAGCAAAACAGGATTTAAAAGAAGTCCAAAACTGCAGTTTTCAAAAACCAAAGCAGCTCTCTATTCTCCAAACTCAAGGTGAGTAAACTTTTTGAACTCTGGAAATTTATCTGTGGTTTGAATTTGTGCTTGAGTAAGATTGAAGTTTTGTTTGAATGTGTATAAATATGAGATATATCCTCTGTGCGTGTCGATATACAGGGATGATATCCCTGTTGCAAGTTCCAGGTTCTCAGGCATAAGCCTGATCAACAAAATTTGATTTCTTTTTCTTCGATCATTATTAAACTAGGGGATCTAAACAAAAGTCGTGTGTTTAAATGTAATTAAGTTTTTAAAAATTTAACTATAAAATATAAGTTTGAAAATCTAACTGGAAAAGAAAAAGAACAGTGAAAATTTAAGACCAAGAAAAAATCAATATGTAAATTCAGGAATATACATCGAATACTTGAACATAAACTTGATTTTTAAGACAACAACCATGATTTTTAATTGGAAATATAGTATGGAATTCTGGGTTAACCAGAAATTTGTTTTTGAGGTGATTATGATGGTCAACGGCACTAGAGATGTCAGGGTTTCGACTGGAGATGCAGGAGTGGTCGAGAAGTCTAGGAAAAATGCAAGAATTTTTTTATATTCATGATGGTTGGGGATTCGTTGCGATTTAGGGTTTAAGTGTTCGAAATTGTCGACTACCTTCGCGAGGCAATTGGGAAGGCTAGGGGGAATCGAAGGCCATTGCGACTGGGGTGATCGCTGCATGGATGGGAGGAGGTGTTATGGTCGGAGGGGCATGGTTCCTGATCACCTTAATCGTCGTGGTGATCGCGTTTTGTCGAGGTGAGTATGGTTCTGGGTGGGCTTGGAGCATGAATTTCGAATTAGAGATACCTGGGGGCATTGGATTGTTTGAATCGATGCTGGAGACCGTTACGGATGTTCTTGTGCATTCGTCGTTGACCGGTGATGATCGACATGCTTGGGCACGTATAAGTGCACTCGTGTATAAGTGGGTTCGAAAACTTTGGGGAAGAAAGGTGGAGCTCGAAGCCTAGCACGGGGAATTGGTCGTTTTTCTCGAAGCAAGTGGGAGCAGGGGTTCGCTCGGGTTTAAACTCGAAGTAATTAGGGGATTTTCTTAGGTTTACTGATGTTGGCCAAAACAGTTTTAAAATTCAAAGAAAAATCAAGTTTTTTTAAAAAAATATATTTAAATCTTGTTAAATCAATTTTCTTCTTATATTAAATGATTTCCAAGTTTAAGAATTAGTTAAGAAGGATTTTTAAATAAATTGTTTTAATTAGCTAAGTTTTGAAATGGTTTCTAAAAAACATAACTTTTATTTTTAAAGTTATTTTAAATAAACTTAATGATATTTCAAGAAGTTAATTTTAAGGATGTTTTATAATTGTTAATTAACTTTTCAAGGTTAAGTTAATTTTTATTTGTTAAAAAAATTAATTACTTGAAGTAAATTACTTAATGGAAGTAATTAATATAAAATTAATTAATAATTCAAGTTAGTAAATCAAGTAATTAATGAATGATTAATTAAAGATAATTACTTAGTGAAAGTAATTAAGAATGGATAATTTATGATTAAAGGTTTATTAATCAAAGGTTAAAGGTGACTTAATTTAAGAATAATTAATTAATGTGTTTAATTAATTATGGCAATTAATTTAAGAATGATTAATTAATTAAAGGTTAACTAATTAATGAAAGTAATTAAGACATAATTACTAATTAAGGAGTAATTAGTTAATTATTGTAATTAATTAAGAATAATTAATTAAGAATTAATTATTAATTAAAGGTTAATTGATGATTAATTAAAGGATAATTAATTAAATATTATGTAATTAATGGATTATTAATTAACCATGATTATAATTTATTTAAAGGCAAATGATTCTGGTTTAGATTAATCATATATCTTAATTTGTTTCGCTTATGGATGACTATATTCTATTGAACGCTGTGAATTGTTTGATATTCTTTGCTGTGTGATGCTTTGTGATTTGAATTGTTTTAATTCAAGCTGTGATGAATGTAATTTATTTATCTGTAATGCATTTGTATTATCTATCTGTGGTTCTGTGTATATAGATAAGCGTTATAGGATTATTCTGCTTATCGATATTGATGTGCTTAACTCTATGATGATTGATGTTGTGCACTATTTTGTAAACCCCTGGACTACACTATATACACACAAATATGGATTGCACGTGGAAATCGGTTAACTCACAGATTTTTAAAATAGTTTTGATTTTGAATTTTGAATTCAAATAGTTTTGGAAATGGATTGAGTTAAGTATAAAAAGCTTTTGAAAAGGGATTCCAAAATAAAAGTTATTCTCAATCACTTAGTTAAGATTTGAAATTTGAATAACTTGATTTAAATTGGAATTCAATATCTGAAATTGAATCCTATATTTGGTATTTATGATTTAAAAAGGATTATACAAGTTTATGTAACGTCCCGTAAATTTTCGACTTTCGAAAATTCAACATCGATACTCACTTTATCGACTACAGAGAAATCGAAGGCCGGAAACCCGAAATGTTATGGTTTAAGAAAAAGAAAAGAAAGAAAAAGAAGAGATAAGATAGTAGAAAATAGAGGGAAAAGAGAATAGAAAATAGAACTGAAAGAAATAACAGAACAACATCAGAATCTCACAATCGCAGCGGAACAACATATAATAATAAATGAATAATCTTTAAACAAAGAACTATATCAGTTATTACATTTTATACATTTCATTACATTACATCATATCATCAGAGTGTACAACAACAACAACATCAAACAGTGCAGCGGAAAAAGAAATACTATATACAAGTAATACGCCATGCTATCCAGCTTGCCTCCAGCAACTCCTGAATATCCAGAATATCCTGATAAACCTAACTCTTAACTGCCCGTGTGGAAATTGGTGGGCACCCAGAGTTTAGGAAGGAAAACAATAAACTCCGAGTCAGTCATGTGATTGGTGTGAGAACTCAAAACAGTTTATTTATCTTTAAAAATCAAAAATAGAGGAATATTTTTATTTCAATTCGCAATGCTTTTAAAAATGAGACTACCATAAGGCCTCCCGCACACACACACAATGCAAACGCAGAATCGGAGGAGATTTCTCCTTATGATAGTCAAAGATGCTTGATACGCATTAAAAGAACATTTGATATTATTACTAGTGCATAGTGTAGGAAAAATTCATTTCGAAAATAGAATATAAATCTTAGCCAGCATAGACATTCCGAACTATGCCTACTATAGCTAACTATGTTCAATAGCAGGTTACCGCCATATTCCATAGCAGGTTGTACAACTAAAACCGTACAATTCTCGTATTGTTTCTTTGGATTTCCAACGAATGATCAGGCCAAGGAACTTCCCATTGCCACATGAGAATGCCTCTGGATGGACATCCCCGAGAACCAAACCGGATCTCTGCCAACACAAGGCCGGGATACCCCTAACTGAATAACAACTGACCGAATATGCCATCCCCCGGTCCTTTGGGACCTTTCAACCGAGCGCTCGCAATCAATTCACACAATCATAAAGTGTTTTCAACATGAGTAAATATCTGGGCTCCATACCATGATACCACCCTTTTCCAGAAGGAAATGCACATATCCTAAAGGGCGCTACCCCTCATAACCTTGCTGCATCTTTCCTGTTTTGACCATTCACGGGGTGTGAGGCTCGACGAAGTCACGTCCACAAAAACATACTTTATACAAAAGTCATGCTTTGGGTCAACAAATGATCATAGAAATGATCACCAGGATAGACGATCAAATAAACGATCCTATCACAAATAATCAACACAATGATCATTTACAGCAACACTCAGCATGTCACATTACCAAATTGGGAATATATTGCTGATAACATTCAACTACATAACCTCTGAGCTCGTACGTCTCAGAAAAGGGTGTTAAGCTAAAAGAATAAATTCTTCGCCACCAACAGAAATATATTTGAAAGAAATCTGCTTTATATCTCAATTTGTAATGTCAGACATACAATCCATACAAGTCTGTTCCGGGCTCGAACAAAACCGAAGGCACTTCTTACGAAGCCCTTGCAATCCGGATATTCACAATCCTGATCGGATTCACCATCACATATGGAGAACTCTATACCGGAGCAACTCGGTGCAGAGTCAATCGGCAGGTCATCCTATCACTCTCGCAAATACAAGGTCTTCAACACCGGTCATCAAATGCAATTCACAACGACGTATCACATATTCGGAATGGGTTATACGACCCCATGGTCCTTTCCCGGTTAACCCGAATAGTGAGCACTTATTCAAAAATAAGTGTGACATTCAAATTCAAACAAATCACAACAAATACCCATTCAAAGGGAAATATTGATAGTCGGCTATTGAACTATCAATGGATATGCACAACATCACCAGATTCCAAATAATTTTCCAATTTATTTATTTCCCAAAATTCATATCTTTACAAGATATATAGTTCTCACACTTCAAAAATAAATCAATATTTATTTTTAAACCAATTCCACTTTCTTTTATAAATTCCATAATGAATTTTCATTCCAAAATATCCATGCATATACGATTTCAATTATTCATTTCAATTTATCTTCAAAACGATAAATTCTCAAAATGTTTCATTTCACATTGGAAAACATTTCTATACTTATTTATTCATAAGTAATTCACAAATCTATTTATTTTCCACACTTGGAAAATATTCAATATATTTAAATCAAAATTAAGTATATATTTCATTCTTTAAGGAAATCATTCTCTTAACCATATTTACTTAGGCCAAAACGAATGTTGCGTAAAACATCGTTACGACAACCCAAAATCACTAGTATAGGGATTCGAAATTAAAATAGATATATAAATCCCAATTGTAACAACCCGCATATTTATCGAGTTTGTATTTAAATATTTTATTTAAATATTAACTCGTTAATCGGATTTTGGTCCGAAAAGCTACTTTTTGCAAACGGTCAAATTAGGACTCGAGACCACTTCCATTGAGTTCGAAATGTCGTTTACAACTTTTTAAGTATAAACATCGATAGGTTTGGAGTTAGTGAAATTTCACTAACTTTTCCCGCTTTGGACTTTGGGTTAGTTTAGCCTATTAAGCCCAAGTTCCAACCCTCTTCTCCTCACTCTTCATAAATTTTCTAACTAATCAAGCTTTGGCATTAATGGTGGAGGGAATGGGAAATTAAAACTCCAAGCACAAATTCAATTGCAAATCCAACATTCAACTCCAAATTCAAGTAGAAGATATTGGATTCAAGCTTTGGATTGCTTCTCCTTGCTTTCAAGCTTCGTCTTCATAAACTTTAGTGCAAAGGTGAGATTTTTATCTCACAAATCTAGTCTATAACTATATTGGGTTGTTGGGAATGATTCCCTATCACTTTAGCATGAATATTTGCTTTTGGTTTGGATTGGATTGGCCAAAAACTCCGATTTTTGGCGTTTTGGCGAAATTTCTGCATTTAGGTCGTTCTGGCCATTTTTAGGTCGTTCGGAGTTAGGTCGTGTGGGTCTTAGGTCGTAGGTCGCGTACGAAATAGCTCCTAGATCGTTCTGACCATTTTTCGCGTGTTCGGAGTTAGGTCGTTCACGACCTAGTACTTAGGTCGCTCGCGACCTAACCCTTAGGTCGTTCGCGTGTTATCGCGCTAAGTCGCACTGCCTTGAATCTTTACTTCGGAGTTCGGTCGTTTTACGTTAGGTCGTATGGCTTTTAGGTCGTAAGTCGTATGACTTTTAGGTCGTAGGTCGTTGGCCTTTTGACCGTTAGGTCGCATGCCTTTCTACTTCGATAGGTCGTTCGGCCATGCTTTCTATTTTTAGGTCGCGACATCTTTAGGTCGTGTTACCTATATACCCCTAGGTCGAAAGACCTTAGGTCGTGCACCTTTAGGTCGCGAACCCTATTAGGTCGCGAACCTTTTTAGGTCGCCTGTCCCTTAAGAAGTTAGGTCGTTCGTCCTGTGATGCCTTAGGTCGTTTGACCCGTGTTATGTTAGGTCGCGTAACCCCTTAGGTCGCTTGACCTTGTTTCCTGTTAGGTCGCGTGACCTTGTTTTCGCCCTTAGGTCGTTTCACTTTTAGGTCACATGACCTCGTCTCCGTTAGCTCGTGAACCTTGTTAGGTCGCTCATCCTTAGCCCGCGAACTTTCTTAGGTCGCGTACCTTTAGGTCGCGTGTCCCCTCTACCTCGTTAGGTCGCAAAGAACATTAGGTCGCTCGACCTCCTTACCCACCAGGTCGCGCACTTAGTTAGGTCGCTCAGCCATTGTGTTAGGTCGCGTGAACCCTTAGGTCGTTAGACCTCATTTTGCCTTAGGTTGTAGGCCCCTTGCCTTCACTTAGGTCGTACCGTTTTGTCGGGCCTTCACTTAGGTCGAACCCCGTAAGCGGTGGCGTTGCCCCCAACACCCCCACCTTGGGGGGTTGCCACCCCCCCTGGACCCCTCCTCCGTAGGGGATCTTATCTGAAAAACTTTGAGCTGATTTCCTTGGATTTTATTCGCATCTCCGTATGCGATCTTTGTGACTGATTGTTTCTACACTTGCTTATGTGTTTTGTCACTTTATAATATAAAGGTTTCAATACTAGTAGTAAATATCAAAACTCTTTTAACAAACAATTTCAACTCTATTTTTAATAACAAAGCTCTTTTCTTAAACCGTTTTCCAATCTATTAGTATATACAAGCCTTTACCTCACTCGGATGAGAAATCTAATTAAACGACTTAGTAAAACAAGTGGTATGAAACGCTTGCGTTCACTTCGTCGGTTAATTCTTGGACTTGTTCGATTGAACCTCTTGTGACAATTTTATTAGTGAAGATTTACAGTTTGTTCGTAAATATTTAAGTTAAGCAAGTGGTTATGGGACATGAAGCTAAACTTCTATATTTACTAGCTTAGTGTAATTGACACTTCTCGTTGATCTTGATGATCGCTTTATGAATTAGACTAGCAATTGCGCGATGTCTCTTTCATTGCAAGGTTAGACTAGACACCACTTGTGTGATTCCATTCACACATACCTTTCTGCTTTTTGGTTAGTCTTGACCTCAATCTGTGTGATTCCATTCACACATGCGGGGTAGATCCCCTTGGTCTTCGGACCGTCATGTGATAGGCCTCTTTCCCTTTTTATGATTTCTGGATTTCTCGTGTTGATTTCTGGAATTTATGTCATTGACTTGTTATGAGTACAAGTTTAGGGTATGATGCCCTCTTCGAATCTTTGAGAAGATTCTTGTGATATTGATTATCTCTTATTGATTGATCTTCTGTTGATCATTATTTACATACTTATAGTGGTATGTCGTTATGGATGTTTATGTTTATGCCATATCTTTTATGTTATATCATGTCATCTGATATTTATAGCTAGACTGATCCGTTTATTATTTTCTTAAATAATACTCGGGTCAGACCGAGATGTTACAGGTGCTTCTGCTTGACTTCTTCCCAGGGATTCATCACTCTGACTTTTGGCTAACTGTTTAGATTAGCAGTTTTTGTTGTATACACTTGAGATATAGACTCATAGTTGTATTCTTTTGTATAGCACGTGTTGCTATTCTTTTGTATTATCGTGGATCTTACTGACCACTACTCTGATGTACACTTTCATGTGTTAGTTATATATTCATATCTTCTTCCGCCTTTGTGATATGGATATCTGTGACTGATTTGTGATATGATTATTTCTATGTTTGTTTCCGAAGATTATTTATAGCCACCGTGTGATAAGCAATTACATGGATGGTCGCTCCTCAACAGCCTTATTCTCCGTGCTAGTTGACAGCACTACTCCGGAGTGTTCTTGGCTAGCGTGGGTATAGAGGTGGGGCGTCACACCAATACTATACAAAACATTTCCTTTCGGAAATCATTTACTATAACAACAGTGTTATAGTCCACCTTTCCTTCTATTTCTCGAAAACGTCTATTTCAACAATAAATGTTGAAATCTATGGTTTCGAATCTCAACACATTTTAAAACATCGTTAGATCGTTTTAATTCTATTTAAAACATCAAATCTAAACAATTTCTTTAACATAATATTCGCTATTCAAAAACGTGAATATACTACGTTTAAAAAATTTCATCCTTTTATTCATTTTATTTCAAAGGATTATTCACAGTCAAAAACGTGAATATAACTCCATTAATAGGTTTCAACCATTTACTTATCAAAATAAGTCGTTTGCGGATTTATAAAACAACGTTTATAAATTCCTTTTATTAACCTATTCAATTCATAACTCAATTATAAAACAAAATTCATATTATAAGTTAAACACCTATAATTTATTTGTTTGCACAATCGTTCCTTTAAACTTCATAATTATAAATCTTATAACTTATAAGATTCAATAATTTATCCAAATCTATTCTTTCAATAACTTTATAAATTTTATAAACCTACTGCTTATAAAATTCCATTTATAACTTCACCGTTTATAATTCTATAAATTTCATTCGTTTATGGAATTCATCTTCAATTCATTCTAACACTTATAAAAACTCGATTTATAATTCAAATCTTTTAATTTATAAATTATCAATTTATAAATCTTTTATATAAATCAATTTATATTATTCTTTTAAAATATCTTTAATCTCCTTTATAATTTCATCATCCTGATTTATAAAATAATTAAATTTCATAAATCCTATATTTTCAACTCTTTATATTAATTTCAAAAATCCCGATTAAACTATTTTATAAAACCATTAACCCCATATTTTCAAAAATCAGCCTTTTACTATATTTCTCAAAAATTCATAATCTTTATAACATTAAAAATTATAACGTTTATTTATTTAAAATGGATCAATTCAAAAAATATTTTATAAACGTATACTTTCAAAAATCACTTTAAAATCATTTTAAAATCCCAAAATTTGGTCTAATGATGCTACATACCAAATAGCCAATCACGACAACAACGATATCATATATCGATATGATAATCCATCAAATATCAAAATATCTGAAATCAAATAAAAACTGTTGAGGAATCTAGTTGGATCCCCCCAACCTGTTTTCCTGCATCCACAAACATTAGCACAATACCAATTTCGTTCGAGTACGGAATTATCGCGGTATATGGGATTTAAAATATTATCCGCTTAATAGACGGCGCAATAGGGTCTCATTCGCTAAAAAATACGGGAAATCAACAACTCCAATATATACATATGCCAACATATATATATTGCTATTGTATATAATACCAATTTCACTGTTTATGAAATATTCGCGGTATATGTTTTTAATAAATAACATCCGCTTACTAACGGCGCATAATGTCTATTTTAACAATCGATAGATAACAATCATCATTCAAACATACATTCAAATATTTTAAATTTAACTATTAAAAATAAAATCGAAACCGATTCGATTGAGTGAGAAGTTCTCACCTTGATTTATTTCGTTTTAGCGATTTATTTCGAATAAAATTAAACGGACGTTTAATTTTACCCGAAATTTTCACTAACTCCAAACAACTCGAATCCAATTGCATCGCGTAGTGCTCGTCCATACGATTCCAACGCAACTGGTTTCGCGCGTTTTCGACCTCGTATGAAAAAGTTATGATTTTATGAAGTTAACACAATTTTTTTTTTTAGTTATAAATTACAACAAACTTTTATATTATAAACCTAGATTCACTCAGAGCCCTTGATTCCTGTTCCATGCAATCCTGGCCGTGCGTTCTACTCCCTCCTTCTTCTTCATTCACGCACAACCCAAACCCAACGGCCGCCCCTCTCCCATCAATTCTTGCCACCAACACGTTGATCTCTACGACGATCAGGATGCATCATTCTGAAGCCCTTTTCATGCTCGACTCTCGGTTCAAATTTGGTGGAGCTCGGCCCTACCACCTCCTAGATTTGCGTGCGCAACCTGTAGCAATCGGCCCCTTGTAGCTTCCACTATGATGCTCCATTTACGATCATATCCGTATGGATTTAAAGATCTCGTCGTGCTCTATAATGTTGTAGTTAACAACTTTGGCTAAAACTTCACGGATTGGAAGTAATTGAGGAAAGAAAATCGAAAATTTCTGGCCTTTGATAAAGGAGGTGGCGGCTGCATATAGATTAGGGTTAGGTTTATTTTTTTATTTTTATTTTTTTAGAGTGAAGGGGCTATTTAGAGGAAATTATTCAAAACACTATTCATTCCGGGTTTTCTAAACTCCGATTTACACGCCGAAACTGATGTTCCTAGGGTTTATCCCGCGTTCCGGACACAATGGAACAGGTTTCGAAAGCTAATACGGACATCTGTGCGAGTTATGGCTATAAACGATCGATTTAAATTAAACCGATTTAAACGATTATCTAGGCGTTTTAATTCGTACCGGACAAACGGTAAATCCAATTGACACGAAATTGGAAACCTTACAATAATATCACATTACGGATCCGATGAAACTGGTTTCGTCGAAATCCGAGACTTTTTGAAAAATGGCTATTTTAACTCGCCAAATTAAAATTAAGAATAATTCGATGCGTTTCGAGCTGCTACGATCAAACGATAGCTCCGATTGCTACGAAAATTGAAATCCGGAAATAACTAACTATTACGGATCCAATGGAACTGGTTTCGTTCAATTCTGAGACTGTTCAAAAATTGACTATTTTCACTAGTCGATTTTAATATTAAAATATTCAATTTTCACAAATTAACTTTTAATTCGATTTTAAAAGTTCTAAAATATCATTCTAACTCCAACATGATAAAATAAAATTTTACAAATCATTTTCAATCATATTTAACCCAATTTTCAATTATTTCCATAATTTAACATATTAAATTATCGATTTAATTATTCAATTAAATCCAATTATTCGAAATAAAATTTATTCGACTTATAAATTCACTCATTAATATTTAAAATTAATTAAATATTCGAATTTTAATTACTAAAAATCCTGGGTCGTTACAATCTTCCCCCCTTAAAAGAATTTCGTCCTCGAAATTACAAAGTAAGAAAAGTTACATAATCTATTAACTTTCCCAAAACAAATTTTAAACTTCTCACCATGCTTTACTAAGTTTTTAAATCATACTTAGTTATCTTTTCAAAACAACTACTATTGTTTAACTTTCAATTCTAAATCAAAGTCTAAGTTTTCAAAATTTTCCAACTTTCTCAATTTTTTCTAATGCATTAAATTTCCGGAAAAATTCGCCATAGTCTCCTTTGCGCGGCTCGATCCGAAAAAAAAATGATAGTATATATATCACAAATATACATCTCATCAAGTAATGAGGCATCCCGAAGGGAAAAAAGTATAAAAGTACGGTATGTAATCCGAGATATGTACCTTATATTTTATTAGCAAGCATATACAGCTAATATAGCGCGAAAGCGAGCTCCAAATGCGAAGCAAACGCGATCCGCACCTACTAAACACTCAACAAACAACATGAGAACATGCATATATGAAAATAGTATCGATATACAACATATAGCAACATAATAACTATATATGCCAACATAGCAAATGCAATATATTCAACCATCAACCAACTATCATTCATAATCAATAAATATTCATTCATATTCTCTTTAATATTCAATGAAATAGGTTTTCAATTTATCACATTTGATTCATTAACAGTGGATGTTTTTACTAACATTCATTTTCAATTAGTTTATATTCACTAATTCATATTCAAGTTGGTTCACTTCCAAATCAAATTCAATTCTATTTAAGATTCACTTAACTTCCAATCGAATTTCAATTACTTTAGCTTCCAATTTCATTAATTCAATTTCATTAACACTTAATGAATTATATACAATCAATCTAACAACCATATAACAACCAGTGTATATTAATTACATCCAAATTCCTTTGCTTATATTCATTCAATTTGGTTTAATTAATTGATTTTTATTCAACTATTCAACTTTCAATAACATTAGATTTTAAATGAATTAACACTTATATCCATTTTTTCATATCAATTATTCACATTTAATTGATTAATATTCAATCCATTCATTCAATTCAATTACAAAAGTTGAATTTCATTCATATAACTCAAGTTCACATTTATCACTTCACTTTATTATTTTACTTTGATACTAATATCAACTTCATTCAACATCACTTAAGTTATATTCCATTTAACTTTAAATTCATTTTTATTTACAACATACATTCATAAATATATTCATATAGTTTCACTTCTTATATATATAAGTTTATTTCACAATTGTAAATCACATTAATTATAATTCAATTCTTATAATTCTTTTGCTTACACAATTATTCTTTTATTTAGGTTATTCAAACAACTAAACAATAAACTTATATACACTTTAATAATTCTGAAAAATTATTTCTTTTATATATAAAATATACTCAAGGTAAAATTATTTTCTTTACCCAATTTTAAAATCAATATTGTGCCGAATTGTTCTATTCAAGTGTTTAGAAACCCCTTCGGCATAGTCTTGCGGACCACGCTGACGAAAGTTCATATGCCACTCAATAAACCAATCATCACGATACAAAACAATTTTATATATTCACTAACAAATACGCTCTCATAGCTATTATTACACTCAAACTCATTCTAGAGCACTACTGACTCTATCTCTAATGAGTAATACCCAACAGAACCATGGTTGTCGCTTAACCATATGCTCTGATACCAAATGTAACGTCCCGTAAATTTTCGACTTTCGAAAATTCAACACCGATACTCACTTTCTCGGCTGCCGAGAAATCGAAGGCCGGAAACCCAAAATGTTATGGTTTAAGAAAAAGAAAAGAAAGAAAAAGAAGAGATAAGATAGTAGAAAATAGAGGGAAAAGAGAATAGAAAATAGAACTGAAAGAAATAACAGAACAACATCAGAATCTCACAATCGCAGCGGAACAACATATAATAATAAATGAATAATCTTTAAACAAAGAACTATATCAGTTATTACATTTTATACATTTCATTACATTACATCATATCATCAGAGTGTACAACAACAACAACATCAAACAGTGCAACGGAAAAAGAAATACTATATACAAGTAATACGCCATGCTATCCAGCTTGCCTCCAGCAACTCCTGAATATCCAGAATATCCCGATAAACCTAACTCTTAACTGCCCGTGTGGAAATTGGTGGGCACCCAGAGTTTAGGAAGGAAAACAATAAACTCCGAGTCAGTCATGTGACTGGTGTGAGAACTCAAAACAGTTTATTTATCTTTAAAAATCAAAAATAGAGGAATATTTTTATTTCAATTCGCAGTGCTTTTAAAAATGAGACTACCATAAGGCCTCCCGCACACACACACAATGCAAATGCAGAATCGGAGGAGATTTCTCCTTATGATAGTCAAAGATGCTTGATACGCATTAAAAGAACATTTGATATTATTACTAGTGCATAGTGTAGGAAAAATTCATTTCGAAAATAGAATATAAATCTTAGCCAGCATAGACATTCCGAACTATGCCTACTATAGCTAACTATGTTCAATAGCAGGTTACCGCCACATTCCATAGCAGGTTGTACAACTAAAACCGTACAAGTCTCGTATTGTTTCTTTGGATTTCCAACGAATGATCAGGCCAAGAAACTTCCCATTGCCACATGAGAATGCCTCTGGATGGACATCCCCGAGAACCAAACCGGATCTCTGCCAATACAAGGCCGGGTTACCCCTAACTGAGTAACAACTGACCGAATATGCCATCCCTCGGTCCTTTGGGACCTTTCAACCGAGCGCTCGCAATCAATTCACACAATCATAAAGTGTTTTCAACATGAGTAAGTATCTGGGCTCCATACCATGATACCACCCTTTTCCAGAAGGAAATGCACATATCCTAAAGGGTGCTACCCCTCATAACCTTGCTGCATCTTTCCTGTTTTGACCATTCATGGGGTGTGAGGCTCGACGAAGTCACGTCCACAAAAACATACTTTATACAGAAGTTATGCTTTGGGTCAACAAATGATCATAGAAATGATCACCAGGATAGACGATCAAATAAACGATCCTATCACAAATAATCAACACAATGATCATTTACAGCAACACTCAGCATGTCACATTACCAAATTGGGAATATATCGCTGATAACATTCAACTACATAACCTCTGAGCTCCTACGTCTTAGAGAAGGGTGTTAAGCTAAAAGAATAAATTCTCCGCCACCAACAGAAATATATTTGAAAGAAATCTGCTTTATATCTCAATTTGTAATGTCAGACATACAATCCATACAAGTCTGTTCCGGGCTCGAACAAAACCGAAGGCACTTCTTACGAAGCCCTTGCAATCCGGATATTCACAATCCTGATCGGATTCACCATCACATATGGAGAACTCTATACCGGAGCAACTCGGTGCAGAGTCAATCGATAGGTCATCCTATCACTCTCGCAAATACACGGTCTTCAACACCGGTCATCAAATGCAATTCACAACGACGTATCACATATTCGGAATGGGTTATACGACCCCATGGTCCTTTCCCGGTTAACCCGAATAGTGAGCGCTTATTCAAAAATAAGTGTGACATTCAAATTCAAACAAATCACAACAAATACCCATTCAAAGGGAAATATTGATAGTCGGCTATTGAACTATCAATGGATATACACAACATCACCAGATTCCAAATAATTTTTCAAATTATTTATTTCCCAAAATTCATATCTTTACAAGATATATAGTTCTCACACTTCAAAAATAAATCAATATTTATTTTTAAACCAATTCCACTTTCTTTTATAAATTCCATAATGAATTTTCATTCCAAAATATCCATGCATATACGATTTCAATTATTCATTTCAATTTATCTTCAAAAAGATAAATTCTCAAAATGTTTCATTTCACATTGAAAAACATTTCTATACTTATTTATTCATAAGTAATTCACAAATCTATTTATTTTCCACACTTGGAAAATATTCAATATATTTAAATCGAAATCAAGTATATATTTCATTCTTTAAGGAAATCATTCTCTTAACCATATTTATTTGGGCCAAAACGAATGTTGCGTAAAACATCGTTACGACAACCCAAAATCACTAGTATAAGGATTCGAAATTAAAATAGATATATAAATCCCAATACTATACAAAACATTTCCTTTCGGAAATCATTTACTATAACAACAGTGTTATAGTCCACCATTTCCTTCTATTTCTCGAAAACGTCTATTTCAACAATAAATGTTGAAATATATGGTTTCGAATCTCAACACATTTTAAAACATCGTTAGATCGTTTTAATTCTATTTAAAACATCAAATCTAAACAATTTCTTTAACATAATATTCGCTATTCAAAAACGTGAATATACTACGTTTAACAAATTTCATCCTTTTATTCATTTTATTTCAAAGGATTATTCACAGTCAAAAACGTGAATATAACTCCATTAATAGGTTTCAACAATTTACTTATCAAAATAAGTCGTTTGCGGATTTATAAAACAACGTTTATAAATTCCTTTTATTAACCTATTCAATTCATAACTCAATTATAAAACAAAATTCATATTATAGGTTAAACACCTATAATTTATTTGTTTGCACAATCGTTCCTTTAAACTTCATAATTATAAATCTTATAACTTATAAGATTCAATAATTTATCCAAATCTATTCTTTCAATAACTTTATAAATTTTATAAACCTACTGCTTATAAAATTCCATTTATAACTTCACCGTTTATAATTCTATAAATTTCATTCGTTTATGGAATTCATTTTCAATTCATTCTAACACTTATAAAAACTCGTTTTATAATTCAAATCTTTTAATTTATAAATTATCAATTTATAAATCTTTTATATAAATCAATTTATATTATTCTTTTAAAATATCTTTAATCTCCTTTATAATTTCATCATTCTGATTTATAAAATAATTAAATTTCATAAATCCTATATTTTCAACTCTTTATAATAATTTCAAAAATCCCGATTAAACTATTTTATAAAACCATTAACCCCATATTTTCAAAAATCAGCCTTTTACTATATTTCTCAAAAATTCATAATCTTTATAACATTAAAAATTATAACGTTTATTTATTTAAAATGGATCAATTCAAAAAAAATTTATAAACGTATACTTTCAAAAATCACTTTAAAATAATTTTAAAATCCCAAAATTTGGTCCAATGATGCTACATACCAAATAGCCAATCACGACAACAACGATATCATATATCGATATGATAATCCATCAAATATCAAAATATCTGAAATCAAATAAAAACTGTTGAGGAATCCAGTTGGATCCCCCCAACCTGTTTTCCTACATCCACAAACATTAGCACAATACCAATTTCGTTCCAGTACGGAATTATCGCGGTATATGGGATTTAAAATATTATCCGCTTAATAGACGGCGCAATAGGGTCTCATCCGCTAAAAAATATGGGAAATCAACAACTCCAATATATACATATGCCAATATATATATATTGCTATTGTATATAATACCAATTTCACTGTTTATGAAATATTCGCGGTATATGTTTTTAATAAATAACATCCGCTTACTAACGGCGCATAATGTCTATTTTAACAATCAATAGATAACAATCATCATTCAAACATACATTCAAATATTTTAAATTTAACTATTAAAAATAAAATCGAAACCGATTCGATTGAGTGAGAAGTTCTCACCTTGATTTATTTCGTTTTAGCGATTTATTTCGAATAAAATTAAACGGACGTTTAATTTTACCCGAAATTTTCACTAACTCCAAATGACTCCAATCTAATTCCATCGCGTAGTGCTCGTCCATACGATTCCAACGCAACTGGTTTCGCGCGTTTTCGACCTCGTATGAAAAAGTTATGATTTTATGAAGTTAACACAATTTTTTTTTAGTTATAAATTACAACAAACTTTTATATTATAAACCTAGATTCACTCAGAGCCCTTGATTCCTGTTCCATGCAATCCTGGCCGTGCGTTCTACTCCCTCCTTCTTCTTCATTCACGCACAACCCAAACCCAACGGCCGCCCCTCTCCCGTCAATTCTTGCCACCAACACGTTGATCTCTACGACGATCAGGATGCATCATTCTGAAGCCCTTTTCATGCTCGACTCTCGGTTCAAATTTGGTGGAGCTCGGCCCTTGCACCTCCTAGATTTGCGTGCGCAACCTGTAGCAATCGGCCCCCTGTAGCTTCCACTACGATGCTCCATTTACGATCATATCCGTATGGATTTAAAGATCTCGTCGTGCTCTATAATGTTGTAGTTAACAACTTTGGCTAAAACTTCACGGATTGGAAGTAATTGAGGAAAGAAAATCGAAAATTTCTGGCCTTTGATAAAGGAGGTGGCGGCTGCATATAGATTAGGGTTAGGTTTATTTTTTTATTTTTATTTTTTTAGAGTGAAGAGGCTATTTATAGGAAATTATTCAAAACACTATTCATTCCGGGTTTTCTAAACTCCGATTTACACGCCGAAACTGACGTTCCTAGGGTTTATCCCGCGTTCCGGACACAATGGAACAGGTTTCGAAAGCTAATTCGGACATCTGTGCGAGTTATGGCTATAAACGATCGATTTAAATTAAACCGATTTAAACGATTATCTAGGCGTTTTAATTCGTACCGGACAAACGGTAAATCCAATTGACACGAAATTTGAAACCTTACAATAATACCACATTACGGATCCGATGAAACTGGTTTCGTCGAAATCCGAGACTTTTTGAAAAATGGCTATTTTAACTCGCCAAATTAAAATTAAGAATAATTCGACGCGTTTCGAGCTGCTACGATCAAACGATAGCTCCGATTGCTACGAAAATTGAAATCCGGTAATAACTAACTATTACGGATCCAATGGAACTAGTTTCGTTCAATTCTGAGACTGTTCAAAAATTGACTATTTTCACTAGTCGATTTTAATATTAAAATATTCAATTTTCACAAATTAACTTTTAATTCGATTTTAAAAGTTCTAAAATATCATTCTAACTCCAACATGATAAAATAAAATTTTGCAAATCATTTTCAATCATATTTAACCCAATTTTCAATTATTTCCATAATTTAACATATTAAATTATCGATTTAATTATTCAATTAAATCAAATTATTCGAAATAAAATTTATTCGACTTATAAATTCACTCATTAATGTTTAAAATTAATTAAATATTCGAATTTTAATTACTAAAAATCTTGGGTCGTTACAGTTTATATCGGTTTTAAACCATTTTTAAAATGTTTTTTTGGGAATTTGAATTAACCCAAAGATTTTAACTTGTATAAATGATACCGTATTTTTCCAAAATGAAAACTGTTATTTTCAAATGACAAAAGCTTTCATATAAGAAACGAATGTCCAATTTGTATTAAAAGGATTTCAAGTTTGAATTGATATGGTTTTCCATGTTATGGGCGAATCTTTGGAAACGAGTTTTGAAAGCTATAAGTTAAATCTTGACTAAGATTTAAATGAGTTAATCCAATTGAAATGAAAATTGTTTTGAAATTCGTGAATAGATCATTGTGAAACTGGGTGAACTTTGTGAAATAAATCTTTTGTTTTAAAAGATTTGAAATGGTAATTGGTCTAAACCATTTGAAAGAAAGTTTGGAATTTTAAAGTTCCGACTTAAATGAAATCCAATATCCATATGTTAATAAACATTGCGCTCATTATTCGATTTAGCCGGGAGAGGACTTTGTGTCATATAACCCATTCTGAATAATGATACGTCGTTATGGATAGCATGTGAAGACCAGGTATTTGCAACAACGATAGGATGACCTATCGATTATCTTCGCACTGAGTAGCTACGGTATAGAGATTTCCTAAGTGATGGAAAGTCCGATTGGGATCGTGAATACCCGGATTGCAAGGGCTTCTTCGGAAGTGCCTTCTGTTTTGTTCGAACCTAGAACAGACTTTTATGGTTGTATGTTTAGCATTACACTTTTAGATATAAAGCAGATTTCTTTCAAATACATATCTGTTGGTGGCGGACAATTTATTCTCTTAGCTTAACACCCTTCTTTGAGACGTACGAGCTCAGACGTTATGTAGTTGAAGGTTATCATCAATATACTCCCAATTTGGTAGTATGGCATGCTAAGTGCTGCTGTGTGTTGATGATCATTTGTTGATCATTTGTGATCAAAGCATGGTTTTTGTGTAAAGCATAGCTTTGTGGATGAGACCTCGTCGAGCCTCACAAACCGGTAATGGTTGAAACAGGAAAGATGTGGCAAAGTTTCAGGGGTAGCATCCCTAGGGTATGTCCATTCCTTCTGGAAAAGGGTGGTGTCATGGTATGGAGCCCAGATACCTACTAATGTGGGCACTGTAGTACATTTATTATCGTGTGATGTTGTTGGTGTAGAGGTGCCTCGTATAAAGGTCCCAAAGGACCGGGGGTGGCATACCTTAGGTTTTACTTCCTGGGAAGGGGTAACCGACCTTGTGTTGGACTGACCATTTGTGGGAAAATCCAATCATCCAATACGAGCCTTGTACGGTTTTAGTTGTATAACCTACCATTTATTTATGGTCGCGCCCCACTGTTTGGATGGTAGCTATAGTAGGCATAGTTCGGAATGTCTATGCTGGCTAAGATTAATATTATACTTTCGAAATATTTTCCACTATGCACTAATATAATAATATCAAAGGATTTTGCGTAACAAGCATTTTTGACTATCATAAGGAGAAATCTCCTCCAATTTTGCATTTGCATGGTGTGTGTGGCGGGAGGCCTTATGGTAGTTTTATTTTCCAAAAAGCATTACAGATTTCAAATTTAAAATCTGTTGGTTGTTTTTAAAGACAAACTGTTTTTGTTTACTCATACCAGTCCCATAACTGACCTGGAGTTTATTGTTCCTTTCCTAAACTCTGAGTGCCCACTATTTTCCACACGGGTAGTCTAGAGTTGAGTTTTTTTCAGATAGTCAGGTTTAGTAGATTACCTGGATCTAGTTCAGTCCTTCGATGACGGATCTTGCTTGCTTATCTTTGTGCAACCTTGATGGTGGATCGAGCTTGAAGTGTTGTAGCTCTAGCTTTGGAGTTTTGGATTGGAGTTGCAATATTGGGTTTTGTGAAGACTCATCTCATATTGTGTCGTGTTCCGCTGTATTTTATGTGGTATATTCTCTGATATTGATGATTATCATTATATCAAATTGATGTATTGGATATTGTATTCATGTTGTATCAATGATATCATCTTTTATTTCCGCTGTGTTATTTATCATCTAATGTTGTTGCAAGCTCCGGCGATACGAATTTGATGTTGTTTGTCGGACATCGAGTTCGGGTCGTCACATAAGTTATGATAGGTTGATACTATATAATATATGCATATTTTATCTCTACATCATTTTTCTATATAAATTTTTTATATATCATATCAGTTTGGAGTTATATATAATATATGTACATCTACATTTTGTCAGAGATAATATATCAATTCTGTATTATGCTTTTTGTCCTTGACTAATTTATTTAAAAAATTTATATAAAATCTAAGCCTATATATATAGTGGTGACTGAGGCTTCTTATCTTACTTGGTTTAAAGTATATTAATGTGTTGCTTCGTACATAAAGTTTTGCAGTCGAATACAATTTCAAGTTGAGTTTTATTTCATATATATATATATTATATAAGTGGTATATATAACAATGCTGTATATATATTGGCATCGGTTTCTAGAATGTTTACTTATAACAGTTATAAGTTTTATAAGTTATAAATATAAGCTATCGAGTTATATAGGTTAGTTTTAAAAAGTATAAAGTTTATATAATTTGCATACAAAGGTTTCAAGCAATATTATACTTAATATATATATATATAAAGGTATATGTTACTATAGATTGCATGCGTAAAAGTGTTATATATATATATTATAAAGAAATTTTCTTTTAGTAGAAATATGAGTTTGTTTAAAATGTTTACAGGAGGCAGTGTATATATTACTGGTATATTTTATAAATCATATCCAAGTAGGGATTTTTGTGTGTGTGTGTATGTGTGTATTATAAGTTTAAAGGTAAGGGTTGCTTATAAATAGGTACATAAGTTTATATGTATATGTGTCAAGAGTATTATATATATATACATATAAATATATATACTATGTCACGATTTTTTTTAGAAATTTTAAAGTAAAGAAAATATTGGTTTGTATACATATTATGTAGCAGTTTCATTTATATATACATATATATATATATATATATATTTTCATTATTTTATTTAGTTATAATATACAAATGTATGTTTTTGTGTGTATGTATATATATATATATAGGTATGATATTGAGAAGTTATGATAGTTTATATTTATAATGTGCTATTACAGTTTGTTGTTTATATAAATATATGTTTATTTATATCGGTGAGTTCCAATATATTATAATAAGTTAAGTTATGTTAAATTGAAATTATATGTATATATATATATATATCTTATTTTAAAAAGGTACATTTTAAAATCCGGTTTAAGGTATTGATATTTTAATTATAATGTATACATACATATTTGATTTTTGAAAGAAAATTATATGTGGTTAGTTTAAAACAATGGTTTTATTTACATATATGTTTATTTTATTTTTATAGTTGTCTTAAATTAAAATAGTGATTTCAAAGGAATAATAATATATTTTTTTCATTTCTATCAAACTGATTGATTGTCCTCATCAATTCCATCCTTGCTTTAATCGTTGATTCCGTGTCCATCGTGCTTTGCTTTGAAATTTCGCGCTTGGATTCATAGCTCATTTCATTATCATATTCCTCTAGCAATGATAGGTGAGTACTCACTCAGATTAACGTTCTTATATTTATTAAATTTGATTTTAATTGGAACGACAATTTAAATATGCTGCTATTAGTTATTTACATTGCTATATATATGATGTTATGTGTATCTGTTCACCTTTGACATCTGACACCATCATCTATTATTTGTTTTGATGATATATGCCTATTATATTATTATCATATCTGTTATCTGTAACGTCCCGAAAATTTTCGACTTTCGAAAATTCAACATCGATACTCACTTTATCGACTGCCGAGAAATTGAAGGCCAAAAACCCGAAATGTTATGGTTTAAGAAAAAGAAAGAGACAGAAGAAGTAAGAAGATAGAAAATAGAAAGGAAAGAAAATAGAAAATAGAACGGAATAGAAAACAACAGAACAACATCAGAATCTCACAATTCGCAGCGGAACAACATATAATAATAAATGAATAATCTTTAAACCAAGAACTATATCAGTTATTACACTTTATACATTACATTTCATTACATCATATCATCAGAGTGTACAACAACAACAAACAGTGCAGCGGAAAAAGAAATACTATATAACTTGTAATACGTCATGCCATCAAGCTTGCTTCCAGCAACTCCAGAATATCCTGATAAACCTTAACTCTTAACTGCCCGTGTGGAAATTGGTGGGCACCCAGAGTTTAGGAAGGAAAACAATAAACTCCGAGTCAGTCATGTGACTGGTGTGAGAACTCAAAACAGTTTATTTATCTTTGAAAACAAAATAGAAGAATTATTTTTAAAGTCAATTCGCAATGCTTTTTAAAAATGAGACTACCATAAGACCTCCTGCCACACACACAATGCAAACGCAGACTTGGAGAAGATTTCTCCTTATGATAGTCAAACATGCTTGATACGCATTTAAAAAGAAAATTTGATATTATTACTAGTGCATAGTGTAGAAAACTTCATTTCGAAAGTAGAATATAAGTCTTAGCCAGCATAGGTACCATTATATTATGCCTACTAATAGCTACCATATTAGATGGCAGGTTCTACAACTAAAACCGTACAAGTCTCGTATTGTTTCTTTGGATTTCCAACGAATGATCAGGCCAAGAAACTTCCCATTGCCACATGGAAACGCCTCTGGAAGGACGCCCCGAGAACCACCGTTCTCTGCTAAACAAAGCCGGGAATCCCTTTTCCCAATGAATATTACAACCCTCAGATATGCCACCCCCGGTCCTTTGGGACCTTTAAACGAGAGCGCTCCCTAACCAACATCACACCATAATAATAAGTGTTTCAACATGAGTAAGTATCTGGGCTCCATACCATGATACTAGCCTTTTCCAGAAGGAAAGGCTATACCCTAGGGAAGTTATCCCTGAAAACCTTGCCGCACAATTCCTGTTTCGACCATTACCGGTTTGTGAGGCTCGACGAAGTCACGTCCACAAAAACACACTTTATACAAAAGCCGTGCTTTGGGTCAACAAATGATCATAGAAATGATCACAAAGATAGACGATCAAACAAATGATGCTATCACAAATAATCAACACAATGATCATTTACAGCAATACTCAGCATGTCACATTACCAAATTGGGAATATATCGCTGATAACATTCAACTACATAACCTCTGAGCTCGTACGTCTCAGAGAAGGGTGTTAAGCTAAAAGAATAAATTCTCCGCCACCAACAGAAATATATTTGAAAGAAATCTGCTTTATATCTCAATTTGTAATGTCAGACATACAATCCATACAAGTCTGTTCTGGGTTCGAACAGAACCGAAGGCACTTCTTACGAAGCCCTTGCAATCCGGGTATTCACAATCCCGATCGAATTTCCCATCACTTAGGAAATCTCTATACCAGGAGCTACCCAGTGCAGAGACAATCGATAGGTCATCCTATCGCTTTCGCAAATACTCGGTCTTCAACACCGATCTTCAATGCAATTCACAACGACGTATCACATATTCGGAATGGGTTATACGACCCCATGGTCCTTTCCCGGTTAACCCGAATAGTGAGCGCTTATTCAAAAATAAGTATGGCATTCAAATTCAAACAAATCACATCGAATACCCATTCAAAGGGAAATATTGATAGTCGGTTATTGAACTATCAATGGATATGCACACATCACCAGATTCCAAATAATTTTCCAAATTATTTATTTCACAAAATATCTTTATAAGATATACAATTTCACACTTCAAAAAAAATAAATCAATATTTATTTTTTTAAACAACTTCACTCTTCATTCATAAATTCCATAATGAATCTATATTTCACAATATCCATGCATATACGATTTCAATTATTCATTTCAATATTCCTTTTCAATTTATCTTCAAAAAGATAAACTCTCAAAATATTCACTTTATATTGGAAAACATTTCCATACTTATTTATTCATAAGTAATTCACAGATTTTATTTATTTTCAACACTTGGAAAATATTCAATATACTTAAATCGAGATTAAGTACATATTTCATTCTTTAAGGAAATCATTCTCTTAAACATATTTATTTGGGCCAAAACGAATGTTACGTAAAACATCGTTACGACAACCCAAAATCACTAGTATAGGGATTTGAAATTAAAATAGATATATAAATCCCAATACTATACAAAACATTTCCTTTCGGAAATCATTTACTATAACAATAGTGTTATAGTCCACTATTTCCTTTTATTTCTCGAAAACGTCTATTCCAACAATAAATGTTGAAATCTATGGTTTCGAATCTCAACACATTTTAAAACATCGTTAGATCGTTTTTATTCAATTTAAAACATCACAATCAATACAATTCTTTAACATATTATTCATTATTTGAAACGTGAATATACTTAAATTAACAATTTCATCATTTCTATTCATTTTATTTTAAAGTATTATTCGCAGTCAAAAACGTGAATATAACTCCATAAATAAATCATAACAATTTACTTATCAAAATAAGTCGTTTGTGAATTTATAAAACAACGTTTATAAATTCCATTTCTATTTATTTATAACAACTTCCTTTTATAAATTCCTTTATTAACCTATTCGATTTATAACTCAATTATAAAACAAAGGTTCATATTATAAGTCAAATACTTATAAACGATTGTTTTACAAAATCGTTTCTTTGAACTTCATAATTATAAATCTTATAACTTATAAGATTGTTTATTTATCCAAAATTCATTCTTTCAATAACTTCACGAAATTTATAAATCTTATTATTTATAAATTTCACTTATAACTTCACCATTTATAATTTTATAATTTCCATTCATTTCTGCAATCCATTTTCACTTCATTCAAATACTTATAAAAACTCGTTTTATAACGTCAATATTTCAATTTATAAATATCCATTTATAAATCTCTTAATATAAATCAATTTATATTATTCTTTAAAACGTCTTTAATCTCCTTTATTATTTCACCATTTTTATTCATAAAATAATTAAATTTTATAAATCCTATGCTTTCAACTTTTTATAATAAATTCAAAAATTCCGATTTAACTATTTTATAAAATCATTAGCATCATATTCTCAAAAATCAGTTTTTAACTATATTTCTCAAAAATCATAATTTTTATAACTTTAAAAATTATAACGTTTATTTATTTAAAATGGATCAATTCCAAAATTATTTTATAAAACGTATACTTCTCAAAAATCACTTTAAAAATCTTTTTAAAATTCCAAAATTTGGTCTAGTGATGCTACACACCAAATAGTCAATCACGACAACAACGATATCATATATCGATATGATAATCCATCAAATATCAAAATATCTGAAATCAAATAAATACTGTTGAGGAATCCAGTTGGATCCCTCCAACCTGTTTTCCTGCATCCAAAAACATTAGCACAATACCAATTTCGCTCCAGTACGAAATTATCGCGGTATATGGGATTTTAAATATTATCCGCTTAATAACGGCGCAATAGGGTCTCATCCGCTAAACAAAAATGCGGGAAATCAATAACTCCAATATATACATATGCCAATATATATATATTGCTATTATATATAATACCAATTTCACTGTTTATGAAATATTCGCGGTATATGTTTTTAATAAATAACATCCGCTTACTAACGGCGTATAATGTCTATTTTAACAATCAATAAATAACAATCATCATTCAAACATGCATTCAAATATTTTAAATCTAACTATTTAAAATAAAATCGAAACTGATTCGATTGATTGAGAAGTTCTCACCTTGATTTTAAATTCGTTTTAGCGATTTATTTCGAATAAAATTAAACGGACGTTTAATTTTACCCAAAATTCTCACTAACTCCAAATGACTCCAATCCAATTTCATCGCGTAGTGCTCGTCCATACGATTCCAACGCAACTGGTTTCGCGCGTTTTCGACCTCGTTGAAAAAGATATGAATTTTTGAAGTTTGCATGATTTTTACTTAATAAATTTACAACATAAATTAAATTTTAAACCTAACTTTAATCTGGGCCGTAGGATCTTGCATACCCCCTCATCACAGCCGCATATCCTTTCTCCCTCTCTCGTTCGAAACCCAGCGCAAAATCACGAAACAAAACCCATAGCCGCAACCCTAGTTCGAATTTTCGCGACCAATTCCATCATCTTGAAGCCGATCAACAACCACCATTTTGTAGCTCATGCTTGTCTTCACCATCACCAAAAATATGGAGAAGCTCGGTCGAGCCTAGCTCATGAAAACCGAGGCCGACTTGGTTACGTTCGAGCCCTTTTTGCCGCTGATTCGCCTCACCAAACTTGATCATCACCGTTGAACTTATGGATCTCATCACGCTCTACAATTCTCTAGTTGTAAGTTCCTTGAATCGTTGAGTGGATGAAGAGAAAAGAGGAGGAGAAGTTGATGATTTTCTGGCCGTTGAAAAGGAAGGTGGCGGCTGTGCAGTTGAATTAGGGTTTAGGTTTCTTTTTTTTTTTCTTTTTTTTTTAGAATGGTGGCTATTTATAGAGAAAAATCGAACACTATTCATCCCGGAAATTCCGAACTCCGATTTACGCGCCGTAACCAGCGTTTCTAGGGTTTACCCCGCGTTCCGGACACAATGGAATAGGTTTCGAAAGCTAATTCGGACATCTGTGCGAGTTATGGCAATAAACGTTCAATTTGAATTAAACAGATTTAAGCGATTTTCTAGGCGTTTTAATTTGTACTGGACAAACGGTAAATCCAATTGACACGAAATTTGAAACCTTACAATAATATCACATTACGGATCCGATGAAACTGGTTTCGTCGAAATCCGAGACTTTTTGAAAAATGGCTATTTTAACTCGCCAAATTAAAATTAAAAATAATTCGATGCGTTTCGAGCTGCCACGGTCAAACGATAACTCCGATTGACACGAAAATTGAAATCCGGTAATAACTAACTATTACGGATCCAATGGAACTGGTTTCGTTCAATTCTGAAACTGTTCAAAAATTGACTATTTTCACTAGTCGATTTAAATATTAAAATATTCAATTTTCACAATTTAACTCTAAATTCGATTTTAAAAGTTCTAAAATATCGTTCTAACTTCAATATGATAAAATAAAATTTTACAAATCATTTTCAATCATATTTAACTCAATTTTCAATTATTTCCATAATTTAACATATTAAATTATCGATTTAATTATCCAATTAAAATCCAATAATTCAAATAAAAATTTATTTGACTTATAAATTCACTTATTAATATTTAAAATTAATTAAATATTAAAATTTTAATTATTAAAAATTCTGGGTCGTTACAATCTTCCCCCCTTAAAAGAATTTCGTCCTCGAAATTGTTAAGTAAGAAAAGTTACATAATTTATTAATTTTCCCAAATTCATAGTTAAACTTCTTATAATCTTTACTAAGTTTTCAAATCATACTTAGTTATCTTCTCAAAAACAACTACTATTGTTTAACTTTCAATTCCAAATCAAAGTTAAAGTTTTCAAAAAATTTTCCATTTTCTCAAATTTTTTCTAACGCCTTAAATTTCCGGAAAAATTCGCCATAGTCTCCTTTGCGCGGCTCGATCCAAAAAAAATGACAGTATATATATCACAAATATACATCTCATCAAGTAATGAGGCATCCCGAAGGGAACAATTTGTAAAAGTACGATATGTAATCCGAGATATGTACCTTATATTTTATTAGCGAGCATATACGGCTAATATAGCGCGAAAGCGAGCTCCAAATGCGAAGCAAACGCGATCCACACCTACTAATCACTCAACAAACAACATGAGAACATGCATGTAGACAATAGTATCAATATACAACATATAACAACATAATAACTATATATGTCAACATAGCAATTTCAATAAAAGCAATATATTCAACCATCAACCAACTATCATCCAAAAATTCATAATCAATAAATATTCATTCATATTCTCATTAATATTCAATGAATTAGGTTTTCAATTTAATCACATTTGATTTATTGATAGTGGACGTTTTTACTAACATTCATTTTCAATTACTTTATATTCATTAATCCATATTCAAGTTGGTTCACTTCTAATTCAAATTCAATTCCATTCAAATTTATTTACCTTTAATTTGAATTCAATTATATAGCTTTCAATTTCGCTAATTTACTTTCATTAACACTTAATGAATTATATACAATCAATCAACTAACAACCATATAACAATCAATGTTTATTACTTACAACCAAATTACTTTGCTTATATTCATTCAATTTAGTTTCAACACCATCACTTTCAATTGGTTTAATTAAATTGATCTTCATTCAATTATTCAACTTTCAATAACATTAGATTTTAATGAATTAACACTTATATTCATTATTTCATATCAATTTTATTCACATTTAATTGATTAATATTTAATCCATTCATTCAATTAACTTTTCAAAGTTGAATTTCATTTATATAACTCAAGTTCACATTTATCACTTCTAAAGTAAATTTCCATTTAACTTTAATTTCATTTTTATTTTACAACTCATATTCATAAATATATTCATATAGTTTCACTTCTTATATATATATGTTTATTTCTCAATTGTAAATCACTTTAATTATAATTCTATTCTTATAATTCTTTTTACTTATACAATTATTCTTTAATTTAGATTATTCAAACAACTAAACAATCATCTTATATACACATTAATAATTTTGAAAAATTATACCTTTATATATAAAATATAATCAAGGTAAAATTATTTCATTTACCCAATTTTAAAATCAATATTGTGTTGTTCTATACAAGTGTTTAGAGATCCCTATCAACAACGTTAATTACTCGTATTAACCAGAATCTATATACCACTCAATAAACCAATCATCACAATATAAAACAATTTTATATTCACTAACAAATACGCTCTCATAGCTATTATTACACTCAACTCATTCTAGAGTACTACTGACTCTATCTCCAATGAGTAACACCCAACAGAACCATGGTTGTCGCTTAACCATAAGCTCTGATACCAAATGTAACGTCCCGAAAATTTTCGACTTTCGAAAATTCAACATCGATACTCACTTTATCGACTGCCGAGAAATTGAAGGCCAAAAACCCGAAATGTTATGGTTTAAGAAAAAGAAAGAGACAGAAGTAGTAAGAAGATAGAAAATAGAAAGGAAAGAAAATAGAAAATAGAACGGAATAGAAAACAACAGAACAACATCAGAATCTCACAATTCGCAGCGGAACAACATATAATAATAAATGAATAATCTTTAATCCAAGAACTATATCAGTTATTACACTTTATACATTACATTTCATTACATCATATCATCAGAGTGTACAACAACAACAAACAGTGCAGCGGAAAAAGAAATACTATATAACTTGTAATACGTCATGCCATCCAGCTTGCTTCCAGCAACTCCAGAATATCCTGATAAACCTTAACTCTTAACTGCCCATGTGGAAATTGGTGGGCACCCAAAGTTTAGGAAGGAAAACAATAAACTCCGAGTCAGTCATGTGACTGGTGTGAGAACTCAAAACAGTTTATTTATCTTTGAAAACAAAATAGAAGAATTATTTTTAAAGTCAATTCGCAATGCTTTTTAAAAATGAGACTACCATAAGACCTCCTGCCACACACACAATGCAAATGCAGACTTGGAGAAGATTTCTCCTTATGATAGGCAAACATGCTTGATACGCATTTAAAAAGAAAATTTGATATTATTACTAGTGCATAGTGTAGAAAAATTCATTTCGAAAGTAGAATATAAGTCTTAGCCAGCATAGGTACCATTATATTATGCCTACTAATAGCTACCATATTAGATGGCAGGTTCTACAACTAAAACCGTACAAGTCTCGTATTGTTTCTTTGGATTTCCAACGAATGATCAGGCCAAGAAACTTCCCATTGCCACATGGAAACGCCTCTGGAAGGACGCCCCGAGAACCACCGTTCTCTGCTAAACAAAGCCGGGAATCCCTTTTCCCAATGAATATTACAAACCCTCAGATATGCCACCCCCGGTCCTTTGGGACCTTTAAACGAGAGCGCTCCCTAACCAACATCACACCATAATAATAAGTGTTTCAACATGAGTAAGTATCTGGGCTCCATACCATGATACTAGCCTTTTCCAGAAGGAAAGGCTATACCCTAGGGAAGTTATCCCTGAAAACCTTGCCGCACAATTCCTGTTTCGACCATTACCGGTTTGTGAGGCTCGACGAAGTCACGTCCACAAAAACACACTTTATACAAAAGCCGTGCTTTGGGTCAACAAATGATCATAGAAATGATCACAAAGATAGACGATCAAACAAATGATGCTATCACAAATAATCAACACAATGATCATTTACAGCAACACTCAGCATGCCACATTACCAAATTGGGAATATATCGCTGATAACATTCAACTACATAACCTCTGAGCTCGTACGTCTCAGAGAAGGGTGTTAAGCTAAAAGAATAAATTCTCTGCCACCAACAGAAATATATTTGAAAGAAATCTGCTTTATATCTCAATTTGTAATGTCAGACATACAATCCGTACAATTCTGTTCTGGGTTCGAACAGAACCGAAGGCACTTCTTACAAAGCCCTTGCAATCCGGGTATTCACAGTCCCGATCGAATTTCCCATCACTTAGGAAATCTCTATACCAGGAGCTACCCAGTGCAGAGACAATCGATAGGTTATCCTATCGCTTTCGCAAATACTCGGTCTTCAACACCGATCTTCAATGCAATTCACAACGACGTATCACATATTCGGAATGGGTTATACGACCCCATGGTCCTTTCCCGGTTAACCGAGCGCTTATTCAAAAATAAGTGTGGCATTCAAATTCAAACAAATCACATCGAATACCTATTCAAAGGGAAATATTGATAGTCGGTTGTTGAACTATCAATGGATATGCACACATCGCCAGATTCCAAATAATTTTCCAAATTATTTATTTCACAAAATATCTTTATAAGATATACAATTTCACACTTCAAAAAAAATAAATCAAGATTTATTTTTTTAAACAACTTCCCTCTTCATTCATAAATTCCATAATGAATCTATATTTCACAATATCCATGCATATACGATTTCAATTATTCATTTCAATATTCCTTTTCAATTTATCTTCAAAAAGATAAACTCTCAAAATATTCACTTTATATTGGAAAACATTTCCATACTTATTTATTCATAAGTAATTCACAGATTTTATTTATTTTCAACACTTGGAAAATATTCAATATACTTAAATCGAGATTAAGTACATATTTCATTCTTTAAGGAAATCATTCTCTTAAACATATTTATTTAGGCCAAAATGAATGTTACGTAAAACATCGTTACGACAACCCAAAATCACTAGTATAGGGATTTGAAATTAAAATAGATATATAAATCCCAATACTATACAAAACATTTCCTTTCGGAAATCATTTACTATAACAATAGTGTTATAGTCCACTATTTCCTTTTATTTCTCGAAAACGTCTATTCCAACAATAAATGTTGAAATCTATGGTTTCGAATCTCAACACATTTTAAAACATCGTTAGATCGTTTTTATTCAATTTAAAACATCACAATCAAAACAATTCTTTAACATATTATTCATTATTTAAAACGTGAATATACTTAAATTAACAATTTCATCATTTCTATTCATTTTATTTTAAAGTATTATTCACAGTCAAAAACGTGAATATAACTCCATAAATAAATCATAACAATTTACTTATCAAAATAAGTCGTTTGTGAATTTATAAAACAACGTTTATAAATTCCATTTCTATTTATTTATAACAACTTCCTTTTATAAATTCCTTTATTAACCTATTCGATTTATAACTCAATTATAAAACAAAGGTTCATATTATAAGTCAAATACTTATAAACGGTTATTTTACAAAATCGTTTCTTTGAACTGCATAATTATAAATCTTATAACTTATAAGATTGTTTATTTATCCAAAATTCATTCTTTCAATAACTTCACGAAATTTATAAATCTTATTATTTATAAATTTCACTTATAACTTCACCATTTATAATTTTATAATTTCCATTCATTTTTGCAATCCATTTTCACTTCATTCAAACACTTATAAAAACTCGTTTTATAACGTCAATATTTCAATTTATAAATATCCATTTATAAATCTCTTAATATAAATCAATTTATATTATTCTTTAAAACGCCTTTAATCTCCTTTATTATTTCACCATTTTTATTCATAAAATAATTAAATTTTATAAATCCTATTCTTTCAACTTTTTATAATAAATTCAAAAATTCCGATTTAACTATTTTATAAAATCATTAGCATCATATTCTCAAAAATCAGTTTTTAACTATATTTCTCAAAAATCATAATTTTTATAACTTTAAAAATTATAACGTTTATTTATTCAAAATGGATCAATTCCAAAATTATTTTATAAAACGTATACTTCTCAAAAATCACTTTAAAAATCTTTTTAAAATTCCAAAATTTGGTCTAGTGATGCTACACACCAAATAGTCAATCACGACAACAACGATATCATATATCGATATGATAATCCATCAAATATCAAAATATCTAAAATCAAATAAATACTGTTGAGGAATCCAGTTGGATCCCTCCAACCTGTTTTCCTGCATCCAAAAAAATTAGCACAATACCAATTTCGCTCCAGTACGAAATTATCGCGGTATATGGGATTTTAAATATTATCCGCTTAATAACGGCGCAATAGGGTCTCATCTGCTAAACAAAAATGCGGGAAATCAATAACTCCAATATATACATATGTCAATATATATATATATTGCTATTATATATAATACCAATTTCACTGTTTATGACATGTTCGCGATATATGTTTTTAATAAATAACATCCGCTTACTAACGGCGTATAATGTCTATTTTAACAATCAATAGATAACAATCATCATTCAAACATGCATTCAAATATTTTAAATCTAACTATTTAAAATAAAATCGAAACTGATTCGATTGAGTGAGAAGTTCTCACCTTGATTTTAAATTCGTTTTAGCGATTTATTTCCAATAAAATTAAACCGACGTTTAATTTTACCCAAAATTCTCACTAACTCCAAATGACTCCAATCCAATTTCATCGTGTAGTGCTCGTCTATATGATTCCAACGCAACTGGTTTCGCGCGTTTTCGACCTCGTATGAAAAAGATATGAATTTTTGAAGTTTGCATGATTTTTACTTAATAAATTTACAACATAAATTAAATTTTAAACCTAACTTTAATCTGGGCCGTAGGATCTTGCATACCCCCTCATCACAGCCGCATATCCTTTCTCCCTCTCTCGTTCGAAACCCAGCACAAAATCACGAAACAAAACCCATAGCCGCAACCCTAGTTCGAATTTTCGCGACCAATTCCATCATCTTGAAGCCGATCAACAACCACCATTTTGTAGCTCATGCTTGTCTCCACCATCACCAAAAATATGGCGAAGCTCGGTCGAGCCTAGCTCACGAAAACCGAGGCCGACTTGGTTACGTTCGAGCCCTTTTTGCCGCTGATTCGCCTCACCAAACTTGATCATCACCGTTGAACTTATGGATCTCATCACGCTCTACAATTCTCTAGTTGTAAGTTCCTTGAATCGTTGAGTGGATGAAGAGAAAAGAGGAGGAGAAGTTGATGATTTTCTGGCCGTTGAAAAGGAAGGTGGCGGCTGTGCAGTTGAATTAGGGTTTTGGTTTATTTATTTTTTTTAGAATGGTGGCTATTTATAGAGAAAAATCGAACACTATTCATCCCGGAAATTCCGAACTCCGATTTACGCGCCGTAACCAGCGTTTCTAGGGTTTACCCCGCGTTCCGGACACAATGGAACAGGTTTCGAAAGCTAATTCGGACATCTGTGCGAGTTATGGCAATAAACGTTCAATTTGAATTAAACCGATTTAAGCGATTTTCTAGGCGTTTTAATTTGTACCGGACAAACGGTAAATCCAATTGACACGAAATTTGAAACCTTACAATAATATCACATTACGGATCCGATGAAACTGGTTTCGTCGAAATCCGAGACTTTTTGAAAAATGGCTATTTTAACTCGCCAAATTAAAATTAAAAATAATTCGATGCGTTTCGAGCTGCCACGATCAAACGATAACTCCGATTGACACGAAAATTGAAATCCGGTAATAACTAACTATTACGGATCCAATGGAACTGGTTTCCTTCAATTCTGAGACTGTTCAAAAATTGACTATTTTCACTAGTCGATTTAAATATTAAAATATTCAATTTTCACAATTTAACTCTAAATTCGATTTTAAAAGTTCTAAAATATCGTTCTAACTTCAATATGATAAAATAAAATTTTACAAATCATTTTCAATCATATTTAACTCAATTTTCAATTATTTCCATAATTTAACATATTAAATTATCGATTTAATTATCCAATTAAAATCCAATAATTCAAATAAAAATTTATTTGACTTATAAATTCACTTATTAATATTTAAAATTAATTAAATATTAAAATTTTAATTATTAAAAATTCTGGGTCGTTACATTATCACTCTACAAGTTTCCTTTTAATATAGAATTCACTATTGGCCGAAATGATACATACCCGAACGGACTTTAGAATAGGAGAATATCGTTATGGGTTGAAATGATAGACCCAAGCGATTTTTATTGAATTGAATTTGGGATTGCAGGTTTAAATGATACATACCTGTATATATTTAAATTACAGATTGAAATGATAAATATCCATATCACTTGACCATATGATATAAAATTATATACAGACATCGTTGGTCTATATTTGAATATTTTGAAAAATAATTTCTATGGTTTTGGAAAGAAATATATGGTTTTATAAAATATTGATTTGGATATTATATAAATGTTGCTTTGTATATAGTTAAATTCCTGATTTTAAGCTATGTATAAATTTGTTTTAAAATAGAAAATAAGTTTAATAATAAATTTTGATTTTGTTAAAATATAATATGGTTAAATATTTATTTAAATTATATTTTTTTATATATAGAGTTTATAATGATTTAAATAAAAGTAAGGTTGGAAGATAAATATGAAATTCATTTGAAACTAAATTTATTTACGAATGGTACTCAAGTAAATTTGATTCGAGATTTAATAAATTGAGATTTTAAAGGATGTGATTTTTATAACTTGATTTTGGTTTAAAGTGATTTAAATGAATATGTCAAGCTGATTTAAATGAATATATCAAGTTTAAATAAATTGAAAGAATATTCAATTAATCGAAGCTTAAAAGTTTTACTTAAATGATATTGGGTATATTAAATAAATATTTCAAAACAAAATAATAGAAATTGAATTTGATTTATATGGAATTATCAAAATTTAGTTTTGGAAATTATGGAATAGTTAAAGCTTTAAAATATATGGAATTTAAAATGGTTTATTTGAGGTTCAAATCTATATGTGGAACTGATATAAATAGAAATGGATTATTGAAAACTAAATTGAGCTGAAATTTATGAATTAAGATTTGATTTAAATTGAATTTCAGAATCAAGTTGATTGAACCAATTTGTGAAGTTGAGGAAATTATTTTATTTTATAAAGTAATCTTAAATTTAAAACTATTTTATTATATATATTATTTGGATACCTAAACAGTTTAAGGGGTGGAAGTTATGGTTTCAAAGTAATGAATCTCAAGGTATTATGTTTTGAAAGTGTTGTAATTTCAAGTGTTTGGTTTCGAAAGTGTCGTAACTTTGAAAAATGATATGATTTTTGGGAATGGATATATATTTGAAATGGATATTATACCTTATTTGGTTTGAAATGAAAATGATATCGTATTGATAAGGTTTTGAAATGACAATGATATTCTTGTTTTAAATTATAAATAATTTTTAAGTGACCGCGGTGTAATAATAATGTTTGGTTGTTAAAGAGACCAGGATCGGAAGTTGTCATACTCTCTGCCAACTCCGAAAACCACTTTAACAACCATATACATGGTTGAGATTCCAGAATGAAGTAGGATGGTGGAGACGTTCTTTTAAGGTATGCACGTGGACCCAACTCCCATGAGTTGACATAAGGTGGCTTAAGCAGAAGCAATTAACGGGCTAATGAGATAGCTCCTCTTCTCGGGCACACTTCTTCGATACCATTCTATTACTTTATGATTGATTGGGTGCACCTTTGATTTAGGGAGTGTGGCTCGAGGTGGGAGGTAGTGGCTGCTATGCGTCATTACCGGTCCGGAAGTGTAATTGGTATATCTACCTTGGCATTGCCTAGTTGTGCCATGTCACCTAACCTAGCGCGCCTTGTACGAGTTTGATTTGTGTCGTACCTATGAAGTATCCTCTGGTAGCCTCCCGATCAGGAGGTATTACGGTACTGTATAGACTATTTGTGATGACCCGGAATTTTGGGCAATATCAATTTAATAATCTGTATTAAATATTTAATTGATTTGTTAATCTTTGTTAATAAATTTAAATTGATTTAATAATCTTCCTTTAATAAATATTTAATTGGTGAATTTTATCTTTTTAGAAGCTAATTAAAATGTTTTCTATTTATAGTGAATATATTTATTTATATATATTGTAAATAGGGAAGCTTTGTTTTAAATTTAACAAATAAAGTATATTTTCTAATTCTAATATTTTTTGTATTTATGATTTAATTTAATATATAGCTTTTCCAAGTTATTTAATAAATAACTATATGGATTTTAAATACTTAAGGTAAAATTTTAATTGTTTAAATTTATTTTAGCTTAAGTTTAAATTCAAATTAATTTTCAAAAAGGTTTGTTCTATTTTCCTTTTAATATAACTTGATATGGCTGAATGGTTAAAGCGCCCAACTCATAATTGGCAAATTCATAGGTTCAATTCCTGTTGGATGCATGCCAATGGGAACGTTCAATAAGTCTATTGGAATTGGCTCTGAATCAATGGAATCTCATCATCCATACATAACGAATTGGGTAATTTACTAATAAATAGATAATTTCTTTTATAAATTATTTTAATTTGATAAATGAGTTATTTTTAAACAATAATAATAATGTATTGTTTTTACAAATGGATTTTTAATATAAATAGAATTGTTATTTCAAATTTGAATTTGTGTAGTTATATATGTATGTATATAACTTGATTTTAAAAGTGGACTTTTCAATTTGAATTTAAAGTTTTGAAACTCAAAGTATAGATATTTTAAATTGTTTTGGATTTTAAAATATTTGTATAAAAATTTATTTATGAATATAACTATTTTATTTCTTTTAAAATTGTCTATACATATAAATAACTACATATTAACTAATTAATTAAGCATAATTTTATATTAACCTTTAATTACAAATACTAATTAACTTAAAAGACAATTGTTACTTTCCTAAAGCTTCATTTTACAAGTGTAAATTAATAAACAAAAGTTTTGACAAGTGTCATGTTTTTATTTTCTTTTCTTTGATTTTTATTAAACCATAAATTAAGTTATATAAACATATATCTCCATTTTTTTTCTTTTCCTAATCTCATTCTAAACTAAAGAAACTTCAGTTGAAAGCAACTTCTCAAAACCAGAAATCTTTCCATCTCAAAAGCAAAATCAGTAACCATCTTCAACCAGAAATCCATTTGTAAAACCCTGTAACCATTTTCAAAATAAAATCAATAATCCTGTAATCATTTTTCAAGTTTTCAAATACAATCTGGAAATTGTCTTCTGCATGCAAACCTGTCAAGCATTTTTCCAAACCTGTAGTTCATTTTCAGAATAGAAGCCTCCATGCAAACTTGAAATCTAAAACAAGTAAAATCTGGAACAAGCCTGCATTTTATTTTCAATCTGGAAGCATGCATGTAGTTTGTAAATCAAGGAGCAAAGATGTAACGTCCCGCCTTTTTGTACGCTTTAAATCGACAATAAACCATACACGTCGGACTCAAACTATACAAAAAAGCAGATCATTGTGGGGTAAAGAAGAAAAAGCAGAGAAGGGAAAAAACAGAATCTTGCAGCAGAACGCCAAAATATAATAATCAAATAACAGTTTATGAAGCTGTTTTACAAAACATTTGATTATATACTAACACAATACATATCAGAGTTACACATATCAAAGAATAATAATAATGCAGCGGAACAGTATGAATGTAGTGGAATAATATAATAGGTAATAGTAATACACTCTTCATCTTCGTCATCCAAAAATAAAGGCTTCGAATCCTGAAATGCTCAGGGTGACCTGAGAAAATTGAAAAGACAAAACACTCAAGTCAGAACTAAAAGATCGTATGTAAGTTAAATCAACAGTAAATAATATTAGTGGAACGGCGTCAGAGATGTTTACGGGATTTGGCATCTCCTATCCAGTGTCTAATGTACGTGCAGTAACTTAAGAGATGCTCGAGATTCACATCTCCTAAGGATCCGTTAAACTACCTACTATGTAGTAATATTTCGCTATTATAATAATGTCTAATAGTAAAATAAACTTACTTTTAAATTGCGTTAAGTGGTTACCCATATAGCCCTTACCACGTAATAGTCCCAGTAGTACATCCAGTATCAGCGCATCTCCAGATCGGGAGACTACCCTAAATACTCCACGGGCTACGAGAGAAAACCAAACTCGTACAAAGCGCGCTAGGATAGGTGACACGGCACATAAGGCAATGCCAAGGTATATATACCAATTATGCACACGGGCTGGTGGTAACGCGTAGCAGCTACTACCGCCCACCTCGAGCCACACCCCCAAATCAAAATCAAAAGTGGCCACCAAATAAATCTCAAAGTCAGAATATAATATCGAAGGAGTGTGTCCATTCAGAGGAATGACCTCATTGGCCCGAGATCGCTCCTGTTTTAGCCACCTTATGCCAACTCACGGGAGTCGGGTTCACATATTTACCTCAAAGGAAACGCCGCCACCATCCTACTTCGTTCTCGAATCTTCACCGCGTACACGGTTGTTAAAGTGGTTTTCGAAGTTGGTAGAGAGTATGGCAACTTCCGATCCCGGTCTCTTTAACAACCAAATGTTATTATAACACTACGGTCATTTTAAAATAATTATACTTCCAAACCAGAATATAATATTCATTTCAAAATCATATAAATACGGTATCATTTCCATTTCAAAAACCAAACCAATATGATATCATTTTATTAAAGCCCAAATCAATATAATCTCATTTTTTATTTTTGAATATATATACTTCCCAAAATCATAGCACTTTCAAAAATTTAATATTTCGTAACCGAACGCTTGAAATATAGTCTTTCAAACCATAATACTTCGAATATCATAACTTCTAAACCGTAACTTCCAAAACTTAAATGGTTTGGATATTCAAACAATATATAAAATAAAATAGTTAAAATTTAAAATCACTTTATAAAGTAAAATAGTTTCCACGACTTCACACTTTTATTCACTTTATATAAAATCTTAATTCATAACTTTCAGCTCACTTTCAGTTTAAATAAACCATTTCAACCTCAATATATTTCAAACTTTAAGTATTAACAAATTTCAAAATTAAGGTTCATAATTATTAAACAATTCAATGTTCTATTATTTAGTTTTGAAATATTCGTAATAAGTTCATTATCATTTAAATAAAACTCAAATAACTAGATATTTCCTTCAATTTATTTATAGTTGAAATATTCGTTTAATTCATCTTGAACAAAAATCCAGTTATAAAAAAAATCCTACCTTTTAAAATTTCAAGTTTAATAAATTTTACATCAACTTATGGAGTTTAATTCTTAAATAAGCTCAATTTCAAATAAATTCCCAATTTACCTTCCAATCTTAGTTTATTTAAATCATTATAACCTCTATATTAAAGTGTGATTTAAATACTTAACCATATTTTATTTTAATAAAATCAAACTACATTATTAAACTTATTACTATTAAACAAATTTACACATAGCTTAAATACATGGATTTAACTTTATATAAAATATTTATATATATATATATATATATATATATATATAAAATCAATATTTATTAAACCATATAATTCTATACAAAACCATAGAAATCATTTTCAAAATATTTATATATATAAACTGACGGTGTCTGTATATAAATTTTCTGTCTTATGGTCAAGTGATACGGATATTTATCATCTCAATCCGTAATTTAAAATATAAACATAGTTATATATCATTTCAAACCGCAATCCCGAATGGAAAAAAAGTGCATAATAACTTGCAGTTTATAACAATATAAAACACAGCATCCATTCACCCAATATCAATCATCAACCATTTATCACAATCATCATCCAATTTAAACAATTACATTAATATAGAACAAATAATAAATAACAGGTAATTACTGGCAGTTTATATTCAATAATAAATTAATTTAACTGGTATTTTATATGCAATAATAAATTGGATAACAATTTAATTCAATAAATTAAATTTAACTAGAATGATGATAAAAATATATCAAATAGCCATAAATAAATTTCCAACCAAATTAGAATTTAATTTAACACACATAAGAAATTTTAGAAGTTGTGAGTGGGTTAAAATACTCACTTTTTGAATTTAAATTAAATTTAAATCCAATTTAAACCCAAATATGAACAGTATTAGAATTCGTCCAAACAAATGCCAAAATATCCGTAATTCCAACAAGAACCTAGCGGAGAAAACCGTGCGTAAATTGGACCTCATATGTAAAAGTTATTGCAATTAGAAGATTACGATTTAAATTTTGAAAATAACTAAAATTAAAAATCAGAAAAACACGTCATTGATCTTCTCTCTAGAAAAAATTGATGCGCCCCAGTTTCGTGCCAAAACACTCGCTTGCAGCGCGACAACATATGCAGCTATCACGCGATCGCCAAGGACGCACGTGCCTTCGACCTCGCCTCACCGGCATCCGACCGCATGCGACTCCCACTCGTCGACGATGGCGAACTGAATCGCGTCCAAACCCAGGCAGCAAAAAGCGCAGCTGCCACCGGTCTTAGCAAACCCTAATGAATTTTATACGGCGATATGATCGTTGAATCTCCCAACTACCTTCGCCGATGAACTGCTTACGCTGCTCTCCACACCGTGGTATCATCGATTTGTCAATCAACAGCAGTCGATCGCGACAAAATAAACGGCCGAAAATGATTCCACTGATTTCAGATGCACATAAACTACGATCGAAAAATAAATAGTGGATCTGGATTGCGCTCTTCAAGAGCTTCAAATCGATATATAGATCGCTATTATTTACGGAGTTTGAATTTTTGGCTTTGGATTTGATTTGAAATTGCAATTTGAAACTAAGGTTTGTCTGCCATTGAGGAGGTGAAAATAAATTGTACATACGGATAAATGACAATGAGGAGCAATTAGGGTTTATTACGAGGTATATATAGGCAAGGCTGAAAATAGAATAGATGGACACGATTGATATACGCGTTGAACGATAAAATGGCCCGAAAAGCCCGTTTCGACTCCGGAACGAAATTGGGTCAACCCATATATCAAAATAGATGTTATAAAATATTTTAAACGCGATGGAACAGGTTTTAGGTCCAAATTCCATCGTACGAAGAAGTTATGCTAAAATCAATTTATTTCAAATTGATTTCAATTGATTTCAATTAATTGATTTCTACGCGTTTTAAGCCCGTACGATCAAACGACAAGTCCGATCGTTATGAAACTTGAAATCCTACAATAATTCACCGTTACGGAATCGATGAAACTAGTTTCGTCGAAGTCTGAGTTAGTGGCCAAAGTGCCTATTTTTCCAGTTAATTAAATAAATTAACAATAAATTAATTAAATCAAACTTTCAGTTACAATTCTATAATTGACAATTCTTATCATTTTTTAATTTCTTAAACAATTACAGTAATTTAAACAAATTCAGATGTCAATTTAACGTTGATTCATTCATCAATTTCAGTGTTTAATTTCAATTTCATTTAAATTCAGAAATTATAAATTAAAATTCCAAAATCCATTTTATTTGACCTTTCCTTCTATTATTTAATCTATCATTATCAAGTAGATGAAATCAACATTGGTTCATGATTTATTACTTAATATTCTCAATTTTGAAATTAATTTCAATTAACATAATATTTTAATATTTAATTCCACTTATTTGCAATTAAATTCAATTTCTATAGTTCAAATCTCATTAAATTGATAAGTCTTCATTTCCATTCTTTCAATTCAACAAATTGTCCTATTATGGATAATATTAACATTATTCTCAAATATTACACAATTTCTTTTTAGTTCTAGTCATCGTAGTATTGAATTTCATTCGCTACAAAAATTCCATTTATTATAAATTAAATTTCAATAAATTGGTTTATTTCAATTCCTATCTTTTTATTAAGTTCAATACTACTCTAAAATCTAGTTAACCTTGGTTTAACCTTTCATTACTTTACTATACTCTAATTAAACAACTCCTGAACATTGTTTACATTTCACATTAATGTAACATTTATTTATACTTATTAAGATTTATTTCCAATTCCAAATCCCATCAAAATAGGTAACTTAATATAATTTGTTATCATTAACTCACAATCACAATCTTACAAGTTTAATCGTTTCCAAACCAATGTTATAATTTCTTATTAAACATTGATTATATTCAATTACCATTCAGTATATATTAATTCATTAATCAATTCAATATTTACGTTTGTTTTTCTTATATTTCATTTATAAACAAATTATAATAATTCCACTCGCTTATCTTATATTGAATTCATAACCAAGTTGTAACATATATAATTTTTCAATTAACATGGCAGTCCATTTAATTTGTTACAAATTTACTTACATCAACACTATTTCACTTATTTTGGTTATTACTTCATACATAGATCACTAGTTTTCATTCCTTTATATTATCTTATGAAAACAATATGCATTTCTATTACTTTATTGAAATTTATTCCCAAATTTACTAAATACAACCAATTATGACCTTATAATTATTTCAATTAATTGGAATTGCACTAAATTAGTTATTTATCAACTTGCTTTAACATCATTGCCTAAATTTACGTTTAGTTACTATTAATCAATATATTATTGATTGGTCAAATCCCACACTTACTTTTATTTACTTCTTTTCCAATTTTAACCAAGTGCAACAATTTACACTACTACACTATTGGTATTTTACTCCAATTGTCTATAATTAGTTTTAATAACAATTGCTACACTTAATTTCTAACATTCGCTTCATTATACATTACAAAAAAAAATTATTCCTTTCTAAATTTAATTTCAAAAATCTTATCCAATTAACCAATTTTAATCATTGAAATTTACTGGTCGTTAAACTCTCTCCCATTCAAAACTTTTCGTCCCCGAAAAGAAAAAAGAAGGAAAAATAAAGAATTGAGTAGTCAATACATCTTATTCAAAATATTAATTTTATAAACAAACATATTTACAAAATTTAATAATTTAAATAAAAAACACTAATTTATAATCATTAAATTTTTTTTATACTCATATAAATAAAGTTTGGAAAACCTTTTTCAAGATTTTCTAAGTTAAAAATTCATGGAAAATATCGGCAGAGTCTCCTTTGTACGGAGAGGCTCGGGAGAAAATATAATGTCAAATATAACAATATATAACAATATTTCAAAATAATGTATATCCCAACATGGGAAAAACCATATAATAACGCTATAAATCGTAATCCAAAAACGTACCTATTAGTCGGGCAATTTATGCTTATTTATGAAACCAAAAGCTGTAGCAATTGCTTCCATAATCTGTATTTCACTTATAAAATCCAAAAAGGTTAACAATTATATAAAATGAAATATTTAAAGTTGTTTCAACCATAAACAAACAAATCGATACAAACATCAATCACTTGCAACAAGGCATATAACCATCATATAGAATCAACACAAATCAATCATTCATTCATATCAAACAAAACAAATAGTTGTTCAGGTTCAAACTTTAAATTGCACAGAATGGAAAATAAACTACTTAGTGCGTCATTTACTCAACCGTCTTAGATGAAACTAAATAGATTATTTATTCATCCAAACAACTTTAGAGTATCCTTGCCCAAACAACCATAACTAAACAAACAGCAATTTCAAACAATAGATTAATTTCATTTCATACATTTGTTGTTTGATTTCCTTTTCATTCATATAATGATTTATCATTTTAATTTACATTTTATTTCTTACATTTTCATTTACCTTTATTTATTTCGTACAAAATCCTACTTTCATTTATTCATATCATGTCAGTTTCTTTTATTGCATTATATTCATTCATTCCTTCATTATTGCATAGTTTCATTTATTTACCTTCAGTTATTAATAGTGTTCATGTTCAGTTCAATCACTTAGGGTTTCAATTTCTTTTACTTAAGTTTTTAATTGCCTTCTTATAATGCTTACTTTCTATCACAATTTGTCATAGTAATATTTAAATTATAACATAAATTTGTAACAACTACTACATCAATTTCTTATTTACCAAGGAAATTCATTGAACACTTTCATTTATAAATTTTCTTGTACAATTTCTATTACATTTTTTATTAAAAAACATTACAACTTTTAATATTTGGTAAGTTATATATATGCTTTTAGGAATGCAATTGAAAGTTATACAAGTCTTTTTCATTTCTTTATATTGATTTAATGTTCAATGATCATATCCCTTGCTTTAGGTTACGAATTCCAAATTTCTTTTTATTTCATTCATAGCCTAGCATATATCTCTTATCTAATTAAAAGTTCCAATTATTAGTTAACTTCCATTTCAATACACTAATTGAAACTACTAATTAATGGAAACTTAAGAATTTAAATACCGTTTCTATTTCAAATCATTTTAAAATAATTGATAAATGTATATACTTACAGTTTATATATCCAATTATATATAAAACAATTTAAAATTTATATTTGTTTATCAAAAAAATCTGCAGCAAAATAACTACAGTGGCCTTCCCACTTCGAAACTCGAAAATGATTGTCGATGATGCGTGCACTCATCACCGAAATTATTTTCCAGCGATAGAGAGGGAAGTACAGAACTTATTTCTTTCCAAAGTTTCTTTAAAACAAATCCTTCAAATCATATTGAAATATTTATATCAGAAAATACTTATAAACAATATTATTATATTCCAAAATCATTTGAAAGAAATCTCCAAAAATCCCGGAACTTAGGTTCTAAATTCCCAATTTTTATTTGTTTTATTTTCAATCTCATTCAACTATTATTTATAAGTTTCATTACCTAACAACCAATACATTGCAACCAAATATATATATCAAAAAAATTATTTTATATATATAGAAAATATAATAGGCAAAATTATTTCATTCACCTATATTCAAAACAGATATTGTGTCGGTTTGTCCTATTAAGTGTTTAGAAATCCCTATTGATGTCATAGCGTCCTATGCACCAACCAGAATTCATAAATACAAAACAGAACAAACTAACACAATATCAAAACCTTTTTATAACACTAACAAATGCGCTCTCTCATATATATACACTAAGCGACTCATCATAGGGTATTACTACCCTATTGATAAAGATCTGACCCCACAAAGCTAAGATTTATCGCTAAACAAAAGCACTGATACTAGATGTAACGTCTTGCCTTTTTGTACGCTTTAAATCGACGATAAACAACACACGTCGGACTCAAACCATACAAAAGGGCGGATTGTTATGGGGTAAATAAGAAAAAGCTGGGAAGGGAAACAAAAAAACAGAATCTTGCAGTGGAACACCAAAATATAATAATCAAATAACATTTCATGGAGCTGTTTTACAAAACATTTGATTATATACTAATACAATACATATCAGAGTTACACATATCTGAGAATAATAATAATGTAGCGGAACAGTATGAATGTAGCGGAATAATATAATAGGTAATAGTAATACACTCTTCGTCTTCGTCCTCTAGAAATAAAGTCTTCGAATCCTGAAATGCTCAGGCTGGCCCGAGCGAATTGAAAAGACAACACTCGAGTCAGAACTAAAAGATCTTATGTAAGTTAAATCAACAGTAAATAATATGAGTGGAAAGGCGTCAGAGATGTTTACGGGGTTTGACGTCTCCTATCCAGTGTTTAACGTGAGTGCAGTAACTTAATACATGCTCGGGATTCACATCTCCTAAGGATCCGTTGAACTATCTACTATGTAGTAATATTTCGCTATTATAATAATGTCTAATAGTAAAATAAACTTACTTTTAAATAGCGTTAAGGGGTTACCCATATAGCCCTTACCACGCAATAGTCCCAATAGTCCATCCAGTATCTGCGCATCCCCAGATTGGGAGACTACCCTAAATACATCACGGGCTACGGGAGAAAACCAAAATCGTACAAGACGCGCTAGGGTAGGTGACACGACACACAAGGCAATGCCTGGTTAGATATACCAATTACGCACATGGGGTGGTGGTAACGCATAGCAGCTACTACTGCCCACCTCAAGCCACACTCCCAAATCAAAAATCAAAAGTGGCCACCAAACAAATCTCAAAGTCAGAATGTAATATCGAAGGAGTGTGTCCGATCATAGGAATGACCTCATTGGTCCGAGATCACTCCTATTTTAGCCACCTTATGCCAACTCCGGGTCCATGTATTTACCTCAGAGGAAACGCCACCACCATCCTGCTTTATTTTGCAATCTCCACCGCGTACACGATTGTTAAAGTGGTTTTCGGAGTTGGCAGAGAGTATGACAACTTTCGATCCCGGTCTCTTTAACAACCAAACGTTATTATAACACCGTAGTCATTTTAAAATAATTATACTTCAAAAGCAGAATATAATATTCATTTCAAAATAATATAAATACGATATCATTTCCATTTCAAAAACCAAACCAATATGATGTCATTTTATTAAAGCCCAAATCAATATAATATCATTTTTGTTTCGAATATATATACTTCCCAAAATCATAGGACTTTCAAAATTTTAATATTTTGAAATCGAACGCTTGAAATATAGCCTTTCAAACCATAATAATTCGAATATCATAGCTTCTAAATCGTAACTTCCAAAACTTAAATGGTTTAGATATTCAAGCAATATATAAAATAAAATAGTTTAAATTTAAAATCACTTTATAAAGTAAAATAGTTTCCTCGACTTCACAATTTTATTCACTTTATATAAAATCTCAATTCATAACTTTCAGCTCAGTTTCAGTTTAAATAAACCATTTCAACTTCAATATATTTAAAACTTTGAGTATTAAAAAATTTCAAAACTAAGGTTTATAATTACGATTCAACAATTCAATGTTCTATCATTAAGTTTTGAAATGTTTGCATAATAAATTCATTATCATTTAAATAAAACTCAAATTTCAAATAACTAAATATTTCCTTTAATTTATTTATACTTTAAATATTCGTTTAATTCATCTTGAACAAAAATCCAGTTATAAAAAAAATCCTACCTTTAAAAATTTCAAGTTTAATAAATTTTACATCAACTTATGGAGTTTAATTCTTAAATAAGCTCAATTTCAAAAAAGATTCCAATTTACCTTCCAAACTTAATTCATTTAAATCATTATAACCTCTATACTAAAGTATGATTTAAATAATTAAACATATTTTATTTTAATAAAATCATACTCCATTATTAAACTTATTACTATTAAACAAATTTATACATAGCTTAAATATATGAATTTAACTGCATATAAAATATTTTTTTTATATAATATCAAAAAAATCAATATTTATTGAACCGTATAATTCTATCCAAAACCATAGAAATCATTTTCAAAATATTTATATATATAGACTGATGGTGTCTGTATATAAATTTTCTATCTTATGGTCAAGTGATAAGGATATTTTTCATTTCAATCTGTAATTTAAAATATAAACACGCCTATATATCATTTCAAACCACAATCCCGAATGAAATAAAAATGCATAATAACATGCAGTTTATAACAATATATAATACAACATCCATTCACCCAATATCAATCATCAACCATTTATCACAATCATCATCCAATTCAAACAATAACATTAATATAGAACAGATAATAAATAACAGGTAATTACTGGCAGTTTATATTCAATAATAAATTAATTTAACTGGCAGTTTATATGCTATAATAAATTGGATAACAATTTAATTCAGTAAATTAAATTTAACTGGAATGATGATAAAAATATATCAAACAGCCATAAATAAATTTCCAATCACATCAGAAATTGATTTAACACGCATAAGAAATTTTAGAAACTATGAGTGGGTTAAAACACTAATCTTTTGAATTTAAATTGAATTTAAATCCAATATAAACCCAAATTTGAACAGACTTAGAATTCGTCCAAAGCAGCGCCAAAATGTCCAGAATTCCAATACAAACTTAGTCGAGAAAACCAAGTGTAAATTGGACCTCGTATTTAAAAGTTATTACAATTAGAAGATTATGATTTAAAATTTGAAAATGAATAAAATTAAAAATCATAGAAACACGTCACCGATCTTCTCTCTCCGAAAAAATCCGAACGTGTCCCAGTTTCGTGCCGAAACCCTAGCTTGCCGCACAACAACATACGCCGCCATCACGTCGATCGCCAAGGACACGCGTGCCTTCGACCTCTCCCCACTGGCCTCCGACCCCTACGACTCCCACTCGTCGACGAAAGCAAACTGAATCGCGTCCAAACCCATGCAACAAAAAGCGCAGCCGTCACCGGTCTTAGCAAACCCTAATGAATTTTGTACGGCGATCTGACCATTGAATCGCTCAACCACCTTCGGCAATGAACTGCGTACGCCGCTCTCCACACCGTGGTACCATCGATTTGTCGATTAGCAGAGCAACAAAATAAATGACCGAAAATGATTCCACTAATTCCGAATGCATAGAAACTCCAATGGAAAAATAGATAGTGGATCTGGATTGCGCTCTTCAAGAGCTTCAAATCGATATATACATCGATATTATTTGCGGAGTTTGAATTTTTGGCTTTGGATTTGATTAGAAATTGCAATTTGTAACTAGGGTTTGTCAGCCATTGAAATGAGGAGGTGAAAAGAAATTGTACGTACAGACAAATGACAATGAGGAACAATTAAGGTTTATAACAAGGTATATATAGGCAAGGCTGAAAATAGAATAGATGGGCACGATAGATATACGTGTTGAACGATAAAATGGCCGGAAAAGCCCGTTTGGACTCCGGAACGAAATTGGGTCAAACCATATATCAAAATATGTTTTTAAATATTTTAAATGCGATGTAAAAAATTTCAGGTCCAAATTCCAACATACAAAGAAGTTATGTTAAAATCAAGTTATTTCAAATTGATTTCAATTGATTGATTTCTAGGCGTTTCAGGCCCGTACGATCAAACGGCAAGTCCGATCGTTACAAAACTTGAAATCCTACAATAATTCACCGGTACGGATCTGATGAAACTTGTTTTGTCGAAATTCGAGGCAGTGGACAAAATGGCTATTTTTCAAGTTAATTAAATAAATTAATAATAAATTAATTAAATCAAACTTTCAATTACAATTCTATAATGGACAATTCTTATCATTTTTTAATTTCTTAAACAATTATAGAAGTTTAAAAAAATTCAGATGTCAATTTAACGTTGATTCATTCATCAATTTCAGTGTTTAATTTCAATTTCATTTAAATTCAGAAATTATAAATTAAAATTCCAAAATCCATTTTATTTGAACTTTCCTCCTATTATTTAATCTATCATTATCAAATAGATGAAATCAACATTGGTTCATGATTTATTACTTAATATTCTCAATTTTCTACTTAATTCCCATTAACGTAATATTTTAATATATAATTCCACTCACTTGCAATTAAATTCAATTTCTATAGTTCAAATCCCATTAAATTGATAATTCTTCATTTCCATTCTTTCTATTCACAAAATTATCCCATTATGGATAATATTAACATTAATATTACCTTAATATTACACAATTTCTTCTTAGTTCTAATCAACGTAGTATTGAATTTCATTTGCTACAAAGATTCCATTTATCATAAATTAAATTTCAATAAATTGGTTTGTTTCAATTCCTATCTTTTTATTAAGTTCCTTACCACTCTAAAATCTAGTTAACCTTTATTTAACCTTTTATTACTTTACTATACTCTAATTTAACAACTCCTGAACTTTGTATTACATTTCACATTAATGTAACATTTATTTATAATTATTAAAATTTATTTCCAATTCCAAATCCCATTAAAACAGGTAACTTAATATAATTTGTTATCATTAACTCTCAATCACATTCTTACAAGTTTAATCGTTTCCAAACCAATGTTATAATTTCTTACTAAATATTGATTATATTCAATTACCATTCAATATATATTAATTCATTAATCAATTCAATATTTACGTTTGTTTTTCTTATATTTCATTTATAAACAAATTATAATAATACCACTCTCGCTTATCTTATGTTGAATTCATAACCAAGTTGTAACCTATATAATTTTTCTATTAACATGGAAGTCCATTCAATTTGTTGCAAATTTACTTACATTAACACTATTTCACTTATTTTGGTTATTATTTCATACATAGATCACAAGTTTTCATTCCTTTATATTATCTTATGAAAACAATATACATTTCTATTACTTTATTACATATATTGAAATTTATTTCCAAATTTGCTAAATACAACCAATTATGACCATACAGTTATTTCAATTAATTGGGATTGCGCTAAGTTAGTTATTTATCAACTTGCTTTAACATTATTACCTAAATTTACGTTTAGTTGCTATTAATTAACATATTATTCATTGGTTAAATCCCACACTTACTTTTATTTACTTCTTTTCCAATTTTAACCAAGCGCAACAATTTACACTACTACACTATTGGGTTTTGCTCCAATTGTCTATAATTAGTTTTAATAACAATTGCTACACTTAATTTCTAACATTCGCTTCATTATAAATTATAAAAAAAAAATTCCTTTCTAAATTTAATTACAAAAATCTTATCCAATTAACCAATTTTCATCTTTGAAATTTACGGGTCGTTACAAAATAAGCATTCCATTTTTTTTAAATTTCAAAACTTTTCAAAGTTTTTCAAATGTGGAAGCTCTGTCTTCATTCTAAAATCAGGTGAGTAACATCACTTTTAAAAGTTTAAGTATGAAAATTTGGTTGCATGCTAGTTAATTTGAAATGAATATGTATTATGTGAAATTTGCTGTGTATATATTCATGTATGGTATGCATGTTGTTTTCATCAAAGTACTCTTTGTTTATAGCTTTCAGTTTTCAAATTTCGATTTAAAATTCAATATCTCATGATTTTGACTCTGTTTAAACTTAAGATGTAAATGAAACTTGTTTCTTCCATCGCAAACTTTAGATAAAATTACAATTAAGTTAAAACAATAGAGAAATGTCTCTGGAAATTATCTAGAAATCAAAATGATTGAGAAAATTAAAATAAGTCAAAACCCAAGCTTTGTAATTCATAAATTCAGGATTATAAATTGAATACATAAACTAAAACACGATTTTTAACATTAAAATCATAATTTTTAGTTTGGGAATGAGTGTGCAGTTCTGGGTAGAACTGAAAATGGGAAATTCGAATTTTCTGATGATCTCTATTGACTGGGAGGTCGGGATCTTCAGTATTGATGGAGGAGTGATCGAAGATGATAGGAAAATTGTCAGGAAGATGATTAATTCAATGAGGAGGTAGCAGCAGTTGATTCTTGTCTGGAACCCTAGTTTTAACTAGGCTGATAATTTGATCACCACGGTTTCTCTAGTTGATCGAGTTCAACGAGACTTTGGGTGATGAAAGTAGGTATGTTGGGGATGGCGAGGCCAGAATTGCAAGACCTCTGGTGGTCGGAGTTTCGTGGGCAAGGCAGTCTCCAAGTTTAGGGTGTGTGGTTCCAGATATTGTTCCAGGTTTGGTTGGAGCACTCGAATTCGAATTCGAGTTTAGTTGGATGATCTGATGTTTTTGATCAGGTTAGAAGGTGATCGACGACATGTGGAAGCCTTCGTAGGTTGCTAGAATCGATCAGCGTCATTGTGCATGTGCACTGTGCATATTATTTTCTGATAAAGTTGAGTTTGGTTGGGCAGGGGATTTGTATACTCGAGGTAATTTGATGTTTTGCTCGAGTTAGGTTAGGATGGACTCGAAACCAATAAGGAAGGGCTAGGGCAGTTGATGGGTTACAGGTTTCAAACCTGTAATGCTTAAAATTTTAAAACTGAAGTTTAAAATTTAAAGTAGAGAGTTAAACTAAGTTTAAATCAAAGTTTAAATCTGGATTCAAGTTTAGTTTGAATCTCATTTTTGAAATAATTTAAGTTTTTAAAATTTAAATTGTTTTTAATAACCTTAAAGTGTTTAAATAGTTTGAATTTAAAAATGAAGTTTAAAATGTAAGTAGGGTTTAAATCTAAGTTTAATCTGGGTTCAAATTCAAATCTGTATTCCAGCTTTGAAATAAAAGAAAGTTTTTAAATTTAAAATGATTTAAACAATTTTGAATGTTTAAAGTGTATTTTAAATTGATTTGAATTTAAAAAGAATTTGATTTTAAATTCTTTTAAACTTCTTTTATAAAATAAGTATTTCCTTAACATGAGATTTTGAAAGGGTTTTAAATGGTTTTAAACTTTGTTTAAGTTAAATTTGTATTCAATTAAAATCTTAAATTTTAAAATGAAATTAGAAAGTAAATATGAAAGCAAATTGTTTTAAAATGCTTTGTTAAGGATACTTTAATCATTAATAAGAATAAAGTTTTATCTTAAAGGTAATTAAGATTTAATGGTTTGTGAATCATTAAATTACTAAGGTATTTAAAATGGATAATTAATTTATTTAATTAATTAATGAATTGGGTTAATTAATTAAGTAATTAAGGGTTTTAAACCAATTAATTAAGGTTTAAATTAATTAATTAAGGTTTGGTTGATTAATTATTTAAAGAATAATTAATTTGTAACTAAGGATTATTAATTAGAATATTAATTAATGATTAAAGATTAATTAATCAAGTAATTTAAGATTAATTAAGTTACACTTAACACTTAATTAATTAAATAATTAGGATTAATGTAACAACCCGCATATTTATTGATTGTGTATTTAAATATTTTTGTTTAAATATTTCATCGCTCGTCGGATTTTAGTCCGAAAACATACTTTTTGCAAACAGTCGAATTAGGACTCGAGACCCCTCCCATTAAGTTCAAAATGTCGTTTGCAACTTTTTTGAGTATAAGCTTCGATATGTTTGGAGTTAGTCGAGTTTTGCTACTTTCTCACTTTGGGTTTGAGTTTGGGTTTCAGCCCAATGTTCCACCTTAAGACACTAGCTTCACTCCAAGTCTTCATTACTTCATTACATATTTCCTAACACTTCAAGCTAAAGTAAAAATGGTGGAAGAGATTGCAAATGGAAATTCCTAAGCCCTAGCTTTCTTTGCAAATCCAACTTCTAGCTCCAAATTCAAGAGAACCCATTGGTAAGCATCTCCTTCTTCTTCTCCAACTCATTCTCCCTCCAATTTCAGAAATTTCCTGAACCTAATTTTGGAAATATTTCTCTTTTAAGCTTAGAATCAAGCTTCTTGTGTTGGATTTGAAGAGTGGTTAATTGTAACGACCCAGAATTTTTAATAATTAAAATATGAGTATTTAATTAATTTTAAATATTAATAAGTGAATTTATAAGTCAAATAAATTTTTATTTGAATTTTTGGATTTAATTGAACAATTAAATCGATAATTTAATACGTTAAATTATGGAAATAATTGAAAATTGAGTTAAATATGATTGAAAATGATTTGTAAAATTTTATTTTATCATATGGGAGTTAGAAAGATATTTTAGAACTTTTAAAATCGAATTAAAAGTTAATTTGTGAAAATTGAATATTTTAATATTAAAATCGACTAGTAAAAATAGTCAATTTTTGAACTGTCTCAGAATTGAACGAAACAAGTTCCATTGGATCCGTAATAGTTAGTTATTACCGGATTTCAAATTTCGTGTCAATCGGAGCTATCGTTTGATCGTGGCAGCTCAAAACGCATCGATTTATTTTTAATTTAAATTTACGAGTGAAAATAGCCATTTTTCAAAAAGTCTCGGATTTCGACGAAACCAGTTTCATCGGATCCGTAATGTGATATTATTGTAAGGTTTCAAATTTCAAGTCAATTGGATTTACCGTTTGTCCGGTACAAATTAAAACGCCTAGAAATCGACTTAAATCGGTTTAATTCAAATTGAGCGTTTACAGCCATAACTCGCACATACTTCCGAATTAGCTTCCGAAACCTGTTCCATTGTGTCTGGAACGTGGGATAAACCCTAGAAACGCTGGTTACGGCGCGTAAATCGGAGTTTGGAATTTCCGGGATGAATAGTGTTTCGGTTTTCTCTATAAATAGCCCTCACTCTAAAATAAAAAAAAAATATATACAAAACCCTAATTACAAACTGCAGCCGGCCCTAACCAATGTATGGCCAGAATTTTCTCAACTTCATCCTCCATTTTCTCCAAATCCATACATCGATTCGCAAAAGTTCCAACACGAAAGTTGTAAAGCACGGTATGAACTACAGATCCAACGGTGGATTCGTGCTATCGTCGCCGTTTGGAGGCAGAATGGGGCCGCGTTCCCTGATGTTGCACATGTTTTTTCAGGTGCTAAGGGGGGGCCGAGCTTCGTGTGCCTAGGGCCGAAGGTGGAGGAGGGGGAGAGCTAGGTGTTGCAACTTCCTGATCGTGGTATCGATGGATGTGGTGGCCGAAAGAATGAACCCTAGTTCTTGAGAATGGGTTTAGGGGTAGCGGCCGTTGTCTGTAACTTGCGTGAATGGGAGGGGAAGATGAAAACATGCGGCTATGATGCAAAGATGCTAGATCCTGTGGCTCTAAGATGATAGAGGTTATAAATATAGATAAAGTTGTAAATATTATGAATATAAAATCGTGTACAAACTTATAAAATGCATAACTTTTTCATACGAGGTCGAAAAAATGCAAACTCAGTTGCGTTGGAATCGTATGGACGAGCACTACGCGAAGGAGTTGGTTTGGAGTCGTTTGGAGTTAGTGAGAATTTTGGGTAAAATTAAACGTCCGTTTAATTTTATTCGAAATAAATCGCTAAAACGGAATTTAAAATCAAGGTGAGAACTTCTCACTCAATCGAATCAGTTTCGATTTTATTTTAAATAGTTAGATTTAAAATATTTGAATGCATGTTTGAATGTTGATTGATATCTATTGATTTTTAAAATAGACATTATGCGCCGTTAGTAAGCGGATGTTATTTAATAAAAACATATACCGCGAATATTTCATAAACAGTGAAATTGGTATTATATATAATATCAATATATATATATTGGCATATGTATATATTGCAGTTGATTGATTTCCCGCATTTTTTGTTTAGCGGATGAGACCCTATTACGCCGTTATTAAGCGGATAGTATTTAATAAGAACATACACCGCGATAATTTCGTACGGGAGCGAAATTGGTATTGTGCTAATGTTTGTGGATGCAGGAAAACAGGTTGGAGGGATCCAACTGGATTCCTCAAAAGTAATTATTTGATTATGGATATTTTGATATTCGTTGATTATCATATATGATATATGATATCGTTGTTGTCGTGATTGACTATTTGGTGTGTAGCATCATTGGACCAAATTTGGAATTTTAAAATGATTTCAAAAGTGATTTTTGAAAAGTATACGTTTTATAAAATAATTTTGGAATTGATCCATATTAAATAAATAAACGTTATAATTTTTAAAGTTATAAGAATTATGATTTTTGAGAAAAATAGTTAAAAACTGATTTTTGAGAATATGATGCTAATGATTTTATAAAATAGTTTAATCGGGATTTTAGAATTTATTGTGAAAAGTTTAAATATAGGATTTATAAAATTTGATTATTTTATAAATCAAAATGGTGAAATTATAAAGGAAATTAAAGACGTTTTAGAATAATAATATAATTGATTTATATTAAGTGATTTATAAATGGATATTTATAAATTGAAATATAGACATCATAAAACGAGTTTTTATAAGTGTTTGAATGAAGTGAAAATGAATTTCATAAATGAATGAAATTTATAGAATTATAAACTGTGAAGTTATAAATAAAATTTGTAAATAGTAAGATTTATAAATTGGTGAAGTTAATTGAGGAATAGATTTGGGTGAAAAATTGAACCTTATAAGTTATAAGATTTATAATTATGAAGTTCAAAGGAACGATTTTTGCAAACAAATAAATTATAAGTATTTGACTTATAATATGAACCTTTGTTTTATAATTGAGTTATAAATCGAATAGGTTAATAAAAGAATTTATAAAAAAGAAGTTTTTATAAATAAATAAAAATGGAATTTATAAACGTTGTTTTATAAATTCGCAAATGACTTATTTTGATAAGAAAATTGTTGAAACCTATTAATGGAGTTATATTCACGTTTTTGAATAGTGAATAATCCTTTGAATTAAAATGAATAAAATGATGAAATTGTTAATGAAGTATATTCACGTTTTTGAATAGTGAATAATATGTTAAAGAAATTGTTTTAGATTTGATGTTTTAAATAGAATTAAAACGATCTAACAATGTTTTAAAATATGTTGAGATTCGAAACCATAGATTTCAACATTTATTGTTGAAATAGACGTTTTCGAGAAATAAAAGGAAATGATGGACTATAACACTGTTGTTATAGTAAATAATTTCCGAAAGGAAATGTTTTGAATAGTATTAGGATTTATATATCTATTTAATTTCGAATCCCTATACTAGTGATTTTGGGTTGTCGTAACGATGTTTTATGCAACATTCGTTTTGGCCCAAATAAATATGTTTAAGAGAATGATTTCCTTAAAGAACGAAATATATACTTAATTCGATTTAAGTATATGGAATATTTTCCAAGGTTGAAAATAAAAAGATTAGTGAATTGCTTATAATTAAATAAGTATGGAATTGTTTTTCCAATATGTAGTGAATAATTAGAATTTATCTTTTTGAAGATAAATTGAAATTAATAAATTGAAATCATATGCATAAATATTTTGAAATATAAATTCAATATGGAATTTATAAATGAAATTGGAAATTGGGTTTAAAAATAAATGTTGATTTATTTTTAAAGTGTGAAAATAATATACCTTGTAAAAATAATTTGGAAAATTATTTGGGAACTGGTGATGTGTGCATATCCATTGATAGTTCAATAACCGACTATCAATATTTCCCTTTGAATGGGTAATTGATGTGATTTGATTGAATGTGAATGCCACACTTATTTTTGAATAAGCGCTCACTATTCGGGTTAACCGGGAAAGGACCATGGGGTCGTATAACCCATTCCGAATATGTGATACGTCGTTATGAATTGCATTGAAGATCGGTGTTGAAGACCGAGTATTTGTGAAAGCGATAGGATGACCTATCGATTGTCTCTGCACTGGGTAGCTCCTGGTATAGAGATTCCTTAAGTGATGGGAAATTCGATCGGGATTGTGAATACCCGTATTGCAAGGGCTTCGTAAGAAGTGCCTTCGGTTTTGTTCGAGCCCGGAACAGACTTGTATGGATTGTATGTATGACATTACAAGTTGAGATATAAAGCCGATTTCTTTCAAATATATTTCTGTTGGTGGCGGAGAATTCATTCTTTTAGCTTAACACCCTTCTCTGAGACGTACGAGCTCAGAGGTTATATAGTTGAAGTTATCAGCGATATATTCCCAATTTGGTAATGTGACATGCTGAGTGATGCTGAAATGATCATTGTGTTGATTATTTGTGATAGGATCGTTTATTTGATCGTCTATCCTTGTGATCATTGTGTTGATCATTTGTTGACCCAAAGCATGGCTTTTGTATAAAGTATGTTTTTGTGGACGTGACTTCGTCGAGCCTCACAACCCGGTAATGGTCGAAACAGGAATTGTGCGGCAAAGTTTTCAGGGATAACTTCCCTAGGGTATGACCATTCCTTCTGGAAAAGGGTAGTATCATGGAATGGAGCCCAGATACTTACTCATGTTGAAACACTTATTTTTATGGTGTGATGTTGGTTAGAGAGCTCTCGTTTAAAGGTCCCAAAGGACCGGGGGTGGCATATCTGAGGGTTTGTAATATTCCTTGGGAAAAGGAATTCCCGGCTTTGTTTAGCAGAGAACGGTGGTTCTCGGGGCGTCCATCCAGAGGCGTTTCCATGTGGCAATGGGAAGTTCCTTGGCCTGACCATTTGTTGGAAAAATCCATCCTCCAAATACGAAACTCGTACTGTATTAGTTGTAGAACCTATCATTCACTTATGGTGTCGCAACACTGTTTGGATGGTAGCTATAGTAGGCATAGTTCGAAATGTCTATGCTGGCTAAGATTTATATTCTACTTTCGAAATAATTTCCTACACTATGCACTAGTAATAATATCAAATGTTATTTTAAATGCGTATCAAGCATCTTTGACTATCATAAGGAGAAATCTCCTCCGATTCTGCGTTTGCATTGTATGTGTGTGCGGGAGGCCTTATGGTAGTCTCATTTTTAAAAGCATTGCGAATTGATTAAAAATATTTCTCTATTTTTGATTTCAAAGATAAATAAACTGTTTTGAGTTCTCACACCAGTCACATGACTGACTTGGAGTTTATTGTTTTCCTTCCTAAACTCTGGGTGCCCACCAATTTTCCACACGGGCAGTTAAGAGTTAGGTTTATCAGGATATTCTGGATATTCTGGAGTTGCTGGAGGCAAGATGGATGGCATGACGTATTACTAGTTATATAGTATTTCTTTTTCCGCTGCACTATATGTTGTTGTTTTTGTATACTCTGATGATATGATGTAATGAAATGTAATAAAATGTAATAACTGATATAGTTCTTTGTTTAAAGATTATTCATTTATTATTATATGTTGTTCCGCTGCGAATTGTGAGATTCTGTTATTGTTCTGTTGTTTCCTTTCTGTCCATTCTCTATTTTAAAATTTTCTGTTTTCTTTCCTCTCCATTTTTCTATCTCTTATCTCTTCTTCTCTCTTTTTCTTTTCTTAAATTCTTTTTTAAAACCCATAACATTCCGGTTTTTGGCCTTCGATTTCTCGACAGTCGATAAAGTGAGTATCGATGTTGAATTTTCGAAAGTCGAAAATTTTCGGGGCGTTACATTTGGTATCAGAGCATATGGTTAAGCGACAATCATGGTTCTGTTGGGTATTATTCATTAGAGATAGAGTCAGTAGAACTCTAGAATGAGTTTGAGTGTAATAATAGCTATGAGAGCGTATTTGTTAGTGAATAAAAAAAAATTGTTTTATATTGTGATGGTTGGTTTATTGAGTGGCATATGAACTTTCGTCAGCGTGGTCCGCAAGACTATGCCGAAGGGGTTTCTAAACACTTGAATAGAACACAATTCGGCACAGTATTGTTTTAAAAATAGGTAAATGAAATAATTTTACCTTGATTATATTTTTATATATAAAGAAATAATTTTTCAGAATTATTAAAGTATATAAGTTGATTGTTTAGTTGTTTGAATAATCTAAATAAAAGAATAATTGTATAAGTAAAAAGAATTATAAGAGTTAAATTATAATTAAAGTGATTTACAGTTGTGAATAAACTTATATATATAAGAAGTGAAACTATATGAATATATTTATGAATATGAGTTGAAAGTAAAAGTGAATTTAAAGTTAAATGGAATATAACTCAAGTGATATGGGATGAAGTTGATATTAGTATCAGAGTAAATTAATAAAATTAGGTGATAGATGTGAACTTGAGTTATATAAATGAAATTCAACTGTGTAAATGAATTGAACGAATGGATTGAATATTAATCAATTAAATGTAAATTTAAGTTGATATGAAATATGAATTTAAGTGTTAATTCATTAAAATCAAATGTTATTGGAAGTTGAATAAATTGAATGAGAATGAATGTAAGCAAAGGAATTTGGTTGTAATTGATATACTTTGGTTGATATATGATTGTTAGTGATTGTATATAATTCATTAAGTGTTAATGAAATTGAAAGCTATGAGATTGAATTCAAATTGAAAGTAAATAAATTTGAATAGAATTGAAAGTGAATTGGATTTAATTAGTGAATATAAAATGATTGAAAATGAATGTTAGTAAGAACATTCACTGTTAATAAATCAAATGTGATTAAATTAAAAACCAATTCATTGAATATTAATGAGAATATGAATGAATATTTATTGGTTATGGATGTTAGTTGGTTGATGGTTGAATATATATTGCTATTGAATGCATTTGCTATGTTGGCATATATAGTTATTATGTTGCTATATGTTGTATATTGAGATTATTTTCTATATGCATGATTCTCATGTTGTTTGTTGAGTGATTAGTAGGTGCGGATTGCGTTTGCTTCGCATTTGGAGCTCGCTTCCGCGCTATATTAGCCGTATATGCTCGCTAATAAAATATAAGGTACATATCTCGGATTACATACCGTACTTTTACACTTTTTTCCCTTCAGGATGCCTCATTACTTGATGAGATGTATATTTGTGATATATATACTGTCATTTTTTTTTTCGGATCGAGCCGCGCAAAGGAGACTATGGCGAATTTTTCCGAAAATTTAAGGCGTTAGAAAAATTTTGAGAAAATTGAAAATTTTGAAAACTTTAACTTTGATTTTGGAATTGAAAGTTAAACAATAGTAGTTGTTTTTGAAAAGATAACTAAGTATGATTTGAAAACTTAGTAAAGAATTGTAAGAAGTTTAATTATGGATTTTGGAAAATTAATAGCTTCTGTAACTTTTCTTACTTAGTAATTTCGAGGACGAAATTCTTTTAAGTGGGGAAGATTGTAACGACCCAGAATTTTTAATAATTAAAATATGAGTATTTAATTAATTTTAAATATTAATAAGTGAATTTATAAGTCAAATAAATTTTTATTTGAATTTTTGGATTTAATTGAACAATTAAATCGATAATTTAGTACGTTAAATTATGGAAATAATTGAAAATTGAGTTAAATATGATTGAAAATGATTTGTAAAATTTTATTTTATCATATGGGAGTTAGAAAGATATTTTAGAACTTTTAAAATCGAATTAAAAGTTAATTTGTGAAAATTGAATATTTTAATATTAAAATCGACTAGTAAAAATAGTCAATTTTTGAACAGTCTCAGAATTGAACGAAACTAGTTCCATTGGATCCGTAATAGTTAGTTATTACCGGATTTCAAATTTCGTGTCAATCGGAGCTATCGTTTGATCGTGGCAGCTCAAAACGCATCGATTTATTTTTAATTTAAATTTGACGAGTGAAAATAGCCATTTTTCAAAAAGTCTCGGATTTCGACGAAACCAGTTTCATCGGATCCGTAATGTGATATTATTGTAAGGTTTCAAATTTCAAGTCAATTGGATTTACCGTTTGTCCGGTACAAATTAAAACGCCTAGAAATCGACTTAAATCGGTTTAATTCAAATTGAGCGTTTACAGCCATAACTCGCACATACTTCCGAATTAGCTTCCGAAACCTGTTCCATTGTGTCCGGAACGTGGGGTAAACCCTAGAAACGCTGGTTACGGCGCGTAAATCGGAGTTCGGAATTTTCGGGATGAATAGTGTTTCGGTTTTCTCTATAAATAGCCCTCACTCTAAAATAAAAAAAAATATATACAAAACCCTAATTACAAACTGCAGCCGGCCCTAACCAATGTATGGCCAGAATTTTCTCAACTTCATCCTCCATTTTCTCCAAATCCATACATCGATTCGCAAAAGTTCCAACACGAAAGTTGTAGAGCACGGTATGAACTACAGATCCAACGGTGGATTCGTGCTATCGTCGCCGTTTGGAGGCAGAATGGGGCCGCGTTCCCTGATGTTGCGCACGTTTTTTCAGGTGCTAAGGGGGGGCCGAGCTTCGTGTGCCTAGGGCCGAAGGTGGAGGAGGGGGAGAGCTAGGTGTTGCAACTTCCTGATCGTGGTATCGATGGATGTGGTGGCCGAAAGAATGAACCCTAGTTCTTGAGAATGGGTTTAGGGGTAGCGGCCGTTGTCTGTAACTTGCGTGAATGGGAGGGGAAGATGAAAACATGCGGCTGTGATGCAAAGATGCTAGATCCTGTGGCTCTAAGATGATAGAGGTTATAAATATAGATAAAGTTGTAAATATTATGAATATAAAATCGTGTACAAACTTATAAAATGCATAACTTTTTCATACGAGGTCGAAAAAATGCAAACTCAGTTGCGTTGGAATCGTATGGACGAGCACTACGCGATGGAGTTGGTTTGGAGTCATTTGGAGTTAGTGAGAATTTTGGGTAAAATTAAACGTCCGTTTAATTTTATTCGAAATAAATCGCTAAAACGGAATTTAAAATCAAGGTGAGAACTTCTCACTCAATCGAATCAGTTTCGATTTTATTTTAAATAGTTAGATTTAAAATATTTGAATGCATGTTTGAATGTTGATTGATATCTATTGATTTTTAAAATAGACATTATGCGCCGTTAGTAAGCGGATGTTATTTAATAAAAACATATACCGCGAATATTTCATAAACAGTGAGATTGGTATTATATATAATATCAATATATATATATATTGGCATATGTATATATTGCAGTTGATTGATTTCCCGCATTTTTTGTTTAGCGGATGAGACCCTATTACGCCGTTATTAAGCGGATAATATTTAATAAGAACATATACCGCGATAATTTCGTACGGGAGCGAAATTGGTATTGTGCTAATGTTTGTGGATGCAGGAAAACAGGTTGGAGGGATCCAACTGGATTCCTCAACAGTAATTATTTGATTATGGATATTTTGATATTCGTTGATTATCATATACGATATATGATATCGTTGTTGTCGTGATTGACTATTTGGTGTGTAGCATCATTGGACCAAATTTGGAATTTTAAAATGATTTCAAAAGTGATTTTTGAAAAGTATACGTTTTATAAAATAATTTTGGAATTGATCCATATTAAATAAATAAACGTTATAATTTTTAAAGTTATAAGAATTATGATTTTTGAGAAAAATAGTTAAAAACTGATTTTTGAGAATATGATGCTAATGATTTTATAAAATAGTTTAATCGGGATTTTAGAATTTATTGTGAAAAGTTTAAATATAGGATTTATAAAATTTGATTATTCTATAAATCAAAATGGTGAAATTATAAAGGAAATTAAAGACGTTTTAGAATAATAATATAATTGATTTATATTAAGTGATTTATAAATGGATATTTATAAATTGAAATATAGACATCATAAAACGAGTTTTTATAAGTGTTTGAATGAAGTGAAAATGAATTTCATAAATGAATGAAATTTATAGAATTATAAACTGTGAAGTTATAAATAAAATTTATAAATAGTAAGATTTATAAATTGGTGAAGTTAATTGAGGAATAGATTTGGGTGAAAAATTGAACCTTATAAGTTATAAGATTTATAATTATGAAGTTCAAAGGAACGATTTTTGCAAACAAATAAATTATAAGTATTTGACTTATAATATGAACCTTTGTTTTATAATTGAGTTATAAATCGAATAGGTTAATAAAAGAATTTATAAAAAAGAAGTTTTTATAAATAAATAAAAATGGAATTTATAAACGTTGTTTTATAAATTCGCAAATGACTTATTTTGATAAGAAAATTGTTGAAACCTATTAATGGAGTTATATTCACGTTTTTGAATAGTGAATAATCCTTTGAATTAAAATGAATAAAATGATGAAATTGTTAATGAAGTATATTCACGTTTTTGAATAGTGAATAATATGTTAAAGAAATTGTTTTAGATTTGATGTTTTAAATAGAATTAAAACGATCTAACAATGTTTTAAAATATGTTGAGATTCGAAACCATAGATTTCAACATTTATTGTTGAAATAGACGTTTTCGAGAAATAAAAGGAAATGATGGACTATAACACTGTTGTTATAGTAAATAATTTCCGAAAGGAAATGTTTTGAATAGTATTGGGATTTATATATCTATTTAATTTCGAATCCCTATACTAGTGATTTTGGGTTGTCGTAACGATGTTTTATGCAACATTCGTTTTGGCCCAAATAAATATGTTTAAGAGAATGATTTCCTTAAAGAACGAAATATATACTTAATTCGATTTAAGTATATGGAATATTTTCCAAGGTTGAAAATAAAAAGATTAGTGAATTACTTATAATTAAATAAGTATGGAATTGTTTTTCCAATATGTAGTGAATAATTAGAATTTATCTTTTTGAAGATAAATTGAAATGAATATATTGAAATCATATGCATAAATATTTTGAAATATAAATTCAATATGGAATTTATAAATGAAATTGGAAATTGGGTTTAAAAATAAATGTTGATTTATTTTTAAAGTGTGAAAATAATATACCTTGTAAAAATAATTTGGAAAATTATTTGGGAACTGGTGATGTGTGCATATCCATTGATAGTTCAATAACCGACTATCAATATTTCCCTTTGAATGGGTAATTGATGTGATTTGATTGAATGTGAATGCCACACTTATTTTTGAATAAGCGCTCACTATTCGGGTTAACCGGGAAAGGACCATGGGGTCGTATAACCCATTCCGAATATGTGATACGTCGTTATGAATTGCATTGAAGATCGGTGTTGAAGACCGAGTATTTGTGAAAGCGATAGGATGACCTATCGATTGTCTCTGCACTGGGTAGCTCCTAGTATAGAGATTCCTTAAGTGATGGGAAATTCGATCGGGATTGTGAATACCCGTATTGCAAGGGCTTCGTAAGAAGTGCCTTCGGTTTTGTTCGAGCCCGGAACAGACTTGTATGGATTGTATGTCTGACATTACAAGTTGAGATATAAAGCCGATTTCTTTCAAATATATTTCTGTTGGTGGCGGAGAATTCATTCTTTTCGCTTAACACCCTTCTCTGAGACGTACGAGCTCAGAGGTTATATAGTTGAAGTTATCAGCGATATATTCCCAATTTGGTAATGTGACATGCTGAGTGATGCTGAAATGATCATTGTGTTGATTATTTGTGATAGGATCGTTTATTTGATCGTCTATCCTTGTGATCATTGTGTTGATCATTTGTTGACCCAAAGCATGGCTTTTGTATAAAGTATGTTTTTGTGGACGTGACTTCGTCGAGCCTCACAACCCGGTAATGGTCGAAACAGGAATTGTGCGGCAAAGTTTTCAGGGATAACTTCCCTAGGGTATGACCATTCCTTCTGGAAAAGGGTAGTATCATGGAATGGAGCCCAGATACTTACTCATGTTGAAACACTTATTTTTATGGTGTGATGTTGGTTAGAGAGCTCTCGTTTAAAGGTCCCAAAGGACCGGGGGTGGCATATCTGAGGGTTTGTAATATTCCTTGGGAAAAGGAATTCCCGGCTTTGTTTAGCAGAGAACGGTGGTTCTCGGGGCGTACATCCAGAGGCGTTTCCATGTGGCAATGGGAAGTTCCTTGGCCTAACCATTTGTTGGAAAAATCCATCCTCCAAATACGAAACTCGTACGGTATTAGTTGTAGAACCTATCATTCACTTATGGTGTCGCAACACTGTTTGGATGGTAGCTATAGTAGGCATAGTTCGAAATGTCTATGCTGGCTAAGATTTATATTCTACTTTCGAAATAATTTCCTACACTATGCACTAGTAATAATATCAAATGTTATTTTAAATGCGTATCAAGCATCTTTGACTATCATAAGGAGAAATCTCCTCCGATTCTGCGTTTGCATTGTGTGTGTGTGCGGGAGGCCTTATGGTAGTCTCATTTTTAAAAGCATTGCGAATTGATTAAAAATATTTCTCTATTTTTGATTTCAAAGATAAATAAACTGTTTTGAGTTCTCACACCAGTCACATGACTGACTTGGATTTTATTGTTTTCCTTCCTAAACTATGGATGCCCACCAATTTTCCACACGGGCAGTTAAGAGTTAGGTTTATCAGGATATTCTGGATATTCTGGAGTTGCTGGAGGCAAGATAGATGGCATGACGTATTACTAGTTATATAGTATTTCTTTTTCCGCTGCACTATATGTTGTTGTTGTTGTATACTCTGATGATATGATGTAATGAAATGTAATAAAATGTAATAACTGATATAGTTCTTTGTTTAAAGATTATTCATGTATTATTATATGTTGTTCCGCTGCGAATTGTGAGATTCTGTTATTGTTCTGTTGTTTCCTTTCTGTCCATTCTCTATTTTAAAATTTTCTGTTTTCTTTCCTCTCCATTTTTCTATCTCTTCTTCTCTCCTTTTCTTTTCTTAAATTCTTTTTTAAAACCCATAACATTCCGGTTTTTGGCCTTCGATTTCTCGACAGTCGATAAAGTGAGTATCGATGTTGAATTTTCGAAAGTCGAAAATTTCCGGGGCGTTACATTAATTCTCCTTTGCTTTCAAGCTTCTTCTTCATTTGTTTGGGTTCAAACGTGAGATTTTTATCTCACATCTTTGTCTATAATCATCTTCGATTGTTAGGTATGAATTCCTAACACTTATTTTTGTGCAATTGCTTTTGGTTTGGGTTGAATTGGTGAATATCCAAATTTTTAGTGTTTGGGTTCAATTCTTTAAAGATCCTAACTTTGGTGTTTGAACATGTTTTTGGTGGTGGATCGGAGAGCTAATGGAGCTGGGGTATCAATTGGCTAAGGCTCCTTAGGTCCATTGCTCGAACGGTCACGTTTTGGTGGAATTTACGCTTCGTTGAAAAAGGGCAGGAACTGCAAAAATTTGCAGTTCGGCCGACCGAGCCCTGTGGCCGGTCGACCGACCTGCTACTCCATGCAAGTTTTCTGCTTCTGGCCAGCCGACCGAGCTCTGTAGCCGGCCGACCGACCTGATGCTATTTTACCTACTTTGTCTATTTTGTTGAATTTCCAACTTTAATCGATTCGTGTTGATTCCCTTTTGTTATTATCACTTATTGTCGACTTTGATGACATTTTCTTCGTAATTTTGGGAATATCCATTTTTGATGGATTCGGCATCGATTTCTTTGGATTTTATTCACGTCTTCGAATGTGAATTTTAGTGATTGATTGTTCCTACAATCTTTCTTTGTGATTTGTCACTTTAAAAACATAAAGGTTTTCTATACTAGTAGTAAATATCAAAACTCTTTCTTCTAATGATTTCAACACTATTTTATAACAACGCTCGTTTTCTCAAACCGATTTCCAATCTATTAGTATATACAAACCTTTACCTCACTCGTATGAGAAATCTAATTAAACGACTTAGTAAAAGAAGTGGTATGAAACGCTTGCGTTTACTTCGTCGGTTAATTATTGGACATGTTCGATTGAATATCTTGTGACAATTTTCTAGTGGAGATCTACAATTTGTTCGTAAATATTTAAGTTAAGCTAGTGGTTATGGGACATGAAGCTAAGCTCATATATTTACTAGTTTACTATAATTGACACTTCTTGATGATCATGACGATCATTTTTGTGATTTAGACTAGCAATGTGCGATTTCTCTTTGTCTGCGAGGGAGACTAAACCCCGTTTTGTGGAGTTTCGACTCAAATCGGTGGGATAGCAACCCATGGTCTTCGGGCCGTTTGTGGAGCTTCAGCTCAATTTGTGATGGATAGCAACCATGGAATTAGCGTTTTGTTTGTGATACACGTGTTGGTGAGCTTTATGCTCCCGTTTTTGATAGGCCTTTCCCCCTTTTGTGATTTCTGTATTTCTTGAGATGATTTCTAGAATTTGTGCTTCACCAATTTTCGTGATTTTCATTGATAAGTTTTATCAATATTTTTGCATTGGTGAATTTGTGTGTCATTGAATTTTGTGACTGATATTGATATAATCGTCAATATTTATGGTTTGATGAACGAAATAAATAGTATGACATTCCTTTTGATCCTTGAGTAGAGTTTTGTGATATTGATTAATCTCTTGTTGATTTTCAGTTACTTATATATATATATATATATATATATATATATATATATATATATATATATATATCACAGCTTGGCATTGTGATTATTATGCGTTTAGTCATACCTCTTATTCTATATCGTTTCATCTGATATTTATAGCTAGACTGATCCGTTTATTATTTTCTTATTAAATAATACTTGGGTCAGACCGAGATGTTACAGGTGCTTCAGCTTGACTTCTCACTTGGGATTGATTCCTCTGACTTTTGGCTAACTACTTAGATTAGTAGTTTATTTTGTTGTATACACTTGAGATATGGACTCATAGTTGTATTCTTTTGTATAGCACGTGTTGCTATTCTTTTGTATTATTGTGGATCTGCTTGACTACTACTTTGATGAACACTTTTATGTGTTATATATATTCATGTCTATTTCCGCCTTTGTGATATGAATTATCTGTGACTGATTTGTGTTATGTTTATTTCTATATTTGTTTCCGAAGACATAATAGCCACTGTGTAATAGCTTTGAGTTTGTGTCGGCATGTCGGATGTCCTCTTGAAAAGAAATGCAAGTTACATCTTATCTGGCATATCGGTACTCGCACAAGCAATTATACAGATGTTCGCTCCTCAACAGCCTTATTCTCCGTGCTAGTTGACGGCATTACACCGTAGTGTCCTTGGCTAGCGTGGGTATAGAGATGGGGAGTCACATCTTGGTATCAGAGCCAAACTTCGGAACAATGTATAATAATTTAACAAGGATCATAGTCCTAAGTCCTTCTTAGGAGTCGTGCCTTAGGATTTAATTCGAGTCTTCGTACCGATTCATCCTATTTTCTTTATGATTCCTTGTTTTATCTATCAAGATTGCTTGATATTCATTTTGTGAATAACCTTTTTCTTCTTCTTTATTTCTATCTAAAGGAAGAGAAATGGTTAGACCTGGTCGTCCCAGCGCCGGTCAATCTAGTGCTACTCCCTAAGATGGAGTTTTATGACTGCCCAGCTACTTCTTGACCTTGTCACGAATGCTCAAGCAGCTGGTTCTAATCCGGAACCTACTCACCCTAAATCTAGGTTTGCACGTTTGTGCAATGATTACACCAACCTGGGTGGGAAGCCATTTAAAGGTTCTGAAACTATTATTGAAGTTCAGGCTTGGTTAAGGACATGCGATGAATCTTTTCTCGCATGAACCTCATTGATCTTCATCAAGTTCAGGTGGCTTTTAGTATGCTCCAAGAAAGAGCATTAGACTAGTACGAGCTTCTGATTTCTAAAATAAATAAAGCGGAAATCACTTGGGAGAAATTTCGAGAGCGCTTCGAGTTAAAATTCATACTAGAAGCTGAGAAGGTGACTTTGGCTCGCCGTTTTATTGACCTTGTTCAAGGTGAAGCCTCCGTGACTGATTATGTTGCATCCTTCGAGTCACTTTCCAAATATGGGGTTGAATACATCAACAACCCATTGAAGAAGAACCAAAGATTTGTCTATGGCTTAAACAAAAATCTCAAGAAGCCATTACTTCTAAAATTAGAAGTTTCTTTCGACCAACTCATTGATATCGCTCTTCTCTTGAAGAGGCAGATAGGGAAAATGATTTTGAAGTGGTGGGTTCCAAACCAAGCTTCAACAACAACAAGAAAAGGCCAAATAAATTCAAAAGCCCTTATCCCAATAAGAAAGGGAAGCAAGCAACCTCTGTGGGAAAGACTTTTTCCTTTGGTCATGGGGAATGCTATAATTGTGGTTTGAAGGACCATTACGCGAACAAGTGCCCAAAGTCTATCTCTTGTCGCTACTGCAAAGTTCCTGGTCATGTTATATCTTCATGCCCCAAGCTTCTGGGCAAGAAGGAGGGAAAGTTAAATGTTTCTCAAGCCCCTGGGAACACATCTCGTGGTCAAGGTATGTCTCATTCTATCCTTGATGGCACCATTATATTTCGTGATCAACCCGTTCGAGTTCTTTTTGATACGGGTGCATCCCATTCTTTTATATCAAAAGAACTCGTTGATACTTTTTCTTTAAGTGTTGTTGCTTTAATGACTTCTTTGAGAATTGCGAATCCGGTTTGTGGGTCCGCAACAATCAGTTTATTGTGTAATGATGTCGAGATTATTTTGGGTGATTTTTCTTTTCGAGCTAATTTGCATGTCATGCGTTATTTAGGCTTTGAAATGATTTTGGGAATGGATTGGCTTAACCGTTATGAAGCTCATATCCTATGTCCTGAGCGGACTATTCATCTTCGACATCCTCAATCTGTTAGGCAGATTTCTATTAATCTTAAAGATTCGGATTCCAGCTTGGTTGCATCTTTATATTCTTTAAATCCTCGTGATGATGATAATGATGATGAGGAAGATATTATTTCTCTTATTCACGTTGTTCATGAATTTTCCGACATATTTGAGCCCGTTTTAGGATTACCGCCTAAGCGAGCAATTGAGTTCAGTATTAATCTTATCCCTGGAGCTCAACCTATTACTCGTCCTCCTTATCGCATGTCCAATAAAGAAAATGAGGAGATGCGCATACAATTATCCGATTTGGAAACGAAGCAATTTATTCACTCAAGTTCCTCTCCTTGGGGAGCTTCAACTATTTTTGTGAAGAAACCCGATGGTACACTTAGGCTTTACGTTGACTACCGCAAGCTTAATGATCTTACTATCAAAAATAAATATCCTTTACCTCGGATAAATGATCTATTCGATCAACTTAGTGGTTCTAGAGTCTTTTCACAATTAGACTTAGCTACTGGATTTCATCAGCTTCATATTGCAGAGGATAGCATTCCTCTGACATCGTTCCGTACTCGTTATGGATCTTATGAATGGCTTGTTATGCCATTTGGTCTAACGAATGCTCCGGCTTATTTCATTGTCCTTATGAATAGAGTTTTCAAAGACTTCCTCGACCGGTTTGTCCTCATCTTTATTGATGATATTCTTGTGTATTCAAAAACCGAGGAGGAGCATGAAAAGCATCTTCGGATTGTGTTGGAAACTCTTAGGAGTAATCAATTAAAGGCGAAATTTTCTAAATGCCACTTTTGGCAATCTCGTGTGAAGTTTCTCGGTCATATTATTTTCGAATCCGGAATTTCCGTGGATCCTTCAAAGATTAAAGCGATTCAAGATTGGAAGAGACCGGAGAGTGTGACGGAGATTCGTAGTTTTCTTGGATTGGCGGGTTATTACCGTCGTTTTATCAAAGACTTTTCTAAGATTGTCGTGCCTCTCACTAGATTAACGAAGAAAAGTGTTAAATACATTTGGTCGGACAAATGTGAAACTTCTTTTCAGAAACTAAAGGAACTTCTTTCTAATGCTCTTATTCTTGTTATTCCCGAGGGGAATCAAGATTTCGTTGTTTATACCGATGCTAGTCGCGTTGGTTTGGGTGCCGTTCTTATGCAAAGAGAACGTGTTATTGCTTATGCTTCTAGGCAATTGAAGCCTGCTGAGACTAGATATGCCACTCATGATTTAGAGCTCGCGGCTATTGTTTTCGCCCTTCGAATTTGGCGTCATTATCTCTTAGGAGAAAATTTTATTCTTTACACGGATCATAAGTCTTTGAAATATTTATTTTCTCAAAAGGAACTTAATTTGCGTCAACAACGTTGGCTCGAGTTCCTTGCTCCCTATGATCTTGATATTCTTTATACACCCGGTAAGGGTAATCGTGTCGCCGATGCTCTTAGCCGTAAACAACAAGCTGTTGTTTATATGATGATATATGAATGGAACGATCTCGAGATTTTATCCACTTGCGAAATTCGAGACCGTGTTTCCGATTTATGTTCATCTCTTGTTTTATGTAGCCTTGAGCCTCATCCTTCTCTTTTAGACCTCATTCTTGAAGCTCAAGGGCTAGATCCTGAATTGGCTCTTCTTGGCCAAAATATTAAGGATAAAATTGATATTGAAGGTTTGAAAGACTTTGATATCGATTCTCGTGGCGGCATTCGGAAATTTGGTAGACTTATTGTGCCAAATATTAGTGATCTTCGTAAAGATATTTTAGAAGATTCACATCGTTCTAAATTTACCATTCATCCCGGTAGTAGTAAAATGTACGCGGATATGAAGCGATTTTATTATTGGGAGGGAATGAAATCTAATATTGCTAACTTTGTTAAGTGTTGCATGACTTTCCAACTCATTAAGGCCGAACATCAAAGGCCCGGTGGGTTATTGCAACCTTTAGAAATTCCAATTTGGAAGTGGGATCAAATTTACATGGACTTTTTTGACGGCCTTCCCCGTTCTCGTTCTGGTCATGATAGCTTATGGGTGATTGTTGATAGACTTACTAAATCCGCCCATTTTATTCCCGTTCGGTCCAATCGAATCGTACCTCTTTTGGCCAAACTCTTTATTAAAGAAATTGTTAAATTGCATGGAGTTCCTACTTCTATTGTTAGCGATCGAGATCCATTGTTTACCAGTGGATTTTGGAAGAGTCTTCAAAAAGCTTTAGGAACAAAGCATAATTTTAGCACCGCTTATCACCCCCATTCCGATGGACAAACCGAGCGTGTGAATCAAACTCTTGAAGATCTTCTTCGTGCTTGTGTGCTTGATTTCGGTGGAAGCTGGGAAGATCATATTCCTCTTATTGAATTTTCCTATAATAATATCTTCCAATCTAGTATTGGTATGGCACCTTTCGAGTCTCTCTATGGAAGGCCATGCCGATCTCCTTCTTATTGGCTTGAGGCCGGTGAGAAGCTGGTTTTAGGTCCAAATTTTATTCGTGATTCCACAGAAAAGATTGATCTTATTCGTCGTAGGATGAAAGAAGCCCAGAGTAGACAAAAATCATATGCAGATAACCGGAGAAGGAAATTAGAATTTTCTGTGGGAGATCTTGTGTTTATTCGTGTTTCACCTATGAAAGGTGTTGTACGTTTCAGTCGATCGGGAAAATTAGCGCCTCGATATGTTGGACGATTTCCTATCACCGAACGTTTTGGTTCCGTGGCTTATCGCCTTTTATTATCGGCTCAGTTTTCTGCTATACATGACGTGTTTCACGTTTCTCAACTAAGGAAGTGCCTTTGAGATTCCGATTCTATTCTTGAGCCCGGTGTTGTGGAACACATTGAAGTTTCGCCTAATTTAGCTTATGAGCAGCATCCTATTCGAATTATTGCTTCGGAGGTCAAACGCCTTCGAAATAAAGATGTCCCGCTTGTGAAAGTTCAATGGTCTTCGAATCCTAGGGATTGTACATGGGAATCTAGAGAGTTCATCGAGCGAACACATGCGGACTTACTTTCCCGCGCTCTTTAAGATGAACCTTTTATTTTAAATTCTTTTGTGTTAATATGCTGTTATGGTTGTTACTATATATTTTCTTCTTAAAATATTGCGAGGACGCAATTTCTTTAAGGAGGGGAGTCTGTAACAACCCGCATATTTATTGATTGTGTATTTAAATATTTTTATTTAAATATTTCAGCGCTCGTCGGATTTTGGTCCGAAAACCTACTTTTTGCAAACAGTCGAATTAGTACTCGAGATCCCTCCCATTGAGTTCAAAATGCCGTTTGCAACCTTTTTGAGTATAAGCTTCGATATGTTTGGAGTTAGTCGAGTTTTGCTACTTTTTCACTTTGGGTTTGAGTTTAGGTTTCAGCCCAATGTTCCACCTTAAGACTCTAGCTCCACTCCCACTCTTCATTACTTCATTTCATATTCCTAACACTTCAAGCTAAAGTAAAAATGGTGGAAGAGATTGGAAATGGAAATTCCTAAGCCCTAGCTTTCTTTGCAAATCCAACTTCTAGCTCCAAATTCAAGAGAACCCATTGGTAAGCATCTCCTTCTTCTTCTCCAACTCATTCTCCCTCCAATTTTAGAAATTTCCTAAACCTAATTTGGGAAATATTTCTCTTTTAAGCTTAGAATCAAGCTTCTTGTGTTGGATTTGAAGAGTGGTTAATTCTTCTTTGCTTTCAAGCTTCTTCTTCATTTGTTTTGGTTCAACGGTGAGATTTTTATCTCACATCTTTGTCTATAATCATCTTCGATTGTTAGGTATGAATTCCTAACACTTATTTTTGTGCAATTGCTTTTGGTTTGGGTTGAATTGGTGAATATCCAAATTTTTAGTGTTTGGGTTCAATTCTTTAAAGATCCTAACTTTGGTGTTTGAACATGTTTTTGGTGGCGGATCGGAGAGCTAATGGAGCTGGGGTATCAATTGGCTAAGGCTCCTTAGGTCCATTGCTCGAACGGTCGCGTTTTGGTGGAATTTGTGCTTCATTGAAAAAGGGCAGGAACTGCAAAAATTTGCAGTTCAGCCGACCAAGCCCTGTGGCCGATCGACCGACCTGCTACTCCGTGCAAGTTTTCTGCTTCTGGCCAGCCGACCGAGCACTGTAGCCGGCCGACCGACCTGATGCTATTTTGCCTACTTTGTCTATTTTGTTGAATTACCAACTTTAATCGATTCGTGTTGATTCCCTTTTGTTATTATCACTTATTGTCAACTTTGATTATATTTTCTTCGTAATTTTGGGAATATCCATTTTTGATGGATTCGGTATCGATTTCTTTGGATTTTATTCATGTCTTCGAATGTGAATTTTAGTGATTGATTGTTCCTACAATCTTTCTTTGTGATTTGTCACTTTAAAATCATAAAGGTTTTCTATACTTGTAGTAAATATCAAAACTCTTTCTTCAAATGATTTCAACACTATTTTATAACAATGCTCGTTTTCTCAAACCGATTTCCAATCTATTAGTATATACAAACCTTTACCTCACTCGTATGAGAAATCTAATTAAATGACTTAGTAAAACAAGTGGTATGAAACGCTTGTGTTTACTTCATCGGTTAATTCTTGGACTTGTTCGATTGAATATCTTGTGACAATTTTCTAGTGGAGATCTACAATTTGTTCGTAAATATTTAAGTTAAGCTAGTGGTTATGGGACATGAAGCTAAGCTCATATATTTACTAGCTTACTGTAATTGACACTTCTTGATGATCATGACGATCATTTTTGTGATTTAGACTAGCAATGTGCGATGTCTCTTTGTCTGTGAGGGAGACTAAACCCCGTTTTGTGGAGTTTCGACTGAAATTGGTGAGATAGCAACCCATGGTCTTCGGGTCGTTTGTGAAGCTTCGGCTCAATTTGTGATGGTTAGCAACCATGGAATTAGCGTTCTGTTTGTGATACACGTGTTGGTGAGCTTTATGCTCCCATTTGTGATAGGCCTTTCCTCCTTTTGTGATTTCTGGATTTCTTGAGATGATTTCTAGAATTTGTGCTTCACTAATTTTCGCGATTTTCGTTGATAAGTTTTATCAATATTTGTGCATTGGTGAATTTGTGTGTCATTGACCTTCTGTGACTGATATTGATATAATCGTCAATATTTATGGTTTGGTGAACGAAATAAATAGTATGACATTCCTTTTGGTCCTTGAGTAGAGTTTTGTGATATTGATTAATCTCTTGTTGATTTTCAATTACTTATATATATATATATATCACTACTTGGCATTGTGATTATTATGTGTTTAATCATACCTCTTATTCTATATCGTTTCATCTGATATTTATAGCTATACTGATCCGTTTATTATTTTCTTATTAAATAATACTCGGGTCAGACCGAGATGTTGTAGGTGCTTCAGCTTGACTTCTCACTTGGGATTGATTCCTCTGATTTTTGGCTAACTACTTAGATTAGTAGTTTATTTTGTTGTATACACTTGAAATATGGCCTCATAGTTGTATTCTTTTGTATAGCACGTGTTGCTATTCTTTTGTATTATTGTGGATCTGCTTGACTACTACTCTGATGAACATTTTTATGTGTTGTATATATTCATATCTATTTCCGCCTTTGTGATATGAATTATCTGTGACTGATTTGTGTTATGTTTATTTCTATATTTGTTTCCGAAGACATAATAGCCACTGTGTAGTAGCTTTGAGTTTGTGTCGGTATGTTGGATGTCCTCTTGAAAAGAAATGCAAGTTACATCTTATCTGGCATATCGGTACTCGCACAAAGCAATTATACAGATGGTCGCTCCTCAACAGCCTTATTCTCCGTGCTAGTTGACGACATTGCAACGTAGTGTCCTTGGCTAGCGTGAGTATAGAGGTGGGGCGTCACAATTAATTAATGAATTATTAAGGATTAATTAATTTGTAATTAATAATGATTAATCTAAGTTAATTACTTAATAAAAGTAATTAAAGAATTGATAATAGTTAATGAAGGTCATTAACTTAAGGTTATTTAATAATTAATTAATTTGATTAACTTTAATAATTAATTAGATTAATTAATTAATGATAATCATTTGTGAAATTGGTTAAGTCTAATTACTTAATGAAAGTAATTAAGGAATTAATTACTCATTGTAATTAATTGAGTTAATGTGATTTATTTAAGTTAATTAATTAAGTTTAATTAATTTAAGATAATCACTTGATGATTTGGTAAGTGTAATTATTTAATGTAGTTAATGAAGTGTAATTACTTAATAAGGTAATTAATGGATAATTACTGGATGTAATTAATTGAAGATGGTTTAAAAATGGAAGTAATTTGGATTAAATTACTTTGTAATTAATCAAGGGATTAATTAAGAAATTAATTAAGGAGTAATTAATTTAATTAATGAAGTAGTTAAGGATAGTTAATTACTGAATGTGATTAATCAAGAGTGATTAATAATTATGATTTAATTAAGATTAATTGCTTAATGTAATTAATTAAAATAGGATAATTTATTAAAATGTAATTAGGGATAATTAATTAATATAATTAATGTTGTAATTAAGGGTTGATTAATTAAGATTAATTAATCAATGATAAGTGATTAAGAGTAATTAATTAATGTAATTTATTAAGGATTACTGTAGTTAATTATAGTTAATTAATTAATGAAATAATTAAAGGATTAAAACCTATATTTGGTTAAGAATAATTAATTAATTTCTGAAATTATTTAATAAGGTAATTACTTAAATGCAATTAAAGTATAGTTAATCTAGGGTGATTAATTAAGATGGAAATTAGAAGATAATTAATTATTGATTTGTAATAATTAAATGGTTATGTAAGCAAGATTTATATAATGTAAGTAATTAATTTAATTCACTTTAAATTAATTAGAGATAAAGTAATTAATTTAGTTCATTTTAAATTAATTATGGTGTGATTAATTAATCCTTTCTTATATATGGATGGATGATATTTGTTACCTTGAATGGTTTGAAATCTCAGTTATGAGATAAGTAATGTTGTGTGATATAGATGCTTTGGTTGAAGTATGATGATAATGTGAATTATCTATTTGTGATGATAATATGAATTATCTGTTTATGATGGTAATGTTGACTATCTATTATGATATTGTGAATTATCTATCTGTGTGTATATAGATAATTGAATTGAATTATTTTAACTTTTAAAACAACTTGGACCTAAAAGATGGCGATTTGGATTTCGATGGGACCAGGATCGGGTTTCCAAATTTGGATATCCGAAAACCACATCGATCCAAATTTACGATAGGTCGTGAATCTCAAGTGAAGATGAAGATTCAGAGTGCAAGGGTTATCGTCGTTAACTCTGAGGGTGATTCCAAAATGAGTGCAACGAGATGATTCCATCAGTTTCGTTCGAACCCGTAACGAACTTGTATGGATTGAATGCTTTCAGAACATCGTCAGGTGGACGATGAGCATTTTAAGAGATGTGTTCTTTAAAGGTAATCGTAGCCTTAAGCCTCATCAACTGGGAATGGCTAAAACAGGGCAGGTGCAGCAAGGATAAGTGGGTCATGCCCCTGTAGGACAAGATTTTCCCCTGTCTAGAAGTCCCTTTTTATTCGGCTGTGTGGGCAGTTGGAACACACGCCAACTACGGGGTTGTCTTGTTCGGGACTGTCCAGTAAGGGATGGTTCCGGCCATGTGTTGTAGGGGATTGGGAGTAATCCTCGGTACAGTGATCTAGGCCCCGTAGTATGACGGGCGGTACCCCGGTAGCCCTGCCACTATATGGAAACCCAAAATCCAATAAGTGCCATCGGATTTGATTGTAAACTCATGTATGTTGGAATTTGATAAATGTAACAATTTCGGTTATTTCTTATTTATTTGAAAACCCTTGACCCTATTATAATATCACTGGATTTCCTATAAATTGTTTTGGTTAGTGTAAGGTTTACCCATGTTTATGTGTGGGGAGTCTTACGTGATACCTTTTGTTTTCAAAGATTTTTGAAAGTTAAGCAAATTTAACCTGTTACTCACACCAGACCCATGTCTGACCCGGAGTTTATCTTCTGTTTTTCTTAAACTCTTGGGTACCCAAATTTTTTACGAGTAGTCAAGGGATTTAGGTTAGCTTTGACGAATTATGGAGGAGCAATGGAGTAGGAGGCTTGTGCGTCGTAGATATATATAGTTTTCCGCTGTGTTGGTTTCTCTGTGTTTGTATTTGAGTTGTAATAACTAGACATGTGTTTATAACTGTCTAGTATGTGATGTATAATCTGTGTAACTCTGGTTGATGTTGTATATTATGTAAATACTTATGTGATTAATATAATTTATTCATTCCGCTGTTAAGATTCTGATGTATTTTCCTTTTTTGTGACGCCCCACCTCTATACCCACTCTAGCCAAGGACACTACGGTGTAATGCCGTCAACTAGTGCGGAGAATAAAGCTGTTGAGGAGCGATCATCCGTGTAATTGTTTTGTGAGAGCACCGATATGTCAGATAGTACAACATGCATTTGTTTTCAGGAGGAAATCCGACATACCGATACAAACTCAAAGCTAGTACACAGTGGCTATATATATATTCTTCGGAAACAAATATAGAAATAAACATAACATAAATCAGTCACAGACATCCATATCACAAAGGCGGAAATAGGTATGAATATAACACTTAAAAGTGTGTATCAGAGTAGTAGTCAAACAAGATCCGCAATATCACAAAAGAATAGCTACAAGTGCTAGACAAAAGAATATGGATACATCAATGAGTCTATATCTCAAATGTATACAACAAAAACTACTAGTCTAAGTAGTTAGCTAAAAGTCAGGGTGATAATCCCAGATGTGAAGTCAAGCAGAAGCACCTGTAACATCTCGGTCTGACCCGACTATTATTTAATAATAAAATAATAAACGGATCAGTCTAACTATAAATATCAGATGAAATGATATAGAATAAGAGATATGACAAAAACGTATGATAACCATAAAACCATACTGTGATAAGTATGTAACTGAAAATCAATAAGAATCTTCTCAAAGATAAAAAAGAATGTCATACTCTTTATTTTTATTCATTAAAACCATAAGTATTGATCATTATATCAATGCCAATCACAAAAGTTCATGACACACAAATTCACCAATGCACAAATGTTGATAAGACTTATCAATGTAAATCACGAAAATTGGTGAAGCACAAATTCTAGAAATCATCAATGGAAATCCAGAAATCACAAAAAGGGGGAGGCCTATCACAAAACGGGAGCATGAAAACTCACCAACACGTGTATCACAAAATGGAACGCTTTTCCATGGTTGCTAACCATTAATTTTGAGCCGAAGCTCCACAAAACGGCCCGAAGACAATTGGTCGCTACCCCACCAAATTGAGCTGAAGCTCCATAGAAACGAGGTTTAGTCTCCCTCGTAGACAAAGAGACATCGCACATTTGCTAGTCTAAATCACAGAAATGATCATCAACGATCATCAAGAAGTGTCAGTTACAGTAAACTTGTAAATATATAAGCTTAGCTTCATGTCCTATAACCACTGGCTTAACTTAAATATTTACAAACAAATTGTAGATCTCCACTCAAAAATTGTCACAAGAGATTCAATCGAACAAATCCAAGAATCAACCGGCGAAGTAAACGCAAGTGTTTCATACCACTTGTTTTACTAAGCCTTTTAATTAGATTTCTCGTACGAGTGAGGTAAAGGTTTATATATACTAGTAGATTGGAAAACGGTTTAAGAAACAAGCTTTGTAGTAAAATAGGGTTGAAATCATTTTGATGAAAGAGTTTTGATATTTACTACTAGTATTGAAACCTTCATATTTTTAAAGTGACAAATCACAAAAATGATTGTAGAAACAAACAATCAAAAAAATTCACATTCGATGACGTGAATAAAATCCAAAGAATTCGATTCAAATCCATCAAAATGGAAATACCCTTGCGACTTAACAGCCATGACTTACGACTTAACACAATACAACACAAGAAATCAACGGCTCAACTCATACGACCCCACGGCATACGACACAAGGGATCAGCGACTTAAGAAATAGCATGCGGCCTAACAGAGCAACTTAACATGGCGCGACCTATAGCATGGCGCGACCTAAGTTGGTGCGACTTAAAGCAGGGCGAGCGACCTAAGTGGTCAGTGACCTAAAGCAGCCCGACTCATAGCAAGGCGATCGACGTAAGTGGTTAGCGACCTAAAGGGGGCAGAGTGACTTAAGGAGGTGAGGCTGAGCGTCCTAAGTGGTTGCAAGTGAGGCGACCTAAGATGTTGCGAGCTAAGATGTTGCAACCTAACGTAGCCAACCTATGTTGATGCAAACCGAGCGACCTAACATAGCCGACCTATAGCATGGCGTGACTTAAAGCATGGGGCGACCTATGTTGGTGCGACCTATATGAAGGCCGAGTGACCTAACTGGTAGAACAGCAAACCGAGCGACCTATGTGGTTAGCGACCTAAAGGGGTGAGAATAGGCCGAGCGACTTAAGTAATGGAACGACCTAACACATGGCACGACCTAAGCATGGCGCGACCTATGTTGGTGCGACCTATATGCAGGCCGAGTGACTTATATGTGTAGGCCGAGCGACCTAGGGGATAGAAGTGCAAAACTCCCTCAATTTGCGACCGGTCGAGCACGAACGCTAGGGGATTACGCCTATCGGCTACCCGGTCCCATTGGCTCCTCGATGCATCACCGAAAACGTGTTCAAACATCAAAGTTAAGATTTTTAAAATTTTGAACCCAAAACACTAAAAATTGGGATTTTTAACAATTCAATCCAAACCAAAAGCAAATGCAGATGAATAAGTGTTAGGAATTCATACCCAACAATCAAAGTTAGTTATAGACAAAGATGTGAGATGAAAATCTCCCCTTTTAACAAAATCAATGAAGGAGAAGCTTGAAAGCAAAGGAAGAATCAACCATACTTCAATCTCAACACAAGAAGCTTGAATCAATGGCTTCTCATAGAATTTGGAGCTAGAGTTTGGATTTGCAAATGAACTTGGGCTTGGAGTTTTAATTTTCCATTCCTCTCTCTATTTTTGATGAAGCTTGAGTGTTAGGAAATGAAAGTGAAGTAATTAAGGGAAGAGGGGGTTGAGCTAGAGTTAATAGTTTAGGCTAATGGGCTAAACCAAACCCAAAGCCCAAAGTGAAAAAGTGGCAAATTCCACTAACTCCAAACATATCAAAGTTTATACTCAAAAAGATCGCAAATGGCGTTTTGAACTCAATGGAAGTGGTCCCGAGTCCTAATTCGACCGTATGCAAAAAGTAACTTTTCGGACTAAAATCCGACTAACGATAAAATATTTTAACAAAAATATTTAGATATTCAATCGTAAAATATGCGGGTTGTTACAGACTCCCCTCCTTAAAAAATTGCATCCTCGCAATATTTAAGAAGAAAATATAAGGTAACAACCATGAAAGTATATCAACACAAAAGAAATTTGAAATAAGAAATTCACCTCAAAGAGCACGGGAAAGTAAGTCTGGATGTGTACGCTCGATGAAGTCTCTAGATTGTCAAGAGCAATCCTTAGGATTTGAGGACCATTGAACTTTAACAAGCGGAACATCTTTATTTCGAAGGCGCTTGACCTCCGAAGCAATAATACGAATAAGATGTTGCTCATACGTTAAATTAGGCGAAACTTCAATTTCTTCCACAACACTGGACTCAAGAATAGAATCGGAATCTCGAAGGCATTTCCGTAATTTAGAAACGTGAAACACGTCATGAATAGCAGAAAACTGAGCCGGTAATAAAAGGCGATAAGCCACGGAACCAATATGTTTGGTGATGGGAAATGGACCAACATATCGAGGTGCTAACTTTCCCGATCGACTGAAACGTACAACACCCTTCATAGGTGAAACATGAATAAACGCAAGATCTCCCATAGAAAATTCTAATTTCCTTCTCCGGTTATCGGCATAGGATTTTTTTCTACTCTGGGCTTCTTTCATCCTACGACGAATAAGATCAATCTTTTCTGTGGAATCACGATTAAAATCTGGACCTAAAACCAGCCTCTCACCGGCCTCAAGCCAACAAGAAGGAGATCGGCATGGCCTTCCATAGAGTGCCTCAAAAGGTGTCATACCAATACTAGATTGGAAGTTATTATTATAGGAAAACTCAACAAGAGAAATATGATCTTCCCAACTTCCACCAAAATCAAGAACACAAGCACGAAGAAGATCTTCAAGAGTTTGATTCACACGCTTGGTTTGTCCATCGGACTGAGGATGATAAGCGGTGCTAAAATTAAGCTTCGTTCCCAAAGCTTTTTGAAGACTCTTCCAAAATCCACTAGTAAACAATAAATCACGATCACTAACAATAGAAGTAGGAACTCCATGCAATTTTACAATTTCTTCAATAAAGAGTTTGGCTAAGAGAGGAACGGTTCGATTGGACCGAATGGGAATAAAATGGGCAGATTTAGTAAGTCTATCAACTATCACCCATAAGCTTTCATGACCCGAACGAGAACGGGGATGGCCGTCTATAAAATCCTTAGAAATTTGGTCCCACTTCCAAATTGGAATATCTAAAGGTTGCAATAACCCACCGCGCCTTTGATGCTCGTCCTTGACAAGTTGGCAAGTCATGCAACACTTAACAAAGTTAGCAATATCAGATTTCATTCCCTCCCAATAATAAAGTCGCTTCATATCCGCATATATTTTACTACTATCGGGATGAATGGTAAATTTAGAACGATGAGAATCTTCTAAAATGTCTGTACGAAGATCACTAATATTTTGCATGATAAGTCTACCAAATTTTCGAACACCGCCACAAGAATCAATATCAAAATCTTTCAAATCTTCAATACCAATTTTATCCCTAAAATTTTGGCCAAGAAGAGCCAATTCGGGATCTAGCTTTTGAGCTTCAAGAATGCGGCCTAAAAGAGAAGGATGAGCCTCAAGACTACATAAAATAAGAGATGAACACAAATTGGATACATGATCTTGAATCTCACAAGTGGATAAAATCTCGAGATCGTTCCTTTCGAATATCATTATAGAAACAACTGCTTGACGCTTACGACTAAGTGCGTCTGCAACACGATTTCCCTTTCCGAAAGTATAAAGAATATCAAGATTAAAAGCTGCAAGAAATTCGAGCCAACGTCGTTGACGCAAATTAAGTTCCTTTTGAGAAAGTAGATACTTCAAAGATTTATGATCGGTGTAAAGAATAAATTTTTCTCCCAAAACATAATGACGCCAAATACGAAGGGCGAAAACAATAACCGCGAGCTCTAAATCATGAGTGGCATATCTAGTCTCGGCTGGCTTCAATTGCCTAGAAGCATAAACAATAACACGTTCTCTTTGCATAAGAATGGCACCTAAAACATTGCGACTAGCATCGGTATAAACAATAAAATCTAGATTCCCCTCGCAAATAACAAGAATAGGAGCATCGGAAAGGAGTTCTTTTAATTTCTGGAAAGAAGCTTCACATTTGTCCGAACAAAAGTATTTAACTCCCTTCTTTGTCAAACTAGTAAGAGGCACAAAATTTTTGGAAAAGTCCTTTATGAAACGGCGGTAATAACCCGCCAATCCAAGAAAACTACGGATCTCCGTCACACTCTCCGGTCTCTTCCAATTTTAAATCGCTTCAATCTTTGAAGGATCCACGGAAATTCCGGATTCGGAAATAATATGACCAAGAAACTTCACACAAGATTGCCAAAAGTGGCATTTAGAAAATTTTGCTTTTAATTGATTACTCCTAAGTGTTTCCAACACAATCCGAAGATGCTTTCATGCTCCTCCTCGGTTTTTGAATACACAAGAATATCATCAATGAAGTTGAGAACAAATCGATTGAGGAAATTTTTGAAAACTCGATTCATAAGGTCAACGAAATAAGCCGGAGCATTCGTTAAACCAAATAGCATAACAAGCCATTCATAAGATCCATAACGAGTACAGAACGATGTCAAAGGAATGTTATCCTCTACAATACGAAGCTGATGAAAACCGGTAGCTAAGTCTAATTGTGAAAAGACTCTAGCACCACTAAGTTGATCGAATAGATTATCTATCCGAGGTAAAGGATATTTATTCTTGATAGTAAGATCATTAAGCTTGCGGTAGTCAACGCAAAGCCTAAGTGTACCATCGGATTTCTTCACAAAAATAGCCGAAATTCCCCAAGGTGAGGAACTAGAGGGAATAAATTGCTTCGTCTCCAATTCGGATAATTGTTTGCGCATCTCCTCATTTTCCTTATTGGACATGCGATAGGGAGGACGAGTCATAGGTTGAGCTCCAGGGATGAGATTAATTTTGAACTCAATTGCTCACTTAGGTAGTAATCCTAAAACGGGCTCAAATATGTCGGAAAATTCACGAACAACGTGAACAAGAGAAATAATATCTTCATCATCATCATTATCGTCATCATGAGGATTTAAAGAATATAAAGATGCAACCAAGCCGGAATCCGAATCTTTAAGATCAATAGAAATCTGCTTAACAGATTGAGGATGTCGAAGATGAATTGTCCGCTCAGGACAAAGGATTTGAGCTTCATAGCGGTTAAGCCAATCCATTCCCAAAATCATTCCGAAGCCAAGGTAACCCATAACACGCAAATCGGCATGGAAAGAGTAATCACATAAAATAATTTCGACATCTTTACACAATAAACTGATTGTTGCGGGTCATCCAACCGGATTCGCAATTCTCAAAGAAGTCTTTAAACACATAACATCCAAATAAAAAGTATCAACAAGTTCTTTTGAAATAAAAGAGTGGGACGCACCCGTATCAAAAAGAATTCGAATAGGGTTATCACGAAATAAAATAATGCCATCAAGGATAAAATGAGAAATACCTTGACTACGAGATGTGTTGCCAGGGGCTTGAGCAACATTAAGCTTTCCCTCTTTGCCTTGAAGTTTGGGACAAGAAGATAAATAATGATCCGGGCTTTTGCAATAGCGACAAGCACGAGGCTTTGAACACTTATTCACATAATGGTCCTTAGAAGCACAATTGTAGCATTTCCCACTACCAGAGCTACAAGTCTTTGCCACCGAAGTTGCTTGCTTCCCTTTCTTATTGGATAAAGACCTCAGAACTTATTAGGCCTTTTCTTGTTGTTGAAGTTTTGTTTGGCACCCATAACTTCAACGTCACTCTCCCTATCTGCCTCTTCAAGACGAAGAGCGATATCGATGAGTTGATCAAAAGAAACTTCTAACTTTAGAAGTAATGGCTTCTTGAGATTTTTGCTCAAGCCATATACAAATCTTTGGTTCATCTTCAATGGGTGTTTATATATTCGACCCCGTATTTAGAAAGTGACTCGAAGGATGCGACATAGTCTGCTACGGAGGATTTACCTTAAACAAGGTCTATAAAACGACGAGCCAATGTCACCTTCTCAGCTTCTGGCACAAATTTTAACTCAAAGCGTTTCCGGAATTTATCCCAAGTAAGATCCGCTTCAACTATTTCAGAAATAAGAAGCTCATACCAATCTAATGCCCTTTCTTCGAACATACTATAGGCCACCTGAACACGGTGAAGATCAATAAGATTCATGCGAGAAAAGATTCGATCGCATGTTCTTAGCCAAGCCTGGACTTCAATAATGGTTTCAGAACCTTTAAATGGCTTCCCACCCAAGTTGGTATAATCGTAGCACAAGCGTGCAAATCCAGACTTAGGGTGAGTAGACTCCGGATTAGATCCGGCTGCTTGAGCATTCTTCACAAGGTCAAGAAGCTGCTGGGTAGACATAAATACTCCATCTTGGGGAGTAGCACTAGATTGACCGGCGTTGGGACGACCTGGTCTAACCATTTCTCTTCCTTTAGAAAGAAAGAAAGAAAGAAGAAGGAAAAGGTTATTCACCAAATGAATATTAAGCAATCTTGATAGATAAACAAGGAATCATAAAGAAAATAGGATGAATCGGTACGAAGACTCAAATTAAATCCTAAAGCACAACTCCTAAGATGGACTTAGGACGATGATCCTTGCTAGATTATTCTATATTGTTCCGAAGTTTGGCTCTGATACCAAGCTGTGACGCTGCACCTCTATACCCACTCTAGCCAAGGACACTACGGTGTAATGCCGTCAACTAGCATGTAGAATAAGGCTGTTGAAGAGCGACCATCCGTGTAATTGCTTTGTGCAAGCACCGATATGTCAGATAATACAACATGCATTTGTTTTCAGAAGGAAATCCGACATACCGATACAAACTCAAAGCTACTATACAGTAGCTATATATATATTCTTCGGAAACACATATAGAAATAAACATAACATAAATCAGTCACAGACATCCTTATCACAAAGGAGGAAATAGATATGAATATAACACTTAAAAGTGTGTATCAGAGTAGTGGTCAAACAAGATCCACAATATCACAAAAGAATAGCTACAAGTGGTAGACAAAAGAATATGGATACATCAATGAGTCTATATCTCAAATTTATACCACAAAAACTACTAATCTAAGTAGTTAACTTAAAGTCAGGGTGATAATCCCAAATGTGAAGTCAAGCAGAAGCACCTGTAACATCTCGATCTGACTCGAGTATTATTTAATAAGAAAATAATAAACGGATCAGTCTAACTATAAATATCAGATGAAATGATATAGAATAAGAGATATGACAAAAACGTATGATAACCATTAAACCATAATGTGATAAGTATGTAATTGAAAATCAACAAGAGATTAATCAATATCACAAGAATCTTCTCAAAGATCAAAAAGAATGTCATACTCTTTATTTTTATTCATTAAAACCATAAGTATTGATCATTATATCAATGCCAATCACAAAATTTAATGACACACAAATTCACCAATGCACAAATGTTGAAAAGACTTATCATTGTAAATCATGAAAATTGGTGAAGCATAAATTCTAGAAATCATCAATGGAAATCCAGAAATCACAAAAAGGGGGAGGCCTATCACAAAACGGGAGCATGAAAACTCACCAACACGTGTATCACAAAATGGAATGCTATTCCATGGTTGCTATCATTAATTTTGAGCCCAAGCTCCACAAAACGGCCCGAAGACCATGGGTCGCTACCCCACCAAATTAAGCTGAAGCTCCACAGAAACGGGGTCTAGACTCCCTCGTAGACAAAGAGACATCGCACATTTGCTAGTCTAAATCACAAAAATGATCATCGACGATCATCAAGAAGTGTAATTACAGTAAGCTAATAAATATATAAGCTTAGCTTCATGTCCCATAACCACTAGCTTAAATTAAATATTTACGAACAAATTGTAGGTCTCCACTCGAAAATTGTCACAAAAGAATCAATCGAACAAGTCCAAGAATTAACCGGCGAAGTAAACGCAAGCGTTTCATACCACTTGTTTTACTAAGCCGTTTAATTAGATTTCTCGTACGGGTGAGGTAAAGGTTTATATATACTAGTAGATTGGAAAACGGTTTAAGAAACAAGCTTTGTAGTAAAATAGGGTTGAAATCGTTTTGATGAAAGAGTTATGATATTTACTGCTAGTATTGAAACCTTCATATGTTTAAAGTGACAAATCACAAAAATGATTGTAGAAACAAACAATCACAAAAATTCACATTCGATGACATGAATAAAATCCAAAGAATTCGATTCCAAATCCATCAAAATGGAAATACCCTTGCGACTTAACAGCCACGACTTACGACTTAACACAAACCACATAAGAAATCGGCAGCTCAACTCATACGACCCAACGACATACGAGACAAGGGATCAGCGACTTAAGAAATAGCATGCGGCCTAACAGAGCAACTTAACATGGCGCGACCTATAGCGTGGGTGACCTACGTTGTTGTGACTTAAAGAAGGTCGAGCAACCTAAGTGGTGAGCGACCTAAAGCAGGCCGACTCATAGCAAGGCGAGCGACCTAAAGGGGGCAGAGTGACTTAAGGAGGTGAGGCTGAGCGACCTAAGTGGTTGCAAGCGGGGCAACCTAAGAGGTTGCGACCTAACATAGCCGACCTATGTTGATGCAAACCGAGCGACCTAACATAGCCGACCTATAGCATGGCATGACTTAAAGCATGGGGCTACCTATGTTGGTGCGACCTATATACAGGCCGAGTGACCTGACTTGTAGAAGAGCAAACCGAGTGACCTATGTGGTCAGCGACCAAAAGGGGTGAGAGTAGGCCGAGCGACTTAAGTAATGGAACGACCTAACACATGGCACGACCTAAGCATGGCGCGACCTATGTTGGTGCGACCTATATGCAGGCCGAGTGACTTAAATGTGCAGGCCGAGCGACCTAGGGGATAGAAGTGCAAAACTCCCTCAATTTGCAACCAGTCGAGCACGGACGCTAGGGGATTACGCCTATCGGCTACCCGGTCCTATTGGCTCCTCGATGCATCACCGAAAACGTGTTTAAACATCAAAGTTAAGATTTTTAAAGATTTGAACCCAAAACACTAAAAAATGGGATTTTCACCATTCAATCCAAACCAAAAGCAAATGCACATGAATAAGTGTTAGGAATTCATACCCAACAATCAAAGATAGTTATAGACAAAGATGTGAGATAAAAATCTCCCATTTTCACAAAATCAATGAAGGAGAAGCTTGAAAGCAAAGGAAGAGTCAACCACTCTTCAATCTCAACACAAGAAACTTGAATCAATGGCTTCTCATAGAATTTGGAGCTAGAGTTTGGATTTGCAAATGAACTAGGGCTTGGAGTTTTAATTTTCCATTCCTCTCTCGATTTTTGATGAAGCTTGAGTGTTAGGAAATGAAAGTGAAGTAATGAAGGGAAGAGGGGGTTGAGCTAGAGTTAATAGTTTAGGCTAATGGGCTAAACCAAACCCAAAGCCCAAAGTGAAAAAGTGGCAAATTCCACTAACTCCAAACATATCAAAGTTTATACTCAAAAAGATCGCAAACGGCGTTTTGAACTCAATGGAAGTGGTCCCGAGTCCTAATTCGACCGTATGCAAAAAGTAACTTTTCGGACTAAAATCCGACTAACGATAAAAATATTTAAACAAAAAAATTTAGATATTCAATTGTAAAATATGCGGGTTGTTACATTCTTTCTTCTCTATTTTTCTCTTTTCTATCCCTTTCTTTCTTATCAATGATGCGTCATTCTGTGGAATGAATGGCGAGTCATTACAGTTGTATCAGAGCACTAGGTTGAGTGAATACCTAGGCTTTGGAGTGATTTCTTTCTTGAGAGAGCGTATTTATAATTTTCATATATATATATATATATATATATATATATGTATGTATATTTACTTCTACCTATTGTTGAGTTACCTCTTCGGGTTTTCCAATATACGTTTTAAGGGTAGATGAGGTAATGGTGTGTGTAACACGACAACCATTGGTTGGAGTTTGAATGTTTGAGGTTGGAAGTGTATCTGTCGAGACTGTAGACCTAATACCGTCTCGAGTGATCTTTGTAGTGGTTTGAGGATTTCACCAATCTCTGAAGGAAACCTTTTTGTGACGGCCCTGGATTTTTGGCCCTATTATTTTAATAAATATATAGATGTGGATGATAATATTTGAAATAAAAATCAAATTCTATCAACATAAAAATAAGTCTAACATATGAATATAACTTAATTATTGATAAAATACATATAGAAATAAATATAAGTATAAAAGTAAGTAAACCATAATGAATGTAATTTAAATATTTATAGTTAGAATATAAAATATAAACATAAATAAGTATGCATGAATATATTTAGCTACAAATACAAATAAAATATACAAATACAAACATAAGTTATAAATCAATATTTGAAAATTTGATTACAATTAGAGAAAGATAAAATGAGCAAAGATCATTTCAATTTACAGTAATTTAAATAAAAATCTTGTCTGAACATAACAAGTAACACCTGTACTAGTTAAACCTATACTATTCAAAATTATGTCTATTTATACAACATGTTATTCTGTTTGTTTACAAACTTAAGAGGCAAAAACTGAGACAAGGAAGAAAAGAAAATAAATATCTTTACTTTACAAACTCAAATTAATTCAACAGCAAAGCAGAGGGGTCTTATGGAATTCAAACTACAGTTATCTTCATCAACCTTTGCTTTCGGTTTCAACAATTATTTCGGTGAGTAAACCTATGAAATTTTTAAGTTTAAAGTGGTAATTAGGTCATGAATATCCTGTGAATGCTATATCTTGTACTATGTGGGTCTGAAATGATATCTGGAAGATTTAATACGTGATGATCTTCTATATTTTTAAGCTTTGAGCAAAGAAGTGAAAGAATACTAATATTTTTCAATTAAACCAATTTAAACTTAGGAAATTAAGTTGAATAAACATGTTTGAAACTGAAAATCATGTCTTAGAAGTAGGTTGGAAGTAGACAGTGTAACTTTAAACTGTAAACTCAAATTTACAGTAAACAAATTAATATGGGCGAAAACTCAAATATTTTAATTTGTTAATTCGAATTCATATATCAAATAAACATGCAAAGTTAGTATTTTTAAAAAGAAAACGATGATTTTTAGATCAATATTTAAGGTGCAGTTCGAAAATGAATAAAAGAAGCATTTTTATCAATATCTGTTGATTTAACAAATTTTAATTGATGAAGCTTATGGTGAAGCAAGCTTGGTGATTTACAAACTCAAGAAAAATGCTAAAAAAATTATTCAATGCAAGGATTTTGAGGTGGGTTCAAATGTAGGGTTTGGTTTGTGCTTGTTATTATGTTCTGTAAACTCGTGATTTTACCATGGTGGAGTGATCGAGTGCTTCGCGATTCAGGGAGATGGTCGAGGAGAATATGGCGATGCCATAGACGAAGTGGTGTCGCCTCTATGGGTTGGGGTTGGCCGGACGTGGCGATTTGCTGTCAGGTGTTCGAGTTTTTGTTCGAGCTTCAGGCATTTTTTTCAATTTCGTCTTTTATTCGAAATACTGGGTTTCGACTTCGAGTTGGGGGTCGAATTGTGGGTTGTTGGAGGTGTCGTGGGTTGCCGGAGGGTCGGCGAACCACCGTGCACGTGCACGGTGGCGTTGGTGTCTGCAGGTTTGACTTTTGGTATCGTCTCAAGTAATTTCCCAAGGAAAGAGGGGGTTTTGCTCGAGTCGTAAAGTTAATTGCTCCGGGTTTTTTTTCTACGCGCATGTATGTTTAAATACTACTGTTTTTACTTAGCAGTTAAAAAAAACAAAAGAAATAAGGGAAGAAAGGATCAGGTAGGAAGAAGAAGGGACAAGAGAGGGACGCAGACGCGGGTTTTACCTGAGGACGCGTGTGGGTTGCTTCAGGTTTATTACCCTAATACCCTTTTTAGTTATTTTATTAAGTAAAGTTTAAATTTTATTTTATTTTTATTAATTTTTTTAAGCAAACATTATTGGCAAATGTTAAGCCAAGAATGATTTAAAATCATTAAGAGGGATTTGATGGATAATTAATGATTAACTAAGAACTTAATTGGTAATTAGTGGGTAATTGAGTTCTATTAAGTAATTAATTAAGGCTATTAATAAAAGGATTAATTACTGATAAATAGAGTAAGTTAAACGTAGTTGTCTTAAGTTACGGGTGGGATGATAGTTAGAATGGATATAAAGATTTGAACTTGTAAAGGAATGGTTAATGCTTAAAGTAAGGTAAAATGATTACTAATTAAATGTCTTAGGTTAAGAATTATGGATTAATTAGGGATTTAGTAAATTGGTAATTGAGAATTATTAAATTTATAATAATTAATTTATAATTAGTAGTTAATCAATTAAGAGTTAATGACTGATTAATTAAGTAATTTATTTGAAAACTTGTGATTAATCAATCAAGTAATTAGAGATAAATAAATCGATAATGAAGAATTAATCGATTGTAATTAAGTTATATAGATTAATAATTAAGGTTATTAATTAATAATTAAGTAATTAATTGGTAAGTAATGGAGGTGATCAATCTTGCATATGAATGAATAGAATGAGGATAAGTGATTTGGATTGGTTGATATCTATGATATGAATTTCTTTATGGTACGATAGATGGACAGTGATAAAGAGATGAATGAATCGTTGTGTAAATGTGTTATCAGGAAAATTAAAGTTGAAAAACATGGATTACCCGATCGAAATTAATTTGTTAATTAAAAGTAATCTCTTGGTGACTAACTAAATATAAATACTTGATGAGATTTAGTGAAGTAACTCATAATTACAGGATGCAATAAATTAAAAAGGGATTACTTAATAGAAAATAATTTAACGGTAATTACTTAATAGAAGTAATTAAGGATAAATCACTTGGTGTAATTAATTAAAAAGGGGTAATAATTAAGTAAGGGGTTAATTTCTTAAGTTAGTAATTACAGAGGGGTAATTACTGTTTATGAGTAATTGGGGATGATTAATGGGTGCAATTAATTCATGGGTTTGGTTAAGTATAATTACTTAATGAAAGTAATTAGATAATGATGATAATCTTAATGTAAATAAAAATAATAACTAATCATGGTGGATTAACTAAGATAAATTATATTGGGATGGTGAATCAACTGGGCTGAAATTAGTTAATAAGCAGGACATAAAGTTAATTGATTTTATTCATTTTTGGATTATTTATAGATGTTGTGATTGATGATCTTGCTTATGTATGATAAGTGATTGTTTATATGCCCTGAATTGATTGATACCCCTGATATGAAATGGTTCGTGATATGATGTGTTTGGGTGGGCAATGATAATGTGATTATTTATCTATGATGAATTGCTGAGTAAAGGTGACATCTTTATTTAAAGTTGAATTGCATTTCACCTTAATAATTTGTGTTATGAAAAACTGAATTTGAAGAGACCGGAGTCGGTATTAGTTAATACCTGAAACCACTTTGATTCTTTACAAATTGATACGTGAGTCAATAGGGTGTAATTGAATGATTTAAGTGAAATTGGACCATATAATCAAAGTTCTGGCACTTAATTGCTTTGTGAAATAAGGGATGTCTATAGCATCCTACGAAGTTGTAAATTGATATACATACCCCGGGTTTATATGAGTTATATACTTTTGTATTCCATGTTAAATGGGTTTACTCACGCTGGTTTCCAGCCTGACCCGGGTGTTACTTTGGTGTAATGCTCGGGTCAGACCGAGTATTACAGATTTTCAGGTAGGGGCGTTCTAGAGCTCAGGAGGCGAGTTGGATGACAATAGCGTATAGAGTATTTCCGCTGTATATATATTATTGTTAATCTGAGACATGATAATTGTATATATTCTATGACTGTATATATGTGAAACTCTGATGTATATTAAATGTTATCGATAGATATAGTATTCTTTTTAAACTGATATTATTTATTATTATATTTTATCTGCTGCGAATGTGAGATGTTTGGGTGTTTTTGTTCTTCTTCTTCTATCTCTTTCTTCGTTTTCATAACTATCTGGAATTTTCGACTTCGAAAATTCTGGGTCGTTATAGTTTAAAGGTTCAAAGTCCATGTTTGAGGGTTGGATGAGTAGAGTTTGGATTTGTCAGTTAGGCAGAAGCGTGTGATGGTATCTTGGCAACCTCAGGAAGTAGTGGCTGCGTGATGAGACGCAGTGACTATGGATGTTTCTGAAGATGTTTCTTTGGAACAAGTTTAAAGAAGTGAGTCTACTTCGGTGTTGTGGCTGAGTTTAGCGGGGTGTTTGTGTTTGGCTTTGAGGCCAGAATTTTTCAAAGAGCTTTGGATTAGGAAGTCTTTGGCACCTGTGTCAGCATTGCAACTCGAAGTGTTATGTGTGCCGGCAAAAAGGGGGTCTTCTGGCTAAGCAGTTTTCTAGAGGTGAAGTTTAGAAGTAGCAGAGAGGATCCATTTCTTCGATTGATTGGCTAGATAAGCATAAGCTGTTCTGATTGGTAAAGAGAGAACGATTTCTTTGGAAATTGATTTGGGTTGATAGCAAAAGTGACTTGCGATAGTTTGAGTGTTCTCTTGGATTATCAAAGATTTTTCCGGATATCTTCAGGGAAGTTAAAGTTTGTCCGCATCTAGAGACTGAGTTTTCTTATCGACTAGGATTCCAGGATTGGTGCCGGTGATTCAGCTAGGTAGAAGGATAGCTTCTGGAGAGAGGGTTTGGTGAAGCATCTCAGGATTGGTGGAACTTTTGAGATTTATTTATGGATCTGTTGTACCATATTTCTGGGATGTATGTCTAGTTTGTGCTTGTGTTCTTCATCAGCATTTTCATCTACTCCAGATCAAAGTTGTGTAGCAGAAGCAGTTTGGGAATGCATCTGTTTGTCTTTTCAGGATAGGAGAAGTTGTTTTCTACTAATGATAATAGAATTGATCTTGATTTTTGGTTGATCTTGAGAGGATCATTTTTGTTGGGTTGTTTTTGGTCTATTTTGATTCGAGAAGTATCAGCAAAGGATGAGCTGATCAGGAAGAAGATAGGTAGCCCAGGATCGTCAGAAGAATTTTGTGGATAAGAGACGAAGGAATTTGGATTCCAAGGTCGGAGATTTGTTTTTGGATAAGTTTTCTCCGATCAAAGGAGCTATAAGTTTGGTAAAACTGGGAAGCCAGCTCCGAGGTATTTTGGTTCTTTCTGTGTTCTTGTGAGGGTTTGTGCTTTGGTTTTCAGGGTTGAATTGCCAGTTTGGAAGACTGGGATTCAATGTGTTTCATGTATCACTGAGGGAGTACGTGTATGATCTATCTCTGGTTTTGGAACCAGCAGTTTTAGGGTTTTGGCTGTTGAGTCAGACTTGTCTATAGTCTGATATCTTGTTCAGTTTTGTAGATCCAAATGAGTAGGAGATTTATAGCTTAGTAGATAGATTATTTTGGATTCTGTTGAGCGAGTATCCCGATATTTATACCTGGGAAACTCTAGGAAGTTCTATCCAGAATTTTGTCTGGATAATTAGTCTTGTTTGGTTAGATGAATTGGTTGCTATGGTTGTTAGCATATGATTGATAATATATGTTTGTTAATTAAAATTAAATCTTAGATATATTATTAAATTACCTTTGCTTTTAAATTTCGGGGACGAAATTCTTTTAAGGGGGGAGAAATGTGATGACCCGAAATTTTGGATAATATCAATTTAATAATCTGTATTAAAAATTTAATTGATTTGTTAATCTTTGTTAATAAATTTAAATTGATTTAATAATCTTCCTTTAATAAATATTTAGTTGGTGATTTTTATTATTTTGCATTTATAGTGTGTATATTTATTTGTATATATTGTAAATAGATAAGCTTTGTTTTAAATTTAACAAATAAAGTATATTTTCTAATTCTAATATTTTTGGTAATTATGATTTAATTTAATATATAGCTTTTCAAAGTTATTTAATAAATAACGATATGGTTTTTAAATATTTATGGTAAAAGTTTAATTTTTTAAATTTATTTTAGCTTAAGTTTAAATTCAAATTAATTTTCAAAAAGGTTTGTTCCATTTTCTTTTTAATATAGCTTGATAAAATAAGTAATTTACTAATAAAGAGATAATTTCTTTTATAAATTATTTTAATTTGATAAACAATAATAATTTATCGTTTTTACAAATGGATTTTTAATATAAATAGAATTGTTATTTCAAATTTGAATTTGTGTAGTTATATATGTATGTATATAACTTGATTTTAAAAGTGGACTTTTGAATTTGATTTGAATTTGAATTTAAAGTTTCGAAATTCAAAGTATAGATATTTTAAATTGTTTTGGATTTTAAAATATTTGCATAAACTTTTATTTATGAATATAATTATTTTATTTCTTTTAAAATTATATATGCATATAAATAACTACATATTGACTAATTAATTAAGCATAATCATATATTAACCTTTAATTACAAATACTAATTAACTTAAAAGACAAGTGTTACTTTCCTAAAGCTTCATTTTACAAGTGTAAATTAATAAACAAAAGTTTTGACAAGTGTCATGTTTTGTTTTTTTCTCTTTGATTTTTATTAAACCATAAATTAAGTTATATAAACATATATCTCCATTTTATTTTTTTCTTTTCCTAATCTCATTCTAAACTAAAATAACTTCAGCTGAAAGCAACTCCTCAAAACCAGAAATCTTTCCATCTCACAACAAAATCAGTAACCATCTTCAACCAGAAATCCATTCGTAAACCCTGTAACCATTTTCAAAATATAATCAATAAGCCTGTAATCTTTTTTCAAGTTTTCAAATGCAACCTGGAAATTGCTTCTGCATGCAAACCTGTCAAGCATTTTTCCAAAACATGTAGTTCATTTTCAGAACAGAAGCCTGCATGCAAACTTGAAATCCAAAGCAAGTAAAATCTGGAATAAGCCTGCATTTTCTTTCCAATCTGGAAGCATACACGTAGTTTGTAAATCAAGGAGAAAAGAAGCATTCTAATTTTTTTTAAAGTTCAAAAGTTTTCAATGTTTTTCAAATCTGGAAGCTCTGTCTTCATTCTAAAATCTGGTGGGTAACATCACTTTTAAAAGTTTAAGTATGAAAATTTGGTTGCATGTTAGTTAATTTGTAATGAATATGTGTTGTGTGAAATCTGCTGTTTATATATTCATGTATGGTATGCATGTTGTTTCCGTCAGAGTACTCTCTGTTTGTAGCTTTCAGTTTTCAAATTTTGATTTAAAATTAAATATCTCTTGATTTTGACTCTGTTTAAACTTAAGATGTAAATGAAACTTGTTTGCTCCATTACAAACTTTAGATAACAATTATACTTAAGTTAAAATAATAAAGAAAATGTCTTTGGAAATCAAAATGACTAAGAAAAATTAAAATAAGTCAAAACCCAAACTTTGTAATTCATAAATTCAGGATTATAAATTGAATACATAAACTAAAACCTGATTTTTGACACTAAAATCATAATTTTTAGTTTGGGAATGAGTGTGCAGTTATGGGTGGAACTGAAAATGGGAAATTGGGATTTTCTGATGATCTCTGTTGATTGGGAGGTCGGGATCTTTAGTATTGATAGAGGAGTGATCGAAGATGATAGGAAAATTGTCAGGAAGATGATTAATTCATTGAGGAGGTAGCAGCGGTTGATTCTTGTCTGGAACCCTAGTTTTAACTAGGTTTGATAATTTGATCACCATGGTTTCTCTAATCGATCGAGCTCAACGAGACTTTGCGTGATAGAAGTAGATATGTTGGCGATGGCGAGGCCAGAATTGCAGAACCTCTGGTGGTCGGAGTTTCGTTGACAAGGCAGTCTCCAGATTTTAGGTGTGTGGTTCCAGATATTGTCACAAATTTGGTTGGAACATTCGAATTCGAGTTTAGGTGGATGATCTCATGTTTGTGATTAGGTTAGAAGGTGATCGGTGACATGTGGAAGCCTTCAGAGGTGGCCGAAGTCGATCAGCGTCACCGTGCAAGTGCACGGTGCACATTATTTTCTGATGAAGTTGAGTTTGGTTGGGCAGGGGATTTGTATACTCGAGTTTTACTCGAAGTAATTTGATGTTTTGCTCGAGTTAGGTTAGGATAGACTCGAAGCAAATAAGGAAAGGGCTCGGGTAGTTGATGGGTTACAGGTTTCAAACCTGTGATGTTTAAAATTTTAAAACTGGAGTTTAAAATGTAAAGCAGAGATTTAGACTAAGTTTAAATCAAAGTATAATCCGGATTCAAATTTAGTTGGAATCTCATTTTTGAAATAATTTAAGTTTTTAAAATTTTAATTGTTTTTAACAACATTAAAGTGTTTAAATAGTTTGAATTTAAAAATGAAGTTTAAAATGTAAGTAGGGTTTAAATCTAAGTTTAATCTGGATTCAAATCCAAATATGTATTCCACCTTTGAAATAAAAGAAAGTTTTTAATTTTATAATGATTTAAAAATTTTTGAATGTATAAAGTGTATTTTAAATTGATTTGAAATTAAAATGAATTTGGTTTTAAATTCTTTTAAACTTCTATTATAAAATAAGTATTTCCTTAACATGAGATTTTAAAAGGTTTTTAAATGGTTTTAAACTTTGTTTAAGATAAATTTGTATTCATTTAAAATCTTAAATTTTAAAATGATATTAGAAAGTAAATCTGAAAGCAAATTGTTTTATAATGCTTTGTTAAGGGTAATTTAATCATTAATAGGAATAAAGTTTTATCTTAAAGGTAATTAAGATTTAATGATTTGTTAATCATTAAATTATTAAGGTAATTAAAATGCGTAATCAATTTATTTAATTAATTAATGATTTGGGTTAATTAATTAAGTAATTAAGGGTTTTAAATCAATTAACTAAGGCTTAAATTATTAAATTAAGGTTAGGTTAATTAATTATTTAAAGAATAATTAATTTGTAATTAAGGATTATTAATTAGAATATTAACTAATGATTAAAGGTAAATTAATCATGTAATTTAAGATTAATTAAGTTACAGTTAACACTTAATTAATTAAATAATTAGGACTTATTAATGAACTATTAAAGATTAATTAATTGGTAATTAATAATGATTAATCTAAGTTAATTACTTAAGAAAAGTAATTAAAGAATTGATAATAGTTAATGAAGGTCATTAACTTAAGATTATTTAATAATTAATTAATGTGATTAATTTTAATAATTAATTAGATTAATTAATTAATGATAATCATTTGTGAAATTGGTTAAGTGTAATTACTTAATGAAATTAATTAAGGAATTAATTACTCAGTGTAATTAATTGAGTTAATGTGATTCATTTAAGTTAATTAATTAAGTTTAATTAATTTAAGATAATCACTGGATGATTTGGTAAGTTTAATTACTTAATGTAATTAATGAAGTGAAATTACTTAATAAATAATTAATGGATAATTACTGGATGTAGTTAATTGAAGATGGTTTAAAAATGGAAGTAATTTGGATTAAATTACTTTGTAATTAATCAAAGGATTAATTAAGAAATTAATTAAGGAGTAATTAATTTAATTAATAAAGTAATTAAGGATAGTTAATTACTGGATGTGATAAATCAAGAGTGATTATTAATTATGGTTTAATCAAGATTAATTACTTAATGTAATTAATTAAAATAGAATAATTAATTAAAATGTAATTACGGATCATTAATTAATATAATTAATGATGTAACTAAGGGTTGATTAATTAAGATTAATGTTAGCACCAAAATTGGTCACTAACACTCTTGGAAAGATTGTGTCGAGAGATTAATGAATAAGGTAAATTAAAATAGAGAAAAATATGTAAATTTCAGTGCGGAGAACAAGAACACCAAATTTATAGTGGTTCGGCGTAACTGCCAACATCCACTTTGAAGTTGAATCCTATTGATTTCCTTAATAGTTGATTACAGATACGATCCATTTCTAATTACTTGAATACAATTGCAAAACCAAAGACTAGTCTTGAAAGTGCATTGAATGCGGCAGAGTTTCCCCGGTGTTCTCAAAAAACCGATCGTTTTCACTGTGCCCCTGCCTCTCTATTATATACAAAGGTGGGTTGGACTTCCCTGGTGGGCTTGGTAGCTGGATATCATGGCCCGAATGGGGTAGACTCTGTGTGCCGACCCGGACATGCCGAACGATAAAATGCCGAACCATCATCCTTGTGCCGAAGGGTACGATGTGTTGAGTGAGGGTGTAGGCCGATCGAGAATTGATGCCGAACGAGGAAGAGGCCGAGCAAGGCTAGAATGTTGAATGGTCCAGGAATGCCGAGTGAAGCATGAATGCCGAGCGCTCTTTGCATGCCGAACCTAGTGGTGCCAAACACCTAGAATGCTGAATGATATGGAGGCATGCCGAGTGAAGTGGAGCCGAACATTTTGAGTGCCGGACACACTGAATGTCGAGCGTTATCAATGCCGAACGCTCTCCAGTTGCCGAGTGCTCTGTCATGCCGAAAAAACTTGTCTACCGATCACTTCCCAATGCTGAACGATTCTAAGTGTCGAGCGTTCCTTTCTGCCGAGTGTCCCCTTATGTCGAGCGCTACTAAATGCCGAGTAGTTGTAGGATGCCGAACGTGATGACATGCCGAACAATCCACAGGGGCCGAGTACCGAATTGCCCGGCCAAATCTCCAGGAAACACTTGTCCTCCTAAAGCGTATCACGTGGCCGAACGTGATGCGCTTTGTACTACATGTCCTTTGTGCTTTGCTTCGAACCCTAGCCCATCACACTTGGGGGTTGTTTTTCTTGTGAATTCCAGTTGTCGAGGTGTGTGCCGAACGTAGTGTGAAGGCCGAGCGATACCACCGAAGCCGAACTCCCTCGTATGCCGAACAAACTGATGCCGAACGGTGTTGCTTTGACCGGTTCTACCGGTCATCGTCGTTTTGCCTTCTTCTTCCCTATAAAGGCCAGCGTCTTCCCCCTTCTTCTCTTTTCACTTTTTACCTCCGCTATCTTATACTTGCAAACTTCGCCTGTTGATCAGATACTAAAGACTTAATCAATCCTTCCTAAGTCTCAATCTACCAACTAGGTATTGTCTCCTCTATCTAAATCCTTTCCATAATTAAACAGTTTCAATAAGAGGCTTAAGTTTGTAGATTAGGACCGTAGCCGAAAGGGTTACGTGGATGGAGGAATCACACTTCGATTAGGATATCTTTAGGGCTAAATGATGTGAGGTAAGGAGAAATGACCGGGGATGATCACACGTAGGAGTTGTTGGGTGATGTGTTGTGGTTCGGCTCGGTCTCTTCGTGCCGAACGAGACTGGAAGAAAAGAAAGAATAGAGAAGGAGTAGGAGGTGGTTAGGATGCCGGACGGCATGACCTGGAATGACTCGCTGGGCGATCTGCTCTTGTTGTTCGGCGTGGATGGAGGAGGAGAGGAAAAAATGGAACTGTAGTCAATGGCGGAGTGCCGAGTGTTAAGGCTCGGCATAACCCTGGGTCGGCATGACTCACCATTTGCCGAACGGTGGAATGGAAGGTTAGGGAGGAAGCATGAATTAGTGGGGATGCCGAACGTTACTTTGGACGAGTAGGACTAAGGTCGGGCGTTGTTTAGGCCGAACGATAGCTCGGCCGAACGATAGCTTGCCCGGTCAACGGTTAAGCCGAACAACCTTTAGGCCAAACGATCATGAATGCCGAACCATATTTCAGCCGAACAATACTTAGGCCGAACAAACATAAATGTCGAACCACATTTTATAGGCCCAATAGTCATGGATGCCGAACCATATCAAGGCCGAACCAAACTTAGGCCGAACGACCAATTGCCTTGCCTAATTACATAACAAAACAAGGACAAAAACTTCAACATACTAGTGTATCGAACTGACTTGGACTGATAACCTCCTAGTTTCAACAGACATAAACCTGAACTTAAATTGACATGATCGAATAACTTCTTCTAATGTTTTCTGAATCCGAAACTGTAAACACTATAAGGCAAACTTTTGGAGACGGTCAGCGATGACGGTCTTCGAAGGCGATGATTCGGAGCTCAATTTCATATTATTAACTTTATGACTTTCAATTTTTCAGCGCTTACACACGATTGATCGCATTAGTTCACACACCACATGGGGGGAATATTTTTATTATTAATTCTAACGTCGTACATTTTTCAAGTATAGTTCACACAGGTGCTTAGCTGAATTCACTATTTATTGAAGATGTCTAAAAAATCCAGCTCTGCCACAATTTCTGACAAACCAGGGCCATCCTCCCGACAGGAAGTCGAAGATGTCTTAAATCCATCAACCTCCCCTGCATATAACTTAGCCCCGATACCTTGGAGGCATCGATTCTCTTGGAAAACCCTGTCGATTCACAGGCTTCAAAAATCAATGAAGTAGTGCTCTGGCGAATATGTTCCATTCACGGAATACCTTTCGACGATGTGCTAGTTCCATCGGGGCACGATCGGCCACACCTCCCCCAGTCGGATACACGGCGTGTAATAAATTCATGTGCTGGGCTGGCAGCGTTCCACCATTCAATCTATTTCATCGGGACATGCTACAATACATCGACATCGCCCCGTCGCAGCTGCACCCAAACGGTCACTCCTTCATCTATGGCACTTACATACTCTTCATGACCGTCTTCTCTAGGCCTCCAACTCCTGCTGACATCAGATACATATATATGATCAAGAAGCATGGAGATAGCCCCTCTTACATGTTCCTCGAGCCATATCGTAAATGTCAAATCTTAACCGGGGCGTGGAGCAAATTTGCCCTGTACAAACAGGAATCGTTCTATGTGCGTTGCCCCCTTGGTTTTGCGAGGAGATGAGTTGAAGGAAGTAAGTTCCTTCTCTGGACCGCTATTCGTGCTTGGTCAAAGCTATGCCGTTTATAATTCTCTTTTTTTATCTTCTCAGGTGTCAACCCACGCCCTAACGGTCGTGGGTATTCTGAAGCCGTTGAGGCCATTAGAGCGCTACCTACCGAGGAACGGGACATCCAAACTCACATTTCAAATGAGTCACTCGCAAGGTTCAGGCTGCTGGCGGAAGGCCGTGGGATAAGCCTTCCCGAAGGCGTTACGGTACCCAGGCCGGTCTCTGGCAAAGGAAAAAAAATTAGCTGAGTCATCAGCACGCGACACCCCTGATGTACAAGAAGAGGGGGAAATCAAGGAGGGTGGAACACTCGAAGCACAAGGTGATAATTTGGGTCCTGCTCAAGATTCTATAGTCGAAGTGCATGATATCGAAACGTCATCTTCTCCTTTCCAGAGGAAAAAGGGATTGACGTACAAGATTAGAAAGGAGAAGGTTGGCGGAACTTCGAAAGTTACGCTTATTCCGACGGAGAAAAAGGCTTCTTCGCAGCATGTAGAAAGTTCTTTAAAGGGCCTATCGAACCTCCCCATTCTGGATGATCTGCTCAACTATGACTTTGACGATCCGGAGGCATTCCAACTTCATTCGCCCATCAGAGGCGATGCGGGCGCTCTAACCCAGAGTCAGGGAGAGAAAACTCCTAGCAAAGCGACCCGTCCGTTGGGGCGAAACACTAGGACACACACGAACACTTGCACTTTAATTTTCGCTTAGATTTTGTTGTCACACTACTTTTTGCTAATTCGTTGTTATTCGAATTCTGTACAGGTGGTACGGGGCGTTCACATGGATTCGATCGCCTTCGTGGTTCGTCTGTTCTTCATCACTCTGGACGGGACTCGTGTTTCGAAAGACGTCGAGATAGGGATGGTGACGGCGATAAAGACTATCATTCCCGAGACTCGTCATCTCGGAGGAAGACTTATTATCAGCCAAAATACCACCAGGATACCTCTTCTCACGTGGAGCAAAGTAAAGACAAGCACGGCGATAAGGGATCGCAACCTGATGCTCCCCGGGACCAACACTCTCATTCCTCCTCCACTCGACAGTCCCGAGATTCTCATAGGTGAGCTGAACTTTCAAAGCTGTCTCCTCCCGCTCCTGCAACGGACCCATCAGTACCGGAGAGGCATGCCGAGTTTAAAGATGAATTTCCAAAAATCTGCTTCGACGGCCTGAAATTCCTCCTGGCGATTCATCCTTTCCCCGGACACGTCAAGCAGAGGGCCATCGCCTGTACAAACGACGTCTATGTTCAACACGACGTGTTTGTTCATTTGGCTGAAAAACTTTCTGAAGTCTCCGTGGAGTGCCAACATGAAATCGATCATCTGAAGCTTGAGGCTATCCATGACAAAGATATCATTAAAGCTCAAGACGAAGAGATTGCAACTTATAAATCTGAACTTGAGGTCTCCCATCAGAGCGCCAAGGACACTGTTGAGGCTGTCATGCGGCTGGAATCAACTCATAAGAAAGAACTCGACGAGGCGGTTCAACGATGTGGGGCTTTGGCTTTTTAGGAGGACTCAGTTCAAACAAAGAGGGACGCACTCAGCTTCCGAGTTAGGGAACTTAAGGAACAGCTCCGCAGGGAGAGAGAAGAGAAAGCGGCCGCCCAAGAAGAGTCACGACGATACTGTGACGAGATCGTTGCTAGTCGACTTTTAAAAGAAAAACTTGAGGTCGAGCTTTCCAAAGTTGAGGCGATAAAGAGTGAAGCCCGAGAAGAGGGCAAGAGGATAGCGTCCATGGATTTCGACTCGCGTCTCAAGGCGGCTAAAGAAGAAGGCAGGGAAGAGGTCAGAAGCATGTTTGACCCGCTAATCGCTGAATTCAAAGCCCGCATTCTCATGCATCGAGACTTGACTTTTTTGGGCGAGGGCTATCATGAATCTTTAGCTGAGGCATGGGATACTTTGACAGAAATCACGAAGGCCGAGCATGGCACTGAAGAGATTGATGAGGGGGCATTGATAAAAGAATATCTCAAGGGAAATGAGCCTTCGGACTTGTCGTCGGCAAAAGCTATCTATTGCAAAGGCTCCCCCTCGAAGAAAGGGAAAGAAGTTATTATTGGTCCATCCGAGGCCGTGCCTCCAGCTCATGCGCTTACTCGATCGACCGATACTCGATTCATTTGAGCAGCATATTGGTTACAATCCAGAGGACCCCAGCCTCGGCATCCATATTCTATCTCCCATTCCGGAGACTGAGACCCCCTTGACGGCTGAGAGCCTGCCGAAACCTTGTAGATAACCCTTCGCTTTAAGATTTTGAAAGTTGTCATTCGTTACGAAGCACTATTGTATTCTAGTGCCTTTTTTTCATGGCTTCGCGTAGGTCATTCTGATCCCGGGCCCACCACGAGCAGCGATGTCACCAAGGAGGTGGAGGAAAAGATAGGTGAGGCCAGTCAGGCAGGAGAAGCTCCCGGGCCAGATGCTCAGGTGATTGGGGCGCTAGATGAAGACAAATATGAAACTTCTTTTCCCATCGAGGGGAGTTATGAAGTAGAGATCACAGGCGCCTTCGATCACACATCTGAGCTGAGTATGAAGGAGCGGCTCGAGAAGGAGAAGAGAGAAACGACCAAGATCAAGGTCGAACCTCAAGCCGTGGACCCCCGACGGTCACTACACCATTTTAAGCTATTAACAACGGGTAAAAACCGTTGTTAAGTCCAAAAGCAACGGGTAAAAACCGTCTTTAATACATGAGTGGTTGACTTTAGCGACGGGAAGAAACCGTTGCTTTATTTCCAAAAGGCAACGGGTACAAACCGTTGCAAAATGGGCCAAAGGCAACGGGTACTAACCATTGCAAATTCGTCCAAAGGCAACGGTTATAAACCGTTGCAAACTTGACAATAGGCAACGGGTATAAACCGTTGCTTAATGTACAAAAGGAAACGGTTACTAACCGTTGCTTAATGGGCAAACAATCAACGGATATAAACCGTTGCTTTATGTCCAAAAAGCAACGGGTGCAAGCGTTGCTTTATGTGCAGTAAAAAAGGGTTAAAAACCGTTGCTTTATGCCCAAAGTCACACATAAAGCAACGGTTAACACCCGTTGCACATAGTGTTTTCTCCTGCCCTTACAAAATCACATCTATAACTCACTACTGCATTACACGCATATCTCAGTATATATACCTGAATATCAATATATATCAAAATATTGGTACACAAGCACTATAGACATATCGCACATATACCATACATATAAAATTATCAAACTTATAATTACACTCATTGTTTTGCAAACACAAGGCTACCGTGCCGGAATATCATACTCATTACACTGCATTGTTTATTACACTACAGTACAAAAATTTCATTAATTACAGATCCAGTATAAAGATAAGTACAAAACTTTCGTAAGAAACAGATCCAGTTTTCAGCTTCAACCTGAGAGGAAAATAAAATCAAAAGGGCAAAGCATTCCAGTTTTCAGACTTCAATGTTCAACCTGGTTCATGTGCAACTCGAAGTTTAAATTCAGAGGCAGTTCAACTTCATAAATCTAGAAAGAATATTCCAGTTCAAAAACAAAAAGCATCTACCTGATTCAAAAAGTCTGAAACAGTTTAAAACAAAGTAGAACCCAAGAAAAGAGAAAATCAAATAATGCAAAGCAATTCAAAGAAAACAACGGTTAGGATAAAGCAAATTTGATCAAGCCTCAATTTCCAGATTTTGAAATCTTTTTCAGGTTCTCTTTCCTCTCTGTCAAACTATCCAGGTGAGCAAAACACCCTTATAAATTCTTAAAACTTGATATATCTATTTTGCATGTGATAAGTCTTGAATGTAAATTGTGAAAGGTGCTTGCATGCTTGTATTTATGTATGGATGACTGTGTGTACGATTGTGTACAGGCAACAAGCCTCTGTTTATACATGACAGGTTTGATAAACCTGTCTAAAAATTCATACCACCCAAAAGAATGAATGTTAGGCGTTGATCATTAAAAGGAAATTGCTTGAAATAATGTAATTTCATATATGAAAATAATTTCAGATAAAAACAGGTGCATTGCTATTCTTATATCACAGTTATGTACACAGGCTGCTAATGTTGTTACTTATCTTCTTGTCTAATCAAGAAAAGCATTAGATCTTGGGGTGCATGTTATCATCTGAACCTCATTGATGTGGCTGAATTCAATTAGATTATCAACCCTCTTGTTTTTGGTCAGTCTTGAATAGACAGTTTATGTAATCTGACTCAGTCCGTGTGACATAAGTATTAATTACCACTAATAGAAGTTGCATTGAATCTTGAATGCAATTCATTATCCAACTTTGAACTATTTCTATTCTATTATTGCGAATATAAAAATAAAATTGGTAAATGTTTGATTATCTTTCTAGCTCAGACTTTGAAATGCAAAGTCAATATAATGTTTTATGCTTTGTACGAGTTGGCAACATTTCTTTCAAGTTGCAAATATATAATGTTATAATAATTTTTAAACACGGTTGTTTTTAGTTTGAGAGGCATTGAAGGAGAATATAATGGGCTTCAACCTTTTTTTTGGAAGGTAAAAGCTTTACTTCCTAGTATTTGATAAATTATCGATTATCTTGTAAACAAGACAGACCAAGACAAAATACACATGCATTTGCATATGCAAATTTCATATACAACAAACAAAAGAAAATCACCAATAGATGCAAAGAACAAGTCAGAAATATCAATACCTCCGACTAAAGGTGTGGTATCAAACCCTTTTGATGGCTCACATAACCTCCGGCTCCAAAATCCCCAAAGGTCTCGGTAAATTGTCGACATATTTTGGCGGTTAGCTCATTCGGCAATAAAAAATTTTCCAACAACACCTTTTCATATATGGGTGGTACTGGTTTTCCATGAATTACTGATGCTGTGGAATCTCGGCATATAGTACCTGTTATATAAGCATTTCTGGAGTGAATATATGGAATCACATTTACAGAACTAACAAGCTCCCAAACATTTAAGAGGTTGTATATATGGGCACAAAAGCATAAGTGTGCGCATGAAATAATTTCAATGCAAGTATACGCATATATTAGAGGTGGTATATTTGCATGTTTCAGGGACACTACACACGCAAGAATAAAAGTTTTAAATCTTGGAACCATTTGCCTTTAGAAAATTATACAGGCAATATATATCACGCATGCAAGAATTTCCACACAAAATCAAAGTAAAACACACATATAAAGCATGTAATTTGCAAAAATAAGACACGCAGGTAACAAAGAAATAAACTTGCATGGTTCAGGGGCAGTGCATACGCAGGTACATAAGGATTTACTCGCATGCATCAGGGACAGTGCACCAGATTTTTTTAGGATGAAAACTTATATAAACAAAAAACAAAACTCATGCTACCCAAAACCATTTCACAAACATGCAGCGATGGCCCAAGTTTTATAGCATATGAACTAGACCCAAATTTGCCTAATAATGACTTAGGTTTAATGCCAGAAGCGAATTACAGAGAATTTTTTTGGCAACCAGGCAACATTTATATTAAATGCGTGAGTTTCAAACTCACCTGTCTTTGCTCTACAACAGCTAGCAACTCAATTTAAAAGGGTGCAGAAGTTTAAACAATATCAGCCATTAATGCTTCGCTTGAGATGCTGAAAGAAGTGGAATAAAGGATGATGAAGTGTTATCTTTATTTTATTTTTTAGTTAAGTCAAAGAAATGAGTGCTGAGAAGTGTTTTGGGTACATATTCATTTAATGCCATGTACACAAGTACTGCTTGGCTAGCCCTTAGCTGTGGCAGAGTAATGTAAAGTTCAAGTTGCTTTTGAATTAATGTTTTCACCCATTGCCTTACTTCTCTGTTAATTGTTTACTAATATGTCTCAGCAATTGTAAACGTGATAACAAACTTGTTTTATTTCTTGACTAACACCTCACTATTGTTCAGCTATGTTAAATGAAAAATGTAAAAATGTGTTGAGATATAACTCAGCAAAATTGTGACGGTTCACTTTGTATTAAGCATGTGGGAGCAAATTGGGAATTTTCTTATACGTGCAAGAAAATGCAGCGCACTCTCCCATTCACGAAGTTAAGCATTCACTGACTTTGCAACATATTATTTTCTTCAAATTTTAATAAAATAGTACCTGTTGCAATTACTTCGTCCTCAAAGTTCAGGATTTCACATCTTTGGTCGATTAACTGATTGTTCGGAGTGGCAAACTGAGAAGATGCGATTTCACTGCCTACTTGACGATTATCTTGGGCTATGCTGAGAAGACGCTCCAGTTTATCATCCATATTGTCCAGCTTCATCAATTTTTGCTCCACATTTTGCAGTCGCTGCTCATATACTCCTTGGGCCTGTTTGAGCCGTTTGCATGGAATGGCAGCACCCTTAACTTGGCTAGGAGCTATATTGGTCCCAATACTTCGGCTCCTGCCCTTTACATCTTTACCAAACACTGATATAAAGACGGCTTCATCACCACCACTCGTCGTTTCCTTTTCTTTTTCAATTTTGTCCTAAAAAGTAAATACGTATATATATGAATAATGAAAATTTAATTTAGAGGCGTTATTATTTGTTTAACTTACAAAGTAGGAAAATGTCGCATCTGACATGCTGCCATCTTTTTTCTTATGCGTTTTCTCCCATACTTGAAGACGTGATACTTCTGTTCCCGGACTACTTGAATCGACCTGCATACAATGACCTAAAATTATATTTGGAACTAATGGTATATGCAATGTGATGCACCAATTCAATGACACATACCATTTCTTGAGTAATCATAGCGTGACTCTTACGTCCCGAATGATGACCATATTCGAGCATTGATCTATTTTGTTTGCCTCGCTTCCTTTTTTCTTTCTCCTCGGGTTTTGATTCGTTTCTTATGAACTCATCCCAATCATCTTGAGCAATTTTCGGTGGACAATTTCTCATTCTTTATTTGTCATTGATGAAATGGTCATAATGATTCTTGCGCAAATCATTCTTGTGTCTCCTAAAAGCCTCAGACATTTTTTTCATAATAAGGTCCTTTGATAGAGGATCGAGCTCATAATATTTCTGCATAACAAAAAATGCATGTAAACCATTTTTTATTTATGTATTGAAAGCATTATAAATGAATTGAAACCATCTAAGTTCATGTACACAGTTTACATTTCAAAGCATATGGATTTTTACATTTCAACGTACATAGTTTCATCAGTCTCTATGAATAACGTATATAGTTTCATCAGTCTCTATGAAACAGGGTGCATATTACAATCAGACGACTATATTTTACAAACAGAAATAGTACATAAAAATGGTTATGAGATTGGAGAACTTACCTCCAATTGATTCCACACGTCTTCCTTGTAATTTGGCGGAACTTTTTTCCAACTTGGATATGAGATTGGCACATGATTTCTTACTGGTTTACCAATCTTCGTAGCGACCTTTGAACCATTTTTTCCGACTGGAGAACCGTAGTTGTCTATATCAACTTTCTCTCGTTTTAAAGTGGATGATTGTGAAGTTGTATCATTTGACAGTGGTGTGGCATCTTGTGACATTATGTCCTGCAAAGTCTAAAATCCTAAAATAATCCCAACAACATTATGACGTACATTTCTTCCCCTTCCAGCCCATCCCTGTATTGCTCCAAGCGATCACTGTTAAGTTGCTGTACATCTGATATAGTAAACAACGTCCCCGTTCTAATTTGTCTGATCCCACCAACTTCTCACCACATTTCGAGGCGAGAAACTGGTGGGATCAGACAAATCAGAAGGGCACGTTGTTTACTATATCAGATGTACGGCAGCTTAACAGCAATTGGGCATCACAGGGATGGGCGGGAAGGGGAACATTCACTTTTATGCGGCAGTGATAAAGTCTTCCTGCATCACCAGAATTTTAAACTTAAGCGGATTCAAAACAATATCTAAAATACTGACTGAAATAAAGGATGCAAATACAAAAATATGTTACCTTAGCACTGCTGAACTAAAGGGTGCAAATACAATATCTTGAACTGCCTGTCTACCTACAAACACAAAGAAAGAAAGAATAGTCAAGCTGATCATATGTATGTATGTGTACATATGTGTATGTATGTGATCATATGTAAGTACCTACAACTACAAACACAAAATGAACACTTGCAATATATCCATCCTTATTTTGTTAAGGTACAATAACTGCTCTGAAATACAAACACAAAATATAATGCATCTATTACTATCATATAACACACCATTCTACATTTTACACCATTTTAAATAAATATTTTGTTAAGGTACAATAACTGCTATAAAATACAAAGTTAACATATGCATTTGATAAGATCTTCTAATTTTTCATTGTCTTCAAAAGCTGATTGATAAACGGTGGGAAACTCAGTGTCATCCACATTTATGGTCAACCGTTTTGGTGTATGCAAAACCACAAACCATCCGTTATTTTTTAAATCTTTTGAGTAGAACACTTGACTCGCTTCCAACGCAAGAATAAATGGCTCATCATTCACGCTATCTGTATTCTTCAATTTTCCCAAGTTAACTGTGATCAAGCTTGAAACAGAATCTATTTTACAACCATTGATCTTATCTTCGACCTTTACCCAATCACAATAAAAAAACTGTTTGTTTGAAGTCAATGTAATCCAACTCAATTATCTGTTGAATGACTCCGTAATAAGCTGTTTCTGCTTCCTTAAAATTTTTATCCTTCCCACTCGCTCTAAATTGTGTAATTGCTCTCATGCATACACCACTATCCTGTGTTAGCTTTCGCTCTTCATAACTGTTCGGAGAAAATAAAAACCCATTCACTTGGTACTTCATATAACTACGGGCATCAAACTTCGGCCCGTTATCTAACCGCCAAAGAGTTGAGTCAACATCGATGGTCTTCAACAACTACAACAAACACAATAAGTAAAAAAACTTTGTCAAGGAGGTGTATGGTCAACTTGAAAATACGTTAAATATTTAATACATATACCTCCTCACTTAACCAAAAAGTGAAATTTTTAATAGCTTCCCCAGATGTACCCCCGCCTCGAGTTTGAGATTTGGTGCTTTAAACATAGGAGTTATACCTCCTACGGAAAACACGCAATAAATACTATATATATGAATTGATTTACAATAATAAGAATTTAGAACAAATTCATGAATTTACTTCTTCCATTCATCCAATCCGTTGTACTTATCAAGGACCCATTTACGCACTTGTTGAAATTGCACTTGAGTTAACGTTATATCTTTACCATTATCTAGTGCTATTTCATCAGCAAACTCATCATCCTCGTCTAAAAACGCTTCACGGGTATGTTTATGAGTGCCAGCACCACCTTTTGGCATATACTCCATGCAGTAAAGACTAGCTTCTTGTACAATATATCCTTTTGCAATACACCCTTCAATATATCTTTTGTTGCGCACATATCCTTTATATGCTTGCATCAACCTATGAAGATGAATAATTGTAAAATGTAGACATCAATAGCTATTTAAATCGAATAATTATGTACATAACTAAAATTAGTAATTTACCATTCAAATGGGTACATCCACCTATATCAAACAGGACCAGAAATCAATGCTTCATCGGCTAAATGAACCATAAGGTGAATACTGATATCAAAAAATGCAGGCGGAAAATGTTTTTCAATAACACACATTGCTTCTACCAAACTAGCCTTTGCTTTTAGAAGATGTTCCCTGTTGATCACCTTTGAGCACAAAATGTTATAAAAGAGACTAATGCGGTGAATAGCATTCCGTAGATCCTTATGTTGCGGAAAATAATGCTGAAGCAATACCGGAAGTAGATGTTGCATTATGACGTGGTAATCATGTGACTTCATATTTTTTAGTTCAGGAGGGTTGATGCTTACATTGTTATGGAAGTTCGAAGAGAATTTGCTCGGCACTTTCAAAATTTTCAAAATGGTGCAGAACCGTATCTTTTCTTCTTTGCTCAAAGTGAAAGTCGCATTTGGTATGGTTACTTTACTTGTTTTAGGATCTTCTATCACCCACAACTTTTGTTTTATACCCATGATTTTCAAATCCTTCCGTGCATTGATCCCATCTTTTGACATGTCTTTATGGTTCATAATTGTGTTGATCAAATGTTTTGTGACATTCATCTCCGTATGCATAACATCAATATTATGTCGGGTCAAATTTGTTTTCCAATATGGCAAATCAAAGAACTTCGACCTCCTATACCATGTAGGAACTTCTTCATCGATTGTCTTTTTACGTTTTCGACCAATTTTCGGTATGTTTTTACCAACATTCATTTTTATATTCGCTGCCTTTTTTTCAACTTGATAACCAGTCAGTGGTTTTGGAGGACGCTTAAGTTCTTGCTCGTTGCTGAAATTTGTCTTATCGTATCGAAACTTGTGTCCGGACGGAAGAAATCTACGATGTCCCATGTAACAAATCTTCTTACTTTCAGGGAGATAAACAGATGTAGTTTCTTCTCCACAAATAGGACATGCAAAGTAGCCGTGAGTTGTACATCCCGATAAAGTCCCAAGAGCGGGATGATCATGGATTGCCCACAACACTCTAGCTCTCATTATGAACTCAGATTTCTTAAATGAATCAAATGTAACGACTCCTTCCCATAACTGCTTTAACCTGTGTATCAAAGGTTCTAAATAAACATCAAAATCCTTCCCCGGTTGTTTTTGCCCATAAATCAACAGTGTTAACATTGAGAACTCTCTTTTCATGCACAAAGACGGAGGAAGGTTATATGGTACTACAATTACTGGCCAACAGCTGTAAGCGTTAGTTAAAGAAGCATTCTGACAGAAACCATCTGTTGCTATTCCAAGCGTGATATTTCGTGGTTCAGCAGCAAACGAAGAATCAAAAGAATCTGTAGTGTTCCATTGAGAAGTATCACGCGGATGACGCATTACGGTTGTACCGGACTTGGCACGACCATGCCAGGTCATCGCTTCTGCTATCCATGGTACAGTATACAGTCTTCTCAATCTAGATATTAAAGGAAAATGTCTAAAGGTTTTTCGAGGTACTGTGGTAGCTTTTCTCTCTTCGTCGAATGATGTCTTATATCTTGGTGCGTTGCAATTTGTACATGAAACTTTGTTCGCATTATCTTTCCAGCACAAGATGCAGTCATTAATGCATGCATCATAAGTTATGTAATTCATCCCAACTTGCTTAATGATCTTCTTCACGTCGGGGTACTTTGACGGTAGCGTGTTACCTTCGGGGAGTAACTCCTTTATGAATTCGAGTAGTGCAGTCACACCATTGTCTGAAAAGCCGTATTGGGTCTTCAAGCTATTCAGTTTCATAATGGCATACAACTTTGTAATCTCTTTTGGACAAGAAGGATACAATGGCTCTGTTGCAGTTGCACTATCAAAAAATGATTTATCCGTAAACTGCTCACCAATATTAGCATTATCATGCAACTGACTTGTAGGTTGAAAATGATGGAATCTATCTGCATCATTGATCAAATCCTCCATCCTAATATGTTCGGACTCATCAGTATTTATGGCATGACTAACCGGTTGTTGTTTTGGCTTCTCCGGTATTCTTTCCCCGTGAAAACACCACACGGTATATGATTGAACAATACCATATCTAAGCAAATGAAAATGAATGTCATTTAATTTGAATGTATCTTCGTTTTTGCACCGCGTGCAAGGGCACGAATACTTTTCCTTATTGCCACCGTTTTCAGCAACAAATTTAACGAAATTTCTCACACCTTCCACATATTCTGTATTTCTTCGATTAGATTGATTCATCCATTGTTTGTCTATACTAAAAGACATACTGAAAGAAAATAACAAGACCTAATAAGAAATCATGGGTAACAATATCTTATGGCTTTCCACCAAGTTCAACTCTGCTATTAACTAAACAGATGTATATTCTTCTGATTTCACTTGAAATTTAACATTAGCATCAAACTGTTTCCAAAAAATTTGCCATTACAACGGCGCCATTTTGTAGCACCAGAGTAATGTCCATGCATTACCCCTCTCCTGATACTTGGCTTGCGCCATTAACAACAATTTTATCCACTTACTAAATATGGTCTCATATTTAGTAAAACAAAATTCATTGCATCAACTTATACCCTAGCAGTCACTATAAGCAGCTATGTCTAACTAGCATGTAGTGTAGTACAGTACATTACGATTTGTAAAACAAATCATATATAAATGTAAAAAGATCATCCCTTGCATAACCAATTGTTTCTTGGTTCTCTAACACTGTACACTTAAAACATCAAATATGTATTCTGATGGTTCAGATTAGAAGGTGCATCTCTACTTTGGCAAACTGTTAAAGAGTAGTAGATATTGACTATAATCAATCCCCAAAAACTTAATGAAACATCAATCCTAAAAGCAAGGGCGGCCCAAAGAATCGGTTGACCAAGCCCAATGTGAATTTTTTTGCCCCTTACTATATAACATGTCAATTTTTTTTTTCATATATAAGCATAAAATCACATATAAAACTATAACATAACAAAGTACCAACTTTTTATACAAAAGTTGCCACATTAAGTGGACTGCAATACTTATAGTTTCAAATAGTTTACAAAACAGTGTATTTAATTTTTAACGAAATGTATCGAGTTTACAAACTAGTGTATCTAGTTCAGTGTACAGGCAAATCACATTGGGTTCTGCCTAAATGTTTGCGGGTAGACATACACACACTGCAGGAAAAATAGTAAATCAATAAAAGTATCAGTTCCTAAATAATTATTAGTCTTTTAGCTTCAGCTTTCAAATTTCGATTCCTAAACGATTAGTTACAGAAAACTAGTTGTTTATAACAACATACTAATAAGTTATTAGCTTCAGCCGTTTTCAAGGTTAATGAAATCAAAAGCAGTAAAAGGGCGACTCAATTTTAGAAAATTAGACAACTCAAAACAAGAAATTCGCTTACTTAATTAGCAGTGGCAGTATAGTGACTGTAGCAGGACTTCAAATCAGCAGTAGAAAATATCGCGTAGGAGGCAAGCATGAGCCGACGATGGCTGATGGAATAGCCGAGTATGCAGCGATGATTATTTGGAAAGCGTTGATTTTTGAAACCCTAGTTTATTTGGGTTCGAGCATCGCCAACATGAAGATTGCTTTTGAGCTGTAACTTTAAAGTAAAACAGATTTTTGGTGTTGCCCGGCTCAGTTGGTTGCCCCATCCTAGGAGCTTGGTGGGCTTGCCCCTGGGCTGGCCCTACCTAAAATATTTATGACGGTTACAAATCGTTGCTAATTAGCCACGGTTGAAAACCGTTGCTAATTGGAACGAAGCGCGCCAAAAATTGTGGCTCGAAAGGATGAAATTCACCGCCATCATTTGTCTCCAAAGAAGCTACGGTTAATAACCGTTCCCAATTAGCAACGATAATAAACCGTTGCTAACTGAACCAAGACGGTGATTAACCGTTGCTAAATGGCAACGTTTAATAACCGTTGCCAAATGCGCGAATGGTTAGTTGCAAATCTCAGTATTTGGTGTAGTGGGTCCTTTGAATAAGCCGATGAAGATCATTCTCCTCGGCAGGTCCAAACCCATGGACATCCCTCATACTTCTTCGGTTGTCACTCCTCCATCAAAGAAGGGTACCAAGGGTAAACGTGGAGGAAAGGAGTTGTTTGAGAAGACAACGGGGGCGAAGAAGGCGAAGAAGCACAAGAAGTAATTATTACTCTCGTTCAACGAGTGTCAGTTTAGATTATGCAAGTACTTTTTCTTTCTTTGTTTGTGTAAATAAATTTTTGATTTCGAGCTTCAAAGGAGTTGTAGTGGAAACTTATCTTCGATGAATAAAACTTAGTTTTTCTATCTTTGCATGGCTCTTATCGTTCGATTTTCTTTGTGATTGTGATTCAAATCCAAGCTGTTGTGAATATAATAGACCTCTCTGTTCATCTTCATATGGCTCAGAAATTCTATGAGAGCTGTCTGTTTTTTCTTCCGTGCTCCAAGCAGTTAGAATGTTTTTTTGTACGTGCATCGAAGGCTCGATGACTTCGAGTCATTTACATCCAGTCCGCCTTCAGCGGACCTGGTCATTCAAATCGCTTATCCATGAGTCCGCATTCTTAGGACTTAGAGTACTTTAGTCCACACTCCGGTGTCTTGGAGATTTTTAAGCATTTATACTCGAGTCCGCGCTCCGGGGACTTAGAGCACTCCAGTCTGCACTCCGGGGACTTGGAGATTTTGAGTCGTTTATACTCGAGTCCGCGCTCCGGAGACTTGGAGTACTCCAGTCCGCACTCTAGGGACTTAGAGATTTTGAGTCGTTTATACTCGAGTCCGCGCTCCGTGGACTTGGAGGACTCCAGTCCGCACTCCGGAGACTTGGAGATTTTAAGTCGTTTATACTCGAGTCCATGCTCCGGGGACTTAGAGCACTCCAGTCCACACTCCGGGAACTTGGAGATTTTAGGTCGTTTATACTCGAGTCCGCGCTCCAGGGACTTAGAATACTCCAGTCCGCACTCCGGGAACTTGGAGATTTTAAGTCATTTATACTCGAGTCCGCGCTCTAGGGACTTAGAGTACTCCAGTCCGCGCTCCGGGAACTTGGAGATTTTAAGTCGTTTATACTCGAGTCCGTGCTCTAGGGACTTAGAGTACTCCAGTCCGCGCTCCGAGGACATAGAGATTTTAAGTCGTTTATACTCGAGTCCGTGCTCCGGGGACTTAGAGTACTCCAGTCCGTGCTCCAGGGACTTGGGATATTTTAAGTCGTTTATACTCGAGTCCGCGCTCCGGGGACGTAGAGTACTCCAGTCCGCGTTCTGGGGACTTAGAGATTTTAAGTCGTTTATACTCGAGTACGCTCTCAAGGGACTTGGAGATTTTAAGTCGTCTATACTTGATTCCATGCTCTAGGGACTTATAGTACTCCAGTCCACGCTCCGAGGACTTGGAGATTTTAATTCATTTATACTCGTTCGTACGTCAGCCGGAATAATACGGTTTCGTCTGCTTGTTACAGGATCATTTGTACGCAGAAACATTAGTCATTTATGGAAAAGATGGCTTCGAGCCTTTATTAATGAGTGCAAGTTGAATTGTCTTACTACATGTCAAAAACTAGAAATAAAAGCATACTGGAAATAAATGCAGCTAATACATGAAAGAAATAGACTAAGTATAATAATGCCGCAAGTGCTCGTTGTTCCATGCTTGGGGAGCGTCGCACCATCGACGATCGATAGCTTGAAAGTTCCTTCTCCAAGCTTCCGTTCAATGACATATGGACCCTTCCATGTGGGATTCATATGAGATGCGACCGAAAAAACTCGTTTCAAAACAAGGTCTCCCACACCAAAATTCTCGGTCGGACCTTTCGTTATAATATTTAGCGACTCTATGTCTGTATGCGGCCCCTCTCAAATTGGCTTCTTCGCGTTTTCGTCAATGAAGTCCAACGATTCCAATAAAAGATTATGCTTCTACTTGGGGTCGTAATGAGTTACCCGATGTGATGGGACTTCTAGTTCCACGGGTATGACAGCTTCCGCGCCGTCTGCCAATGCGAAGGGAGTGTGGCCAGTTGCGGTCTCGTGGGTGGACCTATAGGCCTAAAGCACCGTTGGAAGTTCATCCACTCACTTGCCACTCGCCTTTTCCAGACTCTTTTTCAATATGGACTTGATTATCATGTTTACGGCTTCCACTTGTCCATTGGCTTTCGGCTGAGCAACCGCTGCAAACTTCTTCTCAATGCTATATTTCTGACAAAATTCTTTGAACTCCTTGCTCTCGAATTGAGTTCCATTGTCTATGATGATGGTCCGTGAAAGGCCAAAACGACATATGGTATTTCGTACGACGAAATTAATAACCTTCTTGGTGGTTATTGTGGCTAGAGGCTCTACCCCTGCCCATTTGGTAAAGTAGTCGACCGCAACTATTGCATATTTCGCTCCACCTTTGGGTAAGGGTAAAGAGCCAACTAGGTCAATCCCCCACATTGCAAATGGCCAGGGACTAACCATCTGCGTGAGTTCCATCGGCGGAGCTCTCGGGATTTTTGCATATATCTGGCATTTGTCACATCTTCTCACGTAGTCTGCAGCATCCCGATTCACCGTTGCCAATAGTATCCATAACGGAGGATTTTCTTCGCTAGTGTCTGCCCCCCAGTATGGTCACCGCACTCTCCCTCATGGACTTCCTTCAGGACTCGTTTTATCTCATCATGGGCCATGCATCAAAGTAATGGGGTTGAGAATCCCCTTCGATACATTCTTCCGTCCTGTATTACATAACGAGAAGCCTTACGAAGGACTTTTCGTCTTTCTCTCCTTTCTTTGGGTAAGGTCTCGAATAGCAAGTGCTGCCTGATTGGGGTCATCCACGATTCCTTCTCGATTTCTGTTTCTAACACGAAATCTACCCCATCATATCTATACTCGGAGAATGGCGGGTTTCAATAGGAAATAATCCTATTTGTTGTGCATCGCCTGTGCTTGCGAATTTTGCCAATGAATCGGCTGCTCTGTTTTTTTCACGCGGGGTATGTGAAATATCATAGCACTCGAGACTCACTAGCAGCTCCTGGACTCGGACTAAATATGCGGCAAGTCTCTGCCCCTCGCTTGGTAGTCTCCTCGCACTTGGTATACCACCAGCTGAGAGTTGCTAAAGATCTCAACTGATTTTATCCCAGTTCTTTAATAAGTCTTAAGCCGGTGATGAACGCCTCATACTCGGCTTCATTATTCATCGCTGTGAATTTGAGCTTCAAATCGTAGAAAACCGATCGGTTTTCAGGAGTTACAAGAACTATGTCAACCCCCGAACAACGGTCGTTAGATGACCCATTGGTGTACATCTTCCATCGAACGGGAGGTATGGGATTGTGATCATTTGATTCGTCTGTCATAGTGATTTCAGCAATGAAGTCAGCTAGTGCATGTCCTTGTATGGTCCTTCGCAGCAGGTAGGTAATGTCGAACTGACTTAGCTCAATATTCCATTTTAACATCCTTCCGGAAGTTTTCGGTCGTTGAAGTATCTGTCGCAAAGGTTGATCGTATAGACACTGATTGAGTGTGCCTGAAAATACGGGCGAAGCTTGCGTGACGCAATCACTAAGCAATAAGCTAGTTTTTCAATCTTTGGATAATTTCTTTCTGCCCCTGTAAGGCATTTACTAACATAGTAAACTGGCTTCTGAACCCGGTCTTCCTCACGAACCAGGCCTATGCTGATAGAGTGCTGGGATACAGCCACGTATACGTACAACATTTCGTGGTCTATTGGTTTTGATAATATCGGGGGACTTTCCAAGTGCCTTACAAGAGCTCAGAATGCTTCCTCACAGTCGGACATCCACTCGAAATTCCTCTTTCCTTTCTTTATGACATCGAAGAAAGGAATACACTTGTCTGTGGCCCTGGATATGAATTGGCTCAGCGCGGCCACCTTTCCATTCAAGCTTTGCAACTGGTTTATGGTTCTGGGCACTTGTATATCTCGGATAGCCTGGATCATTTCCGGGTTAGCCTCGATTCCCCGTGCATTCACAATGAAACCCAGAAACTTTACTGATGCTACGCAGAACATACACTTCAAAGGATTGATCCTCATTCCATAATGCCTGAGTATGTCAAACATTTCCGCTAAGTCTCGGATGTGGTCGTTTGACTGCCGTGACTTCATGAGCATGTCATCCACATAAACTTCCATTGTTTTTCCAATTTGGTCTTTGAACATCCGATTTACCAGACGCTGATAAGTTGCTCCCACGTTTTTCAATCCAAAGGGCATCACTACATAGCAATACAACCCGACGTTTGTGACAAAACTGGTATGTTCTTGATTCGGGAGGTGCATCGGGATTTGGTTAAATCCAGAGTATGCATCCATAAATGATAGTAACTCATGTCCGGCAGTTGAATCGACCAGTTGGTCAATCCTTGGCAACGGGAAACTATCCTTCGGGCATGCTTTGTTTCAATCAGAATAATCAACACAAGTTCTCCACTTTTCATTTTCTTTCTTCACCAGCACTGGGTTAGATACCCTTTCGGATAAAGGGCGTCACGGACGAACCTATTTGCGTTGAGTTTGTCCACCTCCTCTTTGAGAGTGGCGGACCTCTCCAGATCCATACCTCTCCTGTTCTGTTATACAGGAACATACTTGGGTTCTATGTTCAACATATGACTCGCAACTATCGGATAAATCCCACACATATCGGAGTGAGTCCAAGCGAAAACATCAAGATCCGCTTGGAGGAAGTCAGTGAGGTTCTCGGCCACCACAGGGTCGAGTTGTGATCCAATTTTAAGAATTCGTGACGGGTCATCCCTGCTGACTGGGATGTCAATTGCGAATTCAACCGGTGCTGCATTGGTTTCCCTGGGCCCCCCATCATCGTCTCTCGGATCTATGTCTCTATAGATCCGAGAATGTTACCCGAGCTAGGGCTCGGGCGCTACTTGTTAATCATCAGCATTTCTAATGCTGACGGAGCAGTCCGCAACCTTTCCTTTCTCCCTACGCTGAGCCTCTCTCAGCTCAGCCACTTAGCAGGCACGTCGGGTCGCCTGATTGCCGTGTACCACTCCAACACCACTGTCTATGGGAAATTTTAACGTCAGACACCAATAGGCCAATGATGCCCTAAATTCCGCCAAGGCTGGGCGTCGTACAAATACGTTATATGGAGAGTCAACGTCCAACACTATGAATGGTAGGATTCGCACCCTGCTACGGTCGCCTTGCCCCAGTTCAACTGGTAACTCCACATATCCCACTGCATCTGTTGCTGCGCCGTTAAAGCCATGGATTCTGGCACTGGATGGTTTCAAATCCTTAGCTTCCAGCTTCATTTGGTCATATGCTTTCTTGAAGATGATGTTAACGGAACTTCCACCATCAATTAGAATTCTCTTCACAAACGCCAGCCCAATTGTCGTAGATATGACCATCGGGTCGATGGTAAGGGTCTCCACCTTATCCGCATCTCGGCTCCTGAATACAATATCATTATCCATCGTTCGTTGTTGCTTTGCAGGAGTCTCATCCTCCACTTTCGAAGAGCACTCATACTCCTCATGTCTTAAAGAGTTAGCATATCGCTCCATCTCCTGCCAATTCTTATCCGCAGGATGAGGTCCGCCCGCAATCGTGTTGATCACCAATCTACCCACTGTCCGAGCAGGTTGTTCTAGTTGGCATGGAGCTGGCCCACGTCCGAGGTCCGATGTCTCTTGTCTTCCGTCTAGTGGGTCTTTGACAAACTCATGCAGCTTCTTCTGTCTAATCAACTTTTCAATAGCGTCATGGAGGTGCCTGCACTCCTCTGTGTTGTGTCCATAAGACTCGTGAAAGCGGTAGTACTTCCCAATCCGCTTCTGTTCCTCTATTGATTCCTTTGGGCGTGGTTTCCTATACTGGTAAGTGTTGCAAGTTGACAAATAGATGTTCTAAAGTGATGTGTTGAGTGGGGTGTATTCAGTGTAGGTCGGGACCCTTGACTTCCATTTCCCTGTCTCTCTCTTCTTTCCGGGATTTCCACCTCTAGATCCTTTAGACTGCCCAGGCTTGTTTTGGACGTTGACTTGGGCTTTCCCCGAATTATCGCTAGTTTGATTCATGGCGATGGTACCTTTCTCAGTCTCCTGCGTAGGCCCTGGTGCCTTGTCTTGTCTTGTCCATCAAGTTTCTTCCCTTCTTATGAACTAATGAGCTTTCGAATAAAAACGCTCCAACGTGGCCGGGGGCTTTCCTGCCATCCAATCTCCAAATTTAGAGTCTGGATCCACTCCACGCATTACCGCCATTAAAATTGCGTGGTCGTTTGGATTGCTCACCTCAGTAGCTCCAACAAATCTTTGCAAGTATGATTTCAATGACTCTCCTAGGGCCTGGATTATGCTTGATAAGGACATCACATCCCTTGGACGAGTGGTGTGTATCCTGAATTGCTCTATGAATTTCATTGCCAATTCGTCAAAGCTGGATATAGACCGGGGGGGAAGTCGAGTAAACCACATGGTGGCAATTCCGGACAGGGTGATTGGGAAGCACCTACACTTGGTTGCATCATCGGCTCTTGCAGAATCAATCATCCATCTGTACCTCATCACATGCTGCCTGGGATCAGTCTTCCCTTCGTAGGCTGGAATAGTCGGCATATTGAACTTCTTGGGGTACTCAGCCTGCAAGATACCATCCGTAAAGGGAGTATGGCTTCTGGCCACTCCCCAGTCTTCATTGGTCAAGCCATGGTTCTCTCTCATCAACTTCCTAACCATAGCTGTCAAGTCCGGAGTTGGTATGGAGGATGGAAGGTTGGTTTTCGTTCCACGGGACCGTGGGGGTTGATGTCCCGCCTGATTTGGGTCATGGGGATTCGGGTGTCCGGTCTCTTCGCGGGCTTGATTCCCAACGCCTACTTGTGCACCTTCATCCTTACGGCATCTACGCCTAGGAGGTTCGTCAACTGACATTGAACTATCAGATTCAGAATAAGGGGCAGGGTTACCTCCAGCATCCTGGCGCTGTTTCTGAGTGAGCTGAGTCATGAGTTTAGTGTTGGCTTTAATCTTCTTAGCAAGTTGCCATCTACTTACCTTGAGTTCTCTTATCAAGTCGTTGAACTCTGTTCGGGAAAAGACTTCCGCTTGGTTTTGGGTGGAGGGCCCTGCACCTCTTGTTACTTGCGGATTCCTATGTCCAACTTGTTGTACGCTAGCAGTTTCGTGGACATCTGCGTTATGGGAGGATGATCTGGTTCGTGGTCTTCCCATGGTAGAGTTGTCGGTTATAACTTCGAATAGAATCAACAAATGCCTTGTCAATGATCTAGGATCTCATCTAGGGGATTTATGTAATCCACTAGCTAAAAAGCAGATCCTAACAGCCTGAGAATTCAATTCTCAGTGAAAGCATCAAAATGTTAGCACCAAAATTGGTCACTAATACTCTTAGAAAGATTGTGTAGAGAGATTAATGAAGAAGGTAAATTAAAATAGAGAAGAATATGTAAATTTCAGTGTAGAGAACAAGAACACCAAATTTATAGTGGTTCGGCTTAACTGCCTACATCCACTATGAAGTTGATTTCTATTGATTTCCTTAATGGTTGATTACAGATACGGTCCATTTCTAATTGCTTGAATACAATTGCAAAACCAAAGACTACGTCTTGAAAGAGCGTTGAATGCGGCAGAGTTTCCCCAGTGTTCTTAAAAAACCGATCCTTTTCACTATGCCCCTACCTCTCTATTTATATACAAAGGTGTGTTGGACTTCCCTGGTGGGCCTGGTAGCTGGATATCATGGCCCGAATGGAGTAGACTGTGTGTGCCGACCCGGACATGTCGAACGATAAAATGCCGAACCATCATCCTTGTGCCGAACGGTGCGATGTGTTGAGTGAGGGTGTAGGCCGACCGAGAATTGATGCCGAACGAGGAAGAGGCCGAGCGAGGCTAGAATGTTGAATAGTCCAGGAATTCCGAGTGAAGCATGAATGCCGAACACCTAGGAGATGAACGATATGGAGGCATGCCGAGTGTAGTGGAGCTGAACGTTCTGAGTGTCGGACACCTTGAATGCTGAGCGTTATCAATGCCGAATGCTCTCCAGATGCCGAGTGCTCTGTCATGCCGAACAAACTTGTCTGCCGAACACTTCCCAATGCCGAACGCTTCTTAGTGCCGAGCGCTCCTTTCTGCCGAGTGTCCCCTTATGCCGAGCGCTCCAAAAAGGCGAGTACTTGCTAGATGTCGAATGTGATGATATGCCGAACAATCCAGAGGGGCCGAGTACCGAGTTGCTCGGCCAAATCTCCGAGAAACAATTAATTAATCAATGATAAGTGATTAAGAGTAATTGATTAATGTAATTAATTAAGGATTAATGTAATTAATTATAGTTAATTAATTAATGAAGTAATTAAAGAATTAATTATTGTATTTGGTTAAGAATAATTAATTAATTTGTGAAATTAATTAAAAGATAATTACTTGAATGTAATTAAAGTATAGATAATCAAGGGTGATTAATTAAGACGGAAATTAGAAGATAATTAACTATTGATTTGTAATTAATTAAATGGTTATGTAAGCAAGATTTATGTAATGTAAGTAATTAATTTAATTCACTTTAAATTAATTAGAGTTAAGTAATTAATTTAATTTAGTTTAAATTAATTACGATGTGATTAATTAATCCTTGCTTATGTATGGATGGATGATATTGGTTACCTTGAATGGTTTGAAATCTTAGTTATGAGATAAGTAATGCTGAGTTATATAGATGCTTTGGTTGAATTATGATGATGATGTGAATTATCTATTTGTGATGATAATATGGATTATCTATTTATGATGATAATGTTGATTATCAATTATGATATTGTGAATTATCTATCTGTGTGTATATAGATAATAGAATTGAATTGTTTTAACTTTTAAAACAACTTGGACCTAAAAGATGGCGGTTTGGATTTCGATGAGACTAGGGTCGGTTTTCCAGATTTGGATATCCGTAAACCACATCGATCCAAATTAACGATAGGTCATGAATCTCAAGTGAAGAAGAAGACCCAGAGTGCAAGAGTTATCATTGTTAACTCTGAGGGTGATTCCAAAATGAGTGTAACGAGATAATGCCATCGGTTTCGTACGAACCCGGAACGAACTTGTATGGATTGAGTGCTTTCAGAACATTGTCAGGTGGACGATGAGCACTCTAAGAGATGTGTTCTCTAAAGGTAATTGTAGCCTCAAGCCTCATCAACCGGGAATGGCTAAAACAGAGGAGGTGCAGAAAGGTTAAGTGGGTCATGCCCAAGTAGGACAAGATTTTCCCCTGTCTAGAAGTCCCTTTTAATTCGGCTGTGTGGGCAGTTGGAACACGCGCCAACTGCAGGGTTGTCTTGTTCGGGACTGTCCAGTAAGGGATCGTTCCGGGCTTGTGTTGCAGGGGATTGGGAGTAATCCTCGGCACGGTGATCCAGGCTCCGTATTGTGACTGGCGGTACCCCAGTAGCCCTGCCATTGTACGGAAACCCAAAATCCAATAAGTGCCATCAGATTTGATTGTAAACTCATGTATGCTGGAATTTAATAAATGTAACAATTTCGGCTATTTCTTATTTATTTGAAAACCCTAGACCCTATTATAATATCACTAGATTTCCTATCAAATGTTTTGGTTAGCGTAAGGTAAAAACTTACCCATGTTTATGTGTGGGGAGTCTTACGTGATACCTTTTATTTTCAAAGGTTTTTGAAAGTCAAGAAACTTTAACCTGTTACTCACACCAGACTCATGTCTGACCCGAAGTGTATCTTTTTTTTTTAACTCTTGGTTACTCAAATTTTTTACGAGTAGTCAAGGGATTCAGGTTAGTTTTGACGAATTGTGTAGGAGCAATGGAGCAGGAGGCTTCTACGTCGTAGATATTTATAGTGCTCCACTGTGTTGGTTTCTCTATGTTTGTATTTGAGTTGTAATAACTAGACAGGTGTTTATAACTATCTAATATGTGATGTATAATCTGTGTAACTCCGATTGATGTTGTATATTATGTAAATACTTACGTGATTAATATAATTTATTCGTTCCGCTGTTGAGATTCTGATATGTTTTCCTTCTTTCTTCTCTATCTTTCTATTTTGTATCCCTTTCTTTCGTATTAATGATGCGTCTTCTGTGGAATGAATGGCGGGTCGTTACACTATTGACACTATATATGTGTTAAGGTGGAAAATGTAAAGCCTTAATGCTATTTTTTAGTAGGTTTAGTTTACTTTATACATTATTATAATAGCATATATTACTACATGGTAGATAGTTTAACGGGTCCTCGGAGGATGGTTAGCCCATACATCCTTTGAGTTACTTGTATTTCAGTTGTTATTTCACTTGAGTTTGATTTATTGATATAAGAATGTTAATCCTGATTCGAGTGCTTTGTGTTTTACTTTATGCTCGAGTCAGACTGAGTGGTTCAGCTTTTGAGACTCACCTTTGGAGTTGGAGCTTCACATGGAGATTCGACTATCTATCCAGCTTTTAGATATTCAATTGATTGTAGTGATGTATTCTGATCTTATTTTTGAATACGGTATTTGAGACTTCTGTTGTATCTTATTTAACTCTGATACATAAATATAGTTGCTTCATGAACTACTATTCTCTTGTTTCCGTTGCATTGTTGTTATATTACTCTGTGTCTGTGATTCTATGATTTATTTATTTATTGCATATGCTAATTTTTGCCAAATATAAATTAACAGTCTGGTATTTTGAACAATTCAAATCCGACATGTATGGATGCGAATGGTTGAAAATATCAGGATGTTACATTTATTTATAAAAAATAATGTCGATTAAAATTATTTTACCTTTGCTTAATTCAATTAATCCCAAATCAACATATTACCATTATTTACAATTTATTACCAACTAAACTATCTTAATTCTATTTTATTTATTCCAAATCCATTGTTTATTTGAAATAAACATTTTTAACCAATTTTTATCTCTCCAATTTATTTTATTTTCTCCACTATTAAATTATAACCACTGTTATATTTAAACTTACAGGTAATCATCAAAACCGGTGTTGTTACGCCTTATTAGCTGTCTTTACACCGCGGAAAACAATAATTCAAGTTTGGAGATACGTCTCTGTCCTCCAGCTGGTCTCCTGAGCTCCATAGCATCCTATCCTAAATATGTTCAACTCTGTCCGACCACAGTATCATAATAAAACAACACCCGGGTGAGTCTGTAAAACCAGCGTGAGAAAACATACTCAATTGGATTATTAATATTTTCGAAAATCCTTTGAAATGAAGGTATCTCGTAAGACCATGCCACAAATAAACATGTCGGGTTTTTACCTTACGATAACCAAAACATTTTTATCAAATCCTTCTGATATTATAATAATGTAAGTATAAAAACTTATTCAAATAACCGAAATTGTAATATTCATAATATTTCAGCATACAAGGCTCTACAATCAAAACCGAAAAAGGCACATAGGAAAAATGGATTTCTAACTAATGAGTAGGCACTGGGGTACCACCTGTCACGATACCTGGTCTAGATCAGCATACTGAGGACCACTCCCGATCCCCTACAATACAAGACCGGAGCTACCCCTTACTAGATAGTCCGAAAGAGATCACCCCGCGGTTGGGATTAGCAACCGCCCACACAGTCAAAATAAAGGGACTCTAGACAGGGGAAATCTTACCCTAATTAGGTGCTACCCACTTTGATTTGCTGCATATCCCATGATTTTCAGTCATTCCCGATTGATGAGGCTTGATGCTAAGTGTTAACTTTTTAGTGTAGTGATAAAAAATAGGCAAACTATTTCCCTTTTCAAAAAATAATAATGCAGATTGTGTGAAATATTCACTTAGAATGCTCATTGTCCCCCAGTAACAATGCACTGATAGCATTCATCCATAAAAGTCTGTTCCCAGTCTGAACGGAACCAAAGGCACCACTCGTGCTATTTCCATTTTGGAATCTACTAGTGACTAGCCCTTGTACTTTACTGCTCCGTCTTCGGCTCCAAGCTCCTATCTTCCTTGCGAAAACGTATTTGTTGGATTGAAGTGGTTTTTGGATCACAAATCTGATCTCGGTCTCTTTGAAATAACGTTCGCTATTCCCGATAAACTCAACCTAGATTCTTTAGGAAATAAACAGACGAAAGTAAGATCGGAGTTCACCTCCTAACCATTTCGATGGACGGATTTCCTTACAAACGTCCTAGAAGAACGAACGAGTTTATACGTACGGTATAACACCTCGAACGGTAACTATACCATATAATTCTCATGTTCCTCTAGATATATCCAAAGTTATATTTGGGTCTAGATTTGATAGTTGGTTATTTAACTATCAAATAAACAATCAATTTAACCAAATATTTTATTTTTGAAAAACATCATGTCTTATTAAATTTAGATTTTAAATAGATTAAATCACATTATCCCAAAATGTACGCTTAAAACATTTAAAATAAATTACTTAAATCACTTTATTCAAAGATAATATTTATGAAATTCTATAATAATTTTCCAAGTAAAAGCTTTAGCCAAAAACTACTTTTAATAATAAAACTATTATATAAAGTATAAATGTCCAACAATCATCCTTTAAATCATAATATCAATTTAACCTTTAAAAATAATTAACTATTGTAATTATCTTAATTATTACTTACTAACACCATTAAAACAATTAAATAATAATTTTTAAAAAACATTCTTTTTTAAAAAACACCTTTTAAACTTCTAATTTATACTTAAAAATATTTCTTTGAAAGTATACTTGGCTTTTTAGGAAAATGCATGTAACGTTTCGATTTTTCGTTGCCGAAAAACCGAATAGTTAGGGTTTTAAAAAGAATTTAAGAAAAGAAAAAGAAGAGATAATTTAGAGAAGAAAAGATAGGAGAGAAAATAAGAGATAATAGAGAATAGAAAATAGAACAGAAAGAAACAGAACACAACACAACAACATCAGAATCTCACAATTCGCAGCGGAACAACATATAATAATAAATGAATAATCTTTAAACAATGAACTATATCAGTTATTACATTTTATACATTACATTTCATTACATCATATCATCAGAGTGTACAACAATAACAACAACAACAGTGCAGCGGAAAAAGAAATACTATATAAGTAATACACCATGCCATCCAGCTTGCCTCCAGCAACTCCAGAATATCCAGATATCCTGATAAACCTTAACTCTTGACTGCCCGTGTGTAAATTGGTGGGCACCCAGAGTTTAGGAAGGAAAACAATAAACTCCAAGTCAGTCATGTGACTGGTGTGAGAACTCAAAACAGTTTATTTATCTTTGAAAACAAAATAGAGGAATATTTTTAAAGTCAATTCGCAATGCTTTTAAAAATGAGACTACCATAAGGCCTCCCGCACACACACACAATGCAATCGCAGAATCGGAGGAGATTTCTCCTTATGATAGTCAAAGATGCTTGATACGCATTTAAAAGAACATTTGATATTATTACTAGTGTATAGTGTAGGAAAAATTCATTTCGAAAGTAGAATATAAATCTTAGCCAACATACGACCATTATCGTATGCCTACTATAGCTACCATCCAAACAGTGTTGCGACACCATAAGTGAATGATAGGTCCTACAACTAATACCGTACAAGTCACGTATTGTTTCTTTGGATTTCCAACGAATGATCAGGCCAAGGAACTTCCCATTGCCACATAAGATTGCCTCTGGATGGACATCCCCGAGAACCAAACCGGATCTCTACCAACAAAAGGCCGGGTTACCCCTAACTGAGTAACAACTGACCGAATATGCCATCCCCCGGTCCTTTGGGACCTTTTCACCAAGCGCTCGTAATCAATTCACACAATCATAACAAAGTGTTTTCAACATGAGTAAGTATTGGGCTCCATACCATGATACCACCCTTTTCCAAAAGGAAATGCACACATCCTAAAGGGCGCTACCCCTCATAACCTTGCTGCTTCTTTCCTGTTTTGACCATTCACGGGGTGTGAGGCTCGACGAAGTCACGTCCTCAAAAACATACTTTATACAAAAGCCATGCTTTGGGTCAACAAATGATCATAGAAATGATCACCAGGATAGACGATCAAATAAACGATCCTATCACAAATAATCAACACAATGATCATTTACAGCAACACTCAGCATGTCACATTACCAAATTGGGAATATATCGCTGATAACTTCAACTATATAACCTCTGAGCTCGTACGTCTCAGAGAAGGGTGTTAAGCTAAAAGAATAAATTCTTCGCCACCAACAGAAATATATTTGAAAGAAATCTGCTTTATATTTCAATTTGTAATGTCAGACATACAATCCATACAAGTCTGTTCCGGGATCGAACAAAACCGAAGGCACTTACAAAGAAGTCCTTGCAATCCGGATATTCACAATCCTGATCGGATTTCCCATCACTTAGGGAGTCTCTATACCGTTGCAACTCAGTGCAGAGACAATCGATAGGTCATCCTATCGCTCTCGCAAATACCGAGTCTTCAACACCGATCTTCAATGCAATTCATAACGACGTATCACATATTCGGAATGGGTTATACGACCCCATGGTCCTTTCCCGGTTAACCCGAATAGTGAGCGCTTATTCAAAAATAAGTGTGGCATTCACATTCAAACAAATCACATCAATTACCCATTTAAAGGGAAATATTGATAGTCGGTTATTGAACTATCAATGGATATGCACAACATCACCAGATTCCAAATAATTTTTCAAATTATTTATTTTCCAAAATATCTTCACTAGATATATAATTTTCAACACTTCAAAAATAAATCAATATTTATTTTTAAACCAATTCTACTTTCTTCTATAAATTCAATAGTGAATTTACATTCCAAAGTACTAATGAATATACGACTTCAATTCGATTTATAATATTCATTTTCAATTTGTCTTCAAAAAGATAAATTCTCTAATATTCACTTTATATTGGAAAAACATTTCCATACTTATTTATTCATAAGTAATTCACAAATTTTATTTATTTTCAACACTTAGAAAATATTCAATATACTTAAATCGAGATTAAGTATATATTTCATTCTTTAAGGAAATCATTCTCATAAACATATTTATTTGGGCCAAAACGAATGTTGCGTAAAACATCGTTACGACAACCCAAAATCACTAGTATAGGGATTCGAAATTAAAATAGATATATAAATCCCCATACTATTCAAAACATTTCCTTTCGGAAATCATTTACTATAACAACAGTGTTATAGTCCACCATTTCCTTTTATTTCTCGGAAACGTCTATTTCAACAATAAATGTTGAAATCTATGGTTTCGAATCTCAACACATTTTAAAACATCGTTAGATCGTTTTAATTCAATTTAAAACATCAAATCTAAACATTTTCTTTAACATATTATTCATTATTTAAAAATGTGAATATACTACGTTAACAATTTTCATCACTTCCATTCATTTTATTTCAAAGGATTATTCACAGTCAAAAACGTGAATATAACTCCATTAATAGGTTTCAACAATTTACTTATCAAAATAAGTCGTTTACGAATTTATAAAACAACGTTTATAAATTCCTTTATTAACCTACATTCAATTCATAACTCAATTATAAACCAAAAGTTCACATTATAAGTTAAATGCTTATAAAACGATTATTTTACCAAATCGTTCTTTTAACTTCCCAAATTATAAATCTTATAACTTATAAGATTGTTTATTTATTCAAAATTCATTCTTTCAATAACTTTATAAATTTTATAAACCTACTGTTTATAAAATTCCATTTATAACTTCACTGTTTAAAATTCTATAAATTCCATTCAATTATGAAATTCATTTTCACTTCATTCAAACACTTATAAAAACTCTTTTCATAATGTCAATATTTCAATTTATAAATATCTATTTATAAATCTCTTAATATAAATCAATTTATATTATTCTTTTAAAACGTCTTCAAACTCCTTTAAAAACTTCATCATTTTGATTCATAAAATAATTAAATTTTATAAATCCTATATTTCAACTTTTCATAATAAATTCAAAAATCCCGATTAAACTATTTTATAAAATCATTAGCATCATATTCTCAAAAATCAGTTTTTAACTATATTTCTCAAAAATCATAATTTTTATAACATTAGAAATTATACGTTTATTTATTTTAAAATGAATCAATTTCCAAAAATATTTTATAAACGTTTTCTTTCAAAAATCACTTTAAAAATCATTTTAAAATTCCAAATTTGGTCCAATGATGCTACATACCAAATAGTCAATCACGACAACAACGACATCATATATCGATATGATAATCCATCAAATATCAAAATATCTGAATTCAAATAAATACTGTTGAGGAATCCAGTTGGATCCCTCCAACCTGTTTTCCTGCATTCACAAACATTAGCACAATACCAATTTCGCTCCTGTACGAAATTATCGCGGTATATGTTTTTATTAAATATTATCCGCTTACTAACGGCGCAATAGGGTCTCATCCGCTAAACAAAAATTGCGGGAAATTAATAACTCCAATATATACATATGCCAATATATATATTGCTATTATATATAATACCAATTTCACTGTTTGTGAAATATTCGCGGTATATGTTTTTAATAAATAACATCCGCTTACTAACGGCGTATAATGTCTATTTTAACAATCAATAGATAACAATCATCATTCAACATGCATTCAAATATTTTAAATCTAACTATTTAAAATAAAATCGAAACTGGTTCGATTGAGTGAGAAGTTCGCACCTTGATTTTAATTTCGTTTTAGCGATTTATTTCGAATAAAATTAAACGGACGTTTAATTTTACACGAAATTTTCACTAACTCCAAACGACTCCAATCTAACTCCATCGCGTAGTGCTCGTCCATACGATTCCAAAGCAACTGGTTTCGCGCGGTTTCGACCTCGTATGAAAAAGTTATGATTTTATGAAGTTTATACACGAATTTTAATATAATAATTACAACATTAACTAACAAATTTTAAACCTATGCAATCCAGGCCTTTGGATCCAACACCAACCCATCTCAGCCATGCATCCCCTTCTCCCTCTCACGTTCTTCTTCTCCAGGTCATAGCCGCAACCACCAAAACCCATAGCATGAAATTAGGTTTTCACTTTGCTCCTCCTACACTCGACTACAACACGATCAAGATGCGCCATCACATAGCTCTACCCCTCCACCATGCTCGGCCATAGCCCTGGCCAACTCGGCCTCACCCACGGCCTCAAAAAGCGTGCGCAACCCCTTGAGAACGCGGCCATTTTGTCACCTCCACGCGACGCCAAACCTTATCATATCCGTATGGATCTCTAGATCTCATCGTCCTCTTCCATTCTCTAGTTGAAACCTAAGGCTAATTGTTGATGGATTTGATGAAATTAAGGAAGAAAGAAAGGAGCTTTCTGGCCGTTCATAATAGGGTGGCGGCTGCGTTTAGTTAGGGTTAGGAAATTTTTTTTTTTTATTTCTAAAGAGAGGGGTGCTATTTATAGAAGAACGAACGAACACTATTCATCCGGAAATTCCGAACTCCTATTTACGCGCCGTAACCAACGTTTCTAAGGTTTACCCCGCGTTCTGGACACAATGGAACAGGTTTCGGAAGCTAATTCGGACATCTGTGCGAGTTATGGCTACAAACGTTCAACTTAAATTAAACCGATTTAAATCGATTTCTAGGCGTTTTAATTTGTACCGGACAAACGGTAAATCCGATTGACACGAAATTTGAAACCTTACAATAATATCACATTACGGATCCGATGAAACTGGTTTCGTCGAAATCCGAGACTTTTTGAAAAATGGCTATTTTCACTCGTCAAATTTAAATTAAAAATAATTCGATGCGTTTCGAGCTGCCACGATCAAACGGTAGCTCCGATTGACACGAAATTTGAAATCCGGTAATAACTAACTATTACAGATCCAATGGAACTGGTTTCGTTCAATTCTGAGACTGTTCAAAAATTGACTATTTTCACTAGTCGATTTTAATATTAAAATATTCAATTTTCACAAATTTACTCTAAATTCGATTTTAAAAGTTCTAAAATATCATTCTAACTTCAACATGATAAAATAAAATTTTACAAATCATATTCAATCATATTTAACACGATTTTCAATTATTTCCGTAATTTAACATATTAAATTATCGATTTAATTATCCAATTAAATCCAATAAATCGAATTAAAATTTATTCGACTTATAAATTCACTTATTAATACATAAAATTAATTAAATATTCAAATTTTAATTAATAAAAATCCTGGGTCGTTACAATCTTCCCCCCTTAAAAGAATTTCATCCTCGAAATTATCAAGTAAGAAAAGTTACAGAATTTATTAACTTTCCCAATACAAATTTAAACTTCTTACAATAACTTTACTAAGTTTTCAAATCATACTTAGTTATCTTTTCAAAAACAACTACTATTGTTTAACTTTCAATTCCAAATCAAAGTTAAAGTTTTCAAAATTTTCTCAAATTTTTCTAACGCCTTAAATTTTCGGAAAAATTCGCCATAGTCTCCTTTGCGCGGCTCGATCCGAAAAAAAAATGACAGTATATATATCACAAATATACATCTCATCAAGTAATGAGGCATCCCGCAGGGAAAAAATGTAAAAGTACGATATTTAATCCGAGATATGTACCTTATATTTTATTAACGAGCATATACGGCTAATATAGCGCGAAAGCGAGCTCCAAATGCGAAGCAAACGCGATCCGCACCTACTAAACACTCAACAAACAACATGAGAACATGCATATATGTACATAGTATCAACATACATCATATAGCAACATAATAACTATATATGTTAACATAGCAAATGCAAACAAACAACAAATGCAACCATCAACCAACTAGCATTCATAACCAATAAACATTCATTTATATTCTCATTAATATTAATGAATTGGTTTTCAATTTAAATCACATTTGATTCATTAATAGTGGATGTTTTTACTAACATTCATTTTCAATTAGTTTATATTCACTAATTCATATTCAAGTTGGTTCACTTCCAAATCAAATTCACTTCTATTCAAAATTTACTTAACTTCAAATTGGATTTCCAATTACTTTAGCTTCCAATTTCATTGACTCAATTTCATTAACACTTAATGAATTATATACAATCAATCAACTAACAACCATATAACAACAAAATCACTTTGCATATATTCATTCAATTTGGTTTTAACACCATCACTTTCAATTGGTTCAATTAAATTGATTTTCATTCAACTTATTCAACTTCTAATAACATTAGATTTTTAATGAATTAACACTTACATTCATTATTTCATATCAACTAAATTCACATTTAATTGATTAATATTCAATCCATTCATTCAATCCAATTTCTAAAGTTGAATTTCATTTCATATAACTCAAGTTCACATTTATCACTTAACTTTATTAATTTATTTTGATACTAATATCAACTTCATTCAACAACTCTTAAGTTATATTTCATTTCATAAACATCACTTGTTTTACATAACTTAAATTCATTTTTATTACAACTCATATTCATAAATATATTCATATAATTTCACTTCTTATATATATAAGTTTATTTCACAATTGTAAATCACTTTAATTATAATTCCATTCTTATAATTCTTTTGCTTATACAATTATTCTTCAATTTAGATTATTCAAACAACTAAACAATCAACTTATATACCCTTTAATAATACTGAAAAAATTATTTCTTTATATACAAAAATATAATCAAGTAAAATTATTTCATTTACCCAATTTAAAATCAATATTGTGTCGAATTGTTCTATTCAAGTGTTTAGAAATCCCTTCGGCATAGTTGTCGAGACCACGCTGACGAAAGTTCATATGCCACTCAACAAACCAATCATCACAATATAAAACAATTTTATATTCACTAACAAATACGCTCTCATAGCTATTATTACACTCAAACTCAATCTAGAGTACTGCTGACTCTATCTCTAATGAGTAATACCCAACAGAACCATGGTTGTCGCTTAACCATATGCTCTGATACCAAATGTAACGTTTCGATTTTTCGTTGCCGAAAAACCGAATAGTTAGGGTTTTAAAAAGAATTTAAGAAAAGAAAAAGAAGAGATAATTTAGAGAAGAAAAGATAGGAGAGAAAATAAGAGATAATAGAGAATAGAAAATAGAACAGAAAGAAACAGAACACAACACAACAACATCAGAATCTCACAATTCGCAGCGGAACAACATATAATAATAAATGAATAATCTTTAAACAAAGAACTATATCAGTTATTACATTTTATACATTACATTTCATTACATCATATCATCAGAGTGTACAACAATAACAACAACAATAGTGCAGCAGAAAAAGAAATACTATATAAGTAATACGCCATGCCATCCAGCTTGCCTCCAGCAACTCCAGAATATCCAGATATCCTGATAAACCTTAACTCTTGACTGCCCGTGTGGAAATTGGTGGGCACCCAGAGTTTAGGAAGGAAAACAATAAACTCCAAGTCAGTCATGTGACTGGTGTGAGAACTCAAAACAGTTTATTTATCTTTGAAAACAAAATAGAGGAATATTTTTAAAGTCAATTCGCAATGCTTTTAAAAATGAGACTACCATAAGGCCTCCCGCACACACACACAATGCAAACGCAGAATCGGAGGAGATTTCTCCTTATGATAGTCAAAGATGCTTGATACGCATTTAAAAGAACATTCGATATTATTACTAGTGTATAGTGTAGGAAAAATTCATTTCGAAAGTAGAATATAAATCTTAGCCAATATACGACCATTATCGTATGCCTACTATAGCTACCATCCAAACAGTGTTGCGACACCATAAGTGAATGATAGGTCCTACAACTAATACCGTACAAGTCACGTATTGTTTCTTTGGATTTCCAACGAATGATCAGGCCAAGGAACTTCCCATTGCCACATGAGAATGCCTCTGGATGGACATCCCCGAGAACCAAACCGGATCTCTACCAACACAAGGCCGGGTTACCCCTAACTGAGTAACAACTGACCGAATATACCATCCCCCGGTCCTTTGGGACCTTTTCACCGAGCGCTCGTAATCAATTCACGCAATCATAACAAAGTGTTTTCAACATGAGTAAGTATCTGGGCTCCATACCATGATACCACCCTTTTCCAGAAGGAAATGCACACATCCTAAAGGGCGCTACCCCTCATAACCTTGCTGCTTCTTTCCTGTTTTGACCATTCACGGGGTGTGAGGCTCGACGAAGTCACGTCCTCAAAAACATACTTTATACAAAAGCCATGCTTTGGGTCAACAAATGATCATAGAAATGATCACCAGGATAGACGATCAAATAAATGATCCTATCACAAATAATCAACACAATGATCATTTACAGCAACACTCAGCATGTCACATTACCAAATTGGGAATATATCGCTGATAACTTCAACTATATAACCTCTGAGCTCGTACGTCTCAGAGAAGGGTGTTAAGCTAAAAGAATAAATTCTTCGCCACCAACAGAAATATATTTGAAAGAAATCTGCTTTATATCTCAATTTGTAATGTCAGACATACAATCCTTACAAGTCTGTTCCGGGATCGAACAAAACCGAAGGCACTTACAAAGAAGTCCTTGCAATCCGGATATTCACAATCCTGATCGGATTTCCCATCACTTAGGGAGTATCTATACCGTTGCAACTCAGTGCAGAGACAATCGATAGGTCATCCTATCGCTCTCGCAAATACCGAGTCTTCAACACCGATCTTCAATGCAATTCATAACGACGTATCACATATTCGGAATGGGTTATACGACCCCATGGTCCTTTCCCGGTTAACCCGAATAGTGAGCGCTTATTCAAAAATAAGTGTGGCATTCACATTCAAACAAATCACATCAATTACCCATTCAAAGGGAAATATTGATAGTCGGTTATTGAACTACCAATGGATATGCACAACATCACCAGATTCCAAATAATTTTTCAAATTATTTATTTTCCAGAATATCTTCAATAGATATATAATTTTCAACACTTCAAAAATAAATCAATATTTATTTTTAAACGAATTCTACTTTCTTTTATAAATTCAATAGTGAATTTACATTCCAAAGTATTAATGAATATACGACTTCAATTCGATTTATAATATTCATTTTCAATTTGTCTTCAAAAAGATAAATTCTCTAATATTCACTTTATATTGGAAAAACATTTCCATACTTATTTATTCATAAGTAATTCACAAATTTTATTTATTTTCAACACTTAGAAAATATTCATTATACTTAAATCGAGATTAAGTATATATTTCATTCTTTAAGGAAATCATTCTCATAAACATATTTATTTGGGCCAAAACGAATGTTGCGTAAAACATCGTTACGACAACCCAAAATCACTAGTATAGGGATTCGAAATTAAAATAGATATATAAATCCCCATACTATTCAAAACATTTCCTTTCGGAAATCATTTACTATAACAACAGTGTTATAGTCCACCATTTCCTTTTATTTCTCGGAAACGTCTATTTCAACAATAAATGTTGAAATCTATGGTTTCGAATCTCAACACATTTTAAAACATCGTTAGATCGTTTTAATTCAATTTAAAACATCAAATCTAAACATTTTCTTTAACATATTATTCATTATTTAAAAATGTGAATATACTACGTTAACAATTTTCATCACTTCCATTCATTTTATTTCAAAGGATTATTCACAGTCAAAAACGTGAATATAACTCCATTAATAGGTTTCAACAATTTACTTATCAAAATAAGTCGTTTACGAATTTATAAAACAACGTTTATAAATTCCTTTATTAACCTACATTCAATTCATAACTCAATTATAAACCAAAAGTTCACATTATAAGTTAAATGCTTATAAAACGATTATTTTACCAAATCGTTCTTTTAACTTCCCAAATTATAAATCTTATAACTTATAAGATTGTTTATTTATCCAAAATTCATTCTTTCAATAACTTTATAAATTTTATAAACCTACTATTTATAAAATTCCATTTATAACTTCACTGTTTAAAATTCTATAAATTCCATTCAATTATGAAATTCATTTTCACTTCATTCAAACACTTATAAAAACTCTTTTCATAATGTCAATATTTCAATTTATAAATATCTATTTATAAATCTCTTAATATAAATCAATTTATATTATTCTTTTAAAACGTCTTCAAACTCCTTTAAAAACTTCATCATTTTGATTCATAAAATAATTAAATTTTATAAATCCTATATTTCAACTTTTCATAATAAATTCAAAAATCCCGATTAAACTATTTTATAAAATCATTAGCATCATATTCTCAAAAATCAGTTTTTAACTATATTTCTCAAAAATCATAATTTTTATAACATTAGAAATTATACGTTTATTTATTTTAAAATGAATCAATTTTCAAAAATATTTTATAAACGTTTTCTTTCAAAAATCACTTTAAAAATCATTTTAAAATTCCAAATTTGGTCCAATGATGCTACATACCAAATAGTCAATCACGACAACAACGACATCATATATCGATATGATAATCCATCAAATATCAAAATATCTGAATTCAAATAAATACTGTTGAGGAATCCAGTTGGATCCCTCCAACCTGTTTTCCTGCATTCACAAACATTAGCACAATACCAATTTCGCTCCAGTACGAAATTATCGCGGTATATGGTTTTATTAAATATTATCCGCTTACTAACGGCGCAATAGGGTCTCATCCGCTAAACAAAAATTGCGGGAAATCAATAACTCCAATATATACATATGCCAATATATATATATTGCTATTATATATAATACCAATTTCACTGTTTGTGAAATATTCGCGGTATATGTTTTTAATAAATAACATCCGCTTACTAACGGCGTATAATGTCTATTTTAACAATCAATAGATAACAGTCATCATTCAACATGCATTCAAATATTTTAAATCTAACTATTTAAAATAAAATCGAAACTGGTTCGATTGAGTGAGAAGTTCTCACCTTGATTTTAATTTCGTTTTAGCGATTTATTTCGAATAAAATTAAACGGACGTTTAATTTTACACGAAATTTTCACTAACTCCAAACGACTCCAATCCAACTCCATCGCGTAGTGCTCGTCCATACGATTCCAACGCAACTGGTTTCGCGCGGTTTCGACCTCGTATGAAAAAGTTATGATTTTATGAAGTTTATACACTAATTTTAATATAATAATTACAACATTAACTAACAAATTTTAAACCTATGCAATCCAGGCCTTTGGATCCAACACCATCCCATCTCAGCCGTGCATCCCCTTCTCCCTCTCACGTTCTTCTTCTCCAGGTCATAGCCGCAACCACCAAAACCCATAGCATGAAATTAGGTTTTCACTTTGCTCCTCCTACACTCGACTACAACACAATCAAGATGCGCCATCACGTAGCTCTACCCCTCCACCATGCTCGGCCATAGCCCTGGCCAACTCGGCCTCACCTACGGCCTCAAAAAGCGTGCGCAACCCCTTGAGAACGCGGCCATTTTGTCACCTCCACGCGACGCCAAACCTTATCATATCCGTATGGATCTCTAGATCTCATCGTCCTCTTCCATTCTCTAGTTGAAACCTAAGGCTAATTGTTGATGGATTTGATGAAATTAAGGAAGAAAGAAAGGAGCTTTCTGGCCGTTCATAATAGGGTGGCGGCTGCGTTTAGTTAGGGTTAGGAAATTTTTTTTTTATTTCTAAATAGAGGGGTGCTATTTATAGAAGAACGAACGAACACTATTCATCCGGAAATTCCGAACTCCTATTTACGCGCCGTAACCAGCGTTTCTAAGGTTTACCCCGCGTTCCGGACACAATGGAACAGGTTTCGGAAGCTAATTCGGACATCTGTGCGAGTTATGGCTACAAACGTTCAATTTAAATTAAACCGATTTAAATCGATTTCTAGGCGTTTTAATTTGTACCGGACAAACGGTAAATCCGATTGACACGAAATTTGAAACCTTACAATAATATCACATTACGGATCCGATGAAACTGGTTTCGTCGAAATCCGAGACTTTTTGAAAAATGGCTATTTTCACTCGTCAAATTTAAATTAAAAATAATTCGATGCGTTTCGAGCTGCCACGATCAAACGGTAGCTCCGATTGACACGAAATTTGAAATCCGGTAATAACTAACTATTACGGATCCAATGGAACTGGTTTCGTTCAATTCTGAGACTGTTCAAAAATTGACTATTTTCACTAGTCGATTTTAATATTAAAATATTCAATTTTCACAAATTTACTCTAAATTCGATTTTAAAAGTTCTACGATATCATTCTAACTTCAACATGATAAAATAAAATTTTACAAATCATTTTCAATCATATTTAACTCGATTTTCAATTATTTCCGTAATTTAACATATTAAATTATCGATTTAATTATCCAATTAAATCCAATAAATCGAATTAAAATTTATTCGACTTATAAATTCACTTATTAATACATAAAATTAATTAAATATTCAAATTTTAATTAATAAAAATCCTGGGTCGTTACAATGCACTTTCCATTCCAATAAAATCGGTCTAACCATTTAAAAAACCTTCTTGATTTATCCCAATTTAATTTACGTCCCAATCCCGTAAATTTTCTTTTCCGCACTCTTTAAAATAAACCACTATTTATTTTTAAAACACATGTCCATCTCCTTCTAAATTTCCACCATGAATTTTAAATCTCAAATATCCACTGATATTTATTTCACTTTATTTATAAACCGTGTTTATCAATTCCAAAATTTTATTCTCTTTTAATCACTTTCACAAAACACTTAATCGACTTTAAAATCAATTATCTAAATTAAATTCCCTTTAAAATTTTATTTCCATATTTATCCCAAACTTTATCCCAAAATCCATTAATTTTGGATTTACTTTCTTTTTCTTTATTATGATTCAAACCCTTATTTAAATTCGAAATATCAATTTCGTATTCTACTTTAAAATTCCCCTTATTATTTCTTCCCAAACATTTTCAAATCTTGACTAAAAATCCTTTAATTCTTAGACAATATCACTTAAGTCCCTAAAACCCCTTTATTCCCATTTATTCAAAATATCTACTTTTCCTCAGACTCGAAATTTATTTGATAGGATTTTAAAATCAAAGTTATTATCTTTGTCCAAATTCATTCTTTTAATTTATCTAGGTTACTATAATTATTTTACTTTAAATTCTCTCTTTTATTTTACTTCAAAATCCAATCTTTATATCTTTGATATCTTCAAATACCCAAAATATATTCAGCAAAACCCATAGCATTCAATATTTCCAATTTTCAATAAAATCTAGCACAGATAATCAATAAATCATATCACAGACTATAAAAATAAATTTCTATGTTTTTGAGAAATCCAGTTGGATCCCTCCAACCTGTTTTTCTGCATCCACAGATGTTAGCGCAATATAAAAAATAACAATCTCACTTCGAAGGGGATATCACTTTAATAATAACAATTCCTCTTGGACCAAGCATAGCCATTAATTTAAATTAATAAGTATTTGACTTCAATAATATGATTACCTATATTAATTAAATCATTATAGTTAATTACCCCTAACACAGAATAAGCTGAGAAAACGAAGTCATCGCCTCTTCGTTCAAATGCCTGACATACACATGCACGCCGATCTATGCCCACGACGCATCCACACCCATTGCCTACGGCCATCCTACCCCTTCTTTCCAACTCGATATCAAAAATTTGCCTTGACTATCGCAGTTCCCCCTTCCCTTTCCTTTGCGTACGGCTCAAGTGCATACCCACCTGCACACTTTCAAATCGAAGAAAATCACGATTCGATCGCGATACCTTATAACCCCTCAACCCTCGACTGTTACACCAAGCTCTTCCACTCGCCTCGAGACTTACCCCTAGTCGCAACTTCGGCCAACTCCTCCGGTGACTTGCCCAAACTCGAAACGTGAATACTCCCTCCCTTTCGCATCCATTCGATTTGATTCGAACGAAGACAGTTCCAGGCTATTGTTTTGAATGAGGCAGATGGAAGCCCCTTTTTTTGATACCGAATGATTTTTCCACCATTCCTCTTTTAAATTTTCTTTTTTCCTCTCCTTGAACGATTCATTTGGAAAAGGAACCCAACTTTCTTAAAAGGGCGGAGAGGAAACACGGATTGCGTGCGTTTTACACTGGGAAGAGTTTTCACGCAAGCTCATACATGTAAATTGTTTTTAAAGGCCAACATCTTCCTTTATTTTATTTTTTTGATTTTAGATTCCTTGTACAAAAAGGGAAAGTATGTTACAGAAGAAATGGGAAAACAATGGGCCATGCTGCTATAGTGATGATGAATTGAAAGGAACGTATTGATGTGTTATCTTCCTATTGAGGCGTGCCGCTAGGCGTTTATAATGTTGTACCCCTATTTCGAACACAATGGAAAAGGTTTCGAGTCCTAATTCGATTGTATGAAGAAGATAACATTTTGGACCCAATTATTATATTAAACTTCAGTATAGATTTCAGCACGTTTACATACCGTACGATCAGACGATAACCCCAAACGCTACGAAATTTGAAATTCGATAATAATACAATATTACGGACCCAATGGAACTAGTTTCGTCGAAATCCAAGACTGTTCCTCGATAGGCTATTTTTAAACGTCAACTTAAACGATATATTTTTAAAATTGAACAAAACATTTTTAAATTTACTTTATTTTTATTATCTTCAGTACTATCAATATAAATTTTACAAGCCCTCAAATTATTTTTGACAAGCTTAGAATTCTAGATTCAACATTTTACCAAATTTCCAATTATCAAATTCAATAATTAAATTATCCAAATAAATAGTGATATTTGAAATTCAGGTTGAAAATTAACTTTTAAATATTCGAAATCAATTAAATAATCCTATTTCAAATATCCAAAATTCCAAATCGTTACACTATGGGCATGGTTAGCATTGGTTTATATCTTATTACATTAAAATTCTCCAATTTCACCTTAATTTACATTAACATAATATTTAATTACATTTAGTCGCAATTTATTCCAAATTAAATTCAACAAATTGGTTAAATAGGTTACATATACCATTTGTGACCTTTTCCAATTTTAATCACACTCATAAGTCTATTATCTTCAAAAAAATGTTATAACTACTTACACCACCCTGATTTTTCATAATTACTATGAATTACAGATTATTTCACCAATTTATTATAACATTTAAGTTTTTTCCCTTATTTACGATTTATAACTAGTTAAATTTCAATGGGTAATTAACCAATGTTGCAATTTTCCAGTTCAAACACATTTCCAAGTTTATTGTTAACTAACAAATCAAATAACTTCATATTGATTTTATCTTCTTATTTACAATTTCTAACCAATGTAACTTTACAATTTATTACAGTTATTTGAAATTTCATTCAATTAGTCATTTATTATATTCAATTTACATTATTAAGCTCTATTTCTCTATTTACAACCTACGATCAATTTAACTTTACAATCATTTCAATTAATTGTGTGAGAAATTGCGGATTACGAATCTTAAGGCTAGGATTGACACTAGAGGGGGGTGAATAGTGTTAATCAAGAATTACTAAATCTTTTTGAGTTTATGTTAATTTAGACACCAATATATGCAATATACAGACACAGATATGATCACAGAAATAAAATAAAAGCAGTAAAGGAAAGAACACACCGGATTTTATACTGGTTTGAAGTTACCCTACATCCAGTCCCGTAACACAAGTTCGGATTTCCTTTCAAAAGCGATTGTACAGTTACACCCACGGTTTCAAGGCTATGAGGTACACCCTCCAGAATTTCTATCCTTTGGGTAGAGATACTTGATTTCCGGGCCACAAGTTCACCCAATTAATTTACCAAGGCTACAATCACACTTTTTCTCTTTTAATTGATTTTCAAGGCTACAATCATACCTTTTCTCGTTTGATAGATTACAAAAAGCCTATAACTCTGAATAGCACAGAGAACCTTGTAGAGATAGTGATAGAGAATGAAACTAGAAGTAATCGAGTTCGATTCAATGTTGATTTCGGGCGAGTAATGGTAAGAATATGTATTAAGAAATGTGTAAGAAGAAGAGGGGTGAAAAATCAGAAAATTTGATATAAAATTCTTTGAAACTAACCCCTATTTATAGAAGAACAACAGCCATGTCCATTCATGAAGAGTTGTGGCGAATAGACACTTATTTTGAAATTTAAATTAGGAACTCAACTGACACCATGTCGACGTGGGGTACTTGGGCATGTCGACATCCCAAAGGATTTTTTGGTGTTTTGTTTTTCTTCGAAAATAACTTTTATTTTATATTAAAACTATTTTCAACTTCATAAATATACTTGACTATAGTTAAAATTCATAAGTAAATATAGAGAGTAATATATATATAATTTAACTATAATTTTATATTTAAATCCAAGCACAAATATTTAAAAGTCAAATATATATTATATTTAAAAGATAGTTTAAAATCAGGAGTAATTTTGACTTTGAAATTAAAGATAATTTTGAGGCTAAAATTATTTAAAATCAGGATAGAGTGTTTTGATGTTTTTAAAAGGAAAGTTTTGAAATCATTTTGAAAACAAGATAATTTTTTAAAATCATTTTGAATAAAAAGTTAGTGGATACAAAACAATGTTCCACTAGATTTTTCGTACGCTCCATCCTACTTAGGGTTCCATCCCTTTAACAGGCTCGAAGTGGATTCCATGAATAAATTGGATTTTAAGATGCCAGTGCTTTTCTATGAGTTTTAACAAAATTCTAATAAAATTACTTAACCTCGAAATCTTGAAATCTTGATAATCTTAATACTCACGAGTCTTCAAATTTAATATCTTGAATCTCTATACTGTATAGTCTTCATTCTTGGTACCTGCATGGTTAAATCCTGCATATACATATATATCTAAACTTATAATGTCAGTATTTATATTTTATAATCTATTCTAAGGTTATTGTCATCAAAACAATCATCTCACGGACTAACAATCTCCCCCTTTTGGATGATGACAACCTTTGTTTATAAAATGTTGCTTCTATCCTAATAACTCCCCTTAAAACTAATAACTCCTCCTTAATTTATGCCTAACTACCCTATTTTATATTTCTCCCCCTTTGTCATCAACAAAAAACTTACTCCCCCTCATTCTTGGGCTTCAGTACCTACATTCATAAACTATACAATGGAATATATAATATATATATATTAAGATATAATTATACTTATGAACATGATAATTAATCAATGACTATATACATTTCAATGTATATATATGTTTTATACAACAAACTTCAAACCAATATCAAGAAATCAATCCACACAGTGTATCAATCCAGACCAACTCAAACAAAGCAAACAAATAAAAATCAAACGTTACATGGAACTTCCACTCGTCCTTCTTCTTTAAAGATTGTGTCTGCCTTAATAGAATCCCAATTATCATTGTCATTGGTGAGAGAGACAGGAGGATGTGCTAAGTTATCATCCTTACGCAGAGAGGAAATCACCCATCGTATCGCATTGAAGTGCCTTTCTTGTTCCTTGATCATCTGCATTTGACTCAATTCTAAGTGACGCTGGTTACGTAGAATAAACGAGAGAATATTCTTGAACGAATTAAGGGTTTCTTCAAGATTTTCGGATAGATTGTGAATAGGATCGCCATAGTTGAATTTGTGAAAGAAATAAAGGATATAGATGACAAGAAATAAATTTCAGTGAAGAATTCTGAAAGAAACGGGTATTTATAGGTGTAGAAATTCATTTGAAGTGAATAGACATTTGAAAGTTATTCAAATTTCAAATTCAAAATCAATTGTCATTTCTGACCAGTACATGTCGACATGGTCATATAGGGGATGTCAACATGGGTTAGTGTAAAATTATGACTAATTTGATTTTGCGAATAATTATGTGTGTGTATATATATATATATATAAAATACTAACATTTATTCTGGAGATAAGATAAGGTAGATAACAGAAAGGAAATTTTATTTCATTGCATACTACGATAATACAACGATTAAGCACACAACAAACTACATGAACATTCGAAATAAAGCAAACTAAAACAAATACAACAAGATACGGAAAGGTAAAACTAGTTAGAGGATGATGATGATGAAGATAGTCCAAGTTTCTTGCTGACTTTGGAAATGAACTTGTTCATCTTGGATGGAATTTTGTCCAACTTCATACTAACGAATCTTTTAAGAATCCGTTGATTCTCAACAATCGTCTTTTGGTTTTTGAGAAGGGTTTTGGTGGATGGATTTGGAGGATAGTCAATGCTTTCCAAAGAGGTTTCACCTTCTTCTTCTTTAATTTCCATTTCATCCCCTTCTTCTTCTTCCTCTTCCTCTTCTTCCATTTTCTCATGAGCCAATCGCCCTTCTTTTTCCGCAAGGGTCTCACAAGGTTGAAAAACAAAAGGAATTTTCATAAGCGAAATGTTGGAATGATTGAAAACTTTTATACAAACAAATTCTTCGCCTTTGAAATCCACTCCAAAATAGTTAAAAATCCGAGTGAGATAAATTCCATGGTATAAAGTATTCTCAACAATTTCAAGGTTTTTAGAACGAAGTTTATCCAAAATAACTTGCGCCCAATTTATGTCATAATTTCCAGAAATAGCAAAAAGAGCTTTGTAAACTTTTGAAGTAAGATTGCTAAAATTCCTCGATCTTGGGGTCAAAGTATGTTGCAAAAGAAGATTGAAAATTCTTGCCCTTGGACGAAAATTTCGATTTTTGAATTCAAAATTATCAGTTCCTTCAAAAATGTGATGAAATGTCTCACGATCATTTTCATCGATTTTAAAATTAGAAAGGTCCATTCCCGTACACTTGCAATTGAGAATGGTACCCAAAAGATCACAATTCAAAAGAATTCCAGTGCCTTTGACACTACTCCAAATTTCATCCTCATTTCCATGATAAAATCCACGGTTTAATTTAGCATAGAAAATTTTGACAAGATTTGGATAGCAAATGTAACGACCCGGAAAATTTTAACAATTTTAATTGATTCTATAACGTATTTAATTGAATATTTGTGAAATCTTATAATAATTGAATTTTTAAATAAAATGTTTATATATTTAGAATACGTATATTTAAATATAGCAGATTGTAAATTTTCAAATAATTTTAAGGAAGTTTATTTAATTGAGAAAACGTGCTGTCCAATTCAAGCTATTAATTGCTTTAATTGATTTCTGAATCAGTGCGTAACGGTTTCTTTTTACTACCGTTAAAGATTTCTATTGCTTAATACTTTTCCAATCCAGGTAGACTTTTCCATTCGTAACCATTAATAAATTTGAGATCATCGACCTTGCTTTTATTATTCCTTGTAGTTTCGTGCACTGACTTTACCTGTAACGTCAAGAATTTTCGACTTCCGAAAATTCCGACATCGACACTCACTTTATCGACTGCCGAATATCGAAGGCCGAAAACCGAGATGTTATGGGTTTTAAAAAGAATTAAGAAAAAGAAAGAAGAGAGAAGAGTAGATAAGAAGATAGAATAGAGGGAAAAGAAAAAAACAGAAGAAAATAGGACGGGACAGAAAACAACAGAACAACATCAGAATCTCACAATTCGCAGCGGAACAACATATAATAATAAATGAATAATCTTTAAACAAAGAACTATATCAGTTATTACATTTTATACATTACATTACATCATATCATCACATCAGAGTGTACAACAACATACAACAACAAACAGTGCAGCGGAAAAAGAAATACTATATAAACTAGTAATACGCCATGCCATCCAGCTTGCCTCCAGCAACTCCAGAATATCCAGAATATCCTGATAAACCTAACTCTTGACTGCCCGTGTGGAAATTGGTGGGCACCCAGAGTTTAGGAAGGAAAACAATAAACTCCGAGTCAGTCATGAGACTGGTGTGAGAACTCAAAACAGTTTATTTATCTTTAAAATCAAATAGAGGAATATTTTTAAATTAATTCGCAATGCTTTTAAAAATGAGACTACCATAAGGCCTCCCGCACACACACACAATGCAAACGCAGAATCGGAGGAGATTTCTCCTTATGATAGTCAAAGATGCTTGATACGCATTTAAAATAACATTTGATATTATTATTAGTGTATAGTGTAGAAAAAATTCATTTCGAAAGTAGAATATAAATCTTAGCCAGCATAGACATTTCGAACTATGCCTACTATAGCTACCATCCAAACAGTGGTGACCACCATAAGTGAATAGCAGGTTCTACAACTAATACCGTACAAGTTTCGTATTGGGAATTGGATTTCCAACAAATGGTCAGGCCAAGGAACTTCCCATTGCCACTGAGAATGCCTCTGGAAAGACATCCCCGAGAACCAAACCGGATCTCTGCCAACACAAGGCCGGGTTACCCCTAACTGGGTAACTACTGACACGAGCACGCCATTCCCCGGTCCTTTAGGACCTTTTCAACCGAGCGCTCGATATCCAATTCACACAATCATAAAGTGTTTTCAACATGAGTAAGTATCTGGGCTCCATACCATGATACCACCCCTTTCCAGAAGGAAATGCACATACCCTAAGGGGAGCTACAGCAACCCCTAATAACCTTGCCGCATCTTTCCTGTTTTGACCATTTCCGGGATGTGAGGCTCGACGAAGTCACGTCCACAAAAACACACTTTGTACAAAAAGCCGTGCTTTGGGTCAACAAATGATCAACACAATGATCACTAAGATAGACGATCAAATAAATGATCCTATCACAATAATCAACACAATGATCATTTCAGCATCACTCAGCATGTCACATTACCAAAATGGGATATATCGCTGATAACTTCAACTATATAACCTTTGAGCTCGTACGTCTCAAAGAAGGGTGTTAAGCAAAGAATAAATTCTCCGCCACCAACAGAAATATATTTGAAAGAAATCGGCTTTATATCTCAAATTGTAATGTCAGGCATACAATCCATACAAGTCTGTTCCGGGCTCGAACAAAACCGAAGGCACTTCTTACGAAGCCCTTGCAATACGGGTATTCACAATCCCGATCGAATTTCCCATCACTTAGGAGATCTCTATACCAGGAGCTACCCAGTGCAGAAACAATCGATAGGTCATCCTATCGCTTTTGCAAATACTCGGTCTTCAACACCGATCTTCAATGCAATTCATAACGACGTATCACATATTCGGAATGGGTTATACGACCCCATGGTCCTTTCCCGGTTAACCCGAATAGTGAGCGCTTATTCAAAAATAAGTGTGCATTCAAATTCAAACAAATCACATCAATTACCCATTCAAAGGGAAATATTGATAGTCGGTTATTGAACTATCAATGGATATGCACACATCACTAGATTCCAAATAATTTTCCAAATTATTTATTTTCCAAAATATCTTTACTAGATATATAGTTTCAACACTTCAAAAATAAATCAATATTTATTTTTAACCAATTTCACTTTTCACATATAAATTCCATAATGAATTTATATTTCAAAATATTCGTGCATATATGATTTCAATAATTCATTTCAATTTATCCTCTAAAAAGATAAATTCTAATTATTCACTTCATATTGGAAAACATTTCCATACTTATTAAAAATAAGTAATTCTCAAATCTTTTTATTTTCAACACTTAGAAAATATTCAATATACTTAAATCGAATTTAGTATATATTTCATTCTTTAAGGAAATCATTTATTTAAACATATTTATTTGGGCCAAAACGAATGTTACGTAAAACATCGTTACGACAACCCAAAATCACTAGTATAGGGATTCGGAATTAAAATAGATATATAAATCCCAATACTATACAAAAAATTTCCTTTCGGAAATCATTTACTATAACAACAGTGTTATAGTCCACCATTTCCTTTTATTTCTCGAAAACGTCTATTTCAACAATAAATGTTGAAATCTATGGTTTCGAATCTCAACACATTTTAAAACATCGTTAGATCGTTTTAATTCTATTTAAAACATTCACATTCTAAACAATTTCTTTAACGTGTTATTCACTGTTCAAAAACGTGAATAAACTTCTTTAACAAATTCCATCCTTTTATTCATTTTAATTCAAAGGATTATTCACTGTCTAAAAACGTGAATATAACTCTATTTCTAAGTTATAACAATTAACTTATCAAAATAAGTCGTTTGTGAATTTATAAAACAACGTTTATAAATTCCATTTCGATTTATTTATAAAAACTTCCTTTTTATAAATTCCTTTATTAACATATTCCAGTTTATAACTAAATTATAAACTAAACGTTCATATTATAAGTTAACTACTTATAAACGATTATTTCACAAAATCGTTCCTTAGAATTTCATAATTATAAATCTTATAACTTATAAGATTCATTTATTTATCCAAAACTATTATTTTAACAACATAATAAATTTTATAAACCTACTGCTTATAAAATTCCATTTATGACTTCACAGTATAAAATTCTATAAATTTCATTCTATTCATGAAATTCATTCACAATTTATTCTTACACTTATAAAAGCTCGTTTTATAATTCCTACGTTCTAATTTATAAATTATCAATTTATAAATCTTTAATATAAATCAATTTATATTTTTCTTTTAAAACGTCTTTAAATTCCTTTATAATTTCATCATTCTGATTTATAAAAAAATCAAATTTTATAAATTCTATATTTAAACTTTTATAACAAGTTTAGAATCCCAATTTAAACTCTTTTATAAAGTCATTGATTCCTTATTTTCAAAAATCAGCTTTTAACTATATTTCTTAAAAATCATAATTTTTATAACTTTAAAACTTATAACGTTTATTTATTTGAAATGGATCAATTCCAAAAATATAGTATATTCTCAAAATCACTTTTAAAAATCATTTTTAAATCCCAAAATTTGGGTCCAATGATGCTACACACCAAATAGTCAATCACGACTACAACGATCCATCATATATCGATATGATAATCCATCAAATATCAAAATATCTGAAATAAAATAAATACTGTTGAGGAATCCAGTTGGATCCCTCCAACCTGTTTCCTGCATCCAAAAACATTAGCACAATACCAATTTCGCTCCAGTACGAAATTATCGCGGTACATGTTTTTAATAAATATTATCCGCTTAATAACGGCGTAATAGGGTCTCATCCGCTAAACAAAAAATGCGGGAAATCAACAACTCCAATATATACATATGCCAATATATATATATTGCTATTATATATATATAATACCAATTTCACTGTTTATGAAATATTCGCGGTATATGTTTATATTAAATAACATCCGCTTACTAACGGCGCATAATGTCTATTTTAACAATCAAAAATTTACAGTCATCATTCAAACATGCATTCAAATATTTTAAATCTAACTATTTAAAATAAAATCGAAATCTATTCGATTGAGTGAGAAGTTCTCACCTTGGTTTTAATTTCCGTTTTAGCGTTTATTTCGAATAAAATTAAACGCGCGTTTAATTTTACCCGAAATTCTCACTAACTCCAAACGACTCCAAACCAACTCCATCGCGTAGTGCTCGTCCATACGATTCCAACGCAACTGAGTTTGCATTTTTTCGACGTCGTATGAAAAAGTTACGTATTTTACAAGTTACACGAGTTTATATACTTATATTTACAACATAACTATTTATATTTTTAACCTCAACTATTTCCAGCCACTAGATCATGAACCCCCTGCATCTCCACCGTCTATCTTCATCTTCCATTTTGCGTTCAAGCTACAGACATGAGGCCGACACCCCTTAACCCATTTATGAAAACTAGGGTTGAATAATACTTCCAGTACGGCGAACTATAGCTCGATCGGGACGCGCCATTAGCAAGCTCTCTTCCTTCCCCAAGTTCGGCCACAAGGCCACTGAGCTCGGCCTCCTCGATTCTCGTGCGCACGAAGGTGAACACGGCACGGTCGGCCCCCCCTTAATCACTCCACGTCGCTCCAAACATGATCATATCCGTATGGATGTGAAGTACTCATTGCCCTCTACGAGATTGTAGTTGGATGTTTCTTGAATCATTGCACGGATTAGAAGATAATGAGGAGAATCGAATGGAACAATACTGGCCATTCAAAGGGTGAACGGCGGCTAGGGTTTCATATGTTAATTTTTTTTTTTTTTTATAAATGAAGGCAAAGGTCTCTATTTATAGAATTTCAAACGACACTATTCATCCCGGATTTTCCGAACTCCGATTTAGACGCCGTAACCAGCGTACCTAGGGTTTATCCCGCGTTCCGGACACAATGGAACAGGTTTCGGAAGCTAATTCGGACATCTGTGCGAGTTATGGCTGTAAACGCTCAATTTAAATTAAACCGATTTAAATCGATTTCTAGGCGTTTTAATTTGTACCGGACAAACGGTAAATCCAATTGACTTGAAATTTGAAACCTTACAATAATATCACATTACGGATCCGATGAAACTGGTTTCGTCGAAATCCGAGACTTTTTGAAAAATGGCTATTTTGACTCGCCAAATTTAAATTAAAAATAAATCGATGCGTTTCGAGCTGCCACGATCAAACGATAGCTCCGATTGACACGAAAATTGAAATCCGGTAATAACTAACTATTATGGATCCAATGGAACTGGTTTCGTTCAATTCTGAGACTGTTCAAAAATTGACTATTTTACAGTCGATTATTAAATATTAAAATATTCAATTTTCACAAATTTACTTTTAATTCGATTTTAAAAGTTCTAAAATATCATTCGAACTTCAATATGATAAAATAAAATTTTACAAATCATTTTCAATCATATTTAACTCTATTTTCAATTATTTCCATAATTTAACATATTAAATTATTGATTAAATTATCCAATTAAATCCAATAATTCAAAATAAAATTTATTTGACTTAAAAATTCACTTATAAATATTTAAAATTAATTAAATATTCAATTTTTAATTAATAAAAATTCTGGGTCGTTACAATCTTTCCCCCTTAAAAGAATTTCGTCCTCGAAATTACAAGTAAGAAAATTACAGAATCTATTAATTTTCCCAAAATTTATAATTAAACTTCTTACAAATCTTTACTAAGTTTTCAAATCATACTTAGTTATCTTTTCAAAAACAAATTATATCATTTAACTTTCAATTCCAAATCAAAGTTTAAGTTTTCAAAATTTTCCAATTTTCTCAAATTTTTTCTAACGCCTTAAATTTCCGGAAAAATTCGCCATAGTCTCCTTTGCGCGGCTCGATCCGAAAAAAAAATGACAGTATATATATCACAAATATACATCTCATCAAGTAATGAGGCATCCCGCAGGGAATAAAGTGTAAAAGTACGATATTTAATCCGAGATATGTACCTTATACTTTATTAGCAAGCATATACGGCTAATATAGCGCTAAAGCGAACTCCAAATGCGAAGCAAACGCGATCCGCACCTACTAAACTCAACAAACAACATGAGAATCATGTATATAAAGCATAGTATCGATATACAACATATATCAACATAACTACTACATAATATAGCAAATGCAACTAAAGCAACAAATGCAACCATCAACCAATTAACATTCATAATCAATAAATATTCATATTCTCATTAATTTTCAATGAATTGGTTTTCAATTTAAATCACATTTGATTCATTCACATTGGATTTACTAACATTCATTCTCAATTTTAATTAGTTTGCATTCACTAATTAAATCCAATTCACTTTCAATTCTATTCAATTTATTTGCTTTTAATTTGAATTCAATTACATAGCTTTCCATTTCATTAATACTTAATGAATTATATACAATCAATCAACAATCATATAACAACCAGTGTATATTAATTTCAACCAAATTCCTTTACTTATATTCATTCAATTTGGTTTAACACCATCACTTTCAATTAGTTTAATTAAATTGATTTTCATTCAACCTTTCAACTTCTAATAACATTAGGTTTCAATGAATTTACACTTACATTCATTATTCCATATCCACTCAATTTACATTCAATTGATTAAACATTCAAGCCATTCATTCAATTCAATTACAACAGTTGAATTTCATTCATATACTCAAGTTCATATTCATCACTTAACTTAATTAATTTAGTTTGATATCAATATCAACTTTATTCAACAACACTTAAGTTATATTCCATTTAACTTTAAATTCACTTTTATTTACAACTCATATTCATATAATTTCACTTTTTATATATATAAGTTTATTTCACAATTGTAAACACTTTAATTATAATTCAATTCTTATAATTCTTTTACTTATACAATTATTCTTTTATTTAGATTATCCAAACAACTAAACAATCAATTAAAAAAACTTTAATAATTTTGAAAAATTATTCCTTTTATATAAAATATAACCAAGGTAAAATTATTTCATTTACCCAATTTAAAATCAATATTGTGCCGAATTGTTCTATTCAAGTGTTTAGAAACCCCTTCGGCAAAGTTGTACATACCGTGCTGACGAAGGTTCATATGCCACTCAATAAACCAATCATCACAATATAAAACAATTTCATATTCACTAATAAGTACGCTCTCATAGCTATTATTACACTCAAACTCATTCTAGAGTACTACTGACTCTATCTCTAATGAGTAATACCCAACAGAACCATGGTTGTCGCTTAACCATCAGCTCTGATACCAAATGTAACGTCAAGAATTTTCGACTTCCGAAAATTCCGACATCGACACTCACTTTATCGACTGCCGAATATCGAAGGCCGAAAACCGAGATGTTATGGGTTTTAAAAAGAATTAAGAAAAAGAAAGAAGAGAGAAGAGTAGATAAGAAGATAGAATAGAGGGAAAAGAAAAAAACAGAAGAAAATAGGACGGGACAGAAAACAACAGAACAACATCAGAATCTCACAATTCGCAGCGGAACAACATATAATAATAAATGAATAATCTTTAAACAAAGAACTATATCAGTTATTACATTTTATACATTACATTACATCATATCATCACATCAGAGTGTACAACAACATACAACAACAAACAGTGCAGCGGAAAAAGAAATACTATATAAACTAGTAATACGCCATGCCATCCAGCTTGCCTCCAGCAACTCCAGAATATCCAGAATATCCTGATAAACCTAACTCTTGACTGCCCGTGTGGAAATTGGTGGGCACCCAGAGTTTAGGAAGGAAAACAATAAACTCCGAGTCAGTCATGAGACTGGTGTGAGAACTCAAAACAGTTTATTTATCTTTAAAATCAAATAGAGGAATATTTTTAAATTAATTCGCAATGCTTTTAAAAATGAGACTACCATAAGGCCTCCCGCACACACACACAATGCAAACGCAGAATCGGAGGAGATTTCTCCTTATGATAGTCAAAGATGCTTGATACGCATTTAAAATAACATTTGATATTATTATTAGTGTATAGTGTAGAAAAAATTCATTTCGAAAGTAGAATATAAATCTTAGCCAGCATAGACATTTCGAACTATGCCTACTATAGCTACCATCCAAACAGTGGTGACCACCATAAGTGAATAGCAGGTTCTACAACTAATACCGTACAAGTTTCGTATTGGGAATTGGATTTCCAACAAATGGTCAGGCCAAGGAACTTCCCATTTCCACTGAGAATGCCTCTGGAAAGACATCCCCGAGAACCAAACCGGATCTCTGCCAACACAAGGCCGGGTTACCCCTAACTGGGTAACTACTGACACGAGCACGCCATTCCCCGGTCCTTTAGGACCTTTTCAACCGAGCGCTCGATATCCAATTCACACAATCATAAAGTGTTTTCAACATGAGTAAGTATCTGGGCTCCATACCATGATACCACCCCTTTCCAGAAGGAAATGCACATACCCTAAGGGGAGCTACAGCAACCCCTAATAACCTTGCCGCATCTTTCCTGTTTTGACCATTTCCGGGATGTGAGGCTCGACGAAGTCACGTCCACAAAAACACACTTTGTACAAAAAGCCGTGCTTTGGGTCAACAAATGATCAACACAATGATCACTAAGATAGACGATCAAATAAATGATCCTATCACAATAATCAACACAATGATCATTTCAGCATCACTCAGCATGTCACATTACCAAAATGGGATATATCGCTGATAACTTCAACTATATAACCTTTGAGCTCGTACGTCTCAAAGAAGGGTGTTAAGCAAAGAATAAATTCTCCGCCACCAACAGAAATATATTTGAAAGAAATCGGCTTTATATCTCAAATTGTAATGTCAGGCATACAATCCATACAAGTCTGTTCCGGGCTCGAACAAAACCGAAGGCACTTCTTACGAAGCCCTTGCAATACGGGTATTCACAATCCCGATCGAATTTCCCATCACTTAGGAGATCTCTATACCAGGAGCTACCCAGTGCAGAAACAATCGATAGGTCATCCTATCGCTTTTGCAAATACTCGGTCTTCAACACCGATCTTCAATGCAATTCATAACGACGTATCACATATTCGGAATGGGTTATACGACCCCATGGTCCTTTCCCGGTTAACCCGAATAGTGAGCGCTTATTCAAAAATAAGTGTGCATTCAAATTCAAACAAATCACATCAATTACCCATTCAAAGGGAAATATTGATAGTCGGTTATTGAACTATCAATGGATATGCACACATCACCAGATTCCAAATAATTTTCCAAATTATTTATTTTCCAAAATATCTTTACTAGATATATAGTTTCAACACTTCAAAAATAAATCAATATTTATTTTTAACCAATTTCACTTTTCACATATAAATTCCATAATGAATTTATATTTCAAAATATTCGTGCATATATGATTTCAATAATTCATTTCAATTTATCCTCTAAAAAGATAAATTCTAATTATTCACTTCATATTGGAAAACATTTCCATACTTATTAAAAATAAGTAATTCTCAAATCTTTTTATTTTCAACACTTAGAAAATATTCAATATACTTAAATCGAATTTAGTATATATTTCATTCTTTAAGGAAATCATTTATTTAAACATATTTATTTGGGCCAAAACGAATGTTACGTAAAACATCGTTACGACAACCCAAAATCACTAGTATAGGGATTCGGAATTAAAATAGATATATAAATCCCAATACTATACAAAACATTTCCTTTCGGAAATCATTTACTATAACAACAGTGTTATAGTCCACCATTTCCTTTTATTTCTCGAAAACGTCTATTTCAACAATAAATGTTGAAATCTATGGTTTCGAATCTCAACACATTTTAAAACATCGTTAGATCGTTTTAATTCTATTTAAAACATTCACATTCTAAACAATTTCTTTAACGTGTTATTCACTGTTCAAAAACGTGAATAAACTTCTTTAACAAATTCCATCCTTTTATTCATTTTAATTCAAAGGATTATTCACTGTCTAAAAACGTGAATATAACTCTATTTCTAAGTTATAACAATTAACTTATCAAAATAAGTCGTTTGTGAATTTATAAAACAACGTTTATAAATTCCATTTCGATTTATTTATAAAAACTTCCTTTTTATAAATTCCTTTATTAACATATTCCAGTTTATAACTAAATTATAAACTAAACGTTCATATTATAAGTTAACTACTTATAAACGATTGTTTCACAAAATCGTTCCTTAGAATTTCATAATTATAAATCTTATAACTTATAAGATTCATTTATTTATCCAAAACTATTATTTTAACAACATAATAAATTTTATAAACCTACTGCTTATAAAATTCCATTTATGACTTCACCGTATAAAATTCTATAAATTTCATTCTATTCATGAAATTCATTCACAATTTATTCTTACACTTATAAAAGCTCGTTTTATAATTCCTATGTTCTAATTTATAAATTATCAATTTATAAATCTTTAATATAAATCAATTTATATTTTTCTTTTAAAACGTCTTTAAATTCCTTTATAATTTCATCATTCTGATTTATAAAAAAATCAAATTTTATAAATTCTATATTTAAACTTTTATAACAAGTTTAGAATCCCAATTTAAACTCTTTTATAAAGTCATTGATTCCTTATTTTCAAAAATCAGCTTTTAACTATATTTCTTAAAAATCATAATTTTTATAACTTTAAAACTTATAACGTTTATTTATTTGAAATGGATCAATTCCAAAAATATAGTATATTCTCAAAATCACTTTTAAAAATCATTTTTAAATCCCAAAATTTGGGTCCAATGATGCTACACACCAAATAGTCAATCACGACTACAACGATCCATCATATATCGATATGATAATCCATCAAATATCAAAATATCTGAAATAAAATAAATACTGTTGAGGAATCCAGTTGGATCCCTCCAACCTGTTTCCTGCATCCAAAAACATTAGCACAATACCAATTTCGCTCCAGTACGAAATTATCGCGGTACATGTTTTTAATAAATATTATCCGCTTAATAACGGCGTAATAGGGTCTCATCCGCTAAACAAAAAATGCGGGAAATCAACAACTCCAATATATACATATGCCAATATATATATATTGCTATTATATATATATAATACCAATTTCACTGTTTATGAAATATTCGCGGTATATGTTTATATTAAATAACATCCGCTTACTAACGGCGCATAATGTCTATTTTAACAATCAAAAATTTACAGTCATCATTCAAACATGCATTCAAATATTTTAAATCTAACTATTTAAAATAAAATCGAAATCTATTCGATTGAGTGAGAAGTTCTCACCTTGGTTTTAATTTCCGTTTTAGCGTTTATTTCGAATAAAATTAAACGCGCGTTTAATTTTACCCGAAATTCTCACTAACTCCAAACGACTCCAAACCAACTCCATCGCGTAGTGCTCGTCCATACGATTCCAACGCAATTGAGTTTGCATTTTTTCGACCTCGTATGAAAAAGTTACGTATTTTACAAGTTACACGAGTTTATATACTTATATTTACAACATAACTATTTATATTTTTAACCTCAACTATTTCCAGCCACTAGATCATGAACCCCCTGCATCTCCACCGTCTATCTTCATCTTCCATTTTGCGTTCAAGCTACAGACATGAGGCCGACACCCCTTAACCCATTTATGAAAACTAGGGTTGAATAATACTTCCAGTACGGCGAACTATAGCTCGATCGGGACGCGCCATTAGCAAGCTCTCTTCCTTCCCCAAGTTCGGCCACAAGGCCACTGAGCTCGGCCTCCTCGATTCTCGTGCGCACGAAGGTGAACACGGCACGGTCGGCCCCCCCTTAATCACTCCACGTCGCTCCAAACATGATCATATCCGTATGGATGTGAAGTACTCATTGCCCTCTACGAGATTGTAGTTGGATGTTTCTTGAATCATTGCACGGATTAGAAGATAATGAGGAGAATCGAATGGAACAATACTGGCCATTCAAAGGGTGAACGGCGGCTAGGGTTTCATATGTTAATTTTTTATTTTTTTTTATAAATGAAGGCAAAGGTCTCTATTTATAGAATTTCAAACGACACTATTCATCCCGGATTTTCCGAACTCCGATTTAGACGCCGTAACCAGCGTACCTAGGGTTTATCCCGCGTTCCGGACACAATGGAACATGTTTCGGAAGCTAATTCGGACATCTGTGCGAGTTATGGCTGTAAACGCTCAATTTAAATTAAACCGATTTAAATCGATTTCTAGGCGTTTTAATTTGTACCGGACAAACGGTAAATCCAATTGACTTGAAATTTGAAACCTTACAATAATATCACATTACGGATCCGATGAAACTGGTTTCGTCGAAATCCGAGACTTTTTGAAAAATGGCTATTTTGACTCGCCAAATTTAAATTAAAAATAAATCGATGCGTTTCGAGCTGCCACGATCAAACGATAGCTCCGATTGACACGAAAATTGAAATCCGGTAATAACTAACTATTACGGATCCAATGGAACTGGTTTCGTTCAATTCTGAGACTGTTCAAAAATTGACTATTTTACAGTCGATTATTAAATATTAAAATATTCAATTTTCACAAATTTACTTTTAATTCGATTTTAAAAGTTCTAAAATATCATTCTAACTTCAATATGATAAAATAAAATTTTACAAATCATTTTCAATCATATTTAACTCTATTTTCAATTATTTCCATAATTTAACATATTAAATTATTGATTAAATTATCCAATTAAATCCAATAATTCAAAATAAAATTTATTTGACTTAAAAATTCACTTATAAATATTTAAAATTAATTAAATATTCAATTTTTAATTAATAAAAATTCTGGGTCGTTACATTACCTTTCCCACTACCCATAATTTTCTCTATACGTTTCTTTTGCAATTGAAGTGTATATTTATATTTATGGTGGTGCGTTTATTCTGGTCTCTCTTTATTTATTTTTTTAACACTTGAAAGAATCTCAAATCATCAAGCTAGTAGCATTCGTTCCTTCCCTCGCTTTCATAAGGCCTATAATATATAAACAACTTGCTTATAGATCCGAACACAACTTTGTCATCAAATTTAATGTGCCTTCCTCTCCCTATTATTTCGGTTCCAACCATCCTAGTAAATGGCTTTAATAAATTTTGGCTAAATCATAGCTACGGACTTTTCAAATTTCTTTCATTTTATATTTATTTCCAATTCCTTCATTGCTTCAAAATTTTTGAACGTGCCTAATCATCTCAGCATGTATATATAATGTAAGCCTACCTTTCCTTGGAAAGCTATTGCTCACAAAAATTTCCTGATTTCTTTCCTTTTATCCATTTTTATATCCTTGACTTTCAAAACTCATTATGTGTTGTACAAACAAACAAAAATTTATTACTTTAAGTGTATAGCTAAATCAACTATTGACCGTTACAATTACTTTTTTTTTCATTTAAATTTATTACTTAAATAACGTTTTGATGAATTAATGGACAGCTTTACGTTTCTTTTGCTTTTGAAAACTTTATATTTATAGTGTACGTTTCTTTTGCATTTCAAAAATTTGAAACATGCTGCCCCATTTAAGCTATTAATTGTTTTAATTATTTTTCACAATCAACATATAACCGTTGCTTTTTATTATTCTAGGATTTACATCCATACTTTAATCTCTGCTGTTCCATTTATTTCATTTGAAATCTAAATTTATTTACCATTCATTTATACGCCTCTTTCTCTTCCCTCTTTTACCTCTTCGTTTCCGTGTTTCTAGGAATATATATATATAGTATAGCATAGATTGCATCTTCTTTTCTCTCTGTAGGCTATTCGTTGCCCTCAAATTAATATTAAACGATGAGAGAGCTTTGTAAATATTATATAAAGTCATATAGCACGTTCACATATCAGATGCATACCTACCTTTATATTTAAGAAACTAGCATTTTCTCTGTTGCCTGAAGAATGCCCTTCGCCATGTCATGTTGCTTGAATCACGCATGCATTCTTCCTTTAAAAATCGCCTGTTCTCATCTCCTCTCCATCTTTTCTTATTTCTTCCGAACCTGAGCATGAGCTCTCTCTTTTCCTTGGCCTGCCTCCTCCCCATGGCCGCATGCATTAGTTGGCAAAACATTTCCTCTCTGGTTTTTAAAAGTACGTACGCATTTTATTTGATATAAGTCCATTTTATATATTAAGAACAGTATAGATTGTGCATAAGTTTTGTTTTATATGTTTACTGCAACTATGGGGATTTTGAATTCCCTAACAGTTGAACTTTAAAAATAATAATATATTTCATAATAGTATATATATGATAATTGTTATATTTATAAACGTGTATATAAATATTTAACTTCTGTTCATATATAAAGGTTAGTATATATTTATACTGTATTATGTATATTATTTTAAGATTTTACGGTATATAGTTTTTGACTTTTGTTAGCATATAGTTATCGTACGGCTTTTAGATACGTATGTTTTACTAAATAGTTGATAAGTTAAATATATATATATATATATATATACGCGTTTTATTTTACTATTGATAGGTTACGGTATATATGGTATAAGTTTGGCAGCCTTCTATTAATATACATATTTTTATATGTTTTATATATTTGGTTATAATAGTTTCAACTATAATAAAATATGTTATTTTATTAGCTTTCATATATTAGATATATAAAATATAGTATTTCAATTTTCGTTACTGTTTTGGTATATATATTATATAAAATTGGTGGGTACAAGTTTGATAGGTCAATTTATAATATATATATTTTTATGATTGTTTTAGTATTTTAGAGTCTACCGTACTATATTTTATTTTATTTTCAACAATATACATAAGTTATATTTAAATGTAGGTATATATATAAATTTTCTATGGTAGTTTTACAGTATAAGTTATATCAATATTTTATAATTTCAACAGTATATGCTTTCAAAAGTTTATTTCATGTCAGCCTTAAAGTTGTTTGCACTGACTGATATACGTTGGATTTTTTTTTAAGGGATGTGTATTTTGATTTCAAGTATAGTCATATGTATAGTCATATACAAATTGGTAGAGGAAATGTTATATAGTATATATATGGTTATATTAATATAGTCGGTCTGCACACCTATGTATATATATTAACCGAGGCATGCATATTTTGTTGCATATTTTATAAACTGTGTCTGCATATGTTGGCTAGTTGTATATAAACTCACTTATCCTATTTATCTTTCTTGATCCAATTCTGATTTGAATTCGTCTATTCCTATTATCAGCTTTGATCATTGAACCGTGTCCATCTAGCTTTGTTTTGGAATTCAGATCTGGATTTCATAACTCACTTCTTTTTCTCTGGCCTCGAAAGGTGAGAAATCACTCACGATTAACATTCTTTTATTTACTAAATTTGATTTCAAGTGAGACGACAATTGAAATATGAGGCTGTAGTTATTTAAATTGTTATATATACTATTATCTGTAACTATTCACTTATGGGATATGACACCATATCCTATTGTTTATATATTTATTTTGATGATATATGCCTGTTGTTATTATTATTTACATATCTGTTATCACTCTGCAAGTTCCCTGTTTGTATAGAAATCACTGTGGGTTGAAATGATACATACCCGAACAGACTTTAGAATAGGAGAAAATCGTTATGGGTTGAAATGATAAACCCAAGCGATTTTCATTTAATTGAATTGGGATTACGGGTTGAAATGCTATCCACCCGTATACATTTAGTGTACGGATTGAAATGATAAATATCCGTAACACTTGACCATATGATAAGAAATATATACAGACATCGTTGGTCCATATATATAAATATTTTGAAATTTAATTCATTGTTTTGGAAAGAAATATATGGTCTTATTAAATGTTAATCCTTAAATTTTTTTATATATAAAGGGTAATGATATATAGATTTAATAATATTTAATTTAGTCAAAATTTGATTTAACACATAAATTATGCTAAATATTTATGTAAATTTTATTCCAAAAGTATTCTGCAATTTACTAAGATTGGGAGATAAATGTGGGTTTATCTAAATGGTATTTAAATAAGGATTTATTCAATTAAATCAATTTGAAATTTTTGAATGGGAAATTTAAGGGTATGATTTTGTAACTGGATTTTTATTTAAGTGATTTAATGAATATTTCACATTTAAATAAATTTAAAAAAATATTGAGTAAAATGTAATTTTAGGTTACTTAAATGATATTGTATCTAATGAGGGATTATTTTAAGACTAGATAATAATGAGGTTAAATCGAGATCTGTATGGAACTATTAAATTGAACATTTAATTAAATATTAAAGTTTTGAACTATATTGGGATTTAAATGGTTTATTTTGAGATTCGGATATGTATTTGAAATCAGTATAGTTGAATTTATTATTTAGAAACTAAATTGATTAAAAAGTTAGTTTGAAACGTTGAATACTTAAAGTTTTGAAATATATTGAACATAAAGGGTATTTTGTGATTTCAAATCTGAATTTGAGATCGATAAAATTGAAGTGGTTATTTTAGAAATTGAGTTGAATTTAAATTAATAAATTGAGATTGAAATAGATTTAAATGGGGTGGTCGGGTTGATGTTAAACGATTTGTTAAGTTGAGGGAATTGAAATTTCTTTACTGTACAAATTATTTAATATATAAAAATACTTTTTGGGAAGTATAGAGATATTTGAAGTGAAAATGATATTTGGTTTTAAAGTATAAATTAAGTTGAAAAGACTACGGTGTTATAGCGTATATTTCTATCTTTTAGATAGTTCCATGGACCCTTAGAGGATGGTTATCCCAAACATCCTCTAAGTTAATTATATTTCAGTTGATATTTCACTTGAGTTAGATTTATAGATATAAGAATGTTAATCCTGACTCGAGTGTTTTGTGTTTTGTGTTTTGCTTTACGCTCGGGTCAGACTGAGAGATACAGCATTTGAGACTCATCTTCGAAGTTGGAGCTTTGCTTGAAGATCCAGCTATCTATCCCTTCAGTCATCCATTTGGTTGGTTCAGAGAAGCCATCTGTTGCATTGGAGACTTCATGGCATTTGAACTATTCGGTTGTATTTTATTTCTAACTCTGAGGTGTATAGTAGCTTCATGAACTACTATTCTTTATCTATTCCGCTGCATTGTATTACTCTGTGTAAGTGATCTATGATTGATTTATTTACTGTATATTTTAAGTTTTGCCAAATTTTATTAACAATTCGGTATTTTGAATTATTCAAGTCGGACATGTACGGTTTTATTGTCGATTTGAATGGTCCAAAATAGCGGGCCGTTACAGTTGGTATCAGAGCTTTGGCTCTAGGCAAAACCTAGCATATATGGTAAATTCATTTACAGAATCACTTTCGTTCGAGTTGAATCCCTTCTTTTTGACTTGATTTCCTTTGAATTTTGGAATGTCCCTCGGTTCCGAAATTCATTCTTGTCTCTCCCTATTTATATTTGTTTGATTCTGGAGTATCCCATAACTCCACGGAATGAATTGTAAAGGGGGTGAAAACTCCTTTACAATTGGCATTGATTCACCGGAGATTTCTGTATCCTCGGTTTACGATGCTGCTATATCTTGGTATGCCGAATTCTATCTCTAGCAATTGAATGTCGATTTGCTTTAGAATTCCGCATCAATTATATTCCTGAAGTCACGGTTGACCCGGTTAAGGTCGCCCGAGATTTATAGAAGTATATCCATCTTCTATTTTGTAATTTGATTTTCTCAACCTTGTTTGAGCCTATCTTCGAATCAGGATTCTATTGATTAGAGTTCCTTTAAATTAAATCTCTATCTTTGTTTTGAAATCCATTCTTGAATCATCCTTTGAAAATCGGGTTTGTTGTATTTTAAAATTGTTTTATACGAAATTATTATTTTGATAACTATGATTTTATTCTATATAAAAAAGTGAAAATGTTTTCGATAAGGATTATATACCTATATATAAAACGAATAAGAAATGTTATTCTATATATAAAAGTGTTGAAAGGATTGGAAATTTTGAAAATTTATAAGAAAGTGCTTTATAAAAAAAGGATTTATAACTGAAGGGTTAAATTTGAAATTCGAGAATTGAATTCCGATATTTTGAAATTGGTTTTAAGATTTTAGGAAAATATATAAAAATAATATGATTTAAAAGTATTTTTCCGAATAAGAAATGTTTCAAATGGGTTCAAATGAATTCCAATAATTTTGAAGAAATTTCAAAAAAGTTTTCAAGAAAATAGAAGTCCAGAACTCACTTATGTCGCTGGAGAATAATTTCGGTGATGAGTGCACGCATCATCGACATTGATTTTCGAGTTTCAGAGTGGGGGAGAGGCCACTTTAATAGCTTCGCTATGCGAGTGATTTTGTAAAACCGTTTTTGATTTCAAATTCCGAAGTATAATTTGATATTTTCAAAAGATATATGTATATATTTGAAACAATTTAAAGTGAGACCGGTGTTCAGTCCTCGAGTTTTCAATTTGACTAGTAATAACTCTATATAAAAAAAAATTGATTTCCAACTCTTAGATTTGAAATTTGATTTCATCGACTATTTTGAAGGTTCGAGCACTTCCAAATCAAGGTTTAAAAGTTTTAAACTAAGAAATTTCGAAAAGTATAAAATTTTTGATAAAGCATATAAGTTTAGTTTTGAAGAGTATGACTTAAGTAAGTTTGAAACCTTTTGTTAAGTAAGTGAATATGACTATTTTTAATTATACTAAAATATGGAATTTAGTTTTGAAATGTTTTGGAAAAAAAATTAATTTCAAATAATGGTTTTCAGAAAGGTAAATTGGATATTTCTAATAGAAATAGATAGTTTTAAAGTTTTAAAGTGATGATTATAAATATGGAAACCATTTTGAGTATAATTGATTTTGAGAAAATATTTGGTTTTGAAATTAAATTGAAATTAGAAACCAGTACTTATGTGGTGATTTTGGAAATGAATTTGTTTGACTTGAATTATTTTAATTTGGAAACTGGGATAATTTCCTAAACCTATTATTTTGGGAACTTTGAAATTTAGATACTTAATTTGGAAGAAAATTTGGTGAAATCCTATATGATTTTGAAACTGAATTGATATTGAAATGATTTGAAATTGAGAACCTTATATTGTTAAGCACTTGATTTGGGAGTGGTCGAACTTATATAAAATGGATTTGTATAAGTATGAAGTGATTTGAAATCTATTGATTTGAAAGGTACTCAATTTGGAAAGAGAATTTTTTTATAAATTGAAGTCTATATAAGTATGATTTGATATACTATTGATTTGGAAAGTATTCGATTTGAAAATGGAATCTTATATATATATATGGATTTTATATAAGTATGATATTTGAAAGTATTTGAAAAGGTACTATATGATATATATTTTCGCAGTAAACATATGGAAAGTGCCTTCTGCTTGATATCCGCTTTGTGGCCACATCGTGGATTCATTCTATCGATATTATTCTCTCTGATTTTCGGTTTTCCGGATGTAATACTCGAGTGTTTCCCACCGTGGCGTAACCCATGGTTTTTTTTTCTCTCGTGACTGCATAGCGCAACTGCCTGGCTGAGTCTTGTCTAGGGGTACGGATTGTTTCCTAGGGGATCCAGGCGTAACCATTGTGTATCCTGCAATCTGTGTAGGTCGCGAATAGTAGCGCAAGTGCCTGGCTGAGTCTTGCCGAGGGGTACGGATTGTTTCCTGGGGGATCCAGGCATAACCATTGTGTATCCTGCACTCTACTAGTCATCATGGCGTAACTCGCAGGGCTGTGAAAGCTTACGGATATGGATTGTTTCCTAGGAGACCCAGGCATAACCATTGTGTATCTGCGAACCATGGTCGGACAAAGGTTTTGGTTTGGTTGTTTGTTGGGATTGTACTTTCCATATCTGTTTTTAAAAAGGTTTTTCAAGTATTTTCACTGGGTGTTGAAACAGGTCTACTAAGTACTTGAAGAATTCTAGCTTTGCGCCTGATCAACGCATGGCCAGAGTCTGCAAGAACGAGGATAAACTTGTTAAAACATCGAGTTATAAAAATATTTTCGAAAGAAAGATTTATTTCGATATAAACGTATTATTATAAAGGTATTTATTATAAAAGTATTTTTCCCAACAAAGAAATTTTGTATTAATATTTGAAATTAAAATTCTTATGGTTTGAAATAAATTATTCGTGCCCGATTCTATTCTTTTGAATCTACCTCATCTCCTCAGCTTCATTTTTCACCTATATTCCGTTTTTGGAATCTACCTTCCTTTCCTTTTTGAATAAATCTTTTAAATATTGCTTATTTGTATACTACATTGTTTTATACAAAATTTTAGTGTTATAAATATTTTTGAAGTTATAAATTAAATAAAACATCTTTAAAGAAAATGATTATTAATTTATTGATAATATTTGAAAGGTATCTTGAGATAAATTAAAAATTTCATAAATTTTGGATTTAATATTTCCAATAGTCTTTGTAAATAGAAGTAATAATGTAAATAATTGTTTGCAAAGGAGTTGGAGAAGTATTAAATATTAAAGAAAATTTAATTTCAAATGAAATTTTCAAATAAATATTTTAAATAAAATTTATATAGTTTTAAAATTTATTATTTATCTTGGCTTTCAATCTATTTTTTTTCTGGTTGTTTTATTCTCCTACCTCCTTCCTTTTCGGGGACGAAAAGTTTTGAGTGGGGGAGAGTGTAACGACCCGGAAAATTTTAACAATTTTAATTGATTCTATAACATATTTAATTGAATATTTGTGAAATCTTATAATAATTGAATTTTTAAATAAAATGTTTATATATTTAGAATACGTATATTTAAATATAGAAGATTGTAAATTTTCAAATAATTTTATGGAAGTTTATTTAATTGAGAAAACGTGTTGTCCAATTCAAGCTATTAATTGCTTTAATTGATTTCTGAATCAGTGCGTAACGGTTTCTTTTTACTACCGTTAAAGATTTCTATTGCTTAATACTTTTCCAATCCAGGTAGACTTTTCCATTCGTAACCATTAATAAATTTGAGATCATCGACCTTGCTTTTATTATTCCTTGTAGTTTCGTGCACTGACTTTACCTTTCCCACTACCCATAATTTTCTCTATACGTTTCTTTTGCAATTGAAGCGTATATTTATATTTATGGTGGTGCGTTTATTTTGGTCTCTCTTTATTTTTGTTTTTAACGCTTGAAAGAATCTCAAATCATCAAGCTAGTAGCATCCGTTCCTTCCCTCGCTTTCATAAGGCCTATAATATATAAACCGCTTGCTTATAGATCCGAACACAACTCTGTCATCAAATTTAATGTGCCTTCCTCTCCCTATTATTTCGGTTCCAACCTTCCTAGTAAATGGCTTTAATAAATTTTGGCTAAATCATAGCTACGGACTTTTCAAATTTCTTTCATTTTATATTTATTTCCAATTCCTTCATTGCTTCAAAATTTTTGAACGTGCCTAATCATCTCAGCATGTATATATAATGTAAGCCTACCTTTCCTTGGAAAGCTATTGCTCACAAAAATTTCCTGATTTCTTTCCTTTTATCCATTTTTATATCCTTGACTTTCAAAACTCATTATGTGTTGTACAAACAAACAAAAATTTATTGCTTTAAGTGTATAGCTAAAGCAACTATTGACCGTTACAATTACTTTTTTTTTTCATTTCAATTTATTACTTAAATAACGTTTTGATGAATTAATAGACAGCTTTACGTTTCTTTTGCTTTTGAAAACTTTATATTTATAGTGTACGTTTCTTTTGCATTTCAAAAATTTGAAACATGCTGCCCCATTTAAGCCAATAATTGTTTTAATTATTTTTCACAATCAACATATAACCGTTGCTTTTTATTATTCTAGGATTTACATCCATACTTTAATCTCTGCTGTTCCATTTATTTCATTTGAAATATAAATTTATTTACCATTCATTTATACGCCTCTTTCTCTTCCCTCTTTTACCTCTTCGTTTCCGTGTTTCTAGGAATATATATATATATATATATATATATATATAGAGTATAGCATTGATTGCATCTTCTTTTCTCTCTGTAGGCTATTCGTTGCCCTCAAATTAATATTAAAAGAGGAGAGAGCTTTGTAAATATTATATAAAGTCATATAGCACGTTCACATATCAGATGCAGACCTACCTTTATATTTAAGAAACTAGCATTTTCTCTGTTGCCTGAAGAATGCCCTTCGCCATGTCATGTTGCTTGAATCACGCATGCATTCTTCCTTTAAAAATCGCCTGTTCTCATCTCCCATCCATCTTTTCTTATTTCTTCCAAACCTGAGCATGAGCTCTCTCTTTTCCTTGGCCTGCCTCCTCCCCATGGCCGCATGCATTAGTTGGCAAAACATTTCCTCTCTGGTTTTTAAAAGTAAGTACGCATTTTATTTGATATAAGTCTATTTTATATATTAAGAACAGTATAGATTGTGCATGAGTTTTGTTTTATATGTTTACTGCAACTATGGGGATTTTGAATTCCCTAACAGTTGAACTTTAAAAATAATAATATATTTCATAATAGTATATATATGATAATTGTTATATTTATAAACGTGTAAATAAATATTTAACTTCTGTTCATATATAAAGGTTAGTATATATTTATACTGTATTATGTATATTATTTTAAGATTTTACGGTATATAGTTTTTGACTTTTGTTAGCATATAGTTATCGTACGGCTTTTAGATACGTATGTTTTACTAACTAGTTGATAAGTTAAATATATATATATATATATATATATATATATATATATATATACGCGTTTTATTTTACTATTGATAGCTTACGGTATATATGGTATAAGTTTGGCAGCCTTCTATTAATATACATATTTTTATATGTTTTATATATTTTGTTATAACAGTTTCAACTATAATAAAATATGTTATTTTATTAGCTTTCATATGTTAGATATATAAAATATAGTATTTCAATTTTCATTACTGTTTTGGTATATATATTATATAAAATTGGTGGGTACAAGTTTGATAGGTCAATTTATAATATATATATATTTTTATGATTGTTTTAGTATTTTAGAGTCTACCGTACTATATTTTATTTTATTTTCAACAATTTACATAAGTTATATTTAAATGTAGGTATATATATAAATTTTCTATGGTAGTTTTACAGTATAAGTTATATCAATATTTTATAATTTCAACAGTATATGCTTTCAAAAGTTTATTTCATGTCAGCCTTAAGGTTGTTTGCACTGACTGATATACGTTGGATTTTTTTTAAGGGATGTGTATTTTGATTTCAAGTATAGTCATATGTATAGTCATATACAAATTGGTAGAGGAAATGTTATATAGTATATATATGGTTATATTAATATAGTCGGTCTGCACACCTATATATATATTAACCGAGGCATGCATATTTTGTTGCATATTTTATAAACTGTGTCTGCATATGTTGGCTAGTTGTATATAAGCTCACTTATCCTATTTATCTTCCTTGATCCAATTCTGATTTGAATTCGTCTATTCCTATTATCAGCTTTGATCATTGAACCGTGTCCATCTAGCTTTGTTTTGGAATTCGGATTTGGATTTCATAACTCACTTCTTTTTCTCTGGCCTCGAAAGGTGAGAAATCACTCACGATTAACATTCTTTTATTTACTAAATTTGATTTCAATTGAGACGACAATTGAAATATGAGGCTGTAGTTATTTAAATTGTTATATATGCTATTATCTGTAACTATTCACTTATGAGATATGACACCATATCCTATTGTTTATATATTTATTTTGATGATATATGCCTGTTGTTATTATTATTTACATATCTGTTATCACTCTGCAAGTTCCCTGTCAGTATAGAAATCACTATGGGTTGAAATGATACATACCCGAACAGACATTAGAATAGGAGAAAATCGTTATGGGTTGAAATGATAAACCCAAGCGATTTTCATTTAATTGAATTGGGATTACGGGTTGAAATGCTATCCACCCGTATACATTTAGTGTACGGATTGAAATGATAAATATCCGTAACACTTGACCATATGATAAGAAATATATACAGACATCGTTGGTCCATATATATAAATATTTTGAAATTTAATTCATTGTTTTGGAAAGAAATATATGGTCTTATTAAATGTTAATCCTTAAAATTTTTTATATATAAAGGGTAATGATATATAGATTTAATAATATTTAATTTCGTCAAAATTTGATTTATGTAACGACCCGTAAATTTTCGTTAATTAAATTTGTCATTTTAATAAGATTTGATAATTTAATTTAGAAAGGAGTAAAGATTTATAATTTATAATGAAGCATATGCTGAAAAAGAAATGAAACCATAGAAATGTAAGCTAAGTATTAACAGTTGATATAAAATGACGGATAAATTAAAACGATGTAAATGGTTATACTAGGCTAAAAGGAGAATATAGGAAAACAAAGGTAAGTTGTGAATTTATTTAATGGATTGATAATATTAGATAGTAAATTTTATAAAATCAATGTCCTGCAGAGGTTGGAATATGGTTAGTAATAAAAGCTTTTAAAGGAAAACCTTTAATTCATAAATGAAAATCAATGCATTAAATTAGGTGTAACTGAATGTATGTAAATAATTTTGTAAGAATAAGTTAATAAACAATGTATTTGCGCATACCCGATTTAATTGAAATAACAGAAAAGACAAGAACTTGATTTGACTAGGTATTTATATATTGATAATCTATAACTAAATAGAAAGTTTGTTAGTAAATAGGTTATAAGAAGACAAAGGCAACTAGTAAATTTATAAATGAATTCATAATAATAAGTAGAATTGATGCATATATATTTGGCAACTGTGATGATTACAAAATTTTACCCATTCATCCAAATTAATTATTTTGTTTAGTTAATGTGTTCTAGTTAATAAAAGGGAATTTATAAGAAATGAACCATGCAATAATGTGGTATATGATGGCGTTTATGAATGAAGAAAGATTTGTAGGTAAATAGAACTTAATTCTATAAAATGGGGAAACTGAATGTAATTTAATGTAATAAGGTTAGTGCAATAACAATTGATTGGGATTCAAATTCATATTTAATAAAATTTCTATAGTGATTGAAATTTACTATTTTGCAATTTAGGCGAGGAATCAAATTTTAATAAAAAAATTAAGGAATGTAATCTAAGTCCATGAAAAGAGTCAATATGTATAATAGCAAGGTTTTATTTTAATAAATGGTTTTATATAGATTTCAACTGACAATTTATGAAGTCTAATGTGAGATCAAATTTGCAATTAATTTCCTTAAGTTGTGCAGTAGGGTAGGTTAGTTTGTCAATAAAGATAGTTGATTCTATAAGATGAAATAAACGTTAATATTAATTATAATATGAAGATTGTTGATTTAAGTAGTGAAAATGGAGATTTATTTATTTATTTGAAATTGAAATTTTTAAGTGAATAAATCGCAAATAAGTGAAATGCATTTTGAAATATTCATGAATGAGGATTTAGATGAAGGTGTGAATGGTAATATTATAAATAGTGAATAAAATAAAAAGGGAATCAGGATTTACTTATTTATATTGAAACTTAAAGTCTCAAATGTGAATTTAAAGTGCAATTAAATGAGAGTGAATATAGTTAAATAATTCGTTATTTGAAATAAAAATAATATGAGGAAATTTGTGTGATAATTTGGAATCCAAAATTTAAATTTCATATGTTGACATGAATGAGTGGAATACTAATTAATTTATTTAACTAAACTAATATTAATTTTTATTTGTGAATTTAATGAAATTAAGGATTTGTATTGAATATTTATATTGATTTAAGCTTAAATAGATTGACACTTTAAATTTGTTTAATCATTTTAAATGTTGAGAATTTTTAAGTGATAAAGATTTACAATTCTAAAACTGAATTTATAAAAAAATTGGATTTATTCACTAATTTTTAAATTTATTTAATTATTATAAAAATAGCCATTTTTTTCACGGACTCGGATTTTGATGAGACCGGTTTCATCGGATCCGTAACAGTGAATCATTGTAGGGTTTCAAGTTTCGTATCGATCGGACTTGTCGTTTGATCGTACGGACGCGAAACGCCTTGAAATCGATTTATTTAAAATCAATTTGAAGTCAATTTGGAAATTTGTTTTCAGCATAACTTCTTCATACGATCGAATTTGGACGTGAAACTTTTTCCATCGCTTTCAGAATATTTTAAAATACCTATTTGGATATATGGGTTTAACAAATTTCGTTCCGAGGTCAGAACGGGCTTTTTGGGCCAACTACCGTTTAGCACGTTCGTAATTCGTGCCCACCTATCCTTCTACAATTTGTCTATATATATGCGATTATAAACCCTAGCCTCCATCTTCTATCATTTGTCTGTACGTTCTTTTCTTCAACTCCTTCTCCTCCTCAAATGGATGCAAACCTAGATCTATTTCAATTCAAAATTTCAAATGAAAATTCAAACTCTCCAGAAAATTCTCAGAAAAACATATGTTAATACTCTCGACGAGCGGAATTCAACGGTGCTATTCGTTTCCTGATCTGGGTTGATGTGTGATCGAAATTGGGTGAAGTAGTTCCGGCCGTCCATAGGGCGTCGCCTATCTTAACGGTGGATTCTCATCGATAGCTCGATCGGAGGGTGGCAGTGGGTGGAGACCAGTGTTCTAAGTGCATCGGCACGGTCGTGGTTGTCGAAGGAGGCTCGAGTGCACCCTGATAAACGTGGGAAGGTGACGAGGCGCTATCGATGGGGTGGGGCCGCACGCCACGTCGTGGGTAGGGTTGTGATCGGCCGAGGTTGGTGAGACTGATGGTGACTTCTGATGTGGACCTGGGCGAACGAGGCAGCCGCGTTTTGGAGATTTGGGGTGGTGGCTGGGAGTTTTTGCAGTTAGGGTTAGCAATGTCGCGTACAGGAGAGAGAGGGGGGGGGGCGTGACGTGGCCTCTGGGTATAGGGTGAGTTATAGTTTAATTTGGTTTAAGTTAATGTTGTTTTCAAACGATTAAACCGATATAACTTTTACGCACGTTATCCGTTTCACGCGGAATTTTTTTGTTAGGATCGTAATTTAATTCCGGATCTGATGACGCTGGTTTGGACAGATTTGGAGACCATCGGATTTTGGAGTTTAAATCGGATTTAGATTCGATTTAAATTCAAAAGGTGAGTGTTTTAACCCACTCACAACTTCTAAAAGTTTTTATGTTTGTTAAATTTATTTTAGATATGAGTAGAAATTTATTTATGACTGTTTGGCATGTTTTATTCATCATATCTGTTAAATCGTGTTATTTAATTTAACTGTTAATTTATTTTATTTATTGCATATTAATTGATAGCTAGAATTAATTTATTTGCATATAAACTGCTAGTAAACAGTTATAAAATTTATTACTGAATATAAACTGTTAGCTTAATAGTTGTTAAATTTTATTTTGAATATAACTTCCAGTTATTACCTGTTATATATTATCAGATATATATTGATATTGATTTATTATTGGATGATGATTGTGATTTGGATGATGGATGATTTTGATGAATGGATGTTTTATTGTATATCATTAAACTGCAAGTTATCATGCATTTTTCGTTTCATTCGGGATTGTGGTTTGAAATGATATACAACCGCAAATTTTATTTTAGATTGCGGATTGAAATGATAAATATCCGTATCACTTGACCATAGGATAGAAAATTATATACAGGCACCGTGGTCTATATAAAAATTATTTTAAAGTGATTTCTATGGTTTGGATGGGATACGGTTTATAAAAATTTTTAAATTTTGATATTTTATAAATATTATTTTTCTATATATATACATATGAAGTTAAAAATTTTGAATTTAAGCTGTGTATAAATCTGTTGAATAAAAATGGAAATTTAGAAAATGGAATTTGAAATTTAGATTTTGTGTTTAAATTTGGAAATTTTTGAGGTATGATATTTATAACTGGATTTTTCCAAGATAAATTTAAAATGAATATTCTAGTATAATTAAATTGAAGAAAATATTTAATTGCTAGGAATTGGAGTTTTATTTATGGATTTTTATGTGAATATTCAAGACTAAATAATAGAACATTTAATTTGTTGAAAGAATAAATTCCAACTCTAGTTTTGAAATATTTATACTCCAAATGGATATATATATATAGAAATTGAAGTGGTTTGGTAACTTGAAATTGATATAAAATTTACGGTCTAAACTTTAAATAAAGAAATATATTTGTAAAGCCATGGAAATTATTTTTCTTTACAAAGTAACCTTAAAGTTAAACCATCTATTTTATATGCCGTTGAATATCCAAACCATTCAAGTTTTAGAAGTTATGGTCTTAAAATTTTGAATTTCGAATATTATGCTTTGAAAGTAAAATTCAAATATTTGGTTTCCAGATGTTATAAATTTTAAAGCAGTATGATTTTTGGAAAAGAATTATATTTGGGAAAAATGATATCATATTTTTGGGTTTTAAAATGATATCGTATTCATAGTTTTGAAATGGAAATTTTTATTCTGGTTTTTAAAGTATAAACTATTTTTAAATGACCGCGGTGTTATAATAACGGCTGGTTGTTGAAGAGACCGGGATCGGAAGTGGTCATACTCTCTGCCAACTCCGAAAACCACTTTAACAACCGTGTACGCGGTGGAGATTCCAGAATGAAGTAGGATGGTGGTGGCGTTTCCTGTAAGGTAAATACGTGGACCCAACTCCCGTGAGTTGGCATAAGGTGGCTAAAACAGGAGCGATTGACGGGTTAATGAGGTAGCACCTCTGATCGGACACTTCCCTTCGATACTATACTATGACTTTGGATTTTATTCGGTGGCCACCTTCACTTTTGATTTCTTTGATGTGGGGAGTTTGTCCGAGGTGGGCGGCTGCTGCGCGCTGCGCATTACCATCGGCCCGGAAGCGTAATTGGTATATCTACCCTGGAATTGCCTAGTTGTGCCGTGTCACCTACCCTAGCGCGCCTTATACGATTTTGTTTTGTACCATACCTATGGAGTGCCCTCTGACGACGCCTAGTACGGGGGAGATTACGGTACCGTATAGACTATGGGAATATATTCTGTGTTAAGGGCTATATGGGTAACCCCTTAACTCTATTTAAAAGTAAGTTTATTTTATGAATAGACACTACTATGGTAGCGCAATATACTACATAATAAATAGTTTAACGGATCCTTAGGAGATGTAAATCCCGAGCATCTCTTGAGTTACTGTACTCATATTTTTTTCTGTTAATTTAACTCACATAAGATCTTTTAGTTTTGACTCGAGTGTTTTTGTCTTTTCAAATTCGCTCGGGTCAGTCCGAGCGTTTCAGGATTTGAAGATTTAGCTTTGGAGGACGAAGACGAAGATTTGTATTATTATTATTTATACTAGTGCACTACACACTGTTCCGCTGCATTGATATTTTGGTATGTGAACTCTGATAATTATTATATAAAGAAGAAGCAAATGTTTTGTAAACAGTTATATAAACCGTATATTTTATTATTATATTTTATCCTTCCGCTGTGAGATTCTATTTTGTTTTATTTCTTCTCTGTTTTCTTATTTACCCCATAACAATCCGCCCTTCCGGATGGTTTGAATTGGCACGTGTGTCTGTTTAAATCGTGCGAAAAGGCGGGATGTTACAATTGGTATCAGAGCTTTGGTTTAGCGATAAACCTTAGCTTTGTGGGGTTTGACTCTCGTTAATAGGGTAGTAATACCCTATGGGAGTCGCTGAGTGTATATATATGAGAGAGCGTATTTGTTAGTGTTATAGAAAGATTTTGATATTGTGTTAATCTGTTCCGTTTTGTATTTATAAATTCTGATTGGTGCATGGGACGCTATGACATCAATAGGGATTTCTAAACACTTAATAGGACAGACCGACATAATATCTGTTTTAATATAGATGAAATAATTTTGCCTATTATATTTTCTATATATAAAATAAATTTTTAAATGATAATATATATATATATACTTTGGTTGCAATAGATGGTTGTTAGGAATAAAATTTTAAATAATAGGTAAAATAAGAATGAAATTAACATCAAGGAAATTTGGAAATATTAGAACTTAAGTCCGGGATTTTGAAATTTTGCTTTCAAAGGATTTATGAAATATAATAATTTTGTTTATAAGTATTTTCTTATATAAATATTTAGTATAATTCGGAAGAATGGTTTTAAAGAAGATTTTGGAGAAAATAAATTTTATACTTTCCTCTCTGTCGTTGGAAAATAATTTCGGTGATGGCGGCCGCATCATCGACTTTCATTTTCGAGTTTCGAAGGGGAAAGGCCACTGTAGTAAATTCTACTACAGATTTATTTTGAAATTATCAAAAAATTTAATTGTTCTAAATATAATTAGAGATATTAAAGTGGTAAGAAATTATTTATCTATTATTTTTAAAATAAATTTGGAATTTGACAAGGTATTTAATTCTTAAATTTCCATTAATTAATTGTTTAAATTATTTTAGTGAAATAAAAGGTAAGTAATAAAAGAATTGAAATCTCTAAATTAGGCAAGAAATTAATGCAAAGTTATAAAGGGAAATTTGGAATTTTTAACATATGAGACAAAAAGTAATATTGTTGAACATTAAATTTAATTAAAAGAAGAGATAAAATTTGTATAAGTTCTTTTGCATTTTCTTTAACATATATAACTTACCAAATATGAAAAGTTGAAATGTTAAATAAGAGATTTGAATAGAATATTATACAAGTAGAAAATTTTGGGAAAATGAAGTATTCAATGAATTGCTATTATAAATAAGAATTTAATGGTTATAAACTTAAGTATGATATAAATGCTACTAGTTTAATATAATGGAAAGTAGGAAATATAAATAAATGACTGCAAACCATAGTTAATGAATAAATAAAATCCTTTACTTATAAGAATGAATGTTATAAGGTTAAGAATTTAGTGTAATTAAAAGGGGTTACTGTAATTAAATATAATAGAATGTAAGCATTTAATAAATGATTGAAATTGAGAAGTGCATTAAATGTAATACAAATAACAGAAACTTACATAACCTGAATAGATATAAATGGATAATTGTAAGTAATAAATAGAAATAAGGAAACAACCATTGAATGAGAAATAAAATTTGAAGTTGTTAGAAATAAATGTAAATTATAAAAAGGAAAATTTATGTGGTATGAATAAAACAAAGGAAATCAAACAACTAAAGTATGAAATGAATTTATATAAGTTAATTTGATTTGTTGGTTTGAATTGTATTGTTTGATCTATAGTTGGTCGGGTAAGGAAATTTGAAGTTGTTGGATGAATAAATAATCTATTTTGTTTCATCTAAGACTGCTGAGTAAATGATGCACTTGATAGTTATTTTTCATTCCGTACAATTTCAAGTTTGAACCCGAACAACTACTTGTTTGTTGACTGAATGGTTGTTTTGTTTTGCTGTGTATGCTGTTGTTGAAATTGATGATTGTGTATTGATTTGTTGTTAGTGATTGAAACCACTTAAATATTTCACTTTATATAAATAGTTAACCTCTTGGATTTTATAAGTGAAATGCAGGTATGGAAGCAATTGTTACTGCTTTTGTTTCCATAAATTAAGTGTAATTTGCCCAACAAATAGGTACGTTTTCGGATTACGTTTTGTAGCGGTATTTTGTATATTTTTCCCATGTTGGGATATATTATTTTGAATATTATATATGATATTTTGTTATATTTAATATTATATCTTCTCCCGAACCTCTCCGTACAAAGGAGACTCTGCCAAAAAATTTCCGAAAATTTTGGACTTAGAATTATGTTGAAAATGTTTTCCAACTGTAATTATTTAAGTATAAAAGGATATAATGATTATAAAACGGGTATATTTAATTTAAGGAAATTAATTTAGTAAATTATTGTTTATAAGTTAATATTTGAAATAAGATGTACTGTTTATTATATTCTTCCTTCTCTTTTCTTTTTCCTTTTCGGGGACGAAAAGTTTTGAGTGGGGGAGAGTGTAACGACCCGTAAATTTTCGTTAATTAAATTTGTCATTTTAATAAGATTTGATAATTTAATTTAGAAAGGAGTAAAGATTTATAATTTATAATGAAGCATATGTTGAAAAGGAAATGAAACCATAGAAATGTAAGCTAAGTATTAACAGTTGATATAAAATGACGGGTAAATTAAAACGATGTAAATGGTTATACTAGGCTAAAAGGAGAATATAGGAAAATAAAGGTAAGTTGTGAATTTATTTAATGGATTGATAATATTAGATAGTAAATTTTATAAAATCAATGTCCTGCAGAGGTTGGAGTATGGTTAGTAATAAAAGCTTTTAAAGGAAAACCTTTAATTCATAAATGAAAATCAATGCATTAAATTAGGTGTAACTGAATGTATGTAAATAATTTTGTAAGAATAAGTTAATAAACAATGTATTTGCGCAAACCCGATTTAATTGAAATAACAGAAAAGACAAGAACTTGATTTGACTAGGTATTTATATATTGATAATCTATAACTAAATAGAAAGTTTGTTAGTAAATAGGTTATAAGAAGACAAAGGAAACTAGTAAATTTATAAATGAATTCATTATAATAAGTAGAATTGATGCATATATATTTGGCAACTGTGATGATTACAAAATTTTACCCATTCATCCAAATTAATTATTTTGTTTAGTTAATGTGTTCTAGTTAATAAAAGGGAATTTATAAGAAATGAACCATGCAATAATGTGGTATATGATGGCGTTTATGAATGAAGAAAGATTTGTAGGTAAATAGAACTTAATTCTATAAAATGGGGAAACTGAATGTAATTTAATGTAATAAGGTTAGTGCAATAACAATTGATTGGGATTCAAATTCATATTTAATAAAATTTCTATAGTTATTGAAATTTAATATTTTGCGATTTACGTGAGGAATCAAATTTTAATAAAAAAATTAAGGAATGTAATCTAAGTCCATGAAAAGTGTTAATATGTATAATAGCAAGGTTTTATTTTAATAAATGGTTTTATGTAGATTTCAACTGACAATTTATGAAGTCTAATGTGAGATCAAATTTGCAATTAATTTCCTTAAGTTGTGCAGTAAGGTAGGTTAGTTTGTCAATAAAGATAGTTGATTCTATAAGATGAAATAAAGGTTAATATTAATTATAATATGAAGATTGTTGATTTAAGTAGTGAAAATGGAGATTTATTTATTTATTTGAAATTGAAATTTTTAAGTGAATAAATCGCAAATAAGTGAAATGCATTTTGAAATATTCATGAATGAGGATTTAGATGAAGGTGTGAATGGTAATATTATAAATAGTGAATAAAATAAAAAGGGAATCGGGATTTACTTATTTATATTGAAACTTAAAGTCTCAAAAGTGAATTTAAAGTGCAATTAAATGAGAGTGAATATAGTTAAATAATTCGTTATTTGAAATAAAAATAATATGAGGAAATTTGTGTGATAATTTGGAATCCAAAATTTAAATTTCATATGTTGACATGAATGAATGGAATACTAATTAATTTATTTAACTAAACTAATATTAATTTTTATTTGTGAATTTAATGAAATTAAGGATTTGTATTGAATATTTATATTGATTTAAGCTTGAATAGATTGACACTTCAAATTTGTTTAATCATTTTAAATGTTGAGAATTTTTAAGTGATAAAGATTTACAATTCTAAAACTGAATTTATAAAAAAATTGGATTTATTCACTAATTTTTAAATTTATTTAATTATTATAAAAATAGCCATTTTTGTCACGGACTCGGATTTCGATGAGACCAGTTTCATCGGATCCGTAACAGTGAATTATTGTAGGGTTTCAAGTTTCGTATCGATCGGACTTGTCGTTTGATCGTACGGACGCGAAACGCCTTGAAATCGATTTAATTAAAATCAATTTGGAAATTTGTTTTCAGCATAACTTCTTCATACGATCGAATTTGGACGTGAAACATTTTCCATCGCGTTCAGAATATTTTAAAATACCTATTTGGATATATGGGTTTAACAAATTTCGTTCCAGGGTCAGAACGGGCTTTTTGGGCCAACTACCGTTTAGCACGTTCGTAATTCGTGCCCACCTATCCTTCTACAATTTGTCTATATATATGCGATTATAAACCCTAGCCTCCATCTTCTATCATTTGTCTGTACGTTCTTTTCTTCAACTCCTTTTCCTCCTCAAATGGATGCAAACCTAGATCTATTTCAATTCAAAATTTCAAATGAAAATTCAAACTCTCCAGAAAATTATCAGAAAAACATATGTTAATACTCTCGACGAGCGGAATTCAACGGTGCTATTCGTTTCCTGATCTGGGTTGATGTGTGATCGAAATTAGGTGAAGTGGTTCCGGCCGTCCATAGGGCGTCGCCTATCTTAACGGTGGATTCTCATCGATAGCTCGATCGGAGGGTGGCAGTGGGTGGAGACTAGTGTTCTAAGTGCATCGGCACGGTCGTGGTTGTCGAAGGAGGCTCGAGTGCACCACGATAAACGTGGGAAGGTGACGAGGCGCTGTCGATGGGGTGGTGCCGCACGCCATGTCGTGGGTAGGGTTGTGATCGGCCGAGGATGGTGAGACTAATGTCGACTTCTGATGTGCACCTGGGCGAACGAGGCAGCCGCATTTTGGAGATTTGGGGTGGCGGCTGGGTGTTTTTGCAGTTAGGGTTAGCAATGTCGCGTACAGGAGAGAGAGAGGGGGGGGCGTGACGTGGCCTCTGGGTATAGGGTGAGTTATAGTTTAATTTGGTTTAAGTTAATGTTGTTTTCAAACGATTAAACCGATATAACTTTTACGCACGTTATCCGTTTCACGCGGAATTTTTTTGTTAGGATCATAATTTAATTCCGGATCTGATGACGCTGGTTTGGACAGATTTGGAGACCGTCGGATTTTTGAGTTTAAATCGGATTTAGATTCGATTTAAATTCAAAAAGTGAGTGTTTTAACCCACTCACAACTTCTAAAAGTTTTTATGTTTGTTAAATTTATTTTAGATATGAGTAGAAATTTATTTATGACTGTTTGGCATGTTTTATTCATTATATCTGTTAAATCGTGTTATTTAATTTAACTATTAATTTATTTTATTTATTGCATATTAATTGATAGCTAGAATTAATTTATTTGCATATAAACTACTAGTAAACAGTTATAAAATTTATTACTGAATATAAACTGTTAGTTTAATAGTTGTTAAATTTTATTTTGAATATAACTGCCAGTTATTACCTGTTATATATTATCAGATATATATTGATATTGATTTATTATTGGATGATGATTGTGATTTGGATGATGGATGATTTTGATGAATGGATGTTTTATTGTATATCATTAAACTGCAAGTTATCATGCATTTTTCGTTTCATTCGGGATTGTGGTTTGAAATGATATACAACCGCAAATTTTATTTTAAATTGCGGATTGAAATGATAAATATCCGTATCACTTGACCATAGGATAGAAAATTATATACAGGCACCGTGGTCTATATATAAATTATTTTTAAGTGATTTCTATGGTTTGGATGGGATACGGTTTATAAAAAATTTTAAATTTTGATATTTTATAAATATTATTTTTCTATATATATACATATGAAGTTAAAATTTTTGAATTTAAGCTGTGTATAAATCTGTTGAATAAAAATGGAAATTTAGAAAATGGAATTTGAAATTTAGATTTTGTGTTTAAATTTGGAAATTTTTAAGGTATGATATTTATAACTGGATTTTTCCAAGATAAATTTAAAATGAATATTCTAGTATAATTAAATTGAAGAACATATTTAATTGCTAGGAATTGGAGTTTTATTTATGGATTTTTATGTGAATATTCAAGACTAAATAATAGAACATTTAATTTGTTGAAAGAATAAATTCCAACTCTAGTTTTGAAATATTAATACTCCAAATGGATATATATATATATAGAAATTGAAGTGGTTTGGTAACCTGAAATTGATATAAAATTTACGGTCTAAACTTTAAATAAAGAAATATATTTGTAAAGCCATGGAAATTATTTTTCTTTACAAAGTAACCTTAAAGTTAAACCATCTATTTTATATGCCGTTGAATATCCAAACCATTCAAGTTTTAGAAGTTATGGTCTTAAAATTTTGAATTTCGAATATTATGCTTTGAAAGTAAAATTCAAATATTTGGTTTCCAGATGTTATAAATTTTAAAGCAGTATGATTTTTGGAAAAGAATTATATTTGGGAAAAATGATATCATATTTTTGGGTTTTAAAATGATATCGTATTCATAGTTTTGAAATGGAAATTTTTATTCTGGTTTTTAAAGTATAAACTATTTTTAAATGACCGCGGTGTTATAATAACGGCTGGTTGTTGAAGAGACCGGGATCGGAAGTTGTCATACTCACTGCCAACTCCGAAAACCACTTTAACAACCGTGTACGCGGTGGAGATTCCAGAATGAAGTAGGATGGTGGTGGCGTTTCCTGTAAGGTAAATACGTGGACCCAACTCCCGTGAGTTGGCATAAGGTGGCTAAAACAGGAGCGATCGACGGGTTAATGAGGTAGCACCTCTGATCGGACACTTCCCTTCGATACTATACTATGACTTTGGATTTTATTCGGTGGCCACCTTCACTTTTTATTTCTTTGATGTGGGGAGTTTGTCCGAGGTGGGCGGCTGCTGCGCGCTGCGCATTACCATCGGCCCGGAAGCGTAATTGGTATATCTACCCTGGAATTGCCTAGTTGTGCCGTGTCACCTACCCTAGCGCGCCTTATACGATTTTGTTTTGTACCATACCTATGGAGTGCCCTCTGACGACGCCCAGTACGGGGGAGATTACGGTACTGTATAGACTATGGGAATATATTCTGTGTTAAGGGCTATATGGGTAACCCCTTAACGCTATTTAAAAGTAAGTTTATTTTATGAATAGACACTACTATGGTAGCGCAATATACTACATAGTAAATAGTTTAACGGATCCTTAGGAGATGTAAATCCCGAGCATCTCTTGAGTTACTGTACTCATATTTTTTTCTGTTAATTTAACTCACATAAGATCTTTTAGTTCTGACTCGAGTGTTTTTGCCTTTTCAAATTCGCTCGGGTCAGTCCGAGCGTTTCAGAATTTGAAGATTTAGCTTTGGAGGACGAAGACGAAGATTTGTATTATTATTATTTATACTAGTGCACTACACACTGTTCCGCTGCATTGATATTTTGGTATGTGAACTCTGATAATTTTTATATAAAGAAGAAGCAAATGTTTTGTAAACAGTTATATAAACCGTATATTTTATTATTATATTTTATCCTTCCACTGTGAGATTCTATTTTGTTTTATTTCTTCTCTGTTTTCTTATTTACCCTATAACAATCCGCCCTTCCGGATGGTTTGAATTGGCACGTGTGTCTGTTTAAATCGTGTGAAAAGGCGGGATGTTACAATTTAATACATAAATTATGCTAAATATTTATGTAAATTTTATTCCAAAAATATTCTGCAATTTACTAAGATTGGGAGATAAATGTGGGTTTATCTAAATGGTATTTAAATAAGGATTTATTCAATTAAATCAATTTGAAATTTTTGAATGGGAAATTTAAGGGTATGATTTTGTAACTGGATTTTTTTTAAGTGATTTAATGAATATTTCACGTTTAAATAAATTAAAGAAAATATTGAGTAAAATGTAATTTAAGGTTACTTAAATGATATTGTATCTAATGAGGGATTATTTTAAGACTAGAAAATAATGAGGTTAAATCGAGATCTATATGGAACTATTAAATTGAACATTTAATTAAATATCAAAGTTTTGAACTATATTGGGATTTAAATGGTTTATTTTGAGATTCGGATATGTATTTGAAATCAGTATAGTTGAATTTATTATTTAGAAACTAAATTGATTAAAAAGTTAGTTTGAAACGTTGAATACTTAAAGTTTTGAAATATATTGAACATAAAGGGTATTTTGTGATTTCAAATCTGAATTTGAGATCGATAAAATTGAAGTGGTTATTTTAGAAATTGAGTTGAATTTAAATTAATAAATTGAGATTGAAATAGATTTAAATGGGGTGGTCGGGTTGATGTTAAACGATTTGTTAAGTTGAGGGAATTGAAATTTCTTTACTGTACAAATTATTTAATATATAAAAATACTATTTGGGAAGTATAGAGATATTTGAAGTGAAAATAATATTTGGTTTTGAAGTATAAATTAAGTTGAAAAGACTACGGTGTTATAGTGTATATTTCTATCTTTTAGATAGTTCCATGGACCCTTAGAGGATGGTTATCCCAAACATCTTCTAAGTTAATTATATTTCAGTTGATATTACACTTGAGTTAGATTTATAGATATAAGAATGTTAATCCTCACTCGAGTGTTTTGTGTTTTGCTTTACGCTCGGGTCAGACTGAGAGATACAGCATTTGAGACTCATCTTCGAAGTTGGAGCTTTGCTTGAAGATCCAGCTATCTATCCCTTCAGTCATCCAGTTGATTGGTTCAGAGAAGCCATCTGTTGCATTGGAGACTTCATGGCATTTGAACTATTCGGTTGTATTTTATTTCTAACTCTGAGGTGTATAGTAGCTTCATGAACTACTATTCTTTATCTATTCGCTGCATTGTATTACTCTGTGTAAGTGATCTATGATTGATTTATTTACTGTATATTTTAAGTTTTGCCAAATTTTATTAACAATTCGGTATTTTGAATTATTCAAGTCGGACATGTACGGTTTTATTGTCGATTTGAATGTTCCAAAATAGTGGGTCGTTACAGCAAACAAAATCATTTGAAGAAGCATCAATAAGACTAAGAATTCCATTGTTTGCAAAAAGAGAATCAAGTTCATAAAAAGAAAAATCTTGAAAAGTAGCAAATTTTCTGGGATGGACTTTGGCATAGTTAGCATAAGTGATGTATGCTTTTATTGCCTCCGGATCATTGAATTATTTCTCTTTGATTTTTTTGGAAATTCTCATGGTGGAGGAGTTGCTTGAAGAAGCCATTAAAGTAAAGAATAGAGAGCTTGAAGTTATGAAGAGAGATTTTGTATTTGAAAATGAGAATGAAAAGATATGACAAAAGATAGTGAATAAATAGATTCTCAAAGGACATATTCTCTGGTCAAAAGGTAGCTTTTCAGGGAATTGAATGAAGTGAAAAGATGGAGGGAAATTCAAACATTTGAATTCAAATTTTGAAATTCAAATTCAGGTATCCATGTTGACATCATGGTAGGGACCATGTCGACATGTGCCTTTGAATTTTCATGAATTGATTTTTCCTAAGATCTCTAATATATATATATATATATACATATATATATATGTTATTTTTAATGCCTATATATATATCTGAAATATTATTAAACTTCAAGTATATTTCAGAAAATATTATTATACTATTAAAAAATAATAAAAATAATAATGAAATAATGAAATAATAATAAAAAATAGAAAACAAATATTAAAATTCAAACAACACACCAATTCCAAATCAATCAATCAAACAATCAAGCAACTAATTCTAAGAAAGCAATTTCAACCAATTGTATTGTAAACGTGTACCTTTTTCTGAGTCCGTCTCTTTGAATTCGTCGGAGTCATGAAAAGCTGTGAAACACAAGTTCGAATTATCTATCTTCTGATCATCATCACTTGAGGACGAGTCTGAGTCATCTAGAGTAGCAGTGAATGCACGTTTCCGTTTCTTTGCTGGATCATTGTTCATAGGACAATTTTGCCTATCTGGATACGGACAGTCTCTTTTGAAATGGCCTGGTTTATCCTAGTTGTAACATTTGTCATTATTTGTCACTACATTCTGATTTCCAGAATTCTTATAGTTGTTTCTCTTAAGATTATTCATCTTTCTGTGTTTCAGGAATTTCCTAAAATTTCTGGCCATAAAGGCTGTCTCTTCATCGTTATCGCTTTTTTAGTCTGATCCATCGGTCAATGCATTGAATGCCATTGATTTCTTTTCATATGCTTTACTTTCTCTTCTCCCGACCATTTGAACTTCATACGACATTAGATTTCCAATTAGTTCTTCTATCTTTAAAGTACTGATGTCATACGCCTCTTCGATCGCAAGTGTCTTTTGATCCCATTCTGGAGTAAGAGAATTTAAAATATTTCTGACTTGATCTTATTCAGAAAATTCCTTTCCCAAAGATACAAGAGAATGCACAATATCCTGAAATCTACTATACATATCCAAAATAGACTCAATAGGATTCATTTTAAATAATTGAAACTGATTTGTGAGCATGGAAATTTTGGTCTGTTTAACTTTGCTTGTTCCTTCGTGAGTAACTTGCAAAGTTTTCCAGATTTCATATGCAGACTTACAAACTGATACTCTATTGAATTCATTTCTATCTAGTGAACAAAATAGAATATTCATTGCCTTCGAATTATTTTGTGCAATAGTCTTTTGCTCAGCAGACCACTGTGCAAAATTAGTTGTGGGTTAAGAACATTCAGTTTGTGTGATATTCCAAGTGTCTAATCCTATAGATTGTAAATATATCTTCATCCTACGTGCCCAATATGCGTAGTTACTACCATTAAAAAGTGGTGGTCTGACAGTAGACTGACCCTCTACAAATGAACTAGTGACAGGGATACTAGTGTTAGTAACAGTACCAGTGTTGGTAGCCATTTTGAAAACTTTTCAAAAATCAGATTATGAAACTTTAAAAACCTCGCTCCGATAACAATTTTGAGAAATTTCGGATTACAGATCTTAAGGCTAGGATTAACAATAGAGGGGGTGAATAGTGTTATCAAGAATTACTAAATCTTTTTGAGTTTATGTTAATTTAGACACCAATGTATGCAATATACAGACACAGATTTGATCACAGAAATAAACATAGATGCAGAAATAAAATAAAAGCAGTAAAGGAAAGAACACAATGAATTTTATACTGGTTCGGAGTTACCCTACATCCAGTCTCGCAACACAAGTACGGATTTCCTTTCGAAAGCAATTATACAATTACTCCCTCGGTTTCAAGGCTACAAGGTACACCCTCCTGAATTTCTATCCTCTGGGTAGAGACACTTGATTTCTGGGCCACAAATTCACCCAATTGATTTAACAAGGCTACAATCACACCTTTTCTCTTTTGATTGATTTTCAAGTCTACAATCACGCCTTTTCTCTTTTGATAGATTACAAAAAGCCTATAACTCTGAATAGCACTGAGAACCTTGTAGATATAGTGATAGAGAATCAAAATAGAAGTAGTCGAGTTCGATTCAATGTTGATTTCGGCAAAGTAATGGTAAGAATATGTATTAAGAAATGTGGAAGAAGAAGAGGAGTGAAAAAACAGAAAATCTGATATGAAATTCGTTGAAACTAACCCCTATTTATAGAAGAAGAACAGCTATGTCCATTCATGAAGAATTATGGCGCATAGACACTTCTTTTGAAATTTAAATTTTGAACTCAACTAACATCATATCGACATGGGGTACTTGGGCATGTCGACATCCCAAAGGATTTTTTGGTCTTTCGTTTTTCTTTGAAAATAACTTTAGTTTATATTAAAACTATTTTAAACTTTATAAATATACTTGACTATAGTTAAAATTCATAAGTAAATATAGAGAGTAATATATATAGAATCTAAGTATAAATATTTAAAATTTAAATATATATTATATTTAAAAGATAGTTTAAAATAAGGAGTAATTTTGACTTTGAGATTAAAGATAATTTTGAGGCTAAAATTATTTAAAATTAGGATAGTGGGTTTTAATGTTTTTAAAAGGAAAGTTTTGAAATCATTTTGCAAACAAGATAATTTTGTAAAATAATTTTGAATAAAAAGTTAGTGGTTACGAAACAATGTTCCACTAGATTTTTCGTATGTTCCATCCTACTTAGGGTTCCATCCCTTTAACAGGCTCGATGTGCATTACATTCCATGAATAAATTAGATTTTAAGATGCCAATGCTTTTCTATGAGTTTTAACAAAATTCCTAATAAAAATACTTAACCTTGAAATCTTGAACTCTTGATAATCTTGATACTCATAAGTCTTCTATCTTGATATCTTGAATCTCTATACTGTACTGTCTTCATTTTTGGTACCTGCATGGTTAAATCCTGCATATATATATATATATATACACATATATATATATATATAAACTTATAATGTCAGTATTTATATTTTATAATCTATTCTAAGGTTGTTGTCATCAAAACCATCATCTCACGAACTAACAAATTGGACATCCATTAAAGTAGTTATCAACTGTCTTGAACTAACATTTTTAACATTACATTCAAGTCATTTCTTATTAATAAACCACAAATATTAATTTCTTCCAATATTAAATTACAAAAATCTTATTTAATTCAAAATTTTGATTATTGAAAAATGCGTGTCGTTACTACCGTCATCGTTATTGGTCTATTGGTCCTATCTATAGAGACCTTTGACCAATATCTATGGCCATATTATTTATAATAGCCATACTACTAGTGCATTTATCGTTATTAAAGTCGAGGCAACATGGGAGACTGATTAGGCAAGCCTTCGACCAACTAACACCTATTTATTGGTAGGCCTTTGCTACTTAATACATAACCCCAAGGCGGATTCCTAACTGGCACTATCAAGCTGACGTTTCTTCGAAACTCCTTAGGCTACCTAATATTTCTTTAATAGAAAAGAAGTGATCCCTAGATCAGTCACTTAGTACCTCAAACCTGAAGCGAATCCTTCCTCAGATATCCATCATCACTCTTAATTAGAAATATGGAATCTCATTAGGTTATTTCATTTGGTAGGGACGCGGCCCTACAATGGCCACTTAATACCTTAACACTGAAGTAAATCTTTTAGGAGATATCCTTATTTATCTGGAATCTCACTAGGTTACTTAATATTTCCTTTTAGGAGAGAGGCGGACCATACAACCACTTAATACCTTAAACTAAAAGTGAATCCCAATGGAGATATCCCTAATATCTCTTAACATCAAATTTTAGACCATTTAATACTTTTCAATTAAGAAAGCAGGTCCAATCTCTCACGTCATCATGGTTCCTAAGATTAATTATATCTCACATTAGTAATAAGTACACCCGACTGTTGGTAGCCTCAAAATGAAGGGTGGTCTTTTATTGAGTGACTCTACTGATCTTGCATCACCAACCTACTAAGTCCAATTAACCATCCTAAGTATTTACTTATATTTATATTTAAGGCAAGAAGATTTACCTTAAATACTTATTTAAGCATGAATCCCCCATTCATGCTCATAAATGTCAATTTTTCCATAACATTCTATGGACTTTTCCTAAGATACTTATGTATGATAACTAATTTCAAATTAGTAGCTTTTTATATCCATTCCATTGTTATCAGTCCCATCAATTATTATCCCTATTAATTGTAACCCTTAGTTTAATACTATCCATTATTTTTCATTAATTGCTCATCAATTTAGGTTGTAATTTTTCATTTCCAATTAATTAATCAATAGGACTAACTACATTTTCTAGTTCTACCCATTCGCTTCCCTAAATATAATAATAACTAACGAACCTTATGCATAAATAACTCATGAATAAACGATGTTCTTCTTTATTAATGCAATAAATATGTATAAACTACTATAAAACCACCTATCTTATCCAAATATTTAGTCATAAATATTTAACTAGAATATGCTTTCCATTTTTAATTTGCTATAATTAGATTCCTTAGGGAGATTTTCTGCTATGATTTCCATAAATTAGAAGGATTGATCCATTTGAAGTTACAAGGAGTTGATAATTTTTTTAATTGGAATAGATAGTGTAAACTACGGATGATAAATTTATATATTACACATCTCTTCCCATTTTTTGGTAAGTGCTCCTCATTAAATCAAACGTTTCCCTTTTGAATCAAAAGCGGAAAAAGTGAACAAATAAAAATCAAATGGATATTATTCTCACAAACTAGACTATGGAAAATCTAAAACTTAGCAAAAATTTGGGCGATAATCCAAGAATCCTGCTTTACATCCAGGTATAGTTCTAGGATAAAAATATACAGCATTCAAATTCTAAAATCTATGGAACTGATTTCTGGATCTTAGTGTAAGAATATTTCAACTTAGATCTAAAGCAAGAATATGTAGGCATTAGGTTTCTACACTAATTTAAGCATACAGTTCACAAATAAAATTGATTTAGGCATAAAACTCAATCTATGCTAATGGAATAGATTTAAAACCACAAAAAATATATAAAATTTCCCACTCACATTTTCAAAGTGATCCAAATCTCCAGATCTAAAAGAAAACCTTAAATTCATCTCCATATCATTTTTAATCCAAGATATATGTGTAAAAAGGATATAGACATACATTAGAATTATAGATATGAGAAGAGATTTGAGATTGAATGGAAATATGATTATATAATTAAAAATATATAATTATATATATATATATATATATATATGTTACCTCATTATCGCATAATGTTGATATGCTCTTCTTCTCTTATTTGATTTCTATTCTTCTTTAATTTGTATATATACAAATATAATATTTACTTTATAACTTAGAAAAGAGTGGAGTAGAGAAAATGGGAGAACTTTGCTGCTGCTTTAAGAAAGAATATGAGAACAGAAGAGTGGGTTAGGTCTGAATTTATTGACGCCGGAATCAACCACAGCCGTTCGATTTAAAATATTAAATCCCGGTCATTGTGGCGTAGGTTTATTGCAGACACTAGGTCGCCACTGGTCGACCGTCTATGGGTCATCGGTCGACCGTTGGGGATCGACTGACCCTAATAATGATTCGGCCTGTGGGCCCGAACAATTGATATAAAAACGTTAATTTTCCTACTCAAATATTTCTGTTTCGAATTTGTTTTCATCCATAACTTCTTCGTTTGGACTCCAATCACAAAACTCCAAATATGATGGATGCTTAGAATTTTGCCACAAACGTAATAGTTTATGTTTTTTGGTCAAATTCCATCATTTGCACAATTTTCGTTTTTGGAGCCTAATTAATTAACTAGTTAACCAATTAAATAATTAACGCCAAATTATGGATTGTTATATTCTTCCCTACCAAAAAGAATTTCATCCCCTAAATTTCACCAACGACTAAGTCATCATTTTGACTCACAATTATCCTAAACTACAAAACAAATGAGTGTATAACCAATTTGGCAACCAAACTTGTACAATGCATAGTGTATTGCAACCAAGAAACTATGTATGAAGAATAATTCTAAACAAGATCCTCTTATATTAATGCATTTCTTTGAAACATTTTCAAAAAATATGATGCAAACAATTTATATATACACATACATTGGAAGTTCTATATTTATGCAGCTTTTGTAAAATATTTTGAACCTGAACCCCACATTCCTATAAAGAGAAGTAAAAAAGCAACAAAATTTTCATACAAATCCTACTATCCAAAAATCTAATGCATCAAAAAATGCTTCCTAAACTTTACTTCTATTTCGAAAAAAGGAATTTAAGTGAAGAATTTAACATCCTTACCACCCTAAAAATTTCTCATTCCCATAGTACGGTGGAATTTTCCACGTACAAAACGCATAATAAGGCTTATTTTCAAGCTCTAAAACTGAATTGGGTCTAAAATAGACTCGCGTGTATAGTTGACCAGGTATGGAAGTGGAAATTCTAAGGCTAACAGCTTTTTCTTATTACCGCTTGCATTTATCGTATCATCGATTGTAACGATCCTGAATTTTTATTTAATTTAAATTAATAATTAAATGAAATTTTGAATAAAAATTTATAAAATTAATTATAAATAGTGATGTGAGTTTCCCCGAGTTCAAATATATTCTATATAAATCATTTAAATTTTTAAATATTATGTATATATGTATATATGTGAATATATATATATATATATATATGTATATTTGGGTATATATGAGTCAATTTGAAATTTTAAAATCTTGTGTGTATATATATATATTTTGATTTGAATTTAAATCTTATATTAATGGTTTGAAAAATAAATATTAAAGTATATACATTGACACAAGTACGAAATGAATAAATAAGTGAATTGTTAATTTATTATTGATGGTTAAAATATATATAATAAATTCAAGACAATAAATAAGAAGTAAATAAAATATAAGATATAACATATATAGTAACACATTAGTGTAAAATAGGAAGTAAATGCATAAAAGAATAAACTATAACAACATGACAAAAGTAGAACTTCATTTTATTTCAAAGTGATAAAGACAAGTAAAATGATATTTTTAGTTAACAATAGAAATTTATTCATATTCCAAAGTATAAGTTAAATATAAAATGAATTAAACTATAAAAAGAATACAAAGCAAAATATCCACAAACTAACTACATACATAATTTGAAAACAAAGTAAGATATATAAACAAAGTAAAATAATTCATATTTAAGCTATGAATAAAAATAAGAACAATTATATATAAAACAAAAACAATAAGTAAACATATATAGGAAGTATTACAAAACAAAAATACATACAAGTATGTACACTTGTAAATGAAAACAAAGCAAGCATGGAAAACAAAAATATAAATAAGCAAAGTAAACAAAACAATGTAAGGTAAAGAAAAAAAAACAAAAGAAAAGAAAGTATAAAAGTAATCAGGCAAAAGAATGTTGCCTGTAAAAAAAATTGCAAAACAAAATCTTCTCAACACAAAACATATCAGCCGAGCAAATACATGCAAGTAGAAAACAAATAAATAAAAATAATAACAACAAGTATGGAGAAGAAAGTATACCTGTATAAGGCAATAAATGCCATACACCTCAACAATTAATGCAACATACCTATTGTACTTAACCTCAACCTGCACACTATCTTTTATATACATCCACTTCTCATTTTAAATTCGTTCATTCTTGTCTAAGGAAAACTGAAGTAAAACATCTCAAACTTAAACCAAAATTTTGCTTTGAACAAAACAACAATTTAACTAAATCCAGAGATCAAAGAAGATGTGCTCTGTGCCCTGTTCAACATTTGCAAGCTCTGTCTTCTTCTTCCTTTGGAAATACTGTGAGCAACTTCACCTTTAAACCCTTAAGTATAATTTTGGTTCATATTATTTCTGTGTTCCATCTTGTAATGTGAAGTACATTTGGATATTTATCTTGTTGAACTACTGAAGTATGATGAGTGTATGTTGTATGACCTGAAGAAGACCTTTGTTCCAAAAGATTTCAAACTCAGGTTATCTTTCAAAATTATTTCCTCTTGATCCAAGGAAAATCTGGACTCATAATTTAAACAAAAGTTGATTGTTTTACCTTAAGCTTTAATTTAAAATTTTATTTAAGATAAAACAACTAGTTAATGTTTCTGGAAAATCAAGATACTGAGTAAAACATAAATTTGTCAAAATTCAAATTTTCTAATTTACAAGTTCAGGTTTGTAACTTGAATTCACATTCTATAACATGATTTTTAAAGTAAAAATCTTGATTTTTAGATCAAAGATAAGAGAGTAGTTTGAGTTTGTCTGATTTGAGCAATTCAAGTCGTCTCGATTGATCTAGAGGGTTGGAGATGTCGTGTTTCTTCCCAGAGGTAGTGGAGTGACCAGAGACTTTGGCAAAAATGTCAGGTAGTCGATCGAAGCACGGTGGAGGTGGTGGTTGACATTTTTTGTCTGGAACCCTAGTTTTAGAGATGTAAAATGTTTTGGATCGTGCGCCTTCTCTAGTCGATCGAGTCTGGCGAACTTTGGGGAGAAGGTAGAGCGAGCGTAGGTGAGTTGATGGCTGGTGTTTCAGAGGTGATAGTGGTCGGAGCACCGAGAAATTGATGTTGACAGGTTTGCTAAGTGATGGGTCTCGCGTGTTCCAGGTTTGGGTTGTATGCTCGTTTTTGATTTTGGGGTTCGATGTGGTCTCTGGGTGGTCGATTGGGTTGAGGTGGTCGGCGAAGACTTGTGAGTAGCAACGGTGATGGTCGGAGAGGTGGCGGACGCTGGTGCATATGCACACGTATCAGCGTGTATCAGTGAGGAGTTTGGGGAAGAAGGTAATGCACTCGGGTTCAGGCTTGTTCTCGTGTGGGATGACTCGAAGTTTTACTCGGGGCTTTGTGAGTTGAACCCGAAGCAGGGGCTGGTGAGACTTGGGTAGGTCTTAGTTTCAGGTTTTACCTGAACCTATCTTCCAGGAATTCAAAACAAAAATTTAAATTTTAAAACAAGTTTTTAAGCTGAGGTTTAAATCAAAATGTAAATAAAAATTCAAATTGAATTGAAATCTAGTTTGTAAATAAAATAAAGTTTTAAATTCAATTTGGTTTAATAATTTCAACGCAATTAAGTGTATTAAAGAATTTGAATTTAAAATATAATTGAAATTGAAAATGACATTTAAACAAATTGAATTTAAAAGTAGAACCTGGAACTAATCTTAAATCAGAGGTTAAAATTAAATATAAGAAATTTCTTTGGAATGGTAATTTAAGAAATTTAATAATTGATAAAGACCATTAACTAAGATTTTATTTGAAAAACATCAATTAATGTGATAAATTTTAACAATAAATTTGGTTTGATTAATTTCATAATAATCAATCGTGGAACTATTAAGTATAATTACTTAATAACAATAATTGTGAAATTAAATATTCGGTGTAATTTGTGGAGTTAATCGAATTGTTCAAATTAAATTTCTTAAGCTAATTTATTCAGAATAATCATTTGATAGTTTTGAAGAGTTAATTGCTTAGAGAAGTAATTAATAGATAATTTGTGAATGTAATTAATTAAACGATGATTTTTAAATCAAAACATAAATTTTTGTGAATAATTAAAGGATTAATTAATAATGGCAATTAAATTAAGATTAATTTAAAAAATTAAAGATTAATTGATTCATTGATTTAAGAATGATTAGTTAATAATTAAGGGTTAACTAGTAGATTTGGAAGAAAGATTTATTTCAAATAATTTGTGATTAAATTATGATAATTAACCCGGATTAATAATTGATACATCTGATTTAAATTAATAAGTTGATTAATAAATTCACTTGTGAATGTTTGAACTTGACTGAATAATTAATTTGTCTGATATCCCTGATATTGATGCTTTGTGATATATCCTAATTTGTGTTATGATGTGAGATGTAATTTATTTATCTGAGATAAATATAATTATTATCTGTGATATATATATCTGTGTTCTGTGAATAAAGGATAAGCGTTATGGGTTATATCGCTTATCAAATATAAGCGTTATAGTTTATACCGCTTATCAACTATATTTCTGTGTTTAATTTGTGATGATTGAATGATGTTGCACTAGTATGTTAAACCCCTGGACCACACCATACACACACAAATATGGATTTCACGAGGAAATCGATTAAGTCGCAGATTTTTGAAATAGTTAAATTTGAATTTTTAAATTCAAATGTTTTGGAAATGGAATCGGAATAAATGTGAAAAGCTTTTGGAATGGAATTTCAAAATAGAATTTATTATTTTTAAATTACTTGATTAAGTTTTGGAATTTAAATAAGTTGATTTAAATTTAAATTCAATACTTGAAATTGAATTCTGAAATTTGAAATTAGGGATTAATGATATTATACTAGTCATTATGAGTTAAACCATTTTTAAAGTATGATTTTTGGGAATTTGAATTTAACTCAAGGATTTCAACTCGTATAAATGAATCAGATTTCCAAATGAAAACGGTTGTTTTCAAATGATAAACACTTTTGGATAAGAACTGAGATTCCAGTTAATTAGGGGAATTTCAAGATTGAATAGAGAAATGATTTTCCTAAGTTATGAATGAATCCTTTTTGTAAGCTATGAATTAAATCTGTTTATTTTTAACAGATTTAAATTGATGATTTGTTTAAATCAAATTGAAATGAAATTGTTTTGAAGGCTATAAGTTAAATCTTTGATTTAAAGATTTAACGAGTTAAATCAAATTGAAATGAAAATTGATTTGGAAAATATGTGAATGAATCTTTTGTTTAAAAGATTTAAATGTGAAAATTGTTTAAACCGTTAAAGGTTGTGAAAATGAATCTTTTGTTTAAAGATTGAAAATGGTAATTCGTTAAGCCATTTGAAGAAAAGTTTTGGGTAATAAGTTGTGACTTAATTGAAATCCCATATCCATATGTTTTGAAAATATTTTCGCTCACTATTCGGTTTAACCGGGAAAGGACCTTTGTGTCGTATAACCCATTCCGAATATGTGATACGTCGTTATGGATAGCATTTGAAGACCGATGATGAAGACCGGGTATTTGTGAAAGCGATAGGATGACCTATCGATTGTTTCTGCACCGAGTCGCGCCGGTATAGAAACTCCCTAAGTGATGGGAAAATCCGATCGGGATTGTGAATATCCGGGTTGCAAGGACTTCTTTGTAAGTGCCTTCGGTTCTGTTCGATCCCAGAACAGACTTGTATGGATTGTATGCCTGACATTACAAGTTGAGATATAAAGCCCATTTCTTTCAAATATATTTCTGTTGGTGGCGGAGAATTTATTCTCTTAGCTTAACACCCTTCTCTGAGACGTACGAGCTCAGAGGTTATATAGTTGAAGGTTATCAGCGATATATTCCCAATTTTGGTAATGTGACATACTGAGTATTGCTGTGAAATGATCATTGTGTTGATTATTTGTGATAGGATCATTTATTTGATCGTCTATCTTAGTGATCATTTCTATGATCATTTGTTGACCCAAAGCATGGCTTTTGTATAAAGTATGTTTTTGTGGACGTGACTTCGTCGAGCCTCACACCTCGGAAATGGTCAAAACAGGAAAGATGCGGCAAGGTTATGAGGGGTAGCACCCTTTAGGGTATGTACATTTCCTTCTGGATAGAGGTGGTATCATGGTATGGAGCCCAGATATTTAACCTATGTGGTTACTACGAATTTATTACTTTGTGGTTGTTGGTTTTCGGGATCTCGTGAGAAAGGTCGTTTACGATCGGGGAATGGCGTGCTCGTGTCAGTAGTTACCCAGTTAGGGGTAACCCGGCCTTGTGTTGGCAGAGTTCCATTTTGGTTCTCGGGGATGTCTTTCCAGAGGCATTCTCATGTGGCAATGGGAAGTTCCTTGGCCTGACCATTTGTTGGAAATCCAATTCCCAATACGAAACTTGTACGGTATTAGTTGTAGAACCTATCATTCACTTATGGTGTCGCAACACTGTTTGGATGGTAGCTATAGTAGGCATACGATAATGGTCGTATGTTGGCTAAGATTTATATTCTACTTTCGAAATGAATTTCTTCTACACTATGCACTAGTAATAATATCAAATGTTATTTTAAATGCGTATCAAGCATCATTGACTATCATAAGGAGAAATCTCCTCCGATTCTGCGTTTGCATTGTGTGTGTGTGTGCGGGAGGCCTTATGGTAGTCTCATTTTTCAAAAGCATTGCGAATTGACTTTAAAATCTTTTGTTGATTGTTTAAAGATAAACTGTTTTTGTTGCTCACACCAGTCCCACGACTGATCCGGAGTTTATCGTTTCTTTCCTAAACTCTGGGTGCTCATTATTTTCTACACGAGCAATCTAGAGTTGGGTTTTACAGATAGTTAGATATAGTAGATTATCTGGGGTTAGTTCAGTCTTTGGATTGCACCAGTCTTGTCTATCTTTGTGCAGCGTTATTGGGAGTTCGAGCTATTGCTGGATTGATTCTTGGAAATGGAGTTACAGTTCCGATTTGGAGTTCTTCCTTGAAGACTATTTTAGAGTTATTTGTTCCGTATGCTAGATGTTATCTATTTTCTTTCCGCTGCTATTTTATTGTATCATATCTCTGATGTATATTGATATCTATTGGATCATCTGTTGTATCAGATATTGTATCAAAGCTGTATATCAATGTATTATTCTTTTATTCCGCTGTGTTGTTTACTTAATGATTGTTATAAGCTCCGGCGAATCGGATTTGAACGGTCGAATCTATGACATTCGAGTACGATTTGAAGTATGGATGTCGATTTTTGAGCGGGCAAAATCCGACTCGTCACATTTGGTATCAGAGCTAAGGGTTGAACTTTAGCTCAGGAGTGTAACACGTTAAGTAGCTCATTAGAGATAGGGTGAAGTAAATCCTAGAATGAGTAATCCTTAAGATATCTGTTTGAATGCCTCAGTAAATTCTTTTACTATCCACTGATAGTGAGTATGAGTGCAAGAAGAGAACGAGATAGAGGACAGGGAAATACGACTATAATTGGTCAATACTCTGTAACAACAGTGGAAATAACTTTCTTATCAATTTCTTTGATTCGTTTCTAAATTCTTTTGATTTCTTCGTACCAGCTACAAGAAGAAGTTTCGGTGCGGTGATGCTCTACGAATCGTTGTAGGAAATTTTACTTCGTATCTTCATCGATTTCTTATCGGCTTTTCGATTTAAACTCTAATAAATGAATTAGAAATTGGAAATTTTAAATGAATTGAAAATTTTAATTTGAGTTAAATTGATTAATAGAATATGAAGGATAATTTGAATTGAATCAATAAAACGATTTTGTTTAAAACCAAAATTGAAATTCTATTATAATTTCTTGTATCTGTTGTTGATATTCTGATTTGGTGAGCCAAATGCAGAATTGATATCCAGTTTGATTTGAAAAGATATTTCTTCTATCTTTCGTCTATCTCTGTATTGTTTTCGTGCCTGCGAATTTCGAGGACGAAATTCTTTTAAGGGGGAAGTCTGTAACGATCCTGAATTTTTATTTAATTTAAATTAATAATTAAATGAAATTTTGAATAAAAATTTATAAAATTAATTATAAATAGTGATGTGAGTTTCCCCGAGTTCAAATATATTCTATATAAATCATTTAAATTTTTAAATATTATTTATATATGTATATATGTGAATATATATATATATATATATGTATATTTGGGTATATATGAGTCAATTTGAAATTTTAAAATCTTGTGTGTATATATATATATTTTGATTTGAATTTAAATCTTATATTAATGGTTTGAAAAATAAATATTAAAGTATATACATTGACACAAGTACGAAATGAATAAATAAGTGAATTGTTAATTTATTATTGATGGTTAAAATATATATAATAAATTCAAGACAATAAATAAGAAGTAAATAAAATATAAGATATAACATATATAGTAACACATTAGTGTAAAATAGGAAGTAAATGCATAAAAGAATAAACTATAACAACATGACAAAAGTAGAACTTCATTTTATTTCAAAGTGATAAAGACAAGTAAAATGATATTTTTAGTTAACAATAGAAATTTATTCATATTCCAAAGTATAAGTTAAATATAAAATGAATTAAACTATAAAAAGAATACAAAGCAAAATATCCACAAACTAACTACATACATAATTTGAAAACAAAGTAAGATATATAAACAAAGTAAAATAATTCATATTTAAGCTATGAATAAAAATAAGAACAATTATATATAAAACAAAAACAATAAGTAAACATATATAGGAAGTATTACAAAACAAAAATACATACAAGTATGTACACTTGTAAATGAAAACAAAGCAAGCATGGAAAACAAAAATATAAATAAGCAAAGTAAACAAAACAATGTAAGGTAAAGAAAAAAAAAACAAAAGAAAAGAAAGTATAAAAGTAATCAGGCAAAAGAATGTTGCCTGTAAAAAAAATTGCAAAACAAAATCTTCTCAACACAAAACATATCAGCCGAGCAAATACATGCAAGTAGAAAACAAATAAATAAAAATAATAACAACAAGTATGGAGAAGAAAGTATACCTGTATAAGGCAATAAATGCCATACACCTCAACAATTAATGCAACATACCTATTGTACTTAACCTCAACCTGCACACTATCTTTTATATACATCCACTTCTCATTTTAAATTCGTTCATTCTTGTCTAAGGAAAACTGAAGTAAAACATCTCAAACTTAAACCAAAATTTTGCTTTGAACAAAACAACAATTTAACTAAATCCAGAGATCAAAGAAGATGTGCTCTGTGCCCTGTTCAACATTTGCAAGCTCTGTCTTCTTCTTCCTTTGGAAATACTGTGAGCAACTTCACCTTTAAACCCTTAAGTATAATTTTGGTTCATATTATTTCTGTGTTCCATCTTGTAATGTGAAGTACATTTGGATATTTATCTTGTTGAACTACTGAAGTATGATGAGTGTATGTTGTATGACCTGAAGAAGACCTCTATTCCAAAAGATTTCAAACTCAGGTTATCTTTCAAAATTATTTCCTCTTGATCCAAGGAAAATCTGGACTCATAATTTAAACAAAAGTTGATTGTTTTACCTTAAGCTTTAATTTAAAATTTTATTTAAGATAAAACAACTAGTTAATGTTTCTGGAAAATCAAGATACCGAGTAAAACATAAATTTGTCAAAATTCAAATTTTCTAATTTACAAGTTCAGGTTTGTAACTTGAATTCACATTCTATAACATGATTTTTAAAGTAAAAATCTTGATTTTTAGATCAAAGATAAGAGAGTAGTTTGAGTTTGTCTGATTTGAGCAATTCAAGTCGTCTCGATTGATCTAGAGGGTTGGAGATGTCGTGTTTCTTCCTAGAGGTAGTGGAGTGACCAGAGACTTTGGCAAAAATGTCAGGTAGTCGATCGAAGCACGGTGGAGGTGGTGGTTGACATTTTTTGTCTGGAACCCTAGTTTTAGAGATGTAAAATGTTTTGGATTGTGCGCCTTCTCTAGTCGATCGAGTCTGGCGAACTTTGGGGAGAAGGTAGAGCGAGCGTAGGTGAGTTGATGGCCGGTGTTTCAGAGGTGATAGTGGTCGGAGCACCGAGAAATTGATGTTGACAGGTTTGCTAAATGATGGGTCTCGCGTGTTCCAGGTTTGGGTTGTATGCTCGTTTTTGATTTTGGGGTTCGATGTGGTCTCTGGGTGGTCGATTGGGTTGAGGTGGTCGGCGAAGACTTGTGAGTGGAAACGGTGATGGTCGGAGAGGTGGCGGACGCTAGTGCATATGCACACGTATCAGCGTGTATCAGTGAGGAGTTTGGGGAAGAACGTAATGCACTCGGGTTCAGGCTTGTTCTCGTGTGGGATGACTCGAAGTTTTACTCGGGGCTTTGTGAGTTGAACCCGAAGCAGGGGCTGGTGAGACTTGGGTAGGTCTTAGTTTCAGGTTTTACCTGAACCTATCTTCCAGGAATTCAAAACAAAAATTTAAATTTTAAAACAAGGTTTTAAGCTGAGGTTTAAATCAAAATGTAAATACAAATTCAAATTGAATTGAAATCTAGTTTGTAAATAAAATAAAGTTTTAAATTCAATTTGGTTTAATAATTTCAACGCAATTAAGTGTATTAAAGAATTTGAATTTAAAATATAATTGAAATTGAAAATGACATTTGAACAAATTGAATTTAAAAGTAGAACCTGGAACTAATCTTAAATCAGAGGTTAAAATTAAATATAAGAAATTTCTCTGGAATGGTAATTTAAGAAATTTAATAATTGATAAAGACCATTAACTAAGATTTTATTTGAAAAACATCAATTAATGTGATAAATTTTAACAATAAATTTAGTTTGATTAATTTCATAATAATCAATCGTGGAACTATTAAGTATAATTACTTAATAACAATAATTGTGAAACTAAATATTCGGTGTAATTTGTGGAGTTAATCGAATTGTTCAAATTAAATTTCTTAAGCTAATTTATTCAGAATAATCATTTGATAGTTTTGAAGAGTTAATTGCTTAGAGAAGTAATTAATAGATAATTTGTGAATGTAATTAATTAAACGATGATTTTTAAATCAGAACATAAATTTTTGTGAATAATTAAAGGATTAATTAATAATGGCAATTAAATTAAGATTAATTTAAAAAATTAAAGATTAATTGATTCATTGATTTAAGAATGATTAGTTAATAATTAAGGGTTAACTAGTAGATTTGGAAGAAAGATTTATTTCAAATAATTTGTGATTAAATTATGATAATTAACCCGGATTAATAATTGATACATCTGATTTAAATTAATAAGTTGATTAATAAATTCACTTGTGAATGTTTGAACTTGACTGAATAATTAATTTGTCTGATATCCCTGATATTGATGCTTTGTGATATATCCTAATTTGTGTTATGATGTGAGATGTAATTTATTTATCTGAGATAAATATAATTATTATCTGTGATATATATATCTGTGTTCTGTGAATAAAGGATAAGCGTTATGGGTTATATCGCTTATCAAATATAAGCGTTATAGTTTATACCGCTTATCAACTATATTTCTGTGTTTAATTTGTGATGATTGAATGATGTTGCACTAGTATGTTAAACCCCTGGACCACACCATACACACACAAATATGGATTTCACGAGGAAATCGATTAAGTCGCAGATTTTTGAAATAGTTAAATTTGAATTTTTAAATTCAAATGTTTTGGAAATGGAATCGGAATAAATGTGAAAAGCTTTTGGAATGGAATTTCAAAATAGAATTTATTATTTTTAAATTACTTGATTAAGTTTTGGAATTTAAATAAGTTGATTTAAATTTAAATTCAATACTTGAAATTGAATTCTGAAATTTGAAATTAGGGATTAATGATATTATACTAGTCATTATGAGTTAAACCATTTTTAAAGTATGATTTTTGGGAATTTGAATTTAACTCAAGGATTTCAACTCGTATAAATGAATCAGATTTCCAAATGAAAACGGTTGTTTTCAAATGATAAACACTTTTGGATAAGAACTGAGATTCCAGTTAATTAGGGGAATTTCAAGATTGAATAGAGAAATGATTTTCCTAAGTTATGAATGAATCCTTTTTGTAAGCTATGAATTAAATCTGTTTATTTTTAACAGATTTAAATTGATGATTTGTTTAAATCAAATTGAAATGAAATTGTTTTGAAGGCTATAAGTTAAATCTTTGATTTAAAGATTTAACGAGTTAAATCAAATTGAAATGAAAATTGATTTGGAAAATATGTGAATGAATCTTTTGTTTAAAAGATTTAAATGTGAAAATTGTTTAAACCGTTAAAGGTTGTGAAAATGAATCTTTTGTTTAAAGATTGAAAATGGTAATTCGTTAAGCCATTTGAAGAAAAGTTTTGGGTAATAAGTTGTGACTTAATTGAAATCCCATATCCATATGTTTTGAAAATATTTTCGCTCACTATTCGGTTTAACCGGGAAATGACCTTTGTGTCGTATAACCCATTCCGAATATGTGATACGTCGTTATGGATAGCATTTGAAGACCGATGATGAAGACCGGGTATTTGTGAAAGCGATAGGATGACCTATCGATTGTTTCTGCACCGAGTCGCGCCGGTATAGAAACTCCCTAAGTGATGGGAAAATCCGATCGGGATTGTGAATATCCGGGTTGCAAGGACTTCTTTGTAAGTGCCTTCGGTTCTGTTCGATCCCAGAACAGACTTGTATGGATTGTATGCCTGACATTACAAGTTGAGATATAAAGCCCATTTCTTTCAAATATATTTCTGTTGGTGGCGGAGAATTTATTCTCTTAGCTTAACACCCTTCTCTGAGACGTACGAGCTCAGAGGTTATATAGTTGAAGGTTATCAGCGATATATTCCCAATTTTGGTAATGTGACATACGGAGTGTTGCTGTGAAATGATCATTGTGTTGATTATTTGTGATAGGATCATTTATTTGATCGTCTATCTTAGTGATCATTTCTATGATCATTTGTTTACCCAAAGCATGGCTTTTGTATAAAGTATGTTTTTGTGGACGTGACTTCATCGAGCCTCACACCTCGGAAATGGTCAAAACAGGAAAGATGCGGCAAGGTTATGAGGGGTAGCACCCTTTAGGGTATGTACATTTCCTTCTGGATAGAGGTGGTATCATGGTATGGAGCCCAGATATTTAACCTATGTGGTTACTACGAATTTATTACTTTGTGGTTGTTGGTTTTCGGGATCCCGTGAGAAAGGTCGTTTACGATCGGGGAATGGCGTGCTCGTGTCAGTAGTTACCCAGTTAGGGGTAACCCGGCCTTGTGTTGGTAGAGTTCCGGTTTGGTTCTCGGGGATGTCTTTCCAGAGTCATTCTCATGTGGCAATGGGAAGTTCCTTGGCCTGACCATTTGTTGGAATTCCAATTTCCAATACGAAACTTGTACGGTATTAGTTGTAGAACCTATCATTCACTTATGGTGTCGCAACACTGTTTGGATGGTAGCTATAGTAGGCATACGATAATGGTCGTATGTTGGCTAAGATTTATATTCTACTTTCGAAATGAATTTCTTCTACACTATGCACTAGTAATAATATCAAATGTTATTTTAAATGCGTATCAAGCATCTTTGACTATCATAAGGAGAAATCTCCTCCGATTCTGCGTTTGCATTGTGTGTGTGTGCGGGAGGCCTTATGGTAGTCTCATTTTTCAAAAGCATTGCGAATTGACTTTAAAATCTTTTGTTGATTGTTTAAAGATAAACTGTTTTTGTTGCTCACACCAGCCCCACGACTGATCCGGAGTTTATCGTTTCTTTCCTAAACTCTGGGTGCTCATTATTTTCTACACGAGCAGTCTAGAGTTGGGTTTTACAGATAGTTAGATATAGTGGATTATCTGGAGTTAGTTCAGTCTTTGGATCGAACCAGTCTTGTCTATCTTTGTGCATCGTTATTGGGAGTTCGAGCTATTGCTGGATTGATTCTTGGAAATCGAGTTACAGTTCCGATTTGGAGTTCTTCCTTGAGGACTATTTTAGAGTTATTTGTTCCGTATGCTAGATGTTATCTATTTTCTTTCCGCTGCTATTTTATTGTATCATATCTCTGATGTATATTGATATCTATTGGATCATCTGTTGTATCAGATATTGTATCAAAGCTGTATATCAATGTATTATTCTTTTATTCCGCTGTGTTGTTTACTTAATGATTGTTATAACCTCCGGCGAATCGGATTTGAACGGTCGAATCTATGACATTCGAGTACGATTTGAACTATGGATGTCGATTTTTGAGCGGGCAAAATCCGACTCGTCACATCGATCCTAATGCATCCCTAAATCCATAAATTCTAGCTCAATTTTGCCTTCAGTACATTTAGCACGTTGCCTTAAAACTCAAGTATTTAAGAAAAATCTGTCTTGCTTTTTAAATTTGTTTGCCATTTGAAAAAAAAAATCCTAAAATATTTAGATGCACTCCCTTAAAATAAAAAATTTTGGAGAAAAATTCAAAATATAGTTTACGAGCCAAAAATAAGTAAAACCTAAAAAAATTTCAAAAGAAAAGCTTTACAAAATATATCCTTTCCCAAAAATTTGATAAATTAAAACGTAATTCAGCGTAACTGGAAGTCGGCTATGCGCTAAACGCATAAACCAAATTCTAAAATTCTAAATCCGACCATTACCCATAAAACTTAACATTTTATTTTAAAATGTCATCATGCCCAATTATCAAAAAAAATTGAAGTCGGCTATTGTGCTTCATCTCATTTCTTTTATGGACTAGCGTCCGATGTTCTTTTATGGTGTTCGGTTCATCGGATGTACCGTTATTGTACTACATCGATGTCCCGGCTTTTCGGTTCACTTGATGTACCGTTTATACTGCGTCAGTGTTTCGAATAATTTGAGTTTTCGATCATTTGGCGTACCGTTATTGTACTACGTCGTTTCACCGGTTAAATCTTCCCCTATTCATGATGTTTTCCACATCTTTTATTATGGAAATGCCTTAGGGATTCCGATTTTATTCTTGAGCCCGGTGTTATTGAAGAAATTGAAGTTTCACCAGATTTGACATATAAGCAACACCCTATTCGCATCATTGCTTCGGAGGTTGAGTGCCTTCGAAATAAAAATGTTCTTTTTGTGAAAGTTCAATGGTTCTCAAATCCTAAGGATTGCTCTTGGGAATCCAGAGAATTCATCGAGCAAACTCGTTCGAGCTTACTCTTTCGTGCTCTTTATGGTGAACTTCTTATTTCAAATTTTCTTTTGTGTCGATATGCTTTTATGGTTGTTACTCTTTATTTTCTTCTTAAGTATTACGATGACGCAATTTATTTAAGGAGGGGAGTCTGTAACCACCCGCATATTTATCGATTGTATATTTAAATATAGCATCGTTCGTCGGATTTTAGTCCGAAAAGATACTTTTTGCAAGCGGTCGAATTAGGACTCGAGACCACCCCCATTGAGTTCAAAATGACGTTTGCGACCTTTTTGAGTACAAACATTGATATGTTTTGTAACGACCCATAAAATTTTAGCAATTTTTAATTGGTATTTAACGTATTGAATTGGATTTTGAGAAATTATTAATAATAAAATTTAAAAAAGAAAAGAAAATATATTATGTATATTAATGATTTGTAGTGCGAGTTGTGTACATATATTTTAAAGTTTGGTTGTGGTTATACCTATAAGATCTAGTACAAAAACTTTATAAACTATTATTTATACTATAATATAAGTTAAGTTTGATGTAAATTGGATAGCATAGTTCATTTCTGTTGGGTATAAATATCAATAGTGTGGGTAATAAATTTACGGTCTCCTTTTGTTTTTCAGCAAGGTGTGTAAATTTTAAGTATATTGAGTACGTTCCATATATATTTATTCTTGAAAACCACTGTATATATATGATGGTCTATTTGAAGTGTATATGTAGTAAAGCATATTTATACCGAGTTTTATTTTATTTATATGTGTTATAATAGCTATATATATTAGTCTTGATACTAGTATATAGTTTTACTGAAGTTTGATTTCTAGTCATGTTAAATATATATAATTGATTTTGGGTTTTTGTGTCACCATTTCCAGTTTATTTTAGTGCATATTTAATATATCTATACATATGTCGTCAGCTATAAATACGATAGTTAAGGGTTTCATATATCATACGAACCGAAGAAGAAGAGAAGTATATACTATATTTAACTACATATATGAAGTATATGTTTTAAGGGTTGATTTAAGGTCTGCATTAAAATTGGTAGTCTGCATGTTTGTTATGTACAAAGATAAGCATATATATTCATACGTAGCCTTTACATTTCGAAAGAATATACATAATATTAAATGAATATTGATTTTTTATATATATATAAGGTTACCTTCATCTTCATTTGTCTCATTTTCATTTATTTGTGTACGTTTTCGTTTTAATTATTGTACACATCATGGTTCCTTTTATGAATTCATCGCCCATAAATAGTTTATTTCTTTCCCCCTTTATCTTCATTTGTCTCATATTCATTTATTTATGTACATTTTCGTTTCAATTATTGTACACATCATGGTTCCTTTTATAAATCAATCTTTTCAATTTATTTTATGGTCCGTTACTCTGCCTTTTCAAATTTGAACGTGCAGCTGGTGGCATTAAAAAGTTGCTTTAATTATCCACTGAATTATCGTGACCATCCCACTACTCTATATTTATTCCTGTACGTTTTATCTTCGCTTAAATTTCTCTGTCCATTCCTTTTTCCATTTTAATATCCTTGCCTTTCCATACTCACGTTCTTTCCAATCAAGCAATAAATTGTTTGCATATCCACCTTATCAACTTGACCGTTATCAAACCAGTATATAATTCAAATCTATCATTATTCTACCGTTTCGTCTTTAATAAATTATATGTAACAGTATATCATAAATGGACAGCTCATTCTCCACCCATTCATTTCTCCTATCAATTAATAATGGAATATAAAGTTATATATTTGGTATACAATTCAAACGACCGCTACCATTCATACCTCCTAAATTCTAGCGAATGATCCCTCTATTTCCATGGTTCAAATTTTAGTTGCTGGATTATTCATTCCTACTGTTCAACTATATTAAATATTTATAACGTGTAGTCTCTAAGCCTATTTAGCTTCATTTTTTCTTCCTCTCTGTTGCTTCTTGAAAAAAAAGAGATTTTTCCCATTACAATGCTAAAACACATATGATGGAAAAATGAAAAAGTACCAGTTCTCCTTCCTATAGCTTCGTCAAGCCTCCGCCACCACAGCTCGAACCACCTGTCAAGAGCCACAACCCACTCCGTGCCTCCTCCCCTCGTCATCCATATTTTTATAAACGGTATGTGTTTCATATTGCAATATATGTTTCTTTTTTAAATGTTTACATATAGCATGAATATGTACTAGTGCTATATATAGTGTATTTTGTTTAATGGATATGTTATACAAGCTGTGTTTTCTTTTGTCTAATGGATTTCGAAACTTATAATAAGTATTATTGAATTAGTTGTTGTTTTCAACTTCCTGCAACACTTTGTTTTTTTATTATAAATTTCAGCTTGCTGCAATTCTCTTTTCATCTATATTATTGTATTCTATTATCTAATATATACATTTTATCTAGTTATATATATTATACTATAAGGTGTATATATATAAGTTTTCATAGGCCTTTATATTATGTAGCTATGTATATAAGATTGGGCCTGTTATATATGAAAGCATTGGCTATAGCAATTAAAAATATGCAAAGGAATTCAACGTGGTGATATTTACTTATGAATAGAACAAGATACATACCACCATCTGTATCTTCGTCTCTCCCCCCATGTTTTTTATTTTATATATATATATATATATATATATATATATATATATTCTTTCTTTCTTTTTTCTCTTTTCACTCCTTTCATTTTATAGCTTTTAAATAAATTGACAAACGCTTTGGAAGTATTAAAACGCAGTACACAACAAATTTAATAAGCAGTGGTGTTTTACGTCATTTATAGCCAAATTTTTTTTGATAAGTTCATACATTTCTAAACTGAAAATAATAAATATATGATGCGATGGAATTTGAATTTTCATACGCCATGCCATGAGCTGATCTTAAATTTAAAAAAGGTATGATATATCAATCGCTGACAAATAAGACGAAGATAACGTCCTAAATTAACTTTTAGCAAATTGAACGTTACTGTCGTTATTAAGAAACCAATGTATTGTGTCATTTGATTATTTGCGTACTAATTATACGTTACTTTATTCATTCCACCAATTCATTTCACACCATGTTATTTTAAATAAATTGCTACTCTTCAACTGAAATTTATCCAAAAATTTAACAAAAATGATCCGACGGTGTATTAGCCTTCAGGACTAATCCCTGAATTCCAAACGTTGGATCCACTTTGCGTTCTTTTTTTTCTCTTTTTCCACAAAACATATATAAAGTAAAAAGTTTGTATTTGTTTTCTGATGTTAGTTTAAATGTAAATATTGATTTTTAAATAGTATATCTATATATATAAGCTACTTCTGTTGTTCTTATATAAATGGTATTTTATGTGCATTTTTATGAAATAGCGCTCAATGTATATTATTTTATAAAGGAACTCATTTGTTATGTCAACTAAATATATGTTACATTTGGTTTATATAAATATATTATAACTGATGTTGGCTTCTTTCATTATACTCTTTCTTACAGCTAAAATATGTCGGTATTGTAACCTAGCACATGATTAATATTAGTCTGTTTATATAAGTATTTATTTCAAATTTCATATTGTATATATGCTTGATTCTAATTTATGTTTTTTAAATAAAAAAACAATGATTTTGGAAAATATAAATACATATATACTTAATTTAATTTAATATGTGTTGAATTTAGAATATGACATTATATATATAGTTATATATAGTTATATATAGTTATATATATATATGAGTCCACTCATACCATTACCTTCGCCGATCCCGTTCTGACTTGTTCCATCAATTCTTGTTATCAGCTTTGCTCTTTGAATTCGTGCCGATTTTGCTTTGTTTCGATTCATAATTCAAATTTCAGTGTCTGTAGCAGTATGCATATTCGTGTCATCTTGTGTATTCTCTAGGCTCGAGAGGTGAGCAATCACTCATGATTAACATTCTTTTATTCATTAAATTTGATTTCAATTGAAACGACAATTGAAATATGCTGCTGTAGTTATTTAAATTTGTTATATATGCTATTATCTGTAACTGTTCACCTGCATGATATGACACCATATCCTGTTGTTTATATTATATTGTTATTGATGATTTATGCTTGTTATTTTATTTCATTTTTTGTTATCACTCTGCAAGTTCCCTGTAGATTAGAAATCACTATGGGTTGAAATGAAACATACCCGAACAGACTTTAGAATAGGAGAAAATCGTTATGGGTTGAAATGATAAACCCAAGCGATTTTCATTTAATTGAATTTGGGATTATGGGTTGAAATGATATCCACCCATATATATTTAGTACACGGATTGAAATGCTAAATATCCGTAGCACTTGACTATATGATAGGAAATATATATAGACACCGTTGGTCCATATAAATATTTTGAAAATAATTTCTATAATTTTGAAAAGAAATATATGGTTTAATAAATTTGATTCTTAAGATATTATATGAATGGAAATTGTATATATAGATTTAGTAGTAATATTTGATTTAAATTGAGTTGAATTTAAATTGAGTTGAATTTAAATTGATAAATTGAGATTGAATTTAATTTGAATGGGAAGGTCGGGTTGATGTTGGAACGTTTTGTTAAGTTGAGGAAATTGAAAATACTTTACTGTATAAATTATTTAATATTTATAGATACTATTTTGGGAAATATAGAGATATTTGAAGTGAAAATGAGATTTGGTTTTGAAGTATAAATTAAGCTGAAATGACCACGATGTTATAGTGTATATTTCTACCTTGTAGAAAGTTCCATGGACCCTTAGAGGATGGTTATCCCAAACGTCCTTTAAGTTATTTGTATTTTAGTTGATATTTCACTTGAGTTGGATTTATTGATATAAGAATGTTAATCCTGACTCGAGTGTTTTGTGTTTTGCTTTACGCTCGGGTCAGACTGAGTGATACAGCATTTGAGACTCACCTTTGGAGTTCGGAGCTTCGTTTGAAAATCCAACAATCGATTCAGATTCCATCCTTTCCAGTTGATTGGTTCAGAGAAGTCATCTGTTGCATTGGATACTTCACTACATTTGAACTATTCGGTTGTATTTTTCTAACTCTGATATATATAGTAGCTTCATGAACTACGATTCTTTATCTATTCCGCTGCACTATATTATTCTATGATCTGTGATTGATTTATTTAATGTATATTTTAAGTTTTGCCAAATTTAAATTAACAATTTGGTATTTTGAATTATTCAAGTCGGATATGTATGGTTTTATTGTCGGTTTGAATGGTCCAAAATAGTGGGTCGTTACAGTCGGTATCAGAGCTTTGGCTCTTGGAAAAACTTAGCATATATGGTAAATTTATTTACAGAATCACTTTCGCTCGAGTTGAATCTCTTCCTTTTGACTCGATTTCCTTTGAATTTTGGAATGTCCCTCGATTCCGAAATTCATTCTGTCTCTCCCTATTTATATTCGTTTGATTCCGGAGTATCCTATAACTCCACTGAATGATTTGTAAATGGGGTGAAAACTCCTTTTCAATTGGCATTGACCCACCGAAGATTTTTGTATCCTCGGTTTACGATGCTGCTATATCTTGTTATGCCGAATTCTATATCTCTTGCGATCGAATGTCGAATTGCCTCAGAATTCTACACCGCTCTGATTTTGGAATCACGTTTGACCGGTAAAGGTCGCCCGCGATTTATAAAAGTATATCCATCTTCTATTTTGTAATTTAATTATCGCATCTTCGATCGATTCTATCTTCGAATCAGAATTCTATTGATTTGAGTTCCTCTAATTCAAATCTCTATCTTTGTTTAAAATCCATTCTTAAAATTATCCTCTGAAAATCGGGTATGTTTGCATTTTTGAAATTGTTTTATATATCGAAATTATTATTTTGATAACTATGATTTTATTCTATATATAAAAGTGAAAATGTTTTCGATAAGGATTATACACCTATATATAAAACAAGTAAGAAATGTTATTCTATATAAAAGGGTTTTGAAAGGATTTGAAATTATGAAAAAATATAAGAAATTGATTTATATGAAAATGATTTATAACCGAAGTGTTAAATTTGAAATTCGAGAATTGAATTCTGGTGTTTTGAAATTGGTTTTTAAGATTTTTGAAATTATATAATAATACGATTTGAAAGTATTTTCTGAATAAGAAGTGTTTCAAATGACTCAAACGAGTTCCAATGATTTCAATGAAATTTCAAGGAATTTTTAAGAAAATAGAAGTCCAGAACTCACTTTGTCGCTGGAAAATAATTTCGGTGATGAGTGCACGCATCATCGACATTGATTGTCGAGTTTCAGAGTGGGGGAGAGGCCACTCTAGTAGCTTTGCTATGCGAGTGATATTGTGAAACAAATTTTGATTTCAAATTCCGAAGAATAATTCGATATTCGAAAGATATATGTGTATATATTTAAAATGATTTAAAGGAAACCGGTATTCAGTCCACGAGTTTCGGATTTGATTTGGTATAATCCTATCTATTTATTGTTGATTTTCAAGTCTTGAGTTTGGAAATTTTATTTCCCTAACTATTTTGAATGTTCAAACACTTCCAAATCGAGATTAAATTTTCAAAGCTAGGAAATTTCGAAGAGTATAAAATGTTTGATAAAGAATATAAATTTGGTTTTGAAATGTTTTGAAAAAAAAAATAGTTTTGAATAATGGTTTTCAGAAAGGTAAATTGGATATTTCAAATAGAAATAGATAGTTTAAAAGTTTTAAAAAAAGGGATAATTATAAATTTGGAAACCATTTTGAGTATAATTGATTTTGGGAAAATATTTGGTTTTGAAATTAAATTGGAATTAAAAACCAGTACTTATATGGTGATTTTGGAAATGAATTTGTTTGACTTGAATTATTTTAATTTGGAAAATGGGATAATTTTCTAAACCTATTATTTTAGGAACTTTGAAATTTGGATATTTAATTTGGAAGAAAATTTGGTGAAGTCGTATATGATTTTGAGACTGAATTGATATTGAAATGATTTGAAATTTGAGAACCTTATATTATTAAGCACTTGATTTGGGAGTGGTCGAACTTACATAAAATGGATTGTATAAGTATGAAGTTGATTTGAAATATATTGATTTGAAAGGCACTCAATTTGGAAAGAGATGTTATATAATCAAAGTCTATATAAGTATGATTTGATCTACTATTGATTTTGTAAAGTATTCTATTTGGGAAAAATGGAATCCTATATATATGGACTTTATATAAGTACGATATTTGAAAGTGATTTGAAAAGGTACTATATGATATATATTTTCGAAGTAAAGATATGGAAAGTGCCTTCTGCTTGATATCCGCTTTGTGGCCACATCGTGGATTCATTCTATCGATATTATTCTCTCTGATTTTTGGTTTTTCGGATGTAATACTCGAGTGTTCCCACCATGGCGTAACCCATGGTTTTTTTCTCTCTCGCGACTGCATAGCGCAATTGCCTGGCTGAGTCTGGCCTAGGGGTACGGATTGTTTCCTGGGGGATCCTGGCGTAACCATTGTGTATCCTGCAGTATGTGTAGGTCACGAATAGTAGCGAAACCGCCTAGCTGAGATAGCCTAGGGGTACGGATTGTTACCTAGGGGACCCAGGCGTAACCATTGTGTATCCTGCACTCTACTAGTCATCATGGCGTAACTCACAGGGCTAAGAAAGCTTACGGATACGGATTGTTTCCTAGGGGATCCAGGTGTAACCATTGTGCATCTGCGAACCATGGTCGGACAAAGGTTTTGGTTTGGTTATTTTGTTTGGATTGTACTTTCCATATCTGTTTTAAAGGTTTTTTAAGTATTTTCATTGGGTGTTGAAACAAGTCTACTAAGTACTTGAAGTATTCTAGCTTTGCGCCTGATCAACGCATGGCCAGAGTCTGCAAGAATGAGGATAAACTTGTTGAAACATCGAGTTATAAAAGTATTTTCGAAAGGAAAATTGGTTTCGTTATAAAAGTATTTTATTATAAAGGTATTTCCAACAAATAAAATTCTTAATTTAATACCATTTCAACTAAATCCCAATTTATCTTCCTAACCTCAATGTATCCAAATTATTTGAAATATAAATTTTGTATTAATATTTGAAATTAAATTATTATTATTTTGGTTTGAAATTAACTATTCGAGCCCGATATTATTCTTTTGAATCTACCTTATCTACCCTGCTTTATTTATTCACCTATATTCTCTTTTCAGAATCTATCTTCTTTCCTTCTTTCCTTCTTTTGAATATATCCTTTAAAATATTGTTTATTTATATTCTACCTGGTTTAATAGTAAAAAAAAGTTAGTGTTTTATAAACAATTGATCTCATAATTAATTGAATGGATTTAATAAAATGAGTAATCTATTAAATATTAATTAATTTAAATAATAATAAAAAAAGTGGGTTTTAAATAAGTTGTTTAATTTGTTTTTCAAAGTCTAAATTTTTCATCTGGTTGTTTCTATTCTCCTACTTTATTCCTTTTCGGGGACGAAAAGTTTTGAGTGGGGGAGAGTGTAACGACCCATAAAATTTTAGCAATTTTTAATTGGTATTTGACGTATTGAATTAGATTTTGAGAAACTATTAATAATAAAATTTTGAAAAAAAAGAAAATATGTTATGTATATTAATGATTTGTAGTGCGAGCTGTGTACATATATTTTAAAGTTTGGTTGTGGTTATACCTATAAGATCTAGTACAAAAACTATATAAACTATTATTTATACTATAACATAAGTTAAGTTTGATGTAAATTGGATAGCATAGTTCATTTCTGTTGGGTATAAATATCAATAGTGTGGGTCTATTTGAAGTGTATATATAGTAAAGCATATTTATACCGAGTTTTATTTTATTTATATGTGTTATAATAACTATATATATATATATATATATGTTAGTCTTGATACTAGTATATAGTTTTACTGAAGTTTGATTTCTAGTCATGTTAAATATATATATTTGATTTTGGGTTTTTGTGTCACAATTTCCAGTTTATTTTAGTGCATATTTAGTATATCTATACATATGTTGTCAGCTATAAATACGATAGTTAAGGGTTTCATATATCATACGAACCGAAGAAGAAGAGAAGTATATACTATATTTAACTACATATATGAAGTATATGTTTTAAGGGTTGATTTAAGGTCTGCATTAAAATTGGTAGTCTGCATGTTTGTTATGGACAAAGATAAGCATATATATTCATACGTAGCCTTTACATTTTGAAAGAATATACATAATATTAAATGAATATTGATTTATATATATATATATATATATATATATATATATAAGGTTACCTTCATCTTCATTTGTCTCATTTTCATTTATTTGTGTACGTTTTCGTTTTAATTATTGTACACATCATGGTTCCTTTTATAAATTCATCGCCCATAAATAGTTTATTTCTTTCCCCCCTCATCTTCATTTGTCTCATATTCATTTATTTATGTACATTTTCGTTTCAATTATTGTACACATCATGGTTCCTTTTATAAATCAATCTTTTCAATTTATTTTATGGTCCGTTACTCTGCCTTTTCAAATTTGAACGTGCAGCTGGTGGCATTAAAAAGTTGCTTTAATTATCCACTGAATTATCGTAACCATCCCACTACTCTATATTTATTCCTGTACGTTTTATCTTCGCTTAAATTTCTCTGTCCATTCCTTTTTCCATTTTAATATCCTTGCCTTTCCATACTCACGTTCTTTCCAATCAAGCAATAAATTGTTTACATATCCACCTTATCAACTTGACCGTTATCAAGCTAGTATATAATTCAAATCTATCATTATTCTACCGTTTCTTCTTTAATAAATTATATGTAATAGTATAACATAAATGTACAGCTCATTCTCCACCCATTCATTTCTCCTATTCAATTAATAATGGAATATAAAGTTATATATTTGGTATAAAATTCAAACAACCGTTACCATTCATACCTCCTAAATTCTGATTGACCCCTCTATTTCCATGGTTCCAATTTTAGTTGCTGAATTGCTCATTCCTACCGTTCAACTATATTAAATATTTATAACGTGTAGTGTAATGACCCGGTATTTTCAACCATTTGCATCCATTATAAGTGTATAGGTAGACACTCATGCCGGAATTGGATAGCTCAAAATACCGCGTTGTAAATAAAAAATTTGGCAAATCTCAGAATATGCAGTAAATAAAATCACAGATCACAGACACAGAGTATATAAAAATGCATCGGAAGAAAAAGAGATAGTAGTTCATGAAGCTACTATATAAATATGATATACATCAGAGTTAAATAAGATACAACAGAAGAGTAACAGGATACATCAGGTACAAATCAGATAATCACTGAACCACTGGATACTGAAACAAAATAGATGGCTGGATCTTCAGGGAAAGCTCCAACGCCGAAGGTGAATCTGGAATGCTAACTCACTCAATCTGACCCGAGCGTAAAGCAAAACACAAAACCCTCGAGTCAGGACATAAATACTTATAAACTGTAAATCAACTCAAGTGAACAGTAACAAAATGCATCAGTAACTTAAAGGATGCTTGGGACCGCCCATCCTCTAAGGATCCGTTAAACTATTTACTATGTAGTAATATACGCTATATACGGTAGTCTCTAATCAGTAAAGTATAATCATATAGAAAATAGCGTTAAGGGGATGGTGAACCTTAACGCGGTCGGGTCTTTAAAACCAAAATCGTAGTGGGCTCGATATAAGGATATGACACGGCATGCGAGGCAATGCCAGGGTGGATACACCGTTTGCACTCCCGGACCGGTGGTGACGGCAAGCCAGCAGCTTCCGCCCACCTCGAACAATACCCCCGAATCAAAGTGGCGCCACCGAATCGAATCACAACAGTAATAGAATAGTTTCCGATGGAGCATGCTCGATGAAAGGGTGCGACCCTTTGTGTAGCCCGGTATAGCTCCTGTTTTAGTCATATATGCCAACTCACGGGAGTTGGTTCCACGTAACATACCTCGAGAACGTCGCCACCATCCTACTTCATTCTGGAATCTCCACCGCGTACACAGTTGTTAAAGTGGTTTTCGGTATTGTCCGGCTATAAGACAATATCTGATCCCGGTCTCTTTAACAACCAAGCGTTATTATAACCCATGAATATTTATTTCAAATAATTTATACTTTCAAGACCAAAATATCATACTCATTTCAAAACAATATCACAATTGTATCATTTCCATTTCAAAAAAATTCAATATTATATCATTCAAATAAAACCCAAATTTTCAAATCATTGAATATTTCTTTAAATTTATTAAACTTGAAATATTCCTTTAAATTATCATAGCATTTTGGAAATGTTACCTTAAGGAATCATAGCATTTTTGGAATGTACTACTTTCCACTTTACATTGTATATAATCAAAGTATTGATAAGCTTAAAATTTTAACATGTCAATTTATCATAGCCTTATGGTTAAATAAACTTTCTTACTGTAATATACAATTTAAACCGAAATTCTTATGTTAAGTTAAAAGCACCTTATTAACTTACATTATTATTACAATAAAGAAACTTTATTATTTTAATCATTTAAATTATGCCATTCACATAAATTAAAACTTGCTTATCAAATGTACGTTATCAACTTACATTTTATTATTACAGTAAGTAACATTTATCATTTTAATTAATTTAAAATACACCATTACATTGATTAAAATCTACGTGTCAAATGTATGTTTTAAATTTTATATTCCTATTACAATAATGAACATTTATTAATTAAATCAATACCACACTACTTAACTTTACATGTTTCTTTCTTAATTAAAACTTTACATGTTCTTGCATTAATTAAAACTTTCATGTTCTCTCATTAATTAGGACTTTACACGTTTCTTTCATTAATTCAAAACTTATACGTTTCTTTCATTAATTATAACTTATACCTTTCTTTCATTAATTAGGAATTTACATGTTCCTATCATTAATTAGAACACCATACGTTCTTTCATTAATTAAAACCTATACGTTTCTTTCATAAATTAAAACCTATACGTTTCTTTCATAAATTAAGACCTATACGTTTCTTTCATAAATTAAGACCTATACGTTTCTTTCATAAATTAGCGTCTATACGTTTCTTTCATAAATTAAGACCTATACGTTTCTTTCATAAATTAAGACCTATACGTTTCTTTCATAAATTAAAAATTAACATTTCAGATTTATATTACCATTTCACAAATTTAACTAAACTTCCAGTTTATTTAATTAATTTAAAATCTTTAGTTAAAACTCAAATTTCACATTTTCAAGTCAAGTTATATTTTAAAATTTCATTTTCAACAGTCATTTATTCAACCACTTAAATTTATAGAAAATCAATAATTCTTTAATAAATCACTTAAATTCAAATATAAATCAATTTATCATATTTACCATTTTCCAAATAAAATTAAAGTCCATTTATTCATGTAACTTAAATATCATTTTTAGTCAAAATTCCAAATTTCAAACATAAGTTATATTTCAAAAATCCAGTTAATCCATTCATAAATTACATTTTTAACACATAGAAAAATCATAATTTATTTATTTTAAAACCTTTCAAAATCTATTTAAATCAAATTTCATACTTTTATAATTTTAAAATACTTAAAATATTCAAAGCACTTTATAGAATAACCACGGGTCTGTATATAGTTTTCTAACTTAGGTCAAGTGGTACGGATATGTATCATTTCAATCCGCAGTTTAAAAGGTAAAAATCCGGGTTCTATCATTTCAAACCCGCAATCCCAAGTTTAAATAAATAAATAAAATAACTCAGGCCTATCATTTCAGCCCATAATGATTTTTATCCTAACAGGGAACTTGCAGTGTGATCATATACAGAAATAATATAAACAATGTCAATATCACAATATACAGTCATGTATCAGACGTCAGGTGAAAATTAACAGTTTAAACATGGTAATAACATGGTAATAACACGGCATAGCATATCATATGATCATCATTAACTTGCATAAACATTTTACATTACTAAACACTTGTCATCAATCCACTTTTCATAAGTATATATGTCAGAGTGAGAAAGACTCACCTTTTTCAAAGCTAGAGACCAAAACAACAAACACAAGAGCGATTCCAAAAGCACGACAAATACGATTTGAATTGAATGAATGGAAAGCCTTGATAATGATCTTGTATACAACAAATAAACAAGACCATATAAACATATGCATACAATATAAAGATTTGTTGAACAATAGAAAAGTAGAAGCAACAAATGACATTACCAAGCTTTTCAACCACTTTTGCTTGACCACAACTCCATGTTTGCTCGGCCATACATGCTTAGGGCTAGGCCACACATGTTTTCAGGTGGAAAAGGATCTGGTTTGGCATTACAAAGGCATGGCAAGCACAAAAATGTGAAGTGGTAGGAGATGATATGAGGAGGTGTTAGGGTTAACTGGTGAAAGGTTAGGTTAAAAGCAAAAGGGTGGATTATAAAGGCCCATAGAAAGATAGAAAGTTTAAGGTGTTTCAAATTTCCTTTTCCATTTAATTTTATAAAAACAAAATAAACTATGACTTCAAAAATACAAGACCACTTTTAAAATAGACTATAACTTCAAAACAAAGGTGACAAAACAAATTTTGTTCATTTCTTTTTTTTTTCAAACAAAAGGGCAGAGGGAATATAGACTAGAATGCCAAATTACAGAGGTGACAAAACATTTTTTTTTTGCTCATTTCTTTTTTCCAGAACAAGGGCCAGTGGAAAAATAGATTATAACTTCAAAAATACAAAGTGACAAAAGCAACTTTTTTTTTTCATTTCCCTTTTTTTTCAAAACAAGGCTCGGTGGCAATATTACTTCAAAAATCAAAATACAAAGGTGACAAAAATGGAATTTTTTTCATTCCTTTTTTTCTCAAACAAGGCTCGGTGGTCTGGCATGGGTAGGGTCGGAAAAATATGGTGAATGGCCAAGCACGGTGGCAGGCAATAGGATAAAGCAAAACAATGAAAGGAGAACAAATGAAATAAAACAAGAGTGAAAAGAAGAAAGAAAGAAAAAAGAGAAAAAAATGAAAGGAAAAGCATGCGCCGGTTCATACCTTCAGGAGATGCTCACGCAAATTTTGATGGAAGCAAAATGAATAATTTGTGGTATGGAACTTTTGAACGTGAAATATATATTAACATTTGCTCACTAATTTATGTAGAGGGCAGGCAAGAGTAAAATGCTTGAACGGTAGAGGAAATTTAATTCTATCCAATAGGTGGAAACGTATGAGAGGCAAAAGGGAAAGAAATAATTCACACACGGAAATGATTTAAGGCAAGATTTGAGCAAGATTTTGGATTCTCAAAAGAGAATATACGGTTGAAAACTTTGCATTGTTAACATAAGAAAAAAATCAAATAGATAACGAAAAGGCAAGAGCAACAATTAAATATATGCCCAAAGTAACGTACAAATTATTTTGTTTCTCTTATTAAATAAATTTAAAATACTAACGTTTCTAGGAAAATAAACCATCACTTTAAACCAAAATTTAATAGCTATTATACCATAATTAATAACATTTGATTTAGCTTCATCCAATTGATTGTTAAATATAAAGTTAAGAAACAGATGTAAACATACGTAAAAGAAATGTAAAGTTTATTTCCCGTTTCACACTAATTATTACTAACTTTTTTTTAAAAAAAAAAGTATACAACAAATCTGACCAAAACAAAAGTGAAACAAATGTTACACAATTGCATACAGTTCAAGATGAAAATTTTGCCTTTAGAATTATAAAATTTAGAATTTCTATTAAACTTACACTTTTTATCCAAATCAAATTTTCAGACATTGTTTATTTTTATTTGGACAAATGATCAGAAATCATTTCAAGAAAATTTCCAAAATTAGATTTTTAAGAAAACAAAAGCCAAAGTCTTTAAATAAATGAAAAAAAATTAAATTTTTTAAACTTTTAAAATTTTAAGTTGAAAGTCACAGTTTGACTATTTTGACCAAAATCAGCATTTCAGGCAAATATTCAACTTACACAAGTTTGGAATTATAACTCATAAAAATCAAGATTATATTTAAATAATAAATTTAATCATTTCAAACAAGTAAAATAAGTTTTTCAATCAAAATCTTACATAAAAAAATTAAAATATACAATAAAATAATTACAAAATACAGGGTTGTTACACTCTCCCCCACTCAAAACTTTTCGTCCCCGAAAAGGAATGAGATATGGAAGGGCACAAAAAAGATAGAGTGAAATAGGATTAAGATAAGATGACAAGAAGATTGAAGTTATACCTGATAACTGTTGTTATAGGTAAGTTTAACAAGGTGGAGGTGATCTTTCCAAGATCCTCCAAAATCAAGAACACAAGCACGAAAAAGGTGGATTCAAAATGATTACCAAAGGTCTATCAAGATTATAGAAAGATTTATAAACAGAAAGATTGTAGAAAGATGCCTATACCGGTCTATAGCAAGATAAGGAGAGTAAGGACAACCAAAAGATAGTTTGAAAAACAAAAGAAGGAAATAAATTTGAAAGCATGGAAATTTCAACTTAAATAGAGAATAAATCTTTACACAAGTTAAATAAATCTTAACTACCCCAAATTTCATTATCTTATTATCCAATCATCTTAAATTAACAATTTTTAAAACCAGGGGTTTGAAAAATAATCATTTATTACACTCACATTGTACTTAATAAATTTAATTCTTCTTTATTCCTAATTAAACTTAAATTTATTCCTCTCAATATATTCATCACTGATGTTAAATATACTTACACTTATTATAACTGCTTAATTTATTCTTAGTTCTTCTAACATTGTTTTATTGTAAGTTATTCAATTACCCTTTATTATTCTTTAACTCTGTTAATCGTTTTATAACTTAAAATTTAAGTGTATAACATTTATTATAACCACTCAAATTTTATAAAAAAAAATCTTTTTATATTGTATATTATTCAATTACATTGTTAACTTCTAAAATTTTGGTAAGTTATATTTGAATGCAATTGTATTATACAAATAAAATTTCCAATTCAATCATTTCAAGCTTAAATCAAAATTTTCTTTTTCTTTTTATAATTGAAATTATTCTTTAAAAATAGAATTTAAGAATTAAATTTCTGATTCCATTCAAACCATTTAGAGATAAATAAATGTATGTGCATAGTTTATCAAATAAAATTTAAGTCATATGTCTATATTTATTATAAATCGAGTCATATTTTAGAATTTCAAATCAATTTAATTCCCAAAACAAAGCTGTAGCAAGACTACAGAACAGTCTCTTCACTTCGAAACTCGAAAATGGACGTCGATGATGCTGCAGTCATCACCGAAGTTATTTTCCAGCGACAAAGAGAAGAGTACTAATTTTAAACTTAAAATTCTTTGGAAACAAATTTCTATTTGAAAATATTTTAAATATTATATCCCTTTAAACTTTTAAACAAAAGGTTTGGAACCATCGGAAGTTAAATTCTCAAATTTCTTTTTCTAAATTCATTTAAGTTCCCATATAAATTTATAAACAATTATTTATAAATTCATTTATAGAACAATAAATGATAAATCAAGTATTATCATTTCAAATTATCAATTTGAATCATTTTATTAAGTTCCATAAATATATATATCAAAATTTTATTTCATTAACCAAAACAAAATTTAAAATAATATTGTGTCAGTTTGTTCTGTCAAAGTGTTTTAGAAACCCTATCGATAGCGTTGATCAGACGAATCGATCGGAAACCCAACTCAACATCAACAACTCAAACAACACAATATATAAACAAAACATATATTTACAAGTACAATTCAAAATGTTTGAAAATAGGTTGGAAACAAAAGACAAGATGATTAAATAACAAAATAGGGAGGTGGATAAGCCTAAATAAATCACGGGCAACATTTACCGGGTCAACCGTGACTTAAAGAATAAGATCAATGTGGATTTTTCTAGGGTAAATCTACATTCGATCTCAAGAGTTAGAGTTTGGAATAACAAAAGATATTAGCATCTAAACCAAGGATAGATATAAATCTCTGGTGAATCGATGCTAATTTTAGGGGAGTTTCCCTTTTTTCTCAATTCAATTTTAAATTGGCGTGACCACCGACTCACCAAAAAGATCATTCGAAGCGGAGTTATGGAATGCTCCAGAGTCAAAAGAAGATGAATAGTGAGGGATACGAATGGATTTTGGAACCGTAGGGACGTTCCAAAATTCAAAGGAATCGAGTCAAAAGGGAAGAGATTCAAACTCGAATGAAAGTGATTCTGTAAATACATTCACTCCATATGCTGAGCTTTGCCTAGAGCTACCAAAGCTCTGATACCAACTGTAACGACCCGGTATTTTCAACCATTCGCATCCATTATAAGTGTATAGGTAGACACTCATGCCGGAATTGGATAGCTCAAAATACCGCGTTGTAAATAAAAATTTTGGCAAATCTCAGAATATACAGTAAATAAAATCAAAGATCACAGACACAGAGTATATAAAAATGCAGCAGAAGAAAAAGAGATAGTAGTTCATGAAGCTACTATATAAATATGAGATACATCAGAGTTAAATAAGATACAACAGAAGAGTAACAGGATACATCAGGTACAAATCAGATAATCACTGAACCACTGGATACTGAAACAAAATAGATGGCTGGATCTTCAAGGAAAGCTCCAACGCCGAAGGTGAATCTGGAATGCTAACTCACTCAATCTGACCCGAGCGTAAAGCAAAACACAAAACCCTCGAGTCAGGACATAAATACTTATAAACTGTAAATCAACTCAAGTGAACAGTAACAAAATGCATCAGTAACTTAAAGGATGCTTGGGACCGCCCATCCTCTAAGGATCCGTTAAACTATTTACTCTGTAGTAATATACGCTATATACGGTAGTGTCTAATCAGTAAAGTATAATCATATAGAAAATAGCGTTAAGGGGATGGTGAACCTTAACGCGGTCGGATCTTTAAAACCAAAATCGTAGTGGGCTCGATATAAGAATATGACACGGCATGCGAGGCAATGCCAGGGTGGATACACCGTTTGCACTCCCGGACCGGTGGTGACGGCAAGCCAGCAGCTTCCGCCCACCTCGAACAATACCTTCGAATCAAAGTGGCGCCACCGAACCGAATCACAACAGTAATAGAATAGTTTCCGATGGAGCATGCTCGATGAAAGGGTACGACCCTTTGTGTAGCCCGGTATAGCTCCTGTTTTAGTCATATATGCCAACTCACGGGAGTTGGGTCCACGTAACATACCTCGAGAACGTCGCCATCATCCTACTTCATTCTGGAATCTCCACCGCGTACACAGTTGTTAAAGTGGTTTTCGGTATTGTCGGGCTATAAGACTATATCCGATCCCGATCTCTTTAACAACCAATCGTTATTATAACCCATGGATATTTATTTCAAATAATTTATACTTTCAAGACCAAAATATCATACTCATTTCAAAACAATATCACAATTGTATCATTTCCATTTCAAAAAAATTCAATATTATATCATTCAAATAAAACCCAAATTTTCAAATCATTGAATATTTCTTTAAATTTATTAAACTTGAAATATTCCTTTAAATTATCATAGCATTTTGGAAATGTTACCTTAAGGAATCATAACATTTTTGGAATGTACCACTTTCCACTTTACATTGTATATAATCAAAGTATTGATAAGCTTAAAATTTTAACATGTCAATTTATCATAGCCTTATAGTTAAATAAACTTTCTTACTGTAATATACAATTTATACCGAAATTCTTATGTTAAGTTAAAAGCACCTTATTGACTTACATTATTATTACAATAAAGAAACTTTATTATTTTAATCATTTAAAGTATGTCATTCACATAAATTAAAACTTGCTTATCAAATGTACGTTATCAACTTACATTTTATTATTACAGTAAGTAACATTTATCATTTTAATCAATTTAAAATACACCATTACATTGATTAAAATCTACGTGTCAAATATACGTTTTAAATTTTATATTCCTATTACAATAATGAACATTTATTAATTAAATCAATACCACACTACTTAACTTTACATGTTTCTTTCTTAATTAAAACTTTACATGTTCTTGCATTAATTAAAACTTTCATGTTCTCTCATTAATTAGGACTTTACACGTTTCTTTCATTAATTCAAAACTTATACGTTTCTTTCATTAATTAAAACTTATACCTTTCTTTCATTAATTAGGAATTTACATGTTCCTATCATTAATTAGAACACCATACGTTCTTTCATTAATTAAAACCTATACGTTTCTTTCATAAATTAAGACCTATATGTTTCTTTCATAAATTAAGACCTATACGTTTCTTTCATAAATTAAGACCTATACGTTTCTTTCATAAATTAAAACCTATACGTTTCTTTCATAAATTAAGACCTATACGTTTCTTTCATAACGTTTCTTTCATAAATTAAAACCTATATGTTTCTTTCATAAATTAAAACTTAACATTTCAGATTTATATTACCATTTCACAAATTTAACTAAACTTCCAGTTTATTTAATTAATTTAACATCTTTAGTTAAAACTCAAATTTCACATTTCCAAGTCAAGTTATATTTTAAAATTTCATTTTCAACAGTCATTTATTCAACCACTTAAATTTATAGAAAATCAATAATTCTTTAATAAATCACTTAAATTCAAATATAAATCAATTTATCATATTTACCATTTTCCAAATAAAATTAAAGTCCATTTTATTCATGTAACTTAAATATCATTTTTAGTCAAAATTCCAAATTTCAAACATAAGTTATATTTCAAAAATCCAGTTAATCCATTCATAAATTACATTTTTAACACATCGAAAAATCATAATTTATTTATTTTAAAACCTTTCAAAATCTATTTAAATAAAATTTCATAATTTTATATTTTTAAAATACTTAAAATATTCAAAGCACTTTATAGAATAACCACGAGTCTGTATATAGTTTTCTAACCTAGGTCAAGTGATACGGATATGTATCATTTCAATCCGCAGTTTAAAAGGTAAAAATCCGGGTTCTATCATTTCAAACCCGCAATCCCAAGTTTAAATAAATAAATAAAATAACTCAGGCCTATCATTTTAGCCCATAATTATTTTTATCCTAACAGGGAAATTGCAGTGTGATCATATATAGAAATAATATAAAGAATGTCAATATCACAATATACAGTCGTGTATCAGATGTCAGGTGAAAATTAACAGTTTTAACATGGTAATGACATGGTAATAACACGGCATAGCATATCATATGATCATCATTAACTTGCATAAACATTTTACATTACTAAACACTTGTCATCAATCCACTTTTCATAAGTATATATGTCAGAGTGAGAAAGACTCCCCTTTTTCAAAGCTAGAGACCAAAACAACAAACACAAGAGCGAGTCCAAAAGCACGACAAACACGATTTGAATTGAATGAATGGAAAGCCTTGATAATGATCTTGTATACAACAAATAAACAAGACCATATAAACATATGCATACAATATAAAGATTTGTTGAATAATAGAAAAGTAGAAGCAACAAAAATGGAATTTTTTTCATTCCTTTTTTTCTCAAACAAGGCTCGGTGGTCTGGCATGGGTAGGGTCGGAAAAATATGGTGAATGGCCAAGCACGGTGGCAGGCAATAAGATAAAGCAAAACAATGAAAGGAGAACAAATGAAATAAAACAAGAGTGAAAAGAAGAAAGAAAGAAAAAAGAGAAAAAAAATGAAAGGAAAAGCATGCGCCGGTTCATACCTTCAGGAGATGCTCACGCAAATTTTGATGGAAGCAAAATGAATAATTTGTGGTATGGAACTTTTGAACGTGAAATATATATTAATATTTGCTCACTAATTTATGTAGAGGGCAGGCAAGAGTAAAATGCTTGAACGGTAGAGGAAATTTAATTCTGTCCAATAGGTGGAAACGTATGGGAGGCAAAAGGGAAAGAAATAATTCACACACGGAAATGATTTAAGGCAAGATTGGAGCAAGATTTTGGATTCTCAAAAGAGAATATACGGCTGAAAACTTTGCATTGTTAACGTAAGAAAAAAATCAATAGATAACGAAAAGGCAAGAGCAACAATTAAATATATGCCCAAAGTAACGTACAAATTATTTTGTTTCTCTTATTAAATAACGTACAAATTATTTTATTTCTCTTATTAAATAAATTTAAAATACTAACGTTTCTAGGAAAATAAACCATCACTTTAAACCAAAATTTAATAGCTATTATACCATAATTAATAACATTTGATTTAGCTTCTTCCAATTGATTGTTAAATATAAAGTTAAGAAACAGATGTAAACATATGTAAAAGAAATGTAAAGTTTATTTTCCGTTTCACACTAATTATTACTAACTTTTTTTTTAAAAAAAGTATACAACAAATCTGACCAAAACAAAAGTGAAACAAATGTTACACAATTGTATACAGTTCAAGATGAAAATTTTGCCTTTAGAATTATAAAATTTAGAATTTCTATTAAACTTACACTTTTTATCCAAATCAAATTTTCAGACATTGTTTATTTTTATTTGGACAAATGATCAGAAATCATTTCAAGAAAATTTTCAAAATTAGATTTTTAAGAAAACAAAAGCCAAAGTCTTTAAATAAATGAAAAAAAATTAAATTTTTTAAACTTTTAAAATTTTAAGTTGAAAGTCACAGTTTGACTATTTTGACCAAAATCAGCATTTCAGGCAAATATTCAACTTACACAAGTTTGGAATTATAACTCATAAAAATCAAGATTATATTTAAATAATAAATTTAATCATTTCAAATAAGTAAAATAAGTTTTTCAATCAAAATCTTACATAAAAAAAATTAAAATATACAATAAAATAATTACAAAATACAGGGTTGTTACACGTAGTCTCTAAGCCTATTTAGCTTCATTTTTTCTTTCTCTCAATTGCTTCTTAAAAAAAAGAGATTTTTCCCATTACAATGCTAAAACACATATGATGGAAAAATGAAAAAGGACCAGTTCTCCTTCCTATAGCTTCGTCAAGCCTCCGCCACCACAGCTCGAACCACCTGCCAAGAGCCACAACCCACTCCATGCCTCCTCCCCTCGTCATCCATACTTTTATAAACGGTATGCGTATCATATTGCAATGTATGTTTCGTTTTTAAATGTTTACATATAGCATGAATACGTACTAGTACTTTATATAGTGTATTTTGTTTAATGGATATGTTATACAAGCTGTGTTTTCTTTTGTCTACTGGATTTCGAAACTTATAATAAGTATTATTGCATTAGTTGTTGTTTTCAACTTCCTGCAACACTTTGTTTTTTTATTATAAATTTTAGCTTGCTGCAATTCTCTTTTCATCTATATTATTGTATTCTATTGTGACGCCCCACCTCTATACCCACGCTAGCCTAGAACACTACGGTGTAGTGCTGTCAACTAGTGCGGAGAATAAGGCTGTTGAGGAGCGGCCATCAGTAGTTAGGCCTTACACTAGTATTGGTTATCTCGATAGGAGTGGTATATATATATATATATATATATATATGTTCTTTCATTTTTCATCTCTGATTTATTTACTCCCATCGACATACCCCAATTCCAATATAAAATGAACTACGATGGTTCATAATAGTTTAGGACAGTAAATATAATAATAACATAGATAATGTAAATGCGGAACACAGATAAAACGGAAAGTCTCATATATACAATAACTGATGTCAGTTACAATACATGTGATAAAATACATATGATACAACACATATGATACAACTACAACTGTCGACTCAGAAAGTTACATATACAAGTACATTAACGACTAATATACATGAATACATATCAACCTATACTATGACACGACAACTCCCAAAAGATAAGAAAAGTCTTCATAGCTCAAACAGCAACCCAAAGCAAGATATCTACAACCTGAAATAACTCGGGTCTGACCCGAGTATTAAATTCAAAAGAAAATAATACACGGGTCAGTCTAATTCAAACTCAGTTATTAATGCATAGAAGCAATAATAATTAAATAATGAATAGACGACAGTCACAATAAATCTCGTCTATCCGATCCTTAAATAAGGAAATCGGATAACGATAAATATAACACGTAACAGTGTTAAACAAAAAATCAGCAAATTAAACCAAATCAGAATACAATTTAGAATATTGAATTGAATAAACAAAACAGTTCAAACCATTGAAATATCAATTAAAATATTAATTCGAGTAGGGCTACAGTACACACACGCGTGCACTGCCTCGCCACTACAGCATATGAAATATGCAAAAGATCAATAAATCAAAACAAGATAGAATATCATAAAATCCATACCGTATGGCTGCAGTTCACGCTTGCGTGCACTGCCTTGCCACTACAATGATAATGTACCCAAAAACTCAATTCCGTGTGGCTGCAATTCACGCTTGCGTGCACTGCCTTCCCACTACAGTAATGATGTACACAACCGGGCACAAGGTCAAACTCGAACTATCAGTTGGATTCAACACAGGGAAGGTGTACAGGCTACGACTTCAAGCATAAAGCAGTTCAATATCCAAGCAACAATGAAAAACAATGGAACCAACTCAAAACAGTCACAATATGGAGACAGCAAGAAAACTGCAGAGGTCAAGTCACGACTATCGTGACTCAACACAACTACAAGGAAATGAACCATAGGAAGTCTCGATATAAAGCAACAGCAAACTCAAAAACAACACAAAAGTCCACAAATTCTACACGGCTGTAAGCATCAGTGCACAAGGGCAATGACCCGTACGTATACATGAACCAGCAGAAGCAATTGAAGTGCTACAGTGGAACAACAAGGTACAAAGGCTATAAGTGAAACAAACATGTGTACCCGAGATAAGGCAACCCAGTGACAAGCACAAAGATCACAACAACATGAATACAAGTGCAGAACAAAATTATGAAACAGCAGTTTTATAAGTGACAAAGGTCAACATCAATGCATATGAATAATTCATCTAACTTAATGCAAGAACATTGAAACCAGGCAACATAGGTGTAAAGGCAATGCTCATGAATAATACAAGTGAATGACAACACTACAACAGAAAAACAGCGAATCTAATATCACACAGATTCAAATGATCTGGTTCGCAACAATTTAACTTCAACAAGATTACATGCATCCTGGAAATGGGGTTGATACAAGCAACTGAGCAGTGTCAGTCACCAATGTAATCAACTGAGGTGAACCAGGCAAACAGAGCTTCAACCAATCAAAGTTCAAGCATTGGGGCTAAAATGAAACAAAGGTGGCTGCAAGGAGTTGCAGACCAACCAAGCAACATATATGAGTACAACTTGATATTCAAACTAAGATTGTAGTGAAAACTACAACAGTAATTGTTGACCAACCAACAACAGAACGAAATGCAACAGAAGTGCCAAAAGGTCAGAGACAGTGCAAGTGAAATCAACAGTGAATCGAAGTCAGTGAGAACCCTGACTCAAACTCGGGACCAATTACAACAAAACCAGTTAAAGATACAGAGGTAGTAGTTACTGCAAATTCTAAATCAATACACATAACTACAGATTGCACGTTCAAGTGCAAGCCAAAGTGAAAGTCCAAAACTTTTAAACTTAAACCAACAAGAATCCAAGTAAACAGGTGCACATTCAAGCACTTGAATCACTGACTATATCCAAACAACACCCATGCACAAATATGAAAATACAACATAATTTATATTAGTGGGCATAAATAATCACTGAACAAAGGAGCAGCCTCAAATACTAGATGAACAAGTCCGGATGTAGTGCATAAAAGTGCAAAAGAACAAGGTTGAAAATTATCACCTAAACGAAGGCAGTAAAACAGGTGTGCACAGAGAAGGTTCAAGCGCCTAAAAGCATTTAGTAACCGTTTCGAATAATCAAGACAACAGTAGTTTCAAAGAATTTGCTAAATAAGTTCAAGATCGAAGACTAAGAAATGTCACAGGAAACTTCAAAATCAAATTCAAACCGAAGTCAACAAAAATTCAGGTTAAATACCAGAAAAACAACATTGTGATGACCAAGGTAGCAAGGAATGCGATCGAACAGCTCAATATCGAAGCCGTGACAACCACAAAAATCAAACAGATCGAAATCAATACAAAACAACTTAGATCGAACTGCAAGCAAAATGAATCGACAAACTCAAACAATTGAATACTAACGAAAATCACAGAATTCGAACCTTAACAAGAGCACGAGATATGAATTAGATGTGAGTGGATCACTTACCTTGTCGACGAATTGAAGCAGTCGAAACGAGGCCGAAGCAAACGAGGAAACGAACGAAGTTAGCAGCCATAAATTGCCGTAGCCTAATTTGAGAGCGAACGAAGAAAATTTCGAAGCCGCCATTTTTGTTTACTTCATTTTTTGGCTTAGGGTTTTTAGAATGAAGGAAAGGGAGGGGGATTGGTATTTGTTTTGCAAATTTATCACAGCCCAATTAAAAACATGGGCCATAATTAAAATTTTAAAACCCATCAATCTTTTTAACAATTTTATAAAAGAATTTTAACTCAATTTAAAAACTTCAATTGGCAATTAGCTGGCACACTAATTAGTTTAAAAACGATGATTAATTATGAAATCCCAGGGTTGTTACAGACTCCCCCCTTAAAGAAATTGCATCCTCGCAATCATAGGGAATAAACGAACAAATGGTAACAACCATAAAGAACATCATCACAAGATAAAGAAATTTGAATAGGAAGTTCACCATATAGAGCGTGAAAGAGAAAGCCTGAACGTGTTTGCTCGATGAATTCTCTGGATTCCAAAGAGAAATCCCTAGAATTTGAGAACCATTGAGAATCTCCATAAGAGAAACATCTTTATTTCGAAGGTGCTCAACCTCCGAAGCAATGATGTGAATAGATAGTTGCTCAAAAGTAAAAATCAAAAATCCCTAAGGCATTTCCGTAATTGGAAGACGTGGAAAACGTCATGAATAGCAGAAAATTGAGCCGGTACACCGGCGTAGTACAATATAACCACCAAAGAAATCTTTTAATTTCATAAAAGAAATTCACAAATTCTCTACAAAATTTAATTATCAAATAGATAATCAGAATACATAAATCACAAAACAGCAATATCTTTTATCAATACGATAATTAGAAAACAGCAAAATCAGCAAATCTAACTATCAAAAACGATAATCAGGAATTACCACAATGGTAATCAAATTTCAAATCAACAAATATTCAGTTATCAAAACGGTAATCAAATCTTAAATCACGAACATTTAATTATCACAAACGATAATTAAATCTCAAATATCTAATTATCACGAGTGATAATCAGAACCAACAAATAACTGATTATCAAAAACGATAATCAGAAATCAGGAATCAATGAATATTTAATTATAAAAAACTATAATCAAATCTTAAATCACAAATATTTAATTATCACAAACGATAATTAAATCTCAAATATCTAATTATCACAAGCGATAATCAGAAACAACAAATATCTGATTATCATAAACGATAATCAGAAATCACAAATATCCGATTATCAAAAACGATAATCAGAAACCACAAATATCCGATTATCAAAAACGATAATCAGAAATCACAAATATTTAATTATCACAAACGATAATTAAATCTTAAATATCTAATTATCACAAGCGATAATCAAATCTTAAATCATAAATATTTCAATTAACGAGTCCGGAATTAACCGAAATAGCAAACGCACATGTCCCATAACCACGAGTTTTACTAAATCGTTTAATTCACTTCATCGTTTGCTTGAAAGTGCAAAATTGTGTATTTTAAATAAATAACATTTTTCGTTCTCAAACGGACAAGTCCAGAATTAAACGAATCAGTAAAAGAAAGGGATCATAGTCCTCAATTTTGCTGAAATGTTTAAATCGCTTACTCGTTCTTTTGAAAGTGTAAACTGTAAAAAATTTTAAAACAATTTTAATTTATATTTTGAAACAATTTTAAAAATAACAAATTTTTAAAACACGTGATTAAAACAGCAACATCAGTAGCAACTTCGACAAGGAAATTGCACTTCTCAAAATACCGTAAAAACGGACAACAAAATAAGCATCGCGGGATAACTGCTTGAAAATCCATTTTAAAATTGACGGTTACTGAAGTCAAAGCGACAGTAATTTTTATACGTAAAAATCTCATCCAAATAATTGGCATTAAAACATAATACCGGTGAATTTTCATTCATCAAAAATGTCACAAGAATCTTCTCAAAGATAGAAAGGGGTATCATACCCTAAACTTGTATTCATAACAAGTCAATGACACACTAATTCACCAATGCACAAAAATTGATAAAACTTATCAATAGAAATCACGAAAATTGGTGAGGCACAAATTCTAGAAATCATCACAAGAAATCCAGAAAACACAAATTCTAGAAATCTACACAAGAAATCCAGAAAACACAAATACTAGAAATCTACACAAGAAATCCAGAAATCACAAAATGGGAGTATGAAAACTCAAATGGGAGTATGAAAACCCAAATGGGATTATGAAAACTCAAATGGGAGTATGAAAACTCAAATAGGAGTATGAAAACTCAAATGGGAGTATGAAAACTCACCTATACGTGAGCATGAAAACTCACCAATACGTGTAATGCAAAGTGAGAATGGGAGCATGAAAACTCACCTACACGTGAGCATGAAAACTCACCAACATGTGTAATGCAAAGCGAGAACGGAAGCATGAAAACTCACTTACACATGAGCATGAAGCTCACCAACACGTGCAACGCAAAGCGAGAACGGGAGCATGAAAACTCACCTACACGTGAGCATGAAAACTCACCAACACGTGTAACGCAAAGTGAGAACGGGAGCATGAAAACTCACCTACACGTGAGCATGAAAACTCACCAACACGTGTAACGCAAAACGAGAACGGGAGCATGAAAACTCACCTACACGTGAGCATGAAAACTCACTAACACGTGTGACGCAAAGCGAGACGCTATCTCATGGTGGCTAACCATTAAATTTTGACACATGAATGGTCCGAAGACCATGGGGAGCTACCCCATATGGGTGAGTCGGAATCACCCAGATGAGGTCTAGGCTAACCAAAAATGCAAAAAGGTATGTGTGAGTGGAATCACACAAATGGTGTCTAGGCTAACTAAAAAGCAAAAAGGCATGTGTGAGTGGAATCACACAAATGGTGTCTAGCCTAACCTCGCAAACAAAAAGGTATGTGTGAGCGGAATCACACAAATGGTGTCTAGGCTAACCAAAAAGCAAAAAGGTATGTGTGAGTGGAATCACACAAATGGTGTCTAGCCTAACCTTGCAAACAAAGAGGTATGTGTGAGCGGAATCACACAAATGGTGTCTAGGCTAACCAAAAAGCAAAAAGGTATATGTGAGTGGAATCACACAAATGGTGTCTAGCCTAACCTTGCGAACAAGGAGATATGTGTGAGCGGAATCACACAAATGGTGTCTAGGCTAACCAAAAAGCAAAAAGGTATGTGTGAGTGGAATCACACAAATGGTGTCCAGCCTAACCTTGCAAACAAAGAGATATGTGTGAGCGGAATCACACAAATGGTGTCTAGGCTAACTAAAAAGCAAAAAGGTATGTGTGAGTGGAATCACACAAATGGTGTCTCGCCTAACCTTGCAAACAAAGAGACATCGCACAATTGCTAGTCTAAATCATAAAATGATCGTCATGATCAACGAGAAGTATCAATTACACTAAGTTAGTAAATATAAAAGTTTAGCTTCATTTTCCATAACCACTTGCTTAACTTAAATATTTACGAACAAAGTATAAATCTTCACTAGAAAATTGTCACAAGTGGTTCAATCGAACAAGTCCGAAAATTAACCGACGAAGTAAACGCAAGCGTTTCATACCACTTGTTTTGCTAAGCCGTTTAATTAGATTTCTCATACGAGTGAAGGTTAGTATATATTGGAAAATGGTTTAGGAAAAGAGCTTTGTAGTAAAATAGTTTTGAAATCGTTTGGAGAAAAGGGTTTTGATATTTACTACTAGTATAGAAAACCTTTATATTTTTAAAGTGACAAATCACAAAAATGATTGTAGAAACAATCAATCACAAGAATTCACATACAAAGATGTGAATAGAATCCAAAGAAATCGATACCGAATTCACCAAAAGGTATGTTCACGAAAATCCCGAAGAAAATGTCATCAAAGTTGCTAATAAATGATAGCAACAAATCGGGGAATTAACAAGAATCGACTAAATTTGGAAACCAAATCAATTCACTAAAATTCACATTCGAAGACGTGAATAAAATCCAAAGAATTCGATTCCAAATCCATCAAAGTAGAAATACTCGAAAATTCTAGAAATAGAAGTTATCAAAGTCGAAAAAGGTGATAACAATTAATCGGAAAGGAAGAATCGATTAACAATTGGAAAAACAAAGCAAAACGAGCATAAATGCATAAATGACTTCAACAAAAATAAAAATTAAGTCAATGCCGAAATCAACAACTATTGGCCAAATTCGAACAAAATGAACATCGGCTGAATCAATTCAAAGCCGAAAACACAAGAACAAAATCCTCATCATCAAAAACCCAACTTGAGTTCGCAAAGCAAACGGAGGCCGAAGCCAAAATACTTTCACGAAACCAAAATCAAATGCACATGAATAAGCGTTAGGAATTCATACCTAACAATCAAAGATAATCATATGCAAAGATGAGAGATAAAACATCGACAAATAGTTGTAACACATGTTTCAACTAAGTTATGTTTTATATTTGTCCTAAACCCCAGGCATTGATACCAAACTGTGACGCCCCACCTCTATACCCACGCTAGCCAAGTACACTACGGTGTAGTGCTGTCAACTAGCGCGGAGAATAAGGCTGTTGAGGAGCGGCCATCAGTAGTTAGGCCTTACACTAGTATTGGTTATCTCGATAGGAGTGGTATATATATATATTCTTTCATCTTTCATCTCCGATTTATTTACTCCCATCGACATACCAAAATTCTAGTATAAAACGAACTACGATGGTTCATAATAGTTTAGGATAATAAATATAATAATAACACAGATAATGTAAACGCGGAACACAGATAAAACGGAAAGTCTCATATATACAATAACTGATGTCAGTTACAATACATGTGATACAATACATATGATACAACAACAACGATCGACTCAGGAAGTTACATATACAAGTACATTAACGACTAATGTACATGAATACATATCAACCTATACTATGACATGACAACTCCCAAAAGATAAGAAAAGTCTTCATAGCTCAAACAGCAACCCAAATCAAGATGTCTACAACCTGAAATAACTCGGGTCTGACCCGATTATTAAATTCAAAAGAAAATAATACACGGGTCAGTCTAATTCAAACTCAGTTATTAATGCATAGAAGCAATAATAATTAAATAATGAATAGACGACAGTCACAATAAATCTCGTCTATCCGATCCTTAAATAAAGAAATCGGATAATGATAAATATAACACGTAACAGTGTTAAACAACAAATCAACAAATTAAACCAAATCAGAATACAATTCAGAATATTGAATTGAATAAACAAAACAGTTCAAACCATTGAAATATCAATTAAAATATTAATTCGAGTAGGGCTGCAGTACACGCACGCGTGCACTGCCTCGCCACTACAGCATCTGGAATATGAAAAATATCAATAAATCAAAACAAGATAGAATATCATAAAAGCCATATCGTTTGGCTGTAGTTCACGCTTGCGTGCACTGCCCTGCCACTACAGTGATAATGTACCCAAAAACTCAATTCCGTGTGGCTGCAGTTCACGCTTGCGTGCACTGCCTTGCCACTACAATAATGATGTACACAACCGGGCACATGGCCAAACCCGAGCTATCAGCTGGATTCAACACAAGGCAGGTATACAGGCTACGACTTCAAGCATAAAGTAGTTCAATATCCAAGCAACAATGAAAAACAATGGAACCAACTCAAAACAGTCACAATGTGGAGACAGCAAGAAAACTGCAGAGGTCAAGTCACGACTATCGTGACTCAACACAACTACAAGGAAATGAATCAGAGGAAGTCTCGATATAAAGCAACAACAAACTCAAAAACAACACAAAAGTCAACAAATTCTACACGACTGTAAGCATCAGTGAACAAGGGCAATGACCCGTACGTATACATGAACCAGCAGAAGCAATTGAAGTGCTACAGTGGAACAACAAGGTACAAAGGCTATAAGTGAAACAAACATGTGTACCCGAGATAAGGCAACCCAGTGACAAGCACAAAGATCACAACAACATGAATACAAGTGCAGAACAAAATTATGAAACAGCAGTTTTATAAGTGACAAAGGTCAACATCAATGCATATGAATAATTCATCTAACTTAATGCAAGAACATTGAAACCAGGCAACATAGGTGTAAAGGCAATGCTCATGAATAATACAAGTGAATGACAACACTGCAACAGAAAAACAGCGAATCTAATATCACACAGATTCAAATGATCTGGTTCGCAACAATTTAACTTCAACAAGATTACATGCATCCTGGAAATGGGGTTGATACAAGCAACTGAGCAGTGTCAGTCACCAATGTAATCAACTGAGGTGAACCAGGCAAACAGATCTTCAACCAATCAAAGTTCAAGCATGGGGACTAAAATGAAACAGAGGTGGCTGCAAGGAGTTGCAGACCAACCAAACAACATATATGAGTACAACTTGATATTCAAACTAAGGTTGTAGTGAAAACTAAAACAGCAATTATTGACCAACTAACAACAGAACAAAATGCAACAGAAGTGCCAAAAGGTCAGAGACAGTGCAAGTGAAATCAACAGTGAATCGAAGTCAGTGAGAACTCTGACTCAAACTCGGGACCAATTACAACAAAACCAGTTAAAAATACAGAGGCAGTAGTAACTGCAAATTCCAAATCAGTACACATAACTACAGATTGCACGTTCAAGTGCAAGCCAAAGTGAAAGTCCAAAACTTTTAAACTTAAACCAACAAGAATCCAAGTAAACAGGTGCACATTCAAGCACTTGAACCACTGACCAAATCCAAACAACACCCATGCACAAATATGAAAATACAACATAATTTATATCAGTGGGCATAAATAATCATGGAACAAAGCAGAAGCCTCAAATACTAGATGAACAAGTCCAGATGTAATGCATAAAAGTGCACAAGAACAAGGTTGAAAATTATCACCTAAACGAAGGCAGTAAAACAGGTGTGCACAGAGAAGGTTCAAGCGCCCAAAAGCATTTAGCAACCGTTTCGAATAATCAAGACAACATTAGTTTCAAAGAATTTGCTAAATAAGTTCAAGACCGAAGATTAAGAAATGTCACAGGAAACTTCAAAATCAAAGTCAAACCGAAGTCAACAAAAATTCAGGTTAAAATACCAGAAAAACAACATTGTGATGACCAAGGTAGCAAGGAACGTGATCGAACAGCTCAATATCGAAGCCGTGACAACCACAAAAATCAAACAGATCAAAATCAATACAAAACAACTTAGATCGAACTGCAAGCAAAATGAATCGACAAACTCAAACAATTGAATACTAACAAAAATCACAGAATTCGAACCTTAACATGAGCACGAGATATGAATTAGATGTGAGTGGATCACTCACATTGTCGACGAATTGAAGCAGTCGAAACGAGGCCGAAGCAAAAGAGGAAACGAACGAAGTTAGCAGCCATAAATTGCCGCAGCCCTAATTTGAGAGCGAACGAAGAAAATTTCGAAGCCGCCATTTTTGTTTACTTCGTTTTTGGGCTTAGTGTTTTTCGAATGAAGGAAAGGGAGGGGGAATGGTATTTGTTTTGCAAATTTATCACAGTCCAATTAAAAACATGGGCCACAATTAAATTTTTAAAACCCATCAATCTTTTTAACAATTTTATAAAAGAATTTTAACTCAATTTAAAAACTTCAATTGGCAATTAGCTGGCACAATAATTCGTTTAACAACGATGATTAATTATAAAATCCCAGGGTTGTTACATCTAATATCTAATATATATACATTTTATCTAGTTATATAAATTATACTATAAGGTGTAAATATATAAGTTTTCATAGCCCTTTATAATATGTAGCTATGTATATAAGATTGGGCCTGTTATATATGAAAGCATTGGTCATAGCAATTAAAAATATGCAAAGGAATTTAACATGGTGATATTTAATTATGAATAGAACAAGATACGTACCACCACCTGTATCTTCGTCTCTCTCCCCATGTTTTTTTATTATTATTATTATATATATATATATATATGTTTTCTTTCTTTCTTTTTTCCCTTTTCACTTCTTTCATTTTTTAGATTTTAAATAAATTGACAAACGCTTTGGAAGTATTTAGACGCAGTACACGATAAATTTAATAAGCAGTGGTGTTTTACGTCATTAATAGCCAAAAAAAATTTGATAAGTTCATACATTTCTAAACTGAAAATAATAAATATATGATGCGATGGAATTTGAATTTTCATACGTCGTGCCATGAGCAGATCTTAAATTTAAAAAAGGTATGATATATCAATCGCTTACAAATAAGACGAAGATAACGTCCTAAATTAACTTTTAGCAAATTGAACGTTACTGTCGTTATTAAGAAACCAACGTATTGTGTCATTTGATTATTTGGGTACTAATAATACGTTACTTTATTCATTTCATCAATTCATTCACACCATGTTATTTTAAATAAATTGCTACTCTTCTACTGAAATTTATCCAAAAATTTAATAGAAATGATCCGACGGTGTATTAGCCTTCAGGACTAATCCCTGAATTCCAAACGTTGGATCCACTTTGCGTTCTTTTTTTTTCCTCTTTTTCCATAAAACATATATAAAGTATAAAGTTTATATTTGTTTTCTGATGTTAGTTGAAATGTAAATATTGATTTAAATAGTATATCTATATATATAAGCTACTTTTGTTGTTCGTATATAAATGGTATTGCATGTGCATTTTTATGAAATAGCGCCCAATGTATATTATTTTATAGAGGAATTCATTTGTTATGTCAACTAAATATATGTTACATTTGGTTTATATAAATATATTATAACTGATGTTGACTTCTTTCATTATACTCATTCTTACAGCTAAAATATGTTAGTATTGTAACCTAGCACATGATTAATATTAGTCTGTTTATATAAGTATTTATTTCAAATTTTATATTGTATATATGCTTGATTCTAAATTATGTGTTTTAAATAAAAAAACAATGATTTTGGAAAATATAAATACATATATATTTTATTTAATTTAATATGTGTTGAATTTAGAATATGACATTATATATATAGTTATATATAGTTATATATATATATGAGTCCACTCATACCATTATCTTCGCCATCCCGTTCTGACTTGTTCCATCAATTCTTGTTATCATCTTTGATCGTTGAATTCGTGCCGATTTTTTTTCTTCGATTCATAATTCAAATTTTAGTGTCTATAGCAGTATGCATATCCGTGTCATCTTGTGTATTCTCTAGGCTCGAGAGGTGAGCAATCACTCATGATTAACATTCTTTTATTCATTAAATTTGATTTCAATTGAAACGACAATTGAAATATGCTGCTGTAGTTATTTAAATTTGTTATATATGCTATTATCTGTAACTGTTCACCTGCAGGATATGACACCATATCCTGTTGTTTATATTATATTGTTATTGATGATATATGCCTGTTATTTTATTGTATTTTCTGTTATCACTCTGCAAGTTCCCTGTAGATTAGAAATCACTATGGGTTGAAATGATACATACCCGAACAGACTTTAGAATAGGAGAAAATTGTTATGGGTTGAAATGATAAACCCAAGCGATTTTCATTTAATTGAATTTGAGATTACGGGTTGAAATGATATCCACCCGTATATATTTAGTATACGGATTGAAATGATAAATATCCATAGCACTTGACTATATGATAGGAAATATATACAGACACCGTTGGTCCATATAAATATTTTGAAAATAATTTCTATAATTTTGGAAAGAAATATATGGTTTAATAAATTTGATTCTTAAGATATTATATAAATGGAAATTGTATATATAGATTTAGTAGTAATATTTGATTTAAATTGAGTTGAATTTAAATTGATAAATTGAGATTGAATTTAATTTGAATGGGAAGGTCGGTTTGATGTTGGAACGTTTTGTTAAGTTGAAATTGAAAATACTTTACTGTATAAATTATTTAATATATATAGATACTATTTTGGGAAATATAGAGATATTTGAAGTGAAAATGAGATTTGGTTTTGAAGTATAAATTAAGCTGAAATGACCACGATGTTATAGTGTATATTTCTTCCTTGTAGAAAGTTCCATGGACCCTTAGAGGATGGTTATCCCAAACATCGTTTAAGTTATTTGTGTTTCAGTTGATATTTAAGTTGAGTTGGATTTATTGATATAAGAACGTTAATCCTGACTCGAGTGTTTCGTGTTTTGCTTTATGCTCAGGTTAAACTGAGTGATACAACATTTGAGACTCACCTTTGGAGTTCGGTGCTTCGTTTGGAAATCCAACTATCGATTCAGATTTCAGCCTTTCCTGTTGATTGGTTCAGAGAAGTCATCTGTTGCATTGGAGACTTCACTGCATTTGAACTATTCGGTTGTATTTTTCTAACTCTGATATATATAGTAGCTTCATGAACTACGATTCTTTATCTATTCCGCTGCACTATATTACTCTATGAACTGTGATTGATTTATTTAATGTATATTTTAAGTTTTGCCAAATTTAAATTAACAATTCGGTATTTTGAATTATTCAAGTCGGATATGTATAGTTTTATTGTTGATTTGAATGGTCCAAAATAGCGGGTCGTTACATGTTTGGAGTTGGTAGTACTTTGCTACTTATTCACTTTGGGCTTTGGTTTGGGTTTCAGCCCTATATCCTAACACAAGCCCTAGCTCCACCCCCACTTATCTTCATTCACTTCATTTTCCTAACACTCTCAAGCTCTAGATAAAAGCACGGAGGAGAAAAAGAACTAGGAAATCCTAAACCTAGTTCCATTTGCAAAATCCAAGCTTTAACTCCAAATTCAAAGAAGAAGCTTTGGTAAGCTTTCTCTTCATCTTCTCCAACTCGTTCTCTTTCCAATCTCAGAAATTCCTAAACCTAACGCAGGAAATGTTTCTCTTTTAAGCTTAGATTCAAGCTTGTTGGGTTAGAATTGAGGAGTGATTGTCCTTGCCATTGCTCTATAGCTTCTTCTTCATTTGTTTTGGGTTTAAAGGTGAGATTTTTATCTCACATCTTAGTCTATAACTATCTTTGATTGCTAGGTACGAATTCCTAACAATTATTCATGTGCATTTGATTTTGATTTGGATTGATTTGGTTAGCATTCCAATTTTTGGTGTTTTGGTCTAATTTTATGAAATCCTATTATTGATATTTGGACATTGATATTCGAGGCGTATCGAAGAGCCTTTAAGGCTTGGTTGTCGCTTGGCATAAATCCTTAGTCGTTGTTGCTCGTCTGATCGCTTCCGATAATCGTTTTGGCCATCATTGGCCTAGGTTTAGGGAATGCCCTGAACTTCAGTTTCAGACGTCTGAAACGTAGGATTCAGACGTCTGATATTATACTGGATATTTTTATTCCCCAGTGTTCAGACGTCTGAATCAAAATTCCAGATATTTGAATTTGCTCGTGAGCAACCAGAAAGGAAATAGGCTAAAAATGCCTATTTCAAACGACTGAAATATAGGGTTTGGACGTCTGAATTACGTTCTGGACAACTTTTATTTTTCCAGATTCAGACGTCTGAATCCTTGATTTCAGACGTCTGAATCTGCTATCTTGGCTCTATTTGCCTATTTTCTTGAGAGTTCTAATTTTATCAATTCGTGATTATCCGATTTGTTGATTATCACTTATTATCGACTTTGATGACTTCTTTTATATTGGGATATTTTGGGAATATCCATTTCGATGGATTCGGTAATCGATTTCATTGGATTTTATTCACGCCTTCGAATGTGAATTTTGATGATTGATTGTTTCTACAATCAATTCTATGATTTGTCACTTTAAAAATATAAAGGTTTTAAAACTAGTAGTAAATATCAAAACTCTTTCATCAAAACGATTTCAACACTATTTTATTACAAAGCTCGTTTCTTAAAACCGATTTCCAATCTATTAGTATATACAAACCTTTACCTCACTCGTATGAAAAATCTAATTAAACGACTTAGTAAAACAAGTGGTATGAAACGCTTGCGTTTACTTCATCGGTTAATTCTTGGACTTGTTTGATTGAATCTCTTGTGACAAATTTTCTAATGGAGCTCTACAATTTGTTCATAAATATTTATGTTAAGCTAGTGGCTATGGGACATGAAGCTAAACTCATATATTTACTAGCTTAGTGTAATTGACACTTCTTGATGATCGATGATGATCATTTTATGCGTTAGACTAGCAATGTGCGGTGTCTCTTTGTCCACGTGGAGGACAGTACCTCGTCCTAATGAGCTTTCTCTCATCTTTATTGAGTTAGCAGCTCATTGTTCGCGTGGGGACTGTACTACGACAGGTCGGTGCATGAGGTGTGTCTTTTAGGGTGCATCGATGCTCGGCTCATTTGTTCGCGTGGGGACTGTACTACGACGGGTCGGTGCATGAGGTGTGTCTTTTAGGGTGCATCGATGCTTGGCTCATTTGTTCGCGTGGGGACTGTACTACGACAGGTCGGTGCATGAGGTGTCTCTTTTAGGGTGCATCGATGCTCGGCTCATTTTTCCGCGTGGGGACTGTACTACCACAGGTCGGTGCATGAGGTGTATCTTTTAGGGTGCATCGATGCTTCGCTCATTTGTCCACGTGGGGACTGTACTACGACAGGTCGATGCATGAGGTGTATCTTTTAGGGTGCATCGATGCTCGGCTCATTTGTCTGCGTGGGGACTGTACTACGACAGGTTGGTCCATGAGGTGTATCTTTTAGGGTGCATCGATGTTTCGAATTTATGGTTAGCGACTGTGTGATAGCATCTCGTCCTGTGATACACGTGTTGGTGAGTTTTTATACTCCCGCTGTAACGACCCGTAAAATTCGATGATTAAAATGAGTTAATTTAATATGATTTTTAATTAAATTTAGAAAGAAATAAAAATCTTATAAATTTATATTGGAGCGAATGTAGAAATTTTATGTAGCAATTGTACTTAAAATTTACCATTTAAAATTTATATTGCAATTAATAAAAAAAATGTAAATTTTCATACTTGGTTTTAAGTTTAATATAAGAAATAAATAGGAATGTTGAATTTGTGAATTATCAATAAAAATATTAAATAGAATGGAATTCAAGTTAATATAATAATTGAAATGTGAAAATTGGGGAATAGATTCAAAGTTATAAATAAATGCCAAATTTGATTTTAAGTAATAAAAGCTTATTTATGTGATAAGGTAACGGTAATGTTTATGGTAGGTTGCCTATTTATTTAGATTGTTAATTGAAATTGGAAATAAGTTTGTAATAAATGTAAATAAACGTTACATTAATGTAAAATGTTACCAATGTTAATTTTATTTATAATATAACAAGTGGTGGATTTAAAGAGTGAAATCTAGATAAATAAATTTAATCGAGACTCTAATTATAAATAAAGGGTGAAATAATAGGATAAATGTTAACATTGATATTGTAAGAAATAAAAACCCTATTAATGTAAGAAAACCAAGGCAAACATTTAAATTATAAATGTTACAATAAATAAAAATAAAAGGACCATTGTATAAGGATCTGGCATATGAAAATAGTAACGGTTGTGTGTAAATATTGGAGTAAATATTATGTAGGCAACTATGATAATTTGTTGAAAATAATAAACCTTAGTGTACTGTAAGGTTACCTGTTTACTTCGTTTATAATAAAATTTGAAATCAATAAGAGTAAAGGAACCTTAATGTTATATTAATAAGAATTAATGCAATAATTAAATTAATGTACACCCTATTTATTGAAACAAATGGTAAAGTTAGGATTGATTGAAATTAGTAAATGGGGAAAGGAATTCAAAATTATGTTAACGGATGAGGAATACGTAATAAATTGTAAATTTATAAAATCAATGTTCGTTAAGTAGTTATAATATTTATAGTTGATAATAAACGTTACTTTAGTGATTATTAATATAATAACGGAAGCAATAAATGTAATAATGGAATAATTGGAATTGTAAATTTATGCGTAGGGTAGTAACCGATATAATGGAAAGTGTGAACCTAAGTAAATGAATTTATTTAGAACGTAAAACGCAATTAGCGTGTATATTCGTAGAAATGTAATAAAATGAAAATAGGGTAGTTAGTGCGAAGGAAAGATGAAAATTTGAACTTACTAATGTATAATAGGGTAAACAAATGTTCCCTTTGTTTATTTAATAAATTTTGATGAGATAAAAAGGATTTGGAGTTAAATCAAGTTTATTTATTGAAATAAATTATAATTCATTGGATTTATTGTGAATGAAATTAATTTCCACGTTATTTGAAATAAAGATAATATGAGAAAAAAATTAATGTAATAGTTTTAAATCCAATATTTAAGTTATCTATTTAACAATAATGAGGGGAAAAAAATGATTTGTTAATTTAATTTAATAGAAACTTTGGAAATTAAATTCATAATTTCTAAAATTTAATGGAACTGAGGAAAATACTGAAATCGATAGGATAATCAACTTTAAATTGACTTTTAATTTGTTCAAAACATTGAAATTGATTGAGAAATATAAAAGTGATAAAAATTTGTCAATTTTAAGATTGAAATTAAAATTTGGATTTTATTAATTAATTATTAAATTATTTAATTAATGGAAAATAGCCATTTTGGCCATTGACTCGGATTTCGACAAAACAAGTTTCATCACATACGTAACGGTGAATTAATTATTGTAGGGTATCAAGTTTCATAGCGATCGGACTTGTAGTTTGATCGTATGGACTCGAAACGCCTTGAAATAAATTAAATTGAAATTAATTGAAATCAATTTGGAAAATTTTAATTTGAGCATAACTTCTTCATACCATGGAATTTGGACTTGAAACTTGTACATGGCGTTTAAAATATTTTGAAATATTTATTTTGATATGTGGGTTTACCCAATTTCGTTCTAGGGTCAGAACGGGCTTTTTGGGCCACTTTGTCGTTAGCGTGTATTCAACCCGATCCATTTATTCTATTTAACTTTCTCTATAAATATCCTGCTATAAACCCTAGCCTCCCTAATTCTCATTTGTCTGTACATAAATTCATTCTATTCCTCAATGGCAGACAAAAATTCTATATTTCCAGATCCAATTGCAAATCAAATCCAAAGCATAAATTTCAAAGTCCTCAAAAAAATCTGAAAAAATTATATCAAAGCTCTCGATATACTCATCTCGAAACTGCAATTTGTTTTTCGATTCGAATCACCCTTCGTCCAGAAATAGAAGGTGAATTCTCTGACATTCGTTGATGAGTGATGATCTGTGGCCGATCGTCGAATCGATGTTACCATAGTGAGGAGCGCTGCGAATGGAGTTCATTGGAGTTAGCGGTTTCGCGTTTCAACGGCTTGATCGTCCCCTAAAATTCAATTAGGGTAATCAAGCACGGTGGCTATGGTGGGTTTTGGGGTCGCGATTGTCATCTGAGGCCGAGCATGTGAGGGCAGTGGCATGAGGGGTCGGCGGCGAGTCCTTGAGGGGCCGCGAGCGCGAATGGAGGCGGTGGTTTTCGTGGGTGTTCGTGCATTGAGGCTGAGTACAGTTCGAAGACGATGAGGGTTTTATCTTGCGCACGCGGATGACGTGATCTGTGTGGTGAGGGTAGTGTTATTTTATTTATTTTATTTTAATTTCATTTTCAAGCCGTCTAACAACAATAACTCTTGCACACGAGGTCGAAATTGCACGCGGTTTTCTCCGCTAGGTTCGTATTGGAATTCCGGACATTTTGGCATTAGTTTGGACGGATTTGGAGACTGTGAAATTTTTGGGTTTAAATTGGATTTTAAATTCAATTTAAATTCAAAAGGTGAGTGTTTTAAACCACTCACAACTTCTAAATTTTCTTATGTTTGTTAAATTAAATTTAGATGTGATTAGAAATTTATTTATGACTGTTTGGCATATTTTTAATCATCATCTCAACTAAATTGCATTTATTTAATTAAATTGTTATTTATTTATTTTTGCATATAAACTGCCAGTTAAATTTTTATTTATTTAATATTGTATATAAACTGCCAGTTAAACAGTTATTAATTTATCATTGAATATAAACTGCTAGTTAATTCCTGATGACTATTATCCGTTCTATATTGGTGCTATTGTTTGAATTGGATGAATATTGTGATAAATAGTTGATGGTTGATATTGGATGAATGGATGCTGTATTTTATATTGAATAAACTGCAAGTTATCATGCATTTTCATTTCATTCGGGATTGTTGTTTGAAATGATATATAACCGTAAATTTTATTTTTAATTTGCGGATTGATATGATGAATATCCGTATCACTTGACCATAGATAGAAAATTTTATACAGGCACTGCGGTAAATATATATATAATTATTTTTGAAATAATTTTTCTATAGTTTTGTAGAGAAATATATATGGCTTTATGAGATATTGATTTCGGATATTTGATAAAGGTTATTTTATATATAGTTAAATTCTTGGTTTTAAGCTATGTATAAAATTGTTTAAAGTATGAAGTGAGTTTAATAATAAAGTTGATTTTATCAAAAATATATTATGGACAAGTATTTACTTAAATTATATTCTACTATAGAGTTATATTGATTTTTATAAATCAAAGTTGAGAAGATAGTTTTGAAATTGATTTGAGATTTTATTTAATTAAGATCTTATTGAAATTTAGATTTAAAAAGAATATGGTGTTATAACTAAAGTCAGGTTTAAGATGATTTAAGTGAATATATCTAGTCTAAATAAATTGGGAATATTCAATTATTAAATTTGGATGTTTTATTTAAAGGATACTGGATTTATTAACGCTATTGGATCAAATGGCAAAGACATTGTGGAGAAAGAGATGGCTTTTCCCGGATGAAATGAAATATTTGATTCATAGTAAGTATTTCAAAACTAAATAATAGTAAAGTAAATTTGGCATATATATATGTATTAAAAATTCAGTTTTGAAATGGTGGAATATTTAAAACTTTGAAATATATGGAAATTTAAATGGTTTATTTGGGGAATTCAAATCTGTATTTGGAATTGATTTGAGAAAGTAAAATGCTAATTTAATTTATAAAGTAATTTATTATTAAACCATTTAAGTATTGAAAATTTTGTTTCGAAGCTATCGGTTTAAAGTAAATATATTTGAAAGTACTATGATTTTTGAAAAAAGATATATTTGAAATAGAAATGATATCATATTGATTTGGGTTTTTTAAAAATAGAAATGATATCGTATTTATATGGTTTTGATATGGATATTTTATTCTAGTTTGGAAGTATAATTATTTTAAAATGGCCGCGGTGTTATAATAACGTTTGGTTGTTGAAGAGACCGAGATCGGAAGTTGTCATACTCTTTGCCAACTCCAAAAACCACTTTAACAACCGTGTACGCGGTGGAGATTCCAGAATGAAGTAGGATGGTGGCTGCGTTTCCTTTGAGGCAAATACGTGGACCCGACTCCCGTGAGTTGGCATAAGGTGGCTAAAATAGGAGCAATTCTCGGGCCAATGAGGTCATTCCTCTGATCGGACGCACTCCTTCGATATTATACTCTGACTTTTGGTTTGATTCGGTGGCCACTTTTGATTTTTGATTTTGGGGGTGTTTTTCGAGGTGGGCGGTAGTATCTGCTACGCGTTACCACCAGCCCGGATGCGTAATTGGTATATCTACCCTGGCATTGCCTAGTTGTGCCGTGTCACCTACCCTATCGCGCCTTGTACGAGTTTGGATTTCTCCCGTAGCCCGTGTGGTATCCTCTGGTGGCTTCCCGATCAGGAGGGACCATGATATTGGATGGACTACTGGGACTATTACGTGTTAAGGGCTATATGGTAACCCCTTAATGCTAAGAAAAAAGTAAGTTTATTTTACAATTAGACACTATTATAATAGAGAAATATACTACATAGTAAATAGTTTAACGGATCTTTAGAAGATGTAAATCCCGAGCATCTCTTGAGTTACTGCACTCATATTTATTTCTGTTGATTTAACTTGCATAAGATCTATTAGTTCTGACTCAAGTGTTTTGTCTTTTTAATTCGCTCGGGTCAGTTCGAGCATTTCAGGATCGAAGACTTTATTCCTAGAGGACGAAGACGAAGATTTTATCATTATTATTATTATCTTATATTGTTCCACTACACACTGTATTCCGCTGCATCGATTTTTATTCGTTGGTATGTGCAACTCTGATATATATTGCATAAGTAAAATTAAATATTTTGTAAACAGCTTCATGAACTGTATATGTGATTATTATATTTTATCCTTCCGCTGTGAGATTCTGTTTTGTTTTATTTCTTTCTTGTTTTTCTTATTTTACCCCATAACAAATGCGCCCTTTCGTATGGTTTGAATTGGCACTTGTTTCGATTTAAAGCGTGCGAAAAGGCGGGATGTTACATCCGCTAGGGATTGGCCATCCTCTTTCTTGTGATTTCTGGATTTCTAATTGATGATTTCTAAAATTTATGTTTCACCACTTTTTACAATTGGCATTGTTATGTATGTCAATATTTGTGGCTTGGTTAATTAAACAAAGAATATGACATTCTTTTTTATGCTATGAGATTCTTGAGATATTGTATGACTTCTGTGGATTTTCTAATGTATACTTGTTGTAGTATGACATTTTTGGTTATCATACGTTTTATTATTATATCTCTTCTTATATCTCATTTTATTTGATAATTATAGCTAGACTAATCCATTTATTATTTTCTTATTAAATAATACTCGGTTCAGACTGAGATATTACATGTGCTTCCTCATGACTTCTTATCTGGAACCATCATCTGACCTTTGTCTAACAACATTAGTTTGGTAGCTTTTGTTGTATACATTTAAGATATTGACTACTTGATGTATACATATTCTTTTGTCTTGCACTTGTATCTATTCTTATGCGTTATTGTGGATCTTGTTTGACCACTACTCTGATGTACACTTTCATCTGTTATATTCATATCTATTTCCGCCTTTGTGATATGAACTGTCTGTGACTGATTTGTGTTAGGTCTATTTCTATATTTGTTTTCGAAGTATATATAGCCACTGTGTAGTAGTCTTGTGTTTGTATCGGTATGTCAGATTTCCTCTTGAGATGAAATAAAAAGTTATTATTTTATCTGACATATCGGTGCTCACACAAAGCCATTACATGGATGGTCGCTCCTCAACAGCTTATTCTCCATGCTGGTTGATGGCATTACCCCGTAGTGTCCTTGGCTAGCGTGGGTATAGAGGTGGGGAATCACAGCTTGGTATCAAAGCCAAACTTCGAAACAATGTAGAATATACTAGCAAGGATCATTGTCCTAAGTCTTTCTTAGGAGTCATGCCTTAGGATTTTATCCGAGTCATTGGACCCGTTCTATCCTATTTTCTTTGTGATACCTTGTTTTATCAATCATTATTGTTTGATATTCATTCTGAGAATAACTTTTTCTTCATCTTTCTTTCTTTCTTAAAGAAGAGAAATGGTTAGGTCAAATCGTCCCAGTGCCGGACAATCCAGTGCTACTCCCCAGGATGGAGTATTTATGTCTACCCAATAGCTTCTTGATCTTGTAAAGAATGCTCATGCAGCCAGTCCTATTCCGGAGCCTACTCACCCTAAGTCTGGATTTGCACGCTTGTGCAATGATTATACCAACTTGGGTGGAAAGCCATTAAAGGGTTTTGATACCATTATTGGAGTCCAAGTTTGGCTCAGAACATGCGATCGAATCTTTTCTCGCATGAATCTTATTGATCTTCACCGAGTTCAGGTGGTCTCTAGTATGATCCAACAAAGAGCATTAGAATGGTACGAGCTTCTGATTTCAGAAATTAATGAAACGGATCTTACTTGGGAGCAATTCCGGGAACGATTCGAATTAAAGTTTGTGCCAGAAGCTGAGAAGATGACTTTGGCTCGTCGTTTTATAGACCTTATTCAAGGTGAATCCTCCGTGGCAGATTATGTTGCATCATTCGAGTCACTCTCAAAATATGGAGTTGAGTATATAAACACCCATTGAAGAAAAATCAAAAAGTTGTCTATGGCTTGAACAAAAATCTCAAGAAGCCATTACTTCTATAATTAGAAGTTTCTTTTGATCAACTTGTTGACATCGCTCTTCGACTTAAAGAGGCAGATAAAGAGAGTGATGTTGTAGGTTGGAGTGCCAAACCAATCTTCAACAACAACAAAAAGTGATATCCCTTTATTAAGTTTAGACCGAATCCTAACAAGAAAGGGAGGCAAGAAACTTAGGAAACAAAGACTCCTACCTCGAATCGTGGAGAATGCTACAATTGTGGATCCAAAGAACACTATGCAAATAAGTGTCCAAGGTCCCTTACCCTTCGTTATTGTAAAAATTTGGATCACCCTATATCTTCATGTCCCATACTTCAAAGCAAGAGGGAGGGAAAGCCCTAGTAACTCTTCTCTTGATCAAGGTACTTTTTATTCAATCCTTTATGGCGTTGTTTTATTTTCGTGATCTTCTTATTTGAGTTCTTTTGATATGGGTTTCATCTCATCATTTGTATATCAAAGGAACTTGTTGATTCTTTTTCTTTAAAACAATTTGGGCTTGATGTCTTCTTTGGGAATTGCAAATCCGGATGGTGGATCTGCAACACTCAACTTGCTTTTTATTGATGTCGAGATTATTTTGTGTGATTTTTCTTCCGAGCCGATTTGCATGTCATGCGTTACTTGGGCTTCAGAATGATTTTGGAAAGGATTGGCTTAATCATATAAAGCCATATCCTGTGTCTCGAGTGGACTATTCATTTTCGACATTTTCAATCTGTTAAGCAGATTTCTATTTTTCCTATGTGATTTCGATTCCAATTTGATGGCATCATTTTTATTCTTTAAGCCCACATGATGAGGAAAGTGTTATTTCCCTCATTCAAATAGTTTGTGAAATTTTCCCATATTTTTGGGATTTCTTAGGATTATCTCCTAAGCAATCTTTTGAGTGGTATTAAGGTCTTTTCAACTCGACCTTGCCACCGGTTTTCATTTGCTACGAGTCGTGGAAGTTAGCATTCCACTTACCGCATTCCGCACTCGTTATGATTCTTATGAATGACTTATTATGTCATTCAGTTTGTCCAGTTTATTTCATCCATTTTAGAAATCGAGTATTCTATGAATATTTCAATGAGACCATTCTTGTATTTATTGATTTTGGATGAAAATAGCAATTTAAAAATTTTACAAATCTTTTTCATAAGATTTATTTATAAGTATAGTTGGATTTTGTTCTTAAACGAGTAAAGAATATTCTTAAAACTTTTTAAGAGACATTTTTGTCATATAGAAGATGATTTTGTGATTGTATTGCCCATTTAGTGTTTGAAGAATTCTGGTCGATGCACTTGATCAACATTATCGATAGGAATCTCTAAACACGCTATTATAATAGCGTATATTACTACATAATAGATAGTTTAACGGATCCTTAGGAGGTGTGAATCCCGAACATCTCTTAAGTTACCGCACTCACGTTAGACACTAGATAGGAGATGTCAGATCTCGTAAACATCTCTGACGCCGTTCCACTCATATTTTACCCTTGATTTAACTTACTTAAGATCTTTTAGTTCTGACTTCAGTGTTTAGTCTTTTCAATTCACTCGGGTCAGCCTGAGCATTTCAGGATTTGGAAGACCGTATTCTGGAGGGCGAAGACGAAGATTTATTATTAATTATTATAGTATTCCACTACATTCATACTGTTCCGCTGCATTATTTTTCATTCTCTGGTATGTATAACTCTGATATGTATTGTATAAGTATAGTCGAATATTTTGTTAAACAGCTTCATGAACTGTATATTTGATTATTATATTTTATCTTTCCGCTGCAAGATTCTGTTCTGTTCTTTTTCTTTCTCTACTTTTTCTTATTTACCCCATAACAATCCGCCCTTCTTTATGGTTTAAGTCCGACGTATGTGGTTTATCGTTGATTTAAAGCATACGAAAAGGCGGGACGTTACATTTGGTATTAGAGCTTTGGTTTAGCGATAAACCTTAGCTTTGTGGGATCTGACTCTTTACTAATAGGGTAGTAATACACTACGGGAGTCGCTGAGTGTATATATATGAGAGAGCGTATTTGTTAGTGTTATAAAAAGTTTTAATATTGTGTTAATTTTTTCCGTTTTGTATTTATAAATTCTGGTTGGTGCATAGGACGCTATGACATCAATAGGGATTTCTAAACACTTAATAGGACAGACCAACGTAATAAATGTTTTGAATATAGGTGAATGAAATAATTTTGCCTATTATATTTTCTATATATAAATTAAATTTTATAAATGATATGCATATTTGGTTGCAATATATTAGTTTTTAGGTAATGAAATTCATAAATAATATTTGAAATAAGATTGAAAATAAAATAAATGAAAATTGGAAATTTAGAACTTAAGTTCCGGGGTTTTGAAAATTCTTTTGAATGATTTTGAAATATAATAATAATATTATTTAGAAGTATTTTCTGATACAAATATTTCTATATGATTTGAAAAAAAATTTCTTTAAAGAAATTTTGAAAGAAATAAGTTCTGTACTCCCCTCCCTGTCACTGGAAAATAATTTCGGTGATGAGTGCACTCATCATCGACATTGATTTTCGAGTTTCGAAGTGGGAAGGCCATGTAGTAGTTTTACTGCAGATTTATTTGGATAAATAAATATAAATTTTAATTATTTTCAATATAATTGGATATATAAGTTATAAGTATACATTTATCTATTATTTTTAAAATGATTTGAAATTTAACTCGGTATTTAATTCCTAGGTTTCCATTAATTAATAGTTTCAGTTATTGTAGTGAATTGGAACGTAGGTAATTAATAATTGAAACCTCTAAAGGAAATAAGAGATTTAATGCTAAGTTATAAATTAAATAAAAAGAAAATGTAAATTTGTAACATATGAAACAAAGGATATTATTATTGAACATTTTATTAATTAAAAGAATGGAGAAAAACTTGTATAACTTTCAATTACATTCTTAAAGGCAAATATATAACTTACCAAAAGATATAAAAAGTTGAAATGTTAATAAGAAAATGTAACAGATATTATACAAGTAATAAACTTGAGGTAACGAAAGTAATTAATGAAATTTTTTAATAAATAAGAATATGGTGTTGTAGTTTTTATAAACTTAAGTATAATTGAAATACTACTAATTAAATATAATAGAAGGCAAGTATTGTAAGTAAGAAAGTTTAAACTTAAGTAAATAAGTTAAAGTTATTTCTAAATAAAATTGTAAGAAATAAATGTAAATTAAAAAGATAAACCATTATATGAATGAAAAAGAGAAATCAAACAACAAATGTATGAATGGAATTAATAAGGATAAACTTAATCTATTGTTTGAAATTGTTGTTGTTTGTTTTGGTTTATGGTTGTTTGGGTAAGGATACTTTAAAATTGTCTGAATGTATGAATAATCTATTTGTCTTCATCAGAGATTTTTTAGTAAATGGTGCGCTTAGTAGTTTATTTTTAATTTTGTACAATTTGAAGTTTTGAACCCGAACAACTATTTGTTTTGTTTGATATGAATAAATGATTGATTTGTGATGATTCCATGTGATGGTTGTATGCCTTGTTGCAAATGATTGATTTTTGTATTGATTTGTTGGATTATGGTCAAAACAACTTCAAACATTTCAATTTATATAATTGTTAACCTTTCTGGATTATATAAGTGAAATACAGGTTATGGAAGCAATTGCTGCTGCTTTTGGTTTCATAATTAAGCGTTAATTGCCCGATAAATAGGCACGTTTCTCGGATTACAGTTTTATAACGCTATTATATTATTTTTTCCGTGTTGGGATATATTATTTTGGAAGATATATGTTATATATTTTTATATTTGATATTATATTTTCTCCCAAGCCTTCCCGTACAAAGGAGACTCTGCCTAAATTTTTTCGTAAATTTTGGACTTTGAAATTTTTTGAAAATGTTTTCCAAACCTTATTAATTTAAGTATGAAAAGATTTAATGGTTATGAATTGGTATATTTTATTTAAATTAATTAATTTTGTAAATTTATTTGTTTGTGAATTTAATATTTGAAGTAAGATATATTGATTTCTTAATTCTTTCGTTTCCCTTTCTCCTTCCTTTTCGGGGATGAAAAGTTTTGAGTGGGGGAGAGTGTAACGACTCGTAACTTTTCAATAAGTAAATTTGGTTATTTTAATAAAAAAATTGTAATTAAATTTAGAAAGAAATAAAAATTTTATAATTTATATTGAAGAAAATGTTAAGAGTGAATTGTAGCAATGGTTAAAACTAGTTATTGACAACTGAAGCGAAGTCACAATGAAAATGTAATAGTATAAATTGTTGACTTGGTTATAAAATAGAAAATGAGTAAATAAAAAGTAAGTGTTGAATTAACCAATGAAATAATATTGCTTAATAGTAAATGAACGTAAATTTAGGCAATAAAGTTAAAGAAAATTGATAAAATAATACGTAATACTTTGTAGTTGATAGGATCAATTCTAGAGAGTGATTATGATAGTTGTAACGACCCTGAATTTTTAGAAATTAAAATTTGAATATTTAATTAATTTTAAATATTAATAAGTGAATTTATAAGTCAAATAAATTTTTATTTGAATTTTTGGATTTAATTAGATTATTAAATCGATAATTTAATATGTTAAATTATGGAAATAATTAAAAATTGAGTTAAATATGATTAGAAATAATTTGGAAAATTTTATTTAATCATACTGGAGTTATAGAAATATTTTAGAACTTTTAAAATCGAATTAAAAGTTAATTTGTGAAAATTGAATATTTTAATATTTAATAATCGACTGTAAAATAGTCAATTTTTGAACAGTCTCAGAATTGAACGAAACCAGTTCCATTGGATCCGTAATAGTTAGTTATTACCGGATTTCAAATTTCGTGTCAATCGGAGTTATCGTTTGATCGTGGCAGCTCGAAACGCATCGATTTATTTTTAATTTAAATTTGGCGAGTCAAAATAGCCATTTTTCAAAAAGTCTCGGATTTCGACGAAACCAGTTTCATCGGATCCGTAATGTGATATTATTGTAAGGTTTCAAATTTCAAGTCAATTGGATTTACCGTTTGTCCTGTACAAATTAAAACGCCTAGAAATCGATTTAAATCGGTTTAATTTAAATTGAACGTTTTCAGCCATAACTCGCACATACTTCCGAATTAGCTTCCGAAACCTGTTCCATTGTGTCCGGAACGCGGGATAAACCCTAGGTACGCTGGTTACGGCGTCTAAATCGGAGTTCGGAATTTCCGGGATGAATAGTGTTTACGCTTGCTCGTTCCTTATAAATAGACCTAAAATCTAAAATAAAAAAAAAAAAAAAAAAAACCCTAGCTAATATTTGCAGCCGCCTCCACCTGATAAATGGCCAGCATTTTCCCACCTTTCCCCCTCGATTTCATCCAATCTACAAGTTATTACTCCTCGACCTCAACAGCAATGTTGTAGAGCTCCGCGAGCTCTACAAGTTCAACGGTCACGATCGCGTTTAGAGCGATGGATTGCCGGCAATTGGAGCTAGAAGGTTGCGAGTTCAAACACGTATTTCGAGCACCATGGACAGCCGAGCTCGAAGCCACTTGGGCCGAGCATGGAGTGGGGGCGTGCGCTTCGAATGGTGGCGAGGTGATTGGGTTTCGTCGTCGTTTGGGGGTTCGATGATTTTGAGTTTGAACGCGTGGATGGGTTCGGCAGCATGATGTTTACCTGGGATGATGAAACGCGAACGAACGGGAGAGATAGTGGATGGGGCCCGCACGCGTGAAGATGGTTGAGGTGGTTTTTCTTTTATTTATTTATTTTTAGTTTTAATTCAAAATTCAAATCGTGTAACTTAAAAACGTGATAACTTTTTGCTGCGAGGTCCAAATTGAACGAGATTTTTTGCGTTGGCTTCGTATCGTCGTGCTCTTCGCAATGCAATTGGTTTGGAGTCGATTGGAGCTCGTTTGAATTTCGGGTAAAATTAAACGTTCGTTTAATTTTATTCGAAACGAACGCTAGAACCGGAATTAAAATCAAGGTGAGAACTTCTCACTCAATCGAATAGATTTCGATTTTATTTTAAATAGTTAGATTTAAAATATTTGAATGCATGTTTGAATGATGACTGTAAATTATTGATTGTTAAAATAGACATTATGCGCCGTTAGTAAGCGGATGTTATTTATATAAACATATACCGCGAATATTTCATAAACAGTGAAATTGGTATTATATATAATATCAATATATATATATTGGCATATGTATATATTGCAGTTGATTGATTTCCCGCATTTTTTGTTTAGCGGATGAGACTCTATTACGCCGTTATTAAGCGGATAATATTTAATAAGAACATATACCGCGATAATTTCGTACTGGAGCGAAATTGGTATTGTGCTAATGTTTTTGGATGCAGGAAACAGGTTGGAGGGATCCAACTGGATTCCTCAACAGTTTTTATTTTATTTCAGATATTTTGATATTTGATGGATTATCATATCGATATATGATATCGTTGTTAGTCGGGATTGACTATTTGGTGTGTAGCATCATTGGACCCAGATTTTGGGATTTTAAAATGATTTTTAAAGTGATTTTTGAAAATATACTATATTTTTGGAATTGATCCATTATAAATAAATAAACGTTATAATTTTTAAAGTTATAAAAATTATGGTTTTTGTGAAATATAGTAAAAAAAAGCTGATTTTTAGAAATACGATTAAAAGTCGATTTTTGAGAAATATGAACTAATGATTTTATAAAATAATTTAGATTGGATTTTGAATATATGATAAAAGTTTAAATATAGGATTTATAAAATTTGATTATTTTATAAATCGAAATGATGAAATTATAAAGGAATTTAATGACGTTTAAAAGAATAATATAAATTAATTTATATTAAGAGATTTATAAATGGATATTTATAAATAGAAATATGGACGTTATAAAACGAGTTTTTATAAGTGTTTGAATGTAGTGAAAATGAATTTCCTAAATGAATGAAATTTATGAAATTTTAAACTGTGAAGTTATAAATGAAATTTTATAAGCAATAGGTTTATAAAATTTATAAAGTTATCGAAAGAATGAATTTTGGATAAATAAACAATCTTATAAGTTAAGATTAATAATTTGGGAAGTTAAATGAACGATTTTGTAAAATAATCGTTTTATAAGTAATTAACTTATAACATGAACTTGTAGTTTATAATTGAGTTATAAACTGAAATATGTTAATAAAGGAATTTATAAAAAAAGAAGTTTTTATAAATAAATAGAAATGGAATTCATAAACGTTGTTTTATGAATTCGCAAACGACTTATTTTGATAAGTTAATTGTTATAACTTATAAATGGAGTTATATTCACGTTTTAGACTGTGAATAATCCTTTAAGTTAAAAAGTATAAAAAGGATGAAATTTGTTAACATAGTATATTCACGTTTTTGAATAGTGAATAACATGTTAAAGAAATTGTTTTAGATATGATGTTTTAAATAGAATTAAAACGATCTAACGATGGTTTAAAATGTGTTGAGATTCGAAACCATAGATTTCAACATTTATTGTTGAAATAGACGTTTTCGAGAAATAAAAGGAAATGGTGGACTATAACACTGTTGTTATAGTAAATGATTTCCGAAAGAAAATGTTTTGTATAGTATTGGGATTTATATATCTATTTTAATTTCGAATCCCTATACTAATGATTTTGGGTTGTCGTAACGATGTTTTACGTAACATTCGTTTTGGCCCAAATAAATATGTTTAAGAGAATGATTTCCTTAAAGAATGAATTATATACTTAATTCGATTTAAGTATATTGAATACTTTCTAAGTGTTGAAAATAAAAGAGATTTGTGAATTACTTATAAATAAATAAGTATGGAATTGTTTTCCGATATAAAGTGAATATTTTGAGAATTTATCTTTTTGAAGATAAATTGAAAATGAATAATTGAAATCGTATATGCACGAATTTTTTGAAATATAAATTCATTATGGAATTTATATGTGAAAAGTGAAATTGGTATGAAAATAAATGTTGATTTATTTTTGAAGTGTTGAAATAATATATCTTGTAAAGATATTTTGGAAAATAAATAATTTGGAAAATTATTTGTAATCTGGTGATGTATGCATATCCATTGATAGTTCAATAGCCGACTATCAATATTTCCCTTTGAATGGGTATTTGATGTGAATTGATTGAATTTGAATGCACACTTATTTTTGAATAAGCGCTCACTATTCGGGTTAACCGGGAAAGGACCATGGGGTCGTATAACCCACTCCGAATATGTGATACGTAGTTGTAAATCGCATTTGAAGATCGGTGTTGAAGACCGGTATTTGCGAGAGTGATAGGATGAACTATCGATTGACTCTGCACCGAGTAGCTACGGTATTGAGTTCTCCATATGTGATGGTGAATCCGATCAGGATTGTGAATATCCGGATTGCAAGGACTTCTTTGTAAGTGCCTTCGGTTCTGTTCGATCCCGGAACAGACTTGTATGGATTGTGTGTCTGACATTACAATTTGAGATATAAAGCCGATTTCTTTCAAATATATTTCTGTTGGTGGCGGAGAATTTATTCTTTGCTTAACACCCTTCTTTGAGACGTACGAGCTCAAAGGTTATATAGTTGAAGTTATCAGCGATATATTCCCAGTTTGGTAATGTGACATGCTGAGTGATGCTGAAATGATCATTGTGTTGATTATTGTGATAGGATCATTTATTTGATCGTCTATCTTAGTGATCATTGTGTTGATCATTTGTTGACCCAAAGCACGGCTTTTTGTACAAAGTGTGTTTTTGTGGACGTGACTTCGTCGAGCCTCACATCCCGGAAATGGTCAAAACAGGAAAGATGCGGCAAGGTTATTAGGGGTTGCTGTAGCTCCCCTTAGGGTATGTACATTTCCTTCTGGATAGAGGTTGTATCATGGTATGGAGCCCAGATATTTAACCTATGTGGTTACTACGAGTTTATTACTTTGTGGTTGTTGGTTATCGGGATCCCGTGAAAAAGGTCGTTTACGATCGGGGAATGGCGTGCTCGTGTCAGTAGTTACCCAGTTAGGGGTAACCCGGCCTTGTGTTGGCAGAGTTCCGGTTTGGTTCTCGGGGATGTCTTTCCAAAGGCATTTTCATGTGGCAATGGGAAGTTCCTTGGCCTGACCATTTGTTGGAAATCCAATTCCCAATACGAAACTTGTACGGTATTAGTTGTAGAACCTGCTATTCACTTATGGTGGTCACCACTGTTTGGATAGTAGCTATAGTAGGCATAGTTCGAAATGTCTATGTCGGCTAAGATTTATATCTTTATTTTTGAAATGACTTTCCTACACTATGCACTAGTAATAATATCAAATGTTATCTTAAATGCGTATCAAGCATCTTTGACTATCATAAGGAGAAATCTCCTCCGATTCTGCGTTTGCATGTGTGTGTGTGCGGGAGGCCTTATGGTAGTCTCATTTTTAAAAGCATTGCGAATTGATTTAAAAATATTCTTCTATTTTGATTTTAAAGTAAATAAACTGTTTTGAGTTCTCACACCAGTCACATGACTGACTTGGAGTTTATTGTTTTCCTTCCTAAACTCTGGGTGCCCACCAATTTCCACACGGGCAGTTAAGAGTTAGGTTTATCAGGATATTCTGGATATTCTGGAGTTGCTGGAGGCAAGCTGGATGGCATGGCGTATTACTAGTTTATATAGTATTTCCTTTCCGCTGCACTGTTTATTGTTGTATGTTGTTGTACACTCTGATGATATGATATGATGTAATGAAATATAATGTGATGTAATAACTGATATAGTTCTTTATTTAAAGATTATTCATTTATTATTATATGTTGTTCCGCTGCGAATTGTGAGATTCTGATGTGATTCTGTTGTTCTGTTTTCTTTCTGTTTTCTTCCATTTTAAAATATTCTACCTTCTTTTCTCTCTTCTCTCTTTTTTTTCTATCTTCCTCTCCCTTTATTTTCTGTTATCTTCTTCTACTTCTCTCTTTTTCTTTCTTAAAATTCTTTTTAAAACCCATAACTTCTCGGTTTTCGGCCTTCGATATTCGGCAGTCGATAAAGTGAGTGTCGATGTTGAATTTTCGAAAGTCGAAAATTTCAGAATGTTACATTTGGTATCAGAGCTTATGGTTAAGCGACAACCATGGTTCTGTTGGGTATTACTCGTTAGAGATAGAGTCAGCAGTACTCTAGAATGAGTTTGAGTGTAATAATAGTTATGAGAGCGTATTTGTTAGTGAATATAAAAATTGTTTTATATTGTGATGATTGGTTTATTGAGTGGTATATGAACTTTCGTCAGCGTGGTCCGCAAGACTATGCCGAAGGGGTTTCTAAACACTTGAATAGAACAATTCGACATAATATTGTTTTAAATTGGGTAAATGAAATAATTTTACTTGAGTATATTTTATATATAAAGAAATAATTTTCAAGAATTATTAAAGTGTATGTAAGTTGATTGTTAGGTTGTTTGAATAATCTAAATAAAGAATAATTGTATAAGCAAAAGAATTATAAGAATTGAAATTATAATTAAAGTGGTTTACAATTGTGAAATAAACTTATATATATAAGAAGTAAAATTATATGAATATGAGTTGTAAATAAAAATGAATTTAAGGTTAATGATAGATATGAACTTAAGTTATATAAATGAAATTCAACTTTGTAATTGAATTGAATGAATGGATTGAATGTTAAAACAATTGAATGTAATTTAAGTTGATAAGAAATAATGAATATAAGTGTTAGTTCATTGAAATCAAATGTTATTGGGAGTTGAATAAATTGAATGAAATCAATTTAATTAAACAAATTGAAAGTGATGGTGTTAAACCAAATTGAATGAATATAAGTAAAGGAATTTGGTTGAAATTAATAAACATTGATTGTTATATGATTGTTAGATGATTGTATAAAATTCATTAAGTAGTTAATGAAATTGAAAGCTATGTAATTGAATTCAAATTAGAAGTGAATAAATTTGAATAGAATTGAATGTGAATTGGATTTAATTAGTGAATGCAAACTAATTAAAATTGAGAATGAATGTTAGTAAATCCAATGTAAATGAATCAAATGTAATTTAAAAGTGAAAACCAATTCATTAAATATGAATGAAAATATGAATGAATATATTGGTTATGAATTTGTTGAATGGTAATTGGATGGTAGTTGGTTGATGTTTGCATTTGTTGTTTGGTTGCATTTTCTATGTGACATATATAGTTATTATGGAGATATATGTTGTATATTGAGATTATTTGCATATGTGCATGTTCTCATGTTGTTTGTTGAGATTAGTAGGTGCGGATCGCGTTTGCTTCGCATTTGGAGTTCGCTTTAGCGCTATATTAGCCGTATATGCTTGCTAATAAAATATAAGGTACATATCTCGGATTAAATATCGCACTTTTACACTTTTTTCCCTTCGGGATGCCTCATTACTTGATGAGATGTATATTTGTGATATATATACTGTCATTTTTTTTTCGGATCGAGCCGCGCAAAGGAGACATGGCGAATTTTTCCGGAAATTTAAGGCGTTAGAAAAATTTGAGAAAATTTTGGAAAAATTTTGAAAACTTTAAACTTTGATTTGGAATTGAAAGTTAAACAATAGTAGTTGTTTTTGAAAAGATAACTAAGTATGATTTGAAAACTTAGTAAATTTATTGTAAGAAGTTTAATTATGAATTTTGGAAAATTAATAAATTCTGTAACCTTTCTTACTTGAAATTTCGACGACGAAATTCTTTTAAGGGGGAAAGATTGTAACGACCCTGAATTTTTAGAAATTAAAATTTGAATATTTAATTAATTTTAAATATTAATAAGTGAATTTATAAGTCAAATAAATTTTTATTTGAATTTTTGGATTTAATTAGATTATTAAATCGATAATTTAATATGTTAAATTATGGAAATAATTAAAAATTGAGTTAAATATGATTAGAAATAATTTGGAAAATTTTATTTAATCATACTGGAGTTATAGAAATATTTTAGAACTTTTAAAATCGAATTAAAAGTTAATTTGTGAAAATTGAATATTTTAATATTTAATAATCGACTGTAAAATAGTCAATTTTTGAACAGTCTCAGAATTGAACGAAACCAGTTCCATTGGATCCGTAATAGTTAGTTATTACCGGATTTCAAATTTCGTGTCAATCGGAGTTATCGTTTGATCGTGGCAGCTCGAAACGCATCGATTTATTTTTAATTTAAATTTGGCGAGTCAAAATAGCCATTTTTCAAAAAGTCTCGGATTTCGACGAAACCAGTTTCATCGGATCCGTAATGTGATATTATTGTAAGGTTTCAAATTTCAAGTCAATTGGATTTACCGTTTGTCCTGTACAAATTAAAACGCCTAGAAATCGATTTAAATCGGTTTAATTTAAATTGAACGTTTTCAGCCATAACTCGCACATACTTCCGAATTAGCTTCCGAAACCTGTTCCATTGTGTCCGGAACGCGGGATAAACCCTAGGTACGCTGGTTACGGCGTCTAAATCGGAGTTCGGAATTTCCGGGATGAATAGTGTTTACGCTTGCTCGTTCCTTATAAATAGACCTAAAATCTAAAATAAAATAAAAAAAGAAAAAAGAAAAACCCTAGCTAATATTTGCAGCCGCCTCCACCTGATAAATGGCCAGCATTTTCCCACCTTTCCCCCTCGATTTCATCCAATCTACAAGTTATTACTCCTCGACCTCAACAGCAATGTTGTAGAGCTCCGCGAGCTCTACAAGTTCAACGGTCACGATCGCGTTTAGAGCGATGGATTGCCGGCAATTGGAGCTAGAAGGTTGCGAGTTCAAACACGTATTTCGAGCACCATGGACAGCCGAGCTCGAAGCCACTTGGGCCGAGCATGGAGTGGGGGCGTGCGCTTCGAATGGTGGCGAGGTGATTGGGTTTCGTCGTCGTTTGGGGGTTCGATGATTTTGAGTTTGAACGCGTGGATGGGTTCGGCAGCATGATGTTTACCTGGGATGATGAAACGCGAACGAACGGGAGAGATAGTGGATGGGGCCCGCACGCGTGAAGATGGTTGAGGTGGTTTTTCTTTTATTTATTTATTTTTAGTTTTAATTCAAAATTCAAATCGTGTAACTTAAAAACGTGATAACTTTTTGCTGCGAGGTCCAAATTGAACGAGATTTTTTGCGTTGGCTTCGTATCGTCGTGCTCTTCGCAATGCAATTGGTTTGGAGTCGATTGGAGCTCGTTTGAATTTCGGGTAAAATTAAACGTTCGTTTAATTTTATTCGAAACGAACGCTAAAACCGGAATTAAAATCAAGGTGAGAACTTCTCACTCAATCGAATAGATTTCGATTTTATTTTAAATAGTTAGATTTAAAATATTTGAATGCATGTTTGAATGATGACTGTAAATTATTGATTGTTAAAATAGACATTATGCGCCGTTAGTAAGCGGATGTTATTTATATAAACATATACCGCGAATATTTCATAAACAGTGAAATTGGTATTATATATAATATCAATATATATATATTGGCATATGTATATATTGCAGTTGATTGATTTCCCGCATTTTTTGTTTAGCGGATGAGACCCTATTACGCCGTTATTAAGCGGATAATATTTAATAAGAACATATACCGCGATAATTTCGTACTGGAGCGAAATTGGTATTGTGCTAATGTTTTTGGATGCAGGAAACAGGTTGGAGGGATCCAACTGGATTCCTCAACAGTTTTTATTTTATTTCAGATATTTTGATATTTGATGGATTATCATATCGATATATGATATCGTTGTTAGTCGGGATTGACTATTTGGTGTGTAGCATCATTGGACCCAGATTTTGGGATTTTAAAATGATTTTTAAAGTGATTTTTGAAAATATACTATATTTTTGGAATTGATCCATTATAAATAAATAAACGTTATAATTTTTAAAGTTATAAAAATTATGGTTTTTGTGAAATATAGTAAAAAAAAGCTGATTTTTAGAAATACGATTAAAAGTCGATTTTTGAGAAATATGAACTAATGATTTTATAAAATAATTTAGATTGGATTTTGAATATATGATAAAAGTTTAAATATAGGATTTATAAAATTTGATTATTTTATAAATCGAAATGATGAAATTATAAAGGAATTTAATGACGTTTAAAAGAATAATATAAATTAATTTATATTAAGAGATTTATAAATGGATATTTATAAATAGAAATATGGACGTTATAAAACGAGTTTTTATAAGTGTTTGAATGTAGTGAAAATGAATTTCCTAAATGAATGAAATTTATGAAATTTTAAACTGTGAAGTTATAAATGAAATTTTATAAGCAATAGGTTTATAAAATTTATAAAGTTATCGAAAGAATGAATTTTGGATAAATAAACAATCTTATAAGTTAAGATTAATAATTTGGGAAGTTAAATGAACGATTTTGTAAAATAATCGTTTTATAAGTAATTAACTTATAACATGAACTTGTAGTTTATAATTGAGTTATAAACTGAAATATGTTAATAAAGGAATTTATAAAAAAAGAAGTTTTTATAAATAAATAGAAATGGAATTCATAAACGTTGTTTTATGAATTCGCAAACGACTTATTTTGATAAGTTAATTGTTATAACTTATAAATGGAGTTATATTCACGTTTTAGACTGTGAATAATCCTTTAAGTTAAAAAGTATAAAAAGGATGAAATTTGTTAACATAGTATATTCACGTTTTTGAATAGTGAATAACATGTTAAAGAAATTGTTTTAGATATGATGTTTTAAATAGAATTAAAACGATCTAACGATGGTTTAAAATGTGTTGAGATTCGAAACCATAGATTTCAACATTTATTGTTGAAATAGACGTTTTCGAGAAATAAAAGGAAATGGTGGACTATAACACTGTTGTTATAGTAAATGATTTCCGAAAGAAAATGTTTTGTATAGTATTGGGATTTATATATCTATTTTAATTTCGAATCCCTATACTAATGATTTTGGGTTGTCGTAACGATGTTTTACGTAACATTCGTTTTGGCCCAAATAAATATGTTTAAGAGAATGATTTCCTTAAAGAATGAATTATATACTTAATTCGATTTAAGTATATTGAATACTTTCTAAGTGTTGAAAATAAAAGAGATTTGTGAATTACTTATAAATAAATAAGTATGGAATTGTTTTCCGATATAAAGTGAATATTTTGAGAATTTATCCTTTTGAAGATAAATTGAAAATGAATAATTGAAATCGTATATGCACGAATTTTTTGAAATATAAATTCATTATGGAATTTATATGTGAAAAGTGAAATTGGTATGAAAATAAATGTTGATTTATTTTTGAAGTGTTGAAATAATATATCTTGTAAAGATATTTTGGAAAATAAATAATTTGGAAAATTATTTGTAATCTGGTGATGTATGCATATCCATTGATAGTTCAATAGCCGACTATCAATATTTCCCTTTGAATGGGTATTTGATGTGAATTGATTGAATTTGAATGCACACTTATTTTTGAATAAGCGCTCACTATTCGGGTTAACCGGGAAAGGACCATGGGGTCGTATAACCCACTCCGAATATGTGATACGTAGTTGTAAATCGCATTTGAAGATCGGTGTTGAAGACCGGTATTTGCGAGAGTGATAGGATGAACTATCGATTGACTCTGCACCGAGTAGCTACGGTATTGAGTTCTCCATATGTGATGGTGAATCCGATCAGGATTGTGAATATCCGGATTGCAAGGACTTCTTTGTAAGTGCCTTCGGTTCTGTTCGATCCCGGAACAGACTTGTATGGATTGTGTGTCTGACATTACAATTTGAGATATAAAGCCGATTTCTTTCAAATATATTTCTGTTGGTGGCGGAGAATTTATTCTTTGCTTAACACCCTTCTTTGAGACGTACGAGCTCAAAGGTTATATAGTTGAAGTTATCAGCGATATATTCCCAGTTTGGTAATGTGACATGCTGAGTGATGCTGAAATGATCATTGTGTTGATTATTGTGATAGGATCATTTATTTGATCGTCTATCTTAGTGATCATTGTGTTGATCATTTGTTGACCCAAAGCACGGCTTTTTGTACAAAGTGTGTTTTTGTGGACGTGACTTCGTCGAGCCTCACATCCCGGAAATGGTCAAAACAGGAAAGATGCGGCAAGGTTATTAGGGGTTGCTGTAGCTCCCCTTAGGGTATGTACATTTCCTTCTGGATAGAGGTTGTATCATGGTATGGAGCCCAGATATTTAACCTATGTGGTTACTACGAGTTTATTACTTTGTGGTTGTTGGTTATCGGGATCCCGTGAAAAAGGTCGTTTACGATCGGGGAATGGCGTGCTCGTGTCAGTAGTTACCCAGTTAGGGGTAACCCGGCCTTGTGTTGGCAGAGTTCCGGTTTGGTTCTCGGGGATGTCTTTCCAGAGGCATTCTCATGTGGCAATGGGAAGTTCCTTGGCCTGACCATTTGTTGGAAATCCAATTCCCAATACGAAACTTGTACGGTATTAGTTGTAGAACCTGCTATTCACTTATGGTGGTCACCACTGTTTGGATAGTAGCTATAGTAGGCATAGTTCGAAATGTCTATGTCGGCTAAGATTTATATCTTTATTTTTGAAATGACTTTCCTACACTATGCACTAGTAATAATATCAAATGTTATCTTAAATGCGTATCAAGCATCTTTGACTATCATAAGGAGAAATCTCCTCCGATTCTGCGTTTGCATGTGTGTGTGTGCGGGAGGCCTTATGGTAGTCTCATTTTTAAAAGCATTGCGAATTGATTTAAAAATATTCTTCTATTTTGATTTTAAAGTAAATAAACTGTTTTGAGTTCTCACACCAGTCACATGACTGACTTGGAGTTTATTGTTTTCCTTCCTAAACTCTGGGTGCCCACCAATTTCCACACGGGCAGTTAAGAGTTAGGTTTATCAGGATATTCTGGATATTCTGGAGTTGCTGGAGGCAAGCTGGATGGCATGGCGTATTACTAGTTTATATAGTATTTCCTTTACGCTGCACTGTTTATTGTTGTATGTTGTTGTACACTCTGATGATATGATATGATGTAATGAAATATAATGTGATGTAATAACTGATATAGTTCTTTATTTAAAGATTATTCATTTATTATTATATGTTGTTCCGCTGCGAATTGTGAGATTCTGATGTGATTCTGTTGTTCTGTTTTCTTTCTGTTTTCTTCCATTTTAAAATATTCTACCTTCTTTTCTCTCTTCTCTCTTTTTTTTCTATCTTCCTCTCCCTTTATTTTCTGTTATCTTCTTCTACTTCTCTCTTTTTCTTTCTTAAAATTCTTTTTAAAACCCATAACTTCTCGGTTTTCGGCCTTCGATATTCGGCAGTCGATAAAGTGAGTGTCGATGTTGAATTTTCGAAAGTCGAAAATTTCAGAATGTTACAATAGTTGTTGTTTGATAATAAAGTAAGAATGGGAACCAAGCTTTTCAATATAAATGTAATAAAGTAGATTAATTGGAATTAAATGAAATTTGATGTTTGAATATTACGTAAATATTGAGATGAAATTGGGAAATACCAATGCATCAAGATATAACCAATGCTAATTTAAGGTTAATAATTAATGGATTGAATGAAATGGGATTAATGTAAATGTTATACTAGGCTATAAATCAAATGTAAGAAAACAAAAGTAAATATTGAATTATTTAATTAATATATATATTGAATAGTAATTGAATGTAAATTAATGTAATAAGGATGATGCAAGTTGATAAGTAACTAAATTTGTAAAGTTATAATTGATTGAAAGTTGTAAATTGGGAATGAATTCAAAGTTATATAAATTGATGTAATAATAAAGGGTAATTGAATAAAATCAATGTTTAGTAAGAAATTATAATATTTGTAAATTGATAATTAAGTAGGAATGGGGTTAAGTTAGGTAAATGGTAATAATTATTAATTGTTTACCCATTAATTTAATTTATTAAATTTGATCTAAATCCATTACAATTAAAGGTAATTAATTACAAGTTAATATGAATTTAGCTGATAACTATAAACCATTAGGGCAATTAGATATATAGTAGCGTTAAAGTTATCCATAAGTTAATGGTTTGTCTAATAAAAGCAGTGAGAATCAAGATTTATTAACTTAAAGTTAATAATTGGATTTATTTCAATTAAATGAAATTTAAAATTTAATTATTGCGTTAATTAAGATTTAGATGAAATTTGAGAATAATAATGCAATAAGCCATGAACCAAGGTTAATTTCATCCGTTGGATAATAATGAATTGAATAATAAGAATGAAAAGTAAATTCAATGGGATTTGTGAGAATTTAAATTATAATTTGTAAATATAACGAAATTGAAAATTTAACACCGAAATTGATAAATTAATTAACTTTAAATTGACATATAAATTTGTTAAATTAGTGTGAATGATTTGGAAACATAAAATGATAAGAATTGTCAATTTTAGAATTGAAATTGGAAATTTGATTTAATTAATTAATTTTAATTTATTTAATTAACCGTAAAAATAGCCATTTTGGCCACTGACTCGGATTTCGACGAAACAAGTTTCATCGGATTCATAACGATGAATTATTGTAGGATTTTAAGTTTCATAACGATCGGGCTTGTCGTTTGATCGTACGGATCTGAAACGCCTAGAAACCAATAAAATTGAAATTAATTTGAAAAATATTGATTTTAGCATAACTTCTTCATACGATGAAATTTGGACTTGAAACCTTTTTCATTCCATTTAAAATATTTTTAAACATCTATTTTGATATATGGTTTGACCCAATTTCGTTCCTGAGTCAGAGCAGGCTTTTTGGGCCATTTTATTGTTCAATGTGTATATCCAATCGATCCGCTGCATTCTATTTCAACTCTACTTATAAATATCCTGTTATAAACCCTAGCCTACCCCTATTTCTCATATGTTTATGCATACAATTTCTTTCACCTCCTCATTTCAATGGCAGACAAACACCTAATTACAATGGCTATTCAAAAATCAAATTAAAATTTCAAAATCCTTAAAAAATTAATAAAAATTATATAGCGAAGCTCTCGATGTACGCATCTCAGATCTGCAGTTCGTTTTTGGTTTCAAATCAGCGTTTGTCTGAAAATCGTAAGTCATTCTCGGCTGTTCGTATTAAATTCTATGCGATCTAACGGCGGATCTTCAGCTATTGGACGATCGGGAAGCACCATGATGTAGAGCATGGAGAGCAGGCCCCGTAAGCATTGTCGTTCGTCGTAGTTTGCTCGAAATTCGCCAAAAATGGCATGAGAAGTGGCGAAGGCGGTGGTGCCTTGTGTGGGGGGGGGGGGTCGCGTGCCACGTGGTAGGCACAGGGCGGTCGGCTCATGGAGGCGGTCAGGATGGCACAGTTTGATCTTAATGATAAGCGACGTGGACGGCGGCATTTGGGATCGTTGGTGGCGGCTTGAAATTGAGTTGCGTCGTGTTTGTCACGAGAGCTAGGGTTTGGGCCGTGTAGTTGATGACGTGTGGGGTACTGTGATTATTAAATTAATTATTCTATTTATAAAATTTAAATCGTATGATGTTCTAACACTCGTACCTTTCACATACGAGGTCCATTTCACGAGCAGTTTTCTCCGCTAGGTTAATATTGGAATTCCAGACATTTTGGTGCTAGTTTGGATGGATTCTAAGACTGATCAATTTTTGGGTTTAAATTGAATTGAAATTCAATTTAAATTCAAAAGGTGAGTATTTTAACCCACTCACAACTTCTAAAATTTCTTATGTTTGTTAAATTAATTTCTGATGTGATTAGAAATTTATTTATTACTATTTGGTATATTTTTATCATCATTCCAGTTAAAACTGAATTTATTGAATTAAATTGGTATTCAATTTATTATTGCATATAAACTGATAGTTAAATTAATTTATTATTGAATATAAACTGCTAGTAATTACTTATTATTTATTTCTATGCTATATTGATGTTATTGTTTGAATTGGATGATGATTGTGATAAATGGTTAATGATTGATATTCGTTGAATGGATGTTGCATTTTATATTGTTATAAACTGTAAGTTGTTATGCATTTTTATTTCATTCGGGATTATGGTTTGAAATGATATACAACCGTATTTTTTATTTTAAATTACGGATTGAAATGATAAATATCCGTATCACTTGACCATAGGGTAGAAAATTATATACAGACACCGTGGTTTATATATAAAAATATTTTGAAATGATTTCTATTGTATTGGAAAGAAATATACGGTTTAATAAGTATTAAATTTTGATATTGTATAAATATTATTTTTTATATATATAGTTAAATTCTTGAATTTAAGATATGTATAAATTTGTGTAATAAAAATAAGTTTATTCATGGAGTTTGATTGTTTTATATTATATAGTTAAGTACCTGTTTAAGATATTGTATATATAGAGTTTTAATGACTAAAATAAAAATTAAGTTGGAAGATAAATATGAAATTGGTTTAATTTGATTAACTAAGAATTTTACTCGAATAAATTTGATTTGAAATTTAAATAAAATTGAGATTTAAAGGTTGTGATTCTTATAACTTGATTTGGCTTAGAGTGATATAAAGTTGATTTAAATGAATATATCAGGTTAATTAAATTGAAAGAATATCCAGTTGTTTGAAGTTGAAGGTTTTCCTTAAATGATATTAAATTTATTAAGTAAACATTTCAAATCTACATAATAGTAATTGAAATTTATATATACGGAATTATCAAAGAATTAGTTTTGAAATGGTGGAATATTTAAAGCTTGGAAATATATGGAAATTTGAAATAGTTCATTTGGAGGTTCAAATCGGAATTTGGAATTTATTGGTGAAATTTAAGAAGCTATTTGATTATATAAAGTAATGTAATATTTAAACCATTTAAGTATTAGAAGTTATGTTTCAAAGCTATGGGTTTCATGGTATATAGATTTGAAATTGCTATGATTTTGGAAAAAGGATATATTTTGAAATAAAAATGATATCATATTGATTTGGGTTTTAAAACGGAAATGATATTGTATTTATATAGTTTTGAAATGGATATTATATTCTGGTTTTGAAGTATAAATTATTCTGAAATGACCACGATGTTATAATAACGTTTGGTTGTTAAAGTGGCCGGGATCGAAAATTGTCATACTCTCTGCCAACACCGAAAACCACTTTAACAACCGTGTACGCGGTGGAGATTCCAGAATGAAGTAGGATGGCGGTGACGTTTCCTTTGAGGTAAATACATGGACTCGACTCCCGTGAGTTGGCACAAGGTGGCTAAAACAGGAGCGATCGACGGGCTAATGAGGTAGCACCTTTGATCGGACACATCCCTTCGATATTATACTGACTTTTGGATTGATTCGTTGGCCACTTTTGATTTTTTTTTGATTTGGGGGTGTGGCTCGAGGTGGGCGGTATCCGCGGCTATGCATTACCACCGACCCAGAAGCATAATTGGTATATCTACCCTGACATTGCCTATTTATGCCATCTCACCTACCCTAGCGCACCTTATACGATTTTGTTTTGTACCATACCTATAGAGTGCCCTCTGACGACGCCCAGTAAGGGGGAGATTACGGTGCTGTATAGACTATGGGAATATAAATTTGTGTTAAGGTGGAAAATGTAAAGCCTTAACGCTATTTTCAGTATATTATTGTAACAACCCAGGTTTTAGCGATTACGTGAGAATATTAAATTATAACGGCAGTTATAATTTAATAGTGTAAATTAATAATTAAAGAGGAATTTAAATTGTTTATTGGAAATAAATAATATATTTGAGTATAAAATGAGAAAATAGAATTTTGGAAACTTTATTAAGATGGTTTGAGTTAAAAGATTGAGGAAATGTGTTTTATTTAGAGTTAAAGCAATAATTTTGTTAATTATTGCTATTTACGTCTTTTAATAATTTTTAAAAGAAGTAATTAATTTTTAAAATGGGATACCTTTAATAAAATGATGGAATTGAGTTTTAAAAAATAATTTGAGCATAAAATTATATTTGAAATGAGTTATAGAATTTTATTACACAAAAATGTGATAGCTGTAATGCCCCACCCCGAGACCCACCATAGCAAAGAGAATCAACGAGTAATTCCGTCTACTAAAGTGGAAAATAGGGCTGGTTAAGGGAGGCCATCTATAATTTTGTCTTAAACATCTACTGAATACGTCGATAAATCATAGATAAATGCAATATGATTTTTCTTTTCTACCTCAAGAGCATCGACATACCCAGTAAATGCTTAATCCAAAACTACAGGTAGCTAACAGAACTATCAAAACGAAATACAATAACTAAATGAAAACCACATCACAGAACAGTAATCAACATCGTATATATACATATACACTGATACATGTTTAGTACAATACAATATGAATATTATAAAGGTGGTGCTCGACCACCCTATATACATTGAATTAAATATAACTACATCAGAGTATGCGAAAGAAAAAAAACTACTCAAGAGAAAGTAGAGCTGATATCCAACATCGACTTCAAGCTAAGCCCAATAGATGATACCTGAAACAACTCGGTCTGACCAGAGTGAAACACACGGCTCAGGCTAGCTAGAACTTATCATTAGTAAAGGCGATGATAAGAGATAAGGGGAAAACCATTCCATCGTTACCAATGGAATGACATAGGTCATCAAGTTATCTCTAGAGTGATACATCAATGGTCCATCATGATTGCATAGAGGAATACAATTTGTATATTAGATAGACATGGTTCATCTAATTATGTATATAAACGAATGAAATGGGTGAGGATATGGACCATAAAGTAAATCTGCATAAGATAATTAAAACTTCAAGAATCCATCATAAATAAAACTCATCTAATAGAAACTTCTTAATTATGATACCTCATCTCATCAGCATAAATATAAATACATCTCATATCCATCATTCAACTCGTTATAAAGGAATCTCCATAATCATTTATACCTCACCTCATTGGTATAAATACAAATATATCTTAAATCTATCATCAACACTCATCATAAAAGCATTACCATAATTTATACCTTATCTCATTGGTATAAATATATATAATGTCTCGAATCCATCTTGATAAAGCCCGTAATGAATCCAAAACATCATATTCAAAATCACAAATAAAACCATGTGTTTTTAAGCCTTTTTCTTACATAAGGCTATACTAAAGCATCATCATCAAAATAGTGAAATCGAAACACCTAAAACGTGATGGAAAATAGCACGTGCCTTTGCATCTTGACTAGTACTACTATTATTTGGTACCATTCATCGTGATGACTTGGGGTCACATAACATCATAACATCGTGATCATCTTGATTGACTATAGTCGGAAACATCTTGATGACTCAGTCACAAAAATCCGAGTAATAACATCGTGATGATTGGAGTCAAGTAATAACTTCATGAACATCGTGATCACCCCAATCGAGTACTCGGTCTGTAGCACTAGTAACATCGTGAATGTGTCTCAGCTTCTCGAATAGGAACCAAATAGGCGTCAACGTACGTCCCATACCATACATTCGTACCTATTGGTTTACTAATCGTTAGTCGATGCCACATTAGAAAACCATCGTAAAACATCATCAAATAAACACTGCCCCATCTCATCGGCGAGTGTATGGTACCTAACTTGTCTTATCTCTTACTTGGACGAGTTTTAAGTGACATCGAGACTTGTCTTATTTCATCAACAAGTAAAAAATTCATCATAATTATCGAAATCATCGTCAATCCATCATAACATCTTGCCTCATCTCTTAGACAAGCAAAAGAACATCGTGATGGTTATTTCTAACCATAGTTGCAAATTAAAACTTAACATCAATATTGCCTCATTTCATCGGCCATCACAAAATGCAACTAGATTGGTTCGTCGTCGAATGCACTCAAAGAGTAATTCTCAAACCAATAATCTTCAAAAAAATTGGTAACTTCTAAATCAACTCAAAATAACGCTTCAAATTGGTTTCGATCGTACAAATCCGATATGAAGCGATAAAGCAAAAATACATGTCCCACACTACATATTTTTTTACTAAATCGTTTAATTTACTTCCTCATATGTCCGAAAATGCATCAAAGTAACTAAAATAAACAACTTAATTATAAAAGATTTTACTTGAGAAAACGGGGTTATAAAAAAATTAGAAATTTATCTAAAAGATATTGAGAGAAAACACATCATTAAAAAGGATTTTAATAATTTTTAAAAGCCTTAAAATTAAGGAATAATTGATTAAAATCTCTAAAAATACATAAAAACATTTATTACTCCAACCATGATGTTAGAAGATTTTCTGGAATTTATTTGGATTTTTTTTGTAAAACTCAAGAAAACATCAATTTGCAATTTTAATCGACCTAAACCGATATTCAAATTTAAATCAAATTTAAATTAATTTAAATTCAAATCTCATCCTAACTTGATTAGTCCATTGCAGAACAAAACGATCAAATATTAGCATCAACTTTCATATAAATTTTTTTGCAAAAGAATGCAAATGATATCGTCGAAATCAGACAAATATATAAATATTGTGGCTGTCAATGACATGCCAGAAGTAAAGCGTCAATTTTCCACCATCTGAACTTCAAAATTCTACAAAACTCAAAACATGAAAGTTATAGCTTACATCATATGGTTTCCAGAACATCAAACATTTCAATATATCGATCAGTAACGAATAAGTTATGAGCGAAATACTACTTACAAAAATTTATGTGCACTGGCTATCAACACAGGCCAGCGATAAGAAAGTCAGTTATTCATTAAGTAAACCTCAAAATCATTCAAAACCAAAATAGAAAAGTTGTGGCATATTTCACAAGGATTTCATAACATCAAAATTTTCTAAATTCCGATTTGAAACAAGAAAGTTATGATCAAATTACTAAAAAAACATCAAACTCAGCCTGAACTTATGCATTAGAGGACAACGACAAACAATTGCAATTTTAGCATAGATAACTTCGAAATCAGGCAAAATGAATAAAATAAAAGTTGTATCTTAGTTTCTATGTTTCCGAAATGACCAACATCATCAAAATCGGTTAAGAAACGAAATAGTTATGGTCAAATTCGTTTCAGCTTCATTGAAAGAGCAAATATTGGTTTTGCTCTCGGGTTTGCAGTAGAAAAATTAAATTTTGACATAGCCAACCTCAAAATTACAGAAAAAACAAAACATGAAAGTTGTAGAACATGAATTAACTTTCCGGAACATCCAAAATTATAACAATCGGATCAAAAACGAGAAAGTTATGCCTAAATTTGTTTCAGCTTCAGTAATTCACTGATTATAACATTTTGATCTTATAAAGAGCTAGGGTTTGTGAGTTTTACATCCACCTTTCCTTCATGAAGATTGAATTACGATTTATATTCCAAAAGTAGATGCTTTTAGTCAAGAACAGAGCATCCAAAGCGGTAAAACTAAGAACAGGTACATGCAAATAAGGAGAGAAGCAAATCAATAATTATCATTACAAAAATAGATTTTTTGATGAAGAGAAGGGTTTTAGATATCGATTACCTGAGTTTAGCTCTTGCTTTAACCTTTTAAATCATCAATTTTTCTTTTGTTTTTATGGATTTAGCATAGATTGAAGGAGGAAAGAGGGTTTCAGCCATTAGACGCTTCTGGAGGCTAGAGGAAGAAGTGACAAAAAGATGCGTGCAGGTTTTCTTTTTCTCATTTCTTACAAGCCAAGTTGGGATTAGCTTAATGGGTTAGGGTCCAATTTAAAAGAAAATTAGCTTAAGATAATATTCATTCACTTATTTAAACACTTAACCATGTATGTTGACAAATAAAATCACAATAATACAAGTTTTTCTTCTTTAAAAATTATGAACTTCATACTCTTGATGAATAAAATATTTTACACTCAAAATAAAAGATTATTTATATATTTAAAACATTCTATTATCATATTTCTCTATTTTAAATAAAATAGCAAATTTACATCTTTAATTACAAAACTCATTGTAACTAACATTATAAATTACACAAAAATCACATTTTTGTGTAATAAAATTCTATAACTCATTTAAAATATAATTTTATGCTCAAATTATTTTTTTAAACCCAATTCCATCATTTTTTTAAAGATATCCCATTTTAAAAATTAATTACTTCTTTGAAAAATTATTAAAAGAAGTAAATAGCAATAATTAACAAAATTATTGCTTAACTCTAAATAAAACATATTTCCTCACTCTTTTAACTCAAACCATCTTAATAAAGTTTCCAAAATTCTATTTTCTCATTTTATACTCAAATATATTTTTTAATTCCAATAAACAATTTAAATTCCTCTTTAATTATTAATTTACACTATTAAATTATAACTGCCGTTATAATTAATATTCTCAGGTAATCGCTAAAACCTGGGTTGTTACAGACTCCCCCGCTTACAAAAATTGCGTCCCCGCAATTTTCTAGAAAAAGATCTATAAATAACATAAAAGATGCAATCATCGAAGGATAAAGACAAGCATGAATTCCAAACCATTCATACTCTCAATATAGAATGGTAGAAAGAAACAAAGAAAAACTCACTTTGTTAATTCAATGGCCCATCATATGCTAATATAGTGATTAGCAAACCATCAAATTTTCGAAGCAACTCGAAAGAATTTCGAAGATCTCCTGTCTCGAATTAAAACTCAATAAAATGCTCAACGAATAATCAATCGAAAATGATTGGTTACTCAAAATTCTATGAATAGAGTTAGGACTAAAATCACTCAAACCCAATATCTAAGCAATAAAGAAGATCAACAACAAGATTTTCCACACAATAATACGGAAAGAACATCCTCACAACAAAGATAGACACAATAGACAAGATAGATAAATCACAAGATGGCTTCTCACAAGGCCACCAAACTCGAACGACTACGAAATGTGCATGTCGTTAATATTAGCTCAGGGATAGAACATACTCAAGAAACAAGGATTTAAGCTCAAATTACATTTCAATCCAAGATATTTACAATTTATAAATCTCAACATCTTTTAAATTTTCAATATCAATTTTCAACATTTGAAAATTTTCATACTCTTTACTATATTACTTAGTAAGTAATTTAAAGCTCAAATTAAAAGTCCAAATTTCTTCTCTTCAAAATTAATTTTCAAAGATTTTTTCAAAATCCATAATAATATTCCTCAAAATAAATTAAAGGTTTAAATTAACCACTTAAATAGTTTAAAACAATCTTCAAACCCTCTTATAACTCTTCTCTGAAAACATCCAATGTATATAATATAGATTCTAAAATCTCAGAATATAATTCCAATAAAGTATAGCTCAAGAATATTCTCATATATTCTCATCCGTAAAATTTCAAAATAAATAAATAAATAAATGGCATTGCCTCGCCATTGAATCTTTAATAAATAGATATATTTGTTGGCTGAAGAGTCGATAGAATGATCAAAACTGCCTCGCCACTCTGTTACTCATCTCTAAAGTCAATGGCTGCAATTACTATTCAAAAATATATTCAATATATAATCTCAAAATATTATTTTCAAAATATTTATTTTTAAAACATAAACCAATGTATCTGATTGCCTCATCATAGCATTTAGGAGATTCCTATTGATAGTTGATCAGGCGTATCGACCAAAACTCTTAACTACTCGATGGCAACCCAACACTCTCAAATTGTTTCTATAAAAGAAATACTACTCATGTAAATCTATTCTCGAGATATTCTTTGATTTTTTTAAAATATCTCAAAACTCCAATTTCTCTTTTTAAAACTCATATATATATATATATATACCGTCACAAACTCAAACCAAAGAATATTAAGAGAATGCATCGAGATATTCCTAGAAAATTCGATTCACAAAATCAACAAAAGGAGATGGAGTATTCGTCAACTCCTACAAGATGATGAGCCATTCTCGAAAATCATCAAGACACAAGATAAGCAAGATATTCTACTCGAAGAAGAAGAAGAATACAAACCACAAATCATTACTTCAAACAAAGTAATGCTATAAAGAATAACACCGATTGAGTATTCGAAAAGGATAACTTAAAGAAACTGAATGATAAACTCAATCAAACTCTAATAATCTAGAAACGCACCTCATTACTTAGTGGATGTCCTCATGGAAGGATAGCCGAAGGCTAAAAGCTAGGAATAAGGTTAATTCAACACTCGATTGCCCGATTGGATATCAAATCCAAACGGACTCATCAAAACTCAACAAAGTCACCTTGATTGGAATTCGAGTTATATCATCAACATTTCGATACTCAAGAGTGAATTCAGAAACTTCGGAATCATCATTAATATTCCAAAGTGATAGAAATAATAAACCAATCAAAATAGGAAACCTAAATATACAATAGGATCTTATAAAACAAAGGGCTGGACTTAATATCAAATAAGTCAATCCATCTCAAATCAAATGCATCTCAAGATTGTGAGTAACAAAAAAATATACTCACAAAAGCATCAACAAAAAGAAAAACTCAGAATGCTCACAATAAGCCAATCATTGTGGATCCCTTCAATAGGATTCACAACTCTCAAAGGAATGCACAAGAATTCTAAAAGAAATCAATCAGCTCCATCAATACAAACTCACTCATATCGACCAAAATAAGAATAGAATAATCCCAAAACTCGAAAAAGAATCAAGGCTCGATTCGAAAACAAGCTCGAATAAAGGACAATGATTCACTTGTATTGTACTTTGATGTAACATGATATACGTACCGTTCTGTGTTTATTCTACTTTGTTCTGACCACAGCTCTGATACCAAGCTGTAACGCCCTACCCTGAGACTCACCATAGCAAAGAGAATCAACGAGTAATTCTGTCTACTAAAGTGGAGAATAGGGCTGGTTAAGGGCGACCATCTATAATTTTGTCTTGAACATCTACTGAATACGTCGATAAATGCAATATGATTTTTCTTTTCTATCTCAAGAGGATCAACATACCCAGTAAATGCTTAAACCAAAACTATAGGTGGCTAACAGATCTATCAGAACGAAATACAATAACTAAATGAAAAGCATATCACAGAATAGTAATCAACATCGTATATATACATATACACCGATACATGTTTAGTATAATACAATATGAATACAATAAAGGTGGTGCTCGACCACACTTTATACATCGAATTAAATATAACTACATCAGAGTATGCGAAAGAACAGAAACTACTCAAGAGAAAGAAGAGCTGATATCCAACATCAACTTCATGCTAAGCCCAATAGATGATACCTGAAACAACTCGGTCTGACCCGAGTGAAAACACACGGGTCAGGCTAGCTAGAACTTATCATTAGTAAAGGTGATGATAAGAGATAAGGGGAAAACCATTCCATCCTTACCGATGGAATGATATAGGTCATCAAGTTATCTCTCGAGTGATACATCAATGGTCAATCATGATTGCATAGAGGAATACAATATGTATATTAGATAGACATGGTTCATCTAATTATATATATATAACCAAATGAAATGGGTGAGGATATGGACCATAAAGTAAATCTGCATAAGATAACTAAAACTTCAAGAATCCATCATAAATAATACTCATCTAATAGAAACTTCTTAATTATTATACATCATCTCATCGGTATAAATATAAATACATCTCAAATCCATCATTAAACTCATTATGAAGGAATGTCCATAATCATTTATACCTCATATCATTGGTATAAATACAAGTATATCTTAAATCTATTATCAACACTCATCATAAAAGCATTACCATAATTTATACCTCATCTCATTGGTATAAATATATATAATGTCTCAAATCCATCTTGATAGAGCCCGGAAAGAACCCAAAACATCACATTCGAAATCACAAATAAAACCATGTATGTCAATAAGCCTTTTTCTTACATAAGGCTATGCTAAAGCATCATCATCAAAATAGTAAAATCGAAACACCTAAAACCTCATGGAAAACAGCACGTGCATTTACATCTTGACTAGTACTATCATTATTTGGTACCATTCATCATGATGACTTGGGGTCACATAACATCATAACATCATGATCATCTTGATTGACTATAGTTGGAAACATCTTGATGACACCCGTCACAAAAAACCGAGTAATAACATCGTGAAGATTGGAGTCGAGAAATAACTTCATGAACATCATGATGACTCCAATCGAATACTCGGTCTGTTGCACTAGTAATATCGTGAACGTGTCTCAACTTCTTGAATAGGAACCCAATAGGCGTCAACGTACGTCCCATACCATACGTTCGTACCTATTAGTTTACTAATCGTTAGTCGATGCCACATTAGAAAACCATCATAAAACATCGTCAAATAAACAATGCCTTATCTCATCGACGAGTGTAAGATACCTAACTCGTCTTATCTCTTACTTGGACGAGTTTTAAGTGACATCGAGACTTGTCTCATTTCATCGACAAGTAAAAATTCATCATAAATATCGAAATCATCATCAATCCATCATAACAACTTGCCTCATCTCCTAGGCAAGTAAAAGAATATGGTGATGGTTATTCCTAACCATAGTTGCAAATTAAAACTTAACATCAACATTGCCTCATTTCATCGGCCATCACAAAATGCATCTAGATTGGTTCGTCGTCGAATGTACACAAAGAGTAATTCTCAAACCAATAATCTTCACCAAAATTTGGTAACTTTTAAATTAACTCAAAATAACACTTGAAATTGATTTCGATCGTACAATTCCGATATTAAGCGATAAAGCAAAAATACATGTCCCATACCACATATTTTTTTACTAAATCGTTTAATTTACTTCCTTATATGTCTGAAAAAGCATAAAAAAAATTAAAATAAAAAAATTAATTATAAAAGATTTTACTTGCGAAAACGGGGTTATAAAACAAATTTTAGAAATTTGTCTAAAAGAATTTGAGAGAAAACACATCATTAAAAAGGATTTTAATAATTTTTAAAAGCCTTAAAAATAAAGAATAATTGATTAAAAACCTCTAAAAATACATAAAAACATTTATTACTCCAACCACGATGTTAGAAGATTTTCTGGAATTTATTCGGATTTTTTTTAAAACTCAAGAAAACGTCAATTTGCAATTTTAATCAGCCTAAACCAATATTCAAATTTAAATCGAATTTAAATTAATTTAAATTTAAATCTCACCCTAACTTGATTAGTCTATTGCTAGACAAAATGATCAAATATTAGCATCAACTTTCATATAAAAAAATTGCAAAAGAATGCAAATGAAATCGTCGAAATCAGACAAATATATAAATATTGTGGCTTTCAATGACAGGCCAGAAGTAAAACGTTAACTTTACAACATTTAAACTTCGAAATTCTACAATACTCAAAATAAGAAAGTTATAGATTATATAATAAGTTTTATAGAACATCAAACATTTCGACATTTTGATCAGTAACCAATAAGTTATGAGCGAAATACTACTTAGAAAAATTTATGCGCATTGGCTATCAACACAGACCAGCGATAAAAAAGTCAGTTATTCACTATGTAAACCTCAAAATCATTCAAAATCGAAAACAGAAAAGTTGTGGCATATGTCACAAGTATTTCAGAACATCTAAAATTTCTAAATTCTGATTTGAAATGAGAAAGTTATGATCAAATTACTAAAAAAACATCAAACTCAACCTGAACTTATGCATTTACAGGACAGCGACAAACAATTGCAATTTTAGCATTGATAATTTCTAAATCAGGAAAAATGAATAAATTGAAAGTTTTAGCTTAGTTTCTAAGCTTTCCGGAATGAACAGGATCATCAAAATCGATTAAGAAACGAAGTATTTATGGTCAAATTTGTTTCAGCTTCAATAAAAGAGAAAATATTGGTTTTTCTCTCGGGTTTGCAGTATAAAAATTAAATTTTGACATTGCTATGATCAAAATTACAGAAAGCTCAAAAAATTAAAGTTGTATCACATAAATTAAGCTTTCCGGAACATCAAAAATTATCAAAATCGGATAAAAATCGAGAAAGTTATGTCTAAATTTATTTCAGCTTCAGTAATTCATTGATTATAACATTTTCATCATATGAAGAGCTAGGGTTTGTGAGTTTTACACTCACCCTGCCTTCATGAAAATTGAATTATGATTTTGATGCCAAAGGTTGATGCTTTTAGCCAAGAACAGAGCATCCAAACCAGTAAAACTAAGAACAGGTACATGCAAACAAGGAGAGAAGCAAATCAACAATTATCATTACAAAAATAAATTTTTTGATGAAGAGAAGGGTTTTAGATATCGATTACCTGAGTTTAGCTCTTGTTTTAACCTTTTAAATCATCAATTTTTCCTTTAATTTTATGGATTTAGAATATATTGAAGGAGGAAAGAGGGTTTCGGCCATTAGCACGCTTCTGGAGGCTAGAGGAAGAAGTGAGAAAAAGATACGTATAGGTTTTCTTTTTCTCATTTCTTACAGGCCAAGTTGGGATTAGGTTAATGTGTTAAGGCCCAATTTAAAAGAAAATTAGCTTAAGATAATATTCATTCACTTACTTAAACACTTAACCATGTATGTTAACAAATAAAATCACAATAATACAAGTTTTTCTTCTTTAAAAATTATGAACTTCATACTCTTGATGAATAAAATGTTTTACACTCAAAATAAAAGATTATTTATATATTTAAAACATTCTATTATCATATTTCTCTATTTTAAATAAAATAGCAAATTTACATCTTTAATTACAAAACTCATTGTAACTAACATTATAAATTACACAAAAATCACATTTTTGTGTAATAAAATTCTATAACTCATTTCAAATATAATTTTATGCTCAGATTATTTTTTTAAACTCAATTCCATCATTTTTTTAAAGATATCCCATTTTAAAAATTAATTACTTCTTTGAAAAATTATTAAAAGAAGTGAATAGCAATAATCAACAAAATTATTACTTTAACTCTAAATAAAACACATTTCCTCAATCTTTTAACTCAAACCATCTTAATAAAGTTTCCAAAATTCTATTTTCTCATTTTATACTCAAATATATTTTTTATTTCCAATAAACAATTTAAATTCCTCTTTAATTATTAATTTACACTATTAAATTATAACCGCCGTTATAATTTAATATTCTGAGGTAATCGCTAAAACCTGGGTTGTTACAATTATACTTTACTTCAGACACTATTATAATAGCATATAGTATTACATAGTAAATAGTTTAACGGATCCTTAGGAGATGTGAATCCCGAACACCTCTTAAGTTACCACGCTCACGTTAGACACTGGATCGGAGATGTCAAATCCCGTAAACATCTCTGACACGTTCCACTCATATTTTACCGTTGATTTAACTTAAGATTTTTTAGTTCTGACTCGAGTGTTTTGTCTTTTCAATTCGCTCGGGTCAGCCTGAGCATTCAGGATTTGGAAGACCGTAATCTAGAGGGCGAAGACGAAGATTTATTATTAATTATTATAGTATTCCACTACATTCATACTGTTCCGCTGCATTATTTGTCATTCTCTGGTATGTGTAACTCTGATATGTATTGTATAAGTATAATCCAATATTTTGTAAAACAGCTTCATGTACTGTATATTTGATTATTATATTTTATCGTTCCGCTGCAAGATTCTGTTTGTTTCTTTTTCTTTCTCTGCTTTTTCTTATTTACCCCATAACAATCCGCCCTTCTGTATGGTTCAAGTATGACGTATATGGTTTATCGTCGATTTAAAGCATACGAAAAGGCGGGACGTTACAATATCCGTGTCTAAATATTGCATACATTTGTGTTCAAATTAACAGAAATAGAAAAAGATTTAATAATTCCTTAAAACACTATTCACCCCTCTCTAGTGTTTATCCTAGCCTTAAGATCCGTAATCCGCATTTCTAATGATTCAAAATTCTATTTAAAATCAACCTCAATTCATTAGATTTCAAATTTACTTAAAATTCAATTTAAACGTCTTATTCAAGGCCGAAAGTTTCAACTCATATTCTCATTTATAAACAATTTAGTTTAAATCCATTTTACATCCAAAACTTTGTAACATCACTTTAAACCACTTTAATTATAGTGATTTCAAAGTTTAAATTAAAGTTTAAACCTTTAAAATAATTCACTTTCAAAAAATTTAAGTCATTTCTCAAATTCAAGTTAAGATTTCCAATTAAATCCTTTAAACAATTTCATTTAAACAATTAAAATTCCAACATTTCAAAACTCAAATTTAGAAGATAATTTATTTCATATAAATCTGATTTTTATTCTCTTTAAAACAATATCATTTAAACCAATTTAAATTTAAGATTTTGAAACTATTTAATTTAACCAATCAAATGTACATATATAATTTTCTCCCCTATGGCCAAGTGATCAGTTAATAAAATTTTAATTACATGGATGGATATATATCATATAAAACCAAAAATTAAATGGCATTGGTATATATCATTTCAACCTATTTTTTAGTTTATTCGAAATAATTCAAATGACAATTTATAGAGTGTCAAATAATAAATGGGGTAATAATAGGAATATATCAAAATAAATCAACAACCATACATCCAACATCAATTAATAGGCATCCAATAACAATCAACATCCAAATCAACCAATATATCATAACAGTTACCAATTATCAGTTGTTGGTGTTTAAATAGCAATTAAATTCAATACTAATTTAAATATCAATTTATTTTTATAAAAAAATTCAAAGTAATTCAAATGTCAATTTAAACTACCAAAAAACAACCAGTAAAATTCTTATCACTTCATTAATTTAATTTAACTAACATAAGAAGATTTTAGTACTGCATGAGTGGGCTAAATCACTTACCTTTGATTTTAAGCCCTTAAATCCAACTAAAGCACAAAATTTCGATAGTCTATCAACTAAACCAGCTTCATGTTGTCTGGAATTTCGACATGAACCCAATGGAAGGAACCATGCATCAATTAGAGTTCGTATGCAAAAGTTATTCAAGTTAGAACATTTGAAATTTTAAAATTGAATAAAAATAGAAAAGGAAAACTTGTAATTATTGCCACCTTCCCTAACCTCACGTTTTACATCAACGTGAACCCATAGCCCGCCCCTCTTATTTCGTTGACGTCGCCCTTAGAGGCCATCAACCTTTGATTAAAACCCACCACCATGCTCTCCAAGCCACGCTCCACCTTCGTCCAAAGTTTTGCAGCCTTCGACCGCGCCAATCACCTCCGACCGAGCCTTGAACGTCATGCCTTCTTTTGCCGATTATGGCGAATCAAGCCACATCCAAGTCAATCTAAACATAAATGTCGTAGAGAAGATCGAGCTCTACAACTTTTCCTTAGGAGTCATCGAGATCCGCTGAGAGATGAAGAGATCTAAGGGAAAGTAGAAGTAGCACTTTCAACCATTGAAAGTGGTGGACATGAAAATTAGGGTCTCTATAACATTTTAATAACATTTTCATCACGATTAGCGTGCCTATTTATAACGTGATGTCCAAAACAACCCGAACTTCAATCGAGGCATGCCGATAGGGCAATCTATAAGTAAAAAGGCCTTCTGAACACAATGGGACTAGTTTTGATGCCTAATTCCATCGTATATGAAAGTTAGTATTTTATCGTTTGATAAAATTAAAATTAAATTATATTCAAATAATTTATTAATTCATAGTTATTGATAAATACAATATTTCTACTCTACAAATATGTTATTAGAAACTACAATGTTCATTAATAATTCGCTTTTATTATTATTACACAGTTGAATCAAATTTGGATAATTACGTTTCAAAAATAACATTTTATGTGTGACTATAAATCGATTGGGAAAAAGCGATAACCAAGGCCTGTGTAACAACCCTAGATTTTTATTTATATTTTAATTTTGACTTTATTTTTATTTTGAAATTATTTTAAAACTTTTTTTATTTCAAACATTTTCATTTTAAATATAAATGTTGATTATTATATGAATTATAATTTCAAACTGGTATAAATTGAATATTTTTCCGAAAAGTGGATTTTTGGTCAATCTGGTCAAACTTTGACTTTTAAATTTAAATTTTAATTATTTAAATTTTTGAATTTTATCTTTTATTATGTGAATATATTAAATTTCAAGAATAATGCTTTTTTTTATTGAAATCTGATTTATATTGTGAAAGTTGTGCGTTTTACAATATCGGGTGTAAATTGATTTATTTAATAAAATTATCTATTTTAATTTATATAAATAATATTTTTATTTGTCAAATCATGTTCTAATATGTGTTATATGACATGTTAGATAGATACTTTATTTTAAAACATTTTCAAAGTGATGTCATAATTTTTCCAAAATTTACTGTATTTATTTCCTATTTTTAAAGGTTGTTTTCTTATTTTCTGCAATTTTCTACATTAAAATTTTATTTAAATTAAAATTTATATATTTATTTTGTGAATGCATTTTTATTTTATGTTGTTATCTTTGTTTAAAAATATTTTCCAAGTCCATATGATTTTTCCAAAATTTATTCCATTTAATTTCAAATTTTCTAGACTAGTTTTCATTTTGTACTATTTTCTTATTTTAATCATATATAATTAATATTTATTTATTTATATTTTTTATATTGTTATATTTTAGAATTTTTAACTGAAATTATATGTATTTTTAGATATTTAAACTTATAAAAAGAAAATATAGAAATTTGAAAGGTTTTGGTGACTTTTTATCTCCTAAGGCCTTTTATATTCCTACCTTTTCACATTTCAACCATATCTTTTCATTAATTGGCCATTACTCCTCACATTCTTCAGGCGCTTCTCTCACTCCATTTTCACGTATTAGAAACCTTCTAATCCTCAAAATTCATGGCCTCCATTCCAGAGCAAAAGTTTGGTAAAATTCTTCTTCTTTTCTTCTCATTTCTTCCTTGTTTTTCTTATGTATTTGCACTTGCCTTCACCTTTGTAGCTCAGCCCTCGCTCTTCCTTCACCATGGCCACCTCCACCACTACCACATCAGGCTACCATCTCCTCAGCCCACTGACCTTCCATAGCCGTGGCCTCTCATGAAGTAGATCCACCTAAAAAACTGAACAAAACTCCACCTAAATGTTCATAGCCTAGCCTAACTTGTTCCACCACCTCTCTCCTCCACTTTGGCTGGCCAAACACCACCACCACCAGCCACAACCTGAGCCTTGGACCTTTGTAGCACCTATAGTTGATCCTTTCAGATCAAGCTATGCCCAATAGTCCCATGGCCGAACCCATTTAGGCCTTGAAATCTATGTTGTTACTTGTAGTTGTGTTGCCTTGTTTTGAAATTCAAGCACATATCCTTCATCTCCTCTTTATATTGCTATGGCCGACCCTTGTATGACCTGAACCTGATCCAAACCTTATCCAAAACCATCCCATTACAGTGTCTTTCCAGGCCATAGCTGAAGTATAAGTGGTTGAATGCAAGTGCAAAAGCTCTAGCTTTGAATTGTGTAGTTATTCCTAGCATTGTTTGTAATATTTTGGTTTGTAATTCATGTTTTTTTTTTATGTAAATATATTCAAGGCAATTAGTGTTGGCTCTCCACACTCAAATCGTATTCGAGTTGTCGTGCCTTCATAGTCTTTGTGTTATGTGCTTTGTTGGCAAATCTCCAGCTTTGACAGGTGAGTAATACTCACTAGACAATTTGTACCTATATAAATAGTAAACTGACATCGCTTGAATCTGTAATGCATTTCATCATGTTATAACTGCTATATTATTATCACATGATGTTCATACCTGTTATTACACCTGTTATATCATATGTCACTGTTATTTCATGTTATTCTGTTATTTATATTAGATATCACCATTGCAAGTTTACTGTAGAATAGAATCACCATGGATTGAAATGATACATACCGGTACGGACTTTGGATGTGACTCCCCGGCTCCAGTGCCCGAAATATCAGAGGGAGTTTATCGTCCGATAGCTCGGATCAGTGGGCACTAAAGGAGCGATCTCTCGTCTACACTACTTTGGATCAACATGGATACGTTTAAAATACCTGAGCATTTCTGAAATGATACGTATCTCATCTCGATGCAATGTAGTATACACGAGTTCAGAGAATTTGTATTTAAATCACATAGAAAAACACAATAAATAATGGTTTCACGAAACAGCGGACCAAAAAGATAGATATATATATATATATACATATATATAGGTACAAACAGACGCCAGACCATCACCATATATCTACAGCTGTACATAACTGTCCCAAAAATGACGTCTTAATACATACACAGACAAATATATACAAAGGACATACGACACGACTACACAAAATCAACTTAGCATAGTTCAACGCACTCTATATGTATCTCTCTAACATCTCTCCTCCAAATGACTCTGACCGTTCCTTTGAGGCATGTAGCAAGTGTACGTCCGTAAAGCTCTAGATCTACAACTACTTTAAATTTATATACTGTATGCCAGTTGCCGTCCATCTCAATGTCGTATGAAATCACCTCAAAACGTGAAAAGGTAATCATCCTGAAAAGGCTCGGTCTGACCCGAGAAGTTGTCACAAAACAAAACCTCGAGTCAGGCTAAAAATCTAGTTGTGAGTATAATAGTGCATCAACGATTCATATAATTGTGTGGAGTCAGGTTATTTATGTGATATTAAAAGAAATAGATATGTCACATACTCCATAATCTAAACCCGCCCATATTACATTAAATTATTTCAATTCAATTACCCATGTCATGGCACTATTTAAAATGAATCACAGCTGCAGCTCTAATCAACTGGGATATCACATCCTATTCATTATAGGTTGTATTCATTATTAAGTAGACATACCACTGTCAAGACGTTTGTTTACGAGGTATGGAATTTCTAGTGAATCCTATTCATTATTCACTCTTACTAGACACTGTATCGAACCGATATTACGGCCTTTTTCATCCGTATATCTTCCGATCAGAAATTGTGGGTGCCCCCACACGATCTATGAGTTGCACCATCTTTTCCTATATACCGTTGGCGCTCACCCCGTTGTGCTGTAATCTTCATCTTTGTTTCATCACATATCTATCAATGAGATTACTCTCGTTCTTCCTCGTTTCCCGTTTGCACTGCGCCTGTCACCGTGGTTGTGTCCGTGCAACAGATCGTTTGGACAATAAGTGACGAGGGACCAGGTCGTCACGATTCAGGGAGCGACCCCGAATCGGTCCGCTAGGATAGATTCTAGCGTCTAGTAGTCTCACCTCGTCTCGTTTGCTTCATTGGCTAAATTCATTCAAATTATTTTGTATTTAACTTCCCAATATACCATTTATTTCCAAAACGGTATTGTTTTCTATTTTATATCACATATAAATGTCGTATTCATGCAACGTAGCATTGACTTACATTATATAACATCATGAACATTCATAAACCTAACATGTAAACACAATTTTGAAGAACTTCATCGGATTTGAATTTAAATTATAACAAAATATACGTTTCAAATTTGGACTTGATTTTCGATGATGTCATTTTAATTTAATTTATAGAATTTTTCCATAATTTTTTATTTAAAAAAATAAAATATTTTCGGTTGACATGTTTTGCGTCAAACGTCGGTTCTTTTGAAGTTTTACAAAATAAGTTAACCGGTTTATTTTATTGCTGTTTTGTGGTCGCGTAACGTTGTCGTGCGCGGTCGTATTTTTATTTCAGTCGTTCGCGGTCTGTACGCGAACCGAATATTGCGTAGCGTGGTACTCTAAAACATTTTGGTCTTGTTCACCCTTCTACACACCTCCGACGAGTGAACTGAGACCATCGTTGTGTTACACTATGCAATACAGTCCTGCTGGTACCTTCCGTTTTGGCCATAACGTTCCCGTTTATCATACGGTCGCGGACTTAACAGTGTTATTTCTGATCACCACGGGGTCCATCGGTCAGGCGAAAGCTAGTCGATTTATTCGTCTCACTTCCCTCTACATTTTTCCTTTTGGTTCCATGCTCAAAATCATCGTAGATTTTGAGTTATTAATACTTATAGTTTTGGAACAATATGTCATCAAGTTGAAGTAGCATGCATGGATATTCTTTATAATGTATTATAAAGCATGCATACGTCCTATTATGTTCACTGTTTTGTAAAGAAAGTATGCACATTAATTTTATTCACTAACTTTATGTCATTAACTTATAAAACCAGTATGTACATCAGACATATCCTAACCTAAAGCTACTGCCACTCCTTTAAAGATTAAAATTTAACTGATCTAATTAATAAACTAACTATTTATTAATTAACTAAATTAATAAACTAAATAACTAAATCATTTAAATATCCTCACCCAAGATCAAGGCTCACTCACGCATGTAAACATAACTGCATGGCCCAACTCCACATTCTTCCTATGCCTGCATTTCAATTATTTGTGCTAGCTTCTCCTAAATATCATCACATTCCCATGCACATGATATATGAATAAGGAGGTACGCATATACAAGCCGAATGCCTGCTACCTCATATTTTTGTGCATCTATTTGTTTGATTTATTTAAGCTAATTGAACAAATTAAACAAATTATTAAGTTAACTTACTTAAACTAAATTACCAGCAAAATAAATAAAAGCTTACTCAACCTCAAACATGTACACCAAAATATACACATACTCGTACACTTGCACTCATTATTATTTATATTGGTTAGATGTAGAGGAAAGAAAAGAGTAGACGCTTTAGAAGAAAATAATAAATGGATGCTCTGTTCTTTGTTTTGTAGGGAGAAAGAGAACCATTATGCGTGTCCTTTTGTTTCTACTTTATAGTGAAGAAATTAAAATGGGACGCATGCAGTGAGAAAGGTAGAGAAGAGCCAAAAAAAAAAAAAGAATGAATATCATCTTCCTACCATGTTTCTTCTTTTGCAGAGAAAGGAAAGATGGAAAAATAATATGAAAGGTGATTTAAATACTAAGTTGACGACAACAGAGAGAAAAGGTGAGAAAGCAAAATAAAGAAAAGAAAACAGAACAAATTATACTCACCTTGATCGCACGTTTGATGAAAATGGAAAGAGAGAATACTGAAGTTTGCTTGGGTTGGATAATGCAGTGCTTATATAATTTATATTCTGCAACTTTAGGCTTAAGCAATCAGATAGGTTAAATTATAATTATGAAAGAGATAAGAATGAGGGTGCATAATTATGAAAGTGATAAGTTTGGAAGCTTAGGTCCAATGAAATTAAAGCATATTTATTTAATTTCTTAGTATGTAATTTTATACCCCTTAAATAAATTTTCGTACCCTTAACCGCGATATTGCCCTACCGCAATTTGTTCTCCGATTGCAATTCCGCTCGTAGCGTTTTACTCCAAATTTTATTTTATATTCATAACGATTTTTTTTATTACTTTTTTTTAAACCAAATTTGGTGCTACGTTTTAAAATAGTAGCGGGATGTTACAGACTTCCCCCCTTAAAGTTGCGTCCTCGCAATTTAGTAGAGAGTATTGTAAGATATTCGTATATTAAAATCGTCCTATCAGTTAACAAAGTCCTAACATCCATGACTCGATAAATATATATAAAATTTACATACCTAATGGGTTTCAATTAACTCGGGATGCGATTTTCTAATTTGCTCCGCAGTTTCCCAAGTGCAATCTTTGGGATTATCTGACCATTGAACTTTGACTAGCTGAACTTGTTTGTTTCTTAACTGCTTCATCTTTGAGTCCACTATTCTAGCTGGGTCAATGGTGAAAGTCAAGTTCGGTTCAATTTCTAGTTCTTCTAGCTGCTTTGGTTCTATAACAACATCGGAATCCCGTAGACATTTCCTTAATTGGGATACGTGGAACACATTATGAACTCCTGATAGATATGCAGGTAATTCAACTCGGTAAGCAAGGCTTCCAATACGTTCCATAACTGGATAAGGTCCAATATACCTTGGAGCTAATTTTCCTGCTTTGTCGAACCTTACAACTCCTTTCATTGGAGATACCTTTATAAAAACGTAATCTTCGGTCACAAATTCTAAGTCCTTTCTACGTTGGTCAGCGTAGCTCTTCTGTCGAGACTGAGCGATCTTCATACGATCTCTGATAAGCTCGATCTTCTCAGTCGTTTCTCGAACCATATCTGGTCCTAGTATAAGTTTATCTCCAGTTTCTAACCAACAGGCTGGAGAACGACATGGTCTTCCATACAGAGCTTCAAATGGTGCCATACCGATACTGGATTGAAAACTATTATTATAGGAGAATTCAACCAAATGAAGATATTCTTCCCATGAACCCCCGAACTCTAAGATACATATCCTGAGTAGATCTTCTACAACTCGATTTATTCTTTCCGTTTGTCCATCCCTCTGAGGATGGTATGTTATGCTTAGATTTAGTTGTATACCCAAGACTGAATGTAAGCTTTGCCAGAATTGACTGGTAAATATCGGATCACGATCGCACACTATATTCTTGGGAATTCCGTGCAATCGTACAATATGTTTCAGGAATAGTCTGGCTAAACTTTCTGCAGTTCTATTCATTCTAACATGAACGAAATGGGCACTTTTAGTGATTCTATCAACTATCACCCATATACTTTCATTTCCTGACCATGATCTGGGAAGTCCATCAATAAAATCCATAGAAATTTGTTCCCATTTCCATTGAGGAACTTCGAGAGGTAATAAAAGTCCACTGGGCTTTTGATGCTCGCCCTTAACTGACTGGCACGTAATACATCGTTTCACATATTCACCGATGTATTTCTTCATGCCTTCCCAATAGTACATCCGCTTCATATCATTGTACATCTTTGTACCACCGGGATGTATAGAAAATAAAGATCGATGACATTCGTCTAGAACTTCTTTTCTTAAATCGGCTGTGTTAGGAACGCACAGTCTTCCTTTAAATTTTAAGTTTCCCTTCAAGTCTAACTCGAACTTGCTAAGAGCTTCTGATGCATTACCATTCTTCAATTGATTAATTAGATCGGATAGGATTGGGTCATTTCTTTGATTAGCTTGAATTCGATCGAGTAAACTTGGTCGAATATCCAAACTTGCCAACATGGCTGTTGTTTCATCCACTCTCCTAAACTGAAGGTTACACGAGGACAAAATTTCCAACTCTTTCCATTCTATTAACATCATTGACACTATGGCCTGGTGTTTTCGACTGAGAGCATCTGCCACCTTATTGCCCTTACCTGGCGTATACTAAATTTCTAGATCATACGCGGCTAGAAATTCTAACCATCGTTGTTGTCGCATATTTAAGTCTTTTTGAGAGAATAAATATTTTAACGATTTGTGGTCTGTGTATAAAACAAACCTTTCTCCTAATAAATAATGCCACCAAAGTTTAATGGCAAATACCACGGCTGCTAACTCAAGATCATGAGTTGCATACTTTACTTCGTGAGGCCTGAGTTGTCTAGACGCATAGGCTACAACTCTATCTCGTTGCATTAATACTGCACCAAGCCCTGTTCCACAGGCATCGGTGTATACTACTAGATCCTGATTTCCTTTTGGAACTATTAATATTGGAGCGTTAGAAAGTAATTCTTTCAACTTTTGGTAAGCCCCTTCACATTTATCCGACCAGATAAATTTAACTCCTTTCTTCGTTAAATTAGTTAGTGGAGCAGAAATCTTGGAAAAATTCTTTATAAATCTTCTATAATATCCTGCTAAACCCAAGAAACTTCTGATTTCAGTTATTGATTCGGGTCGCTTCCACTTTTGAATAGCATCGACCTTAGCTGGGTCAACTGAAATTCCTTTCTCTGAGACTATATGTCCCAAAAATTTCACTTTCATCTGCCAAAAGTGACATTTTGAAAGTTTTGCTTTAAGTTGGTGTTCTCTTAAGGTTTCTAAGACCAATTTCAAATGAATCACGTGCTCTTCTTCTGTCTTTGAGTAGACGAGGATATCATCAATAAAAACTAGGACAAACTTGTCCAAATAACTTCTGAAGACTCTATTCATCAAATCAACAAAATAAGCTGGGGCATTCGTTAATCCGAATGGCATTACTAACCATTCGTAGGAACCGTATCTAGTTCGAAATGCGGTTAGTGGAATGCTATCCTCCGCAACACTTAGTTGATGAAAACCAGTGGCTAGATCTAGTTGTGAAAAGACCTTTGCACCCTCAGTTGATCAAATAAATCATCAATCCTTGAAAGTGGATATTTATTCTTGATAGTATAGTCATTCAATTTTCTGTAATCTATACAGAGTCGAAGTGATCCATCCGCATTTTTAACAAATAAAGCCGATGCTCCCCAAGGAGAACTACTCGTTCTGATGAAATTCTTTTGCTCAAGATCCTCTATTTGAGATCTTAATTCTTCCATCTCACTGGGCACATTCGATTAGGTGGTCTACTAAAAGGTTGAGTTCCAAGTTTCAAATCTATCCTGAATTCAACTGCTCGATGTGGTGGTAGACCAGTAACTGGTTCAAAGATAGCAGAAAAATTTCTAACTACTGGAATCTGTCCTATTTCCTCTTCTTTAGATTCCAAAGCAAATAAAGAATAACCCGAATTAGCATTTACTTTTTCTAGAGCTATAAGGATTCGCTTGGGATACTCGGGATGTTGGAGAGCGATTACTCGTTCCGAACAGTATAATTGAGCTCGATAGTGCTCGAGCCAGTCCATTGCCAAAATAACTCCATAACTCAAGGAATCCATAATAAACAAATCACATGAGAATGAATACCCAGATAAACAAATTACAACTCCACTACATTTCATCCCTAGGGTAACGCATCCTCCAACAGGATTGGCCACCCTAAGAGAATTGTTAAGAGAAGATACATCCAATTTTAACTTTTCTACTATTTCTTTCGATATAAATGAATGTGATGCACCTGTATCAAAAAGAATTCTAATATATAATCCATGCCATAAAATAGTACCTTCTAGGACCGAAGCTTGTTTTCCCTCATCTGGTTTCATTGAACTGGGACCATCTAGTGCGAACATTTTCCCTTGAGTCTGCTTCTTCGGCTTTGTGCATTGTCTCGCTATATGTCCCATTTCATTGCAATTGTAACATTTCTTCGTAGAACCTTGACCTGTATTTCTAAATTCATTAGCATAATGACCCTTCTTTCCACAGGAGTAACATTCTACTTGTGCTTTAGATTGTTGCTTCTTCTGGTCCTCTTTCTTAGGTTGGAATGGTCGCTTATTCTTTTGAAACTTTGCATTCTTCTTCGAGAAGAATGGCCTCTTCCTTTGTTGCTGGTTTTTCTGAGTAGGTTGACTTTCAGAAACCGAATCTCACTCCCGCACTTTTTCAAATCTTAATGCCATATCCACAATCTCTTCAAATGGATATCGAAGTTGAGTAAGTAATTTATCTCTCGGTTCATTATTTAGACCGAGCACAAACTTCTCATTCTTTTCCAATGGGGTGCTAATGAGTGCTGGTCCATACTTCGATAGTGCATTAAACTCATTGACATACTCAGTCACAGATAAATTTTTCTAGGTAAGGTCAATAAATTTTCGAAGCAGTGCTGCTCTTTCTGCTTCAGGTAGAAAATGGGCTTTGAAAATATCTTTGAATTCTTGCCAAGATATGTCTTCCTTTGGAGTTGCAGCAATTATGGCTTCATACCAATCTAAGGCACCTCCTTGTAACTGTCGAGATGCTAACCTTCTCTTGTCCTGATCGGAGAGATTCAGATCTCCGAATATTCTTTCGCATGTTCTCAGCCATGTATGAACTCCCATTATGCCTTCATTTCCCAAGAATGGTTTACCACCTAGACTTGAGTAGTCTTTGCAGAGCTTGGTAAACTCTGATCCGGGATTTTGATTATTGTCTCTGAGCATGCCCATATCTTGAACACGCTTCATGACTTCGACCCATTGATCCATAGTTAAAAGTACATTTGGATTGCTTGATTGACCATTTGGTGACTCAACAGTTGAGCCGGTTCTGGGTCTACCTGGTCCTACCATTTTCTGATAAAGAACATTTGTCATTTTATTATATAACAAAATTTCACTAACAATTACATATGTAATACAAATACATATCAAGTATTATCCCAATGTTTTCCCCTTTAAAACATTTATTAGATCTCGTCTATCACCTAAACGAGATAATCCCAATTCCCGTGGGTTTTACTGACAGGGTAACAAACTAAGTCTGACTCCCTTATGGTCAAATGCGTTCTGATTACTGATTTATACAAATCCTATTGAGACCTGGCTCTGATATCACGCTGTGACGCCCCGGCTCCAGTGACCGAAATATCAGAGGGAGTTTACCGTCCGATAGCTCGGATCAGTGGGCACTAAAGGAGCGATCTCTCGTCTACACTAGTTTGGATCAACATGGATACGTTTAAAATACCTGAGCATTTCTGAAATGATACGTATCTCATCTCGATGCAATGTAGTATACACGAGTTCATAGAATTTGTATTTAAATCACATAGCAAAAAACAATAAATAATGGTTTCACGAAACAGCGGACCAAAAAGATAGATATATATATATATATACATATACATAGGTACAAACAGACGCCAGACCATCACCATATATCTACAGCTATACATAACTGTCCCAAAAATGATGTCTTAATACATACACAGACAAATATATACAAAGGACATACGACACGACTACACAAAATCAACTTAGCATAGTTCAACGGACTCTAAATGTATCTCTCTAACATCTCTCCTCCAAATGACTCTGACAGTTCCTTTGAGGCATGTAGCAAGTGTACGTCCGTGAAGCTCTAGATCTACAACTACTTTAAATTTATACACTGTATGTCAGTTGCCGTCCATCTCAATGTCGTATGAAATCACCTCAAAATGTGAAAAGGTAATCATCCTGAAAAGCCTCGGTCTGACCCGAGAGTTGTCACAAAACAAAACCTCGAGTCAGGCTAAAAATCTAGTTGTGAGTATAATAGTGCATCAACGATTCATATAATTGTGTGGAGTCAGGTTATATATGTGATATTAAAAGAAATAGATATGTCACATACTCCATAATCTAAACCAGCCCATATTACATTAAATTATTTCAATTCAATTACCCATGTCATGGCACTATTTAAAATGAATCACAGCTGCAACTCTAATCAACTGGGATATCACATCCTATTCATTATAAGTTGTATTCATTATTAAGTAGACATACCATTGTCAAGACGTTCATTTACGAGGTATGGAATTTCTAGTGAATCATATTCATTATTCACTCTTACTAGATACTGTATCGAACCGATGTTACGGCCTTTTTCATTCGTATATCTTCCGATCAGAATTGTGGGTGCCCCCACACGATCTATGAGTTGCACTATCTTTTCCTATATACCGCTGGGGCTCACCTCGTTGTGCTGTAATCTTCATCTTTGTTTCATCACATATCTATCAATGAGATTACTCTCGTTCTTCCTCGTTTCCCGTTTGCACTGCGCCTGTCACCGTGGTTGTGTCCGTGCAACAGATCGTTTGGACAATAAGTGACGAGGGACCAGGTCGTAACGATTCAGGGAGCGACCCCGAATCTGTCCGCTAGGATAGATTCTAGCGTCTAGTAGTCTCACCTCGTCTCGTTTGCTTCATTGGCTAAATTCATTCAAATTATTTTGTATTTAACTTCCCAATATACCATTTATTTCCAAAACGGTATTGTTTTCTATTTTATATCACATATAAATGTCGTATTCATGCAACGTAGCATTGACTTACATTATATAACATCATGAACATTCATAAACCTAACATGTAAACACAATTTTGAAGAACTTCATCGGATTTGAATTTAAATTATAACAAAATATACGTTTCAAATTTGGACTTGATTTTCGATGATGTCATTTTAATTTAATTTATAGAATTTTTCCATGATTTTTTCTTTAAAAAAATAAAATATTTTCGGTTGACGCGTTTTGCGTAAAACGTCGGTTCTTTTGAAGTTTTACAAAATAAGTTAACCGGTTTATTTTATTGCTGTTTTGTGGTCGCGTAACGTTGTCGTGCGCGATCGTATTTTTATTTCAGACGTTCGCGGTCTGTACGCGAACCGAATATTGCGTAGCGTTGTACTCTAAAACATTTTGGTCTTGTTCACCCTTCTACACACCTCCGACGAGTGAACTGAGACCATCGTTGTGTTACACTACGCAATACGGTCCTGCTGGTACCTTCCGTTTTGGCCATAACGTTCTCGTTTATCATACGGTCGCGGACTTAACAGTGTCATTTCTGATCACCACGGGGTCCATCGGTCAGGCGAAAGCTAGTCGATTTATTCTTCTCACTTCCCTCTACATTTTTCCTTTTGGTTCCATGCTCAAAATCATCGTAGATTTTGAGTTATTAATACTTAAAGTTTTGGAACAATATGTTATCAAGTTGAAGTAGCATGCATGGATATTCTTTATAATGTATTATAAAGCATGCATACGTCCTTTTATGTTCACTGTTTTATAAAGAAAGTATGCACATTAATTTTATTCACTAACTTTATGTCATTAACTTATAAAACGAGTATGTACATCAGACATATCCTAACATAAAGCTACTTCCACTCCTTTAAAGATAAAAATTTAACTGATCTAATTAATAAACTAACTATTTATTAATTAACTAAATTAATAAACTAAATAACTAAACTATTTAAATATCCTCACCCAAGATCAAGGCTCACTCACGCATGTAAACATAACTGCATGGCCCAACTCCACATTCTTCCTATGCCTGCATTTCAATTATTTGTGCTAGCTTCTCCTAAATATCATCACATTCCCATGCACATGATATATGAATAAGGAGGTACACATATACAAGCCGAATGCCTGCTACCTCATATTTTTGTGCATCTATTTGTTTGATTTATTTAAGCTAATTGAACAAATTAAACAAATTATTAAGTTAACTTACTTAAACTAAATTACCAGCAAAATAAATAAAAGCTTACTCAACCTCAAACATGTACACCAAAATATACACATACTCGTACACTTGCACTCATTATTATTTATATTGGTTAGATGTAGAGGAAAGAAAAGAGTAGACGCGTTAGAAGAAAATAATAAATGGATGCTCTGTTCTTTGTTTTGTAGGGAGAAAGAGAACCATTATGTGTGTCCTTTTGTTTCTACTTTACAGTGAAGAAATTAAAATGGGACGCATGCAGTGAGAAAGGTAGAGAAGAGCAAAAAAAAAAATGAAGAATGAATATCATCTTCCTACCATGTTTCTTCTTTTGCAGAGAAAGGAAAGATGGAAAAATAATATGAAAAGTAATTTAAATACTAATTTGACGACAACAGAGAGAAAAGGTGAGAAAGCAAAATAAAGAAAAGAAAACAGAACAAATTATACTCACCTTGATCGCGCGTTTGATGAAAATGGAAAGAGAGAATACTGAAGTTTGCTTGGGTTGGATAATGCAGTGCTTATATAATTTATATTCTGCAACTTTAGGCTTAAGCAATCAGATAGGTTAAATTATAATTATGAAAGAGATAAGAATGAGGGTGCATAATTATGAAAGTGATAAGTTTGGAAGCTTAGGTCCAATGAAATTAAAGCATATTTATTTTAATTTCTCAGTATGTAATTTTATACCCCTTAAATAAATTTTCGTACCCTTAACCGCGATATTGCCCTACCGCAATTTGTTCTCCGGTTGCAGTTCCACTCGTAGCGTTTTACTCAAATTTTATTTTATATTCATAACGATTTTTTTTATTACTTTTTTTTTTAACCAAATTTAGTGCTACGTTTTAAAATAGTAGCGGGATGTTACATTAGAATATGAGAAAATCGTTATGGGCTGAAATGATAGGCCTGAATGATTTTCAATTATTTTCATTTACTTGGGATTGCAGGTTTGAAATGATCAAACCCGGGTTTTCTTTGTAAATTACGGGTTGAAATGATATATTACCCGTATCACTTTACCTAGGCTAGAAAATGAAATACAGACCCGTTGTTAAAATATGTTTTTCTAGAAAATTTAAATTATTTTAGAAATGTACTATTATAATATTTTGATTTAAATTTGATTAAAAATGATTTTTGTAAAGCATTATTGATTTTCTGAAACGTTATAAGTGAAATAAATAAATGGTAAAGTTAGGAAATCTGAAACGTAAGTTATTTTGGAAATTATAATTTGGTGATAAATGGAATTTAAATTAAATATTAAAATATGATAAATTTATGATATTTTGAATTAAATGAATTAAAAATGAAATTAAGTTATATTTGAAATTTAAACTTAAGTGTTAAGTTAAATTTAATTTAATGAATTTAAATTTAATGTTGGAATTTAATAAGTGAATTAACATTAAATCTTGATTTTTGAATGGAGATTTAAGTTTATAAAATCATGAATATAAGGTTATTTAAATGGTTGTTTTAAAAGTGAAATTATATGATTTTATAAGTTAAAAATGAACTATATAAAAAAATGTAATTGTTTGTGAAATTATACTTAATATTTGAAATTAATTAACTGCATTTCTGAAATGCTATTAATTCTAATGTAAATGATAATACAGTATTTGTAAATGATGTAGTGGATAATAATGAACCAAATGGCTAAGTTTAATTAAAGGCTATTATAGCATTTTTGTAAATGTTATAATTGTTGAATTTAACTAAGTTTTATTGAAACTGATGTAACTCTATTATAGCATTTTTAAATGCTATCTTTTGTTAAATTGAACTGTTTTGAATTTCCATCTGTTTTAATAAATTAAGTGAATAAACGAATTTGAAAGACTAAAATTTTGGAAATTTAATAATTTAATTATTAAATATAATAACTTCATTTTATGATTTAAAAAGGAAGTAATTTGTTTCGAAATATAAACTATTTAAAAAGTGTTTTGTAATTGTATTTAAATTAAATAAAAATAAATGTGGTTTGGAAGATATTATATTTTTGATATTTTGAAATGGATTTTGAATGATATTGAATTTTGAAATGATATTTGATTTTGAAGTATAAAATACCATTTTGAAATTTTAATCACGGGATGTATTTAATTTATAGTTTAACTGATTCTTAAAGGATGGGCGATCCCAAGCATCCTTAAAGTTATTGTGCATTTCTACTACAGTTCACTTGAGTTGGTTTACATTATATAAGTATATATTGTCCTAACTCGAGTGTTTTGTGTTATCCCGCTTTTTGGACAAAAACCATGATACCAAAAGATTGGTCAAAGACAGAAGACAGTTCGCCTCAGAGATTGATCGTACTTCACTCCGCTATGGATATCGATGAGTTCTGTCCGAGTCCGGATTGTGCCGCAATTGATAGGGCATAACAAGAAAGACCATAGAAGCCACCGATTCAAATTTTAAGTCAATCCGAGGTCATATGCTCAAGATATGATGGATTCAAGTTAAGAAGGTGCACATTGCTCGGTCCGAACCCATCATGATTCGAACCCATCATATTCGAAACCATCGCGTTCGAACCCATCGCGTTCGAACCCATCGTGTTCGAAACCATCTGTTTCGAATCCATCAGCCAACACCTTCCTTCGAATCCATCAGCCAGCGCCTTCCTTCGAATCCATCAAGCCAATTTGTACTTCGAATCCATCCATCAAACTTTGTATCCATCACCGCCTAAATACGCTTCGAATCGATGACAGCTTCGAGTCCATCACAAGCTTCGAGTCCATCACAGCTTCGAATCCATGCTGTCCTCGAACCCTACACGTTAAAAACAACTTCGAATCGATCTGGAGCCATCGATTCGAAGCGTCACCGCCCCCTCATACAACAGGTTCGATTCGAACCTATGGGTTCGAACCATATGGATTCGAACCTAAGGGTTCGAACCATATGGATTCGAAACATATGGGTTCGAATGACCGAGAGGATCGATTCGAACTAACCAGCGTACCGAGATGCCTCATCTCGAATCGATCATAACTCCCAATCTACTGATCCAAATCCCATGAAATTTTTACAGAAGTTTGTCTACATGATGAAGAACGTCCACACCAAGTTTCATCGCAATTGGACAATTTTTTGATCGATTCGAAGTTCACTTCGAATCGATCCCAAACCGGGCACGCACTTAAAGAACGCGGGCCTGCGGGCCCCCCGTCACGTGCCAAGCAGTCTCTCCATGATTTAGGCGGGATTTTGGCCTTCCACACCTATAAATAGAGCCCTCTGGTCATTCAGAAAAGGGGTCGGAGAATTTGGAGAAGAAGAACAAGCCTAAACGCTGCCAGAATCACTCCATGTCATCTCAATTGCAGTTAATTTCGAATTTAAGTCCATTTGCTGTTGTAATTTGCTGAAAAGCACTTGTAATCTTCAAGTATTAAGAAATAAAGTGATAAAACTTCATAGTGGACGTAGGCGCATGGCCGAACCACTCTAAATCCTTGTCTTCTGCGCAATTTACTTTTCTGTGACTTGGAGTTTTTGTTAGATAGTCCCTATTTCCAATTCAAGTTCTTCATTTACTATCTCTTCAAAAACTTCCGAAGGGTGTTTTCCCAAATTTAATGCAAACATTTTGGTGCTTTCACTGAGAAAGAAAAAGAACCAGTTCTTTCTCCCGCTCCGTGGATCTATCTTCGATACCGGATTGCACAAATCTAAGAGGGGGATCCAGACTTCAAATTCAGATTCCATCCATTCTTTTCAGGTTTGCTCGAAATCTAGGACAGGAATCCAACCTTCAGGATGGTTAGTACGAGAACCACTTCCAACATTGGTAACCAAGAAGGTAAGGATAGGCAGAATCCCGCACAGCTACAGTCAGCCAATCAGGATGCCGTTGGGCAAACGGATCAGTCGGGTCCGGTTACAAGACAGGAGTTCCAAACATTACTGCAGGAATTAACTAAAAGCCGACAACAGCAAACTGAGCAGCTACGTGTCAATGCTGAATTGGCCAACCAACTAAACCACCAAGGGCGAAGGAGATCAAAGAGGGACCACGCTCCGCATTCTTCCACGGAAAGCTCTGCCTCATCCGACTATGACGGCAGATCTACGCGCCCCAGGCTAGACGGAAGTCATGCGCATGCTTCTGGTCTCCGGCAAACGTTGACTGTTGGGAAAATAAGAGTTGGCCCCTCTGCCAGTTTTCATACGGGACCCTCCTCTCGAGGAGGCACTGTCCCACAGCACACTGCAGATAACGAAGCCACCGCAGTTGACACAGGAGTTGACACCCGAAATCACTCCAGTCCAAACTACCACCCACAGGAACGTGTCCCAGGACCGAACATCCCAGAAGATGTCGAGCCAAGGAAGCGAGATTCGGATCGTCGACAGCGCCCGATCCCACCTCGCACTGTGGAGCCAGACCACACTTTGGCTCGACACCTTTCGAATACAGCAACACCTGATCTCTCAGCTATGGTCCGCCAAATGGTTCGCGAAAGTCAAGGTTTGACAAATGACGATTGGGGGATCTCTCGAAGTCACACCCCGTTCACAGATGACATATTGTATGCTGAGCCTCCCCGGCGATTCAGAATGCCAGCTTTGCCCATGTATGAAGGAAACTCCGACCCTAGCCAGCATATTCTAAAATACGAATGGTCAATGACTGCTGCAAGAGCTGATGATGCGGTAAAGTGCCGTAGTTTTCCTATTTCCTTGGGGGAGATTGCGACAATGTGGTTTACACGATTACCACCACGGTCTATCTCCTCGTTTGACCAATTGGCAACCAAATTTATCGAACAATTCCGTATGCACATCGCCAGGCCTAAAGATGTAAACACTTTATCTAGTGTCACTCAAGCCCCTGGGGAGACACTCAGGCGATACCTGGAAAGATTCAACGCCGCCTGCGCAGAAATTACTAACCCCAATGATAATTCAATCTTGATGGCTCTGACTAAGGGGATTGACCCCGACTCTGATTTTGGAAACTGGCTAGCTGGAAAACCTCCCGCATCGTTGGATCGTTTCTATTCCAAAGCCGCCCAATTCCTGAGGCGTGAGGATGCGAAGCAATCTAGGAAGCAGGACGATGCGAGGCCCAGAAATGAAGGGGTTCAAAGCAATGTGGCGGTTAAACAGTCAGGAGAGGGCTCAGGAAGAGTGCAGTTGAATATTCAGAACAAGCAAACCCAGCCAAGGAATGGCGATAATAGGAATAAGAAGCAGGATCGGAACCGTGGTCCGCGACGTAGGGCGCAAATGTTTGAAAGCTATACACCACTGAATACGACATTGGAAAACGTATATCTACAAACCTGTAATGCGATGCAATATAAGAAGCCGACTCCGAAGTCATCATCGGAGAAACAGATTCAAACGGGGAAGTTTTGTAGATTTCACGAAAGCTACGGGCACAACACCAATGACTGCAGGCATCTGCAAGACCTTATTGAAAAACTGATCAGAGAGAGGAAGTTGGATCAATTTGTGCGGGCACCGCCAGCCGGTGGTGTGGGCCCGTCAAACCAAAATCGTGCGCAGAACCAGGAAAGACAGGAGGAGCCCGCTCGTACAAGCGGAAGGTTGGTCATAAATACAGTCAGTGGTGGCCCTCATCCAGCGGATCAAAGTTGGAGGGAAATGGAATCATACGCCAATTCGATCAGGCACGTAAGTTTTGAAAGCTGCAGTACACTTGATGAAGGGGCTCCGGCTAAACAACAGAAGACGATGGCGGATGATATCGTATTTAGAAACCGAGATGCTGACAAAGCCGAAGCCCCGACCATAGACCCACTAGTCATATCCGCCCAGGTTGGTCCTGCTTGGATGAAGAGGATCCTGGTAGACAGTGGAAGCTCAGTAAACATCTTGTTTAAAAGGGCATATGATCAGATGAAGATGGAAGCTAAGGATCTAAAGCCTTGTCAATGTAGGATTCACGGCTTCGATGGAAGTGCTAATATACCCACCGGGATGGTGGAATTGCCAGTAGAATTGGGAAACGGAGAACGCCGTAGGGTCCGAATGTTACAGTTTGTTGTCCTGGATATCCATTCACCCTATAATGCCTTTTTGGGCCGACCAGCCCTTGCAGAATTTAGGGCAGCAATTGCCCCGTGGTGTTTGACTCTAAAGTTCCCTACTGACCACGGGATTGGGGTCATTCAAGGGGACCAGGCTGCCGGGAGAGCCTGTTATGTTGCTGAACTACGAGAAGCACAAAGGAGGGAGAAAGGAAAGGGCGTGGGGGAATCTCTCCGCGTCCGCTTTACCGATGATTGACAATTAGCGCCTGGGCCTCGGCCCGGGCACCACGGCCAATTCCAGAAGGATCTTGACCCTCGAGACACTGAAGATAATGATGGATCCAAAGGAAGTCAAGCTTCCCCAGCCGAGCTGACGATCGATGTTCCAATTGATGACAATAACGATTCGAAAATATTGAAAATTGGGTCTCAGCTAAACCTGCAAGCACAACAGGAATTGGTCGAATTTCTCCAAGCGAATCTAGACGTATTCGCCTGGATGCACTCCGATATGTGTGGAATCTCGTCGGACATCGCGAACCACACCTTAAATATTGACCCGCGGTACATCCCGGTCAAGCAAAAGAGACGCGGTATGGATCCAGAGAGATCTGCCGCCCTCAAAGAAGAAGTCGACAAGTTGAAAACGAATGGGTTTATCCGAGATGCTTTGTACCCGGAGTGGGTATCCAATCCTGTACTTGTCCGCAAACCGAATGGAAAATGGAGAACGTGCATTGACTACTCTGACTTAAATAAGGCTTGTCCAAAAGACAGTTTTCCACTTCCTCGAATCGATCAACTTGTGGATTCGACGGCCGGACATGAATTATTGTCTTTCATGGATGCTTACTCTGGGTACAATCAGATACGCATGCATGTGCCCGATCAAGAACATACAAGCTTTGTAACTGACCTAGGACTATACTGCTACATGGTCATGCCTTTTGGCTTAAAGAATGCCGGAGCAACTTACCAACGCTTAGTCAACCGAATGTTTGCCGACCAGATCGGGAAAACCATGGAGGTCTACGTGGACGACATGTTGGTAAAATCACGATACTCCACTGATCATGTCAAGGACTTGGAGTCAATGTTCAATGTCCTTCGGAGATATGGGATGAAGCTAAATCCGTTAAAATGTCATTTTGGGGTTGCTTTCGGAAAATTCCTTGGGTTCATCGTCAACGCCCGGGGAATAGAGGCCAACCCCGAGAAGATCTGGGCAATCAGAAATCTTCAAACCCCGAGGACCATAAAACAGGTTCAGAGTCTCAATGGAAAGGTTGCAGCGCTGAGCAGGTTCATCTCGAAATCAACGGATAAATGCATACCCTTTTTCGATCTGATCCGAAAAGGGAAACGAAACTTCGAATGGACTACGGAATGTGAGGGCGCGTTTCGATCGCTAATCCAGCATCTTTCCACACCACCGATTCTTTCAAAACCTGTTGATCACGAGCAATTATACCTTTATCTGGCTGTATCTGAAAACGCTGTTAGTGCTGCATTGGTTCGAGAGGAAGACCGAACTCAGAAACCAGTCTATTACGTCAGTAAACGATTAACCGGGGCCGAGAGAAATTATCCAAGGCTAGAAAAGTTGGCATACTGCCTAGTCATCGCCTCGAGGAAGCTCCGTCCATATTTTCAGGCTCACCCTATCATTGTATACACCGACCAACCGTTACGACAGGTCCTCACACGACCTGAGACGTCTGGCAGGTTACTAAAGTGGAACATTGAGCTGAGTCAATTCGACATCGCATATGTTCCAAGGAGAGCCATACACGGTCAAGTCCTAGCAAATTTTATTGCCGAATTCACTGTTCCTGAAGACTTACCTGAAACTAGTGACTCCCCGAATATATATGGAAGCTATACACTGATGGCGCATCCAACGATCGATGCTCGGGCGCAGGGATTGTGCTTGAGACCCCCGAGGGCCGATCCATCTGCTACGCCTTAAAGTTTGATTTCCGGGCAACCAACAACGAAGCTGAATACGAAGCCTTGCTCACTGGGTTGAAGTTGGCCCGAGACATGAGAATTATCGCTGTGGAAATCTATTGCGATTCCCAGTTGGTGGTATGTCAAGTTCGGGGTGAATATCAGGCCAAGGATCGAAGGCTAGCCGCTTATCTAGCCCGGGTCCGAGAAATACTGGATCGGTTTGATTATTATACCATTTTCTACATACCCCGAGAGCACAATCAGAAAGCCGATTCATTGGCAAAGCTGGCAAGTACGGGCGAAGCTCAACACTTGGGACTCGTCCCTGTCGAGGCATTATCCTCTCCGAGCATTGATCGAACGGAGAATGAATTCACATTAGAAGCTACCTCCGAGAAGGAATCATGGATGACTCCCTACCAAGATTATATTGAGCGTGGCACACTGCCCGAACGAAGAAGTGAAAGAAGACAGATTCTTCGAAAGGTGTCACGATTTGTCATTCAAGACGGAGTTATGTATCGGAGAGGTTACTCTGTTCCTCTTCTCCGGTGTATCGCGCATAACGAAATCAAGCGAGTGTTGCGTGAGGTGCACGAAGGAGAATGTGGCGATCACACTGGGGGGCAAGCGCTTGCCAAGAAAATACTTCGATACGGATATTACTGGCCTACCGTTAACCGCAATGCTATGGATTATGCCAAAAGATGTGATAAATGCTAGAGACACGCTCGGATCCCTAGAGCCCCGCCTTCTGAAATAACCCAAATGGTCAGCCCGTGGCCATTTGCAATGTGGGGGATAGATATAATTGGTGCATTGCCTTTAGCTAAAGGGGGTGCAAAGTACGCCATAGTTGCGGTTGATTACTTCACCAAATGGGCTGAGGCTGAGCCCCTTGCAACGATAACAACAAAAAAGGTGATCAACTTCGTGGTGCGCAACATCATCTGCCGGTTTGGTCTCCCGCATACTATTATCACCGATAATGGAGCCCAATTCGACAGTACTGAATTCAGGGATTTCTGTCTGCGATTTCACATCCATAAGAGATTCTCGGCAGTAGCGCACCCACAGCAAACGGTCAGGTCGAGGCCGTCAATAAGGTTATCAAGTCTATATTGAAGAAAAGATTGGAGAAAGCCGGGGGCAAATGGGTCGATGAACTACCAATGGCTCTGTGGGCATACAGAACAACTCACAAAACTGCGACCGGACACACCCCTTTTTCTCTATCCTATGGCTCTGAAGCGGTTATCCCGGTCGAAATGGAAGTCCACTCTCACCGTGTGACATACTACGACCCGAAAACGAATGCTATATTACTTGCTGAATCCCTAGATCTGCTTGATGAGAAACGTGAAGAGGCCGATGTGAGGGCAGCTGCATATCGAAGTCGAGTCGCTCGAATATACAACGCCAAGGTCCGCCCACGAACTTTTGAACCCGGCGACCTGGTACTCAAGAGAATTTACCCGGTTCCTTCGCATATGAACCCAAATTGGGAAGGGCCGTATATGATTTCACAAAAGCTCAGAGATGGCACATTCAAGTTATCAACCGTCGATGGTCTCACTTTACCAAGAGCCTGGAATAGCGGAAGCCTCCGTCTCTACTACATCTGACAGGCTTTACTTATCTATTTTTTATTAATTTCTTCCTTAGCATTTTGTTTTTTGCATTTTGAAATCTGAACTTGTAGTAAGGCAACTGATGATGCCATGTTTCTTTTGTTTCAGCAATAAAATGCCATCTCTTCGAGCCAAAAGTTGTGATTCACTGAAAATAACACATAATATCACATTACACGAAGAGCTAGATTCCATCACACGGTGGGATTTATCCAAATAGGGAGTAACTGTGATACGACCAGTCACTCACTAAATGAGACCCGAGCTCGAGAGCAAAACACAATACCAGCATCTACAGGGATTGATACACGACAATCCTTTTACTAACTCCAACTTCCCAGAGCGTGAATTGGAGTATAAACATCCGATAATTCGTTCCCAGAGCGCGAACGGACTCCAACTTCCCAGAGTGTGAATTGGAGTATAAACATCCCTTAAATCGTTCCCAGAGCGCGAGCGGACTCCAACTTCCCAGAGCGCGAATTGGAGTATAAACATCCAATGAGTCGTTCCCAGAGTGCGAACGGACTCCAAATTCCCAGAGTACGAATTAGAGTATAAACATCCAATGAGTCGTTCCCAGAGTGCGAACGGACTCCAAATTCCCAGAGTGCGAATTGGAGTATAAGCATCAAATCCATCGTTCCGAGAGTGTGAACGAATTCCTACAAAGGCCCAAATAGGTGTGACTGACCACCTACCGGCTAACTCCAACTTCCCACAACATAAACTGGAATACAAAACGTCCCATAATACGCTCCCAGAGTGCGAATGAACTCCAACTTCCCAGAGTGCAAATTGGAATATAAACACCTAATCCAGATTCCCGAAGCGCGAATCAAAGTACAAGTAACAATTCGAAGTTCCCGAAATACGGGCCGAGATATCAACATCAACTCCCAATTCCCATAGCGTGGAGCGGAGTGTGAACATCAATTCCAGAGCGCGGACCGTGTTCCAAACATCGATAACCCACAGATTCCTGGAATGCAGGACAGATTATCGATCTCAAATTGGCATGAATCTCCAGAAGGGGGGCATGTGCTCAAGGCTTGCAATAAACGCAATCAGCCGCCAAAATATGAGTATTATTCCCCGCAACTAAGGGGCAAAAGGCTGGGCGTTAATCACCAGCTTAAGTGATGAAATACTCAGAGTCCGACTCGTTCATTAAATCACGACACGAAGCTATATAAATACTGAGCGGATACAAAACAAATACTGGAAGGCATTCAGGTAAGAAGAAAAGAGTAATTTCCCATTTCATCAGCCAACAAAAACAGGTTTGATTACATGGCAAGTAAAGATGTTTCAATTAAGTGGAGGCCGAATCCACACATACACACGGCCCAAGAAAGAACAAAAGAAGAGACAAAGGAATTGTTATCCGTAAATCTCACGACAAAGCGAAGGGCTCACTCTTTCTTCCTCCGGTGTTTCTTCCTCGGAGTCGAGCCACTAGACCCACTGCCTGGCTTCCTACGAGACTTTTTGCCTTTCTTGGGAACATCCTCCGGTTCCGGCATGATATCAACATCTTCCTCAGAACTGGAAGGGATGGAGATCCTTTTATGAGGACAAACCGAGGGCATGGGAGCAGTAACAGATACTTGTTCAGCAACACTCGAGACGGTTACTGTGCCACCAGGAGAAATCATCATTAAAGAAGATAAGCTTGAAGGGACGATGTCACCACCGGGACCAACTGTCACTATCTTGGCCATCTCGGCACTTATCTCTGCTAAAATCTCCTCCTCTCGAGACAGTTGAGCTGCGCTAGGTACGCTAGTGGTCATCACGATCGAACTAGAAACTGGAGCAGCTCCGCTCGTCACAAAAGAGAGGCCGGGCATGGGATCAAGAGGATGACCAAATAACTCTTCAAACATTTGAACATCGAACGACAGTGAGCCTCCCTCTCCCATATCACCAACCATGGCGGCAGTTGAAATCGCCTCGGTGACAATAACTCCACGTGTAGGATATAAAGCCGAAGGAACAAGGAGCACGGGTGCGACACTCTCGGTCACTAAACAACCAAAATTAGAGCTATCAGACCAAGAAATTCCCTCGAAAATCAATGTTTTAAGACGTAAAGAGAGCAATCAAAATACCTACTTTACCTTGCCTTGGAGCTTGAACAAGCTCGGGGGCGAGAGCCTTGCCCGGAGTCAATTCCGGTTAGTCCGGATTATAGGCTGGAATAGCTTGTGGATCCACCACAGCGGTAGCTTCGGATGAAGTCGAAACGGGGACTTCAGTATTCTCGTTATGACGCACAATACCCGAACCTTCGCCGACCTCCGTTTCATGGACGCCAAGTCTTTCTTTTTCAACAGAAATAATTGCTTCATGAAGGGTCCTCCTCTCATCCTCGCGGAGCAGACATGACTCGAGCTCAAACTCATCTAATACCGAGTCCGGACAAGACATCCTCTTGTTTTGCACTAATTTCTTCCAAGCATTGTAGAGAGGCATCGAGTAATCCCCTAGCCAGGAGAGATTTCTGTGCTCCAATACATTGGCATTATATGTGTCCAAAAGATCGTCGAATTCGGCCTCCATCCTGAACCTCTCTGCTTGGACTCTCTCCTCCACCTCCGATTCAACCTCCTTAACCCTTGCAATTGCCGCATCGCGTTCAGCCCGAAAAGATACAGCCTGCTCACACGCCTCTTGCGCAGCCACATTCGCGTCGTCTTTTTCTTTATTCATGTCAGCGAACCTAGCCTTTAGCTCCTCTAGTTCCTTCACTGCCGCATCCCGCTCAGATTCAACATTCTTGTATCGATGGCCTAAGTCTTCAACTAAAGTACAATGTGCCTGTTGCATTTTCACCATTTCAACTAATGTCTCATCAACCTTCTGTAACGACTCGACCTCGGCCTTGCGGGAAGATTCCGCCTCGGATTGGAGTACGTCGACAATACGACTCTTTTGAGCCAAGTCGGCCTCTAGCTTCTCGATGATTTGGGCCCGGTCGAAGGCAGCTTTGGAAGCCTTAACAGCCGCTTTGTACCATTCTTTGTACTGAGAAAAAAAGTCACGGGTGTAGCTGAGCGCCATAGTCGCGGCATCATCGGGAATTCTTTTAAGATTGGGAGGAAAAATACAAGCATCAAAGCAAATCTCTGGAAAATCTTTCCTCAGTTGAGCAAGCCGGATGGCCCCTTCGCCAGAAGACTCAATAAGGGTCTCCTCTGCAGACGTAGACGTTGCGACCTCGGTTCGAGAACGATGTGGCTCAGGCCTCGAAACCTGCGAAGATGAATGATGTCGCAGAGGCTCGGATGCCTGGACATGACTTCGGGATTGCGGAGGAGATCGAGATAGGGAGCGATGCCTACGGTCTCTGTCTGATCGTTCCTGGCTAGAGTAACCACGGTGATGATCCTTTGCATAATGCTCCTGGCCATATTGCCTCAGGTCGCGATCACGATCGGGGCCTCCACGACGAGATTCATAATAGGTTGAGGGGTGATGCACTCTCCGGAGTTTGTCCAATGTAGTCTGACGGCCAGCCATATTACCTGGAAAAGAGATACAGTTCAGTTAAGTACCAGGCAAAATCGATATGGCGAGTGAAGCGGTCATGTAGTGTCATGAATGTGTATGCAAATGTGCAAAGCCCTCGACCAACCAGAAGTATCGACTGCACTAATGGGTAAAAGCCCGCTTATGTTTAACGCTTCCCGGAGCTCAACCAACCCGGACTCGTGATAAAGAGAAACGCATTCCGGGATGGGAACGTCATCCAGTCCTGTGAAAATGTTTCCTGGTTGACAAAGAGCGGAGTCAGAAGAAATAATTCCAGGAATCAAGCGAGACACGATTACAGACTTCCGTCTCGTAAATTTAGGAACAACAGCCTTGCCTTTCCGCTTTTTTCCTGCTTGGGGAAGATCAGCCGCTAGCCCGGTGTCAGTAGGCGTCCTCACGTCGTCGCCCATTCCTCTTATCGCTACACCGGTCTTATTCTTTGCCTTAAGAGCCGATTTCACAAACCCCTCAACGACAATACTCTGGTTCGTCTCAATTAAACCCAGCATCCTTAAGTTATCATCGGTTAAGACCAAGTCAATGTGCCGCAGATCACTCGGAACCTCTTGTAAACTTCGGATGACGTTTCTGTATCGACCACCGTCTGGCCTTGATATGATAGCTGCAAGAAAAAACACCTGATGTCAGTTCGAGTGTTGACAATGACCATTAAAGAGGGCTAACACGATTTACGACACTTACGTCTGGACAGCCATCGCCTAGCGAATCCTAGGGCCATCGGACAAAGAACCATTCATTCTTAAAGTAACTGAGTCTGGTCCAGGCTCCCGTCACAATCTGGCAGTTTCTAACTGCCTCCAGAAAGGTGAACGATGGACTATCACCCCTGCTCTTGAAGTTGAATATATGTCTAATCTCAGCTGGCCTGGGCGGACGAAAAAGGCAGTCCATGAATAAGATGAAAACACTGTTCAGTAACGCGTGCCCGTTGGGGTGAAGTTGTGCGGGAGCGATTCCAATAAACGATAGCATCTCCCTGATATATTGGTTAAACGGAGGGAGAGTTCCAGCCGCACAAGCATGGCGATAAAAAGCAGTATAGCCCTCGGGAGGATTGTGAGGCCTATCATCAACTCCCGGTAGCAAAACATCATCCGGGGATAAGTTATGTTTCGAACATATCCGACCCAATAATGCTCCAGAAATATTAGATCGGACGGAGTCTATGGGATCCTCGATAAGTAAGGCCTCCGGCAATTCGTCCGGAGCAGGATCTATTACTTCAGGAAGGATCTCTGGAATTTCTAGCATTGGAGGAGGCAAGCTTTGTGACTCTTGTTGTTCAGAACCCGAAGACTCCATGTTTAACTAACTTACGAGAAAGCAGCGTTAAAAACGAAGAAAGCCCGTATATTCCCCAGTGTGAAGTATATGGATATGCCGTGCAGTGCAAATACATAACTAAAGCAAATTTTACAAGAGTAGAACACGGTGTCTGAACAACTAGACTTTTGAATCAGGGAACGAAAAACGACCGTCATCGCTGACCGTCACATTCACGTCACTCGGATACTACTGACCAATTCAAGTATGAATTCGTTATATGTGTTTAAGTCATGGTGCCATCGACGAACTCCAAAAGACAGGTCAGGTCAACTTTGATCATGCGAAGGACGAAGCTCGTCGGAATCAAATATGCTAAAAATTTAGTGAGTCCGTTAGAGTTCAAATTAAAGGTGGTCGTAGTTCAGATATTGGAACAACTCGATGAGGTGGAAGTTCCAGAAGCTAGAACGTTCGAATCGATCGACCCGATTCGACACGAGTCAGATCGATGAACCTCGAATCGGCGCAGTTCGAACCCATGGAGCCCCACCTGACTTCGAATCCATCAAAGTCGGGCTCCTTCGAATCCATCAAGAGCGGTTCGAATCCACGGAGTCCCACCTAGCTTCGAATCCATCGGAGTTGAACTCCTTCGAATCGATGAACGTATCATTACTTCGAATCGATCAGTAGTGAGCTCCTTCGAATCGATCAGAATGCCACTGTTTCGAATCCATCACCGCACGCCTTTTTTGTTGTGTTCTCCTGCAATCATCGGTTCGAAGCTACACATTCGAAACCAACTCAAAGCGCGCACCCCTGATCGATACGGCTCAAAAATTTGCATTCCTCAGTTCCATGGAGTCGGCCTACTTCGTTCAAACCTCATCACTCTCCAAAAATTCCCAGAAGAAGGGGTTGAATCAATGCCAAAAAAAGATTACGGTTTCTATCATTCTCAAATCGAATCGACCCCTTGGTTACCTGATTTAGTTTGATTACAAATGGAAGCTTGAAGGAATTTGGTCGATTCGTGAAAAAGCACGTTTGATTTGGCTCTGGGAAATCGATTCGGAGAAGCAGCTAAAGCAATGGTAAAAGGTAAAAAGTGAAAATGAATTCAGCCTCATGTATTTATACGGATTCCAAGAGGGATTAGTGTCACTTCGACTCCCATCGATTCGAACGACCACTTTCGAATCCATCCAAGTTTCGAATCCATCAGAGTCTTCGAATCCATCACTGATTCGAATCCATCTAAGTTTCGAATCCACTGGGAGTTTCGAATCCATCAAAGGCTTCGAGTCCATCAGAGTCCTCGAGTCCATCACTGATTCGAATCCATCTAAGCTTCGAATCCATCAGGAGTTTCGAATCCATCTAAGTTTCGAACCCATCAGAGGCTTCGAACCCATCAGAGGCTTCGAACCCATCAGAGTCTTCGAACGCATCATTGCTTCGAATCCATCACATCTCCGAACCCATCAAAAACCACTGATTAACAAGACTTTGGCTTGAATCTAAAATCGATTCAGGAGAAAATCGGGATGGAGTTCGGCAGCAAACAAAGACCGACATGACTCATGGGCACACGACGTTAATAAGGGCGGAGCCAATGTATGTGCACACATAACGAACTAATGTTCGATTTTGAACATTCGCAGGGATCAAATATTCACCCTGATATAGCAACGACAGCCAACGATTAGGCACAATCACACGGTAATCAATCATATCAAGGCAAGGTTGCGGCAATACGGTATATGAGTCTCAACGAAAAGGGAGCAATAATCTTCAGAATAAAATGGAGACTATTCAAAGCACGTCATGTTCCCACAAGACGTACTTTGGGGGGCAAAATGTTATCCCGCTTTTTGGACAAAAGCCGTGATACCAAAAGATTGGTCAAAGACAGAAGACAGTTCGCCTCAGAGATTGATCGTACTTCACTCCGCTATGGATATCGATGAGTTCTGTCCGAGTCCGGATTGGGCCGCAATTGATAGGGCATAACAAGAAAGACCATAGAAGCCACCGATTCAAATTTTAAGTCAATCCGAGGTCATATGCTCAAGATATGATGGATTCAAGTTAAGAAGGTGCACATTGCTCGGTCCGAACCCATCATGATTCGAACCCATCATATTCGAAACCATCGCGTTCGAACCCATCGCGTTCGAACCCATCGTGTTCGAAACCATCTGTTTCGAATCCATCAGCCAACACCTTCCTTCGAATCCATCAGCCAGCGCCTTCCTTCGAATCCATCAAGCCAATTTGTACTTCGAATCCATCCATCAAACTTTGTATCCATCACCGCCTAAATACGCTTCGAATCGATGACAGCTTCGAGTCCATCACAAGCTTCGAGTCCATCACAGCTTCGAATCCATGCTGTCCTCGAACCCTACACGTTAAAGACAACTTCGAATCGATCTGGAGCCATCGATTCGAAGCGTCACCGCCCCCTCATACAACAGGTTCGATTCGAACCTATGGGTTCGAACCATATGGATTCGAACCATATGGATTCGAACCTAAGGGTTCGAACCATATGGATTCGAAACATATGGGTTCGAATGACCCAGAGGATCGATTCGAACTAACCAGCGTACCGAGATGCCTCATCTCGAATCGATCATAACTCCCAATCTACTGATCCAAATCCCATGAAATTTTTACAGAAGTTTGTCTACATGATGAAGAACGTCCACACCAAGTTTCATCGCAATTGGACAATTTTTTGATCGATTCGAAGTTCACTTCGAATCGATCCCAAACCGGGCACGCACTTCAAGAACGCGGGCCTGCGGGCCCCCCGTCACGTGCCAAGCAGTCTCTCCATGATTTAGGCGGGATTTTGGCCTTCCACACCTATAAATAGAGCCCCCTGGTCATTCAGAAAAGGGGTCGGAGAATTTGGAGAAGAAGAACAAGCCTAAACGCTGCCAGAATCACTCCATGTCATCTCAATTGCAGTTAATTTCGAATTTAAGTCCATTTGCTGTTGTAATTTGCTGAAAAGCACTTGTAATCTTCAAGTATTAAGAAATAAAGTGATAAAACTTCATAGTGGACGTAGGCGCATGGCCGAACCACTCTAAATCCTTGTCTTCTGCGCAATTTACTTTTCTGTGACTTGGAGTTTTTGTTAGATAGTCCCTATTTCCAATTCAAGTTCTTCATTTACTATCTCTTCAAAAACTTCCGAAGGGTGTTTGCCCAATTTTGGTGCAAACATTTTGTGTTTTACTTTACGCTCGGGTCAGCCTGAGTATTTACAGCCTAGCTTTGGATTTCTTTTCTGGAGCTAGGAATCGCTGGAGATTCTGCTTGTCTAGTTATGTATTTCCTTTCAGTTTCCGTTGTTTTATTTCGGCTCTGGTATTTATAAACTTCTATGTATTTGAGATTTATATTGTATGTTTCAGACTAATATTATGTATTATGTTTTGAGAGTTTGTTATAGTAGCTTCATGAACTACTATGGTATTTTTATTTCCGCTGCGAGTTATTCTGATATTTCTGTGTCTGTGATTCTATGATTGTATTTCATTTGCTCCAAATTTATTTACAACGCAGTATTTTGAGCAATTCAAGTCCGACATATGCGGATGCGAATGGCTGAAAATATCGGGTTGTTACAGTTGGTATCAGAGCTTTGGTTTTAGGCAAACCTTAGCCTGCAGAGTAAAAACTCATTAGAGATAGGGTAGAAATACCCTAGAATGAGTGAAATCAATCTCGGAATCCTTTCTTTGTGAGAGAACGTATTTTCGAAGTATAAAATGATTTCCAAATGATTTTTAAGGATTTTCAAAGATTATTTTGGTATAAAAATTTTCTTATTTTGGAATCAAGATTTTCTAAACTTCATTACTTCTGTATCCACCTTGTTAGAATTCTCTTGGTTAGGATTCTTATCGATTAGGATTCCATGAATTGTGGAACGCTCCCATTTTTTCTGAAATCCAGTCTTGTCTTCCCTATTTTTACCCTTTTGATCTTGGGCATTCTGTAACACCACTTTGGAATGGCCTCTCTAAAGAGCGGTGATTCCGTAAATCTTTGAATGATTTGTAAAGGGGTGAAATTCCTTTATAATTGGCATTGATTCACCGGAGATTTCTATATCCTCGGATGTCGATGCTATCTATCACCTGCTCTATCTGGATCGTATATCTGGCGGTCGAATGTCGATTTGCCTCAGATTTCCAAATTGGTTATATTCCAGAAGTCACGGTTGACCGGTTAAGGTTGCCCGCGATTTTTATAGGCTTATCCATCTTCTATTCGATAATTAAATTATCTCATAGTTTATCTTCGAACTAGAATTCTATTTGATTAGAGTTCCTCTAATTTTGAATCTTTGTTTGTTTGAAATCCTTGCTTGAATCATCCTTTTGAAATTTGTGTTTGGTTATATTTTGAAATTGTACATACATCGAAATTATTATGGATGACCATATTTTGTATATAAAAAGTGAAATGTTTCCGATAAGGATTATATACCTTTTAAAATGAAAACTGGAAGCTTTGAAAGGATTTGAAATTTATAAGAAACGTGATTTATACAAAAATGATTTATTACTGAAGGGTTTTGAATTTTTATTTCGAGGAATCGAATTCCAGTGTTTTGAAATCGGTTTTAAGATTTTGGAAAATATATAATAATATTATGATTTAAAGTTATTTTTCGAATAAGAAATATTTCAAATGTATTCGAATGAACTCCAAAGATTTCGAAGAGATTTTAAAGAAGTTTTTTAAAGTTAATTGAAGTCCAGAAATCACTTATGTCACTGGAAAATAATTTCGGTGATGAATGCATGCATCATCGACATTGATTTTCGAGTTTCTGAGTGAGGGAGAGGCTACACTAGTAGCTTTGCTATGCGAGTGATTTTGTGAAACCAATTTTGATTTCAGATTTCGAAGTATGGTTTGATATTCGAAAGATAGATCTGTGTGTGTATATATATATATATATATAAATATATATACATATACATATATATATATATGAAAAGATTTAAAGTAAGCCGGTATTCAGTCCTCGAGTTTCAGATTTTGAAACCTAACTTTTGAAATTGATTTACTGATTTAGTGTTGATTTCCAACTCTTGGATTGAAAATATGATTTCTTCGACTATTTTAAGATTCAAGCCCTTCCAAATCAAGGTTAACTTTTCAAAGCTAGGAAATTTTGAAAGGTATAAGGTATTTGATAAAGAACATAAGTTTAGTTTGTATGTTTCAAGTATGAAATAATATGATTTTTATAAGTTGAAACTGTTTTGTTAAGTAAATAAATAAGACTATTTTGAATTATACTAATATGAAATTTAGTTTTGAAATGTTTTGGATAAAAATTAGTCTTCAAATGTTTGAGAAAATTTGGTTTTAATTATTTTAAGTTAGTAACATCTTTATGAATCTATGTGACATCCCAGAAATTTGGCAATATAAATTTAATAATCCGTGTTTAAAAATTAATTTGATTTGATACTTTTGATAATAAAATTTTGAATTGATCTAATAATCATCTTTTAATAAATATTTAGATTGAAAGATTTTATCTTTTTTAAAAAATAAATTGTTTTCTGTTTACAATATATATAATTGTATATATTGTAAAATTGATAAACTTTGATTTTGAACTTAGTAAATAAATTAATTTTCTAATTTTAATTTATATTTGGTAAATTGGAAATTTGATTTAAAATTAACATTTAACTTTTCAAAACAATTTAATAGATAATTATATAGTTTATGTTAAAGGAAAACCTTATTTGTTTAGATTTATATTTTAATTAACTTAAATATGAATTTAAATTAGATTAACATTAAAAGCTTGGTTTTATTTTATTTTTAAATATTGTTTGAATTTATATATATAAGAATTTAAAATAAAAATTACAAATGATCTTAATTTGTTTATAATCTCTTTTATAAATTATTTAATATTGTTTAATTTTTTGTTTTTCAAATGATAATGATAATACTTAGTTTTTATAAACCTAAATAAATTTTGTTAGAAATAGGATTTTTTATTTTTTTTAATAAGAGTTATATATGCACATGTATTACTTGATTTTAAATTGGAGTTTTATAATTTAATTTGATTTTTAATTGAATGTTTGAAAATTTAAAAGAATAAATACATAGAAATATTTGAATAATCTTATATTCATAATTTGTTTGTTTCATTTCTTTTTAATAAATTAAAAATGTAAGAAACTCATTTATATACATAAGAAGGAACAAATTAAGGTTTAAAAGTATTTATAAACAATTTAAATTAAAACTAAAATACTTAAAATACATGTGCAAGTTTACCAAGACTTAAAAAGACATGTGCTAAGCCTTTAATCAAACCAAGTGACAAATGTTAGAAACTTAAAACAAGTGTTCCCTTAAACTTTTATTTTTCTTTTATTTTTAATGAAATCAAATATTTTCTTATGTAAACATTTCTTCTTAACCTACTTTTGTTCTTTTTCCTATTCTTCTTCAAACTTAAGAGAAATTTCAGTTGAAAGATCTATAATCAAACACTTGAACCAAGTTCCAAAATCTGCATCTTTCTTCAAACAGAAAATTTGAAATCTCCTCTCAAAAATCCAATTGAAACTCATATTTCCTCTAAAACCAAAACCTGAAATGAAATCTCCTCAAACCTGAAAAGGAAATCATGTATAAACCTGTAGCTCTTCAAATTCAATACTTGGAAAATCAATTTGCAACATTCCCAATCCTACATGCAACTGCAATGTCAACCAAGCCTGCAAATTTTCTTCCTGGAAGCCTGCAGTTCTTTCCTGTTTTTAAATCAACCAAAGCCTGCATTTTCATATCTGCAAGCATGCATGTAGATCAAGGAGCATTACAGCTAAAAATAGAATTTTTGAAGTTTAAAAAAAATCAAAGAAGCAACTAAAAATTTTCATATCAAAGTACTGCAGCAACTTGAAGCATTCAAATTTAAAGAACCACTCAAGTTCAGGATTTTCAAAATCAGAGTGTTCTGCTCATAATTTTCAAGGTGAGTAACATTTTAACTAAAATACTTTAAGTAATATAGTTGCTTGATTTACTACTGTGATAATCATGTTGGAATGGATGAATATGATGATATCCTTTGTTATATGTTTGAATGCATGTTGTGTTATTTTTCCTGTTCTAGATTCCAGATTTTTTTTGTATGTTCAAAAATCATGACTTCATGTTAAAATCATTATTATAGTTTAAGATTTGAACAAGCATGTGTGTAATAAGTAAAGTTTTTAATTTTAGAAAATATGAAAGATAAATAAAATATGTATGTTTCTGTAAACACAATAATAACAGAACAACTGAATATAAGCAAAAAATTGATCATCCTGTTTCATTAATTCAAGAATATAAATCGATTACATGATCAAAGTTGTGAATTTTAAAACTAAAATCAGGAATTTTAGTTCAAGAATGACCGAGCAATTCTGGTTTAACCTGTAACCATGGTTTGGGTTGGAACTGTCAATCAAGAAGGTCGTGGTGGCCAGCGACGTTCCTGGTGATAGAATGGTGATAGGAGAATTGGAAAAAATAGATGAACGTGGATCTGTGCAGTGAGGCGAAGGGGATTTTTGATTGAATATTTATAACCCTAGTTTTGTTCATCTGGAAAGAAATGATCACCGTAACCCCTATAGGTGATCGAGTGTTCCCAGATTTGTGAGGGAGATTGATGACGTAGGGATGAAGTCGTGGCCGGAGGTGGAACTTTTCTGGTGACCAGATTTTTGAGTTGGAAGCGATTTGTAGAACGACATTGCTTCCTGTTTCGAACTCGAAGCTCGTTTTTTATTCTTGGTTTCTGCGGTAATTTTGATGATCGGAAATGAAATGAGGGATGATTAATGACTTGCGCAATTGGTCGCAAAGGGTAGGTGGTGGTTGTTGCAGCGGTGCAGGTGAACGGACTCATGGTGTGTATGCTGTGTTTTTATAGAAGAAGGTACTCGATTTACTCGAGTTTGGTTCCGGGTTGCATCGTGATATGCTCGAAGAATTGGGGTTTGGGACTCGAAGGAGTTGAGTTGTGGTCTTGGGTGAGATTGACAGTTCCAGGTTTGTATAAAACCTGTCAATTGTTAGTTTGAAGATTTCAGAATGAAAAGTTACTTGAGTTTTACTCGAGGTCATTTAGTATCTTACTCGAGCGAATTATTGGTAGCTCGAGTTAGTTTGTTCAAGTTTGAAACATGACCTATTTCCCAAATTTAAACTTAAATTTAAAAGTATAAGGCAAAGATTTAAATTAAGTTTTAAATCTAATTTTAAATTATAGATTCAAGATTTAATTTGAATCATAACTGGATATAAATAAGTTTTAAACTCAAATTTTGTCTAAAATAACTTTAAATGGATTTATTGTTTAAAAGTGATTTTTAAAGAAATTTGAATTTAAATTGGAATTTGAATATGTAAAGAAATGTTTTAAATAAAGTTTAAACTGATTTAAATCTGAAAATTTAATCTTTGGTTTAAAATAAAATGCAAGTTTTATAAATTTATGTATTTTAACAAATTTGAATGATAAGGAAAATGTTTGAATTTAAAAGGAAATTTGTTTTAACTTTTGCAAAATCTCATTTATAAGAAAAGTATTGTTTATCATTTAAGGTTTTAAATTGATTTTAGACTTGTTAAAGTTAAATTTTAATTTAATGATTTGTTATTCATTTAATTATTAAAGTAATTAAGAATAACTAATTTATTGAATAAATTAATAAAATAGATAATTACTTAAAGTAATTAAGGATTTAAACTTAGAAGTTTAAGATTGATTATTTTTAGAGTAATTAACTTGTAATTAATAGTTAATTAAATAAGAATTGTTTTTTATTAATGATTAATAATTAATTAATCAAATAATAATGGATTAATTAAGTTTTAATTAACACTTAATTATTTAATTAATTAGGGATTAATAAATGGGTTATTAATGATTAATTTGTAATTAATAATGATTAAAATAAGTTAATTACTTTGAAAATTAATTAATTAATTGTTAGTAGTTAATGAAGGTCATCAACTAAGGATTATTTAATAATTAATTAATATGATTAATTTTAATAATTAATTAGATTAATTAATTTAAAGATAATCATTTGTGTAAATTATTAAGTATAATTACTTATGGAAGTAATTAAGGAAATTAATTACTTACTGTAATTAATTGGGTTTAATATGATTAGATTAAGTTAATTAATTCAGTTTAATTAATTTAAATTAATCATTTGATGATTTGTGGAATATAATTACCTAGTGTAATTAAATGAAGGGAATTACTTAGGGAAGTATTAATGGGTAATTACTGAATGTAATTAATTGAAGTAATTGAATGATGGAAGTAATTTGAGTATAATTACTTTGTGAATTAATCAATGGATTAATTTGAGATAATTAATTATGGAGTAGTTAATTTGTTTGGCAAAGTAATTAAAGGTAGTTAATTACTGAATGGAGTTAATCAAGGGTGATTAACAATTATGGTCTAAATTAAGATTAATTTCTTAATGTAATTAATTTAAATAAGGAAATTAATTTAAATGTAATTAGAGATCATTAATTAATATAATTAATGATGTAATTAAGATTGATTAATTCAGATTAATTAATCAATAATAAGTGATTAAAGGTAATTAATTAATGTAATTAATTAAGGATTAATATAATTAATTATAGTAATTAATTTGTGAAGTAATTAAAGGTTAATTACTGTAATTGGTTAAGTATAATTAATTTGTAAAATTAATTAAAGGATAATTACATAAATGTAATTAAGGAATAATTAATCAAAGGTGATTAATTAGAGTGATTAATTGGAAGATGATTAATTAATTAATTTGTAATTAATTAAAGGTTATGTAAGCAAGATTTTTATTGATGAAGTAATTATTTAATTCACTTTAAATTAATTAGAGAATGATGTAGTTAATTTAATTCACTTTAAATTAATTATAAATGGTGATTATAGATCATTGCTTATATGGATGGATGTTATTGTTTGCTTTGATTGGTTTGAATCTCAGATATGAGATAAATAATGTTGAGTGATATGGACGCATTGGTTGCATTGTGATGATGATTGGCATTATCTTTTTGGATAATGATAATAGGGTTTATCTGATGTGATGTAATGTTGATTACTTATTGTGAATCTATGATTTATCTATCTATGTATATAGATAATTGAATTGTTTTAAAACTTTAAAACAACTTGGCCTTAAAACACACGCTTTGGACTTCGATGAGACCGGGATCGGGTTTCCATATTTGGATATCTGAAAACCACATCGATCCAAATTAACGATAGGTCGTAAATCTCTTGTGAAGAGTGAAGACTCGAGATGTAAGGACTATACATCAGTATAACTCTGTAGGTGATTCCGTAATGAGTTTGACGGAATAGTACTTATAGGTTCGAGATGGTGATTTAGAGTGCAAGGGCCGTGGTCGTTGACTCTGAGGGTGATTCCAATATGAGTGCAACGAGATAGTGCTTTCGGTTTCGTTCGAACCCAGAACGAACTTGTATGGATTGAATGCTTTCAGAACATCGTCAGGTGGACGATGAGCATTCTAAGTGATATGTCATATAAAGGTAATCGTAGTCTCAAGCCTCATCAACCGGGAATGACTAAAACAGGGGAGGTGCAGCAAGGCTTCATGGGTAGCTCCCACTGGAGAGCAAGATTTTCCCATGTCTAGAAGTTCCTTTTTATCCGGCTGTGTGGGTGGTTGGAACGTACGCCAACTACGGGGTTGTCTTGTTCGGGACTGTCCAGTAAGGGATGGTTCCAGTCTTGTGTTGCAGGGGATCGGGAGTGGTCCTTGGTACGTTGATCTAGGCCACGTACTGTGACGGGTGGTACCCCAGTAGCCCAGCCATTGTATGGAATCCAAAATCCAATAAGTGCCAACGGTTTTGATTGTATTACCCACTTTTGTGGCTGGTAGCTGGAATTTAATAGATGTAACAATTTCGGCTATTTCATATTTACTTGAAAACCCTAGACCTATTATAATATCACCGGATTTCCTATCAAATGTTCTGGTTAGCGTAAGGTAAAAACTTTTCCATGTTTATGTGTGGGAAGTCTTACGTGATACCTTTCTTTTCAAAAGGTTTTTGAAAGTTAAGCAACTTTAACCTGTTACTCACACCAGACCCATGTCTGACCCGGAGTTTGTTTTTGTTTTTCATAAACTCTTGGGTACTCATATTTTTTACGACTAGCCAAGGGATTCAGGTTAGCTTTGACGAATATTGGAGGAGCAATGGAGCAGGAGGCTTCTGCGTTAGATAAATAGTATTCCGCTATGTGTTCTGTGTGGTCTCTGAATTGTATTATGTTGTAAATACTAGACAGGTGTTTATAACTGTCTAGTATGTGTTGTATTATCGGTGTAACTCTGATTAGTGTTGTAAACTATGTAATACTTATGTTATTAATATAATTTATTCGTTCCGCTGTTAGATTCTGATGTGTCGTTTCTTTCTTCTTCTCTTTCTTTCTATTCTCTATCCCTTTCTTTCTTATTAATGATACGTCATTCTGTGGAGTCAGATGGCGGGTCATTACAAACTATTTATTTTGGAATAGATACATAAGTTGTATGCATGTTGTTTTGTTCGCATAATTAATCTGATTCAAGTTTGAGTACACAAGTTCGAGGTGAATTACACCATTTCGTGTTAGGATTTTTCATTTGATTCTTGATGGCGAATATTTGATATGGATTTTGGGCTTGATTCTAGAATTCTCTATCATAGTATATGGCTATGCAAGGAGACTGATGGCTTCTAGTGGAGAAACCATATCGAAGTCCGCATTAGGGAAGTCGAATGGACAATACTAGTTCAAAAGCGAAATTGTGTGATCGAGCGAGCGATCGAATGTAATGTAGCGAAATGATGACATATGTGCATCTTATATCCTAATATCATTGGTATACTTGACGCCGAAATTGAAAGTTGTTGGGATGGATATCTTTGTAATTTAATTGGAATTTTTCTTTTATGAAAAACCACTATCAAATTTAAAACCATTTTTCAAAACTATTTTTCTTTTTCTTAAACTAACTATTTTATTCTATTTTTCATAAAAACTATTTTATATACAAAACTATTCTTAATTAAAAATCTTTTACTAAGCAAAGATGTTCAATCCCATATGGCTTTTCATGCAGCGAAATTTTATTTTTTTTTGAAAATTTCGATCCTTATATAAGATACACTTTATTTAAGTATAAAATGATTTTGAAAACCATTGATTTTGATAAATCAATAATTGAAGCTTATACTAGTATGAAGGGATATTTGGTTTACCTGTAATTTGAGTTTATTTAAAAATAATGGATTTATGAAATAAATATTTCAACACTAAGTAATAATGAAGTAAAATTTGAGATATATGAAATTATGAAATTTAGTTTTGAAATATGGTATATTTAAGCCTTGAAGCATATTTAAGGTTTAGTTTATTTTGTAAATCAAATCTATATTTGAAATTTGATAATATTTGAAATGGTTTTGTTGGAAAACTAAATTGAAACTGATGGTTTGAATCGAATTAAAATTGGAAATTTTAGATTTTGGTTTAATTGAATAAATTTTTGAAATGTAAAGAATTAAGGGCATGTTTTATGATTTCAAATGTATGATTTCAAAATGTTATGATTTTCAAAGGGAAATGATTTCAAGTATTTGGTTCGAAAGATTTATAACTTTGAAAGTATTATGATTTTTGAAGTGAATACATGTTTGAAATGGAAATGAATTTATTTGACCTAAATTTTGTTGATTTGGAAATTTGGATTATTTTCTAAATCTATTGTTTAAGAAACTTTGAAACTAAATTTATATAATTTGGAAGAAATGATTTGGTGAAATCATATATGATTTTGAAGCTGAATTGATATTGAAATGGTTTGAAATTGAGAACCTTGTTTATTTAAATACTTTGATTTGGGAGTTATCGAACTTATATAAAAATTGATTTGTGTAAGTATGCAGTTGATTTGAAAACTATTGATTGAAAACTATTGATTTGAAAAGGTGCTCAATTTTGAAAAATGAAATCTTATATGATCGAAATTTATATAAGTGTGATTTGATATACTATTATTTGGAAAGTATTTGATTTGAAATGAAATCTTATATATAATGGACTTTATATAAGTATGATATTTGAAAGTGATTTAGAAAGGTACTATATGATACATATTTTTGAAGTAAAGATATGGAAAGTGCCTTCTGCTTGATATCCGCTTTGTGGCCACACTGTGGATTCATTCTATCGATATTATTCTCTCTCTTTGATTTGGGTTTTTCGGATATGATACTCGAGTGTCCATCGAATTTCATGGCGATCCATGGTCTTATGATCGCGACTGCATAGAGCAACTGCCTGGCTGAGCTGGCCTAGGGGTACGGATTGTTTCCTGGGGGATCCAGGCGCAACCATTGTGTATCCTGCACTCTATGTAGGTCGCATTAGTAGCGCAAATGCCTGGCTGAGCTGGCCTTGGGGTACAGATTATTTACTGGGGTATCCAAGCGTAACCATTGTGTATCCTGCATTCTACTCGTCATCATGGCGTAACTCGCAGGGCTAAGAAAGCTTACGGATCCAGATTGTTTCCTGGGGGATCCAGGCGTAACCATTGTGTATCTGCGATCCATGGTTAGACAACTGTTTCGGTTTGGTCGATTTGTTTGGATTGTAATTTCCATATCTATTTTTAAAAGTGTTTTCATTATTTTCACTGGGTGTTGAAACAAGTCTACCAAGTACCCGGAGAATTCTAGCTTTGCGCCTAATCAACGCATAACCAGAGTCTGCAGGAACGAAAGTAAACTTGTTAAGACATCGAGTTATAAAAGTATTTTGGTAAAGTATGGTACAAAGGATATTTTGATCATTATGTAAAATGTTTTAAATATTGATTACTTCGAACTATCAAATTTGAATCAAATGACTATTTATCATATTAAAAAATGTGTAAATTGTTGTAAATATAAAATTTTAATTAAAATGTATAATGTTTTAAAAATATGGTTCATCCTTGCCTTTCAACCCGCTTTCCCTCCTAGCTACTTTTTCCCTACCTTCTTTCGGGGATGTCTTCCAACCCATTTGTTCTTTCTTGTTGTTTCTCCGCTTCCTTCCTTTTCGAGGACGAAAAGATTTGAGTGGGGGGGGGGGGGAGTGTAACAAACCTAGATTTTTATTTATATTTTAATTTTGACTTTATTTTTATTTTGAAATTATTTTAAAACTTGTTTTATTTCAAACATTTTCATTTTAAATATAAATGTTGATTATTATATGAATTATAATGTCAAACTGGTATGAATTGAATATTTTTCCGAAAAGTGGATTTTTGGTCAATCTGGCCAAACTTTGACTTTTAAATTTAAATTTTAAATATTTAAAATTTTGCATTTTATCTTTTATTATGTGAATATATTAAATTTGAAGAATACTACTTTCATTTCGTTGGAATCTGATTTATATTATGAAAGTTGTGCTTTTTACAATATTGGGTGTAAATGGATTTATTTAATAAAATTATCTATTTTAATTTATATAATTAATATTTTTTGTCAGGACCCGATTCTTCGTCTTCCGAAAATTCAACATCGATACTCACTTTATCGACTGCCGAGCAATTGTACGACGGAAAACCGAACACTGAGGGTTTAAGAAAAAGAAAAAGACAGAAGAAGAGATAAGGAGAGAGAAGATAGAGAGGAAAGAAAGTAGAAAATAGAACGGAACAGAAAACAACAGAACAACATCAGAATCTCACAATTCGCAGCGGAACAACATATAATAATAAATGAATAATCTTTAAACAAAGAACTATATCAGTTATTACACTTTATACATTACATTTCATTACATCATATCATCAGAGTGTACAACAACAACAACAAACAGTGCAGCATAAAAAGAAATACTATATAAACTAGTAATACGCCATGCCATCCAGCTTGCCTCCAGCAACTCCAGAATATCCAGAATATCCTGATAAACCTAACTCTTAACTGCCCGTGTGGAAATTGGTGGGCACCCAGAGTTTAGGAAGGAAAACAATAAACTCCGAGTCAGTCATGTGACTGGTGTGGGAACTCAAAACATTTTATTTATCTTTAAAATCAAAATAGAGGAATATTTTTAAATCAATTCGCAATGCTTTTTAAAAATGAGACTACCATAAGGCCTCCCGCACACACACACAATGCAAACGCAGAATCGGAGGAGATTTCTCCTTATGATAGTCAAAGATGCTTGATACGCACTTAAAAGAACATTTGATATTATTACTAGTGCATAGTGTAGAGAAAAATTCATTTCGAAAGTAGAATATAAATCTTAGCCAACATACGACCATTATCGTATGCCTACTATAGCTACCATCCAAACAGTGGTGACCACCATAAGTGAATGGCAGGTTTCTACAACTAATACCGTACAAGTCACGTATTGGGAATTGGATTTCCAACGAATGATCAGGCCAAGGAACTTCCCATTGCCACATGAGAATGCCTCTGGATGGACATCCCCGAGAACCAAACCGGATCTCTACCAACACAAGGCCGGGTTACCCCTAACTGAGTAACAACTGACCGAATATGCCATCCCCCGGTCCTTTGGGACCTTTCACCGAGCGCTCGCAATCAATTCACACAATCATAACAAAGTGTTTTCAACATGAGTAAGTATCTGGGCTCCATACCATGATACTACCCTTTTCCAGAAGGAAATGCACACATCCTAAAGGGCGCTACCCCTCATAACCTCGCCGCATCTTTCCTGTTTTGACCATTCACGGGGTGTGAGGCTCGACGAAGTCACGTCCACAAAAACATACTTTATACAAAAGCCATGCTTTGGGTCAACAAATGATCATAGAAATGATCACCAGGATAGACGATCAAATAAACGATCCTATCACAAATAATCAACACAATGATCATTTTCAGCATCACTCAGCATGTCACATTACCAAAATGGGAATATATCGCTGATAACATTCAACTACATAACCTCTGAGCTCGTACGTCTCAGAGAAGGGTGTTAAGCTAAAAGAATAAATTCTCCGCCACCAACAGAAATATATTTGAAAGAAATCTGCTTTATATCTCAATTTGTAATGTCAGACATACAATCCATACAAGTCTGTTCCGAGCTCGAACAAAACCGAAGGCACTTCTTACGAAGCCCTTGCAATCCGGGTATTCACAATCCCGATCGAATTTCCCATCACTTAGGAGATCTCTATACCAGGAGCTACCCAGTGCAGAGACAATCGATAGGTCATCCTATCGCTTTTGCAAATACTCGGTCTTCAACACCGATCTTCAATGCAATTCACAACGACGTATCACATATTCGGAATGGGTTATACGACCCCATGGTCCTTTCCCGGTTAACCCGAATAGTGAGCGCTTATTCAAAAATAAGTGTGGCATTCAAATTCAAACAATCACATCAATTACCCATTCAAAGGTAAATATTGATAGTCGGTTATTGAACTATCAATGGATATGCACACATCACCAGATTCCAAACAATTTTCCGAATTATTTATTTTCCAAAAATATCTTTACAAGATATATTATTTCACACTTCAAAAATAAATAAATATTTATTTTCAACAAATTCCACTTTCTTTTATAAATTCCTTAGTGAATTTATAATCCAAAATATCTATGAATATTCGATTTCAATTATTCATTTCAATTTATCTTCAAAAAGATAAATTCTCAAATGTTCACTTTATATCGGAAAACAATTCCATACTTATTTAATAAGTAATTCACAAATTTTATTTAATTTCAACACTTGGAAAATATTCAATATACTTAAATCGAGATTAAGTATATATTTCATTCTTTAAGGAAATCATGCTCTTAAACATATTTCTTTGGGCCAAAACGAATGTTGCGTAAAACATCGTTACGACAACCCAAAATCACTAGTATAGGGATTCGAAATTAAAATAGATATATAAATCCCAATACTATACAAACATTTCCTTTCGGAAATCATTTACTATAACAACAGTGTTATAGTCCACCATTTCCTTCTATTTCTCGAAAATGTCTATTTCAACAATAAATGTTGAAATCTATGGTTTCGAATCTCAATACATTTTAAAACATCGTTAGATCGTTTTAATTCTATTTAAAACATCACATTCAAAACAATTTTTTTAAACATATTATTCACTATTCAAAAACGTGAATATACTACGTTAACAAATTTCATCCTTTTATTCATTTTATTTTAAAGGATCATTCACAGTCAAAAATGTGAATATAACTCCATTAATAGGTTTCAACAATTTACTTATCAAAATAAGTCGTTTACGAATTTATGAAACAACGTTATAAATTCCTTTATTAACCTATATTCAATTCATAACCCAATTATAAACCAAAAGTTCACGTTATAAGTTAAATACTTATAATTTATTTGTTTGCAAAAATCGTTCCTTTGAACTTCATAATTATAAATCCTATAACTTATAAGCTTCAATTATTCATCCAAATATATTCTTTAAAAATTTCACAAAATTTATAAATCTTACTATTTATAAATTTCATTTATAACTTCACCATTTATAATTTTATAAATTCCATTCATTTACAAAATTCATTTCCACTTCATTCAAACACTTATAAAAAAACTCGTTTTATAATGTCAATATTTCAATTTATAAATATCCATTTATAAATCTCTTAATATAAGTCAATTTATATTATTCTTTAAAACATATTTAATCTCCTTTATAATTTCACCATTTTGATTTATAAAATAATTAAATTTTATAAATCCTATATTTTCAACTTTTATAATAAATTCAAAAATCCTGATTTAATCATTTTATAAAATCATTAGCATCATATTCTCAAAAATCAGTTTTTAACTATATTTCTTAAAAATCATGATTTTTATAACATTAAAAATTATACGTTTATTTATTTAAAATGGATCAATTCCAAAAATATTTTATAAACGTTTTCTTTCAAAAATCACTTTAAAAATCATTTTAAAATTCCAAATTTGGTCCAATGATGCTACATACCAAATAGTCAATCACGACAACAACGATATCATATATCGATATGATAATCCATCAAATATCAAAATATCTGAAATCAAATAAAAAACTGTTGAGGAATCCAGTTGGATCCCTCTAACCTGTTTTCCTGCATCCACAAACATTAGCACAATACCAATTTCGCTCCAGTACGAAATTATCGCGGTATATGGGATTTAAAATATTATACGCTTAATAGACGGCGCAATAGGGTCTCATCCGCTAAACAAAAAAAATGCGGGAAATCAATAACTCCAATATATACATATGCCAATATATATATATTTCTATTATATATAATACCAATTTCACTGTTTATGAAATATTCGCGGTATATGTTTTTAATAAATAACATCCGCTTACTAACGGCGTATAATGTCTATTTTAACAATCCATTAATAACAATCATCATTTAAACATGCATTCAAATATTTTAAATCTAACTATTTAAAATAAAATCGAAACCGATTCGATTGAGTGAGAAGTTCTCACCTTGATTTTAAATTCCGTTTTAGCGATTTATTTCGAATAAAATTAAACGGACGTTTAATTTTACCCAAAATTCTCACTAACTCCAAACGACTCCAATCCAATTTCATCGCGTAGTGCTCGTCCATACGATTCCAACGCAACTGGTTTCGCGCGTTTTCGACCTCGTATGAAAAAGATATCAAATTTTGAAGTTTACACGATTTATAATAAAATTTTATTTCTAATCTTAAACTCAACAAATCAGAGCCCTTGGATGTAGGCTGCACGCATCAAGGCCGTCCACCCCCTCCTTCTCCCTTCCTTCGTTCGGCTACAGGCAAAGCCGCATACACACAAACCCAACCCTCCAAACTAGGGTTCCTTCTTGCGCCAACAACACTCAACTCCACGTCGATCAGGGAACGCCACTTGGAAGTCCCCAACCTCCTCTACTCTCGGCCTGGGTGCGGCCAAACTCGGTCAACTCATATGCATGAAAAACGAGAATGAACGCACGGCCTTTGTGACATGATTCCCATCAATTTACAGCTCCGTTTCAAATCACAACCGTTGGATTGGTAGATCTCAATGTGCTCTACAATCTTCTAGTTGGAAGATTCTTGTAATTGTTAGTGGATTGGAAGAATTTTAAGAGAGAAAATGGCGACTTTCTGGCCATTGAAGGAAGCAACGGCGGCTAGGGTTTTTAGGTTTAGGTTTGTTTATTTATTTATTTATTTATTTTTTTTGTGAATTTTGGGCCTATTTATAGAAGATTTTTGAACACTATTCATCCGGGTTTTCTAAACTCCGATTTACGCGCCGAAACTGACGTTCCTAGGGTTTATCCCGCGTTCCGGACACAATGGAATAGGTTTCGAAAGCTAATTCAGACATCTGTGCGAGTTATGGCAACAAACGCTCAATTTGAATTAAACCGATTTAAATCGATTTCTAGGCGTTTTAATTTGTACCGGACAAACGGTAAATCCAATTGACACGAAATTTGAAACCTTACAATAATATCACAATATGGATCCGATGAAACTGGTTTCGTTGAAATCCGAGACTTTTGAAAAATGGCTATTTTAACTCGCCAAATTAAAATTAGAAATAAATCGATGCGTTTCGAGCTGCTACGATCAAACGATAACTCCGATTGACACGACATTTGAAATCCGGTAATAACTAACTATTACGGATCCAATGGAACTGGTTTCGTTCAATTCTGAGACTGTTCAAAAATTGACTATTTTCACTAGTCGATTTAATATTAAAATATTCAATTTTCACAAATAAACTTTTAATTCGATTTTAAAAGTTCTAAAATATCGTTCTAACTTCAATATGATAAAATAAAATTTTACAAATCATTTACAATCATATTTAACTCAATTTCAATTATTTCCATAATTTAACATATTAAATTATCGATTTAATTATTCAATTAAATCCAATTATTCAAATTAAAATTTATTTGACTTATAAATTCACTTATTAATATTTAAAATTAATTAAATATTCAAATTTTTAATTAATAAAAATTCTGGGGCGTTACATTTTTATTTGTCAAATCATGTTCTAATATGTGTTATATGACATGTTAGATAGATATTTTATTTTAAAACATTTTCAAAGTGATGTCATAATTTTTCCAAAATTTACTTTATTTATTTCCTATTTTTAAAGGTTGTTTTCGTATTTTCTGCAATTTTCTTCATTAAAATTTTATTTAAATTAAAATTTATATATTTATTTTGTGAATGAATTTTTATTTTATGTTTTTATCTTTGCTTAAAAATATTTACAAGTCCATATGAATTTTCCAAAATTTATTCCATTTAATTTCAAATTTTCTAGACTAGTTTTCATTTTGTACTATTTTCTTATTTTAATCATATATAATTAATATTTATTTATTTATATTTTTTATATTTGTTATATTTTCGAATTTTTAACTGAAGTTATATGTATTTTCAGATATTTAAACTTATAAAAAGAAAATATAGAAATTTGAAAGGTTTTGGTGACTTTTTATCTCCTAAGGCCTTTTATATTCCTACCTTTTCGCATTTTAACGATATCTTTTCATTAATTGGCCATTACTCCTCACATTCTTCAGGCACTTCTCTCACTCCATTTTCACATATTGGAAACCTTCTCATCCTCAAAATTCATGTCCTCCATTCCTGGGCAAAAGTTTGGTAAAATTCTTCTTCTTTTCTTCTCATTTCTTCCTTGTTTTTCTTATGTATTTGCACTTGCCTTCACCTTTGTAGCTCAGCCCTTGCTCTTCCTTCACCATGGCCACCCTCCACCACTACCACATCAGGCTACATCTCCTCCAGCCCACAGACCTTCCATAGCCATGGCCTCTCATGAAGTAGATCCACCTAAAAAAATGAACAAAACTCCACCTAAATGTTCATAGCCTAGCCTAACTTGTTCCACCACCTCTCTCCTCCACTTTGGCTGGCCAAACACCACCACCACCAGCCACAACCTGAGCCTTGGACCTTTGTAGCACCTGTAGTTGATCCTTCAAGATCAGGCCCATGCCCATAGTCCTTTGGCCGAACCCATTTAGGCCTTGAAATCTATGTTGTTGCTTGTACTTGTGTTGCCTTGTTTTGAAATTCAAGCACATACCCTTCATCTCCTCTTTATATTGCTATGGCCGACCCCTGTATGACCTGAACCTGATCCAAACCTAATCCAAAACCATCCCATTACAGTGTCTTTCCAGGCCATAGCTGAAGTATAAGTGATTGAATGCAAGTGCAAAAGCTCTAGCTTTGAATTGTGTAGTTATTCCTAGCATTGTTTGTAATATTTTGGTTTGTAATTCATGTTTTTTTTAATGTAAATATATTCAAGGCAATTAGTGTTGGCTCTCCACACTAAAATCGTATTCGAGTTGTCGTGCCTACGTAGTCTTTGTGTTGTGTGCTTTGTTGGCAAATCTCCAGCTTTGACAGGTGAGTAATACTCACCAGACAATTTGTACCTATATAAGTAGTAAACTGACATCGCTTGAATCTGTAATGCATTTCATCATGTTCTAACTGCTATATTATTATCACATGATGTTCATACCTGTTATTACACCTGTTATATCATATGTCACTGTTATTTCATGTTATTCTGCTATTTATATCAGTTATCACCATTGCAAGTTTACTGTAGAATAGAATCACCATGGATTGAAATGATACATACCCGAACAGACTTTAGAATAGGAGAAAATCATTGTGGGCTGAAATGATATGCCTGAATGATTTTCAACTATTTTCATTTCCTTGGGATTGCAGGTTTGAAATGATCAAACCCGGGCTTTCTTTGTAAATTACGGGTTGAAATGATATATTACCCGTATCACTTTAGCTAGGCTAGAAAATGAAATACAGACCCGTCGTTAAAATATGTTTTTCTAAAAAATTTAAATTATTTTAGAAATGTAAATATTAAAATATTTTGATTTAAATTTGATTAAAAATGATTTGTGTAAAGCATTATTGATTTTCTGAAAAGTTATAAGTGAAATAAAGAAATGGTAAAGTTAGGAAATCTGAAATGTAAGTTATTTTGGAAATTATAATTTGGTGACAAATTGAATTTAAATTAAATATTAAAATATGATAAATTTATGATATTTTGAATTAAATGAATTAAAAATGAAATTAAGTTATATTTGAAATTTAAACTTAAGTGTTAAGTTAAATTTAATTTAATGAATTTAAATTTAATGTTGGAATTTAATAAGTGAATTATCATTAAATCTTGATTTTTGAATGGAGATTTAACTTTATAAAATCATGAATATAAGGGTATTTAAATGATTGTTTTAAAAGTGAAATTATATGATTTTATAACTTAAAAATGATCTAAATAAAAAAATCTAATTGTTTGCGAAATTATACTTAATATTTGAAGTTAATTAACTGCATTTCTGAAATGCTATTAATTCTAATGTAAATGATAATACAGTATTTGTAAATGCTGTAGTGGATAATAATGAACCAAATGGCAAAGTTTAATTAAAGGCTATTATAGCATTTTTGTAAATGTTATAATTGTTGAATTTAACTAAGTTTTATTGAAACTGATGCAACTCTATTATAGCATTTTTAAATGCTATCTTTTGTTAAATTGAACTGTTTTGAATTTCCATCTGTTTTGATAAATTAAGTGAAAAAACGAATTTTGAAAGACTAAAATTCTGGAAATTTAATAATTTAATTATTAAATATAATAACTTCATTTTATGATTTAAAATGGAAGTACTTTGTTTCGAAATATAAACTATTTTGAAAAGTGTTTTGTAATGGTATTTAAATTAAATAAAAATAAATGTGGTTTGGAAGATATTATATTTTTGATATTTTGAAATGGATTTTGGATGATAATGCATTTTGAAATGATATTTGATTTTGAAGTATAAAATACCATTTTGAAATTTTAACCACGGGATGTATTTAATTTATAGTTTAACTGATTCTTAAAGGATGGGCGATCCCAAGCATCCTTTAAGTTATTGTGCATTTCTACTACAGTTCACTTGAGTTGGTTTACATTATATAAGTATATATTGTCCTGACTCGAGTGTTTTGTGTTTTACTTTATGCTCGGGTCAGCCTGAGTATTTACAGCTTAGCTTTGGATTTCTTTTCTGGAGCTAGGAATCACTTGAGATTCTGCTTATCTAGTTATCTATTTCCTTTCAGTTTCCGTTATTTTATTTCAGCTCTGGTATTTATAAACTTCTATGTATTTGAGATTTCTATTGTATATGTTTCAGACTAATATTATGTATTATGTTTTGAGAGTTTGTTATGGTAGCTTCATGAACTACTATGGTATTTTTATTTCCGCTGCGAGTTATTCTGATATTTCTGTGTCCGTGATTCTGTGATTATATTTCATTTGCTCCAAATTTATTTACAACGCGGTATTTTGAGCAATTCAAGTTCGACATGTGCGGATGCGAATGGCTGAAAATATCGGGTTGTTTCAGCCTGTAAAGCCCGTTTTGTTGCCAAAATTAAAATAGGTCATCCCATATGTTGAAATAAAGGTTTTCAATAATTTTAAACTCAATGAAACAAATTTCAAACCTAATTCTATTGTATATAGAAGTTAGCTTTAAAAATCAAATTATATTCATTTTTGCACGTTAGTTAAAACGAATTATTATTATATCAATTTAATCACCTTTAAATTGTAAATTAAAAGTTCATATCATCATTCTTGATTAGACAGGAATTAATAATCTTTTTAAAATTAAATTTTCCATGTTAAATCTAATATTTAATATTAAATTGACTTTAATGTTTAGTTACAACCTTAATAAAATCCATTCGTTATAATTTAAATTTCAAAAAAATTCTTTTATTTTAATTTATATTTTTATTATTAAATCAACAAACACCTTATGTATTTATCAATGATGAATTTCCATTTATTACTCTTATTTTTCTACAGTTAACGTCTTTTCTTATACGAACTGCAATATTTTAGTTCCATTAATTACCGTTGGTTTCCAAATTAATTTTAAATGAATTTAATAATAAGATGAGAAATAAAACAATATTACGTGTAATTTAAACGCATTTATAAATATAGTGTTTACAAACAAAGTTTAATAAATTATGTACAAAATAATTGATTTCGTATTCTATATTAAAACCAATTTCTATCAAATAACATATGATTTCTCTTTTTAATACAACATTTAATTGATTCCTTATTGAACTTTATTATTACCATTAGTTGAAATTACATTAAGCAGTTGTCAATTACATTCAATCAATATTATTGATTTATATCCTAATTTGCATTACCATCTTTCACTTAACTATAGTTATTGTTTCAGAATTCATTTATGATCAAGTTATAACTTCTGACAATTTTATTCATTAATAAATCATAAATTTTAATTTATGACAATATTAAATCCGAAAATCTTATTTAATTTAATACTTTTAACTACCAAAAATACGGGTCGTTATAATCTCCCGTACTCAAAAATTTTCGTCCCCGAAAAGGAACAAGAAAGAATCAAGAGATTTGGTATATTTTACCTAAAACGGTCAATTTATAAACAATTTAATTTATTTCTTTGAAAAATAACTCAACTTCTATGAAAAAATTTCTATGTCTCAAACTTATAAAAAATTTCATCAGCCACTTCTTCGCGTGGTTAGGTCCAAGAAAATAACAATATCAATAAATACGTTGTATATATCATATTTCCAAAAATAAAGCGTCCCAAACCATGGGAAAACAATAAAATACCGCCATAAAAACCGTATCCAAAAACGTACCTATTTTTCGTGCAAATAACTTTATTTATGAAACCAAAAGCAACTACTATTACTTCCATTAACCTGTATCTTACTTACATTATCCAAAAGAGTTAAAACCATGTAAAAAGGGCAATATATTAGTTATTTCAATCAATAGCACAAGCAATACACAATATATAATAATCATAAGCAAACAAAAGCAGTACGACCATCATATGCAACAAAAGAATCCATCGCACATCCATAGCAACAATAAACTATTGGTTAGTCCTGGTTCATAAACTTTTTATTGTATAAGGATGATAAATAAACTACCAAGTGTACCTTACACTCAAGAGCCTTAGATAATAAATTAATAGATTATTCGTACAACCACAACAATTTGAAGTATCAATTTCCGAACTTCCCTTCAACTAAAGAACAAAGAATTTAAATATTATTCAAGTTCGTATGATGCACATATATCATTTATACACAATATCAATTCTAATTGCTTGCTTGAACACACAAATTTCACTTTCGAACTAGTATTGAAAACCCGACCACTCTAGTGCGGACTTTGATCTGATTTCATAATTAGAAATCTCTGTTTTCCTTGCATAGCTATAAACTATGATCGAAAATTTCAAAATCATATCAAAAATTTATATCAAATGTTCGCTGTCAAGAATTGAGCGAAGAATCCTAATCCGGACCTTTGTGAATCTCCACAAATAATGTATTCAAATCTAGATTGTTATGCGAATAAAATGATCTATGCACAATTAAATCATTTATCAAATCCAACTTAAGATTTTGAATTAAATCCTTTAAACAATTAAAATTCCAACATTTCAAAACTCAAGTTTAGAAAAATACTTTAGTTCATATAAATCCAATTTTTATTCTCTTTAAAACAATATCATTTATCCAATTTAAATTCATGATTTTCAAACTATTTAAACTAACCAATCTGATGTCCATATAAAATATTCTACCCTCTGGCCAATTGATTAGTTAATCAAATTTTAATTACATGGATGAACATATATCATTTCAACCCAAAATTAAATGACGTAGGTATATATCATTTCAACCTGTTTCTTAGTTTATTCGAAATATTTCAAATGACAATTTATAGAATGTTAAATAAAAAATGGGGTGATGACATAATATATCAAAATAAACCAACAACCATACATCCAGCATCAATTTATAGGCATCCAATAACAATCAACATCCAAATTAACCAATATATCATAACTATTACCAATTATCAATTGTCGATGTTTAACTAGCAATTAAAGTCAATATTAATTTAAATATCAATTTAATTTTTTATAAAATTCAAATTAATTTAAACGTCAATTTAAACTACCAAACAAAACAAATAAAATTCTTATCACTTCATAAATTTAATTCAACTAACATGGAAGATTTTAGTATTGCGTGATTGGGTTAAATCACCCACCTTCAATTTTAAGCCCCTTAAAATCCAACCAAAGCCCAAATTTCATCAGTCTCCAAATTTAACCAAACCAGTTTAATGTTATTTGGAGATTCGATACGAACCCAACGGAAGAAACTGTAACGGACCACCTTTTTGGACATTTTGAGCAAACACATAAGTCGAACTCAAACCATTCAAAGGGCAGATTGTTATGGGGTAAATAAGAAAAAGAGAAGAAATAAATCAAAATATAGAATCTTACAGCGGAATGACAAAATATAATAATCAAAATAACAGTTCATGAAGCTGTTTACAATACATTGATTATACTTATACAAATACTAAATCAGAGTTACACATATCAGAGAAAAATAAATGACAATGTAGCGGAATAGTGTGATGCAGTGGAATAAATATAATAATAATACAACTCTTCGTCTTCGTCCTCCATAATTAAGGTCTTCAATCCCTAAAATGCTCAGGTTGACCCAAGCGAATTGAAAAGAAAAAACACTCGAGTCATAACTAAAGATCTTATGTAAGTTAAATCAACGATAAATATGACTGTGACACCGTCAGAGATGTTTATGGGGTTTTACATCTCTTATCCAGTGTCTAACATGAGTGCAATAACTTGGAAGATGTTCGAGATTCACATTTCCTAAGGATCCGTTAAACTATATACTATGTAGTAAAATATGCTATAATAATAGTGTCTACAGTAAAGTAAAGTATTAAAATAGCATTAAAGCTTTACCTATATCCCCCTTAACACATTTTATATAATGTCATAGTCTATAAAGATATTGTAAGCTTCACTCGCAAGTGGGCTATCAGAGCACTCCATAGGCACAACACAAAACAAACTCATAGAAGGCACACTAGGGCATGTGAACACGGCACACTAGGAAATGCCAGCGTAGATATACCATTTGCGGATCTGGACTGGTGGTAACGTATAGCAGCTATTGCTGCCCACCTCAGACACACTTCCATATCAAAAATCAAGAGGTGGCCACCAAAACAATCATGAAAATTAGAATATAGTATCGAAAAAATGTGTCCGATAGGAGTAATGACCTCACTTGGCCCGACATGGCTTCTGATTTTAGTCACATCTCGGCTGACTCACGGGAGTCAGGGTCATGCCATACCTTATACAGAAATCGTTCACCAAACCATCCTGCTTCATTTTTGGAATCTCCACCACGTACGTAGTTGTTAAAGTGGTTTTCGATATTAGCGGAGAGTATGACAATATCCGATCCCGATCTCTTTAACAACCAAACGCTTACTTCACACCGGATGGTTCTTTACATTTCAAAGCAAATTTACAATTGATATCAAAATATCATATTCTCAAAACCATAATACTTCCAAATCATATTCACTTTCAAATCATATTCGCTTTAAATCCATATCCACTTTAAAAAATCATAATTCCTTCCAAAACCATATTTTTAAAAGAGTTTAAATCCTTACTTATAAATCATTATTTTCAATTTATTATACATATAAAATCATTTCATCATATTTGCTTTTAAACCAAAGGATTTTGAACATAAACGCTTCCCTTTTCTTGACCTAAAAATTTAGAAAATAGTTTAAACAGTTATAAATAGTTAAAATAGTTATAATAGGTTTAAAATGCATTAAATATAATTAAAATAGATTAAATGGGTTTAAAGTAGATTAATTAGATTTAATATGAGTTAAGTGGTTTAATTAGTTTTAAAAAATAAATTTATTGGTTTTAAACCAGGTTAAATTGATTTAATATAGCTAATATAGGTTAAAATAGTTTATAAATCTGAAAATCATCAATTTAGAATCTTAAACATAATCTAATTTTAAAACAGTTTACATTTGCAACCACGCATTTGTAATTTATATCAATTTAAAACTATTTATTTCTTTTCAAAAATTTCAGACCATTTTAATTTCTCAAACTCAATTTCAGATTCAAAATTCCAATTCCCAATAAATCATTCAATTCAATATCGCTTCCAAACCATGTTCAAAATATCACTTTAAATTGTTCTAATTCCGATACATTTCAAAAGTTATATTTTCCAAAAACTCAAATACGCAATTCTGACAAATTTCACTTATATCTCAAATTCGACTTTTAAAATTTCAAATTCATTCCTTAAACCATTCCTTTAAACCAATTCACATTTAACATAATTTGATTTCTCAATAATACATCAATTTATATATATCAAATTTTATTTCAAAACATAAATTTATTAAATACAAAAATTTAAGGATTTCAAAATCATTAAATTTAACCAATCCAGTGTCCGTATATAATCTTCTAGCTTAGGGTCAAGTGATACAGATATTTATCATTTCAATCCGTAATTTAATATTTTACGGTTATATATCATTTCAAACCGCAACCCCAAATTAATAATAGAAATCCATAATGTACTTGCAGTTTATACTGATATAAAATAAAACATCCTTTCGTCAACTTCTATAATTAAGCATTCATCACAAACATCATCCAATTCAATCAATAAACATCAATATAAAACTGATAATCAATACAGGTATTAAATTGACAATTTAAAATTTAATATTAAATAAAATAAAATGCAATGAAAGTCAATTTGAATCTGAACGACCATTTAACACAACAAATAGCAATCAATAAATTTCTAATCATTTTATAAACTCAATTTAACAAACACAAGAAATTTTAGAAGTTACGAGTGGGTTAAAACACTCACCTTTGGATTTAAATTGAATTTAAATCCAATTTAAACCAAAATTCAACCGATCTCAGAATTTGTCCAGACCAGCGTCAAAGTGTCCGAAATTTCAATACGGTCCTAGCGGAGAAACCACATGTGAATCGGACCTCGTATGTAAAAGATATTAAGATTAGAAGTTATACGACTAATATTATAAAGAAAATAAATAAATAAATAAAAAACGTTCAGCTTCCTTCTCCATTCAATCACATACAGAGCACGCACGCAACCCCATATATCAAAACGCTCGCGCGCCATGTGATAACTGGAGACAAACCAGCGACCATCCACATGTGCGCGCCAGTCCCCTGTGCCACGGCCCCAAGCACGGTGGCTTCCCCCTCCTCCGTTCACGCGAAACTCGAGATAAACGTGCGCTTCTTCCAGACCAGATTCTGGAGAATCCGAGAGGCTTCGGTACAAATCAACCATTGGATGTGTAGTGGATAACGAGATCTACAACTTTCATTTAGGAGTTGATGTGAATCGATGATTGGATGGAGAGATCTAAGGGAAAAAGTTGCATGATTCTCGGCCATTGAAGAAGGAAGAACATCGGCTATATAATTTTTTTAGGGTTTGCGAATAAGTAAATAATAAATTTCGATTAGTGTGACGTGTGTGTGTATATATATGTATATCGCTGGGTCCGAAAACAGTCTGAACTTCGATTTAAGCATGCTGACAGGCTATCATAACATAAAAAGGCCTTATAAACGCAATGGAACTGGTTTTGAAGCCCAATTCCATCAATGAAGAAGTTACATTAAAACCATCTTATTTCAAATTGATTTCAATTTATTTCAATTCAATTGATTTCTACGCGTTTCGAGCCCGTCGATCAAACGACAAGTCCGATCGCTATGAAACTTAAAATCCTATAATAATTCACCATTATGGATCCGATGAAACTGGTTTTATCGAAATCCAAGTCAGTTGTCGAAATGGATATTTTTAGTTAATTAAATAAATTAGTATTGATTAATTAAATCACTTTTCCTTTCATGTTTAATAACTCGCCATTTCAATCACTTTGGATTTACTTAATAATTTATAATCCTTTAAACAAATTTCTATATCAATTCAATGTAAATTATTTTACCAATTACAATGTTAAATTTCAGTTTCAATAAATTCATTAATTAGCAATTGAAATTCCATATTTATTTGTTTTTAAATCCTGTTATTCAACCAACTGTCATCTCATGGGTATAATTACCATTGGTTTGTATTTATTACAACAATACTTCCCATTTCATCTTTATTCAATTAACGTAGTATTTAATTTTATTTACTTACCATAAAGCCATTTATTATAGATTGAATTCCAATAAATTTTAATTAATTCGAAATAAACTGATTTGATTCAACATTCACACTTTTTTTTCTTATATTCAAATTTATAACTAAGTACAACAATTTATATTAATAATTAGAGTTTCATTTCAATTGTTAATAATTAGTTCTAGGTACCATTGTTACATTTCATTTTTGCATTCATTTCATTATTAAATTACAAAGTTTTTGTTTATTCCAAATTATTTACCAAAATCTTATTAAATTAACAAATTTAATTATTGAAAATTAACGCGTCGTTACAGAAACAGCGTGTCAACGGAGTTTGTATGCAAAAGTTATTCAAGTTAGAACATTTAATATTTTAAAATTAAGTAAAAATAGAAAAGGGAAAACTTGAAATTATTGCCACCTTCCCCAACCTCACGTTTTACAGCAACGTGAACCCATCAGCCCGCCCCCTTTGTTTTGTCGCCGCTGGCGATAGAGGCCATCGGCCTTAGATCAGAACCTACCACCATACTCGCAAAGCCACGCTTCACCTTCGCCTAAAATTTCGCAGCCTCCGATGCCCCCAATCACCTTCGAACGAGACTTGAATGTCGCGCCTTCTTTTGCCAATTTTGGCTAATGAAGCCACATCCAGGTCGATCCAACCGTACAGATCATAAAGGAGATCAGCTCTACAACTTTTCCTTAGGAATCGTCGAGATCTGCTGAGAGATGAGAGAGATCTTAGGGAAAGAAGAACGAGAGATTTTATTGAAAGCGGTGACCATGAAAATAGGGTTTTCGTAATATTTTAATAATATTTCCGTTTCGATTTGCGTGCCTATTTATAGCCTGACGTCCAAAACAACTCGAACTCCAATCGAGGCATGCTAACCGGCAATCTATAAGTAAATAGTCCTTCTGAACACATCGGAATTAATTTCGAGGCTTAATTCCATAGTATTTGAAAGTTAACATTTTATCGTTCGATAAAATAAAAATTTAATTATATTCAAATAATTCACCAATTCAAGTTATGGATAAATACAATATTTCAACTCTACAAATACGTTATTATAGACCATAGCATTCATTAGTAATTCGATTCTATTATTATTACATATTTGAATCAAATTTGGATAATTACATTTCAAAAATAACATTTTACGTGTGAATATAAATCGTTTGGGCCAAAGCGATAACCAAGGCTCGGAAAGCCTGTTTCTTTCCAAAACGAAAATAGGTCATCCTATATGTCAAAATATAGGTTTTCAATAATTTTAAACTCAGTGAAACTGATTTCCAGCTCTAATTCCATTGTATATAGAAGTTAGCATTAAAAATCAAACTATATTCATTTTTGCGTGTTAATTAAAACGAATTATTATTAAATTGATTTAATCAGCTTAAAATTCTAAATTAAAAGTTCCTATCATCAGTCTTGATCAAACAGGAATTAATAATCTTTTTAAAATTATAATTTTCCATTTTAAATATAATATTTATATATTAAATTAATTTTAACGTTAAATTACAACGTAATAAAATCCATTCATTATAATTTAAATTCTAAACAAATTCTTTTATTTTAGTTTATATTCTTATTATTAAATCAAAAAATACCTTATGTATTTATCAATGATGAACATCCATTTATTACACTCATTTTTCTACAATTAATGTCTTTTCTTATATTAACTTCAATATTTCATTTCCATTGATTTCCAAATTAATTGCAAATGGATTTAATAATAAGATGAGAAATAAAACAATATTTACATTTAAGTAAATTAAATGCATTTATAAATTTATTATTTACAAAAAAGTTTAATAAATTTACGTACAAAATAATTGATTTAATATTCTATATTAAAACCAATTTCAATCAAATAACATATGATTTCTCTTTTTAATATAACATTTAATTTATTCCTTATTAACTTTTATTATTGCCATTACTTGAAATAACATTATACAGTTGTCAATTACATTCAATCAATATTATTAAATTATATTCTAATTTGCATTACCATCTTTCACTTCACTATAGTTATTGTTTTAGAAATCATTCAAGATCAAGTTACAAATTATGACAATTTTTTTCATTAATAAATCATAAATTGTAATTTATGGCAATATTAAATTCCAAAATCTTATTTAATTTAATATTTTTAACTATAAAAAATATGGGTCGTTACATAGCATAAAGTTAACCTTACGACGTGAAGTTATGACTAGATTTATCCTACGGTGCGGATGACCACCAATGCTTAAATTAATGGCATCACCATCATTTGGAATCGTACCTTTATGATGCGATTTGTTAATCAATGATTATCACTCCACAGAATCATTTTCTATATTTCACCTATCCACTCTCGTCGTTAGGTACTATGGGTGAACCTCCATAGAGAGGCAGTTTAGTAGAAGATTCCTTCTGCCATCATTACATCCTTCCTTAGGAAGATAGCAATTCCAAAGACGTCTGCAAATGACGCCCCAATTCTATACCCACGCTAGCCAAGGACACTACGGGGTAATGCCGTCAACTAGCACGGAGAATAAGGTTGTTGAGGAGCGACCATCCATGTAATGGCTTTGTGCGAGCACCGATATGTCAGATAAAATAATAACTTTTCATTTCACATCAAGTGGAAATCCGACATACCGATACAAACACAAGACAACTACACGTGGCTATATATACAAACAAATATAGAAATAAACATAACACAAATCAGTCACAAACAGTTCATATCACAAAGGCGGAAACAGATATGAATATAACACATGAAAGTGTACATCAGAGTAGTGGTCAAACAAGATCCACAATAACGCAATAGCATAGATACAAGTGCAAGAAAAAAGAATATGTATACATCAAGGAGTCAATATCTTAAATGTATACAACAAAAACTACCAAACTAATGTAGTTAGACAAAGGTCAGATGATGGTTCCATATAAGAAGTTATGAGGAACCACTTGTAATATCTCAGTCTGACCCGAGTATTATTTAATAATAAAATACTAAACGGATCGGTCTAGCTATAATTATCAGATAAAACGAGATATAAGAAGAGATATAATAATAAAACGTATGATAACCAAAAATGTCATACAACGACAAGTATACATTAGAAAATCCACAAAAGTCATACAATGTCTCAAGAATCTCATAGCATAAAAAAGAATGTCATATTCTTAATTCACCAAGCCAAAAATAATGACATACATAACAATGCCAATTGTAAAAAGTGGTGAAACACATATTCAAGAAATCATCAATTAGAAATCCAGAAATCACAAGAAAGAGGATGACCAATCCCTAGCGGGAATATAAAAACTCACCAACACGTGTATCACAAGATGAGACGCTATCTCATGGTCGCTAACCATAAATTCGGAACATCGATGCACCCTAAAAGATACACCTCATTCACTGACCTGTCGTAGTACAGTCCCTACGCGGGCAAATGAGCCGAGCATCGATGGACCCTAAAAGATACACCTCATGCACCGACTTGTCGTAGTACAGTCCCTACGTGGACAAATGAGCCGAGCATCGATGCACTCTAAAAGATACACCTTATGCACTGACCTGTCGTAGTATAGTCCCTAAGCGGACAAATGAGCCGAGCATCGATGCGCCCTAAAAGATACACCTTATGCACCAACCTGTCGTAGTACAGTCACCACGCATACAATAAGCCGCTAACCCAATAAAGATGAGACAAAGCTCATTAGGACGATGTACTGTCCCCTACGTGGACAAAGAGACATCGCACATTACTAGTCTAAACCATAAAATGATCATCATCGATCATCAAGAAGTGTCAATTAAACTAAGTTATTAAATATATGAGTTTAGCTTCATGTCCCATAACCACTAGCCTAACTGAAATATTTACGAACAAATTGTAGATCTCCACTAAAAAATTTGTCACAAGAGATTCAATCGAACAAGTCCAAGAATTAACCGACGAAGTAAACGCAAGCGTTTCTACCACTTGTTTTACAAAGTCGTTTAATTAGATTTCTCATACGAGTGAGGTAAAGGTTTGTATATACTAATAGATTGGAAATCGGTTTTAAGAAACAAGATTTGTAATAAAATAGTGTTGAAATCGTTTTGATGAAAGAGTTTTGATATTTACTACTAGTATTGAAACCTTTATATTTTTAAAGTGACAAATCATAGAAATAATTATAGAAACAATCAATCATCAACATTCACATTCGAAGACGTGAATAAAATCCAAAGAAATCGATCACCGAATCCATCGAAATGGATATTCCCAAAAATCCCGATATAAAAGAATTCATCAAAGTCGGTAATAAATGATAATCAACAAATCGGATAATCACGAATCGATAAAATTGGAATTCTCAAGCAAATAGGTAAATAGAGCCCAGACAGCAGATTCAGACGTTTGAAATCAAGGATTCAGACAAAAGTATCTGGAAAAATAATAGTTTTCCAAAACATAATTCAGACTTCTGAACCCTATATTTCGGACGTCTGAAGTAGGCATTTTTTGCCTATTTCCTTTTTGGATGCTCATGAGCAAATTCAGACGTCTGGAATTTTGATCAGACGTCTAAATACTGGAGAATAAAAATTCCCAGTATAATATTCAGACGTCTAAATCCTATGTTTCAGACATCTGAAATTGAAGTTTAGGGCATTCCCTGAACTTAGGCCAATGATGGCCAAAACGATTATCGGAAGCGATCGGACGAGCAACAACGACTAAGGATTTATGCCAAGCAACAACCCAGCCTTAAAGGCTCTTCGATACGCCTCGAATATCAATGTCCAAATATCCATAATAGGATTTCATAAAATTAGACAAAAACACCAAAAATTGGAATACTCACCATATCAAAATCAAATGCACATGAATAAGTGTTAGGAATTCATACCTAGCAATCAAAGATAGTTATAGACTAAGATGTGAGATATAAATCCCACCTTTAAACCCAAAACAAATGAAGAAGAACCTATTGAGCTATGGCAAGAAGAATCACTCCTCAATTCCAACCCAACAAGCTTGAATCTAACTTAAAATAGAAACATTTCCTAAGTTAGGTTTAGGAATTTCTGTGATTGGAAAGAGAACGAGTTGGAGAAGATGAAGAGAAAGCTTACCAAAGCTTCTTATTTGAATTTGGAGTTAAAGCTTGGATTTTGCAAATGGAACTAGGTTTAGGATTTCCTTATTCTTTTTCTCCTCCACTATTTTTATCTAGAGCTTGAGAGTGTTAGGAAAATGAAGTGAATGAAGATAAGTGGGGGGTGGAGCTAGGGCTTGTGTTAGGATATAGGGCTGAAACCCAAACCAAAGCCCAAAGTTAATAGTAGCAAAATTCTACTAACTCCAAACATATCAATGTTTATACTCAAAAAGGTCGCAAATGTTATTTTGAACTCAATGGGGGTAGTCTCGGGTCCTAATTTGACCGTTTGCAAAAACTAGCTTTTCGCACTAAAATCCGACGAACGATGCATATTTAAATAAAATATTTAAATATACAATCGATAACTATGCTGGTGGTTACAGATTCCCCTCATTAAAGAAATTGCGTCCTCATAATACTTAAGAAGAAAATAATGAGTAACAACCATAAAAGCATATTAACACAAAAGAAAATTTGAAATAAGAAGTCCACCATAAAGAGCACGAAAGAGTAAGCCCGAACGAGTTTGCTCGATGAATTCTCTAGATTCCTAAGAGCAATCCTTAGGATTTGAGAACCATTGAACTTTCACAAAAAGAACATTTTTATTTCGAAGGCGCTCAGCCTCCGAAGCAATGATGCGAATAGGGTTTTGCTCATATGTCAAATCTGGTGAAACTTCAATTTCTTCAATAACAATGGGCTCAAGAATAAAATCAAAATCCCTAAGGAATTTCCATAGATAAAAGACGTGGAAAACATCATGAATAGCAGAAGGTTTAACTAGTGAAACGACATAGTACAATAACGGTACGCCAGATGATCGAAAACTCAAATAATTCGGAACACCAACGCAGTACAAATGGTACGTCAAGTGAACCGAAAAGCCGGGACATCGATGTAGTACAATATCGGTATATCCGATGAACCGAACACCATAAAAGAACATCGGACGCTAGTCCATAAAAGAAATGAGACGAAGCACAATAAATCGAGCTACATCGAAACGTCCGATGAGCTTGGTAAAAAGATCATTTCATTCGGATATCATCAAAGAAACATCCACTTGTTGCTTACGACTAAGTGCATTGGCAACACGATTCTCCCTTCCCGGGAGTATATAAAGACTATCAAGAACAAAAGATGCAAGGAACTCGAGCCAACATTAAGTTCCTTATGAGAAAATAAACATTTCAAAGATTTATGATCGGAGCGGAGAACAAATTTCTCCCCCAAAAATGATGATGCCAAACTTTAAAAGCAAATACAATAGCCGCGAGCACTAGATCATGAGTGGCATACCTAGTCTCGATCGGCTTTTATGATTTAGAAGCACAAGTGGTAGAACGTTCTCTTTCGCAAGAGGACGGCACCCAAACCAATACGGCTAGCATTGATACAAAAGATAAAGTCTTGGTTCCCTTCAGGAATCACAAGAATAAGAGTATCGGAAAAGAGTTCTTTTAAATAATCCTCTTTCCCAAAAAGCTAAAACTTTCAAAATCACAATTATCTTTATGTAATTATCTTTCTAGAAAAATTTACATTTTTACAAGTCAATATATCGTGTCCGACTGTCTCATCAAAGCTCTAAAGTAAAGTATAATATACTGAAAATAGCATTAAGGCTTTACATTTTCCACCTTAACACGCTTCTATATTCCCATAGTCTATACAGTACCGTAATCTCCCCCATACTGGACGTCGTCAGAGGGCACTCCATAGGTATGGTACAAAACAAAATCGTATAAGGCGCGCTAGGGTAGGTGACACGGCACAACTAGGCAATGCTAGGGTAGGTATACCAATTACGCTTCCGGGCCGGTGGTAACGCATAGCCGCAACTATCGCCCACCTCGAGCCACATCCCCAAATCAAAAAAAATCAAAAGTGGCCATCGAATCAATCCAAAAGTCAGAGTATAATATCGAAGGGATGTGTCCGATCAAAGGTGCTACCTCATTAGCCCGTCGATTGCTCCTGTTTTAGCTACCTTATGCCAACTCACGAGAGTCGGGTCCATGTCTTTACCTCAAAGGAAACGCCTCCACCATCCTACTTCATTGTGAAATCTCCACCGCGTACACGGTTGTTAAAGTGGTTTTCGGAGTTGGCAGAGAGTACGACAACTTCCGATCCCAGTCTCTTTAACAACCAAACGTTATTATAACACCGCGGTCATTTCAAAATAATTTATACTTCAAAACCAGAATATAATATCCATTTCAAAACCATATAAATATGATATCATTTCCGTTTGAAAATCCAAATCAATATGATATCATTTTTATTTCAAAATATATCCTTTTTCCAAAAGCACAGCACTTTCAAATCTATATACCTTGAAACCCATAGCTTTGAAACATAACTTCTAATACTTAAATGGTTTAAATATTAAATTACTCTATATAATCAAATAGCTTCTTAAATTGCACCAATAAATTCCAAATTCCGATTTGAACCTCCAAATGAACCATTTCAAGTTTCCATATATTTCCGAAATTTAAATATTCCACCATTTTAAAACTAATTCTTTGATAATTCCACACACACACATATATATATATGTATATATATATATATATATTTCAATCACTATTATTTAGATTTGAAATGATTACTTAATAAATCCAATATCATTTAAGTAAAACCTTCAACTTCAAACAACTGGATATTCTTTCAATTTAATTAACCTGATATATTCATTTAAATCAACTTTATATTCATTTAAATCATTCTAAGCCAAATCAAGTTACTAGAATCCCACTCTTTAAATCTCAATTTTATTTAAATTTAGAATCAAATTTATTCGAGCAAATTTCTTAATCAATTCAAATTAAATCAATTTCATATTTACCTTCCAACTTAATTTTTATTTAAGTCATTAAAACTCTATATATACAATATCTTAAACAGGTACTTAACCATATAATATAAAACAATTAAACTCCATGAATAAACTTATTTTTATTACAGAAATTTATACATAGCTTAAATTCAAGAATTTAACTATATATATAAAAATAATATTTATATAATATCAAAATTTAATATTTATTAAACCGAATATTTCTTTCCAAAACCATAGAAATCATTTTAAGATACTTTTATATATAGACCACGGTGTCTGTATATAATTTTCTACCCTATGGTCAAGTGATACGGATATTTATCATTTTAATCCGTAATTTAAAATAGAAAATATGGTTGCATATCATTTCAATCCGCAATCCCGAATGAAATAAAAATGCAAAACAACTTGCAGTTTATAACAATATAAAATGCAACATCCATTCATCCAATATCAATCATTAACCATTTATCACAATCATCATCCAATTCAAACAATAACATCAATATAGCGTAGAAATAAATAACAAGTAATTACTGGCAGTTTATATTCAATAATAAATTAATTTATCTGTCAGTATATATGAAATAATAAATTGAATACCAATTTAATTCAATAAATTCAATTTTAACCGTAATGATGATAAAAATATACCAAATAGCAATAAATAAATTTCTAATCACATCAGAAATTAATTTAACAAACATAAGAAATTTTTGAAGTTGTGAGCGGGTTAAAACACTCACCTTTTGAATTTAAATTCAATTTAAACCCAAAAATTAAACAGTCTCAGAATCCGTCCAAACTAGCGCCAAAATATCCGGAATTCCAATACGAACCTAGTGGAGAAAACCGCGCCTGAAACGGACCTTGTGTGTGAAAGGTACGTGTGTTAGAACATCATACGATTTAAATTTTATAAATAGAATAATTAATTTAATAATTACAGTACCCCACACGTCACCAACTACACGGCCCAAACCCTAACTCTCGTGACAAACACAACGCAGCTCAATTTCAAGCCGCCACCGACGATCCCAAACGCCGCCGTCCACGCCGCTTATCATCAAGATCGAACTGTTCCATCTTGACCGCCTCCATAAGCCGACCACCTCATGCCTACCAAGTGGCACGCGACCCCTGCCCCCAGGCGCCATCGCCTCCGCCACTTCTCGTGCCATTTCTGGCAAATTCCGAGCAAACTGCGATGAATGACAACGCCTACGGGGACTGCTCTCCATCCCCTGCATCATGGTGCTTCCCGATCGTCCAATAGCTGAAGATCCGCCGTTGGATCGCTCAGAATTTAATACGAACGGCCAAGAATGATTTGCGATTTCTAGACAAATAGTGATTCAAAACCATAAACGAACTGCAGATCTGAGATGCGTACATCAAGAGCTTCGCTATATAATTTTTTTTTGAGGTGTTTGAAATTTTGACTTAATTTTTGAATTGCCATTGTAATTAGGTGTTTGTCTGCCATTGAAATGAGGAGGTGAAAGAAATTGTACGCCCATAAAAATGAGAAATAGAGGTAGGTTGGGTTTGTAAAAGGATATTTATAAGTAGGGTTGAAATAGAATGGAGCGGATCGATTGGATATACGCGTTAAACGATAAAATAGCCCAAAAATCCCGCTCTGACTCCGGAACGAAATTGGGTCAAACCATATATCAAAATAGATGTTTAAAAATATTTTAAACGCAATGGGAAAGGTTTCAAGTCCAAATTCCATCGTATGAAGAAGTTATGATAAAATTAATATTTTTCAAATTGATTTCAATTTTTTTGATTTCTGGGCGTTTCAGCTCCGTACGATCAAACGACAAACCCGATCGTTATGAAACTTGAAATCCTGCAATAATTCACCATAACAGATCCGATGAAACTGGTTTCGTCGAAATCAAAGTCAGTGGCCAAAATGGCTATTTTAACATTTAATGAAATAAATTAAAAATTAATTAATTAAATCAAATTTCCAGTTTCAATTCTAAAATTGACAATTCTTATCATTTTTATATTCCCAAATCATTCACACTAATTTAACAAATTTAAATGTCAATTTAATGTTAATTATTTTATCAATTTCAGTGTTAAATTTTCAATTTCATTATATTCACAAATTATAATTTAAATTCTCGCAAATCCCATTGAATTTAGTTTTCATTCTTATTATTCAATTCATTATTATCCAGCGGATGAAATTAACCTTGGTTCACGGCTTATTACATTATTATTCTCAAATTTCATCTAAATCTCAATTAACGCAATAATTAAATTTTAAATTTCATTTAATTGCAATAAATTCAACTATTAACTTTAAGTTAATAAATCTTGATTCTCACTCCTTTTATTAAACCAACCATTAACTTATGGATAACTTTAGAGCTACTATATATCCAATTGCCCTAATGGTTTATAGTTATCAGCTAAATTCGTATCAACTTGTAATTAATTACGTTTAATTGCAATGGATTTAGATCAAATTTAATAGATTAAATAAATGGGTAAACAATTAATATTTATTACCATTTGCCTAATTTAACCCCATTCCTACTTAATTATCAATTTACAAATATTATAATTTCTTACTAAACATTGATTTTTACAATTACCCTTTATTACGTATTATTACATCAATTTATATAACTTTGAATTCATTCCCAATTTACAACTTTCAATCAATTATAACTTTACAAATTTAGTTACTTATCAACTTGCATCATCCTTATTACATTAATTTACATTCAATTACTATTCCATATATATTAATTCATTAATTAATTCAATATTTATGTTTGTTTTCTTACATTTGATTTATAGCCTAGTATAACATTTACATTAATCCCATTTCATTCAATCCATTAATTATTAACCTTAAATAATTATTGGTTATATCTTGATGCATTAATATTTCCAAATTTCATCTCAATTCTTATTTACGTAATATTCAAACATCAAATTTCATTTAATTCCAATTAATCCACTTTATTACATTTATATTAAAAATCTTGGTCCCATTATTACTTTATTATCAAACAACAACTATCGTAATTACTCTCTAGCATTAATCCTATCAACTAGAAAGTATTGCGTATTATTTTATCAATTTGCTTTAACCTTATTACCTAAATTTACGTTCAGTTACTATTAAGCAACATTATTTCATTAGTTAATTCAACACTTACTTTTTATTTACTCATTTTCTATTTTATAACCAAGTCAACAATTTATACTATTACATTTTCATTATGACTTCACTTCAATTTTCAATAATTAATTTTAATAACCATTGCTACAATTCATTCTTAACATTTTCTTCAATATAAATTATAAAAAAAAATATTTCTTTCTAAATTTAATTACAAATTTTTTATTAAAATAACCAAATTAACTTATTGAAAACTTACGAGTCGTTACAGATATGATCACAGAATCAAACACAGATGCAAAAATAAAGTAAAAGCAGTAAAGGAAAGACACATTGGATTTTATACTGGGTCGGAGTTACCCTACATCCAATCCCGCACACAAGTACGGATTTCCTTTCAATAACAATTGTACAATTACACCCTCGATTTTAAGGCTACGAGTACACCCTCCATATTCACAATCCTCTGGGTAGAGATACTTGATTTTACCGGCAACAAGTTCACCCAATTGATTTCCAACGCTACAATCGCACCTTTTCTCGCTTGATTGATTTCCAAGGCCACAATCACACCTTTCCTTGTTTAATTGATTACAAAAAGCCTATAACTCTGAATAGCGCTGAGGATCTTGTTGAGGTAGTGATAGAGAATCAAACTAGAGATAATCTAGTTAGATTCAAGGTTGATTTCTGCAGAGTAATGGTAGGAATATGTATAAAGAAATGTAGAAGAAGAAGAGAAATGAAAACCAGAAAATTATGACTATAAATTCGTTGAAAACAGCCCCTATGTATAGAAGAACAACAGTCATGTCCAATCGTGAAGAGATATGACGAACAGACACTTCTTTTGAAATTTAAATTTTGAAATTAACTGACACTGTATCGACATGGGTAGATTGAGCATGTCGGCATCACAAAGGAATTTCCAGTGATTTGTTTTTCTTTTGAAAATAACTTTTATCTTATATTAAAAACTATTTTAAACTTTATAAATATACTTGACTATATTTAAAATACATAAGTAAATATAGAGAATAATATATTGGTATATATAATTTTACAATAATTTCATATTTAAATCTAAGTATAAATTTTAAAAGTTAAATATATTGTTATTATTAAAGATAATTTAAAACTATGGATAATGTGATTCTGAAATTAAAGATTATTTTGAGGCTAAAAGTATTTAAAACTAGGATAGATGTTTTTGATTCTTTTAAAAGGAACATTTTGAAATCATTTTGAAAATAAGATATAATTTTGAAAATCATTTGAATAAAAGTTAGCGGATACAAAACAATGTTCCACTATATTTTTCGTAGGTTCCATCCTACTCAGGGTTCCATCCCTTTAACGGGCTCGAAGTGGATTCCATTCCACGAATAAATTGGATTTTAAGATGCTAGTGCTTGGTTAGGAGTTTTAAAAAAATTCCTAATAAATTAAAAAATAAATTACTTGAAATCTTGAACTCTTAATAATCTTGATATTCTTGATACTCATGAGTCTTCATTCTTGATATCTTGAATCTCTATACTGTACAGTCTTCATTCTTGGTACCTGCATGGTTAAATCCTGCATATACATATATATTTAAACTATAATGTTAGTACTTATATTTTATAATCTTATTCTAAGGTTGTTGTCATCAAAACCATCATCTCAAGGACTAACAATCTCCCCTTTTTGATGATGACAACCTTTGTTTATAAAATATACTTCTCCTTTACTATAACTCCCCCTAAAACTAATAACTCCCCCTTAATCTAAGCCTAACTACTCTAACTATTCTATTTTATATTTCTCTCCCTTTGTCACCAACAAAAACCATCCTAAAACCATAAAACTATACAACTCCCCCTTAAACTAATACTAGAAAAGTATAGTAAATGGAATGTGAAAGACATTAACATAATTATATTATAATTATTCAATACATTAATATGTATAAGTATATTTCAAACAATACAATCAACACACACATCAAATCCAATCATGTGAAACAATTCAAACAAATCAATCAAATCAAATAAGTCAATCAAGTCAAACAATTCAAACAAGTCAATTAAGTCAAACAAGTCAATCAAGTCAATCAAGTCAATCAAGTCAATTAAGTCAAACAAGTCAATCAAAACATACCAAACAAATCAAAAAACTAATAATCTTATACTATGAGACAATACTACAAACTCCTTCTAAATAAAATACACTTGTTTATACATGTATGACATATGCAATGTAACATGAGATAATATGGAAAATGAAGTGCAACTTGTGATGCAAATAATTATGATATTTCATGCATTGTAATTTATGGAGTAATATACAATAAAATGTGATATGAAATAGGATGATATGTAATATGAAACAAAATGATAATGAAGTAAAAGTAATAATAATATGCAGAATGATGATACACATGGTACGGCAAGAGATATCCAGATTATAAGATAAACATGAGTGATAAGTAATATCTAATTGACAAGCATATGTGTGTGTGTGTGTGTCTGTATGCATATATCAAACAATTTATTATAACTCGCTTTAGTCAAACCAAGGTAATACACACCAATTACTAAATTTTGGTCAAGAAAACTAATGAATGGGACTAAAAGAGTAGTAAAGACAAGAGTTTAAAGGTAATTAATGATATTAAAACTATAACATATTCATGAAAGGTAGTAATCAAACTCAATATCAAAATCAAATTACTATAAAATATGGATTTAAAAATTTTAATACCCTCCTTGTTTTAAAAAATTTAAATTAATTTTTTTAAGAATCCAAACTTCCATGTTTATAAAATACTTAACTTACTAGTTAAAAATTATAAATTAACTTATTATTGATTAAAATATTTAGAAACAGGTTTAAACATGTTTTAAAAAAATCATAATGAAATATTAAAAATAACAAAATTTGAAAAACTACAATAAACATGTGTTATGTTAAGGCCTCTTTCATTTAAAATTTTAATTAATTACTAAAACATATCTAAACATTAATTTTAAAATATTCTAATATAAGTTTGAAAATAAATTCTAAAAAGAGTAGAGAAAAATATTTAATATAAAAATTATATTTACATAGTTTAAAGTTTTAAATAGAAAAGGCAGCATTCACAGAATGCTGTAAAAAGTTTTTTCAATAAAAAATATTCAAAACATTATAAAACAGAATCTGCAGTATTTACCAAATGCGGCGAAAAGTTATAACACACTATAGTGTTTCAAAGCACAGGGATGCTATAAAAACGGATATGCAGCACTTAAGAAACGTTTCAGAAGAAAAGACAGCATTTAAGATATACTATCTATTGTTCTGGGCCTGATTTTAACATAATTTGTGCTAATTTTACGACTAGATATTGAAATGTAAATAATTGATTTTTTATTCAATTTTTTTGTAGTAAAGAAAAATAATGAAAAGACATGTGTAAAGACACTTGACATTATGCATGTAAAAATGCTTTTCTATTTAATATAGTTGTAATAAATTAGTAGTAAGATTTTATTTGAAAGAAAACACATTTTTCTAAAAAAAAAATTTAAAAAAAAATAGACTGGCGTATTGAAATTTATACTATGGTGTGCCAATATATGGACCTAAATATCAAAACTTATAAAAGAGATAAATTTTTATACCTAACTAAATGCATAAATATATATTCCTAAACGCAACAATAAAGATGAAATAAATAGTAAAGCATACCAATTTTTGCACTCCTCCATCTTTACTTTGTAATTCTTCGATTATCGTGAACCACACATTTATATCTTTCAGAATTTGACGACGAGATTTATTCTATTGAGATAGGCTTGTTTTTCTAATCAGCACTGTAACATCCCGCCTTTTCGCACGCTTAAAATCTAGAGAAGTGCCAATTCAAACCATACGGAAAGGCGGATTGTTATGGGGTAAATAAGAAAAACGAGAAAGAAATAAAAAGAAACAGAATCTCAGAGCAGAAGGATAAAATATAATAATCAATATACAGTTCATAAAACTATTTACAAAACATATGATTCTTCTTTATACAATAAATATCAGAGTTCACATACCAATAAATATCAATGCAGCGGAATGCAGTGTGTAGTGGAACCATATAATATATAATAATAATAATAATAATAATAATAATAATAATAATAATGAAATCTTCGTCTTCGTCCTCCAGAAATAAAGTATTCGATCCTGAAATGCTCGGACTGACCCGAGCGAATTGAGAAACAAAACACTTGAGTCAGAACTAAAATATCTTATGTGAGTTAAGTCAACAGAAATAAATATGGATGCAGTAACTTAAAGATGCTCGGGATTTACATCTCTTAAGTATACGTTAAACTATTTACTATGTAGTATATTTCGCTATTATAATAGTGTCTATTATAAACTTACTATTAAATAGCGTTAAGGCTTTACATTTTCCACCTTAACACGTAATAATGCCAATAGTCTATACAGTACCGTAATACCTCCTGATCGGGAGGCTACCAGAGGGTATTCCATAGGTACGACACAAATAGAAACTCGTACAAGGCGCGATAGGGTAGGTGACACGGCACAACTAGGCAATGCCAGGGTAGATATACCAATTACGCTACCGGGTCGGTGGTTACGCGTAGCCGCAGCTACCGCCACCTCGAGCCACACCCCCTAATCAAAGAAATCAAAAGTGGCCACCGAATAAAACCAAAGTCAGAGTAGAATATCGAAGGGATGTGTCCGATCAAAGGTGCTACCACAATTAACCCGTCGATCTCTCCTGTTTTAGCCGCCTTATGCCAACTCACGGGAGTTGGGTCCACGTATTTACCTCAAAGGAAACGCCGCCGCCATCCTACTTCATTCTAGAATCTCCACCGCGTTCACGGTTGTTAAAGTGGTTTTCGAAGTTGGCAGAGAGTATGACAACTTCCGATCCCGGTCTCTTCAACAACCAAACGTTATTATAGCACCGCAGTCTCTTTTTTTTCAAAATAGTTTATACTTTAAAACCAGAATATAATATCCCTTTTCAAAATCATATAAATACGATATCATTTTCTTCTTTTTAAAACCAAATCAATATGATATCATTTCAAATATATCATTTGTCTAAGAGCATACCACTTTAAAAATTATAATATCTCGAAACCATACATTTGAATTATAACTCTTCAAAACATAATACTTGGAAATCCATAGCTTTAAAACCATAACTTTGAACATAAATGGATCGGATATTCAACAGTATATAAAATAAAATTGTTTGAATTTAAAATTACTTTATAAAGTAAATAACTTCCATGACTTTTGAATTTTATTCTCTTTAAATTAAGTCTAAATCCATAAATTTTAAATTCACTTTCATTTTCAACAAACCACTTCAGTTTCAATATATTTCAAACTTTGAGCATTAAACAGTTAGAAACTAAGGTTGGAAATTTCTATTCAACCATTAAAAGTCCTATTATTTAGTTTAAAATATTTGCATAATAAAACCATAATCATTTAAATAAAACTCAAATTACCTATAACTAAATATTTCCTCCAATTTATTTGTAACAACCCGCATATTTATCGATTTTATATTTAAATATTTTGTCGTTAATCGGATATTGGTCTGAAAAGCTACTTTTTGCAAATGGTCAAATTAGGACTCGAGACCACTTCCATTGAGTTCGAAATGCCGTTTACAACTTTTTTAAGTATAAACATTGATAGGTTGGGAGTTAGTGGAATTTCACTAACTTTTTCCGCTTTGGACTTTGGGTTAGCTTAGCCATTATAACTCAAGCCCAACCCCCTCCTTCTCTTCACTCTTCATAAATTCCTACCAACTCAAGCTTTTGCATTAATGGTGAGTGGAAAGAGAAATTAAAACTCCAAAAGCTAAGTCTTCATTGCTAATCCAACATCAACTCCAAAACTCAAGTGAAGACATTGATTCAAGCTAGTGGTTGATCCTTGCATAGCATTTCAAGCTTCATCTTCATCCATTTTAGTGAAAAGGTGAGATTTTTATCTCACAAATCTAGCCTATAACTATCTTGGACTGTTGAGAATGAATCCCTATCATGTTTGCATGTACATTTGCATTTGGTTTGGATTGGATTGGCGAAAAACCCCAAATTTTAGTGTTTTTGGTAAAAAAACTGCACTTAGGTCGTTCTGCCTATGCTAAGTCGTTCGCGTGGAAAAGTCTGGGCCTCAAAATAGCTTGTTTCTGACCTTAAAATGGCCTACAACGTTAGGTCGCTCGGCACTCGGAATTGGTTCGTAGGTCGTTTGGTTTTAGGTCGCTAGGTCGTTGGGCTTTAGGTTGAATGGACCTTAGGTCCTAGGTCGTATGACCTTAGGTCGTTAAGTCGTATGGCTTTAGGTCGCTAGGTCATATGACCTTAGGATGTTAGGTCCTATGGCATTTAGGTCGTGTGAGCTTCTTACCTGTTAGGTCGTTGGACCTACATCCTGTTAGGTCGTTGAACCTTTAGCTCGTAGGTCGCTAGGCCTTATCTCCTTAGGTCACGTGACCCATCTTCTTTAAACCACTAGGTCGCTAGACCACGTTTCCAGTTAGGTCGCAAGACCTTGTAAACCGTTAGGTTGCGTGACCTATATTCCGTAGGTCATTGCCCCACTTAAGTCGTTGTCCCTCATATGTCGCGTTTCCTGCTTAGGTCGCTAGGTAGCGTGCCTTTAGGTCGCATTCCTTTATTAGGTCGCGTGTCTCTGTTAGGTCGTTGACCTCCTTAACTCGCATGACCTAACCCGTAGGTCGTTGGACCTCGATTCTATTTAAGTCGCTGCTTCTTATAGGTCGCTCGGCCCCTTATTTTCTTTAGGTCGTTTGAGTGTTAGGTCGCGAACCCATTTTAGGTCGCATAACCTTTACCCTTTAGGTCGCTGGACCACTATGTCGTGCCCCTTTAATCACTAGGTCGTACCTTGGGGGGTTGCCACCCCCCCGGACACCCCTCCGTAGGGGATCTTATCTGAAAAACATTCAACAGAACTTGCTTTGTTGAGATGCTGAGTTGACCATTCTTCGAGACAAACTATCTTGGGCTTCTCGGTCGATTTTATGGATTTTTGAATATCGATTTCGATTGATTCTTTATCAGTTTCTTTGGATTTTATTCACGTCTTCGAATGTGAATTTTTATGATTGATTGTATCTACAATCACTTTTATGATTTGTCACTTTAAAATATAAAGGTTTTCAATACTAGTAGTAAATATCAAAACTCTTTCATCAAAACAATTTTAACTCTATTCTACTACAAAGCTTTTTCCTTAAACCGTTTTCCAGTCTATTAGTATATACAAACCTTTACCTCACTCGTATGAGAAATCTAATTAAACTACTTAGTAAAACAAGTGGTATGAAGCGCTTGTGTTTACTTCGTTGGTTAATTCTTGGACTTGTGCGATTGAATCTTTTGTGACAATTTTCTAGTGAAGATCTACAATTTGTTCGTAAATATTTCAGTTAAGCAAGTGGTTATGGGACATGAAGCTAAACTTTTATATTTACTAACTTAGTGTAATTGACACTTCTTGATGATCATGACGATCATTTTTGTGTTTTAGACTAGCAACTATGCGATGTCTCTTTATCTGTGAGGGAGACTAGACCCCGCTCTTGTGATGTTTCGCCATCGCATTTGTGTGATGTTTCGCCATCACATATGTGGGGTAGCACCCCACGGTCTTCGGGCCATTCGTGTGTCAAAATTAATGGCTTGCAACCATGAGATAGCGTCTCGCTTTATATTACACGTGTAGGTGAGTTTTCATGCTCCTATATTGTGATTTCTGGATTTCTTGTGTAGTCTTCTGGAATTTGTGCTTCACCTATTTTCATGACTTTCATTGTTATAATTTTCCATCTTTTATGTTTAGGTGAATTTGGATCTTTTAGAAGATTCTTTTGGTATTGTTTGATCTCTTGATGATCTTCATTTACATGCTTATCATAGAATGTCTTTATGGTTACTATATGCTCTTGCCATATCTATTGTTTATATCATGTTATCTGATATTTATAGCTAGACTGATCCGTTTATTATTTTCTTATAAATAATACTCGGGACAGACCGAGATGTTACAGGTGCTTCTGCTTGACTTCTCCCCCAGGGATTTACTACTCTGACTTTGGCTGACCATTTGGATTAGCAGTTTTTGTCGTTTACACTTGAGATATAGACTCATAGTTGTTTTCTTTTGTATGGCACGTGTTGCTATTCTTTTGTATTATTGTGGATCTTCTTGACCACTACTCTGATGTACACTTTCATGTGTTAGTTATATATACATATCTTCTTCCGCCTTTGTGATATGGATGTCTGTGACTGATTTGTGTTATGCTTATTTCTATGTTTGTTTCCGAAGATTATTTATAGCCACCGTGTGATAAAAAATCACATGGATGGTCGCTCCTCAACAGCCTAATTCTCCGTGCTAGTTGACAGCACTACATCGTAGTGTTCTTACTAACGTGGGTATAGAGGTGGGGCGTCACAGCTTGGTATCAGAGCCAAACTTTGGAACAATGTAGAATAACTTAACAATGATCATCGTCCTAAGTCCAGCTTAGGAGTCGTACCTTAGGATTAATTCGAGTCTTCGTACCGATTCATCCTATTTTTATTATGATTCCTTGTTTCACTTATCAAGATTGCTTGATATATCTTTTAGTGAATAACCTTTTTCTTGTCCTTCTTTCTTAAGAAAGAAAAATGGTTAGACCTGGATGTCCCCGTGCCGGTCAATCTACTGCAACTCCCCAAGATGGAGTTTTTATGACTACCCGGCAACTTCTTGACCTTGTCACGAATGCTCAAGCAGCTGGTTCTAATCTGGAACCTACTCACCCTAAATCTGGGTTTGCACGTTTGTAAAATGATTACACCAACTTGGTTGGGAAGCAATTTAAAGGCACTGAAACTATCATCGAGGTCCAAGCTTGGCTCAGAACGTGCGATAGAATCTTCCCTCGCATGAACCTCACTGACCTCCATCGAGTCCAGGTGGCTTCCAGTATGCTCCAAGGAAGAGCACTGGATTGGTATGCGCTGTTAATCTCAGAAATTGATGAAGCGGATCTCTCCTGGGAGCACTTCCAGGAACGCTTCGAATCGAAATTCGTGCCCGAGGCTGAAAAGGTAACTTTGGCTTGAAGATTTATTGACCTTGATCAAGGTCACTCTTCTGTGGCGGACTACGTTGCATCATTCGAATCCCTTTCCAAATATGGGGTCGAATATATAAATACTCCACTGAAGAAGAACCAGAGGTTCGTTTATGGCTTAAATAAGAATCTTAAGAAGCCACTACTCCTGAAACTAGAAGTTACATTTGATCAACTCGTCGATATCGCTCTTCGTCTTGAAGAGGCCGATAGAGAAGGTGATGTTGAAGTGGTTGGCGCTAAACCAAACTTCAACAACAAAAAGAGGCCTAACAAATTTAAAGGTTCTTATCCCAACAAAAAGGGTAAGCAAGCAACTTCGGCTGCAAAGACACCTTCCTCTAGTAGCGGGCAATGCTATTACTGTGGTTCTAAGGACCATTTTGCGAACAAGTGTTCGAAGCCCAAAAGTTGTCGCTATTGCAAGATCTCGGAACATTATATACATATGTGCTCCACACTAAAAGGCAGGAAAGAGGGAAGGTTAAACGTGGCTCAAGCCCCTGGCAACACATCTCGTGGCCAAGGTATTTCTCATTCCATTCTTGATGGTATTATTTTATTTCATGATCAACCTATTAGAGTTCTCTTATATCAAAGGAACTGGTAGACACTATTTCCTTAAGTGTTACTGCATTAATGACTTCTTTGAAAATTGCGAATCCTGTTGGTGGATCCGCAACTCTTAGTTTGCTTTGTAAAGATGTGGAGATTATTTTATGTGATTTTTCTTTCCTAGCCGATTTGAATGTCATGCGTTACTTAGGCTTTGGAATAATTTTGGGAATGGATTGGCTTAACCGTTATCAAGCCCATATCCTATGTCCCGAGTGGACTATTCATCTCCGACATCCACTATCTGTTAATCAGATTTCTGTTAATCTTAAAGATTCAGAATCCTGTTTGATTGCGTCCTTATATTCTTTAAATCCTCGTGATGACGATGATGACGATGATATTATTTCTCGTATCCACGTTGTTCGTGAATTTTCCGACATATTCGAGCCCGTTGTAGGTCTACCACCTAAGCGAGCAATTGAGTTCAAAATTAACCTTATTCCTGGAGCTCAACCTATTACTCGTCCTCCTTATCGCATGTCTAAAAAGGAAAATGAAGAGATGCGCAAACAATTATTCGAATTGGAGACGAAGCAATTTATTTGCTCTAGTTCCTCTCCTTGGGAAGCTTCGGCTATTTTCGTAAAGAAATCCGATGGCACTCTTAGGCTCTGCGTTGATTATCGCAAGCTTAACGATCTTAATATTAAAAATAAATATCCTTTACCTCGGATTGATGATCTATTCGATCAACTTAGTGGTGCTAAGGTCTTTTCACAATTGGACTTGGCCATCAGCTTCGTATCGCAGAGGATAGCATTCCTTTGACATCATTCCGTACTCGATATGGATCTTATGAATGGCTTGTTATGCCATTTGGGTTAACGAATGCTCCAGCTTATTTCGTTGACCTCATGAATCGAGTTTTCAAAGATTTCCTCGATCGGTTTGTTCTCATCTTCATTGATGATATCCTTGTGTATTCTAAAACCGAGGAGGAGCATGAAAAGCATCTTCGGATTGTATTGGAAACTCTTAGGAGTAATCAATTAAAGGCGAAATTTTCTAAATGCCACTTTTGGCAATCTCGTGTGAAGTTTCTCGGTCATATTATTTTCGAATCCGGAATTTCCATGGATCCTTCAAAGATTGAAGCAATTCAAGATTGGAAGAGACCGGAGAGTGTGACAGAGATTCGTAGTTTTCTCGGATTGGCGGGTTATTACCGTCGTTTCATTAAAGTCTTTTCTAAGATTGTCGTGCCTCTTACTGGCTTGACTAAGAAGGGAGTTAAATACATTTGGTCGGACAAATGTGAAGCCTCTTTTCAGAAATTGAAAGAACTCCTTTCCGATGCTCCTATTCTTGTTATTCCCGAAGGGAATCCAGATTTTGTTGTTTATACTGATGCTAGTCACGTTGGTTTGGGTGCCGTTCTTATGCAAAAAGAACGTGTTATTGCTTATGCTTCTAGGCAATTGAAGCCGGCCGAGACTAGATATGCCACACATGATTTAGAACTCGCGGCTATTGTTTTCGCCCTTCGAATTCGGCGTCATTATCTATTGGGAGAGAAATTTATTCTTTACACGGATCATAAGTCTTTGAAATATTTATTTTCTCAAAAGGAACTTAATTTGCGTCAACAGCGTTGGCTCGAGTTCCTTGCACCTTATGATCTTGATATTCTTTATACCCCCAGTAAGGGTAATCGTGTCGCCTATGCTGTTAGCCGTAAACAACAAGCAGTTGTTTCTATGATGATATTTGAATGGAACGATCTCGAGATTTTATCTACTTGTGAGATTCGAGAGCGCGTATCCGATTTATGCTCATCACTTGTTTTATGTAGCCTTGAGGCTCATCCTTCTCTTTTAGACCGCATTCTTGAAGCTCAAGGGCTAGATCCTGAATTGGCTCTTCTTGGCCAAAATGTTAAGGATAAAACTGATATAGAAGGTTTGAAAGACTTTGATATTGATTCTCGTGGCGGCATTCGAAAATTTGGTAGACTTATCGTACCAAATATTGGTGATCTTCGTAAAGATATTTTAGGAGATTTCCATCGTTCTAAATTCACCATTCATCCCGATAGTAGTAAAATGTACGCCGATATGAAGCGACTTTATTATTGGGAGGGAATGAAATCTGATATTGCTAAATTTGTTAAGTGTTGCATGACTTGCCAACTTGTGAAGGCCGAACATCAAAGGCCTGGTGGGTTATTGCAACCTTTAGAAATTCCAATTTGGAAGTGGGACTAAATTTCCATGGATTTTATAGATGGCCTTCCTTGTTCTCGTTTGGGTCATGATAGCTTATGGGTGATCGTTGATAGACTTACTAAATCCGCCCATTTTATTCCCGTTCGGTCTAACCGAACCGTTCCTTTTTTGGCCAAACTCTTTATCAAAGAAATTGTTAAATTGCATGGAGTTCCTACTTCTATTGTTAGCGATCGAGATCCATTGTTTACTAGTGGATTTTGGAAGAGTCTTCAAAAATTTTAGGAACGAAGCTTAATTTTAGCACTACTTATCACCCCCAGTCTGATGGACAAACCGAGCGTGTGAATCAAACTCTTGAAGATCTTCTTCGTGCTTGTGTGCTCGATTTTGGTGGAAGTTGGAAAGATCATATTTCACTTGTTGAATTTTCCTATAATAATAGCTTCCAATCTAGTATTGGTATGGCACCTTTCGAGGCACTCTATGGAAGGCCATGCCGATCTCCTTCTTGTTGGCTTGAGGCCGATGAGAAGCTGGTTTTAGGTCCAGACTTTATTCGCGATTCCACGGAGAAGATTGAACTTATTCGACATAGGATGAAAGAAGCCCAGAGTAGAAAAAAATCCTATGCCGATAATCGAAGAAGGAAATTAGAATTTTCTGTTGGAGATCTTGTTTTTATTCGTGTTTCACCTATGAAAGGTGTTGTACGTTTCAGTCGGTCGGGAAAGTTAGGGCCTCGATATATTGGGCCATTTCCTATCACTTAACGTATTGGTTCCATGGCGTATCACCTTTCATTAACGGCTCAGTTTTCTGCCATGCATGACATGTTTCACGTTTCTCAATTACGGAAATGCCTTCAAGATTCCGATTCTATTCTTGAGCCTGGTATTGTGGAAGAAATTAAAGCTTCGCCAAATTTAACTTATGAGCAGCAACCTATTCGAATTATTGCTTCGGAGGTTAAGTGACTTCGAAATAAAGATGTTCCGCTTGTGAAGGTTCAATGGTCCTCAAATCCTAAGGATTGCTCTTGGGAATCCAGAGAATTCATCGACGAACACATCCAGACTTGCTTACTCCTACTCATTGAGGTGAACTTCCTATTTCAAATTTCTTTTGTGTTAATATGCTTCTACGGTTGTTACTTGTTATTTCCATTTTATATATTGAGAGGACGCAATTTCTTTAAGGAGGGGAGTATGTAACAACCCGCATATTTATCGATTTTATATTTAAATATTTTGTCGTTAATCAGATATTGGTCCGAAAATCTACTTTTTGCAAATGGTCAAAGTAGGGCTCGAGACCATTTCCATTGAGTTCGAAATGCCGTTTACAACTTTTTTAAGTATAAACATTGATAGGTTGGGAGTTAGTGGAATTTCACTAACTTTTTCCGCTTTGGACTTTGGGTTAGCTTAGCCATTATAACTCAAGCCCAACCCCCTCCTTCTCTTCACCCTTCATAAATTCCTACCAACTCAAGCTTTTGCATTAATGGTGAGTGGAAAGAGAAATTAAGACTCCAAAAGCTAAGTCTTCATTGCTAATCCAACATCAACTCCAAAACTCAAGTGAAGACATTGATTCAAGCTAGTGGTTGATCCTTGCATAACATTTCAAGCTTCATCTTCATCCATTTTAGTGAAAAGGTGAGATTTTTATCTCACAAATCTAGCCTATAACTATCTTGGACTGTTGGGAATAAATCCCTATCATGTTTGCATGTACATTTGCATTTGGTTTGGATTGGATTGGCCAAAAACCCCAAATTTTAGTGCTTTTGGTAAAAAAACTGCACTTAGGTCGTTCTGCCTATGTTAGGTCGTTCGCGTGGAAAAGTCTCGGCCTCAAAATAGCTCGTTTCCGAACTTAAAATGGCCTACAATGTTAGGTCGCTCGACACTCGGAATTGGGTCGTAGGTCATTTGGTTTTAGGTGGCTAGGTCGTTGGGCTTTAGGTCGAATGGACCTTAGGTCCTAGGTCGTATGACCTTAGGTCATTAGGTCGTATGGCTTTAGGTCGCTAGGTCGTATGACCTTAGGTCGTTAGGTCCTATGGCATTTTAGGTCGTGTGATCTTCTTACCTATTAGGTCGTTGGACCTACATCCTGTTAGGTCGTTGAACCATTAGCTCGTAGGTCGCTAAGCCTTATCTCCTTAGGTCGCGTGACCCATCTTCTTTAAACCACTAGGTCGCTTGACGACGTTTCAAGTTAGGTCGCAAGACCTTGTAAACCGTTAGCTCGCATGACCTATATTCCGTAGGTCGTTGACCCACTTAAGTCGTTGTCCCTCATAGGTCGCGTTTCCACCTTAGGTCGCTAGGTCGCATGTCTTTAGGTCGCATTCCTTTATTAGGTCGCGTGTCTCTGTTAGGTCGTTGACCTCCTTAACTCGCATGACCTAACCCGTAGGTCGTTGGACCTCGATTCTATTTGAGTCGCTGCGTCTTATAGGTCGCTCGGACCCTTATTTTCTTTAGGTCGTTTGAGTGTTAGGTCGCAAACCCATTTAAGGTAGCATGACCTTTACCCTTTAGGTCACTGGACCACTAGGTCGTGCCCTTGTAATCACTAGGTCGTACCTTGGGAGGTTGCCACCCCCCCGGACCCCCCTCTGTAGGGGATCTTATCTGAAAAACATTCAATAGAACTTGCTTTGTTGAGATGCCGAGTTGACCATTCTTCGAGAAAAACTATCTTGGGCTTCTCGATCGATTTTATGGATTTTTGAATATCTATTTCGATGGATTATTTATCGGTTTCTTTGGATTTTATTCACGTCTTCGAATGTGAATTTTTATGATTGATTGTTTCTACAATCACTTCTATGATTTGTCACTTTAAAATATAATGGTTTTCAATACTAGTAGTAAATATCAAAACTCTTTCATCAAAACAGTTTTAACTCTATTCTACTACAAAGCTTTTTCCTTAAACTGTTTTCCAATCTATTAGTATATACAAACCTTTACCTCACTCGTACGAGAAATCTAATTAAACGACTTAGTAAAACAAGTGGTATGAAATGCTTGCGTTTACTTTGTTGGTTAATTCTAGGACTTGTGCGATTGAATCTTTTGTGACAATTTTCTAGTGAAGATCTACAGTTTGTTCGTAAATATTTGAGTTAAGCAAGTGGTTACGGGACATGAAGCTAAACTTTTATATTTACTAACTTAGTGTAATTGACACTTCTTGATGATCGTGACGATCATTTTTGTGTATTAGACTAGCAACTGTGCGATGTCTCTTTGTCTGCGAGGGAGACTAGACCCCGCTCTTGTGATGTTTCGCCATCGCATTTGTGTGATGTTTCTCCATCACATATGTGGGGTAGCGCCCCACGGTCTTCGGGCCATTCGTGTGTCAAAATTAATGGCTTGCAACCATGAGATAGCGTCTCGCTTTGTGTTACACGTGTAGGTGAGTTTTCATGCTCCTATATTGTGATTTCTGGATTTCTTGTGTAGTCTTCTTGAATTTGTGCTTCACCTATTTTCATGACTTTCATTGTTATGATTTTCCAGCTTTTATGTTTAAGTGAATTTGGATCTTTTAGAAGATTCTTTTGATATTGTTTGATCTCTTGATGATCTTCATTTACATGCTTATCATAGTATGTCTTTGTGGTTACTATATGTTCTTGCCATATCTATTGTTTATATCATGTTATCTGATATTTATAGCTAGAATGATCCGTTTATTATTTTCTTATAAATAATACTCGGGTCAGACCGAGATGTTACAGGTGCTTCTGCTTGACTTCTCCCCCAGGGATTTACTACTCTGACTTTGGCTGACCATTTAGATTAGCAGTTTTTGTCGTTTACACTTGAGATCTTGACTCATAGTTATATTCTTTTGTAGGGCACGTGTTGTTATTCTTTTGTATTATTGTGGATCTTTTTGACCACTACTCTGATGTACACTTTCATGTGTTAGTTATATATACATATCTTCTTCCGCCTTTGTGATATGGATGTCTGTGACTGATTTGTGTTATGCTTATTTCTATGTTTGTTTCCAAAGATTATTTATAGCCACCATGTGATAAGAAATCACATGGATGGTCGCTCCTCAACAGCCTTATTCTCCGTGCTAGTTGACAGCACTACACCGTAGTGTTCTTGGCTAACGTGGGTATAGAGGTGGGGCGTCACATTATTTATACTAGAAATATTCATTTAATTCGTCTCGAATAAAAAAATTCAGTTATAAATATCATACCTTTTAACATTTCAAGTTAATAAATTCTACATCAACTTATGGATTTTAATTCTTAAAAAAACACAATTCCAAATAGATTTCCAATTTAACTTCCGATCTTAATTGATTTTAATCATTAAAACTCCATATATACATATTCAATATCTTAAAATGTACTTAACCATATAATTTAAATAATCAAACTTCATTATTTAACTTATTTATTTTATTTAACAAATTTATACATAGCTTAAATTCAAAAATTTAGCTATATATGTATATATAAAATAAAATTTATATAAATAAAATTTTGATATTTATTTAACCGTATCCTATCCAAACCATACAAATCATTTTCAAAATATTTATATATATAGACCGACGGTGTCTGTATAAAATTTTCTATCCTACGGTCAAGTGATACGGATATTTATCATTTCAATCCGCAATTTAAAAATAAAAATTATAGTTATATATCATTTCAAACCGCAATCCCGAATGAAATGAAAATGCATAATAACTTGCAGTTTATAACAATATAAAATACATCATCCATTCATTCAATATCAATCATCAACCATTTATAAAAATCATCATCCAAATTCAAACAATACATTAATATATAACAGGTATTAAATAACAGGTATTAGCTAACAGTTTATATTCAATAATAAATTTAATAACTGTTTAACTGGGAGTTTATATGCAATAAATGAATAAATAACAAATTTTACTGGCAGTTTATATGAAATGAATAATTAAATAAAATTTAATTAAATAAATGCAATTTAACTGAGATATTGAATAAAAGTATGCCAAACAGTCATAAATAAATTTCTACTCATATCATAAATCAATTTAACAATCATAAGAAATTTTAGAAGTTGCGAGTGGGCTAAAACACTCACCTTTTGAATTTAAATTGAATTTAAATCCAATTTAAACCCAAAAATTGCACAGTCTCCAAATTCGTCCAAACCAACGTCAAAAGATCTGGAATTCAGATATGATCCTAATAAAAAAATCGCGCGTGAAACGGATATCTTATGTGAAACTTATTCGAGTTAAACGAGTTGAAATCTAAATTAAATTAAAACAAAAAAATAAAACAACTCATCCTCAAAAATGAAAGCCACGTCACCATATTCACAACAAACCCTAATCGCGCGCGTCCTAAAGATCGCGACTCCCTGTTCAAAGCCGCCACCACGTTCGTCGTTTATTCCTACGTCGCCAAGCCCCTACAACTCGATCAAACATCACCACCATCTCCGCCTCTTAAAGCCGACCCTATTCCTGCCCTCGATGTGACGTGCGACATCATCTCTAGCTCATGACCGCCATGCCAACATCATACAATCGCGGAAAATCCTGACCTCCTTCAGGCGAGCGATTTCATCCCTAGGCCCTACTCGACGAGCTTTACCATTCCATGCCTCCTGATCGTCGCTAGGGCGAAGATCCACCGTCGAAACACACATGCCAAAACAAACAGCCGAAACCAAAATGTGGATTCTAGGATAAACGGAGCTTCAAATCGAAAAAATAATCACACCAGCAGATTACGCTCTTCGAGAACTTCAACATATATTTTTTTCAAATTTTTCTGAGGACTTTGAAATTTATGCTTTGGATCTGATTTAGGATTGGATCTAGAATTTGTTTGTCTGCCATTGAGGAGGAGAGGGTTAAGATGTACGTACAGAAAAATGAGAATTAAGGAGGCTAGGATTTATTGCGAGATATTTATAGGCAGGATTGAAAATAGAATAGATGGATAAAACAGATGTACGCGCTAACGCAAAAGTGGCCCAAAAAGCCCGTTTCGACTCCGGAACGAAATTGGGTCAACCCATATATCAAAATAGATGTTTTAAAATATTTTAAACGCGATGGAAAAGGTTTCAGGTTCAAATTGCATCGTATGAAGAAGTTATGCCAAAATTAATACTTTTCAAATTGATTTCAATTGATTTCAATTAATCGATTTCAAGGCGTTTCGAGTCCGTACGATCAAATGACAAGTCCAATCGATACGAAACTTGGTATCCTACAATAATTCAACATTACGGATCCGATGAAACTTGTTTCGTCAAAATTCGAGTCGGTGGCCAAAATGGCTATTTTTACAATTTTTAAATAAATTAATAATTAATTAATTAAACCCATTTTAAATTTTAATTCTATAATTTACAAATTTTATCACTTTTATATTCCTCAATCATTTTAAATGGTTTAGACAAATTTAAAGGTCAATTTTGAGTTGATTAATTCCTCAATTCCAATGTTAACCTAAATTTCAAATATTAAATTTCAATTTCATTAATTTAAAAATTATAAGATAAAATTCCAAAAATCCATTTATTAAATTCTTAACCCTTGTTATTCGAGTCTTGTTACAATAAGAATATGGCTAACGTTGCTTTTAAATCTTGGTTCTTAATATTTTCGCATTTTAACTTAATTCCAGTTAACGTACTATTTAATTACCTTTAATTGCCATTATCCTATTATCATACATTAAATCCCCATATACATTTAAAGTTAAATCAATTTACCAATTATAGTATTAAATTCCAATTCCCAAAATGTTCATAAATCGTTGATTGAAATTCCAGTGAAGTCTATTTATTTGATTTATAGATTTTGTTATTGAATCAATTATCACTTCTGTGAAGAATTATTATTGGCTTACTTTTTATTTAATTAATAATTCACATTCCTCCTAGTTTCAATTGTTATAGAATATAATTCTAGTTATCTACCATTAAATTCATTAATTATTGATTACCTATTTTAATTTATTAGACTCCATTAACGTAATAATCTAATATTAATTTCCACTTATTTGCAATTAATTCACTTATTAAATTTTAAATTTCAAATAGATTAATAAATCTAGAATTTCACTCCTAAAATCCATCACTTGTTATAATATAAATGAATTTAACATTAGTTACATCTTGTGGAATTAACAATCTTAAATGACAAATCAATTTATCCTAACTGCACAATTAGGTCAATTTACTACAACTGATTTCACATTAAATTTTATAAATTATCAATTGAAATTTTTACAAATCCATTACTTGATTTAAAACCTTGTTATTCAATAAATTGACATTTATGGGTAAAACTAACATCGACTTATATTACATTTCATTAATGCATGCTTCATTCCATACTATTTAGTTATATTTGCCAAATATGTGCACTAATTACTATTTATATTCTTAATTAATTTACTTTCTTGGTTTCATACTTAATAAGTTTTCACTTCCAACAATATTATAATTACCTACAGGACATTGATCTTTATTTCATGAATTCATTAATTAATTCACTAAATGCCTTTGTTTTCTTATATTCAATTTATTACTAGTTTAAGTACGTTTATTACCAACAACATTCATTATAATTACTTATCTACAATTATTGCATTGGTTTATTCAACAGTTATTTTTATTTACTCATTTTCTATTTTATAACAAAATGTAACAATTTTCTCTATTCATTATTATATTAATGAATTCCATTCTAGTTAATATTTTTATTAATAATTCACCAATTCAACATTCCCATTTGTTTCTTATATTTAACTTATAACCAAGTATGACAATTCACGTTATTTCAATTAATTGCAATTTCATTTTAAATTGTTAATTTTAATTACAACCGCTACATTTAATCTCTAACATTCGCTCAATATAAATTAAAGATTTTAAAAAAATTCTTAACTTTATTACAAAATCTTAATTAAATTAACCAATTTATTTATCAAAATTTACGGGTCATTACAAGTGTAGTATATTCATTTGCTGAATTTGAAGACCGTATGAGAAAGATACAGAAGATTTAGTAGACTGACCAACTTAGCGCCAAAACTTTGAATTTGAATTTTGAATGAGTGGACACTTCAACCACTATAAATAGGCCCAAAAGTCACCACTTTTCATAAAAATTCATTTTCTTCTTCTTCCCGTTTTTCTATAAACTATCAAACTTCTAGAAGGCATATCTCCTTCGTTTCTTAACGTCATTGGATGGAACCAGCGGCAAATCAAAGAGGGCTACGATCTAGTAATTGTTTAGTGATGAATTTGGACGGTATTTTGGTGCAGCAGGCCGAACTATAGGAAAAATGCAAAAAATTCCGTATACAGTTTTCAGTTTTGGATATCCAACTACAAACTGTCATATCTCACTCAATTTTGATCGAAATTTGATGTTCCACCCATCAAAGCGACCGTGGAAACAAGAACTACATTCTTAAAAGGAGTTGGGACTAAATACTCAAATATTTGGATGCAATGTGAAGAATTCCATTGATAGTTTTGCGTTCTTTCTCTCTTTGTTCACCAAAACTTCATTTGACCATAACTTGGTCATTTCTTGACGGATTCGCACGAAACCAGTGACATTGCGAAGTAGATAGAGAGAAGTACGGTATCATATCAAGTTGTAGATGAGAATCAAAACTTTGTATTGATCTGGTACCCATTTCATTATCGATTACCATTATATATCCATTTATTCTTCTTGATTGTTGAATGGTTAAATGGTATCTTTTAACCAATAGTCATTAGACATAATTCTTCTCCTGCAAAACAACATAACAATTTAAAGAATCAAGTGACTTTTCAACATAACTAAATATAATTTTAAAAAACAATACCATGATGATTCTGTGACATATTTATATGAAAATAGTATTAATAATTTTATTAAAAGAAATTCCATTTTAAAATTTTCCAAATTTCAGATTATGAAAACTTTGAAAACCTTGCTTTGACACTAAATGTTAGAAATGCGGATTACGGATCTTAAGGCTGGGATAAACACTAGAGGGGGGGGGGTGAATACTGTTTTAAGGAATTATTAAATCTTTTTCGATTTTTTTTTTAATTTTGGCAAGGCCAGCCGATTTTATAGTGGGCCTTCCACTTTTTATTACGGACGTAATAAAAATTGAAGTACAGGAGTAAGGTAGAGGCACCTTAACTACTAAAAGAAAGAAGAGAATACAGCACAAGAGTGTGACAGCAAGTCACAACTACTAAAAGTAACTAACAAGGTAAGACTCCTCCGAAGAGGAAGAGACACCAGCAGCATCATCCACCTGGGAAGAAACATTCCCAAGTAAACCATAGAAAGGGCGAAACAGGACTGCAAGAGAAGGATCATAAATCACAGCATCAGAAGAGTAAATAAAAGATCGATCCCAGGAAGTATCAGCTAACACGACGAAATTTACCCCAGCATACGAACCGTCCAAGTCAAGAACCAAGGAATCACCAGATGGACTGTAATAAAGGCATCGAAGGTCCAGTAGATTGTCGGAAACAAATCAAAAATATGAATTATCCACCGGGTTGAATCGCATGTCAGATCGAAGATCAGCCCAACAACGCTCAGACTCAGCCCAAACAGCATGTGGCAGAGACTCAGAAGGATGCGGAACATCAAGGGCATCTGCAGAAATATCACTAGGAACTATGGTAGAAGGGATTGCAAGAGACGGCGGCGGATCAGGGTCAGTTAAAGGATCAGCTGGTGGAGGAGCAACCTGAACTTTGGGAACCCATTTCCTGAGCGGAGGCGGAGGCAGTGGGATCTTAGGAGGAGCAGGGGAAACAGCATAATGCGAGCAGGAAGTATCTAAGTGACCAAAGGAGTGACAGGTGGAACAAATGTCAGGGACCCATCCGTAACGAACACGAACATCCACCACGTGGCCAACAGCAAGTTGAACAGGATTGGAGGATGGGAGAGGCTTAAAGGGAGAAATCTCAATCAGAGCTTTAGCGTACACCAGCTTATCACGTGCAACGGTATTAAAATCAAAACATTTCAATTTACCAACATTGCAAGCGAGCCAGTTCAAACCAAGCAGCGTTTGAAGAGCAGAAGGAATTTGAGAAAAATAAACCCAAACAAGGATAGAGAGAACTTGTTCATGGGAACTTGCTACCGTTGGAGTCCAGTGAGTAATAATAAATGGTTTCCCATCGAAAAAGGAAGGCTCGACCTCAAGAACATGACTGCGATCCTCAGGGGAGGAGAACAACAAGAAGTACATGGAGTCAACCAACTTAACACGTAGGTTACCGCGCAGCCGCCAGGCCCTACGACAAACAACAGACGCATCAAGAAGGCGATGCTTAGGGTCCAAAAAGAAACCAACCAAATATTCAGACCAAAAGTCATACCAGCTTGCATAACATTTGTAGGAGGGATCATAACTCCATTTTCCTCAACGATATCAAACTCAATTGGTTCTTAAACACCAGCATTACCGATTAACGATGTAAAAAGTGAAGACCAAGATTTGGAACCAATTGTGGCAGGAGCAGCAGGACATTCCTCATAACCAACAGAGGTTGTAAGAATGGGACCAGGGTGGGGAGCGGCTGCAATCAAAGAACCACCAGATCTCAAAACAGTGAGATTTGGAGCAACTTTCTCAGGAGCAATCGGTCGAACAACTGATGTGCATCGAGCACAACACGAAATTTCAGCAAAAGTTTGATGCATTATCTCACAACCCAACACAGCAGAATCACCACCATTTGCAACAGAAACAATTCCTAAGACAACATCCTTAGCGCCACAAATAGCATCAACATCAATCACACCCGAAGGCACAGAAACGCAAGATTCAAGACCATCAAAAGTTCTCAACTCTTCAGGTTGCAAGCCATAACTTACGGTAGGAGCAAAGTTCGAAGACTTAACTGAAGGCAAAGGTGGAAACACGGCATCAGAAAGCGTGGGTGGCATCGTGCACGTGGACACAAATTGCTTGAATCTTCTTCCAGATCTAGTACATGAGGGCGAAGTGGGAGGAGCATAGGGGAGGATAGGAAGACGAGGGGGAGGGCTATGCATAGGAAAGGAAGGAGCGGCGGGAGAAGAGGGTGATGGAAGAGACGAACGAGGAAGGAGGAACTACCGAGAAGAGGAAGACAGAATCGTGCAGAGGAACGAAACGTGGAACGCCATTTTTGGAATATATTTAAAAAAATGATCACAAATGTATGCAATATTCAGACACAGATATGATCACAGAATCAAACACATATGCAAAAATAAAGTAAAAGCAGTAAAGAAAAGAACACACTGGATTTTATACTGGTTCAGAGTTACCCTACATCTAGTCCCGCACACAAGTATGGATTTCCTTTCAAAAGCAATTGTACAATTACACCCTCGATTACAAGGCTACGAGGTACACCCTCCAGATTCACAATCCTCTAGGTAGAGATACTTCATTTTACGAGCAACAAGTTCGCCCAATTGATTTCCAAGGCTACAATCACCCCTTTTCTCGCTTAATTGATTTCCATGGTCATAATCACACCATTTCTCGTTTAATTGATTACAAAAAACCTATAACCCTGAATAGCACTGAGGATCTTATTGAGATAGTGATAGAGAATCAAACCAGAGATAATCTAGTTAGATTCAATGTTGATTTCGGCAGAGTAATGGAAGGAATATGTGTAAAGAAATGTGGAAGAAGAAGAGAAATCAAAACCAGAAAATTATGATTATAAATTCGTTCAAAACAGCCCCTATTTATAGAAGAACAATAGCCATGTCCATTCGTGAAGAGATATGGCGAATAGACACTTCTTTCGAAATTTAAAATTTGAAATTAACTGACACTTTGTCGACATGGGTATATTGAGCATGTCGACATCCCAAAGGAATTTATGGTGGTTTGTTTTTCTTTTGAAAATATATTTTATCTTATATAAAAAACTATTTTAAACTTTATAAATATACTTGACTATAGTTAAAATACATAAGTAAATATAGAGAATAATATATTGGTATATATAATTTTACAATAATTTTATATTTGAATCTAAGTATAAATATTAAAAGTTAAATGTATTATTATTAAAGATAACTTAAAACTAAGGATAATTTGATTTTTAAATTAAAGATTATTTTGAGGCAAAAAGTATTTAAAACTGGATAGATGTTTTTGATTCTTCTAAAATGAAGATTTTGAAATCATTTTGAAAACAAGATATAGTTTTGAAAATCATTTGAGTAAAAGTTAGCAGATACAAAACAACGTTCCATAGATTTTTCATGGGTTCCATCCTACTCAGGGTTCCATCCCTTTAACGGGATCGAAGTGGATTCCATTCCACGAATAAATTGGATTTTAAGATGTCAGTGCTTTTCTAGGAGTTTTAAAAAAAATCCTAATAAATTAAAAGATAAATTACTTGAAATCTTGAACTCTTGATAATCTTGATATTCTTGATACTCATTTGTCTTCATTCTTGATATCTTGAATCTCTATACTATACATTCTTCATTCTAGGTACCTGCATGGTTAAGTCCTGCATATACATATATATCTAAACTATAATGTTAGTATTTACATTTTATAATCTTATTCTAAGGTTGTTGTCATCAAAACCATCATCTCAAGGACTAACATGAATATGAATTTTATTTGAATTGGAAGGCGAAGAATTGAATTCATTGTGATTTGAAATTGGAACATGAGTTCAAATTTTTATGAAAGAAGAAACAGTTTTAATATAAACTATTTTAATATATAAATTATTTTATAATCAAATTATTTTAGTGTATAAAATATTTTAATTATCTAAACTATTTTTAATATTAAAACTATTTATATTCAAAACTATTTATATTCCTTAAAACTATTTTAATTATTCAAATTATTTTTCAATATTAAAATTATTTTAATTATTCAAAACTGTTTTCAATATTCAAACTTTTTTGAAAGGCGAACTATTTGGAGTTAAATATGAATGTTTTGAGATGAAGGTATAACCTATTTTGAATTTTAAGTGATTTTGAAGCGAATCTGATATTTTGATATGAAATATGACTTGTTCTTGAAATTTAAAAGAACCAACTAGTGTGAAAATTGACGTTTGGTTGTTAAAGAGACCGAGGCCGAATATTGGCATACTCCTTGTCAATACCGAAACCACTTTAATAAGTTGTACATGGTCGATGTCATACAGGATGTAGATATTGAATTGGCGACGTTGAACGATGACGGATGACCCGACACTTATTTCAACTGGAAATGACTAAAATAGGAGCCTATGTCTGGCCAAGGAGTTCGCTACCTTTAGGGCTGTCACCCCTTTGTGTTATATTGATTTTTGGTTTGATTGGTGCACTTTGATTTGATTTAGGGGTGGTGGACTCGGTTGGCCGTTAGTGTTTACGATTAGCCAGAAAGGGTAAACTTGTAGAATCCTACCTTGGACATTGCCTCATGTGCCTTATCATACTTTTATCCTTATACGTGACCACTACGACTTTTTTTTAGTGTCGTCTTATCACGGAGTTTCCTTGATTACCGATGTTACTGGTGGCGTCACAAGGAAAACTATAGGACAACACTTAAAAACACGTTAAGGGGGTTTCTAATAATGCCTTTAATCTAAGAAAAAAATTTGTTTTATTTATTGGACACCACATATATAGCGTATCTTACTACATATAGACACTTCAGCTATACACCCAAATAAAATTGAATGCCATTTATATATTGTTATACCTCAAAGAGAGAAGATTTTAAATACATCAATTTACGGAAAAATCACCAAGCTAAATATATGCTTCTTTATACTTGTTTCTAAATAATAGAAACTATTTTATACCAAAACTTCGCTTAAAGATCAAAATTATTAAAGATCAAAATTATATATATATATATATTAGGGCTCCTAAAAATATTTAAAAAAAACAAATTTCCCAAATTGGAAAACCATTTCCTTGCTAAAAATCAAAATCAAGACTTTACTGGTATATGCGTATAAATATTTAGGATTTCAAAAATTAATCTTTTATAAAATAAAATTTTCTTAACACAATCAACTAGTAGTATACGTGTTTCTTTGAAAATTAAAATTCAAAACTTCCCAAAAAAATTTCTAAAATAAATCCTTGGAAAAAGTAATCCTTTGAAAACCCTTTTTCCAAAATCTAAAACATTTCCAAAATATAGTTTATAAAAATTCCTTCACGGGTTTAGACTAAAGAATTGATAATAATTCTTCAAACAAAAATCCAATTTTCCATTGAAGAGGTGATAAATGAATGCACCCTACAAAAAACTCGCCTCTGGACAATTGCGACACGTAGTCTGAAATTTCACACCCGTCTAGAATAAATGTGTAGCTCCGACTGGTACTCATCATCAAAGTCCGAAATCACAAGGTAGCTAGATCTCATCCATCTAGTCGAACAACTCTAGTCTCAGAGATTCAGCCATATATCATACTAATGCTTATTATCAACAGTGCCTTATGTATCGCAAGTACTCTATGGGTACTTTACAGTAAGGTTGAAAATCTTAGCTCTAAAATATTTCCACACATAGCTGCTTTGTCCATTCTTTTGGAGTGAAACAAAAAAAACTTCTTTGGCCGAAATTCTTAGAATCTAATGTATAATATAATAGAACTATATAGGAAAGTATAAATGCATTCTATCTATTTATCCTAATTCTTTTGATCTATAAACCTATGCTCTCATACCAAATGTAACAACCTGTACCATATTGGGCCTAAATTTCAATAATACTTGGACTCCTCACTCATAATATTTAGCCGACATTACTTGTAAATCTCATTGGGCTACTTAATACTTCTCTTATAGGAAAGAGGCGAACCTTAGATCAGTAACTTAGTACCACAAACCCAAAGCGAACTCTTTCCATCATCACTCCTAATTATAAATATGGAATCTCATTAGGTTACTTCTTTCGATAGGGTGATGGGTCCTGCAATAGCCACTTAATACCTCAACACTGCGGTAATTTTTTTTGGAGATATCCTTATTTAGTTGAAATCTCACTAGGTTGCTTAATACTTCCATTTTGGAGAGAGGCAGATCCAAAAGCCACATAATACATTAAACCAAAATTGCACTGTGATGGCTTGGAATTTTAGTCATTTGAATTTGGAATAATTAATTGATTTAAATATAAGAAGTTAATTTATAAGTTATAAAATTTGAATTTCAAATATAACAATCTATTGGATATCTATATTATTGAATTCAATATTTGGAATGGTTTAAATAATTAAATCCAAAATTTAATGTGAATAAAAATGATTTTAAAAGTTGATTTAAATTCTATTTAAATAAGAATGAAGATATTAAACTTCTAATTTAGATTTAAAAATGATTAATTTAGTTTTTATAATAATTCATTTTAATTAATATGTAAAAATATTCTTCCGATATAATATCTTGGATTTCAACAAAACCAGTTTTATTAGATCCATAATATTGAATTATAATATGCCGTCAAATATCGTGGCTACCAGACATATTGTTTGGTCGTGCGACCTCGAAACGTGTAGTAACTAATTAAGGGAATTTACAATATAATTGGGTTTGAAAAGCTATCTTCCGTATATGATCAAATTAGGTTTTGAGACTAGTTCCATTGTGTTCGAAATTGAGTTATTACATATAGAACGCCAAGCGATATGCCTTGTTAGAGTTCGAGATTTGGGGTTGTATATTACTGAATAGTTTAAAATAAAATAATATATATTCACCATGCTTTGGCCATACCATCAGCACATGCTTTCACTATTGGCCCATACCTGAGCACATCTAAAACCCTAAATGCCCTCGGCTATAAATTTCACGTTTAAATCAGAGAGAAAGTTTTTAAATTTTCAAATCAAAATCCTCTCTATCCAACATCTCTCAATCATCGGAGCTTATCCAAGCATTTTTAGGCCATGACCCTAACTAGAGAAATGGTATCGACATGGGGCTCAACCTATTGGATGGTTAGATCATCATCAATCATCGTGTGGTATTCGTAGTTTTTTGATGAACGTGAAATCAAATTTCACAAATTTTGGCAATTTGGGTCGTCGTTGGGTAATGGCGCATGAAGGCGAAGCATAGAGGACGGCAAAGGCGAGGCACTAGCAAAGTTTGGTGAGCTATCGTCGTGTGGTCGTGTCATGGTTTTGAGTTGAACGTGTGGTGTTATGGGTTCATTTTGGGGGCAACGACGGTGTTAGGTGAGGGTGTACCAGTGGCATGAGTCACGGCTGGGGTAGACAAAGCAACGACATGAAGGCAGTGTCGTCCAGCCGAGCGACGTGGCGGCGATGAACGATTGAGGTTGCATGGCCTGGTATTATTAAGCACGAACAAGAGAAGAGGGGTAGAGTTTAGTATTAGTTTAAAATTAACTAAATTAATTTATGTTAAATATAATTTAAACAATCTCAAATGTTCATTAATCTATAATTTTCTATACGATGTCGATGGTGAACGCGACAAGTTGCATTGCAATCATATCAGAGAACACTACGATATAGAGTTGGATTGGATGAATTTGGAGCTAGTAGGAATTTAGGTTAAAATTAAATGCTTAGTTGATTTTAGTTCAAACCAGAATGCCTCGACAACAGCTGGAATCAAGGTGAGTCAAAATCACCTCTTTGATTAACTAGTATGTTATATAGTTGATTAAATTTGTTGATTGAATGTTTGGATGATTTACTATTTTATCAGTTGGTTTATTTTATTCCCGCCCCTGGAGCGGATGTCCATATTATATGATTGTATATTTTTCTGATGTAGGGGAACAAGTTGGAGGGATTCGACATGATTCCTCCTCACCATTGAATTTCATTATATATGTGTTGATATATATGAGTTGTTATGCAAGGGACTAGTCAGAGGGATTCAAGAGGATTCCTCGCCATTGTTGAATTATTTTCAATAATATTCCTCTTATATGGATTTTTTTGAAAATCAAACCAGATCGTTGACATTATTGGTTATGCCATTGTTATATGTTCAAAACTAAAGCCTGTTAACGATAGAAAATCAATATCAATATTTATAAAACATTGGGTAGCAAGGGTTCTTAAATTAGCATTTTAAAAATACTATAAATTGCCATTTGAGGTTGGGATTGATTTTGAGATAGGAAATAATTTTAAATCTGGGATTGGATATAAAAAATATTTTGTTTTTAAGGATTTAATTTCTATTTCACTTCAACTTTATTATTGGACCTTTCTAATTCATTAGAAATGTTTTAAAAATTTACTTTTTTATATTTAACAGTTTTTTAAAATTATTTATTTATATTTTATATTGTTTTAAAGTTATTTACTTATATTTAATACTATTTTAAGATCTTTTTATTTTATATTGTATTAAGATTATTTTTATTAATTATTGTTTTAAAGATTATTTGTTTATACCTAATGTTGTTTTAAAGTTATTTATCGATATTTTAATATGTTGAAAGTTAATTATTTTAAAAATAAATATGGCTTATAATTAATAATAATGATTTACTAATAATATTTTGGAAATTAATTATTATTGTTTATAATAAAGGTAAAGATTAATTATTATTGTTTATTTTAACAATGTTTAGAAATTATATGTTATTATTTTCAAGATGTTTTGAAGTTAATAATAATTATTCATTTAAAATGTTTAATATTCTTAAATATTATTATATAATAGTGATTTTGAAGTAAATGATCATTATTTATTTATGAACATTTCCAGATTTATGAATAGAGTTCTATCAAAAGACTCAGGTTTACAATAAATGTTTTATAAAATGGTTTGAAGGCTTAAAGGAAGAATATTACAATGCATAGAGAGAAGTTTAATTTTTTTTTTTGAAATCTATAAAATAGTTATGAATGGATTTTAGAGATTTATACAGGATTTATAAATGATTTTAAAACTGTATGAAAAGAAAATATTTCTTTGTTTTGTGAATATACTTATACCATTGAGAGAAATATATGGTTATTTTCTAAGTATTAAAAATATAGGGATTTGTAGTATATCTTTATAAAGGTATTTTTATACAAGTATTTACAAAGTAATTTTAATTAATTAATATAGGAGGCTGGTGGTTTCTTATGTGCTTAACCAAAGTTGGTTTTCCTTTTGAAATAAATCTCTGATTTGGATATGTGTTTGTCGATAGTTAAAGAATGCACTATCAAATATGGACAAAAACTGTAACTTTGGAAATATCTAGGAGAAACCACGAGTTATGTGGCATGATCATCTCCAATGATGTTGTATTGTGCGTATAAATCTTGTTTCATTCTCTTGGGGCAAATGATAAGGAAATTCGTCCACTAATGGATAGGAGGTGATCTCTGCTCCTATCTTTGACTATTTATTTCCTAAGAACCGAGGTTGAGTTTACCATAAATTATCGAAAGTTATTTCGAAGAGACCGAGATCGGACATGTTATTTGAAAACCACTTTGATCTAACTCAAGTGTTTCGAATTGAAGATATCTTGAAGCATATAGAACCAAAGATGGAGCCACTGAAGTGCAAGGGATGCTTCCTACTAATCTTGAGGGTGAATCCCAAAATAAATATAGTAGAAGTGGTGCCTTCGGTTCCATTCTGTAACGACCCACTATTTTGGACCATTCAAATCAACAATATACCACACATGTCGGACTTGAATAATTCAAAACAACGGATTGTTAATCTAATTTGGAGCAAATAAAACCAATCACAGACACGGAATATCTGAATAACACGCAGCGTAAATAAAATAGCCATATTAGTTCATGAAGCTACTACATACATAGTCTCAAAAACAAATACAAAATACTAGAGTTTGAAAGCAAATACAATAGAAATCCACTAATACATAAGTTATAACATCCTTGTATTTTCAACCATTCGCATCCATACATGCCGGATTTGAATTGCTCAAAATACCAAATTGTTAATTTATTTTTGGCAAAACTCAAGATATACAGTAAATAAAATAATCACAGAATCACAGACACAGTATTATAACAATAATGCAGCAGAAACAAAGAATAGTAGTTCATGAAGCTACTATATATATGACAGAGTTAAGCAAGATACAATAGAAATCTTGAATACATAGATGTCTCAATACAATAGTAAAATACCAAATCTGAATACATCACTGGAATTAACTGAATAAATGAAAGCCGAATTGATTGACGGATCTCCAAGCAAAGCTCCAACTCCAAACGTGAGTCTCGAATATGGGTACACTCGTCTGACCCAGCGTAGAGCAAAACACAAAACACTCGAGTCAGGATTAACGTTCTTTTATCAATAAATCAAGTTCAAATGTAATAACAACTGAAATACAAGTAACTAAAAGGATGTTTGGGATAACCATCCTCTAAGGATCGTTAAACTATCTACTACGTAGTAATATATATTATTATAATAATGTCTAAAGTAAAGTATACTATTTAAAAATAGCGTTAAGGCTTTACATTTTCTACCTTAACACATTTTATAGTGCCAATAGTCTATACAGCATCGTAATACCTTAAGATCGGGGCGGTACCAGAGGATACTCCATAGGTACGACACAAATCTAACTCGTATAAGGCACGCTAGGGTAGGTAACACGGCACAACTAGGCAATGCCAGGGTAGATATACCAATCACACTTCCGACCTGGTGGTAATGCATAGCAGCCACTGTCGCCCACCTCGAGCCGCATTCCCAAATCAAAAAAATAAAAAGTGGCCACCAAATCAATCACAAAGTCAAAATATAATATGGAAGGAGTGTGTCCGATCGGAGGGGCTACCTCACTTGGGCCGTCAGTTGCTCCTGTTTTAGCCACCTTATGCCAACTCATAGGAGTCAGTTCCACGTCAATACCTCATATAGGATCGTCTCCACCATCCTTTTCATTCTGGAATCTCCATCACGTACATGATTGTTAAAGTGGTTTTCGGTATTGGCAGAGAGTATGACAATATCTGATCCCGGTCTCTTTAAAAACCAATCGTTATTATAACACAGTGGTCATTTCAAAATAATTTATACTTCAAAACCAAAATATCATTGCCATTTCAAAACCATATCAATACGATATCATTTCCAAAATCATAGCACTTCAAAGTTATAACACTTTCGAAACAAAACTCTTGAATTTATAACATTTTCAAAACATAATACTTTGAAATTCATAACTTTGAAAACATAACTTCCACCATTTAAACAGTTTAGATATTAAAATAGTATATATAATAAAATAGTTTATAAAGTAAAATAGTTCGTATAAAAGAGTTATAAGTTAAAATAGTTTGTATTAAAATAGTTAGTATATTAAAAATAGTTTATATTAAAAATGATATATATTAAAATAGTTTATATTAAAATAATTTATAAAGTAACATAGTTTTAAATATGATTCAAAATACTTCATATAATAAAATGGTTTCCTTAAATTTCACAAATCGATTCAAATCAACTCGAATTCCAAAATTCAAATTTAATTCAATCTCAATTCATCAATTTTAATTTAATTCAGTTTGTAAATAAACCATTTCAAATTATATCAATTTCAAATATGGATTTGAAGCACAAAGTAAACCTTTTCAATTTCAATATAGTTCAAAGCTTTAAATATTCAACATTTCAAAACTAAATTTGATAATTCCATATATATATATAATTCATTTACTATTATTTATTGAAATATTTACTTAATCATTCAAATAACATTTAAATAAAACTTCAAATTTCAAATTTAAATAAATTAAATATACCATTAAAATTTATCGGGCGTTACATAAGCTGAATAGAAATAACTGAAATAGAAATACGTAGACAACTAGATAGATAGATAATCTCCAGCAAATTCTCTAGCTTCAGAAGATTAAATCCAAAGCTGTGATACTCAGGCCGACCCGAGCGTAAAGCAAAACACAAAACACTCGAGTCAGGACATACATACTTATAAAATGTAAATCAACTCAAGTGAACTGTAATAGAAATGCCCAAGTAACTTAAAGGATGCTTAGGATCGCCCATCCTTTAAGGATCCGTTAAACTACCCATTATGTAGTAATATACGCTATTATAATAATGTATAGAGTAAAGTAAACTATTAAAAAATAGCGTTAATGTGACGATCCAAAATTCCTGGATATTTGGAATTGAAATATTTCATTGAGTTTAAATATTTAAAAGCTAGTTTCTAACTTGAATTTCAAATATCGTTGTCTATTGGATAATTAAATTATTGAAGTTAATAATTTGATATTGGTTTAAATGGTAAATCTTGGATTTTAAGATGGTTAAAATATTTCAAAGGCTAGGAAAAATTATATTTATAATACTAGAGATAATAGAAGTTTTAAAATTTGAATTTGGAATGATTTGTTCAGTTTTAAAAATATATCATTTAAATTTAATTTAAAAAAATAGCCTTCCCGGACACAGTCTCGAATTTTAGCGAAACCAGCTCCATTGGATCTGTAATATTGTATTATTATCGGATTTCAATTTTCATAAGTGTTTGGAGTGTTCATTTGGCCGTACGATAGATAAACGCGCTGGATTTATATTGAAATTAAATATAATAATTGGGTCTAAAAAGCTATGTTCTCGATACGATCGAAAGACTCGAAACCTTTTCCATTGTGTTCGGAATAGGGATTTAACATTATAAACGCCTAGCAGCACGCTTTGATAGGAGGCTGAAATTTCAAGTGGTGATTTGAAGACAATCTGAATTTGAATTTGAATTTTATATAATTTTTTGGCATTTAATATTTTGGCAGATCCTAGAAGGCACGTATTCTTTTTGTTCAACATGTCACCTATTCTATTTGACACGTGCAATTCTTTTCTTCTTTCTTGTCTCCTTTATGTGTTTTTATTAGAATCCATAAACGTATTTAAAAAAAGGGGCAGTCGGTCTCTTTTTCTTTCAATTTCGATCAAGCCGCGCCTCCTCTTAATTTTCAAATGAAACATTCAACCCCTAAAATAATAATAATGGCTGCATTCGTAATCGATTTTCCCTCTCACTTTTCCAACCTAATATCGAATCCAACCCTCATTCTTTTTTCTTAAAATCGTGACATTCTTCTTATCACCCCTGTTTGAACTCGAAAAAGGGGAGCATACAAACGAATGGAATCAGGCGAATCTTACGCTCGAGTTCTTAGGCGGCCATGCGCATTGAGGAGGGCAATGAAGTAGTATAGGCAGCAACGAGCTAATATTTGCGATGTAGGGTATCGGTCGTGTAAAGTTGGATTTTGGTGATAGTCGTCGAGTGCAAGGCAGAAGAGGGTGAAGGCCATAGTTGTGTCGAGTGAAAGGATCAAAGGCATGTAGGAGTTAGTGTGCGCTCATGCACGTTGGGAAGAGGGTTGCGAGCAGTATCGTGATTTTGGCGAAGAGCATGTTTGCAGGCCGAGTTGAGCTACGACTATTGTGTGTTGGGAGTGGCATCAGCAGATCTTTGGGTAAGTGTCGATCGGGTGAGAGGTTAATTTGCTGTCTGCAATCTCGATTAATTTAAATAAAATTCATTTAATTAAAATGGATGCTTATAAAATTTTATAACGTTTTATATAAGGTTCAAATGGATGGCAATAGTTGGGTATATTCGTAGCAGTGATATCTACGCATAGGAATTATTATTGAGATGGATTGCAAATTAAATCAATGGTGAGTTAATCTCACTCATCTGGATTAATTTTTAAATTTAAATAGTTAAATTTAAATAGTTGGTTGAATGATTAAAGTGAATGGATGTGGTATATTATATATAGTAGTATATATTGGAGTGATTAATTTCCCGCATTATATAACGGATGAGACACTATGCGCCGCATAATAGCAGATGAAATAATACGATCCCATATACTGCAATATTCCACCTCGAAGTGGAATTGGTATTATTATATTGTGCTAACATTTGTGGATTCAGGGAAAAATAGGTTGGAAGGATCCAACTGGATTCGAAAAAGAGATATTTTGAATAAATTAATTTAAGTGATAATATTCAAAAGAGTAAAAAAAAATTATTTTAAAATTCAAGTTTTATATTTGTTGGAAAAGCTAAAGAAGAAATTTTAAAAGTATGAAATTTGTATTTTTAGTTTAGATAAGATTTTAAAACAGGATAAAGAAGTTAAATATAAAATTAATGAGTTTTGAAATAAATTAGGATAAGAAAAGAAATTTATTTTTAAAATGGAGTTAATTTTGAAAACTAAAAATAAATTTGAAAATGGATTAAGTGTTTGAAACTTCGTTTTTAAAAGGAAGATGAGACTATGGAATTTATAAACTGGGTTTATAAAGTGAAATGGATATCAGTGGACATTTGGAAGTATAAATTTACGATGGGAATTTATAAAGGAATGAGAATTTTTTTAAAAATAAATAGTGGTTTATTTTTAAAGATGTGGGAGAAAAGTGTATTTCCCTGAAAATCCAAGTACGCTTTTCAAAGCAGATTTTTACTATAAGTTAGAAGTTTTTAAAGTTTTTTTAAAGGAATGTTTTTAAGAAATTATTATTTAAGTTGTTTATATTTTAAAAGTAAGCATTTATTTAAATTAATTATAGTAGTAATTATTTGAAAGGTTTGAATTGTATTATGATTTTAAAGATAATTATTAATATTTATATGTTATAAAATAGTTTTATTATAAAGATAGTTTGGTTAAAGATATGTGAAACTTATATAGAATTTCGTAACTCTTATTTTAAATTTAGTTTGGCTTAACTTTTGTTTTCAAAATTAGTTTTATATTTTATAAAGTAGTTTTATTTTAAATATTTTTAAAGTATATATTTTTGAATAAAGTATTTAAGTAATTTTAATTTAAATGTTTTAAAGTATCTTTTAGAATGAAATGATTTAAATTATTTTAAATATTAAGTATTTAGGACTTGGCATTTTTTCAATGGAAATAAAATAACTGGGTGGAAATTTATTTCCACGAGAGAGAGAAAAGTGATTTGAAAACTATTTTCAAAGGATTGAAATGTAGGAAAATATCTTACGAAGATAGTTAAAAATAAATAATTTGGACGAAATTATTATGGCTTGATGATTGTTTGCGAGTGTTATTTGATGGTTAAATAACCGACTATTAATACTGGCCAATGCGCTGATCATTTTGAAGACACCGGGATCGGGATTTATTTCTCGAAAACCACTTCGATCCGGTTTGAACGTTTTCTTGAGGAAGACAAGAGCTTGGAGTCGAAAATGGTGCAGTGAAGTGCAATGGCTAGTCGCTACTAATCCTAGGGGTGATCCTGAAATGGATGTAGTAGGAGTAGTGCCTTCGGATCCTTTCAAACTCGGAATGGACTTATATGGATGAATGCTTTCAGAACATCGTCAGAAGGAAGATGAGCATTCTTAGTGAATGTGTGCTGAAAAGGTAATGCATAGCCTCAAGCCTCAATGACCGAGAGTGGCTAAAATAGGGAGGTGCACACAAGGCTAAGTGGCTAGCAACCAATTTGGGTAAGGTCACCCCTGTCTAGATGTCCCTTTATGTTCGAATGTGTGGACGGTTGCTGATCCCAACCGCAGAGTGAACTTATCGGACTATCCAGCGAGGGGTAGCTCCGGTCTTGTAATGCAGGGAATCAGGGTGGATCCTCAGTACAGTGATCTAGACCATGTACTATGACGGGCGGTACCCAGTAGCCCTGCCATTGATGGAAATCCATTCTCCCTATGCGCCTTTTACGGTTTTTGTTTGTAGAACCCACTTTGTGGCTAGTAGATGGAATTTAATAATCTAACAATTTCGGCTATTTGAATAAGTATTTGTATATAGACGCAATTATAGTATCAGACGGATTTGATAAAATGTTTTGGTTATCATAAGGTAAAAACCCGGCATGTTTATTTGTGGCATGGTCTTATGAGATATCTTCGATTTTCAAAGGATTTTGAAAACTTTAGTAATCTAATTGAGTGAGTTTTCTCACGTTGGTTTTCCAGACAGATTTGGGTTTTATTTAACTATAATGCACGGGTCAGACCGAGTATTATAGAGTATAGATTTTGGATGAAATGCTATGGAGCTTAGGAGATGAGCTAGATGGCGAGACATACTTTCGTACTTGATTATTACTCCGCTATGTATTCATTTTTGAGGATAGGTTTATATAGCTGTCCAGCATTTGGGTATTGATTGTGATATTGATTGTAATGCACTCTGATGATGTATTGTGTAAACAGATATAGTTCTTTTTTTTTAAAGATTATTCATTTATCTATTATATTTTATTCCACTGTGTTGCTAAGATTCTGATATTGTTTCTATTTCTTCTTCTACCTCCCCTTTCTTTTAACCCTAATGATTCGATTGTTCAGGCGTTGAAAAATTGGGTCATTACATTTGGTATCAGAGATGAAGGTTAAGAGAGAACCTTGGCTATGGTGGGAGTTACTCAATAGAAATAGAGTCCCTAAGTACTGTATAATGAGTTTGAGGGTATTATTAGTGTGACTACGTATTTGTTAGTGAATATAAAAATTGTTATTATATTTTGTTGACTTATCGATTGAGTGTTTATGAATTCTGGTCGATATGTGGGACGCCATGCCATCGATAGGGATTTCTAAACCCTTAAACAAGATAAACCGACATAGTATTATTTTAAAAAAGAGTAAGTGAAATAATTTTACCCAAATTATTTTTGTATATAAAAGAAATAATTTTCCGTAAATTATTTTAGTTATATATGGTTACTTGGTTGTTCGAAGATGATAATATTAAATTATTATCATTGTTAATGGAAGTTGAATAAAGGATTAAAATTATAACGAAGGGCTAAGGAAATGAATTCATATAATAGAATGAAATTTGTACATGTAAATTATAAATATGATTTACAACTAAAATGGGATTTATACCTTGAATTCTAGAGAAAAATTTGAATAAAGGTTGAAAGAATTTGGAATTTGAAATTTCAATTTCTTTTGAGTTTGAAAATGGTTTTCAAAGGTTTTGGAGAAATAAAAGCATTGAACTCTTTTCGATTGTTGGAAAATAACTTCGATGATGATTACAGCATCATCGATGTTCATTTTCAGGTTTTCAAAAGAGGGATTGCTACTCGAATGATTTAAATTTGGAGTTGTTTGCAGAACTGGGTTGGTCTTAAAATTCAAGGAATAATTGGATATGCAACTGAATTATGGATTTCAAAAATAGTTTTTGAAATGTTGAAGTTTTGGTTTGGTAAAACCTTTTGATTTTAAAATTCAAAAGATAATTTGATACCAAAGGATTTTGGATATAATTGATTTCAAAGACGATTTTGAAATATTGAGTAATTATTTTAAAAGAAAGAAGAGACTCTGGAATCTTATTAAAAATGAAATCGGAATAAATAAGCTGGAAAACTTATAGAAGTTAAAAATTTGAATTAAAATGGAATGTAATTGAATCTAGTAAATAAAAGTAAAAATTTATTATATTGGAAGTAAATTTGTGGGAGAACAAATTTATTTAAATTTTTAAGTAATAGAACTAGAATTTAAGTTGAATAATGAATCAATTTAAATAGTTCAAGAAAAGTGAATTATAAATTTATTCGAAGGAACTAAAAGAAGTAAAAGTTAGAAATAAACATTTTATTTAAAATTTGAAATTTATGGAATAAGATTCAACTTGGAAGCGTCAAATAAAGGTAAGTGTGACTAGAGAATAAAATTAGAAAGATAAGCCAATTAAAGAAGGTTGGTAAATAGAATAGAAATAAAATTTGTGGATAGGCAAATGAATTTGCATTTGTAAGAAAATAGAATTGAAACCGAATATTAGGAATTAATTTAACAGGTAAATAGGCACAAGGAAGAAGTTGCAAAAAAAATTAGTCTCAGGGACAACAAGTTTGCTTTTTAGTCTGAAAGACACTTTTAAGTGTAAACTGAAAATGATAGTTACAACTATCATTCTGTGATTTACACTAAAAGCGTCCTTCAGCCTAAAAACAAACTTTTTGTCCCTGAGACTAATTTTTTTTGCAACTTCTTCCTTATGCCTAAAATCCTCTTAATTTAAATTGTGTATAATGGAAGTTAGTCAAGATTTGGCTAAATAAAATAAAGGATAGAAATTAAATTAGTGAGTAAACTAATTGATTTAAGTGGGTAAGAGATTGATTTGGAATGAAATTTTATTTGAATCTCGATGTATAAAATGAAGTATTAAATTTATTTGGGAATAAATGGGTGGAAGGAAGGAAAATTTAATTCAAGTGGAATTGAAAATGAAAATTTGGAAAAATGCATTGAGATTTGAAATTAATTTGTAAATTGATGCAAATTGAATTTATATGAAATTGGAATCCAAGATTAGTAAAAAAAACCAAGTGGTAAAGTGAAGTAATAATATAAGAACATATAAAGTGCTTATATTAAACTTAAGAAAAGTTCAGGGTGAAAGTTCTTAAGTAAATTTGGCATTAGGAATATACTATGTAATTTTGGAATGGAGATTAAGTAAAGTTGCGAAAGGGGATAATTGTGGATAGGTTAACCAAAATCATAATAATGTGAACAGAAGTGAATTGATATAGTTATTAATCAATGGATATAAATACGTAAGATGTACGTATATTATTTTATTTGCATAGTGATTTGATCCAGATTCGAGCATAGAATTATGAGGTAGTTATACCGATTCGAGTTGGGGTTTTTTTCTCTCATTTTCGTCGACGGACTCTAGATATGGATTTTTGATTGATTCTGGAAATTCTTTATCATAGTTTGTGGCTATGCAGGGAGAATGACGGTTTCTGATCAAGAAAACAAGTCTGAGTCCGCCCTAGAAAGTCGGGTGGAAGATACTAGTTCGGAAGTGAAATTGTGTGATCGAGTAAACGATCGAATTTGATATTACGTACGGATGATATATATGCATCGTACGGGTTTAAAGGAAATAGATATTAAAACCTTTTGTAGAGAAATATATAAAATGATTTTCAAAACTATGATTGGATATTATTGCTGTTAGCACCAAAATTGGTCACTAACACCCAAATGTAAATGAAAGCACCAACTAACAGTAATCCAGAAAACAGCAACACGGATCACCAAATTAAGCAGATAAAAAGAAGAAAAGATAAAAGAGACGAAATTTTTATAGTGGTTCATCCAAATCTATGGCCTACATCCACTTTATAATTTATTTATCACTCGTAGTTTCATATTACAAGAGATTTTGAGGAGCAGAGGCGAAGTCATATTTTCTATTTCATTTTCTTCCCCTTTTTTCTTTTGCAATACTTGGTGTCTTTATAGCTGTAAGCCTTGACCCGGTGATTGTGTGGAATTGTAGTGACGCTGACTAGGCTGGTATTAATTGCAGCATAATCTTCTTATTTAAGATAAGGATGAAGGGAATTAAGGAATATTTGATATAGAAATGGTTGGCATTAATTAGTAATAAATAAGCAGGTTATCATGGCAATTTTGGGCATTAAATCCGGCTTTGGTGGGTACTGGTATTTATGGTGGAGATATGGCTGTTTTTTATTAATTATTTGAGGTAATAAATGCAAGGAAATCAGGAAGTAAATCTTTAATTTCTTCTTCAAGGATGGTGACTAATTTGCTGGATAACATTTGCCTCTCGAAGTACGCCTTGTTGGCAACGAGGTGTGCTTCGCTCAAGAATTTGTTTTGGTGAAAGCAAATTTGTTGGCATCAAATTCTCATCTCTCTGAATGTTTGAGAGATGTTAAGTGTCTGACCATTCCTGCATAAAGAGATAGAGTTAATCATTCATATTCGAGAGCATCCATATTCTAAAGAGAGCAGTTCTCAAGTCGCTTCTATAACCTTTGATTGAAAGCAAAGACGATGTTGTAAAGATTTTTGAAAGGTGTCACCCTTAGGAACGAATCAGAGCATGGCTGTGGACCGTTCGTGGTCGCTCATCACATGTGTAAGTCGTTCTCTAAGCACTAACCTTTACAACTAATTTTATGCAAGAAATCATTTTTTTTATGAGTGTCGCTCATGGAAAGGAATCAGAGTATTGGACCGCTTACATTCGGGATTGCTTACATGAGTAAATCGCTTCCCAAATGCTAAATTTTAAAGCATTTTTTGATGATGCATAATTAAAATGCAGAAAGGAATCTAAATCCTAGATCTCATTTTATTTAGTTCAGTTCATTTGATGATAATTTCTATTTGATTAGCAGACCCTAGAGTTGGTTACTTATCTGGGTGAGGGGCTTTGCATGCTCCCTGTTTCTGGTTCTTGCTGATTGCCCCTAGGTATTTGTTTCATGGTAGAAGGAAAGTTTGAATGAGAGGACGCCTCCTAGTTGCCCCCTTGCTGAGTTCCTTCCATAGCACTTTTTTTTATATGAGGCTTCTTCATCTTCTAAAAGCTAGATCTAGGAACCTGTTTTCTAGATCTAAATCTTTTCTTTTAGATCTAGAGTTGGATCTTCTTCCTAACATAAAATAAGCTTCAGATATGAGATTTCTTTGTTCTTCTCAGTGAAAGCACCAAAATGTTAGCACCAAAATTGGTCACTAACACCCAAATGTAAATGAAAGCATCAACTAACAGTAATCCAGAAAACAGCAACACGGATCACCAAATTAAGCAGATAAAAAGAAGAAAAGATAAAAGAGACGAAATTTTTATAGTGGTTCGGCCAAATCTATGGCCTACATCCACTTTATAATTTATTTATCACTCGTAGTTTCATATTACAAGAGATTTTGAGGAGCAGAGGAGAAGTCATATTTTCTATTTCATTTTCTTCCCCTTTTTTCTTTTGCAATACTTGGTGTCTTTATAGCTGTAAGCCTTGACCCGGTGATTGTGTGGAATTGTAGTGACGCTGACTAGGCTGGTATTAATTGCAGCATAATCTTCTTATTTAAGATAAGGATGAAGGGAATTAAGGAATATTTGATATAGAAATGGTTGGCATTAATTAGTAATAAATAAGCAGGTTATCATGGCAATTTTGGGCATTAAATCCGGCTTTGGTGGGTACTGGTATTTATGGTGGAGATATGGCTGTTTTTTATTAATTATTTGAGGTAATAAATGCAAGGAAATCAGGAAGTAAATCTTTAATTTCTTCTTCAAGGATGGTGACTAATTTGCTGGATAACAATTGCTAAGTAGGATATTCAGGTGTTAAAAAGCAAAAGGGAATTGGGATTTTTAATTTTTGAAGATAAATTGAAGTTTGCTCGGCAAAGGAATGTATTTAAATTTCTGTATGAAATTTGATGATTTTTTGGTCTAGCCACTTGGCGTTTTTGTTATCTTTTGAAATCTGAGGGCCGTAGAGGCATTTTGTAGTTGTATCGAGCTACCCACGTAAAGGAGACACTGGCAAAAATTTTTGGTAATTTAAAGAGTTAGAAAAAAATTTGGGAAAATTTTGATAATTTAAAATTTGAATTTGAATTATAATTTGAATGGTTGAGTTAGTAATGTTGTTTGGAAATTTTGGATAGGTTCGAAAGGTTAGTAAGGGTAATAGTGTTGTTATAAAAAGACTGTTTTAGGTATTGTTTAAACTGTTTGGTTTTGGGAAGTTGATAAAAACTATTTGAAATGAGAAATAGTTAACGGGTTGTGGAACATTCCTCTTAACTAGTAATTTCGGGGATGAACTTCTTTTAAGGGGGAAGGAATGTGACGACCCAAAATTTCTGGAATATTTGGAATTGAAATATTTAATTGATTTTAAATATTTAAAAGCTAGTTTCTAACTTGAATTTCAAATATAGTTGTTTATTGGATAATTAAATTATTGAAGTTAATAATTTGATATTGGTTTAAGTCGTAAATCTTGGATTTAAGATGGTTAAAAATATTTCAAAGGCTTAGAAAATTTATATTTATAAAGGAATGTTTTGTTCAGTTTTAAAAATATATAGTTTAAATTGTATTTAAAAAAACAGCCTTCCGGGGCACGGTCTCGGATTTCGATGAAACTAGTTCCATTGGATCCGTAATCTTGTATCATTATCGGATTTCAATTTTCGTAAATGTTGGGAGTGTTTGTTTGGCCATACAGTAGATAAATGCGCTGAATTTATATTGAAAGTTAAAAAAATAACTGGGTCTAAAAAGCTATCTTCTCCATACGATCGAATTAGGACTCGGAACCTTTTTCATTGTGTTTGGAATAGCGGTTTAACATTATAAACACCTAGTGGCGTGCCTCGATAGGAGGTCGAAATTACGAGTGGTGATTTCAAGACAATTTGAATTTAAATATAATTTTTCTGCATTTAATATTTTGGCAGATCCTGGAAGACACGTATTCTTTCTTTTTAACATGTCTCTTATTCTTTTTGACACGTGCAATTCTTTTCTTCTTTCTTGTGACCGTATGTGTTTTTGTAGAATCCATAAACGAATTAAAAAAAGGGCAGTCGATCTCTTTTTCTTTCAATCCTGATCAAGACGTGCCTCCTTTTAATTTTCAAATCAAACATTCAAGCCCTAAAAGAATAATAATGGCGGCATTCGAAATTAATTTTCCCTCTCACTTTTCCAACCTAAAATAGAATCCAGCCCTCTTTTTTTTTAAATCGCGACATTCTTCTTATCACTCCTGTTCGAACTCGAATAAGGGGAGCATACAAACGAATGTAATCAGGTGAATCTCGCGCTCGAGTTCTTCGATGGCAGCGTGCGTTGAGGAGGGAGACGAAGCAGTAGAGGCAGCAGCGAGCTAGCGTTCGCGATTATGGGTGTCGGTCGTTTAGAGTGGGATTTTGGTGATAGTGGTTGAGTGCGAGGCGTAATAGGGTAAAGGGTGTTCAGTGAAAAGGTCGAGGGCATGTAGGAGTCAGTGTGCACTCATGCACGTTGGGAAGAGGGTTGCGATAAGTATCGTGATTTTGGGGAAAAGCTTGCTTGCAGGTCGAGTGAGCTGCGACTATTGTGTGCTGGGAGTGGCATCAGCAGATCTTCGGGTAGGTGCCAATCGGGTGAGATTGTAATTTGCTGTCTCCATTCTCGATTAATTTAAATAAAATTCATTTAATTAAAATGGATGCTTATAAAATTTTAGAATGCTTTATATGAGGTTCAAATGGATGGCAATTGTTACCTGGCGCCTTGGGCCGGCTACAAAAGGACAGTTGAAGATATTATTATTAGCACTAGACAAGATTCTGACCAAGAAGAGCCTGAATGTATAAGGGTTTGATGCAATCGACATGTTTCGGCATCCCTGGCCCAGTGTGCAGAAGTCACCTACTGTGGGCCGAGGTACATTGTTCCTAAGCCCATGAGGGAAGTCCAACCCATCTTCGTCCATAAATAGAAGGGCATGGGCATAGTGAAAGGGACCTTTTTTGGATGAACACTGGGGAGACTCTGCTGCATTCAAGAATCATTCTCTTTACTTAACATTTGTATCAAGTAGCTGGTGTACGGATTGTATCTGTAATCAATTATTGAGTAAATCAATAAAAATTAACTTCAAAGTGGACGTAGGCAATTACGTTGAACCACTATAAATCTGGTGTTCTTGATTTTTGCATTTAACTTAGTATACAATTCTCTGTTTTAATTTACTTTCTTCATTAGTCTCTCTACATAATCTTTCTTAAGGGTGTTAGTGACCAATTTTGGTGCTAACAGTTTGGTACTTTCATTGAGAATTAAATTCTCAGCTAGATTGGATCTCATCATCTACTAATGGATTTCCATATTCACGAGATAGATCTAGTTGTATACTAGAAAACTTCCTATTCTACTCAGATTTGAAAGAAACCTAAAGGAAGCTGATAGTCATAGATTGGATTCGCTGATGTATGCGAGATCTGGGGATTGGATGTTGAAGTTTGCACTCAAGTTGAATGAATGTCGACCCTCCTTTAAAGGCAATTCAACCAATCGCCCTAGAAAAGGTGTATGTGGATCACCCCCAAAAAGGCATATGTCGAGCCACATTCTGGTCGAGCCACCCTATGCCGAGCGACTCAGTGCTATGCCGAGAGAGAGTATGCCGAGCAACCCAATGCATGGAGAGCGAGAGTTTGCCGAGCGACCCCATACCGAGCGACAGTATGCCGAACAACCTTTGTACTTCTGGAGAAATAAGGGCTGTAATCAGCCACTTGATGAAGGGGGACTTCAAGTTTTACATAGATGACGACATCAGAGCAGTAAGCAAGGGCGAATGGAGTACTGCCAGTCACGGACCCATAGGCAATTCTATAAGCCCATAATGTTGTAGGGACTTCATCCACCCATTTACCTCTAGCCTTTTCAAAACTTCTCTTCTGAACAGACTTTATGATTTTATTCATAGCTTCAATCTGCCCATTTGTAGTTATAATGGATCATGGAAGGTCATAAGGACAGATGATGTTACGGACCATAAAGTTGATTATTTTCATCATCTTGGTCGTGGTTAAAAGTTCTCCATCTTCCCATTCAGTGAAGCAATCAACTGCTATGATGGCGCATTTTGCACCACCTTTAGGGTCGGTAAGAAGATGTTGTCAATGCCCCCAAGTGGTAAACGGCTATGGACTAGCCATTTGAGTAATCTCCATTGGTGGGCTCTTGGATTTTTTGCAAACATCATGCACTTGTCGCATTATCTAGCATGATCAACCACATCTGGATTGATAGTTAGCCAGTAATACCCGTAGCAGAGTATCTTCTTCATCTGGGTTTTACACCCGATGTAATCGCCACATTCTTCTTCATAGACTTCACTCAGGACTCATTTGATATCATCATGGGTGATACATCGAAGTATGGGAATGGATAAACTCCTTTCAACACTTGACTTCTTCTTGGATGATTTGGCATGAAGCTTTGAGGAGGATCTGTCGTTTTTCATTCCTCCGTTCAGTAAAAATTCATCATTGTAGATAGTCTTCGATAGGAGTCAACCATGACCCCTTTTCTGGCTCTGTCTCCAAGATCTAGCCGGTCTCCATCCGTCAATGCTTGGAATATTTGAATATTTCAACCGAAGCAATGTATATCCATTGCGCGTCTCTAAAGCTGGCCAGCTTGGCCAGTGATTGGACTCTTTTCATTTTGTTCGCTGAGTATATGTGTAATGATGTAATACGTGAAGTCGGCTAGTAGCTCTTGGACCTGGCCGAGATAAGGAGGAAGACAATGCCACTTGCAAGATCAACTTCCTTAACTTTGCATACTATCAAGCGGGAACCACAAAAGATATATAAAGTTTCCACTCCAAATCCTCTGGAAAGTTTGAGGCTGGCGGTCGAGGCTTCATACTAAGCATCGTCGTTTGTTACACGAAAATCAAGTTTCAAGAAATAGAAGATCGATAGTTCTTCAGGAGTCATTATCATGACTCCTGCACCACAACACTAATCACTGGATGCTTTATCCGCGTACATTTTCCACCTATTGGTTGGTTCTCTAATACTCTTCTAGTAGTCATCTGATGCAGTGAATTCGAGTATGAGGTCTGTTAATTTCTGCCTTGTATAACTCTTCGAGGGAAATAAGTGATATTGAATTGGCTTGGTTCGGTATTCTATTTAAGTAGTCTTTCAGACATCTCAGGTTGTTGTATGCCCTGTCGCAACGGCTGGTAGGCATAGACGTTGATAGTTACTCTAGTTGAATCCTAGAATCTTTGCATGAGTTATTAAGTCTAATAGTGATGGGCTTTGAATGCTCTAATCAATTACCTGTAAATGGCCAAAGATCAGGCCTAAAAGCACGTTGAAGGAAATGTCCAGTAGGGGTCATCCTCGAGTTGCGTGCAGCTGCATAGCCGGATATTGCTATGAGTTTGAATTTGCTTGTATATTCGAGTAACGCACTTTCTATTCAATGCATTCATGATCCTTTACCCATGCTTTGGGTTGGAGTGATAGTCAGTTGCCCACGAGCCAAGGTATCGATTTAATGATTCTATCTCTAGGAATTCTTTCGGTCGTAGCCTTGAGTAGCTGTAAGCACTATATATAAGTTTCAACATTGAGTTATCGCAGCCAGTCTTTGGATGACCATGCGTCTGCTCCTAGTCTCGGGTTGAAATATGCACTGCATGGATGGTTGAATCTTGCCCTAGCTATATTTATATTCCCACCTAAACTCCAAAGACACAGAGTTGATTGGCAAATAGTCAGCTCATATTCATTTTGCTTCTCGCTCGTTCCCCTAGGTCTGGGGAATATACCGTTGAGTAGGAAGATCAACCATGCCCACTTTAGCTTTACTCTCTTTTTCGTTGAACCGTGGGACTAGGTCAGTTGATGGGAGGCTGGGTCTCGCCTACCTTGGATTGTATTATGGTTTTTCATTCCAAGAGGAATACTTCGATGCCTTGTTGGCTTCAGGGCATAATTTGGACAATGGATGGTCAGCCACGTCCACTTTGGTTCATGTTCTGTAGTCAGATCTTGGGGTAAAGTTGGCTCAAATGCAGTCGGGTCATGCTAATCCAGTTTCATACTCCTCTTGACGGATTGAAGGAAGGTGCTAGAGAATTTTTGACCAAGTCTTCATGGTTTACTCTCCTTTCCGCAACCTGGAGGTCATACTTTTTCGAGGAATATCCAAGGCACATTCATATGTGCTTGCTGTGGATCGGTGTTGACCCTCGATCTGAGGTATAATATAGTCGGTTGACCGTAGCATTGGATGTCATTTCTATTGGCTCTGTATTGAGGCCTCCCTGTAGTCATTGCCTTAAGTTGTAAAGAATGCCATGCTAGAGCTATAGTAAACTGTTGTATTCAGCTTTAGAGATTTGAACTCCTGTGCCTAGCATTGATTTGGCCAGGCCACTAGTTGGATGGTCAAACTCCATCCTTATCGAGTTAATACTCCTCCTGTCGGTTTCAGGCCGAAGTTTGCGGAATAGAGAATAGTCAGAATCCACTCGTCTATTTATCAATGTTTATGCACCACTATGCATTCTAGTGACATAGTGTTATTCTCCCCCCAATCGCCTCGCTCCCAATTTGTGTGCATGTTTCGATCCACGCTCTGGGGACTTGGAGATTTCAAATCGTTTATACTCTAGTCTGCACTCTGGGGACTCAGAGTACTCCAGCCCGCACTCTAGGGAATTGGAGATTTAAAGTCGTTTATACTCTAGTCCGCACTCAGGGGACTTAGAGTACTCTAGCCCACACTTTGAGGACTTAGAGGTTTTTAACTTGTTTATACTCTAGTCCGCACTCAAGGGACTTAGAGTACTCCAGTCCGCACTCTGAGTACTTGGAGATTTCAAATCATTTATACTCTAGTCCGCACTCTTGGGACTCAAAGTACCCCCAGTCCGCAATCTGGGGAATTGGATATTTCAAGTGGTTTATACTTTAGTCCGCACTTAGAGGACTTAGAGTACTCTAGTCCACAATCTGGGGACTTAGAGGTTTTTAAGTCGTTTATACTCAAGTCCACACTTAGGGGACTTAAAGTACTCCAGTCCGCTCTCGGGGGACTTGGAGATTTCAAATCATTTATACTCTAGTCCGCACTCTAGGGACTCAGAGTACTCCAGTCTGCACTTTGGAGACTTGGAGATTTCATGTCGTTCATACTCTAGTCCTCACTATGGGGACTCAGAGTACTCCGGTCCGTACTCTGGGGACTTGGAGGTTTTTAAGTCTTTTATACACTAGTCTGCACTCTGGGGACTGAGAGTACTCTAGTCCGTTTCAGGGACTTAGAGGTTTTTAAGTCGTTTATACTCTAGTCCGCACTCAAGGGACTGAGAGTACTCTAGTCCGCTTTAGGGACTTAGAGGTTTTTAAGTCGTTTATACTCTAGTCCACACTCAAGAGACAAAGAGTACTCTAATCCGCACTATGGGACTTAGAGATTTCAAATCATTTATACTCTAGTCCGCACTTTGGGGACTTAGAGTACTCCAGTCCGCACTCTAGGGAATTGAAGATTTCAAATCATTTATATTCTAGTATGCACTTAGGGGACATAGAGTACTCTAGTCCACACTCTGGAGACTTAGAGGTTTTCAAATCATTTATATTCTAGTATGCACTTAGGGGACATAGAGTACTCTAGTCCACACTCTGGAGACTTAGAGGTTTTTAAGTCGTTTATACTCTAGTTCGTACTCAAGGGACTTAGAGTACTCCAGTCCGCACTCTGGAGACTTGGAGATTTCAAATCGTTATATTCTAGTCCGCACTCTGGGGACTCAGAGTACTCCAGTCCACACTCTGGGGAATTGGAGATTTTAAGTCGTTTATACTCTAATCCGCACTCAGGGGACTTGAAGTACTCTAGTCCACACTCTGGGGACTTAGAGGTTTTTATGTCGTTTATACTCTAGTCCGTACTCAAAGGACTTAGAGTACTCTAGTCCGCACTCTGGGGACTTGGAGATTTCAAATCGTTTATATTCTAGTCCACACTCTGGGGACTCAGAGTATTCCAGTCCGCACTTTGGGGACTTAGAGATTTCATGTCGTTTATACTCTAGTCCTCACTCTGGAGACTCAGAGTACTTCAGTCCGCACTCTGGGGAATTGGAAGATTTTAACTCGTTTATACTCTAGTCCACACTCAGGGGACTGAGAGTACTCTAGTCCACTTCAGGAACTTAGAATAATTTTTAGTCCATATGTAGGGGACTAGATGACTTCAAGTCATTTGTGTCTTTTTTCACACTTTGGGGACTTAGAGAACTTCAAACTGTTTATACTCCAATCCGCACTATAGGGATTCAGAGTGCTCCAGTCCACACTCTGGGGACTTGGAGATTTCGAGTCATTTATACTCTGGTCCTCACTCAAGGGACTTAGTGTACTCCAGTCCGCACTCAAGGGACTTGGAGATTTGAAGTCGTTTATACTCTGGTCCGCACATAGGGGACTCAAAGTACTCCAGTCCGCACTCAGGGGACTTGAAGATTTCAAATCATTTATACTTTGTTCCGCACTCAGGGGACTCAGAGTACTCCAGTCTGCACTGAGGGGACTTATAGATTTCAAGTCGTTTTTACTCTGGTCCGCACTTAGGGGACTTGGAGTACTCCAGTCTGCACTCGGGACTTGAAGATTTCAAGTCGTTTATACTCTAGTTTGCACTCAAGTGACTCAGAGTACTCTAGTCCGCACTCAGGGACTTGGAGATTTTGAGTCCTTTATACTCTGGTCCGCACTCAGGGGAATCAGAGTGCTCCAGTCCGTACATAGGGGACTTGGAGATTTCAAGTTGTTTATACTCTGGTCTGCACTTAGGCAACCCAGAGTACTCCAGTCTGCACTCAGGGGACTTGGAGATTTCAAGTCATTTACACTCTGGTCCGCACTCAGGGGACTCACAGTAATACAGTCCGCACTCAGGGGCTTGGAGATTTTGAGTCGTTTATACTTTGGTCCGCACTTAGGGGACTAGGAGATTTCAAGTCGTTTATACTCTGGTCCACACTAAGGGGACTCATAGTACTCTAGTCCGCACTCGGGGGACATGGAGATTTCAAGTTGTTTATACTCTGGTCCGCACTCAAGGGACTCAGAGTGCTGCAGTCCACACTCAGGGGACTTGGAGATTTTGAGATGTTCGTGTGTGTTCGTACGTCAGACAGAATAATGTAAATTCAGTGGTTTGCCACTGAATTATCATACAGAAACATTAATAATCAAAGAAAAGATGGCTTCAAGCCTTTATTACTGAAAATAAGCTAAATTGTCTTATTACATGCCGAAAACTAAGAATAAAAAAATGCTGGAAATTAGTGCAACTATCATATGACAAAAATGGACTAAGTATAATAATGCCGCAAATGCTCACTATTCCATGCTCGGGGAAGTGTCGCACCACCAACGGTCGCTAGCTTGAAAGTTCCCTATCCAAGCTTCCGTTCAATGACGTATGGACCTTCCTGTTGAATATGCGCTTATATGATTTTTGTTTGATGATAATAAACATATATACATTCGTTTAAATGTATTTGTTAATATACTATTTATTTTCACAGATTAAATAAATATTTGCTGAATAAAATAAATGACACAGAATTTGAATTCAAACGAATATTTTATTCAAATAAATATTTATTACAATTTTGATAGTACAATTTCAAGCTCTCACTATAACTATACAACTTTGATTACAATACACGACATTTCACATTTACATCACAACCTCACTACATATCACTCACACTCATATTTATCTTCAACTGCATTCCAATTTGAATCCAGCATCTGAGAAATCTGCAAAAATATTCACTAACGCAGTAAAATTGAAAATAAAATATTTTTGCAATTCAAAATAAAAGATGATTTTGAAAACATTGTTTGCCTCAGTTATTTGGGTTGTTCGTCATCATATTTTTGTATCTGTGCATATCAGTATTTTATCAGGGACAAAAGTGGCTGCAGTACACTGTGTGCACTGCCTCGCCTACTCGTGTGTGCAAAACAAAATGCACAGCTAACAAATCAAGTACAAGGTCAAACCCAGACATGTTCAACTCAAGTAAACAACAGTGGCAGATAAAGCAACATCAAGTTGAAACAAACTCAAGTGATACAAGTTTAAACAATGCTCAATGCACATGTTAATATCACTTGGACTTATTCTTTCAAATCAATATGACTGCAAACAACAAGTCAAAATACAAACTGCAAACTCAAGGAGAAATACAATGAACAAGTTCATACATGCTCAAGACCAAGTGAACAACGCCAAGCACAGTGGACTCATGTCGAAACAGCAAATCAAGACTCGAACAAAACAATTTCAAGTTACAACAAGCAGTTGCAACATTTGCAACATGACAAACAGAGACATGTATATGAAGTAACAATACGAGCAACAGTTCGTGTATGCATAAGTAATCGAGCACAGGCCAGAAACAATATCAAAGTGCAAACATATGCATCAAGTGACACAGTGAACAACTAGCGATACAAATGCATACACAAAGAGGCAACATGAAGGGAAACTGCACCAATGCAGTTCAAAACAGCGAGTATGGTGATGCAGTCAACAAGGCAGAAGCAGTACAATGACTGCAACATTCGAGTGTATATAGAGAACAAGCTACATGAAGCAAAAATGGAAGTAATGTCAATGCAACATGAATGTCACCAGCATCTCAATATCCAAGTATGAATGCCACGACCCCAGATGAACAAGTCAACCTCAAATAAAGTACAAGGCAGCAACAATATGAACCACCAGTACAGAGAGCAAATGCAAGTATGCAATGTAGACCACACACACATATATACACACATGTATGTATGTATATACATGAACTAGATTGAAGCACACTGGAATACAACTGCAAATATCCAATATGCATCATGGTCGTGGATGGTACAACAACAAAGACCAAGGCTACAAAAGTGAAAGTGCAGACAAATGACCATGCCACAACTATGCACGGTCCAGTGCCAACAGCAAGCTACATGAAGATATAACTACATGCTACAGCAACAATGGACTCAACATCAAAGACCAAGCCGAAGTCAATGTTGAACCAGATCAAAATTCAAAGCCATAGAGAAAGTCACGAAATCAAGTCAATACCGTAAGTGTCAAGCTACCAGAAAGTATACAAAATTGAACAAGTCAGAATCAATCTTAAACATCAAAGCGAAATCGAACGGCCGATTGACAAATTCAACTAGATGTATACGAACGAAAAAATAGGAAATCAAATCCTATAAAAACCCCTCATCATCATCGGCATAATCATGAAGTTCGAATACGAAAATCAAACAGCAACAAAGCATAAATCACATACCGAATCAAAGTCGAACTTCATCAACTCGAAGTCGCCAGAGATAGCAACGCGAATCAATCGAGCAAGGGAACACCAACCAGAGATTCAATCAAATCCAATAGGCGCTTCGAAAGCCCTAATTTGAATCACGAACGAAAGCCCTTAATTGAATTAAAGGGACGAAGCCCTAAAATTGAAAAAGGAACAGCCGCCATCACGAACAAGGAAGAGACGGGCTAGAATATAAAAGAGGCCGGCCTATTGTTTTAAAAGGGAGAAATTTTTTATTTAAGGGTTTTGAATTTAATTAGGGTTATTTTTATTTTAAATTGTTTTTTAATTTGTATTTATTTTTAAACAGTTTATTTTCTAGTCGTGTGACTAGGGTGCAAACTACGGTGTGTAGTTTGGGAATTTGCAACTCGGTAGTAGAGTTGTGTTCAAGGTTTTGAGCGTAGAGTTAGATTAGTCAATAGCGGTGTATAGCGAGTTTACGTGTGTAAGCGAGGGACTATCTAATTTCTAGTAGAAACCTTGGGGGCAGCACGTAGGCAGGGTTTTGCCGAAGCTGGGTAAATTCTGTGTTGTTCTGTTTTATTCTGTTATTTATATTCTGCGATATCTGTGCTGCTATTCTGTGATCTGAATTGAAATTAATTTATAAGCTTCCGCGATTAATTTTTAATAATTTACACTATCACCCTATTCACCCCCCCTCTAGGGTGAAATCGATCCTACAAGTGGTATCGGAGCTAGGAATAGAAGTCAACATTTGTTTTAAAAATTCTATTTTTTTTAAAAAAAAATCAGTTTTTGTTTAAAAATTCGAATTTTTAAAATGGCTTCTTTTAATAATGCTTTTGCAGAAGGTCAATTCATAGTTAGACCACCAATGTTCAATGGTGAATATGCTTTTTGGAAAAATAGGATGAAAATTTTTTTTGAAAACCATTGACGCTTGGGATATTGTTGAGACAGGTTATAGAATACCAACTATAACTGTAGATGATCAGGAAATAGAGAAACCAAAGGAACAATGGACAGAACTAGAAAATAAATTACAGAATACTAATGCCAAAGCTATGAATTCTATTATCTGTTCATTGGATCAATTTGAATTTAATCGTGTCTCACATTGTCTAACTGCGCAGGAAATATGGCACATACTAGAAGTGACTCACGAAGGAACATCTCAAGTCAAAGAATCTCGCCTTGCAATGCTAAGCAGCGAATACGAGAACTTCAAAATGGCGAAGGAAGAAAATGTCAAAGAGATGTACGGACGACTCTCCAATATCATATACAAATCAAAAGCTCTCGGAAAAACATACACCGAATTAGAAATAGTCCGGAAAATCCTCAGAGTCCTTCCACGAAGCTTTGAAGCAAAAGTAACTGCCATACAAGAATCAAAAGATTTAAAACTACTTAAAGTTGAGGAACTCATCGGAAATCTCACCACTTATGAGCTTGAAATGAAATTCAAAGAAGAGCGTGAAGGAGGTGACACTCAAAAGAAATCAATAGCTCTCAAAGGAACAACCGAAAGTGATGATGATAACGATGAAGATGATGGAGCAGCAGAATTGGAGCTGTTAATAAGGAAATTCAAAAAATGGAATCAAAAACATGGAAATTCAGCTCGAATTCATAAAGCAAAAAGCAGAATAGCCAAAGCACTAGACTACTCAGAAGAACAAAAGTTTATCTGTTATAATTGCAACAAACCCGGCCATATCAAGCCCGATTGTCCACAAATTAAATCCAGCCACAGAAAGAAACAGAAAAAGAAAAGTTTTGCAGCCACTTGGGATGAAATAGACGAGAATGATCAAAGCACTGGAAGTGAAAGCGAAAAGGCAGAATTGTGTCTTCGAGGTGATACAACTGACAGTGACGATGGCGAGCCAAGTGAGGTATCAAAACTTACCCATTCTGAGTTGCTTATATATTTTCATGAAGTAAACGGTTGTTTTGAACGACTTAGGGAAAAATACGCCAAACTTGAATCTCAAAAAGATACTTTGATAGAATGTAATAAACAACTTGATCAATTAGTTAAAACCTATCAAAGTAGGATCCCTAAGTGTGATAAGTGTCCAACATTTGATGAGGAAATTAAAAAATCAGAAATTAAAATAAAATCGCTTGAAAATGAAATTCTGATTTTAAAGGAAAATGAAAATACTAGGAGAGAGAATTCTATTAAAAAGTGCACACAGTTGTTAAACGAAAATGAATCTCTCAAATCAAAAGTCCAACAATTGTCTACGACTTTAGATAAATTTTCAAAAAGTGAAAAATCGTTGAATATGCTATTAGGAAAGCAAATTGTTAATACGGTTAGACAAGGACTTGGATTTAATAATTCGAAAATTGTTGAAAACAAGATTAATCAAGTTAATTCTATGTGCACAATTTGTAGAAAATTTGGACACGATCACAATAATTGTTGGTATAGACCCAAACATGTGAAAACTATACCGATTTGGGTTCCAAAAGGCACAAATATAAAATCTCTCAAAGTTAAACAAATTTGGGTGCCAAAGGGAACAATTATAAATAGTTTTGGGTCTACACAAAATTATTTTTCAAAATTTTCTGCCACTAACAACCATGGACCTATAAAAACAAATAGGTCACATAAAATTTTCATCGTGTAGGTGTGGTGGCGGGCTAAGGAACAACAATAGTGTTACCTGGATTTTTGGCTGTTCCAGAAACACAACGGGCGACAAAGCTAAGTTCCTTAGCCTAGTATAATGGTGACAGAATCACAATGGACAACGACGGGAAATATCGTAAAGGTAAAGACAGGTAAAGGTATATTTATTTAAACGATATATTAAATGTGATAATCTGCACCATATTCTGAATCAAATCAGCCAATTATGCGATGATGATATGATGATGATATGATAATGATTTTGATTCTGACTTTATTCAAAACTGTTAGCCAATTATTTTCTTATGCCAAAAACACTATAAATTTCTCTAGAATTACTTGATATATAAGTTTGGGATAAAGATAGTGTTTTGATTGGATAATAATATTTTTGTTATAATATTGGCTAAATCTATATTCACGGTTCTTTTTATTTACATGGCTTCATCTTAAAATCCTAATGAATTCTATTTAATTATTGTGAAAAGGATTTTAAGAAACTTTATGAAATTGTTGAAACTTCAAGAAACTGTTTTGAAATGATTGTTGAATTACTCATGAAAATAACTGTTTATTCTCGGCTTCTAAAACTAACACGATGATATTTGTTCGATTGTTAACACGATTTCAAACTCAAAACCAAGAGAATTTCATTTGAAATTTGTTGGAAATAATTCTGAGATAGTTTGTTGAAATTTCACAATCTGGTCTTTGACATTCAACGAGTGAATTTTGAGTGAAATTGTAATTCAGATGCAAATTACACTGGTAATATAGTTGATAGAAAAATTACTAGTGGAACGTGATTATTTCCTGACACATTCATTTGCTGCATCGTTTTTCTAAGAGAAGGTCTGCATATTTTTCATTTGAAATAATTTTTTTTTAATAGCAGAAAATTTTCTTATAAAACCCCTTCTAGAAAAACATTTTTGACCTTGTATCGGATTAGTTATTTAAGAAAACTTTATTTTATAACTATTTTTGAAATCGATTTTAAATAACTATATTAACTAATCTGACCCCCTACTAATTATCTGAAAAGATATATAGTGATTGAAAATAAGATGAGTATTGATATTAATCATATATTATGACTCGAGACAATATAATTAGTAAATTTCTTTAGAAATTTAGACAAGAGTTATAAAACTTTTTATTGGTAAAAATTCCATGACCATCTCTATATCTAACATATTTCTAACGACCATCACTCATCAAAATTCTATATAGTTTGTCAATATGTGGTATTTTAAACAGGAATCGTTCGTTTTTCATTTTCACAATTTTAAAAAAAATAAAAAAAAAAATAAAAAAAATAAAAAAAAATTAAAATAAAAACAAAAATAAATAAATACCAAAGTATTCACTCTCATTTAAAAGTCCTCACGGTTATGCATGGGTGAATTACTTGGAATTTGTTATGTGCTTCCATGCTCATTTAAAAGTCCTCACGGTTATGCATGTATGGAACGCATATCAAAAGTTGATTTTTTTCTTTCTTTTAAAATAAACAAGTTGATTCTAATCCCATTTAAAAGTCCTCACGGTTATGCGTGGTTAGAAGATACTTGAATTCATTTTTTTTAAAAAATAAAATTGGAATACTACTAATCTCATTTAAAAGTCCTAACGGTTATGCATGATTAGTAGATATTCAAATTCCTGATATAAAAATACCACAAATAGACACAATTGTATGGTTTTATATGATGACATCATCTCCATCATTCTAAAAGTGGAATATGCGCCTAACAATATTTTTATGATTTTTGTTTGATTTTCTATTGAAATTTAATATTTATATTCAATTGGGTTTTAATGTTGGATTAATATCGATTACTTTATCTCTATTTTTCTCTATTTCTATTATTCTTTTGCTGATAACAAAAGGGGGAGAGAAAAGTTAAGATTTTGTAAAAAGGGAGAGAAAAGGTCAAAGAAGTTTTCAATATGCATATAGACTCATTTGCACATTTTGTTTGTATGCATATATGTAGGGGGAGTCATATATGTAGGGGGAGTATCATATAGAAAGGAAGCATTCAAATAGGGGGAGCAATTGAAATTATCAAATAAATTTAATATATTCAAAATCTTAAATATATGTTTGTTATCATCAAAAGGGGGAGATTGTTGAATATGCGCTTATATGATTTTTGTTTGATGATAATAAACATATATACATTCGTTTAAATGTATTTGTTAATATACTATTTATTTTCACAGATTAAATAAATATTTGCTGAATAAAATAAATGACACAGAATTTGAATTCAAACGAATATTTTATTCAAATAAATATTTATTACAATTTTGATAGTACAATTTCAAGCTCTCACTATAACTATACAACTTTGATTACAATACACGACATTTCACATTTACATCACAACCTCACTACATATCACTCACACTCATATTTATCTTCAACTGCATTCCAATTTGAATCCAGCATCTGAGAAATCTGCAAAAATATTCACTAACGCAGTAAAATTGAAAATAAAATATTTTTGCAATTCAAAATAAAAGATGATTTTGAAAACATTGTTTGCCTCAGTTATTTGGGTTGTTCGTCATCATATTTTTGTATCTGTGCATATCAGTATTTTATCAGGGACAAAAGTGGCTGCAGTACACTGTGTGCACTGCCTCGCCTACTCGTGTGTGCAAAACAAAATGCACAGCTAACAAATCAAGTACAAGGTCAAACCCAGACATGTTCAACTCAAGTAAACAACAGTGGCAGATAAAGCAACATCAAGTTGAAACAAACTCAAGTGATACAAGTTTAAACAATGCTCAATGCACATGTTAATATCACTTGGACTTATTCTTTCAAATCAATATGACTGCAAACAACAAGTCAAAATACAAACTGCAAACTCAAGGAGAAATACAATGAACAAGTTCATACATGCTCAAGACCAAGTGAACAACGCCAAGCACAGTGGACTCATGTCGAAACAGCAAATCAAGACTCGAACAAAACAATTTCAAGTTACAACAAGCAGTTGCAACATTTGCAACATGACAAACAGAGACATGTATATGAAGTAACAATACGAGCAACAGTTCGTGTATGCATAAGTAATCGAGCACAGGCCAGAAACAATATCAAAGTGCAAACATATGCATCAAGTGACACAGTGAACAACTAGCGATACAAATGCATACACAAAGAGGCAACATGAAGGGAAACTGCACCAATGCAGTTCAAAACAGCGAGTATGGTGATGCAGTCAACAAGGCAGAAGCAGTACAATGACTGCAACATTCGAGTGTATATAGAGAACAAGCTACATGAAGCAAAAATGGAAGTAATGTCAATGCAACATGAATGTCACCAGCATCTCAATATCCAAGTATGAATGCCACGACCCCAGATGAACAAGTCAACCTCAAATAAAGTACAAGGCAGCAACAATATGAACCACCAGTACAGAGAGCAAATGCAAGTATGCAATGTAGACCACACACACATATATACACACATGTATGTATGTATATACATGAACTAGATTGAAGCACACTGGAATACAACTGCAAATATCCAATATGCATCATGGTCGTGGATGGTACAACAACAAAGACCAAGGCTACAAAAGTGAAAGTGCAGACAAATGACCATGCCACAACTATGCACGGTCCAGTGCCAACAGCAAGCTACATGAAGATATAACTACATGCTACAGCAACAATGGACTCAACATCAAAGACCAAGCCGAAGTCAATGTTGAACCAGATCAAAATTCAAAGCCATAGAGAAAGTCACGAAATCAAGTCAATACCGTAAGTGTCAAGCTACCAGAAAGTATACAAAATTGAACAAGTCAGAATCAATCTTAAACATCAAAGCGAAATCGAACGGCCGATTGACAAATTCAACTAGATGTATACGAACGAAAAAATAGGAAATCAAATCCTATAAAAACCCCTCATCATCATCGGCATAATCATGAAGTTCGAATACGAAAATCAAACAGCAACAAAGCATAAATCACATACCGAATCAAAGTCGAACTTCATCAACTCGAAGTCGCCAGAGATAGCAACGCGAATCAATCGAGCAAGGGAACACCAACCAGAGATTCAATCAAATCCAATAGGCGCTTCGAAAGCCCTAATTTGAATCACGAACGAAAGCCCTTAATTGAATTAAAGGGACGAAGCCCTAAAATTGAAAAAGGAACAGCCGCCATCACGAACAAGGAAGAGACGGGCTAGAATATAAAAGAGGCCGGCCTATTGTTTTAAAAGGGAGAAATTTTTTATTTAAGGGTTTTGAATTTAATTAGGGTTATTTTTATTTTAAATTGTTTTTTAATTTGTATTTATTTTTAAACAGTTTATTTTCTAGTCGTGTGACTAGGGTGCAAACTACGGTGTGTAGTTTGGGAATTTGCAACTCGGTAGTAGAGTTGTGTTCAAGGTTTTGAGCGTAGAGTTAGATTAGTCAATAGCGGTGTATAGCGAGTTTACGTGTGTAAGCGAGGGACTATCTAATTTCTAGTAGAAACCTTGGGGGCAGCACGTAGGCAGGGTTTTGCCGAAGCTGGGTAAATTCTGTGTTGTTCTGTTTTATTCTGTTATTTATATTCTGCGATATCTGTGCTGCTATTCTGTGATCTGAATTGAAATTAATTTATAAGCTTCCGCGATTAATTTTTAATAATTTACACTATCACCCTATTCACCCCCCCTCTAGGGTGAAATCGATCCTACACTTCCCATGCGAGATTCATATGCGATGGGACCGGGAAAACTCATTTCAAAACGAGGTCACCCACATCAAAGATTCTCGGCCGGACCTTTTCATTATAATATCGAGCGACTCATTGTCTATACGCAGCCGCTCTTAAATCAGCTTCTTCACATTTTTCATCAATGAAGTCAAGTGATTCTAGCAAAAAATCTCGATTCGACTCAGGGTCATACTAAGTTACCCGATGTGATGGAACCTTAGTTCTACGGGTTTAACAACTACCATGCCATATGCCAACGTGAATGGAGTGTGGACAGTCATGGACTTGTGGGTGGTTCTATAAGCCCAGAGCGTTGTCCGAAGTTCATCCACCCACTTGCCTCTAGCCTTTTCCAAACACTTGTTTAATATGGACTTGATTATTTTTTTCATGGCTTCAACTTGTCCATTAGCTTTGGATGAGCAACTGCTGCAATCTCTTTCTCAATACCATATTTTTTTGCAAAGCTCTTTGAACTCCTTGCTTTCGAACTGAGTTCCATTGTCTGTAACGATAGTTTGTGGAAGACCAAAATGGCATATAATATTTCGTACAACGAAATTAATGATCTTTTTGGTGGTGATAGTGGCCAAAGGCTCTGCTTCTGCCCACTTAGTAGAGAAATCAACCACAACTATTGCGTATTTTGCACCACCTTTGGTTATGGGTAAAGAACCGACTATGTCGATCCCCTACACTGCAAACGCCAGGGACTAACCATTTGCATGAGTTTCTTCAACGGAGCTCTCAGGATTTTTGCATATTTCTGATATTTGTCACATGTTCTTACATAATCTACGACATCCCGATTCACAGTCGGCCAATAGTATCCATAACGGAGGATTTTCTTTGCTAACATTTGCCCCCCGGTATGGTCACCACACTCTCCTTCATGGACTTCCTTCAGGACTTGTTTTATCTCATCGTGGGCTATTCACCGGAGTAAGGGCGGTCGAGAATCCCCTCCGATACTCTATCCCGTCTTGCATTACATATCGTGATGCCTTACGAATGACTTGTCGCCTTTCGCTCCTTCTTTCGGGTACGACCCCGTGTAGCAAATATTGCTTGAATAGGGTCATCCATTATTCCTTCTTGATTTCGATATCTAACACGAAATCTACCTCCATCATATCTATACTTCAAGCATGTAAGGTTTCAATAGGAATCAATCCCATTTGCTGTGCATCGCCAGTGCTTGCAAATTTTGCCAATGAATCCACTGCCCTGTTTTGTTCACGCGGGACATGCGAGATATCATAATATTCCAGATTTGCTAGCAGCTCTTGAAACCGTCCAAGGCATGGGGCAAGTCTCTATCCCTTCACTTGATAGTCTCCCCGCACTTGGTACACTACCAGTAGTGAGTCACAAAAGATTTCAACTGATCTTACTCCCAATTCTCTGATAAGTCTCAAGCCAGCAATCAATGCTTCATACTCGGCTTCATTATTGGTTGCTAAAAATTTGAGCTTCAAAGCGTAACAAACTGATCGGTTTTTCGAAGTCATAAAAAATATGCCAGCCTTCGAAAAACGGTCGTTAGATGCCCCATCGATGTACATCTTCCATCGAACGGGAGGTATGACATTATGACCGCTTGACTCGTCGGACATGGTGAATTCAGCAATGAAGTCTGCTACGTTTTCCCTTGTATGGCCCTTCGTGGCAGGTAGGTAATATCGAACTAACTCAACTCGATATTCCATTTTAATATCCTTCTAGAGGTTTTTGGTCGTTGGAGTACCTGCCGCAAGGGTTGATCGGTGTAAACACTGATTGAATGCACCTGAAAGTATGGACGAAGCTTGCATGATACAATCACCAAGCAGTAAGCTAGTTTCTCAATCTTGGGATAATTTCTTTCTGGTCCCATCAAACGTTTACTGACATAATACACTAACTTTGAACTCGGTCCCCTTCGCGAACCAAAGCCGTACTGATAGCATGTTGGGATACGGCCAAATATACATAAAACATTTCATGGTCAATTGGTTTTCATAGCACCGAGGACATTCTAAATGTCTTACCAGAGCTCGGAATGCTTCCTCACAATCGGATATCCACTCGAAATTTCTCTTTCCTTTCTTTATCACGTCGAAGAAGGGAATGCACTTATCTGTAGCTCTGGATATGAATCGACTCAGCGCGGCCACCTTTCCGTTTAGGGTTTGTACTTGCTTTATAGCTCTGGGAACTTGTATGTCCCGAATAGCTTGAATGTTCTCCGGGTTAGCTTCAATTCCCACGCATTCACAATAAAACCCAAAAACTTCCCTGACGCAACGCCAAAGGAACACTTCAAAGGATTGATTTTCACCCCATAGTGCCTGAGTATATTAAACATCTCTGCTAAGTCTCGAATGTGGTTATTTGACTGTCATGACTTCACGAGCATGTCATCCACATAGACTTCCATCGTTCTATCAATCCGATCTTTAAATATTCGGTTCACCATACGCTAATAAGTTGCTCCCGCATTTATCAATCCAAAGGGCATCACTACATAGCAATATAACCCAACGTCTGTGACAAAATTGGTGTGTTCTTGATCTGGAATGTGCATCAGGATTTGATTATACCCCAAGTACGCATCCATAAATGACAGTAACTCGTGTCCGGCCGTAGAATCAACCAATTGGTCGATTCTAGGCAAAGGGAAACTATCCTTTGGGCATGCTGTGTTTAAATCAGAATAATCAACGCAAGTTCTCCATTTCTTATTTGCTTTCCTCACTAGCACTGGGTAAGATACCCATTCAGGGTAGAGGGCGTCGCGGACGAACCCATTGGCTTTGGGTTTGTCCACCTCCTCTCTGAGAGCAGCGGACCTCTCCGGGTCCATGCCTCTCCATTTCTGTTTTACTGGGACGTACTTCGGGTCTAAGTTCAGCATTTGACTCACGATAGCGGGAGAAATCCTACACATATCAGAATGCGTCCAAGCGAAAATGCCAGGTTCGCTCGGAGGAAATCAGTAAGATCCTCGGCCATTGACGGGTCGAGTTGCGATCCAATCTTAAGAACTCATGATGGGTCATCCCGACTGATTGGAATGTCAATCGTCAGCTCATCCGGTGCTGCATTCGCTTCCCTAAGTCCCCCATCATCATCTCTCAGATTTGTGTCTCTATAGATCCGAGAATGTTGCCCGAGCCAGGGCACGGGCACTACTTATCAATCGTCAGTATTTTGGATGCAGATGGAGTTGCTCGCAACCTTTCCTTTTTCTCTCTGCTAAGCCTCTCTCAGCTCAGCCACATAACACGCACGACCGGTCGCTTGATCGCCATGCACTACACCAACTCCTTTGTCTGTCGGAAATTTTAACGTCAAACACCACTGGAAAAAAGCTGCCCTAAACTCCGCCAGGGCCGGACGACCTAGAAATACATTATATGGAGAATCAACATCCAACACTATAAACAGTATGATTCACACTCTCCTACGCTCACATTCACCCAGTTCAACTGGAAACTCAACATACCCCATCGCTTAAGTCGTCGCACCATTAAAGCCATGGATACGGGCTTTAGACGGCTTTAGATCTTTCGCCTCCATCTTCATTTGGTCATATGTCTTTTTTAATTTGATGTTGATGAAGCTTCACAATCAATTAAAATTCTTTTGACATACGCTGGACCGATCGTCGCAGATATGACCATCGGGTCGATGGTAGGAGCCTCCACCTTGTCCGAATCTTGGCTTCTAAACACTATATCGTCTGTCATCATGCGTTGTTGTTTTGCGGGGGTTCCATCTTCCACATTCGAACAACACTCATAGTCCACACGCCTTAATAAGGTAGCATATCGTTCCATCTCCTATCAATTCTTGTCTACAGGGTGAGGTCCACGGACTATCGTGTTTATGACCAACCTACCGACGGTTCGGGCACGTTCCGTTGGTTAGCGTGGAGCCGGTCCGTGTCCAGGGACTGATGTTCCTAGCCTACCCTCCTGTGGGTTATTGAAAAATTCCTACAGCGTTTTCTAACTGATCAACTTTTCTATGGCGTTGTGGAGGTGTCTACACTCCTCTGTATTATGCCCATACATTTCATGGAAGCAACAGTACTTCCCCGTCCGCTTCTGTTCCTCCGTGGACTCCTTTGGGCGTGGCTTCTATATTGAAAAGTGTTACAAGTTGATAGGTAAATGTTTTCAAGAGATGCATTCAGTGGGGTGTAGTCGTTTTAATTTGGAATCCTTGGCTTCCATTTCCCTGCTTCTCTTTTCTTTCCACGTTGTCCTCCTTCGGACCCTTTAGATTGCCCAAGCTTATTCTGGACGTTGACTTGAACCTTTCCTGAGTTATCGTCGGATTATTTTATGGCGATGTTGCTTTGCAAAGTCTCCTTAATAGGCCCTAGTGGCTTATCTCACCTCGTTCATTTGGCTTCCTCTCTTCTTATGAGTTGATGAGCCTTTGAGTAGCGTGGTTGGAGTCTTTCCCGCCAACCAATCTCCAAATTCTGAGTCCAGATCCACACCTCGCATCACCTCCATCAGAATTGTATGGTCGTTAGGGTTGCTAACTTCCGTAGTCGCAACATGAAATCTTTACAAATATTCTTTTAACGACTTCCCTGAGCCTGGATTACACTAGATAATGACATCATATCCTTGGGGCGTGTGGCATGTAACCTGAACTGTTCTACAAACTTCGTTGCCAACTCATCAAAGCTAGATATAAACTGTGGGGGAAGTTGAGTGAACCACATGGTGGCGATTTCGGATAAAGTGATTGTGAAGCATCTGCACTTGGATCACTCTAGTCGAATCCATCATCCTCTCAAACCTCATCACGTGCTGCCTGGGATCGGTCTTTCCTTCGTAGGCCGTGATAGTTGGCATGCTAAACTTCCTGGGATACTCGGCCTGTAGAATAGTATCGACGAATGGAGTATGACTCCTGGATATCCCCCAATCTTCATTTTTCAGGCCTTGATTCTCTCTCATCAACTGTCTGACCATAGCCGTTAAGTCTGGCGTTTGTATGGAGGATGGAAGGTAGAACTCGGTTCTTCGGGGCGGCTCGGGCTGATGTCCTCTCGGCTGGCGGTCTGCCATACGTGTATCTTAAAGGCCATCTTAATTACGGCCTTCCTGAGCTGGGCATTCTATTTCCACACGCGTTCCGGCTCCTAAGTTTACCATTTAGGCTTGGAAATTGTCTGCAAGATGTAAATGATCCCCGGTTGATCGGTGGATAGCTTCTGCTTGTGCAGCCTCAGTTTTACGGCGTCTTCGCTTGGGAGGTTCATCGGATGAAGTCGAGCTATCAGATGAAGAATAAGGAGCAGGGCTAACTCCAACACTCTGATGTTGTTGCTCTGTAAGTTGCTTCATCAGGTTTGCATTTGCATGAATCTGCTCAGCGAGTTGTCTTCTACTTTCCATGAGCTCTCTCATCAAGTTGTTGAACTCTGTCCTTGTAATGACTTCCGTCTGATTATGAGCTCTGACAGTCCCTACACCTGGATTAGCTAGATAATTGCCAGGTCCTATCAGTTGTAAGCTAGCAGTCTCGTTGATATCCGCATTATGAGAGGCAGATCGGGTTCGCAGTCTTCCCATAGTAGAGTTATTGATTGAAACTTTGAGTAGATTTAACGGACGTCCCGTGAATAAGTTGGATCTCCTTCGGGGGATTTATTCAATTCAGTAGCTACAAAGCATATCCTAGTAGCCTGAGAATTCGATTCTCAGTGAAAGCACCAAAATGTTAGCACCAGAATTGGTCACTAGCACCCTCAAGAAAGATTGTATAGAGAGATTAATGAAGAAAGTAAATTAAAACAAAGAACTGTATACTAATTTAAATGCAGAAAATAAGAACACCATATTTATACTGGTTCAGCGTAATTGCCTATGTCCACTTCAAAGTTAATTTTTATTGCTTTACTCTATATTTGATTACAGATACAATTCGTACACCAACTACTTGAATACCAATGTTAAGTAAAGAGAATGAGTCTTGAATGCAGTAGAGTCTCCCTAGTGTTCTCCCAAAAAAGGTCAATTTCACTGTGCCCCTACCCTTCTATTTATAGATGAAGATGGGTTAGACTTCCCTCTTGGGCCTAGGAGTGGGATACTTCGGCCCGTGGCAAGTGATATCTGCGTGTCAAGCCACGAATGTCGAACGTCTTTTCTATGCTTTGTGAGGAGAAATGCTGAACGAGGATCCATGTCGAACGAGGCATGAATGTCGAACGAGGCTGGAATACCTAGCGACCTTGCTGTGACGAACAAGGCTGGAATGCCGAACGAGGATAGATGCCGAACAAACTTGAATGCCGAACGAGGCTGGAATGCCGAACGAGGACAGATGTCGAACGACCCTGTTGTGCCGAACGATATGGAATGCCGAAGAACCTAGTTGTGCCGGACAACTTAGTTGTGCCAAACGACCTAGTTGTGCCGCACGACATTTATACCAAACAACCTAGTTGTACCGAACGACCTAATTGTGCCGAACGACATAGTTGTGTCGAACGACCTAGTTGTGCTGAACGACCTTGTAACGACCCGTATTTTACGTATCGAGAGATCGTAAAACAGTTGTTATTTGGTCGTTAGTGTTGTTAAGCCGTCCAGAGTTCAAGTCGACCAGAGGTTAGGTCATAGAAGATCTTGAGTGTTGAGCGACCTAAAGATAAGGCAGAGCGACCCAAGGAAGTCGGCGACATAAGGGTTTAGGCGACCTAAGGAGTTAGGTTGTGTGATAACTTAGGTCGTATAGTAGCTTAGGTCGGTGGAACGACTTAGGGGGTTGGAGCGACTTAAGGAAGTTAACGACCTAGTAGTTAGCGACTTAAGGAAGTTAACTACCTAGTAGTTAGCGGCTTAACGGGTTAAGCGACCTAGGAGTTAGCAGCTTAGAGGAGTACGCGACCTAAGAGAATTAGCGGCACAGGAAGTTAGCGGCATAAGAAGCTAACGACTTAAGGGAGGTGGGTCGCTAACGGCTTAAGGAGGAGAGCGACCTATGTTAGATGCCGTGTTGAAGTTAGGTCGTAAACAACCTAAGTTAGATTCTGTGTGTAGTTAGGTAGTGGACGAGATAAGGCTTAGGTCGTAGGTCGCGTGAAGGCGAAGGTGTTAGGTCGCGTAAAGGGTTAAGATGTTAGGTCGTGTGTGTAGTTAGGCCGTGTAAGGGCTTAAGCAGTTAAGTCGTTAGGTCGGCAACATCGTTGGGTCGTGTCTGTGTTAGGTCGTATATGTGTTAGGTCGTTGAGTCGCGTGAAGGCTTGAATGTTAGGTCGTGCATATACTCGAGTTGATAGGTCGTAGGTCGTGGAGTTTTGTTAAGTCGTGAGCGACTTAAAGGCGAGCGACTCATGGGTTCGGCCTATAAATACACGTGTTAGCTTCATTTTTGGGATTCGGATTTTGAAGCGACGAAGTTCTGCCATTTTGAGAGCTTGAGTGCTACACTTCTTCACTTCTTTTCTATTCTTTAATCTTGTGCTTCCTTCCATCCAAATTGAAGATCAAATCGAAGATCCAAGAGCTTAGATTGAAGATCTCCATCCATCGAAGAGGGATTTCATCGTTTGAAGCGGAATTTTGGCGGATCGAGCTTGATCCTTCGCTGTCCAGATTTGGAGTGTGTTGCTTTTAAGGTGTTTAGGTGATTCGGTGAGTGGTGATTATCTCTCACACGGACCCAAAGGAGTATATTAGATTGGTGGCTTGATTTTGTGTTAAAAATAGTGATTTCATGCATTTTCGTAAACCTAAGTATAGATCCATTGTTCATGAAGGTTTGACATCCATTATAATACATGTTAACCTATGCAAGTTCATCCATCAAGTTGTAGAGATATTATTCATGATTATGCTTGTTAGATTTAGACTCTTTATTTACAAGATTGCCATTTTTGTTATAATTGCTTTTAGATCATGTTTGAATGCTTAATTACTTGGATTAATGATTGACTTGATTGATTGTTATAAATTAGTTAATTAGTGGTTGGATTTGGACAAGTTGGTCGAAGATGATTCAAAGGCTAAGGGGGAAGCTCTTGAATAGAAAAGCTGCACGTGGCATATGTAGTGAATGATAAAGCTCATATGGACGGATTTGACGATGATGTTGAGATGGAGCTTTGCTATGAATGAGATGAGGAGAGGCATGATGTGAGGTAGCTTTGGTATAATCCAGACGGGATCATTCCAAGCATCTTGATAACCCGAGGGATGGTTCGAGTTTGTGGATAATGGTTGCCTCGAGAGGCGCTTGAGCTAGTATGAGAATAGTCGTCGAGGAGGATGACTAGAAGGCCGAGATTTCTTCGTTATTGAAGGTTCTAGCAGACTTAAAGCAAGAGTATGCTGGGCAGATTCGATAGTCCCAAAAGACTACAGTTGGTGGTCGGGTACTCTGGGCAGATTCGATAGTCCTAGGCACGGGCTGCGACGACGTGTGGAGTTTTGTCTAGAACCGTGGTTACCATTAGCCCTTGACGGATGGCTGAAAGAAAGGTGCCGGTCATTCAGTTAACGATGGTATCGAAGCAATGATAACAGTGATAGCCAGAGTCATGGATGTTTGGATGTTTTGGTTGTATCGTCATTCGGTCTCAAGAGCGATGTTTTCCGGGTGCTTATCTGATCTTAGTTTAGGCCTTGGGGGTTTGTACTTGGAAAACATCGACCTTGACTCGAGTGATAATTTCTTTACTTTAAATGTCTGATTTGCTATGTTTACTTCTGCTTAGTGTATCTGGGTGCTATCACCGTAGAAAGAGGTGGAGTGGGAGGGTTGGGTTCCTATTCCTTTTACCTTTATTCTCTTTTGGTATGTTGTTAGTTAATTTACCGCTCACTAAGACTGTTGTCTGACTCAAGGTTTTATGTTCAACACTTATTACCTTGGGCTGTTCATCCATTTTGGGATGGGCAGACTAGGTAGCAGGTGACAGGTGCTGTTCTTAGTGACCAACGATGCTGATGACGAAGACGAGCTGGAGGCTTGCATATTATTTTATTACTATATGTACTGGATGTTCCGCTGCTTGTATATTCTCTGAGTGATATGTAGTGAGGCTTGATGTATTGACTATTCAGATTTTTGTATCAAACTACTATGAGGCTTACTTGACGAGATTCTGTTTTGTGGAGCTTCACTATATATATATATATATATATATATATATATATATATATATTCTATTGTATTTTACCCATGCGCTGTGAGTAATACGATAGGTTCCGTTGTTTTTACCCTACCTTGATGATCATCCATGGCTGCCTGGCACACTTTACAGCGCACTATTTCCTTGTTTAGTGCAGGAGTCATGGGCGGTCGTCACATTTGGTATCAGAGCTTTGGTTAATCGATTTTAGCCAACGCTCGCTGACGTAACTACGTATGAGAGACATAATTGTATTTTGATGGATGATTACTATATATAATATAGTGGCTTAGAAAGATTTGAAACTCTTATGCAGTTGTTTCTCAAGGTGCACTAATCATTTTTTTTATAGATATTAAGAATGAGTCGAAGAGGGAGACTAGCTGCTAGGGAAGGCCGTGCTGCTGAGGGGGCTGCTGATTATGATGCTATGTTCGAGGCTATGATGACTTCGATCATGAGGAGGATGCCAGCTCCGGGGCCAGCAGTAGATGTTGGAGTTCAAGTTCAAGCTCCAAGACCGATGGATTTTGCTAAGTTGTGTAGAGACTATACTGCTCTTGGAGGGAAGGTTTTCTTGGGAACAGAGTCAGCCATTGAAGTCTAGAGATGGATAGATGCTTGTAGAAGAATCTTTGGTGATTTGGGAATTGAGGATGCAACCAAAAGTAAGCTCGCATCAAGACAGCTTCAATAGAGAGCTTTTGACTGGTGGAACTCTATCACCATTGATACTCCGGAGGAAGAAATTACTTGGGTGCAATTCCAAGCCAGATTTGAAGCTAAATTCATTTCTACAGCTCAGAAATCCATTCTGTTCAAGAAGTTTGTGGAGCTCAAGCAAGGAGGAAGACCAGTTCTTGAGTATGTTTCTGAGTTTGAAGCCTTGTCCAAGTATGTCCGGTCGTATATTGAATCTCCATATCAGAAGAACGAGAAGTTTGTGACAGGCTTGGACATTTATCTAAGGAGGCAGTTGGTGGATCATCTGGACGATCCATTTGAGAAGCTTGTTGAGAAGGCTCTCAGGCACGAGAATCTTTTTCCTAAGGAAGGATCTATTGTTGTTGTGACCAAGGAGGAGTCTAAACCACATCAAGGTGGAAACAAGAAGAGGAGGCAGCAGCAGCAGAAGGGTAAGGATGGCCAGAAGAAGCCGAAGGGCGAAGTGACCTGCTACAATTGTCAGCAGAAGGGCCATTTCTCCAAAGATTGCAAGATCCAAAGGTGCCGGTGAAGTGCCACAACTGTGACAAGCCGGGGCATATCAAGAAGAATTGTCAAGAACCATGGAAGGACAGGCAGATTGTGCAAGCTTATGCTTTGGGGGCTGTGCCATCATCTTCAAAAGCTCCTACTGTAGAAGAGAAAGGAAAGAGTGTGGTGGTACAAGGTACCCTTTCCATTTGTGGTGTTCCAGTTAGAGTGTTATTGATACTGGGGCGTCGCATTCTTTTGTTTGTAATGAACTTGTATGCCGGTTGGGTTTAGAACCGGATATTGTTGATAGACCATTGGTTGTGACTAATCCAGTAGGGGGTTCGTCCTGTCTATGTATGTTATGCCGTGATCTGGTTGTATCGAGTCATGATTGCTCTTTTGTTTGTGATTGTTTTGTTCTAAACTTTATGGGGTTTGGAATTATTTTGGGTATGGACTGGCTTACGAAGTACGCGACAAAGGTTGATTGTAAAAGGCTGGAGGTGACAGCCGAGAATGTGGAAGGGCGAAAGGTTGTGATACGATGTAAGCATGAGGAAGGCGTCTTCATGAGCTTCATGTATTCGTTGGTTGTTCCACGGGATGGACTGTCATCGGTGCCAGTCGCAAATGGATTTGAGGATGTCTTTGATGAGGTCAAAGGATTACCGCCGCATAGAGAGATCGAGTTTTGCATCGATCTATTTGAAGGAGCCAGACCTATTGTGATGCCTCTTAGGCGGATGGCGCCTAGGGAACAGCAAGAGTTAAAGGTGCAAGTTGATGATCTTTTACAGAAAGGATTCATTCGGCGTAGTGTGTCTGAATGGGGTGCACCAGTAGTGTTTGCAACCAAAGCAGATGGATCGTTGAGGGTGTGTGTGGACTATCGTGAGCTGAATAAAGTGACTAAGAAGAACAAGTATCCATTGCCAAGAATAGATGAATTGTTTGATCAGCTTCACGAAGCCAAGGTGTTTTCTCAGATGGATTTGGCAACGGGATTTCACCAATTAAGAGTGGCAAAGAATAGTGTGCCGAAGACTGCTTTTAGGACACCATCTGGTTTCTTTGAGTGGCTGGTAATGCCGTTTGGATTGACCAATGCACCAGCATATTTTGTGGATCTTATGAATAGAGTGTTCAGGGATCAGTTGAACAAGTTCGTACTAGTGTTCGTTGATGATATTTTGATTTATTCCAGTAATGAAGAAGAGCACAAGACACACTTGCGTATTATTTTGGCAACCTTGCGGAAACATCAGCTGAAGGCTAAGTTTTGGAAGTGTCACTTCTGGAAGAGAGAAGTGAGGTTCTTAGGCCATATTATCTCTAGAAGTGGAATAGCGGTTGATCCCGCCAAGGTGGCAGCAATCCAGGATTGGGTTAGACCTAAGAATGCATCTGATGTGAGAAGTTTTCTTGGATTAGGAGGATACTATCGTCGATTTATCAAAGACTTTTCCAAGGCAGCTGCACCATTAACAGGATTGACGAAAAAGAACCAAGTATTCAGATGGGATGCTAAGTGTGAGCAAGCTTTCGGAATCCTGAAAGAGCGACTAACAAGTGCTCCTGTTGTGACTATTCCAAGTGGAAATGATGAGATGGTGGTTTACACCGATGCATGTGGTACTGGACTTGGAGCAGTACTGATGCAGAAGGGTAAAGTTGTTGCGTATGCAAGTCGACAACTGAAGCCGCATGAAAGGAATTATCCGACTCATGATTTGGAGTTGGCGACGATTGTATTTGCTCTGAAGATGTGGAGACATTACCTGTTAGGTGTTCGGTTCGAGTTGTTTACAGATCATAAGTCGCTGAAGTATCTTTTCTCCCAAAAGGATTTGAATCTTTGACAGCAACGATGGCTAGAGTTTTTGGCATCATATGATTTTGGTATAGCCTATACTCCGGGAAAGGGTAACGCAGTGGAAGATGCGTTAAGTCGAAGACAGGCAGGATTGGGAGCCATGTTTTCAGAATGGAAGAGTCTCGAGTATTTGGCTGGATTTGACTTCAGGCCCAGATGTGAATTGGAACCTGAGATGTTGGCAAACTTATCGATAAGACCTACTCTTGTGGAAAGGATTGGCGAGAGCCAAAAGCGAGACGATAAGCTTGTCAAGATTATCCGTGATTTGGAATCTGGGTTGGACCCAGGGAAGGATAAAGGATTCGAGGTCGATCGAGAGGGTTGGCTTCGGAAGCAAGGATGACTAGTTGTTCCCGATATAGATGAATTGAGAAATGAAGTTCTAAAGGAGAGTCATCACTCGAAGCTGACAATTCATCCAGGTGGAAATAAGTTGTATCGGGATATGAAAAGAACCTATTACTGGGAAGATATGAAGAAGGATGTTGGAAAATTTATTTCCAAGTGTATAAACTGCCAGTTGGTAAAAACCGTGCAGAAGAAGCCCAGTGGATTGCTTCAGCGATTAGAAGTTCCTACATGGAAGTGGGAGCAAATATCGATGGATTTTATCGATGAGTTACCTAGAACAAGAGCAGGAAATGAAGGGATTTGGGTCATCATAGATCGTTTGACTAAGAGTGCAAGATTTATTCTTGTTCGATCAACTAGGACTGCATCGAAGTTGGCTGAGCTGTATGTTAAGTGGATAGTTCGATTCCATGGTATTCCGAAAAGTATAGTGAGCGATCGAGACCCATTGTTCACTAGTGGATTTTGGAAGAGCTTCCAGGAAGTTTTGGGAACCGAGTTGTGTTTGAGTACAGCTTATCACCCCCAAACAGATGGTCAAACCGAGAGAGTCAACCGAGTTTTGGAAGATCTCCTCAGAGCATGTGTTTTGGACTTCGGAGGATCATGGGAAGATCATCTTCATTTGGTGGAATTTTCGTATAATAACAGTTACCAGTCCAGCATTGGTATGGTGCCATATGAAGCATTGTATGAAAGACCGTGTAACTCTCCGACATGTCGGTTGGAAACGGAAGAAAAGTTGAAACTTGGGCCGAAAATGATTCAACAGACTTCGGATTGCATAGAGATCATTCGGCAAAGAATGAAGGCGGCCCAAGACCATCAGAAAAGTTATGCCGATAAGCGTCGTAAGGATTTGTAGTTCGACGTAGGTGATATGGTTTTTGTGAAGATTTCTCCACTGAAGAAGGTTATTCGATTCGGGAGGAAAGGAAAATTGACTCCGAAATTTGTTGGACCATTCTCGATCATCGAGCGAATTGGAAAGCTCGCCTATAAATTGGAGTTACCAGAAAAGATGTCGGGTGTGCACAATGTTTTTCGTGTATTGTATCTACGGAAGTATGTGCACGACTCGAATACAGTGGTTTCTTCTGATAGCTGTGAAGATTTTGAGGTTAATCCAGTTGATAAGAGACCTCGTAAGACGATTCGTGTTGTGGAAACTGACACGAAACAGCTTAGGAGGAAGGTAGTTAGGTTGCTCAAGATACAATGGAGTGATGATGTTAACGACTGTACATGGGAGGTGGAAGAGAGGATAAAGGCAGCTTATCCTGAACTCTTCGAGGTATGACCATAAGGTGTCGTGTCATCTCATGACATTGTAACTTGTTCTAGTCTTAGAATTCTGCATGGTAGGCTAGTAATTGGATGCACGGTTTGTTGGTTGCTATGGATGGTAGGCATGCAGAATGGTTTTTGGTTGTTCTTGTTTGTTTGGAATTTCGGGGGCGAAATTTCTAAGGGGGAGAGAATGTAACGACCCATATTTTACGTATCGAGAGATCGTAAAACCGTTGTTATTAGGTCGTTAGTGCTGTTAAGTCGTCCAGAGTTTAAGTCGACCAGAGGTTAGGTCGTAGAAGATCTTGAGTGTTGAGCGACCTAAAGATAAGGCAGAGCGACCCAAGGAAGTCGGCGACTTAAAGGTTTAGGCGACCTAAGGAGTTAGATTTTGTGATAGCTTAGGTCGTATAGTAGCTTAGGTCGGTGGAGCGACTTAGGGGGTTGGAGCGACTTAAGGAAGTTAACGACCTAGTAATTAGCGACTTAAGGAAGTTAACTACCTAGTAGTTAGCGGCTTAACGGGTTAAGCGACCTAGGAGTTAGCAGCTTAGGGGAGTAAGCGACCTAAGAGAATTAGCGGCACAGGAAGTTAGCGGCATAAGAAGCTAACGACTTAAGGGAGGTGGGTCTCTAACGACTTAAGGAGGAGAGCGACCTATGTTAGATGCCGTGTTGAAGTTAGGTCGTAAACAACCTAAGTTAGATTCTGTGTATAGTTAGGTCATGGACGAGATAAGGCATAGGTCGTAGGTCGCGTGAAGGCGAAGGTGTTAGGTCGCGTAAAGGGTTAAGACGTTAGGTCGTGTAAGGGCTTAAGCAGTTAAGTCGTTAGGTCGGCGACATAGTTGGGTCATGTTTGTGTTAGGTCGTATATGTGTTAGGTCGTTGAGTCGCGTGAAGGCTTGAATGTTAGGTTGCGCATATACTCGAGCTGAGAGGTCGTAGGTCGTGGGGTTTCGTTAAGTCGTGTGCGACTTAAAGGCGAGCGACTTATGGGTTCGGCCTATAAATACACGGGTTAGCTTCATTTTTGGGATCCGGATTTTGAAGCGACGAAGTTCTGCCATTTTGAGAGTTCGAGTGCTACACTTCTTCACTTCTTTTCTACTCTTTAATCTTGTGCTTCCTTCCATCGAAATCGAAGATCAAATCGAAGATCCAAGAGCTTAGATTGAAGATCTTCATCCATCGAAGAGGGATTTCATCGTTTGAAGCGGAATTTTGGCGGATCGAGCTAGATCATTCGCTGTCCAGATTTGGAGTGTGTTGCTTTTAAGGTGTTTAGGTGATTCGGTGAGTGGTGGTTATCTCTCACACGGACCCAAAGGAGTATATTGGACTGGTGGCTTGATTTTGTGTTAAAAATAGTGATTTCATGCATTTTCGTAAACCTAAGTATAGATCCATTGTTCATGAAGATTTGACATCCATTATAATACATGTTAACCTATGCAAGTTCATCCATCAAGTTGTAGAGATATTATTCATGATTATGCTTGTTAGATTTAGACTCTTTATTTACAAGATTGCCATTTTTGTTATAATTGCTTTTAGATCATGTTTGAATGCTAAATTACTTGGATTAATGATTGACTTGATTGATTGTTATAAATTAGTTGATTAGTGGTTAGATTTGGACAAGTTGGTCGAAGATGATTCAAAGGCTAAGGGGGAAGCTCTTGAATAGAAAAGCTGCACGTGGCATATGTAGTGAATGATAAAGCTCATATGGACGGATTTGATGATGATGTTGAGATGGAGCTTTGCTATGAATGAGATGAGGCAAGGTATGATGTGAGCTTGCTTTGGTATAATCCAGACGGGATCATTCCAAGCATGTTGATAACTCGAGGGATGGTTCGAGTTTGTGGATAATGGTTGGCTCGAGAGGCGCTTGAGCTAGTCTGAGAATAGTCGTCGAGGAGGATGACTAGAAGGCTGAGATTTCTTCGTTATTGAAGGTTCTAGCAGACTTAAAGCAAGAGTACGCTGGGCAGATTCGATAGTCCCTAAAGACTACAGTTGGTGGTCGGGTACTCTGGGCAGATTCGATAGTCCTAGGCATGGGCTGCGACGACGTGCGGAGTTTTGTCTAGAACCGGGGTTACGATTAGCCCTTGACGGACGGTTGAAAGAAAGGTGCAGGTCATTCAGTTGACGATGGTATCGAAGCAATGATAACAGTGATAGCCAGAGTCATGGATGTTTGGATGTTTTGGTTGAATCGTCATTCGGTCTCAAGAGCGATGTTTTTCGGGTGCTTATCTGATCTTGGTTTAGGCCTTAGGGGTTTGTACTTGGAAAACATCGACCTTGACTCGAGTGATAATTGCTTTACTTTAAATGTCTGATTTGCTATGTTTACTTCTGCTTAGTGTGTCAGGGTGCTATCACTGTAGAAAGAGGTGGAGTGGGAGGGTTGGGTTCCTATTCCTTTTACCTTTATGCTCTTTTGGTATGTTGTTAGTTAATTTTCCACTCACTAAGACTGTTGTCTGACTCAAGGTTTTATTTTCAACTCTTATTACCTTGGGCTGTTCATCCATTTTGGGATGGGCAGACTAGGTAGCAGGTGACAGGTGTTGTTCTTAGTGACCAACGATGCTGATGACGAAGACGAGCTGGAGGCTTGCATATTATTTTCTTACTATATGTACTGGATGTTCCGCTGCTTGTATATTCTCTGAGTGATATGTAGTGAGGCTTGATGTATTGACTATTCAGATTTTTGTATCAAACTACTATGAGGCTTACTTGACGAGATTCTGTTTTGTGGAGCTTCACTATATATATATGTGTGTGTGTGTGTGTGTGTGTGTGTGTGTGTGTGTATGTATGTATGTATGTATATTCTATTGTATTTTATCCATGCGCTGTGAGTAATACGATAGACTCCGCTGTTTTAACCTTACCTTGATGATCATCCATGGCTGCCTGGCACACTTTACAGCGCACAATTTCCTTGTTTAGTGCAGGAGTCATGGGCGGTCGTCACATTTGGTATCAGAGCTTTGGTTAATCGATTTTAGCCAACGCTCGCTGACGTAACTACGTATGAGAGACGTAATTGTATTTTGATGGATGATTGCTATATATAATATAGTGGCTTAGAAAGACTTGAAACTCTTATGCAGTTGTTTCTCAAGGTGCACTAATCATTTTTTTTATAGATATTAAGAATGAGTCGAAGAGGGAGACCAGCTGCTAGGGATGGCCGTGCTGCTGAGGGGGCTGCTGATTATGCTACTATGTTCGAGGCTATGATGACTTCGATCATGAGGAGGATGCCAGCTCCGGGGACGGCAGTAGATGTTGGAGTTCAAGTTCAAGCTCCAAGACCGGTGGATTTTGCTAAGTTGTGTAAAGACTATACTGCTCTTGGAGGGAAGGTTTTCTTAGGAACAGAGTCAACCATTAAAGTCCAGAGATGGATAGATGCTTGTAGAAGAATCTTTGGTGATTTGGGAATTGAGGATGCAACCAAAAGTAAGCTCGCATCAAGACAGCTTCAAGGGAGAGCTTCTGACTGGTGGAACTCTATCACCATTGATACTCCGGAGGAAGAAATTACTTGGGTGCAATTCCAAGCCAGATTTGAAGCTAAGTTCATTTCTACAGCTCAGAAATCCGTTCTGTTCAAGAAGTTTGTGGAGCTCAAGCAAGGAGGAAGACCAGTTCTTGAGTATGTTTCTGAGTTTAAAGCCTTGTCCAAGTATGCCCGGTCGTATATTGAATCTCCATATCAGAAGAACGAGAAGTTTGCGACAGGCTTGGACATTTATCTAGGGAGGCAGTTGGTGGATCATCTGGACGATCCATTTGAGAAGCTTGTTGAGAAGGCTCTCAGGCACGAGAATCTTTTTCCTAAGGAAGGATCTATTGTTGCTGTGACCAAGGAGGAGTCTAAACCACAGCAAGGTGGAAACAAGAAAAGGAGGCAACAGCAGTAGAAGGGTAAGGATGGCCAGAAGAAGCCAAAGGGCGAAGTGACCTGCTACAATTGTCAGCAGAAGGGCCATTTCTCCAAAGAATGCAAGATCCAAAGGTGCCGGTGAAGTGACACAACTGTGACAAGCCGGGGCATATCAAGAAGAATTGTCAAGAACCAAGGAAGGACAGGCAGATTGTGCAAGCTTATGCTTTGGGGGCTGTGCCATCGTCTTCAAAAGCTCCTACTGTAGAAGAGAAAGGAAAGAGTGTGGTGGTACACGGTCCCCTTTCCATTTGTGGTGTTCCAGTTAGAGTGTTATTCGATACTGGGGCGTCGCATTCTTTTGTTTGTAATGAACTTGTATGTTGGTTGGGTTTAGAAACGGATATTGTTCATAGACCATTGGTTGTGACTAATCCAGCAGGGGGTTCATCCTGTCTATGTATGTTATGTCGTGATCTGGTTGTATCGAGTCATGATTGGTCTTTTGTTTATGATTGTTTTGTTCAAAACTTTACGGGGTTTGGAATTATTTTGGGTATGGACTGGCTTACGAAGTACGCGGCAAAGGTTGATTGTAAAAGGCAGGAGGTGACAGTCGAGAATGTGGAAGGGCGAAAGGTTGTGATACGATGTAAGCATGAGGAAGGCGTCTTCATGAGGTTCATGTATTCGCTGGTTGTTCCACGGGATGGACTGTCATCGGTGCCAGTCGCAAATGGATTTGAGGATGTCTTTGATGAGGTCAAAGGGTTACCGCCGCATAGAGAGATCGAGTTTCGCATCAATCTAGTCGAAGGAGCTAGACCTGTTGTGATGCCTCTTAGGCGAATGGCGCTTAGGGAACAGCAAGAGTTAAAGGTGCAAGTTGATGATCTTTTACAGAAAGGATTCATTCGGCGTAGTGTGTCCGAATGGGGTGCGCCAGTAGTGTTTGCAACCAAAGCAGATGGATCGTTGAGGCTGTGTGTGGACTATCGTGAGCTGAATAAAGTGACTAAGAAGAACAAGTATCCATTGCCGAGAATAGATGACTTGTTTGATCAGCTTTACGAAGCCAAGGTGTTTTCTCAGATGGATTTGGCAACGAGATTTCACCAATTAAGAGTGGAAAAGGATAGTGTGCCGAAGACTGCTTTCAGGACACCATCTGGTTTCTTTGTGTGGCTGGTAATGCCGTTTGGATTGACCAATGCACCGGCATATTTTGTGGATCTTATGAATAGAGTGTTCAGGGATCAGTTAAACAAGTTCGTACTGGTGTTCGTGGATGATATTTTGATTTATTCCAGTAATGAAGAAGAGCACAAGACGCACTCGCGTATTATTTTGGAAACCTTGCTGATACATCAGCTGAAGGCTAGCTGTGCATCATAACGATCCAACCAGTCCATCCCCAAGATAATATCAAAGCCAAGGCACTCAAATACATGCAAATCACATGGAAAAGAGAGCCCGCATAAGGAAAGCTCAAAGCCTTTACACAACATTCCAAGTGTTGCGGACCCACCAATGGGATTCGCAACCCATAGAGATGTCATGAGGTAAACAACTTCCAAATCATATCTATCAACTAATTCCTTAGATATGAAAGAATGAGAGGCACCGGTGTCAAAGAGTATACGAATGAAAGTATCTCTAAAAGGAATCGTACCTTCCATGACCGGTCTCACTATAAGTTTTCGAAGTGTCAGTTCTGGAAGAGCGAAGTGAGGTTTTTAGGCCATATTATCTCTGGAAGTGGAATAGCGGTTGATCCGGCAAGGTGGCAGCAATCCAGGATTGGATTAGACCTAAGAATGCATCTGATGTGAGAAGTTTTCTTGGATTAGCAGGATATTATCGTCGATTTATCAAAGACTTTTACGAGGTAGCTGCACCATTAGCAGGATTGACGAAAAAGAACAAGTATTCAGATGGGATGCTAAGTGTGAGAAAGCTTTTGGAATCCTGAAAGAGCGACTAACAAGTGCTCCTGTTTTGACTATTCCAAGTGGAAATGATGAGATAGTGGTTTACACCGATGCACGTGGTACTGGACTTGGAGCATTACTCATGCAGAAAGGTAAAGTTGTTGCGTATGCAAGTCGACAACTGAAGCCGCATGAAAGGAATTATCCGACTCGTGATTTGAAGTTGGCGGCGATTGTATTTGCTCTGAAGATGTGGAGACATTACCTATTAGGAGTTCGATTCGAGTTGTTTACAGATCATAAGTCGCTGAAGTATCTTTTCTCCCAAAAGGATTTGAATCTTCGACAGCAATGATGGCTAGAGTTTTTGGCATCATATGATTTTGGTATATCCTATACTCCGGAAAAGGGTAACGCAGTGGCAGATGCGTTAAGTCGAAGACAGGCAGGATTGGGAGCCATGTTTTCAGAATGGAAGAGTCTCGAGTATTTGGCTGGATTTGACTTCAGGCCCAGATGTGAATTGGAACCTGAGATGTTGGCATTCTTATCGATAAGACCTACTCTTGTGGAAAGGATTGGCGAGAGCCAAAAGCGAGACGATAAGCTTGTCAAAATTATCCATGATTTGGAATCTGGGTTGGACCCAGAGAAGGATAAAGGATTCGAGGTCGATCGAGAGGGTTGGCTTTGGAAGCAAGGACGACTAGTTGTTCCCGATATAGATGAATTGAGAGATGAAGTTCTAAAGGAGAGTCATCACTCGAAGCTGACAATTCATCCAGGTGGAAATAAGATGTATCGGGATATGAAAAGAACCTATTACTGGGAAGGTATGAAGAAGGTGTTGGAAAATTTATTTCCAAGTGTATGAACTGCCAGTTGGTAAAAGCCGAGCAGAAGAAGCCCAGTGGATTGTTTCAGCTATTAGAAGTTCCTACATGGAAGTGGGAGCAAATATCGATGGATTTTATCGATGGGTTACCTAGAACAGGAGCGGAAAATGAAGGGATTTGGGTCATCATAGATCGTTTGACTAAGAGTGCAAGATTTATTCCTGTTCGATCAACTAGGACTGCATCGAAGTTGGCTGAGCTGTATGTTAAGTGGATAGTTCGATTCCATGGTATTCCGAAAAGTATAGTGAGCGATCGAGACCCATTGTTCACTAGTGGATTTTGGAAGAGCTTCCAGGAAGTTTTGGGAACCGAGTTGTGTTTGAGTACAGCTTATCACCCCCAAACAGATGGTCAGACCGAGAGTGTCAACCGAGTTTTGGAAGATCTCCTCAGAGCATGTGTTTTGGACTTCGGAGGATCATGGGAAGATCATCTTCATTTGGTGGAATTTTCGTATAATAACAGTTACCAGTCCAGCATTGGTATGGCGCCGTATGAAGCATTGTATGGAAGACCGTGTAACTCTCCGACATGTTGATTGGAAACGGGAGAAAAGTTGATACTTGGGCCAGAAATGATTCAACAGACTTCGGATTGCATGGAGATCATTCGGCAAAGAATGAAGGCAGCCCAAGACCGTCAGAAAAGTTATGCCGATAAGCGTCGTAAGGATTTGGAGTTCGACGTAGGTGATATGGTTTTTGTGAATATTTCTCCACTGAAGAAGGTTATTCGATTCGGGAGGAAAGGAAAATTGACTTCGAAATTTGTTGGACCATTCTCGATCATCGAGCGAATTGGAAAGCTCGCCTATAAATTGGAGTTACCAGAAAAGATGTCGGGTGTGCACAATGTTTTTCGTGTATTGTATCTACGGAAGTATGTGCACGACTAGAATACAGTGGTTTCTGCTGATAGCTGTGAAGATTTTGAGATTAATCCAGTTGATAAGAGACCTCATAAGCCGCTTCGTGTTGTGGAAACTAACACGAAACAGCTTAGGAGGAAGGTAGTTAGGTTGCTCAAGATAAAATGGAGTGATGATGTTAACGACTGTACATGGGAGGTGGAAGAGAGGATAAAGGCAGCTTATCCTGAACTCTTCGAGGTATGACCATAAGGTGTCGTGTCATCTCATGACATTGTAACTTGTTCTAGTCTTAGAATTCTGCATGGTAGGCTAGTAATTGGATGCATGGTTTGTTGGTTTCTATGGATGGTAGGCATGCACAATGGTTTTTGGTTGTTCTTGTTTGTTTGGAATTTCGGGGGCGAAATTCCTAAGGGGGAGAGAATGTAACGACCCGTATTTTACGTATCGAGAGATCGTAAAATCGTTGTTATTAGGTCGTTAGTGTTGTTAAGTCGTCCAGAGTTTAAGTCGACCAAAGGTTAGGTCGTAGAAGATCTTGAGTGTTGAGCGACCTAAAGATAAGGCAGAGCGACCCAAGGAAGTCGGAGACTTAAAGGTTTAGGCGACCTAAGGAGTTATATTGTGTGATAGCTTAGGTCGTATAATAGCTTAGGTCGGTGGAGCGACTTAGGGGGTTGGAGCGACTTAAGGAAGTTAACGACCTAGTAGTTAGCGACTTAAGGAATTTAACTACCTAGTAGTTAGCGACTTAACGGGTTAAGCGACCTAGGAGTTACCAGCTTAGAGGAGTAAGCAACCTAAGAGAATTAGCGGCACAGGAAGTTAGTGGCATAAGAAGCTAACGACTTAAGGGAGGTGGGTCGCTAACGACTTAAGGAGGAGAGCGACCTATGTTAGATGCCGTGTTGAAGTTAGGTCGTAAACAACCTAAGTTAGATTCTGTGTGTAGTTAGGTCGTGGACGAGATAAGGCATAGGTCGTAGGTCGCGTGAAGGCGAAGGTGTTAGGTCGCGTAAAGGGTTAAGGCGTTAGGTCGTGTGTGTAGTTAGGCCGTGTAAGGGCTTAAGCAGTTAAGTCGTTAGGTCGGCAACATCGTTGGGTCGTGTTTGTGTTAGGTCGTATATGCGTTAGGTCATTGAATCGCGTGAAGGCTTGAATGTTAGGTCGCGCATATACTCGAGTTGATAGGTCGTAGGTCGTGGGGTTTCGTTAAGTCGTGAGCAACTTAAAGGCGAGCGACTTATGGATTCGGCCTATAAATACACGACTTAGCTTCATTTTTAGGATTCGGATTTTGAAGCGACGAAGTTTTACCATTTTGAGAGCTCGAGTGCTACACTTCTTCACTTCTTTTCTACTCTTTAATCTTGTGCTTCCTTCCATCCAAATCGAAGATCAAATCGAAGATCCAAGAGCTTAGATTGAAGATCTTCATCCATCGAAGAGGGATTTCATCGTTTGAAGTGGAATTTTGGCGGATCGAGCTAGATCCTTCGCTGTAAAGATTTGGAGTGTGTTGCTTTTATGGTGTTTAGGTGATTCGGTGAGTGGTGGTTATCTCTCACACGGACCCAAAGGAGTATATTGGATTGGTGGCTTGATTTTGTGTTAAAAATAGTGATTTCATGCATTTTTAAACCTAAGTATAGATCCATTGTTCATGAAGATTTGACATCCATTATAATACGTGTTAACCTATGCAAGTCCATCCATCAAGTTGTAGAGATATTATTCATGATTATGCTTGTTAGATTTAGACTCTTTATTTACAAGATTGCCATTTTTGTTATAATTGCTTTTAGATCATGTTTGAATGCTTAATTACTTGGACTAATGATTGACTTGATTGATTGTTATAAATTAGTTGATTAGTGGTTGGATTTGGACAAGTTGGTCGAAAATGATTCAAAGGCTAAGGGGGAAGCTCTTGAATAGAAAAGCTGCACGTGGCATATGTAGTGAATGATAAAGCTCATATGGACGGATTTGATGATGATGTTGAGATGGAGCTTTGCTATGAATGAGATGAGGCGAGGCATGATGTGAGGTAGCTTTGGTATAATCCAGACGGGATCATTCCAAGCATGTTGATAACTCGAGGGATGGTTCGAGTTTGTGGATAATGGTTGGCTCGAGAGGCGCTTGAGCTAGTATGAGAATAGTCGTCGAGGAGGATGACTAGAAGGCTGAGATTTCTTCGTTATTAAAGGTTCTAGCAGACTTAAAGCAAGAGTACGCTAGGTTCTAGCAGACTTAAAGCAAGAGTACGCTAGGCAGATTCGATAGTCCCAAAAGACTACAGTTGGTGGTCGGGTACTCTGGGCAGATTCGATAGTCCTAGGCACGGGCTGCGACGACGTGCGGAGTTTTGTCTAGAACCGGGGTTACCATTAGCCCTTGAAGGACGGCTGAAAGAAAGGTGCCGGTCATTCAGTTAACGATGGTATCGAAGCAATGATAACAATGATAGCCAGAGTCATGGATGTTTGGATGTTTTGGTGGTATCGTCATTCGGTCTCAAGAGCGATGTTTTCCGGGTGCTTATATGATCTTGGTTTAGGCCTTAGGGGGTTTGTACTTGGAAAACATCGACCTTGACTTGAGTGATAATTGCTTTACTTTAAATGTCTGATTTGCTATGTTTACATCTGCTTAGTGTGTCTGGGTGCTATCACTGTAGAAAGAGGTGGAGTGGGAGGGTTGGGTTCCTATTCCTTTTACCTTTATGCTCTTTTGGTATGTTGTTAGTTAATTTACCGCTCACTAAGATTGTTGTTGACTCAAGGTTTTATGTTCAACTCTTATTACCATGGGTTGTTCATCCATTTTAGGATGGGCAGACTAGGTAGCAGGTGGCAGGTGCTGTTCTTAGTGACCAACGATGCTGATGACGAAGACGAGCTGGAGGCTTGCATACTATTTTCTTACTATATGTACTGGATGTTCCGCTGCTGATATATTCTCTGAGTGATATGTAGTGAGGCTTGATGTATTGACTATTCAGATTTTTGTATCAAACAACTATGAGGCTTACTTGACGAGATTTTGTTTTGTGGAGCTTCACTATATATATATATATATATATATATATATATATATATATATATATATATATATATATATATTCTATTGTATTTTACCCATGCGTTGTGAGTAATACGATAGACTCCGCTGTTTTTACCTTACCTTGATGATCATCCATGGCTGCCTGGCACACTTTACAGCGCACTATTTCCTTGTTTAGTGCAGGAGTCATGGGCGGTCGTCACAGACCTTGTTGCACCAAACGACTTAGTTGTGCCGAACGACCTTTATGCCGAACGAGCCTTCTACATCAAGTCTCTGGTTACCTGGTCAGTCCACAGGGTAACAGCAATAGACGGGTTGATTCGTAGCAGTGAGATCTACGCGTTGGAATTATTACTGAAATGGATTGCAAACTAAATCAAAGGTGAGTTAATCCCACTCATATGGATTATTATTTAAATTTAAATAGTTAAATTTAAATAGTTGGTTGAATGATTGAATTAAATGGATATGGTATATTATATATCGTAGTATATATTGGAGTGATTGATTTCCCGCATTATATAGCGGATGAGACCTTATGCGCCGTATAATAGCGGATGAGATAATATAATCCCATATACCGCGATATTCCACCTCGAAGTGGAATTGGTATCATTATATTGTGCTAACATCTATAGATGTAGGGAAAAACAGGTTGGAGGGATCCAACTGGATTCCTCAAAATGTTTGAATTTATTTTAAATATTTAGCGATATGATTTTGTGATGATATATGATGAATTATATTGATCATATTGGGAATCAGCATTTATTGAATATTCTTGCTTGGTTAACTATATATATTGGAATTTTGAGAATTGAAATATATATATATATATATATATGAAGTTTGGATTTTTAAAGTAAATAAAAAGGTAATTTTAAATAAAATAATTAAGGAATTTGGATAATTAAAATGATTTGGAAGAATAAAAGTTGATTTTTAATTGTAACAAATAAATCCAAAGTATGGGAAAAGAGATATTTTGAATAAATGAATTTAAGTTATAATATTCAAAAGAGTAAAGAATTTATTTTTAAAATTCAAGGTTCAAATTTGTTGGAAAAGATAAAGAAGAAATTTGGAAAGTATGAAATTTGTATTTTTAGTTTAAATAAGATTCTAAAACAGGATAAAGAAGTTAAATCTGAAATTAATGAGTTTTGAAATAAATTTGCATAAGAAAAGAAGTTTATTTTTAAAATGGAGTTAATTTTGAAAATTAATTTGAAAATTGAATAAGTGTTTGAAACTGTGTTTTTAAAAGGAAGATGAGACAATGGAACTTATAAACTAGGTTTATAAAGTGAAATGGATATCGCTGGATATTTGGAAGTATAAATTCACGATTGGAATTTATAAAGGAATGGGAATTTGTTTTAAAAATAAATAGCTTTTTATTTTTAAAGGTGTTGGAGAAAAGAGTATTTCTCTGAAAAGCCAAGTACGTATTTCAAAGCAGATTTTTAGTATAAGTTGAAAGTTTTAAAGTTGTTTAAAGGAATGTATTTAAGAAATTATTAATTAAGTTTCTTAAATTTTAAAAGTAAGCATTTATTTAGATTAATTATAGTAGTAATTATTTGAAAGGTTTGACAAGTATTATGATTTTAAAGATAATTATTAATATTTATATTTTATAAAATAGTTTTATTTTAAAGATAGTTTGGTTAAAGTTATTTGAAAACTTGTATAGAATTTCGTAACTACTATTTTAAATTTATTTTGGCTTAACTTTTATTTTAAAAATTAGTTTTATGTTTTATAAAGCAGTTTTATTTTAAAATAGTTTTAAAGTATATATTTTTGAATAAAGTGTTTAATTAATTTTAATTTAAATGTTTTAAAATATGTTTTAGAATGAAATGATTTAATTTATTTTAAATATTAAGTAATTAGGACTTCGTGTTTTTCAGTGGAAATAAAATAATTGGGTGGAGATTTATTTCCACGAAAGAGAGAGAGAGAGAGAAAAGTGATTTGAAAACTATTTTCAAAGGATTGAAAACTATTTTCAAAGGATTGAAAACTATTTTTAAAGGATTTGAAAAGTGATTTGAAAACTATTTTCAAAGTGATTGGAAGAAATTATTATGGCTTGTTTGTGAATGTTATTTAATAGTTAAATAAACGAATATTAACATTAGCCAATGCTTTGATTGTTTCGAAGAAACCGAGATTGCGATTTATTTCTCGAAAACCACTTCGATCCGCTTTGAACATTTTCGTGAGGAAGACAAAAACTTGGAGTCGAAAATGGAGCAGTGAAGTGCAAGGGCTAGTCGCTACTAATTCCAAGGGTGATTCCGAAATGGATGTAGTAGAAATAGTGCCTTTGGTTCCGTTCAAACACGAAACGGACTTGTATGGATGAATGCTTTCAGAACATCATCAGGAGGACGATGAGCATTCTACGTGAATGTGTGCTAAAAAGGTAACGCATAGCCTCGAGCCTCATCCACCGAGAATGGCTAAAACAGGGGAGGTGCACACAAGGCTAAGTAGCTAGCAACCAATTAAGGTAAGGTCACCCCTGATTAGATGTCCTTTTATATTCGACTGTGTGGGCGGTTGCTGATCCCAACCATAGGGTGAACTTATTCGGACAATCCAGTAAGGGGTAGCTCTGGTCTTGTGATGCAGGGGATCAGGGTGGATCCACGGTACGGTGATCTAGACCACATACTGTGACGGGTTTTACCCTAGTAGCCCTGCCGTTGATGGAAATCCATTCTACCTATGCGCCTTTTACGGTTTTTGTTTGTAGAACCCACTTTGTGGCTAGTAGCTGGAAATTAATAATGTAATAGTTTCAGCTATTTGAATAAGTATTTATATATAGACGTTATTATAATATCAGACGGATTTGATAAAAATGTTTTGGTTATCGTAAGGTAAAAACCCGACATGTTTATTTGTGGTGTGGTCTTACGAGATATCTTTGATTTTCAAAAGATTTTGAAAACTTTAATAATCCAATTGAGTGTGTTTTCTCACGCTGGTTTTCCAAACTGTTTCAGGCATTATTTAACTATAATGTTCGGGTCAGACCAAGTATTATAGAGTACAGATTTTGGATGGTATGCAGTGGAGCTCAGAAGATGAGCTAGATGGCGAGATGTACTTCCGTACTTGATTATTACTCCACTGTGTATTCAGTTTTGAGGACAAGTTTATATAACTGTCCAGCATTTGGATATTGATTGTGATGTTGATTGTAATGTACTCTGATGATGTATTGTGTAAATGGATATAGTTCTTTCTGTTTAAAGGTTAGTCATTTATCTATTATATTTTATTCCGCTGCGTTGGTAAGATTCTGATATTGTTTCTATTTCTTCTTGTACCTCCTTCTTCTTTTAACCCTAATGATTAGATTTTCGGGCGTCGAAAAATCGGGTCGTAATAGTTAAGGCTTTACGCTTTCCACCTTAACACAATTATAGTGCCAATAGTCTATACAGTACCATCGTACCTCCAGATCGGGAGGCTACCATAGAATACTCCATAGGTATGACACAAATTAAACTTGTAGAAATCACGATAGGATAGGTGACATGGTACAACTAGGCAATGTGAGGGTAGATATACTAATTACACTTCCGGACTGGTGGTAACGCATAGTAACCACTACCGCCCACCTCGATCCACACTCCCAAAAAAAATCAAAGGTAACACCCAATCAATCACAAAGTAATAGAATGGTATCGAAGGAGTGTGTCCGATTACAGGAGCTACCTCATTGGCCTATCAATTACTCTAGTTTTAGCCACCTTAGGCCGACTCACGGGAGTCGAGTCCACGTATATACCTCATATAGGACGTCGCCACCATCGTACTTCATTCTGGAATTTCCACCACGTACACGGTTGTTAAAGTGGTTTTCGGAGTTGATAGAGAGTATGACAAGTTCCAATCCCGGTCTCTTTAACAACCAATCATTATTATAACTCATGGTTATTTATTTCAAATGGTTTATCCTTTCAAATCAAGCATATTCATTTCAAGCCCACTTAAATTCAGTACCATTATACCTTTAAAATAATATCCAATTTCCAAAGTTGTAACACTTCCAAAACTATACACTTAGTTATAACACTAAAAAAATGTAACATGTAGAAACCATAACACTTTGAAAATGTGACCCTTATATAATAGCACTTTGAAAATGTTACGCTTTAGAAATAGTAGCACTTTAAAACATACCTAATGTAGCATAGCACTTTTAAAAGTATAACTTAAAATAACATAGCATTTTGAAAATGCTACAAATTTATCAAAAACATGTTTAAAACATATTATCTTCAATTTTATCATAGTTTTATAAAATCTATTTTATTATAAAAAACCTATCCATTTCAAAAATAAAATCTATCACTATTACTAGGTCAGATTTAAAATTCTATATTAAACCAAATTAAATTATTAAGTTATACTAAAAGTTTGTATCATAGATAAAATCTTTAAATTTTAGTTTTAAACCATTTATTTACTTATAAAATTTTAACTTATTAGAAAACCAATATATATATATATATATATTATTTAAATCATTTAAATCAAAACTTAAGTAAAAATTTCATACATTTAAAATCCAAAATATTTAAAAAAAATAGAGAAATCTATTGTGTAAAAATTTACCATCGGTCTGTATAATATTTTCTAACCTAGGTCAAATGATACGGATATGTATCATTTCAGTCCATAAAATATAAAATCCCAGGTTTTATTATTTCAAACCCACAATCCCAAGTCAAATAAAATAAAAATTCCTTGAGCCCATCGTTTCTTCTCATAGTGATTTTTCCCTATTCTAAAGTCCGTTCGGGTACGTATCATTTCAACCCATAGTGAGGGAACTTGCAGTGTGAGAAACAAAATTTGAAATAAACAGAATAACATAGCATATCATGTCATGTGATAAAAAAGGTATGATATAAGGTGATAACATCATATAATATCATATCACAGGCATATATAAAAATACTATCATCATAGCTTATCACTACTATAATTCCACAAGTCATCAATTTACTATAATGTAAGTACGTAGTCGAGAGTGATAAACTCACTTCTTTGGCTAGAGATGACAATTCAAAACACAAGAACAAACTCCCAAAAAGCACGACAAAGCACGAATCAAACTTGAGTCGAAGTAGATCCAAGATCCAAATCTTGTAAACAAACAAAAATACAACATATCTAAGCAATTATATATATATATATATACATATATATAAATATAGATTAAAACAAAGAAAAATGGTAAATCGAGACCATATGGGCTCGGCCACTTTGCAAGTAGGCTTGACCATCTTGAAACATGGTTTGGCCATGCTGTTTTGAAGCATGCTAGGCTCGGGTGGAATGGCATAAGGCATGGAGGTAGGTAGATGAAACGATGGTAAGGCAAAAACTGCAAGGGGAAGGAAAAAAGACAAGGCACAAGTGCCTCTTGGGTTCGGCCTAGGCTCAATGGTTTCGGCACTATGTGCTAAGGCTTGGTTCAAGACACTTGAATTGTCATGGCTAGAGGAGGAGGTGATGGTCACGGCTAAGCAAAGGAGGTGGTGGTCGAGGCATAGAGAAGAGGAGAGATGAAGGTATTGGATCGGCTAGGGTTTAGGCAATGGGATTGGTAATTTTGGCCATGGCAAATCACGGCCATGGGATGATGATGGTGATGGCCGATCAATACTAGATGGTATGAGGGTAGAGATGAGGTCGGCTAGGGGATGAGCATGTCAGAACTATATATGAGGAGAAACAAAAAGAAAAATAATAAAAAGAAGAAGGATATAGGAAAACTTACTGTAAATTTTTGTCCAGGAAAGTGAAAATGAGAAAGAGAGGAGTAGAGGAAAGTTTTATATGTGAATGGAAAATGGAAAGACATCTTTTCAAATAAATGGACAAAGATGTGCCACTTATGAAATTCCTAAGCCCATTAGCCAAGCCCAATGACAAAAATAGCCAAAAACACAGACAAAATCAAGCCCAAAGCAAAAATAGAAAATAGAAAATGAAATACTGAAAAATATTCGCGTGTAAAATGCTGAAACTTTGTAGATTTAAAAGTATAAGTCAGAATTTTACGAAACGAAAAGCATAGAGAATGTTAGAATCAAGTCCAGCTTCAAAGAAAAAGAATAGAAATTTAAAATTCAAATTTAAAGATTTCAACTGAAAGTCAAACTTTGGCCAAAGTTGGCCAAAATTCAAATTTCAGGAAATTTTTTTTATTTTATTATATTCGAAAAAATAATTCTCAACAATTCCCAAAATTTCGTTGTAAACTTACAAATTTTCAAATTTTAAATGATTGAAAATCAAAGTTTCAAATAAATTGTATTTAAAAATATTTACAAAAATTATGGGTTGTTATACTCTCCCCCACTCAAAACTTTTCTCCCTCGAAAAGGAACGAGATATAGAAACTAAGAAAGATAAGATAGAATAACGCATAGTACCTGAAGCGAACAATTTCGGATTCGAAGCACGCATGCTCTCCTCCTCTCCAGATACAATCACAATCATCAGTACTCCACTGCACTTTGAGCAGGTTGACTGATTTTCTTCTCAGCTACTTCGTACCTCTATCGATAATACGAAGTGGCTTCCTCTCGACAGTAAGATTTGGCTCAATATCCAAACTCTCGAGAGCAGAAGGCCGAACAACCAAAGATGAATCATGAAGATATCGGCGAAGATGCGAAACATGGAATACATTATGTACTCCAGACAGCTACTTAGGCAAATCTAAGCGACAAGCCAAAGAACCAACCCTCTCTAAAATGCGGAAAGGAGCTATGAACCTAGGAGCAAGCTTCCCTCTCCTACCAAACCTAATCACATTCCTTAAGGGAGAGACCTTAAGGAAAACCTAATCACCAAAAGAAAACTCCAAGTTCCTCCTATGCCGATCAGCATACTTCTTCTGCCTATCTTGAGCACTCCTCATCTTCGTCTTAATCTCCTCAACTCTCTCAGAAGCTTCCAGAATCATATTAGGACCAAGAACCAAACGATTACCGGATTCAATCCAGCAAGATGGAGATCTGCAAGGTCGTCCATAAAGAGCATCTAATGGAGACATTGCCATACTAGCCTGGATTTAAAGATGAAATGAGATAGATAAAGGATTAAGACAAGATTAAAATATACGATTTGATATTGTACCTGATAACGGTTGTTATAGGTAAATTCAACAAGATGGAGACGATCTTCCCAAGATCCTCCATAATCAAGAACACAAGCACGAAGAAGATCCTATAGAATCGGATTCACTCTTTCCATTTGAATATCGGTCTACAGATGGTAAGCAGTGCTAAGATTCAGGTGAGTACCCAAAAATTCCTGAAAAGCTCCCTAAAACTAAATGGTAAAGATGGGATCTCTATCACAAACAATACTGACAGGAACACCATGAAGGCGAACAATCTCCCTCATATAAATCTCAGCCAAACTAGAAGCAGAACAGGTAGACTTGACCGAAATGAAATGAGCTAACTTGGTCAATCTATCCACAATAACCCAAATACTCTTGTTTCCCCTCCTAGTCCTCGGTAATCCATCAATAAAATCCATATAAACCTGTTCCTATTTCCATTTGGGAACCTCAAGAGGTTGCAATAAACCAAGGGTCTTCTGATGATCGGCCTTGACTTGCTGATAAGTCGCACACCTATTAACAAAGATAGAGATATCATGCTTCATACCTTCCCACCAATAAAGTTTCTTCTTATCGTGATACATCTTCGTCGCATGCAGATGAATAGAAAGTCTCGATCGATGATTTCCCAAAGTAACTCTTGCCTCAATCCATCGACATTTTCCACCTTAATACATTTATAGTGCCAATATCTATACAATACCATCGTACCTCCAGATCGGGAGGCTACCATAGAATACTCCACAGGTACGACACAAATCAAACTCGTAAAAAGCACGATAGGATAGGTGATACGGCACAACTAGGCAATGCTAGGGTAGATATGCCAATTACACTTCCGGACTGGTGGTAACGCGTTGCAGCCACTACCGCCCACCTCGATCCATACTCCGAAAAAAATCAAAGGGTGCACCCAATCAATCACAAAGTAATAGAATGGTATCGAAGGAGTGTGTCCTATTAGAGGAGCTACCTCATTGGCTCATCGATTGCTCTTGTTTTAGCCACCTTATGCCAACTCACGGGAGTCGGGCCCATGTATATACCTCATATAGGACGTCATAGCCATCCGAATTCATTCTGGAATCTCCATCGCATACACGGTTGTTAAAGTGGTTTTCGAAGTTGGCAGAGAGTACGAAAACTTCTGATCTCGGTCTCTGTAACAACCAATCATTATTGTACGCCATGGTTATTTATTTTAAATGGTTTATCCTTTTAATCAAGCATATTCATTTCAAACCCATTTAAATTCAATACCATTATACCTTTAAAACAATATCCATTTTCCAAAGGTGTAACACTTCTAAAACTATACACTTAGTTATAACACCAAAAAAATGTAATAGGTAGAAACCACAACACTTTGAAAGTGTGACCCTTATATAATGGCACTTTGAAAATGTTACACTTAAGAAATAGTAGCACTTTAAAACATAACGTAAAGTAGCATAGCATTTTTAAAAGCATAACTTAAAATGACATAACATTTTGAAAATGCTACAAATTTTTCAAAAACATGTTTAACACATAATATCTTCAATTTTATCATAGTTTCATAAAATCTATTTTATTATACAAAACCTATCCATTTCAAAAATAAAATCTATCACTATTACTAGGATAGATTTAAAATTCCATATTAAATCAAATTAAATTATTAAGTTAGACTAAAAGTTTATGTCATAGATAAAAAATTTAAATTTTATTTTTAAACCATTTATTTACTTATAAATTTTTAACTTATTAAAAAGCCAATATATATATATATATATTATTTAAATCATTCAAATCAAAACTTAAGTTAAAATTTCATGTATTTAAAATTCAAAATACTTAAAAAATTTAGAAAACTATTATTTAAAATTTTACCATGGGTCTGTATTAAATTTTCAAACCTAGGTCAAGTGATACAGATATGTATCATTTCAATCCGTAAAATATAAATCCTGGGTTTTATCATTTCAAAACCGCAATTCCAAGTCAAATAAAATAAAAATCAATTGAGCCTATTATTTCAGATCATAGCAATTTTTTCCTATTCTAAAGTCCATTCGGGTATATATCATTTCAACCCATAGTGAGGGAACTTGCAGTGTGAGAAACAGAATATGAAATAAATAAAATAACATAGCATATCATGTAATGTGATAAAACAGGTATGGTATAAGGTGACAACATCATATAATATCGTATCACATGCATATGTGAAACTACTATCACCGTAGCACATCACTACTACAACACCACAAGTCATCAATTTACTATAATATAAGTACGTAGTCGAGAGTGATAAACTCACCTTCTTTGGCTAGAGATGACAATTCAAAACACAAGAACAAACTCCCGAAAAGCACGACAAAGGATGAATCATACTTGAGTGAAAGTAGAGCCAAGATCCAAATCTTGTAAACAAAAAAAAGTACAACATATCTAAGCAATTATCTATATATAAAAATATAGATCAAAAGAAAGCAAAATGGTAAATCAAGACCATGTAGGCTCATCCACTTCGCAACTAGGCTTGACCATCTTCTTGACCATCTTGAAACATGGTTCGGCCATGCTATTCTAAAGCGTGCTAGGCTCAGCTAGAATGGAATACGGCACGGCCATAGGTAGATGAAAGGATGGTAAGGCAAAAACGACAAGGGGAAAGCAAAAAGACAAGGCACAAGTGCCTCTTGGGTTCGGCCTAGGCTCAATGGGTTCGGGCCTATGTGTTAAGGCTTGGGTCAATACACATGAATTGTCACAGCTAGAGGAGGAGGTGATGGTCACGTCTAAGCAAAGGAGGTGGTGGCTGAGGTATAGAGAAGAGGAGGGATGAAGGTATGGGATCAGCTAGGGTTTAGGCAATGGGATTGGTAATTTTGGTCATGGAAAATCACGGCCATGGGATGGTGATGGGGATGGCCAATCAATACTAAATGGTGATGAGGGTGGAGATGAGGTCGGCTAGTGGATGAGCATTTCAAGGTCGGATAATATTTAAGGAGAAACAAAAAGAAAAAGAATAAAAAGAAGAAGAAGGAGATAGAAAAACTTACTGTAAACTTTTGTTCAAGAAAGTGAAAATGAGAAAGACGGGAGGAGAAGAAAGTTTTGTACGTGAATGGAAAATGGAAAGACATCTTTTCAAATGAATGGACAAAGATGCATCTCTTAGGAAATTCTTAAGCCCATCACCCAAGCCCAATAACAAAACAAGCCAAAAACACAAACAAAATCAAGCCCAAAGCCAAAATAGAAAATAAAATACTGAAAAATATTCACGTGAAAAATGCTAAAACTTTATAGATTTAAAAAGTATAGGTCATAATTTTACAAAATGAAAAGCATAGAGAATGTTAGAATCAAGTCTAGCTTAAAATTTCAACTAGAAGTCAAACTTTGAACAAAGCTGACCAAAATTCAAATTTTAGGAAAACTCTTTATTTTATTATATTTGAAAAAATAATTCTCAACAACTCCCAAAATTTCATTGTCAAATTCCAAATTTTCAAATTTTAAATTATTAAAATCAAAGTTTCAAATAAATTGTATTTAAAAATGTTTACAAAAATTATGGGTTGTTATACATTCAGTCCTATAACTAACTTGTATGGATGAATGAAGGCATTACATTGTTGCCTGGAGGGCTGTATTAGCATTCCAAGTGGGAATGCTATATAAAAGGTAAAACGTAACCTCAAGACTCATCAATCGAGAATGACCAAAATAGGGAAGATGCAGCAGGGCTAAGTGGGTCACACCCAAGTAGGGTATGACCATCCCTATCTAGAGTTAATATTATTTATCATTTGTAGGATTCAATGCCTATTAACGAAAGGGTGATCATATTCGGTACTACTAGCCAAGTGCTAGGTCGGTCCGGTGTTGGCAAGAGTTCCTGGCGAGGTCTTCTCAAATTATATATATATATATATATATATATAAATATTTATTTTATAATTTAGAAAATAGTGGAGAAGAGAAAATGGCAGAGCTTTACTTCTACTTTCAAAAAAGTGAGAATAGAAGAGAGGGTTAGGCCTAAGTTTAAAGACGCTATAATCAACCACAACCATTCGATTTAAAATATTAAATTTGGGCCATTATGGCCCAGGTTTATTGCCGCCGCCAGGTCACCACCAGTCAACCACCAATGGGTCATCCGTCGATCGTTGGGGGTCAACCGGCTCCAATAACGGGTCGGCCTATGGGCCCGGACAACAAATATAAAAAATTAAATTTTCCTACTCGAATTATTTCCATTCGGAATTCATTTTTTATCCGTAATTACTTTATGTGAACTTCGTTCGCTAAACTCCAAATATGAAAGTTGCCTAGGATTTTGCAACCAACATAATAATTCAAGTTTCATGGTCATATTCCATCATGTGCACAATTTCCATTCTTGAAACCAAATTAATTAACTAGCTAACTAATTAAATAACTAACATCAAATTACGAGGTGTTACGTATTATTTCTGTTATATATTGTTTCTGATATTAAATTTTATCATTTCCACTGTGAGATTCTTATAGCATTAGTAGATAGTTCTTGGTATTGATTTTACCAACTACGGTGTAACAACCCGAATTTTTGGGCTTATAAATAAATTGAATAATGATTTAAATTAGAGAATTTAAATCAGTAATTTACAATTTGTGTTATTTTATAGAGGAAAGATTATTTTTCAATGATTAATTCTAAATAATTGCGAAATTGAGAAATTTTAGTATTTTCAAAGTTATAGAGATTATTTGTGAAACATTAAAATTGTTGAATTAGAATTTAAATTAAAAAGAAATATTTCGTTGATGTAAATCATTTATTTTAAATAAAAAACAATCCAAGAATTTTAGAATTTTAATTGTGTGGGGTTTTACTTTCAAATCCATTGGGTAAGAAGAGTTTTTAAGCTTTTAAGTTATTATAGAGGGCTATTGGTTAACTAAAAATAAAATTTGGTTGTTTTTTAAATAATAAAAATACAATTAGTCTCTTCTTGGGTTTTATAATGTAGTCTAGCCCATTTAAGAGAAGTTCTACATCTCCTTTTCTATAACCTAAACGTTTATTCTCTAGGCAGAAAACTAATACTAAAATCTATTTTATCTTCCTTTGTAAACCTGGAGCAATAATTCGTAATTTAATTCCAAGAAATTCAGGAATATTCCTAAATAATTAAGTAAGTTTTCCTAACCCTAGTATATCTTATAAACTTGTTGATTTCAGTTATACAGTATTGGTCTTTGGTTGTTCCATTCTTTTGCTTTAGGGGTTCTATGTTGCTGAAAATGTTGAATTGTGGGTGTTTAGCAAGCTATTTCAAGGAATTCAAGGTGATTTAATCATTCACAAAACTTAACTCTAATTATCCTACTGTATACTATTGTAATTCCATGTTGGATGGTTAAGAATTAAAGTGATATTTTTTTTGGATTTTGTAGTTGCAGATCTGAACTACTTTCAGTGTCAAATTCGTTTGTTGTAAATCAGTTTCAACTCCCTATGTTTTGTTTGCTTTGATCGCTTTCCTTATGAATGCATGGGTGTTTGCAGAGTTTTTATTGCAAATATGGATCTCCGGAATCCACTGGAGTCATACCGGAGTGATAAACTTCGACGGTAGGAAGCCATAAGTGCCTGGAACTTACCTGGAACTCGCTTTCTAAGAACCCAACGGTCGATCGATCATAGATGACCGATCGACCAATCAGCAGCCTGGAATGTGACTTTCGATTGCCATGGCTCTTTCCTGTCTTGTATTGTTGAGTTTTCTTTTCCCTTATCTTATTTAATGATTCAGGGTAATTTGCTTATTGATTTTCTAAGACTATGTCTTCTAAGATTTTGACCACTTTTGATTCAATGATTTGTGAACTTGTTTATATATATTATACATATATATAGTTTGAATAAAATAATTTGTAAAAGATTGTTTAATTATTAATATCGATTTTAACTAAGTTCTATATTAATTTTAATTCCTTTTGTAAGTGAATTCTAAAAGTAATTATACTTATTAAATAAAGTCAGTGGTTATAGTGATGATTCCAAAGAATGATTATGAATTATGAAACTATATCGCTTTTATATAAATAGTTGTATATCTATATGTGGCTTTGATATAAAGTTAGATGAATTAAATTGCTTTTATGGGATTTTTAAACAACTATATATATGTATATATGTTTGTGTGTGTGTATTCTGCCGTGTCAAGTGAGAGTTTATAGTTTAATTCCTGAAGGAGTCAGGTACTGGACGTAGAATGGGAACTTCGAACCAGTATAAAAATCCCTGGTGGCATTTACTTTATTATTTTACTTTTTAAGCACAAGTAAATAGTTTAGTGAATATGCCATATTACATGATCATTAGTCACTTTCAATTTACTTATTGATTTTCGAAGATTAGATCTTCTACATTTTGATGATTTTTGATTCGATGATTTATGAAGTTGTTTATATATATATATATATATATATATATATATAAAATATAGTTTAAATAAAACAATTTGTAAAAGATGGTTTAATTATAAATACCAATTTTAAACTAAGCTCTACATTAATTTTAATTCCCTTTACAAGTGATTTCTATAGGTAATTATACTTATTAGATAAAGTTAGTAGTTATAGTGATGATTCAAAAGCATGATTTTGAATTATAAAACTATATTGCTTCTATATAAATAGTTATATATCTATATATGGCTTTGAAACAAAGTTAGATGAATTAAATTGCTTTTATGGGATTTTCAAACATATATATATATACATATATGTATATGTATATGTATATGTATATGTATACATATATGTATATGTATATATTTGTGTGTGCGTGCGTGCGTGTGTGCGTGTGTTTGTGTGTAACTATTTGGGTTTATGGTGTATATTTTATCAAATAACAAATAAAAATATATATAGTTGGTAACAAATGATTTTATAAATTTTTAATTAAGAAGTTTGTAAGTAAGTATAGAAAAAAAGTGTCGAGAAATCATTTTCTATATGTTAAATTGATCTTGTTTACTTCCAAATCACAAGCTCTTATGGAATTTTATTGTGTTTAGCCTTTGTCTATTTCTATGCCATTTGTGAATTTTTGTGTGACTTTCGAGTTTATTCCTTTCTTGAAATTTCTATTTTCTTTAGAATGAGAAACTTAATTACACGATTTAGTAATTCAAGTGGTGTGGAACATTTATATTACATTATCGATTAATTATTAGACTTGTTTGATTGAATATTTCAATCTAGTTAGATTTACAATCGTTTAGTAAATATTTAAGTATTGCAAAGTGATTATGGGACATTAGGCGAAACTAATTTACTTACTAAGCGAAAGTATATTACAATTATCAAGTAGAGTTTACTAACTCATAGTAAATATTTGAGTAAACCGGAGTGGTTGGGACATGCGGTCGTTACTCTAATGATTACTTTTTGGAAGTATATAACACTTATTTTGTCTTGTTTTCATACATGTTCTTAGATAATCCATTTTATGCGGACTGTATATGTTTTCAGGCCCATCTTTGGATATTTTTATGCAAACAAGTTTAGACTTGTGAAGTGCTTGTCTCTTGGGATGGCGCACAAACGGTGTGCCTTTTGTATTGACTTGCGAAGTGCTTGTCTGCATTGCTAGCTTATGTTGACTTGCGGTGTGCTTGTCATATTCAACATGTGAAGTGCATGTCAATCTATGTTTGCATGCAAAGTGCATGTATATTATTATAGCTTACGAAGTATTTTCCTTTGTTGGACTTACGATGTGCTTCTTGTTATGGTTTATTATTTTTAACTTGCTTTTATGTTAATTTTGTTAGGTTTTGGCTCATTTTCAAACGATCTCATATTTTCAAGAGTTGACTTGCTTTCTACATTCTCTTGTGCTCTCGTGTTTTCGAAGTGAATTCCTTATTACCATATTTGAGATGATTGTCGTTGATGGGCATGAGAATATTTGATGATATGGTGATTTAATATTGTGAATTTTATTTTCATATGGTATATATTAGATAGTTATTATTATGCCTTGTGTTTTATGAAACTTTATTAGTGTAATATTTCATGGCGAAACTTTTGATGTTTAACGTGACACACTATTCGTGCTTATATATCTTTGATGCTATGCATGCTTATTTATTATATGTACTCACCTTTTGGATATTAGAGATAGTTTGACTCGTTTATTTTATAATACTCGGGTCAAACCAAAACTTGTCACGTACAAGAACTCGATGGTTTTGGATTTAGGCTAGCTAGAGTAGACATATGAATAGTATCTTAGCGGTGAAGTTTCGTTTTGTGATATTTGACTTATTTGTAGACTTGTGTTATACTTGGCATGTTAACTTGTGATGACTTGTATATTCTTTTAGTCTTATCATAATTTATGAAAGTATATATTTTTGTATGTACTTTTGGTGCATCATATTGTAGACTTACATTTTAAAAGAAATAATTGATGTTTTTCATTTCCGTTGTGACGTTTGTTACTATGTTGTACACTATGTTATGTATTGTTCTAAATTATATTGAACCATTATATTATTGTTTAGCGTTTGGATCGGATATTGTTAGCGCCAAAATTGGTCACTAACACCCAAACGTAAATGAAAGCACCAACTAATAGTCACAGATAACAGATAGAGTATATGTAGAGAGTAATAATGTAAAGAATAGTCAAAATTTAAAAGAAAGAAGTAAAAACACAGAATTTATAGTGGTTCGGCTGACTCCGGCCTACATCCACTACAGAAATTTCTTTTTTATTGCTGCAACAATCGATTACACTTACAAGATGATAAAGTAGCCTCAGCCTTAGAAAATAGAAGGTTAGAGAGCCGAAAGAAGATCCCCTTTCTGAACCCTCTCATGCTGTATTTATAGGCAAATCCTGAGTTACTGGGCTTCCTTAGCAGTCTGGGCCTGTTAGGGCCATAGCCGAGCCAACATCCTTTATTATGGCACGAGCGACTTCCTATAGCGACTTCCCATAGCGACTTCCTGTAGCGACTTCCATGCCGAGCGACTTCCATGCCGAGCCACTTCCATGTCGAACGACTTCCATGGTGGGCGACTTACAAGGCGGGCGACTTACATGCCGATCGGCTTCCATGCCGAGCGGCTTCCATACCGAGCGGCTTCCGTGCCCAGTGACTTCCGTGTCGAGCAACTTCCGTGCCGAGCGACTTCCAAACGTGCTGCGTTACCTATCCATCCAGTTGACTAAAACCTACCGCACTCTAGTCTTGACAAACGACTAGTCAATTTAGTTAAATCAGCCTGTTTACGGCCTTGCCAAAAGGTGGGATAACACTTTGCCCCCAAAACATGCCTTTTGGTATAAGGCGTGTTATGAATGGCTTCGAATCCAATATCGTGAGTCCCTATTTTATTAATAGTTATAGTATACTTGATCAAGTTCGTGGCTGTTCGAAGCCGAATCGGTATTTATTTCCACTTGTGAAAGTCAGGAATTAAATTCTGTATCCTCTCTGGACTATCGATGGTCACTTCGGATCTTTGCCAAGTCCATTTCATACTCGATGGTCAAATAGAAAGATCCTGTTGCGCTCCGGCGTTGCTTTCTATCCCTTGCATTCTGACCCTAGCAAGGACATATAGCGATGTCTTGGTCTTTCTAGACCGATCATAGCCTCTCCGGGCTCTTATCAGATCTCATCCTGTCACTCTCCAGTGAAGGGGAAACGACGTTGAGTGAGCCGATCCTGTCACTCTGTGGCAAAGCGGCTACCCCCCCCCCCACACACACACACACACTTAGGTTCAGTGTCCCTGAACATTAAACGATGACATGGCCTAAATCCTAAGCCGATCATAGCCACTCCGGGCTCTTACTGGATCCCATCCTGTCACTCTCCGGTAAAGGGAAAACAGCATTGAGTGACCCGATCCTGTCGCTCTCCGGCGAAGCAGCATCACTCCCTACACTCCAGTTCAGTATCCTTGAACATTAAGCAATGTCATGATCCTTCTGGACCGATATCAGACTCTCTGGGCTCTTGCTGGATCCCATCCTATCACTATCTGGGGAAGCAACATTAAGTGAGTTGATCCTGTTACTCTCTGGCGAAGCAACTCACTTCTTGCATCTGGACCCCGTCTCTCCGGATAGGGTCATAAAGTGATTAATTTCAAATTGACTTCAAATATTCATTCTTTAAATCTTCGGTCAAAGATTTATTTTATGAAATTCAAGTTCATTTATTAATTTAAAATTCCAAGTGTTCAATCATACAGAAAGAAAAAATCTAGATACTGCCTCTTTGGAGTAGCAGTCTATTACCATCTCAAAGCATGCTTGGGGATCTCTTCGGTTCTCGTGCATCTATAAGTGGAATAGCCGTTTTATTTTGAAATCAAATCTAAGGAGTTTAATCGACCAAAGTTCAAATCTTGAACTTTGCCCTTGCCGTCATGATCAATTGATGATGAGTCGTGATCCCGATCCAGAATTAGTTCTGTTAGGTGGAGACAGTAATTGCTCAGGTCCTACGACCGCTGTCCGATCTCTGGTGTATTTTGGCAATCTACCACTTCTGACATGCTCTTCCACCTCATCCTTCAGATGGCCACATTCATCGGTAGTATGCCCTTCCAGCTCATGGAATAGGCAGTACTTTCCACTTCTACCTTCCCATTCTGTAGGATCTCTCCTAGGTGGTTTTCGATAGGGGAGCTACCCCCGAGTCTCCATGTAAATCCGTTCCAGGGTGGCTGTTAAGTCCGTGTATTGTCTGAACCTGGGTTCTCAGAATTTCCTTCATTTATCAGGACCATCGTATCTGTCATCCAGATTTCGCTTACCTTTGTCTACTCCAGATTGTTCTTTGGCAGTTCCTTCGACTTGCACGACGTTTATTTCTCGCCTTTCGACGCATGAATCCTCTAGCCGAATGAACCTTTCAGCGTCATGATAGAATTCTCCATGGTCTTGTGGTGGATCCCTTGCCAAAGAATCCTTAAACTCTATGGCTTCCGCAACCCCTGCTACCACCGCCATCAATATCATCGATGGATCCGGGTGATCTACTGAAGCCACCGTTGCATTGAATCGCAATAGAAAATCTCTTATGGACTCTCCGATCCTCTGCTTCATTGAAGCTAAGGTCATCACACTCTTGGGTCACGTCACGTTGACCCTAAACTGTCTCATGAAGCGTTCCACTAGCTCACCCCATGTTCTGATTGATCCACTCTCTAGCTGCCTAAACCAAAGCGCAGCCAAGTCTGTTAGATATAGAGGAAAGCACCGTGCCATCACTTCCTCAAATTCCCCCAGCACTTCCATATGCCTGATATATCTGGTAACATGCATGGTTGGGTCTAATTTCCCATCTAAGGATCCAGCGCGGGTAACTTGAACTTCAGAGGATTCCATGCATTTCTGATATTCGGAGTGAACGGACTCCGACTGACTTCCTCTAAGCCTCCACTTGACAATCCTCCTCTCATAATCCTCCTTATCCAGCCATCCACTCATCTCCATCCGGGGGTAGTCCCCTGTTTGCATCTCCACCTTGCCCCACATGCCCTAGGGGGTACTCCGAGTAGTACTCTTCATGTTGGTCATTTACGTTCACATTTGTCTCTGCTTGTTGAGCTTCATTCACTGCTCTCCAAGTATCCAATCCTAGAGGTCTGCCCCCGAGCCTTTGTTGATTTCCTTTAATCCCTCCAGTCTGCTTCGGGTGTTGACCTCCAGAAACTTCTACAGCTTTGGTTCCTTATTCTGCAATGTTAGTAGCCGCGGTTAGTCCATTCCCTCGACTTTGTTCTCTAATATGTCCAACTTGTCGAAGCGGGTTCTGTATCATGTCTTCCTACCTTTTCAACATCGTCTCCATCTCGTCCCTAGTGATATAGATGGATGCTTGACCAGCTCCAGCTCCGAAGGAGGCCTTTTGACTTTACTCATGATTGCTTCTTTATGTCACTTGCTTCCTTGTTTATGGCCTAGCCATTGCTTTCTAGAATCCAAGTTCCTAGCTCCAAAATCCACAAGTGCTTGCCTTCTTAAAGAAAGCACCAAAATTGGTGACTAACACCCAAAGGTAAATGAATGCACCAACTAACAGTCACAGATAACAGATAGAGTATATGTAGAGAGTAATAATGTGAAGAAGAGTCAAAATCAAAAAGAAAGCAGTAAAAACATAGAATTTATAGTGATTCGGCTGACTTCGGCCTACGTCCACTACAAAAATTTCTTTCTTATTCCTGTAACAATCGATTATAGTTACAAGATGGTAAATTAGCCTCAGCCTTAGAAAATAGAAAATCATAGAGCCAAAAGAAGATCCCCTTTCTGAACCCATTCATGCTGTATTTATAGGCAAATCCTGAATTACTAGGCTTCCTTAGCAGTTTGGGCCCATTAGGGCCATAGCCAAGACAACATCCTTCATCATGGTACGAGCGACTTCTTGTAGAAACTTTCTATAGAGACTTCTTGCAGCGACTTCCCTGCCGAGCGACTTCCCTGCCGAACAACTTCCATGTCGAGCGACCTCCCTGCCGAGCGACTTCCATGCCGAACAACTTCCATGTCGAGCGACCTCCATGCTGAGCGACTTCCATGCTGAGCGACATCCATGCCAGACGACATCCATGACTTCCTTGTCGAGCAACGTCCATGCCGAGCGACTTCCATGCCGAGCGACTTCCATGCCGAGCGACTTCCATGCCGAGCGACTTCCATGCCGAGCGACTTCCATGCCGATCGACTTCCATGCGGAACGACTTCCATGCCGAACGACTTCCATGCCAAGCGACTTCCATGCCGAACAACTTCCATGCCGAACGACTTCCATGCCGAACGACTTCCATGTCGAGCAACTTCCATGCCGAACGACTTCCAAACGTGTCGCGTTACCTATCCATCCAGTGGACTAAAACCTACCGCACTCTAGTCTTGATAAACGAGTAGTCAATTTAGTTAAATTCGCCTACTTACGGCCTTGCCAAAAGGCGGGATAATAGATATGTTGAATTACCACTTATAAGAGAATAAAAATAAATTTTAGTCATATAATTTATCGTATCGATACTCGCCCAAAACAATTTTATGGATGGTCTCTCCTAACCAGCCTTATTCTCTGTATTACTTGATAATGTTTCTTATAATATTCTTGGGTAATATGGGTTTAAAGGTGGGGCATTATAGTTGGCATCGGAGCAAAGGTTCAAAATAATATAGAATAAGAAACACGAATCTTAGACTAGATAACCTTAGAATCCTGTCCCTTGGGTGTGTCGGTTAAGAATTAGGACTTATTTCCTATTTACCATAGAAGTATAAAATTGAGAATAACCATTGGGACGTATTTTTGGAAAGTTTTGAATCACTTTACAAATTTGATTCATAAAAATGATTTTAAAAGTTAAGTGTTGTGTAGTGGTGTTCCAATCCGTTAGTGATCAGAGTTGTATAGCAAAAACTGATAGAGTGTTTCCGTTGAGCATGGTAATTAGTCTATCATTTACATTTGATTGAATGTTGTGTGCATGGATGAATGGTTGCATTATTGAATTTCTATTAATGGATTTTCTTTTGTATGAGAATATAGATATTTATAAATTTTGGAATTATTTTTGTGTTAGATTTCCCGTTGGATGTTTTATGAATTTTTTCGAGAAGTAAGATGCCACGGTATTGATAGAGATTCATAAACGCTTCAATGAGTTAGTCAGACATAGAAATTTCGAGTTATGATATTTAAAATATTATAAGCAATTATGAATGAATTATAAATAATATTTAAGAAGGGAATAAAGTTTTAAGTGAGTTAAATATTATTTCAAAGAGAGATAAATGTTTTGGAAAATATATTTATATGCATATACAATAAAATTTGGAGGTAAAAGGATATTTTATGAAAACTTATTTATACTCGTATATACAAATGTGATAAGTTTTAGGACAAGTATCTTGAAGAATAATAATATTTTAAAAGAAAATATTATGAACTGCATGGTTATTTTGAAAGGAAATATCATTGAAGTTTGATAATAATATTTAGTAAATGGTTTGAAATTAAATGTTATTAGTTGTAAAATTAAAATATTTTAGGGTAAGATAATTTGGAAAATAAATCTAGAAGAAAATTTTATCTATATACGTGTTTACAAATTTTTGGTAGCTTAGAAAATAAAGCTGAACAATCTGTTGAATTTTATAAATTAATATGTTGAGTTAAATCATTGTTTTACATTAGCGGAGTTTAGTTGAAACAATATTTATATTTTAGAGATGTTTGGTTAAAATTAAATATTAAAGAAGAAAATATTAAAGAAGAATTAGGAAAACAAATTTTTGAAAATATATTATAGACTTTTCTTTGAATTTGAAATTGCGAGGATGCAATTTTTTTAAAGGGGAGTTCGTAACAGCCCGGATTTTTGGGTTAATAATATAAATTGAATAATGATTTAAATTGGAGAGTTTAAATCATTAATCTATAATTTGTGTTCTTTTATAGTGGATAATTTATTTAATAATGATTAATTCTAAATGATTGTGAAATTGAGAGTTTTTAGTATTTTCAAAGTGTTAGGAATTATTTGTAAAACATTGAAATTGTGGAATTTAGAATTTAAATTAACAATAAATATATAGTTGATCTAAATCTTTTATTTTAAATAGAAGAGAATCTGAGAATTTTAGAGTTTTAATTGTGTGGGTTTTTACTTTCAAATCCATTCATAAAAAGAGTTTTTAAGCTTTTAAATTATTATAAGAGGGCTTTTGGTTAACCAAAAAGAAAATTGGCTGTTATATAAATAATAAAATACAATTAGTCTTTTGTTGGATTTTATAAAGTAGTCTATCCCATTTAAGAGATGTTCTTCTTCTTCTTTTCTATCACATGTATGTTTATTCTCTAGGCAGAAAATAAAAGCCAAAATCTCCTTTATCCTTCTTTGTAAACCTAGGGCAAGGATTCATAATTTAATTCCTAGAAATTTTGGAATATTTCCAAATAATCAAAGTAAGTTTTCATAACCCTATTTCATTTTATAGACTTGTTGCCTTTAGTTATATAGTATTTGATCTTTGGTTGTTCCCTTCTTTTGCTTGAGGCATTCTGGGGTTTTGTTGAAATTGTTGAATTGTGGGTGTTTAGAAAGCTATTTCAAGGAATTCAGTGTGAGTTAATCATTCACAAAACCTATCTCTAAGTCTCCTGTTATATGCTGTTGTAATTTCATGCTGGATGGTTGAGAATTAAAGTGATAATTTTGTGGTTTCTGTAGTTGCAAATCTAAACTACTTTCTCTATCAAATTCATTCACTGTAAATCAGTTTCGACTCTTTTCCTATATTCGGTTTGCTTGATCACCTTCTCTATGAATGCAAGTGTGTTTTCAGAGTTTGTGTTGCAAATATGGGTCGTCGGAATGAATTAGAGTCATACCGGAGTGATAAACGTCGACTTTACAGAGCTTGAAACACCTAAAACTCATGTTCTGGGTACCCATTGTTCAATTGGTCATAGGTTACTGGTCAACCAGTCAGTAGCCTAGAACACGAGTTCTAGGTTGCCATAGCTCCTTCCAATCATGTATTGTTAAGTTTACTTTTCCCTTATCTTGTTTTATTGAGTCCGGGTAATTTGTATTAGAACCTTGAATTTTGATGTTTTGATTGTGACAACTATATAAGTGAATATTATATGAACTAGCTAAATGTGCAGGAGAAGAAACTATATTACTCGAGAAATAATGTAACAGATTGCAGACCAGATTCCAGATAAAAGCTTCAGTAATAAATTTAGTCCTAAGTCTGAGTCTAGTAGTTAATACATGCTAAAATCTCTCCGTAGTGGTATACGCACACACATAATCTAATTTGTTTTCGAAAATAGTTCATGTGGTAATAGTTTCACAATGAAGTTCATATACAAAATGTTTTTCGATAAAAATTTTGATATGGCAAAAAAATAGGCAATTCAGCCGGTTGAAGCATGTAGTTCAGGCGACAGAATGATTGTACGTGTGCACAACAAATATTTAACATTCATACGGCTAAACTATATATTTCAATAGGTTGAATTGCAAGACTTTTGCACTATTTTGTCTGTGATTCTATTTTCAATCCATTTAGCTAGCTGAATTTTTTCACTTAGTCGGTTGGATCTTCATAACGGCTATATTTTGAATAAACACTTCACTTCAGTGAACAGAAACAGCTCTTGATTCAAGAGTTGCTTCCATACATTTTGATCGCTTGTTTTCATGAATAATTGCAACTCTAAAAACGCTATATATAGCCATCAAAACAATTGTTCTAATCATTTAATTCAGATTCTATTTTCTCATTCTTATTGTCTAAACAATCTTGCCATTTGCATTAAAATACTTTCGATTCTAATCACTTGTTCATTCTAGAAAATCTCACTAGTGATTAAATAAGCTTCCTATCTTTATAAATCACACTATATACCACAAAGGAGAAGATTATAGGAAGAGTATACGTTATTGACTTATCGGTGCTACTCAAGAGCATACTTAGTCAGAAGAAATTTTACCGTTTGTATTAGAAGTCCTGTTTGGTTGCTCAAATGGTTGAAGTCCTATTCTGTTACTTAGGCGATAGAAGTCCTGGTCAATTGCTCAAGCGGTGTAATACCTGTTCCTCTGGGTCAAGTGAGGGTTTATAGTTAAATTGCAGAAGGAGTCTGGGACTGGACGTAGAACTGGAAGTACGAACCAGTATAAAAATCTCAAGTGTCATTTACTTTATCTTTTACTTTTTATATTTATATTCCACACAAGTAAATAGTTTAATTTATATTCCTTATCACACGATCCTTAGTCACTTTCACTTGGTATCAGAGCAATGGTCATCATATAACCATAACACAATTATGTGATATTTGGTTAATATGGAAAATAGCACTAGCACAAGTTTTATTGAAGGTCAATCCACTGCACGACCACCATTATTTAATGGTTTGAATTACAACTATTGGTTAACTCGCATTTATATGTAAGCAAATGGACATGATACTTGAAATATCACTCAGAATGAATACACTATACCTACCGCACCATATGCACAATGGCCAAACACACAAAAAATAGATGTTACTTCAAATGCAAAATCCAAGAATATGTTATTTTGTGCTTTAGATAAGAATGGATTTAATAGAGTTAGTATGTCTAAAACTGCTTAAGAAATCTGGCAAAATCTTAAAGTTACACATCAGCAAGATTTCGATGCTTAAAAATCGGTTCTAAATTTCAGAATGAATCCAAATGAAGCTATAAATGATATGTATTCTAGATTCCAAGACACATATCATTCGCTATTAACATTAGGAGAATAATATACTGATTTTGATGTTGTTTCGAAAAATATAAACTCTTTAACGGATGAATGAGAATGAAAAGTCTTAGCTATTGAAGAAGCTAATGACATTTCTACTATCAATCCTTAAGAGTTAATAGGAAATCGCATGTCATAAGAAGAAAATTCGTAGGAAAATGAGATCAAGCCTAAGATAGAAAGAATATGGCCTTTTAGGCAGAAAAAGAAGACTTGAACTCTGATGAAGATGACATGGCATTTGTGGCAAAGAATTTTAGAAAGTTTTTGAAACCTAGAAAGAACAAGAAATTCGGTAACAACTGAAGAGAAAATACCAATAAACCATCAACTTCAAATCTCGAGTGTTATGAATGTCATAAGAAGGTTCACATAAAGAAGGACTGGGATGATTCGGAACCGTCTTCGTCATCATATAGTGACACCGACAGTGATTATGAACAAGAAAATGTCTGCTTTATGGCTTTAACAAACAATGTATGTGATCTAACTTTTGACGATTTAATATATTTAAATTCAGAGCTATTGAATAAACTCAAAGAAGTTAAACAAATGTATAAAGATATTTTAGAATAACCGAACAGAAGTGAATAGAAGTTGATATGCTCAAAGATGAAAAGAAAATCCTAGAAGAACTTGTTAAAACACGAGAATCTTTATCTAATATATCTTCTCAACTCACTATCCTATCAAATGAAAATGAAGTTCAAAAAGAAAAGAATACGAAATTAGCTTCAAAAAACCATGATTCAAAATCAAATGTCAAAATTCTTGAATTAAATAATGCCAGTCTCAAAACTTAGTTAGAAAATATTAGTAAAATGTATCTAACTTTAATAAAGGTAGAGAAAAATATTTCTAAGATTATTAATAACTCTCAAACTACTTTTAAAAAGAAAGGGCTAGGGTATACAAATTCCTTAAAATCTAGTACAAAGAGGAATAATTCCATATAAAAATTTCAATATACATAAGAATTTTGTAAAAGCAAAACCAAAACCAAAGGCTTTCACTCAAATGAACATTATTGACAACACAAATACTATAAAAAATTGGGTACTGGAAACTAATTTAATTAGAAATAAGTATATTAAGTCTTTTATAAGTTCAAATCATGAAAATGGAAATTTTACTTATAAAGGGAATTCTAAACCCTCATGGGTTTGGTTTCCTAAGATATAACTCTTAGGACCCTAATAAAAAGTGGGTACCAACATCATCTCTACATATTTTTGCAGGTACCAACTAAGAAAAGAGGGAAGTGGATACTTAACAGTACTTGCTCAAAACATATGACTGGAAACAAAGATATGCTGACTACAATTATCTACTCAAATGTAGGATCTATCACAGTTGGAGATAATTCCAAAGGATATATCATCGGCAATGACAATGTGAGCGATGATGGTACATCTAACTTACCTCTTATTACAAATGTTTTACTAGTTAAAAGTTTAAAATATAATTTGCTTGGTATAAGTCAACTATGCGGTAAAGGTTTAAATATATCTTTTTCTAAAAATCATTGTAATATATTCGATCAAAACAAAAATCTAATTTTTGAAGGAACTAGAGTATGAAATATATACATATTAAATATGAAAGTAAATCATAACACAAATATGTTTAGTAGCCAAAGAAAATGAACCTTGGCTATGGAAAAAGATTTTGTCATATAAACTATAAAGTAGTAAGTAAAATATCTAAGAATAATTTAGTAAAAGGATTACCGAAAGTGAAATTTAAGGTAAATAGTATTTGTGATGCTTGTCAGTTAGGAAAATTAAATAAATCTTCTTTTAAATCAAAGAAAATAATTTCTACACTACAACCACTTAAGTTATTACATTTAGAACTTTTTGAACCAAATCAAGTACAATCTATAAATCACAATAGATGTGTTTTTGTAATTGTAGATGATTTTTCAAGTTATTCTTCTGAAAATTTTAAAATCTTTGTTAAGAGAATACAAAGTATTAAGAATATAAGATCAAAAACATTCGAAGCGCTCAAGGTGGCGAATTCGATAATGATATTTTGAAAAAAAATTGTGATAAGAAAGAAATTTTTCACAATTTTTCATTTTCTAGAACTCCACAACAAAACCAAGTTGTAGAAAGGAAAAATAGAACACTTTAAAAATAGGCTAGAACTTTAATAAATGGAAGCACCCTACTTAAATATTTTTAGGTAGAAGCTGTAGCTTTAACAAATTAATACAATACAAGAAACAAAAGAAATAAAATATAGAATAAAACACATTAAACAAATTAGTTAAGAAACAAACATAACTAAAACAACTTTTATAATATGTACATAAAGTACAATAAATATTTGTCAAACATAAACAAAGCAAACAAATGGAAATAGAAAAAAAGTGATATGCATAAGCATACAAAACAAGGCAATATAAAAGCAAAACAAAAAGTAAGTAAATGAACAAAACAAAAGTATGAACAACAGAAGTTAGGCATAAGCTTATCAAAACAAAGCAAAGTAGTAAAATAAAGTACAAATATAAAATAAGAAAAAATAAAATAAAGGAATACATTCAAGTATTAACAAATAACAATAACAACATCACTTCAGCCAAATACAAAGTATATATTTTACATAAGTAATAAAGCAAAGTACAAGCATGGAAACAAAATATAAAGAAAAATATCTATGTGCGCTGGAAATAAAAGACAGTAAATACATGCAAGGCAAGAACAAAGCTAAAGAAAGTAGACAAAAGGATAAGGCCGTAGCTTAGAAAGTAAAGTAAAGGCAAGTACAAACAAAACATATCAACCGAGTATATAATGCAACATGCTTCATGTAACGCCCCGAAAATTTTCGACTTTCGAAAATTCAACATCGATACTCACTTTATCGACTGCCGAGAAATCGAAGGCCGGAAACACGGAATGTTATGGGTTTTAAAAGAAATTTAAGAAAAGAAAAAGAGAGAAGAAGAGATAAGAGATAGAAAAATGGAGAGGAAAGAAAACAGAAAATTTTAAGATAGAGAATGGACAGAAAGGAAACAGATAGAGAATTTTTAAATATAGAATAGATGGAAAACAGAGAATAGAAAATAGATCATTTTAAAATAGAAAGAAAAAGAGAATAGAACAAAATAGAACGGAATAGGAAACAACAGAATCACATCAGAATCTCAAAATTCGCAGCGGAACAACATATAATAATAAATGAATAATCTATAAACAAAGAACTATATCAGTTATTACATTACATCACATTACATTACATCATATCATCAGAGTGTACAACAACAACAAATAGTGCAGCGGAAAAAGAAATACTATATACTAGTAATACGCCATGCCATCCAGCTTGCCTCCAGCAACTCCTGAATATCCAGAATATCCTGATAAACCTAACTCTTGACTGCCCGTGTGGAAATTGGTGGGCACCCAGAGTTTAGGAAGGAAAACAATAAACTCCGAGTCAGTCATGTGACTGGTGTGAGAACTCAAAACAGTTTATTTATCTTTGAAAACAAAATAGAGGAATATTTTTAAAGTCAATTCGCAATGCTTTTAGAAATGAGACTACCATAAGGCCTCCCGCACACACACACATGCAAACGCAGAATCGGAGGAGATTTCTCCTTATGATAGTCAAAGATGCTTGATACGCATTTAAAATAACATTTGATATTATTACTAGTGCATAGTGTAGGAAATTATTTCGAAAGTAGAATATAAATCTTAGCCAACATACGACCATTATCGTATGCCTACTATAGCTATCATCCAAACAGTGTTGCGACACCATAAGTGAATGATAGGTCCTACAACTAATACCGTACAAGTTTCGTATTTGGAGAATGGATTTTTCCAACAAATGGTCAGGCCAAGGAACTTCCCATTGCCACATGGAAACGCCTTTGGCTGGACGCCCCGAGAACCACTGTCCTCTGCCAAACAAAGCCGGGAATTCCTTTTCCCAAGGAATATTACAAACCCTCAGATATGCCACCCCCGGTCCTTTGGGACCTTTAAACGAGAGCGCTCTCTAACCAACATCACACCATAATAATAAGTGTTTCAACATGAGTAAGTATTTGGGCTCCATACCATGATACTACCCTTTTCCAGAAGGAATGGTCATACCCTAGGGAAGTTATCCCTGAAAACTTTGCCGCACAATTCCTGTTTCGACCATTACCGGGTTGTGAGGCTCGACGAATTCACGTCCACAAAAACATACTTTATACAAAAGCCATGCTTTGGGTCAACAAATGATCAACACAATGATCATCAAGATAGACGATCAAACAAATGATCCTATCACAAATAATCAACACAATGATCATTTCAGCATCACTCAGCATGTCACATTACCAAATTGGGAATATATCGCTGATAACTTCAACTATATAACCTCTGAGCTCGTACGTCTCAGAGAAGGGTGTTAAGCTAAAAGAATAAATTCTCTGCCACCAACAGAAATATATTTGAAAGAAATCGGCTTTATATCTCAACTCGTAATGTCAGACATACAATCCATACAAGTCTGTTCCGGGCTCGAACAAAACCGAAGGCACTTCTTACGAAGCCCTTGCAATACAGGTATTCACAATCCCGATCGAATTTCCCATCACTTAAGGAATCTCTATACCAGGAGCTACCCAGTGCAGAGACAATCGATAGGTCATCCTATCGCTTTCGCAAATACTCGGTCTTCAACACCGATCTTCAAATGCAATTCACAACGACGTATCACATATTCGGAATGGGTTATACGACCCCATGGTCCTTTCCCGGTTAACCCGAATAGTGAGCGCTTATTCAAAAATAAGTGTGGCATTCAAATTCAAACAAATCACATCAAATACCCATTCAAAGGGAAGTATTGATAGTCGGTTATTGAACTATCAATGGATATGCACACATCACCAGATTCCAAATAATTTTCCAAATTATTTATCTTCCAAAATATCTTTACAAGATATAAAATTTCAACACTTCAAAAATAAATCAATATTTATTTTTTACAAATTCCACTTTCTTTTATAAATTCCTTAGTGAATTTATATTCAAAAATATTCATGCATATACGATTTCAACTATCCATTTTCAATTTATCTTCAAAAGATAAATTCTAAATATTCACTTCATATTGGAAAACATTTCCATACTTATTTATTCATATGTAATTCATAAATTTTATTTATTTTCAACACTTCGAAAATATTCAATATACTTAAATCGAAATTAAGTATATATTTCATTCTTTAAGGAAATCATTCTCTTAAACATATTTATTTGGGCCAAAACGAATGTTGCGTAAAACATCGTTACGACAACCCAAAATCACTAGTATAGGGATTCGAAATTAAAATAGATATATAAATCCCAATACTACTCAAAACATTTCCTTTCGGAAATCATTTACTATAACAACAGTGTTATAGTCCATTATTTCCTTTTATTTCTCGAAAACGTCTATTTCAACAATAAATGTTGAAATCTATGGTTTCGAATTACAACACAATTAAAACTTCGTTAGATCGTTTTAATTCTATTTCAAAAATCACATTCAAAACAATTTCTTTAACATCTTATTCACTATTCAAAAACGTGAAGATACTACGTTAACACATTTCATCATTTCTATTCATTTTAATTCAAAGGATTATTCACTATTCAAAAATGTGAATATACTACGTTAACACATTTCATCATTTCTATTCATTTTAATTCAAAGGATTATTCACTATTCAAAAATGTGAATATAACTCCATTTATAGGTTTCAACAAATTTTCTTGTCAAAATAAGTCATTTGCGAATTTATAAAACAACGTTTATAAATTCCATTCTATTTATTTATAAAAACTTCCTTTTTATGAATCCTTTTATTAACCTATTCCAGTTTATAACTCAATTATAAACTAAAAGTTCATATTATAAGTTAAGTGCTTATAATCTATTTGTTTGCAAAAATCGTTCCTTTGAACTTCATAATTATAAATCTTATAACCTATAAGATTCAATTATTCACCCAAATCTATTCCTCAATTAACTTCACCAATTTATAAATCTTACTATTTATAAATTTTATTTATAACTTCAAAGTTTATAATTCTATAAATTTCATTCATTTATGAAATTCATTTTCACTTCATTCAAACACTTATAAAAACTCGTTTTATAATGTCTATATTTCAATTTATAAATGTCCATTTATAAATCTCTTAACATAAATCAATTTATATTATTCTTTAAAACATCTTTAATTTCCTTTATAATTTCACCATTCTGATTTATAAAATAATCAAATTTTATAAATCTTATATTCAAACTTTTAATAATAAACTCAAAAATCCAGTTTTAAACTATTTTATAAAATCATTGGTTCATATTTCTCAAAAATCAGCTTTTAACTATATTACACAAAAACCATAATTTTATAACTTTAAAAATTATAGCTTTTAATTATTTAAAATGGATCAATTCTAAAAATATAGTATATTTTCAAAAATCACTTTAAAAATCATTTTAAAATCCCAAAATCTGGGTCCAATGATGCTACACACCAAATAGTCAATCACGACAACAACGACATCATATATCGTATATGATAATCCATCAAATATCAAAATATCTGAAAATCAAATAAAAACTGTTGAGGAATCCAGTTGGATCCCTCCAACCTGTTTTCCTGCATCCAAAAACATTAGCACAATACCAATTTCGCTCCAGTACGAAATTATCGCGGTATATGTTCTTATTAAATATTATCCGCTTAATAACGGCGCAATAGGGTCTCATCCGCTAAAAAATACGGGAAATCAATCAACTGCAATATATACATATGCCAATATATATATATTGATATTATTTATAATACCAATTTCACTGTTTATGAAATATTCGCGGTATATGTTTCTAATAAATAACATCCGCTTACTAACGGCGTATAATGTCTATTTTAACAATCAATAGATATCAATCATCATTCATACATGCATTCAAATATTTTAAATCTAACTATTTAAAATAAAATCGAAACTGATTCGATTGAGTGAGAAGTTCTCACCTTGGTTTTAATTTCCGTTTTAGCGATTTATTTCGAATAAAATTAAACGCGCGTTTAATTTTACCCAAAATTCTCACTAACTCCAAACGACTCCAAACCAACTCCATCGCGTAGTGCTCGTCCATACGATTCCAACGCAACTGAGTTTGCATTTTTTCGACCTCGTATGAAAAAGTTATGAATTTTTGAAGTTACACGAGTTTATATTAACAAATTTACAACATTAACTTTATATTTACAACCTTCATCCAATCCTAGCCCTTGATCTTTGCTTCCCCACATCAGGCCCGTCCCTGTTGCTTCTTCCTCTCACGCAAATGCTCCAGAACATGAATACGCATAAGAACCCATGACTTAGAAACTAGGGTTTGATCTTGCTCCTCGATCACACGACGAAACTTCATCACGTAGGCACCAAATCGAAGCCACCAACCTAAGCTACCCACGGCCAGAAACCCCCCTAAGCTCGGCCCCACCATCTACATGGAAAGTCGTGCGCAGCCTAGCACTGTCGGCCCCCCCTAGACGCCACCACGTCGCTCCGTTTTACATCACAACCGTTGATCTCCAAGCTCTCGTTGCCCTCTACATCTTTTATGTTGAAAGTTTTAGCCAAAACTTGATGGATTGAGAGATCAAAGGGGAAAAGTGAGATCAATTTCTGGCCCTTCAACCTGATAGTGGCGGCTAGCAACATGAATTAGGGTTTAGTTATTTTTTTTTATAAAATTATGAAGAGTGGTGGTGTATTTATAGAGAAAAATTCGAACACTATTCATCCGGAAATTCCGAACTCCGATTTAGGCGCTGAAACTGACGTACCTAGGGTTTATCCCGCGTTCCGGACACAATGGAACAGGTTTCGGAAGCTAATTCGGAAGTATGTGCGAGTTATGGCTGTAAACGCTCAATTTAAATTAAACCGATTTAAGTCGATTTCTAGGCGTTTTAATTCGTACCGGACAAACGGTAAATCCAATTGACTTGAAATTTGAAACCTTACAATAATATCACATTACGGATCCGATGAAACTGGTTTCGTCGAAATCCGAGACTTTTTGAAAAATGGCTATTTTGAGTCGCCAAATTTTAAATTAAAAATAATTCGATGCGTTTCGAGCTGCCACGCTCAAACGATAACTTCGATTGACACGAAAATTGAAATCCGGTAATAACTAACTATTACGGATCCAATGGAACTGGTTTCGTTCAATTCTGAGACTGTTCAAAAATTGACTACTTTCACTAGTCGATTTTAATATTAAAATATTCAATTTCCACAAATTAACTTTTAATTCGATTTTAAAAGTTCTAAAATATCATTCTAACTCCAACCTGATAAAATAAAATTTTACAAATCATTTTCAATCATATTTAACTCAATTTTCAATTATTTCCATAATTTAACTTATTAAATTATCGATTTAATTATTCAATTAAATCCAATAATTCAAATAAAAATTTATTCGACTTATAAATTCACTTATTAATATTTAAAATTAATTAAATATTCAAATTTTAATTAATAAAAATTCTGGGTCGTTACAATCTTCCCCCTTAAAAGAATTTCGTCCTCGAAATTATTAAGTAAGAAAAGTTACAGAATCTATTAATTTTCCCAAAATTCATAGTTAAACTTCTTACAAATCTTTACTAAGTTTTCAAATCATACTTAGTTATCTTTTCAAAAACAACTACTATTGTTTAACTTTCAATTCTAAAATCAAAGTTAAAGTTTTCAAAATTTTCCCATTTTCTCAAATTTTTTTCTGACGCCTTAAATTTCCGGAAAAATTCGCCATAGTCTCCTTTGCGCGGCTCGATCCGAAAAAAAATGACAGTATATATATCACAAATATACATCTCATCAAGTAATGAGGCATCCCGCAGGGAAAAAAATATAAAAGTGCGATATTTAATCCGAGATATGTACCTTATATTTTATTAGCGAGCATATACGGCTAATATAGCGCGAAAGCGAGCTCCAAATGCGAAGCAAACGCGATCCGCACCTACTAAACACTCAACAAACAACATGAGAATCATGCATATAGACAATAATCTCAATATACAACATATAGCAACATAATAACTTATATGTCAACATAGCACATGTAGTAAAACAACATATATTCAACCATCAACCAATTATCATTCATAACCAATAATATTCATTCATATTCTCATTCATATTCAATGAATTGGTTTTCACTCTAAATCATATTTGATTTATTTACATTGGATTTTATCAACATTCATTCTCAATTTTTAATTAGTTTGCATTCACTAATTAAATCCAATTCACGTTCAATTCTATTCAAATTTATTTACCTTTAATTTGAATTCACTTACATAGCTTTCAATTTCATTAACACTTAATGAATTATATACAATCACTAACAATCAATATCAACCAATGTATATTAATTTCAACCAAATTCTTTTGCTTACATTCATTCAATTTGGTCTTTAATTATTCAACTTCCAATAAAATTAGATTTTAATGAATTAACACTTTCATTCATTATCTCATATCAACTAAATTTACATTCAATTGATTTACATCCAATTCATTTAATTCAATTACAAAAGTTGAATTTCATCTATATAACTCAAGTTTATATTCATTTAATCCACTTGATTATTTACAACTCATATTCATATAATTTTACTTCTTATATATATAAGTTTATTTCACAATTGTAAATCACTTTAATTATAATTCAATTCTTATAATTCTTTTACTTATACAATTATTCTTTAATTTAGATTATTCAAATAACTAAACAATCAACTTACATACTTTAATAATTTTGACAAATTATTCTTTTATATATAAAAATATAATCAAGGTAAAATTATTTCATTTACCCAATTTTAAAATCAATATTATGTCGAATTGTTCTATTCAAGTGTTTAGAAACCCCTTCGGCATAGTTGTCGAGACCACGCTGACGAAGGTTCATATACCACTCAATAAACCAACCATCACAATATAAATCAATTTTATATATTCACTAACAAATACGCTCTCATAGATATTATTACACTCAAACTCATTCTAGAGTACTGCTGACTCTATCTCTAATGAGAAATACCCAACAGAACCATGGTTGTCGCTTAACCATAAGCTCCGATACCAACTGTAACTCCCCGAAAATTTTCGACTTTCGAAAATTCAACATCGATACTCACATTATCGACTGCCGAGAAATCGAAGGCCGGAAACACGGAATGTTATGGGTTTTAAAAGAAATTTAAGAAAAGAAAAAGAGAGAAGAAGAGATAAGAGATAGAAAAATGGAGAGGAAAGAAAATAGATCATTTTAAAATAGAAAGAAAAAGAGAATAGAACAAAATAGAACGGAATAGGAAACAACAGAATCACATCAGAATCTCAAAATTCGCAGCGGAACAACATATAATAATAAATGAATAATCTATAAACAAAGAACTATATCAGTTATTACATTACATCACATTACATTACATCATATCATCAGAGTGTACAACAACAACAAATAGTGCAGCGGAAAAAGAAATACTATATACTAGTAATACGCCATGCCATCCAGCTTGCCTCCAGCAACTCCTGAATATCCAGAATATCCTGATAAACCTAACTCTTGACTACCCGTGTGGAAATTGGTGGGCACCCAGAGTTTAGGAAGGAAAACAATAAACTCCGAGTCAGTCATGTGACTGGTGTGAGAACTTAAAACAGTTTATTTATCTTTGAAAACAAAATAGAGGAATATTTTTAAAGTCAATTCGCAATGCTTTTAAAAATGAGACTACCATAAGGCCTCCCGCACACACACACATGCAAACGCAGAATCGGAGGAGATTTCTCCTTATGATAGTCAAAGATGCTTGATACGCATTTAAAATAACATTTGATATTATTACTAGTGCATAGTGTAGGAAATTATTTCGAAAGTAGAATATAAATCTTAGCCAACATACGACCATTATCGTATGCCTACTATAGCTATCATCCAAACAGTGTTGCGACACCATAAGTGAATGATAGGTCCTACAACTAATACCGTACAAGTTTCGTATTTGGAGAATGGATTTTTCCAACAAATGGTCAGGCCAAGGAACTTCCCATTGCCACATGGAAATGCCTCTGGCTGGACGCCCCGAGAACCACTGTCCTCTGCCAAACAAAGCCGGGAATTCCTTTTCCCAAGGAATATTACAAACCCTCAGATATGCCACCCCCGGTCCTTTGGGACCTTTAAACGAGAGCGCTCTCTAACCAACATCACACCATAATAATAAGTGTTTCAACATGATTAAGTATCTGGGCTCCATACCATGATACTACCCTTTTCCAGAAGGAATGGTCATACCCTTTTCGATTGAGTGAGAAGTTCTCACCTTGGTTTTAATTTCCGTTTTAGCGATTTATTTCGAATAAAATTAAACGTGCGTTTAATTTTACCCGAAATTCTCACTAACTCCAAACGACTCCCAACCAACTCCATCGCATAGTGCTCGTCCATACGATTCCAACGCAACTGAGTTTGCATTTTTTCGACCTCGTATGAAAAAGTTATGAATTTTTGAAGTTACACGAGTTTATATTAACAAATTTACAACATTAACTTTATATTTACAACCTTCATCCAATCCTAGCCCTTGATCTTTGCTTCCCCACATCAGGCCCGTCCCTGTTGCTTCTTCCTCTCACACAAATGCTCCAGAACATGAATACGCATAAGAACCCATGACTTAGAAACTAGGGTTTGATCTTGCTCCTCGATCACACGACGAAACTTCATCACGTAGGCACCAAATCGAAGCCACCAACCTAAGCTACCCACGGCCAGAACCCCCCCAAGCTCGGCCCCACCATCTACATGGAAAGTCGTGCACAGCCTAGCACTGTCGGCCCCCCCTAGACGCCACCACGTCGCTCCGTTTTACATCACAACCGTTGATCTCCAAGCTCTCGTTGCCCTCTACATCTTTCATGTTGAAAGTTTTAGCCAAAACTTGATGGATTGAGAGATCAAAGGGGAAAAGTGAGATCAATTTCTGGCCCTTCAACCTGATAGTGGCGGCTAGCAACATGAATTAGGGTTTAGTTATTTTTTTTTATAAAATTATGAAGAGTGGTGGTGTATTTATAGAGAAAAATTCGAACACTATTCATCCGGAAATTCCGAACTCCGATTTAGACGCCGAAACTGACGTACCTAGGGTTTATCCCGCGTTCCGGACACAATGGAACAGGTTTCGGAAGCTAATTCAGAAGTATGTGCGAGTTATGGCTGTAAACGCTCAATTTAAATTAAACTGATTTAAGTCGATTTCTAGGCGTTTTAATTCGTACCGGACAAACGGTAAATCCAATTGACTTGAAATTTGAAACCTTATAATAATATCACATTACGGATCCGATGAAACTGGTTTCGTCAAAATCCGAGACTTTTTGAAAAATGGCTATTTTGACTCGCCAAATTTTAAATTAAAAATAATTCGATGCGTTTCGAGCTGCCACGCTCAAACGATAACTCCGATTGATACGAAAATTGAAATCCGGTAATAACTAACTATTACGGATCCAATGGAACTGGTTTCGTTCAATTTTGAGACTGTTCAAAAATTGACTACTTTCACTAGTCGATTTTAATATTAAAATATTCAATTTCCACAAATTAACTTTTAATTCGATTTTAAAAGTTCTAAAATATCATTCTAACTCCAACCTGATAAAATAAAATTTTACAAATCATTTTCAATCATATTTAACTCAATTTTCAATTATTTCCATAATTTAACTTATTAAATTATCGATTTAATTATTCAATTAAATCCAATAATTCAAATAAAAATTTATTCGACTTATAAATTCACTTATTAATATTTAAAATTAATTAAATATTCAAATTTTAATTAATAAAAATTCTGGGTCGTTACACTTCATGCATTTAATGCTAGCATATCAACAATGCCTATTATATTAAATAATATAATCGACCTGTACAAGCATGTCTCATGTAAACTTCCCTCCTATATATCAACTTCTTCTCATTTTAGTTCGAGCGTCATCACTGAGGGAAATCTAAAATGAACATCATTTCAAACTTAAACAAGCTCAACTTTAAAACAATAAATACAAATCATACAAATCCATACAAGCAAAGAAGGATTCATTTTGCAACTTCAAGCCTGTTTCAAACAAAATGAGGATCTGTTTTTCTGGAAAAGCAAGCTGAGTAATATCACTAATTTAAAATATCAAGTATATGGTTACATGCTCATTTCTGAAACAAAAATATGTTTGTGAGCACATTTTAAAAATATTTGTGTTTATATATGTGTACTGGTGTATGCAATAGTTGATATGAATTCTTTCCCTCTGATTTTAGTTCCCAGGCTCAACTACTAATCAAACTTTACTTACTCTTATTTCAATCTTTATTAGTACTTAAGTTCGAACATAATATGTTTGTGTATCTTTGTTTTAAGTATAAAAGTGTTTTAAGATTAAGCTAATTTGTTTTGGCTTCTAGAAATAATAAAACAACAGGGGAAAACTTAAATAAGTAAAAAAAATTAATTTTTAAGATTCATAGATTCAGGTATATGAATCAAAAGTTAAAGCTTAAACTTGATTTTCAAAACAAAAATGAAAATTTTTAGTTGAGAAATAAAGAAGCAGTTTACAAATGAACAAAAATCACATTTTTACAAAATTCTGTTGATTTAATAAATTGTTGATGCCGAAATTTGTTATGGAGCTAGATTATTGATTCGTGGATATAGGAAAAATGTTGGAAAATTTTTCTAATGCGAAATTTTGTAACTCGAATCGAATTTAGGGTTTAAGTTATGGTTTTAACGAGGTCTGGAAACACGGTGAGTTCATCACCGATGATCGACCGAGTCGCGTGTGATTTGGGTGAATGGTGGCCGGATGTGTGAAGCGTTCGTAGCCGGAGTCGCAGACCTTCAGGTGGTCGTAGAGGTGAGCACGAGGCGATGACAGGTTCGAAGGGGGCGTTCGCTGTGTTATTTCCAGGTTTTGAAAGCATGCTCGAATTTGTTTTCGAGATGATGGGGGAACTTCTGTTGGTCAGAGATTGGTCTGGAGTTAATCGACGATTTGCTCAACGTAGTGGCGATGATCGAAGGGAAGCATCGGCCACGTACACGTGCACGAGGTGAAGTTCTGTGCATCTGGGATTTTTGCATTGATGAAGAAGATGGGTTCTCAGGTTGAGCTCGACTAATCTCCGGGTTTTGCTCGAAGCAAATTAAGATTTGACTCAAAGCATTTTTTTGGCCTCGGGTCAGTTTTAGATCTGTTACAGGTTTTTGTGAAGCCTATCTGTTTAATTTTAAACAGAATTTGAATTTAAAAAAAACAGACTTTCATATAAGCTTAAAATCAGAATTTGAAAGATGGAATTCAAATTAACGTTTGAATTTTTGTTGAAATAAATGAAGTGATAAAGTTGAAAGTATTTAAACAACTTTAAATGTTCAAGTATATTTTATAAAACGATTTGAATTCAAATGATTTGGTTTAAACTCTTATATAATTTCTTTATAAAGGTAAATGTTTTACGACAATTGATTTTAAAAGAGTTTAACTTGGTTTAAATTTATTAAAGATTGAATTTTTAATTATTTCAAATCTTTGATTTGAAATAAAATTAAAAAAAATTGAATTTGAAAATAAATGTTTTCAAATGTGTTTGAAAATGATAATTAAATCATTTATAAAAATATTGTTTTTATCTCAAAGATAAGTAAGATTTAATGATTTATGGTTCATTAAAAATTTAAGTTAAGTAAATTAATGATTTGGATTAATTGATTGAGTAATTAAGGGTTTAACTTAATAAATTAAAGGTTTAAGTGAATAAATCAAGAATTAATTAATTGTAATCAAGAAATCATTAATTAGATAGGATTAGATTATTAAGTAATAATTAAGAGTTAATTAATAAAACAATTAAAAGATTCATTAAGTTATAATTAACACTTAATCAATTAACTAATTTGGATTTAATTAATGAATTTTTTTATGGTTAATCAATTTTTATAAATAATGATTAAAGTTAATTAATCAAGTAATTATGATAAAATTACATTTAATGAAATTAAAATGTTGATTTATCATAAAGATAATTAATTACTTAAAGATAATTATTTAATGAAATTAATTAAGTTTAAATATTTTGTAATTAACTTAAGGTTAATCTAATTAATTTATTCATTAAGAATAATTAATTAAAGTGTTTAATAAATTGATTGATATCAAATGATTCGTAATTAATAAATCAAGATTGGATAATTAATTCATAAGCAATTAATTTACTTGGAAATGAATTGAATAAATTAGGATTAAACAATTAATTAAAACTATTTATAAATAATTATTGAATGCCTGACCTTGCTTATGAATGATTGTATTGTATGAGATGCCTTGAATTGATTGTCCTATCTGATCTGTGACACTTTGTTCTATGGATTGTGCTATGTATATTTTATTTATTTATTTATGATAAATCTATATATTATCTGTGAATCTGTGAATGGGCGATAAGCCTTATAGTTATATCGCTTATCAACTATATTTCTGTGTTTGATCTGAGATGATTGAATGATGTTGCACTATTGTGTAAAACCCCTTGACCACACTTATATACACACCAATATGGATTTCATGAGGAAATCGATTAAGTCACAGATTATGAAATGATTTTTAAAGTTGAATATTTAAATTCAAATGTTTTGAAAATGGATTGGGTTAAATGTGAAAAGCTTTTAAAACGGAACTTTTAAGATGAAATTTAATTTGAATAACTTGATTAAGTTTTAGAATTTAAATAATTTGATTTAAAATTGAATTCAAAATTTGGAATTGAATTCTATGATTTGAAACTAGGAATTAAACATGTTACACTAGTTATATTTATGTTAAACTATTTTAAAGGTATTGATTTGGGATTTTGAATTTAAATTCAAATGCTTTAACTCGCGTAAATATAATTGGATCTTTTTGACATCGAAACTATTTGTTTTCAAATAATAAAAGCTTTCACATAAGTTATGAACTTCTGATTTGTGTTGAAGGGATTCAAGTTTAATTGAAAATGATTTTTCAAGTTATGGAAATGATTTGAAAGCTATAAGTTAAATCTCTGATTTAAAGATTTTAAACGAGTAAATCCAATTGAAATGGAAATTGTTTTTGAAATCCGTGGATGAATCTTTGTGAAACTGAGTGAACCTTGTGAGATAAATCTTTTTGTTTAAAATATTTGAAATGGTAATTGGTTTAAACCATTTGAAAGAAAGTTTGGAATTATTAAGTTGTGACTTAATTGAAATCCCATATCCATATGTTTTAAATGTTGCGCTCACTATTCGGGTTAGCCGGGAGAGGACCTTTGTGTCATATATTCCATTCCGAATATGTGATACGTCGTTATGGATAGCATTTGAAGACCGGTGGTGTAGACCGTATATTTTCGAAAACGAAAGGATAACTCGTCGAATGTCTTTGCATCGACTGGTCCCCGGTATAGAGACTCCATATGTGATGGGAAGTCCAATCGGGATTGTGAATACCCGGATGGCAAGGACTTCTTTGGAAGTGTCTTCGGTTCTGTTCGAACCCAGAGCAGACTTGTATGGATTGTATGTCTGACATTACATTTTGAGATATAAAGTAGATTTCTTTCAAATACATTTCTGTCGGTGGCGGAGAATTTATTCTTTTAGCATTAACACCCTTCTCTGAGACGTACGAGCACAGAGGTATGTAGTTGAAGGTTATCAGCGATATGTTCCCAATTTGGTAATGTGGAATGCTGAGTGCTGCTGATCATTTGTTGATCAAAGCGTGGCTTTTGTAAAAAGCATAGCGTTGTGGACAAGACTTCGTCGAACCTCACACCCCGGAATGGTCGAAACAGGAAAGATGCGGCAAGGTTATTGGGGGTAGCGCCCCTTAGGGTATGTTCATTTCCTTCTGGATAGAGGTGGTATCATGGTACGGAGCCCAGATACTTAACCTATGCTGTTGCTGCAAATTTATTACTTTGTGGTTGTTGGTTATCGGGATCCCGGATAAAGGTTGGTTACGACCGAGGAATGGCATACTCGTGTCAGTAGTTACCCAGTTAAGGGTAACCCGGCCTTGTGTTGGCAGAGATCCGGTTAGGTTCTCGGGGACGTCCTTCCAGAGGCGTTCTCATGTGGCAATGGGAAGTTTCTTGGCCTGACCATTTGTTGGAAATCCAAAGAAACAATACGAACCTTTACGATTGCAAATTGTAGAACCTGCCTCCTCAGGAGGTAGCTATAGCGGGCATAATATAATGGTACCTATGCTGGCTAAGATTTATATTCTACTTTCGAAATGTTTTCTACACTATGCACTAATAATAATAATCAAATGATTTTATTTTGCGTAGTAAACATCTTTGACTAACATAAGAAGAAATCTCCTCCAAGTCTGTGCTTGCATTGTGTGTGTGGTGGGAGGTCTTATGGTAGTTACATTTTCAAAAAGCATTGTGAATTGACTTTAAAATCTTTTGTTGATTGTTTTAAAAGATAAACTGTTTTTATTGCTCACACCAGTCCCATGACTGATCCAGAGTTTATTTTCTCTTTCCTAAACTCTGGGTGCTCAAAATTTTCTACACGGGCAGCCTAGAGTTGGGTTTTTCAGATTGTCAGGTTTAGTAGATTATCTGAAGTCAGTTCAGTCTTTGGATCAGGACTGCACTTGCTTAGCTTGGTGCATCGTGATGATTGGTTCTCGCTATTTCTGGATTGGTGCCTTGGATTTCTCTTTTGAAGACTATTTTGGAGATTATCCACTGCTGGTGTTATCGTTTTCTTTTCCGCTGCTATTCTCTTGTATCATATCTCTGATGTATATTGATATTCATTGTATATTGATCATTGTATCAGATATTGTATCAATGTTGTATATCAATGTATTATTCTTTTTATTCCGCTGTGTTGTTTACTTAATGTTGTTATAAGCTCCGGCAAATCGGATTTGAACAGTCGAATCTACGGCATTCGAATACGATTTAAAGTATGGATGTCGATTTTTGAGCGCGAAAAATTCGTTTCGTTATAGTAGCAACTGCTTATTATGTTTTTAATCATGTTTTTATAAGACCATTAACAAAACATACCCCATATGAACTTTTTAATGGAAGGAAGCCTAATATATCATATTTTAAAGTTGTTGGCTCAAAATGTTTTCTATTAAATGTAAAAGACCAACTTGGTAAATTCAATCCAAAATCCAGTAAAGGGATATTCATTGGATACTCGGAGCGAAGTAAGGCATATAGAATTTGTAATAAAAGAACTAAAATAATCGAAGAAACACTACATGCATTGATGAAAATTTTGAAATTTAATAATAAAAATGAAGATGAAGAAACAATTCCTATATCAAACATCATAGAAGATGATATTGAAAATATTGAAAACAATTTTGAAAATGAAAATAACAGTTTACCAAATGAAAATAAAGTTCGTACTCCACCAAGACTTCTAAGAAACCATCCAATTGAAAATATCATTGTAGTAGTAAATACTAATGTAAGAACTCGAAATCAATTAAATCAAATAGGTCATGCCGCTTTCCTATCAAACAATGAACCTAAAAATACTAAAGAAGCATCAACTGATAATTACCGGATTATAACACGCAAGAAGAATTAAATTAATTTGAACAAAACGAAGTTTAGGACTTAGTTCCTAGACCTAGTGGCTAAATTATCATCAGTACTAAGTGGATTTACAAAAATAAAGCCGATGAACAAGGGAATATTATTTGAAACAAATCTAGATTAGTCGCTCAAGACTACAATTAAGAATAAGGGATAGACTACAAGGAAATATTTGCTCCTATGGCTTGACTAGAAGCAATATGAATTTTATTATCATTTGCATGTTTTTGTAACTATAAACTATATCAAATGGACGTAAAAAGTGCTTTTCTTAATGGTTTTATAGAAGAAAATGTAAAATTTTCCAAACCATGTTTATAAACTAAAGAAAGCTTTATACGGTTTAAAACAAGCACCTCGTGCTTGGTACGGTTGTCTTAAAGTTATCTTATAAATTCTGCTTTTACGATTCGAAAAGTGGATCAAACTTTATTTATAAAACAAGATAACAATGAAATTTTAATCATGCAAGTTTATTTAGATGACATTATTTTTGGCTCCACAAACGAAAAAATTATATCAAATATTTTCAAATATAATGACAAGAGAATATAAAATGTCTCACATGGAAGTACTGTAACGATCCCGGTTTTAAGTCAAATTTAAATTGGTAATTAATATAAATTTTCAGAATAAATTTGTGAATTAAGTTGAAATTTTTCCAAATTAAATAATACATTTGTTTGTTATTTATATATATATGTATAAATTGAATGTAAATTGAATTTTGGATTGGAAATTCAAAAATAAATATATTGAGAATAAATTGGATTTAAACCTTTATATTTTGAAACTAATAAAAATTTGTTTTCTAATATTGTAATATATATATATATATATATATATATATTGTGATTTAGAAGTTATGTTTTGAATTCAATAATTTTCAAGAGGTTAAATTTTAATATATATAAAATATATGTATGTTTATTTATTTATGTATAATTTAAATTTTTAAAATCATTTTCTTCAAAAGTTACATAAATATAAATAATATAAAATGAATTAATAAAAATATAAAAAATATATATATATATTAAACTAAGATAAAATAATATAAAATCATATTTATGGCATTATAATATGCAAAATTACAAATGTAATCATCTTAACATAAAAATTTACAAGTGTAAGAGATTGTAGCATGCAATTTGACATTTGCAGTTTTTAACATGTAATATAAGTGTCAAATATAAGTTTTTATTTTCAAAAATAATAAATAATCAAAGCTATGTGTGTATATATATAAATATGATTATCTCTTTCTTTTCTTAATTATCTTTCAAACATTAAAAGAAAAAATAATGAAAACCAGTAAAACTTAAACCAGGCAAGAAGAATCAGAAATCAAAACTAAAAACTAAAACCTGAAAGTAGTTTAAACTCAAAGCAAAAAAATTCCAAAATCAAAACCAAGATCAATTCAAACATCAGTTCAAGTTGAAAGCAAAGACTCAAATCAACATCAAAGTTTCAGTTTCAAATTCAAATTCAAAGTAGAAAGATTCAAATTTAAAAGCGTCTTCAGTTTTCAAGATCCTGATGCAACAACTGAATCAAGCATGTTCAAAATCAAGTACAACACCGTTTAAATCAATTTAAAGTAGATCATCTCCTGGCTCTCTATTCCTTTCAACTGTCAAGTGAGTAAACTCTTAAAACCTGATATAGCTTGAATTAGCAAGTGATAATCTTCTGAAGTATGATACGAAATATGCTTTATATGTTGTTTAAAAATGATTGCATGTATATGTATGTTAACATCTGTGTACATTTCTGAGAACAGGCAAAACATGCCTCTGTTTATGCATGACAGGTTTTATAAACCTGTTTAAAAATTCATACCACCCAAAGGAATCAATATTAGGTTTTGATCTTTAAATAAAATTTGTTTGTACCTATCAAATTCAAATTATAAAAATAGTCTCAAGCATTTTGTGACGCCCCACCTCTATACCCACACTAGCCAAGAACACTCCGGAGTAGTGCTGTCAACTAGCATGGAGAATAAGGCTGTTGAGGAGCGACCATCCATGTAATTGCTTATCACACGGTGGCTATAAATAATCTTCGGAAACAAACATAGAAATAATCATAACACAAATCAGTCACAGATATCCATATCACAAAGGCGGAAGAAGATGTGAATATATAACTAACACATGAAAGTGTACATCAGAGTAGTGGTCAGTAAGATCCACGATAATACAAAAGAATAGCAACACGTGCTATACAAAAGAATACAACTATGAGTCTATATCTCAAGTGTATACAACAAAAACTGCTAATATAAACAGTTAGCCAAAAGTCAGAGTGATGAATCCCTGGAAAGAAGTCAAGCAGAAGCACCTGTAACATCTCGGTCTGACCCGAGTATTATTTAAGAAAATAATAAACGGATCAGTCTAGCTATAAATATCAGATGACATGATATGACATAAAAGATATGGCATAAACAAAAACATCCATAACGACATACCACTATAAGTATGTAAATAATGATCAACAGAAGATCAATCAATAAGAGATAATCAATATCACAAGAATCTTCTCAAAGATTCGAAGAGGGCATCATACCCTAAACTTGTACTCATAACAAGTCAATGACATAAATTCCAGAAATCAACACGAGAAATCCAGAAATCATAAAAAGGGAAAGAGGCCTATCACATGACGGTCCGAAGACCAAGGGGAGCTACCCCGCATGTGTGAATGGAATCACACAGATTGAGGTCAAGACTAACCAAAAAGCAGAAAGGTATGTGTGAATGGAATCACACAAGTGGTGTCTAGTCTAACCTTGCAATGAAAGAGACATCGCGCAATTTCTAGTCTAATTCATAAAGCGATCATCAAGATCAACGAGAAGTGTCAATTACACTAAGCTAGTAAATATAGAAGTTTAGCTTCATGTCCCATAACCACTTGCTTAACTTAAATATTTACGAACAAACTGTAAATCTTCACTAATAAAATTGTCACAAGAGGTTCAATCGAACAAGTCCAAGAATTAACCGACGAAGTGAACGCAAGCGTTTCATACCACTTGTTTTACTAAGTCGTTTAATTAGATTTCTCATCCGAGTGAGGTAAAGGCTTGTATATACTAATAGATTGGAAAACGGTTTAAGAAAAGAGCTTTGTTATTAAAAATAGAGTTGAAATTGTTTGTTAAAAGAGTTTTGATATTTACTACTAGTGTTGAAACCTTTATATTATAAAGTGACAAAACACATAAGCAAGTGTAGAAACAATCAGTCACAAAGATCGCATACGGAGATGCGAATAAAATCCAAGAAAATCAGCTCAATGTTTTTCAGATAAGATCCCCTACGGAGGGGGGGTCCGGGGGGGTGGCAACCCCCCAAGGTGGGGGTGCGGGGGCAACGCCACCGCTTATGGGGTTCGACCTGCCCGGTCAGGTCGCGGGGGTCCAGGGGGCAGCGCCCCCGGCGGGGTGCGGGGCAACGCCCCGACCAAAACGGTACGACCTAGTGAAGACAAAATGAGGTCTAACGACCTAAGGGGAATAGGGTCGAGCGACCTATAAAACTCGCGAACTAAAAGTTAGCAAGGTCGAACGACCTATAGAGGCATAGGGTGCAGCGACCTAAAACATCGCGACCTAGTGAAGACCTAAGGGAGGCGAGCGACTTATAAAACTCGCGACCTAAAAGTTAGCAAGGTCGAACGACCTATAGAGGCATAGGGTGCAGCGACCTAAAACATCGCGACCTAGTGACCTAACGGTTTAAGGGTCTTGCGACCTAACTGGAAACAAGGTCCAAACGACCTAACGACTTAAAGTGAAACCTGGCTGAGCGATATAAGGTCGGAGACGACCTACGACTTAACTCCGTGTGAGCGACCTACGACCTATGGTTGCTACGACCTAACGAGTTCCAATAGTGAAGGCTTAAGGTCTAACGACCTAAGGGGTACGACCTAAGGTCTTACGACCTAAGGTGTTGAGGTTGGACGACCTAACCAAATTGCATAGGCCATACGAGCTAAGGCCTAACGACCTAACTCCGAACGAGCTATACGCGAGTGACCTAGGGCGCTAACTCGCAAACGACCAAACGTTAACTCGCGAACGACCTAACTCCAAACGCGCCTTTTCAACGCGTGCGAGCTGAAGACCTGCCGACCTACGACCTAACTCCAAGCGACCTAAGGCCTAACGACCTATAGTGGACGAATGGGCTAAGGCCAGAAACGACCCAAATGAAGGTGACGACTTTTCCACGCGAACGACCTATAGATGCTGGGCGACCTAAGGGGGACAGAGCGACCTAAGCCAGAAATTCACCCCAAAACACTAAAAAGTGGAGTTTTTCGCCAATCCAATCCAAACCAAATGCAAATGTGCATGCAAACATGATAGGGATGCATATCCAATAGCCCAAGATAGATATAGACTAGAATTGTGAGATAAAAATCTCACCTTTGCACTAAAGTTTATGAAGATGAAGCTTGAAAGCAAGGAGAAGCAATCCAAAGCTTGAATCCAATATCTTCTACTTGAATTTGGAGTTGAATGTTGGATTTGCAATTGAATTTGTGCTTGGAGTTTTAATTTCCCATTCCCTCCACCATTAATGCCAAAGCTTGATTAGTTAGGAAATTTATGAAGAGTGAGGAGAAGAGGGTTGGAACTTGGGCTTAATAGGCTAAACTAACCCAAAGTCCAAAGCGGGAAAAGTTAGTGAAATTTCACTAACTCCAAACCTATCGATGTTTATACTTAAAAAGTTGTAAACGACATTTCGAACTCAATGGAAGTAGTCTCGAGTCCTAATTTGACCGTTTGCAAAAAGTAGCTTTTCGGACCAAAATCCGATTAACGAGTTAATATTTAAATAAAATATTTAAATACAAACTCGATAAATATGCGGGTTGTTACACATTTATATTAAGCAATTATTTTTAAAATAAGATATCACAGTGATGAACAACATTTAGTCAGAAATTCGAATGATTTAATTTCAAGTTCTTATTATATTAACTGTTTTGAATTGAAAAATGTTGATTTTTATCATAAAATTTATATTTTTAAGATTAGGATTGATGAGATTTTTCAGGATGATCAGATTTGGCACTTTCGTCAATATCTGGCGATCAATGATGAGGTAGGTTTTTTGTTCGATCATGGTGATAGCTGTAAGGATGCCGATCGTCGGAAAAATAGTGGTTGAATTTATAGGGCACCGTGTAGGCGGCGTGGCGTCGAACTAGGGCTCGATTGCCAGTTTTAGTCGATTGAGTTTAAGTGGCTACCGCGTCATCGATGGAGGACCAAAGGTGATCGCACTGGAGGGGAACTGCAGTGTTAGTTCATGGTGCAACTTTGGACGAAGTCGCATGATCTCTGGTGGACGAGATCGTCGGCGCAAGGCGGAATTGGGTGACTATGTTGAGTTCCAGTATTCGATCGAGCTGCTCGATTTTGAACTACGGCAATATCGATCGATATGGGTGGTCGTGGAGTTAGACGAGAAGGTCGACTTGTTGGCAACGGCGTAGCTGATCGGAAGGGCGACCGTGAGGTGTACACGTGCACGTGTATATTTGTGTGTCAGAGAGTTGAAGGAGAAGAAGAAGATGTAAACTCAAAGTCGTGCTTTGGAATAAGAGGTTGTGGCCCGAGTACTTGCTCGCGAGTGTTTTATGTTTCAATAGTTTAAAATTTAAATCAGGAAAAAAAAGAGGGGAAAAGAAGATTCGGGGATATGCTCAGGTATTCAGTGTCTTGTCTCGGGTTGATACCCAAAGTAGTCTCAGGTTTATAAACAATTTTTTATTTTTAAAACAAAATAAGTTTTTCCAATTTAAATTTAATCATGTTTTAAACACTTTCTTAATTAATAATAAATGTTTTATACTAGGTTTGGAATTAATTAAAGTTTTAAATAAATTATTTTAAATAAATTAAGTTAAAGTGTTTTAATTCTTTATTTTAAAATAAATTCTTAAGTTTGTTTGAAATAAATTTAAATCGTATATTTAAGTAGTTAAAAGATGATGGTTTTAATTAACTTAAGAATTTTAAGTGGATTCATGTGTTGAAAATAAATTTAATTTTTAAGGTTATTTAAATAAGATTTTAAAGATAAATGGTTTATCTTAAATAATGATTTAGATTTTCAATTTATTTAAAGGCTTTAAGTTAAATAATATGGTTATGTTAATTTGTTTCAAAGGTTATTTAAAATAATATTTAAATGATGATTATGTAATTAATTAAGATAAATGGGTCATCTTAAGATTAAAGAATCATTAATTTGGGATTTAATCATAATTACTTAATTAAAGATTAATTAAGTATTAATTAAGGATTAATTTATTTGTTGAGAGTTAATTGATTTATGAAGAGTTCTTAAAAGATAATTACCCAATGTAATTAATTTTTGATTTATTAATATAAGTGATTAGGGATAATCACTTATTGTAATTAATTAAGGATAATTAATTTATTAAATGGTAATTAATTAAGGGCTAATTAATTCATGTAATTGATTAAGGATAATTAATTAAAGAATAATTAAATAATTAAAAGTTAATTATTTAATGATTAAAGGTTGATTAATTTATTAATTAAGGATGATTAATTAATAATTAAAGGTTATTTAATTTATTTAATAATTAAAGGATTAACTAAATTAATGTAATTAATTTAAGGTTAATTTATTTATGTGATTAATTAAGGATAATTAATTAAGATGGGTAATTAAGATTGATTAATTAATTTTATTAATTAATTATAAAAATCACAAATGGTTTGTAATTACTTAATGTTAATTATGCTGGGTTTGGTAATTAATTCATAAGTAATTGATTTAAGTTGATCTTGCTTATGAATGATTGGATTCTATTGAATGCTTTGAACAGTTTGTTATCTCTGATGTTTGATGATCTGTGATATGATTATTTTGGATTAAGCTGTGAATTATGATTTATTTATCTATGATGAATTTACCTGTTTATCTGTAAATGAAAGATAAGCGTTATAAGATTATAACGCTTATCAATATTGTTGTGCTTGAATTGACGATGGTTGATATTTTATTGTTGCCTGTAAAACCCTTGGACTACACACCACACACACAAATATGGATTTCATGGGAAATTGGTTAAGTCACAGATATTTTGAATTTAAATAGTATTTGTTTAAAATATGAACTTCGAATCCAAATGGTTTGGAAGTGAAATTGAGTTGAATATGAAATGCTTTTGAAAAGGAAATTTTGAAATTTAAAATTTAGTTTGAATATACTATGTCATGTTAAAGTTTTGAAATTATTTTGGAACCTATGGTTTGAAAGGGTTATATAAGTTATACAATATATATATGTGTGTGTGGATTTTAAACCATTTTTAAAGTATATTAAATGAATTAGTTTGTGAATTTAAATTTAATTCAAGTAGAACTTGTCGGGAATATGGCAGTTCGCTAATCTTCCAATGTATACTTTGAAAGGCTATAACTTAAGTAAATATAATCGGATTTTCCCAAAATGAAAAGCATTTGTTTTCACATGATAATGGCTTTCATATAACGAAATAATTTCTAGTTTTGTTGAAAGGATTTCAAGTTATTAGTAAATCAAATCGAAAATAGTTTTGAAAGCTATAAACGAATCTTTGTTAAAGATTTGGTGAACCTTGTTTTCAAATTGAAAAGAATCTTAAAGGTGAATCTTTTGTTTAAAAGATTAAAGTGGAAAATTGTTTAACCATTCAAAAGGAAAGGCTTTTCAGCTAAAGGTTGTGAATTAACTAAGATCCCAATATATCCAATGTTTTCAAAACAAATGCTCACTATTCGGTTAAGCTGGGAGAGGGCTATAAAACCCATTTCGAATAAATGATACGACGAAATAGATAGAAATTGAAGACGGTGGTGAAGACCGGGTATTTTCGAGAACGAAAGGATAACTTGTTGGATGTCTCTTCACTGAGTTGCTCCTGTATAGAGATCTCCATATGTGATGGGTAGTCTAATCGGGATTGTGAACATCCGGATTTACAAGGGGTTCTTTTGAAGTGCCTTCGGTTCCATTCATACCCAGGATGGACTTGTATGGACGTATGTCTGACGTTACACTTTGAGATGTAAAGCTGGTTTCTATCAAATACATTTCTGTTTGGTGGCGGAGAATTTATTCTCTTAGCTTAACACCCTTCTCTGAGATGTACAAGCTCAAAGGTTATATAGTTGATGGTTACTAGTGATATATTCCCAATTTGGTAATGTGGCATGCTAAGTATTGATCATTTGTTGATTGAAGCATGGATTTTGTGAAAAGTGTAGCTTTCTGGATGAGACTTCATCGAACCTCACACCCTGGAAATTGTCAAAACAAGAAGGATGCAGCAAGGTTACGGAGGTCGCGCCCCTTAGGGTATGTGCAATTCCTTTTGGATAAAAATTGGTATCATGGTATGGAGCCCAGATATTTGACTTCTGTGGTTGTTGAAATTTGTTGGTGAATCCCGGGATAAAGGTCGATGATGACCGGGGGATGGCATACTCTTAACAGTTAGTTATCTAGTTACGGAGGTAACCCGGCCTTGTGTTGGCAGAGAGCCGGTTAGGTTCTCAGGGCGTCCCTCCAGAGGCATCCCATTTGAAAAGGAAGTTTCTTAGCCTTGACCATTTTTTGGAAATCCAATAACCTAATACGAGCCATGTACGGTTTTAGTTGTAGAACTTGCCATCTAACAAGGTGGATATAGTAGGCATACTATAATGGTACGTATGCTGGCTAACATTAGTATTATACTTTTGAAATATTTTCTGCACTATGCATTAATAATAATATCAAAAGGATTTTTCGCGCACCAAGCATGTTTGACATCATAAGGAGAAATCTCCCCTAAGTGTGTGATTGCATTGTGTGTTTGCCGGGAGGCCTTATGGTAGTTTCATTTTCCAAAAAGCATAGCGAATTTATTTTTATTCCTTTTTGTTTGTTTTCGTTCAAAATAAACTGTTTTTGTTTGCTCACACTAGTCCCATGATTGACCGGGAGTTTATTGTTCTTTTTCTAAACTCTGGATGCCCATAATTTTCCACACGGGCAGCCTAGAGTCAGGTTATCATATAGTCAGCTAGTAGGTGTAGATTCGACAGTCTTTGGAGCCTTTGGATTTGGTGCTGCACCAAATTTGCTTAAGTTCAACATGATAGGGGGTTCTCTCTTCCGGTTTGGAGTTTTGGAGCTTTGACAATGAAGATGTTATCTTTTCATTGCTGTTGTTGTTGTTGTTGTTTTTTCCGCTGTTGTATCTATCTCTGATATTGTTGATCACTTCATTTGTAACAGATTGTTGTATCAATTGTTGTGTATCAATAAAATTATTCTTCTATTTCCGCTATGTTGTTTTCACCTATTCTTGTTATAAGCTCAGGAAAATCGGATATCAACGTTTGAATCTGTGGTATTCGAATATAGGTGAAGTATGGACGTTGATTTTCAAGTGCTGGAATTCGGGTCGTCACAAGTGGTATCAGAGCTAAAGGTTGAGTAAGAACTTTAGCTTTGGAGTATAACACATTAGGTGACTCATTAGAGATAGGGATATAAATGCCCTAGAATGAGTATCCCTAAGATATCTTGTCTGTATGCCTCAGTTGATTCTCTAACTATTCACTAATAGTGAGAACGAGTGCAAGAAGAGGATGAGATAGGAGACAGTGGAGTACCAGTACAAATGGTCAATACCCTGTAACAACAAGGAACAATTTTTTCTATCAATCTCTTTTGATCATCATTCACTTTCAATTTTTTAATGGCTTCCTGGCAGCTACAAGAAGAAGTTTGGTATGGTGGTGGCCCTGTGGATCTTTGATAGGTTCCTATTTCTTATTCTCTTCATCAATTTCAATCAGCTTTTCATTTTTAACTCTAATCATTTTAAATCTTAATTGAAATAAATTGGTTAACAAAATATGAAGCCAAATTGGATTGTATCTATTTCTCTATTCTTTGGGGTCCAGATACATTCTACGAATGGTTAGTTATTCCTTCGGACTAACCGATGCACCTACATATTTCGTTGATCTGGTGATCCAAGTATTTCATAAAGTATCGAATGAGTTTGTTCTCATATTTATTGATATTCAAATTTGGTAAGCCAAATATAGAATAAAATATTTCAGTTTGATCTGATAAATAATTTCTCTATCTTTATGTGTTCATCTATTCTTTAATTGTCTCCTTGTCCAGCAAATTTCGAGGACGAGGAGGAATCTGTAATAATCCCGTTTTTAAGTCAAATTTAAATTGGTAATTAATATAAATTTTTGGAATAAATTTGTGTACCAAATTGAAATTTTTCCAAATTAAATAAGATATGTGTTTGTTATTTGTATATATGTATATAAATTGATTGTAAATTGAATTTTGGATTTGAAATTCAAAAATAAATATATTGAGAATAAATTGGATTTAAAACTTTATATTCTGAAACTAATAAACATTTGTTTTCTAATATAATAATATATATATGTATTATTATTTAGAAGTTATGTCTTGAATTCAATCATTTTCAAAAGGTTAAATTTTAATATAAATAAAATATGTGTGTGTTTATTTATTTATGTATAATTTAAATTTTAAAAAATCATTTTCTTTAAAAGTTATATAAAATAAATAATATAAGTGAATTAATAAATATATATATATATTAAACTAAGATAAAATAATATAAAATCATATTTAAGACATTATAATATGCAAAATTACAGATGTAATCATCTTAACATAAAAATTTACAAGTGTAAGAGATTGTAGCATGCAATTTGACACTTGTAGGTTGATTTTTAACATGTAATAAAAGTGTCAAATATTAATTTTTATTTTTAAAAATAATAAATAACCAAAGCTATGTAAATAAATATATATATGTATGTATATGATTATCTCCTTCTCTTCTTAATTTTCTTTCAAACATTAAAAGAATAAAAGTAATGAAAACCTGGAAATCTTAAACCAGGCAAGAAGAATCAGAAATTAAAACTAAAACCTAGAACTTGAATGTATTTCAAACTCAAAGAAAAAAAATTCCAAAATCAAAACCAAGATCAATTCAAACATCAGTTCAAGTTGAAAGCAAAGATTCAAATCAACATCAAATTTCAGTTTCAAATTCAAAGTAGCAAGATTCAAATTTAAGAGCATCATCGGTTTTCAAGGTCCTGATACAACATCTAAATCAAGAAAGTTCAAAATCAAGTACAACTCAGTTTAAATCAATTCAAAGTAGATCATCTCCAGGCTCTCTATTCCTTTCAATTGTCAGGTGAGTAAACTCTTAAAACCTGATATATAGCTTGATTTAGCAAGTGATAATCTTATGAAGTATGATATGAAATATGCTTTGCTTATTGTTTAAAAATGATTGCATGTATATATGTATGTTAACATCTGTGTACATGTTTGTGAACAGGCAAAAAAGCCTCTGTTTATGCATGACAGGTTTTATAAACCTGTCCAAAAATTCATACCACCCAAAGGAATCAATATTAGGTTTTAATCACTAAATAAAATTTGTTTGTACTTATCAAATTCAAATTATAAAAAGAACCTCAAGCGTTTATATTAAACAATTATTTTTAAAATAAGATATCACGGTGATGAACAACATTTAATCAGAAATTCGAATGATTTAATTTCAAGTTTTGATTATATTAACTATTTCGAATTGAAAAATGTTGATTTTTTATCCTAAAATTTAGATTTTTAAGATTAGGATTGACGAGATTTTTCGAGATGATCAGATTTGGCACTTCCGTCAATATCCGATGATTAACAACGAGGTAAGTGTCGTGTTCAATCAGGGTGATAGCTGGAAGGATGGGAATCGTGGAAAAATGAAGGTTGAATTTATAGGGCACCGTGGAGGCGGTGCGCCGTCGAACTAGGGCTCGATTGCTAGTTTTAATCGACTGGGTTTAAATGGCTACCGCATCGTCGTAGAGGACCAGAGGTGATCGCACTGGGGGGAAACTGAAGCGTTAGTTCGTGGTGCAGCTTTGGACGAAGTTGCATGATCTTTGGAGGACGAGATCATCCGCGCGAGGCGGAATTGGGTGACTAGGTTGAGTTCCAGTATTCGATCGAGCTGCTCGATTTTGAACTACGGCAATATCGATTGATCTGGGTGGTCGTTGAGTTAGACGAGAAGGTCGACTTGTTGGCAATGGCGTAGCTGATCGGAATGGCGACCGTGAAGTGTACACGTGCACGTATATATTTCTATGCCGGAGAGTTGAAGGAGAAGAAGAAGATGTAAACTCGAAGTCGTGCTTGGGAAAAAGAGGTTGTGGCTCGAGTACTTTCTCGCGAGTATTTAAATCAGGAAAAAATAAGAGGGGAAAAGAAGACTCGGGGGTAGGCTTGGGTATTCTGTGTCTTGTCTCGGGTTGATACCCGAAGTAGTCCCAGGTTTATAATATAAAAGTTTTTGATTTTTAAAATAAAACAAGTTTATCCAATTTAAGTTTACTTAAGTTTTAAACACTTAATTAATAATAAATGTTTTATACTAGGTTTGGAATTAGTTAAAGTTTTAAATAAATTATATTAAATAAATTAAGTTAAAGTGTTTTAATTCTTTATTTTAAAATGAATTCTTAAGTTTATTTAAAATAAATCTAAATGGTATATTTAAGTAGTTAAAAGATGATGGTTTTAATTAACTTAAGAATTTTAAGTTGACTCATATGTTAAAAATAAATTTAAATTTTAAGGTTATGTAAATAAGATTTTAATGATAAACAGTTTATCTTAAATAATGATTTTGATTTTCAATTAATTTAAAGGGTTTAAATTAAATTATATGATTATGTTAATTTGTTTCAAAGGTTATATAAAATAAGATTTAAATGATGATTATGAAATTAATTAAGATAAATGGGTCATGTTAAGCTTAAAGAGTCATTAATTTGAGATTCAATGATAATTACTTAATTAAAGATTAATTAAGTATTAATTAAGGATTAATTTATTTGTTAAGAGTTAATTAATTTATGAATAGTAATTAAAGGATAATTACTCAATGTAATTAATTTGTGATTTATTAATATAAATGATTAGGGATAATCACTTATTGTAATTAATTAAGGATAATTAATTAATTAAATGGTAACTATTTTAGGGTTAATTAATTAATGTAATTAATTAAGAATGATTAATTAAAGAATAAATAATTAAAAGTTAATTATTTAATGATTAAAGGTTGATTGATTTATTAATTAAAGATGATTAATTAATAATTAAAGGTTAGTTAATTAAATTAACTAATTAAAGTATTAATTAATTTATGTAATTAACTTGAGGTTAATTTATTTATGTGATTAATTAAGGATAATTAATTAAGATGACTAATTAAGATTGATTAATTAATTTTATTAATTAATTATAATAATCACAAATGGTTTGTAGTTACTTAATGTAAATTAAGCCGGGTTTGGTAATTAATTCTTAAGTAATTAATTTAAATTGATCTTGCTTGTGAATAATTGGATTTTATTGAATGCTTTGAATTGTTTTACATCTCTGATGTGTGATGACCTGTGATCTGATTGTTTGGGATTAAGCTATGAACTGTGATTTATTTATCTTTGATGAATTTACTTGTTTATCTGTAAATAAAAGATAAGCGTTATAAGATTATACCGCTTATTGATATTGTTGTGCTTGAATTGATGATGGTTGATATTTTACAGTTGCCTGTAAAACCCATGGACTACACACCCCACGCACACAAATATGGATACCACGCGAAATTGGTGAAGTCATATGTAACGACCCGTAAATTTTCAATAATTAAATTTGTTAACTTAATAAGATTTTTGTAATAAAATATTAAAGAAAATAAAAATTTATGAATTGAAAATGGAAATAACAACTAGAATGAATTATAACAATATAAATGTGAGTTAACTGTTAATAAGCTGAATGAAATTCCAATGAATAACGAAATGATAATTAAAGACTAATCATTAACAATTGAAATAAAATTTCAATGATGAAATAATGAAGATGGTTATACTTGGTTATGCGATTGAATATAAGAAACAAATGTAAATATATAATTGTTGTATGAAATAGAGAGTTAATGATAATTAAATAAAATCAATATTTTATAAGAATTGAAACATTTGTTTGTAAATAATGGATTCATAAATGTAATTAAAGGTTATGGTAAAGATTGTGATAAGTTACCTATTTAATTAATCTATGAAATTAACTGGAAATAAATTACATTTAAATGAAAGTAAATGTTCATTAATGTGAGTTAGGATAGAAATTGTAAAGTGTGAATGTAAAAAGTAATGGAAATGTATATTTTGTTCATAAGATAATATAAAAGAATGAAACTAGAATAAATTAGTTGAGATTTTATTTATGATAAATGTATATATTTGACAAATTAAATATAATTGAAACAACAGTTAATACAAAGAAAAGATGGAAATCTAAAGAATATTAATGTAATGAGAGACAAATAAATATTAACTAGGTTTATAGAGTAATAACAGACTTAATAAGATTAGAATTGAATCAAATCAGTTTATTTGGAATTAACTATAATTAAATGGAATTCAATTCATAATAAATGGAGTTATTGTAGGTGAATGAAGTCAAATACTATGTTAATGGAAACTAGGATGAAATGCGGAATATTAATGTAATAAAGTATAAACCAAAGATAATTATACCCATAAGATAATAATTGGCGGAATAGCAAGATTTAAAATCAAATAAATGGATTTGTTGGAATTTCAATTGATAATTAATGAACTTATTGAAATTGAAACTTGATACTATAATTGGTTAATAAATTAACTCTAAATTGATATAGAAATTTGTTATAAAGGATTATAAATCAATAGAGTAATCCAAGATGATAAAAATTGTAAATTTTAAAATTTAAATGAAAAGTAATTTAATTTAGTTTAATTTAATATTAATTTTTTTAATTATTGTGAAAATAGCCATTTTGACAACTGACTCGGATTTCGACAAAACCTGTTTCAACGAATCCGTAATGGAGAATTTTTGTATGATTTCTAGTTTCGTAAAGATCGGACTTGTCGTTTGATCGTACGGACTCGAAATGCCTGGAAATCAACTTAATTGAAATCAACTGAAATCAATTTGAAATAAACTAATTTCAACGTAACTTCTTCATATGATGAAATTAGGACTTGAAACCTATTCCATTGATGTTAAAATATTTGAAAATATCAATTATGATATACGGGTTGACCCATTTTCGTTTCGGAGGCAGAACGGACTTTTTGGGTCGTTTATCGTTCCAACCCAAATCAAATCCGATCCGTTATTTCTTTTTTCTAACCTACCTATATATATCCAGTTATAAACACTAGGTCCTTATTATTCTATTTGTCTGCACGTACGTCTCTTTCTCGGCTCCTCTTTCTAATGGCAGACAAATCAAAACCCAAATTCCCCAATCGCAATTGCAATACAAAATTCAACTTCAAAAGTCAATCTTTCAAACTAAATTGAATTATATATCGATTGAAGCTCTCAACGAGTGCAAGTCAAATTTTTTATTTGTTTCCCGATCTGGGTTTCGCTGCAGCTAGAATTGGACAAATTAGTCTCGGTCGTTCATCACGGCGTGAAGAACGTCGATCGATCAATTATTCATTGATATGCTCTTATTGAGAACATCGAGTGTAATGCATCGGTGCAGTTCATGTGGTCGTTGGTTGGTTACATCGTCGTAGAATTTTGATTAGCTTTTAATGTGAATAGTGGCGGCTTGGGATTTTCTAGTCGACGTGTGGCGATATAGGGCTGTCACGAGGGAGGAAGTCAAGGCCAGAGGTGTGAGCAGCAGTGTTGGTGTCTCGTAGGGTGTGCGTTCATCGATGAGAAGGTGGAGGCATACATTTAAGCGCGTGCGATACGATAGCTGGGTTGGGTTCGTTGCCTGTTGGTTAGGGTTTGAAGGAGTGAGACGGTGACGTGTATGGTGAGGATTTGTTTTTTTTATCTTTAGTTTTATTTTTATTTTGGAATCCAAATGTTCTGAATCACATAACTTTTGCATACGAGGTTATTTTCACGCGCAGTTTCTTGCGTTGGGATTGTATCAGAATTCTAGACATTTTGGCACTAGTTTGGACGGATTCTAAGACCATTCAAATTTTGGGCTTAAATTGAATATAATTTCAATTTCAATTCAAAGTTGAGTGTTTTAACCTACTCACAACTTCTAAATTTTCTTATGTTTATTAAATTTAATTCATGATGTGATTAAGAATTTATTTATGATTGTTTGGTATATTTTTTAACATCATCTCAGTTAAATTGAATTTATTTGAATTATATTGTTATTTAATTTATTATTGCATATAAATTGCTAGTTAAACACCTGTTATTTATTATCAGTTTCTATATTGATATTTATGGTTTGTTTTGGATGATGATTTTGACGGATGTTGATTGTTGATGTTGGTTGAATGGATATTTAGTTTATATCATTATAAACTGCAAGTTCGTTATGGATTATTATTAATTCGGGATTGCGGTTTGAAATGATACACAACCGTAAATATTAAATTGCGGATTGAAATGATAAATATCCGTATCACTTGACCATAGGATCGAAAATTATATACAGACACCGTGGTCTATATATAAAATAATTTGAAATGATTTCTATGGTTTTGTAAAGAACTATATGGTCTTATAAAATATTGATTTGGATATTATATAAATATTATTTTATATATAGTTAAATTCTTGATTTTAAGCTATGTATAAATTTGTTTTAAATTATAAAATAAGTTTAATAATAAAGTTTGATTTTTCTTAAAGTAAAATATGTTTAAGTATTTATTTAAACTATATTTTTGTATAGAGTTTATAATGATTTAAATAAAATTTTAAGGTTGGAAGATAAATATGAAATTGATTTGAAATTAAATTTATTTGAGAATTATACTCAAATAAATTTGATTTGAAATTTAACAAAATTGAGATTTAAAAGGTTATGATTTTATAACTTGATTTTAGTTTAAAGTGATTTAAATGAATATATCAAGTTGATTTAAATGAAAATATCAAGTTTAAATAAAATTGAAAGAATATTTAGTTATTTAAAGTTTAAAGGTTTTACTTAAGTGATATTGGATATATTAAGTAACATTTCAAATCTAAAAAATAGTAATTGAATTGCATATATATATGGAATTATCAAAATTTAGTTTTGAAATTTTGGAAGATTTAAGGCTTTGACATATATGGAATTTGAAATGATTTATTTGTGGTTCAAATCTGTATTTGGAATTGATATAAATTGAAATCGATTATTGAAAACTAAATTGTGTTGAAGTTTATGAATTGAGATTTAATTTAAAATTGAATTTTTGTATTTAAGTTGATTTGAATCAATTTGTGAAGTTGAGGAAATTATTTTATTTTATAAATTAGTTTTGAATTTAAGACAATTTACTATTTGAGTATCTAAACTGTTTAAGTGGTGAAAAGTATGGTTTCGAAGCTAAAAATTTCAAAGTATTATGTTTTGACAATTAAATTTTCAAGTGTCTGGTTTTGAAGGTGTTATAATTTTGAAAAATACTATGATTTTGGAAAAGGGTATATTTGAAATAGAAATGATATCGTAATTGGTTTTGAAATGGAAATGATATCGTATTAGTATGATTTTGAAAGGACAATGATATTTTGGTTTTGAAGTATAAACTATTTTGAAATGACCGCGGCGTAATAATAACGTTTGGTTGTTAAAGAGACCGAGACCGAAAGTTGTCATACTCTCTGCCAACTCCGAAAACCACTTTAACAACCGTGTACACGGTGGAGGTTCCAGAATGAAGTAGGATGGTGGCGACGTCCTATTGAGGTATATACGTGGACCCAACTTCCGTGAGTTGGCATAAGGTGGGTTAAACAGGAGTAATTGACGGGCAAATGAGGTAGCTCCTCTAATCGGACATACTTCTTCGATACCATTCTATTACTTTGTGATTGATTGGGTGCACCTTTGATTTTTAGGAGTGTGGCTCGAGGTGGGCGGTAGTGGCTGCTACGCATTACCACCGGTCCGAAAGTGTAGTTGATATATCTACCCTGGCATTGCTTAGTTGTGTCGTGTCACCTTGTGACGCCCCACCTCTATACCCACGCTAGCCAAGAACAATACGGTGTAATGCTGTCAACTAGCACGGAGAATAAGGCTGTTGAGGAGCGACCATCTGTATAATTGCTTTGTGCGAGTACCGATATGCCAGATAAAAATATAACTTTTCATCTCAAGAGGGAATCCGACATACCGACACAAACTCAAAGCTACTACACAGTGGCTATAAAGGTCTTCGGAAACAAATATAGAAATAAACATAACGCAAATCAGTCACAGATAATTCATATCACAAAGGCGGAAATAGATATGAATATAACACATGAAAGTGTACATCAGAGTAGGGGTCAAACAAGATCCACAATATCAAAAAGAATAGATACAAGTGCTAGACAAAAGAATAAGTATACATCATAGAGTCTGTATCTCAAATGTATACAACAAAAACTACTAATCTAAGTAGTTAGCCAAAAGTCAGATGATAGTCCGATAAGGAGTCAAGCAGAAGCACCTGTAATATCTCAGTCTGACCCGAGTAGTATCTAAGAAGAAAATAATAAACGGATCAGTCTAGCTATAAATATCAGATGAAGTGATATATAATAAGAGATATGACATAAACATATAATAATCACAATGCAAAGCTGTGATATATAAGTAATTGAAAAATCAACAAGAGATTAATCAATATCACAAAGATCTACTCAAGATAAAAAGGAATGTCATACTCCTGATTTCATTCACCAAGCCACAATATATGACATATATATCAATGCCCATCGTAAAAGTTGGTGAAACATAAATTCCAGAATTTCAACACACGAAATCCAGAAATCACAAGAAAAAGGATCAACGACGTCGTACAGCGGGACATCCGATGAACCAAATCACAATCAAAGGGAACAACGACGTCGTACAGCGGGACGTCCGATTAACCAAATCACAAAGACATTGCACAATGCTAGTCTAAAACATAAAATGATCGTCATGATCAAAGAGAAGTGTCGATTACAATAAGCTAGTAAATATATGAGCTTAGCTTCATGTCCCATAACCACTAGCTTAACTTAAATATTTACAAACAAATTGTAGGTCTCCACTAGAAAATTGTCACAAGAGATTCAATCGAACAAGTCCAAGAATTAACCGACGAAGTAAACGCAAGCGTTTCATACCACTTGTTTTACTAAGTCGTTTACTAGCTTTCTCATACGAGTGAGGTAAAGGTTTGTATATACTAATAGATTGGAAATCGGTTTTAAAAAACGAGCTTTGTTATAAAATAGTGTTGAAATCATTTGAAGAAAGAGTTTTGATATTTACTACTAGTATAGGAAACCTTTATATTTTTAAAGTGACAAATCACAAAGAAGATTGTAGAAACAATCGGGCATAAAAATTCACATTCGAAGACGTGAATAAAATCCAAAAAAAATCGATATAAAATCCATCAAAGTGGATATATCTAAAATTCCCAAAGGAAAGGTCATCAAAGTCGATAATAAATGACAACAACAAAAGGGAGACAACACGAATCGATTAAAGTTGGAAATTCAAACGAATTAGCAATATAGGCTAATCTGGCAATAAGTAGCAGGTCGGTCGACCGGACTCCCTGAGTCGGTCGACCGAACCCAGAGGTTGGAAACTCCTCGGGCATCCGGTCGGTCGACCGAACCAGAGGGGGTCGGTCGGCCGAACCAGAAACAGAGAGTGCAACTACACTCTTACTAGCAGGTCGGTCGACCGTACCGGGGGGTCGGCCGGCCGAACCTGGTGCTCTGCAATTTGATGCCCAATTATTGATATACAACCTCCTCCAATTCGCAACCGAACGAGCACGGACGCTAGGGAATTATGCCAATCGACCACCAGGTCCTATAAGCTCCTCGATGCATCACCAAAAACATGTTCAAACATCAAAGTTAGGATTTTTAACAAATTGAACTCAAAACACTAAAAATTGGAATATTCACAAAAGCAATCCAAATCAAAATCAAATGCACATGAATAAGTGTTAGGAATTCATACTTAACAATAGAAGAGAATTATAAGCATAGATGTGAGATTAAAAAGTCTCACCTTTGCACTAAAATTTATGAAGATGAAGCTTGAAAGCAAAGGGGAATCAACCACTCTTCAAATCCAACTCTAGAAGCTTGAATCTAAGCTTAAAAGAAGAACATTCCCCAAGTTAGGTTTAGTAAATTTCTGAGATCAAAGAGAGAATGAGTTGGGGAAGATGAAGAGAAGCTTACCAATGGGTTCTTCTATTAGTTTGGAGCAAGAACTTGAGCTAGCAAGAGGAACTAGGGTTTTGGATTTCTATTTCTTTTTCTCTTCCACCATTGTTGAAAGCTTGAAGAGTTAGGAATTAGAAATGAAGTAATGAAGAGTTGCAGTGGGTTGGAACTGAGTTAGTAAGTGGTTTCATCCCAAACCAAAACCCTAAGTGAAAAAGTGGCAAAAATCAACTTTCTCCAAACATATCGAAGCTTATACTCAAAAAGGTCGCAAACGGCATTATGAACTCAATGGGGGTGGTCTCGAGTCCTAATTCGGCTATTTGCAAAAAGTAGCTTTTCGGACTAAAATCCGACTAACGATAAAATATTTAAATAAAATATTTAAATAAAAAATCGATAAATATGCGGGTTGTTACAGACTCCCTTCCTTAAAGAAATTGCGTCCTCGCAATACTTAAGAGGAAAATAAGAAGTAACAACCATGGAAGCATATCAACACAAAAGAAAATTTGAAATAGGAAGTTCACCATAAAGTGCACGAAAGAGTTAGCAAGAAATCTGGTGAAACTTCAATTTCCACAATATTACCGGGCTCAAGAATGAAAACCGGAATCCCTAAGGCATTTCCGTAGATAAAAGACGTGGGAAACGTGAAGAATAGCAGAAAATTGAGCCGGTGCAACGGCGTAGTACGAAAACGGTACGTCCGAGGAACTAGAAACTCAAATGATTTGGGACATCAGTGTAGTACAAAAACGGTGCGCCCAATGAACCAAAGCAAAGACATTGATGTAGTACAAACGGTACATCCAATGAATCGAATAGCAAAAACATTAATGTAGTACAAACGGTACATCCAATGAATCAAATAGCAAAGACATTGATGTAGTACAGCGGTACATCCAATGAATCAAATAGCAAAGACATTGATGTAGTACAACGGTACATCCAAGGAATCAAATAGCAAAGGCATTGATGTAGTACAACGGTACATCCAATGAATCAAATAGCAAAGGCATTGATGTAGTACAACGGTACATCCAATGAATCGAATAGCAAAGACATTGATGTAGTACAACGGTACATCCAATGAATCGAATAGCAAAGACATTGATGTAGTACAACGGTACATCCAATGAATCGAATAGCAAAGGCATTGATGTAGTACAACGGTACATCCAATGAATCGAATAGCAAAGGCATTGATGTAGTACAACGGTACATCCAATGAATCAAATAGCAAAGGCATTGATGTAGTACAACGGTACATCCAATGAATCGAATAGAAAAGGCATTGATGTAGTACAACGGTACATCCAATGAATCGAATAGCAAAGGCATTGATGTAGTACAACGGTACATCCAATGAATCGAATAGCAAAGGCATTGATGTAGTACAACGGTACATCCAATGAATCAAATAGCAAAGACATTGATGTAGTACAACGGTACATCCAATGAATCAAATAGCAAAGACATTGATGTAGTACAACGGTACATCCAATGAATCGAATAGCAAAGACATTGATGTAGTACAACGGTACATCCAATGAATCGAATAGCAAAGACATCGATGTAGTACAAACGGTACATCCGATGAATCGAATAGCAAAATCTTGGTTCCCCTCCAGGAATCACAAGAATAAGAGTATCGAAAGGAAAGAATTTCTTTTAAATAATCTTCTTTCCTGAAAAGTTTAAACTTTCAAATTACATTTATCTTTATGTAATTATCTTTCTAGAAAAATTTTACGTTTTACAAGTCAATACATCGTGTCTGATTGTCACATCAAAGCGTTTAGGAAATTCCTATCGATAACGTTGATCAAGCGCATCGACCAAAATTCTTAAAGCACTCAACGGGCAATACAATCACAAAATCATCTTTTATAGGATAAATAAATCTCTTAAAAAGTTTTAAGAATATTCTTTGTTCGTTTCAAGAACAAAAATCCAGTTTTACTTATAAATAGATCTTATGAAAAAGATTTGCAAAATTTTAAATTACTATTTTCATCCAAAATCAATAAATACAAGAATGGTCTCATCGAAATATTCATAGAATATTCGATTTATAAAATGGATGAAATAAGCTGGACAAACTGAATGACAAAATAAGTCATTCATAAGAATCGTAACGAGTGCGGAATGCGGTAAATGGAATGTGAACTCCCGCAACTCGTAGCCAAATGAAAGCTGGTGGTAAGGTCAAACTGAAAAGACTTTAGCACCACACAAAAGATTACTTAGGTGATAATCCTAAGACAAGCTTAAAAATACCGGAAAATTTCTCTAACTACATGAATGAGAGAAATAACACTTTCCTTATAAGTGGGCTTAAGGAATAAAATGATGCCATCAAGTTGGAATCAAAAGCATAAACGAAAAATAGAAATCTTCTTAACATATTGAAAATGTCAAAGATGAATAGTCCACTCGAGAAATAGGATATGGGCTTCACAATGATTAAGCCGATCCTTTCAAAAAAAATCAATTCCGAAGCCTAAGTAAAAATATCGGCTCGGAAAGAAAAGTCTCATAAAATAATTTCGACATCAATAAAAAGCAAATTGAGTGTTGCGGATCTACCATCCGGATTCACAATCCTCAAAGAAGTCATCAAGCCCAAAATATTCAAAGAAAAAGAATCACAAGTTCTCTTGATATTAAATAGTGAGATGGAACCCATATCAAAAAGAATTCAAATAAGAAGATCACGAAATAAATGAAGTCAAGGATTAAATGAGAAATACCTTGGCCACGAGAAGTGTTACCAGGAGCTTGCACTACATTGAGCTCTCCCTCCTTCTTACTTCGAAGTACGGGACATGCAGAAATAAGGTGACCCGAATTTTTGCAATAGCGACAAAAGAGGGGTCTCAGACACTCCCTTGCATAGTGGTTCGTGGAACCACAATTGTAGCATTGTCCACCACTAGAGGTAGGTGCTTTTGCTACCGGGGTTTCATGCCTCCCTTTCTTGTTGGGATTGGGGCCTTTGAATTTGATAGGCCTCGTCAAGTTATTGTCGAAGTTTTGTTGGGCACGCACAACTTCAACATCACCTTCATTATCGGCCTCTTCAAGACGAAGAGCGATATCAATAAGCTGATCAAATGAAACTTCAAGTTTCAGGAGTAATGGCTTCTTAAGATTCTTATTCAAGCCATAGACAAATCTCTGGTTTTTCTTCAATAGGGTATTAATATACTCGACCCCGTACTTAGAGAGAGATTCGAAAGATGCGACGTAGTCTGTCACAGAAGATTCACCTTGAACAAGGTCAATAAAACGCCGGGCCAAAGTTACTTTTTCAGCCTCCGGCACAAATTCAATTCGAACCTTTCCCGGAATTGCTCCCAAGTGAGATCCGCCTCAACGATTTCAGAAATTAAAAGCTCATACCAATCTAACGCTCTTTCTTGGAGCATGCTAGAAGCCACTTGGACTCGATGAAGGTCAATAAGGTTCATGCGAGAAAAGATGCGATCGCATGATTTGAGCCAAGCTTGAATTTCTATAACACTCTCGGATCCCTTGAATGGCCTTCCACCCAAATCGGTGTAGTCTCTGCACAAGCGTGCAAAACTGGATCTAGGATGAGTAGGCACTGGATTGGGACCGGCTGCTTGAGCGTTCTTAACAAGATCTAGAAGCTACTGGGCAGACATAAATACTCCATCCTAGGGAGTAGCACTAGATTGACCGGCGCTGGGACGGCCTGGTCTAACCATTTCTCTTCTTTAAGAAAGAAAGAAAGAAGAAGAAAAGGTTACTCTCAAAAAAAATATCAAGCAATCTTGATAGATAAAATAAGGAATCATAAAAGAAAGTAGGATAGAACAGTACGAAGACCCGAATAAAATCCTAAAACACAACTCCTAAGAAAGACTTAGGACATGATCCTTGCTAAATTATTCTATATTGTTCCGAAGTTTGGCTCTGATACCAAGCTGTGACGCCCCACCTCTATACCCACGCTATCCAAGAACAATACGGTGTAATGCTGTCAACTAGCACGGAGAATAAGGCTGTTGAGGAGCGACCATCTGTATAATTGCTTTGTGCGAGTACCGATATGCCAGATAAAAAAATAACTTTTCATCTCAAGAGGGAATCCGACATACCGACACAAACTCAAAGCTACTACACAGTGGCTATAAAGGTCTTCGAAAACAAATATAGAAATAAACATAACACAAATCAGTCACAGATAATTCATATCACAAAGGCGGAAATAGATATGAATATAACACGTGAAAGTGTACATCAGAGTAGGTGTCAAAAAAGATCCACAATATCAAAAAGAATAGATACAAGTGCTAGACAAAAGAATAAGTATACATCATAGAGTCGGTATCTCAAATGTATACAACAAAAACTACTAATCTAAGTAGTTAGCCAAAAGTCAGATGATAGTCTGATAAGGAGTCAAGCAGAAGCACCTGTAATATCTCAGTCTGACCCGAGTATTATCTAAGAAGAAAATAATAAACGGATCAGTCTAGCTATAAATATCAGATGAAGTGATATATAATAAGAGATATGACATAAACTTATAATAATCACAATGCAAAGCTGTGATATATAAGTAATTGAAAAATCAACAAGAGATTAATCAATATCACAAAGATCAACTCAAGATAAAAAGGAATGTCATACTCCTGATTTCATTCACCAAGCCACAATATATGACATATATATCAATGCCCATCATAAAAGTTGGTGAAACATAAATTCCAGAATTTCAACACACGAAATCCAGAAATCACAAGAAAAAGGATCAACGACGTCGTACAGCAGGACATCCGATGAACCAAATCACAATCAAAGGGAACAACGACGTCGTACAGCGGGACGTCCGATGAACCAAATCACAATCAAAGGGAACAACGACGTCGTACAACGGGACGTCCGATGAACCAAATCACAAAGACATTGCACAATGCTAGTCTAAAACATAAAATGATCGTCATGATCAAAGAGAAGTGTCGATTACAATAAGCTAGTAAATATATGAGCTTAGCTTCATGTCCCATAACCACTAGCTTAACTTAAATATTTACGAACAAATTGTAGGTCTCCACTAGAAAATTGTCACAAGAGATTCAATCGAACAAGTCCAAGAATTAACCGACGAAGTAAACGCAAGCGTTTCATACCACTTGTTTTACTAAGTCGTTTAATTAGCTTTCTCATACGAGTGAGGTAAAGGTTTGTATATACTAATAGATTGGAAATCGGTTTTAAAAAAACAAACTTTGTTATAAAATAGTGTTGAAATCATTTGAAGAAAGAGTTTTGATATTTACTACTAGTATAGGAAACCTTTATATTTTTAAAGTGACAAATCACAAAGAAGATTGTAAAAACAATCGGGCATAAAAATTCACATTCGAAGACGTGAATAAAATCCAAAAAAAATCGATATAAAATCCATCAAAGTGGATATATCTAAAATTCCCAAAGAAAAGGTCATCAAAGTCGATAATAAATGACAACAACAAAAGGGAGACAACACGAATCGATTAAAGTTGGAAATTCAAACGAATTAGCAATATAGGCTAATCTGGCAATAAGTAGCAGGTCGGTCGACCGGACTCCCTGAGTCGGTCGACCGAACCCAGAGGTTGGAAACTCCTCGGGCATCAGGTCAGTCGACCGAACCAGGGGGGTCGTTCGGCCGAACCAGAAACAGAGAGTGCAACTGCAGGTCGGTCGACCGGACCAGGGGGGTCGGTCGGCCGAACCTGATGCTCTGCAATTTGATGCCCAATTATTGATATGCAACCTCCTCCAATTCGCAACCGAACGAGCACGGACGCTAGGGAATTATGCCAATCGACTACCCGGTCCTATAAGCTCTTCGATGCATCACCAAAAACATGTTCAAACATCAAAGTTAGGATTTTTAACTAATTGAACTCAAAACACTAAACATTGGAATATTCACAAAAGCAATCCAAATCAAAATCAAATGCACATGAATAAGTGTTAGGAATTCATACCTAACAATAGAAGAGAATTATAAGCATAGATGTGAGATTAAAAAGTCTCACCTTTGCACTAAAATTTATGAAGATGAAGCTTGAAAGCAAAGGGGAATCAACCACTCTTCAAATCCAACTCTAGAAGCTTGAATCTAAGTTTAAAAGAATAACATTCCCCAAGTTAGGTTTAGGAAATTTCTGAGATCAAAGAGAGAATGAGTTGGGGAAGATGAAGAGAAGCTTACCAATGGGTTCTTCTATTAGTTTGGAGCAAGAACTTGAGCTAGCAAGAGGAAATAGGGTTTTGGATTTCTATTTCTTTTTCTCTTCCACCATTGTTGAAAGCTTGAAGAGTTAGGAATTAGAAATGAAGTAATGAAGAGTTGGAGTGGGTTGGAACTGAGTTAGTAAGTGGGTTCAGCCCAAACCAAAACCCTAAGTGAAAAAGTGTCAAAAATCAACTTTCTCCAAACATATCGAAGCTTATACTCAAAAAGGTCGCAAACGGCATTTTGAACTCAATGGGGGTGGTCTCGAGTCCTAATTCGGCTGTTTGCAAAAAGTAGCATTTCGGACTAAAATCCGACTAACGATAAAATATTTAAATAAAATATTTAAATAAAAAATCGATAAATATGTGGGTTGTTACACACCTACCCTAGCGCGCCTTGTACGAGTTTGATTTGTGCCGTGCCTATGGAGTATCCTTAGGTGGCTTCCCGATCAGAGGGGACTACGGTACTGTATAGACTATTGGCGCTATAAAATTTCTTAAGGTGGAAAATGTAAAGCCTTAATGCTATTTTTAAATACATTATACTTTACGATAGACATTTTATAATAGCGTATTACGACATAGTAGATAGTTTAACGGATCCTTTGGAGATGTAAATCTCGAACATCTCTTAAGTTACTGCACTCATGTTAGACACTGGACAGGAGATGTCAAACCCCGTAAACACCTCTGATGCGGTTCCACTCATAATTTACCCTTGATTTAACTTACATTAGATTTTTTTAGTTCTAACTCGAGTGTTTTGTCATTTCAATTCACTCGGGTCAGCCTGAGCATTTCATGATTTGAAGAATTTATTGCTGGAGGATGAAGGCGAAGATTGTACTATTATTATTTACTATATTTCACTGCATCATGTATTCTGCTGCATTATTTATTATTCTCTGGTATGTGTAACTCTGATCTTTGTTGTATAAGTATAATCAAATGTTTTTGTAAAACAGCTTCATGAATTGTTATTTGATTATTATATTTTGTCATTCCGCTGCGAGATTCTATTTTGTTTTTTTCTCTGCTTTTCTTATTCACCCCAATAACAATCCCCCATTCTGTGTGGTTTTATTGTCGATTTAAACTTTTCAAAAGGCGGGATGTTACAGTTGGTATTAGAGCATTGGTTTAGCGAAAACCTTAGCTTTGTGGGGTCTGACTCTTTATTAATAAGGTAGTAATACCCTATGATGAGTCGCCATGTGTATATATATGAGAGAGCGTATTTTTTAGTGTTATAAAAAGGTTTTGAAATTGTTCCGTTTTGTATTTATAAATTCTGGTTTGTGCATAGGATGCTATGACATCGATAGGAATTTCTAAGCACCTAATAGGACTAACCGACACAATATTTATTTTGGCATATAGATAAATGAAATAATTTTACCTATTGTATATTTTGTATATAAAACAATAGTTTTATAAATGAGATATTTGGTTGTTATATATTTGTTGTTAGGTAGTGAATTTTATAAATATTTATTGAGAAATAAAATTTACAAAGAAAATGAATAAAATTGGGAGTTTAGAACTTAAGTTCCGGGGTTTTGAAAATTTCTTTTGAACGATTTTGCAATATAATAACAATATTATTTACAAGTATTTTTTTGTATAAATATTTCGATATGGTTTGAAAGAATTGTTTTAAAGTAATGTTGGAATGAAAAAAGTTATGTGCCCCCTCTCTGTCGCTAGAAAATGATTTCGGTGATGAGTGGACGCGTCATCGATATCCATTTTTGTGTTTCTAAGTGGGAAGTCCACTTTACCAGTTTTACCAACACTTATTTTGATAAACAAATATAAATTTTAAATTTTTTAAGTATAATTGGATGTATATATATATATAAGTTGTAAGTATATATATTTATCTATGATTTTTAAATGATTTGAAACGGAACACAGTATTTAGTTCTTAAGTTTCTATTAATTAGTAGTTTCACTTATTGAAATGAAATGGAATGTAAAAAATTAATAATTGGAACCTCTAAATGAAATAAGAGATTAAATGCTAGGTTATAAATGAAACTACAAGAAAGTTGAAATTTGTAACCTATAAAACAAAAGATATGATTACTAAACATTAAATTAATTAAAAGAAATAAGAAAAACTTGTATAATTTTCAATTGGATTCTTAAAAGCACATATATAACTTACCAAATATTAAAAGTGTAATATGTAATAAGAAAATGTAATGGAGATTGTACGAGTAAATTTATGTAATGAAAGTGTTTGATAAATTGCTTTTATTAATAAGAATTGATGTTATAATTGTTATGAACTTAAGTTATAATTTGGAAGGTTACTATAATTAAATGTGATAGAAAAAGGATCATTGTAAGTAAAAGATTTTAAACTTAAGTTAATGAAATTGATATGCTAAGGAATTGAATGGAACATGAATACTATTAATAAATGAATGTAAATAAATGAAATTATGTAACAATGAATGAACGAATAAATATAATGCAATAAAAAGAAACTAACATGACATGAATAAATGGAAATGAATATTTGTAAGTAATAAATGAAAATAAATGAAAATAAATGAAATAAACACTGAATGGAAGAACGGAAATAAAATTTTGTAAGAAGTAAATGTAAATTAAAAGATGAATCATTATATGAATGAAAAGGAAATGAAACAATAAATGTTGCGAAATGAAATTAACAAGAATGAACATAATTCATGCTTGGGGTCATTGTTTGTTTGGCTTATGATTTTTTGGGCAAGGATACTTTAAAATTGTTTGGGTGCATGAATAATCTATTTAGTTTCATCTAAGACTGTTGAGTAAATGGTATACTTAGTAGTTTATTTTTCATTTTGTATAATTAAAAGTTTTGAACCTGGACAACTATTTGTTTTGGTTGCTATGGATGGATGGTTGATTTTATTGAGTTCATGTGATGGTTGTATGATGTGGTTGCAAATGATCATTTTTTTATTGATTGATTTGTTAGTAGTTGAAAACAACTTTAAATATTTCCTTTTATATAATTATTAACTTTTTTTGGATTATGTAAGTGAAATACAAGTCATGGAAGCAATTGCTACTGCTTTTGGTTTCATAAAATAAGCGTTAATTGTCCGACAAATAGGTATGTTCTCGGATTACGGTTCTCTGGCGTATTATATTATTTTCCCGTTGTTGGGATATATTATTTTGAGATGTGATATATATTGTTATATTGGATATTTTATTTTCTCTCGAGCCTCTCCGTACAAAGGAGACTGTCGAAATTTTTCTTGACATTTGGACTTAGAAAATTTTAAAATGTTTTCCAAACTTTTATTTACTTGAATATTATTACAAATTAATATATTTTACATAAATTATTTAATTTTGTAAATCTAGTTGTTTATAAATTTAATATTTTAAATAGGATATATTGATTTCTAAATTTCTTTCTTTTCCCTACTTTTTCCTTTTCGAGGACGAAAAGTTTTGAGTAAGGAGAGTGTAACGACCCGTAAATTTTCAATAATTAAATTTGTTAATTTAATAAGATTTTTGTAATTTAATATTAAAGAAAATAAAAATTTGTGAATTGAAAATGGAAATAACAACTAGAATGAATTGTAACAATATAAATGTGAGTTAATTGTTAATAACTTGAATGAAATTCTAATGAATACTGAAATGATAATTAAAAACTAATCATTAACAACTGAAATGAAATTTCAATAATGAAATAATGAAGATGGTTATACTTGGTTATGAGATTGAATATAAGAAACAAATGTAAATATATAATTGTTGTATGAAATAGAGAGTTAATGATAATTAAATAAAATCAATATTTTATAAGAATTGGAACATTTGTTTGTAAATAATTGATTCATAAATGTTATTAAAGGTTATGGTAAAGTTCATTATAAATTACCTATTTAATTAATCCATGAAATTAATTGGAAATAAATTACATTTAAATGAAAGTAAATGTTCACTAATGTGAGTTAGGACAGTAATTGTATAGTATGAATGTAATAAAGTAATGGAAATGTATATTTTGTTAATAAGATAATATAAAAGAAAGAAACCTAGAATAAATTAGATGAGATTTTATTTATGATAAATGTATATATTTGACAAATTCAATATAATTGAAACAACAGTTAATACAAAGAAACGATGGAAATCTAAAAAATATTAATGTAATGAGAGACAAACAAATATTAACTAGGTTTATAAAGCAATAATAGACTTAATAAAAAGATTAGAATTAAATTAAATCAGTTTATTTGGAATTAATTATAATTAAATGGATTTAATTCATAATAAATGGAGTTATTATAGGTGAGTGAAGTCAAATACTATGTTAATGGAAATTAGGATGAAATGGTGAATATTAATCTAATAAAATATAAACCAAAGATAATTATAGCCATAAGATAATAATTGGCGGAATAGCGAGAATTAAAATCAAATAAATGGATCTGTTGGAATTTCAATTGATAATTAATGAATTTACTGAAATTGAAACTTGATATTGTAATTGGTTAACAAATTAACTTTAAATTGACATAGAAATTTGTCATAAAAAATTATAAATCAATAGAGTGATCCAAGATGATAAAAATTATAAATTTTAAAATTCAAATGAAAAGTGATTTAATTTAATTTAATATTATTTTATTTAATTAATGTGAAAATAGCCATTTTGGTCACTAGCTTGGATTTCGATGAAACTAATTTCATCGGGTCCGTAACGGTGAATTTTTGTACGATTTCAAGTTTCGTGTAGATCGGACTTATCGTTTGATCGTATGCGCTCGAACGCCCAGAAATCAACTTAATTGAAATCAGTTTGAAATAAACATATTTCAACATAACTTCTTCATACGATGAAATTAGGACTTGAAACCTGTTCCATCGATTTTAAAATATTTGAAAATATCTATTTTGATATACGGGTTGGCCCATTTTCGTTCCGGAGGCAGAACGGGTTTTTCGGGTCGTTTCTCGTTCCAACCCAAATCAAATCCGATCCGTTATTTCTATTTTCTAACCTACCTATATATATCATGTTATAAACCCTAGCTCCTTATTATTCTATTGTTCTGCAAGTACATCTCTTTCTCAACTCCTCTTTCTAATGGCAGACAAATCAAAAGCCTAATTCCCCAATCGCAATTTCAATACAAAATTCAACTTCAAAAGTCAATCTCCTCAAACTAAATTGAATTATATATCGATTTGAAGCTCTCGATGAGCGCAAGTCAAATTTTTTGTTTGTTTCCCATTATGGGTTTCGTTGCAGCCAGAATTAGATAAATTAGTCTCAGTCGTTCATCACGGCGTGATGAACGTCGATTGATCAATGATTCATTGGTATGGTTTTGTTGAGAGCGTCGAGCGTAATGCATCAATGCAGTTCGTCTGGTCGTTGGATGGTTACGTCGCAGAATTTTGATTATAGTTTAACGTGAATCGTGGTGGCTTGGGATTTTCTGGTCGACGTGTGGCGATGTGGGGCTATCGCGAGGGAGGAAGTCGAGGCCAGAGGTGTGAGCGGCGATGTTGGTGGCTCGTATGGTGTGCGTTCGTCGATGAGAAGGTGGCGGCATATGTTTAAGCGCGTGCGATACGGCGGCTAGGTTGGGTTCATTGCCTGCTGGTTAGGGTTTCTAGGAGAGAGACGATGACGTGCATGGTGAGGATTTGTTTTTTATCTTTAATTTTATTTTTATTTTGGAATTCAAATGTTCTGAATCACATAACTTTTGTATACGAGGTTGTTTTCACGCGCGGTTTCTTACGTTGGGATCATATCAGAATTCCAGACATTTTGACATAGGTTTGGATGGATTCTGAGACCATTTAAATTTTGGGTTTAAATTAAATTTAAATTCAATTTAAATTCAAAGGTAAGTATTTTAAATCACTCACAATTTCTAAAATTTCTTATGTTTGTTAAATTTAATTCATGATGTGATTAGGAATTTATTTATGATTGTTTGGTATATTTTTAATGATCATCTCAGTTAAATTGAATTTATTTGAATTAAATTATTACTTAATTTATTATTGCATATAAAATGCCAGTTAAATACCTGTTATTTATTATCAGTTTTTATATTGATATTTATGGATTGCTTTGGATGATGATTGTGATGGATGTTGATTGTTGATGTTGGTTGAATTGGTGTTTAGTTTATATCGTAATAAACTACAAGTTCGTTAATGGATTATTATTAATTCGAGATTACGGTTTGAAATGATATACAACCGTAAATATTAAATTGCGGACTGAAATGATAAATATTTGTATCACTTGACCATAGGATAGAAAATTATATACAAACACCGTGGTCTATATATAAAAATATTTTGAAATGATTTCCATGGTTTTGTAAAACCATATATGGTTTTATAAAATATTGATTTGGATATTATATAAATGTTATTTTATATATGGTTAAATTCTTGATTTCAAGCTATGTATAAATTTGTTTTAAAATATAAAATAAGTTTAATAGTAAAGTTTGATTTTTATTAAAATATAATATGGTTAAGTATTTATTTAAACTATATTTGTATATGGAGTTTATTATGATTTAAATAAATATTTAAAGTTGGAAGGTAAATATGAAATCGGTTCGAAATTAGATTTATTCAAGAATTATACTCAAATAAATTTGATTTGAAATTTAATAAAATTGAGATTTTAAAGGATATGATTTTGTAACCTGATTTTGGTTTAAAGTGATTTAAATGAATATATCAAGTTGATTTAAATGAACATATCAAGTTTAAATAAATTGAAAGAATATTCAGTTATTTGAAGTTTAAAGGTTTTACTTAAGTGATATTGGATTTATTAAGTAAACATATCAAATCTAAATAATAGTAATTGAATTTGGATATATATGGAATTATCAAATTTTTGTTTTGAAATTTTGGAAGATTTAAAGCTTTGAAATATACGGAATTTGAAATGGTTTATTTAAGGTTCAAATCTGTATTTGGAATTGATATAAATTGAAATGGATTATTGAAAATTTAATTGAGTTGAAATTTATGAATTGATATTTAATTTCAAATTGAATTTTTGGATTCATGTTGATTTGAATCAATTTGTGAAGTTGAGATAATTATTTTATTTTATAAAGTAATTTTAAATTTAAGACTATTTTATTATATATACTATTTGACTATCTAAACTGTTTAAGTGGTGAAAAGTACGGTTTCGCAGCTATGAATTTCAAAGTATTATGTTTTGAAAATGTAAATTTTCAAGTATCTTGTTTTGAAGGTGTTATATCTTTAAAAAATACTATGATTTTGGAAAAGGATATAGGTTTTGAAATGGAAAGGATGTCGTATTAATATGATTTTTAAGGACAATGATATTTTGGTTTTGAAGTACAAACTATTTTGAAATGACCGTGGTGTAGTAATAACGTTTGGTTATTAAAAAGACGAGGATCGGAAGTTGTCATACTCTCTGCCAACTCCAACTGTGTACGCGATGGATATTCCAAAATGAAGTACGATGGTGGTGACGTCCTATTGAGGTATATATGTGGACCCAACTCTCGTGAGTTGGCATAAGGTGGATAAAACATGAGCAATTGACGGGCTAATGAAGTAGCTCCTCTAATCGGACATACTTCTTTGATACCATTCTATTATTTTGTGATTGATTGTGTGCACGTTTGATTTCTAGGAGTGTGGCCAAGGTGGGCGGTAGTGGCTGCTACGCGTTACCACCAGTCCGGAAGTGTAGTTGGTATATCTACCCTAGCATTGCCTAGTTGTGCCGTGTCACCTACCCTAGCGCGCCTTGTACGAGTTTGATTTGTGTCGTACCTATGGAGTATCCTCTGGTGGCTTCCCGATTAGAACGGACAACGTTACTGTATAGACTATTGGCACTATAAAATGTGTTACGGTGGTAAATGTAAAGCCTTAACGCTATTTTTAAATATACTATACTTTACGTTAGACAATGTTATAATAGCGTATTACTACATAGTAGATAGTTTGACGGATTCTTAGGAGATGTAAATCCCGAACATCTCTTAAGTTACTGCACTCACGTTAGACACTGGATAGGAGATGTCAAACCCCGTAAACATCTCTGACGCGGTTCCACTTATATTTTACCGTTGATTTTACTTACATAAGATTTTTTTAGTCTGACTCGAGTGTTTTGTCTTTTCAATTCGCTCGGGTCAGCCTGAGCATTTCAGGATTTGAAGAACTTATTGCTGAAGGATAAAGACGAAGATTGTTTTATTATTAGTTATCATATTTAACTGCATCATGTATTCCGCTGCATTATTTATTATTCTCTGGTATGTGTAACTCTGATCTGTGTTGTATAAGTATAATTAAATGTTTTTGTAAAACATCTTCATGAACTGTTATTTGATTACTATATTTAGTCATTCCGCTGCGAGATTCTGTTTTGTTTTTTTCTCTGCTTTTCTTATTCACCCCAATAACAATATGCCTTTTATGTGGTTCATCGTCGATTTAAACTGTCCAAAAGGCGGGATGTTACATCACAGATATATTGAATTTAAATATTATTTTGTTTAAAAGATGAACTTTGAATCCAAATGGTTTGGAAGTGAAATTGAGTTGAATATGAAAGGCGTTTGAAAAAGAAGTTTTGAAATTTAAAATTCTGTTTGAATACACTATGTCTTGCTAAAGTTTTGAAATTATTTTGGAACCTATGGTTTGAAAGGGTTATATAAGTTATACAATGTATATATGGTGGATTTTAAACCATTTTTAAAGTATATTAAATGAATTGTTTTGGGAATTTAAATTTAATTCAAATAGAACTTGCCGGGAATACGGTAGTACGCTAATTTTCCCATGTATATGTTGAAAGGCTATAACTTAAGTAAATATAATCGAATGTTCTGAAGTGAAAAGCATTTGTTTTTAAATGACAATGGCTTTCATATAACGAAATAATTTTTGGATTTGTTGAAAGGATTTCAAGTTATTGGTAAATCAAATTGAAAATTGTTTTGAAAGCTATGAATGAATCTTTGTTAAAGACCTAGTGAACTTTGTTTTCAAATTGAAAAGGATCTTAAAGGTGAATCTTTTGTTTAAAAATTAAAGTGGAAAATTGTTCAAACCATTCAAAAGGAAAGGTTTTTGGGCTAAAGGTTGTGATTTAACTAAGATCCCAATATATCCATATTTTTTAAAACAAATGCTTATTATTCGGTTTAGCCGGGAGTGGACTTTTTGTATAAAACACATTCCGAATAAATGATACGGCGAAACGAATAGCAATTGAAGACGGTGGTGAAGACCGAGTATTTTCGAGAATGAAAGGATTACCCGTCGAATGTCTCTAAACTGAGTTTCTCCGGTATAGAGATCTCCATATATGATGGGGAGTCCGATCGGGATTGTGAATATCCGAATTTCAAGGGCTTTTTTCGAAGTACCTTCGGTTCTATTCAGACTGAGGATGGACTTGCAAGGACGTATGTCTGACTTTACACTTTGAGATGTAAAGCTGGTTTCTATCAAATACATTTCTGTTTGGTGGCGGAGAATTTATTCTCTTAGCTTAACACTCTTCTGAGACATACGAGCTCAGAGGTTAGGTAGTTGATGGTTACTAGTGATATATTCCCAATTTGGCAATGTGGCATGCTAAGTGTTGATCATTTATTGATCGAAGCATGGCTTTTGTGAAAAGCGTAGTGTAACATTTCGATTTTTTCGACGTCCGAAAAATCGAACCATTAGCCTTATGTGCAACTCCCCTGTTTTAGCCCTTCCCGGTTGATGAGGCTAGAGGCTGTGCGTTAACTTTTTGGCACACAATCACTTAGAATGCTCATCGTCCTCCTGACGATGTTCTGAAAGCATTCGTCCATACAAGTCCGTTCCGGGTTCAAACGAAACCGAAGGCACTACTCCTACTACATCCATTTTGGAATCACCAGCAGGATTAGTAGCGATTATCCCTTGCACTTCACTGCTCCATCTTCGACTCTCAGCTCTTGTCTTCCTCATGAAAATGATCAAACCGGATCGAAGTGCAAACGTTCAAACCGGGAGATAAACCCCGATCCCGGTCACTTCGAAATGATCGGCGCATTGGCTAATATTGATAGTCGGTTATTTAACTATCAAATAACATTCATAAGCAATCCTTCAGACATTAATAATTTCTCAAATTATTTATTAACCTCAAAATATCTTTGCAAGATATATTCCCATTTTTCAACCCTTTGAAAACAGTTTCAAACCACCCTTCTCTCACGAAATAAATTTCCCAAATATTTATTTATTTCCACTGAAACAACCATGTCCAAATACTTTAGATTTTATTAAAATTTAAATCACTTTATTCTAAATTATACTTTAAAACATTTAAATTAAACTACTTAAACACTTTATCCAAAATATATACTTTTAAAAATATTTAAAATAAAACAACTTTATAAAAATACAAAGCCAATTTTTTTTAAAATAAAAGTTAAGCCAAACTAAATTTAAAGTAAGAGTTACAAAATTCTATACAAGTTTTCAAATAAACTTTACCCAGCTATCTTTAAAATAAAATTTCTTTATAAAATATAAATTTTAATAATTATCTTTTTTAAAACATAATACCAATTAAACTTTAAATAATGAATACTAAAATAAATTTGAAAAATATTTACTTTAAATTTCAAAACATTTAAAAATAATAAATTTTCTAAAACATTTCCTTAAAACAAAATTTTAAAGCCTTTAGCTTATACACAAAGTCTCGTTTAAAATACATTTGGCCTTTTAGGGAAATACACTTCCCATTTCCATACCTTTAAAAATAAACTACTATTTATTTTTAAAAAAACTACCCATTCCTTTATAAATTCCCATCGTGAATTTAATACTTTCAAATATCCACAGATATCTTGTTTCACCTTATAAACCCAGTTTATGAATCCCATAGTCTCATCTTTCTTTGAAAACACAGTTTCAATCACTAAATCAATCTTCAAATTGATTTTTCAAAATTAACTCCATTTAAAATAAATTTCTTTTCTTATCCAAATTTATTTCAAAACTCATTAATTTCAGATTTAACTTCTTTATCCTGATTTAAAATCTTATTTAAACTAAAAATAAAAATTTCATACTTTTAAAATTTCTTCTTTATCTTTTCCAAACATATTTAAACCTCGAAATTTAGAAATAAATTCTTTACACTTTTTAATATTATCACTTCAAAATATCTCTTTTCCCATACTTTGGATTTATTTGTTACAATTTAAAAATCAACTTTTATTCTTCTAAATCATTTTCATTAGCCAAATTCCTTATAATTATTTTATTCCAAATTACCTTTTTATTTACTTTAAAAATCCACACCTCATATTTATATTTCAATTCTCAAAAATCCAATATATATATATATTTAACCAAGCCAGAGTATTTAATAAATTCCAGTTCCTATTATGATCAATATAATTCATCACAGATCATCACATAATCATATCGCTGAATATATAAAATAAATTCAAATGTTTTGAGGTATCCAGTTGGATCACCCCAACCATTTTTTCCCTGCTTCCACAGATGTTAGCGCAATATAATAATACCAATTCCACTTCGAGGTGGAATATCGCGGTATATGGGATCATATTATCTCATCTGCTATTATGCGGCGCATAGGGTCTCATCAGCTATATAATGCGGGAAATCAATCACTCCAATATATATATATATATACTACTATACAATATACCACTCCAAATCAATTCAATCATTCAACCAAATATTTTAAATTTAACTATTTAAATTTAAAAAAAATACCTATATGAGTGAGATTAACTCACCTTTGATTTTTGTTTTGCAATCTGATCCAACTGCTTGTTTCCTTCATCGGTTTTGGGCCTTGTACCACATTATACGATTTATTAATATTTGAACAAATTGAACGATTTATTACTATTTACTAAATTTAATTAACAAATTATTTAAATTTAAACTAATAATTTCCTTTGAAAATCTTTTAGTAACTAAAATAATTAAATAGGTAAATTGAACAAGTTAATTACTTATATACATTATTCTAAAATTATCCAGCAAGTTAAAAATGTGTACAAGCTTGTTTATTTTAATTTATTATTATTTTTCCATAAACTCTCATATTTTCTAAATCTTATATACATATGTGTGTGTGTGTTTCTATCTTTTCTCTACATACGTATATTTATAAAATTTCTTCCTAACCTCTATATATACATTTAAAACAGAAACCCTATTGTTATATATATATATATATATATATATATATTTAAAACCATATAGATATATATATACATATATACATTAAATTTAAATTGAAACGAAGAAATTACGTCACTGATAACCCAGCTTCCACTCACAGGCGCGGCAAACACCATCGCGACATCGAACCAGACCCAAGCTCGCGACGACCCACACACTACTTCGATCGACTTGCCCTTCCCATGCAAGTGATGAAGAACCACCCTCTTGACCAACGATGAAAGTCATCGTACCACCTCATCGACGTTGAACAACTGCAAACCCAAGCCTCTCCCACAAACCCCATCGCGTGCCCCAAAAGTCGAACAAAAAACGCCTTCGCCTGAATGCTACCGCACACGCCCATGGTGAGCTCGACACCCGCCCCTTTCTACGCCATTTTTCAATCGATCTCTAATTTATTTTAACTGGGTGAATTGATTTGATTTGAGGAGGTTCGTGATTTTACTATGATTTAGATTCGGCTGAATGAAACAAAGGGGGAAGGGATTCAATTTTTGAACAAGAAAAAAATGGCTTCGTTCGTCAAATAAAAAAATGGTTTTCCCTAAGATACTCGGCTATGATATAACGATAAAATTAAGACGCTTTTTCACTATGACGGACACGTGCAAAAAAAATTCTATACGTATCTGCAAAAATTTACAACGGTGATCCACTGCAAATGACATTATTTATTTTTGAGTTTAAATTAAAATTTAAATTGTCTCGGTTATCGCAACTCAAAAGTTCGATCTCCTATCAAGGCGTGCCACCAGGCGTTTATAATGTTAAACCCCTATTCTGAACGCAATGGAGAAGGTTTCGAGTCCTAATTCGATCGTATGGAGAAGATAGCTTTTTGTACTAAGTTATTATATTAAATTTCCGATATAATTTTAGCGTGTTTATCTACCGTACGATCACATGAATACTTCGAATGCTATGAAAATTGAAATCCGATAATGATACAATATTACAGATCCGATGGAACTGGTTTTGTCGAATTCCGAGACTGTGTCCCGAAAGGCTATTTTTAAAAGCCAATTTAAACTATATATATTTTTAAAATTGAACAAAACACCTTTAAATTTAATTTTAACACTTTCATTATCTTCAGTGTTATCAATATAAATTTTACAAGCTTTTAAATCATTTTTAACAAGCTTAAAACTAAAGATGAAATATTTTACCCAATTCCATATTATTAAATTTAATAATTTAATTGCCAATTAAATAGTGATATTTGAAATTCAAATTAACTATCTTTCAAATATTTACTATTAAATATTTCAATTTCAAATATCAGAAAATTCTGGGTCGTCAGATTCCTCCCCCTTAAAAGAATTTCGTCCCCGAAATTACTAGTTAAGAGGAATGATCCCTAACCCGTTAACTACATTCCAATATAAACATTTTTTTATCAACTACCCAAAACCAAACAGTTTTTAGCAATACCCAAACAATCTTTTTATTACTGTCACGACCTAAAATCCGACGTTCGAAAATCAAAATCCATACCTCACTTGTATTCGAATGGCGTAGATTCAAACGTTGAACTCCAGTTCGGATGGAGCCTATAACACATTAAGTATAACAACATAGCGGAAAATAAATGAAATATCAATCATTGATGCACAAAATTTTCCATTTGTTGGAAATCCAAAGAAACAATACGCGCCCTGTACGGTTTTAGTTGTATAACTTGCCATGGAATGTGGCGGTAACCTGCTATTGAACATGGTAGCTATAGTAGGCATAGTTTGAAATGTCTATGCTGGCTAAGATTAACATTATACTTTTGAAATGTTTTCTGCACTATGCACTAATAATAATTTCAAAAGAATTTTGCATATCAAGCATGTTTGACTATCATAAGGAGAAATCTCCTATAATTCTGCGTTTGCATTGTGTGTGCGGGGGAAGGCCTTATGGTAGTTTCATTTTCCAAAATGCTTTGCGGATTTCCTTTTTATTTCTTGTTGATTGTTTTATTCAAAGAAAACTGTTTTCGTTTGCTCAGACCAGTCCCGTGACTGGCCTGGAGTTTATTGTTCCTCTCTAAACTCTGGGTGCTCACAATTTTCCACACGGGCAGTCTAGAGTTAGAATTTTCAAATAATCGGCTAGCAGATATAGATTCGATATCTTGGAAGTCTTTGGATTTTGGTTATCGCTTTGTGCTTCTCTTCAACATTCAGGATCTGACCTTGCTTAAGTCATCGTGATGGTGGTTCGAGCTTATGATTTGGATATAACTACTTTTGGATTGGAGACTTTGGAGCTCTGGATAAGGAGTTTGCAGTTCTGGATTCTATCCTTCATTCTATTCTTCGGAAGACCATTTGGTGGTATTATTCCGCTACTGTGTCTTGTATCACTGATAGTACTGATATCAATTATATCATTGTGTTGTATCAAAATTTTGTGTATCAATGATTGATATTTCATTTCTTTTCCATTGTGTTGTTATAATTAATGTTTTATAGGATCCATCCGAACTGGAGTTCGACGTTTGAAGCCGCGCATTCGAATATAAGTGAGGTATGGACGTCGATTTTCGAACGCTGGATTTCAAGGTCGTGACATAAAGACACATTATCATCCTTATTAACTTCCCGAACCTATCCATAGATTTCAGTCGATATTTTTGACTCAATCATTTCAAATTATAATTCAAAATCAAGTTTTAAATTTTTAAAATTTCTCAAAAATTTTCTAACTCCCTAAATTTTCGAACAATTTTGCCAGCGTCTCCTTTGCACGGCTAGCTCGGTATAACTGCAAAATGCCTCTATAAGCCCTCAGAATTCAAAAGAAAAATAAAAAGCCAAGCGGCTAGACCAGAAAATCATCAGATTTCATACAAAAATTTAAAAACATACCTTTGCCGAATAAATTTCATTTATCTTCTGAAATTGAAAATCCTAAATCCCTTTTGCTTTTTAAACACCTGCATATCCTTCTTAGCCATAATATCCAATAATAGATTTCACAACCATTTTATACATTTCTTTGCAAAATTTTGAATATTCATTCCATTCAAGCCCTTACGATGTCTGTATATCATCATATGCATCACCATATCCAATCGCTCACTCGATCACATAATTTCATTTCCGAACTAGTATTGTTCACCCGACTCTCTAGTGCGGACTCAGATCTGGTTTCTTGATCAGAAACTGTCATTTTCCTTGCATAGCCACAAACTATGATAGAGAATTTCCAAAATCAATCAAAAGTCCATATCCAGAGTTCGTCGTCGAAAATCGAGTGAAAAATCCCAACTCGGATCAGTATAACTACCTCGAAACTTTGTGCTCGAACCTGGATCAAATCACTATGCGAATAAAATAATATACGTAGTATTTATATCCATTGATTATTAACTATATCAATTCTCTTTTATTCAAATTATTTTGATTTCTATTCACTTATCCACAATTATCCCATTTCACAACTTTACTTAATCTCCATTCCAAAATTACTTAGTATACTTCCAATACCAAACTTACTTAAGAATTTCACCATTCACTTCTTAAGTTCAATATAAATATTTTATACACTCCTTATATTTATTTTTACTCTACCACTTAAGCCTTATATCCACTTATTTTTAAACTGGATCTCCATTTCCATATAGATTCAATTTTCCTCAACTTACAAATTAATTTCAAACCTCAATACTTTTGCCAAATTTTCACTCAAATTTTCATTTTCAATTCTACTTGAATTCAATCCATTTTCAAACTCTGAATATTGATTTTTATCAATTATCTTCCATTCACAACTGGTTCGTATCATTATTTTAAATTAGTTTCACTTAGTAATTTGTTTTAAATCTCAAATAAAAAATTTATTACCAAAATTTTATTATTTTGGTTCACTTCGAATTTATTCTATAACTTCACTTTATTTTACACATTTTTAATTAAATATTGTCCAATATACAATTCCAATACATTTGCTTACCCACTTGAATCAATTAGTTTACTTACAAATTTTATTCCAGTTCTTCATTTTATTTAGTCAAATATTGACTAACTTCCATTGCACACAATTCAAGTTAATTCCTAATATTCAGTTCCCAATTTTATTTACTTACAAATGCTAATTCATTTGTCTATCCATAATTTAACTTTTTATTTAATTACACTCTCATTCAATTTAAATTTTTAAACGTTTATAAGTTTTTTCGAAATTTAATTACATTTATTAGCTAATTTCCTAATTTATTCCATCTAATTGGTTTTCTTCACTGGCTTAATTCATTTTCAATCAAATTTAACTTACTAACTTTTCTATTTCATTTTCAAATTTAATTTCAAATCTCAATAAAAAGTTTAGTTTCTAAACTTTTACTCCTTTGGTTCCCTAGAACAAAATTCTACCATTTTTATTTAAATTTTTAAACTTTCTTAAGTTTTCAACTTATTTAAATTCCATAAACATTTTAAATTAACTTCTAGAGATTAAAAAATTCTTCAACATTTCAAAATAAATTTTGAAAACATATACATCTAAATCAAACTATTCTTTTGCATTTTCAAAATCAAACCCAATCTTCACAAACAAACACCAATCCAAAATATCCAATATTCCTTTATATTTTAAAATCAAAATGGTTTTACCAAACCAAAACTTCAATATTTCAAAAATCATTTTTCAAATCCGTAATTCAATTGCATATCTAATTATTCCTTGAATTTTTTTTAAACCATCCCAGTTTTGCAAATAATTCCAATTTAAATCATTCGGGTAATAATTCTTCTCTTGGAAACTCGAAAATGAACATCGATGATGTTGTAGTCATCACCGAAGTTATTTTCCAGTGACCGAAAAGGGTTCAATGCTTTTATCTCTTTAAAACCCCTCTAATATTTTTAAATTCCAAATCTTACCAGATTTCTAATCTAATTCAAAAATATTTCCCAAATAATATCACTATTATTTCACCAAAACTTTTGAAAATCATTTTCAAACTCAAAAGAATTTAAACTTTTTCCCAAAATTCCAAATTCCAATTCTGCCAATTCATATTCTAGCATTACTCTGGAATTTTATTTTAAATTATAAATCACCTTTGAAATTCACATTTGCAATTGCATGCTGTTATATAAAATAAGTTTCTTAGCTTTGGTTATGATTTCCATTTCTTATTGAATATTTCACACAATAATGGTAATAATTTTATATTATCACTTCCTAATGACCAAGCAACTATATACTATAGTAATTGTACAAAAATTATTTCTTTTATATACAAAAATAATTTGGGTAAAATTATTTCATTTACCCGATTTTAAAATCATACTGTGTCGGTTTATCTTGTTCAAGAGTTTAGAAACTCCTATCAATGATATGGCGTCCCACATATCGACCAGAATTCATGAACACTTAACCGATAAGTCAACACACTATAAAAACAATTTTTATATTCACTAACAAATACGCGCTCATACTATTAATACACTCAAACTCTTTCTAGAGTACATACAGACTCTATATAATGAGTAATCCCCACCAAAGCCAAGGTTCTCCTTTAACCTTCAGCTCTGATACCAAGTGTAACGATCCAATTTTTTCGATGTCCGAAAAATCGAACCATTGGGGTTAAAAGAAGAAGAAGGCAGAAGAAGAAATTAGAACAACATCAGAATCTCACAGTCGCAGCGGATAAATAAAATATATAATAAAAGCTTTAAATACAAAGAAATCTGTACTGATTTATACATTACCATGTCAGAGTACAACATCAGAGTTCCACAATATATATAACACACAACTGGACAGTTTTATTAATTTGTCCTTACCAAACTGACAATACAACTTATAACACAGTGGAATAATAATCAAGTACGGGGGTACGTCTCGCCATCTAGCTCATCTCCTGAGCTCCTCAATAGTCCATCCAAAATCTATACTCTATAATACTAAGTCTGACTCGAGCATTATAGTTAAATAACACCCGAGTCAGTCTGGAAAACTAGCATGAGATAACACACTCAATTGGATTATTAAAGTTTCAAAACCATTTTGAAATCAAAGGTATCTCATAAGACCACGCCACAAATAAAGTAGCCAGGTTTTTACCTTAAGATAACCAAAACATTATTAAATTCCAGCTACTAGCCACAAAGTGGGTTCTACAAACAAAAACCGTAAAGGCACGTACGGAAAATGGATTTCCATCAATGGTAGGGCTACTGGGGCACCGCCCGTCACAGTTCGTCTCCTAGATCACCGTACCGAGGATCCCTCCCGATTCCTTGCTACACAAAACCGAAGCTACCCCTTACTAGATAGTCCGAATAAGTTCACCCCGCGGTTGGGATCAACAACCGCCACACAGTCGAATATAAAAAAAAGGACATCTAGACAGGGGTGACCTTACCCTAATTGGTTGCTAGCCAATTAGCCTTGTGTGCACCTCCCCTGTTTTAGCCATTCTCGGTTGATGAGGCTCGAGGCTATGCGTTACCTTTTTAGCACACAATCACTTAGAATGTTCATCATCCTCCTGATAATGTTCTAAAAGCATTCGTCCATACGAGTCCGTTCCGGGTTCGAACGGAACCGAAGGCACTACTCCTACTACATCCATTTCGGAATCACCCTAAGGATTAGTAGCGATTAGCCCTTACACTTCACTGCTCCATCTTTGACTCCCAGCTCTTGTCTTCCTCACCAAAACGTTCAAACCGGATCGAAGTGGTTTTGGGAGATAAATCCCAATCTCAGTCTCGAAACGATCAACGCATCGGCCAATATTGATAGTTGGTTATTTAACTATCAAATAACATTCACAAGCAATCCATCAGACATAAATAATTTCTCAAATTATTTATTAACCTCAAAATATCATCGCAAGATATATTTCCATTTTTCAACCCTTTGAAAACACTTTCGAACCACCCTTCTCTCATGAAATAAATTTCCCAAATATTTATTTATTTCCACTGAAACAACCAAGTCCGAGTACTTTAGATTTAAAATAATTTATAACACTTTATTCTAAATTATACTTTAAAACATTTAAATTAAACTACTTAAACACTTTATCTAAAATATATACTTTTTAAAATATTTAAAATAAAACTACTTTATAAAATATAAAGCTAATTTTTTTTAAAATAAAAGTTAAGCCAAATTAAATTTAAAATAAGAGTAATAAAATTCTATACAAGTTTTCAAATAAACTTTACCCAAACTATCTTTAAAATAAAATTTCTTTATAGAATATAAATATTAATAATTATCTTTTTAAAATATAATACCAATTAACCTTTAAATTATTATTACTAAATTAAATTTGAAAAATATTTACTTTAAAATTTAAAACATTTAAAAATAATAAATTTTCTAAAACATTTCCTTAAAACAAATTTTTAAAGCCTTTAGCTTATACATAAAAGTCTCCTTTAAATTACACTTGGCTTTCCAGGGAAATACACTTCCCATTTCCATACCTTTAAAAATAAACTACTATTTATTTTTAAAAAAAACTACCCATTCCTTTATAAATTCCCATTTGAATTTATACTTTCAAATATCCACAGATATCTTGTTTCACCTTATAAACCCTGTCTATAAATCCCATAGTCTTATCTTTCTTTAAAAACACAATTTCAATCACTAAATCAATCTTCAAATTGATTTTTCAAAATTAACTCCATTTAAAATAAATTTCTTTTCTTATCCAAATTTATTTCAAAACTCGTTAACTTCTTTATCCTGATTTAAAATCTTATTTAAACTAAAATACAAATTTCATACTTTTCATATTCCTTCTTTATCTTTTCCAAAAAAATTTAAACCTTGAAATCTAAAATTAAATTCTTTACTCTTTTAAATATTACCACTTGAATTCAATTGTTCAAAATATCTCTTTTCCCATACTTTGGATTTATTTGTTACAATTAAAAAGTCAAATTTTATTCTTCTAAATCATTTTCATTAGCCAAATTCCTAATAATTATTTTATTTAGAATTACCTTTTTATTTACTTCAAAAATCCACACTTCATATATATATTTCAACTCTCAAAATTCCAATATATATATTTAACCAAGTCAGAGTATTTAGTAAATTCCAATTCCCATTATGATCAATATAATTCATCATAGATCATCACATAATCATATCACTGAATATATAAAATAAATTCAAACGTTTTGAGAAATCCAGCTGGATCCATCAACCTGTTTTCCCCTACATCCATAGATGTTAGCATAATATAATAATACCAATTCCACTTCGAGAAGGAATATCGCGGTATATGGGATCATATTATCTCATCAGCTATATAATGCGGGAAATCAATCACTCCAATATATATATATATACACACATTACTATATAATATACCACACCAAATCAATTCAATCATTCAACCAAATATTTTAAATTTAGCTACTTAAATTTAAAAAAAATACCCAGATGAGTGAGATTAACTCACCTTTGATTTTTCTTTTGCAATCTGATCCAACTGCTTGTTTCCTTCGTGGGTTTTGGACCTTATACCACATTATAGGTTTTATTAATATTCGAACAAATTGAACGATTTTTACTATTTACTAAATTTAATTTACAAATTATTTAAATTTAAACTAATAATTTCTTCGAAAATCTTTTAGTAACTAAAATAATTAAATAGGTAAACTAAAAAGTTAATTACTAATATACATTATTTTAAAATTATATAGTAAGTAAAAAAATGTGTACAAGCATATTTATTTTATTTTATTATTATTTTTCTATAAACTCTCATATTTTCAAAATCTTATGTGTGTGTGTGTGTGTTTCTATCTTTTCTCTACATACATATATTTATAAAATTTCTTCCTAACCTCTATATATACATTTAAAACAGAAACCCTACTGTATATATATATATATATATATCTAAAACCATATAGATATATATACACACATACATATATATATTAAATTTAAATTGAAATGAAGAATTTACCTTATTGATAACCCAGCTACCACACACAGGCGTGGCAAACACCATCGTGACATCGAACCCAACTCGAGCTCGCGATGACTTGCACACTGCTCCAATCGACTTGCCCTTCCCATGTGAGTGACGATACGAACCACCCTCTTGACCAATGATGAAAGTCATCGTACCACCTCGCCGACGTGGAACAACCGCAACCCCAAGCCTATACCCCAAACCCCACCGCGTGCCCCTAAAAGTTGATCGGAAAACGCCTTCGCCTGAATACTGTCGCGTGCGCCTACGGTGAACTCGACACTTGCGCCTTTCTACGCCATTGTTCGATCGATCTCTAATTCATTTTAACTGGGTGAATCGATGATTTAAGGAGGTTCGTGATTTTTATTATGATTTAGATTTGCTCTTTGATTTATTGAAGGAGGATATGCGGCTGAATGAAACAAAGGGGGTAGGGATTCAATTTTTAAACGACAAAATGGCTTCAATTCGTCAAATTAAAAAATGTTTTTCCTTAAGATACTCAGCTATGATTTAACGATAAAAATGAGATGCATGTTTCACTATGACGGACACGTACGAAAATTTTCCATACGTGTCTGCAAAAATTTACAACAATGATCCAATGCAAATTGTATTATTTATTTTTGAGTTTAAATTCAAATTTAAATTGGCTCGATTATCGCAACTCACAAGCTCGATGTCCTATCAAGGCATGCCGCCAAGAATTTATAATGTTAAGCCCCTATTTCGAATGCAACAGAGAAGGTTTCGAGTCCTAATTCAATCGTATGGAGAAGATAGCTTTTTGGACCCAGTTATTATATTATATTTCCTATATAATTCAGCGCGTTTATCTACCATACGATCACACGACAACTCTGAATGATACAACAGAGAAGGTTTCGAATGTATGGTTTTAGTTGTAGAACCTTCCATGTAAAATGGTAGCTACAGTAGGCATACTATAATGGTACGTATGCTGGCTAAGATTAATATTATATTTCGAAATATTTTCTGCACTACGCAATAATAATAATATCAAAAGGATTTTTCGTGTATCAAGCATGTTTGACTATCATAAGGAGAAATGTCCCCCAAGTGTGTGATTGCATTGTGTGTATGTGTCGGGAAGCCTTATGGTAGTTTCATTTTCCAAAAAGCATAGCGAATTTCTTTATATTCCTTTTGTTCGAAATAAACTGTTTTTGTTTGCTCACACCAGTCACATGATTGATTTGGAGTTTATTGTTCCCTTGCTAAACTCTAGGTGCCTACAATTTTCCACACGGGAAGCCTAGAGTCAGGTTCTCAGATAGTCAGCTAGTAGGTGTAGATTTGGCAGTCTTTGGAGCCTTTGGATTTGGTGCTACATCGAGTTTGCACAATTTCAACATAATAGGGGGTCTCACTTCGGGTTTGGAGTTTTGGAGCTTTGGCAATGAAGATGTTATTTTTCTGTTGTTGTTGCTGCTGTTTTTCCCCTACTGTATCATCTCTGATATTGTTGATCACTTCGTTGGTATCAGATTGTTGTATCAATTGTTGTGCATCAATAAAATTGTTCTTCTGTTTCCGCTGTGTTGTTTTCACCTAATGTTTTTATAATCTCCGGCAAATTGGATTTCAACGTTTGAATCTGCGGCATTCAAATATGGATGAAGTATGGATGTCGATTTTGAAGCGCTGGAATTTGGCTCGTCACAAGTACTTTCATATTTTCTAGGTTTACCAATTAAACGATTAAATAATGGAAGTTTTATTAATCAAGAAAAATATTGTAATAATCTTATAGAATGTTTTGGTATGGAAAACACTTCTGCTAAACCAACTCCTATGTGCACTACAGTACATCTCGATCGAGATGAAAATGGGAAAAGTGTTGACCAAAACTATGTCGAAGTATGATCGGATCCTTACATTATTTAACTACCAGTCTTTAAATATAATAATGAGAAAATGCTTGTATGCATGACTTCAAGCAAATTCCAAAGAATCTCATTCGCGGGTAGTGAAACAATTTTGTGATGCTTTAGCAAGACTAGATACTATGCCCTCTTTTACCCGAAAGAATGTTCTTTTGAGCTAGTATCATAGAGTAATGCTGATTTTGGAGGATTTCGAAGGGATCAAAAGAGTACAAGTGGTACTTGTCACTTAATTGGACGATCTATAGTGTTTAGTTCAGTAAGAAAAAAAATTGTGTTTCACTTTCGATGTGTGAAGTAGAATATAACTCTGCTACTTTGACATGTGCTCAAGTAATATACATGCAGCAAACACTATGAGATTTTGGAATAAATCGATCTAAATCAACAATCTATTATGATAATACAAGTGCCATAAATTTATCAAAAAATCGTATAACTCACTCCAGAGCTAAACATATCCATGTTCGACATTATTTTCTTCACGATAATATTGAAAAAGGTAATATTTCTCTTGATTTTGTACCATCATAAAATCAAATTGAAGATATATTTACTAAACCCTTATATAAAAATATTTTTCTTAAATGAAGACGTAACCTTGGAATTATGTCATTACATGATTTATAATTATAAAAAAATAAAAATAAAAATTTAATGAAACAAAAATTGGAACTATTCGCACTCAAACACTACACTCATGGGAGGAAGTTATATGACTTTTCGATGTTCTATTATGTTACTGGATTAAGACCACGCGTATCTTGTATTTTATATGCGGTTATAATCTCTTTTATATATTAACCTTTCATTTTTTCATGGTTGCTGATTTCTAAACGATATTAACCTTAAAAACAATAAACCGTAAATAAATAATAAACTCAGTATATGTACATGATCAAATTTCACTTATATGCATATATATATATATATAAAAACTTTACAAATAAATAAACATTTCTTTACAATGTGGTCTCAAGAAAGCTCCAACCTTTCATTGATTGTCTTCAGCACTCCTTCTACGGATTCCTCAAGCAAATCTACCTTGGTATATATTCCAATATAGATTACTCCATCACCAAATCTTCATATTGCATATACACCAACCGAGAAGCGAGCTAAGAAACACATGGATTTCGGTTCACCATCTACAAAAGAAAAGATAGACGAAATTCATCACTATCAACTTGAGACATTAGGATTACAACACAAAATGTATTATGAACAATAATACCATGGAAGATGACTAAATTTCCTTGAACAATTCACTCTTAAATTCTATGGATCATCTCTAAAACAAAGTGTTCACCATCCATCTCCACAACATCCTTCCGTGTCTTCGAATTCTTAGGAACAAGGTGCTCAGTGTAATGTTTGGTCTCATGTACATCCATTACATGAAATCATCAAAGTTGAATCAACCTTAGATGACTCGAAGATGTAACGACCTTGACTCGACCTTCGAAAATCGACATCCCAATACATCACCTGTATTTGAATGCCGCGAATTCAAAAGTTGAGTCTGATTCCCCGAAGCTTAACATTAGATGAATACAACACAGCGAAAATAAGAAGAATAATTTTCATTGATACACAACGTTTGATACAACAATGATACAAATGAAATGATCAACACTATTAGAGATAGATACAGCAGCAGAAAATAAAATTATAGGAAAGATAATATCTTCAATGCCAAGCTCCAAAGACTTCGAAGTAGAAGCTCGAACCTCCATTATGCTGAAGTGAAGAAAACTCGGTGCACAACGCAAACTCCAAATCCAAAGACTTCGAAGCTTGCCAAAAACTACACCTACTAGCTGACTATTTGAAAAACTGACTCTAAGCTGCCCGTGTGGAAAATTGTGGGCACCCAGAGTTTAGAAAAGGAACAATAAACTCCAGGTCAATCACGGGACTAGTGTGAGCAAACAATAACAGTTTTTTTGAATAAAATGAAAACAACAAAATAAATAAAAGAAATTCGCTATGCTTTTGGAAAATGAAACTATCATAAGGCTTCCCACCACACACACAATGCATGCGCACACTTGGAGGAGATTTCTCCATATGATAGTCAAACATGCTTGATACGCAAAATTCTTTTGATATTATTATTAGTGCATAATGCAGAAAACCTTTCGAAAGTATAACCTTAATCTTAGCCATATTCCATTCCAGCCTATTGATTTCACATATCAAATCTATAAAGAATTATTGTAGATTGCAAATCGAAGTGGTTTTAGGTATTACTGATACCCAACCCCGGTCTCTTCGAATCCAATGTCATCTTTAATCCACGTTGTTTAATGTTTGCATAAAAAATGGGAAAACACCTCCAAGTCGTATGATTTAGTTGATTATACGTTTGTTTGCACACAAAAATGGGCAAACACCTCCAAGTCGTATGATTTAGTTGATTATACGTTGTTCTTAGTGATTTGGGTGATTTATGCAAATATATAAAAAGCAGGGACTAAATTGTAAAAGACACACGGATTTACAGTGGTTCGGCCAGAACGTGCCTACGTCCACTTTATCTGTTATTCTACTCTTCTATTCAGATTACAAGTACAAAGCTTTGATTACAAGTAACTGAAAGTTGTTTGAAAGTTCTATCCGTGCTTGAGCTCTCAAACTTGTCTGCCATTGTTGTATCCCTGCCCCTCTATTTATAGAGTGAGGTTAGAGGCAGGGGTCTTGGATGTATATAGCTGCTGGTGGGCCTGGGCTGATGCAATCTGGCTTGGTAGTGTTGGTTCGGTACGCCTTGGTCCGGTAGTACTGCGGTCCGGTAGTTGATGGTTGGAATAGGTTCTGGTTCGCTTGCACTTTGGTTCGGTAGTACATGGAAGTGGAGTTGGTTCGGCTAGGAAGGGAAGTGGAGTTGGTTCGGTAGCACTCTGGTCCGGCTATGCTTGGAAGATGATGGATGGTCCGGCATTGCTTGGAGAGGAGATGGTTCGGTAGTGGTGAGGATATGGGTTGGTTCGGCGGTGACTTGTGAGTGGGTTGGTCCGGTGTTGTTTGGGAGGTAGGTGGTTCGACAGTGCTTAGGAGGTAGGCGGTTCGGTGGGCATGGTGTGGAGCCGGCCCGGCGAGAGATGGCTTGGTGGTAGGGAAGGAGCCGGTCGAAACTCACCCAACACTTGCCCCCCAAAGTAGGGTGTGTGCATGCACATGGTGTGCTTTGCTTTAAGCTTGGATGTTCTCATCCGGTCTCTAGCGCCGAACCAACTGGTCCGGCTATTGATATTTGCTTATAAATATAGGCCTAACGCCTCTGTTTTTCCTCATCAGCCGAACCACTCCCCCGTTCTTACCAAATCAAACTATTATCCCTGCCGAATCAACGTGTTAGCCGAATCAAGTTCTTGCCGAGCCAGGTGAGGATCTACTCTGCCGAATGAACTCTTATTTTCAATTACCGAATGGGCTCGGGGACCGCGTGTACCGAATGTACCTGAAAGCTGTGGTTTACCGAATGACCTCATGGCCCCCAAAATACCCAATGACCTTTTGTCCTTGAACTGCCGAATGAGTTTGAGAAGTGTGAGGCCGAATAGTCTTTGGTCTCGAGCTTTTATGTTTCTAATTGCGAATGAGACTCCAGGCTGCATGTACTTGTTTGTTTGTATTCCCATACTCCTTGTTCTAACAATATGTTTTTTCGGTGTTACAGATAAATGTCTCGCAAAGTGGAAACTCGATCAGAAAAGAGAAAATCTACGGACGGAAGAGAGTCCCCTGTGGTGCCCCCAGCCCAGCCAGGACCGGGATGACAGGGACCCACCCCGAGGTCACTAGTGGACGGATATGGTCCTCAAGAGCTTCTGAACTCTCCTCCTGATTGCTTTTCGAGTTCTCTCAGAGAGGAGCAGCTTGATGTTATCTTCTGTTCCTTTGGGATTGATAGAGCGCGCATGCTGCTGCCAGAGAAGGGAGTCATCCCATATAATCCCCCTGAAGGATATTTTGCTTATAGTAGGTACCACTGCATGTGTGGGGCCATTCCTCCAATCAATGACTGGATAGTTAGCTTCGTTACTTATTTGAAGGTGGCCCCCTTCCAACTCCAGCCCAATTCCTACGCTATCTTGGTGTGCCTATTCGTGATTTTCCAAAGAAAGTACGGGCGCCCCCTTCTAACCGGGAAATTCGATATCTATATAACTTGAGGGGTTACAAGAAGGGGTCTCCATACATCAGCTTGGAATCGGCCTTGTCCTTCAAGCCGGTCCTGGATTTGTATTCAAAGTTTCCATGTTCAAGAAGGAATGGTTCTTCGTCCGGGATGACACCGTTTCGATCCACCGCTTCACCTCTAGCTATAAGTTGAAGCTTATTTATAATTTCCGTTCTAACTAAGATGCTTCTTATTATGTGTTTTTATTTCTTGCTAGCAACAGGTGGCTTTGCGGTCGTGGAGAATGATCACCTGGTTCGGATGGCCGCGGAGATAGAGGCCATTTCGGGAAGGGATAGGTCAGCTTCTTACCTAATCAGGAATGCCACCCTCCTGGAACACAAGTTAATCCTACCACATCAGTCTGTGGTCAAGCAGAGGGATATGGCTGAGGAAAGAGCTGCCAAAGCCAAAGGAGGGGCCATGACAAAGAGTAGCAAGAGGAGGCCCTTCCCGATACCTCCAGTCGTCGGGGGGAAGAAACTTAAGAAATCTGATGGACCCTCTCCCAACACATGCCCAGATGTTTCGGAGTAGGAAAGTGGAGAGGAGGAAAGAGGCGAGGAGGAGAGCGGAGGTGATGGAGAAGGGGACGGTGGTAACGGTGGCGAAGGGCAGAGTGGTAGTGGCGTTGGTGCCTTGACCTCTGGGCAAGCGGGTGAGATTCAAGAGTGGACGGATGATGCTTTCCGCCAAGCCTTTGAGGGGTTGGAGGAAGGGCCGGCCTTGGTGGAGAAATCGAAGAAGTCTGATAAGGCCGGGACTGGTGCCAGTCTATCTTCTGAGAGTATTTCAGCTAAGGCAACTCCGGCGATTCAAGGTGAATTCTTGACTCCTTTTTTAACTTCATATGTTTCTTGGATTATGGTCTCATGCATGCTTGTAACACTTGGTTTTTATTTCAGGAATGGGTAAGGCGGCCAAGACATCAGACATTCGGCACCGCCTTGAACAATTCAAACTTCTTAAAACTTCTGCTAAACCAAAGACCTCGACTGACCGTTCTGGGGGCGTAGTCAGCTACCGCCCTCTTCTCGGAGTCATTGAAGAGGATATTCAAAAGAGAAAGAGGAGGAGTTCCATGTTCGAATCTTTACCTGGACCTCAGCCCCCAACCCCAGCCTATCCATGACATCACGGGAGAGGATACTGAGTCCATACCATCTCCGCATCCATCATAGAATCCTACCGTTACTCGTGTTGATCGTCCCGGCTTAGCTCGTAACCCATTTGCGGGTCATCCAGATCTTGACCCGAGTTCTCATGATGTTTCCTTTGATGAGGTTACCGGTGAGCACCTCCTACCCCGCAATCCTATGGTAAGGGTGCTTGACGAGGAGAAGTCTTTGGATCTCGACTTGTTGACCACTCGGATTGTGACTATGGGGGACGAGGCTAAGGTAAACATCGATCGGGTGGCTGAGGAGACCAAAAAGTTGATGGGGCATCACGCCCGACTGGTCAAGGCTGGAGAGGAAATCGAAAGTGCTAATATTCGGTTGCGGCTAATGGTTTCCGATCAGGCCAAACAGCTTGCCGATCAGGCCATTCAGATCTCTCAGCATGAGGCGGCCTCCAGACAGCTAAAGAAAACTATGGAGGAGGCTAGCAGAGCCGAGCTGCGAAAGATGGAGGCCACCTGCAAGGAACGAATCGATATGGCCATTGCCATGGTGGATGAGGTTCGGAGAGCGGATCTTGAGCAGATAGAGGAGTTATCTGGGAGGCTTGAGGCCGTAGAGCTTGCTCAAGTCAAGCTGAAGGAGGAAATGGAGGCGATGCGAAAATCCCTTCAGGCTGACTGCTCGAGATACCGATTGGAGAGAGATGCTGCCGTCGCAAGGCTTTCGGCTTCCGAGGCCCGGATGAGGGAGTTTGAGGAGAACGAGGGGATGATGGATGAGATGCTCCAGGACATGTACTTCCGTACTTGGAAGCAGGGTAACCTGTCCTGGATGGACGACTATCCTCGGGTCATGGCTAGGATATATCTTCGGGCTTTGGAGGAGGCCAAGGCTAAGGCGGATAAGGAGGGTGGTGTGGCTTTCAGAATGGATGTAGTCACAGCCCAGTTTACTGAGCAGGAGAAAGTGGCAGTGAAGGAGGGCATGAGGCTGCTTACCGCCGAGGAAGTGGGTGTGCAGCTGGGGGATGATGATCAGGGAGCAGATGCTGGTAAGTCTTCCCTCTCAATCTTTTCTTAACTTAATTGCGTATCATTTATCTGATGGATTCTTCTCCTGAATCGGACAGGTGGAACCTCTAGCCAGCATGCTGGGAGTTCTGATCCAGCGGTTAAGTAGATCTTGAGGGGCTAGCAGGATAGAGGCGGAGCCTGCTGCAGCTGACTACTTTTTTGGTTTACTTAGCATTCCTGAATATACTAGTCCAAAACATTAATGTACTTTCAGGCAATAATTATGTAATTATGTCAATGTAGCGAATGATTTTATTCTTATATAGTTTTATAACATAAGTTGATTCTGTCATATTTGGATGCTGTCGTTATTTTGATGTGTTGCATAAGAAATATAGTTGTGTATATGCATGTGTTTTAATCGTGTTTGATGCTACGCTCTTGCTTAAAATATAATTTCATGCCTTGCAACGGTAGTGTGACGGGTGAATAAACTATGGCTACATGTTTATGTACAAGAAAAGAAAGTACCGCCCTTCATGCTTTAGTTGTAGACGGTAACTTTGAATGTCTTGTGTAACTGAGGATAGAATGTAGCTGAGTGACCTGTCATCCAGTTGTGAGTTTTCATTTCCGTTAGCGAGTGTCTCCTATTTTGTGCCCGGTACTTTAAGAGTCGTTATAGAGGATAGGACGAAAGTTTTTAAATAGAATGGAAATATAAGAAAATAGTAAAACTTCCAATCACGGAAGGCCTTCGATGTGCTTAAGTTCGTGGCAAACGGGTTTTGTAGTCACTTTCCCTAGCTGTGGGTCTTGGAGACATTCGTCACCCATCTTACGCCTCCGCGGGGAGTTTTCTTTTTTACCACAGCCGTACTTAAGACACATCAGAGCCGAGATCACGCACAGTAACTACCCGGGCCATTATGGCCCGTAATCGTGGGTATTATTCGATTTACCGTGGCTGGCTAGCGTGGGTGCCGATCGTCAACTGTGAACTGCCCCTGGCTGGCCACACCTTATGTTGGGGCTTATAATCGATTCACAGTCGTCGGCGAGCCGAACGCCGTAATGAGCTGCCTCGGCTACAGTCGGCCTTCTCGTTGGCTTACGATCGGCTCACTACAGTTGGCTTTAAGGGCTGTCGCGAGCAATGAGTTAACCCGCAGCAGAGGGATGATGGAGCAAAAGTGTCTCATTGGCGAGGGCATAGATTCGTATAGTACCTGTTAGGTCTTGTCCAGGTGGGGTTGTGCCGTGAAGTGTCCAGAATGGAAATGCCGTTATACAGGATTTTGTTCAATAGAAAAGGATAAAGCTTAACAAGCAGCCAAGATATAAAGGAACAAGTTAAAAAAGAGACAAGATTTTTAGAGTGGTTCGGCACGAAAATGCCTACGTCCACTGATTCTCTTTATTAATTCACTTCATATGGGCAGTACAAGTTAAGAAAAGTATTGACGAAGGTGTTGGATGTTCCATGCCCTCTGGAACACCTCTCCGTCCACTGTTGACAAAATATAAGCTCCGTTGTGGAGATCTTTATGAATTACATAGGGTCCGTCCCAGATTAGATCTAGCGCTCCGGGGCACGGAAAGATCCGTTTGAGGACAAGATCTCCTTCTTGTAAGCTGCGGTGTTTGACTTTGGAGTTGTATTGTGCTGCCACTTTTTGATTGTGAGCTGCCGCTTTGAGTGCTGCATCATTTCTTCTTTCTTCAATTAGGTCCAAAGACATGTGTAGGAGTTCTTCATTCTCTTCTGGGTTGTAGTGGATCCTACGGTGGGAGGGCACTACAGTTTCAACTGGGAGCATGGCTTCCGATCCACATGCCAAAGAGAAGGGAGTATGTCATGTTGATGGTCTGTAAGATGTGTGGTAGGCCCAAAGTGCCGTAGGAGGTTCATCCCCCCAAGCGCCTTTTGACTTTTCAAGTTTCTTCTTGATTAGAGTTTTGAGAATTTTATTGACAGTTTCGACTTGTCCGTTTGCCTGCGGATAAGCTACAGATGAGAAGCTTTTGTGAATTCCGTGCTCTCGGCACCAGTCGGTGAATTCCTCGCTGTCAAATTGAAGTCCATTGTACGATATGATTTTTAGTGGAACCCCGTACTTGCATAGAACATTTTTGATCAAGAAATTAATAACTTTTGCCGAAGATATTTTATTTAAAGGTTCCGCTTCCACCCATTTGGTGAAATAATCGACTGCCACTATAGCATATTTGGCTCCACCTCGGCCCGTCGGCCATTCGCCAATCAAGTCAATTCCCCATACCGCAAAGGGCCAAGGGCTGGTCATTTGAGTAATCTCATTTGTTGGTAGTCGAGGAATCTTAGCAAATTTCTGGCATCTGTCACATCTTTTGACGAAGTCTAAGGCGTCTTTGTTTAAAGTGGGCCAGTAATACCCGTATCGGAGTATTTTCTTTGCTAGAGTCTACCCTCCAATGTGATCTCCGCAACTTCCTTGATGGATGTTGGACAAGACTTCCTTGGCTTCCCTTCCAGCGACGCACCTTAATAAGGGGTTAGAGAAGCCGCGCCGATAGAGGATGCCTTCTTGTATTGTGTAGCGGGAAGCTTTCCTCAGGATTTTCTTAACTTCGTTACGCCCATCGGGTAGTGTGCCACTTCGTAAGTGCTTCCGGATGGGATTCATCCAAGTTTACTCTTCGATTGCAGCTATCAGATTCATTGGCTCGAAACTCGGGGATAGTTGCTTTGAGATGGTTATTGTTCCGGAAGTGGTGCCGTCCTTCATGCTAGTTTTCTTTGCCAGTTCGTCGGCCTCCTGATTCTCTCCTCGAGGAATGTGTTTGATTAAATAGTGATCCAATTGATTGACCAGCAGCTTGGTCTTCTTTAGATATGCTGTGAGTCGTTCTCCTCGAGTCTGGAATTCTCCCAGTATTTGATTTACAATAAGTTGAGAATCACTATGGAGACATAAAGAACCGACTCCAATCTCTAGGGCAAGTTCTAATCTGGCTATCACTGCTTCGTATTCTGCGTCGTTGTTGGTGGCAGCGAATTCCAATCTTAGGGCATAGTGCAGCTTCCTTCCCCTGAGGGTGATTATCACAATACCTGCCCCCGAGCCTTGTTCGTTCGATATTCCGTCTACAAAGAGATTCCACTTGATATCCTTTGTTATCTCAGATCGATCTTTATCTTCGTTGGTAGTGAATTCGGCAATGAAATCGGCCATGGCTTGTCCCTTTATGGCGGTGCGAGGATGGTAGGTGATATCATACTGACTCAGTTCAATGCACCATTTAAGTAGTCGCCCAGAAGTGTCGGGGCGATGGAGTACCTGCCTTAACGGTCGATCGGTTAAAACTCTGATGGAATGAGATTGGAAATAGTGTCGCAGTTTCCGTGACATGATTAGCAAACAGTATGCAAGCTTTTCAAGTTTAGGGTATCTGGCTTCTGCCCCCGTAAATCTCTTGCTTACAAAGTATACGGGCCGCTATGCGTAGTTGTCTTCTTTCACCAAAGCGGCGATTAAAGCATGGGATGATACAGCAAGGTATAGGTATAGTTCCTCGCCTTCATTTGGAGTTGAGAGTACTGGTGGTTTCTGGAGGTGTTCGATTAAGTTAAGGGAGGCTGTCGAGCATTCGTCAGTCCATTCGAACTTTCCTTTGTCTTTCTTCAGAGCTTCAAAGAAAGGGATGCATTTGTCGGTTGCTTTAGAGATGAACCTGCTTAGGGCAGCCACCTTCCCGTTTAGACTTTGCATCTCTCTTCGCATGGATGGTATCTTGATAGCTTGCAAAGCCCGGACTTGTTCGGGGTTTGCTTCAATCCCTCTGGCATGGACGATGAATCCCAAGAACTTTTCCGATGATACTCTGAAGGAGCACTTTAGAGGATTCAGCTTCATTCCATATTGACGAAGTGCTTGAAACATCTCGTCCAGATGGTTTATATGATCGTTGGCTTTCCTCGATTTTACCAGCATGTCATCCACATAAACTTCCATAGTTCGTCCTATTAATTCCGCAAACATCTTGCTGACGAGGCGCTGATAAGTAGCTCCGGCATTTTTAAGTCCAAAAGGCATTACTTTGTAGCAGTACAATCCCCGGTCAGTGATGAAACTAGTGTGGTATTGATCGGGGGCGTGCATAGGGATCTGGTTATGTCCTGAGTATGCGTCCATAAAGGATAAGAGTTCATGTCCGGCTGTGCTGTCCACGAGCTTATCGATTCGGAGGAGTGGGAAGCAGTCCTTCGGGCAAGCGTCATTTAAGTTGGAGAAGTCGATGCATGTTCGCCACTTTCCTTTAGCCTTCTTTACCAGTACCGGGTTGGTGATCCATTCTGGGTAGATAACTTCTCGTATGAAGTCATTGGCAAGTAAGTTCTGTACTTCTTCCTCGAGGGCTGCTGATCGTTCTGCCCCCATGCTCCTCTTTTTCTGCTTCACTGGCACCTTGGTGGGATCGACGTTCAGTACGTGGCATGCTACATCGGGGGAGATTCCTGTCATGTAGGCGTGCGTCCATGCAAATACATCCATGTTGTGGCGAAGAAAATCGACGAGTTGATCCTTCAACTTCGCTCTTAACTGAGACCCAACTCTCAGTAGTCTACTTGGGTCGTGTTTGTCTACAGATACAAATTCCATAGCCTCTGTAGGCTCGGTGGTGGCCTCCTCCTCTTTATCACTGGGGTCTAATTCGTTGAAAGGATCGCTGGTATATTGAAGAGGAGGGGCTTTCTTTAATTGCTATGCTTCTAAGTTTTTCTTGCAGAGAGAAGTCTCTGCATCCTTCCCTTTATCCTTCCTGCGGTTATTGCGAAGTTCAGTCACATAGCAATCTCGAGCGGCGTCTTGATCTCCCTCTATTTCCCCTACTTCGTTATCTGTTGGGAATTTCATTTTAAGGCACCATGGGGCTAGGACAATTTGGAAGTCAGACAAGACTGGTCTCCCCAAAAAGGAGTTGTAGGCCGATTGGCTTTCTATAAGCACAAATGTTTGTTTTCGCATAACGGAGCGGGGATGACTTCCTATCTCGACAAAGAGGTCCAGTTGCCTGAGGGGCATCTTCGCATCTCCAGTGAAGCCATGTAGCGGTTTGCTGCAGGGAGACACATCCTTCATTGACAGCTTCATTTTGTCGAAAGCATGTTTGAATAAGATATTTACTGAGCTTCCAGTGCCTACTAGAATTCGAAAAACCTTGGCTGGACCGAACCAGGCAGAGATGACCATAGGATCCATGTGAGGGTACTGCCTTCCCTCTAGATCACACCTACTGAAGATGATGTCATCATTCTCTTTCCGTTTCGGGTGGCGTTCTTCTGTAACAGAATTAACGTAGCCTTCATTGTTTCTAAGTGACTTACCGTATCTTTCTATCTCTGCCTAGCTTCCGTCGGCGATGTGTGGTCCTCCCGATATGGTAAGGACCACTATCTTCTCTTGACTGGAGCTGCTGGTGTTGCGATTTCCTCCGCCTACTTTCGGGAGGGGCAGCCCTGGGTTTTCATTGACAGGAGTTGAAGTCCTGTTCTGACCTTTCACATAGCGCTCTAGTCTCTTCCTTCTGATGTGTTCTTCAATCAAGTCCCGGAGATGACGGCATTCATTGGTGTCATGCCCATGAGATTCGTGGAAGCTGTAGAACTTTCCAGACTTAATTGCATTACCTGATTCCTTCTTGTGCAGAGGGCGCTTGTATCTAACTTCGTCTTGGGTGGCTAAGAAGATGTTTTCGATTGTTTCATTTAAAGGGGTGTAAGAGTCAAATCTCGGTCCTGGCCTATATAATCGCTTTTCCCCCTTCTTGCCCCCAGCACTATCTCTGGAGTCATTTCTTCGAACGTCCTTTGCTACTGCGGATGTGTTGCCATGAGCTGCCTTGGTTTGTCGCCCTGTCTGCCTTTCAATGGCAGCGTCTTCAAGTCTCATATATTTCCCGGCTTCATGGAAGAAGTCGGGTAAGGTAGCTGGCTTTTCTTTGTTAATCTCCTAGAAAACTTAGTATCTGGATGCACACCACTGCAGAGGGCCATTAGGATAAGTTTCTCGTCGGCATCTTGAACTGTGGCTGCTGCGGCGTTGAATCGGGTTAGATATTGTTGCACTGTCTCTCCGGGGTTTTGTTTGATATTAGATAGGAAATAAGCGTCCTTGGGTTGTTCCACATGAATGCGGAACTGGCTGATGAACTTTTCTTTCAACATTTCCCGTGAGCTGATGGATCCTTGGGGCAGATGGCAGAACCAGGAGGTAGCTAGATCTGCCAAGAATAGTGGAAAGCATTTACACAACACTCCCTCTGTTGCTCCGCTCATGAGCATATGCTGTGTGTATCTCTGCAAGTGCACAATGGGGTCAGAGGTTCCCTTGTAAGATTCCATTGTTGGCATTTTCCATTCCCGAGGGGTGATGGCAGTTTCGATATTGTGGGTGAAGGGGCTGGTTACCCTAGCGCCTATCCCCCGATCCCTTTGTTCCCGTTGGACGCACTCTCTGAACAATCGTGCCATCCTTTCATCAGAACTTGGAGCGGATAGAAATGAGTTTGGTTCTTCCCTACGGGATTGATTCCGTCCAGATGACCTGTAAGGATGGTATCGTCTATCACTCTTAACATTCTCCAACGGCTGCCTCTGGTCTTCAGGGGGCATGCTGGGGTCAGTTGTAGTTGGCCCTTGCCTTGATTTTCCCCTGCTGGGTTCTGTTCTCAGCACTTCCTCGGGTCCAACTTCAGGCGGGACTCCAGCTTGGCCCCGTCCATTGGTGTTTTCGTGGTTAGGTAGCATGACAGGCACCGCTACATCCGACCCCTGCCTGGTACCTCCCCTGTTGGGTTCGGTTCCAAGTGTTTCCTCGAGTTGGAATTCGGGCTGAGTCCGGGCTCGGCTCCTACCATGGCTGTTTCTGTTGTTAGCCTCTTCGAAGAAGAAAGACCTTTGTCGTCTCCTAGATCCTCCAGACCGGGACTCGCCCCATGATTCAGTGTTGCGATTGGTTTCTTCCACATCCCTTAAGCATGACATGAGTTGATCCACCAAGGCTTCTTGTTGAGATGCGAAGCAGTTAGTTACTTCAGCCACAACCTGTCCAGATCCGCCCTTGTAAGTGGTTGTTCCGTGGCAGGGGCTGTCGGATTTGCCTGATTTACATTTGCTGTTGGGACCGGACGATTGTCTTGATCTTTGATCGCTGGATCTGGGATACTGCCATTTGCGATGTTCTTCCCTTTGTTAGCATCTTTCTTCCGTCCGGGAGGCATGTTTTCCAAGCAATGAACGATGCTGATAGAAAAAGGGTTAAGTGGGAGAAGCTGAAGCTTCGAGCTCCTGTTTCTCAGTGAAAGCACCAAAAATGTTTGCACAGAAAATGGGCAAACACCTCCAAGTCGCATGATTTAGTTGATTATACGTTTGTTTGCACAAAAAAATGGGCAAACACCTCCAAGTCGTATGATTTAGTTGATTATACGTTGTTCTTAGTGATTTGGGTGATTTATGCAAATATATAAAAAGCAGGGACTAAATTGTAAAAGTCACACGGATTTATAGTGCTTCGGCCAGAACGTGCCTACGTCCACTTTATTTGTTATTCTCCTCTTCTATTCAGATTACAAGTACAAAGCTTTGATTACAAGTAACTGAAAGTTGTTTGAAAGTTCTATTCGTGCTTGAGCTCTCAAACTTGTCTGCCATTGTTGTACCCCTGCCCCTCTATTTATAGAGTGAGGCTGGGGGCAGGGGTCTTGGATGTATATAGCTGCTGGTGGGTCTGGGCTGATGCAATCTGGTCTGGTAGTGTTGGTTCGGTAGTATTGTGGTCCGGTAGTTGATGGTTGGAATAGGTTCTGGTTCGGTTGCACTCTGGTTCGGTAGTACATGGAAGTGGAGTTGGTTCGGCTAGGAAGGGAAGTGTAGTTGGTTCGGTAGCACTCTGGTCCGGCTATGCTTGGAAGATGATGGATGGTCCGGCATTGCTTGGAGAGGAGATGGTTCGGTAGTGGTGAGGATATGGGTTGGTTCGGCGGTGACTTGTGAGTGGGTTGGTCCGGTGTTGTTTGGGAGGTAGGTGGTTCGACAGTGCTCAAGAGGTAGGCGGTTCGGTGGGCATGGTGTGGACCCGGCCCGGCGAGAGATGGCTTGGTGGTAGGGAAGGAGCCGGTCGAAACTCACCCAACATTTAAGGTTTAGACAATTTAATACAATTCAAAACATTGAATTTACACAGCATTAACATAGATAAATAACACACATTTATTACATCTATATCCAAAGTATATCACATTACACAATATCACAAATTAACATACCATAAATATCAATCAACCCAGACATTCTATACAATCAATCATCCATAAGCAAGACTTATTTATCAATATTATAATTAATTTAATTAACTCAAATTAAATTAATCACTTAAAAATCAACCTTTCTTAATTAATCATTAACTAATTACAACCATTTGAACTAACTAATCATTTTAATTACCTTTATAAATCAATTAATTTATCTTTAACCAATGATTAATTATCCTTTAAATTATTAATTAATAAACCTTAATTATTAACTAATAAAACTTAATTACTAATTAATTAACCCTTTATTTGCAGTTAATCAATCCTTAATTTCCAATTAATTAATCTCTAATTACTTAATTAATTAATCCTTAATTACAAATTATTTAACCCCTAATTAATTAACTCATAATCCTTAATCATTAATTAATTAAATTAATTAATTAACTACTCTTTAATCATTAATTAATTAAATAAATAAATTACTCTTTAATTGCTATATTAATTTAATTAATCCTTAATCATCCAAAGTCTTAATTAACCTTAAGATAAACCATTTAACTTTATTTAATTTCTTAATTATCATTATCATATAAATCGAAACACTTTATCTTTAATTAACTATTTAATTAAACCATTTAAGTTTTAAAAACACTTAATAATTTATCTTAATTAATTTAAGTGAAAATAAAGCATACAACATCTTAAACCGAATATTTAATAAAAACATTTATTATATATATAAGAAATTCATTCAAGAAAAAGGATTTAAACTTGATTCATTTTATATTTTAAAAACTTGCTTATATTTAAATCTTTAAAACTATTATAATTTACTTTGGGTTCAACCTGATAAACCCTCGAGCCCAGACTCGAGACAACTTGCCTTTCTTTTTATTTTTAAACTTGGATTTAGTTTTAAAACTCAAACCCGTGATCACGTTTTAACCCTTACATTCACCCAAATCAAACCCCGAGCAAACCTTTCCTTTCCCCGAGCTTCAACCCGAGAAAATTCCCTTCATCCCAAATCAAAATATAGGTGCACAGAAATGTCTTGTGCACATGCATCGATCAACGACGAAGTTCCAGCCTCCAAGACCACCACCGATACGTTACCCGTGACCTTCCCTAACCATCATACCACCCAGGTTCCTCGATCGATCACGAAAGCGAAATTTAGTTTGAATGAACCCACTGGAACAAAACTGACACCCACGAAACCACCACAACCCGACGACTCTGACCACTTGAAGTCATGACACTCGGACCATAGGTTTGCCACAACCCCACCCTCCGTTTCCCCTACCATCGGTCTAACTCGATGCACTGTCAACGGCGCGGTCACCTGATTTTCAGCCTCGACCAAAACCAGGGTTAAATCCTAATTCCACCTCGTCCGGCTACCATGGGGAACGAGAATATCTCCCATCATTTTTGCCGACATCGCCTACCTCCAGCCTAGCTTCGGTAGAGACCCCAACCATCCAAGTTCCGTCGATCACCAGAAAATGCTCGAAACCCAATTAACGTTCATCTCTCGATTTACTACCTTAGAAATGATGATTTTATTTTTAGAAATCCTAGATTTCAAAAACAAAATCGATTATATACTTGAATCTAGAAATCGTTTAAGTCGAATATTTGATATGATTAAATCTTATTGTTCTTCTTCCTTTTATTTCAAACAAACTTCAGATTTAGCTTGAAATTATTTTTAAAATTGACATCATGTTATAATAATTAGATTTTGTTTATATGTTAAAGATTAAAGAGATCCAGGGACGAGGAATCTAAATCCTATCATGTTTGAAGCCTGTAAATGAAGAACAGAGCAAAAGTTCTGAAACACAGACTCTTTATTTTAAGATCCAAGGGAAGAGGAATCTAAATCCTATCAAGTTTAAATCCTATTTATTTTAAGATATTTATCTTTTGAATTTCAATCTCAAATTCAATTCAAAATCAACTCATACGTGTGTATATATATATTAAACAAACACATATTGAATTTGTTTGAAAATAATAATTTTTCCAATTTTAAATAAATATTTATCCAGATATAAATATTTATTATCAGATTTATTTGTTCAATTTATAAATCAGTGTTTTCAATAGTTAAAATCAGGTAATTAAAGTAACAATTATAGCTTTCTTTATATAAATTCTATTATTTGATATTATATTTAAATCGCTGCGAATATGAGATGCTGTTGTTTTCTGTTCTTCTTCTCCTTCTACGTCTTTTCTCTAACAATCTGAAATTTCCGACGTTCGATTGCTCGGCATTTCTACAGTGAATGTATTGGTGTTGAATTTTCGAGGTCAAAAATTTCGGGTCGTCACAGAAGACTTCAGGAAACCAAATTTTTTTACATTAAGTTTATATACTTAGTGTTGTAATTTGAATATGTAATGTGGTTATTGAAATAATAATTATATTTATGTTTAACATGAGAATAAAGCTAAAAAAATACACACACATATATATATAGTTTATAAATAAACTAATTTAAGAATAAACTAAAAGAAATCCTAACCTCGGACAAATAACCGTTTCAGCCGGCTGAAGCCTCAAATCAGTCGACTGAACATTCAAAGAATTTCAAAAAAATTCCAAAACCTCTATCGACTGAACCTAATCCCTCAGCTGGCTGAATTGTATCAATATTACACTATATTTTTGCTGGATTTTCGTATACAACAGCCAGTTGACGCATGAAACCAGCTGACTGAATATCCAAATCATCAAGTTTTAACTCAGTTTTCTGTCGATTGACCACCATATATCAGCCGACTGAATTATGACTTTTTACACTGTAAACTTGCGAGTTCAAAATTCCTACATACCAGTTAACTGACTTCACCTATTCAACTGACTAACCCGCCAGTTTTTAATTTTTTTTAAAATAGCTCTACGCATATCCTAACACACTTATTCACTCAAACCCTACATAATTCCCATCTACTTCTTCATTCTCACTTTACCTAAACACTCTTTATTTCAAAAAGGAAACCCAAATACAAACCCTAGCCTCCTCAAAAACAACATTTTTCTTTCAAAACTTTCATCAATGAAATGGAAATAAGATCCAAAAGAGCTCGTGAATCATCTGCCAGACCATCCGAGAAACAAATTCACGCTTGGCTACACAAGAAACGGCAGCAAATTGATTTTACACAATGAGAAACTCAAAATTGTTTGAAGGTGCTTTCATGAAGTTCTCTGATTTCAACATATACACCATTTGAGAAATAGCCGAAGCTAACGGCTTAGATTCACTAATTGGGTATGATTCTAACAATTTCAAGATCTATCCTCTTTTAATTAAACTTTTCTTTGTAAATATGAATTTAGACCACCAAGTTCATGAAAAAAGGATGATTGCTTATGGAACTTGTGGTGTGAAGTAAAATTTAATTGCCTCTTCAACGACTAGGTCGCATACTACGATGTCCATCCGAAGGGTTGGACATAGACGATGTTGAGATGGATATGTATAATCATGATGAAGTTTCACATCTATTTTTATCAAAGGATTTGACAATTTTGAAATCTAGTGCCTTACGTCCAAAGGCTGAATCATCCACCATGCGCTCATCGATCATTACAACCCTGGACCGGTAGCTACGAAAAGGTCTATATGAGATATTTTCAAGCCTTTTATGCTATTTACTCGTACAAAAGAGTAAATTAGGGAAAAATTATTTTAGATGAATTTCTCACTGTTAATCATAAGAGAAATTACAAGACGCTTCACTATGGAGCTTATATCAGGCATATTCATCGAAATGTCAGAGTTCCTTTACCCGATTCGGATTTCATGACAACCGGAGAACTTAACTCGAAGAGTCTAAGTTTAATGGGTCTTCCCAAATGCTATGAACATCAACAATAGCTTTCAACAATGGGCTGCTAATCATGAACAAGGAATTCCTCAACCGAGAGACACGGATATCACCTCTTCCTCCTTTCAACCTCCTCAACAAGAAGAAGAAGAAGATGATGATGATGATGATGATGATGATGATGATGATGAAATTCAAGAACTCAATGTTGACATGCCTCCGAAACAAGCTCTTGTAACCTTGTCTTGAAATCAAAGCAAGCTTGGATGACGTTTAGCAAAGTAGAAAAGAATGTGTCCAAACAAACAAAAAGATAAACTCAATCAAAGGGTTTTTAAACAAGATTTGGGAAACAGTCTCTTGTTCTGGATCTACATCAACCTGTATTATTAAAAATCCGACCCTACTCACTTGGTCAACTTTGAAAGAAGAGGAAGAAGTATAAGACATTGAAGATTTCTAGATTTTTTTTTCATGAACAACTTGTAGTATTATTTTTCTTATGTGCTTATTGTATCTTGATGTTTCCAACTAAGATTGTCTTTTATTTTTCATATTTACATATACTTATATGCTTGCTATCTATGATGTTCATGTTTATTTGCATCACCTAAAACTATATACTTATTTATGTGCTTATATGTCAATATTTCTCATATCAATTATTTGTCCCTTTTTTGATGACAAAGGGAGAGAATATGATTGATAGGAGGAGTATTTATTCGGGGGGGGGGGGTAAATTGCTTTTATATTCTTACAAAATTACATAATTGTCATCATCAAAGAGGGCAGAATGTTAGAACCTTGAATTTTGATGTTTTGATTGTGACAATTATAAGTAAATATTATATGAACTAACCATATGTGCAGGAGAAGATACTATGTTACTCGCGAAATAATCTAATAGATTTCAGACCAGATTCCAGATAAAAGCTTCAGTAATACATTTAGTCCTCGGTCCGAGTCTAGCAGTTAATACATGTTAAAATCTCTTCGTAATGGTACGTGCGCACACACGCAAGATAAATTTTGTTTTCAAAAATAGTTCATATGCTAGAAGTTTCATAACGAAGTTCATATAAAAATTTTTTAAAAAAAGACACTTTGATATGGCAGAAAACAAACCATTCAGCTGGTAGAAGCATGTAGTTCAGTCGATCAAATGACTATGCATGTACACAACAAATATTGAACTTTCAAACGGTTGAACTATATATTTCAGTCGGCTGAATTGGAAGAATTTTGCTCTATTTGTTCTCTGATTCGATTTTCAATCGTTTTAACTGGATAAATTTTTTCACTCAGTCGACTGAATCTTCATAATGGCAATATTATGAAAAGACATTTCACTTCAGCGAATAGAAAAACTCTTTATTCAAAAGTTGCATCCGTATCTTTCGATCGCTTCTTTTCATAAATAATTGCAACCCTTGAAACACTAGATATATCCACCAAATTAATTGTTCTAATCACTTAATTCAAATTCTATTTTCTCATTCTTATTGTCTAAACAATCTTGCCATTTGCATTCAAATACTTTCGATTCTAATCACTTGTCCATTCAAGAAAATCTCGTTAGTGATTAAATAAACTTCCTATCTTCATGAATCACACTATATACCACAAGGGAGAAGATTAGGTAGGGTGTACATTATTGACTTATCAGTGCTACTCAAGAGCATATACAATCAAAAGCAATTTTACTATTTGTATTAGATGTCCTTTTCTGTTGCTTAGGCATTTGAAGTCATATTCAGTTGCTTAGGTGGTAGAAGTCATGTTTGGTTGCTCAGGCATTGCAATACACGTTCCTCTAGGTCAGTGAGGGTTTACAGTTGAATTCCAAAAGGATTCTAGGACTGGACGTAGAACGGTAAGTTCGAACCAGTATAAATATCTCTGGTGTCATTTACTTTATTATTATACTTTTTACATTTTATTTCACATAAGTGAATAATTTAGTTAATATTCCTTATTTTATGATCCTTAGTCACTTTCAATTTTCTTATTGATCTTCTAAGATTAAATCTTCTAGATTTTGATGATTTTTGATTCAATGATTTATGAAGTTGTTTATATATATATATATATATATATATATATATATATATATAATATAGTTTTAATAAAACAATCTGTAAATATGGTTTAATTGTAAATGCCAATTTTAAGCTAAGTCTATATTAATTTTAATTCCTTTTATAAGTTATTTCTATAAGTAATTATACCTATTAGATAAAGTTAGTGGCTATAGTGATGATTCAAAAGAATGATTAGGAATTATAAAACTATATTTCTTCTATATAAATAGTTATATACCTAAATATGGCTTTGAAATAAAGTTGGATGAACTAAATTGCTTTTATGGGATTTTTAAACAACTATATGAGTGTGTGTGTGTGTGTGTGTGTGTGTGTGTGTTTTGTTATCTATTTGGGTTTATGGTGTATATTTTATCAAATGACAAATAAAAATATATAGTTTGAAACAAATGAGTTCATAGATTTTTAACTAAGAAGTTTGAAACTAAGTATAGAAACAAAACATTGAGGAATCATTTTCCATATTTAAATTGATCTTGTTTACTTTCAAAACCGCAAACTATTATGGAATTTTACCATGTTAGCCTTTGGCTATTTCTATGCCATTTGGGCATTTTCGTGTGACTTTTGGGTTTATTACTTTCTTGCGATTTCTATCTTCATTGGAATGATAAATTTAATTAAAAAATTTAGCAATACAAGTGGTATGGAACATTTATATTACTTTATCGGTTAATAGTTTGACTTATTTAGTTGAATATTTTTGGCATGTGGGATTTAAAATCATTTAATTAATATTTAAGAATTGCAAATTGGTTATGGGACATTGAATGAAACTCATTTACTTACTAAGCGAATGTATATTATACTTATTGAGTGGAGTTTACTAACTCATAGCAAATATTTGAATAAACCCGATTGGTTATGGGACATGCAGTTGTTACTCAAAGATTACTATTCGAAAGTATATAATACTTATTTTGTTTACTTTTTGTACTCATCCTTGGGTGATCCATTTAATGTGGATTATGTGGGTTTGTAGGCCCATCTTAGGATACTCTATACGAACAAATTTAGACTTGCGAAGTGCTCGTCTCTTGGGTTGGCGCACGAAGTGTGTCTTTTGTGTTGACTTGTGAAGTACCTATCCTATTCGACATGTGAAGTGCACGTCAATCTATGTTAGCACACAAAGCATGTTTATTGTTATAGCTAGCGAAGTACTTTCTTTTGTGGGACTTGCGATATGCTTGTCGTTGTGATTATGATTTGTGACTTGCTTTTATGTTAAGTCTGTTAGGTTTTGACTCGTTTTCAAGCAATTTCGTAATTTTTAAAGATGACTTGCTTTTTGTAATCTCTTGTGTTCTTGGGTTTTCGAAGTGAATTCCTTATCGCCATATTTTAGATGATTTTCATTGATGGGCATGAGAGTATTTGATGATATGGTGATTTGGTATTTTATTCGCATATGGCATATATTAGACAGTTATTATTCCGCCTTATGTTTTATGAAAATTTATTAGTAGAATATATTGTAGTTAGGCCTTTTGATGTTTAGTGTGATACACTATTTGATCTTATTATCTTTGATTTATGCATGCTTATTGTTATATGTACTCACATTTTAGATACTTAGAGCTAGTATGACACGTTTATTTTATAATACTCATGTTAGACCGAGATTAAAGAGGTACAAGGACTTTATGGCTTTGTATTTGGGCTCACCAGAGTAGACATATGAAGTAGTATCTTAGTGATGGAATTCCTTTTTGATATATTCAACTTATTTATGGACTTGTATTATACTTAGCTATTGCGTTGACTTGTGACGACTTGTATATTATTTTAGTCCTTTTATAGTTTATGCAAGTATATATTTGTATATGTAAGTCTAGTGTTTCACTTATTGACTTACATTTTAAAAGAAGTAATTGATTTGTTTCATTTCCATTGCGACATTTGAGTCTGTGTAGTATACTATGTTGTGTATTGTTCTAAATTATATTTTTGGAGCAAGACGGGTGTGTAGCGTGTCACTACACGGCCAATTATAATCATACAATTTGTAATATAGTTTTCGATCAACAAGCCTGATCGATGGCAATAAGAGCAAAACATTATGCATAAAACAAAAGTATAGCAACACAAGTCTGGGACAAGTACTGATGATACACCAAGTAACCAGCTAGACGCAAAAATAAACAAGATACAAACATAATAACGCGATCAGGTCAAGGTGGGAACGCCGAACTTCTCTCCTGCGACTCTACTGGGGAAGAACTCCTGTACGGAAGGCGAAGTCTAAAAGGGGCCGATGAGCTCCGACCTGTAATAATGTTGAATAAGAAGATAATATGTTTGCAAATACCTTCAAAGTGGTGACGTGGTTTATTAAACACTATTGCATTTCGTTCCTTCCATATAAACCAACAGAAAAGGGCGAGGAAGACGTCCAGATGGGGATTGTGAGGATTGAGTTGCCAATGATCAAAGATATCTGGTTGATCGGGGACACATCCGAGGAGGTGGGCACTGGTGGCGGCCCAAACTGAGAAAGTGAAATCACATTCACGGAATAGGTGGGGGGATATCTTCTGGTTGAACAGAGCAAAAGACACAAGACGGCTCGATCGGAATGTTAAGGCGAGAGAGCCTCGCTTTGGTGTTGATACGATTATGGACCAGACACCACTGGAGGAAGGCGATACTGTAGGATCGATTTCACCCTAGAGGGGGGTGAATAGGGTGATGGTATTAATTATGAAAATTAATTGTGGAAGCTTATAAAATAATTTCAACACAGAATAATAGCAGCACAGAAAAATAGCAGAATAATAAAATGCAGAAATAGAACGACACGGAATTTACCCAGCTTTGGCAAAACCCTGCCTACGTGCTGCCCCCAAGGTTTCTACTAGAAATTAGATAGTCAGATGCTTACACACGTAAACTCGCGACACTCGCTATTGACTAAACCTAACTCTACACTCAAAACCCTGCCACAACTCAGCCATTGAGTTGCGAATTCTCAAACTACGCCACGTAGCTTGTCCCCTAGTCACACGACTAGTAAATACAACGGTTTAAAGAGAGTTTTAAAATTAAAAACAAATTTAAAATAAAATTTAAGATAAAGCCCTTATTTAAGCTAAAGCCCTTATTATAAAATAAGAAACAAAAGCCCTAATCCTTTTAACAAGGTCAGCCCCTTCTATCTTTATTCTAGCCCGTTCATTTTATTTTGTAAGAATGGTGGCTCTTTATTTCTTTTCCTTGTTGGATCAAAATTAGGGCTTCGGAGAGCTTTGACGATGCCGATCGATTTCGTTGCTCTTGTCGATTAAAATCGATTTCCTTCTCTATTGATCAGCTGCTTGCCTCGAGTTGATCGATGTCTCTTTGAGTCGCGCTCGGCTACTTCTTTTGATTGTTCTGTGAAATTAGGGTTTTGATGAAGTTGGCTTGGTTGCTTCGAGATGATCAAATTTGACTTTTCTTCTGGTATGTTATTTGTTCCTTTCGCTTTCTGGATTGATTGCTTCAATTCGATGATAATTGTCGATGATGTCGATTGTAATTTATAGGAGTTGAATTCCTAAATTTACATCGTATATTTCTTATTTGAATTCGTCAAAACAATTTCTCTACCATTTGATACTGCTTGAACGCTTGAGATTTAACTGACAAATTCAATTCGAATATCTTTCTTACTTTACTGTTACAGCTTTAGCTTGAGATCGTTCGATCCTTCCTTGATCGTTACGGCAGCTACTTTCCTATTTTATTTTTGAATTTTTCAATTCTTTTCTTGCGTTGAATTCTGACTTGGTTTAATATTCATCTGACCTTGGCTTTGACTTTGTATGTTATTCCATGACTTCGGCTTTGACTTGAGATCATAAAATAAAATCTGGTGGTAATGTCAAACTATACCATCTATTCCATTATGATGGATTCTGTTTCTTCGTGCATCACTGAAACTCTTTGTATACAGTTGAGTTTTGTTCATTCAATTCATTGAAATTGATATTATACTTTTCTGTGTATATTTGTCTGCACTGTCCAGTTGAGTTGTTGTCGTTCCACATTGAACTGGTCTGTAGTATATTTGCATTACTGCATACTTGTAGTATATTGATCGTCTACACCTTGTCCTGAAGTGTTTGCTATGATCATTTGATTGTTGTGCACTGACTTTGCTTCGAGTCGGTTTCATTGTGTTGGTTTCATTGTTGCTATGTCACTGTCTTCTTTGTACACTTGAAATTCATTGATGATTTTGCACTGTGTCATTTTGTATCTGTATCCTCAGATGACAATTCAACTGTGCTTTGTTCTTGTCATTCCTTTGATATTGTTGCACACCACTTGGCCATTGTGTATCACTACATACCGGTTGTATACTTATCTTCATATATTTAAACTGCTGTCACATTTACTTGTGTTCATTGTAGTCTTTGTATTGTTGTCAGTTGCTTAGAACTGTTAAAAATAGTTTGACATTTACTTCGACTTGGTCTTTTGGAGCTTGAGTTTCTTCACCTGGTTCATTTGAAGTTGTAGCTTGCACTTTTGTTATTTGCATTGAGCATTTTGTATGCTTGCAATTTTGGGTTTCCAGTTGTACTTGGTTCATTGTCATTTTGCTAGAATGACTTCGACATTGGATTTTGTAGTTGGTCTGGAGTTATTACTGTAGTTGTGTAGTTTGTTCTCTGATTTATGTGCACTGTGTTGAGTTCGAGTCTTGTTGTATACCTTTTAATTCAAGCTGCATTGAGACTCGAGTCTGCTTGCATCTGCAGCGTGTACATATTGCATTTTCACTTGGTTAGAGCTTTATACTGCTGTCACTTGAAACTGTTTTGTCAATGTCTTGACCACTTGATTGTATTTTGATGATTTTCGAATTACACCTGAGTTGAATCCGGCTTGGATTTGACCTTGTGCGGAATGACATTATTTTATTGCACTTGAGTTGAATCATGTATTTGGGTTTGATCTGTGCTCACTGGTCCCTGTAAATCGATCAAGTGTATATTTCGGTGTGCACGGCCTTGTGGCATGTACAGTGATACACTGTGCATGTCACATTGTTCGTGTGTGATGAATTCAAATATAAATCATGACGAAAAACCCAAATAACTGAAGCAAATATTATTTTCAAAATTCACTTTTTATTTTATATCGCAAAAATATTTCCTTTTCAATTTTACTGCTTCAAAATTATTTTTGCAGATTTCTCAGATGCTGGATTCTAACTGAAATGAAGTTGAAGATAAACTACGAGTGTGAGTGATATGTAGTGAGGACTTTATGTAAATTGAATTGTGATGTAATCAGAAATTGTGTATATATATAGTGAGAGCTTGAATTTGTACTATTTAAAAATTGTAATAAATATTTGTTTGAATAAAATTATGTTTGAATAATTATTTAGTCTATGAAAAATAACATAGTACATTATCAAATACATTTAAACGAATATATATATATATATATGTTTATTATCATCAAACAAAAATCATATAAGCGCATATTCAACAGAGCAAACTGAGAAAGTGAAATCACATTCACGGAATAGGTGGGGGATATCTTCTGGTTGAACAGAGCAAAAGACACAAGACGGCTCGATCGGAATGTTAAGGCGAGAAAGCCTCGCTTTGGTGTTGATACGATTATGGACCAGACACCACTGGAGGAAGGCGATACGCGGCGGAATTGGGCATTTCCAGAGTCTGGGAAAGGTGAAGAAGTGACCGGGGTGTGAGGGAAAGAATAACAGGAAGCAACTGAGAAGCCTCTTGTTGGCGCAAGCGCCCAAACAACACGGTCAGGCGAGGTGGTGGGATGAAGAGAATGAAGCAGATTGAACGAGGTGATTAGTTCTCCGTAGGTGCCAGAATCGAAGAGGGAAGGAGGGCAGAGGGAGTCTGGATCACGACTGATGCAGTCACTAACCAAGGTGAAAGGGTTGGGCGTATTCGAGAATATTTGGGGCAAAGATTTGGCAAGGGGGAGTTGATCATGCCATGCATCTAACAAAAATAAACATTTTTTTCCATCTCCGATGTCAACGTGGAATAGAGATTTGATTCTGGGTAGGGTAAGGAGCACTCCTTTCTAGAACGGAGAAGGTTTACTACTCGGGGGAAGGTGAAGGACGAGGTGGCTATTAGAACAGTAGTGAGACGAGAGAATCCAGTCTTTCCAAATGAAATTGCCTGGGGAGAGAAATCTCCACAGCCATTTAGCGAGTAGAGCTGTATTAAAAGCACCAAGATTGATTATACCTAGGCCCCCCGTTCTGGTGCAAATAGGCAGTATACCAATTGACAAGTCTTTTGACACCACCACCATTCCAGAGGAAGGTACTCCTAATTTTGTCAATATGATTGATGACCCAGGTAGGAAGTCTATAAAAGGACATCTAATATGATGGAATGGCAGATAAGACGGATTTGACTAGCACGAGACGACCGGACGTGGAAAGAGAATGAGCCTTCCAACTCAGAAGTCTCGATTCAATCCTGGAAATTAATGGGGACCAGTCAAATCGATGCAGCTTGGTTGGGCGAATAGGGAAGCCGAGATAAGAAAGAGGGAAGTCTGAAAGGTTGCAATTGAGCAGCGACGAGATTAGAGGGCCAAGGTGATTCGAGTTACCTAACATGATGACGGAACTCTTTTTGAAGTCGATGGGAAGGTCAGATATAATCTTAAAAGAGTACAGGGCCACTTTCAAGCAATGAATGAATTCAATCTGGGGGGCGGCGAAAAGTAGTGTGTCGTCAGCAAACTGCAGATTAGAGACCGACAACGAGGAATCCGGGTGTGAAATACCTAAAAAGAGGTTTCTAGAACTAGCAAGCTTGATCATCCTATTAAAAACATCGGCTACCAAGACAAAAATGAGGGGCGAGAGCAGGTCGCCCTGTCTCAGACCACGTGTCGACTTGATATGACCTCCTGAAGCACCGTTGATTGATATGGCCGAGAGGCTTGATGATAAAATATGCTTGATCCAATTACACCAATTGGGGGGAAATCCCCTATGTCTCATGAGATCAAGAATGAAGTTCCAATTAACCGAATCAAAAGCTTTGGAGAAGTCAAGCTTCAGTAAAACTCCTGGGGTCGATGTTTGGTGGCAGAAGGAGATGATTTCCTGGGCTGATGCTACACAGTCCATAATGTTTCTTCCGAGAATAAAGGCTGATTGTTCCATCCCGATTAGGGGAGCAATAACAGTTTGGAGGCGATTGGCGAGGACCTTGGTGATGATTTTAAAAGTTGTATTGAGAAGGCTAATGGGTCTGAAAGATGAAAGGGAATTAGTACCAGGGGACTTAGGAAGGAGGATGATACTAGCGTAGTTTAGGCGAGAAATGGATGAGGGCTGAGAATGGAATTCTGCACACATATCAACAATATCACTTTTAACTGTGTCCCAGAAATGCTTGAAAAAGAATGGGCCGAAACCATCTAGGCCGGGTGCTTTGTCATCCGACATACTCTTCAAAGCAGCCCATAACTCCTCTTCAGTGAATGGATAGTCAATAGGGATGAGGGAAGGGGTCGGATAAAGGCGTGACCAATCAATGACCGGTAGAGCTGAGGAAGGACTACTAAGGATATTTCTGTAATAATCCGTGAACAATCGGAGATGATCAGAAAGGTTAGAGTAAGAAGTGTTGTTATAAACGATTTCCGAGATTGAGATGGATCTACGGCGGCCACTGGCCAGATAATGAAAGTAAGAGGTGTTTTTGTCCCCTGCCTCCAACCATTTAGCTTTAGATCGCTGTTTCCAGCCTAACTCCTCTTGCTTAACCAATCTATCCAGCCCTTTTTCAAGGCTATTCAGTCGCGACCGTTCCATGTCGGAAAGCGAACGAGATTCTTCAATAATGTTTAGATCTAAGATCTCGTCTTGGGTGGATGAGATGCGTGAACGAAGGGACCCCCAAACGTATCTGGCCCAAGGTCTGATAATTTTCCTAAGAGAGCGGAGTTTGAAAACAATTCTGGCGGATGCTGATTGGATTTGTGTAGGCTGGGACCAAGCTTGCTTGATGAAGGCGTCGAAAGAAGGCTCCAGAAGCCAGAGGCGTTCGAATCTGAAGGGATGCTTGATGTTGGGCAAGGAACCGGTATCTAATATAAGAGGGCAGTGATCCGAGGTAGTCGTAGCCAGTCCAGAGACCAACGAAAGCGGGTGAAGGTCATCCCAGGCTGTATTAAAGAGAAATCTGTCTAGTTTTGCTAAGGCAGGTTTGGCTCTACGGTTAGACCAGGTGAAGAGGCGATTGCAGATGGGGGGGTCAATGAGGGAACATTCGTTGATGAAGGAATTGAATGAGTTTGAGTCAAGTGAGTTAAATCCCGAATTATGCTCCTCAGGGGATCTAGTTGTATTGAAATCTCCTCCAACTATCCAGGGTCCATTGAGATAAGAGGCGAAGGAGAAGAAATTGGCCCAGAGAACATTTCTCTCGTGACTGTTCTGAGGACCATAGATGTTAGTGAAAAGGTATATTATACCTGATTGAATATGGCGGAGAATTACATGTAAGGCCAAGGGATGAACCATGGTATGACAATGGGCCTAAACAGCTTTATTCCAAGCAGTAATGATACCTCCTCTGGAGCCAGTAGCATTAATATTGGCCCAACCCGATAGAGTAGGCCCCCCATGTGTCAAATGAGAGATTTTGGTGGGTCTATTAATTTAGATTCTTGTATAAAAAGAATGTCGGCTTTATGGGGGGATAAAATGAGACTGACAGCATGCCTTTTATATGGGTCCTCCAAACCCCGAACATTCCAAGAAATTAGTTTCATTGGGAAAGGGACAAGCGCTCAGATTCAAGTGCTTGCATGGCTGTGTAGTGTTCATCACTCAAACTCACACCCATGCAGTGCGTCATTTTTTTATTTAGACTCTTATTAGCTGAGGAAAAAACAACAGTTTTATAGAAACTACCAGAGAGTGAAGCCGCCCTGCTTATTCTGGAACTGCGACGAACGGTTGCTGGCGTAAGCAGTGGAGATCTCAAGCAGGGCAGCGGAGAAGCTGGACGATCAGCCCTATCATTTACTGAAGGGGGGACATTGGCTTGTGACTGGAGACCGATAATGGGAGGTGAGGATAAGTCAGGATTTACTGGGTTAACCTGCTGCACTTCAGGCCAAGCATCCCAGCGTTGAGAGCCAGACCCTCCCGGGTTAATGACGCGAAAATGGGCATCTGAGGCAGGCGCAGGGGATATAGCTGGGTCATAAAACATCGCATCAAACCTGGCTTCATCTGAGTCGTCTGATAGAATAGGTTCGTCTAGGCATCTGAAATCCATTTCGTAGTCCACTCCCAGGAACATCATTTCTGGCCGACGAGTGGGGTGAGCATGGTCCCACTTTTCCACTGTGAGGAGATGGTCCTCGTTGTTTAAGTGCGCGACAAATGAGCTTGGTGTACTAACCCCCTTGTAAAACTGCAACTTGACATAAAGGAACCGATGATCAAAATTTTCCCAGTCACAATCATCAAAAGCGATGAAACGACCCAATGTGCTTAGAGCATTACTGACTGCCATTGAATTGTTTCTGAGAAATTCGGGAAAACCTTTAACCCGAGCCCACTCTGGCGGTTCAAGATCAGTAGCCTGGTGGTCCAAATCTGACCACTGTTGTATGAGAACCGAGCCTCCAGGTTTCGATAAGGTTCTCCGGAGGAGGATTTGATCTCAAATTGAGGTGGTAGGGCAGCAAAAGATGAAACTGCTGTCAGATAGAATCCAAAGTGGCCATTTATGGTGGTGGAAGTTTGTAGAGAGAATAAGGTGGAGGGATTTGATGGACCAAAAGCCATCGATAATTGTGGCAATGAGATATAAGGAAGAGTCGGCCATGGAAAATCTTTGTGAGGAGCAAAATTTAGAATAAGGATGGTTGGAATGCGGACGGGGGGGAGTGGATCGAGGTGAGTGTTGTAATTGAGTGTTGCCTCGATTCATGGGTGAGTAAGCTGTGGGTGGGGTCCTTACCTCGTGTGTTGGATTGCTTCTGGATTTGTCTTTAATGCCATTGGCTGAAGTATTTCTAGGCGTAGAAAAATAATTATGTTTTTTCTTGGAACAGTGCGACTGTGCATGCCCGAAGAAGCCACAAAGATAACAGATCTTTGGGTCCCTACAATTTCTTGCCACGTGTCCCAGACCAGCACACATGAGACAGCGGCCTTTCAGCTTCATAAATTCAATAGTGGAGTGAGCATTTGTGAATTGCCACTTGTAAGAGAAGAAAGAGAAAATTTAGTCATATAATTCGACGTATCGATACTCGCCCAAACCAATATTACTGATGGTCGCTCCTAACCAACCTTGTTCTCTGTATTACTCGACAATATTTCTTATAATATTCTTGGGTAATATGGGTATAAAGGTGGGGCATTACAGATGGCCAGCTTTGGAATGGGTCTAATGCTCAATGGGCCTTTTTGGATCGAAAATTAGGTCTTATTTGAGGTGGGTTGTTACATTTGATATCAGAGCTTAGGTTGCTTGACCAATGGGTATCAGTATACATATGATTGCGTACTTGTTATTTTTAAAATATTTTTCAAAAATCCTACTATATATACACACACTCTATTTTGAACATATGAAAGCACACTAAGCAAATCTTTTATTTCACAAATAATATTATATTAGGAAATTGTAACTAAGAGTTTAAATCTAAGATAGTTAATAATGGCTAAAAATCGTTCTTCTGAGATTGGGTACCCCTCTACCCAAGAGATATCTACTATTCGAGGGATGCCTAAATGGTTTGAGCAATACCAAAGGCATGTATGGCAAGTTCCCATTCCTCAACAAGCTACATTAGCGGTACCCGTTGCCTCGCTTGTTGAAGTAGCTCCCCATCTTATAGACTTTCCTATGATGTGCAAGGACTTTTGAAATTTGGGTGGAAAGGTGTACATGAAAGTAGAAGGTTTTATGGAGACAAAAACTTGGACTAATGATTGTGAGCATATCATTTTGGAGCTTGGATGAGGGGATCATATTAAGTGGAGAATGGAGGCACGACATCTTAAAGAAGAGGCCTTAAATTGGTGGACTATTGTGGCTGAGGAGAATGCAGAGAGATTTATCACTTAGGCTGAGCTTAGAAACCGCTTTGAGTCGTGATTTAAGTCTAGACCTGAGTGAATCTGCAGGAAAGGTTTATATAACTTATGTAATCGAATCCAATTTGAAGGAAGATATCAGTAGATTCATAGAACTAGCTATGTTCGAAATGAATTTGATCGATACTCCCATAAAGAAGGCCATGAAGTTTGTGAAAAGTTTGAATTCTCTATGTAGACAGTTGATTTTAACTCAAGTACCCATTGGCACTAAATGTTAGTTGAGATGGCTTTGTTCTATATGGTTGGCTTGGAGGAGAAGGTGAAGGAGAAAGTAGGACTAATGATAAACCATGGTGGAGTTAAGAAGGGATTTTGGACGAATAAGAAGACCAAAGGGAAGTTCAAGAAGGAGGATATAACAGTCAGAGGTGCTAAAAGAAAGGACACGTTATAAAGTATTGTAAAGTAATGAGTTTGATGAGGGAAGAATTCAAGGGGAAATTCTATCTCTACCATAAAGAGGGGCATTTCAAGAAATGATGTCCAAAGCTTGCGAAGGAAGGGCAGAATGGGAGTTATTCCTGTAGTAGACATCCCCTTATAGGTTAAGGAAAGGCTGTAGTAGAAGGTACAACTTTATTTATCGGTATGTAATTCATACCCTATTTGACTCGGAAGCATCACATTCATTCATAGCTAAAAATTTAGTTAACTCATTGAGTCTAAATACCAATATTGTCATCAAACCAATGGTAGTATCAAATCCTATTGGGGGTCAACACATCTTCCCTTAATTTGCAAAAACCTAGTTGTGGACATATGTAATGTAAATTTTACATATAACGCGTATGCTCTTAATTTTGGGGGGTATTGACTTGTCCTAGGGATGGATTTTTCATCCTACTACTGGGCTATTTTGGATTGCGGTAGAAGGATTGTAAGGTTAAAGAGTTGTAAGGGGTGAGATATCGATGTTTTTTGTATACGCCAAAACTCAGTTGAGTTAAGATACTTATATTCGTTGAGTCTATCACAAGACAAGCTCTCATATATACCCATAGTTTAATAATTTGTTGACTTCTTTGAGAAGTCCCGGGTCTTCCACCCCGAAGGAAGATCGAGTTTAGGATTGATTTAGAGAAAAACATTAGACCTATCACTCTGCCATTAAAGCACATGGTTACTAAAGAAAGGCGACATTTGGACAAGCATATTTCGGAGCTATTGCAAAATGGATTTATTCGTCAAAGTACTTTTGAATAAGGAGCACCTGTTGTCTTTGCCATTAAGGAAGACGGCTCATTAAGGCTATCAGTTGACTATAGCGAACCTACTAGTTGAGCGAGAAGAATAGGTATCCCTTGCCTAGAATAGATACTAATCAGCTCGCTGGAGCTAAAATCTTCTTCCAATTGGACCTAGCCATTGGATTTTATCAGTAGATGATAGCTAAAGGTAACAAATAGAAGACCACATTTCGCACTCTGGATGAATGGTATGAATCGAAAGTGATGTCTTTTGGATTGTCGAATGCCTCTTCATACTTTAAGATTTAATGAATAGATTTTTTAAGGGACACCTTAATAAATTCATCGTTGTGTTTGTGGATGATATCTTAGTATTCTCCAAGAGTGGAGATGAGCATGAAAATCACTTAGGGAGGTACTAGGAACTTTGAGAAATAACCAACTTAAAGCTAAATTCTCAAAATATCACTTTTGAAAGAAGAAGGTGAGATTTCTTAGTCATATTGTTTTCGAGAAGGGGTTGTCTTTAGACCCCGCGAAGGTGGAAGCTATTTAAGATTGGAAGATTCTAAAGAATGCCTCTTAGGTTAGAAGCTTTCTTGGGTCGGCGGGTGACTATAGGAAATTCATCAAGGACTTTGCGAAGAAAGGAGTCTCACAAACTTTCTTAGCTAAGAAGAATTTGATTTTATATGGGATGAAAATTGCATGGAAGCGTTTAAAAGGTTAAAGGAGCTACTGACGAGCGCACCTAATTAACTTTTAATAACTATAAATAAGAGCCTAGTCTCCTCGCTTTTATTCACAAATTAGTTGGAAACGTAAGCAAAGCTCTGTAAGTTGCTTTCTTCCACACGATTTTGAAATTTCTTAAAATCTTCATGTAAGAGATTTTAGATATTAAAATTCAATTTCTAATCATGTTCTCCTCTAATCCCTGAAAAACTAAATCAAATTAATATACAATCCAATTATTAAATAATTCAAAAGGAAGAGGCCTAAAAAGAGAAAAATAAGTAGACGTATTCCAATCCACAGGAAAAAGTTGGAAATTGTTCGTGAGTTGAAATCTTATTTTTTCTCATTTTAGTAATTGTATAGTATAGGTTGAATTTGATACCGTAGGGAATTCTACTTCATGAAAACTTCAAATCTAAATCCCGAAAATTACCTTAAAGCGAAATATCAATTCTTATGTATCAGAATCTCAATTATTCTATATTAAAAGAGTAGAATATGTGTAGTTATTGCAGTTTTAACATCTTACATTATATTCCTATTCTCATTTTTCTCTTTTGATATGATTGAGGGTTCTAAAAACTAAGGAATGGTGTGTAGAATATGGACTCTCCTATTCGTAATTTGCAATGCCCTTTTCATTTTCCATTTTATAAGTTGAAGTTGAATAGAGTGTAAAATGATTGAATTGTAAATTCTATTGATGTTGATTTTATTACTTTAATATAAAATAAGTTTGGTAATTGATTCTATTTTTGTCTACAAGTCTATTATTGGGCTAAGGATATTAGCTAATTTTTATGTTATGGTATGGAATAAGATAGGATTTTTGACATTTACAGATTAATGGAAGGCGTAATCTTCTCATGCCTGGGGATATTTTAGTTATGCATCTATAAACATATATTAGCATATGAATAACAAATAATTAATAACGTATTAATTGCATAGTAAATATGTCAGTAATTAGCATTAAATCCCCATAGGATGGAAGTTATGGATAATTATGATTAGTGGTGGAATAAAGGATCTTTCCATATTGCCTTAGCAGAATGCGGTGAGGTATATGGTAGTGTAGTTAGGGGAGTGTAAATTATAACTAAGTTATAAGGATGTGAGGCCTGTCAAAAGCACATGAAAGTCTACCCAGCTAATCTGGATACCAATTACTTTGGGGCTGATATGAGATATCACCTATAATAAGTACACCTGAAGGACGCAAGGTTAGTCCCAATTCTATAGGGTAAGTCTGCCCAATTAATCTTGACCAGTGCCTATGAATGATCAGACTAATGTGAGACATCATAGTTGGGTTAAGGGTCATAACACATAGGACCTATTTCAGGGATCGGAAGTGGTAAGTGACTGTTGTAGGGTCTACCTCCCTCCCTAATTAGAAAGTATTAAATGGTCTGGGTTAGCATTTAGGCATGGTAGTGGAAAATCTCGGGAAGGGTCAGCTTTAGATTTGAGGTATTAACTTGCTATTGTAAGGTCTGCCTCTTCCTAAAAAGAAATATTACGTTAGCTAATGAGATTCTATGCGATGTCAACTAGATTGTACAAGAGAGGGGTCTGCCTTTGATTAGGTACTAAATGACGGGGACCTGCCTAAGATATAGGTATTAAATAGTCAAAGTCTGCCTAATTCTTATTGAAAAGGTATTAAGTGGCATGGGTACTTTCTCTCAAATTGTTAGGATGTAATTGATGGTAGATGCGTGGGACTAAAAATAGTCTTGGGCCTAAAGTTAAAAGTAAGTTATAGAGATTGGTTAGAAAAGTGTAAGTTATAGGGTTGGACTGAGGAAGCCTTCGAGCTTATAGTTGAAAGTATTTATTAGAATATAGTTAGGATATGTAAGACATAGTCTTATCTAAATTATACTGCCTAAGTACTATTACGGAAAGACTAGATATTTTATTCAGTTAACATTTTCGTTCTGACTCCCTCCTCGTTACGTGATAGGTTAGAAAAGACAATGCGGATCTAGGAGATGAAGGCGAATACAGAGTATTATGGTAGTTATCTGTCTACTTATATTTTGTTATATCTTAATGCACCAATTCAGATATGATGTTATTATATTCTAAGATATTGTATCATGGATGTTGGGATGTTATGTTTTGTTTTGAGATTTGAATTTTTATAAAATGAGTATTGTTTCTGATATTATATTTTATACTTTCCACCGTGAGATTCTGATTGCATCACTAGATAGCTCTGGGGTAATTATTTATCAACCAACAGCCAACTTTGGGATAAGTTTAATGCTCGATAGGCCTTTCCTGGGTCGAAAATTAGGCCTATGCTGAGGTGGGTTGTTACATCCAAACTCGATTATGCGAAATTTTAATCCATTTTCATATATGACTAGGAATTTTTTATACTTCACTATTGGATCAAATGCATGTTCTTTAACAAATATCAAAGGTTTCATTATCAACAATGTATTGCATTAAATTAGTACACATTAATATACGTAACAAACTATTTCATACTAAGTTTATTCAGCGATTATATATGCTTACATGTTTCTAAAACCAAGCCTCAAATCATTTATTGGGTTGAACTCTTGATTTTTGTTGCTCAAATTACTGTTAAACAATTGATATTGTTAAGAAACATGATTATGATATATAACATAGTATTTGTAACACTATATAATTTGGCATTAGTTAGTTAATTAATTTAGCACTAAAAATGGAATTTGACCATGAAACTTGCACCATTGCATCTGTGGTTAAATTCCGAGCAACTTTCATACTTGGAGTTTTGCAATCAGAGTCCAAACGAAAAAGTTATGGACGAAAAACGAATTCATAACGAAAATAAATAAATAAATAAAAGAAATTAACCCTGGCTCATAGGTCGACCCACCATCATGGGCGATCGACCGAGGGTGATCGACCTCTAAGTAGGGGTAGTCAACTGTTCCCCACGTGGAGGATAGGGTTAGCCTAGGCCCAATGGCCTGGATTTAATATATTTTGATCTAGCAGTTGAGGTTGATTCAACGCCTGTAAATTCAAGTCTAACCCTCCCTTCTCTTCTCATATTCTTCTAGAGGCAGTAGCGAAGCTCTGCCATATCTTCTTCTCCACTTTCTTCCTAAACTATAAAAATAAGACATTTATATTTATTTTCATAAAAAATTGGAGGAGAATAGAAACCTAATAAAAAGTAAAAGAAAAAAAGAATCAACTAAATGCACATTTAAGGTAATTATATCTATTTTCTCTCCCAACCCCAAATTTCTTCTCAGATCAGTAATTCTGATGTATGTATATACTATTTTTATACATATTTCTTAGATTAAAAAGGATTTGAAGATGAATCAAAGGTTCTAATTTAGAACTGGAGGTTTGGATGCTTTTAAAAGGTAGGTAGGAAATTTTATAGATTGTTATAATATGAAAATTATCCCGTTGGTTTTTATTTGTTTTTTTGCCTAATTGGATAGTTGTTTATGAGTTGTAGGCAATGAACTGAATATGATTTTAATATAATAAATATCGCCTACATATTCTTGTTTTTGAATTAGCATTGTTTACAACCTGATCTGGAAATCAGTCCCAAAAACATGAATTTAAAATATTGATTTGAATGAAACTTATTCCAGATCTGAAAATAGGTTGTATAATAATGTTATGAATTTGGATTATTACCCTAATCTTGTTGAAATGTAAACTTTTCTATGTTTGGAATTGTTGGAATTTGGATTCGTTTAATATTTGTAAATTAGTTTGATTTCTTTTCTTTTTTAGAAACATACAGTGTTTGATCTAACAAGGAACAGATGCATACAAAAAGAAAGAGATATGTGTAAAGTAAGAATTCATTGTATTTTACACTGCCTAATTTAGTAATAAAAAGAAACGATTATTCCATGTTATTTCAAACGATGTAACCTTTTATATTTAAAAGTTAACCCTTCCGTTTCGGACTAATTTATGAGAATTTTAGGGGATAATCTTTTTAGATATGATTCCAACAATTGAACATGGAAAATAATATTTTAGTGAAGATATATAACTAGAATATATTCTATAAAAGTAGATATTCGTACGTAATTTTCCGTGCTCATAATAATTAAATAAAACTTAGCTAATAATAACGCTTACACATGATATTCACGTTTAGGATAATTAATCAATGGGAAAAGAATCTAAAAGATTGTAACTCTAATAAATGGAAAATAAATGGTAATAAATATGGGAGTTGCAATATTTGATAGGGAAAATGGATTACTGGGACTGATAAATAAATAAGTTGAATTAATAATGATGGAATAGTTAAAATGTTTAATAATTTGAAATTAATAATTATACATAAATGTCTTAGGAAATTTCCGTTAAGATTATGGACAAATTAACATTTATGAGCATAAAAGAGGATTTATAGGTAGATAAGCATTTAAGGTATATCTTATTGCTCTAAATAAAAATGGAATTAGTAAGCTAAGTCCAATGTCTACCTAAGATGATATAAGTAAAGACTTAGGATGGTTAAATGGACTTAGTAGGTTAATAATGCAAGGTCAATAGGTCTTAAATGGAAACCTTAAATAGTGGTTAAAGATCTTTGCAGCCAGGACCCACCGACCATTGACAACATTGTTAGAAAACCACCTTGGAAATAGGTCTTAAATGATGGGGTCTACCTTGATTGAGATCTTAAATAGCAAAGTCTTCCTATTTCTCTTTAAAAGTATTATGTGATGATTATAGAAGCCTGCTTCATATTTGGAAGTATTAAGTGGCTATGGATTTGGAAGTATTAGGTGGCTGATAAGGATGTATCATTATTTTGTACCATTGGAAGGGGTACGTAAGTAATTGTGTGTGCAATGAAAGGTTAGTTGGATTGCTAACCTTAATAGACATAACAATTAAATGGAAATCAATCAGTATAAATTTATGTTATGGACAGTTTATAGATGATTTGATTACTAGAACGTTATTTTAACCCTCTTCTCATTACAGACCATGGGATAGATTTAGAGAAACAAGTCACTGGACCTAGATGTGCTTAGTTGTTGGAGAATTCTTCTTTTCTCTCTTGCTTGATGCTGATGTGATAATCTGTTATCCAAGAAATACCATAAACTCTAAGGTAATAGTCATAGTCAGTATTCTTATCCTATTATTTTTTCCACTGTGATTTCGATTTCTATCAATCTCTGATAATTCTCATGCTTGTTTGCAGCTAAAAATCAAACAATTCGTGCTTTGATGGACTTGAGCTTCGATTTCTATCGAAATTTAGGCCCATTATGGTATGGGTTGTTACAGTATCGACAGTAAATAAATAAATATAATTTTACCTAATAAGATCTGATAATTCTTCACAATTCAAAGGCACCATTTTTCAGCTATGACAAACTCTTTAAGAGTTTGAAAACTTCCATCCTTCCGTTTTCCAAAAGGACGTCCATGATTTTGAAAACTGGAGAGAGAAATGTCAAATGACTCATCCACAACATTATCATTATGAGGACCAGTATTAGAAATCAGTTTAGCATGGTCTTCAAAATAATAACAAAAAATATGGATGCTTCTTCAATAATATATGCTTGATATATTGAATCTTCAACACATGCTTTTTGTTTCACCTTTTATAAAGGTGACCCAGGTACCTTCATATGAAAAAGTTATCAATTATATGCCTACTATATCAATTTAAAAAAGAATAATTTGTAATTGTATTTTACTTACCTCTTAAAAGGATACATCCATTTGTATTACATCGGTCCTCGCATTGAAGCTTCAGTTGGTAGAGGTACGGGCAGATGTTCCATGCAATTGAATATTCCGTGAGGAAATGTTTTACCTAAGTTACATTTTGGGTATAACCATTTCTAATTTTTCCACATTACTTTTATTGAGTGCGGTTGGTCAAGCACAACTCCTTATAGAAAAAAAATAAGCTTGATAATAGGCATCCACACCTTTGATGGCAAGAGCTTCTAAAATACTATTGGGAAAAGTCTCTAAAAATACATGAAAATCATGAATCTTCATACTCAACATTTGAGATCTTTCATGTCAACACAATTTTTCATGTTAGAAGTAAATTCCATTTGGAAACCTCAAATTTTAAACCTACTCCAACATTTTTTTAACACTTATGATATTTCCATGTTAGAACATATTTTTCTCGCTATGCATTACGTCTATATAGTGTCAAAGATTATGATATTTCCAACGCGGTAACTCCCAAAGTATAATTTATTTAGACCAATTGTAATGCTCTCCTTTATCAGGAATTCTTAGCTTTTTTTCAATCTCCTGTACTTTAAGATAATCATGCATGAATTCCTACACTTCTTCACTACTCAAAATGGAAGGTTTTCCAAAGTAATAGTTTTATTTCAATTGAATTTTTTTATCAAATATAATATGACCATATATGTGCAAAAACGATGATGTCGATCCAACAAAAACTTCCACCATTTTTAAGTTGAAATGATTATGCCAAATCCATGCAGACAGGACACGGAATTTGCCACTAGTACTCTATCCAGAAATCATGCTATACATACAAAAATAGCTTATCATCTACAAGAAAAAAGCAAACATTCTAAAGTACTTTTTTCTAAACGTTGCCTATAACAATACCCCCAGTCCACGACTTTTTCAACTCATGAACCAAAGGATACAAGTACACATCTATCCTTTTTTTGGAATTTTAGGTCTAGGAACAACTACAACTAGAAACACATACTAATCCTTCATAGTTCATACACCTCAAGAAGGGAGATTGTAAGATATTAGAATAATTGGCCACATTGAGTAAGGTTACGGAACAAAGAAAATGGGGGCAAGACCATACATACCAAAACCAAGTCTAACATTACATGATTCTTTAGCAAAACCAAAATATATTCTATTGAAATGTTTTTAAGCTTTACCGTTTTAAGGATGACATAAAACACTTTCGTGTAATTTTCATTCACTATATGAATATAATCTTGCAATCTCGAAAAATGACGCATTTTGGTGAAAGGTACACCTTTACCATTGATTTTTGTCGACTTATATCTAAGTTGTTTACATAATTTACACAACGTCAGATTTTTATCTTCCTTCCAACAAATCATATATCCACTTGGACACATGTCAATTTTTTCATAAGATAATCCAAAGTTAAAGACCTCTCTTTTAAGGGAGTAACAGTTCTTAGCCAATGCACTTTAAGGTAGAAGAATTTCCTTACACGATCCAAGAATTGCGTTCACTAGGTTTTTTATGCATATATTTGGATTTTGTAGCGATTAACCTAGATATCGCAAATAAGTTTGTCATTCTACAACCTTTATAGAGTGGTCATTCGTTGTTTCTAACAAGTTAAAAAACTTTTCTATTCCGAGCTAAGATCCCCCTCATATTGGTTATTGGTCCACATACTTGGACTAGAGGCATTATGAACCATTTAAATTATTCTACTTTCTAGATCTACATTTTCTTTACAAGCAATTTTCGGTCTTTAAACTTCTTAAAACTCTCTGATTTGGCCTTCATCACATATGCCCATACTTTTCAAGAAAATTCATTAATGAATGATATAAAATACTTTGCTCCTCCAAGAGAAGGAGTAACAACTGGTACCCAGACATCTTTATGCATGTACTTAAGTACTCGTCTCGATCTATGGAGTCCAACTCCAAAAGATACTTTAGTTTCCTTGCCTAACACACACTTCTGGTAAAGTCCATCTTGTCGAAGATTTCTCCTTTAATCATCTTCCATCTCTGAAGCAACTCTAAGCCTTTATCTGAATATGACCCAACTTGAGATACCAAAGCTTTATGGCATCCAAAGCACAAGAACTGTCTACTCCAATACACGAATCTCCAAGATCTGTGGTTCCTTTCAACAAATACAGGTTTTGGAACCACATCTCCTTTCATAAGAACTAGTGCACTTCTCGAAACCTTCAGACTATCCTTCTTGAAAGTTACCTTGCATCACAAAGAAGCCAATTTTCCTAAAGAAATTAAGGACTTCTGAAGACATGGAATATACTCGACACCTGTCAAAATGCGTATCACTCCGTCAAACATCCTAATCCTCGTTGTACTTTCACCCATTGCTCTACAGCTAGCATCATTACCCATAAGACTAGAGCTTCCCTCTTTTTCAAAGAAAGAACTGAAGTAATCCTTATTAGTCGTCATATGGAAAGACGCCCCCGAGTCCAGCACCGAATGGTCTGAGACATTCGATACAGCTGCATACAATACATCATCGGATACAAAATTCTTCACCGCAAATGACAAAGATCCGTATTCTTCCTTCTTCTTCAAATCTAGACAATCCTTTTTTCATCGACCATGTTTCATGCAAATAAAGTATTTTCCGTCCTTAAACTTTCCTCTTCTGCCATTACTGGGCTACCTAGACTTGGAACGCCCTTTAGAGTGCCGATTATTCTTATCATCTCTACCTCTTTCAACGAACAGACAATGACTACTACTTTCACCTCTACTTCCTTCACTTATCACCTTCATCTGATCTCTCAAGCCCTTAGATAGAAGGACTGACTTCATATCTTCCACTGTCAATGTGTCTTTAGTGAATATAAGGCTATTAGCGAAACTTGGGTATCGCTCCGGAAGATAACACAAAAGAATCGTTGCCATTTGCTCCTCGTCCATCTTCAAGTCAACAGTCTTCATCTTAAGTACGAGATCATTAAAGAAATTAAGATATTCCTTCACTGATGTTCCCTCTCTCATCCGCATGGTAAAAAATATCTTCAGTAATATCAGACGGTTAGTCAGAGATTTCTTCAAGTAGAGATTTTCTAGCTTGGTCCAAATGTCCCCAGCAGTGGTCTCACTGCTAATCTCTGAGATGACATTCTCTTCCATAGCTAGCTGTAAAGTAGTAAATGCCCATCTTTCCATCTCCTTCCTTTCCCCAATTGAGATGTCAGCCGTCAACTCCTCAGGGGGAAACACTACTGAATGGACTTCGTTCCTCATTAGAACAGCCTTCATCCTCCATTGCCACTTCTCGAAGTCTTTATCTCCATTCCATTTCTCATTACCAACTGTGATCCTAACACGATATACATCCCTCTAGTATAGGGTCTTGCAACACTCCTCAATCAACCTGACTCTAATACCAGACTGTTGGGTAAAATTCCTTCAGATGATCGGTCTAAGGAAATAAAAACCGCAATGCAGCGGAAACAACTGGATCGTGATTGTAGTGAAATGGAACAAACAAAAAGATAAACACCAGAACAGACAGTCATAGATCTATGCAATGCAGAAAAGTAAATAACACCAGTATTTATAGTGGTTCCACTAGCGCAAGGCAGTGTACATCTATTTGAGGAGAGGAGATTTTATTAATCACTGAAAGATTAGAGTTACAAGATTGATTCCCTGTTGGAAGCTATACATAAGAAGAATTTATAATACAGACAAAATTCTATAGAGTTTCGGCTATCTAGGATGGCTCTGAAAATGTCTGAAATTAGCTCTCAATTTCAGCTGCCATTGTTGTCTGAAAGCTCCTCTATTTATAGAGTGAAGATATGAGAAAGGGTAGCTGCTATATAGCAACTTTGCGGCTTGGTTCGGCACATCTAGTTTGACAAGCAGCACAATGGCATTTGGTTCGGCAAAGCCCATATCCATCTGGTTCGGCATCTCCACTTCAAGTCTGGACCGGCATTTCCAAATACCGAACGGTGGATTTGGGCCCGCATCAACACCACGCAAGTAATTTGGTTCGTCATTCCTTTACCGAACCAAAATTCTTGTCCGGCAAACATTCCACCGAACAAAAAAACTGGGGCGGTGCTCCTTGCTTCTCACCGAACTAAAGATATGATTCGACATGCTCTTCAACTTCACTACTCCAAATCCCTTGCTTCATTATGTCTCCACCAACCGAGCTCGCCATCACCGAACAAGAAATCTCATCCGGTCCTCCACCCCATTCCTATAGATTTGGAGCGGCAGCTGCTTCAGAACCGCTAAACAAAAAGTTTGGTTCGGCAAGCCCTTCACCAAACGAAGTATAGGGATTCCTCCTTCTTCATTCATGCTTCTCCAATGGCCTCTTCTCGAATTCAGGTATCATCTCTAACAATCTCCACCTTGATACCGAATTCCAAACAAGCCTTCCAACTCCATCTACACCATAATGCTCCAAGCAATAGATACTTACCCAATGAGCTTCGGCAATGCCATCATCCATTAAAATTTGTCAACAAACTCTGGCAAGGCCACTGCCCGTCAACAAAGTGTTCGAAGTACCCAGTCCATGTAGAACCTATCAATCTCCACCATGAAAACAAATGTCTTTATGAACCATCTCAACTCTCCCCCCGTGCCACCTATAGCACCTAGTACTTCATTAACCGAATCAAGTCAAAGCAATGCTCGAACTTAGCAGTAGGCAATGACTTGGTAAGCATGTCTACTGTATTCTCCTTTGTGTAAATCTTTTGAAGACAAACTAGCTTCTCTTCACTCATTGAAATAAGGAACGACTCTCTCACCTCAATATGCTTCGTCTTCGAGCTGAACGTCAGATTTTCAGTTAAGTGAATTGCACTTTGACTATCACAATACACATCCAACCCTTCATATACGAAGCACAAATCACACAACAATCGCCTCAAACAAAGTGCCTCCTTAGCTGTTTCAACCACAGCTATAAGCTCTACCTCTGTAGTAGACAAAGCCACAATTGTCTGCAGCCTCGCTTTCTAACTAAACGTTGTCCCACCAATGGTAAACACATATCCGAAGATTGACTTCCTTCGATCTTATCACCAGCACAATCGGAATCACAAATTCCAACCAAGCTGAAATCTCTATCCATGCCGCCAAAGACATGTCCATGGTTTGGAGTTCCTCTAAGGTATTAGAAGATACACTTCATTGCTTCCCAATGCATCTTTCTTGGATTTTCCATAAACCTACTCACCAATCCAGTGCCTGTGCAATGTCAGGCTCAGTGCAGACAATGGCATACATCAAGCTGGCTACTACACTTGCATATGTGACCTTCATCATATAAACCTTGTCCTTTTCTGAGATCGGAGAGCCTTTACTAGAAAGCTGTATGTGCGAAGGCATGGGTGTGCCGATTGCCTTTTCCCCTTCCATGCTAAACCAAGCACGCAACTTTCAAATGTACTCCTTTTGAGTGAGGCTCAAAAGTCCTAGCTTTCTATCCCTTTAGATTTTCATACCCAAAATTTTCTTTGCTTCTCCAAGGTCTTTCATTTCGTATTCTACCTTTAGCTTTCACTTTAAACTATCGATTTCAGCTTTATTCTTGGAACCAATCAACATATCATCCAGATATAATAGTAGGTACACCCATCTTTAATGCTTGAAGTACACACAAGCGTCTTTGATTCTACGATCAAAACCAAGTGAAAGCTTAAAAGATTCAAACCTCTTGTACCATTGTCTAGGTGACTGCTTAAGTCCATACATAGACTTCTTCAATTTGCAAACCCAATTTTCTTTCTCATCGACAACGAATCTTTCTGCCTGCTTCATGTAGATGGTCTCATCCAAGTCTCCGTGCAAGAAAGCAGTTTTCACATCTAGTTGCTCCAGCTCCAAGTCATGACCTACGATGATAGCGAGAAAAATGCAGATGGACGTATACCTCACTACCGAAGAGAATATCTCATCATACTCCAATCCCTTTCTTTGTAAAAACCCTTTAGCAACTAGTCTAGCCTTGTATCTTCCATCGTCATTCACCTTGAATACTCACTCGCAAGCTATGGCTCGGCTTCCTTGAGGAGGTGGTACCAAATCCCAAGTCTTGTTCTTCTTCAATGACTCTTGCTCCTCTTCCATAGAGCACATCCACTTAGAACTGTCATATGACTTCAAAGCTTCATCAAGGTTAAGCGGGTCCTCATGAATCACATGTAGGGAATAGTCAAACTAATCACCAAGGCTAAGTTTCGCAAACTGCCAATCACCATACCTTTCGGGGGCCTAATAGTCGTACGACTGAAACGGGTAGGTACTGCTTCACCTAAACTCCTTTTAGCTCCACCTTGAACTGAACTTCCTCTAGATTCATGCACATCACCAACACTACTAGAAAGTACCTATGGGCTATTCTGCGATGCAGAAAACCCTACTATTTGGCTAGAATATGAGAACTTCTTCTATCTCCTTAGGCCTATCAGAATCTTCTGATGTGATAGGTAGCTTCTTCTTTGGATTGAACATAGCAGACTCATCGAAAGTAACATGTCTGGAATGAACAATCTTTCGATCAACAGGGTTACAAATTCGATACCCTTTGATACCATCGATGTATCCCATTAGTATTCCCATGTATGCTCTAGCCTCTAACTTGTCATTACTTATATGGTGAATGTACACGGAACAACCAAAAATTATGAAGTAACCATGATACACTGCTTTCCTCTCCATTTCTCCTATGGAATCTTCTCATCTATGGTTGATCATGGAATTCGATTTGCATCGTAGTTGATAATACTTCAGCCCAAAAGCCTCTAGACAAGTCCGCCATCAATCTTAAGCAATGAGCCTTCTCTAGATGAGTCATGTTCATCCTTTTTGCAACCCCATTGGATTGCGAATCGCCGGGTGTAGCGAAATGTCTCTGAATGCCATGCTATCTACAAAATTCGAGGAACTCCCTAGAGACAAATTCACCGCCATTATCAAATATCAGCACCTTCAACCTAGAACCAGATTGATTCTCGACAAGCGCTTTCCAGTCTTTAAACTTCTCAAAACTCTCTGATTTGGCCTTCATCACATACATCCATACATTTCGAGAAAAGTCATCAATGAATGAGATAAAATACTTTGCTCCTCCGAGAGAAACAATAGCAACTGGTCCCCAAACATCTGTATGCACTTACTCAAGTACTTGCCTCGATCTATGGAGTCCAACTCTAAAAGATACTTTAATTTGCTTGCCTAACACACACTCCTAGCAAAAGTCCATCTTGTCGAAGCTTTCTCCTTTGATCATCTTTCGTCTTCGAAGCAACTATAAGCCCTTCTCTGAAATATGACACAACATGAGATGCCAAAGCTTTGTGGCATCCAAAGCACAAGAACTATCTACTCCAACGCATGACTCTCCAAGAACTTTGTTTCCTTTCAGCAAATCCAGATTTTGGGACACATCTCCTTTCATAAGAACTAGTGCACCTCTCAAAATCTTCAGACCGTACTTCTCGATAGTTACCTTGCATCCCAAAGATGACAATTATCCTAAAGAAATTAAGGACTTTCGAAGACCCGAAACATACCGAACACCTGTCAAAGTGCGTATCACTCTGTCAAACATCCTAATCCTCACTGTACATTCACCCATGAATCTACAGCTAGCATCATTACCCATAAGAATAGAGCCTTCCTCTTGTGCAACGAAAGAACTAAAGTAATACTTATTAGGGTCATATGCAGAGGCGCCCACGAGTCCAGCACACATTGGTATGAGACATCCGACACTGGTGTAGACAACAAATCGTCAGATACAAACTTCTCCACCACAAATAATGAAGATCTGTCTTCTTCCTTCTTCTTTAAATCTAGACAACCTTTTTCCAATGATCATGTTTTTTGCAGATAAAGCACTTACCATCCTTAGACTTTCCTCTCCTGTCATTACTGGGCTTCCTAGACTTGGAACACCCTATAGAGTGCTAATTCTTCTTATCATCTCTACCTCTTTCAACAAACAGGCCATGACTACTACTTCCACATCTGCTTCTTTTAGTTATCTCCTTCATCTGATCTCTCAAGCCCTCAGATAGAAGGCCTGACTTTACATCTTCCACTGTCAATGTGTCTCTAGCGAAGATAAGGCTGTTAGCGAAACCTATGTATCGCTCTGGAAGAGAACACAAAAGAATCATTGCCATTTGTTCCTCATCCATATTTAAGTCAACAGTCTTCATCATCATTACAAGATCATCAAAGAAATTACGATGTTCCTTCAATGAAGTTCCCTCTCTCATCCGCATGGTGAAAAGTGTCTTCAGTAATATCAGACGGTTAGTCAGAGAGTTCTTCAAGTAGAGATTTTCTAGCTTGGTCCAAATGCCCCTAGCAGTGGTCTCATTGCTAAACTTTGAGATGACATTCTCTCCCATAGCTAGCTATAAAATAGTATAAGCCCATTTCTCCATCTCCTTCCTTTTCGCGATTGAGATGTCAATTGTCAACTCCTCAGGGGCCAACATTACTGAATGGACTTCATTCCTCATTAGAACAGCCTTCATCCTACATTCCCACTTCTCAAAGTCTTTATCCCCATTCCATTTCTCATTTTCCAACTATGATCCTAAATGATATACATCCCTCTAGTATAGGGTCTTGTAACAACTGGAGTCGCTTCTTCTCCTGCCATAGCATCTAACACTCCTCAATCAACCTGGCTCTGATACCAGACTGTTGGGAAAAATCACTTCAGATGATCAGTCTAAGGGAATAAAAAACCCAGCGTAGTGGAAAACAACTGGATTGTGATTGCAGTGAGATGGAATAAACAAAAAGATGAACACCATAACAAACAGTCACAGATATATGCAATGCAGAAAAATAAAAAACACCAGTATTTATAGTGGTTCCACTACCGCAAGGCATTGTACATCCACTTGGGAAGAGGAGATTTTATTAGTCATTGAAAGGTTAGAGTTACAAGATTGATTTCCTTATGGATGCTATACATAAGAAGAATTTACAATACATACAATTATGCAGAGTTTCAGCTCTCTAGGATGGCTCTGAAATTGGCTGAAATTAACCCTCAATTTCGGTTGCCATTATTTTCCAAAAGCTCCTCTATTTATAGAGTGAAGATATGAGGAGGGGTAGCTGTTATATAGCAGCTCTGGGGTTTGGTTCGGCACTTCTGGCTCGGCAAGCAGCACAATGGCATTTGGTTCGGCAAAGCGCATATCCATCTAGTCGGCATCTCCACTTCAAGTCCGGATCGGCATTACCAAATACCGAACGGCGCATCTGGACCCGCATCAACACCAAGCGAGTAATTTGGTTCGACATTCCTTTATCGAAACAAAATTCTCGTCCGGCAAACATTCCACCGAACGACAAAATTGGGGCATTGCTCCTTACTTCTCACTGAACCAAAGATATGGTTCGGCATGCTCTTTACTTCATTACTCCAAAGCCATAGCTTCATCAAGTCTCCATCGACCGAGCTCACCACCACCGGACAAGAAATCTCATCCAGTCCTTCACTGCACCGCTCCAAATTGGAGCGGCAGTTGCTCCAGCATCATCGAACCAAAAGTTTGGTTCGGCAAGCCCTTCACCGAACGAAGAATAGCGCTTCCTCCTTCCACGTCGATGCTTCTCCAATGGCCTCTTCTCTAATTATGGTATCATCTCTAACATGATATTTAAGTTTCATAAATCATTTCAAATCAAACGATTAAAAAAAATTTCGACAACAATTCCATTTATCCCCCGTATCATACATAAAAGAGCATACATGGAGAACAAGAAGCAAGTGTAATTGAAATTTGGTTTCGTTTGATTAAAAATATTGATTTACGAACCATAAATTAATAATGTTAGGCCCAATCTTACAAATAACATATCAAATAAATATCAATTTCCATTTTATTAAAAAAAATGAATGTTTATATAACTATCACATACAATATTTGTCATCCGTAATCTTTCGTAGATACAACGATACTGATTTCATACCAAAGTTGTGTTGAAACCTTATTTTTTGTATTAACACGGCATCGGTAATACCACACGGGTAAATAGCGCATTTTCTAGTGGTATCTGTAGCTTATGTTTGTGGGAATTCATCTTACGGGATATTAGACACAATGGATATGCAAGGAAGTAAAAGCGTCATAGAAAGAACAAGGCGAGTTATTCAAAAATGGCGTAAGACTTGGTCTATACCAATCCATAATGAATAAATATCGATTGATCCAAGCCATTTAGATGAACGTGATGATAGTGGAAAGAAGGAGTGGAGTATAGATCAATATTGAAGAAGCTTGGGCCAACATTGAAGCGGACTCGGTCTTAACTCGTGAAAGATAAGGTTAGCAAAATGGAATGAGTATGGGCTATGGATCAGTGGCATCATGGGGGGGAAGTGCAAAATGGAATGAGCGAATTTTCGCTAAGTTAATGGATCAGTACCGGTCCATTATGAATCGGTATTGATACATAATGTTTCAAGAAAAACGCAAGGAAATTTGTAGAGTTAATATGGTGGGGTATTGCTTATCGATCGGCAGCAACTGCGGGTTAGTACTGGGAAGGATTTCGGGTCTGACTCGAGAATAGTAAAATTAATTCTTTTCAATTTTGAAGTATAAATGGCAAGGACCACCAACTCAAGTGTCAAATGGTATGACACTCTAAACCTAGATTTTAGTGGTCATGGGTTCAACCTTCAATGCATCAAAATAAATTTTCTCTTATTCTCAACAAAAATATAAAATGAAAAGGTTTAATGTATGATTTGAAAAGGATAAACGAGACATCTACTTAAACTCGTAGTTCTGAAATTTTTAGAAAATAAGCAGTTTTCTTGTCTATTGAATATTGCATTCTACTCATGCTTATATTGACTATTACCAAGGACATAGACATCGAATTCCATCAATTTATTTACCATGCTTTTCATAGTAATCAAAACAAAAACGAGTTTATAATTTGGTTAAAGCATTGGCACGTCATCCGGTGGTCATCCATTTATTGCTTTTACTTGCTAAAGTCACGATTATTACCTTCATAAATTGGTTATTTGGCTATTTTGTTGCTTGTCTATGCCGTGTTGTTTGAAGCTATATTTGATACTTCTCCACTTAACAAATTATTAATTAACATTTATTCAAACATAAATTGGCTGATGGATTTACCATTAATCCTATTTGCATATTGGATGTAACGATTGCATTTTAAACTTATCAAACAAAAAAAGAGTTACTGTATTGAGGAAATTAAACAAACTTATTAATCAATATAAAAGTAAGTTTGTCAAACGGGTCGGGTCGGATCAAAAGGTATTGGGTCAAGTTTGACCCAGCCTATTTGTGATTCATTCATTTTTACCCATTTATGACCCAATTCATTTATGACACAACCCACTTAATAAGCGGGTTACCTATTTAACTCATTTAAAGGTTTAAATTTAATTTGACTAATAAAAAATAAATAAATATAAAATAATTCTAATTCTAATTTTTTATGTTTTGAGTTTCGATAAAAAAATTAAAATTTTAATTCTAATTTTCATCAAAATTTCAAATATGGGGATGCAGTACCTTATTATTTTCTAAGTACAACTGTCAGTCCCATTGAGAACTACAGTGTACGTTCACACGATAAAGTCTCCGAGTGTTCCATACTGTCCGTAATTTAGGTGGGAGTTAACCAGTCGAAGTCTCACCTAATTCTGAGCTAGAACGAATGAGTTATTGTAGTCTGAACAAAAAAAATTAGTGGTTTCTGCACTAAACGGAGTTCAAATATGAGGATGTTGTAGCATGTTATTTTCTAAGTATAATTGTCAGCCCCCTTAGAGAACTATAGTGTGTGTTCATACGATGAAGTATCCGAGTGTTTCGTACTGTCCGTAATTTAGGTAGGAGTTAACCGGTCGAAGTCTCGCTTGATTCTAAGCTAGAACGAAGGGGTTATTGCAGTCTAAACAAAAAAAATAGCGGCTTCTGCACTAGGCGGAGTTCAAATATGGAGATGTGGTAGCCTGTTATTTTCTAAGTACAACTATCAGTCCCCTTGGAGAACTATAGTGTGCATTCACACGATGAAGCATCCGAGTGTTCCATACTGTCCGTAGTTTATGTGGGAGTTAACCAGTCGAAGTCCCGCCAGATTCCGAGTTAGAACGAAAGAGTTATTGCAGTCTGAATGAAAAAAATAACGGCTTCTGCACTAGGTGGAGTTCAAATATGGGGATGTGTTAGACTGTTATTTTCTAAGTACAACTGTCAGTCCCCTTGGAGAACTATAGTATGCGTTCACACGATGAAGTATCCGAGTGTTCCGTACTGTCCGTAATTTAGGTGGGAGTTAACCGGTTGAAGTCTCGCCTGATTCTGGGCTAGAAAAAAGGAGTTATTGCAGTCTGAACAAAAAAATAGCGGCTTTTGCACTAGGCGGAGTTCAAATATGAAAATGTGGTAGTCTGTTATTTTCTAAGTACAACTGTCAGTCCCCTTGGAGAACTACAGTGTGTGTTCATACGATGAAATATCCGAGTGTTACATACTGTCCGTAATTTAGGTGGAGTTAACCGGTCGAAGTCTCGCCTGATTCTGAGCTAAAACGAATGAGTTATTGCAGTCTGAACAAAAAAATAGCGCCTTCTGCACTAGGCAGAATTCAAATATGGGAATGCAGTAGCATGTTATTTTCTAGGTAAAATTGTCAGCCTCTATGAAAAACTATAATGTATGTTCAAAATTCTTATTTTACAAATTTATATTAAAATTTAATGCATTTTATAAATAGGTAAATGAGTTACCCATTTATAACCTTTTTAAAAATAGGTAAACCCAACCCATAACCCATTTAATAATTTTTATAAATGGTTCGACCCAACCCATTTATAAATAGGGTAAATGGGCTGGGTTAATGGGTTGGGTCGACCGGTCTATATAAAAGCATAAGAAGTTGAATATTTATGTTTTATCGTTTACAAGATTACAAACATGTTAATCAATATAAAAGCACAAGGGTTGCTGTACAAATTTTATAAAAACGAAGCATTAAGCTTTTGTTTTCAGGTTTGGTTGATCTAAGTGGGTTGTAATTGGAAATAAGATAATGAGAAATGCAGTTTGTGTAAATGTTAAGGTTTTTTTTTCTTTTTTTTATATTTACAACCAATATGTGAAATTTCAATCACTAAATTTCAAACGTGTTAATAAAAAAACGAACATTATTATTTCGGGACATAATAACTTTGGCCAATGCATTAGTTTCTGATTAAAATAAATATGGTGTCTCCTTATAAGTACCAACAGTTTTTAATTAATATGTATCAACAGTTTTTAATTGCGAATATAAGACACAATGCATGTTTGATTGAAAACATAATTCTGAAAGTCCATGTAAGCGCACCATAATAAATCTAAACAATACAAAAACGTTTGCATATCTTAAGGTTTAGTTGGTATTGAAATAATTTCAAACAAAGCTTCATCAAAAAATGACAATCAGAAAAGGGTTTTTACTAACACGACCAAACTACGAACTTTATCCTCTTAATTTTATCTTTTTGTAAGTGTGACAATAGATAGCTTTGATTTTAGAATCTAATAATTTATTTGCACTAACATGGTTTAATTTTTAATATTTAGTTTATATAACAATTGTGAGAAACAAGTGAATATATTCTACTTCTACAACAGAGCATGATATGACAAAAGTTGTGTTTATTAGCCAAGGTACTGTGTAATCATGTTACACAATGATTTATGTTCTTATTAGTTATTTTATTAAATGAGATCAAAGAAAAGTCGCTATTAAAATATAGGATAAATCGTGTTGCCTAGGTAGAAATATGTGATCTGGCAACTATTAAAGCGACAACAAATTATACTATATTTCACTTTTTTGCTAAAAGCTAATATTCATGAGACATATTGAATATGGGGCTTGCCAATAGAAAATCTCTGAAGTGTGTCCATTAAATCGGTCCAATTGAATGGTCCACGTGTCCATAAAGACTTTTTTCTGCTAAGATGCAAATCATTCATCTCTGCCAGACAAAAGATGGACAAATCCTCCTTTTCATTCCATTTTCCCTTATTCCATGTGCTTATCTACGTCTAAAACATTGATTTTATTGTTTCAATGAACAAGCGAAGGTTCATGCTATAATAAGCAACGTTGATCATACACTTAATTGTTGGATAATCCGTCGATGATTTGAGAATGATGAGCATGATAACTGCTGTACTTCTGACTTTAAGGATCTACTGCGTAATTTCTTTTAGACAATAGTTCAACCCAACATGTACAAACGAGTTATGAACTATCGACTTCATGATTCAATGAAGTCTTGAAACAGCGTAATCAGATTCAAAAGTTGTATGATTTTGATCCGACCAAAAACGCTCAAATTTGATCTCTGATGATGCAATTTAGCAGAGAATACAATGAAGGAGAAGAAGAAGAATAGAATAGAATAGATCTGCAAAGTTTATACGTTTGCAATACTTTCTGGACATCGCAGATCTGGGGGAGGAAGAAGAAGAGACAAGTAAAAGAGATTGTTCTTTAAAATGGTTCCCGAGCGTCACTATTTATAGTAGAAGAGGAAGTGTTCATTTGTCAAGCGTTGCATTCTTTCCAACAGTCCGAAACCGTTACAAACAGTCGCGCCTTTTCGCAACGGTTTAAAACTGTTACTAAACGGTTGCGTCTCTTCATTCAAATAACCCGCTAAAAATCTGTCCGTTCAAATTCTGGATCCGACCTGTTAACAAAATTATTTTGTCATTTTAACTTGTATCCGAACCCGACCCGGCTGGCCAGACGGCGGCGACGGCGCGCGTGTGGAGCTGATGCATAACTTTCCTCCTCACATCAAAGCAAAGCTTTAGGTGCCCAAAGGGCCCAACCTTACTTAGAGAATCCTATATTTAACTAAGTATAATCCTCTATTTTTCAAAATTTGGGACTATACATCCCACCTTTCTTCTTTCATCTTCTTCCCACTTCTTCGCTCTTCATAAACAAACCCCAAATCCAAACTAATTTTGATAATTTCCAACGACTTTCCCTCATTTTCAAAATAAGTAAAATAAATAAAACAGACGGCAACACCACTAGATTGACTGCTAACATACCCAAGTGGGATCAAGCCAATGTAGTTTCAAAATCAAGTTTTGCATCATCGTGAAAACCAATACAAAAATGATTGGTATCTTTTGGATTTGAACCTTCACTTAGTGTAAACCATTCAAAGTTCTATCGAGCTCTATGATGAACGTATCTTGAACCAAACACCCCTAGTGATAGTACCGGAACAGTCACACATACTGATTTTCGTATATAGAGTATGTTGTATGCTCAGCATATTAATGACTATGTGCTTAAATCCTGAGTTCATGAGTCTACTTTAGAAAGCGGTCTTACTTTCTTAGGAAACGGCCTGATTTCCATACTCATATAGGTAAGTCTCTTAGGATGTTTCTATGATACACATTTTTAAGGTAACTAGACTTATTAAGGATATATTATCCATCCATTGTTCTTGTAGAATCCAACACCAAGTATTATGGGATTATTGATTTAGTGTTCCATAATAATTCTCTTAACTCGTTGGTACCCATTGAACTTTGTCTATTTTTTTCAAAACATAAATTGGGTTTCTGTTAACGATGATCAACCTTCATTCACAGACCTTAGTCCCATTTCATTTGATTATATAGAAATCATTGCCTTTGAAAGACTCTTTGTGAATGGATCAGCCAAGTTTTTCTTTGTTTCTATGTAATCAACAGTTATTACTCCACTTTTGAGTAACTGTCTTATCATTTGATGTCTTATACTCACATGTCTAGACTTTCCATTATATGTCTTATTAGAAACGTTGTATATTGTAGCCTAATTTTCACAGTTAATCAAGACTGCTGGAGATGGCTTCTTCCATAATGGAATTTCTATTGATAAACTCCTAAGCCATTCTGCTTCCTTATAAGCATCTGCTAATGCAATCAACTCTGACAGCATTGTTGAGTCAGATACACAGGCCTATTTCTTGGAAACCCAAGACACAACAACACCTCCTAATGTAAAGATCCATCCAGTCATAGAATTGGATTTTGATTCTACATTGTTCTAGGTTGCATCACTATATCCTTCTATTACAACAGGATATCCTTTATAAGATAAACATAGGTAATGGTTCCTTTCAAATAAGCTAAAACTCTGAAAATAGCTTTCCAATGTTCGAAACCTGAATTACTCGTAAATCGACATAACATGCTTATAGCATGTGCTATGTCTGGTCTAGTGCAATGCATAGCATACATAAGACTCCCAATAATACTGGAATACTGAAGTTGAGAAATGGTACGTCCAGTATTCTTTTCTAATTTAATACTAGGATCTAAAGTTAGTAGGTGTAATGATCCCAGATTTTTGCTGAGTTTAGATTGCTAATTAATTTAATTTTTGAATAAAATTTGTGAAACTAACTGGTGAACTTATTTGAGTTTCTCGTTATTCGAGTAAAAATATGTGTGTTTATTTTATCAAAGTACAATTAAGTTTTACAAACGATTTCTTTAAAAGTTAAATATCTATATATATAGGAATGCAAAATGTAAAAGAAATAAAATATAAATATATAGAGAAATAAGACAATAAGTATGTAAGTTAAATAAATATTTATGTTAGAAATACATATTTAAAATAGCAATATATATATATATATATGATAAATTATAAAATATAAAGTAACATACAACTAAATTTAAACAACATATTAAAATAGGAATTTGTTTATATTATAGAGTAATAAAGACATGCAAGAAAATAAAAGTAAGACAAAATAATTATGTACAAACAAATAGAATATAAATAGGCTTAAATATGAAACAAGTAAACATGTATATGAGAAGCTTGCAAAAGAAGACAATGTAATATATTCAAGTATGAACAAACAACCAAAGGTAATTAATGCAAAAAAAATATCTTAGCACACATTTTATCATGTCAGGCCACCAAAGTAAGAAGATAAAAGCAAGGCTGAAGAAACTTTGACCAAACCATTGAAAACAAAGATAATCAAACAAAGTGTTTATGTACAAAATAATAGGAAAAAAAGGGGAGAAAGAAGGGAAGCTTCAACATGAAAAAAACACAACAGCTAAACTTATTATCATAACAAAATAAGGTAGTACATAGGCTGTAACTAAGGAAGGGAAATATGCATTTAATGCCATTATCTTTAGCACACATACATATCTTATCAGCCACTAAAAAGATATTATCAACCGAAATCTTGCTCAACCAAATGAAGAAAAATATCTTGATATTGTACAAACAATATAATTACCCTGTACAAATATACAATCACCTGTAAACTCCTTCCTATATATCAACTTCTTTTATCAACTTCTCATTTCAGTTTCGTCCATTATTCAAAGAGAATCTGAAGTAAGCTTTATCTTTAACTTAAAACAAAATTCAACTTAAACAACAATCTAACTCAACTACAACCAGAGACCAAAAATTGAAGGCTTCAGCTAGCAATTTCAAAGTCTGGTTCAAAAAGAAGCAGCTTTGTTCATCTCTTAATTACTATGAGTAACATTCACTTTTAAAAACTTAAGTATCTGAATTATTTACAAGTTTATATGTGGAAATGTGTATGTTGTAATTTGTCTGTGTATATATGTGAAGTTGTAAATCTGTGCATGCCTATATCATTTGAATGTCCCTGTTCTTGTCTTTCCCTGTCCCAGATTTGCAAACTAAAATCATATCCTTTGATGTAATAACTATTTGAACTTAAAATATAAACAAAGGTTGTTCGTCTGATTATGAACTAAGTTTTAAAATTTATTTAAGTTGAAAACAACATGGTATTGTCTCTGGAAATCAAGAAATCTGAACCCAACTTCAAATTACTCAAATTTCAAATTTCTTAATTCCTAAATTCAGGTATGTAGATTGAATTCATACACTGTAACATGATTTTTAATACAAAGATCATGATTTTTAGAGCGAAGATAAAGGAGCGGTTCATAAATGAACTGGAAATGGGTTTGGGGAAAATTCAGGTGATCGGAGGATTATTGGAGCTCGGGGTTTCGCGTGAAGGTAGGGGGGTACAGTGAGTCGGGAAAAAATGGCGGGAAGTGCTCTGGTTCATCGTAGTGGTGGCGGCGAGCCTTTTCCGTCTCTAAACCTAGTTTTACCAAGGCTAAGGAATTTGATTCGTTCGACACCTATGATCGATCGAGTGCAACGCGCTTTTGGGTGATGGAATAGGGGGAGTTGACGAAATCGTAGCAGGAATGGTTGACCTTCTGGTGGTCGGGGCGTGGCAAACGAGGCGATGACAGGTTGGGTGGTGATGGGGCTCGTTGTTCCTGGTTTTGAGTTTGCACTCGATTTTAATTTCGAGAAGATGATGGGGATTTGATGGTCGGGGGTTGATGCGTGGATGAATGTCGACTTGCTCGACGTCGAGGCGATGTCCGGAGTTGATCGGCAGCGATGTGCACATACACCGTGCACTAATTCTTGTAAATTGGGAATTTGGGTAGTTTGGGATGAAGCAGGGTTTTGCGTCTCTTTTTTTTACTCGAGTTATCTCGTGATTTACTCAAAGTTTTTAGGCGTGGAACTCGAAGTATAAACAGTGAGGCTCGGGGTTGTTTTGTCTTGCTACAGGTTTTAGAAACCTGACAGTTAAAATTTTGATTTCAAAGCAAATTTAAATAAAATTTAAATGGTGAAATAAATTCAAAAACAAGTTTAAATCTTGATAAAGTTAATTCAAAATTGCTTTGAAATCTTAAAGTTTTAAAATATTTAAAAGGAGGGATTTCAGGATTTAAAAACAAACCTGACAGTTTTTCTAGATTTTAAAATTTAATTTAAAAATCTGGAAAACAGAATTTAAACTGGGTTTAAATTCAAAAAGTAAGTTTAGTTTTCAAATAAACTTTTGAATCTTAAGTTTTTAAAATGAACTGGGATTTTGAATCAAGAATTTAAAATCAAGATTTAAATCAAAGATTTAAATCAAAGGTTTAAATAAATGTTTAAATTAGTGGATTCAAGTTTCTTGAATCCAGATCTGAGAATTTAAATCAGTTTTTAAATCTGAATGTTTTAAACAAGTTTAAATCAAATAGCTTTTTAAAAGTAATTTGTTTTCAAATAAATATTTGAATTGTATTTTGATAAAGTTCTTTTATAAAAAGGATTTTTGAATGAAAAGTGAAATAATTTGTTTTAACTTGAATTTGCAAATTAAAAAGTAATGTATTTTAAAGCTTAAATTTTTAAATAAAAATTTAAGTAATTTAGTTAAAAACTTTTCTTATATAGGTTTATGAATTGATATTTAAACTTGGTTAATGTTTAAATATGAAATCATTTTGAATCTTAAATTCAAAAAGAAATTTGAATCTAAATTTAGAAGTGTAATATTTTAAATACACTTTAATATTAGTGAAGTCATTAATAAAGAGATGGATTACCTTAGAGATAATTAAGGTATTAAAAGGATTTAATGAATAAGATAATTAAGGAATGACTTATTTATTTAATTTATAAATTAATGATTTAAATTAATTTATAATCAGAGATTAATTAGGAAAGTAATTAAAGAATTGTCATTAGTTAATGAAGGTCATTAACTAAGATTATTTAAATAATTAATTAATGTGATTAATTTTAATTAATTAGATTAATTAATTAATGATAATCATTTATGAAATTGTGTAAGTGTAATTACTTTATGGTAAGTAATTAAAGGTTTAATTTCTTAAAATAATTAATTAAGGGGTTAATTAATTATGTAATTGGTTTAGAGGTTAATTTAATTAATACGATTAATTAAGGATAATTAATTAAAGCGTTTGATAAATTGATTTATATCAAATGATTTGTAATTAATAAATCGGGATTAGATAATTAATTCATAAGTAATTAATTTAATTGGAAATAAATTGAATTAATTAGGATTAAATAATTAATTAATCCTGCTTATAAACGATTATTGAATGCTTGACCTTACTTATGAATGATTGTATTGTATGAGCTGCCTTGAATTGATTGTCCTATCTGATCTGTGATATTTTGTTTGTGGATTGAGCTGTGTATAATTTATTCATTTATTTGTGATACATTTGTATATTATCTGTGAATCTGTGAATGAACGATAAGCGTTATAAATTATACTACTTATCAATATTGCTGTGCTTAAATATGTGATGTGATGATTTATGATGTTGCATTATTGTGTTGAACCCCTGGACCACACTCATACACACACAAATATGGATTGCATGTGGAAACGGGTTAAGTCACAGATATTTGAATTTAATTCAAAATAGTTTTGAATTTGAATTTTGAATCCAAATAGTTTTGGAAATGGATTGGGTCTAAAATAAAAGTTTTTGAAAAGGAATTTCAAAGATAAAATTTATTTCTGAATAACTTGATAAAGTTTCAAAGTTTAAATAATTTGATTTAAATTTAAATTCAAAATTTGAAACTGAATCCTATGATTTGAAACTATGGATTAAAGATGTTATACAAGTTTATATGGGTTAAACCATTTTAAAGGTATTGATTTGGGAATTTGAATTTAAATTCAAAGGCTTTAACTCGTGCAAATATAATCGGATTTTTCTGAAACGAAAACTGTTTGTTTACAAATAATAAAGGCTTTCATATAAGAAATGAACTTCCAATTTGTGTTAAAAAGGATTTCTAATTTGAAATGAAAAATGATTTCCAAGTTATGGAAACGGTTTGAAAGCTATAAGTTAAATCTTTAAATTAAAGATTTAATGAGTTAATCCAATCGAAATGGGAATTGTTTGAAATCCGTGAATGGATCTTTGTGAAACCGTGTGAACTTTGTAAAATTAATAAGATTTGAAATGGTAATTTTTTTAACCATTCAAAAGAAATGCTTTGGATTTATAAGTTGTGACTTAACTGAAATCCCATATCCATATATTTTAAATATTGCGCTTATTATTCGGTTTAGCCGGAAGAGAACCTTGTGTCGTATAACCCATTCCAAATAGTGATACGACGTTATGGATTGCATTTGAAGATCGGTGGTGAAGACCGGGTAGTTGTGAGAACGATAGGATAACCTATCGATTGACTCTGCACTGAGTTGCTCCGGTATAGAGTTCTCCCTAAGTAATGGGAAGTCCGATCGGGATTGTGAATACCCGAATTGCAAGGGCTTCTTCGGAAGTGCCTTCGGTTCTGTTCGAACCTGGAACAGACTTGTATGGTTGTATGTCCGACACTACACTTTGAGATATAAAGCCGATTTCTTTCAAATACATATCTGTTGGTGGCGGAGAATTTATTCTCTTAGCTTAACACCCTTCTATGAGACGTACGAGCTCAGAGGTTATGTAGTTGAAGGTTATCAGTGAAATATTCCCAATTTGGTAGTGTGGCATGCTAAGTGCTGCTATGTGTTGATCATTGGTTGATCATTTGTGATCAAAGCATGGCTTTAGTGTAAAGCGTAGCTTTGTGGATGAGACTGCATCAGGACCTCACACCCCGGAAATGGTCAAAACAGGAATGATGCGGCAAGGTTATGAGGGTCGCGCTCTTTAGGGTGTGTCATTCCCTTCTGGTAAAGGGTGGTATCATGGTATGGATCCCAGATATTTACCTATGTGGTGGGCTTCAATCTCATTTCTGTGTGGTTGTTGCTTTGTGGTTTAGAGGCGCCTCGGATAAAGGTCCCAAGGGACCGGGGGGTGGCATGCTCGAGTAGTAGTTACCTAGTTATAGAGGTAACCCGGCCTTCTATTGGCAGAGATCCGGTTAGGTTCTCGGGACGTCCCGCCAGAGGCGTACCCATAGACAGTGGGAAGTTCCTTAGCCCGACCATTTGTTGGAAATCCAAACAAAACAATACGCCCCCTGTACCGTTTTAGTTGTATAACCTGCCATGGAATGCGGCGGTAACCTACTATTGAACATGGTAGCTATAGTAGGCATAAGTGTGAAATGCCTATGCTGGCTAAGATTTATATTATACTTTCGAAATGTTTTCCACTATGCACTAATAATAATATCAAAAAAATTGGTTTTCTCGTATCAAGCATATTTGACTATCATAAGGAGAAATATCCTCCAATTCTGCATTTGCATTGTGTGTGTGGCGGGAGGCCTTATGGTAGTTTCATTTTTTTTAAAAGCATTGCGGATTTATTTTAAATTCCTTTGTTGTTCGTTTTAAAAGATAAAATTGTTTTTGTTACTCACACCAGTCTCATGACTGACTCAGAGTTTATTGTTCCTTTCCTAAACTCTGGGTGCCCACAATTTTCCACACAGGCAGTCTAGAGTTGGGTTTTTTTGGATAGTCAGGTTTAGTAGATTATCTGGAGTTAGTTCAGTCTTTGGATTATGACTGACCTTGCTCATCTAGGTGAAACGTGATGGGGGGGTTCTCGCTTTGCGTTAGGTGGCGAACGGGAGACTCTTACCCCCACACGTCCTCTTTAAGGGGTTGGTCAGGCGTAAGATGTGACAGTCGTAAGCTGGCTGTAAAAGCAAGTTTCGGATACCGGTGTATGCCACGGCGGGGCTGGGATGGTTGAAAAGCCTACCAGTCGAGATTGGCCGCTGTCGATGGTTGAAAAGCCTAGATCGCTACATCTGGTATCAGAGCTGAGGGTTGAAACTTTAGCTCAGGAGTATAACACATTAAGTAACTCATTAGAGATAGGGTGAATTATACCCTAGAATGAGTATATCCCTAAGATATCCGTTCGAATGCCTCAGTAAATTCTCTTATTATCCACTGATAGTAAGTATGAGTGCAAGAAGAGAACGAGATAGGGGACAGGGGAGTACCACTACAAATGGTCAATACCTTGCAACAGTGGAACAATTTTATTCCCAATCTCCTTTGGTTCGTCCTCCCAATTTCCTTGATTTGCTTCGTGGCAGCTGCAAGGAGAAGTTTCGATGCGGTGATGGCCTGCGAATCGTGTAGATAAGACCCTACCTCATATTCTCGTTATCAGTTTTTCGATCTAAACTTTAATGGATTTGAAATTTGAAATTGGAAATTTTAAATAAATTGGAAATATTAAACTGATTTGGATTAATTGATAAAATACAAAGCTAAATTTGAAGTGAATCGATAAAACGATTCGTTTAAAACCAAATTTGAAATTCTATTATAATTTCTTGGGTAGATAGAAGCCCAAAGAGGGACAAGTTGATATATACTTTAGGGTGTTCCGACCTAAATTGGAATCCACATCTTGTGTTTGCGAAATGGTAGAAGATTGAATCTATCTATCTATTCTCTGGGGTCCGATATATTTTACGAGTGGTTAGTTATCCTTTCAAACTAATCAATGCCCTTGCATATTTCATAGATTTGATGACCCGAGTATCCTGTGTAGTATTGAATGAGTTTGTTCTCATATTGTTGATATTCTGTTTTGGTAAGCCAAATCAGAATAGATATCCAGTTTGACATGGAAAACTGTTTCTCTATCTTTGTTTATCTATCTTTGTTGTTTTCGTGCCTGGCAAATTTCGGGGACAAAATTTCTTAAGAGGGGAATATGTAACGATCCCAGATTTTTGCTGAGTTTAAATTGTTAATTAATTCAATTTTTGAAATTTTTTTATGAAATTAACTGGTGAACTTATTTGAGTTTCTTGTTATTCGAGTAAAAATATGTGTGTTTATTTTATCAAAGTACAATTAAGTTTTAAAAACGATTTCTTTAAAAGTTAAATATATATATATATATAAGAATGCAAAATGTAAAAGAAATTAAATATAAATATATATGTATATAGAGAAATAAGGCAATAAGCATGTAAGTTAAAATAAATATTTAAGTTAGAAATACATATTTAAAATAGCAATATATATATATATGATAAATTATAAAATAAAAAGTAACACACAACTAAATTTAAACAACATATTAAAATAGGAATTTGTTTATATTATAAAGTAATAAAGACATGCAAGAAAATAAAAGTAAGACAAAATAATTATGTACAAACAAATAAAATATAAATAGGCTTAAATATGAAACAAGTAAACATGTATATGAGAAGCTTGCAAAAGAAGACAATGTAATATATTCAAGTATGAATAAACAACCAAAGGTAATTAATGCAAAAAAAATATCTTAGCACACATTTTATCATGTCAGGCTACCAAAGTAAGAAGATAAAAGCAAGGCTGAAGAAACTTTGACCAAACCATTGAAAACAAAGATAATCAAACAAAGTGTTTATGTACAAAATAAAAGAAAAAAAGGGAAAAAGAAGGGAAGCTTCAACCTAAAAAAACACAACAGCTAAACTTATTATCATAAAAAAATAAGGTAGTACATAGGCTGTAACTAAGGAAGGGAAATATGCATTTAATGCCATTATCTTTAGCACACATACATATCTTATCAGCCACTAAAACAATATTATCAGCCTAAATCTTGCTCAACCAAATGAAGAAAACTATCTTGCAAACAATATAATTACCCTGTACAAATATACAATCACCTGTAAACTCCTTCCTATATATCAACTTCTCATTTCAGTTTCGTCCATTATTCAAAGAGAATCTGAAGTAAGCTTTATCTTCAACTTAAAACAAAATTCAACTTAAACAACAATCTGATGCAGCGCACCATGATAATTCGCTCAACCATCTTACGTCGCTCGCCATCCTTAAGTCGCGCATTTCCTTAAGTCGCAACCAACATAAGTCGCATGCCTTATAGATAACGGCTCAAGAGACGCTCAACGACCTTAAGTCGCTCAACGACCTTAAGTCGCTCATTTCCTTAAGTCGCATGCCAGATGATGCAGCGCATGATAAGCGAGATACCTTATGTCGCTCAAGCTTATGTAGCATTCCTTAAGCCGTTAAGTCATGCCGCATTTCTTAAGCCGTTGATTTCTTATGTCGCGTGAAGGCTGAATTAAGTCGCTCAGTAGGCCACATTGTTCTTATGTCGCTGATTCCTTAAGTCATAAGTTGTAGGCATCTTTTCCTTGAGCCGTTCACTGATGTCGCATTGCTTAAGTCGTTCTGAAGCTTATGTCGCTAAATCGTTCCTGAAGCCGTGAGTCGTGAGTCGTATGTTGTATGTTGTATTGTTGTATGTTGTTAAGTCATGTAATGTTATCTCGTATGTCGTTAGATCATGTATTGTATTGAGTCGCGTGTGATGTTCTAACCTGTAATTGCGTTAAGTCGTATGTCATGAGTCATTTGTGGTGTTGTTATGTCGCATGTATGTGTTGTATGTTGAGTCGCTTGTATGTGTTGTAATTCCCTATAAATAGGGGTGTGCTGTCATTTGTAAAAGGGAGTTGATTTTGAATATAAAAAATTGTGAGCTTTGGCCACCATTGTTGAAGTTGAGTGTGATCTCCTTCTTCTTTCCATCTTCGGTTATTCGTGCATGAATCAACAAAGTTGAAGCCAATTCTCAGTATCACTTGCGAGTGATCAACGATCGAATTGTAGATCTTTCAACACGGTATCTTGCGAGATTAACGGGTTGGAGATAGCTAGATTCCGTTATCGTCATGTTCAACGGAATTGGACATTTATCAATCTATCGGTTTATTGACACGAAATCATCATTTCGTGAATAAGATCCTGGATAGGTTGTGACGGTTTGACATCTAAACTGTTCAAGCCTAATTCAAGCTGCGTCGATTGGTACGAAAGCTAAACCGCTGCATCAATTTGGTATCAGAACCAAGTCAAAGCCAAGTCGATCCATATCAGAGCTAGATCAGAGCCAAGTCAATTCAAAGCCAAGTCAACCCAAGTCGATCCATATCAGAGCTAGTTTAAAGCCAAATCAAAGCTAAGTAGAGACGGAAACGAGATTGTTTAATGGTCATGCCTCCGAGACGTGCTAATCGCTATCATAATGTTGAAGATTTGTATCGAAGACAAGAAGCTGAGCAGATGGAGCAGCGTATCAATGAAAATTTCAAGGAGGGTATTGAAAAGTTGGAGAAATTGATGAACGACATGAATCGAAATCAAAGGAGAACGTCACCAGTTTTGAACCAGAGTGGAAACAGGGTTTCACCATCGATTTCGGGAGAAAGGAGGATGTCAACCCAGTCTTATCGAGATAGGAGAAAATCATCAGTTTCAATGAGGCGAGAACACCATGAGTATCGAAATGAAGAAAGAAGAACTCAACGTGGGTTTGACAATGAGCCATATCGTGATGCTGAAAGACAGGGTAGAAGGGACATAGCATGGTTGTAGAGACATACATGGTCAGGATCGATATCGAAATACTTATGATTTTGAGGAAGATGGTGATAGAGGTAGTATTCATTATCGAAATCGAGGCCAAGTGCAAAATCAATATCTGGATCAGAAAATGATCATAAATGGGAGTCAGGGATGAGGATGGAAATTCCAGAATTCAAAGGTGGTATGCAAGCAGAAGAATTTATTGATTGGTTATCTAATGTTGAAGAAATTTTGGAATTCAAGGATGTGCCTGAAAATCGCAGATTCCAATTAGTTGCTACAAGACTAAGGGGAAGAGCAATGGCTTGGTGGCAACAAACTAAACTAACTCGGGAGAGAATGGGAAAATCAAAAGTTGTCACTTGGGAGAAGATGAGAAAGATGATGAAAGCGACTTTCTCGCCGTACAATTATCAATCTCTTATGTATCAACGTTTGCAGAATTTGAGAAAAGGGACGAAGACAGTGAATGATTATGCAGATGAATTCTATCAATTGATTGCAAGGAATGATATTATGAAAACTAAGGAACAGCTAACGGCTAGATATATTGGAGGGTTACGAATGCAAATTCAAGACATGGTGAATATGTTTAATCCAATGTCTGTTGCTGAAGCACATCAGAAAGCTCTAGCTTGGGAGAAACAAGGGAGACGAGGAAGTGGTGTGTTTACAAGTTCTAACAATCAGAATAAGGGTGCTAGTAGCAGTGCTAATGTTTCCAAGGCAGTCAATAAACCAATTGTTAATGAAGTCGCTAAAGCAAAGGTCAACAACAGTATCAAGTGCTATAATTGTCAGGAGTTTGGCCATAAAAGTAATGAATGTACAAAGCCAAAGAAGAGAGCATTAGTTGCAGAGGAATGTGAATATGAGGATGTGGAAGCTGAAGTTGATTATTCTCAACCATCGAAGTTTGATGAAGATGAAGATGAAGAAGTTGTATCAGGAGATGAAGGGTGTAACTTGATGATAAGGAGGTCTTGTTTAGTGCCAAAACATGAGAATGATTCTAGTTGGCTGAGAAGCAATACCTTTCAATCTACATGTACTATCTTGGGAAAGGTTTGTCGATTTGTTATTGATGCGGGAAGCTGCGATAACATTATTTCTGAAGAAGCTGTCATAAAGTTAGGGTTCAAGACTGAAAAACACACTAGACCTTATAAACTGGCATGGCTAAAGAAAGGTGGAGAAGTGACAGTGGGAAGACGAGCATTTGTTACATTTTCTATTGGGAAGAAGTACAAAGATGATATATGGTGTGATGTTGTCGATATGGATGTGTGTCATCTACTATTGGGGAGGCCATGGCAATATGATAGAGCTGTACAACATAATGGTCGCACCAACAGCTATAGTTTCATGTTCGAAGGGACCCAAATTACCTTAGTTCCTAAGAAGCGTGAACAGAGTGAAAGCAAGTCAGAGAAGAAGGTGGAATCAACTAGTCTATTATCTACGAAAGATTTTGTTGAAGAAGTGAAAGATAGTGCTGAATTGTTTATGTTGATTGGGTATGAAATAAGCGAAGAACTTTAAATTCCTACGGAGGTTAGACCGGTGTTGAATGAACTTGAAGATGTCTTTCCTGCGGAATTGCCCAAGGAATTACCGCCGCTGAGGGATATACAACATCAAATTGATCTAGTGCTAGGTGCTGTTTTACCGCATAGACCGCATTATCGTATGAGTCCAAAAGAGCATGAAGAGTTGAGGAGACAGGTTGAGGAGTTGCTTAAGCAAGGGCGTGTTCGAGAGAGTCTCAATCCTTGTGTTGTACCAGCTCTGTTGGTACCGAAGAAAGATGGTTCATGGAGAATGTGTACCGACAGCAGGGCACTCAACAAAATAACTGTCAGATACAGTTTTCCTATGCCAAGACTTGATGATCTATTGGATCAACTCAGTGGGTCTGTAATCTTTTCTAAGGTCGATCTTAAGAGTGGTTATCATCAGATTCGCATAAGACCAGGTGATGAATGGAAGACAACATTCAAGACTCGGGAAGGATTATATGAATGGCTGGTCATGCCATTTGGTCTATCTAATGCACCAAGTACATTTATGAGGGTGATGAATCAAATTTTTAGACCTTACATCGGGAAGTTTGTGGTAGTTTACTTTGATGATTTCTTGATATATAGTGCTAGCACAGAGGAGCATATTCAACACTTGCGAAAGGTGTTAACTATTCTTCGTCAAGAACAGTTCTATGCAGCGACGAAGAAATGCGTGTTCATGACACCAAGTGTTTTATTTCTGGGTTATGTCGTGTCCAAGGAAAGGATATAAGTGGACCAGAGTAAAGTAGCCGCAATCAGAAATTGGCCATAGCCCAAAACTGTAACAGAAGTCAGAAGTTTTCATGAGTTAGCTTCATTTTATCGAAGATTTATACCGCACTTTAGTAGTGTAATGGCTCCTGTTACTGATTGTATGAAAGGAAAGCATTTTTCATGGATGGAAGAGGCAAGATTTGCTTTTGAACAAATCAAGGAACTTTTAACCTCAGCACCGATTCTAGTGTTGCCAGATTTTCAGTTACTATTTGAGTTACATACGGATGCAACGAAAGTTGGAATTGGAGGAGTGTTGAGTCAGAAGGGTCGTCCAATTGCCTATTTCAGTGAAAAACTTTCTGGAGCAAAGATGAGATACAATACTTATGATGTGGAGTTTTATGCTATTGTACAGGCTGTGAAGCATTGGAGGCATTACTTGTTCCACAAAGAATTTGTTTTGTATACGGACCATGAAGCGTTGAAACATTTACAAGGGCAGAATAAAATTGCAGCTAGGCATGCATCGTGGATAGCTTATTTGCAACAATTTACATTCGTCATAAAACACAAGTCTGGAGTAACTAATCGCGTCGCCGATGCATTGAGTCAGAGGGAGAATTTACTGACAACCATGCGAGTAGAGGTGATGGGCTTTGACTTACTTCCAGATTTGCTTACTTCAGATTCATATTTTTTCGAAATCCTAGACAAAGTCAAACAGGGAAGCATGGATGGATATATGCTGGTTAAAGGTTTTCTATTCAAAGGAAATCAGTTGTGTTTTCCAGATTGCAGTCTACGAATGAAAATCAACAAAGAATTACATGAAGAAGGACAAGTGGGCCGCGACCGTACTATGCAGTTGATCTCAAAGTCTTATTTTTGGCCGTCAATGAGGAAGGAGGTTGAAAGGTTTGTTCGGAGGTGCCATATTTGTCAAGTTTCAAAGGGAACCGCAACAAATGCAGGTTTATATATGTCGTTGCCTAAACCTACTAAACCATGGGTGGATGTTAGTATGGACTTTGTGTTGGGTTTGCCGAGGACGCAACGTGGCAATGATTCTATCTACGTAGTGGTTGATCAGTTTTCAAAAAATGGTACATTTTATCACATGCAAGAAGGCGGCAGATGCAGTTAATGTTACATAGTTATACTTCAGAGAGATCTATCATCTTCATGGGTTGCCTGAATCTATTGTATTGGATAGAGACACTCGTTTTCTGAGTCATTTTTGGATGAGCCTATGGAGAATGGTCGGGACAAAGCTGAAATTTAGTAGTCTTATCATTCACAGACGGACGGACAGACAGAAGTTGTGAATAGATCCCTAAGCAATCTGTTGAGATGCCTCGTGAATGACAATTTGAAGAATTGGGATTCCAAGCTGTGCCAAGCTGAGTTTGCACACAACCATGCAGTTAATCGTAGCACCAGGTTCAGTCCATTTCAGGTCGTTTACTCGACAATTCCTAAGGGACCATTAGATTTATCTATAGTACCACAGCAGAAAGGAGTGATCAAACGAGCTAGTGATTTTGTGAATGAATTGCAAGATTGTGCAGGAACGATTGCTTAAGGCGAATGAGAAATATAAGCAATCCGCAGATATTAAACGACGAAATGTTGAATTCAAAGAAGGAGATTTTGTATATGCAGTATTGACTAAGGATCGATTTCCTATTGGTGCTTACAACAAGCTAGCTGCTAGAAAGATTTGTCCGTTGGAAATCGTGAAAAAGATTAATGAGAATGCTTATCAGTTAAGATTGCCGGATCATATCCATATTGTCGATGTTTTCAACGTCAAACACATGATTCCATATCATGAGAATAAATATGTCGAAGGAGAGGAAAGTGTAAATTCGGGGTCGAATTCTTTTCAACCAGGGGAGGATGATGTAGCGCACCATTATAATTCGCTCAACCATCTTACGTCGCTCGCCATCCTTAAGTCGTGCATTTCCTTAAGTCGCAACCAACATAAGTCGCATGCCTTACAGATAACGGCTCAAGAGACGCTCAACGACCTTAAGTCGCTCAACGACCTTAAGTCGCTCATTTCCTTAAGTCGCATGCCAGATGATGCAGCGCATGATAAGCGAGATACCTTATGTCGCTCAATCTTATGTCGCATTCCTTAAGCCGTTAAGTCATGCCGCATTTCTTAAGCCGTTGATTTCTTATATCGCGTGAAGGCTGAATTAAGTCGCTCAGTATGCCGCATTGTTCTTATGTCACTGATTCCTTAAGTCGTAAGCTGTAGGCTGCTTTTCCTTAAGCTATTCACTGATGCCGCATTGCTTAAGTCGTTCTAAAGCTTATGTCGCTAAATCGTTCCTGAATCCGTGAGTCGTGAGTCGTATGTTGTATGTTGTATTGTTGTATGTTGTTAAGTCGTGTAATGTTATCTCGTATGTCGTTAGATCGTGTATTGTATTGAGTCGCGTGTGATGTTGTAACCTGTAATTGCGTTAAGTCGTATGTCGTAAATTGTTTGTGGTGTTGTTATGTCGCATGTATGTGTTGTATGTTGAGTCGTTTGTATGTGTTGTAATTCCCTATAAATAGGGGTGTGTTGTCATTTGTAAAAGGGAGTTGATTTTGAATAAAAAATTTGTTTGAGCTTTGGCCACCATTGTTGAAGTTGAGTGTGATCTCCTTCTTCTTTCCATCTTCGTTTATTCGTGCGCGAATCAACGAAGTTGAAGCCAATTCTCGGTATCACTTGCGAGTGATCAACGATTGAATTGTAGATCTTTCAACACGGTATCTTACGAGATCAACGGGTTGGAGATAGCTAGATTCTGGCATCGTCACGATCAACGGAATTGGGCATTTACCATTCTATCGGTTTATTGACACGAAATCATCATTTCGTGAATAAGATCCTGGATAGGTTGTGAGGTTTGACATCTAAACTGTTCAAGCCTAATTCAAGCTACGTCAATTGGTATCAAAGCTAAACCACTGCGTCATTTGGTATCTAAGCTAAACCGCTGCGTCACAATCTAACTCAACTACAACTAGAGACCGAAAATTGAAGGCTTCAGCTAGCAATTTCAAAGTCTGGTTCAAAAAGAAGCAGCTCTGTTCATCTCTTAATTACTGTGAGTAACATTCACTTTTAAAAACTTAAGTATCTGAATTATTTACAAGTTTATATCTGAAAATGTGTATGTTGTAATTTTTCTGTGTATATATGTGAAGTTGTAAATTTGTGCATGCCTGTATCATTTGAATGTCCCTGTTCTTGTCTTTCCATGTCCTAGATTTGCGAACTAAAATCATATCTTTTGATGTAATAACTATTAGAACTTAAAATATAAACAAAGGTTGTTCGTCTGATTATGAACTAAGTTTTAAAATTTATTTAAGTTGAAAACAACATGGTATTCTCTTTGGAAATCAAGAAAACTGAACGCTACTTCAAATTACTCAAATTTCAAATTTCTTAATTCCTAAATTCAGGTTCTTAGATTGAATTCATACACTGTAACATGATTTTTAAAGCAAAGATCATGATTTTTAGAGCGAAGATAAAGGAGCAGTTCATAAATGAAATGGAAATGGGTTTGGGGCAAATTCAGGTGGTCGGAGGATTGTTGGAGCTCAGGGTTTCGAGTGAAGGTAGATGGGAGTACAGTGAGTCGGGGAAAAATGGTGGGAAGTGCTCCGATTCATCGTAGTGGTGGCGGCGAGCCTTTTTCCTCTCTAAACCTAGTTTTACCAAGGCTGAGGAATTTGATTCGTTCGACACCTATGATCGATCGAGTGCAACGCGCTTTTAGGTGATGGAAGAGGGGGAGTTGACGAAGTCGTAGCCGGAATGGTTGACCTTCTGGTGGTCGGGGCGTGGCGAACGAGGCGATGACAGGTTGGGTGGTGATGGGGCTCGCTGTTCCAGGTTTCGAGTTTGCACTCGATTTCAATTTCGAGAAGACGATGGGGATTTTGATGGTCAGGGGTTGATGCATGGATGAACGCCGACTTGCTCGACGTCGAGGCGATGTCCGGAGTTGATCGGTGGCGATGTGCACGTACACCGTGCACTAATTCTTGTAAATTGGGAATTTGGGTAGTTTAGGATAAAGCAGGGTTTTGTGTCTCGAGTTTTTACTCGAGTTATCTCATGATTTACTCGAAGTTTTTAGGTGTGGAACTCGAAGTATAAACAGTGAGGCTCGGGGTTGTTTTGTCTTGCTACAGGTTTTAGAAACCTGACAGTTGAAAGTTTGATTTCAAAGCAAATTTAAATAAAATTTAAATGGTGAAATAAATTCAAAAACAAGTTTAAATCTAGATAAAGTTAAATTCAAAATTGCTTTGAAATCTTAAAGTTTTAAAATATTTAAAAAGAGGGATTTCAGGATTTAAAAACAAACCAGACAGTTTTTCTAAATTTTAAAATTTTATTAAAAAAAATCTAGAAACAGAATTCGAACTGGGTTTAAATTCAAAAAGTTTAGTTTAGTTTTCAAATAGACTTTTGAACTAAATTTTTAAAATGAATTGGGATTTTAAATCAAGAATTTAAAATCAAGATTTAAATCAAAGATTTAAATCAAAGGTTTAAATAAATGTTTAAATTAGTGGATTCATGTTTCTTGAATCCAGATCTGAGAATTTAAATCAGTTTTTAAATCTGAATGTTTTAAACAAGTTTAAATCAAATAGCCTATTAAAAGTAATTTGCTTTCAAATAAATATTTGAATTGGATTTTGATAAAGTTCTTTTATAAAAAGGATTTTTGAATGAAAAGTGAAATAATTTTTTTTAACTTGAATTTGCAAATTAAAAAGTAATGTATTTTAAAGCTTAAATTTTTAAATAAAAATTTAAGTAATTTAGTTAAAAACTTTTCTTATATAGGTTTATGAGTTGATATTTAAACTTGGTTAATGTTTAAATATGAAATCATTTTGAATCTAAATTTAGAAGTGTAATATTTTAAATACACTTTAATATTATTGAAGTCATTAATAAAGATATGGATTACCTTAGAGATAATTAAGGTATTAAAAGGATTTAATGAATAAGATAATTAAGGAATGACATATTTATTTAATTTATAAATTAATGATTTAGATTAATTTATAATCAGAGATTAATTAGGAAAGTAATTATAGAATTGTCATTAGTTAATAAAGGTCATTAACTAAGATTATTTAAATAATTAATTAATGTGATTAATTTTAATTAATTAGATTAATTAATTAATGATGATCATTTATGAAATTGTGTAAGTGTAATTACTTTATGGTAAGTAATTAAAGGTTTAATTTCTTAAAATAATTAATTAAGGGGTTAATTAATTATGTAATTGGTTTAGAGGTTAATCTAATTAATACGATTAATTAAGGATAATTAATTAAAGTGTTTGATAAATTGATTTATATCAAATGATTTGTAATTAATAAATCAGGATTGGATAATTAATTCATAAGTAATTAATTTAACTGGAAATAAATTGAATAAATTAGGATTGAATAATTAATTAATCCTGCTTATAAACGATTATTGATTGCTTGACCTTACTTATGAATGATTGTATTGTATGAGCTGCCTTGAATTGATTGTCCTATCTGATCTGTGATATTTTGTTTGTGGATTGAGCTGTGTATAATTTATTCATTTATTTGTGATACATTTGTATATTATCTGTGAATCTGTGAATGAACGATAGGCATTATAAATTATACCGCTTATCAATATTGATGTGCTTAAATATGTGATGTGATGATTTGTGATGTTGCACTATTGTGTTGAATGCCTGGACCACACTCATACACACACAAATATGGATTGCACGTGGAAACGGGTTAAGTCATAGATATTTGAATTTAATTCAAAATAGTTTTGAATTTGAATTTTGAATCCAAATAGTTTGGAAATGGATTGGGTTTAAAATAAAAAGTTTTTGAAAAGGAATTTCAAAGATAAAATTTATTTCTGAATAACTTGATAAAGTTTCGAAGTTTAAATAATTTGATTTAAATTTAAATTCAAAATTTGAAACTGAATCCTATGATTTGAAACTAGGGATTAAAGATGTTATACAAGTTTATGTGGGGTAAACCATTTTAAAGGTATTGATTTGGGAATTTGAATTTAAATTCAAAGGCTTTGACTCGTGCAAATATAATCGGATTTTTCTGAAACGAAAACTGTTTGTTTTCAAATAATAAAAGTTTTCATATAAGAAATGAACTTCCAGTTTGTGTTAAAAGGGATTTCTAATTTGAAATGAAAAATGATTTCCAAGTTATGGAAACGGTTTGAAAGCTATAAGTTAAATCTTTAAATTAAAGATTTAATGAGTTAATCCAATCGAAACGGGATTGTTTGAAATCCGTGAATGGATCTTTGTGAAACTGTGTGAACTTCGTAAAATTAAGAAGATTTGAAATGGTAATTTGTTTAACCATTCAAAAGAAATGTTTTGGATTTATAAGTCATGACTTAACTGAAATCCCATATCCGTATATTTTAAATATTGCGCTCATTATTCGGTTTAGCAGGAAGAGGACCTTGTGTCGTATAAGCCATTATGAATAGTGATACGACGTTATGGATTGCATTTGAAGACCGGTGGTGAATACCGGGTATTTGTGAGAACGATAGGATAACCTATCGATTGACACTGCACTGAGTTGCTCCGATATAGAGTTCTCCCTAAGTGATGGGATGTCCGATCGGGATTGCAAGGGCTTCTTCGGAAGTGCCTTCGGTTCTGTTCGAACCCGGAACAGACTTTTATGGTTATATGTCTGACACTACTCTTTGAGATATAAAGCCGATTTCTTTCAAATACATATATGTTGGTGGCGGATAATTTATTCTCTTAGCTTAACACCCTTCTCTGAGACGTACGAGCTCAGAGGTTATATAGTTGAAGGTTATCAGTAATATATTCCCAATTTGGTAGTGTGGCATGCTAAGTGCTGCTGTGTGTTGATCATTTGGTGTGATCAAAGCATGGCTTTAGTGTAAAGCGTAGCTTTGTGGATGAGACTGCATCAGGACCTCACGCCTCGGAAATGGTCAAAACAGGAAAGATGCGGCAAGGTTATGAGGGTCGCGCCCTTTAGGGTGTGTCATTCCCTTCTGGTAAAGGGTGGTATCATGGTATGGAGCCCAGATATTTACCTATGTGGTGGGATACAATCTCATATCCGTGTGGTTGTTGTTTTGTGGTTTAGAGGCGCCTCGGATAAAGGTCCCAAAGGACCGAGGGTGGCATTGTCGAGTAGTAGTTACCTAGTTACAGAGGTAACCCGGCCTTGTGTTGGCAGAGATCCGGTTAGGTTCTTGGGACGTCCCGCCAGAGGCGTACCCATGGACAGTGGGAAGTTTCTTAGCCCGACCATTTGTTGGAAATCCAAACAAAACAATACGCGCCCTGTACGGTTTTAGTTGTATAACCTGCCATGAAATGTGCTATTGAACATGGTAGCTATAGTATGCATAAGTGCGAAATGCCTATGCTGCTAAGATTTATATTCTACTTTCGAAATGTTTTCCACTATGCACTAATAATAATATAAAAAAAATGGTTTTCTCGTATCAAGCATATTTGACTATCATAAGGAGAAATATCCTCCAATTCTGCGTTTGCATTGTGTGTGTGGCGGGAGGCCTTATGGTAATTTCATTTTTTTTTAAAACATTGCGGATTTATTTTAAATTCCTTTGCTGTTCGTTTTAAAAGATAAAATTATTTTTGTTACTCACACCAGTCTCATGACTGACTCGGAGTTTATTGTTCCTTTTCTAAACTCTGTGTGCCCACAATTTTCCACACGGGCAGTCTAGAGTTGGGTTTTTCGGATATTCAGGTTTAGTAGATTATCTGGAGTTAGTTCAATCTTTGGATTTGGACGAGACTTTCTTATCTAGGTGTCACGTGATGTTGGTTCGAGCTAGCTTTGGATTGGAGCACTGGATTTAGGGATGCATTCTATTGAAGATTTTTTTCCGCTGTTATTTCTTGTACCTTTGATATTTATTATATCATTCTGTTGTATCATATTATATTAGATATTGTATCTATCATTGTATCAATGTTATATATATTGATATTCTTTTTCTTCCGCTGTGTTGTACTTAATGATGTTATAAGCTCCGGTGAACCAGATTCGACGTTTGGATCTGCGGCATTGGAATATGAGTGTCGTATTCGGTGCCGATTTTCGAAGGTCGAGTCAGGGCCGTTACAGTAGGTGCTTGTTTGTCATTATAATGACCATACTTTAGAAGGAACTTCTCAATGTAATGATATTGTGTTAGTAACAACTCCTCCTCTTTCCTAATAATTTTAATTCCCAAAATTACGTCAGCTTCTCTTATATCTTTCATATCAAATTTAGAAGATAGAAACTTCTTAGTTTCATTCGTACATGATATACTGGAACCAAATATTAGCATGTTATCAACGTATAAACGTATTATAACATAATCGTTGTTGTCTGATTTGCTATAAATACGTTTATCAGCATCATTAACAATAAATCCATATGACAATGCTATTTTATCAAACTTCTCATGCCATTGTATGGGAGCTTGCTTCAGGTCATGAAGAGATTTTACTAATTTGCAAACTTTCTTTTCTTGGCCTGGGGCTTTGAAACCTTCAGGTTGTTCCATATATATATCTCTTCTGCTAAATCTCCATTTAGAAATGCAGTCTTTTCATCCATTTGATGTATGACCAATTTATGAATTGATGCAAGTGCTATTAAACATTGTATAGAAGATATGCGAGCAACTGGAGCATATGTATCAAAATAATCTACTCTATGTTTTTGCTTATATCGCTTAGCAACTAATCTGACTTTAAACTTATCAATGGATCAATTTGTATTCAACTCTTTCTTAAATATCCATTTACATCCTATAAGTTTAGCACCAAGAGGTAAGTCAGTTAAAACCCAAGTTTGGTTTAACAATATGGAATTCATTTCATCGTTAATAGCTCCTTTCCAGAATATTGAAGCTCTGGAACTCTTAGCCTCAGAATAAATTTTGCGGTCATCATCGACGTTCATGACATATCTAGTTACATTAAGGAGTTCGTCCTTACTGCCTTCTATAAGATATGTAATGAAGTCAGGACTATAGTCCTTCTCTATTCTTGCTCTTTTACTTCTCCTTTGTTCAGTATTATTATTTGGTATTGTTACTTCCTTGCTGTTTTGAGTGCATAGTCATCGTCGTTGATATCATCAATCGTATTAGATTCTAGACTATATGATCTCAATGGAATCTCAACAATTTAATTATCAAAGAATTCCACATCTACGTATTCTATAACTTCTAATGTGTCAAGAATTAGGAATCTATAACTTATACTATTAAGTGAATGTCCTATGAAAACACATTTAAATACCGTATTTCCTAATTTTGGTGATTTAGGGTCTGCTTTTCTAACATATGCTAAACAACCCAAAACTTTAAGTCTTGCAAGATTAGGTTTCCTATTAAACCATAATTCATAAGGGGAAACATTATTCTTTTTAAGTGGTACTCTATTTAAGATATAACATGTAGATAACATAGCATCACCCCGTAGGTTATGAGGTAAGTTAGAACTTATGAGCATGCCATTAACAATTTCTCCTAAAGTTCTATTTTTTCTTTTAGCAACACCATTTTGTTGTAGTGTATATGGGGTAGTGCATTGGTGAACTAAACTGTGTTGTTTACAGAGTAAGGTGAATTCATTTGAGAAATATTCACCACCTCAATCTGAATGTAATACTTTTATTTTAACTTCTAATTGTGTTTCGACCTCTGCTTTGTAGATTTTAAATTTATCAAAGGCCTCATCTTTAGTTTTCATTAGATACACATATGCATATATAGTATAATCATCAATAAATTTTATATAGTATTTGTTACCACCATAGGTGATACGATTTTTTAAGTCGCTCACATCACTATATACTAAATCAAGCAAGTCAATTTTCTTTTTTATAGATTTAAACGAATTTTCGATGTATTTTTGCTTGAACACATATTTCATATTTATAGATAGTATCGAAATCACAATCGGAAATTAATCCAAGTTTATGCATATTTTTAAGAGAATTATAATTAACATGTCCTAGTCTACCATGCCATAAACTAACAGAATTAATAGTATAAACAGAAGATTTATTTATTACATTCAACTTAATCATGTCATTACAAGAATATCCCTGTCCAATAAACTTTCTGTTTTTGGACAACACTAGTTTGTCGGACTCATACACTATCTTGAATCCTCCTTTGTTAAGAAGGTATTCAGGGACCAAATTCTTACAAATATCAAGTACATGATATACATTAACCAAAGTAAGAGTCTTTTCAGAAGATAACGGTAGTTCTATAGTGCTTGTGTCAATCACCTTACTGCGAACATTGTTTGCTCCAGTAACTTGATTCTCATCTCCGCTAACATCTTCATAGTTCTTGTAGAGACTACGGTCCTTGCATATATGAATGGTTGCTCCAGTATCAAGCCACCAATCATTTCCCATGTTCTCAATGGAGTTTGCCTCCTGCACTACTGCAACCAATTTGTCTTCGACCATATTCGCCTTTAATTATTTTTTTCGTAGACGACAATCACGAGCAAAATGGCCGGACTTGTTACAGAAATAACAAGCAGCTTTCGTTTTATCTTTCTTAGAATGATTTTTCTTTTTAAACTGTGTCTCATTCTTAGGTTTTAGAGAATTTAATATTTCAACATTATTTGTCTTAGAATGAGACTTGGTTTGTGGATTATCATTTAGTTCTCTTTTACGAGAGTCCTCTTCTATACGAAGATAACGTTGTAAATTCTCTAAATCATAATCCGTCTCTGCATGTTTCAATTTCCTTTTATAATCATTCCAAGAGTGAGAGAGTCTAGAAATAATAATTCCAACCACAAAGGATTCAGGGAGTTCAATCTTGGCATCTTTCAGTTGATTGACTATATATATTATATCACTAACTTGTCCAATAATGGACTTATTATCATGCATTTTGAAATCCATAAAATTGCATACCAAGAATTTCTTATTGCTTGCCTCAGATATTCAATATTTTCTCTCTAGGGCAGTCCAAAGTGTTGTGGCTGTTTCCAGATTTCTATATGCGTTATAAACTGATGTAGATAGCGCATTGGGAATGTGCCCTCTACACAGAAAATCATCTTTTTACGCTTTTCTCATTTTGCTTTCAATTCGTCAGTATCTTTATCAGTTTCCTCTGGCATTTCCTTCAAGTTATCTTCAAGAATATAGAATAATTTGACCGTGCTCTTGCCAACGAGTGAAGTTTTCACCATCAAAACGCTCCAATCGCGTCAAATGTTGATTCATAACTTGAAGATTATTGATATTGCTTGAACTCGAACCATCCATGGTAGAAATATTGTCTAAAAATTGTTGTATAATCTTTCAATGATTCGAGAATGATGAAGACGATAACTGATGTAGTTCTGACTTCAAGGATCTACTGCATGCATAGATTCTTTTAGACAATAGTTTAACCCAACACGTACAAACGGGTTAACGAACTATCGACTTCAGGATTCAATGAAGCATTGAAACAGCATAATCGGATTCAAAAGTTGTACGATTTTGATCCAACTAAGAACACTCAAATTCGATCTCTGATGGTGCAATTTAGCAGAGAATACAATGAAGAAGAAGATAATAGATCTGCAATGTTTCTGCTTGTCATATAGATCTGGAGGAAGAAGAAAATGAGATAAGCAAAAGAGATTGTTCTTTAAAACGATTCCTGAGTGTCACTATTTATAGTAGAAGAGGAAATGTCCATCTGTCAAGCGTTGCATCATTTCTAACAGTCCGAAACCATTACAAACGGTCGCGCCTTTTCGCAGCGGTTTAAAACGTTACTAAACGGCTGTGTCTTTTCGCAACGGTTTAAAACTGTTACTAAACGGTCGCGTCTCTGTCAAAAGACTGTCCGTTCAAATTATGGATCTGGCCCGTTAACAAAATTACTTTGTCTTTTTAGGCCCATACCGAGTGAACAACGGTGGCGGCGACGCATAACTTTCCTCCTCATTTCAAAGCAAAGTTTTGAGTGCTCAAAAAACTTTCATATTCCAGAGAATGCTATATTTAACTAAGTATAATACCCTATTTTTCAAGATGTGAGACTCTACATTCCACCTTTCTTCTTTCCACTTCTTCCCTCTTCGTAAACAAACCCAAACCCAAATCTAAACTAATGTTGAAAATTTCCAACGTTAATGGTGTAAGTTGAACATATGGAGCACCAGAAATTGCTTAAATGTCTTCGTCTTTTTAAACTCCACATCACACATTTCATTCAAAATTTGCAACCGATTTTATACTCAAAGTTTGAAGCCAAATTGCATGTTGCCTTTTAAAAGCAACGTACCCACGTAGGGACATCCAACTTTTTGTTTCAAATTGTTATTTACACTGCTGTACAGATTACCAATGTATGAAATTTGAATTTAATATTGAACGATCAAGTTACCAACTGGTAGTTTTTTTCTTTCCTTTAAATGCTTATGCTAAAAGAATACCGTTTATAAACTCTGAAAAAAAAGTGCATTGTTTACATTATCATTTAGATTAGATCTTTGTATCTTCTATTCAGATTCATAACCAAATTACATTTTGATATCTAAAATGGCACACATAAAAGGTTGACTATTTAGTATTTACTATTATTATTTTCAGTTGATCAAATTCGCACTTGTCAACATTCAATAAAAAGAGCTTTATCTTAAGATTAATCTAATATATAAAAAAAGGAAAGAAGGAAGAGTTTCTCTTCTCTTTCCCCTCCTATTGATTTCTTTGCCACTGCCATTTATAGTATGTATGTATCCGTGATGTGCTGTAACTAGATATACATTGTATTCCGTGAGCAGTTTTGATTGAAGCCGAACACATAGCTTCATCATTAAAGGATTCCAATTTACTACAATATTTTTCTGTAAATAGATTCATAAAGATACAGTCAGAAGTGCCTTTTTTTTTTTGGTTTCTCTCTCCGTTCCTATTCCTATATAAACTCTTTCACGTTCATACTTTCAACATTACAACTAACCAATCATGCATATCATATCATGCTTTCTAATCTTCATCTTTCTCCCATTTCTATGCACACTTTTCCGAAGAAAGAACCCAAACCGAACTATTCAAACCAACTTGCCTCTCCCTCCGGGATCAATGGGCTACCCTTACGTTGGAGAAACCTTCCAACTCTTCTCCAAAAACCCGAACTCTTTCTTCCAAATAAAGCAAAAGAAGTATGGATCTATATTCAAAACTTATTTATTGGGATGCCCATGCATCATGGTTTCCAGTCCCGAGGCTGCCAAGTTCGTCCTTGTTACTAAATCCCATCTCTTCAAACCTACTTTTCCAAAGAGCAAGGAGAAAATGCTGGGCAGTCAGGCTATCTTTTTTCAACAGGGAGAATATCATGCTAAGCTTAGAAAGCTAGTTCTTAGTGCATTTATGCCTGAGGCTATTAAAGAAAATGTGTCACACATCGAAGAAGTTGCTTTAAGAGCCCTTGAATCCTGGGATGGCCAGTTCATCAATACATTTCAAGAAATGAAAATGGTCAGTTATATCCTTGGATATGAAAGTAAAGTTGACATATGCATGTTTACAAATCCCATATGTTTGTTTCTACCTTATACATAAGATTTACTGACTTTTGTTTAGCATGTACATCAACCCATAACATTCATCCAGACAGTTTTTGGTGTGTGTTTTATGACACCATTTTTATTTGACCTCCGCGCTTTCTCTCTACTACTTGTTAGTGGTTAGACACTTATCCACTTCTTGGAGGCTAGGATATTAATATGTTTCGTAGTTTGATTATCCTATGCTTTTTACACTTTCTTGATCAACCTTGGAATAATGAAGAATTAGGTCATCTACTTTGGTTGAAAACCCAACACAGAGGTTCACTCATTAGCATGGGTTGTTTAAAAATAATCCAATGACCCGAAAGGAATGGTTCATTTTATCAGTATTGCTGTTGTTAAAATGCATCAGCTGTTCCGAATCGTTAATGATTTCCCGAGAAAAAAATGAATAGCTGGATTTCTGTAGTAAGTCCGTGACTGGTACTGATTCGGTTTGTTTACCATTGATGCAGTATACATTTAATGTAGCACTACTATCAATATTTGGGAAAGATGAGATGTTCTTAGTAGAAGAATTGAAGCAATGCTACTTCACACTAGAGAAAGGTTACAATTCAATGCCAGTCAACATTCCAGGCACTTTATATCACAACTCGATGAAGGCGAGGCAGCAATTGGGTCACATATTGTCGTCCATAATCTCATCCAGAAGGGAAAGAAATGTGGTGGCTAACGATCTTCTTGGTTCTTTTATGGATTCTAAAGAAGGTTTAACTGATGAACAGATTGCTGATAATGTCATTGGAGTTATTTTTGCTGCAAGAGATACCACTGCTAGTGTTCTTACTTGGATTGTCAAGTATTTGGGAGAGAATCCTTCTTTTCTCAAGATTGTCACTGTAAGTAAAACAGTAATTCTTTCAATAATTATATTTGTTGGAATAAGAAAAGGTACGCTATGTATATTTATTTGTGTTTTTTTTGGTTATAATAGGAAGAGCAGGAAAATATAATCACGTCTAAAGAAACTACTGGCGAAAAGAAATCGTTAACCTGGGAAGATACAAAGGGAATGCGCTACACAACAAGAGTGATTCAAGAAACAATGAGGATTGCTTCTATTTTATCGTTCACTTTCAGAGAAGCGGTAGAAGATGTTGAATATGAAGGTACATGACTTGACTTCAAGTTCAGGAGAAGTCTAAATACGTTATACACACACCAAAAATAACTTATTTCGGACTTTAATGTATTCCAAATATTGTAGGATATCTAATACCGAAGGGATGGAAAGTAATGCCTCTGTTCAGAAACATTCACCACAGTTCGAAAAACTTTGACGACCCAGAAAAGTTCGACCCCTCCAGATTCGAGGTACGTACAAAAAGCAACATAATCAAAACTTGTTAATTCGATTGATCATTAAAGAATATTCGTGTTTGATGACACGTATCGTATATGAATGATCTTTTCGATGTTCCAGGTAGCGCCAAAAGCCAACATATTCATGCCATTTGGCAGAGGGGTACATTCATGCCCTGGAAATGCGCTGGCAAAGCTTGAGATTTTAGTGCTCTTGCATCATTTGACGACAAAGTATAGGTATTCTGACATCTATCAAGCTTTTGTATCATTAATTGTTCGCAAGTGTTATCTTTCCCATTTTTAGCAACTTTTTATCAGCTAACTAATTCGATATGTACACCTCTTTTTTTTTTATATTGTTTACAGGTGGTCGCTGTCTGATAATGATACTGGAATTCAGTTTGGGCCTTTCGCGCTGCCACATAATGGATTGCCTGTCAAACTATCTCGTAAAATAATTAATTAATCAATGTTGTTGTACAAATTAACACACAATTAATGGACATATGTACTGTTGTGATGCCGAGGTAAGAGATTAGACTAATGACTGGGAAATGAAAGCCAAACTGGTAAGAAGTTTCTCAGAGAGGCTAGAGATAATGAAAATCAAACTGTATTTCTTTTACTTCTCTGTACAATGCTAAATTACGAATATTTTGTCAAGGTCATCGTATCATATGAAAGCAGTGGATCATTCTATGTATAGTTTCTATACAGATGTAACTCTGTTTGATTTGATAATCTAAATTTGTTTTAATCCTTCAACTGTGCTTTTGGGTCATCATAATAGCTACCGTTTCTGTGCCCAAAATTGGCTCGATTATAAATCTTGGTTCACTAATGATACTTTACAATGACAAATTAATCTTTGCACATGCTACTTAACTTACAGATTATGAGTCCATTCCATTCCTTTTTACTGCATTTTTTTCTTCTTCGGTATCTAAAAGGTCATAAGCTATATGCTGCCTTCTATACTTTTAAAGAGTATATCTCGTAACCATCACCCTTTGTTTGGACCATTGATAAATAGATAAGTCGTAAATGTTATGATATTCATGTTGTTGCACCTCTTTACGGAAAGGTATTAGCTCATTATTCATTATGTTTAGTAGTAAGGGGTAATGCAGAATATGAAAAACAGGGGATGGATTAAATGTTATAGAAAAGGCATAAAAGGATGGATCGATTATGACTTTGTGTAGATGTTATTCAGCTTTATTTACTCACTTAGGGAGCATTCAATATAATTACACACAACAAACTTTCGAAGATTACTAAAAAATCGAATTAAAAAAACAAATAAAACTAGCTATACAACGTACAAATAAAACTCAAAGGGCGGATAGACAGGTGGATATGCAGGTGTGAAGACATTCCACCATAAATTACTCTATCCTATCGTGTGTTACGAATATTTCAACCCTAACCGTAGTCGATTCCAGGCTTCGTCGTCATCCAAATCACAAAAAGCGTCTATGTTTTATCGAATTGTGTGTACTGATACAGTTTTATACAGATGAATTTTTTTCTTCACACGATGAATGACTTTAAAAATTACCTCAACGCTTGTCTTTTATGGATTTGTTGGGGAGGGGGAAGAAGAGAGAATGAGATAATATACGACGGTAAAATATGAAGGTTGTGAGTAACCATAAAAAATTAACCATTGGCGTAGATATGGCTGATGCATCTGACGTTAACCGTTTATTTTTCTTCTGTTAGCTCAAATTGTTTATTTTGTATGTCTCATCTTCTAAACGTCAGATGCGTTTGTCACGTTCAAATTGATGATAACATCAATATGCCAAAATTTGGCTGTGAAAACATTCTTAGTCTTCATTTGAGAAATGAAGGTACAGCGCTGCTCAGCAGATTATTAATGCATTCATACATGATAATGTATTGTTATACTAAAAAAAATATTACAATGGTTTGTTAGATTATGCACCAGCGACAATATTTTTTTGGAGAGGCATTTCAAATGCCGTCCAGAATTTAAAAAAGGAAACGTACTGGCGGCATTTGAAATGCCGTAAGTACGCGTGGTGTGAAGTGGTTTATTTTTGTAATAAATTATAAAACTTATCTAAATTTGTAATTAGTTTTTAAAATTGGTCTAAATTAACAAAATTTTGTTTTTCGAATTGGACGACAATAATTTAGGATGAACCACACATGAAATCGCCAAAATAGCCAATGAATTCTTCAAATAGACTGTTCTTAATTTTTCTTAAGTTCAATTTCTTATTATATAATACTAACATTTGACTCTGTCGTTCGAAAAATGATGTGAAATATTATGTCAAAGCGTCTGTATAACAACTAAGAAAGTGATATTCGTCATAACTTCGTTTCTAGACTAAAAAAAAACTAAACCAGCGTTTGGTTTGTTGTTTTTAATTTTGGATTTTCGTCTATACAAAAATGCAGACAATGCATTTAAATTGTCGACCAATTTAGAAAACGAAATTAACATACAAAAATAGAAATTTTATTTTTATTTTCCACGTTTTGAGAAGCAACACAAGCACGTGAAACAATCCATTATTTCTTTGTTTCTCTATCCCCTTCGTTCTTCTATACATTTGTCTTTCATCTCCTCCCTCGTCTCTTCATTTTCTCATATTTAGATACATAATGAAAACCAAAAATACAAAATTTGTTTTTTAATCAAAATCAGCCTAAGTTTGCAAATGTAAAAATAATTAGAATATGCATTAAAAAGTTTCATTGTACCGATTTGACTGAAGTTATATGTTTTACAAATCGGACTATGAGATGCAATAGAAAAATAGAATATGTAAAAACAGTGGATGGATCAATTTTCCTACAACTCAGAAACATCAATTGTTTTCATAACCAAATATGTGAATCATGTTTTTTCTCCTATTCGAAGTTAATATAAGATATGATCTCGCAATATTTTATACTATTTAAGGCCAAGGCGCTATGCATCACGCATGACCTAGCAAAAGATGTCATGAATCCATGTATGAAGTTGAGGAAGTAAAATATAAAGTGCAGTGTATATAATAATGCGGATAAATATCAAAATGCTACCTTCACCGTATCAGAACTGCGCATGGCACATGCAATAAACTGAAGAGAATCGTGAATTATTCCACTATTGGCCAGCACCATACCCTTGTTATATGCCAAGTGTCTTCTACTAGGCCGCAAAAGGAAATAAGTAGAGAGAATCATTTGATTTTGTTCTCTGCCAACCTAAAGATATATATATGCATGCTAACATGCTTATCAAACTTTTATCTCATATGATAGCAGTAATAAAATAGCAAAATGACGCTTATTCCATGTGCAATAGGCAATCCTCCCACTCCATGATGTGTTTGTGCACTTTTATCGCCTAAGTTTTTTCGATAATTGTAACCCTGCCGGTTGATCTATTAAAACTGTTATACTGACGAAAAGAAAATGTTGTATAATGATATATGGTATACAACTCAACATAAGAACAAAACCAGAATATATAATAGTACGACAATCTTACTTCTTGCGGCTATTCCTATATTTCCTAGAACCTATAAGTTTTTCGTACAAGGCATGCAATGTATGGATACACGGCAGCACTTAATTTATACGGTATCCAAAGCATGAAGTGTGTTGGGTAAATAAACTAAACAATGCAAGTAGCAAAGTTGATTAGAACACACGGGGCTTTCACCTAAAGTCGAATGTTCAATGCTTGTTAATTAGTATTCTTAAAAAAATGAATCATGTTCCAAAAAAAAAATATACTGCGTACATGCCTTACACTCTCTAAAACCAGACTATAAAGAGCGTCTAAGGTGCGGAAGGACAACTCTTTGTCTGAAGTTATAAAATGATATATGGTATATCCAAATTCAAATAAGTACCAAGGCAGAATTCATAATAGCATGAAAATATAAAATTACGGTTGGTTTACCCTTTTTAGTTTTTTATTTTCGTCCATACATGAATGCACACGGTGCATATATACCGTGAAAAACGATCATTTTAGAAAATAAAGTTAACATAATAAAATCTAATACTTTAATTGGGATATACTACAAGTTTTGTTAAAATTTTGCATCTAACAGGGATTTAATTTTGAGTTCATAAATTTTTAAATTACATCCTTAAGTCAGAAATCAAGATCAGGAAAGAATTTATCACTAGCAAGCAAGCATTCAATCTCATATATACACAGACATATACATCATACTCATCAGGCAACAATTCAAGCAACCATATACTTTAAATCAGTTTTAAAATAAATTGTTACTCTACAAGATATAAAATAATTTTTATCTTTTATTTTTCGTGTTTTGAAAAATAATAGAAGCATGTGAAACAATTCATTCTTCCGTCCTCACTCCATCACCTTCATCATCCGTCTTCCTTTCCCATTTGCGTCGTTCCTCCCCTTTTATTATATTTTGTAATTAATGTTGAAAACTAATTGCATAAGATATAAAATAAACGAAAGGGCTTAACTTTTTACAACTATTCCAACATTTCCTAGAACCTGTAAACTTTTTATACAAGTCATGTAACTCTGAATACATCACAGAACTTAATTCATATGAAATTCGAGGCATGAAGTATGGCAAGTAAATAAATTGACACAATGCCAATGTTCCAGCAACTGAGCGAAAATAACGTACGTATAGCAAGAATCCAACTCAAGTTGTCCACTCCATTAGCAATGATGCTTCCACTACACCACATAGACCTTTAATCTTACAATTATGTAAAACGTTCTTATCTTTAATAAAACATCAAACTCATCAACCCCACTTGGCTTTTGCACCTGTCGGATTGGTTGCCCTAAACGATCGTCTTGTCAGCCTTGCTCTGAGGCCGAGGCCGGGGCTTGATAAAGAGTGACTTGCAAGATGTGGAAGGACCACCCATTGTTTAAAGTTGATAAAATGATTTGAATGACTTTATTTAACATATTTCCACTCCACTGGATGCCATTTTATAAATTTATTGCATGGACGATTAATAAGATTGACAATAACTGAAATTATAACTAATGGAATGGAAGAGAAAGCACATATGAAATATGGTAGTCCCTTCACTAATTTAACTCATGCGGTTTTGTTTGTAAAACCAAATAGCATGGAAGGCGGGTTCGAGTTATCTGGGTGATAGTCCAAAATCCAAGATACGCAAAGGCCTAATCTTTGTAAAATTATAGTTAGTTTTATTGATAAACCGAACATCACCTAACGTACACCGTTAACTTTTCCTCAGATAATTTGTTTCTAAATACCCATTTTATTAAGGGGTTTTTAGGCTCTGGGAAAAAGTTGAAGAAAAATTTAGTCCCAAGAACAATGAATTTGTTTTTTAGGCTGAAGGACACTTTATAGTGCAAATCACAGAATGATAGTTGTAACTATCATTTTCTGTTTACACTAAAAAATGTCCTTCAGACTAAAAAGCAAACTTGTTGTCCTTAAGACTAATTTTTTTTTGCAACTTTTTCTCTGTGTCTATTTTCCTGTTTTATTAATTCCATATTTAAAACATAAAATTAATGAAATTTGGTCTAATCTATAGATTTTGAGGATGGAGTTAATGAATTTTACTATAATGAAACCTAAAATTTCAGTTATAAAAACTTTCACAACTAATTGCTGTAATTTAAAAATATTTTCTTTAGCTTGAATGAGAGATAATTTTGTTGAAATGGAGAAATTTTTTTTTTTTTTTAACTTAAAGAAGTTGCAAGATTAGTACAAAAATTAAAGTCAACTTTGTTGAGTTTTAATTTAATTAAGTTCTAGCAATTTCTACTTTTGTGTAAATGAGTTTATATTCAAAAGAGCGAGGACAAGCAAGATGAAAACAAGGGTAATTATGTAAGTTGAATAATGTATGTAAAGTAGTTTTTGTTATATACTTCTTTATTGTATTTTTTGATTTATGTAAAGTAATTGTTCGTATATGAATAAAATTAGCCTAAAATTATATCATAGGAAATGCAATCTGTCCATATATTGAAAAAATTAAAGTAGCTTTGCGTTCACGGAGCAGGCGCTATGAGTTTAAGCTCCACTACTTATAATTCAATTATGAGATTTAGATTACCATTTGTTTGTTTATTTTTTAAATCACGGTTTGTTTTCCGTATTGTGACATTTTCCCCTTTTTATGTGTTTTATCATAGAGACCAATTTTGAATTTGATCGTCCATGCACAGTTGTTTGGGTATTATTTCTATTTGTATTCAACTGTCCACTTCTTTTTGTATAGCTTTAGATGGCGATCGATGATAGAAGTGCTCTTTGAAAAGATTGAGTTATTAATGCTTGATTAATATAATGGTAATTCTCCTTTTGGTACTTAAATAGCTTCTCAGTGTAGGAGTAGGTGCAAGATTTATACATATTTAGAATTCTATATAACTATTGTTTATATTAGAATGAATCTTTCGGATTAACGGGGAAAAAGTTCATTGTTTTCAGCAAAATTTCAATTGCATTGTCTTCCCTGCTTTAGTTTTATTGCTAAAATCTATTAAATTTTGATGATAAGATATTTCTAAATTGCAGTAGATTTTAAAAGTATGTTAAGCCAAAGTGGAACTTTAATTTAGATATATGTTAAAGAATATTAATTGTCTCTTTTATTGTTTTAGAGAAAATGAACATAATTATTTACATAGAAATGAATTATTTTTTAAACATAGAAGTAATTAATCAATTCCATAATCAGCCTACTAAAGAAAGAATTTTATCAGACGTATGCATATTGAAGAAAACTGAAAATCAAAAACATACATTTCTCATATGAATCGATGGATTAATGAGGCATTGACTTATTACAAATCGATTACTTTAACCCTAAATAATAATTTATGTATAAAGACAACCTTTTTTTTAAAGATTCAAATCTACCCTCAAATTATATTCCTTCATATTCTTCTACTTAGTCTTCATTATGAATTTTATAATTTTCTTTTCTAATAAAGTAATAAAATATTCTCTCTCCAAAGTGGATATATGTTATCTCACGATAGTTGAACCATTATAAATCCTATGTCTTTTACTTTTCAATAATTTGCATCTGTGTCGTGTGATTGTGTGAGTTGTGAAACTTGTGATTGGCATTTTCTGTATGTTTTACCTCCCATCAACATGGTTCTTTTATTTCCGCTATGTTTTGGCTGGTAATCTAGATTTTCTCCAACAATTTAATATCATAGCTATATGTTTGGTTGATAGAAGATGTTAGGCGATATGGCAGGAGATGAAGATATCCTAATTGTAGTAAGACCTTATGTTAGAGGATCTTATGTAGCATCATGATCTTAGATGGCCATATAGAAGTGGAACGAAGATAGTGATTTCGACAAGTGACAATGGATGATGAAAGCTGTTTTAAGGAGGAATATGGTTCATCAAGTGGTATTTGACACTGGAAAATTACATGCTGATATTTCAATAGCTGAGAAGAAGAAGATGGAAGAATGAGCTTTAACTACTCTACAACTTGTGATGTGAGAGAATTTAATCTCAGAGATTAACGGTGAAACAACAACTGAAGTAAGTTAGGTCAACTCGAAGAATTTCTACTTGAAGAAGTTGCTCACAAACTGTTTGATTTTGCTGAAGACATTTTTCACTGTGGACATGAAAGGGGTACTTCAGTCAAGGTGCACCTTAGTCCATTTGATGACCTTTTGATGAAGAAGATGATTGTGGATTTGAAGATGGATGAAAATCAGAAGATGTTCGTTCTTTTGTGTTCCCATCTAGAGCGATATGTAGATTTTACTAACAGTTTGATATATGGATGAGATATTTCGACATTGGAAGATATGAAGTCCAATCTTCTATTTGAAGACTTAAGGTGCTAGGGGAAGGAGATGAGTGAAGGTAGAGGTGCATGGAGTAGTTAGGGTATACTTGTTGAGAAAGGAAGAGAAGAGAAGAAGAGTTGGAATCCTAAGAGATGTTTCGATTCTAGGAAGCTCGAAACTAATTAGAGAGGAAAGTTTAGAGATGAGAAGTGCCCTCATAGTAAGAAACTAGGTCATTAGAAAAGAGATTATGTAGACTCACAGACGAGGACTTATTATGGATCTTCATCCATTGTGGTGGAGAAAACTATATCAGATGATGTATTCATTACAGCAGTACCAGATGTATCAAACCATTAAGCGCATGATTTCAGGGCATTGTTTCACATGACATCAAATAGAATTACTAAAATTTTTTTTGTTCGGAAGGAGGAAAGTACAGTCCTTGTGAGGATAATGCTAGTTGTAGAGCCATGAGATAGAACATAGTATGAATTTAGAGGTTTGATGGAGTGATTCACATTTTGACATGCGTGTACTATGTTTAAGATCTTTGAAAGTCGTTGATATCTCTGAGCCAATTGACATCCATGGATATAAGGTAACCATGAAGATGGATAGTTTTAAGGCTTCACAGTTGCAATAATTTAGGTGAATGGTGATGTATTTCAAAATCTGTATCTATTAAAAGGAACCATTGTAATTAGGAGTTATGTGTTGGAGATGATAGTTCTTGTACTTTGGATGCCATCAGAATTTGGCTTGTCGGATTGGGTCTGATTTCGAAGAAGGGCAGAAACTTTCTTTGCAGGGGGAAGAGATCAAAGGAGAAAACTTTAGAAAGTTAGATATCTGCCCAGAGTGAGTGCTGGGTAAGTAGATGAAGGTATCCTTTGGTATTGGACTTCACAAGTCGGAGATGTTACTTAGTCATGTCATACAAGTATCTGGGCATCGATAGCTATCACTTCAATTGGGAGAGTAAAGTATTTTATTTCCTTTATTGATGGCTTTTACCAAATAGTTAGGCTGTGTTTGGTGATGGCCAAATCATAAAGCTATAAGTTGTGTAAGACTTGGAAGGTGCTAGTTGAAAACCAATCTATTTTTAAGTTGAAGGTGCTTGAATATGATAACGATGGAGAATTTGTTTCTAGGCCATTCCTTGATTTCTAGAAGTAGCATGGTATATAGAGATATTGCACTACACTTGAAAATCTACAACCTAAAGGGATTGCTGAGAGGATGAACAAACTCTACTTAAGAAGGCTTATAGCTTGAAATTGACAGTGGGGTTAACTAGAGGCATTTGGGCCGAGGCTTTATCGACTACAGCACACATCATAAATAGCATTATGTGCTCTGCAACAGATGGGGAGATTTCAAAAGAAAAATGGAGAGCTAAAGAAGTGTATCTTGGTTATTTTTCTATTTTGGTTGCCCTTTGTATGTACACCATATAGGTGATTATAAGTTGGATTAGGTTTGTCAACAGATATGTAACGACCCGCGATTTTGGACCATTCAAATAGACAATAAAACTACACATATCTGACTTGAATAGCTCAAAATACCGAATTGTTAATTTAAGTTTGGCAAAACTCAGAATATACAGTAAATAAATCAATCACAAATCACAGACACATAGTAATATAATAATGCAGTGGAAATAAAGAGATAGTAGTTCATGAAGCTACTATATAAATATACATCAGAGTTAATCAAGATACAACAGAAGTCTCAATATGATAATCAAGTACAATCAGAATACATCACTAGAATCAACTGGATAACTGAAATCAACTGGATAACTGAAATGAAATAGATAGCTGGGTCTTCAAGAAAAGCTCTAATGATGGTCTCGAATGCTGTATCACTCAGTCTGACCCGAGCGTAAAGCAAAACACAAAACACTTGATTCAGGACGTACATACTTATACAATGTAAACCAACTCAAGTTAACTGTCATAGAAAGATACAAGTAACTTAAAGGATGCTTGGGACCGCCCATCCTCTAAGGATCCATTAAACAATTTACTATGTAGTAATATTTCGCTATTATATTAATATCTATAGTAAAATAAACATACTTTTAAATAGCGTTAAGGCTTTACATTTTCCACCTTAACACGTAATAGTCCCAACAGTCTATCCAGTATCAGCGCATCTCCAGATCAGGAGAATACCCTAAATACTCCACAGGCTACAGGAGAAATCCAAACTCGTACAAGGCAAGCTAGGGTAGGTGACACGGCACAAAAAGGCAATGCCAGGGTAGATATACCAATTAAGCATCCGGGCTAGTGGTAACGCGTAGCGTGCAGCTACCGCCCACCTCAAGCCACACACCTAAAAATCAAAGGGCCCCAATCAATCACAAAGTAATAGAATGGTATCGAAAGAGTGTGTCCGATAAGAGGAGCTACCTCACTGGCCCGTCAATCGCTCCGATTTGAGCCACCTTATGCCAACTCATGGGAGTCGAGTCCACGTACATACCTCAATAGAACGTCACCACCATCCTACTTCATTCTTGAATCTCCATGGCGTACACGGTTGTTAAAGTGGTTTTCGATATCGACAGAGAGTATGCCCATATCCGATCCCGCTCTCTTTAACAACCAACCGTTATTATAACCCATGGATATTTATTTTGAAATAGTATATACTTTCAAAAGTAAAATAGCATATCCATTTCAAAATCATATCATTTATTTCAAAATAGTATATACTTTCAAAACCAAAATATGATACCCATTTCAAAACCATATCACAATAGTATCATTTCCATTTCAAAACCAAAGTAATGATATATCATTTTAAATTCCAAAACCAAATCAATATATCATTTAAATAAAACCCAAATTTCCAAATCACTGAATATTTCTTTCAATTTATTAAACTTGAAATATTCCTTTAAATCATCTTAACCCAAACCACTTTATAAAGTCATATTCTTAAACCATCAATTTCAATACGTTTCAAATTAATATGATTGAAGACAATTCCTACTTAAATACAATTTCAAATAATTTTATTTCCAAAACCATAGTACTTTCAATGTTATAACAACTCTGAAACCAACACTATGAAGCCATAATACTTCGAAACCATAATACTTTGAAATCATGACAACTTAGAAATGTTATCCTTTTGAAAGTCATAATACTTAAAAAATCATAACACCTTTAAAATAATATTCATTTAAACCATTTAAATTCAATGTTAATATCTTTCAAAACAAAATTCATTTAAATCATTTAAATTCATTGTCAAATAATATTCATTCCAAAATTGTAGCATTTCTAAGTTCATTCATTTAATTAAATTTTCCAATACATTATAAATTTCAGCAACAACAGCATTTATAAAGTGTTACGGTAGATATAGTGATATTTCAAACCATTGTCAAATTCAAAAACAAAAGCACTTATAAAGTGCTGCGGTAGGTATCTAATTATTTCAAAATAGCTCAATTTCAGAAACAGCAACACTTATAAAATGCTGTAAAAGGTGTTTAGTTGTCCAAAACAATTCAGTTCAGAAACAACAGCATTTATAAAGTACTATAATAGTTTTTTTTAGTTATTTTCAAAAATAGTTCAAATTCAGAAACAACAGCACTTATAAAGTGCTGTAATAGGTATTTAGTTATTTAATAACCTAGTTAAGTTTCAGAATCGATAGCACTTAGCAAATACTACCTTAAAACCATAGCATTTCTGAAGCGCGATCAATAAAATTTCAGATTTTATTATAACATTTCAAAAACAATAAAACTTCAATTTTTAGCCATTTTAACTTATAAAAATCATATTTCCCGCTTCAGAAAATATTCATTTGGATATCATTTAACTTATGATTTAATAAAATAAATTTTTATGAATAATATCCAATTTAAACAATAATTCACTTATTAGGTCAAAAGCACACTATTTTCTTAACTTTTTTTTACAATTAACTTAATACATTATTTTAAAATGCCTATTCCATAAAACTAAATTCCCATTTATTTAACTTAAAATTTCCATTTTAAAAACCAAATTTCCAATTTTAAAGTAAGTCATATTTCAAAAAAAAATACATTTCCATTTAAAACATAATTATTCATTTTCCAAACATATCCACTTCGTAAATAAAATATTTTATTCTAGTTAATATACGATCAAATTTTCTTTATAAATCTATTCATTTATACATCAAATAACTATGATTTCAAATTAAATGAATTTATTACAAAAGTCCAATCAAAGCTGCATTTCATTTTATCAGTTCAAAATACATTATTTATTATACAAACCATATTCATTTCAAAACTAAAAATTGATTGCAATTACCATGTTAGATTTTAAATTCCATATTAATCAACTTTAATTATTAAGTTATTTATCACAAATAAAGATCTTTAAATTACCATTTAAAACCAAATAAAGATTTTTAAGTTACAATTTAAACCAATTATCAACTTATAAAATTTTAACTTGTTGAAAGCCAATATCTCTTCATATTTTAAATCATTAAATCAAATTTTAAGTTAAAATTTCATATCTTCTAAATATTCAAAATACTTAATAAATTTTTAGGAAATTATCGCTTTAAAAAATATTAACCATGGGCCTATATAATATTTTCTAACCTAGGTCAAGTGACACGGATATGTATCATTTCAATCTGTAGTTTAAAAAGAAAAATCCGGGTTCTATCATTTCAAACATGCAATCCCAAATAAATCAAATGCAGTAAAAATCACTCGAGCCTATCATTTCATCTCATAATGATTTTTCCTTATTCTAAAGTCTGTTCGAGTATGTATCATTTCAACCCATAGTGATAGGGAACTTGCAATGTGAGGTACAGTAAATGAAATGAACAGTATAGCATATAATATCATATCAGATGATGTAACAGGTATATAAACAGATTTCAATATCATATATCACAGGCATGTGTGAACATAACATATCAATTTTACATATTCACTTGTCATCATTTCACAATTATAAAAGTACAGATGTCGAGAGTGATAAATTCACCTTTTTAAAGCTAGAATTGACAAACTAGAGATACACAACAAACTCCAAAAAGCACGAAAAGGCACGAATCAAACTTGAATGAATGAAGAGTCGTGATCCAATCTTGTAAACAACACATACAAATATACATAAGTATATAATTCAATACAAACAAAAGATGAATTGAAAATGAAGCAAATATGAATCAAGATGACCTAAACTTGCTTGGCCAAGGCCATTGGACTCGGCTACACCACATATAGGTTCAACCTTCTCCATTAATGCTCGGCTATGGTGTTTGAGGTAAGATAGGCTCGGCCAAAGAGGTATAGTTTCATGGCTATGGCTTGGAATAAGAAGAGGTGGAAGTTACATATGAAGGAAGACAAAAAGGCAAGAGTTTGAGATGTATTTGGTTCGGCCCTATATTTGTTTGGCTCGGCCATTGGGTTTGGGTAGGATGTAGGCATCACAAACTCATGGATAGGGGATGGTAAGGTCATGGCAAAGCAATTTGGTGGTGTTTCAATTTGTGGCCGAGGCTAAGAAGTGAAGATGGAGGATAAATGGCTCGGCTAGGCTATGAAACAAGGAGATGGTGATGGGGTTTTGCATTTTTGGTCACGACAAGGTTTAGGTGGTGGCGATGAGGTTGTGGAGGTGGTCATGGTGGTGGTGGTAAGAGGAGAGGTCGGCTAGAGTAAGGCATGGCCAACCTTGCTTGAAAAAAATAGAAAGGAAAAAGGAAAAGAAGGAGGAAGAGAAGGAAGCCATGGAATTAGAGCTTGTATTTTTTTTTTCTATTTACGCAAATGATAAATTGAGGAAATGAGAAACTTTTTTTACGTGATTTACAAAACTAGATGGCGGCTAGGGTTATTGGAAAAGCACGGCTAGAGCTGTGGAGGAATGAACGGCTAGGAGTTATGAATGCAAGGCAAATGAAAAGACATTGAAATAAAACAAGTAACTTAAGACTTTTCAAATTTCTAAGCCATTTATCACAATAAAAATCCAATAAATAAAAAAAGGTTTAAACAAAATAAAAGAGAAAATAAAATAGAGAAATTAACAAAGAAAAATAGAAAATGAGATACGGAAAATAACTGCGTGTAAAACACTGTCTTTATCAATTTTTAAAAAGTATAAAACAAAATTTGATGAAATGAAAAGCAGAACAAATATTAGAATTATATTCTACTTCAAAGAAAAAGATTTGAAAATAAAAATTCAAATTCAAAATTTTCAACTGTGGTCAAACTTTGACTTTCAGTTGACCAAAATATAAGATTTCCAGAAAATGTTTAATTTATTGTATTTGGAAAATAAATTACAAATAAATTCCAAACTTACATTGGAAAATTCCAAAAATTCAATTTTTAATGATTTAAAAATCATTGTTTTCAAATAAGAGTTTAACTAAAATATTTACAAAATTATGGGTTATTACACTCTCCCCCACTCAAAACTTTTCGTCCTCAAAATGGAACGAGGTACGGAAAACAAAGAAAACAAGATAAAATGAGATAAGGTTAAGACAAGATGAAAAAGAAGATCAAAATTATACCTGATAACTGTTGTTATAGGTGTATTCAATAAGATGGAGATGATCTTCCCAAGATTCTCCATAAACAAGAGTACAAGCACGAAGAAAATCCTCTAGAATCTGATTCACTCTTTCCGTTTGACCGTCGGTCTGTGGATGTTAAGCATTGCTCAGATTCAAATGAGTACCAAAGATTCTTTTAAAAGTTTCCAAAACTGACAGGTGAAGATAAGTTCTTCTGGGAGGAATAACTACAGGACGAACTTCAGGTATAACATCAATTCAGAATCCAATTTCCTGCTTTAGGATGCAGGAGAATAGGAACATCCCGAAAGAAAAGAGATTGGAAAACAAGATAAGATAATAAATTTAAAACCATGAAAATTTTCAACTTAAATTAATACTTGATTTCACCTAAGTTAAATAAATCTTAACTATTTCTAATTTCATTATCTTATCATCCAATTATCAACTTATAAAATTATGGATTTGAAAATCATTTTTCATACTTATAATTTATTCAATAAATTTAATTCTTCTTTATTCCAAATTATTGTTAGATTTTTTCCACTTAATATATATCCAATCACATATATTAAGTATGATTACATTTATCATAACTATTCTAATTATTTATAAATTCCTTTAACACCATTTATATTGTATTTTATTCAATTAACTTTTCATTCTATTTACCTCTATTAATCTTTTTATAACTAAAATTTAAGTGTATAACATTTATTATAACCACTCAAATTTTATTTATAAAAATCCTTTTATAATGTATATTATCCAATTACATAGTTAACTTCTGAATGATTTAGGTAAGTTATATTGGAATGCAACTGAGTATTATACAAATAAAATTTTCTAATCCAATTATTTCAAGTTTAAATATTTATTCAAAATTCTGGCTTCATTTTATAATTGAAATCATCTTGTAAGATAAATTTTAGAATTAAATTTCCATTAACTTCAAACAATTTAGAGATAAAATATATATATATACTCACTATATATCCAATCAAATTTAAATCATACATCAATACATGCATTATAAATCAAGTCATATTTTAGAAATTCAAATCATTTAAATTTTTCAAAGCAAAATTGTAGCAAGCTACAAAGTGGTCTCTTCACTTCGAAACTCGAAAATGAATGTCAGTGATGCTGCAGTCATCACCGAAATTATTTTCCAGTGACAAAGAAAAGAGCACATATTTACAAATTAAAAATTCTTTGAAACAATTTCTACTTGAAATACTTTAGATAATACACCCTTTACAACTTTAAATACAAAGTTTGAAACCACTGGAAATTGAATTCTTAGTTGCTTATTTTAAATTCATTTAAATTTTCAAATTAATTTTATAGCCATGTTTTAGTTCAATTAATATATGAAACAAAGGATAATGGTTACAAGCTATATACAAAGTCAAATATTATTTCTCAACATCCAATTTAATTAACTATCAAAATTCAAAAAATAATACTTATATACCTATATAATATAATTAGACCAAATTTATTTCATTTACTAAATTTGAAAACTATATTGTGTCGGTTTGCGCTATTCAAGTATTTTGGAGATCCTATCGACAACGTTGATAAGACAAATCGATCGAAAACCCATATCAAGATCAACAACTCAAACAACACAATATATAAAACATTTTAAATACAGATTTACAAATACACTATATAAGAATAGATTTTTAAAGCAAAGATAGAGCTTCAAATTTGATTAACTTAAATCAAAGAAAATCTTGATTTGAGGATAAGTTGGAAAACAAGATAAGATGATTAACTAACCGAGTAAGGAAATGGATAAGCTTATATAAATCACGGGAAACCTTCACCGGGTCGACCGCGGCTTCAAGAATTAGATCGATGTGGAATTCTAAGGCAAATCTACAATCCATCTCAAGAGGTAGAATTCGGGACAACAAGAGATACTAACATCTACCCGATGATATTTAGAAATCTCCAGTGGATCGATGCCAATTGTAAAGGCGTATCACCCCTTTTACAAGTCATTTGAAGATTGGCGAGGCCGCCGATTCATTCCAAAGATCATCCAAAGTGGAGTTATGGGATACTCCAGGATCAAACGGATATAAATAATGAGGGAGAAGAATGGATTTCGGAACCGTAGGGAATGTTCCAAAATTCAAAAGAGATAGAGTCAAAAGGAAGAGATTCCAGATCGAATGAAAGTGATTCTGTAGATAAATTTACCATATATGCTAAGTTTTGCCTAGAGCCAAAGCTCTGATACCAACTGTAATGACCCACTATTTTGGACAATTCAAATCGACAATAAAACTACACATGTTTGACTTGAATAGCTCAAAATACCGAATTGTTAATTTAAATTCGGCAAAACTTAGAATATACAGTAAATAAATCAATCACAGATCACAAACACAGAGTAATATAATAATGCAGCGAAAGTAAAGAGATAGTAGTTAATGAAGCTACTATATAAATATACATCAGAGTTAAACAAGATACAACAGAAGTCTCAATATGATAATCAAGTACAATCAGAATACATCACTAGAATCAACTGGATAACTGAAATGAAATAGATAGCTGGATCTTCAAGAAAAGCTCCAACTCTGAAGGTGAGTCTCGAATGTTGTATCACTCGGTCTAACGCGAGCGTAAAGGAAAACATAAAAAACTCGAGTCAGGACATACATACTTATACAATGTAAACCAACTCAAGTGAACTGTCACAGAAAGATACAAGTAACTTAAAGATGCTTGGGACTGCCCATCCTCTAAGGATCCGTTAAACTATTTACTATGTAGTAATATTTCGCTATTATATTAATGTCTATAGTAAAATAAACTTTCTTTTAAATAGTGTTAAGGCTTTACATTTTCCACCTTAACACGTAATAGTCCCAGTAGTCTATCCAGTAACAGCGCATCTCCAGATCGGGAGACTACATTAAATACTCCACAGGCTATAGGAGAATCCAAACTCGTACAAGGCACGCTAGGGTAGGTGACACGACACAACTAGGCAATGCCAGGGTAGATATATCAATTACGCATCCGGGCCGGTGGTGACGCGTAACGTGCAGCTACCGCCCACCTCGAGCCGCACCCCCAAAAATCAAAGGGCCCCAATCAATCACAAAGTAATAGAATGGTATCGAAGAAGTGTGTCCGATAAGAGGAGCTACCTCACTGGCCCGTTAATCGCTCATATTTTAGTCACCTTATGCCAACTCACGGGAGTCGGGTCCCATACATACCTCAATAGAACGTCGCCACCATCCTACTTCATTCTGGAAATCTCCACCGTGTACATGGTTGTTAAAGTGGTTTTCGGTTCGACAGAGAGTATGCCCATATCCGATTCCGGTCTCTTTAACAAACAACCATTATTATAACTCATGGATATTTATTTCAAAATAGTATATACCTTCAAAACTAAAATAGCATATCCATTTCAAAATCATATCATTTATTTCGAAATAGTATATACTTTTAAAACCAAAATATCATACCCATTTCAAAATCATATCACAATAGTATTATTTCCATTTCAAAACCAAAGTAATAATATATCATTTTAAATTCCAAAATCAAATCAATATATCATTTAAATAAAACCCAAATTTCCAAATCACTAAATATTTCCTTTAATTTATTAAACTTGAAATATTCCTTTAAATCATCTTAACCCAAACCACTTTATAAAGTCATATTCTTAAATCTTCAATTTCAATAAGTTTCACATTAATACAATTAAAGACAATTCCTGCTTAAATACAATTTCAAATAATTTTATTTCCAAAACCATAGTACTTTCAAAGTTATAACAACTCTGAAACCAACACTTTGAAACCATAATACTTTGAAATCATGACAATTTAGAAATGTTATCCTTTGAAAATCATAATACTTAGAAAATCATAACACCTTTAAAATAATATTCATTTAAACCATTTAAATTCATTGTTAATATCTTTCAAAACAATATTCATTTAAATCATTTAAATTTAATGTCAAATAATATTCATTCCAAAGTTGTAGCATTTCTAAGTTCATTCATGTAATTATAAAATTTCCAATACATTGTAAATTTCAGCAACAACAACATTTATAAAGTGTTACGGTAGATACAGTGATATTTCAAAACATTGTCAAATTCGAAAACAACAGCACTTATAAAGTGCTACGGTAGATATTTAGTTATTTCAAAACATCTCAATTTCAGAAACAGCAGCACTTATAAAGTGCTGTAACAGGTGTTTAGTTGTCCAAAAAATTCAGTTCAGAAACAACAGCATTTATAAAGTGCTGTAGTAGTTATTTAATTATTTTCAAAAATAGTTCAAATTCAGAAACAGCAGCATTTATAAAGTGATGTAAGAGGTATTTAGTTTTTTCAGAACCTAGTTAAGTTTCAGAATTGATAGCACTTAGCAAACATTATCTTATAACCACAGCATTTCTGAAGTGCCACCAATAAAATTCCAGATTTTATTATAACATTTCAGAAATAATAATACTTCAATTTTTGGCCATTTTAACTTATAAAAATCATATTTCCCATTTCAGAAAATTTTCATTTGGATATCATTTAACTTATGATTTAATAAAATAATTTTTTATGAATAATAACCAATTTAAACAATAATTCACTTATTAAGTCAAAAGTACACTATTTTCTTAACTTTTTATTTACAATTAACTTAATACTTTATTTTAAATACCCATTCCATAAAACAATATTCCCATTTATTCACTTAACTTAAAGTTTCCATTTTAAAAACCGAATTTCCAAATTTAAGTTAAGTCATATTTAAAAAAAAATACATTTCCATTTAAAATATAATTATTCATTTTCCAAACATATCCACTTCATAAATCAAATACTTTATCCTTTTTAATATATAATCAAATTTTCTTTATAAATCTATTCATTTAGACATCAACTAACTATGATTTCAATTTAAATAAATTTAATATAAAAGTCTAATCAAAACTGCATTTCATTTTATCAATTCAAAATACATTATTTATTATACAAACTATATTCATTTCAAAACTAAAAATTGATTGCAATTATCAAGTTAGATTTTAAATTCCATATTAATCAACTTTAATTATTAAGTTATTTATCATAATAAGATCTTTAAATTACCATTTAAAACCAAATAAAGATTTTTAAATTACAATTTAAACCAATTATCAACTTATAAAATTTTAACTTGTTGAAAGCCAATATCTCTTTATATTTTAAATCATTAAATCAAAATTTTAGGTTAAAATTTCATATTTTCTAAATATTCAAAATACTTAGTAAATTTTTAGGAAAATATTACTTTAAAAAATATTAACCATGGGCCTGTATAATGTTTTCTAACATAGGTCAAGTGATACAGAAATGTATCATTTCAATCCGTAATTTAAAAAGAAAAATCTGGGTTCTATCATTTCAAACCCACAATCCCAAGTAAATCAAATGCAATAAAAATCACTCGAGCCTATCATTTCAGCTCCTAATGATTTTTCCTTATTCTAAAGTCTGTTCGGGTATGTATCATTTCAACCCATAGTGATAGGAAACTTGCAGTGTGAGGTACAGTAAATGAAATGAACAATATAGCATATAATATCATATCAGATGATGTAACAGGTATATAAACAGCTTTCAACATCATATAAACATATCACATGCATGTATGAACATAACATATCAGTCTTACATATTCACCTGTCATCATTTCACAATTATAAAAGTACAAATGTCGAGAGTGATAAACTCACCTTTTTAAAGATAGAATTGACAAACTAGAGATACACAACAAACTCCGAAAAGCACGACAAGGCACGAATCAAACTTGAGTGAATGAAGATTCATGATCCAATCTTGTAAACAACACATACAAATATATATAAGTATATAATTCAATACAAACAAAAGATGAATTAAAAATGAAGCAAATATGAATCAAGATGACCTAAACTTGCTTGACCAAGGCCATTGGACTCGGCTACACTACATATAGGTTCAACCTTCTCCATTAATGCTCGGCCATGGTGTTTGAGGCAAGATAAGCTCATCCAAATAGGTCTTTTTTCATAGCTATGGCCTGGAATAAGAAGAGGTGGAAGTTACATATGAAGGAAGACAAAAAGGCAAGAGTTTGAGATGTATTTGGTTTGGCCCTATGTTTGTTTGGCTCGGCCATTGGGTTTGGGTAGGGTCTAGGCATCACAAACTCCCAGCTAGGGGATGGTAAGGTCATGGCAAAGCAATTTGGCAGAGTTTCAATTTGTGGCCAAGGCTAAAAAGTAAAGGTGGAGGATAAATGGCTTGGCTAGGCTATGAAACAAGGAGATGGTGATGGGGTTTTGCATTTTTGGTCACGGAAATGGTTTAGGTGGTAGTGATGAGGTTGTGGAGGTGGTCATGATGGTGGTGGTAAGAGGAGAGGTTGGCTAGAGTAAGGCATGGTCGAGCCTTGCTTGAACAAAATAGAAAGGAAAAAGAAAAGAAGGAGGAAGAGAAGGAATCCATGGAATTAGAGCTTGCATTTTTTTCTCCTTTCACGCAAATAATAAAATGAGGAGATAAGAATTTTTTTTACGTGATTTACAAAACTAGATGGTGAATAGGGTTATAGGAAAAGCATGGCTAAAGATATGGAGGAATGAACGGCTAGGAGTTATGAATGCAAGGCAAATGAAAAGGCATTGAAATAAAACAAGTAACTTAAGACTTTTCAAACTTCTAAGCCATTTATCGCAATAAAAATCCAATAAATAAAACAAAAGTTTAAAAAAATAAAAGGGAAAATAAAATATGGAAATTAACATAGAAAAATAGAAAATAAGATAAAGAAAATAACTGCGTGTAAACCACTGTATTTATCAATTTCTAAAAAGTATAAAACAGAATTTGACGAAACAAAAAGCAGAAAAAATATTATAATTATATTATTCTTCAAAGAAAAAGACTTAAAAATAAAATTCAAATTCAAAATTTTCAATTGTGGTCAAACTTTGACTTTCAGTTGACCAAAATATAAGATTTTCAGAAAATGTTTAATTTATGGTATTTGGAAAATAAATTACAAATAAATTCCAAACTTACATTGGAAAATTCCAGAAATTCAATTTTTAATGATTTAAAAATCAAAGTTTTCAAATAAGAATTTAACTAAAATATTTACAAAATTATGGGTTGTTACAAGATATTTTCGGATGCAAATAGTGTTATATTCAAAATCACATCTAAAATCATTTTTTGATATCAGATATCTGCATTAAGCGGATACGAATGGATATCATATAATTATCAATTCACTAATGGTCAACAAACTAAGAAACATAAATTGAAAATTTTGATTTAACATAACTTGTTTTAATCTCGTTGATTATAAAAACATACAAAGTAAACAAATATGATTATAATTAATAGTATTTGCAGGTAATATGAATTAAATCCTAATAACATAAGTTATTAACTTAATAAAAAATATATACATATCTCTCATTTTACTAAAAACACACTTAAAATAAACTATAATCTTGGCGAACACCAAAGAGATAATTTTCAATGTTGATACCTTCATATCTGCATTCGAACGCATATTAGATATTTATCTGCTTTTGGACATTAATGTGGATGGATTTCAGATATTTTGGATTTCCATTAATAGCCTTAGTTGGAGGCCAGAGCATACAATGGCATAGTTATGGGAGACACTAATGGATTTAATGGGTATCGCATTTGGAACCCGGTTGATAGGAAAATTGGACATTCTAGACATGTTAGACTGATGAGTTTACAACAATCAAGCCGAAGGAAGATATACCCACTACATTAAATTCATATTTCGATAGGCAAAAGAAGATGAAAGAGGTTCCTACATTACATTTTAGTTTGGTAGTAAAGTTTGAGCTGCATATGAGATGGATAAAAATATAGTTGATGAAGCATCATAAGATAGTTCACAGATTCCTTTTACCATTGTTAGTGATGTACATGAGGTTGGAGGAAATTCAATTCAACGTGAGCACGAAGAAGTTGAGGCAATATTTCGCATACTCGAGCCAGTCGTAGGATTATTAGACCGGCTGATAGGTATGGAGAAAGGAAATATGCAAACTTTAACCTTGATGATCAATTTGACTATGCCTTACATGTGATTCATGATGAGCCATTTTATCTTAAAGAAGCCATTATGCAATGTTACGTCAAAGTGGATGTGCAATATGGAAGAGGAGTTAGAGCTATTGAAGAAGAACAAGACTTGGGATTTGGTAAAACCTTGTAACAACCCGGTAATTGCATCAATTCATAATCGACATTTAAACGATTAATACTGTTGCATATTGCTGATTGAGGTTTCTAAATTGAATTAAAATTCTTTTATAAAGTGTTAAAAAGATTGATGAGCTTTGAAAAAATTAAATAGTGATCCATTTTTTTTATTTTGGGCCGTGAAAATTAACAAAAGCAATTCCTCCATCTTTATTACTTCGCCCCATCCCCTTTTATTTCATTTTTTATTTTCGTTCGTAACCCTACACAAAAAAACCCATCCCCTTTATTATTTTCAAGCCCTAGGTTAAAAATCGAACGAAAGAAGATTAATGGCGGCCTCATCTTGCTGTTCGCTCGTCTTCCCTCGGTTGCTCTGGCGTCGCGCGTCTCTGTGATGCTTCATTCGTCGACAAGGTGAGTGATAATTCGCTCACATCTAATTCATCTCGTGTTCGACTGATTATTTTTTGTTTGAATGTCGAAATTGTTGTGATGATTCCAATTCACCCACGGCTTCAGTTTTTGTGACTTCAATCACTTTATTTTGGGCACTGACTTGTGTAAGGTCGGCCTTGGCATTTTTGTGACAGTTGATTATGATTTCGTCCTCGATTTTTTTTCGAATTCTTTTGCATTTAATGATGTTTGATCTATTCGATCTTCATGATCATTACAGTGTTGATTTTGGGTAGTTCGATTTTTACCATTTCTTTTGCATTGATCTGATTGACTTTGGCCACTTGAATTTGTTTAAACTTGTTCTCTGGTTATCTCATTTCTCCGGTGCATTCATTGGTTGTTAAATACTTAAGCAACTGCTATTATTATTGTTGGCACTGCTAACATATTTACAGTGCATACATGTTTTATCTGTGTTCATATCACCCTGTTGGCTTGTGATTTCATCGCGGCCTTGCTGTTTGAGTACATGCTGGGTTTGATGCATTTGTGCTCCTTCATGATATTTCCAGATGTATCTTGCAGTCTTTAATGCTTTTGAAAAGCATGTTTCCAGGCTGCTATGGGAATTATGTCTCATGTTGTCTGTACTTAGGTTTTGTCTCAATGAAGCAAAATGTTGTTTCATTTATTGATGTTAGTGTTGCATTACTTCACTGCTCGATCCTGTATCACTATATGGTTTGTTGTTACACATGTTTATATGGGTACTGCCCATGAATTTTTCACTGTGTTCACATACTTGTTTGTTCATATAGCTCATTTTGCATTCATTGTCTTGCCACCTCTGTTTGCATTACTGTTGAGTTGCATTTTTACCACTAAGTGCATATAGCTCATTTTGCATTCCTTGTGCTCAAGTCTGATATTTTTGGAGGTGGCTCTGTCCTCTTTCATGTTGCATATCCTCTGTTGCCTTGAGTAGTTGTCTGCATCACCATATATATGTTTTTACTTTGTGCATTCACTGGGTTCAATTGGGTTGGGTATTTAGGTGAACTGTGTTGCACTTGTTCTCCTTGTTTCTGTTTTAGGTCGAGATGCTTGTGCACTTTGTTTCAACTTGTTCTGCTGGTGCACTTGTTGCCTGCATCTCTTGTTTACTACATTTGCTAGTCCAGTCATTGTACTACACTTGTTTATGTGCAATTGTATATGCACAGTACTTGTTCATGTGCATTTATATGTTTCTTGGTTTTGTTTTCGTGTACATGACTTGCTACTTTGCTCATCGCCTTGTGTTGAGCCTAAATTTATTAGGCTTGACCTCGCATTTGTCTCTGCAATTTAATCGACACTCGGCCTTATGACATTCGCGGCGGTGCTTGTGAATTTTCATTGGGTACATCATCACTATAGTGGCAAGGCAGTGCACGCAAGCGTGAACTGCAGCCACACGGTATTCAATGGGTACATCATCACTGTAGTGGCACGGCAGTGCACGCAGGCGTGAACTGCAGCCACACGGTACTGCTTTTATTGTTATTTCTTTTGCTTTTGATTATGGATCTATTTCGTATTCCATATGTTGTAGTGGTGAGGCAGTATACGCGTGCGTATACTGCAGCCCTACTCGTGTTGACCTTTTAATTGATGTTCCAATTGATTTGAATTGGTTCGCGTTATATTTAGCGTTATCCGATTTCTTATTTAAGAATCGGATAGGTAAATTTATTTCTGTGACTGTCGTCTATTCATTATTTAATTATTATTGCTTCTGTGCATTAATAACTGAGTTTGAATTAGACTGACCCGAGTATTATTTTCTTTTGAAATTTAATACTCGGGTCAGACCGAGTATTTTCAGGTTGTAGATATTCTGCTTTGGGACGCTGCTTGAGCTATGAAGACTTTTCATATCTTTTGGAGTTGTCGAGTCATAGTATAGGTTGATATGTATTCATGTATATTAGTCGTTAATGTACTTATATATATAACTTCCTGAGTTGACTGTTGTAGTTGTATCACATGTACCGTGTCAAATGTATTGTAACTGACATCAGTTATTATATATGTATATGAGATTTTCTGTTTCATCTGTGTTCCGCATTCATATTATCTGTGTTATTAGTTTATATTTTGTCGTAGACTATTATAGCCACTGTGTAGTAGCTTTGAGTTTGCATCGGCATGTCGAATTTCCTCCTGAAATGTTTTGTTTTTACTATCTGGCATATCGGTGCTCGCACAAGGCAATTACACGGATGGTCGCTCCTCAACAGCCTCATTCTCCGTGCTAGTTGACAGCACTACACCGTAGTGTTCTTGGCTAGCGTGGGTATAGAGGTGGGGCGTCACAGCTTGGTATCAGAGCCTGGAGTTTAGAAAAAATATAAAACATAATTTAGATAGTACATGTGTTACAACTATTTGTCGATGTTTTATTTCACATCTTTGTCTTAAGATCATCTTTGATTGTTAGGAATGAATTCCTAACGCTTATTCGTGAGCATTGCTGCTATTCTCTGTCGCACTTGCTCACTTGAGTTTACACTTCTAAATATCAGTGTATATATGCTCTACCAAGTTGCATGTTGCTGCAACTCATACCACTTCAATTTGAACTCGCGTTGTTTATTCGAACTGCTGTATATATGCATTCTTATCTCTGATTCGTGTACTTAATGCAGTCTCCATGCAATTGGGTTTTGGGTATCAATCTTTGAGACAAATTGAGTTTCAATTGTCGACTCTGTCTGCTTATCCATGGTTTGTTGGCTTCCATGTGCCTCTCTCTGATAGTTTTAAAATTTCTTTGGTATAAAAGAAATTGTCTTGGACTTTGCCTTGTCGATATCGACATTGACTTGACTTTTACTTTTGCTAAAGTCATTCAAGCATTTATGCTCGTTCTGCTTTGTTTTTCCAATTGTTGATCGATTCTTCTTTTCAGATTAGTTGTTATCACTTTTGTCGACTTTGATAACTTCTATTTCAAGAATTTTTGGGTATTCCTACCTTGATGGATTGGAATCGAATCCTTCGGATTTTATTCACGTCTTCGAATGTGAATCTTAGTGAATTGGTTTGGTTTTCGAATTTAATCGATTCTTGATTATTTCCCGATTTGTTGCTATTATTTATTAGCAACTTTGATGACCTTTTCTTCGGGATTTTTGTGAACATACCTTTCGATGAATTCGGTATCGATTTCTTTGGATTCTATTCACGTCTTCGTATGTGAAATTCTTGCGATTGATTGTTTCTACAATCATTTCTGTGTTTTGTCACTTTATAATATAAAGGTTTCAATACTAATAGTAAATATCAAAACTATTTTATCAAAATGTTTTCAACTCTATTTTCAATACAAAACTCTTTTTCTCAAACCGTTTTCTAATCTACTAGTATATACAAGCCTTTACCTCACTCGGATGAGAAATCTAATTAAACGGCTTAGTAAAACAAGTGGTATGAAACGCTTGCGTTTGCTTCGTCGGTTAATTCTTGGACTTGTTCGATTGAACCTCATGTGACAATTTTCTAGTGAAGATTTACAATTTGTTCGTAAATATTTAAGTTAAGCAAGTGGTTATGGGACATGAAGCTAAACTTTTATATTTACTAACTTAGTGTAATTGACACTTCTCGTTGATCATGACGATCATTTTTACGGTTAGACTAGGCCTCATCGGTGTGATTTCGTCTCACACATATCTCTTGGGCTTTGAGGATTGTCTAGACACCATTTGTGTGATTTTGCTCACACATACCTTTTCGGTTAGACTAGGCCTCATCGGTGTGATTTCGTCTCACACATATCTCTTGGGCTTTGAGGATTGTCTAGACACCATTTGTGTGATTTCATTCACACATACTTTCCTTTTGTTTGCGAGGTTAGACTAGACACCATTTGTGTGATTCCACTCACACATACCTTTTTGAATTTTGGTTAGTCTAGACCTCAATCTGTGTGATTCCGACTCACACATGTGGGGTAGCGCCCCACGGTCTTCGGGCCATTCGTGTGTCAAAAATTAATGGCTTGCAACCATGAGATAGTGTCTCGTTATGCGTTGCACGTGTTGATGATTTTCATGCTCATGTGTAGGTGAGATTCCGTGCCCCCGTTCTCGCTTTGCGTTGCACGTGTTGATGGTTTTTCATGCTCGCGTGTAGGTGAGATTCCGTGCTCCCGTTCTCGCTTTGCGTTGCACGTGTTGATGATTTTTCATGCTCGCGTGTAGATGAGATTCCGTGCTCCCGTTCTCGCTTTGCATTGCACGTGTTGGTGAGTTTTCATGCTCGCATGTAGGTGAGTTTTCGTGCTCCCGTTCTCGTTATGCGTTGCACGTGCTGATGAATTTTCATGCTCGCATGTAGGTGAGTTTTCGTGCTCCCGTTCTCGCTTTGCGTTACATGTGCTGATGAGTTTTCATGCTCGCATGTAGGTGAGTTTTCGTGCTCCCGTTCTCGTTATGCGTTACATGTGTTGATGAGTTTTCATGCTCGCGTGTAGGTGAGTTTTCATACTCTCCTTCGAGTTTTCATACTCCGTTTGAGTTTTCATACTCTCCTTCGAGTTTTCATACTCCGTATGAGTTTTCATACTCCGTATGAGTTTTCATACTCTCCTTCGAGTTTTCATACTCTGTTTGAGTTTTCATACTCTCCTTCGAGTTTTCATACTCCGTTTGAGTTTTCAAACTCTACTTCGAGTTTTCATACTCTACTTCGAGTTTTCATACTCCGTTCGAGTTTTCATACTCTCCGTTCGAGTTTTCATTCTCTCATTCGAGTTTTCATACTCCCGTTCGAGTTTTCATACTCTTATCTTGTGATTTCTGGATTTCTTGTGTAGTCTTCTGGAATTTGTGCTTCACCCATTTTCGTGATTTCTATTGATAAGTTTTATCAACTCTTGTGCATTGTGGAATTCGTGTGTCATTGACTTGTTATGAATACAAGTTTAGGGTATGATATCCCTTTCTATCTTTGAGAAGATTCTTGTGACACTTTTGATGAATGAAAATCCACTTATCGAAGTTGCTACAGATATCGCTGTTTTAATCACGTGTTTTAAAAATTGTTTCAAAATAAAAATCGTTTTCAAAATTTTTATAGTTTACGCTTTTAAAAGAATGAGGAAGCGATTTAAACATTTCAGCAAAATCGAGGACTATGACCCCTTTCTTTTACTGGTTCGTTTAATTCCAGACTTGTCCGTTTGAGGGTGAAAATTTGTAAATTCCTTTTATAAAATTAAAAGAATGTTTTGTGATTGTATTGCCCATTGAGTGCTTTAAGAATTCTGGTCGATGCGCTTGATCAACGTTATCGATAGGAATCTCCTAGACGCTTTGATGAGACAATCAGACACAATAAATTAAATTATAAGATGTAAATTTTTATGAAAAGATAATTACATAAAGTAAATTGTAAATTTCGAAAGCTTTAGCTTTTCGGGTAAGAATATTATTTAAAACAACTCTTTTTCGATACCTCTATTCTTGTGATTCTAGAGGGAACCAAGACTCTATCGTTTGTACCAATGCTAATCGTGTTGGTTTGCATGCCATTCTCTTGCAAAAGAGAACATGCTGTCTCTTGTGTTTCTAAATCATTAATGCCTATTGAGACTAGATATGTCACTCATGATTTAGTGCTCTTGGCTATTGATTTCGTTCTTCAAAATTTGGCATCATTATTTTTGGGTGAGAAATTTGTTCTCTACCCTGATCTTGTATCTTGGGAATATTTATTTTCTCATAAGGAACTTAATTTGCGTCAACCACGTTGACTCGAGTTCCTTACATCTTATGATCTTGATATTATTTACCACTCCCGGATGGGAAATCGTGTTGTCGATGCACTTAGTCGTAGGCAACAAGTGGTCGTTTCTTTGATGATGTCCGTATGGAATCATCTTTTTACCAAGTTCATCAGACGTTTCGATGTACTTCGTTTTATTGAGCTTCGTCTCATTCCTTTTAGGGACTTACGTCTGATGTTCTTTTATCTTGATCGGTTCATTGGACGTACCGTTTTTGTACTACGTTGTTGTTCCAAATTGTTCGTGTTTCACCTATGGTAGGTGTTGTGCATTTCAATTGGTCGGGAAAGATAGTGCCTCGATTTATTGGGCCATTTCCTATCACTAAATGTATTGGTTTCTTGGCTTATCACCTCTTATTATCGGCTCAATTTTCTGTTATTCATGACGTGTTTCACGCGTCTTCCTTCTACGGAAATGCCTTAGGGATTCCGGTTTTTATTCTTGAGCCCGGTATTATTGAAGAAATTAAAGTTTCATCAGATTTGACTTTGAGCAAACACGTTCCAGCTTTCTCCTTCATGCTCTTTATGGTGAACTTCCTATTTCGAATTTCTTCATCTCGTGATGACATGCTTTTATGGTTGTTACCTTTTGTCCATTTATCTCTTATGATTGCGAGGACGCAATTTCTTTAAGGAGGGGAGTCTGTAACAACCCGGTAATTGCATCAATTCATAATCAACATTTAAACGATTAATACTGTTGCATATTGCTGATTGAGGTTTCTAAATTGAATTAAAATTCTTTTATAAAGTGTTAAAAAGATTGATGAGCTTTGAAAAAATTAAACAGTGATCCATTTTTTTTATTTTGGGCCGTGAAAATTAACAAAAGCAATTCCTCCATCTTTATTACTTCGCCCCATCCCCTTTTATTTCATTTTTTATTTTCGTTCGTAACCCTACACAAAAAAACCCGTCCACTTTATTATTTTCAAGCCCTAGGTTAAAAATCGAACGAAAGAAGATTAATGGCGGCCTCATCTTGCTGTTCGCACGTCTTCCCTCGGTTGCTCTGGCGTCGCGCGTCTCTGTGATGCTTCATTCGTCGACAAGGTGAGTGATAATTCGCTCACATCTAATTCATCTCGTGTTCGACTGATTATTTTTTGTTTGAATGTCGAAATTGTTGTGATGATTCCAATTCACCCACGGCTTCAGTTTTTGTGACTTCAATCACTTGATTTTGGGCACTGACTTGTGTAAGGTCGGCCTTGGCATTTTTGTGACAGTTGATTATGATTTCGTCCTCGATTTTTTTTCGAATTCTTTTGCATTTGATGATGTTTGATCTATTCGATCTTCATGGTCATTACAGTGTTGATTTTGGGTAGTTCGATTTTTACCATTTCTTTGGCATTGATCTGATGGACTTTGGCCACTTGAATTTGTTTAAACTTGTTCTCGGGTTATCTCATTTCTCTGGTGCATTCATTGGTTGTTAAATACTTAAACAACTGCTATTATTATTGTTGGCACTGCTAACATATTTACAGTGCATACATGTTTTATCTGTGTTCATATCACCCCGTTGGCTTGTGATTTCATCGCGGCCTTGCTGTTTGAGTACATGCTGGGTTTGATGCATTTGTGCTCCTTCATGATATTTCCAGATGTATGTTGCAGTCTTTAATGCTTTTGAAAAGCATGTTTCCAGGCTGCTATGGGAATTATGTCTCATGTTGTCTGTACTTAGGTTTTGTCTCAATGATGCAAAATGTTGTTTCATTTATTGATGTTAGTGTTGCATTGCTTCACTGCTCGATCCTGTATCACTATATGGTTTGTTGTTACACATGTTTATATGGGTACTGCCTATGTATTTTTCACTATGTTCACATACTTGTTTGTTCATATAGCTCATTTTGCATTCATTTTCTTGCCACCTCTGTTTGCATTACTGTTGAGTTGCATTTTTACTACTAATGTGCATATAGCTCATTTTGCATTCCTTGTGCTCAAGTCTGATATTTTTGGAGGTGGCTCTGTCCTCTTTCATGTTGCATATCCTCTGTTGCCTTGAGTAGTTGTCTGCATCACCATATATATGTTTTTACTTTGTGCATTCACTGGGTTCAATTGGGTTGGGTATTTAGGTGAACTGTGTTGCACTTGTTCCCCTTGTTTCTGTTTTAGGTCGAGATGCTTGTGCACTTTGTTTCAACTTGTTCTGCTGGTGCACTTGTTGCCTGCATCTCTTGTTTACTACATTTGCTAGTCCAGTCATTGTATTACACTTGTTTATGTGCAATTGTATATGCACAGTACTTATTCATGTGCATTTATATGTTTCTTGGTTTTGTTTTCGTGTACATGACTTGCTACTTTGCTCATCGCCTTGTGTTGAGCCTAAATTTATTAGGCTTGACCTCGCATTTGTCTCTGCAATTTAATCGACACTCGGCCTTATGACATTCGCGGCGATGCTTGTGAATTTTCATTGGGTACATCATCACTATAGTGGCAAGGCAGTGCACGCAAGCGTGAACTGCAGCCACACGGTATTCAATGGGTACATCATCACTGTAGTGGCACGGCAGTGCACGCAGGCGTGAACTGCAGCCACACGGTACTGCTTTTATTGTTATTTCTTTTGCTTTTGATTATGGATCTATTTCGTATTCCATATGTTGTAGTGGCGAGGCAGTATACGCGTGCGTATACTGCAGCCCTACTCGTGTTGACCTTTTAATTGATGTTCCAATTGATTTGAATTGGTTCGCGTTATATTTACCGTTATCCGATTTCTTATTTAAGAACTGGATAGGTAAATTTATTTCTGTGACTGTCGTCTATTCATTATTTAATTATTATTGTTTCTGTGCATTAATAACTAAGTTTGAATTAGACTGACCCGAGTATTATTTTCTTTTGAAATTTAATACTCGGGTCAGACCGAGTATTTTCAGGTTGTAGATATTCTGCTTTGGGACGCTGCTTGAGCTATGAAGACTTTTCATATCTTTTGGAGTTGTCGAGTCATAGTATAGGTTGATATGTATTCATGTATATTAGTCGTTAATGTACTTATATATATAACTTCCTGAGTTGACTGTTGTAGTTGTATCACATGTACCGTGTCAAATGTATTGTAACTGACATCAGTTATTATATATGTATATGAGATTTTCTGTTTCATCTGTGTTTCACATTCATATTATCTGTGTTATTAGTTTATATTTTGTCCTAGACTATTATAGCCACTGTGTAGTAGCTTTGAGTTTGCATCGGCATGTCGGATTTCCTCCTGAAATGAAATGTTTTGTTTTTACTATCTGGCATATCGGTGCTCGCACAAGGCAATTACACGGATGGTCGCTCCTCAACAGCCTCATTCTCCGTGCTAGTTGACAGCACTACACCGTAGTGTTCTTGGCTAGCGTGGGTATAGAGGTGGGGCGTCACAAACCTCCTCAGCGAAGTAGAGCCATAAGCTGCAAATAGGTGTTCAAGGTGAAGGTTGTTAGGAAATACAAGGCTGGCCTATTGCAAAGGTGTTTTCACAGAGGAAGAGAATGGATTATGATGGGATTTTTGCTCCTATAGTGAGACATACCTTTATCCGGATTTGAATTGGCATGGTTGCTACTCATGATGTGGAGTTGAAGCAACTTGATGTAAAGATATCTTTCTTTCATGGTGACTTGGAGGAAGCCACTTTCGTAAAGCAGCCAGTAGAATTGTTGTAAGTGGGAAAGAAGATTGGGTTCATAAGTTGAATAATTCCCATAATGGACTCAAGCAGTGGCCTAAACAGTGTAACAAGAGGTTTGATTCTTTTAAGCTTTCACTTGGTTTTAGTAGTATTAAAGGCGCATGTGTTTATTTTAAGCATTTAAAGAATGATAATTAGGTGTATTTTCTCTTGTATGTAGGTAATATGTTAATTATTTATAATGATAACGCTAAAATCAATACATTGAATTTGAAATAAAAAGTGGAATTCGGAATTAAGGATTCTAGGGAAGAAAGGAAGATTTTGGGTGTGGGAATCCAATGAGATAGAAAGTTGGACTTTTGAGCCTCACTTAATAGGAATACATTTGTAAGGTGCTTACTCGGTTTAACATGGAGGGAGAATATACAATCGGTATACCCATGCCTTTGCACATATAATTTTCTAATAAATGCTCTTCAGCCTCGGAGAAAGACAATGCCTATATGGAGAAAATGAACTATGCGAGTGCTATTGGTAGCTTTATCCACACTATGGTGTACAATAGGCCTGACTACACATGTTGGTTTGGTTAGGAGATATATGGAAAATCCAGGAAAGATGCATTAGGAGAAGTGATGTATATTTTCAGATATTTGAGAAGAGCTCCAGATTGGGCTTTTTTCGGTAGTAGAGATGGAGATTTCGATTTGATTGAATTTTATCGTTTTGACTATGCTGCAAATAGAGATCGAAAAAAGTCAACATCAAGTTATGTATTCACTCACGAAGGGACAAAAATCATTGAAGAGAGAGATTAAAAACGATAGCTGCTTTATCTACTACAAAGTAGAGCAGATAGTTATTGTTATTGAAGGCGGTAAAGAAGCACTCTATTTGAAATGGTTGATGAGTGATTGGGCTTAGTATATGATGGAATTCCATAAGTTGTGACATTCAATGTGCAATTCACTTAGCTGAAAAGATGGCTTTTAGCTCACGAATTAAACATATAGAGGTGAGAGAGTCTTTTCTAGTCTCGATGAATGAAATTAATCTAGTTCACCTTCGGAAGGTTCCATTGAGTATAATGCAGCATACATGTTTACCAAGTTTGTGCCTGCTGCAAAGTTTGAGCATTGTTCGAAGTTGATCCGCTTATTGAGATGCTAGGTACAACACGTTGGCACATAGGGAGAGTGATTTGGTTGATGAAGACATTTCTTTTCATAGTGATATCGGAGGCTGATAGATCCCACTTACATGGAGAGGGTACTTTCGACACTTTGTTGATAACGGTAATCTTACTAGAGTTCGTAGACATAGCGCAATGGGTGATGGCTATGTCGAAGATTGTGGATAAAGTATCCATGGTGTTTTGTGTGAGATTTGCTTGGCGTATGAGGATACACATGAAGTTGGTAGACTTGTATGGAAATATAGTATCCAAGTGGAGATGTTAGGTTTCAGTGATACAATATTTTCAAATTGAACTATATATTGAAGATATTTTGATTCAGTATGGAATTGTGACTCAAATAGTGTTAAAGAATATCATTTGCCTCTATCATTGCATTAAAGAAAGGGCATGGAATTATAATCAATCTATTCCTTAACCAGTTGATTGATGCATACATATTGGTGGAAACTGCAAAATCCAATAGATATATGTTTCCCATATGAATTGCTCAACTAATAAGGCATTAATTTAAGACATAAACAAATTAATTTAATACGAAGTAATAATCTCTATATAAAGGTAGTAGTTCTTTATATATTGGAATCATTCTCGCAAGTTATATTTCTGCATGATTTTCTACTTGTCAGTCTTGTAATTTTCATTTGTCAAAAAATACAAAATCTTCTCTCCCCAAAGTGGATATACACGATCTCACGATACTAGAATCATTATAAATTCTTTGTCTTTTACTTTTTAGTTATGCACATTAGTGATATGCGATTGTGTAAATTGTGATAAATGTGGGTAGCATATTTTTTTTATTCTACCTCACCATCAACATGATCATATTATTTTTGCAGCATTTGGGATGCTAATATGAATATTCCTTAACAAAATCATTTGCTTGAGAATCATAATTTGGGTGGTTGTTAAGCTAGTGCCTGTAGTAGATTAAAATTTTGAATGTTCACCGCTATGTATTCTTTTAATGGTTGCTTTAAAATAAAATTCTAATATTTGCACAAATAAAATTGATTTAAGAAGCAACTAAAGATAGATTTGTTCTTTTGAAACTAGCATAACGGAAAACGACAGCTAACATTAAAGAGTCAATTATCAAGAGATCTAATTTATGTGATGACCCATCTCCTTGACTCTCGGAAATCGACACTAATACATCCATGGTATTCACGTGTAGTAAATCCAAGTGTCACGGAGGCATATTTTCAAGGGTAAAGTAAAGTAAAAGATAGAAACACAAATTCTCACATTATGTTAAAAGAGATAAATATTTCGTACATCCACCCTTACTAGGGTACATTAGAGTTTTCGTATGAACTAACCCAGCCGGGAACAGCTATAACTGCATGCTCCCACACTTGCTGGTCTTAACTAACTTCGACATAGCGAAAAAAATAAAATAAACAAATAGACATCCATATCGGGTGCTCCAGTTCCATGGTCCAAAAATCTCTTCCAGCATGCTCTTCTAAAAATACTCCAAACAAAATTTTGACTACTTGGCTGCTTGGAAAAATAGGGCACCCAAAGTTTAAAGGAAAAAATATCTAGGTCAGTCATGGGACCGGTGTGAGAACTCAGAATATGCTGTTTGAAAACAAAAGTGTATCTCATATGTAACGACCCGCTATTTTGGACCATTCAAATCGACAATAAAACCGTACATGTCTGACTTGAATAATTCAAAATACCGAATTGTTAATAAAATTTGGCAAAACTTAAAATATACAGTAAATAAATCAATCATAGATCACTTACACAGAGTAATACAATGCAGCGGAATAGATAAAGAATAGTAGTTCATGAAGCTACTATATACCTCAGAGTTAGAAATAAAATACAACCGAATAGTTCAAATGCCATGAAGTCTCCAATGCAACAGATGGCTTCTCTAAACCAATCAACTGGATGACTGAAGGGAAAGATAGCTGGATCTTCAAGCAAAGCTCCAACTTCGAAGATGAGTCTCAAATGCTGTATCTCTCAGTCTGACTCGAGCGTAAAGCAAAACACAAAACACTCGAGTCAGGATTAACATTCTTATATCTATAAATCTAACTCAAGTGAAATATCAACTGAAATATAATTAACTTAGAGGATGTTTGGGATAACCATCCTCTAAGGGTCCATGGAACTATATAAAAGATAGAAATATACACTATAACACCGTAGTCTTTTCAACTTAATTTATACTTCAAAACCAAATATCATTTTCACTTCAAATATCTCTATACTTCCCAAATAGTATTTTTATATATTAAATAATTTGTACAGTAAAGAAATTTCAATTCCCTCAACATAACAAATCGTTTAACATCAACCCGACCACCCCATTTAAATCTATTTCAATCTCAATTTATTAATCTAAATTCAACTCAATTTCTAAAATAACCACTTCAATTTTATCGATCTCAAATTCGGATTTGAAATCACAAAATACCCTTTATATTCTATATATTTCAAAACTTTAAGTATTCAACGTTTCAAACTAACTTTTTAATCGATTTAGTTTCTAAATAATAAATTCAACTATACTGATTTCAAATACATATCCAAATCTCAAAATAAACCATTTAAATCCCAATATAGTTCAAAGCTTTAATATTTAATTAAATGTTCAATTTAATAGTTCCATATAGATCTCGATTTAACCTCATTATTATCTAGTCTTAAAATAATCCCTCATTAGATACAATATCATTTAAGTAACCTTAAATTACATTTTACTCAATATTTTCTTTAATTTTTTTAAACGTGAAATATTCATTAAATCACTTAAATAAAAATCCAGTTACAAAATCATACCCTTAAATTTCCCATTCAATAATTTCAAATTTGAATAAATCCTTATTTAAATACCATTTAGATAAACCCACATTTATCTCCCAATCTTAGTAAATTGCAGAATACTTTTTGGAATAAAATTTACATAAATATTTAACATAATTTATGTATTAAATCAAATTTTGACTAAATTAAATATTATTAAATCTATATATCATTACCCTTTATATATAAAAAAAATTAAGGATTAACATTTAATAAGACCATATATTTCTTTCCAAAACAATGAATTAAATTTCAAAATATTTATATATATAGACCAATGATGTCTGTATATATTTCTTATCATATGGTCAAGTGTTACGGATATTTATCATTTCAATCCGTACACTAAATGTATACGGGTGGATAGCATTTCAACCCGTAGTCCCAATTCAATTAAATGAAAATCGCTTGGGTTTATCATTTCAACCCATAACGATTTTCTCCTATTCTAAAGTCTGTTCGGGTATGTATCATTTCAACCCATAGTGATTTCTATGCTAACAGGGAACTTGCAGAGTGATAACAGATATGTAAATAATAATAACAACAGGCATATATCATCAAAATAAATATATAAACAATAGGATATGGTGTCATATCCCATAAGTGAATAGTTACAGATAATAGCATATATAACAATTTAAATAACTACAGCCTCATATTTCAATTGTCGTCTCAATTGAAATCAAATTTAGTAAATAAAAGAATGTTAATCGTGAGTGATTTCTCACCTTTCGAGGCCAGAGAAAAAGAAGTGAGTTATGAAATCCAGATCCGAATTCCAAAACAAAGCTAGATGGACACGGTTCAATGATCAAAGCTGATAATAGGAATAGACGAATTCAAATCAGAATTGGATCAAGGAATATAAATAGGATAAGTGAGCTTATATACAACTAGCCAACATATGCAGACACAGTTTATAAAATATGCAACAAAATATGCATGCCTCGGTTAATATATATACATAGGTGTGCAGACCGACTAGATTAATATAACCATATATACTATATAACATTTCCTCTACCAATTTGTATATGACTATACATATGACTATACTTGAAATCAAAATACACATCCCTTAAAAAAAAAATCCAATGTATATCAGTCAGTGCAAACAACCTTAAGGCTGACATGAAATAAACTTTTTGAAAGCATATACTGTTGAAATTATAAAATATTGATATAACTTATACTGTAAAACTACCATAGAAAATTTTATATATATACCTACATTTTAAATATAACTTATGTAAATTGTTGAAAATAAAATAAAATATAGTACGGTAGACTCTAAAATACTAAAACAATCATAAAAATATATATATTATAAATTGACCTATCAAACTTGTACCCACCAATTTTATATAATATATATACCAAAATAGTAACGAAAATTGAAATACTATATTTTATATATCTAACATATGAAAGCTAATAAAATAACATATTTTATTATAGTTGAAACTGTTATAACCAAATATATAAAACATATAAAAATACGTATATTAATAGAAGGCTGCCAAACTTATACCATATATACTGTAAGCTATCAATAGTAAAATAAAACGCGTATATATATATATTTAACTTATCAACTAGTTAGTAAAACATACGTATCTAAAAGCCGTACGATAACTATATGCTAACAAAAGTCAAAAACTATATACCGTAAAATCTTAAAATAATATACATAATACAGTATAAATATATACTAACCTTTATATATGAACAAAAGTTAAATATTTATATACACGTTTATAAATATAACAATTATCATATATATACTATTATGAAATATATTATTATTTTTAAAGTTCAACCGTTAGGGAATTCAAAATCCCCATAGTTGCAGTAAACATATAAAACAAAACTTATGCACAATCGATACTGCTCTTAATATATAAAATAGACTTATATCAAATAAAATGCGTACTTACTTTTAAAAACCAGAGAGGAAATGTTTTGCCAACTAATGCATGCAGCCATGGGGAGGAGGCAGGCCAAGGAAAAGAGAGAGCTCATGCTCAGGTTTGGAAGAAATAAGAAAAGATGGAGGGGAGATGAGAACAGGCGATTTTTAAAGGAAGAATGCATGCGTGATTCAAGCAACATGACATGGCGAAGGGCATTCTTCAGGCAACAGAGAAAATGCTAGTTTCTTAAATATAAAGGTAGGTCTGCATCTGATATGTGAACGTGCTATATGACTTTATATAATATTTACAAAGCTCTCTCCTCTTTTAATATTAATTTGAGGGCAACGAATAGCCTACAGAGAGAAAAGAAGATGCAATATATGCTATACCATATATATATATATATTCCTAGAAACACGGAAACGAAGAGGTAAAAGAGGGAAGAGAAAGAGACGTATAAATGAATGGTAAATAAATTTAGATTTCAAATGAAATAAATGGAACAGCAGAGATTAAAGTATGGATGTAAATCCTAGAATAATAAAAAGCAACGGTTTTATGTTGATTAAGAAAAATTAATTAAAACAATTAATGGCTTAAATGGGGCAGCATGTTTCAAATTTTTGAAATGCAAAAGAAACGTACACTATAAATATAAAGTTTTCAAAAGCAAAAGAAACGTAAAGCTGTCCATTAATTCATCAAAACGTTATTTAAGTAATAAATTGAAATGAAAAAAAAAAGTAATTGTAACGGTCAATAGTTGATTTAGCTATACACTTAAAGCAATAAATTTTTGTTTGTTTGTACAACACATAATGAGTTTTGAAAGTCAAGGATATAAAAATGGATAAAAAGGAAAGAAATCAGGAAATTTTTGTGAGTAATAGCTTTCCAAGGAAAGGTAGACTTACATTATATATACATGCTGAGATGATTAGGCACGTTCAAAATTTTTGAAGCAATGAAGGAATTGGAAATAAATATAAAATGAAAGAAATTTGAAAAGTCCGTAGCTATGATTTAGCCAAAATTTATTAAAGCCATTTACTAGGAAGGTTGGAACCGAAATAATAGGGAGAGGAAGGCACATTAAATTTGATGACAAAGTTGTGTTCGGAACTATAAGCAAGTGGTTTATATATTATAGGCCTTATGAAAGCGAGGGAAGGAACGGATGCTACTAGCTTGATGATTTGAGATTCTTTCAAGCGTTAAAAACAAAAATAAAGAGAGACCAGAATAAACGCACCACCATAAATATAAATATACGCTTCAATTGCAAAAGAAACGTATAGAGAAAATTATGGGTAGTGGGAAAGGTAAAGTCAGTGCACGAAACTACAAGGAATAATAAATGCAAGGTCGATGATCTCAAATTTATTAATGGTTACGAATGGAAAAGTCTACATGAATTGGAAAAGTATTAAGCAATAGAAATCTATAACGGTAGTAAAAAGAAACCGTTACGCACTGATTCAGAAATCAATTAAAGCAATTAATAGCTTGAATTGGACAGTACGTTTTCTCAATTAAATAAACTTCCATAAAATTATTTGAAAATTTACAATCTGCTATATTTAAATATACGTATTCTAAATATATAAACATTTTATTTAAAAATTCAATTATTATAAGATTTCACAAATATTCAATTAAATACGTTATAGAATCAATTAAAATTGTTAAAATTTTCCGGGTCGTTACACTCTCCCCCACTCAAAACTTTTCGTCCCCGAAAAGGAAGGAGGTAGGAGAATAAAACAACCAGCAAAAAAATAGATTGAAAGCCAAGATAAACAATAAATTTTAAAACTTTATAAATTTTATTTAAAATATTTATTTGAAAATTTCATTTGAAATTAAATTTTCTTTAATATTTAACACTTCTCAAACTCCTTTGCAAACAATTATTTACATTATTACTTCTATTTACAAAAACTATTGAAAATATTAAATCCAAAATTATGAAATTTTTAATTTATCTCAAGATACCTTTCAAATATTATCAATAAATTAATAATCATTTTCTTTAAAGATGTTTTATTTAATTTATAACTTCAAAAATATTTATAACACTAAAATTTTATATAAAACAATGTAGTATACAAATAAGCAATATTTAAAAGATTTATTCAAAAAGGAAAGGAAGGTAGATTCCGAAAATGGAATATAGGTGAAAAATGAAGCAGAGCAGATGAGGTAGGTTCAAAAGAATAGAATCGGGCACGAATAATTTATTTCAAACCATAAGAATTTTAATTTCAAATATTAATACAAAATTTCTTTGTTGGGAAAAATACTTTTATACTAAATACCTTTTCAAATACTTTCAAATATCATACTTATATAAAATTTGATTTAATACATAAATTATGTTAAATATTTATGTAAATTTTATTCCAAAAAGTATTCTGCAATTTACTAAGATTGGGAGATAAATGTGGGTTTATCTAAATGGTATTTAAATAAGGATTTGTTCAAATTTGAAATTATTGAATGGGAAATTTAAGGGTATGATTTTGTAACTGGATTTTTATTTAAGTGATTTAATGAATATTTCACGTTTAAACAAATTAAAGAAAATATTGAGTAAAATGTAATTTAAGGTTACTTAAATGATATTGTATCTAATGAGGGATTATTTTAAGACTAGATAATAATGAGGTTAAATCGAGATCTATATGGAACTATTAAATTGAACATTTAATTAAATATTAAAGCTTTGAACTATATTGGGATTTAAATGGTTTATTTTGAGATTCGGATATGTATTTGAAATCAGTATAGTTGAATTTATTATTTAGAAACTAAATTAAAAAGTTAGTTTGAAACGTTGAATACTTAAAGTTTTGAAATATATTGAATATAAAGGGTATTTTGTGATTTCAAATCCGAATTTGAGATCGATAAAATTGAAGTGGTTATTTTAGAAATTGAGTTGAATTTAAATTAATAAATTGAGATTGAAATAGATTTAAATGGGGTGGTCGGGTTGATGTTAAACGATTTGTTAAGTTGAGGGAATTGAAATTTCTTTACTGTACAAATTATTTAATATATAAAAATACTATTTGGGAAGTATAGAGATATTTGAAGTGAAAATGATATTTGGTTTTGAAGTATAAATTAAGTTGAAAAGACTACGGCGTTATAGTGTATATTTCTATCTTTTATATAGTTCCATGGACCCTTAGAGGATGGTTATCCCAAACATCCTCTAAGTTAATTATATTTCAGTTGATATTTCACTTGAGTTAGATTTATAGATATAAGAATGTTAATCCTGACTCGAGTGTTTTGTGTTTTGCTTTACGCTCGGGTCAGACTGAGAGATACAGCATTTGAGACTCATCTTCGAAGTTGGAGCTTTGCTTGAAGATCCAGCTATCTTTCCCTTCAGTCATCCAGTTGTTTGGTTCAGAGAAGCCATCTGTTGCATTGGAGACTTCATGGCATTTGAACTATTCGATTGTATTTTATTTCTAACTCTGAGGTATATAGTAGCTGCATGAACTACTATTCTTTATCTATTCCGCTGCATTGTATTACTCTGTGTAAGTGATCTATGATTGATTTATTTACTGTATATTTTAAGTTTTGCCAAATTTTATTAACAATTCGGTATTTTGAATTATTCAAGTCGGACATGTACGGTTTTATTGTCGATTTGAATGGTCCAAAATAGCGGGTCGTTACATCATAAGACCACACCGTACATAAACACCGAATGATTTTTTATCTTATGATAACCAAAACATTTTTGCGTAAAAATATTTGACATTATTAAATTCCAACATACTAACCACAAACACATGTTATACAAACACAATGGCAGGCACTTATTAGAGAATGGGTTTTCACACAAATGACCAGGTGAGGGGACTATCTTCTGACAGTACATCTCTAGAAGAATATATCGAGGCCCAGCTGATGTTCCTCTACCAACACAAGACCAGCCTAACTCTTCCTAGATAGAAGCGAATACATCATCGTCTCGGTCATTGCTCACTTATTCGAGATGTCTCTTAGCATACATCATAACAATTTAAACCCAAACGTCATAGCAGGTAGAAATATATCTAGAAGGGGATAATCATAACCTAATGGTTGCGAACCACATTGCCTTGTCGCATCTACCCCATTTTGGCTATTTCTGGGTGTGAGGCTTGAGGTAAGGATTACCTTTCTCATTTCACATCATCTTTCTTTGAATGCAACACTGCCATCCCATGGTCACACAACTAATTTCTATAAACGTATAATTCCTGAGAACATACATCTCACGAAAGGGTTTTAAGCTAAGAGAAGTTGTCTTCTCCACTATCAAACAAATGATACGTTTATAGAGATCACTTATGTAACTAAGAATGCGATGTCAAACATTCATCTATACACGTTGTCCAGGAATAGGACAAACCAAAGGCACTCTCATACCATATCCTATCGAGAATTCATCCTAGGATTAGCAGCGATTAGTCATTGCATCGAATATTTCATAACAGAAATTACTGCTACTATATGTATATTGGGAGTTTATACCCTAAATGATCAACAAGCGGTCCTTCATTATGAAAATTCCAAATTTCATATCTATGTCTTTACCTCGAATACAGAAATCGGTTTGATGTGGTCTTCGAGTGGGAATCATCCAGATCTAACCCCGGTTCCTTCGAAACAATCATCGATAAAAAGATGTTCTTGTGAATAGGAAATCATTCTTTAATTGATTTAGTTCTTTTTATGAAAATCTCTTTTGGAGATATATATTCCTTAAAACATTCTTTTCGGTATATATGGAATCATTAAACATCTCTTATCACTGCTTTTGATTTCTTAAAACCTTTTTATGCTTAACTCTTTTTCGACATTTTGACATTATCTATCCCTCGTCCAAGGAAGAGGCCAGGTGAGCCAGGGCACTAGTTGCTCCTGACACATATTCTGACTTTAAGCACCTTCCATCCGGATCTCACGAATAGAAAAATCCAGTCTACCCATTGGCTTTTAGAGCTAAGACTAAACCACTTAATTTATAATAGCTTTTCTTTAAATCGTTTATATAAATCCTTTAAATAAACTATAAAAACTTCCAAAAAAATCATTAAAATATATAATTGTCCTTTTGAAAACATTTATAAGAGATTTGGGAAATAATTGTTAAGTTTAAAGCTATTTTTCAAAAGTTATAAAAAAAAGTGCCATGGAAAGTACTCTTGTAGGCTATATTAATCAAAACAACTTTTTATTAATTTAAAATTCATTTTTATTACTCAAATCACTTTTAAAACATTTTAAAAGATTTATAAGATTTATTCCATATTTTTAAACATTTTTAAAACATCATTTCCAAAGAAATCCAGTTTGGGATTCCGAACTGCAAAATCATGATTTTTCAATAACTTGTTTTACTCATATTTCAAAATCTACTTATTGAAATCTCGATTTTATTTCTTTGTTGGATAACTATGGATATAATAGTTCAGAAAATTATTATCTCGAAGAATTCCGAGCTATATTCCGTCTTTCACACTTCTTTACTTTTACGGCGCGAAATCGCGAACTCCCGTTATGCAATGTGCCTATTTTTGACTAAATTTTCAATTCTCATTCAAACATCACCAAAACATTTTTAAATGTTTATAAAACATTTCAAACTCATTTTAAAACCATTTTTAAAGAGATGTAACATTCCTTACACATCATTCCATTAATTCAAGGAAAGTGATTCCCTTCATGCCTGTCGTTATGTATTTCCGTGACTTGCATTTATATTCAACATACATATTTAAACAACCAAACTTGACTATCAAAGCATATTAAACATCCATTTCAAACATCATATCATCATCCAAAAATATAATGCAATAGTTTAGGAGTTCTCACTTTTAGTTTTTTAAACGATTGAAAAAAAAATTCTCTATAGCTCCGCTACTCGAGTCCCGAAGCTTACTACTCTTCGGATTTTAGCTCTTAGATGCCTCGACCAATACTTGACAAGATTAGGGGGTACACGGCCTACAGTGGAGCAAGGGTTGTGCTCTGCCTAGTGATGGAGTGAGGTGGAGTTTGTGAAAAACAAAGAGAAAATAAGGAGTTTTAGGATCATTTTGAGGTGTTTTACTATATATAACTATATTTATAATTTAATTTCTTTTTGAATTTTTTTTTGATATTATTTCTTTTAGGATGGAAGCCATTAAGCTTAAGAATATGAAGAAGAAGATGAATGAAAAAGAAGAGAAGATGGTAGGGTATTTATAGGAAAAGAAGAGTATATAGGAAGACATGTACACATTACCTTTTGCATCATTCTTTCAAGGCTTCTCCTTCACACCTCCCTTCCTCCAAAGCATGGCTAGAGTCACCCCCCATGTGCACATCACTTCCATCTTCTCATGTGCGTATATGTTGTCTTATAAAAGCTTAAGGAGTAAGTTTGCCTAAAATATCTATTTTATTTTATATTATTTTCTTATACTTATTTGTTTTCATATATGCATGTTTTTGTGCATATTACATGTACGCATATGTACATGTATATGCGTATGTAACATATCCCTACAACGTTGCACAACTTCCACATGTTGTATCGTTTTAAATTCCGATTTCGATTTTCGGTCATGTTTTCTTGTTTAAATTAATATGCATATTTTGTAAAAAAAATTAAAAATAAATTTTCTTTTTGTTATTGACTGATAAAATTGATCATATTTTATTTATAGAATCATATAAATTGTTATAAATAATTATTCACAAAAATGTTTGTTATATTAACAAAAGCTAAACGATCATTTATTTCAAGCGATATATTTACAGGTCGTTGTAGACTCCCCTCCATAAAAGAATTTTGTCCTTGAAATTTAGATAAAAAGAAAAGTAGCTCAAGTGGAAATATATTTGATATAATGAATATATACAAAAATATAGATAAGTGACTACAACATAGGTGGTGAGTACACTATAATGAACAGTTCATTCTTCAATTATAAATTCGGGATATGCCTTTTTCATCCTATCCTCTGTTTTTCAAGTGCAATCCTCAGCATCTTCACTCCACTGAACTTTGACTAACCTTACTACCTTCCTCTTTAATCGTTTCTCATCACGATCAACAATTTAAATAGGCCATCTAATAACTGCCAAATTCGGTTCTACCTCAAAGTCTTCTGGAGCAACTGTTTCTATGATTTTCTCTGGTTCATGCACATGTTTCCTTAAATGAGATACATGAAAACATTGTGTACTCCTGCCAACCTTTCTGGTAACTGCACTCGATAAGCTAGTGGGCTGATTCGTTAAAGAATGGGAAATGGTCCAACATATCGAGGTGCTAACTTCCCAACTCTGCCAAACCTCACCACTCTTCTCATCCGAAAGACTTTCAAAAAGTCTAAATCTCCAAATGAGAATTCCAAATTTCTACGTCTTTTTCTGCATAACTTTTCTATTTTCTCTGGGCATCCTTTAGCTTCTTCCTAATCATATCGACCTTTTTCGAAGTCTCTCGTATCATTTCACGACCAAGTATCAACCGATCATTAGTTTTGATCCAACATGTTGGTGACCTACATAGACGACCATATAGAGCTTCATACGGTGCCATGTCGGTACTAGTTTGATAACTGTTGTTATACGAGAACTCTACTAAATGTAAATGATATTTCTAGGAGTGTCCAAAGTCTAGAATACATGCGCTTAGAATGTCTTCCAAAATGTGGTTAACTATCTCTGTCTGTCCATCAATTGTGGGTGATAATCAGTGCTTACATTCAGTCTAATTCCTAAGGTGGTCTGTAATGTTTCCCAATATTGACTAGTAAAGATTGGATCTCGACTGCTTACTATACCACTCGGAACTCCATGCAATTGTACAATCTCCTTCATATATATATCTACAAGGCTTGCATCGATCCTTGTTAGCTTAACTGGAATGAAATGTACACTTTTAGTCAATCGGTCCATGATAACCGAAATGCCTTCGTTCCTTTTCCTCGATCGAGATAAACCATCAATTAAAGCCATTGATATTTGATCCCACTTCCAAGTTGGAATCTCCTCGAGTTGAACTAATCAATCTTCTGCTGGTTGCTCTTGAATTGTTGACGACTGGGTCATCTGCTAACATAAATGCATATGTCACTTTACATGCTTTTACACCAAAATGTGTGCTTCATATATTTGTACATTTATTTAATTCTCGAATGAATGCTAAATTTGGATTTGTGACGTTAAGCTAATAAAAATTCCCTAAGATTTTCCATATCCGGAATGCAAACTTGCCCATTCAATCGTAAAACTTTGTGGCTATCAAATTCAAAACTTGATTTCTTCCCTTTATATTTAGCTTTAAAAAATCTTCTTTAGGAATTGATCTTCTTTTTGCTTGTTAAAAATTCTTTCTAGAAGAGATGGAGTTACTACCAAATAAGAAATAACAGCATACTTCCTACTCAAGGCATCTGCTACCACGTTGGCTTTCCCGGGTGTGTATAAAATATCTTGATCATAAGTTGAGAGAAATTCCAACCAACGTTACTGCCTCATGTTTAAATCTTTCTGAGTAAAAAGATAATTTAAAGATTTATGATTCGTAAAAAGCTCAAACTTTTCACCTAATTAAAAGAGGCAATTTTATTTACTAAGGTCAATTCAAGGTTTTATTGAAATAAATTATGAAGAATTCTTTCGCAGAAATAGTGCCTCCATATTTTTAATGGAACACTAAGGCTAATAATTCTAAGTCATGCATTGCATAATTCTTCTCATTAGTCTTTAGTTGTCTACTTGCATAAGAAATCACCCTTTCTTCTTGCATCAGAACTACATTAACTCCTTCTCCACAAGCATCTGTATAAACGGTTAATCCACAATTTCCATTTGTAATTGCTAGGACTGGAGCGCTTGTTAACCTCGTTTTGAGTTCCTGGAATGTTGCTTCACATTTAGGAGTCCAGATAAATTTAGCATCTTTCATGATCAACTTCCTTAGGTGGTAGGCAATCTTTGAGAAGTCCTGAATGAATCTTCTATAATACCCGGCTAGACCTAAGAAGCTATGAATCTCTTTAGGAGTTTGTGGCTGCTTCCAATTTAGAAAAACTGCAACCTTTATAGGATTTACTGAAATCTCATCCCTTGACACTATATGTCTAAGGAACCTTACCTCCTTTTTCCAGAAATGGCATTTTAAGAATTTGGATTTAAGCACATTATTTCTTAATATCACCAACACAATTTCTAGACGCCTTGCGTGTCCTTATTCTATCTTAGAATCGATACGGATATCATCTATATAGACTAACACGAATTTATCGAGTACATCTCTAAATACTCTATTTATAAGGTCTACAAAATAAGCGAGCGCATTGGTTAGCCCAAAAGGCATAGCTAACCACTCGAAGAAAGTATTTGAACCTTTAAATGTAGTTAAATGGATGCAATCTTCTGCGATTCTCAAATGATGGAATCCTGTAGCTAGATCCATTTTCGAGAATACCTGAGCACCATGTAACTGATCAACAAGTCATCTATTCAAGGTAAAGGATACTTGTTCATCATTTTTTTATTCAGATCGCGGTAATCTACGCACAACCTTAGAGTTCCATCCGAATTGGCAACAAAAACTAGTGCCGATCCCTAACTTGAATGATTTATTCTTATTAAGCCTTTCTTTAATAGCTCTTGAGTTTGGTTATTTAACTCCTCCCTGTCCTTCGAAGCCATACTTCGATCATGTTGTGTAATTGGTCTTGCATCAGAAATCAAATCAATACAAAATTCGATTTCCTTATGTAGGGTTAAACTCTTCACTTCTTCAAAAACGTTTGAGAATTCTTTAACAATATGTATAGTTCCAAATCCTTCCCAAGATGAATCTAATGCATATTGGAAACTTCCTCTTCTTGGACTAGGATCTTCACAAGATATTTCTATAAACTTCTCCAAACTGGTCTATAAGGTTATTGTCCTACTAATGCAATGGAGAACAACTTTATACTTTGTTAACCTATCCATACCGAGCAAAATTTCGAATCCAATAAAATCTAAGACAAATAGGTCAAAAGGAAATTTAAGGAAAGAATCAGAAATTGGGACTTTTTCACAATTCATGCAAAGGTTAGTGGTACCATCTATAGGATTCGTTACGCAAATAGGGGTACCAACTAACTTAGCTTAAAATTTTAATTCTTCTGCAGTTTTCTTAGCAATAAAACTATGAGAAGCTCCCGTATCAAATAATACTCTAACTAAAACATCTTTGATAAAAATATTACCTTCTAAAAACCCTTGCCCTTCACATCCTAAGAGGTTGAAGGATCATCCTTAATTGCGTTGACTCTAGCTTTCTCTCCCTTCCTCATAATTGGGCAACGCTTGATCATGTATCCCAGCCGATGACAATTATAGCAGTTGGTGATGGCATATTAACCTTGGAGTTCTTGTAATGAGTCGCTAGGTGACCCTTTTTTGGCAATTGTAACACGTAGCATCGTTCAAATAGTTACCTTAGGCTCCTCTTCTGGATTTCCCTTGACCTGGCTTTTTTCGGTCTTGATTAAACTTCCTCTTCTTCCATTTGTTGGTGTTATTGTTATTGTTGTTGGTTTGTGCTACTACTAGCTTCGTCTTGTCCAATGTCTCACAACGGAACCCCATATCCAACAAATCTATTAATGAACCCTTCCCTTAAGCAGTCATCCTGCTCTGGTACTTCTCATTCATCCCAGAAATAAACTTCTCATTTTTCTTTAAAGGCATGTCAATTAGACCTGGCCAAAAACAAGATAATTCGTTGAACTTATTAGCATACTCTTTAATAGTCATTTAGTCCTGCTTCGAATCCATAAAGCTTCTATAAAGACGAGATTTTCCAAACGCTGGAATGTACTGCTCCTCCAAAACCTCCTTAAACCTTTCCTAAAAGAAATTGTCCTTTGAATCATTTAGGGTGATAGACTCCCACCAAGCCAGAGCCCCTTCCTGAAGTGGCCGCGAGGCAAGAATCTCTTTTGCTCATCGCTGATGTTCAATGTTTTTAAGATCCTTTTGCATGATTTGATCCAAGCATGTACTTCAATGCTAGCTTCTATACCCTTGAATGGTTTTCCCCCTAAGCTGGTATAATTCTTGTACAGGATAGCAAAATTAACCTGGGGCTGTAGGGGAGCTATTTCTTCTACAGCAATGGTTGGAGCTCAAACATTAGTTGTTGTGGTGCTGTTATATCCTACCTTCCATTATCCATCAGTACTCATGTATTACTACCTAAATTTAGCAAGATAACTTTAGAATACGAAGATGAAATTATCTTGAGAAATGGGTATTACACATTGCACAACTTTAATTTATTCAGATAAGGTTTCTAAACGCGCACTCTTGTAGATTAAACTCATTCTTAGGTATTGCTAACTTTATTTCTAATGAGTTACACCCCACCAAAGAAAAGGATCTCGTGTAACCCTCAACTAATACCAAATGTAACGGCTTGTCTCTACGACTCTCGAAAATCGACATTAATACATCCATGGTATTTTTATGGCGTAAATCCAAGTACCGGGGAGGCAAATTTTCAAAGGTAAAGTAAAGTAAAAGATAGAAACAAAAATTCGCAGATTACTTTAAAATAGATTGATAGTACATATATCCACCCTTATTAGGGTACATTAGAGTTTTCATATAAACTAACACAGCCAGGAATAGTTATAACAGCCTGCTCCCACACTTGCTGGTATTAACTAACTTAGACACAATGGGAAAAAACAAACAAATAGACAGACATCCACATCGGGTGCTCCAGCTCCATGCTTCAAAAATCTCTTCCAGCATGCTCTTCCCAAAATACTTTTGACACCACGCACCTCTAGGTAATCAAAAATCAGACATGACTAGAAGCACGGGTGGTCGGGTGAAATAAAAATCCATAACATAGCACAGAGACTAAGGCGACAACATAAAATGATTAAATAGTATAGTGGAAGAAAACTTTCACTAATTATAAATTAATCGAAAAACAGCTTCATTAAAATTAACGTTATTCATAATTTATTTCTAAAACCAAAAGTACCAAGCAGTCTCCAACATAACATAAAACATAACAAAGTACACAACATATGTCCCCAGATATAGGGTAAAGTATAGAAAAGAGAAACGAAGTACATGAAACAAAAAAAAGCTGAAGATAACAACTGCTCCAATGACCCTCAAAGCTGCAAAGAACAGCAACCTAGATCCGCCCTACTGTGATTTGAGGAAAATAGAAAAAATAGGAATGGGTCAGACATAAAGTCTGGTGAACGAGACATAAAATGAAGCAGAAAGAATATAACATTCCAGGTCTTCCCGAGATATCGCATAGGGTGAATAATATAATGCAGTGAATCCATCTTAGATACAGTTCCTAAGAAGCCAAACCCAATGGTCACTCTAGGGAAGTCAACCATGTAGTAATACTAAATGTAAATCGGCCTGTCGGACCTACTATCCTTACCTATCCACGTGCTACAGCAAGAAAGTCATGCTCTTCACCCGTGCACAATGACTAAATATCTGTTACGTCTGATCGGCGTCGGCTCAAACAACCTCGCAGGACCCCGATGTTGCGCTCAAGTTCCGCCAAACTGGACTCCTATCCTCCTGTCTCCTAGGTCACCAATGTGGACTTTCCCCTATCCAAATGTTTGTCCTCCAAAAGAGCGCCTGTAGTAGGGTCGGCTGGACAAAATCCTCCAACGATCTGCCTAAAGAAGCCTACGTCGAAGCACACTTGTCCTGTTTCGTCAGCAACGATCTGCCTGAAGAAGCCCATGATTGCGGATGATATCTATCCTATGTACTAGCAACCTATGAAAGATAACAAGCATCCCTACGAACCTACTTGCCTGCTTCTAGTATGTACAACCAAGACTATACTTTGGTCTTAACTGCATGAAACACCTATCCAGACCTTTACAAGGTCTACCTACCAAATCGATTCAATATTAATTAATCTTACAGTTACAGTTTACATACTGTTTATTTCCATTAATCTGCTTTAGGCCATTTCTACATCCGATTTGGTTATTTCACAATTTTTTATTTTTTACACACATGGTATTTCAATTTCATGTCCGTTCAGTCCATATGGTTTGTTTGTAATTTTTATGCCTTACAGATTTACACTAGGCTTTGGGGTCCATTTAATTTACATTTTTTTGAACCCTAATTTATGTTCTCCTTTTAGAGATTTAATATGTACAAAATTTTTATCCCATAGCCACAAACCATTTAATCACACAAAATTCCACTTTTACATTTTTTGGTCACATATGAAACAAACAATTATACCAATTAGACCTCTCAATTTTGCTCCAAAACCATATTCAAACTTATGTAATTATATCAATCAAAACCACAATTTTATTCAAGTAACAAATTTTAAATTTATTCAACTAACCTGTTCTACCATTAGAAATGGAATAACAATTATAATTCAATGTAATCAAACCAATCTTATTTACGCCATGAAATGTGAATAACAATTCGTTTGTTCAAGATTTCAACCTAAACATGAATTAGAATTGAGAAGTGGTAGAAGGAGAAGATAAAATAATTTACATAAATTTCAATCTTATTTATGCCATAAAACGTGAATAGACAATTTATATCTCCCATATTTTAATCTAAACATGAATTAGATTCAAGAAATGAAAGAAGAAGAAGTTGCAATAATTTACATATATTCTTAATTCATAACAGAAATTAATTCATATTAGGTGCCAGAAAAGAACTAAAATTGAACTACTTTATTTTTTTTATTACATATTAATTCCCACTCACTTGGCACTTAAGCTTGTATAAATTTGAAAAAGCTTTGCTTTAATCTTTCTCCCTTTGATTCTTCTAAACTCTCCAAATTGCTTGAATATATATGGATAATTTAATTTGGTAGAGATTTTTTTATTTAGCAGAGAAAAGGAGGAAGAATAGTACACACTAATTTTACTTGTTGTGGATCTACAATAATCGTAAAGTTTGAGGGCGACCCGACCTATCTTGATGGATCGCTGGCTATCTATAGGGGATGGGTCGCTAGCTATCCATATGGGATGGATCGTTAGCCATCCATTCACTCAGCATATTTTTGTTTGACCTTAGTTTGGTTGTCTTCTTATCTTCTATTTATGTGCCTTGTCCAAATATCAAGTCTTTTGGAGTTTATTTGATCATCCATCTTCATGGGTCATATGCTCCAGAAGAATCATCCATAACTCCCTCAAAACTTAACGAAATTAGACAAAACTTTGCATGCCCACTCTTGAGTATGTTGTCGATCTACTACAAAAATTTCAAGTGGTGGGGCCCATTCTATATGGGTCCCTAGAGATCCATCTAGTTAGGTCACAACGACCCAACTAGCCTTTACTAATCGAGCTCATCTGTAGTGAGTGGCTTCATTTTTATCTTCTATGTTTTCTCCTAAAATTTCACGTCAATCCAACTCCGTATGAGTTCTCTAGGTCTGTTTTATGTTAGCATCTTTGGTCAAAAAAGGGTAAACAACTTGAATCAGACATGCCTTTACTTCTTGAACTATGCTGCTTGGAATGCTAGGAAAATTGGTAAGTATTCTTAAAAGAGGTAGTAGATGATGATATAAGAGGCTTTGACAACTTGTAATGCTTTCTTTTGGGTCCTTAGCGATACATGGATGATGGATCGCTAGCGATCCATCTACTTAGTTGATTTTTGGCTTGTTTTTCTTAAGTATCATTGGCTTGTCCTTTTAGATGCCCTATTCAAGTTTCACGTCATTCTGGCTTAGTCTAGATGTTCTACCTCATGCCGAATTTGATTAAATTGAATTAGAATTGTTATTTTGTGAATTTCAACTCTGCGAAAAACTTGAATAAGGCAACTCTGGAAACAAAGTGCGCTCTGGAAAAAGACAAGTTTCAGATTAATATTCTGCGAATTTCAGTGAATCGTCGGAGTCCATCTCTAGATGTTGTTTTCAATTGACTGACTTCTAATAGCCATTCATTTTTTGATTTCGATATGAATTTCAATTCCTAGTATTGACTTTTCAATCTTTGCTCCGTAGTTTACAAAAGGGTTTAGGTCGATAAATGGGTGCATGATGTAGGTTTGGCATCGACCTATATAGTTTTAACTCGACCGACGGTGAAGCTAAGTTTTGTCTCGAACAATTGTATGCCTTTCTAGAGCGAAGTCTTACTCCTTGTCTTTAATAGTTTATTTTTAAGGACTTGGTTAAGTTCCTGTTGCCGTTTTGAATTCTAATAAATGTAGTGGATGATTCAATCGTATCACTCTTTCCATTCTTGTACTCCGGTGATCCTATAAAGAAAAGCTTCCCGCGTCACTTCAGACAGTTGCTCCATTACCGATCATTAATCGATAACGGGTAAGTGTGGAAAAGATAATTTTAAAGGACGATATGGATTGTTTTTCAAATGTAAGCAAGCTATCTACGCTAGATTTTTGATTTGCAGTATTCGAGTACCGGACTCTACTCATGTACATAACACACTATATCTGCCCCGGCCAACGCTCAGAACCTGACTAATACACATTAGCAGATTTCCCTTGGGTTCTAGGCATTGATTATACGAGGATATTATTTAAAGTAAAACATACCTAATAAGGACAAATGCCAAGTTTTATTATTGAAAATGACTTTCCAATCATCTAATTTTTAGTCTGGTGGAGGGACTTCCACTGCTCTAGAAGCTGGGTCCTTCGTAACTTCGGATTCGCTTATTACCTGTTGGATGATTGATTACTGTTAAATTATAAGGCATAGCTGCTCTTGTAGAGTTATAGTTGTAGTTCGATCAACCAAAGTTTCATTCTTCGAAAACTAGCACATGACATTTTCGATTGCAATTATCCTTCCTTTTTGTTTTTTGGAATTCAACCTACACACTAGCCTCTGTCTTAGGAGACTACTGGTTTAATTACTCGATTATCAGCATTGATTTTTATCGCTGTTGCATCTCCCATGTTCGTGTGCATCATACTCATTTACTATAGTTCTATGTATGTAAGTAATACTTCTGCGGTCGTTTTGGCATATTCTATTTCATAGATTTGTTCAGAACTATGAGGTTGCTTGGTCTAGACAGTTCCATAGCCATTTCCTACTTATGCTTAATTGAGTTCGTTTTAACGAAGTTTAGTGTATCTACCCTAATCCATAGGGCTGATTTCTCTTAATACTAGGTCTTTATGTTTTCAGGAGACTAGGTCTCCTGGGAAATGCGTTCGATTATCCCAGTTTGATTGACACGCTAGCTGCTATCTCTAGGAACTAGGGACTTTGCTGCTTGATTCCAAGCTCTGATTTTTTCAATGACAATTTTTTCCTGACTGTAATTGAATTCCTCTAAGTTGACATCCTCATCCAATGTCATTCTGGGTACATGTGCTGCAAAGACGCGTTGCCATCATATTTGCTAGAGTGAACTCTTCCAAGTCTAGTATTAAGACCCTAAACATGTATCAGTTTCTATCTCTAGAAATTCATGCATAGATGATCAACTCTATGGATTTTTCCTTGATGTCGTGAATCTTTAGATAACATGAGATGCCAGAAGGTAGGGCTAAAGATTCAATTAAACTCTTGCTTCGGTTCCCAAAAGCCGATGTACCAGTTATTTCATTCTGAGGGTTTCTTCTTAGCATTATCAAACTTAGGGTAACGACATATTGTTACAAATTGGAACCAAATGATCTAGATTAACCGTATGTAGGTAATCGATCTTTCTCATCATTGCTAGACTGCGAGCGACATTTACTTTCTGAACGTTAAATCCTTTATGTCCTTTGTTGGCGATTTTGTTGCCAAAATGCTCTATTTTGCGATATAGAACCGTTATCTGACCAACCTCGCAGTTATTTGTGTTTGGACTTTGCAACATTTCTTTCAATCAAGTATCTATATGTCTATCCCTGCTCGAGGGACTAGCTATTTCGAATGCTAGTACTTGGGTGATTGTGAGAGATGTAGTGTTTTGTGACAAATGATTTGATTACCCCTGGTCTGACTCTTAAGGAAGTATGATGGTTTTATTTCCAACCTTCCATGATTGTCCCTACATGTCCTTAGTTGTGCATGCTTTTATTGATTGCTGTCGTCATGGAAGTTCTGTTCATGCACCAATTCTTATCTTCGGGAATTGATAACCCAACTGCTTGGTTTCAAGAAACATTTCCTCAAGGCTGCCTATCTTTTATCTATATCTAAATTTATTTTGAGTTGAATTTAGGAAATTTGGTTATGCACCAGCTTTCATCCCTAGAAATTAGTGCACGAGCAATTCAATTCTAGGATTTCCTTTTGGTGCTGCTTTATTCCTGTGTAGTGGCTGATTCCTGTGATGAAAGGTCGAACCATGTGGCTGACCTATGAAAGGTTATATCTCTTTTTTGTTGCCCATTTTCAAGGGACGGTAGTTTTATGAAGACAAGGGTAGAGTCTCAGTTGAGGACTAACTTCAATCTCCAAAAGCTGGTGCATTGATGGTTTACTACCATGAGTGTTTCTCATCAAACTTGTAGATTAAAGTTTTCCTAGCTTTGCTGAGGCAACATCGGTACATAGTGAATAGCAAATTTCTCGACATTGCTGGGGCAATGTGAGTACTTAAGAAATAGAAGGTTTCACGGCGTTACCTGGGGAATACCAATACTTATGAAATAGAAAGTTTCTCGACGTTGCTGGGGCAATACCGGGAATTAGAAAATGAGAAAAGGCCATAGCGTTGCCGGGGAAAAATCGACACTCATGAGGTTCGAATCAATTTTCCCCGCTGACTCCGCAATCGACAATGCTTTTAATCCAGGTGGGCACTAGTTTCGTGTTTGAAAACTTACACTTCGATAAGTGGATTGTAGAAGTCTTATTTTAGTGCTACCTATCTTCGAGTAATGTAAAGTCATGTTGGTTAATGAATCATTCATCTGATCCTATATAGTCGAGTAGATCCCTTTCAAACCAATATGGCTGTGTTTCTCAACGTTGCTTAACTTTGGGATATGCCATTATCTTGGAGGATGGGAATCCCATGCGTTTCCATTGCCTAGCCTTGTTTATCACAGCAAAGTGTCACCCTTCGAAATTCAGGGTTGTTTCTTACCCAATTCCATGGTTATTCTTATTCATGAAGAATCGGATTTCCTTCAACCATTTTTTGTTATGATCCGACTTCTATCCATGGAACCCTTCACTTCTATGTGTCAAATTCGAGGTTCTTATAGAAAGTTAGAAATTGTGGAGCAACTCATCACATTTCCCCCTTTACAACCATGCTCGTTCCTATCCTGATCACGGACCGATAGAGTTCGATAGTGTTTGTCAAGGATCTATGACACTTAACCTTGCTTGCTTCAGACCATATGCATTATGTTAGGCTGATAACATTATTGTGGATAACAACCTTATTATTAGTTCCAATAATCGAGAATTAATGGTTAGGTGCTTGATTTTGAGTGTTCTCTCCTTGTCGTTGTCAATCTATAGGTAACAACTAGTTTTCTACAAGTTGGGGTTTGAGACCTCAATCAAGCACCTACTTCAGTCTTTGGAAAATGGTGCATTGATGGTTTGATTCTAAAAATGCCTTCCATCATCGTCTATCTCTAGATGATAGTAAATTCCTCCTTTTACTGCAAGTTGGAGTGATTTTCTATCCCAACCGAGAGTTAATGTGTTATGTGCCCCACAGTCCACAGGGCTGATTATTCTGAACAATTGATGTGAAAGTTGATGTTCTGGGTGGCTCCCTAGATGGCTCCAGTCAAAGGTACATAGCATCTCCTATCAGACTTGGATTCTTGAATTTATACATTTTGTACATTAAAAATTAATAACCTTCTTGGTGGTTATTGTGGCTAGAGGCTCTGCTTCTGCCCATTTGGTAAAGTAGTCGACCGCAACTATTGCATATTTCGCTCCACCTTTGGCTATGGGTAAAGAACCAACTACGTCGATTCCCCACATTGCAAATGGCCAGGGACTAATCATTTGCGTGAGTTCCGTCGGTGGAGCTTTCGGGATTTTGGCACATATCTGGCATTTGTCGCATCTTCTCACATAGTCTGCAGCATTCCGATTCACTATTGGCCAGTAGTATCCGTAACGGAGGACTTTCTTTGCTAATGTCTGCCCCCCAGTATGGTCACCGCACTCTCCCTCATGGACTTCCTTTAATACTCGTTTTATCTCATCGTGGGCCACGCACCAGAGTAAGGGGGTCGAGAATCCCCTTCGGTACAACACCCTATCCTGTATTATATATCGTGAAGCCTTACGAAGGACTAGTCGTCTTTAGCTTCTCTCTTCGGGTAAGATCTCGAATAGCAAGTACTGGTTGATTGGGGTCATCCACGATTCCTTCTCGATTTCTGTTTCTAACACGAAATCTACCTCCATCATATCTATACTCGAAACATATAAGGTTTCGACAGGAAACAATCCCATCTGTTGCGCATCACCAGTGCTTGCGAATTTTGCCAATGAATTGGCTGCTCTGTTTTGCTCACGCGGGACATGTGAAATATCATAATACTCGAGATTCGCTAGCAGCTCCTGAACTCGGACCAAATATGGCGCAAGTCTCTGCCCCCTTGCTTGGTAGTCTCCTCGTACTTGGTACACCACCAGCTGCGAGTCGCTAAAAAATTCAACTGATTTTACTCCCAGTTCTTTGATAAGTCTTAAGCCGGCAATCAACGCTTCATATTCGGCTTCGTTATTCGTTGTTGTGAATTCGAGCTTCAAAGCGTAGAAAACTGATCGGTTCTCAGGAGTTACAAGAACTATGCCAACCCTCGAACAACAGTCGTTAGATGCCTCATCGGTGTACATCTTCCATCGATTGGGAGGTATGACATTGTGGTCGTTTGATTCGTCTGTCATAGTAAATTCAGCAAAGAAGTCAGCTAGTGCTTGTCCATGTATAGCCCTTCGCGGCAGGTAGGTAATGTCGAACTGACTTGACTTAATATTCCATTTTAACATCCTTTTGGAAGTTTTCGGTTGTTGGAGTATCTGCCGCAAAGGTTGATCAGTGTAAACACTGACTGAGTGTGCCTAGAAGTATGGACGAAGCTTGCATGATGCAATCACTAAGAAATAGGCTAGTTTTTCAATCTTTGGATAATTTCTTTCTGCCCCCGTCAAGCGTTTACTAACATAGTAAACTGGCTTTTGAACCCGGTCTTCCTCGCGAAGCAAGGCTGTACTGACAGCGTGCTGGGATACAGCCAAGTATACGTACAACATTTCGTGGTCTATTGGTTTCGACAATACCGGAGGACTTTCTAAGTGCCTTACAAGAGCACGGAATGCTTCCTCACAGTGGGATGTCCATTCGAAATTCCTCTTTTGCAAGAAGAGGACGAGGTGGGGGCGGGGGAGTACCACTACAAATGGTGGAGACCCTACATAAACAACAACGGAGGGAGCAGCTCTTCCCATCCAACCCCAGCCGAATCTGGCAGATTTATATTGGAGTTTCACAAGACTTAGGGGAAACCATTCATAGGCAAGGAGACTATTATAGAAGCACAAGCTTGGATTCGATCTTGTGAGAGGATTTTTAAAGAATTGAAACCGAAGGATGATCAAATGAGGTTGATAGCTTCCTGGCAGCTCCAGGAAGATGCTTTGGCATGATGGGAGACCATTACATTGGCTGAGTCGGAGGATGAGTTTACATAGGAGAGATTCAAGCAAGTGTTTGAGCAGCGTTATATGCTGTTTGTTGGTATTTCCAGGATGTATCAGGAGTTTATAGATTTGAAGCAAGGAAGTCTATCTTTTGAAGAATACTTGAATAAGTTTAACGAGTTATCCCGGTTTGGTCCAGAATTGGTGAATACCCCTCTTAAGAAGAATGAGAGATTTATTAGAGGGATGAATAAGTTTCATGAAAGGATGACGGGCCGTGTGAAGGAGTCTTTTGCTTATTTGGTGGATATGGGATGTAGATATGCCACCCTAGATAAACAAGAGGTTCCAGAAGAGAATGTAAGCGGAAGCAATCCGAATTAGAAGAAGAGAAAGTTTGGAGGAAGGAAGCCTTGGCAAGGTCAAGAAATGAAGAATACTTAGGAGAACAAAGCGAAGAGTGTGAACTGTTTCAATTTTTTAGAGAAAGGCCATTACTAAAGTAATTGCAAGAAGCCCAAGAAGCAAGGAAAGAAGGATCAACCTATGAAGATAGGACAAGAAGCCAGGGAATGCTATTATTGTCATAAGCCAGGTCACATAGTTAAAGAATGCCCGGCAACGAAGCAGGCCAAAGTAGCAAAGGTTTATGCAATCAAGGATGACCTTTCAACATCAGGAGCCGATAAAGGGAAAGGAGATTTGGAAGGTAATTATATTCTTTATGACAAAATTGTTAGAGTCCTATTCGAAACCGGAGCCACGCATAGTTTTATTTCTCAGCAAACCGCAGAGGAATTAAAACTTGAACCCGAATTCGTAGACGAATCTATTTGTGTAAAGAATCCGGTAGGAGGCCCTGCGAATCTTTGTTTACATTGTAGAAAGGTTCCTATCTCGTATTACCATCATCTGTTTCTTATCAGCCTTTTCGTTCTTGACTTTAATGAATTTGAAATTTTACTTGGAATGAGTTGGTTAACAAAATATAAAGCTGAATTAGATTGTACCAATTGAATGATTTCGGTCAAAACTAAATTTGGAAATTTTGTTGTGATTTCTTATGAGGATCCAAGTCCAAAGAGGGATAAGCTAATGTATACTTTATGGTATCCTGACCTGAGTTTGGAATCCATATCTATTGTTCGAGAATTTCTAGGTGTATTTGAAGAAGTTAAGTCTTTACCTCCGCATAGGGAAATCGAATTCAAAATTAACCTGGTTCCGAATGCTCATCCTGTTGTGCATGCAAGTCGCAGGATGGCACCAAGGGAAAGGGTAGAGCTAGTTAAGCAAACCCAAGATTTACTGAAGGAAGGATATATACGACCTTTTCATTTCAGTTAGGGTTCAGCTGCTGTATTTGTAGCCAAGTCCGATGGATCTTTGAGACTGATATGTGATCTTAATAAATTAACTCTTAAGAATAAATTTCCTTTGTCCCAAATCGACGACCTGTTCGATCAATTGCATGGCGCTCGGTTCTTTCCAAAGATGGATCTAGCCCAAGGATTCCATCAGCTGAGAATTGCAGAAGATTGTATTCATTTGATTGTTTTAGGGTCCAGATACATTCTATGAATGGTTAGTTATGCCCTACGGGCTAACCAATGCCCCTGCATATTTCGTAGACCTGATGACCCGAGTATTTCGTGAAGTATTGAATAAATTTGTTCTCGTATTTATTGATGATATTCCGATCTATTCCAAAACTGAAGAAGAGCATGCCGAACACTTAAAAATAGTTTTGGAAATGTTGAGGAGGAATATTCTTTTTGCTAAGTTTTCTAAATGTCATTTTTGGATAAAAGAAGTTAGATTTTTGGGACATATTGTAACCGAAGAAGGAATTTCTGTAGACCCTGGTAAGGTTTCCGCTATCCTAGATTGAAGCAACTCATAACTCCAAAGGAGGTCAGAAGTTTTCTGGGATTAGCCGGATACTACCGAAAGTTTGTCCAGGATTTCTCTAAGTTAGCTAGTCCATTAACTAAGATGATTATGAAGAATGCAAAATTTTTAGACTCCAAAGTGCGAGGAAGCATTCTAAAAATTGAAGAAAAGGTTGACCACTGCTCCCGTTTTTGCTATTATTAACGGGAATAAAGGTTTATCTATTTATACAGATGCGTGTGGTGAAGGTGTGGGTGCTGTTCTAATGCAAGAGGGTACAATGATTGCCGACGCAGGTAGACAATTGCGACCACATGAAAAAAACTACCCGAGCCACGATCTTGAGCTTTTTGCAGTTATCTTTGCTTTGAAAATATAGCATCATTATCTTCTGGGTGAAAATTTTGAATTGTTCAACGACCATAAATCTTTGAAATGCCTCTTTATCTAAAAGGATTTGAATCTAAGGTAGCAACTTTGGTTGGAATTTCTAGCGTCATATGACCTGGATATTCAGTATACACCTTGTAAAGCCAACGTGGTAGCTGATGCCTTAAGTAGAAGACATGCTGCCCTTACTTATCTTGGTGTTACTCCTACTCTTCTTGAGAAGGTTGCTAGTAAGCAAAAAGAAGACCAGATTCTCTAAGAAATTTATAGAAGAATACGTTGAGGTGAAGATTCCAGTTTTGAAATCGATAATAGTAGAGTTGTAAGGTTGAAAGGGAGGATTTGTGTTCCAGACATCCCAGATCTCAAATAAGAAGTATTGGACGAATCTCACAAATCCAAGTTTAGTATCCATCCAGGGGTTAACAAAATGTATTGAGATATTAAGGGGACTTTCTGGTGGAAAACGATGAAGAGGGATATATCTATTTATGTTAGTCGATGTGCAACTTGTCAACAAATAAAGAGTGATCAAATGAAGCTGGCAGGTTTGCTCCAACCATTGGAAGTGCCTAAATGGAAATGGGACCAAGTGTATATGGATTTCATAGATGGTTTGCCACGAACTCGGAAAGGTGATGAGTGTGGATCGTCTGACCAAGACTGCCCACTTTATCCTAGTTAAATCCACCCGAACGGCAGTGAGTTTGGCAGAGTTATATGTAAAGGAGATTGTTCGTCTCTATGGAATACCAAGTAGTATAGTGAGTGATCATGACCCGATCTTCACTAGCAGATTTTGGGAGGCATTTTAAGCTGCACTAGGAACTAAGTTGAACTTCAGTACTGCTTACCACCCGTATAGTGATGGGCAAATTGAGAGAATAAATTGAATATTGGAAGATCTTTTGCATGCTTGTATTCTTGATTTTGGAGGTTCATGGGAGGACCATTTGCATCTGGTTGAATTTTCATATAATAATAGCTATCAGGCCAGTATTACAATGGCTCCTTTCGAAGCATTGTATGGTCGTCCTTGTAGATCACCTGCATGTTGGATTGAGTCAGGCGATAGGTTTGTTCTTGGTTTGGACATGATAAGGGAAGCTACTGAGAAGGTTGATCTCATCCGAAAGAAGTTGAGAACTGCCCAAAGTCGACAGAAAAGTTATGCCGACCGTAGGAGAAGAACTTTAGAGTTCCAGGTTGGAGATTTGGTTTTCTTAAAGGTTTCTCCAATGAGTGGAGTTTTGAGATTTGGAAAGACGGGTAAGCTGGCACCGCGATATGTAGGTCCTTTGCCTATACTTAAGAGGATTGGTCCTTTGGCTTATCAGCATTGTTACCAAATTGGTTAGCTAGCGCACATGATGTGTTCCATGTTTCATACCTTTGGAAATATATGCACGATCCAGATCATATCATTGAGGACGCCGCTCAACAGGATTTGGAAATCACACCTAACTTGGCGGTGAAAAGAGAGACATTGAAGATTATTGATCGAGATGAAAAGCGGCTAAGGAATGAAGTGGTGAAATTGGTGAAAGTGTAACGGAGTGGATATCCAAATGATTATACTTGGAAAACAGAGGAAAGCATGCAAAAGCCCTATCCCAAGTGGAGAATAGATATTTCGGCTTGATCTGGTAAGCCATTTCTCCATCTTTTTATATGTTCTTTGTTTGTCTCCTTGTCTTTCAAATTTCTTCTTAAGGGGGGAATCTGTAGTGATCCCGTTTCTAAACCAAATTTAAATTTTGTAATTAATATAAATTCTGGAATTAAATTGTGAATTAATTTGAATTTTTCAAAAAATATATGATATGGGTTTGTATATATGAATAGATTGTAATTTGAAATTGATTTGGAGTTCAAAAAAATAAATATCTTAGAAAATAAAATAAATTGGATTTAAAAATAATATATATATATATATATATGATTTTTATTAATGTATAATTTTAAATCATATTCTTTAAAATTTATATAAATATTAATATAAGGGAATGTATTTAATAAAGATATAAGATCTTATTAAAACATATGTATAAATATAACAAAATATAATATAATATATAAATTATATAAAAACATCATTTACATGAAAAATGACAAATTTAAGTATATTAACATATAATTTAACAAGTGTTACGATTATAATTCATGCATTTAACAAGTGTAATAATTTTATGATTAAATTGAACAAGTGTCACTTATTTTCTTTTCATTTTTAATTATTAATAAAAAGAAACCAAGGCTACATATACTACCTCTTCTACTCTTTCTATTTTCTTTCAAATTTAAAAACTAAAAACAAAAGGAAAATCAAAACTCAAACCTGTACAAACCAGCAAATTAAAATCAAAACCAGAAAAAGCTTAAAACCAGAAAACAAAAATCAAAGCAAACAACCTCCTCAATCTTAAAACCTGAAGCATTCAAAGAAAATAAAGCAGATCAAAGCATTCCTGTTCAAAACAGAATCAAGTTGAAGATCATTTCAAAACAGTTTCAGATCAAAACAAACTCCAGTCTTCAAATTCAGGAGAAAAAATATTTCCCAGACTTTTCTCTGTTTTCAAAATATACAAGTGAGTAAACTCCCTTTTTAAAATCTTAAACCTATTTTATCTTGTTTGTATGAGATAATACTTAAAAGTATGTTCGTATAGATGAAAATAAAATGACTTAATGTATGTATGTGTGTATGTATATATATATGTAGAAAATGGGTGTGCATGTCTGTGTTGTTCTGTCCCAGGTTTATAGGTTTTAAACCTGTTCAAAATTCAAAATCTCTCTACCTATTCCCTTTTAGGCTTCAATATTTAAACTATATATGTTTGAATTAACATGATTTAAGTCTTAAAAATAATTTTAAGTATAATTAATTAAAGTATTTTCTAAAATTTAGGAAATAAAGTAAAACTTAAATGCATGTCAAAGTTCAAGTGTTTTAATTTCTTGATTTTTTTATATAATATGATTTGCTTTTGGAAACCATGATTTTTAAAAGAAAAATCATGATTTTTAGTTTAGTAAATCATGAGAACATGCGAGTTGAACGGTTTTGGGACTTTTGGCGATTTCTGGTGATCAACGAGGTAAGGGTTGTCGTGGTCATGGCTGGAGGAAGCCTGAGTGATGGGGATTCATGGAAAAATGGTGGGTGGATTTATCATCCACTATGATGGCCGAACAACGTTGATGTTGGGTTTTAGACCCAGTTTTGATCGACGGGGTTTAAGTGGAAATTGTGGCGTCGATAATTTATCGGACACAACTTGACGAGGGGGAATCAATGCGTGGATGATCGATGAAGTTATGGTCGGAGTCGCGTGATTTCTGGTGACCTATGGCGGCGAGTCAAGGTGGATTTGGATGATCAAGTTTTGATCCAATTGAACCCATGTTGATCAATTTCGAGTTTGTCGTTGTTTCAAGGATCTGGGTGGTCGTGATGCTCATGGAGGTCATCGCCGATGTGTTGAAGGTTGGAGCCTTGGTCGGAGATGGCCAGATCGCCTATGCACGTGCACATGTGTCAGGGATGTTGGCTTTGCTGATGGGTTTAAAGAAGATGTTTCCTCGAAGTCGATATCGGGAAGTTGGGTTGTTGGCTCGAGTAAAGGCTCGAGTGTGTTCGCGTGAGATAATATGAAAAACAGGTTTTTAAGTTTTTAAAATAAAACAAAGTAAAAAAAGGAGGAGGGATTTACTTGGGGAAGACTTGGGGAAACTTGCATTTTTCTCGGGGAAGCACTCGGGTTTACCTCGGGTTGGTTTAAAGCATTAACTAAGTTTTTTTAAATTTTTAAATAAAACAAGTTTAAATAATTTTTTCAATTAATTCTTTTAAAATAATAATTGTTTACACAAGTTTGGGATTAGTGAAAGGTTTGGGAATAAATTATTTTAATAATTAAGTTTAAAATGTTTTAATATATATATCTTTTATTTTAAAGTTTATTTGAAATAAATTTAATATTGTAATTAAATAGTTGATTAAGGAAATGAAATGTTTCCAATCATTAATTAATTTAAAAATCTTAAGTTAATACATATGTTAATGATAATCAATTTCCAAAGGTCATTAAATAAGATTTAAATGATAATTTGGATAATTGATTTATCTTTCAATTAATTAAAGTCTTAAGTAATTAAAGATTAATTAATTAATGAAAATAATTAAGGGATAATTACTTAAAGAATAATCACTTAATATAAGTAATTAAAGAATAATTAAGGTTAATTAATTAATAATTAAGGTTAGTTAATTAATAATTGAGGTTTAATTAATTGATGATTAAGGTTTAATTAATGATGATTAAAGTATAATTAATCAATAATTAAGGATTAATTAATTAATAATTAAGGATAATTAATCAGTAATTAAAGGATAATTAATGAAAGCAATTATGTGATTAATTAATTAAATAATTAATTAAAATGATTTATAATTAATTAATGATTAACTAAGCAGGGTTAGGTGATTAGTTCATAAGTAACTAATTTATTTTGAATAAATTATGGGATTAATTAATCTTGCTTATAGATGATTGGATTATATTGAATGCCTTGGATTGGTTGGTATCTCTGATATGTGATTTGTGATACTATGTGATATGAATTGCTATGGATTGAGCTGTGATATCTGTGATATATTGCTGTGTGAATGCGAACTTCTGAATTGAAGAAAAATTGTTTACTTAAGCAACTTGGCCTTTAAACCGGCATTTGAATTTTGATGCGATCGGGGGTCGAATTCCAAATGGTTATCCGAAAACCACATCGAATCTCAAAGGCGAATCTTTTGTTTAAGAGATTAAAAATGGAAATTTGTATCCACGTGTTTTTAAAACAAGCGCTCATTATTCGGTTAAGCCGAGGGAGGATATTAAGTCATAAAACCCATTCTGAATAATGATACGACGAAATGAGAATGCATTTGAAGATGGTGGTTGAAGACCGGGTATTTTCGAGAATGAAAGGATTACCTATCGATTGTCTTTGCACTGAGTTGCTCCGGTATAGAGATTTCCCAATGTGATGGGGAGTCCGGTCGGGATTGTGGATATCCGGATTTGGAAGGAATTTTTCCCTAATTAGACGAAGTGCCTGTAACGACTCGAATTTTTCGACCTTGATAATTTGACACTAATACGTCCACTGTAAAAGTGCCAAACAATCGAACGCCGAAAATTCCAGATCGTTAGGGAAAAAAGAAAAAAGGTAGAAGAAGAAACAGAAAACAAAACACAGAATATCACATTTGCAGCGGATCAAAATATAATATCAAATAATAGCATTTACACAAAGAAAAACCGTATCTGTTAATTTACATTCAGTACATCAGAGCACAACCATAACTGGACAGTTATAAATAACTTGTCCCATAATACAACAATACAACTCCAATACCCAGCAGAATATACTCCAAACGTTCCTGCCATCCAGCTTGCCACCTGAGTTCCAGAACGTCCTACCTTGAAAATCAGTAATACTCTGTCCGACCCGAGCATTACAATAAAGTAGCACCCGGGTCAGGCTGGAAACCAGCGTGAGTAAACCCATAATTGAAATACTAAGTTATGAAACATAGTTATAGACCATGGTAACTCGTACCTCTATACGAGTTCTTATCTTGTTATAATCAGTACCCACTTCACAAATGTATGTCTAAGAATTTTTACTCAGTTTAAATGATCATGTTGCTTCATTTATTTCCTTCCAACCTGTTTGATCCTACCTCCAAAATTTATAAAGAATTATTATAGTTACTAATCGAAGTGGTTTTGGATATTGCTGATATCCGACCCCGGTCTCTTCGAATCAAGTGACATCTTTAATCCTAGTTGTTTAAGTGAATACGATCAAATTTTTAAACACAGGATGTCAATTTACACAGCAATTCATCACCGATGAAAGCCCATATTGTCACATTTCAATCCATACATATCATATCACAAAACATCACAAGTTATCAGACTAGATATTAATCCAGTCATTCAATACAACTCAATGATCCATAAGCAAGATCAACTTCTCATTATTTTTATTTAATTAAATTTAATTTCTAATAAATTAAATTAATTACTTTAGATCTTGTTTAATTAACATTAATTATTATAAACCATTAGTTAATCATCCTTAATTATTCACATTAATTAATTAACCTTTAATTACACACATTAATTAATTATACTATAACTAATTACATTAATTAATGATCCTTACTTAATTACATTAAGTAATTATCCTTAATGATTACATTCAGGAATTTTCCTTTTATTACTTATATTAATTTATTATTCTTAATTAATTAAGTAATTATACTTTAATTACTTTTATTAATAAGACCTTAATAAATTAAGATAACCCATTTCTTTAATTAATTAATTATTAATTACATCATTTTCTTGTTTGAAAACAATCAGAGAGATAATTAGCCTAATACATAATTATAAGACCCAAGACAGTTTTAAAAACATTTAACTTAAATTTTAAACTTTGAAAACTTGTTTGATAATTGAACTCTATCTTTTGCTTTTGAAAACAGTTTAACCTATTGCTTTGAAAACTTGTTTAGTTTATTTGCTTGCAACTTGATCATTTTCTTTTGCTTTTCTAAAAGAACTTAATTAATTAAAGCTTGCTAGCTTATCCAAGAACCCTGAGCCCAGACAAAATACCCCGAGCCAAACCAGTGCAAACCTACCTTCTTCCCGGGTCTCAACCCTTCTTCACTTCCTTTTCTTTCAAAACTCTGATTTAGTTTAATTTTAAAAATAACCGTTACAACAGTTAAACTCTTGCGAACAACACGGTCCAAACCCGATGTCTTCCCTAGGTAAGACCCGAGTCCAAACATTCTTTCCCCCGAGCTCTCTCTCTTCTCTATCCCAACTCTCGATCATCTTCCTCATGTGTACTGAAGTCGTGCACGTGCACACACTTCCTGCTATCCAACCTCACCGCCGATCAACACCATAAGTCATCGCCGATCACTACCCTCCGCTTCCCTTCCTGAAGACGCAAACCATATCTCTGAGTTCAAATTCGATCCTCGACCCAAGCCTGGCATGAGTGACGCCACCCAAAACCGCCTCAATCCGACACCACGAACCCCCAATATCCACAGCACCTCGTTAGAACCTACACCACCATCTTCCCTAGCTTTTCCCCCACTTGCGCACGCTCGAACCTTCCCCATCATGACGCCATCCCAAATGACCAGAGACGTGCAAAAACTGCCAGTAAACCCTACATCTACCATGCCCTGCCTCTACAGCCAACTATACCCTTCCACCCTATTTTTTTTTGTGAGCGCCCTTGACTGAGCCTCCCCCACAACTTATACCGTCCCTCGAAGTTAGCTAGGTTGACGGAATTGGCAAATCCCTATTTTCTGTTCAACTTCCCCTTTCTTCCCCCTTGCAATCCTAAAAATTACCAAACCACTGTAAAAAATCGTGATTTCCTACCACGATCTCGGGTATGTAATCCATTTACGGAATTTTAATACTTGAATTTTACCCAAAGTCAAGACATCCACTAAAACACCCTTTATTCTTTTCCTATACATGAAGAATTTTAACGAATCGATTTTTAAAATGAACTACCCTATAAAGCAAACAACATTTGTTTTGAATCATAAACTAAAACTTAATGGATATTGAGTTGTTGATTTTTTTAGCTTAATAGGTTATGAAATGAATAAACAAGAACAGAGGAACTAACTTATTACTGTGTTCCTTTCGGTACCCAAACATGGCTAAATCCTCATGTACTCAGCATAGATATTAGCTGATACATATATGCTTGACAAAATACATCCATTCATACAAACTTTAAAGCTGTACAGGTGTATAGGAGGGTTATAGTGAGCAAGGTTTTGCATATACTCTATGATCTTTTGAAAATTGTTGTTTCTTCTTCTTCTTACTTAACTTAAGTGACAGGTTCTTCCCTAACTAACACACATATATAAACATAGGGACTGATTTTACCATTCATTCTTGACAATAAAGAATCTATCCGAGTTCCATAAACATGCAATTGTATATAAGACTTGCAATAAAAGTTTAAAAACATTTTACTTCACATATTTCACTAAGATGAACAACTACTGCCTATACATATATTTACACCTCTAGTAAAGCTAGAAGGCACTTCGTCCAATTAAGGAAAAAGTCCATGCAACTCCGGATATCCACAATCCTGACCGGACTCCCCATCACATAGAGAAATTTCTATACCGTAGCAACTTAATGCAGAGATAATCGACAGGTAATCCTTTCATTCTCGAAAACACCCGGTCTTCAACCACCGTCTTCAAATGCAATCCAATTTCGTCGTATCATTATTCAGAATGGGTTTTATGACTTAATGTCTGTAACAACCCTGGAATTGGTGATTACCTATGATATTAAAATTAATTCGTCATTGTAACAACCCTGGTATTGGTGATTACCTATGATATTAAATTATAACTAGGGTTATAATTTAATATTATAGGTAATCACCAATACCAGGGTTGTTACAATGTCCTCCCCCAGCTTAACCGAATAGTGAGCGCTTGTTTTAAAAACATGTGGATACAAATTTCCATTTTTAATCTTTTAAACAAAAGATTCACCTTTAAGATTCGATGTGGTTTTCGAATAACCATTTGGAATCCGACCCTCGGTCGCATCGGAATTCAAATGTCGTTATAAAGGCCAAGTTGTTTAAGTAAACAATTTTTCTTCAATTCATAAGTTCACATTCACATAGCAATATATCACAGATATCACTGCTCAATCCGAAGCAATTCATATCACAGAGTATCACAAATCACATATAAGAGATATCAACCAATCCAAGGCATTCAGTATAATCCAATCATCTATAACCAAGATTAATTAATCCCATAATTTATTCAAAATAAATTAGTAACTTATGAATTAATCACCTAACCCTGCTTAATTAATCATTAATTAATTATAAATCATTTTAATTAATTATTTAATTAATTAACTACATATTTACTTTCATTAATTATCCTTTAATTACTTATTAATTATCCTTAATTATTAATTAATTAATCCTTAATTATTGATTAAATATACTTTAATCATCAATTAATTAACCCTTAATTATTAATTAATTAACCTTAATTATTCTTTAATTACTTATATTAAGTAATTATTCTTTAAGTAATTATACCTTAATTATTTTCATTAATTAATTGATCTTTAATTACTTAAGACTTTAATTAATTAAAAGATAAATCATTTATCTTAATTATCATTTAAATCTTATTTAATGACCTTTGGAAATAGATTATCATTAACATATGTATTAAGTTAAGATTTTTAAGTTAATTAATGATTGGAAACATTTCATTTCCTTAATCAACTATTTAATTACAATATTAAATTTATTTAAAATAACCATTAAATAAAAGTTATATATATTAAAACATTTTAAACTTAATTAATTTAAAATAATTTATTTCAAAACCTTTCACTAACCCGAAACTTATGTAAACAATTATTATTTTAAAAGAAATAATTAAAAAATTATTTAAACTTATTTTATTTAAAAAATTTAAAAAAACTTAGTTAATGCTTTAAACCAACCCGAGATAAACCCGAGTGCTTCCCCAAGACAAATGCAAGTTTTCCCCGAGTCTTCCCCGAGTAAATCCCTCCTCCTTTTTTTTACTTTGTTTTATTTTGAAAACTTAAAAACCTGTTAAATATATTATCTCACGCGAACAAACTCGAGCCTTTACTTGAGCCAACAACCCAACTTCTCGATATCGACTTTGAGGCAACATCTTCTTCAAACCCATCAGCAACCAACCCAACATCCTTGACACATGTGCACGTGCATAGGCGATCTAGCTATCTCCGACCAACGCTCCAACCTTCAACACATCGGCGACGACCTCCATGAGCATCACGACCACCTTGATCCTTAAAAAACGACGACGAACTCGAAATTGAGCAATATGGATTCAACTGGATCAAAACTTGATCATCCAAATCTATCTCGACTCACCGCCATAGGTCACCAGAAATCTCGTGACTCCAACCATAGCTTCGTCGATCATCCATGCATTGATTCTCCCTTGTCCCATTGTGTCTGATACATCGTCGATGCCGCAATTTCCACTTAAACCCAGTCGATCAAAACTGGGTCTAAAACCCTACATCAACGTCGTTCGGCTACTATAGTGGATGATAAATCCACCCACCATTTTCCCATGAATCCCCATCACTCGGGCTTCCTTCAGCCATGACCATGACAAACCTTACTTCGCCGATCATGAGAAATTGCCAAAAGTCCCAATACCGTTCAACTCGCAAGTTCTCATGATTTACTAAACTAAAAATCATGATTTTTCTTTTAAAAGTCATAGTTTCCAAAAGCAAATCATATTATATAAATGAATCAAGAAATTAAGACACTTGAATTTTGACATGCATTTACGTTTTACTGTTTTTCCTAAATTCAAGAAAATGCTTTAGTTAATTATACTTAAAATTATTTTTAAGACTTAAATCATGTTAATTCAAACATATCTTGTTTAAATATTGAAGCCTAAAAGGGAATAGGTGGAGTGATTTTGAATTTTGAATAGGTTCAAAACCTTTAAACCTGGAACAGAACAACACAGACATGCACACTCATTTTCTACATATATATATATACATGCAATCATTTTCATTTCATCTATACAAATATACTTTCAAGTATTATCTCATACAAACAAGATAAAACAGGTTTAAGATTTTAAAAAGGAGTATACTCACCTGTATATTTTGAAAACAGAGAAAAGTCTGGGAAATGTTTTTGTTCTTGAATTTGAAGACTGGAGTTTCTCTTGATCTGAAACTGTTTTGAAATAATCTTCAACTTGATTTTGTTTTGAACTGGAATGCTTTGATTTGCTTGGTTTTCTTTGATTGCTTCAGGTTTTAAGATTGAGGAGGTTGTTTGCTTTGATTTTTGTTTTTTGGTATTAAGCCTTTTCTGGTTTTGATTTTAATTTACTGGTTTGTACAGGTTTGAGTTTTGATTTTCCTTTTGTTTTCAGTTTTGAAATATGAAAGAAAATAGAAAGAGTAGAAGAGGTAGTATATATAGCCTTGATTTCTTTTTATTAATAATTAAAATTAAAAGAAAATAAGTGACACTTGTTCAATTTAATGATAAAATTATTACACTTGTTAAATGCATGAATTATAATGTTAACACATATTAAATTATATGTTAATATACTTATATTTATCATTTTTCATGTAAATAATGTTTTTATATAATTTATATATTACATTATATTTAGTTTATATTTATATATATGTTTTAATAAAATCCTATATCTTTATTAAATACATTCCCTTATATTAATATTTATATAAATTTTAATGAATATGATTTAAAATTATACATTAATAAGAATCATATATATATATATATATTGTTTTTAAATTCAATTTATTATATTTTCTAAGATATTTATTTGTTTTTGAATTCCAAATCAATTTCAAATTATAATCTATTCATTTATACAAACCCATATCTTATTTGTTTTGAAAAATTCAAATTAATTCACAATTTAATTCCAGAATTTATATTAATTACAAAATTTAAATTTGGTTTAAAAACGGGATAGTTACATAAATCTGGGCAGTTATAATAACTTGTCCCTAAATGCTGAATATACAGCCTACAATACACATCGGAATATCATCAAATACGTGCAATACGTCTCTGCCATCAGTTCATCTCCTGAGCTCCAAAAGCGTCCTATCACAAATCATTAACTAGCTTAACGATTTATAATCCATATTAAAACGATCCATAAATCAGATTTTAATAAATTTATATTAACCGAATCCATTTGTATTTTTAATCCAAATGACTTATAAATTAAATTAATTATAAAAGTGATTTATAACTAGTTAATTAACACTATTCATTTAATAACTAATTCATTAATTTATAAGGGGTTAAATTAAACTAGACTTTAATTAGGTATTCCACTTCCATTATTAAAATAGTTAAGCTTTATATTATAGAAATTAACAAACAAATTTTTTGATTAAAGTAATATGTGATAACATTACAATTGCAAATCATCAGGTAGATTGGATTTTTAAATGAAGAAGAATATATATATATATAGTTTTTTTAAATTAAAGGATTTAAGCTTTAAATTTTGTTTCATTCTTTTTAAAAAAAATGAAGACAACCCACTAGCCCATGAGGAAAAAAAGAAAGCAAGGACGAACTTCCTCCACATATTCCCTTCAGCTTCCACCTTACCCTTGAGCTGCTTCTCGTCTTCCCTTTTTTCTTCTTTCTTTCTCCTTTCCATTTTTTTCCTTTTCCTTTCTTCCTGGCCCATATTTTTCCTTGACCCATCCTCCTTTCCCCTTTCTTCTCCTCTTTCCTTCAATTCTTTATTCCCAAATAAAGATACGTGCACATAAACGTGCATGTGAACGTGCTCGCCACACTCCGGCCATCCATCTCGCTGACGATCGTCCCCTAAGTCCCACACTACCACCGTTTCACCATGACCAGCACGAAATGCGCGACCCAGATCCAATCCAAATTTTTGAACTCACATCTAAACTGGAACCACCATGTCAACCGAAAATCGCCTTGTCGCCACGACCGTCCATCCACCACCAAACTTCGTCTCGAGCATCGCCGTGACCTTCTCTTGCATTTCCCCTCGGTGCGCAACCTCCTCCTTTCATTTCATTAATGTAGTTCGACCACGAACGAAACCCAACCCCAAACAACCTAAAACCCTACAATCGCCTCGACCAAGCGAAACATCCAATAAGAAAATCAAACATCATTTTTCGTGGATTCTCCAACTCCCAAGCCACCTCCAATCCGAACAACGAACCACCCAATCGACTCGACCTCCTGAATTTTACCTCAACCCAATCTCTAGTCATCTTCCTTTTCTCTTTCCGCACATAATTTAAAATCACCAAACCATCTCTAAAATTCATGATTTCCCACAACACTTTCGACTATGTAATCCATCATTAAAATATGAATGTTGAATTTTACCCTTGGTTAACATGTTCACTGAAATGTCATTTCCTCCCTCTCTCTTTGATAAATTTGAATTAAACCAATTTTAGATTATACTATACTCAAAGATAAACGACTTTTGTTTTGGAAATAAGTTTAAAAACTAAAGAGATTTCAAGTTACTGATATTTTTAAAGAGGAAGACTCTACCTATTTATCAAAATGAATTAAGAACAGAGTATAATGCAGCATTTTCCTAGTTATAGGCTTGTTTAAAACTTGCAATTTCAAAAGCAAGTATGCCTAGCTACCTTGTATACTTTTCATAAGTAAGGATTTGTTCAAAACTTAATGATACGTAGTATATAAAATGACCAGAAATATAACCTGCTATGTTTTACTCATAGTCTTAAGGAAATGAATGAATACCGCTGTTTATTTCAGATTGATCCACATCCTTGAAGCTTTTAAGTGTTTTGATTTACTTCCCTGAAGCCTTTTTTAATCTTGTTAACTGGTAAACGTGAGCAATATGGTGGCATATATATATAGCCATGAAGTGTACTGTGCAAGTCTAGTAGCATACACTGTACAACCCTTTTTCCACATTTTATTATTTTTATTTTCTTTTCTTTTGGCTGATTTGATTATTTTTCATGTGATTTGGTATTTTGAATGATTTAAAGTTTTTTGTGTGACTTGATTTATTTTATGCTTGAGTAGATATATCTCATGATGATCTTCCCTTAAGTTTATACATACATTTATATGTATGCATTCATACATACATACATACATATATATAGATTTAACCACCCTCTATTTTAATTTAACATATATACATGCTCACAAACTTGTATTTATTTTATCATGTTTATATTTATATTTTGTATTCATATACATTGGTTCATACAGACATATATACATATATATATTTACATATGCAATATATATATATATATATGTTTACTTACCCACTATCTCACATATATATATATATATATATATATATATATATATCCATGTGTACTTATGTATATTTTCTGTCATCCTATATGTATTTACACATTTTTCCCGTTTTACATATACACTACTTTATATAACATATACACATACACATTTACTTACATATATTTGTCATCATATATGTATATATTTACATTTATACATATTTTCATATACACTACTTCATATGGCCATATACATACATATATACTTATATATATACACTATCAAACATCATAAATCTTTTATATATATATATATATATACTTGTATGGATATCCCATCTTAAATTTTTATGGTGGAGTGTATGCATATAATTTTACCATATCCAGAATTTATCTTTTATAATTAACAAAGTTTTTAATCAATTTACATATTTAGATATTTTAAATATCGAAAAACTCATTTATTTGACTTATACAATTAGTATTCTAATAATAAAAAATCATTTAATTGCCCAAAAATAGGTGACTGAAAATCCGGGTCATTACAGGACCGCAAATGGTAGAATCCTGCACTGGCATTGTCTCGAGTGTCGTGTTCACATGCCGTGTCTCGCCTTCTACGAGTTTGGTTTGTACCATACCTATGGAGTGCCCTCTGATAGCCTTCCAATTTACAGAGAAATTAAGGTACTATATAAATTATGGGAATATATAAAATGTGTTATGGGGGATATGTGTAACGCCTTAATGTTATTTTAATACTTTACTATAGACACTATTACAATAGCGTATTGTACTATGTATGTAGATAGTTTAACGGATCCTTAGGAGATGGAAATCCCAAACATCTTTTAAGTTATTGCACTCACGTTAGACACTAGATAGGAGATGTCAAATGTAGCGGCCGTGATTTTTAAATTACTGTCGGAATAAATATCTTAAATAGAAATTTTAAATTGAGGTTTGAAAAATAAATTTGCAAAGCAAATTTTGTTAAAAAAAATCAGTTGAACATAAGTGGTAGTCGTTTGGAACGTCAAGTGGAAAATAACTTCATTTGACTTTCACGTGTGAACACTTTTGCCTGGATGTTAACAATAATTATAAAGAAAACATGAGAACCTTAACTGTCACTATATTTTGAAAGAGCTAGTTGATCACTTTGCACTTTTCCATCATCATTTGGATTCCAGAAGCAACTATAGAAGTATTAACGCAAATAAGAGGGGACAGTTAACCATTATGAAATGTATATTGGTGTGGACTTGTAACAAATTTACAAGTCAATTTACTCTTGTGTGTTCCTATACTCCTGGGTAACTTTATCATATACGAATGTTCATACAACTATGTCGATAAACAAGTACCCAATCTAGAAATCATTGGGCTGAGCTTGTATTTCATTTTAACTAAAATAATTATTAGGCTTGAAGCAAATGAAGAAAAAGTTAATGAGAATATAGTCTTTATTAAGCTTCAACGGTTTTATATTATTAGAGGTGAACAATTATTGTAGTATGCATGCCAAATTTTGAGAAATCATTTTAACATTTTTGACCAAGGTAAGTTACACATTTTTATTGGGATGATCATCAAAAGAATCCTTATGTTATGTTGAATTATCTACATTAAATTAAGATTAAACTACGTCTGTTAAAGTAAATTGCCTTCTTCTTTTTCTGAAAAAAAAAGAGAAGAGGCAAAAGCAAGGACCGAAATGGATTGTCTATTTACGACTTAAGAAAACAAGGTGTTTACAAATTGCCTTGTTGTCGCATTTTTTTTCTTTTTTTTAAAGCAAAATTGAATCCATCTTTGCAGCCATCATCATTTATTAGCAAGCATGTCCTTTTCTCCCTTCTTTTGCACATCTAGCTTTTAATGCATTTGTACAATTTCTGCCAACTTATATTTTTATTTGACTTGTATGCAAAATTGGAAGAGAAACGGCATCACTTCTTTTCGTTCCATTTTTCTCGGTTGTAGCTTTGAAAACTTATTAATGGTTGTTCCATATTATTGCTTTCTTCTGAATCTTTGGTGCTAACTGATTTTTGCGGCGAATTAAGGTGAGTCTTATACTCACATCTCTAATATATTCAGAGCAGTTGATTATTTTGGTTTATTTCAAAAAGTAGTGTGTGCGTGAAAAGTTGTTGCCAAAATATTTTCATGCGTGCATATTTGCATATAGTGTTTTTCATTTTGAATGTAATGTCAGAGAGTTGTCCAAAACAACACTTCATGTAACGACCCGAAATTTCTGATTCCGAAAATTCCATATGGTTAGGAAAAGAAGAAAGAGATAGAAGAAGGAAGAGATAGAAGAAGAAATAGAAAACACAACACAGAATCCCAGTTCGCAGCGGATCAAAATATAATATCAAATAATAACAGTTTACAGATGAATACTATATCTGTCAATTGCATTTTAATACATCGGAGTTACAACATTTCACAAAACACTGGACATATATACGTATCAACATGTCCTAGATAATAGTAATATATCACAGTGGAAATACTCTATACGTTCCTGCCATCCAGCTCGCCTCCTGAGCTCCAGAAAGCCCTAGCCTGAAAATCTATAATACTCGGTCTGACCCGAGCATTACATCAAAGTAACACTCGGGTCAGGCTAGAAACCAACGTGAGTAAACCCATCTAACAAGGAATACAAAAGCATACAACTTAAATAAACCCTGGGTAACTCATATCAATCCACAAATTCTCAATTTGTTATAGACATCACTTATTTCACACATCAATTCTAAGCACCAAAAACTTAGACAAAATGATCCAATTCGCTTAAATCATTCCACACCAGCTTTTTGATTTTACATGTCAATTTATAAAGAATCGAAGTGGTTTCGGGCATTTGCTAACACCCGACTCCGGTCTCTTCGAATCCAATGTCATCTTAACCCAAGTTATTCAAGTGAATACAATTCAAACTTAAATACAAGATGTCACTTTTACACAATAATTCATGATCAATAGATAATCCACGTTATCACTGTCCACCCAAAAATCATATCACAAAATATTTCATATCAGGGATATCAACCAATTCAAGGCATTTAACATCATTCAATCATTCATAAGCATGATTGATCACTTCAATAAATTTAATTTATCTCTAATTAATTTAATTACTAATCTTTATCGCTTAGATTACCTTTACTTAACATTAATTAATTACAAACCAATTAATTAATCATCCTTCAAGTATCTATCTTAATTAATCACGCTTGATTAATTATCCTTTTTAATTATATTATTAATTAGCCTCTAATTAATAACCCAAATTAATTCACATTAATCACTTTTATCCATAATTAATTACTCAAATTAATTATTCTATAATCACTTACTTTGATTAATTAACCTTAATTAATCAGCCCTAAATAAATCAATTCTTAAATTACTTAAACTAAGTAATTAATCCCTTAATTTCTTCCATTAAGTAATTTTCTTTTTTGATTATTTACTTCCTTCAAGTAATTATCCCTTTGGTTAATTATCCTTAATTAATTAACCTTTAATCATTGATTAATTTAAACCTTTAATTACTTATACTAAGTAATTATCATTTAAGTAATTAATCTCCACTTACTAACCAACTAATCTCAAATTACCAATTAACTAATTAACTGATAATCCCAATTATAAATTAATTAATCTTCTCTTTAATTTCTTCATAAATCTAATTAATCTACAATTACCCAAATCTTAATTAAGTTTTAGATAACCTATTTATTCCCTTTAACTTACTTAATCATCGAAATCATAAAATTAAACTTAAAACTTTTAAGTAAGTCAAAATATTATTTAAGGTAACTATTTATCTTTAAGACCTTATCTAGATAACCTTGAAAATTTGATTCACCTTTACTTATAGGTTATCTTAGATTAATAATTTAAAAACATCTTACCATATTAATTTTAATTCCTTAAATACACTTCTTTAACTTTTTCAAATAGACTTAAGTATTAACTTAATTTCGTTCAAGTTAACACTATATACAACTTCCATTTATCAAAATATTGTATAACATATTTATTTAAAAGGATTTGTTTAAGGATAAATTTTAAAACTTGGTTTAATTCAAATCTGCAAACTGGTTTATTAAATTTCAAAACATGGTTATCACTTAACCTTACCCGAGTCAAGGAATCAAATTACCCGAGCCATAATTCAAGATTCTCGAGTCAACCCTTGAGTTCAACCCAAACTAATTTCCTTTTGATAATATTTAAACTATCCCTGGTAACACGCGCAACTCGAACACACTCTCGAGCTCAATCTCCACCTTCTCGAGACCAAAATCGAGCTTCCATCTTCAACAACAATCCCTGCACACTGATATTCCTCATTGCCATGCACATGCACTGACAATCGGAGCAACTCCGACCAACTTCGATAGCTCCACCAAGTCGCCTCCGAACACCACGACTCGTATACTCCTCCAGAATTCGTGATGAATACTAGACAGGAAAATGAGCAAGAGAAGCACCCAGACACCATCAAGTTCATCCAAGACTTTCCTCGCACCACCACGTTCTGGCCATTGGAAAACCCCGCTACCCTGGCCAATCCCTCATCGAAGACTAACACTTCCACTCTACCCACTCTGATAATGTACGATGCACCATGGTCGTCGAACGAACCCAAAGACCATCGTCGACCCAAAAAAACCCAAAAAACCTAAATCTACCTCTTGCCGACGCCTCACTCGCTAAAAATTTTAGCGATCAATTTCCTCGAGATCGCCTACACCCAGGCCATCTTCAACTATGATCTTGAAACCCCAAATTGCGTCAATCATCAGAGAAAAGCAAAAACTTGTTTTCCGTTCAACATGCCCTTTTCTCTCGACTCACAAATCTAAAAATCAAGATTTTAATTTTAAAAATCATCATTTTTTATAATAATTCCGATCATATACCTAAATTATCCAATTATAAAGATCGAAAATTTGATATGAATCAAGTCTTACTATTCTTCCTTCTTTTATTTAAAACTAGCTTCAGAATTAAATTAGAAATATTTTAAAATTTGTTATCCTGATATAACAACCAATATTTGTTTATATATTGAAGTCTAAAGAATATCATATAAAGAGTATTTAATTTATTTGAATCATGTTTGCAACCTGAAAGATGAAGAACAACACAAAAATGGCATAGATATTCACACAAATATTTATATACCTATATTCATGTATTTATTTGAACACAATCATTTATGCAAAAGATTTACTACAGTCTTACTTCAAGAAATTTCCACATGCATCAAAATTTTAAGCTATTTAAGGCTTTGTTTACTCACAGTTTGAAGAAATAGAGGACAGCTGATCCCTTTTTTTTGCTGGAACGAGATGCTGATCTGGAACTGAAAGCTCAAACTTTGAATTTGAAAATGAAGTTGCTTGATTTTAAACTTTGCTTTGAAATGAACTTAAGCTTCCAGGTAATTGAATTTGAACAGAAACTGTTCACTTTTATTTGATTGTTTCCACTTTAGATTTTAAAAAAAACTTTGTTTTCTTTATTTTCCAGGTTTGAAAACTTTGTTGATTTTTTCCCTAAGTATAACCTGGTTTCCAAATTTTCTACAATACTAAATTAAAATTAAAATTATTTTACTGCCACTTGTGAGTTTATATCAACACTTGTTTTACAAATGTCACTTTTGATTAAATTGTGTTAAAGCCCCTTTTTGTAAATTTATTTATAATTTGTGTTTTAAACCCTTGTATAATAGATTATAACATATGTATTATAATTTCAAATCTTATACTTATTATGGTTTAAATGCTATATACTTTTAAATTTTATGCTTATATTTTCAAAAGATATATATATATTATCAAAGCTTAATATTTAACTTTTTAAAATTTGTTCCCTGAATTTAGATTATATACACACTATATTTAGCGCATGTATAAATTAGAAAGAAGGAATATTAGCTCTTTTATAAAATTTTGTTTACATTTATACTCTAAGTTGTCATTATTCGTAAATTGATACATACAAGCACTAGTGTTAAAATGTAGAATTCAACTTTTGAATAACTCTTGAAAATTATCATTTTAACTTTCAAAACATAACTTCCAATTCAATATATATAAGGAGATTATTAAACTAATATTGTCAAACTTCAATAATTAAATATCTATCCAGATATTTGTAGTTTAGCATTTATTATAGTTCTAATTCATCAGTCAACATATCCAAATATATATGTATATCAGAATGTTATTTGTTTAATTCACAAACTAGTATTTTTAATAGAGAAAATTAGTTAGTTATCCAATTACCGGATGTCCAAAAATCCGGGTTATTACACTTCAGCTACCTGGAGAATTAGATTACATGAAAGATTGCATGAAACATTTTGAACGTGCATAAATGAGTGTATTAATATGAGTGTAGACCATTTTGTACGTGCCAGAGAGCTCTATTTTACATGAAAACATGCCAGAGAGTTCCTTTTTATTTTTTTATGTGTGCAAAGCAGGCTCCTTGCCAAATCATTTTGTGCAAAAGAAAAAAAAGCGTAGCATGCGAGAATCAGTATTAAATGCATGCAAACTTGTGATGTACAAGTGTAAGTCCAGACACTCTAATTTTATTCCTTTGTGTAGTGTGTGTCAGGGTAGTATAATTTAATATGTGTGTTAGCTATGACAGGCTTGCATTTTATTTGTGCATTGTGAACAAGCATTACACGCACAATATTTTTATTAAGGTCTTTCAAATAAGATTTGGCCATGCGTGCGTGAATAACGTTCCAAGCATTTCATTTTACTTTCTTGGTGCGTCTACATAATATAGGGTGCATGCACGTCATACTTACTCTTTTGCATTTCACTAAAATTCTTGTCCAGGCCCATTATTTTTGGGCAAATCCTTATGTTGGTGAATCATTTACGTGTAAACATGTTTTGCAGAGTGTTATAAATTAAGGTACATGAAAATATGCATTGCATTATAATTAAAATGTCCTAGTCTTTATACCTTATTTTCTGCATGCATGATAAGTACTCATGCCAAAATTTGTAGCTCTAACCGTTTATTGATTCATGCTTGAAAATGTATAAGTCTAGGCCAGCATGCATTTTATTTCATTTGCATGCAACGTCAATTGCGCACATATTATATTTATGTGCACGTATCAGTTTTTATTATCCATTTTTGAGAAAATTTTTATGTAAGTTGTATTGCATTAAACATGTTTTGAAAAGTATAAATAGTCCAGACAGTGCAATATTTTTCGTTGAATATATAGTAGTGCAGTCTACTGTTAAATTTACGTTGAACCAGTGTTACATTTTAAAACGTATTTTGTTGTTTTATCATTATAACGGAATTTTTACGCCGGTATTATATTTTTGAAGCGTGTTGTTTTGGCGACATTTTTGACGAATAAAAATTACTATTGTTTTGACTTCAGTAACCGTCAATTTAAAGTGATTTTTTAAGCGGTTATCCCACAATGCTGATTTGATATCCGTTTTTACGGTATTTTGTGAAACGCAATTTCCTTGTCGAAATTGCTACAGATGTTGCTGTTTTAATCACATGTTTAAAAAATCATTTTAAATAAAAATTGTTTCCAATTTTTTTACAGTTTACGCTTTCAAAAGAATGAGGAAGCGATTTAAACGTTTCAGCAAAATTAAGGACTATGAACCCTTACTTTTACTGATTCGGTTAATTCCGGACTTGTCCATTTGAGAACGTAAAATGTTATTTATATAAAATACACAATTTTGCACTTTCAAGGAAACGATGAAGAGATTTAAACGATTTAGCAAAACCGTGGAGTATGGATGCAACGTCCCGCCTTTTCGCACGCTTTAAATCGGCACACGTGCCAATTCAAACCGTCCGAAAGGTCGGATTGTTATGGGGTAAATAGGAAAAAAAGAAATAAATAAAACAAAACAGAATCTCACAACAGAAGGATAAAATATAATAATCAAATATACAGTTCATGAAGCTGTTTTACGAAAACATTTTATTTTACTTATACGATATATATCAAAGTTACACGTACCAAAGAATAATACAATGCAGAGGAAACATTTCGAATGTAGTGGAGTACTATAATAAATAATAGTAATGCAAATCTTCGTTTTCGTCCTCCAGAATAAAATCTTCAAATCCTGAAACGCTAGGACTGACCCGAGCGAGTTGAAAAGACAAAACACTCGAGTCAGAACTAAAAGATCTTATGTGAGTTAAATTAACAGAAATATATATGAGTGTAGTAACTCAAGAGATGCTCGGGATTTACATCTCTTAGGAATCCGCTAAACTATTTACTATGTAGTATATTTCGCTATTATAATAGTGTCTAATTGTAAAATAAACTTACTTTTAAATAGCGTTAAGGCTTTACATTTTCCACCTTAACACGTAAAATGCCAATAGTCTATACAGTACCGTAATACCTCCTGATCGGGAGGCTACCAGAGGATACTCCATAGGTATGACACAAATAGAAACTCGTACAAGGCGCGATAGGGTAGGTGACACGGCACAACAAGGCAATGCCAGGGTAGATATACCAATTACGCTTCCGGGTCGGTGGTAACGCGTAGCCGCAGCTACCGCCCACCTCGAGCCACACCCCAAATCAAAGAAATCAAAAGTGGCCACCGAATAAAACCAAAGTCAGAGTAGAATATCGAAGGGATGTGTCCGATCAAAGGTGCTAAATCAATTAACTCGTCGATCGCTCCTGTTTTAGCCACCTTATGCCAACTCACGGGAGTTGGGTCCACGTATTTACCTTAAAGGAAACGCCGCCACCATCCTACTTCATTCTGGAATCTCCACCGCGTACACGGTTGTTAAAGTGGTTTTCGGAGTTGGCAGAGAGTATGATAACTTCTGATCCCGGTCTCTTTAACAACCAAACGTTATTATAAAACCGCGGTTATTTTAAAATAATTTATACTCTAAAACCAGAATATAATTTCCCTTTTCAAAACCATATAAATACGATATCATTTTCCTCTTTTAAAACCAAATCAATATGATATCATTTCAAATATATCCTTTTTCTAAATCCATACCACTTTAAAATTTATAATATCTCGAAACCATGCATTTGAATTATAACTCTTCAAAACATAATACTTCGAAATCCATAGCTTTAAAACCATAACTTCCAAAACTTAAATGGTTTGGATATTCAACAGTATATAAAATAAAATGGTGTGAATTTAAAATTACTTTATAAAATAAATAATTTCCATGACTTTAGAATTTTATTCTCTTTAAATTAAGTCTAAATCCATAAATTTAAATTCACTTTCAGTTTCAATAAACCACTTCAGTTTCAATATATTTCAAACTTTGAGTATTAGACAATTAGAAACTAAGGTTGGAAATTTCTATTCAAAAATTTAATGTCCTATTATTTGGTTTGAAATATTTGCATAATAAATCCATAATCATTTAAATAAAACTAAAATTACCTATAACTAAATATTTCCTACAATTTATTTATACTAGAAATATTCATTTAATACATCTTGAATAAAAATTCAGTTATAAATATCATACCTTTTTAAAATTTCAAGTTAATAAGTTCTAAATCAACTTATGGAGTTTAATTCTTAAATAAGCTCAATTCCAAATAAATTTCCAATTTACCTTCCAATCTTAATTGATTTGAATCACTAAAACTCTATATATATTCAATATCTTAACATGTACTTAACCATATAATATAAAATAATCAAACTCCATTATTCAACTTATTTATTTTATTTAACAAATTTAAACATAGCTTAAATTCAAAAATTTAACTATATGTATATATAAAATAATATATATATATATAAATTAATATTTATTTAACCGTATCCTATCCAAACCATAGAAATCATTTTCAAAATATTTATATATATAGACCGACGATGTCTGTATAAAGTTTTCTATCCTATGGTCAAGTGATACGGATATTTATCATTTCAATCCGCAATTTAAAAATAAAATTTTACGGTTATATATCATTTCAAACCGCAATCCCGAATGCAATAAAATGCATAATAACTTGCAGTTATGATGATATAAATAAACATCCATTCATCAAAATAAAATCATACATCCATTCATCAAAATCATCATTCAATTCGAACAATACATCAATATATAACGAATAATAAACAACAGGTATCAACTAGCAGTTTATATTCAACAAAAAATTTATTATCTATTTAACTGGCAGTTTATATGCAACAAATAAATAAATAAATAACAAATTTAACTGGCAGTTTATATGCAATAAATAAATAAATAACAAAATTAATTCAAATAAATGCAATTTAATTGAGATGATGATTAAATCTATGCCAAACAGCTATAAATAAATTTCAAATCACATCATAAATAAATTTAACAAACATTAGAAATTTCAGAAGTTGTGACTGAGTTAAAACACTCATGTTTTGAATTTAAATTGAATTTAAATCCAATTTAAACCCAAAAATTTGACCGTCTCAGAATTTTTCCAAACCAACGTCGTCAAGTCTGAAATTTAGATATGATTCTAACAAAAGAAACCACGCATGAAACGAAGTTCGTATGTGGAAGATATAGCGATAAATGCGTTTGAATTCAATTAAAAAAATTAAAAAGAAATGGAACACATCTCTCACCCACATGCCACGTCACCAAGAACATCCCTCCTCACGCAAACACCCAACAACCAGAAGATGCATGCAAGCAGAACGCGTCAAAACCCTAGCTGATTCGAAACAAATTCCAGCCGCCACCACACGAAGCCTCACCGTGCGTCGATCGGTTGCCGTCGTCTCGCCCCAGTCACGCCACCCACGTCCATGCCTCGCGTTCACCAAGAAAAGTCACACAGCCGCCCATTGTTAACCCAAAATTAGAAACCCTAGACGAAAATTGCCGCCAATCCAACAGTCGATTCGTTAAACCAATCACCTAGATGCGATCCCCTTGGTTTCCTCTCCAAAACCCAGAAAGGGTTTCTCGATCCGACGAAGATCATCGTCGCGCGATGAATGGCCGAGAATTCCTTGATTTTTACCGGTCAAACGACAATCCAAAACGAAAAAAAAAATTCACCAGGAGATTACGCACTTCAAGATCTTCAACATATATTTTTTTTTGAATTTTTCTGAGGACTTTGAATTTAATGCTTTAGACTTGATTTGCAATAGGATTGTCTGCCATTGAGGAGGAGGAGGAATAGAATGAATTTACGTACAGACAAATGAGAATTAGGGAGGCTAGGGTTTATAGTAGGATATTTATAGAGAAAGTTGGAATAGAATAAATGGATCGGGTTGGATACGCGCTAACGACAAAGTGGCCCAAAAAGCCCGTTCTGACCCCGGAACGAAATTGGGTTAACCCATATATCACAATAGGTGTTTTAAAATATTTTAAACGCAATGGAAAAAGTTTCACGTCCAAATTTCATCATATGAAGAAGTTATGCGAAATCAATATTTTTCAAATTGATTTCAATTTCATAAATTTCAAGGCGTTTCGAGTCCGTATGATCAAACGACAAGCCCGATCGCTACGAAACTTGAAATCCTACAATAATTCACCGTTACGGATCCGACAAAACTGGTTTAGTCAAAATCCGAGTCAGTGACCAAAATGGCTATTTTTATATTAATTAAATAAATTAAAATTCATTAATTAAATCCAATTTTTAATTTAAATCTTAAAATTGACAAATTTTATCACTTTTATATTTGTCAATCATTTATAATGTTTTAAACAAAGTAAAGAGTCAATTAAGTTGATTAACTTATCGATTTCAATATTATCCTTAATTCCATTCAAATACAGAAATTATCAATTAAATTTCCAAAATTTCTATTAAATTAAATTACCAAATCTTTATTACCAAATAGATGGATTTAACATTGGATTCAAAACTATTGCATTAATATTTTCCAATTTCACTTAATTTTCAATTTACGTAATAATAAATGTTTAATTCTACTCAATTGCAGTAAACTCAATTACCTTAAATCTTTATATTCAAATAAATTAACAAATCTTGATTTAAAATCTTTACATTACCCAATAATCATATAATAAATGGAATTTACATTATCTCCAATTATTAATTACCATCAGTTAAGATCTTAACATTTGTTCCATAAATTTATTTGCACTAAATTAGTTACTGCATTAATTCTTATTTATATAACATTAAAATTCATTTAACCCTGATTGATTTCCAATATTTATTTAACACCTTACATAAACAAGCCTCCTTTATTAATTGCATTTATTAGTTCGTTACTTATCAAACCAAATTTATAATTCCATATCCAACGCAAATTTTATTTCATTACATTAATATATGCATATTTACATTTATTTTGAATGAATATTATATTTTTAAATGTGTACTTCTATAAATTTGAACACATTAATTAAGATTTTTGAATACTTTACATTCTATTAAATTTACAACATTAAATTTACATTCTACTAATTACTTTACATACTTTCGTATTAATTTCCCAATCCACCAATGACTTCTTAAAATAAATTTACGCTTCTATTAATTTACATTCACACTTCCGTTACTATATTAATAATCATTAAAGTAACGTTTATTATTAATATCAACATTATAATTACTTAACATTTAAATGATCTTTATTTCCAATAAATTCATTGACCAATTAATTTGGTAATTTATAATACTTGTTATCATACCCTTAAAATTAACACTTAAGTTTATGTTATATTCAATTTGTCACTAAGTATACATCTACATTGTTTCCACTGATTTGAATTTCATTCAATTAATTAATAATCTCCTCAGTTAACATTAACGTAACATTTTCTTTATTTTTAATGCAATTGATTCAAAAATCAGTTCCTAATTCTTAATGTCCTCTAAATTACAACTTCCAAACATTGTATTACTCCTCACATTACTGTGACATTTATTAATTTCCAATAAACGTACTTACTAAATTTTCCCTTAATTGAAATTTTATTTATAGCCTAATATAACATTTACATTAACCCATTTCATTTAACTTATACAAATTCAGCTTTGACTAACTTTATTGCCTAAATTTACATGTAGTTACTTTTAAATAAATAAATTATTGCATTGGATAATTAAATGCTTACCTTTATAAGTTTTCATTCCTAAACAATATTTCAATTACTACAGAACATTGATTTAATTCAATTTACGATTTAATATTATCAAATCGTTAAATTAATTCACATTTTTTTTCTTTTTTTTCTTTCTCTCTAAATTTAATTTCAAAAATGAAATTAAATTAACCAATTTTATGTATCAAATTCTACGGGTCGTTACAATGGAACCGTACTTTTACTATTTCGGTTAATTCCGGACTCGTTAATTGAAATATTTGATGTTTGATGATTTTATTTGGCTTTCGAGCCACTCTACTGGACTTTCGGGTCATATGATGGACTTTCGGGTCAATTACCAGTACTAGACCTTTGGGTCATATGTTGGACCTTCGGGTCATATGTTGGACCTTCGGGTCATTTGTTGGGCGCCAAAAATTATAGTACTTGGTAGGCTTCGGCCATATGAGATGCACGTGCGATGTAGCTAAGACTCGCCATCTGCTGGGATCGATCCATCTTTTATGTTGATTTTCTAGTTATCTTATTTTGATTTCTATATTCTGCGAATTGTTGTTTTGAATTCAATTGGAAATTTAAAAGCTGATTTTGACGATGTTTAATGGGATTTCTTCCTTTAAACTATGCTGATTACTATGTTGTATAATCTCACCCGAGACTATAACTTTGTGTATATTCTCATCCGTGATTATAATTTTGTGTATAGTCTCATCCGAGAGTATAAATTTGCGTAATGCTGTTTTGAATTCAATTGGGAATTTAAAAGCTGATTTTGATGGAGTTTAAATTGAGATTTCTTTATTTAAACTATGGTGATTATTTATGTTGAATAGTCTCATTCGAGACTATTGATTTTGATGGAGTTTGAATTGCGATTTCTTTATTTGAACTATGTTGATTATCTATGTTGTATATTCTCATTCGAGATTATAATTATTTGCTTAAGTGTTGTTTATCATACACTTATTTCTGAAGTTTAAATTAGACTGTTCCGTTTATTATTTTCTTTTAGATAATACTCGGGTCGGACTGAGTTATTTCAGGATAATCGCTATCTCTGATTTATTAGTAGCTTCAGCTTTTGAGATTTCACATCATCTTTTGTCTAGACTTCGAGGTGTTTCTTTTTGGTTCATTGACTATCGTCTCATGTATGTTGATGTCTTTGTATATGTACATTTGGTTCATATGAACTATCGATCGTTGTAGCATGTATTCCAGACTTGTCTTCTGCTATATATCTGATATTTCTATTCTGATGTGATTATACTTATCAGTGTTGTTATTATTATGAGTTGTTCTGAATTTTTCTTTAGCCACCGTAGTTTCGTTTTAGATTTGGATTGAATATATATCTTTGGGAGTAATTTACACAACTCCTATTGATGTAATCAATACTCTTCTAAGGCATAACTTACGGATGGTCGCTTCTAACAAGCCTTATTCTTCGCAATAGCAGATGTTATTCCTTATAATAACCTTTGTTATTGTGAGCATAATGGTGGGGCGTCATAGCTTGGTAACAGAGCTGAGATTCCAAATAAATTATAATAAACACAGAACAGAAGCAGAATGGAACATGTGTTACAACTATTCGAGAGTTTTGTTCGCACCTTTCTAATCGATTCCTTCGTTATTCTTAAACTTTTATCCTCTCTAACAAGTTGGAATATGTCTAGGAATATATCTCATATTTCCGTAGTATTCCATTTGTTAAATTCCTTATCAATCTTGCTTGTAGTTTCCTTGAGTTAAAACAAGGAAAGTCCTCTGTTTCCGATTGTTTTAATTGCTCCTAAGGGTTTTAAATCTGGGAAGCTTAATGTTGCTTAAGCTTTTGGTGATTCTTCTCAGCCCAAAGGTATTCTTCCTTCTGTTTTGGAAGGTTTTATTTTATTTCATGGCCGTTCTATTAGAGTTCTTTTCGATACGGGTACATCGCATTCATTCGTGTCGAAGGAGCTTGTTGATGTTATTCCTTTGGTTGTTGTTAGTTTTTGCGACCCTTTGAAGATGGTGAATCCTATTGGTGGATCCGCTACTCTTAGTTTGTTGTGTATTGATGTTGAGATTATTGTTTGTGGTTTTTCCTTTCATGCAAATCTGCATGTTATGGATAATCTTGGTTTTAGTATGATTTTGGGAATGGATTGGCTCGTCCGTTATGAAGTTTGATCCTATGTCCCGAAAGAACTTTATATCTCAAGCATCACGATGCTATCGAGCAGTTATCTATTATATTTCGCACATGCTTCGAATGCTATCATTTCTTCCTTCGAATCGGAGGCTGTTATAGCTAAATGTTCTAGTTGTTTGTGATTTTTTTGTTTTCTTTGAGCCTATTTCGAGTTTACCGTCGAATAGGGAAACTGAGTTCCATATTAATCTTATCTCTAGTGCTCATGCTGTCAGTCATCCTCCCACTAGGATGTCTGCTAGGGAAAATGAGGAACTCAAGCAACAATATCCTGAATTGGAAGCCAAATGATTTATTCGTTCTAGCTCTTCTCCCAACTCGATCTTGCTACCGGTTTTCATAAGTTACGAGTGGCAGAAGATAGCATCCCCCTTACCGCATTCTGTACTCGTTATAATTCTTATGAATGACTTATTACGCCATTTAGTTTGCCCAGCTTATTTCATCCATTTTATGAATCGAGTATTCTACGAATATCTCGCTGACTCCATTTGTGTATTTATTGATTTTGGATGAAAACAGCAATTTAAAATTTTGCAAATCTTTTTCATAAGATTTATTTACAATAAGATTGAATTTTTGTTTATCGTATAGAATATGATTTTGTGATTGAAAATCCTATCGAGTGCTTTAAGAATTCTGGTCGATGCGCTTGATCAACGTTATCGATAGGAATCTCCTAAACGCTTTGATGAGACAATTTGACACCATAAATTGACCTATAAAAAGTAAAATTTTTTAGAAAATGATTTCATAAAGATAATTGTAATTTTGGAAGTTTTAGCTTTTCAGGAATGAAGATTATTTGAAAGAACTCTTTTCCGATACTCTTATCCTTGTGGTTCCCGAAGGGAATCAAGACCTCATTATTTGTACCAATACTAGCTGTATTGGTTTCGGTGATGTCCTCATGCAAAAAGATAGATTAGTTGCATATGCTTCTAGGCAACTAAAGCCCATGATTTGGAGTTAGCCGCCATAGTCTTTGCTCTAAAGATTTGGCGACATTATTTATTGGGCGAACGTTTTGTTCTCTTCTCCGACCACAAATCTCTAAAATATCTATTCACTCAGAAAGAACTTAATATGAGGCAACATCGTTGGCTCGAATTTCTTGTTTCATATGATTTCGATATTCGGTATACTCCTGGTAAGGGTAATCGGGTTGCTGATGCGCTCAGTCGCAAGCAGCAAGTTGTTGTTTCGATGATGCTTGTAGAGTGGAATATGTTGGAAGCTTGATCTCTTTGAGATATTAGAGATCGTCCTTTGGTTTTTAATTCTCCCGTGCTTTAATTTAGCATGGAAACTCGTCCTAGTTTGTTGGATCGTGTTGCCGACGCCCAGGAGCAAGATCCAAATCTCTCTTATCTTATTCAGAGTTGTAAATCGAAATCCCGAAGTGATAATCTAAAGGATTTCAATATTGATGTTCATGATTGTATTCGGAAGAAGGAAAGGTTGATCGTGCCTAATGTTCCTAATCTTAGAAATGACATTCTTGAGGATTGTCATCGTTTTAAGTATACTATCCATCCGGTAGTAGTATGATGTATGCTGATATGTAACACATATACTTTTGGGAAGGTTTAAAGTATGATGTTGCAAGTTATGTAAGTCGTTGCATAACTTGTCAACTTGTTAAAGCAGAACACCATTGTCCTAGTAGCCTTTTGCAGCCTCTTGAGATTCCATTATGGAAATGGGATCAAATTTCTATGGACTTCATTGATGGTCTACTTCGTTCGAGGTCGGGCCATACTAGTGTTTAGGTGATTTTTTGACCGATTGACCAAATCAGCCTATTTTATTCCTATCAAGTCCAATCGGACTGCTTCTTGACTTTGGTGGTAGTTAGGAAGACCACTTATCCCTTATTGAAATTTCTTATAACAACAGTTTCAATCCAGTATCGGATGGCTCCTTTCGAAGCCCTTTATGAAAGTCCGTGTCGATCACCATCTTGTTGGTTGGAATCGGGGGAAAAGTTAGTTCTCGGGCCCGATTATATTCTTGAATCTTCTGAGAAGATTGATATTATCAGACAGAAAATGAAAGAGGCTCAGAATAGGCAGAAATCTTATGCCGATCATCGTAGGAAGCCTTTTGGAATTTTCTATTGGCGTTCCTGTATTCATTCGTGTTTCTCCGATGAAGGATGTGGTGCGTTTTAGTAGCTTCGGGAAATTGTCTCCTCGATATATTGGATCATTTCCTATTACGGAACGCATTGGCCATGTGGCTTATCGTGTATCGCTACCTATTCAGTTTTGGGGCATTCATGACATATTTCATGTATCCCAGCTTCGTCGAAGCCTTAGAGATTCGAATTCTATTGTTGATCATCATGTGTTGCGAGCTTGAGATCTCACCCGGCTTGTCTATGGTGCAAAATCATATTCATGTGCTAGCTTCGGAGGTTAAACGCCTTCGCAGTAAGGAAATTCCGCTTGTGAAAATTCAATGGTCCGCAAACCCCAAAGATCGCACTTGGGAAACCAGAGAATTCATCGAGCGTTCTTATCCGGGTTTTCTCTCCTATTCGGGTGGGGGTGAGCATTCTTATTTATCTTTTCTATTTTAATCTTTGTTGAGATGAATTATTTGTGTATTGACTGCTTCTAGTACGAAAATTGTGGGGATGCAATTTTTATAAGGGGGGAGTCTATAACGGCCGTGATTTTTGAATTACTGTCGGAATAAATATCTTAAATAGAAATTTTAAATTGAAGTTTGAAAAATAAATTTGCAAAGCAAATTTTGTTAAAAAAAATCAGTTGAACATAAGTGGTAGTCGTTTGCAACGTCAGTGGAAAATAACTTCATTTGACTTTCACGTGTGAACACTTTTGCCTGGATGTTAACAATAATTATAAAGCAAACATGAGCATCTTAGCTGTCACTATATTTTGAAAGAGCTAGTTGATCACTTTACACTTTTCCATCATCATTTGGATTCCAAAAGCAACTATAGAAGTATTAACGCAAATAAGAGGGGATAGTTAACCATTATGAAATGTATATTGGTGTGGACTTGTAACAAATTTACAAGTCAATTTACTCTTGTGTGTTCCTATACTCCTGGGTTACTTCATCATATACAAATGTTCATACAACTATGTCGACAAGCAAGTACCCAATCCAGAAATTGCTGGGCTGAGCTTGTATTTCATTTTAACTAAAATAGTTATTAGGCTTGAAGCAAATGAAGAAAAAGTTAATGAGAATATAGTCTTTATTAAGCTTCAACGGTTTTATATTATTAGAGGTGAACAATTATTGTAGTATGCATGCCAAATTTTGAGAAATCATTTTAACATTTATGACCAAGGTAAGTTATACATTTTTATTGGGATGATCATTAAAAGAATCCTTATGTTATGTTGAATTATCTACATTAAATTAAGATTAAACTACGTCTATTAAAGTAAACTGCCTTCATCTTTTTCTGGAAAAAAAAAGAGAAGAGGCAAAAGCAAGGACCGAAATGGATTGTCTTGTTACGACTTAAGAAAACAAGGTGTTTACAAATTTCCTTCCTGTCGCATTCTTTTTCTTTTTTTTAAAGCAAAATTGAATCCATCTTTGCAGCCATCATCATTTATTAGCAAGCATGTCATTTTCTCCCTTCTTTTGCACGTCTAGCTTTTAATGCGTTTGTAAAATTTCTGCCAACTTATATTTTTATTTGACTTGTATGCAAAATTGGAAGAGAAACGGCATCACTTCTTTTCGTTCCATTTTTCTCGGTTGTAGCTTTGAAAACTTATTAATGGTGGTTCCATATTATTGCTTTCTTCCGAATCTTTGGTACTAACTGATTTTTGCGGCAAATTAAGGTGAGTCTTATACTCACATCTCTAATATATTCAGATCAGTTGATAATTTTGGTTTACTTCAAAAAGTAGTGTGTGCATGAAAAGTTGTTTCCAAAATATTTTCGTGCGTGCATATAATGTTTTTCATTTCGAATGTAATGTCAAAGAGTTGTCTAGAACAACACTTCAGCTACCTGGAGAATTAGATTACATGAAAGCATTGCATGGAACATTTTGAACGTGCATAAATGAGTGTATTAAAATGAGTGTAGACCTTTTTGAACGTGCCAGAGAGCTCTATTTTACATGAAAACATGCCAGAGAGTTCCTTTTTATGTTTTATGCGTGCAAAGCAAGGTCCTGGCCAAATTATTTTGTGCAAAAGAAAAAAAAAAGAGTAGCATGCGAGAATTAGTATTAAATGCATGCAAACTTGTCATATACAAGTGTAAGTCCAGGCACTCTAATTTTATTCTTTTGTGTAGTGCGTGTCAGGGTAGTATAATTTAATATGTGCGTTAGCTATGACAGGCTTGCATTTTATTTGTGCATTGTGAACAAGCATTACACGCACAATATTTTTATTATGGTCTTTCAAATAAGATTTGGTCATGCGTGCGTGAATAACGTTCCAGGCATTTCATTTTATTTTCTTGGTGCGTCTACATAATATAGGGTGCATCCACGTCATACTTACTCTTTTGCATTTCACTAAAATTCTTGTCCAGGCCCATTATTTTTGGGCAAATCCTTATGTTGGTGAATCATTTACGTGTAAACATGTTTTGCAGAGTGTTATAAATTAAGGTATATGAAAATATGCATTGCATTATAACTAAAATGTCCTAGTCTTTATACCTTATTTCGTGCAAGCATGATAAGTACTCAGGCCAAAATTTGTAGCTCTAACCATTTATTGATTCATGCATGAAAATGTATAAGTCTAGGCCAGCATGCATTTTGTTTCATTTGCATGCAACGTCAATTGCGTGCATATTATATTTATGTGCACGTATCAGTTTTTGTTATTCATTTTTGGACAAATTTTTATGTAAGTTGTATTGCATTAAACATGTTTTGAAAAGTGTAAATAGTCCAGACAGTGGAATATTTTTCGTTGAATATATAGTAGTGCGGTCTACTATTAAATTTACGTTGAACCGGTGTTACGTTTCAAAACGTATTTTGTTGTTCTTATTATTATAACGGAATTTTTACGCCGGTATTATATTTTTGAAGCGTGTTATTTTGGCGACATTTTTGAAGAATAAAAATTACAGTTGTTTTGACTTAAGTAACCGTCAATTTAAAGTGAATTTTTAAGCGGTTATCCCGCAACGCTAATTTGGTATCCGTTTTTACGGTGTTTTGTGAAGCGCAATTTCCTTGTCGAAATTGCTATAGATGTTGTTTTTTTAATCACGTGTTTTAAAAATTGTTTTAAATAAAAAAATTCAAAAATTTTACAGTTTGCGCTTTCAAAAGAATGAGGAAGCGATTTAAACGTTTCAACAAAATTAAGGACTATAAACCCTTACTTTTACTGATTCGGTTAATTCCGGACTTGTCCGTTTGAGAATGTAAAATGTTATTTATATAAAATACACAATTTTGCACTTTCAAAGAAATGATGAAGAGATTTAAACGATGTAGCAAAAGTGCGGAGTATGGAACCGTACTTTTACTATTTCGGTTAATTCCGGACTCTTTAATTGAAAAATTTGCTGTTTGATGATTTTGATGATTTTATTTGGCTTTCGAGCCACTCTTCCATTAAACTATGTTGATTACTATGTTGTATAGTCTCACCCAAGACTATAACTTTGTGTATATTCTCATCCATGATTATAATTTTGTGTACAGTCTCATCCGAGAGTATTAATTTGCGTAATGCTGTTTCGAATTCAATTGGGAATTTAAAAGCTGATTTTGATGGAGTTTAAATTGAGATTTCTTTTTTTAAACCATGGTGATTATTTATGTTGAATAGTCTCATTTGAGATTATTGATTTTGATGGAGTTTCAATTGTGATTTCTTTATTTGAACTATGTTGATTATCTATGTTGTGTAATCTCATTCGAGATTATAATTATTTGCTTAAGTGTTGTTTATCATACACTTATTTCTGAAGTTTAAATTAGACTGATCCGTTTATGATTTTCTTTTAAATAATACTCGGGTCAGACCGAGTTATTTCAGAATAATTGCTATCTTTGATTCAGTAGCAGCTTCAGCTTTTGGGATTTCACATTATCTTTTGTCTAGACTTCGAGGTGTTTCTTTTTGGTGCATTGACTATCGTCTCATGTATGTTGATGTCTTTGTATATGTACATTTGGTTCATGTGAACTATCGATCGTTGTAGCATGTATTCCAGACTTGTCTTCCGCTATATATCTGATATTTCTGTTCTAATGTGATTATACTTAACAGTGTTGTTATTATGAGTTGTTCTGAATTTTTCTTTAGCCACCGTAGTTTCATTTTAGATTTGGATTGAATATATATCTTTGGGAGTAATTTACACAACTCCTATCGATGTAATCAATACTCATCTAAGGCATAACTTACGGATGGTCACTTCTAACAAGCCTTACTCTTCGCAATAGCAGACGGTATTCCTTATAATAACCTTTTTTATTGTGAGCATAGAGGTGGGGCGTCACATCAAACCCGTAAACATCTTCGACACCGTTACACTCATATTTATTTACTTTTGATTTAACTTACATAAGATATTTTAGTTCTGACTCAAATATTTGATCTTTTCAATTCGCTTGGGTCAGTCTGAGCTTTTCAGTGTATTGAAGACTGCTTTTTTAAGGACGAAGATGGAGATTTGTATATTATGTTATTTATTATATTTATTCCACTGCATCATACGATTCCGCTGCATTGTTATTTATTTCTGTTGTATGTAACTTTGATTCTATGTTATAATAGTGTGATCAAATTTTATGTATAAACAACTTCATGAACTTTTATTTGATTATTATATTTTGTCATGCCGTTGTGAGATTCTGTGTTTGTTTTATTTCTTTCTCTTCTTTTTCTTATTTACCTCATAACAATCCCCCCTTTTGAATGGTTTGAGTTTGACATATGTGGTTTATTGTCGATTTAAACCATCCAAAAATGTGGGTCGTTACATTTGGAATTAGATATGAGAGAGCGAATTTGTTAGTGTTATGAAAGATTTTTTGTATTGCATTAATTTTTTGTGTTTAGTATTTATAAATTCTAGTAGGTACATGGGACGTTATGGCACCGATAGGGATTTCTAAACACTATATAGCGTAGACCAACACAATATTGTTTTGAAATGTAGGTAGACGAAATAATATTACCTAGTATTATATTTTATTTATAAAAGAATAATTTTATAAATAATATGATTAGATGTGATATAATTGTTTGTTAGGAAGTGGAATTTATAAATCTTGGTTGTAAAATAGAATTTAAAAATAAAGTAAATATAAATTGAAAATCTAGAACCTAAATTCCAGGATTTTAGAAAATTTCTTTCGAAAGATTTTGGAATATAATATTAGTATAATTTGGAAGTATTTTCTGATATAAATATTTTAGGGTGATTTGAAAGAGAGTTTTAAAGGAAATAAATTTTGTGCTTCCCTCTCCGTCGCTGGGAAATAATTTCGATGATGAATGCATGCATCATCGATGTTCATTGTAACGACCCATAAATTTCCGATAATAAGCTTTGTTATTTTAACGAGATTTTGTAATTTAATTTGGAAAGAAAAAAAAACTTTATAATTTAATATTGAAATGAACGCTAAAATGAAATGTGGCAGTGGTAATTAAAATTAACTATTGACAATTGGAGTGAAATCCCAATAATGAAATAGTGCAAATTTGTTGCACTTGGTTATAAAATTGAAAATAAGTAAATAAAAGTAAGTATTGAATTTATCAATGAAATAATATATGGATTAATAGTAACTGAATGTAAATTAAGGTAATAATGTTAATGCAAGTTAATAAATAACTAATTTAATGCAGGCCCCAATTAGTTGAAACAATTGTAGGGTTTAGTAAATTTAGAGATAATTCAAAGTTATATTAATTGATGAAATAATACACAATAAACTATATTTTGATAAAATCAATGTTAGATAAGTAATTATAATATTTGTTGTTGATAATGAAGTATGATTAAGAGTTAGTGGCAACAATTATTATAAGTTACCGATATATTTTTAATCCATTAAATTGAATTGAATCAATTGCAATAAATCTAAATTAAATATTATGTTAATGTTAATTAAGGTAATATTTGGAAATAATGTTAATGTTATTCATAATAGGACAATTGGTTGAATTAAAGGATTGGAAATAAAGATTTATCAATCTATTGGGATTTGAACTATAATAATTGGATTAATTGCAACTAAATGAAATTTAATATCTAAATGCTACGTTAATTGAAATTTAGATGGAATTTGAGAGTATTAATGTAATAGATCATGAATCCAATGTTAATTTCATCCGGCTGAGAGCAATGAATTGAATAATAGAATGAAAAGTGAATTAAATGGAATTTTTGGAAATTAAATTTATAATTTCTAAATTTAATGAAATTGAGATTAACACTGAAATTGATAAATTTATGAACTCTAAATTGACATCTAAATTCATTTAAATTTTTGTAAATGATTAAGAAATTTAAAAACGATAAAATTTGTCAACTATAGGATCGAAATTAAAAATATGATTTAATTAATTCATTATTAATTTATTTAATAGATGTAAAAATAGCCATTTTGGCCACTAACTCGGATTTTGACGAAATTGAATTCATCGGATTCGTAACAGTGAATTATCGTAGGATTTCAAGTTTCATAACGATCGAACATGTCGTTTGATCATATGGGCTCGAAACGCCAAGAAATCAACTGAAATCAATTTGAAATAACTTGATTTTAGCATAACTTCTTCATACGATGGAATTTGGACTTGAAACCTGTTCCATTGCGTTTAAATATTTAAAAACATATATTTTGATATATGGGTTGATCGATTTCCGTTCCGGAATCGAAACGGGCTTTTCGGGTCAATTATCGTTAAAAACTCAAACCAATCGTGCCCATTTCTTTCTATTTTGTTCTACATATATATATATATATATATATATATTGTTATAAACCCTAGCAGCCTTTCTATTTCTCATTTCTTTACGTACAGAATTTCTGCTACTCCTCTTCCTCAATGCCTGAAAACCTTAATCTTCCCAATCCAATTTCAATTCCAAAAAAAAAAATTGCTGATCTACAGCAACTTCGTTTGTTAAATTGATTTATGATGTGATTTAAAATTTATTTATGATTGTTTGGCATATTTTGAATGATCGTCTCAATTTATTTGAATTTGTTTGGATGAAATTGTTATTTAATTTATTATTAAATATAAACTGCCAGTAAATACTTATTATTTATTATCCGTTCTATACTGATGTTATTGATTGAATTGGATGATGATGGTGATAAAAGTTGGATGATTGATATTGGATGAATGGATGTTGTATTTTATATTCTTATAAACTGCAAGTTGTTATGGATTTTTATTTCATTCAGGATTGCGGTTTGAAATGATATATAACCGTATTTTATTTTAAATTGTGGATTGAAATGATAGATATCCGTATCACTTGACCATAAGATAGAAAATTATATACAGACACCATGGTCTATATATATAAAATATTTTTGAACTGATTTCTATGGTTTTGTAAAGAAATATATGGTTTTAGTTAAATATTGATTTTAGATAATATATAAATGTATTTTATTCTTGATTTTGAGCTGTGTATAAAAAAAAATTAATATAGAATAAGCTTAATAATAAGTTTGATCTTTATTGAAGATAATATGGTTAATTGTTTAAACTATATTTTAATATAGAGTTTATAATGATTTAAATAAATTAGGGTTGGAAGATAAATTTGAAATTTATTCAAAATTGAATTTATTTAAGAATTAAACTCTAATAAGTTTGATGTGAAATTTATTAAATTTGAAATTTTAAAAGGTATGATTTTATCACTTGATTTTGGGTTAAGGTGAATTAAATGAATATTTCAAGTATAAATAAATTTAAGGAAATATTCAATTATTTGAAATTTGGGTTATATTTAAATGATAATGGATTTATAAGTAAAATATTTCAAAATTAAATAATAGAAAAATTGAATTGCTGAATTGTAACTATTAAACTTAGTTTTGAAATTGTTGAATACTTAAAGCTTGAAATATACTGAATTTGAAATGGTTTATTTTTCGGATCGATCGGTTTTGAAATCAATATAATTTGAAATGGTTTATTTGTAAACTGAATTGAATGGAAATTATGATTTGGGATTTGGTTAAATGTAAAAATGTAGGAATTCGAGTTGTTTTGGAATTGATTTGTTAAATTGAAGAAGGTATTTTATTATATAAAGTAGTTTAATATTTAAACCATTTAAGTGGTGGAAGTTATGTTTCAAAGTTAGGAGTTTCAAAATATTATGATTTGAAGGTGTTATATTTCAAATATTTTGATTTCGAAGTGTTATAACGTTGAATGTGATATGATTTTAGGAAGGGATATATTTGAAATAAAAATGATATTATATTGGTTTGGGTTTAATAAAAATGATATCATATTGGTTTGGTTTTTGAAATGGAAATGATATCCTATTTTATGTAGTTTTGAAATGGATATTATATTCTGGTTTTGAAGTATAAACTATTTTGAAATGATCGCGTTATTATAATAACGATTGGTTGTTAAAGAGACCGGGATCGGAAGTTTTCATACTCTCTGCCAACTCCGAAAACCACTTTAACAACCGTGTATACGGTGGAGATTCCATAAGGATGGCGGCGGCGTTTCCTTGAGGTATATACGTGGACCAGACTCCCGTGAGTTGGCACAAGGTGGCTAAAACAGGAGCGCTTACGGGCCAATGAGGTAGCCCCTCTTGTGGGACATACTCCTTCAATACCATTCTATTACTTTGTGATTGATTGGGGCCCTTTGATTTTTGGGGGTGTGGCTCGAGGAGGGTGATAGCTGCGCGTTATGCGTCACCATCTGTCCGGATGCGTAATCGGTATATCTACCCTGGCATTGCCTTGTGTGTCGTGTCATCTACCATAGCGCGCCTTGTATGAGTTTGGTTTTTTCCCGTAGCCTGTGGAGTATCCTCTGGTGGCTTCCCGATCAGGAGGGACCATGATACTGGATGAACTACTGGGACTATTTGGTGTTAAGGTGGAAAATGTAAAGCCTTAACGCTATTTAAAGGTAAGTTTATTTTACTATAGACACTATTATAATAGCGTATATTACTACATAGTAAATAGTTTAACAGATCCTTAGGAGATGTGAATACCGAGCATCTCTTAAGTTACTGCACTCACGTTAGACACTGGATAGGAGATGTCAAATCTCGTAAACATCTCTGGTGTCGTTCCACTCATATGTATTTCTGTTGATTTAACTCACATAATATCTTTTAGTTCTGACTCGAGTGTTTTGTCTTTTCAATTCGCTCGGGTCAGTCTGAGTATTTCAAGATTTGAAGACTTTATTTTTGGAGGACGAAGACGGAGATTGCATTACTATTATTTATTATATTATTCCACGGCATTCATGTTGTTCTGCTGCATTATTTAATATTCTTTGGTATGTGTAGCTCTGATATGTGTTGTATAAGTATAATCAAATGTTTTGTAAAACAGCATCATGAATTGTTATTTGATTATTATATTTTGTTATTCCGCTGTGAGATTCTGTTTTGTTTTATTTCTTTCTCTGCTTTTCTTATTCACCCAATAACAATCTGCCCTTCTGTATGGTTTGAGTCTGACGTGTGTGGTTTATCGGCCTTTTAAAGCGTACAAAAAGGCGGGATGTTACATCTGGTATCACAGCTTTGGTTTAGCGATAAACCTTAGCTTTGCGAGGTCTTACTCTTTACTAATAGGGTAGTAATACCCTATGATGAGTCGTTGAGTGTATATATACGAGAGAGCGTATTTGTTAGTGTTATAAAAGAGTTTTGATATTGTGTTAATTTGTTCCGTTTTGTATTTATAAATTCGGGTTGGTGCATAGGACGCTATGACATCAATAGGGATTTCTAAACACTTAATAGGACAGATCGACACAATATTTTTTTTGAAATATATGTGAATGAGATAATTTTGCCTATTATATTTTCTATATATATAAAATAATTTTTTTATAAATGATATATATTTGGTTGTAATATATTGTTGTCAGGTAGTGAAATTTATAAATATTGGTTGGAAATAAGATTCAAATTAAAATAAATAAAATTGGAAATTTTAGAACTTAGTTCTAGGATTTTGAAAAAAATTGCTTTCAAAGGATTTTTGGAATATAATAATAATGTTTATAAGTATTTTCTGATATAAATATTTCAATATAATTTGAAAGAATTGCTTTAAAGAAACTTTGGAAATAAATAAGTTCTGTACTCCCCTCTCTATCGCTAGAAAATAATTTCGGTGATGAGTGCACGCATCATCGACGTTCATTTTCGAGTTTCAAAGTGGGAAGGCCACTATAGTAGTTTTACTATGGATTTATTTTGATAACCAAATATAAATTTTTAATTTTTTTTAAAATAATTGGATATATAAGTTGTAATATATATTTATCTATTATTTTAAAATGATTTGAAATTAAACCCAGTATTTAGTTCTTAAGTTCCGTTTGCTAATAGTTTCAATTATTGTAGTGAAATGGAATGTAACTAATTAATAATTGGAACCTCTAAATGAAATAAGATATTAAATGCTAGGTTATAAATGAAATAATAATAAAGTTGATAACCTATAAAAACAAAAGATATGATTTTTGAACATTAAATTAATTTAAAAGAAATGAGATAAACTTGTATAAATGTCAATTGCATTTTTAAAAAGCATATATATAACTTACCAAAGGATTTAAAAGTTGAAATGTCTAATAAGAAGATGTAATGGAAATTGTACAGGTAAACTTATGTAATGAAAGTGTTCAATGGATTTGCTTTAATAAGAATTTAATGTTATAATTGTTATAAACTTAAGTTATGACTGAAATGCTGCTAATTAAATATAATAGAAAGGTTATAAATAAATGATAATAAACTTAAGTAAATGTTTAAAGTTATTTATAATGAGAATAAGTAGAAAGATGAATCATTGCATGAATGAAAAAAAAAATATAAGAATAAACTTAAACAATGTTAGAATTTGTTGTTTGTTTGATTTTTGGTTGTTTGGGCAAGGATACTTTAAAATTTGTTTGGATGTATGAATAATCTATCTAGTTTCATCTCAGACTGTTGAGCAAATGGTGCACTTAGTAGTTATTTTCCATTCTGTACAATTTAAAGTTTTTGAACCCAAACAACTATTTATGTGTTTGATATGAATGGATAATTGATTGTGTTGATTTTGTGTGATGGTGGTATGCTTTGTTGCAAGTGATAGTTGTTTATATTGATTTGTTTGCTATTGATTGAAACAACTTTAAATATTTCATTTTATATTATTATTAACTCTTTTTAGATTATATAAGTGAAATGCAGGTTGTGGAAGCAATCGATACTGCTTTTGGTTTCATAATTAAGCGTTTGTTTACCCGACAAATTGGTACGTTCTCGGATTACGGTTTTATAACGTTATTATATTATTTTTCCCGTTGTTGGGATATTATTTTGAGATATTGCGATATATATTTTTATATTTTATATTATATTTTCTTTCGAGCCTCCCCGTACAAAGAAAAATCTGCCAAAATTTTCCATAAATTTTAGACTTAGAAAAAATTAGGAAAATATTCTCCAAACCTTATTAATTTAAGTATAAAAAGATCTAATGGTTATAAATCGGTATATTTTATTTAAATTAATTAATTTTGTAAATTTATTTGTTTATAAAGTTAATATTTTTGAATAAGATGTATTGCTTCTCAATTCCTTCTTTTCCCTCCTTTTTCCTTTTCGGGGATGAAAAGTTTTGAGTGGGGGAGAGTGTAACGACCCGTAAATTTCCGATAGTAAGATTTGTTATTTTAACGAGATTTTGTAAATTAATTTAGAAAGAAAAAAACTTTATAATTTAATATTGAAATGAACGCTAAAATGAAATGTAGCAGTGTTGATTAAAATTAACTATTGACAACTAGAGTGAAATCCCAATAATGAAATAGTGCAAATTTGTTGCACTTAGTTATAAAATTGAAAAAAAGTAAATAAAAGTAAGTATTGAATTAAACAATTAAATAATATATTGATTAATAGTAACTGAATGTAAACTAATGTAACGTCTCACCTTTCGTACGCTTTAAATCGACGATAAACCACACACGTCAGACTTAAACCATACAGAAGGGTGGATTGTTATGGGGTAAATAAGAAAAACAGAGAAAGAAGAAAAAGAAATAGAATCTTGCAGCGGAATGATAAAATATAATAATCAAACATACTGTTCATGAAGCTGTTTACAAAATATTTGATTATACTTATACAATACATATCAGAGTACACATACCAGAGAACAATAATTAATGCAGCGGAACAACGTGAAAGTAGTGGAATACTATAACACATAATAATAAATCTTCGTCTTCGTCCTCGAGAGATAAATGCTTCAAATCCTGAAATGCTCAGGCTGACCCAAGTGAATTGAAAAGACAAACACTCGAGTCAGAACTAAAAGATCTAATGTAAGTTAAATCAACAGTAAATAATGTGAGTGGAACGGCGTCAGATATGTTTACAGGATTTGACATCTCCTATCCAGTGTCAACGTGAGTGTAGTAACTCAAGAGATGCTCGGGATTCACATCTCCTAAGGATCCGTTAAACTATTACTATGTAGTAATATTTCACTATTATAATAGTGTCTATTAGTAAAATAAACTTACTTTTAATAGCGTTAAGGCTTTACATTTTCCACCTTAACACGTAATAATGCCAATAGTCTATACAGTACCGTAATACCTTCTGATCGGGAGGCTACCAGAGGATACTCCATAGGTACGACACAAATAGAAACTCGTACAAGGCGCAATAGGGTAGGTGACACGGCACAACTAGGCAATGCCAGGGTAGATATACCAATTACGCTTCCGGGCCGGTGATAACGTGTAGCGCGCAGCTACTGCCCACCTCAAGCCACACCCCCAAATAAAAAAATAAAAAGTGGCCACCGAATCAATCCAAAAGTCAAAGTATAATATCGAAGGGATGTGTCCGATCAAAGGTGCTACCTCATTAACCCGTCAATCGCTCCTGTTTTAGCCACCTTATGCCAAGTCACGGGAGTTGGGTCCAGTATTTACCTCAAAGGAAATGCCTCCACCATCCTACTTCATTCTGGAATCTTCACCGCGTACACGGTTGTTAAAGTGGTTTTCGGAGTTGGCAGAGAGTATGACAACTTCCGATCCCGGTCTCTTCAACAACCAAATGTTATTATAACATCGCGGTCATTTTAAAATAATTTATACTTTTAAACCAGAATATAATATCAATATCAAACCATATAAATCTGATATCATTTCCATTTTTAAAACCAAATCAATATGATATCATTTTCAATTATATCCTTTTCTAAAATCATAACATTTTCAAGGTTATAATATTTCGAAACCAAACACTTGAAATATAGCCATCCAAACATAAAACTTTGAATTTCATAACTATGAAATATATCTACACCACTTAAATGGTTTAAATATTAAATTACTTTATAAAATAAAATAGCTTCTTTAATTTCACAAATAAATTCCAAATACCGATTTGAACCTCCAAATAAACCATTTCAAATTCAATATATTTCAAAGCTTAAATATTTAATATTTCAAAACTAAATTTTATAATTCATAAATATATACCAATTTCACTTTTTTATTATTTAGTTTTTAAATATTTACTTGCTAAATCCAATATCCTTTAAATAAAACATAAATTTTCAATAACGAAATGTTCCTCAGTTTATTCACTCAAATCACCTTAAACCCAAAGTAAGTTATAAAACCATATTCTTTTAAAATCTCAATTTATTTATATTTCAAATCAAATTTTTCGAGGATAATTCTTAAATCTTAAATTCAAAACAAATTCACATTTATTTTCAAACCTTAAATTTTATTTGAGTCATTATAAACTCTATATACAATAGAATTTAAATAGATACTTAACCATATTATATAAAAGAAATCAAACTTTATTATTTAGCTTATTTTATAATTCCAAATAAATTTATACATAGCTAAATCTATAATAAAATAGCATTTATATAACATCTAAAATCAATATCTGTATAGCCCATATATTTCTTTACAAAACCCTGAAAATCATTTCAAAAATAATTTTACATATATACCGTGGTGCTTGTATATAATTTTCTATCATATGGTCAACTGATACAGATGTTTAACATTTCAATGCGCAATTTAAAAATAAAAATGCGGTTGTATATCATTTCAAACCGCAATCCCGAATCAAAATAAATGCATAACAACTTGCAGATTATGATGATATAAATAAAACATCCATTCATCCATCATAAAATCATACATTCATCACAATCATCATACAAAACAACCAATCAATATCAATATATAACTGATAGTATATAATAGGTAATTAACTGGCTATTATATTCAGTAATAAATTAAATAACGATTTAATTTACATAAATGCAATAACTAAGATGATGATTAAAAATATACGAAAAAGTCGTAAATAAATGCATAATCACAACAAAATTAAATTTAACAAACATAAGAAATTTTAGAAGTTGTGAGTGGGTTAAAACACTCACCTTTTGAATTTAAATTCAATTTAAACCCAAAAATTTTGCAGTCTTAGAATTCATCCAAACAAGCGCCAAAATGTTCCAAATTTCAGTACGATCCTAACAAAAAAAACCACGTGTAAATTGGTGTTCGTATGTAGAAGTTATTGCAATTAGAAGTTATACGAATTTAAAATTTGAAAATAAATAAAATAAGGAAACTTTACACGTCACCCCTTGAATTCCTCATGCGCAAAAAACCCATACCCCACTGTTCATCGAAAACAACCCAGGTCGAAGCCAAAAACGCAAGCACGCCTCCACCAAAACCCGCCTCCACACTCGATGGTTCTCCGATCAAGCCTCACCAATGTCACAGCCACCACGAGCCGCTCCTACGCCTGCCATCTCGCCCCCTCCGGCTAACCCTAGGTCGACCGCCTCCGCTCCAACAAACCCCAAATCGCGGCAACTTCAGGCGCCGAGAAACCCATATGGCCATGCTGATCTAACCGCCTCGACGCCCTCTACTTGTCTACACAACCCAATCGATCTAAAGTTGAGGATCTGCCGTTGATTGAGTGTGTGGCCTATGAACGGCCGGAGATTCTTCGACGATTACCAGTCAATCGACACGTCGAATCAAAATATGAATTCTAGATATAGGTTGCGCTCGTCGAGAGCTTCGAATCCATATAAAATTTGCTATATTTTGTGGAGTTTGAAATTTTGGCTTTTGATTTGATTTGGATTTGGAATTAGGGTTTGCAGCCATTGGAAAGAGGAGCTGAGCAAGAATTACACATACAGACAAATGAGAATTAGGGAGACTAGGGTTTATAACAGGGTATTTATAGGTAGGGTTTAAATAGAATAAATAGACACGATTTGTTTACACGTTGCGCGATAAAAAGGGCCCGAAAAAGCCCGTTCTGACTCCGGAACGAAATTGGACCAACCCATATATCAAAATAGATGTTTTAAAATATTTTAAATGCAATGGAAAAGGTTTCAAGTCCAAATTCCATCGTATGAAGAAGTTACGCAAAAATCAATATTTTCCAAATTGATTTCAATTGATTTCAATTTCATTGATTACAAGGCGTTTCGAGTACGTACGATCGAACGACAAGTCTGATTGTTTCGACACTTGAAATCCTATAATAATTCACCGTTATGGATCCGATGAAACTGGTTTTGTCGAAATCCGAGTCCGTGGCCAAAATGGCTATTTTTTACATTAATTAAATAATTTAATATTAAATTTATTTAAATCAAGTTTCAGTTCTATTTTAAATAAATCACAGTTGCTCTCAATTCAAATTGCTTGGACATTTTCCATAAATTAAAGTAAATTCTTGACATCAGTTCAAAGTTAAAAATTTACAATTTAGTATTTAACTTCAATTTTCATAAATTCAGTAATTATAAATTTAATTTCATATAATCCATATTCTTAACCTATCTAGTTATTCACTGATTTCATTTTACGATATAATTATCATGGTTTACCATAGTGCATTAATATCCCTATTTTATCTTAATTTCAAATAATGTAGTAATTAATTTCGTTTACAATAAACTCAACTTGTAAAAATTTAGTCCAATAAATTAACTTGATTTAACTTCAATCCTTTTTCTAATCAATTATCATTAAATAAACAAAGATAACTTTTGTTTTACCCTTTATTACTTTAGTAAGTTCAAATTTCCATCTTTCCTTTGTATTAACTACCCTATTTTCATTTTATTACATTTCTACCAATATACACGCTAATTGTGATTAACATTCTAAATAAATTCATTTACTTGGGTTCCGTTACTGCACTAATTTTCATTATATCGATTACTACACTATGAATAAATTTACAATCCTATTTAATTCATTATTACATTCACCCTTTCCGTTACAATTCTTAAATACTTCTGCTTTTATTTAATTACCGTTAATTATATTATTATTATTCCATTAGCTAATTAAGTAATTACATTCGTTTCTTACGTTTCAACCTCATAACCAATTATAACAGATTCCAATATCTCACCTGACCTTTCCTTTCAAATTTCCATTTATTAAGTTTTACATTAATACCTCTTTATTTCCATTCCTTAAATTTGCACTTAAGTTTATGTTCTAATCAACTAATTATCATAACACTGAATAAAATTTACGTTATTCCAATTATTACCCAAATTTACATTAACGTAACATTAAATACAGATTTATTACAATTTCATTATTTATTATAATTACTTACATCATATGCATTCATTCTATTACCCTAATTCAGACATTAATTCATATATCCATACAATACTTACATTTATTTACTTAATTTGTATTTATAACTAAGTCCTAACATTTAAATTTATTTTCATTAAATGGAATTTCCTTCCATTCATTTATAATTAACTTTAATTAGTGTTGTTTACCATGTATTAACATTATTGCCTAAATTTACATGCAGTTACTATCAATCAATATATTATTGCATTGGTAAATAAAATGCTTGCCTTTTATTACTTATTTTTAAATTTAATACCCAAATGCAACAATTTACACTTTCCATTATTATATCAATTTGAATTCCATTCTGTTAATATTTTTATTAATAATTCACTAATTCAACATTCACATTTGTTTCTTATATTAAACTTATAACCAAGTTGTTAATTTTAATTACAATTGCTACATCTAATTTCTAACATTCGCTCCAATATAAATTATAAGATTTTTATTTCTTTCTAAATTTAATTAAAAAATTTATTAATTTAACTCATTTTAATCATCGAACTTTGCGGGTCGTTACAATTAAGGTAATAATGTTAATGCAAGTTAATAAATAACTAATTTAATGTAGACCCTAATTAATTGAAACAATTATAGGGTTAGTAAATTTAGAGATAATTAAAAGTTATATTAATTGATGAAATAATATGCAATAAACTGTATTTTGGTAAAATTGATGTTAGATAAGTAATTATAATATTTGTTGTTGATAATGAAGTATGATTAAGAGTTAGTGGCAACAATTATTATAAGTTACCGATATATTTTTAATCCATTAAATTGAATTGAATCAATTGCAATAAATCTAAATTAAATATTACGTTAATGTTAATTAAGGTAATATTTGGAAATAATGTTAATGTTATTCATAATAGGACAATTGGTTGAATTAAAAGAAAGGAAATAAAGATTTATCAATTTATTCGGATTTGAACTATAATAATTGGATTAATTGCAATTAAATGAAATTTAATATCTAAATATTACGTTAATTGAAATTTAGATCAAATTTGAGAATATTAATGTAATAGATCATGAATCCAATGTTAATTTCATCCGACTGGTAGCAATGAATTAAATAATAGAATGAAAAGTGAATTAAATGGAATTATTGGAAATTAAATTTATAATTTCTGAATTTAATGAAATTGAAATTAACATTGAAATTGATAAATTTATCAACTCTAAATTGACATCTAAATTTATTTAAATTTGGGTAAATGAATAAGAAATTTAAACATGATAAAATTTGTCAATTATAGGATCGAAATTAAAATTTTGATTTAATTAATTAATTAATTAATTATTTATTTAATTAATGTAAAAATAGCCATTTTGGCCACTGACTCGGATTTCGACGAAACAAGTTTCATCGGATTTGTAACAGTGAATTTTTGTAGGATTTCAAGTTTCGTAGCGATCGGACTTGTCATTTGATTGTACAGGCTCGAAATGCCTAGAAATCAATTAATTGAAATCAAGTGAAATCAATTTGAAATAACTTGATTTTAGCATAACTTCTTCATACGATGGAATTTGGACTTGAAACCTATTCCATTGCGTTTAAAATATTTAAAAACATATATTTTGATATATGTGCTGACCCACTTCCGTTCCGGAATCGAAACGGGCTTTTCGGGTCAATTATCGTTAAAAACTCAAACCAATCAGGCCCATTTCTTTCTATTTTGTTCTGCCTACATATATATCGTTATAAACCCTAGCAGCCTTTCTATTTCTCATTTCTATACGTACAGAATTTCTACTGCTCCTCTTCCTCAATGGCTGAAAACCCAAATCTTCCCAATCCAATTTCAATTCCAAAAAAAAATTTGCGAATCTGCAGCAACTTCAGGTCGCGCTTCGAGTTTCAAAGGCAAAAACCCTGCATCAACTTTGGGTCAGGAAGAAAATGACTCAGGTCGCTCGGTGTCGTTTTCGCAAAAACTCAGAGCAAGCGCCAGGGATTTGAGGCGGTGGACCGAAGTTAAACCCAAAGTCGACCCAAGACCAGAATTTTCAATCTTCTAATTTTCATAACTTTTCATATGAGCTCGGATTCATGTATGGTTTGTTTTACTAGGATCGTATTAGAATTCCAGATATTTTGACGCTGGTTTGGGCAAATTCTGAGACTGTTCAAATTTTGGGTTTAAATTGGATTTAAATTCAATTTAAATTCAAAAGGTGAGTGTTTTAACCCACTCGCAACTTCTAAAATTTCTTATGTTTGCTAAATTGATTTATGATATGATTTTAAATTTATTTATGACTGTTTGGCATATTTTGAATCATCATCTCAATTTATTTGAATTTGTTTGGATAAAATTATCATTTAATTTATTGTTGAATATAAACTGCCAGTAAATACCTGTTATTTATTATCTGTTCTATATTGTTGTTATTGATTGAATTGGATGATGATGGTGATAAATGTTTTATGATTGATATTGGATGAATGGATGTTGTATTTTATATTTTTATAAACTGCAAGTTGTTATGGATTTTTATTTCATTCGGGATGGCGGTTTGAAATGATATATAACCGTATTTTTATTTTAAATTGCAGATTGAAAAGATAGATATCCATATCACTTGACCATAGGATAGAAAATTATATACAGACACCGTGGTCTATATATATAAAATATTTTTGAACTGATTTCTATGATTTTGTAATGAAATATATAGTTTTAGTTAAATATTGATTTTAGATAATATATAAATGTATTTTATTCTTGATTTTGAGCTGTATATAAATTTGTTTTAATATTGAATAAGCTTAATAATAAGTTTGATCTTTATTAAAGATAATATGGTTAAGCGTTTAAAGTATATTTTAATATAGAGTTTATAATGATTTAAACAAATTAAGGTTGGAAGATAAATTTGAAATTTATTTGAAATTGAATTTATTTAAGAATTAAACTCTAATAAGTTTGATGCAAAATTTATTAAATTTGAAATTTTAAAATGTATGATTTTATCACTTGATTTAGGGTTAAGGTGAATTAAATGAATATTTCAAGTATAAATAAATTTAAGGAAATATTCAATTTTTTGAAATTTGGGTTATATTTAAATGGTAATGGATTTATTAAGTAAAATATTTCAAAATTAAATAATAAAAAATTGAATTGCTGAATTGTAATTATCAAACTTAGTTTTAAAATTGTTGAATACTTGAAGCTTGGAATATACTGAATTTGAAATGGTTCGTTTTATGGATCAATCTGTTTTGAAATCAATATAATATGAAATGGTTTATTTGGAAACTGAATTGAATGGAAATTATGATGTGGGATTTGGTTAAATATAAAAATGTTGGATTAGAGTAGTTTTGGAACTGATTTGTGAAATTGAAGAACGTATTTTATTTTATAAAGCAGTTTAATATTTAAACTATTTAAGTGGTGGAGGTTATGTTTCAAAGTTAGGAGTTTCAAAATATTATGATTTGAAGGTATTATAGTTCAAATATTTTGATTTCGAAGTGTTATAACGTTGAAAGTGCTATGATTTTTGGAAGGGATATATTTGAAATAAAAATGATATTATATTGATTTAGGTTTAAAAAAATGATATCATATTGGTTTGGTTTTTGAAATGGAAATGATATCGCATTTTATATGGTTTTGAAATGGATATTATATTCTGGTTTTGAAGTATAAACTATTTTGAAATGACTGCGGTGTTATAATTACGAATGGTTGTTAAAGAGACTGGGATCGGAAGTTGTCATACTCTCTGCCCACTCCGAAAACCACTTTAACAACCATGTACGCGGTGGAGATTCCAGAATGAAGCAGGATGGTGGCGGCATTTCCTGGAGGTATATACGTGGACCCGACTCCCGTCAGTTGGCATAAGGTGGCTAAACCAGGAGCGCTTACAGGCCAGTGAGGTAGCCCATCTTATTGAACACACTCCTTCGATACCATTCTATTATTTTGTGATTGATTGGGGCCCTTTGATTTTTGGGGATGTGGCTCGAGGTGGGCGGTAGCTACGCTCTATGCATCACCATCAGTCCGGATGCGTAATCAGTATATCTACCCTGGCATTGCCTTGTGTGCCGTGTCACCTACCATAGCGCGCCTTGTATGAGTTTTGTTTTCTCTCGTATCCTGTGGAGTATCCTCTGGTGGCTTCCCGATCAGGAGGGACCATGATACTGGATGGACTATTGGGACTATTATGTGTTAAGGTGGAAAATGTAAAGCCTTAACGTTATTTAAAAGTAAGTTTATTTTACTATACACACAATTATAATAGCGTATATTACTACATAGTAAATAGTTTAACGGATCCTTAGGAGATGTGAATCCTGAGCATCTCTTAAGTTACTGCACTCACTTTACACACTGGATAGAAGATGTCAAATCCTGTAAATATCTCTGACGCCGTTCCACTCATATGTATTTCTGTTGATTTAACTCACATAAGATCTTTTAGTTCTGACTCGAGTGTATTGTCTTTTCAATTTGCTTGGGTCAGTCTGAGCATTTCAGGATTTGTAGACTTTATTTCTGGAGGACGAAGACGGAGATTTCATTACTATTATTTATTATATTATTCCACTGCATTCATACTGGTCCGCTGCATTATTTCATATTCTCTAGTATGTGTAACTCTGATATGTGTTGTATAAGTATAATCAAATGTTTCGTAAAACAGCTTCATGAACTGTTATTTGATTATTATATTTTGTTATTCTGCTATGAGATGCTGTTTTGTTTTATTTCTTTCTCTGCTTTTCTTATTCACCCCAATAATAATCCGTCCTTCTATATGGTTTAAGTCTGACGTGTGTGGTTTATCATCGGTTTAAAGCATACAAAAAGGTGGGATGTTACATTCATTTTCGAATTTCCAAGTGGAAAGACCCCTATAGTAGTTTCATTACACATTTGTTTGATGAACAAATCTTAATTTCTAAATAGGATTTGATATATAAAAGAGATATGAAGATATATATATATATATATATATTGAAATGATTTGAAATGGAATCCAGTATTTAATTCTTAAGTTCTATAAATTAGAAACTTCAATTATTGTAGTGAAGTGAAAACTTAACTATTTAATAATTGGATATGAAGTGTTCAAAGGGAATTATGTTTCTAAGTGAAGAATTAAGGTATATAAAAATGTTATAAACTTAAGTGATGTTTGAAGCCAGTAATAATTTAAGTAAATAGTGAAAGTGAATACTATATATGAAAGAAATAAAAGTGAAAAGAAAAGGAAAGAATAAAAATCTAAATATGAATGCTTCATAAATGAATATTGATGTTAAAAGGAAATCAAATTAAATAATAAATGTGGATTAAATTGAAATAATAAGTATGCAATACTTAAATAATGAATTCATTGATTATTTTGAATAATTGAATGGAAAAATTAATCATGTAAGTAAGTGGATGTAAAGAAATGGAAAATAGCATTGTATGTATAAATGAGAAATTAAATTTTGAAATAATGAATGTAAATTTATGAAGATAAGCGTAGTACAAATGAATAAAACTTCTAAAACAGAAGGAAAAAAAAAGAAAGAAATTTGATGCTAAGTGATTAATGGAATATATAAGAAATTGAAAATTTGTAACTTGTAGATATGAAAATTTAGAAGATGCAATTAGTGAACATTTTTCAACTAAATGAATAAGATAAACTTGTGTAACATTCAGTTACATTCTAAAAGACATATGTGTAACTCACTAAAATATTAAAAGTAAAAATGTTAATAAGATTAGGTAATAGAATATTATACGAGTAAAACTTAGGTAATAAAAGTGTTCAATGGAATTGTGTCTATAAATAAGAACTCTGATGTCATAAAATGTTATGAACTTAAGTTAATAATTTAAAAGGCTACTAATTAAATTTTATAGAAAAGTGAATATTGTAAGTAAATGATTATAGACTTAATTTAGTGCTTGAAGTCATTTATAATCAAAACGAGCGGTAAAGATGAGTACTATATAAATTTAATCATTATAACTTCAGAAAATATGAAATGATTTAGAAATGGATGTAAAAATAATAATCTATTAATTGTGAAATAAATTGTAGACAGGCTTACATAATAATGGATATTCTAGTAATTAAAATGAAAATAACTTATGTAAGCAACGAATCTTAAATAATGAAAAGGAAAATTTTGGCATTATATGAATAAATGAATGGGAAATGAATCTTTGAAAGTAATGAATGTAAATTAAAAAGAATAATCATTGTATGAAAAGTAATGATAATGATGAACAGTAAATCATGTGAAAGGAGATTAATAAGAAAAACTTACATGACATTTGAAATTATTGGTTGTTTTGGTTTATGGGATGGTTGGGAAAGGATACTTCTAACTGTATGAAGATGTATAAATAATCTATTAAGTTTTATCGAAGATTTTTAAGTGTATGGTATACTTAGTAGTTTATTTATCATTTTATATGATTAAGAGTTTCTAAATCGAACAAACCATTTGTTTTGGTTGTTATGGATGGATGGTTGATTACTTTGATTGCATGTGATGATTGTATGGTTTTATTTGCAAGTGACGATTGTTATATTGTGTTGAATTTGTTGTTAATAATTGAAACAACTTAAATATTTTCTCTTTTACATAATTATTAACTTCTTTGGATTATATAAGTGAAATACAGGTTATGGAAGCAATTGCTACTACTTTTGGTTTCATAAATAAGCGTTGTTTGCCCGACAAATAGGTACGTCTTCGGTTACGGTTTTCTAGCGATATTATTTTGTTTTTTCTGTGGTTTGGGATAATTTATTTTGAAATATAATATGTATGTGTGTGTATATGTATATGTTTATTATTGATTTTGTTATTTCTCCTGGACTACTCCGTACAAAGGAGACCCTGTCGAAATTTTCCATAAATTTTGGACTTAGAAATTTTTGTGAAAGAGAAAATATTTTTCGAACTTTTATTAACTTGAATATAAAGGATTTAACTGGTTAATAATTGATATATTATATTTAATACATAATTATGTAAATTAATTGTTATAAAATGAATATTTTGAATAAAATATATTAATTCCTTAATCCTTTCTTTCCCTTTTCGAGGATGAAAATTTTTGAGTGAGGAAGAGTATAATGACATGTAAATTTCGATAATTAAATTTATTAATTAAATAAGTTTTGGAATTTAATGTTCTGAAAAATTAAAAATTTAAGTTTAATAAGGAGAATAATAACTAGCATGAAATGTAATAATGTTAGTGTAAGTTAATGGATAACCATTCTAATGCAATTTCAATTAACTGAAATTTAATAATGTTAATTTAAGGAAAATCATAACTATTTTAATGAAATCTCAATTAATTGGAATGATTGTAAAGTTAAAATTGGAAATAAACTATAAATGAGTAAATAAATCAATGTTGTATTAAACGATGAAATTGTATATAATTAATTGGAATGGATTAAAATAGAATAATTAATCCGTATGTGAATTTATTAGTTTTGTTTGTTAACAATAAAAACAGAATTGTGTTTAAATTGTAAGTTGTAACAATGGTTTAATTATCATTGCATTATTTAATCTGTTGAAACTTAATTGTAAATCAATTGCAATAAACGTAAGTAAATATTGCGTTAATATGAGTTAAGATGAAAATTGTAGAATGTTGATGTAATTAAAGGAAAGCAAATGTTAACTATGTCCATAAAGTAATGATTTATTGAATAAAAAGATTAAAATCAAAATGAATCAATTTATTGGGTTTTAAATTATAATTAATGAATTTATTGCAATTGGAATTGGAACGCTATAATTAGCGCAATATTGACATGAACATTTTGTTTTAAAAGATTATAATTACTAGTTAATCAAAAGTGATAAAATTTGTTAGTCATAAAATTTGAATTTGAAAAGCACTAAAATTTAATTTAATAATAATTTATTTAATTAACGTGAAAATATCCATTTTGGCCACTGTTTTGGATTTCGATCAAACCAGTTTCATTAGATTTGTAACAGTGAATTTTGTAGGGTTTCAAGTTTCATAGCGATCGAACTTGTCATTTGATCATGCAGGCTCGAAACGCGTAGAAATTAGTTTAACTGAAATCAATTTGAAATAAAGTGATTTTGAAAGCTAACTTCTGTATACAATGGAATTAGGACTTGAAATATGTTCCATTGAATTTAAAAATACTAAAAACCTATATTTTGGTATATTGGATGACCCATTTTCGTTTCGGGACCGAAACGGGCTTTTCGGCTCTTTTTATCGTTTCGATCCAACCTTGCCTATAAATAGGCTGTTTAAACCCTTGTTGTTTCTCATTTTATTATTTCTGTACGTACATCTTCCTCCTCCTTCTCAAAAGTCAGAATATCAAACCTAATTCCCAAATTTCAAAATCTAACTACAATATAAAAAAATTGCTCCAGGTTTACTTCGAGTCGGGAAGAGGTTCATTTCGAGTTCCAGAAACCCTACAGCGACTTCGGGTCAGAAAGAGTTCCATGCCAAACAAGGCGGATCTAGATGCTCTTCGAGTTCCAGAGGCAAAAACCCTGCAGCGACTTGGGGTCAGAAGCCAAATGACTCGAGTCTTGGGTCATTTTGGCAAAAAATTAGAGCAAGCACCGAGTAAATGAGGCGGCGACTCGAAGTAAGACCCGAAATCGAAATTTCCAATCTTCTAAAGTTAATAATTTTTGCATACGAGCTCGGATTCACGTGTGGTTTTCTCCGTTAGGATCGAATCGGAATTACGACATTTTGGAACCGGTTTGCTGCATTCTCAAACCGTTAAATTTTTGGGCTAATTTTGGATTTTAAATCGATGACAAATCAAAGGTGGGTGTTTTGATCCACTCACATTGCTAAATTGCCTTATGTCAGTTAAATTGAATTTATTATGTGATTAGAAGTTGATTGATTGCAGTTTGATATTTTTAAAATCGTCATTCTAGTTAAATCTGAATTTATTGAATATAATTGCCATTTAATTTAATATTAGATTTTAATTGCCAGTTTATACCTGTTAATGATAATCAGTTAATTGTTGATGTTTATTGGTTGATTTGAATGTTGATTGTGATGAATGTTTAATTATTGATATTGGATGACTGGATGTTATGTTATTATATATATATATATATATATATATATATATATATATATCACATTGCAAGTTCCCGTAGTTTATTGTTAGAAAATCCCTATGGGTTAAAATGATACATACCCGAATGACCTATAAATTATGGAAAAATTATTATGGGTTGAAACGATAAACCCAAGCAATTTTATGGATTTTGAACTTATTCTGGGATTGTGGGTTGAAGTGATATATACCCGTAAATTTTTAAATGATTGAAATGATAAATATTTGTATCACTTGACCATAAGGTAGAAAATTATATATGGACACCGGAATGGTAAATTAAATGATTTTAAATCCTTCATTTTTGAATTCAGTTAAATTAAATGATTTTAAATCCTTAATTCGTTTAGCTACTTATCGACATAGACAAAACAATCAATATCCCAAAGAAATAAACCAAAGCATGAATCATTAACTAGCTTAATGAATTATAACCCATATTAAAAGCAAACCACAAATAAAATTTTAATAAATTTATATTAACTAAATCCATTTTTATTTTTAATCCAAATAACTTATAAATTAAGTTAATTATAAAAATGATTTATAATTAGTTAATTAAAACAATTCATTTAATAACTAATTCATCAATTTATAAGGGATTAAATTAAACTAGACTTTAATTAGCTATTCCGCTTCCATTATTTAAATAGTTAAGCTTTATATTATAGAAATTAAGAAACTAATTTTTTGATTAAGGTAATATGTGATAACATTACAATTGCAAATCATCATGTACATTGGATTTTTAAATGAAGAAGATCATATATATATATATATATATATATATATATATAGTTTTTTTAATTTAAATATTTAAATTCTAAATATTTGTTTCGTTCTTTTTTAATAAAAAACGAAGACAGCCTACTAGCCCATGAGAAAACAAAAGGCAAACAAGGCCAAACTTCCTCCACACATTCCCTTCTCCTTCCGCCGTTCCCTTTACCTGCTTCTCCTCTTCCCTTTTTTTTCTTCTTTCGTTTTCCTTTCCTTTTTTTCCTTTTCCTTTCTTCCTGACTCATACATTTCCTCGGCCTATCCTCCTTTCCCCTTTCTTCCCCTCTTTCCTTCAATTCTTTATTCCCAGATAAACATACGTGCACATAAATGAGCACGCAAACGTGCACGCCACACTCCGTCCATCCATCTCGTCGTCGACCATCCTCCTAAATCGAACACTACCACCGTGTCACCATGACCCACCTGAAACTTGCGACCCAAATCCAGTCCAAAGTTTCGAATTCACACATAAACTGGAACCACCACGTTAACCAAAAATCACCACGCCTCATCACCATGACCGACCATCCACTACCACACTTCGTCTCAAGCATCGTCGTGACCTTCTCTTGCCTTTTCCCTTAGTGCGCAACCTCCTGCTTTCTTTTTTTGACGTAGTTTGACCACGAACGAAACCCAACCCCAAACAACCCAAAACCCTACAATCGCCTCGACCAGGAAAAACATCCAATAAGAAAATCAAACGCCATTTTTCATGGATTCCCCAAACCTCAAGCCACCTCCACGACGAACGATGAACCACCCCAATCGACTCGAGCGCCTGAATATTACCTAAACCGAATCTATGGTCATCTTCTCTTTGCTCCTTCCGTGCATAATTTAAAATCACCAAACCATCTCTAAAATTCACGATTTCCCACAACGCTTTCGACTATGTAATCCATTCATTAAAATATGAATGTCGAATTTAATTGACATATCTTATCGATAATTGAAAAGTGAATATGGTTTTGAAAGGGAGAATGGTTTTGAAAGTGATATGGTTTGAAATGAATATGATATTTCGATATTAAATATGATTTTGATTTTTTTGAAATGTAGAAGTATCATCCGGTGTGAAATAAGCATTTGGTTGTTAAAGGGACCGTGATCGAATGTTGTCATACTCCCTACCGATACCGAAAACCACTTCAACAACTATGTACGTGGTGGAGGCTCTAGAATGAAGTAGGATGGTTTGATGTACGATTCTGTATGAGATATTTACGTAGTCCTAACTCCCGTGAGTCATCTTAGATGTGACTAAAACAGGAGCCACGCCGGGCCAACTGAGGTCATTCCTCCTGTCGGACACACTTCTTTGATACCATATTATGCTTTTGTGATGATTTGGTGGCCACCCCATGATTTTTCTTATGCGAGCGCGTTCCGAGGTGGGCGATAGTAGATGCTATACGCTATCACCAATCCGGATCTGCAAATGGTAGAATCTTACCCCGACATTGCCTCGAGTGCCGTGTTTACATGTCGTATCGTGCCTTCTTCAAGTTTGATTTGTACTGTACCTGTGGAGTGGCCTCTGAAAGCCCTCTAGTTTACGGAGTATAACGACCGGTAAATTTTGATAAATAAATTGGTTGATTTAATTATATTTTTGTAATTAAATTTTAGAAATTTATAATTTATATTGAAATAAATGTTAATAATGAAATATAGCAATGGTAATTAAAACTAATTATTAGTCATTTGAATAAAATTCTAATAAATGTAGTAGTGAAAGTATATACTTGGCTTTAAATGGAATATGAGGAAGCAAATGTAATTATTGAATTAATGTGTGAAATAATATAATAGATGATATTGGGTTAGGAGGAATGAACATACAAGTACTTTTATAAAAGGTATAATGATGACAAATGGTTGTTACCAGTTAATTTACCAATTACAAGTAAAGAGAATTTAATGTACTTAATGATAATTAATATAATAACGGAAAGTGTGAATGTAAATTAAAATGGAAACGTAAAATTCATTTATAAGGTAGTAATTGATGAAATAGAAAGCATGAGGCCAAGTAAATAAATTTATTAAGGATATTAATTGTAATTAATGTAAATCAAAATAATATTAATGGTCGTAAGTTACTATTTAATTGTCATATTAATTTGTTGTAACTGTTATATTAGGAAATAAGATTTAATATAAATAAATAAAGATAAATATTGTATGAATATATGAATTAATGTCCGATTTAGGGTAATAGAATGAATTCATATGATGTAAGTAATTACAATAAATAATGAAACAATAACTAGGATGGAATATAACAATGAAGTTAATTAAAGCTGAATTGTGTAAATTGAATGGATTGCAATAAATGAAATAATGGAAAATGGTATAACTTGGTTATAGGATGATGTAAGCTAATAAGTAATTAATTCAATGCAATACCTATTGATTGAAACAATTGCAGGGTTATAATTGATAGGAATATTTGGTAATAAATTAATATAAGGAAAATAAATGTAAACATTGGATTAATCAATGAATTTATAATGAATAAATAGTGATTGAATAAAACCAATGTTCTGCAAGTAATTATAATATTTGTTTGAAAGTAATATACTTAAAGTTAATTAAAGTTTAATGGTTATAATTGTTATGAATTACCTATTTGTTTAGTTCATAGAGTTTAATTTGAAAGCAATTGTAGTAATTGACTTAATTAGTGCAATCCAAATTAATTAAAGAAATTTGTTGGATAAGAAGAATGGAAGTGAAGATTTATAAATTTATTGGGATTTGGACTATGATAATAATTGGAGTAATTGCAATTTAATGAAATTAATCTCTAATTTTTGCGTTAATTGAAATCAATATGGAATGTAAGAATATTAAAGTAACAGTTTTGAATCCAATGTTTAATCCATCTATTTGACAATAATGAATGGAATAATAATTAATTTATTTAATTAAATGGAATTTTGGGAATTTTATTTATAATTTGTAAATTTAATGAAATCAAGGTTAATATTGGAATTTATAAATTAATCATCTCTAAATTGACATTTAAATTTGTTTAAATCATTGTGAATGATTGAGAAATTAAAAATGATGAAATTGGTTAATTGTAGAGTTGAAATTGAATATTTGATTTAAATTTGTTAATTTATTAATTTAATCAATTAATGTAAAAATAGCCATTTTGGCCACTAACTCGATTTCGACGAAACTGGCTTCTTCGGATCTGTAACGGTGAATTATTGTAGGATTTCAAGTTTCATATCAATCGGACTTGTCGTTTGATCGTATGGGCTTAAAACGCCTTGAAATCAATGAAATTGAAATCAATTTGAAAAATATTGATTTTAGCATAACTTCTTCATACGATAGAATTTGGACATGAAACCTTTCCATTGTGTTTAAAATATTTTAAAACATCTATCTTGATATATGGGTTAACCAAATTTCGTTCCGAAATCGAAACGGGCTTTTTTGGGCCACTTTGTCGTTAGCGCGTATATCTATCTTATCCATCTATTCTATTTTCAACTTCTTCTATTTATACCATGTTATAAACTCTAGCCTACCTCTATTCCTCATTTTCGTACATTCTATTAGCTCCTCTTTCCAATGGCTGCAAATCCTAATTCCCAAACACAATTCCAAATCAAATCCAAAGCCGAAAATTCCAACTCCAGAAACAATATCAAATTATATATCGTTGGAAAGCACTTGAATGGCACAATCCAGATCCATTGTCTGTTTTTCGATTGGAATTTCTGCGCATTCGAAATCAGTGGAAACATTCACGGCCATTCATCGCGCGTCGATGAACGTTGTCGGATCGTCAAACCATTTCTGGGTATTATAGAGTGGACGATGGGGAGTGCATCAGTGGCGTTCGTTCGTCATTTCAACAGTTAGATTAGCGGAGAAAATTTGATTAGGGTTATGAAGTATTAGCGGCAGTGGCCGATTTTGGCCTTGTTTAAGGCGGCGATGGTGTCGTGAGGCATGGGGAGGCGCGAGTGAGTCGCCTTGGTGCGGCCGCGATGGTGTTAGACAGCGTCGACGTCGAAGTGTAGGGTGGTTGCTGTGCAAAATCGCGTGCGTGGGTTCCAGTTTTGGGTGCGTGCTTCGTTCTGTGCCTGGGAAGAAGACGCGTGAATAGGCTGTGACGTGGCATGTAAGGGGAGGGTGAATTTGTTTCTTCTATTTTTATTTTTAATTTTTAAATTCAAATGTTCTAATCATGATAACTTTCGCATACGATGTCGAAATTACACGCCGTTTTCTCCGTTAGGTTCGTATTGGAATTCCGGACAGTTGGCGCTGGTTTGGATGGATTCCGAGACTGTTCAATTTTTGGGTTTAAATTGGATCAAAAGGTGAGTGTGTTAACCTACTCACAACTTCTAAAAAAAATTATGTTCGTTAAATTTAATTTATGTTGTGATTTTGAATTTATTTATGACTGTTTGTATATTTTTAATCATCATCTCAGTTAATTGCATTTATTTAAATTATACTGTTATTTAATTTATTATTGCAATATAAACTGCCATTTAGATAGATTGTTTAATTTATTATTGAATAGATTGTCAGTAATTACCTGTTATTTATTATATGCTCTATATTGATGTTATTGTTTAAATTGGATGATGATTGTAATAAATGGTTGATGATTGATATTGGATGAATGGATGTTGTATTTTATATTGTTTTAAACTGCAAATTTGTTATGCACTTTATTTCATTCGGGATTGCGGTTTGAAATGATATATAACCTTAATTTTTGTTTTAAATTACGGATTGAAATGATAAATTTCCGTATCACTTGACCATAGGATAGAAAATTATATACATGTACCGCGGTCTATATATAAAAATATTTTGAAATGATTTTTCTATGGTTTTGGAAAGGAATATAAGGTTTTATAAATATTAAATTTTTGATATTATATATATATATATAGTTAAATTCTTGAATTTAAGCTATGTATAAAATTTGTTAAATAAAAATAAGTTGAATAATGGAGTTTGATTGTTTTATATTATATGGTAAAGTACCTATGTAAGATATTGTATATATAGAGTTTTAATGACTTAAATTAAAATTAAGTGGGAAGATAAATATGAAATTTGTTTGAATTGAATTATTAAGAATTATACTTGAATAAATTTGTTTTGAAATTTAAATAAAATTGAGATGTTTAAAGGGTATGATTCTTATAACTTAATTTGGTTGAGAGCGATTTAAATGAATATAAAGTTGATTCAAATGAATATATCAAGTTAAATAAATTGAAAGAATATCCAGTTGTTTGAAGTTAAAGGTTTTACTTAAATTATATTGGATTTATTGCGTAAATATTTCAAATCTAAATAATAGTAATTGAATTTGATATATATGGAATTATCAAAGAACTAGTTTTGAAATGGTGAAATATTTAAAGCTTTGAAATATATGAATTGAAATGGTTTATTTGGAGGTTCAAATCGGTATTTGGAATTTATTTATGAAATTAAAGAAGCTATTTTATTTTATAAAGTAATTTAATATTTAAACCATTTAAGTATGAGAAGTTATGTTTCAAAGCAATGCGTTTCAAGGTATATAGATTTGGAAGTGCTATGTTTTTGGAAAAGGATATATTTGAAATAAAAAATGATATCATATTGATTTGGGTTTTTTTAAATGGAAATGATATCGTATTTATATGGTTTTGAAATGGATATTATATTCTGGTTTAAAAGTATAAACTATTTTGAAAAGACCGCGGTGTTATAATAACGTTTGGTTATTGAAAAGACCGGGATCGGAAGTTGTCATACTCTCTGCCAACTCCGAAAACCACTTTAACAACCGTGTACGTGGTGGAGATTCCAGAATGAAGTAGGATGGTGGCGGTGTTTCCTTTGAGGTAAATACGTGGACCCAACTCCCGTGAGTTGGCATAAGGTGGCTAAAACAGGAGCGATCGACGGGTTAACGAGGTAGCACCTTTGATCGGACACATCCCTTCGATATTATACTTTGACTTTTGGATTGATTTGGTGGCCACTTTTGATTTTTTTTTTATTTGGCGGTGTGGCTCGAGGTGGGCGGTAGCTGCGCGTTACCACCGACCCAGAATCGTAATTGGTATATCTACCCTTGCATTGCCTAGTTGTGCCGTGCCACCTACCCTAGCGCGCCTTGTACGAGTTTCTATTTGTGTCGTACCTATGGAGTATCCTCTGGCAGCCTCGTGATCAGGAGGTATTACGGTACTGTATAGACTATTGGCATTATTGGTGTTTAGGGCTATATGGGTAACCCCTTAACGCTATTAAAAGGTAAGTTTATTTTACTATTAGACATTATTATAATATCGAAATATTACTACATAGTAAATAGTTTAACGGATCCTTAGGCGATGTGAATCTCAGGCATCTCTTGAGTTACTGCACTCACGTTGACACTGGATAGGAGATGTCAAATCCCGTAAACATCTCTGACGCCGTTCCACTCATATTATTTGTTGTTGATTTAACTTACATAAGATCTCTTAGTTCTGACTCGAGTGTTTTGTCCTTTCAATTCGCTCGGGTCGGCCTGAGCATTTCAGGATTTGAAGATTTTATTTCTGGAGGACGAAGACGAAGATTTTATTACTGATACTTATTATATTATTCCACTACACCATTTAATTCCGCTGCAATAATTATTATTCTCTGGTATGTGTACTCTGATATGTATTGTATAAATATAATCAAATGTTTTGCAAAACTGCTTCATGAACTGTTTATTTGATTATTATATCCGCTGCCAGATTCTTTTTTTTCCTTGCTTTTTCTTATTTACCACATAACAATCCGCCCTTCTGTATGGTTTAAGTCTGACGTGTGTGGTTTATCGTCGATTTAAAGCGTGTGAAAGGCGGGCGTTACATCTGGTATCAGAGCTTTGGTTTAGCGATAAACCTTAGCTTTGTGGGGTCTGACTCTTTATTAATAGGGTAGTAATACCCTATGATGAGTCGCTGGGTGTATATATATGAGAGAGCGTACTTGTTAGTGTTATAAAAAAAAATTAATATTGTGTTAATTTGTTCCGTTTTGTATTTATAAATTCTGGTTGGTGCATGGGACGCTATGACATCAATAGGGATTTCTAAACACTTAATAGGACAGACCGACACAGTATTTGTTTTTAATATAGGCGAATGAAATAATTTTGTCTATTATATTTCCTATATATATAAAATAAAATTTTATAAAGGTTATATTTAGTTGTAATATATTGGTTGTTAGGTAGTGAAATTTATAAATAATAGTTGAAATAAGATTTATAATAAAATAAATAAAATTGGAAATGTTAGAACTTAAGTTCCGGGGTTTTGAAAATTTCTTTTGAATGATTTTGGAATAAATTTCTTTTGAACCTATATTTGTTTTTAATGTAGGTGAATGAAATAATTTTGCTTATTATATTTTCTATGTATAAAAATAAAAATTTTGTAAAGATTATATTTGGTTGTTATATATTGTTCGTTAGGAAGTGAAATTTATAGATATTGGTTGAAATTAAATTTGAAAGTAAAATAAATGTGAATAAATTGGAAACTGAGAATTTGAGTCTGGGGTTTTAAAAATTACTTTCGAATGATTTTGGAACATAATAATAATAGTTTTAGAAGTATTTTCTGATATAAATATTTCAATATAATTTGAAAGAATTGTTTTAAAGAAACTTTGAAAAGAAATAAGTTCTGTACTTCCCTCTCTATCGCTGGAAAATAATTTCGGTGATGGCGGCCGCATCATCGACATTTATTTTCGAGTTTCGGAGTGGGAAGGTCACTGTAGTAGTTTACTGCAGATTTGTTTGATAAATCAAATATAAATTTTCAAATTGTTTTAATTATAATTAGATATATAAAGTATAAGTATATATTTATTTGTTATTTTAAAATGATTTGAAATTTAACCCGGAATTTAGTTCTCAAGTTTCCGTAAATCAATAGTTTCAATTATTGTAGGAGATGGGTTGTAACTAATTTATAAATTGGAACCTTTAATGAAAATAAGATATTTAATGTTAAGTCATGAATGAAATTAAAAGAAGGTTGGAATTTGTAACATATAAAACAAAGCCTATTTGTATTGAACATTAAGTTAATTAAAAAGAAATGAACAACAAATGTATGAAAATGAGTTTAATATAAATTAACTTGATCCATTGTTTGGATTTGTTGTTTGTTTTGGTTTATGGTTGTTTCGGTAAGGATACTTTAAATTTGGATTGGATGTATGAATAATCTATTTGGTTTCATCTAAGACTGTTGAGTTAATGGTGCGCTTAGTAGTTTATTTTTCATTCTGTACAAATTGAAGTTTTGAACCCGAACAACTATTTGTTTTATTTGACATGAATGAATGATGGATTTGTGTTGATTTTTATGTGATGGTTGTATGCCTTGTTGAAAGTGATTGTTGTTTGTTATGGACTGAAACAAGTTAAACATTTCATTTTATATAATTATTGACTCTTTTGGATTATATAAGTAAAATACAGGTTATCGAAGCAATTGCTACTACATTTGGTTTCATTATATAAGCGTTAAGTGCCCGACAAATAGGTACGTTCTCGGATTACGGTTTTATAGCGTTATTATATTTTTTTCCCGTGTTGGAATATATTATTTTGGAAATTATATGTTGTATATTATATTTGATATTATATTTTCTCTCGAGCCTCTCCGTACAAAGGAGACTCTTCCAAAATTTTGGATTTAGAAATTTTTTGAAAATGATTTTCAAATTTTAATAATTTAAGATAAAAAGATTTAATTGTTATAAATTGGTATATTTTATTTAAATTAATAAATTTTGTAAATTTATTAATTTATAAAGCTAATATTCTGAATAAGATATTGTTTACTCAATTCTTTCCACCCTTTTCCCTTTTCGGGGACGAAAAGTTTTGAGTGGAGGAGAGTGTAACGACCCGTAAATTTTGATAAATAAATTGGTTAATTTAATTTGATTTTTGTAAATAAATTTTAGAAAGGAGAGAATTTTATAATTTATATTGAAATAAATGTTAAGAATGAAATATAGCAAGGGTAATTAAAACTAATTATTAGTAATTTGAATAAAATTCTAATAAATGTAGTAGTGAAAGTATATACTTGGCTATAAATGGAATATGAGGATGCAGATGTAATTATTGTTTTAATGTGTGAAATAATATAATAGATGATATTGGGTTAGAAGGAATGAACATACAAGTACTATAAAAGGTATAATGGTGACAAATGGTTGTTACCAGTTAATTTGCCAATCACAAGTAAAGAGAATTTAATGTACTTGATGATAATTAATATAATAACGGAAAGTGTGAATGTAAATTAAAATGGAAATGTAAAATTCATTTATAAGGTAGTAATTGATGAAATAGAAAGCATGAGGCAAAGTAAATAAATTTACTAAGGATGTTAATTGTAATTAATGTAAATCAAAATAATAGTAACGGTCGTAAGTTACTATTTAATTGTCCTATTAATTTGTTGTAACTGTTATATTAGGGAATAAGATTTAATATAAATAAATAAAGGTAAATATTATATGACTATATGAATTAATGTCTGATTTAAGGTAATAGAATGAATTCATATGATGTAAGTAATTATAATAAATAATGAAATAATAACTAGGATGGAATATAACAACGAAGTTAATTAAAGCTGAATTGTGTAAATTGAATGGGATTGCAATAAATGAAATAATGGAAAATGGTATAACTTGGTTATAGGATGATGTAAGCTAATAAATAATTAATTCAATGCAATACCTATTGATTGAAACAGTTGCAGGGTTATAATTGATAGGAATATTTGGTAATAAATTAATATAAGGAAAATAAATGTAAACATTGGATTAATCAATGAATTTATAATGAATAAATAGTGATTGAATAAAATCAATGTTCTGCAGGTAATTATAATATTTGTTTGAAAGTAATAAACTTAAAGTTAATTAAAGTTTAATGGTTACAATTGTTATGAATTACCTATTTGTTTAGTTCATAGAATTTAATTTGAAAGCAATTTTAGAATTGACTTAATTAGTGCAATCCAAAATAATTAAAGAAATTTGTTGGATAAGAAGAATGGAAGTCAAGATTTATAAATTTATTGGGAGTTGGACTATGACAATAATTGGAGTAATTGCAATTTAATGAAATTAATCTCCAATTTTTGCGTTAATTGAAATCAATATGGAATGTAAGAATATTAAAGTAATAGTTTTGAATCCAATGTTTAATCCATTTATTTGACAATAATGAATGGAATAATAATTAATTTAATTAATTAAATGGAATTTTGGGAATTTTATTTATAATTTGCAAATTTAATGAAATCAAGATTAATATTGGAATTTATAAATTAATCATCTCTAAATTGACATTTAAATTTTTTTAAATCATTGTGAATGATTGAGAAATTAAAAATGATGAAATTGGTTAATTGTAGAGTTGAAATTAAATATTTGATTTAAATTTGTTAATTTATTAATTTAATTAATTAATGTAAAAATAACCATTTTGGCCACTAGCTCGGATATCGACGAAACCAGTTTCATCGGATCCATAACGGTGAATTATTGTAGGATTTCAAGTTTCGTATCGATCAGACTTGTCGTTTGATCGTATGGGCTTGAAACGCCTTGAAATCAATGAAATTGAAATCAATAGAAATCAATTTGAAAATATTGATTTTAGCATAACTTCTTCATACGATGGAATTTGGACTTGAAACCTTTTCCATTGTGTTTAAAATATTTTAAAACACCTATTTTGATATATGGGTTAACTAAATTTCGTTCCGGAGTCGAAATGGGCTTTTTTGGGTCATTTTGTCGTTAGCGCGTATATCTATCTTATCCGTCTATTCTATTTTCAACTTCGTCTATTTATATCCTGTTATAAACCCTAGCCTACCCCTATTCCTCATTTCTGTACGTTCTATTGGCTCCTCTTTCCAATGGCTGCAAACCCTAATTCTCAAACACAATTCCAAATCAAATCCAAAGCCGAAAATTCCAACTCGACAAACAATATCAAATTATATATCTTCGGAAAACTCTTGAAGAGTGCAATCCAGATCCACTGTCTGTTTTTCGATTGGAGTTTCTACGCATCCGGAATCAGTGGAAACATTCACGGCTGTTCATCACGCGTCGATGAACGTTGTCGGATCGTCGAACCATTTCTGGGTATTGTAGAGTGGACGATGGGGAGTGCATCAGTGGCGTTCGTTCGTCGTTTCAACGGTTAGATTAGCGGGAAAAATTCGATTAGGGTTATGAAGCATTGGCGGCGGCGGCCGATTTTGGCCTCGTTCGAGGCGGCGATAGTGTCGCGAGGCATGGGGAGGCGCGAGTGAGTCGCCTTGGTGCGGCCGCGATGGTGTTAGACAGCGTCGACGTCGAAGTGTAGGGTGGTTTCTGTTTAAACTCGCGCGCGTGGTTTCCTATTTTGGGTGCGTGCTTCATTCTGTGCCTGGGAAGAAAACGCGAGAATAGGCTGTGACGTGGCATATAAGGGGAGGGTGAATTTGTTTCTTCTATTTTTATTTTTAATTTTTAAATTCAAATGTTCTAATCATGATAACTTTCGCATACGAGGTCGAAATTACGCTGGGTTTTCTCTGTTAGGTTCGTATTAGAATTCCGGACAGTTTGGCGCTGGTTTGGACGGATTCCAAGACTGTCCAATTTTTGGGTTTAAATTGGATTTAAATTCAATTTAAATTCAAAATGTGAGTGTTTTAACCCACTCACAACTTCTAAAATTTCTTGTGTTCGTTAAATTTAATTTATGTTGTGATTTTGAATTTATTTATGACTGTTTGTATATTTTTAATTGTCATCTCAGTTAATTGCATTTATTTAAATTAAACTATTATTTAATTTATTATTGCAATATAAACTGCCAGTTAGATAGATTGTTTAATTTATTATTGAATATAGACTGTTAGTAATTATCGGTTATTTATTATATGCTCCATATTGATGTTATTGTTTAAATTGGATGATGATTGTAATAAATGGTTGATGATTGATATTGGATGAATGGATATTGTATTTTATATTATTTTAAACTGCAAATTTGTTATGCACTTTATTTAATTCGAGATTGCGGTTTGAAATGATATATAACCGTATTTTTTGTTTTAAATTACGGATTGAAATGATAAATATCTGTATCACTTGACCATAGGATAGAAAATTGTATACAGGCACCGCGGTCTATATATAAAAATATTTTGAAATGATTTTTCTATGGTTTTGAAAAGGAATATACGGTTTTATAAATATTAAATTTTTGATATTATATAAATATTATATATATATATAGTTAAATTCTTGAATTTAAGCTATGTATAGAATTTGTTAAATAAAAATAAGTTGAATAATGGAGTTTGATTGTTTTATATTATATGGTTAAGTACCTATGTAAGATATTGTATATATAGAGTTTTAATGACTTAAATTAAAATTAAGTGGGAAGATAAATATGGAATTTGTTTGAATTGAATTATTAAGAATTATACTCGAATAAATTTGTTTTGAAATTTAAATAAAATTGAGATGTTTAAAGGGTATGATTCTTATAACTTAATTTGGTTGAGAGCGATTTAAATGAATATAAAGTTGATTCAAATGAATATATCGAGTTAAATAAATTGAAAGAATATCCAGTTGTTTGAAGTTAAAGGTTTTACTTAAATTATATTGGATTTATTGCGTAAATATTTCAAATCTAAATAATAGTAATTGAATTTGATATATATGGAATTATCAAAGAACTAGTTTTGAAATGGTGGAATATTTAAAGCTTTGAAATATATGAATTGAAATGGTTTATTTGGAGGTTCAAATCGGTATTTGGAATTTATTTGTGAAATTAAAGAAGCTATTTTATTTTATAAAGTAATTTAATATTTAAACCATTTAAGTATGCGAAGTTATGTTTTAAAGCGATGGGTTTCAAGGTATATAGATTTGAAAGTGCTATGATTTTGGAAAAGGATATATTTGAAATAAAAAAATGATATCATATTGATTTCGGCTTTTTTTTAAATGGAAATAATATCGTTTTTATATGATTTTGAAATGGATATTATATTCTGGTTTAAAAGTACAAACTATTTTGAAAAGACCGCGGTGTTATAATAATGTTTGGTTGTTGAAGAGACCGGGATCGGAAGTTGTCATACTCTCTGCCAACTTCGAAAACCACTTTAACAACCGTGTACGCGGTGGAGATTCCAGAATGAGGTAGGATGGTGGCGTTTCCTTTGAAGTAAATACATGGACCGAACTCCCGTGAGTTGGTATAAGATGGCTAAAACAGGAGCGATCGACGGGTTAATGAGGTAGCACATTTGATCGGACACATCCCTTCGATATTATACTTTGACTTTTGAATTGATTCGGTGACCACTTTTGATTTCTTTTATTTGGGGGTGTGGCTCGAGGTGGGCGGTAGCTGCGCGCTACGCGTTACCACCGACCCGGAAGCGTAATTGGTATATTTACCCTGGTATTGCCTAGTTGTGCCGTGCCACCTACCCTAGCGCGCCTTGTATGAGTTTCTATTTGTGTCGTACCTATGGAGTATCCTCTGGTAGCCTCCCGATCAGCAGGTATTACGGTACTGTATAGATTATTGGTGTTAAGGGCTATATGGGTAACCCCTTAACGCTGTTAAAAAGTAAGTTTATTTTACTATTAGACATTATTATAATAGCGAAATATTACTACATAGTAAATAGTTTAACGGATCTTTAGGAAATGTGAATCCCGAGCATCTCTTGAGTTACTGCACTCACGTTGACACTGGATAAGAGATGTCAAATCCCGTAAACATCTCTGATGTCGTTCCACTCATATTATTTACTGTTGATTTAACTTACATAAGATCTTTTAGTTCTGACTCGAGTGTTTTGTCTTTTCAATTCGCTCGGGTCAGCCAGAGCATTTCAAGATTTGAAGACTTTATTTCTGGAGGACGAAGACGAAGATTATATTACTATTATTTATTATATTATTCCACTACACCATTTAATTCCGTTGCAATTATTATTATTCTCTGGTATGTGTACTCTGATATGTATTGTATAAATATAATCAAATGTTTTGTAAACAGCTTCATGAACTGTTTATTTGATTACTATATTTCATCGTTCCGCTGCAAGATTCTATTTTGTTTTTTTCCTTGCTTTTTCTTATTTACCCCCTAACAATCATCTCTTCTGCATGGTTTAAGTCTGACGTGTGTGGTTTATCGTCGATTTAAAGCGTACAAAAAGGCGGACGTTACACGGAGGAAATACGATACTGTATAGACTATGAAAATATATAAAATGTGTTAAGGGGATATGGGTAACGCCTTAATGCTATTTTAATACTTTAATTTACTATAGACACGATTATAATAGCGTATTATACTACGTATGTAGATAGTTTAACAGATCCTTAGGAGATGAAAATCCCGAAGATCTCTTAAGTTATTGCACTCACGTTAATTGGATAGGAGATGTCAAACCTCGTAAACATCTCCGACGCCGTTACACTCATATTTATTTACTGTTGATTTAACTTTCATAAGATATTTTAGTTCTGACTCGACTATTTTGTCTTTTCAATTCGCTCGGGTCAGTCTGAGCTTTTCAGTGTATCGAAGACTGCTTTTTGAAGGATGAAGACGGAGATTTGTGTGTTATATTATTTATTATATTTATTCCACTGCATCATGCTGTTCCGCTGCATTGTTATTTATTTCTGTTGTATGTGACTTTGGTTCTGTATTGTAAAAGTGTAATCAAATGTTATATGTAAACAGCTTCATGAACTATTATTTGATTATTATATTTTGTCATTCCGTTGTGAGATTCTGTGTTTGTTTTATTTATTTCTCTTCTTTTTTTTATTTACCCCATTACAATCCTCCCTTTTGAATGGTTTGTTTATTGTCGATTTAAATCGTCCAAAAATGTGATTCGTATTACACGATACATCGTTTGTGTTTGAATTTGAATTCAAAACAATAAACGGATATGACTGTTTGCACGAAAAGGTATCTGTTCGTTTCAACAATCACCACCAACAAATGTCGAACCCTATATATACCCGGTAGTATTTCCTCATCAAAACTTTTTTTTTGCTTTCTGAATAAAAAAAATGTTCACATGTCATCTGCTCATTTTTTGAGTGTTTTTCCGATTTGTGCAGATGATCACAACTTACACGGATGTTTCCGTTTCAATATCCCTGTGTGAGCTAAGATAGAGAAACGAACGATTCAACCACACCTTGAAGTGATATACCTATTTTACTTAATAGTAAAAATGTCTATATGCAAATGGTATGATGGAAAAAATAATAAAGTAGTCGATTAAATATTAAATCCTCCATTAATGGAATTGTTATAACATGTATATAGATTAACAAATCTACGGGTCTCAACCAATAATGTGCAGATAAAATACGTGCACATATAAAGTTCAAATTTGATCTTATGTCAATGGAAGACGACTCCAATTTGATTACAGTGCTAATTTAGATGAAGGGGAAAAAAAGGAAAGAACGAAAAAAAATCCAGGAATTGAAAATTATCCCCTTTGATCAAATACAAAATTCGAATTACATAACAAACTAATTTGATCCATGCCAAAAACAACATCCATAATTTCCCCACGCTAGGCTATTTTAACTAAGGGGATAAGTTCTATTATGATCTATAAATAGGGCTTGGCTTACCAGCTTTGTCAAGTTCCTCTTAGGTTTTACTTGTTCAACATGGCTAACATGACCTCTAAGTTTTGAATATGTGCATATGTAAGAAAAATACAGCATTGGACTTTAGCACGAGGAAGACCATTTGATGCTTGAATTTTAAGACGCCTCTCCTTTTTTACACATATTCTTGAAAAGCTTCCCAGTTTCAACAAAAAATTCTTCCATTTCCAGACAATTTACATTCTGTTGCTAACACCATTTACCTACTCTGGAACAACATTTTCTTCTTTAACTTCTTTTTTTAGGACAGCTGTTCTTATACACTTCCTTGTCCTATCAGCGTCAGACATATTTACATCCTTTGCTTGTCCCCTTTTCCGTTTCATATGATTCTTCGCATCTTTGCCCAAAAAATGTTTAAAAGATTTCTTTGCCTGTGAATATCTAATCTTTGCTGTGTGGTATTTCATTAAAGTTTGTTCGTAGAAGCACAATGGACAGTAAGACCGTCCTTGTTTATCACGATCAAGTAAGCTCACACATTTCTCATGAAAAACCACACAGCAATTTGCATCTCTGCATAATAAAAGAGAACCATCTTTGTGACATTTAAAGCACAAATCAACAGTCCTCCTGTCACCAGTCTCACTTTCCTGTTCAGGCAACACATGAATACTATCATGCTTTTCATTCATAAGCTCTTCATTATTTTGAACAAATATCCCAGGTGAAATATTTTCTGATTGATTCACTGGTTTAGACTGATGCTCTCGAGAATTGACGTCGTTATTGACTTGCTGTTTTGAACATTCTGGATATGTAGAAGGGACTTCTTCCATTGATTTAATGCCCATTTCAATAACAAGAAGACCTTGTGATTCATTGGTTTTATGAATTACTGGAGGGCTATCTTGCAACGATTGATTGTAGCTTTGAGCATCACCATCAGTTGCAGTAAAGAAAGAATCTTGAACAGCTTTATTATCGTCTTCAGTATCCATGGGTGGTTGTGACAATTTACTGCCAACAATAACAGGATGACGTTCCAGTAAGTTTTTGTTCTCACATTCAACAATTTGAGGACATACATGCAAATTTTCATCACTGCTGTTTCTAACCATAAGGTCTTCTTGCATGGCAACGATACCATCTTCAATACCAGGTGACATTTCATTGTTATTTTCATTAGCGGAGGGAACAGATGCCCGAGAAGGAATACCAAACAGTCCTCGTATGGAGGAAGTGATTCGTTTAAGAAAGTTGAATGTAGGGGTATGAGAACCTTCAAGTGAAATCAAATAGTCATTTTCACTATCTGAATCACCTTCCCAATCATCTTCATCATTTTCGGTATATGGAAAGCATTCATGCAAGCTATCACCTTCACTTGCAGTAAGTGTAGCATTTTCAGTAGATAGATGGCCTTGTTCCATGATTCCTTTGCTGTTTTCACCAACTATGGTACCTTTACGCAATATACCATTGTTCACGGTAAGTGTTTTACCTTCATGCAGTTCACCATTTTGGCTATCAGTAGTAGAAGAGATTTCTTCAAATATTTTTCCACCAATTACAGTACCTGAAAGAACCTCCGGTGGAGATATTTTGTCATTGCCTGAAGGACCTTGGGAGATAAGTATGCCAGTGTCAGCAATGAAGGTGGTAGCTATTTGTTTAAGTAGCTCATTCTCTTTGCAATTACATGCAGCCTGTTGTTCTGTATGCATAGCATCATATTCTAATAACAACACATTGCCATTCTCACTTGCAACAGAATCTGAAGCATCTACTTGTGCCTCGACATTACCATCAATTGTATATAAACACTTCTGAGCAACCGGAATCTGTTTGGTTCCCAAGACTGAAATTTTGTCCGTAAAATATGGCATTAGTTCTCTAGCCTCATTGCAAATAGATTTCTTCAAAAAAAACATAAAATTAGTATTTAATGTAAAATCAGCATTGTGTAATTAATTGAACCCTATAAAGTATAACATACCAGGTCGGCAATAGAATTTGGTAGAGTATCTCTTTTTTTATTTATGAATTGGTGGATATAATGCCGTAGATGCTCTACTCCACGATCAATTTGATCATCTCGTGATGTCATTTCTTCCTGTACAAAATATTATACAAAAGCAGTAGAACATTATATTTACACATTATACTTCTGTCAATAACAGAGTTAGAAGAATACTCATTCGATGCATGTATGCAAAACCAAATGATGACAGTTTATCTTTCAACAAAGATGGACAAAATATCGTTATGACCAAAATAAATTATAGCAGTATATCAGCTGCATTTCCTAATTAAAAAAAACAAAAAAAGCGAGTGCTGTTCTACTCATATATAAATAGTTATGCATATTTTGTTGATAGCTGATACTGTATAGAAAACATGTTTTCCTAAAGGGGAATATTATACAAACCTTCAAGCACCTGAATTAATATTCATACAAACATTCTTCATTTTCAGGCATTGATGCGCATTGAAAAGTTTATCGTTCAATAACAAATTAATGGTTATAGGAACAAAATATGCAAAACAGGGAGTATCACTTTTGGACAAGAAATGGATTTTCAAAGATGTAATTCAAATATATTGCACAAAACAGTAGTTTCAGCTACTAAAAGTTAGTGTAATGATGAATTCTGCCTCCCGCATCAAACATAAATTCTCTAATAACTGAGTCGTTCTCTACAACTAAATTGTTCACCATCAAGTCTCAACAACTTACCCGTATAGATTGGCGTACGGTCCATTCAAGCAAATAAATTTTAAAATTAATGAAGAAGAAAAAATTTACTAACAAACAATGCAATACCTCCCGCAAAAGTAACAAAAGCACATCCAAGCTCGACCTGTCGATATCAACCCCACATTCATAATCCGAATTTACAAACAGAAAGTCAGGGACTGATGATAACATAGGAGGACATGGGTTTTTTGCGCTGATCCAATCTTCTAAAATTTTAAGACCCAACCTCTCCTTGGCGCTTTCAGAACTTTTATAAAATAAATCAGGTACCGCTTCCAACAAATCTACATCGGAATGTAATAAATATGAAGCGATAACATGATAAAGAGTGAAATAGTCATGAAATATTAATATGAATGGTACCTTTTAGCAAGGAAGCGTCAAGCTCACCGATGGTCGAAGTTAGGGTTTCGAGGACCCACGTCCATTCAATTGAAGTTGAAGAAGAGGAAGGATCGTGAAAGCAGTCTAGAAGAAACTGATAGGGTATGTTCGAAGTTGGATGCATTGTAATTGTAGCAGAATCTGATTTCTAGGGCTTTTGGAAAACCTGAGAAGTTATCTTGAATGAAAACAAAATTAATGCACGGGATAAGTGGTGTTCCCGCTTAAATGCCCAAATGGTTACACAGCAGCTTCGAGCGGGCATTAACCCCACCGCTATATACAAACCATCCGCATTGGACTATAAAAATGGCGTAGAGATCCACATCGAATTTTCTAACTAAAACAAATATCGTAAACCGGACGAACCCACATCGATAAGTTTCGGTGGAAGCTTGTCAGTTTCAAAGATGCAGGCTTAGCGGTCCTACACTCTCTCTTCGTTTGAATTTTCTCTTTGTCCTTCAACCTCTTAGCCATTGTTTGGTGCTCAGTTGGGTTGGAAGCGACCATAATAAAACATCCTCCTCTCGGGAGATAGAAATGTCATCCGAGCTCTCTAAAGTGGCAATCTTATTGGAATCATGACCTGGGCCAAAACTGGAAACATGAACGTGTTAAATATGCGAGTATATGATTTTTGTTTGATGATAATAAACATATATATTCATTTAAATATATTTGTTAATGTACTATTATATTTTTCACATAATTAAATAAATATTTGCTGAATAAAATAAATAACATAGAGTTTGAATTCAAATAGATATTTTATTCAAGCAAATATTTATTACAATTTTGAATAGTACAAATTCAAGCTCTCACTATAGATATACAATTTTGATTACAATACAAATTCAATTACATCACAATCTTTCATTTACAAATGTCCTCAATACATATCGCACATTTACTCATTATTTATCTTCAACTTCATTCCAGATTGAATCCAACATCTGAGCAATTTGTAAAAATATACACTGAAGCGGTTAAATTGAAAATAAAATATTTTTGCGGTATAAAATAAAATGTATTTCGAAAATTTTATTTGCCTCAGTTATTTGGGTTGTTCGTCATCATTTAATTTGAATTCATCATACACGAACAGCTTACGACATGCACAGTGTATCACTGTACATGCTATAAGGCCGTGCACACCGATATATACACTTAATAAAATTACAAGGAAAGGTGAGCATAAGGTCAAACCCGAGCTATAAGCTGGATTCAACACAAGTGCAGACCGAATTTCAAGTTGTACATCATGAAACCAAAGTGCACAGCAACTATCCAAAGACTCCATATGCACACACCTATATACACACATAACTGTATGTATGTATACAAGTGGAAACCAATGCGAACTACTAAATCCAAAAATGATGACTGGAAACACAGTGCACATCAACCCAATACAAACCAGGTTTAAGTGAAACCAAAATTCGACAGAATGCATATAAAATGAATGTACAGACTCAATGATACAACATGCATATGACATAAGACTGCAAACAAGTCTTGAAGTCAGACTCAAGAAAATCACAATGAACAGAGGCAATACTCGAGTACAAATAATGAAAATATACAGGTACATTGAATCACACAGCAGCTCTAATGAGCAACTGCACAAGACAGGTTAACTTGAAAGTAATATCAAAGGCAACAAAGATCAGGCAACATGACAAAACAATACATCATAGCAGTATGAAAGCAAGACTACATGAATCAGACTCAAGTACACATGTGCAAACACATAAGAATAATCAAGGATGGTGAAAATGGAATGCATTAGAGTAATGATATGCCCAGACCAGACTTCGAGATGACACTACAGATTCAAATGAAAACAGTGTGACACACACATACATCAATAAAAATCGAAGCAACACTCACGTGCAAACTTCAGCTACAAAATGTATGCATATAAGGCAATGTCAAAGACAAAGCAACGCAAAACTTCCAGATGAATACAAGCACCATGTAGCAGTTCCAAAATAATGATATACAACAAGTTCGAACTAATCATGGATCAATAGTTTCATCCCAAAAATATCAAGAACCGATGTCAATAGAGAAAATAACAGACAAGCCAAAGTCACAGTAGAAATCAATTCAAAGTCAAGGCCGATGTCAATAGAGATGAGCAAGTGCACTCACATATACGATATCGATTCAGACCTAACTTAATGCACATATCAACAGAGTTCAATGCAACACAGTGACAACATAACCAGACAGCATGCAGACATCTAGCAAATGGAGGCAAAGCTCAAACACACATACATTTATATACGATCACACAAATGAAATCAGATATATACATACAGTGCATATATGTACATGTTAGTAGTGGACACATGCGATGAACCAACAATGCAAGCAAGACCGGACAACATGAAGTACAGGGAAGAAGCAAGCGTGTACACAAGCATCAGGTCAAAAATTGCATCAGGAATTAAATCAGTGCCGAAGTTGAACAAATCAGCAAATTCATAAAGCCGTGATATCCAAGAAATAGAAAAAAGTCAGAAATCAACACCGTGGGAATCAAGCCATCATCAAATATATGAAAATGACAAAGTCGGAGAAATCATCAACATCAAAACAAAATCGAACGGCCAAGATAAATAAATTGACGAACTCAAACAAATATATACGAACGAAAATCAAGGGTTTCGAACCCTATATAAACCCTAAACATCATCAGCAAAAAGGCATTCGAGTTCAAGCAATAACAGAGAAGATTATATAAATAACTCGAATCACTAATTGAGTTCAAGCATTCAACCACGAGAGCAAAAGGCATAAATTACATACCGGAATCAAAGTCGAACTCAATCATCGTGAAGCAGCCGAGCGCAACTCAAGGAGACGAACGATTGACAAAGCAAACACGCGAATATCCATTTGATCGATCAACATTCAAGCGGCGGCTTCGAAGATTTTAACAAAGCCCTAATTTCAGAGCAAAGAGGAACGAAGAAGCCATTGTCACAAATGAGAAAAGCAACCGGCTGAAGAAAGGAAAAGAAAAGGGGATACATTTTTAATACTATAATTGGGTCGGCCTTGTATTAATAAGGCTTTAATTTTTAAATTAGGGTTTTGTTTTAATTTGTATTTTTCTCTGTTAAAAATTGTAATTTCTAGTCGTGTGACTAGGGTACGAACTTCGGTGATGTAGTTCGAGAATTCGCAACTCAGTGGCAGGGTTTTGAGCAAAGGGTTAAGGCTAGTCGATAGCGGGTGTCGCAAGTTTACGTGTGTAAGCGTCTGACTGCTTAATTTCTAGTAGAAACCTTGGGGGCAGCACGTAGGCAGGGTTTTGCTGAAGCTGGGTAAATTCTGTGTCGTTTTATTTCTGCATTTATTATTCTACTATTACCTGTGCTGTTATTATTCTCATATATCTATGTTGAAACAATTTTATAAACTTCCACAATAATTTTTATAATCGATAGTGTCACCCTATTCACCCCCTTCCCTCTAGGGTGAAATCGATCCTACAAAACGCATGTAGAAAACACCACGGAGACCGTGGCTAATGTAGTAAAGATCGCTTCTCTCCCTGAAACATGTTTAACTAGAGGCGGAGGAGGCAAGTGAGGCTGACCTATAAGTTGGCAAATAGAGTGATAATGTTTAATGATGGATTCTCATAAGAACCGAAGCTTTCCGAAGACTGGAAAAATAAGAGATATACCTGTAGTAGGATCCCGTTGGGATACGATGAACGCGCCTTCTTCAATCCCGTGCTCCCTAGGCTAGACCATAACATGAGGAATGTATTGCTCGTAAGGAACACCTATTAATGAAGCCATGAGAACACGAGTAGTTGCAGAGCTAACTCCCATAGAAGCAGGGATGGTTGTTGTCGGCTTTTGAGATTTGGAAGTAGATGTTTCATCCCGACCCGAAAAAGCTCAGGCTAGTAAGAGCTTTTGTTGCATCGGCAGCAGCAGCATTAACAGCGTCTTTAACAATGATAGCCATTCTGATGAAAAGAGATTCAATATCCTCAGCATTAAGATACGAGGCCATTAGCTCCTGTTCGAAGCGATTGTGTAACGACCCGCCTTTCATAACACAGAAAGACGCATCATTAAGAAGAAAGAAAGGGATAGAAAAGAAAAGGATAAAAAAGAAAGAACCAAACAACATCAGAATCTCACAGCGGAACGAATAAATTATATTAATCAAATAAAATATTACATAGTATCACATACATCAGAGTTATACAGCTCAAACTACACAAACTAGACAGTTATAACACCTGTCTAGATATTATAACTCAAGTACATAACAGGAAACAGATACAACTCAAACACAGCGGAACCACTATATATATATATATATATCTACACGCTGAAGCCACCTGCTCCATATCTCCTCCAGAACTCGTCAGAGCAAAACCTGAATCACTTGACTACTCATACATAATATGAGTACCCAAGAGTTTAATAAAACAGAAAATAAACACTCGGGTCAGACAGGGGTCTGGTGTGAGTAAACGGTTAAAAGTTGCTTAACTTTAGAAAATCCTTTGAAAACAAAGGTATCACGTAAGACTTCCCACAAATAAACATGGAATTTTTTTACCTTACGCTAACCAAAACATTTGATAGGAAATCCAGTGATATTATAACAGTGTCTAGGGTTTTCAAGTAAACAAGAAATAGCCGAAATTGTTACATTTATTAAATTCCAACTACTAGCCACAAAAGTGGGTAATACAAACAAAACCGTAGGGTCTCGTAGGAAGAATGGGTTTCCATCAATGGCAGGGCTACTGGGGTACCGCCCGTCACAGTACGTTGCCTAGATCACCGTACCCGAGGAGCCACCCTAACTCCCTTGCAACACAAGGCCGGAACCATCCCTTACTGGACAGTCCCGAACAAGACCACCCCGGTAGTTGTCATGATCAACCGCCCACACAGCCGAAATAAATAGGGACCTCTAGACAGGTGTAAATCTCGTCCTACTTGGGCATGACCCACTTAGCCTTGCTGCACCTCCCCTGTTTTAGCCATTCCCGGTTGATGAGGCTTGAGGCTGCGATTACCTTTATAGGACACATTTATCTTAGAATGCTCACCGTCCACCTGACGATGTTCTGAAAGCATTCAATCCATACAAGTTCGTTCCGGGTTCGAACGAAACCGAAGGCACTATCTCGTGATACTTGTTTTGGAATCACCCTCAGAGTTAACGACCATAGCCCTTGCACTCTGAATCATCATCTCGAACCTGTAAGTACTATTTTCGTCAAACTCATCTCGGAATCACCCCCAGATTTATACTGACGAATAGTTCTTACACCTCGAGTCTTCACTTGCACTCCCTTTGGATTCACGACCTAACGTTTAACTTGGATCGATGTGGTTTTTGGAATTCCAAATTTGGAAACCCGATCCCAGTCTCATCAAATCCAAACGCCATCTTAATGTCCAAGTGATTTAAGTTTAATCAAACTAATTCAATTTAAACATATTGAATTCACACAGCATCATTTACAGACAAATACCACACATTTATCATTGATATATCAAATATCATACCACAGAATATTACAATATATCATCCAAAGATATCAACCAATACAGATATTCCACAACAATCGTACATAAACAGGCATCATAAATTCCTTTATAATTAATTTAATCATCTTAAGTTAAATTAATTACTTGAGAGTTAAACAACTAATCTTACTTAAACAATCATTAATTAATTACAATTAATTTATTAATCACTCTTTAATCATCTTCATAATTCAATTAATTAATCTTCAATTACAGATTAATTATCCTTTAATCATATTCTTAATTAATCACCTAGATTAATTATTCTTTAACTACACTATGTAATTAGCCTTTAAATTAATTACACAGATTAATTTATCTTTAATCATTAATTAATCTTAATTAATTTCTAATTAATTAATTAACCATAATTAATTACAAAATCCTTAATTAATTTCATTAATTAATTATTACTTATTTCCCACTTCATTGATTAATTATCTTATAATTAATCACATTTATTCACTTATTAAACAATTAATTATTCATTAATTAAATATATTAATGACCCTCTAGTTACTTTATTAATCAATTGTTCTCATGATTATATTTAGTTATTAATTATAAAACTTAATTGCAATTATTAATCAAACCTGATTAATCACAATCAGTAATTAAATTACTTTACCAATTAAACAAACACCTTGATTAATTTCATTAATCAATCCTTTAATTACACTGAGTAGTTGTCACTTAATTACTTCCCTTAAGTAATTATACCTCTTTAATTACTATCCATTAAGTAATTTCTTCAATTAATTACATTCAGTAATTATTCATTAATTACTTCACTAAGTAATTACATATCTTTAATTACATTAAGTAATTATACTTAATCCCATCATTAAGTAATTCTTTTTAATTAATTAAACTTAATTAATTAACTAAAATTAACCATAATAACTTAATTAATTACAGTGAGTAATCAATTTCTTTAATTACTTCATTAAGTAATTATGTTTAAATAATTCTTCTTAATCATTAAGTAATTAACTTCTTAATTACTTATTAATTAATTATCTCTTAATTAATTAAACTTGATTAATACATTTTTAATTAAGTAATTAATTACACTTAATTAATTACACAAACTAATTTATCTTAATTTAATTACTTACATTAACCAATTTAAGATAATTAAGTAATTTACTTTAATTACCTTTATAAATAAAAACTTGATTAATATAAACCATACTTTTCATTAACCTTTATTAATCATTTTGAAATTAAATATTTAAATTCAAGAACTTATATTTGGTTTACACTAAAACATCATCTTTAATTTATCATTAACTTTTAATTTACCTAAGTTAAATACCTTACTAAATCACAATTTTAAATCAATTCAAATACAATTTTATTTGAAACATTATTATATCATTAGACAAAACAAATTTGAAAACAATCTATTTTAAACAAAGGTTTAAATTTTAAAAACCCAAACTTTAAAAAAAAAATTCTTTTAAAGTCAAACATTCATTATTAATAAAACTAATTTAAAACACTTTGTTTAAACAACAATTTTCTTTCCAATTTTTTTGAAACTTCATTTTATAAAATACAAACCCGGTTAATACTAAACTAATTAAAAACAAACTTTTTTAAAAAAATTTAACCTAACTTATTAAAACACAAAGTTTTAAATTAAAACATTTCAACATTTTTAAACTATTTAAACTTCATTTTAAAAACTGAGTTTGCTTTAACTTTCAGAAATTCAATCTGCAGTTAAAAATTGAACAAGAACAAATCCTGGAAAACCCAACACTCAAGACTAACTCACGCGACCACCTCCTACAACACTGAGTCACATGCGATAAACCTTCTCCCAACTTCGAGTCACTCTCGAACGAAACACGAGACTATAATCGAGCAAACCACCGAAGAAACCCAGGACCAAACTGTCTTTCCAAACCAAAGTGTTTAGCTGCACAAATCCGAGAACGTGCACGTGCACGCCGGTCATGGTCGACGGCGAACCCTGTCGCGACACCCCACAAATCACTTCTGATCTCTACAACCACATTGAACTCCTAGATCGACGAAAACACTACTGCACCAAAATATAGCTGCAGCGTCGACAAACAGAAAGCACACTCGAACCAAAAATTCGCCGTCAACGGTGAAATCCACCACCGGAGGTCCCACCACGACGCCCATACACGCGTCACGAACCACACAAACGACTCCCCCTAATGCGATTCGCCCAAACTCATCAACGACGACGAAATCTCCATGATTCCGACCCCTAACAGAAAACAAACCCAAACCCTACTAACCCCCTTCACGGCCACCACTGTCGCCATAAAAATCTTCCACTATTTTTCCTGCATCACCCAGAACCAAGTCCACCTCCATGCCGAAGCTCACCATCCACTTCGACGCAGTTCAACAGAAAATGACCAAAACCCCAAATTCATAAAACCCCCAATTTCTCTTCAAAAACTATCTTAAAAATTATAAGTTTCATTTTAAAATTCAAGAATTTGAATAACAATTCAGGTCATATAATCAAAAGTTTAAATTATTGAATTTGATTTTTACCAAATTTTGACATTCCACGGTAAATCCATAATTTACAGTTTATTTTTCAATATAAATTTTAAGATTTATTTTTTTAACACAAAGCTACCTCATTACAATCAGTTTTCTTGCAATGATTAACAATAATTAATTTAGAATATAGAAATTTATATGAGACTGAAAACATGCATAAGTACAGAAGTTTTAAAACTTCATATCTACAGGCATTCCATCAGCTAAATAAACATGCATTTAAATCATCAAATCAAACATGCAAATATTGGTATTATGTTTATATAACCTTCACATCCATGTATATATATAAGCTTAAAATGCATTCATCATAGATTCTAGTCTAAATCTGTTTTTAAAATAAATTTACTCACCTAGTTTTGAAGCAGAGAATAGCTTTTGAATTACTGCATTTTGATTTCCTGTTGAAACACTGAAATTTAACTTCAGTTGAAACATGATGCTCACATCAATGAATTCCTCTGATCAAAGCTTGTTGAATTGCATGTTGATTGCTATAGATTTCCAGTTGAGGTTGTAATTTGGATATGGGTTATAGTTTTGAATTTGTTTTCTGGATTTCAGTTTGAATCTTCTTGCATTTGATTTCTTTTCTTTTTTTTAGTTGAAGAGAAATTAGAGAAGATTAGCTGAAGGAAACAAAAACAAACAGATTTTTCACTTTCTAAACTTTAATCAAAATAAAACTTTCTTTTAAAAGATAGATTGCCACTTGTTTAATGAATACACCCACATATTAACAAATGTCAAACCCCTTGTTAATTTGTATACAAGTGTATTTCATAAATTATTATGATGCCATGTGTTTTAGATTACATTAATTACTTTTTTTAAAAACGAATTAAATCTTAATTACCAATATTAACCAAATAATCATGTTATATATAACTATGCAATGTATTTATATCTTTGTGATTTAATTTATAATTATTTAAAACTCACTTCCTATAGATAAGTTTTAAAACAAGAAGGTAAACATTTATTTAAAAACTTTATTTAAAAATTTAAACATAAATTTCTATAACTAACATTGATTTATATTTAAAATCTAAATTTGTTTTCAAAAACCAATTTAAAAGAAAACAATTTAAACTTTTATAATAATGTACTATATTTCAAGCTATTATTCATTTAATAAAAATAAATTTTTCTTTAAGTGTTTTATAAATAAAAATTAATTTTAAATAGCTTTTGAAAAAACATTTTATTAAATCAAATCAAAAACCTTCCAAATCACTATAAAAACATATGTACATTATAAATTTGAAAACATATTTTCTGTTTAAGTTTAACCCATTATTTCCTATTTACAACAAATATACACAAATATAAATATTCATTATAAATAGATCATTTTAGATATTAACTTCAGAAATTATTTGAATTTTAAAACAGAACACCAAATCACAATATAAAAACATATATATATATATATATATATATATATATATTATAATTTGAAAATATTTTTATTTTAAATTTAAATTGAACCAATTTCCTTTTTACAATGTATACATATATACATTACAAATAGAATATTTTTATTAACTTAAAAAGATTAATTATTATTAATTAGATATATATTATTAGTATCCTTTTAAAAGAATAAACATCTCAAATTAAATTATCATTATTATTGAGTTTTTGAAAAGATAACATTTGTTAAATTCGATTAATTATTAGTTTTGAATATATAATATTTGGTTAAATTAGATTTCAAATCAATATAACATATTTTAAAATAAATTATAAATGGAAATTATTAAATAATTGCCTAAAATTCCGGGACACCACAGATTGTCCCCAGCCTCCGTAGATCTATGTAACGCTTCCTCCCGAGTGCCAGCAAGCACCTCAGGATAGTCATTTTTATGCTATCTCAAATTCTTATACATTACCACATTGGTGTAAAAGTATAGCATGTTAGCATCAAGCTCGATCGAGGATTTTGTCATCTTATCTCAAAGCTCTTCGAGCTCCTACTCGATAATTGCAAGTTCAAGACTAACAACATTTTTGTCGATGGACAACTACTCCTTTTCATTGGCAAGTTTTTGAACCTCCTCATGAAGCTTGGTAAGTTCAGTAGCTTGCTTTAATATAATCTGGTCCTGAGCTTGGATAATTTCATCTGTTTGAGTAAGCGCTTGCGCCATTTCGTCAGCCAGTTTCTTGGATTCTACAGCCTCGACAAGAGTGACTTTCAGCTCATTCCTCATCACAATTTCAATGCAAGCATGAACAAGTTTTAACTCATCCATTAGGCTATCGATGCTAGCCTTTTGCTTTAGGGAAAGGTCCCTCTCTCTGGTGACTTTGAGCAAGTCATCCTTCCTCTGTTTTAAATTCTCTCATAGTCATCTCTCTCTGTTTCGAACGATTGGATTTTGCGTATAGTTAATCTGATTAACATCGAAGAGGGCCTTGCATAAATGCTTCCACTTATGCCCACCATCTAGTCAACTTGAACTTCATGTAGCGTTTTCAAAGTGGACTCCTTTGAAATATTCTTAATGTCTTGATTGAATTTGACACCGTGAAGGAAGAGATGTGGGAATGTGGCTTGCAAGAACGGAGGACTAGGCAGAAGAATGAATGAATGAGCAAAAATTCCATTGGGAGTAAGCAAGACTGTTGAAATCGTAGCTTGAGAGATTGGAAATTTTTAAGTTAAAGAAGCCAGAGCCTGTGTATAAGGGATAAAATTGACAAAAATAAGCCCACGACGCTTCGAGGAATCACTTGAGTGCTAAAAAGGGTTATGAGATAGCTCAACATCGACTTCCCACTTCCTTCTCTCCTTCTTCCTCTCCTTATCCTTCTCCCTATCAGCCTTGCGAGCTTTGTCATACTTGCAGTCTTTCCTCCTTCGCCTCACTTCCTCGAACTCGTAATGGCGAGGCGGATAAGGATCGGGAGTTTGGCATGTATGCGCACTAGTGGCGGGAGAACTTCTTATAATAACCACGGCTCATGGAACCTGAAAATCAAGGAAGAAAATAGTATTAGTATTGGAATTTCGAAAAAAAATCAATGCAAGAATGAGTATCTGTGATCCTAGTAAAGTGTGTGGTGCCATTGACCCCTTAAATAATCTACCACCGTATTGGCAAGAAATTAAAGTGGGGTTTCTCCACCTTCACTTACAAAGCCCATTGGGGAAAAGAGAATTCTAAATATAAATCCCCCGGAGTATCGCTAATGGTGAAGTTGATCTCACCAATATTACTTAAGCCAATGAATATTTAGCTAATACGGCGGGATCGGGGGGAAATATCTAATAAAAGCAATGCAGAATGATCGTTTGCCATTTTGGAAGTTTCAACGGCAATTTGTTCCCGACGAGGCAAGCTGGGGAGGTCAGGACTCATCCCGAGCCACTCAGCAAATGATTCATCACCGTCCTCGCTAGCGTGGTATTCGCTATCATCATCATCATTATCAGCGTCCCCTCCTTCCTCCTCCTCCGCCATCGGATCTTTGCCTTCTCTTCTTACGACTAACATCTTCCTCTAGAATCAGGGGAATTTTAGCTACTTCGCCTCCATCTTTTGGGACATCTCCTCCTCTAAATTCCTCTACCAATACCTCTTCTGTTTATGCCTTGCCAGAGGAACCCATTACTTCCCCTTGAACATTCTCATCGAAGCTACTAGTGGGGGCAGAGGAATATGTGCAAGTCCTAGAGCCGCATTGTGTTGGAGACTCAACAATGGAAAATCTATCCTGGTGAAGCAAACCAAACCGCCGTAAATTTTCATTTGTAAGAAGGAATGCAACAGTGTGTCGGTTGGGTTTGACTTCCTTTGAAGCATTTAGTGTCATATCATGTTTTCACTCTCGTCTTGGGCTGGTATGCCTATGAGGAAACACATATTAAGGTAGAAACTTAGAAATCCCAATACAAGAGGGATTAGAGAAAAGGAATATACATCTAGATAGTTAGAGCTGGTTGAATCCAACTGGGCATCGCATGAAGTAATATTTGTTCTTGGAACAAGAATGCTTGTTGTGAAACTTCTCAATCACTTTACATCCCAACCGGGCTTCTATTTTCAAATAGGATGGAGAATCCTACCTTGTACTGAATCGAAGGAGATACGTAAGCCCGTTGAATCTCGTGGGTCAGTTGAATCTACTTATGAAGAGGACATACGACAAGCTCACAAGAGAATAGCCATTCAGATGAATTTGGAAAAGAGTCGGTATAAGTTCTTGCAGCACCGTCATAAGGAAAGGATTGAACGGTGGGACAGTACTGCCTAAGCACATGTATTGTTTGCATGTTGTGAAGTTTAGTAGGGGATTATAAGTGAATTTGGTCCTTGCCGGCAGATGGACATCATCTTCAGGGATGCCGTGTTGAAGACATATGTTTCAGAGTGACCTGGTAGAAAGGATTAAAGGTACTTGCTTTGGAGGGTTGTTCAAAATTCTCAATCCTGGTGGTAGCTGACCTAATACAGGCTCAACTAGAAATATTTGGCTTTTAAATTCAGAATTTTCTGGATGATCTGGCCTGACAGGAATAAATGGCGAAGCAGGAGCTGTAGAACACACAACTTCGAGAGGAGTAGACATTCCTTTACCTGCAACGACCCGAATTTTTTGACGGTTAATCTAGAATATTTAAATGGTTTAAATATTGGATTTGAATTTATAATTTAGTTAGTAAGATTTTAAAACAGAAATTTCAAGTGATTTTGTAAATTGTTGAAATCGTCGATTTAATCGATGCATTAAAAATAGCGATCCAGGGCACAGTCTCTGAATTCGACGAAGCCAGTTCCATTAGATCCATAATAGTGTATTATTATCAGATTTCAAATTTCATAATATTTGGTGGTATCGTTACGGGATAGAAATGCATTAAAATTTATATGGAAATTTAATATAATATCCGGGTTCAAAAAGCTATCTTCTTCATGCAATAGAATTAGGACTCGATACCTTTTCCATTGCGTTCGGAGTAGGAGTATAACATTAGAAATGCCTAGCGGCATGCCTCAATAAGAGGTCGATATAAATGGTCAGATCAAAGGAACAGTTGAGCCACCTTCAACATGTCTCATTCCCTTATAAAACACGCTACATCCCACTTTTCCCTCAATCAGTTCAAAACTTGTTCAAATAAACCGAGCCATCGAAATCAAAATCTCGTATCGAAAATAATAATAATGGAATCGCGATCGAACTAAAGTCGCGATTAGGGGAAGGTATCGTACGACTTAAAGGATAAGGAAAAGAAATCGCATTCGCTGTTGTGGAGGAGGAAGCTCGTGATTCTGGCAATGTGGGGGAACTTGGGCGTGCGCGCGTATGGAGGGGCGAAGCTCGTCGCCGATGATGGCGCGATGATTTCTCGAGTGTAAGATGTATAAAAAAAAGAACTTCGCGATTAAGTCGCGACAGCAAAAGCTCTACCTAGGGATGGACATCGCGACCAAGGAATCAACGTGGGAGAGGGGATTTTGATCTAGGGTTTCTCCATGATGGAGGCTGAGTCATGTACGTAGGCGCATGTGTGGGGTTATAAACGGCGCTGGCCGAGCGTGGTGGCATGATGGGAAGTGGCGAGGTACGGTGATGTCATTGACGAGATGTAATCAGTGTTGTGTTGCGTTCGTTGTGGGGACAGCGATTCTGAGGAGGCTGTGGGCGATGAGGGAAGAAGCATCGACCGGAAGCTTTTTCGATGGAGATGTTGTTTTTTCAGAGAGGGGGACGACCATATAGTTGCATGCCTATTTCTGATGTTCAAGCTGCTATGTTGTTATTTGGGCAAATGGACTCGTTAAATGGATTAAGGTAAATATAAATTTCATTTTTAAGTAGTTAGTTGACTTATTATAATTTAAAATTGAATTTGTAAACTTATATAATTCGAAATTTGCTTATATGAGGTTCGATCAAACCAAATCAGTCGTATAGAATTCACAGCTGTGGAGTCTATGAGATAGAATTGAAATTGGAATGGTTTGCAATTTAAAATCAAGGTGAGAACTAGAATTTATTTTAAATAGTTAAAATAAATCGTTGAATGCTGGTTGTATTCATTTAATTTTTATCTGTTGAATGTTAAATATATGTAGTAATATATATATATATACACACACACACTAGTATTTGGGAGTGATATTCCTGTTAGTCCTTGTGATGATGGTTTTGATGACAACAACCCGTGGACTTGTTATAAAATATAAATACTAACGTTATGGTTTGGATATATATGTATATGCAGGATAAAATATGTAGGTACCAAGAATGAAGGCTGTATAATATAGAGATTCTAGACTGAAGATATCAAAGATTGAAGACTCATGAGTATCAAGATATCAAGAGTTCAAGATTTCAATAGTACAAGATAAGTATTGAGTCTAGAATTATGTTAAAACTTCTTAAAAGCACTTACATCTTTATTCGAAATTTATTCGTGGAATGGAATCCACTTCGAGCCTGTTAAAGGGATGGAACCCTAGTGGGATGGAACCCGCGACACTATCTAGTGGTACATATAGCGGTCCTATTTTGATATACACAAATTTTATAAAACTTTTCAAAAATATATCTCTTGCTTTTTAAAATATGTTTTCAAAACTTTCTTTTCAAAAAGACATCTCTCTTGGTTTTAAATATTTTAACCTCAAAACTATTTTTATCATTTTTAATATTTTAATTTCAAAATTGTCCTTGTTTTTAAACCATCTCTTGCTTTAAATATTTAGCTTTAAATTATACTTAGATTTTAAATCACTTTATAGATTAAGATTACATATATTGAAAATTACTTTCTAAACTCTTTTATATGTTTAAACTATATTCAAATATATTTACAAAGTTTAGAAATTATTTTGACAAATTATAGAAACCTATTTTAGTAAGAAAATCAAAATATCAATTTTGCCTTTAGCATGTCGACATCCCTCAACCCCTCATGTCGACATGGTGTCCGTTATTTTCAAATTTCAATTGTCAAATGAAGTGTCTATTCATCGTATCCTTTCACGAATAGATATGGCTGTTGCTCTACGATAAATACCAGTAAGTTCTAAACGAATTTTTTTACCAGATTTCTTTTATTTTCACTCCTCTTCATCTTCCACATTTATTCATAAAGAATTCTAAACCATACTCTGTCGAAATACCAAGTGAATCAAACTTGATTATCTCTATTTGATTCTCTGCCACTCTCTCCATAAGGTCTCAGTGCTATTCAGAGTTATAGAATCTTTTGTAATTCAAATTGTTGAGTAAAAGGTGCGTTTGAGCCTTGAAATCAATTGGGTGTGAGTGTAGCCCCGGAAATCAATTAGCTGATATTGTAGCCTGGTTAAATCAAGAGAGTTTTACTGGATTCGAATACAGGAGGGTGTACCTTGTAGCCTTAAAATCGAGGGTGTAATCTGGTAGATTATTTTGGTAAGAAATCCGTACGATTGTACGGGAATGGATGTAGGGTAACTCCAAACTAGTATAAAATCCTGGTATGTTCTTTCTTTTACTACTTTTATTTAGTATTTTCATTTGTGTCTGATTCTATGATTATACCTGTGTCTGTAAATTGCATTTGTTTATGATTAAATTACATGAATTTCAAAGAGATTTAGAAAATCCATAAAACACTATTCACCCCCTCGAGTGTTATTCCAGCCTTAAGATCTGTAATCTGCATTTCTCACATTTGGTATCAGAGCATTGGTTTTCAAAGTTTTCATAATCTGAATTTTGAAAAGTTTTAAAAATGGCTACCAACACTGGTTCTATTAACACTATCACTAGCTCATTTGTAGAGGGCCAGTCTACAGCGAGACTCACTTTTCAATGGCAGTAACTATGCATATTGGGTGTAACGATCCGATTTTTCGACGCTCGAAAATCGCCATCAATACGTCCACTGTATTTAATGCCGAACAATCGAATGCCGAAAAAACAGTCCGTAAGGGAAAGAAGAAGGAGGCAGAAGAAGAGAAAAAACAAAACAACATCAGAATCTCACAAACGCAGTGGAACAATATATAATAGATAAATGACAGATCTTTATATAGAAAGAACTATATCTATTTTACACATTACATTATCAGAGTACAACATAATCAATAGCAAAATATCGGACAATTATATTAACTTGTCCTCACAAAAGCTGACTATACAGCTTATACTACACAGCGGAATATACATCAAGTACATGTGATACGTCTCGCCATCCAGCTCATCTCCTGAGCTTCACAACATCCTATCTTGTATCCCACAATACTCGGTCTAACCTGAGAATTATACTGAAATAACACCGGAGTCAGTCTAGAAAACCACCGTGAGAAAACACACTCAATTGGATTATTAAAGTTCCAAAATCCTTTTGAAATCAGAGGTATCTTGTAAGACCACACCATAAATAAACATGTCGGGTTTTTACCTTACGATAACCAAAATATTTCTTATCAATCCTCTGATATTATAGTAGTATCTTGTTTGCCCATTTTTCTCCAAGTCGTATGATTTGGTCGATTATACGTTGTTCTTAGTGATTTGGGTGATTTATGCAAATATAAAAAATAGATGGACTAAACTGTAAAAGACACACAGATTTATAGTGGTTCGGCCAGAATGTGCCTACGTCCACTTTATATGTTATTCTCCTTTACTTTTTAGGTTACAAGTACAAAGCTTTGATTACAAGTATCTGAAAGTTGTTTGAAAGTTCTATCCGTGCTTGAGCTCTCAAACTTGTCTGCCATTGTTGTACCCTTGCCCCTCTATTTATAGAGTGAGGCTGGGGGCAGGGGTCCTGGATGTATATAGCAGCTGGTGGCCCTGGGCTGATGCAATCTGACCTGGCAAAGTTGGTCCGGAACGCCTTGATTCGGTGGGACTTGGTCCGGTGGTGAGTGATCCGGTGATGGTTGGTTGGAGTTTGATTCGGCTATGTATAGGAAGTGTTTGGACCGGTAGTGCTTGGGAAAGGAGTTGGTTCGGTGGTGAGGGCGTAGCTTGGTCCGGTGGTGAGGGCGTAGCTTGGTCCGGTGGTGAGTGGTTCGGCAGTGCCTAGAGGTGAGTTGGTTCGGCAGTGCCTTAGGGGTGAATTGGTACGGTAGTTGTTGGAGAGGCTTTGGTCCGGTAGTTGGTTGGTTTGGTAGGGACATGGAAAGGAGACAGTTCGGTGGTAGGTGAGTTGGGATTTGGTATTGATCCGGTGATCTCGGTCCGGTGACGAAATGGTTTTGTGGGGCCTTGGATCGGTGGTGAGAATTCGCCCAACATTTGCCCCCCAAAGTAGGGCACATGCCTGCATGTGTCACGCTTTGTTTTCTAGCAGTTGGGATAGCTTTATTCGGTTCTAAGTGCCGAACCGTTTGGTCCGGTTATCCTGCGGTCGCCTATAAGTAGGGGAATCATGCCACTGTTATTCCTTTACCATTTGAGATAGCCGAATCAATTGAGTGCCGAATCAAACTTGACTGTTCGAAACAGCCGAATCAATCGAGTACCGAACCACACTTAACTGCCGAACCAGGTGAGCTTTCTTCTGCCGAATGAACTTTTATGGCTGGACTACAGAATGGGATAGGGGAGTTCGAATACCAAATGAACTTAAACGTTTGAATTACCGGATGAACTTGGGGAGTATAAGGCCGAATAGCCTTTTGCCTTGCTTTACCGAATGAATTCGGGAGTTTGGGTGCCGAATGACTTTTTGGCCTTGAACTGCCGAATGTTCTTTTATGTTTTGAATTATGAGTGAAATTCCAGACTACATACACTTGCTTGTTTATATCTTCTGTTTTAACGATGTACTTTCTTGTGTTGCAGATAAATGTCTCATAAAGTGGAAACTCGATCAGATAAGAGGAAATCTACAGACAGAAGAGAGTCACCCGTTGTGCCCCCCAGCCCAGCCAGGACCAGGACGACAGGGACCCGCCCCGAGATCACTAGTGGATGGATATGGCCCTCAGGAGCTCTTGAACTCTCCTCCTGACTACTTTCCTAGCTCCCTCAAAGAGGAGCAGCTTGATGTTATATCTTGTTCTTTCGGGATTGATAGAGCACACATGGTGCTGCCAGGGAATGGAGTTATGCCGTATGACCCTCCTGAAGGATATTTTGCTTACAACAGGTACCATTGTATGTGTGGGGCCATTCCCCCGATCAATGCTTGGATAGTCATCTTCATCACCTACCTAAAGGCGGCCCCTTTCCAGCTTCAGCCCAACTCTTACGCTATCCTGGTGAGCCTATTCGTCATTTTCCAGAGAAAATACGGGCGTCCCCCTTCCAACCGGGAGATCCGATATTTATATAACTTAAGAGGCTACAATAAGGGGTCTCCATACATCAGCTTAGAATTGGCCGTGTCCTTCAAGCCGGTCCTGGACTTATATTCGAAGTTCAGCATGTTCAAGAAAGAATGGTTTTTTGTCAAGTATGACTCTGTTTCTATCCATCGCTTCACCTCCGGCTGTAAGTTGAAGCTTATTTATAACTTCCGTTCTGATTGCAATGCTTCTTCTTATGTGTTTCTTTTTCTTGCTAGCGACAGGTGGCTTTGCGGTCGTGGAGAATGATAGCCTGGTTCAGATGGCTGCGGAAATAGAAGCCATTTCGGGAAGGGAGAGGTCAGCTTCTTACCTGATCAGGAATGCAACTCTTCTGCAGCACAACTTGATTCTACCACGTCAGTCTGTGGTCAAGCAGAGAGACATAGCCGAGGAGAGGGATGCCAAAGCTAAAGGAGGGGCCACGACAAAGAGCAGCAAGAGGAAACCCTTCTCGATACCTCCAGTCGCCGAGGGGAAGAAGATCAAGAAATCCGAGGGACCCTCCCCTAGCACATGTCCAGATGTTCCGGAGGAGGAAAACATTGAGGAGGAGAGAGGTGAGGATGTGAGCGGAGGTGATGGAGAAGGTGATGGTGGTGATGGTGGCGAGGGACAGAGCGGTGATGGAGCCGGGGCTTTGTCTTCTGGGCAAGCAGGGGAGATCCAAGAGTGGACAGATGATGCTTTCCGCCAGGCTTTTGAGGGGTCGGAGGAAGGATCGGCCTTGGTGGAGAAGCCAAAGAAAACTGATAAGGTCGGGGCTGGTGCCGATCCATCTTCCAAGATCATTTCAGCTAGGGCAATTCAAGGTGAATTTTTGACTCCTTTTTAACTCCACATGTTTCTTGGATTATAGTCTCGTGCATGCTTGTAACACTTGGTTTTTATTCCAGGAACGGGTAAGGTGGCCAAGACATCAGACATTCGGCACCGTCTCGAACAATTGAAACTCCTCAAAGCTTCCGCTAAACCAAAGCCTCCGACTAACCGTTCCGGGGACGTAGTCGGCTACCGTCCTCTTCTCGGAGTTATTGAAGAGGATATTCAAAAGAAAAGGAGGAGTCGCTCCTTATTCGAAACTTCACCTGGTCCTCAGCCCCCCAACCCAGCCTATTCATGATATCACGGGGGAGGATATTGAGTTCATACCCTCTCCGCATCTGTCTGAGAATCCTACCGTTACTCAGATTGATCGTCCCGGCTTGGCTCGTAATCCATTTGCGGGTCATCCAGATCTGGATCCGGGTTCTTATGATATTTCCTTTGACGAGGTTACCGGTGAGCACCTTCTCCCCCGCAATCCTATGGTAAGGGTGCTTGATGAGGCCAAGTCTCTAGACCTTGATTTGCTTACTACTCGGATTGTAACTATGGGGGATGAAGCTAAGGCAAATATCGACCGGGTCGCTGAGGAAACTAGGAAGTTGATGGGGCATCATGCCTGACTGGTCAAGGCCGGGGAGGAAATTGGGAGTGCCAACATAAGATTGCGGTTAGTGGTTGCCGACCAGGCCAAGCAACTCGCCGATCAGGCCATCCATGTCTCTCAGCACGAGGCTGCCTCCAGACGACTAAAGAAAACCATGGAAGAGGCTAGCAGAGCCAAGCTGCGGAAAATGGAGGCCATCTGCAAGGAACGGATCGATATGGCCATTGCAATGGTGGATGAGGTTCGGAAAGCGGATCTCGAGCGGGTAGAGGAGTTATCTGGGAAGCTTGAAGCCGCGGAGCTTGCTCAAGCCAAGCTGAAGGAGGAGATGGAGGCGATGAGGAAATCCCTTCAGGCTGACCGCTCGCGATACCGGTCGGAGAGGGATGCTGTCGTTGTAAAGCTGTTGGCTTCTGAGGTACGAATGAGGGAGTTTGAGGAGAACGAGGGGATGATGGATGAGATGCTCCAGGATATGTATTTCCGTACTTGGAAGCAGGGCAACTTATCCTGGATGGATGATTATCCCCGGATCATGGCCAGGATTTATCTCCGGGCCCTGGAGGAGGCCAAGGCTGATGCGGATAAGGAGGGTGACATGGCCTTCAGAATGGATGTGGTTACGGCCCAATTCACTAAGGAGGAGAAAAGTGGCGGTGAAGGAGGGCATGCGGCTGCTCGCTGCTGAGGAGGTAGGTGTGCAGTTGGGGGATGACGATCAAGGAACAAATGCTGGTAAGTCTTCCTTTTTAGCTTTTTCATAGCTTGGTTGCTTATTGTTTATTCAATGAATTCTTCTCCTGGATTGGACAGGCGGGACCTACGAAGCGCCAACCACCTCTGGTCAGCATGCTGGGAGCTCTGATCCGGCGGTTAAGTAGACCTCGGAGGGCCAGCAGGATAGAGGCGAAGCCCCGGTACAGTAGGCTCCTTGGCTTGATCTGGACATTTTTCAGCTTACTTGACATTGCTGTCTATGTTAGTCTTAAAACATTAATGTAATTTTCAGGCTGTACTTATGTAACGAACAACTTGATTTTTGGCATGTAACTTTATAACATAAGCTGATTTTGTCATGTTTGAATGCTGTCGTTATTTTGATGTGTTGCATAAAATATAGCTATGCATGTGTTAGTGATTCAATTGTGTTTGACGCTATGTTCTTGCTTAAAATATAATTTCATGTCTTGCAATGTTAGTGTGATGTGCGAATAAATTATAGTTACATATTTATGTACAAGAGAAGAAAATACCGCCCTTCAAGTTTTAGCTGTAGACGATAGCTTTGAATGTCTTGTGTAATCGAATATGGAATGCAGCTGAATGACCTGCCATCCAGTTGTGAGTTCTTATTCCCATTAGCGAGTGTCTCCTATTTTGTGTCCTGTACTTTAGTGATCGTTATAGAGGATAGGAGGAAAGTTTTTATAAATAAAATGGAAACATAAGAAATAGTAAAAATTCCAATCACGGAAGGCCTTCGACGCGCTTAAGTTCGTGGCAAACGGGCTTTGTAGTCACTTTCCCTAGCTGTGGTCTTGGAGACATTTGTCACCCATCTTACGCCTCCGCGGGGAGTTTTTCTTTTTTACCACAGCCGTACTTAAGACACATCGGAGCCGGGATCGCGCACGGTAACTACCCGGGCCATTATGGCCCGTAATCGTGGGTATTATTCGATTTACCGTGGCCGGCTAGCGCGGGTGCCGATCGTCAACTGTGAACTGCCCCTGGCTGGCCACACCTTATTTGGGGCTTATAATCGGTTCATGGTTGCCGGCGAGCCGAACGCCGTAATGAGCTGCCTAGGCCATGACTGGCCTTCTCGGCGGCTTATAATCGGTTCATTACAGTTGGCTTTAAGGGCCATCACGAGCAATGAGTTAACCCACAGCAGAGGGATGCTGGAGTAAAAGTGTCTCATTGGCGAGGGCATAGATTCGTATAATACCTGTTAGGTTTTGTCCAGGTGAAGTTGTGCTGTGATGCCCTGAATGGAGATGCCGTCTACACAGGATTTTGTTCAACAGAAAAGGATAAAGCTCAGCAAGTAGCCAAGATATAAAGGAACAAGTTAAAAAAGAGACAAGTTTTTAAAGTGGTTCGGCACGATAATGCCTACGTCCACTGATTCTTTTTGTTAATTCACTTTATATAGGCAGTACAAGTTAAGAAAAGTATCGACGAAGGTGTTGGATGTTCCATGCCCTCTGGAACACCTCTCCGTCCACTGTTGACAAAATATAAGCTCCGTTGTGGAGATCTTTATGAATTAGATATGGTCCGTCCCAGATTGGATCTAGCGCTCCGGGGCGCAGGAAGATTCGCTTGAGGACAAGATCTCCTTCTTGTAAGCTGCGATGCTTGACTTTGGAGTTGTATTGTGCTGCCACTTTTTGCTTGTGAGCTGCTGCTTTGAGTGCTACATCATTTCTTCTTTATTCGATTTGATCCAAAGACATGTGGAGGAGTTCTTCGTTCTCTTTTGGGTTGTAGTGGATCCTACGGTGGGATGGCACTACAGTTTCAACTGGGAGCATGGCATCCGATCTGTATGCCAAAGAGAAAGGAGTATGCCCTGTTGATGTTCTGAAAGACGTGCGGTAGGCCCAAAGTGTCGTAGGAAGTTCATCCACCCAAGCGCCTTTTGACTTTTCAAGCTTCTTCTTGATTAGAGTTTTAAGAATTTTGTTGATAGCTTCGACTTGCCCATTTACCTGGGGATAAGCCACAGATGAGAAGCTTTTGTGAATTCCGTGCTCTTGGCACCAGTCGGCGAACTCCTCGCTGTCAAACTGAAGTCCATTGTCCGATATGATTTTGAGTGGAACCCCGTACCTGCATAGAACATTTTTGATCAAGAAGTTAATAACTTTTGCCGAAGATATTTTATTTAGAGGTTCCGCTTCCACCCATTTGGTGAAATAGTCGACTGCCACTATAGCGTATTTGGCTCCACCTCGGCCCATCGGCAGTTCGCCAATCAAGTCAATTCCCCATACTGCAAAGGGCCAAGGGCTGGTCATTTGAGTAATCTCATTTGTTGGTAGTCGAGGAATCTTAGCAAATTTCTGACATCTGTCGCATCTTTTGACGAAGTCTAAGGCGTCTTTATTTAAAGTGGGCCAGTAATATCAATATCGGAGCGTCTTCTTTACCAGAGTCTGTCCACCAGTGTGATCTCCACAACTTCCTTGATGGATGTTGGATAAGATTTCCTTGGCTTCCCTTCCAGCGACACACCTTAATAAGGGGTTAGAGAAGCCGCGTCGATAGAGGATGCCTTCTTGTATTGTGTAGCGGGAAGCTTTCCTCAAGATTTTCTTAACTTCGTTACGCCCGTTGGGCAGTGTGCCATCTTGTAAGTATTTTCGGATAGGAGTCATCCAAGTTTCTTCTTCGATTGCAGCTATCAGATTTTCTTGCTCGAAACTTGGGGCTAGTTGTTTCGAGATGGTTACTGTTCCGGAAATGGTGTTGTTGCTCATGCTAGCTTGCTTTGCCAGTTCGTCGGCCTCTCGATTCTCTTCTCGAGGAATGTGTTTGATTAAATAGTGATCCAATTGATCGAGCAACAGCTTGGTCTTCTTTAGATATGCCGTGAGTCGTTCTCCTCGAGTCTAAAACTCTCCTAGTACTTGGTTTACGATAATTTGAGAATCACTATAAAGACATAAAGAACTGACTCTAATTTCTAAGGCAAGTTCTAATCCTGCTATTACTGCTTCATATTCGGCATCGTTGTTGGTGGCAGCGAATTCCAACCTTAGGGCATAGTGCAGCTTCCTTCCCCTGGGGGTGATTATCACAATACCTGCCCCCGAGTCTTGTTCGTTTGATTCTCCATCTACAGAGAGATTTCACTTGATATCTTTTGTTATTTCAGATTGATCCTTACCTTCGTTGGTAGTGAATTCGGCAATGAAATAGGCCATGGCTTGTCCCTTGATGGCGGTGCGAGGATAGTAGGTGATATCATCTTGGCTCAGTTCAATGCACCATTTAAGTAGTCGCCCAGAAGTGTCGGGGCGATGGAGTACCTGCCTTAGCGGTTGATCGGTTAAAACTCTGATGGAATGAGATTGGAAATAGTGTCGCAGTTTCCGTGACATGATTAGCAAACAGTATGCTAGCTTCTCAAGTTTAGGGTATCTGGCTTCTGCCCCCGTAAATCTTTTGCTTACAAAGTATACGGGCCGCTGCGCGCGGTTGTCTTCTCTCACCAAAGCGGCGCTTAGAGCATGGGACGATACAGCAAGGTATAGGTGTAGTTCTTCGCCTTTATTTGGAGTTGAGAGCACTGGTGGTCTCTGGAGGTGTTCGATTAGGTTGAGGAAGGCTGTTGAGCATTCGTCAGTCCATTCAAACTTTCCTTTGTCTTTCTTTAGGGCTTCGAAGAAAGGGATGCATTTGTCGGTTTCTTTAGAGATGAATCTGCTTAAGGCGGCCACCTTCCCATTCAGGCTTTGCATTTCTCTTCGAGTGGAAGGTATCCTGATATCTTTCAGGGCTCGGACTTGTTCGGGGTTTGCTTTAATCCCCCTGGCATGGACGATGAATCCCAAGAACTTTCCTGATGACACTCCGAACGAGCACTTTAGAGGATTCAACTTCATTCCATATTGGCGAAGTACTTGAAACATCTCGTCCAGGTGGCTTACATGATCGTTGGTTTTCCTTGACTTTACCAGCATGTCATCTATATAAACTTCCATAGTTCGTCCTATTAGTTCCGCAAACATCTTGTTGACGAGGTGCTGATAAGTAGCTCCGGCGTTTTTAAGTCCAAAAGGCATTACTCTGTAGCAGTACAATCCCCAGTCAGTGATGAAACTAGCGTGGTCTTGATTGGGGGCGTGCATAGGGATCTGGTTATATCCTGAGTATGCGTCCATAAAATATAAGAGTTCGTGCTCGGCTGTGCTGTCCACGAGTTGATCGATTCGGGGGAGTGGGAAGCAATCCTTCGGGCAAGCGTCATTTAAGTTGGAGAAGTCGATGCATGTTCGCCACTTCCCATTAGCCTTCTTTACCAGTACCGGGTTGGCGATCCATTCTGGGTAGATGGCTTCTCGTATGAAGTTATTGGCAAGTAGGTTCTTTACTTCTTCCTCGAGGGCTGCTGATCGTTCTGCCCCCATGCTTCTCTTTTTCTGCTTTACTGGCACCTTGGTGGGATCGATGTTCAGTACGTGGCATGCTATGTCTGGGGAGATTCCAGTCATGTCAGCGTGCGTCCATGCAAATACATCCAAGTTGTGGCGAAGAAAATCAACGAGTTGATCTTTCAACTCTACTCTTAACTGAGACCCGACTCTCAGCAGTCTACTTGTGGCGTGTTTGTCTACATATACAAATTCCATAGCCTCTGCAGGCTCGGCGGTGGCCTCCTCCTCTTTGTCCCTGGGGTCTAATTCATTGAAAGGATCACTGGTATATCGAAGAGGAGGGGCTTTCTTTAGTTGCTATGCTTCCAAGTTTTTCTTGCAGAGAGAAGTCTTTTCATCCTTTCTTTTATCCTTCCTACGGTTATTGCGAAGTTCAGTTACATAGCAATCTCGAGCGGCGTCTTGATTCCTTCTACTCCCCTATCCCACTATCTGTTGGAAATTTCATCTTCAGGCACCAAGGGGCCAGGACAATCTGGAAGTCGGATAAGGCTGGTCTTCCTAAAAAGGCGTTGTAGGCCGAGTGGTTATCTATTAGCACAAATGTTTGTTTCCGCACAACGGAGCGGGGATGACTTCCTATTTCAACAAAGAGGTCCAATTGCCCGAGGGGCATCTTCGCATCTCCAGTGAAACCGTGTAGTGGTTTGTTGCAGGGAGACACATCCTTCATTGACAGCTTCATTTTGTCGAAGGCATGCTTGAAAAGAATGTTTACGGAGCTTCCAGTACTACCAGAATTCGAAAAACTTCGGCTGGGCCGAACCAGGCAGAGATGACCATAGGATCCATGTGAGGGTACCGCCTTCCTTCTAGGTCTTGCCTACTGAATATGATGTCATTATCCTCTTTCCGCTTCGGGCGGCGTTCTTCCATGACGGAATTGATGCAGTCTTCATTGTTTCTAAGTGACTTTCCATATCTTTCCATTTCTGCCCCACCTCTGTCGGCGATGTGTGGTCCTCCCAATATTGTATGGACCACTATCTTCTCTTGACTGGAACCACTGGTGTTGCGATTTCTTCCGCCTGTCTCTGGGTGGAGTTGTCCTGGGTTCTCCTTGGCAGGAGCTGGAGTCTTGTCCTGACCCTTTACATAGTGTTCCAATCTCTTCCTTCTGATGTGTTCTTCAATCAGGTCCCGGAGACCGCATTCATTGGTATCACTCCCATGGGATTCGTGGAAACGGCAGAACTTTCCAGACTTGATTGCGTGATCCAATTCCTTCTTGTACAGGGGGCATTTGTATTTAAGTTCGTCTTGGGTGGCCAGGAAGATGTTTTCGATTGTTTCATTCAAAGGAGTGTAAGCGTCAAATCTTGGTCCTGGCCGATATAGGCGTTTTTCTCCCTTCCTGCCCCCAGCATTGTCTCGAGAGTCATTTCTTCTAACGTCCTTTGCTGCTGCGGGTGCGTTGTCATGAGCTGCCTTGGCTTGTTGCCCTGTCTGCCTTTCGGTGGCAGCATCTTCAAGTCTCATATACTTTCCAGCTTCATGGAAGAAATCGGGTAAGGTAGCTGGTTTTTCTTTCGTTAATCTTCTAACAAACTTGGTATCCGGGTGTACGCCACTGCAAAGAGCCATTAGGATAAGTTTCTCATCGGCATCTTGGACTGCGGCCGCTGTGACGTTGAATCGGGTTAGATATTGTTGCACTGTCTTTCCGGGCTTCTGTTTGATATTAGATAGGGAATAAGCGTCCTTGGGTTGTTCCACATGAATGCGGAACTGGCTGATGAACTTTTCTTTCAACATTTCCCATGAGCTGATGGATCCTTGGGGTAGATGGCAGAACCAGGAGGTAGCTAGATCTGCCAAGAATAGTGGAAGCATTTACACAACACTCCCTCTGTTGCTCCGCTCATCAGCATATGCTGTGTGTATCTCTGCAAGTGTACAACGGGGTCAGAGGTTCCCTTGTAAGGTTCCATTGTTGGCATTTTCCATTACCGGGGGGTGATGGCAGTTTCAATATTGCGGGTGAAGGGGCTGGTTACCCTAGCGCCTATCCCCCGATCCCTTTGGTCCCGTTGGACGCACTCTCTGAACAATCGCGCCATCCTTTCATCAGTACTTGGAGTGGATAGAAATGAGTTTGGTTCTTCTCTGCGGGATTGATTCCGTCCAGATGATCTATAGGGATGATATCGTCTATTACTCCTAACATTCTCCGGTGGCGGTCTTCGGTCTTCTAGGAGCATGCTGGGGTCAGCCATAGTTGGCCCTTGCCTCGATCTTCCCTTGCTGGGCTCTGTCCTAAGATTTCCCTCGGGTCCAACTTCAGGCTGGAATCCAGCTCGGCCCTGTCCATTGGTGTTCCCATGGTTAGGTAGCATGACAGGCTTAGCCATATCCGACCCCTGCCTGGTACCTCCCTCGTTGGGTTCGGCTCCAAGTGTTTCCTCGGGTCGGAATTCGGGCTGAGTCTGGGCTCGGCTCCTACCATTGCTGTTTTTGTTGTTAGCCTCTTCGAAGAAGAAAGATCTTTGTCACCTCCAAGATCCTCCAGACTGAGATTCACCCCATGATTCGGTGTTGCGGTTGGATTCTTCAGCATCCCTTAAGCGTGACATGAGTTGGTCCACCAAGGCTTCTTGTTGAGATGCGAAGCGGTTAGTTACTTCAGCCACAACCCTGTCCAGATCTGCCCTAGTAAACAGGGGCTGTCGGATTTGCCTGATTTCCATTTGCTGTTGGAACAGGACGATTCTCTTGATCTCTGATCACTAGATCTGGGATACTGCTAGTTGCGATGTTCTTTCCTTTGCTAGCATCTTTCCTCTGCCTAGGAGGCATGTTTTCCAAGCAATGAGCGATGCTGTTGGGAAGAAGGTTGAGTGGGAGAAGCTGAAGCTTCTAGCTCGAGCTCTTAGTGAAAGCACCAAAAATGTTTGCACAAAAAATGGGCAAACACCTCCAAGTCGTATGATTTGGTTGATTATACGTTGTTCTTAGTGATTTGGGTGATTTATGCAAATATATAAAATAGATGGACTAAACTGTAAAAGACACACAGATTTATAGTGGTTCGGCCAGAATGTGCCTACGTCCACTTTATATGTTATTCTCCTTTACTTTTCAGGTTACAAGTACAAAGCTTTGATTACAAGTATCTGAAAGTTGTTTGAAAGTTCTATCCGTACTTGAGCTCTCAAACTTGTCTGCCATTGTTGTACCCCTGCCCCTCTATTTATAGAGTGAGGCTGGGGGCAGGGGTCCTGGATGTATATAGAAGCTGGTGGGCCTGGGCTGATGCAATCTGGTCTGGCAAAGTTGGTCCGGAACGCCTTGATTCGGTGGGACTTGGTCCGGTGGTGAGTGATCCGGTGATGGTTGGTTGGAGTTTGATTCGGCTATGTATAGGAAGTGTGTTGGACCGGTAGTGCTTGGGAAAGGAGTTGGTTCGGTGGTGAGGGCGTAGCTTGGTCCGGTGGTGAGTGGTTCGACAGTGCCTAGAGGTGAGTTGGTTCGGCAGTGCCTTAGGGGTGAGTTGGTTCGGTAGTTGTTGGAGAGGCTATGGTCCGGTAGTTGGTTGGTTCGGTAGGGACATGGAAAGGAGACGGTTCGGTGGTAGGTGAGTTGGGATTTGGTATTGATCCGGTGATCTCGGTCCGGTGACGAAATGGTTCGGTGGGGCCTTGGATCGGTGGTGAGAATTCGCCCAACATATCTATATATAAATACTTATTCAAATAGCCGAAATTGTTACGTTCATTAAATTCCAGCATAATAGGTATACAAACAAGTCCGAAGGCACTTATTGGAGATTGGGTTTTCATCAGTGGCAGGGCTACTGGGGTACCGCCCGTCACAGTACCTGGTCTAGATCAGACTACGGAGGATCCACTCTGATCCTCTGCAACACAAGACCGGAGCTACCCCTTACTGGATCCCATGGTTGAGATCAGCAACCACCCACACATGCGAAAAAAAGGGACATCTAGACAGGGATGACCTTATCCTAATTGGTTGCTAGCCTCTTAGCCTTGCTACACCTTCCTTGTTTTAGTCATTCCCGATTGATGAGGCTCGAGGCTATGCGTTACCTTTTTAGAACATATCTCATTTAGAATGCTCATCGTCCCTCTGACGATGTTCTTATAGCATTCGTCCATACAAGTCCATTCCCGGTCCGAACAGAACCTAAGGCACTACACCTAATACATCCATTTTAGAATCACCCTCAGGATTAGTAGCGATTAGCCCTTGCACTTCACTGCTCCATCTTCGACTCCAAGCACTTGTCTTCCTCACGAAAACGTTCAAATCGGATTGAAGTGGTTTTCGAGAAATTAATCCCAATCCCGGTCTCTTCGAAACGATCAGCGCATTGGCTAATATTGATAGTCAGTTATTTAACTATCATATAACATCCATAAACAACCATCAGGCCTTAATAATTTCCCAAATTATTTATTTCAAAATATCTTCGCAAGATATTTTTCTACACTTCAACCCTTGAAATTAGTTTTCAAATAACTTTTTCCCTTGCGGAATAAATTTCCACCCAATTGTTTTATTTCCATTGAAAATCACCAAGTCTTAGTACTTTAGATTTTTGAATAATTTATATCACTTATCCAAAAATATATGCTCTAAAACACTTAAAATAAAAAACACATTAAAACACTTATTTAAAATACTACTTATGAAATTATATACTAATTTTTTTCAAATAAAAACTTTAGCCGAACTACCTTTAAAATAAAGCTACTTTATAAAATAAAAATCTTTAATAATTATCTTTTAAATCATAATACCAATTTAACCTTTAAAATAATTACTACTATAACTAACTTAATAAATATTTACCTTTAAAATTTCAACCAACTTAAATAATAAATTCTCAAAAACATTCTTTTAAAACAATTTAAACTTTTAACTTATACTTAAAAATCTGCTTTGAAAACATACTTGGCACTTTAGAAAAATACGCTTCCTATTCCAAAATAGTCCATTTAATCAGTTAATAAATCCTTCTCGATTTATCCCAATTTAATTTATGAGTCAACCCGTAAATTTCTTTCGACACTTAAAAATAAAACCACTTTTTATTTTTAAAACACATTTCCCATCTCCTTAAAATCACTTTCAAAAATATATACTTAAATTATTTACATTAAGGCTCTTAAAATTCTTAAATAAAAATAATACTTAAGAAATTCTATAAGAGTTTCTGAGTAAAACTTAAAATAAAATTTCCTTTTAAAATAAAGTTATTGTATCAAATATTTATGTTAAAGTTTTCTTTTTAAAAATCATAATACTAATTTACCTTTAAAAATAATTAACTACCATAATTAACTTAAATAAATATTTACTTTTCACTTAAAAATAATTAAAATAATAAATTTTCTAGAACATTCTTAAAAAACATTTTTAAACTTCTAGTTTAAACTTTGTAATCTTTTCTTTGAAAATATACTTAGTTTTCCAAGAAAAATATACTTTCCAACTTTTAAAAATAAAATCACCTTTTTATTTTTAAAATGAATTGCACCTTTTCTTATTAGTTCCACCGGAATCTATACTTTCAAATTTATCCACTGATAATGTAACGACCCGAAATTTACGAAGCCGGAAATTCTAGATAGTTATGAAAGAGAAGAAAGAGAAGAAGAAGAAGAACAGAAACATCAACAACTCACATACGCAGCGAATAAAATATAATAATCAATAATCACAGTTTACAAAAAAATACTATATCTATCGATTACATTTAATATACATCGGAGTTTCACATATATACAGTCACTCAATATATAAAAATTATCATGTCTCAGATTAACAATAATATAATACAGCGGAAATACTTTACACGATCCTACCATCCATCTCGCTTCCTGAGCACCAGAATGTCCTACCTGAAAATCTGTAATACTCGGTCTGACCCGAGCATTACACCAAGTAACACCCGGGTCAGGCTGGAAACCAACGTGAGTAAACCCAACGAACATGAAATACCAAAGCAATCAACTTATATAAACCCGGGTAACTTATATCAATCCACAAGCCACAAATTATTATAGACAACACTTAGCCCACATATAAGTTTCTAAATACCAAAGATTTAGATTTTAAAACAGTCCAATACCTCCAAATCACTTCACTCCAGCATATAGATTTATAAATCAATCTACACACATTCGAAGTGGTTTCGGGTATTTTCCTAATACCCGACCCTGGTCTCTTCGAATCTCATGTCATTCTAACCCAATTTTATCCAAATGAAATACACAACATTTCATATCAGAGATATCACTCATCAAAGCATCCAATACCATTCGATCATCCGTATGCAAATTTGATCACTTCCAAATTAATTCAATTAATTCTAATTGAATTCCAATCCTCAATCACTTAGATTTCTTAACTTGTTAATTAATTACTTTCAAAATCAAATAATTCAATCATCCCTTCAATATTCATCTTAATTAATCAACCTGGATTAATTATCCTTTAATTTCATTCAAGCAACTATCTTTAATTAACTTCACCATATCACTTATCCTTAACCAAACGATAGTAATCTTAAATGCTTCATGAATAAATTAATGGTTTTAGTTACATTAATCCTTAATTACTTATATATTGACTTCTCATAAGTCATTCATTATTGATTATCAATCTTAATTAATCAATCTTTAATTACGTTATTAATTATATAAGTTATTGATTTCCAAATATATTCAATTTACATTAATCTAAATTAATTATATTAATTAAACCACAATATTAATCATTACTTCATTAAATAAATTAATTCTCCTTAATTAATCATCTTGATTTTTCTCTCGGTGAATTACACAAGTAATTATATTATATTAATTGCATTAAGTAACTATTTATTAAACCATCCAATGATCCTTCTAATTAATTTAGACTAAAATTAATTAACCCAAATCATTAATTAATTTAATTAAGTAATTATTCATTTAAATATTTCTACCCATTTAATGAGTCGCCAATTCATTAAAACCTTTATTGATTTTAAACTAAACCATTTTCTTATTTACGATTTAAGTTTTAAACCATTTTAAACCCAAATGCTTCGAGTCAAACAATAATCAACTCGAGAACCAACCAAAACCAAATTCACCAGATTTTCATCACACATTCAATTGACAAAATCAATCAACCAATTATTTAAATCCAACCATTTAAATCTAAATAGAAATCCGACAGAGTGAGATTTACTCACCTTTGATTTTGCAATCCAAATCCAATCTCGTCTTATTTTTCTTCAGATTTTAACCTTGTACAAACAGTATGGATTTTATTAATACTTGAAATAATTAAATTATCAATTGCCATTTAATAAAATTTGATTTATCAATTATTTCATTCAAACCAATTTTTCCAAAAATAAATAATTATTCTGTTTCCTTTGAAACCCATATACTAAAAATTAATTTATTTATTTTTTCCTTCAAAAATCTATTTTTGTATAAATATTCAACATTTTGAAAATTTCCTTCTTCCCAAGATCTATCTACATAAAACTTCCATTTACCAAGTAAATTATAGCATGCAATTATATTTATTCATATTTGTATATAAATTTCTCATACTAATATTTCTTCACTGTAGAATAACTCTAATATAGGAAGAGATCAAAACGATACCTCACTGACTGCAGCTCAACGCAACATCGACTACAACTCGTTGCTGCCCCAAGTATGCGTCCAAACTGCCATAATTCTCGCGACATCAGATCCACGTTTTCACGCGCGCTGACGGCTCGAGCACCAAGCCCTAATTCAACGCAATCTCATCGCCTAACATCCTCAAGCTTGAGTTCGAACCTCGACATAAACTCGATCGCAAGTCAAACTCCACTGCCACTGCCGAAAAATCGAATCGCCTCCAACTGCCATCTCGCAACATACCTCGAACCCACGTCGCTCCTCCAATGTCTCCACGTCGCCGCGCTCGAACTCGAGTTCGAAAGCTCCACAACCGATCGCGACCCAATCGCGAACCACCCCCCTTGATTCTTCGCGCGCGCGGCCATAGATTTTAGAAATGGTGGTTTAAATTTTGATTTTGATTCTGAAAGGGGCTTGATGATTTCGAATGGAAAGAGGAAGAGGGGAAAATCGATTTAAACAGCCCTTTTTTTAACTCTGAAGAATGGATTTGATTTCGGTTTGATGAGGCCGGCTTCAGCCATGTTTTTTTCTTTACAAGAGAACTCGGTTTCATCTGATATTAGCAGAGGGAAGAAGGGGAAAGGAAGTCGCGTGATTAAAGGAAGAAGCAAGCGTATCAGAGAAGGCAAAGCCTTGATTTAACATGTTAAAATATTATTTAATTATAAATATCTCACTTTACCTAGCTCAAAACTTCGAACCACCATCGAGGTGTGCCGCTAAGCGGTTATAAGGTTTTACCCGTGTTACGAACACAACGGAACGTGTTTCGGAACCTAATTCGACTGTATGCACGAGTTACAGAAGAAAACGATCAGTTTTAAATTAAATTGATTAAAATAGTTCTAAGCGTTTCGAGCTGCCAGGGTCAAACGACAATTCCGATTGCTATAAAAATTAAAATTCGATAATAACTTACTATTACGGATTCAATGGAACTGGTTTCGTCGAATTCCGAGATTGTGCCTCGGAAGGCTATTTTAAAATGTCAATTTAAGCGATATATTATTAAAATTGAACAAATTACCTTTAAATTAAATTCCAACCATTCTATTATCTTCAGTATCATAATTATAAATTTTATACGCCTTCAAATTATTTTAAACAGGCTTAGAATCTCAGATTCAATAATTTACCCAATTTCAATTATTAAATTCAATATTTAAACTATATAATTCAATGATTTAATTATCAAGTAAATATTGATATCTTGAATTCAAGTTAAAATTAACTTTTAAATATTTTAAAATCAATTAACTATTCCATTTTAAATTGTTAAAAATTCCGGGTCATCACATTTCTCTCCCCTTAAAAGAATTTCGTCTCCGAAATTACTAGTTAGGAAGAATGGAACCATACCCGTTTACTTTTCTCCAAAACCAACCATTCAAGATCCTACCATCTATCTATTACAAAAGACCCCTTATCATTCTTACTAACTTCCCAAACTCTTCCACCGTTTTCAAACAATACCCTTTTCAACATTCAAATTTCAATTTAAAACCAAAATTTTAAATTATCAAAATTTTTCTAACTCTCTAAATTTCCAAGAAATTTTGCCAGCGTCTCCTTTGCGCGGCTAGCTCGGTACAACTACAAAAGGCCACTACGGGCTCCCAAATTCCAAAAAGAAAACAGAAAGCCAAGTGGCTAGATCGAAAACCCAATCCAATTCATACAGAAATTAAAATACATACCTTTTTGTCGAGCAATTCACATTTATCTTTTGGAATCAAATCCAATTTTCTTTACCCCTTTTAATACATGCATATCCTACTTAGTAATAATATCCAATCATAGCCCTTTCAAATCATTACATACTTTTCCTTACAGAAGTTTTCATATCCATTTCTATTCAAACCAGTTTTCCCCATTTCATACGAATTCAATTTACTTTAAATTTCGAATGTTGAATTTTATCTTTCAAGTATATCTGATTCATACTAGTTTCATTTACTAATTTATTTTAATTTCCAATTTGAATTCATTTTGTCGTTAACAAAAATTTTCTAACTCCCAAAATTTTCGAAAATTTTTGGCAGAGCCTCCTTTGTACGGAGAAGCTTTTGCAATTTGACAAGAGATATAAATATATATACATCGACCCACCCGGTCGGAAAAAGCAAAAACAGTTCATATTTCCTATTTTTATTGCATAGGAGTACCTTATTTAGCATTTTAAGAAAACGGCTTATATATTCTAGCAAATAGCGCAACCAAATCCAGCCAAACGGCTTCCCGGTACCTGTACTTACTCAATTTAAATATGTAAGTGCCATATATAGAGAATTTATCAGCATTTCACTTACTTTAATAGAAAATCACAAGCATTACAAAAGCATCAAACACCAAACGCTTACCATAAGCGATTTATATAACTTTAAAGATTATTCAATTGCTTCTAACCAAATATATATACCATTTCATTCAATTTTAATGGTTTACAACTCAATTGGTTATGTTCAATTTATTTTTAATCCAAACAAGCTCATATTCACTTCAATTAATTCTAAAACCAATTTAATTAATCTCTATCAACTTACAGAAATTTAATTAATTTGTTTACGCCAAACGACAATTATTGTTATGCAATTTCTACGATATTCGCTTAATAAAGTATCTATTTTAGTTTATAACTACTTTAAATTTATTTCAACTCATTCTGCATTTAATTCCATTTCATTTCTAATTTATTTACCAACCATTTATTTAGCTCGACACATTCCATTCTTGTATATTACTAGCCATTCCAATTTGATTCAATCCAAGCTTTTATTTAATGGGCTTTCACCCTTATCCGAAGCCAAGCTTTCATAAACTTTAACCTTAAGTTAATTTACTTTAATTTATTCCAACATCAAACTTAAGTTTACTTCTATTTAATTCTCATTTAATCAAATTCCATTAAATTTAGTTAGCCCATCCATTTTAATTTTAATTTTAATTCACCTTCTCAACTTATCAAAATAATATCCAAGCACATACTTAACCATTTATAGTTCAAACTAATATGCCACCGAACTTAAGTTCGGTCTGATAATCCAATTCCAATCATAACTTTGATTTAGTTTTTATTCAATCAGACTTCATCCATTTATTATTTAACTCAATTAACCCGTTTTAAAATTTTAATTTACTTACTTAATTCGTTATCGAATTTATTTTATTAATACAAGGCCATTCTCAATTTATTTCTATTCACTTGGATTTTGTTTTGCAACTCAAACCATTTCTATTATAATTCATTTTCATTTCATTCGACAACACTTCTCTTATATCTAATTTACTTACAAATTTTGTTAAATATTATTCAAATCACCCTTGAATTTTATTTATAATTCAAACCATCACATTTTTCAATCCAACTCTATTTTATTTTTATTTTACAACATCTCCTCTTATTTAATTCATTATCAATCTAAGTCGAATTCTATTTAAAATCCGAATTCATCGCCAAACCCATTATCAACTTACAATCCATTTATTTTCCCAAGTTAAATTTTATTAATATTCTCAATCAAATAATTATTTAGCCAATTAGCTTACTTTCAACTTCTAAATCAATATCCGATTTTAATTACAAATTCACTTCATAAAAATTCCAGTTTGGATTTCCTTTTAATTTTCCTAAAATTCCAACACTTCTATTTAAAAATTTAGAAATGTGTTTAGATTCAGATAATACTATTTAAAATAGCTATTAATAAAAATACTTTTATAGCTCGATGCCTCAACCGGTCCATCCTTATTCTCATAGAAATTCAGTCATACGTTGATCAGGCGTAGGACTGAAAATCTATAAGTACTTGGTAAACCCGTTTTCGACACCCAGTGAAAATACATGGAAATTAATTTTATTGAAAATATAGAAAACAGTTTTTGAAAATAGAGGAAATAACTTTGGTGAGAATGCTCTGGAAATCATCACCCCCATCCATGGTCACAGTTACATCCAGGGTTACGTTGCCATCGCAATAAAAGTCCATGCAATTGCAGGCTCTACGCAGCCTCTCGATTACGCCATGGAACCCACAACAGATCACAGTTACATCCAGGGTTACGTTGTCGTCACAGCAAAAGTCCATGTAACTGTAGGCTCTCAGCGGCCTCTGATTTTCGCTGTCGAAATGAAACCTCTCCACTCCTACATAGGTCGCAATCTGTCGATATAAAATCAAACGCAGACTGTTGGCTCTCAGCGGTACACACGACTTTCGCTATGTTATACCATAGGTCGCAGTCTACCGATATAAAATCAAACATAGACTGTTGGCTCTCAGCGGCACACACGACTTTTGCTATGGTATACACTACTCATAATCCCCAGGAACTAGTTTTGTCCGGACTCCTCACAGGATCAACTTTAGAACCCCCCCTTAGGGCTCAAGGCAGCACCACCCGGTGGCACTCCTGAGAAGTTCATTTCAAGGGAGCTCCTTTTTCCCCAGAGCCATCATCAAAACATTTTATACTATACATATAGTATCTTTCAAATCATACACCTAGTATGATCTCATACAAAGTTCCTTCACACAAAATCGATTATCCCAAAATCGATAATTCTCAAACTAGGCTTTTCAAATTTTTAATATTGATTTTACCCAAAAATCAAAAGCCCTTCTGTAACGACCCGTAAATTTCGACAATTTAATTTGTTAATTTAATAGGATTTTGTAATTAATTTTTAATAGAAATAATAAATGGGGTAAATTTATATTGAAATGAAGGCTAAATAAAATATATGAATGGTAATTAAAGCCTTTATTTGTAATATGAATAAAATTTCAATAAATAAAATGGTAAGTATTGTACCTGTATATAAGGTGAATTGAATAAATCCTATTTATTGGAACCTTGTTATGGATATGCGAATGTATAATAAATGAGTTATTACAAGAGATTGAAACTTAAATAAAATTCTAAATAATGAACAGTGGAAAGGATTATACAAGTGTATAATTTAATGCGAGAAAGGAAAGTATTTAATTGATTTTGTAATAAAAACGTTGAAACGGAAATTTGAATAAATGTATTTAATGAGAGTTGTTGAAATAATTGTTGTAGAGAATAAATTACAAATGTTATAAATTGTATAATGGTGACAACTATTGTTCGTTACCAATGCATTTAATTTATAGCGATTAAATGTAATTAATCATTGCCTTTTGTAAGTTAAGAAAATAACTGAAAATTTTGAAGGTAAAATCAATAGAAAGGTTAACTATATGCATAAGATGGAAAGTTGAATAGAATTCTAATAAATGATAATAATGGAAAACGTATACAATCAATGTAGGTAATTAGTAATTACAATGTCGTTGAAAGTAATAAACGTTTCTTTGTTGATAATTTATAACATAATGGAAAGAGTAAGTGTACTCATTAGAATATTAATTGCAATTGGATAGGGATTTTTAGTAACAATGTTAATGCAAGGTAATTAATGCTAAATTAAAGTCAATAATAATGAATAGTGATTAATTCAATTCTTGTAACATATATTATAAATTACCTGCTTATTTGTTAATGGAATTAGAAATTGTAATAAGTGATAATAAAATAAACGAATGTTACACTAATGGAAAATGAAATAACGTTCGTTTAAATGTTGAGTAATTATAGGATCGTATTTATTTTAAGCGTTACTTTAATAATTATGATTTATTGTGAAATTAATACGGGAAGATGTAAAGTAATAACTAGGGAAGTAATACATTATAAATTAAATATAACCTGAACTTAAGTGTAAGAAAAAGGTTGAAATTGAATCTAATCCGTTTAATTGGAAACTTATTAAATTAAATTGGATTCAAAGTGTAATAAAAGGATTATTTTAAGAAATTGAAATAAATACTATAATTGGTGAAATAATTTACGTTTAAAAATTTGAGATGGGATTTTGGTTAAAGAATTATAAATTTATAAGTAAATCAAGATGATAAAATTTATGAATTATAAAATTTGGATTTTTATCGTGAGTTAATTTATTAATTTATAACAGTTGGATTTATTGCAAATGAATAAAATCAAATATATAATTATTACGTTAATTTAAAAATTAAGTTGAAAATTGGGAAATATTTATGTAATAATTTTGAATCCAATGGTAAACCCTTTTATTTGAATTATGAATGGAATAATTATGGGTAAATTCAATTTAATGGAAATTTAGGAAATTTATCTATAATTGTGAATTTTATGAAATTGAAGATTTCTATTGGTTAAACTTTAGTAAAGTGACTTTTAAAAAATTGTTAAATCATTGGAAATGTTTGAAATTTTATAAAGTGATAAGGATTGCAAATTTCAGGATTTTTAACACGAAATTTGATTTAATTAATTTATTTTAAATTTATTTAATTAATATAAAAAATAGCCATTTTGGTCACGGACTCGGATTTTGACGAAACCAGTTTCATCGGATCTATATCAGTGAATTATTGTAGGGTTTCAAGTTTCGCAGCGATCGGACTTATCGTTTGATCGTACGAACGCGAAACGCCTTGAAATCGATTTAATTGGAATCAATTTGAAAATATTGATTTCAGCATAACTTCTTCATACGATCAAATTTGTACGTGAAACTTTTTCCATCGCGTTCAGAATATTATAAAACACCTATTTTGATATATGGGTTGACCCAATTTCGTTCCGGAGTCAGAACGGGCTTTTTGGGCCACGTTAGCGTTAGCACGTATATCCGACCCGATCCATCTACTCTATTTCTAACCTACCTATATAAACCCAGTTATAAACCCTAACCTCCATCTATTCTCATTTGTTTGTGCGTTCATTTTTCCTCAACTCCTCCTTTCCAATGGATGCGAACCCTAGATCCAAACATAGCTCCAAACCAAATTCAAAGTCAAAAATTCAAAGTCCTCAGAAAAATTCCAAAATAATATATGTTGAAGCTCTCGACGAGCGTAATTCAATGGTGTAATTCGTTTTTCAATTTGACGCATCGTTTGACCAGAAATCACGGTCAAAATTTAATTGGGCGTTTTTGACTGGTGCCTCTGATCGGAAAATCCTATCTGGGTTTTGTAGAGGGGGTAGCGCGTTGCTCATCGGTGAAGTTTGGAGGCGAATTGACGGTCGGATTTGCGGCAAAACACGGTCAAAGTTGCGGTCAAAGGATGAGAGTGGGTTCGAGCGGCTGTCTCTGTGTGCGCGTTTGGAAGTAGTTGCCTGATGCTTCACGAGGTGACGTGGCAATGATTGTTGGTGATTGTGTTCTTTGTTTTATTTATTTTTATTTGATTTCAACTCGCAATTATCGCTATAACTTCTACATACGAACTCTGTTTCACGCGCGGTTTCTTTTGTTAGGATCGTATTGAAATTCCAGACTTGATGATGCTGGTTGGATGAATTCTGAAACGGTCAAATTTTTGGGTTTAAATTCAATTTAAATTCAAAAGGTGAGTGTTTTAACCCACTCACAACTTCTAAGTTTTCTTATGTTTGTTAAATTGATTTATGATATGAGTAGAAATTCATTTATGACTGTTTGGCATATTTTATTTATCATCTCTGTTAGATTGCATTTATTTAAATTTAATTGTTATTTAATTTTATTATTGCATTAAAATTTACAGTTAAAAATTATTTATTTGCATATAAACTGCTAGTTAAACAGTTATTAAATTTATTATTGAATATAAACTATTAGTTAATACCTGTTATTTATTACCTATTATATTTTATATGCTATATATTGATGTTTTGTTCAAATTGGATAATGATTATAATAAATGGTTGATAATTGATATTTGGACGAATGGATGTTTATTTACATAAACTACAAGTTATCATGCATTTCATTTCATTCGGGACTGCGGTTTGAAATGATATACAACCGCAATTTTTTTATTTTTAAATTGCGGATTGAAATGATAAATATCCGTATCACTTGACCATAGGATAGAAAATTTTATACAGGCACCGCCGGATATACATACATATATATATATATATATATATATATATATGAATTTTTTTGAAATGATTTCTACAGTTTGGATAGGATACGGTTTAATAAATATTAAAATTTGATATTATATAAATATTATTTTAAACTATACATATATAGTTAAATTTTGAATTTAAGCTATGTATAATATGTTAAATAAAAATGAATAAGTTGAAATGGAGTTGATAAATTCATATTATATGATTAAGTACGGCTTAGGTTATAGAGTTTAAATGATTCAAATAAAGTTAGATTGAAAGGTAAATTAGAAATTAAGTGGAATTGAGCGTATTTAAGAATTAAACTCTATAAGTTGATGTAGAACCTTATTAAGCTTGAAAATTTTAAAGGTACGATATTTATAACCTAAATTTTTTTCAAGATAAATTAAATGAATATTTCTAGTATAAATAAATTGAAGTAAATATTTAGTTATAGGAAGTTTGGGTTTTTTATAAATGATTATGGATTTATCATGCAAATAGTCAAGACTAAATAATAGAACATTTAATTTGTTGAAAGAGTAAATTCCAACCTTAGTTTTGAAATTATTAACACTCAAAATGGATATATATATTGAAATTGAAGTGGTTTTGGAAACTGAAAGTGAAATTTATATTTATGGTTTAAACTTCATTTAAAGAAAATATATTTGTAAAGTCATGGAAATTATTTTCCTTTACAAAGTGATTTTAAAGTTAAACTATTATATTTTATATACTGTTGAATATCCAAACCATTCAAGTTTTAGAAATTATGGGTTTAAAGCTATGAATTTCGAAGTATTATGTTTTGAAAGTATAATTCAAATGTTTGGTTTCCAGATATCATAAATTTTAAAGCAGTATGATTTTGGAAAAAATTATATTTGAAATAAAATGATATTATTGATTTGGGTTTTATAAAAATATTATCAAAATGAGTTGATTTGGAAATGGAAATGATATCGTACTTATGGGTTTTGAAATGGATAATTATATTCTGGTTTTAAAGTATAACTATTTTTTTTAAAGACCGCGGTGTTATAATAACGTTTGGTTGTTGAAGAGACTGGGATCGGAAGTTGTCCTACTCTCTGCCAACTCCGAAAACCACTTTAACAACTGTGTACGTGGTGGAGATTTCAGAATGAAGTAGGTTGGTGGCGGCGTTTCCTGTAGGGTAAATACGTGGACCCAACTCCCGTGAGTTGGCATAAGGTGGCTAAAACAGGAGCGATTGACGGGTTAATAAGGTAGCACCTTTGATCGGACACATCCCTTCGATATTATACTTTGACTTTGGATTGATTCGGTGTCCACTTTTGATTTCTTTGATTTGGGGGTGTGGCTCGAGGTGGGCGGTTGCTGCAGCTATGCGTTACCACCGACCCGGAAGCGTAATTGGTATATCTACCCTGGCATTGCCTAGTTGTGCCGTGTCACCTACCCTAGCGCGCCTTATACGATTTTGGCTTGTACCATACCTATGGAGTTCCCACTGATGACGCCCAGTACGGGGGAGATTACGGTACTGTATAGACTATGGGAATATATTTTGTTTTAAGGGCTATATGGGTAGCCCCTTAACGCTATTTAACAGTAAGTTTATTTTATAAATAAACACTATTATAATAGCGCAATATACTAAATAGTAAATAGTTTAACGGATCCTTAGGAGATGTAAATCGCGAGCATCTCTTGAGTTACTGCACTCATATTTATTTCTGTTAATTTAACTCGCATAAGATCTTTTAGTTCTGACTCGAGTGTTTTTGTCTTTTCAAATTCGCTCGAGTTAGTCCGAGCGTTTCAGGATCGAAGACTTTAGATCTGGAGGACGAAGACGGAGATTTCTACTACTATTATTAACTATATTCCACTACACTATTTAATTCCGCTGCATTGATTATGATTGGTATGTGAACTCTGATATTTATTGTATAAAGAAGAATCAAATGTTTGTAAACAGTTTACAAACTGTACATTTGTTATTATATTTTATCCTTCCGCTGTGAGATTCTATTTTGTTTTTCTTTCCCTGTTTTTTTTATTTACCACATAACAATCCGCCCTTCCGTGTGGTTTGAATTGGCACGTGTCTCGATTTAAAGCGTGCGAAAAGGCGGGACGTTACACCTTCCAAATTCAAAGGTTCCCAAAACCTTTTTCCAAAATCCTTATAAGATCCTTTATATATATATATATATATATATATATATATATATATATATATATATATTCAGATATATATAATTTTCCAAACTTTGGATCGTTCAGACTTATATAAAATTCCTTTATACTTCAAAACACTTGCAAAAATCCTTTTCTTCAAGCCATAAATTCAACAAGGGGAGATTTATCCGATATAACAAAGATATATAACTTTGTTTATTCAAAATCAAATATTCAAATTTGATTACCTTTTTTTTTATCAATTTCATTCAAATCCGTACGATATACACATGTTATTCATACGCTATACCAATCTGATCGTCCACTCGATCACACAATTTCACTTCCGAACTAGTATCGTCCACCCGACTTCCTAGTGCGGACACAGATCTGGTTTCTTGATTAGAAACCGTCATCCTCCTTGCATAGCCATAACTATGAAAGAGAATATCCAAAACCAATCAACAATCCATATCCAGGTTTGCCTTCGAAAATCGAGTGAAAAATCCCAACTCGGATCGATATACTATCTTGAAATTCTGTGCTCGAATCTGGATCAAATCATTATGCGAATAGAATAGCATACGTACATCCTACGTATTTATTTTCATTAATTATTAGCCAAATCAATCCCATTTCTATTCTCCTTCACTTGAATTTTCATTCACTTAGTTGCAATTGTCTCAATTCCATTGAATTATCACTTCAATTTTTATCTCAGTTGGGTATTAAATCCATAACAGTTTGAACTCCGACCAGTTTATATTTAGAAAATAGCTTGAAAATTTTAAAAATAGATAAGTAGTTGAAAAATAATAATAATTAGTTTGCAAAATAGCTATAAAATAGGTAACTAGTTGTAAAATAGTTGAGAAATAGCTAAATAGTTTCAAAATTTTTAGATAATTGCAAAATAGTTGTAAATAGTAATTAATTTGTGAAAAAGCTGAAAAATAGTAATTAGTTTATAAAACAGTTGAAAAATAGTTAAATAGTTCCAAAAATAATAGTAAAACAAATATAAAATAAGTTTAGCTTTAAAAAGAAAGGTTGTACATATTTAATAGCTTGGAAGAATAAATTTATATTTAAAACAATTTATATTGAAAATAGTCCAGAGTAAAACTGTTCACTTTAATTATAATTTCAAATTGTTCCAATCAATTTGAATTATTATCAATTGAACCCATTTCAAATTCAAATCATTTCAGTATAATCCAGTTCAATTTTCCCATTTAAATTCTTAAACTTATACATCCTCAATCACCAATCCACTTAATTCAAACCAAATTCGATTTTGAACCAATTCATTTTCAATCTTGAATTTAAACTATCTCGAATTATATGAATTCGAGTTAAATTCTCAAAGGTTGGTTTAACTCTTTAAACCAAATTAACTTTTATTTAAAGTTTTTAAACAATTTAAATTTATGAGTCCAATTCTTCATTTCAAATTATCTTTACTTATATATTTCAAGATTCAAATAAGAGCTTAATACAATTTTATTTGTTTTCAAAATTTAATTTATTATTCAATTTTATCTTCCAGTTTGAAGCCAGTTCTTAAACAAGTTTATTTTACAATTCAATTATTCAAATTTATTTTATTTATACAATACCATTCTCAATTTAATTTTTTTATTAACAATAGGATGATATCATCCAATTTATTTTAAAACGTCCATCCATTTTCAATTTTTAAATCTCAAACCCGTTTTGAGATCACACAAATTCCCAATTCAAATCAACCATTTAACTTTCCAAGTTAAATTCCAATTTCATCTTGACATTTCCAATTCTGGTTGCTTTTTTCTACACTTATTTAACTTCCCAAAGTTAAATTCCAATTTACTTAATCCAATCAACCTTACTCAATTTGAATTTTCACTTCAAACTTCAAAATTCTTTCCCTCTTATAAGTTCAAAACTTATATCACTTTGGGTTTTTACATCACACTTCAAGGGAAATCAAAACTCAACCTCTTAGAGTTTATTTCAAATTATCTTTGATATCATGTATATCCACACATACATACATATTTATTTCATGGCCCTCCCAGCCATGTTTTACAATTTTAAACCACCCTTGGTTTTAAATTCAAATCAAATTTCAAGCAACCTATTGTTTGCAACAAGTCCCAGTTATCCAAATAATACTTATTTATTATTTTTCATTATTTTGAAACAAAATTTTCAAATTCTGGGACCAGATTTAAAATTTCATTTTCAATCCATTAAATTTTAATTTGGTTGTATTTCTATTTCTACTAAATTTAATTCCAATTCAAGACTTCAGTTTGGTTGTATTATATTACTTCTAAATTCTAATTCCAATAATTTAACAACCAATCACCTTAATATTTATTAGAAGGAAATATTGCTTTATATATCAAAATATATTTTTATATAAAATCATTTAAAACCTTTATATAAGAAAATAACAAGTACGCTCTCATATATATACACTCAACTCATCCTAGAGTACTTTGGACTCTATTTAATGAGTAATCCCCACCAGAGCCAAGGTTCTCGCTTAACCTTTCAGCTCTGATACCAAATGTAACGACCCGAAATTTCCGTAGCCGGAAATTCCAGATAGTTATGAAAGAGAAGAAAGAGAAGAAGAAGAAGAACACAAACACAACAGCTCACATACGCAGCGAATAAAATATAATAATCAATAATCACAGTTTACAAAAAAATACTATATCTGTCGATTACATTTAATATACATCGAAGTTTCACATATATACAGTCACTGAATATATAAAAATTATCATGTCTCAGATTAACAATAATATAATACAGCGGCAATACTTTACACGATCCTGCCATCCATCTCGCTTCCTGAGCACCAAAACATCCCACCTGAAAATCTGTAATACTCGGTATGACCCGAGCATTACACCAAGTAACACCCGGGTCAGGCTGGAAACCAGCGTGAGTAAACCCAACGAACATGAAATACCAAAGCAATCAACTTATATAAACCCGGGTAACTTATATCAATCCACAAGCCACAAATTATTATAGACAACACTTAGCCCATGCATAAGTTTCTAAATACCAAAGATTTAGATTTTAAAACGGTCCAATACCTCCAAATCACTTCACTCTAGCATATAGATTTATATATCAATCTACACACATTCGAAGTGGCTTCGGGTATTTTCCCAATACCCGACCCTGGTCTCTTCGAATCTCATGTCATTCTAACCCAATTTTATCCAAATGAAATACACAACATTTCATATCAGAGATATCACTCATTCAAAGCATCCAATACCATTCGATCATCCGTATGCAAATTTGATCACTTCCAAATTAATTCAATTAATTCTAATTGAATTCCAATCCTCAATCACTTAGATTTCTTAACTTGTTAATTAATTAATTTCAAAATCAAATAATTCAATCATCCCTTCAATATTCATCTTAATTAATCAACCTGGATTAATTATCCTTTAATTTCATTCAAGCAACCATCTTTAATTAACTTCACCATATCACTTATCCTTAACTAAACGATAAGTAATCTTAAATGCTTCATGAACAAATTAACGGTTTTAGTTGCATTAATCCTTAATTACTTATATATTGACTTCTCATAAGTCATTCAATATTGATTATCAATCTTAATTAATCAATCTTTAATTACGTCATTAATTATATAAGTTATTGATTTCCAAATATATTCAATTTACCTTAATCTAAATTAATTATATTAATTAAACCACAATATTAATCATTACTTCATTAAATAAATTAATTCTCCTTAATTAATCATCTTGATTTCTCTCTTGGTGAATTACACAAGTAATTATATTATATTAATTGCATTAAGTAACTATTTATTAAACCATCCAATGATCCTTCTAATTAATTTAAACTAAAATTAATTAACCCAAATCATTAATTAATTTAATTAAGTAATTATTCATTTAAATATTTCTACCCATTTAATAAGTCACCAATCATTAAAACCTTTATTGATTTTAAACTAAACCATTTTCTTATTTACGATTTAAGTTTTAAACCATTTTAAACCCAAATGCTTCGAGTCAAACAATAATCAACTCGAGAACCAACCAAAACCTAATTCACCAGATTTTCAGCACACATTCAATTGACAAAATCAATCAACCAATTATTTAAACTTAACCATTTAAATCTAAATAGAAATCCGACAGAGCGAAATTTACTCACCTTTGATTTTGCAATCCAAATCCAATCTCGTCTTGTTTTCTTCAGATTTTAACCTTGTAGAAACAGTATGGATTTTATTAATACTTGAAATAATTAAATTATCAATTGCCATTTAATAAAATTTGATTTATCAATTATTTCATTCAAACCAATTTTTCCAAAAATAAATAATTATTCTGTTTCCTTTGAAACCGATATACTAAAAATTAATTAATTTATTTTTTCCTTCAAAAATCTATTTTTGTATAAATATTCAACATTTTAAAAATTTCCTTCTTCCCAAGCTCTATCTACATAAAACTTCCATTTACCCAAGTAAATTATAGCATACAATTATATTTATTCATATTTGTATATAAATTTCTCATACTAATATTTCTTCACTGTAGAATAACTCTAATATAGGAAGAGATCAAAACGATACCTCACTGACTGCAGCTCAACGCAACATCGACTCCAACTCGTTGCTGCCCCAAGTATGCGTCCAAACTGCCATAATTCTCGCGACATCAGATCCATGTTTTCACGCACGACGACGACTCGAGCACCAAGCCCTAATTCAACGCAATCTCATCGCCTAACATCCTCAAGCTTGAGCGCGAACCTCGACATAAACTCGATTGCGAGTCAAACTCCACTGCCTCTACCGAAAAATCCAATCGCCTCCAACTGCCATCTCGCAACATACCTCGAACCCACGTCGCTCCTCCAATGTCTCCACGTCGTCGCGCTCGAACTCGAGTCCGAAAGCTCCACAACCGATCGCGAACCACCCCCTCTTGATTCTTCGCGCGCGCGGCCATAGATTTTAGAAATGGTGGTTTAAATTTTGATTTCGATTTTGAAAGGGGCTTGATGATTTCGAACGGAAAGAGGAAGAGGGGAAAATCGATTTTAACAGCCTTTTTTTTAACTCTGAAGAATGGATTTGATTTCGGTTTGATGAGGCCGGCTTCGGCCATGTTTTTTTACAAGGGAACTCGGTTTCATCTGATATTAGCAAAGGGAAGAAGGGGAAAGGAAGTCGCGTGATTAAAGGAAGAAGCAAGCGTATCAGAGAAGGCAAAGCCTTGATTTAACAGGTTAAAATATTAATTAATTATAAATATCTCACTTTACCCAGCTCAAAACTTCGAACCACCATCGAGGCGTGCCGCTAAGCGGTTATTAGGTTTTACCCATGTTCCGAACACAACGGAACGTGTTTCGGAACCTAATTCGACTGTATGCACGAGTTACAGAAGAAAACGATCAGTTTTAAATTAAACTGATTAAAATAGTTCTAAGCGTTTCGGGCTGCCAGGGTCAAACGACAATTCTGATTGCTACGAAAATTAAAATCCGATAATAACTAACTATTACGGATTCAAGGGAACTGGTTTCGTCAAATTCCGAGACTGTGCCTCGGAAGGCTATTTTAAAATGTCAATTTAAACGATATATTACTAAAATTGAACAAATTACCTTTAAATTAAATTCCAACCATTCTATTATCTTCAGTATCATAATTATAAATTTTATAAGCCTTCAAATTATTTTAAACAGGTTTAGAATCTCAGATTCAACAATTTACCCAATTTCAATTATTAAATTCATTATTTAAACTATACAATTCAATGATTTAATTATCAAGTAAATATTGATATCTTGAATTCAAGTTAAAATTAACTTTTAAATATTTTAAAATCAATTAACTATTCCATTTTAAATTGTTAAAAATTCCGGGTCATCACAGATAAATATTCCATTTCATTTATAAACCAGTTTATAAATTTCCATTTCTCATTTTCCTTTAAATCACAATTTCCAAAACACTAAATCGATTTCAAATCGATTTCCTGGTTTAAATTCCCTTTAAAATTTATTACTCAATTTATCCAATTCCCAATAATTATTTACTTTATAATTTTCCTTTTATTTCCTTTAAAAATCCAAACTTTATATTATTATTTTTCCTTTTCTCAAATACCAATATATATTCAGCCAAGCCATAACATTCAATAATTTCAATCCCCAATATAATCAATATAATTTATCACAGATCGTCAAATAAATCACATTGCTGAATATAAAATAAATTCAACGTTTTGAGGAATCCAGTTGGATCCCTCCAACCTGTTTCCCTACATCCACAGATGTTAGCATAATATAAAATACATTCCCACTTCGAGGGGGATATCGCGGTATATAGGGTCATCCGCTATTATACGAGGTGCGTAGGGTCTCATCCGCTATATAATGCAAGAAATCAATCACTCTAATATATATATATATATATATATATATATATATATATATATATATATATATAACATCACATCCAAACTGATAATAATGATCAATTTAATCAATCATCCAAAAATTTAAATTTAACTATTAAATTTAAATGGAAATCCAAATAAGTGAGATTAACTCACCTTTATTTGTTTGTAATCCAATCCAAACCGGCTTGTCTCTTCCCGATATTTGAAATTCAATTTAAACTAACTTTCAAATATTTAAAATGAATTAAATTTTTCAATTTCAAATGTTCAAAAATTCCGGGTCATTCCTCCCCCTTAAAAGAATTTCGTCCTCGAAATTACTAGTTAAGAGGAATAATCCAAAACTCGTTAACTATTTTCCTAATTGAAATAGATTTTAACAACTTCCCAAACCAAATAGTTTTAACAATATCCAAAACAATTTTTTATTAAAGACACTGTCACTCTTACTAACTTCCTAAACTCATCCTTAACTTCCAAATAATCTTATTGACTCAACCAGTTCAAATTATAACTTAAAATCCAAATTTTAAATTCCAATTTTTCTCAAAATTTACTTGGAAACAATGATAAAGCAGAATGAAATGTTTTAAGTAATAATTTAGATAGGTATGACTTATAAATCGAAAAGGATTTAAAATGTGAATTTTTAAAATCTAAGTCCAAAAAATTTGAAATTGTTTCAAAGTGTTAAAGGATATAACAATATTTTTAAATATAGGTATCTTATTTTAAAAGAAGAGTTGTTTTAAAAATTTTAAAGGAATTTTTTTTGAATTAAAAACCAAGAATGATTTAAAAATTTGAAATATAACTTGGTGAGCAAATAAAATAAACATGTATATATAAGTGGATATACTTAATAACAAAGTTGATTGGAAGTAAACACTAAGTATTGAGTTCTGAATCTCTCCCTGAAGTGAGTGTATAACCCAAAGTAAAATAAGTTTAAAACTTATAAGCGGGAAGGGATATTGAAGGGAAATTTAATTTTTGAAATGGAAAATTTAAATTGAGGAGTCTAAGTGGATTAATGAATTGGAATTTAACTCTGGACAAGTTAAATAAGTTGTGGACTTATAATCTGAATTGGAAATTTCAAGATAAAATTGAGATTTAACTTAGGGAAGTTAAGTTGGTTGAATTGAAAAGGGAGTTATGTGTGATCTCAAAACGGGTTTGAGTTGTGGAAATTGGTAATGGATGTTGTTGATGGATGCTTTAGGTAATTTGGATATTTATTTACTTTGACTTAACCTGATATCATCCTGTAGTTATTAATAATCTATGAAACTGTGAATTGAATTATTTTTGAATGAATTAAGAAGTGGGTTGAAATGATATACATCCATTGCTGAAATCAAATGGAAATAAAAATTTAATTTGAAATTATTTAAATGATTTTGATTTTAAGAAATAAGTATTGAACATATGAAAATGAAATCATTTTGAACTTAAGATTTAAATATTAAAAATAAACTTGTTAACTGAAATTGTTTAAGAATTGGGTTTTTTTTATAAAATGAAGTATAATTGGGTAATCAATTGAAATTCGAATCTGATTTGTTTAAAAGATTTAACTCTCACTTGAACCTTGAAATAAGTTTATGTAGAAGTAAAGGTAATTTAAAATGAAACTTTGAAAGTTGGACTCGGAATTAAATTGTTTAAAGACTTAGGTTGTTGAAATTAAAAGTAAAAGTTAATTTGATTTAAGGGATTAAATCAACATTTGAAAATTTAACTCGAATTTGTATAAATTGAGTTGATTCAAAAATTGAAAATGAAATTAGAATTAATTCAAAGGTGGAATTGAAATGAATTAATCGGAATTTGAAATTGAAATCGAAATTGAATTAAACTAAGTGGGAGTGTAATCAAAGTTGAATAAGTTTAAATTCAGATGGGAATTGATTTGAATTTGGAATGGAAATCGAGGTTAATTTAAATTGAATTAGAATTGAATTAATTAATGGGAATGGAAATTGAGATGGGTTGAAATGTGTGATTGGGAGATTGAATAGTTTGGCTCTGAACTATTTTAATATAAACTGTCTAAAATCTATTTCCTAAAATATTTAGATTTATTTTGATCTCTCCAAGCTATTTACTATACAAAACATTCTTTCGAAAATTCAAACTATCTTATGCTTATTATTCAACCATTTTACAACTACTTTACACTAATTACTATTTTACAACTATTTTGCAACTATCTAACTATTCTACAACTATTTAACTATTTTACAACTATTGTATAACTACTTAACTATTCTATAGCTATTTTACAACTAATAACTATTTTACAACCACTTAACTATCTTAAACTTTTCAATCCATTTACTAAATTCAAGCTGGTCAAAGTACAAATTGTTTATAATTAATAACCAATTGAGATAAGAATTGAAGTGATAACCCAAGTGGAAATTGAGACAATTGTGAATAAGTGAACAGAAATCAAAATGAATATGAACAAAAAGAAAATTTATTTAGGTAATAATCAATGAAGATAAATACATAGGATGTACGTATATTATTCTATTCGCATATAGATTTGATCCAGATTCGAGCGCAGAATTTCGAGATAATATATCGATCCGAGTTGGTATTTTTCACTCAATTTTCGATGACGAACCGTGGATATGGATTTTTGCTTGATTCTTGAAATTCTCTATCATAGTTTTGGCTATGCAAGGAGAATGACGGTTTCTAACCTAGAAACCATATCTGAGTCCGCACTAGGAAGACGGGTGGACGATACTAGTTCGGAGGTGAAATTGTGTGATCGAGTGAGCGATCGGATTTGATATTGCGTACGAATGGTATATGTACATCGTACGTGCTAATAAATTAGATATTGAAAATCTGAAAAGAAACATTAAAATGATTTTTGAAATATTTGAAAAATATATGATAAACTACCCTTGTTGAATCTATAACTAGAAGAAAAGATCTTTGAAAAATATTTGAAGCATAAAAAGGAATTTATATATGTAGAAAGTGATCCAAAAATATTTTGTTCTAATTAAAAGAATAAAATTATATATATATATATATATAAATGATTTTATGAAATTAGGAAAAAGGTTTTTGGAACCCATTAATTTTGAAAAGCTTTTGATCTTGGGAAGAAGAAAATTTTGGGGAATTTGGAAAGCCAAGTTTGAGAACTATCGATTTTGACATTCGATTTTGTGTAAATGGGATTTATATGTGATACATATAAAGAGTATGAATTTGAAAGATACTATATGTGTATAGTATAAAATATTTTGAGAATGCTGTGGGAAAAAAGGCGCTCCCATTTAGAGTTGAAACTTGTAGTAGGAGATCCACGGGGTGGTTCTGCCTTAAGCCCTAAGAGGGGTTCTAAATTTTGATCCCAGGGGATGTTCAGACTAAACTGTAGTTCCTGAGAATTGTGGTTGGGGTAGCGAAAGTCGAGGGCGCTGATGCCTACAGAGACATTGGGGTTATGCTGTGACGACAGTGTAACTCAGTGTAACTGTGATCTACTGTGTTCCATAGCGGAATTCGAGAGGCAGTGGTTACCTAAAGTATATGTTTGATTTCGCTGGGAGAGCGATGTAACATCGGTAGACTGCAATCTATGAGGATATAGCAAAAGTTGTGTGGCAGTGAGTGCCTACAGGCTACGTTGGGACTCGACTGATGTTGTCTGCGATCTATGTGGTCTGTGTGGTGAAGTTTCATTTGTTAGCGAAATTTGAGGGCGCTGATGCCTATAGTTACATGGTTTTTGCCATGATGGCAATGTAACCCTGGGTGTAGCTGTGATCTATGGCGGTTCCATGGTGTAATCGAGGGACGCAGATGCCTATAGTTTTTTATGGTTTCGCCAGGATGGCGACGTAATCATCGGGCTAACTGCGACCATGGAGGGGGTGATGATTTCCAGAGCATTCTCACAAAAATGTTTTCTACATTTTCATAAAAAAATTTCTAAGTAATTTCACTGGATGTTGAAAACAGGTTTACCAAGTACTTATAGATTTTAGTGCTACGCCTGATCAACATATGACCGAATTTCTGTGAGAGCAAGGATGGACTTGTTGAGACATCAAGTTATAAAAATATTTTTTTATAAAAACTACTTTGGTAATATTATGTAGATATTAAAGTGTTTTTAAAAAACTTTTGGATAAAAAGAGTAAAGAGGTAAAAATGTTTAAAGAATAATTTAACTGGTAATAAACATTGTAATTAAAATTCTTGCTTTGTTTCCTTTTCGAGGACAAAAAGTTTTAAAGGGGGAAGGAATGTGACAACCCAGAATTTTTGGCAAATATTAAATCGATAATCTTCTAATATAATTATTTAAATTTGCAAAGCTTATCTTTTCAAAAAAATAAAATATGTTTTCTAATTACCATTGTTTAATTATGATATGTAAATTGTGAATAGAAAACTTTGATTTGAAATTTGAAATAAATATCTTAAAAATAAATTAGATTTAAAACTCTACATTTTTAAATGCTAATATGTATACAGTTATTAATTAAAGTATTAATAGCTTAAATGAATAATAAATAAAAAGGTTTTATAATATTTCTTTTGAGCTATATGAAATAAATGATAAGTAAATATAAAAATAAGAATATAAAACTTAAAAAGAAATTATAAATATTTGCTTAAGCATTTGTAAGACTAGGAAGAGATCTTGTGTACAAGTGTCAAAATTTATTTGTTTTCTTCATTTTATAAAAATAATAATAATAAATAAAATGATTTAAGGAGAAAACAAAGTGTTGTACAATTTATAGACCTATATATATGTCTCAACTCCTTTCTTTATTTCATTTTCCAAACTAAAAGCAAAAAAAAAAAAAAAAAAAAAACAACTCCTTCAAGTTTTCAACTGTACAAAGCAAAAGATTCAAGTTTATCTCAACACAAAGTACAAATTCAAGCTTAAACAAAGTAGATTAAGTTGCTGTTTCAAATTTCAAGAGCAGTTTTCAAGTTTCCAAAATTATGTTCCTCTGTTCAACTTATCTGTGAGTAAACTTAACTTTTTAAAGCTAAATTCTCTTTATTTTGGTGTGCATGTAAGATTCTGGTAGTGGTAATGAATTGAATATGATTTTCATGGAGGTATGAATGTGTTTGCCTGGTGTATGAGTTGATATTACTGTGTTTATATACATGCATGTCTCTGGTTGTTATAACAACCCCAAATTTTCATTCAAAAATTTAATTCCTCTTCAAATAATCACTGCTGGGTTATGATCATCAAAGGAAACTTGTTTGTAATGTTGCAATTCCATTTTTAAAAATAACTTCAAGTAGAATTTTTAAGCGTTTATTTGGGAAGATTGAAATTATGGTGAAAATCAAATCATGTCAAAAATTCAACCTCCATAATTCCAAGTTTTTCATATATTATCTGATTCGTCTTTAAAAGCCATGATTTTTAATAATAATTTCAAGATTTTTAGGTTAGTAATTTGTGAGGGATTGCTTGATGAACGGAAATTGGGTTTTCATTAATTTTCAACGATGGAGGGTTCTGGGGAGGTTAGGGTTGTTGCTAGAGGTAGCGTGAGGGTCGGGGATCATAGGAAAAATGATCGTCGATTTTTCAGTTCGACATGGTGGTTGAACGGTGATGTAGTAGGGTTGAAAACCCTGTTTGGGTCGTCGTTGTTTACGTGGCCAGTGCGACGTCGTCGTCGCGTTAGGTTGGATCGGAGGTGAGGGAAAAGGAAGGTGATGGTCTAGCGTAGCTCCAAGCATGGAGACAGGGTCTCTCATGGTCAGAAGTGGTGATGCGTGGTGGATCTTTGGGATCAGGTTTGGTTCATGTCGTTGCTCGACTCGCTCATTTTCTAAATGAGGGTTCGATCAAAGTTCTGGGTGGTCAGGTCATTCGAGTGTGTCGCCGGCGACTTTCTGATGATGGCGACGATGGTCGGAGATGCACTGATGCGGTGTGCACGTGCATGGGTTTCTGATATGTCTGGGTTTGTGGCTTTGTAGTTGAGGTTAGGATTAGGTATTCGAGAGAGAGACGGGGAAGAAGGGTTGGGCTTGGGTTTACATAAGGGTTTGGCTCGGGTCCGTATGCTAGTATATTAACAAATTTTTATAAAGGAAAAAAAGAAACAAGTTTTTCCAAAACAAAATTTCCTCACCAATTCTTTTAAATGTTTACTTAATATTATTTAATTAAAGGTTATATAAATATTTTATTTTAATTTAAATTAATTAAGCTTGGATAATTAAGTTATATGCCATTATTTAAATTAATTCTTGAGTTTATTAAAGTGGAATTAAATAGTGTAATTAAGTAAATGGTTAAGACAAATGTTTTAAACTTTTAATTAACTAAGGTCTTAAGTAATTGTTAATGATGATTAATCAATTCCAATAATTAATAAAAATAAAAATTTAGGACATGCAATAGTTAATGACATTTAAGCAAAATTTATAAATTAATTAATTTATAAGTAGTTAAATTAATTTATTTTGATTAGAAATCGTGTGACCTGTTAATCTTGCCTATGAATGTTTAATTTGAATTGAATGCTTTGGATTGTTTAGTATCTCTAATATGTTAATTCGTGATATTCTGTGATATGAAATACCGTGGATTTGACTATTGATAAATGTAAGTCATTTATTTAAAAAAGATATCCGTGACAGAATTTCTATGCGAATATGACATTCTGAAATTTAGATTGAATTGTTTTACTTAAACAGCTTGGCTTAAAGGATGGCGTCGAATTCGAAGAGATAGAGATCGGATATCAGCGATATCCGAAACTACTTCGATTAGTAACTACCATAATTCTTTATAGATTTGATTTTACAATCAAATAGGCTGGAATGGAATAAATTAAGTAAAATTGACCATTTAAACTGAGTAACGATACTTAAATATTATTTTGTGAAATATGTGTTTGGCTATAGCAAGATAAGAACTCGTAGTGATGGACGAGTTACCTAGGTTTTCTAAGAAGTTTATGACCTTAATATTTCATATTAAATGGGTTACTCACGCTGGTTTCCAGCCTGACTCGGGTGTTACTTTATTGTAATGCTCGGGTCAAACCGAGTATTATAGATTTTCAGGTTAGGACATTTTGGAGCTCAGGAGGCAAGCTGGATGGCAGGGACATATGGAGTATATTCCGCTGTGTATTAGAATTTGTATTGATTGTATTCAGGGATAGGTTATTACAACTGTCTAGATTTTATTGTGGTTGTTGTACTCTGATATATTGTATGTAAACTGACATTTACAGCTTTTCTTTGTGTAAATGCTGTTATTTGATATTATATTTTGTTCCGCTGCGATTGTGAAATTCTGTGCTTTTGTTTTAGTTTCTTCTTCTACCTCTTTTTCTTCCTAACCCTAACAGTCTGGGATTTCTGGCACTCAAGTGCTCGGCACTCTATATAGTGAACGTATAAGTGTCGATTTTCGAGGTCGAAAATTTCGGGACGTTATATTTTGTATCAGAGCAAATTTGAAGTTGGAAAATTTAATTGATTTTAAATATTTAAAAGTTAGTTTAACCTGAATTTCAAATATCGAGAAGAGACAAGCCGGTTTGGATTGGATTGCAAACAAATAAAGGTGAGTTAATATCACTCATTTGGATTTCCATTTAAATTTAGTAGTTAAATTTAAATTTTTGGATGATTGATTAAATTGAACACTATTATCAGTCTGGATGTAATGTTATATATATATATATATATTGGAGTGATTGATTTCCTGTGTTGTATAGCGGATGAGACCCTATGCGCCCGGCATAATAGCGGATAACCCTATATATCGCGATACGCCCCTCGAAGTGGGATTGGTATTTTATATTGTGCTAACATCTGTAAGCGAAACAGGTTGGAGGGATCCAACTGGATTCCTCAAAACATTGAATTTATTTTATATTCGGCGATGTGATTTATTTGATGATCTGTGATAAATTATATTGATTATATTGGGGATTGAAATTATTGAATGTTATGGCTTGGCTGAATATATATTGGTATTCTGAGAAATGAAAAAAAAAATATTTGGACATTTAAAGGAAATGAAAAGAAAATTCTTAAGTAAATAATTATTGGGAATTGGATAAATCGAGTAATAAATTTTAAAGGGAATTTAAACAAGGAAATCGGTTTGAAATCGATTTAGTGTTTTGAAAACTGTGATTTAAAGGAATATGAGAAATGGAAATTTGTAAACTGGTTTATAAATGAAATTTGTAAACTGGTTTATAAATCGATTTAGTGGATAAATTTGAAAGTATAGATTCCGGTGGAATTTATTAGAAAAGTTGCACTTCATTTTAAAAATAAAAAGGTGATTTTATTTTTAAAAGTTGGAAAGTATATTTTCTAGGAAAACTAAGTATATTTTCAAAGAAAAGATTTCAAAGTATAAACTAGAAGTTTAAAAATGTTTTTTAAGAATATTTTAGAAACTTTATTATTTTAATTATTTTTAAGTGAAATGCAAATATTTATTTAAGTTAAATATGGTAGTTAATTATTTTTAAAGGTAAATTAGTATTATGATTTTTAAAATGAAAATTTTAACATAAATATTTGTTACAATAACTTTATTTTAAAAGGAAATTTTGTTTTAAAGTTTTACTCAGAAACTCTTATAGAATTTCTTAAGTATTATTTTTATTTAAGTAATTTTAGTAGCCTTAATGTAAATAATTTAAGTATATATTTTTGAAAGTGATTTTAAGGAGATGAGAAATATGTTTTAAAAATAAAACATGGTTTTATTTTTAATGTTGAAATAAATTTACGGGTTGAGTCGTAAATTAAATTGGGATAAATCGAGAAGGATTTATTAACTGATTAAATGGACTATTTTGGAATGGGAAGTGTATTTTTCTGAAAAGCCAAGTATGTTTTCAAAGCAGATTTTTAAGTATAAGTTAAGAGTTTAAAGTTGTATTAAAAGAATTTTTTTGAGAATTTATTATTTAAGTTGGTTAAAATTTTAAAGGTAAATATTTATTAAGTTAGTTATAGTAGTAATTATTTTAAAGGTTAAATTGGTATTATGATTTAAAAGATAATTATTAAATATTTATATTTTATAAAGAAGTTTTATTTTAAAGGTAGTTTGGCTAAAGTTTTTATGTGAAAAAAATTAGTATAGAATTTCATAAGTAGTATTTTAAATAAGTGTTTTAATGTATTTTTTATTTTAAGTATTTTAAAGTATATATTTTGGATAAGTGATATAAATTATTTGAAAATCCAAAGTATTAAGACTTGGTGATTTTCAGTTGAAATAAAACAATTGGGTGGAAATTTATTTCGCAAGGGAAAAAGTTATTTGAAAACTATTTTCAAGGGTTGAAGTGTAGAAAAATATCTTGTGAAGATATTTTGAAATAAATAATTTGGGAGGTTATTAAGGCCTGATGGTTGTTTGTGGATGTTATACGATAGTTAAATAGTCGCTATCAATATTGGCCAATGCGCTGATCATTTCGAAGAGACCGGGATTGGGATCAATTTTTCGAAAACCACTTCGATCCAGTTTGAACATTTTTGTGAGGAAGACAAGAGCTTCGAGTCGAAGATGGAGCAGTGAAGTGCAAGGGCTAATCTCTACTAATCCTGAGGGTGATTCCAAAATGTATGTAGTAGGAGTAGTGCCTTCGGTTCCATTCAGACCGGGAACGGATTTGTATGGACGAATGCTATTAGAACATCGTCAAGGGGACGATGAGAATTCTAAGTGAGATGTTTTCTAAAAATGTAACGCATAGCCTCGAGCCTCATCAACCGAGAATGGTTAAAACAGGGGAGGTGCAACAAGGCTAAGTGCCTAGCAACCAATTAGGGTAAGGTCATCCATGTCTAGATGTCCCTTTTTTCGGTTGTGTGGGCGGTTGCTGATCCCCACCACGGGGTGATCTTATTCGGACTATCCAGTATGGGATAGCTTCGGTCTTGTGTAGTAGAGGATCAGGGTGGATCCTTGATACTCTGATCTAGACCAGGTACTGTGACGGGCGGTACCCAGTAGCCCTGCCATTGATGGAAACTCAATCTCCAATAAGTGCCTTCGGACTTGTTTGTATACCTATTATGCTGGAATTTAATGAATGTAACAATTTTGGCTATTTGAATAAGTATTTGTATATAGAAACTACTATAATATCATAGTATTTAATAAGAAATGTTTTGGTTATCGTAAGGTAAAAACTCGGCATGCTTATTTGTGGCGTGGTCTTATGAGATTCCTTTGATTTCAAAAGGATTTTGGAACTTTAATAATCCAATTGAGTGTGTTTTCTCCAAGGTTTTAAATATCGGATTTCGGTCACGTTTCGTCTCGGAATTTTTACACAAGTTATCTCGTATCAGAAGAGATCTCGGACGAGATGAGTACGTATCGGGTGTACATCTCGGATTGACATCTTGGGTCTTATAATACATCTCGGGAATATCTCGGATGTACTTATGTGTTTAAAATTGATGTGTTAAAAATTTATTTAACGATTATAACTTTCTTAGTAAAAATAAAAATGGTAACATACTTGATTTACATGGAAAAAGAAATATTTTTAGAAGAGTAGTAGTTTGATTAGCTTAATTGATTTGGTAATGATTGAATAATATACTTTTATTTGAACGTAATAAAGAAGTGAAACCTTTCGCTATGACTCATTAAGATAAAAAGTAAAGAATATGTTTAAGAAGTTCGTAAATTATAATTGGATTGAGTAGTTTCTTTTGAATCAATATGAAAATAAAAATTATTATGGAAAATAAGAAAAATGTATATCTTCGGGTGAGATTTCAGATTGAGATTTTGATCCATATATCGGGTGAGATTTGAATATCTCGGACGAGATGAGTGTCGAGGGAGATATGGAGGAGATTTGATGTCTCGTCTCGTTTAAGTGTGAAAATGAGATCTCGGGCGAGATCTCGGGCGAGATATAGGAGATTTAAAACCATGGTTTTCTCACGCTGGTTTTCCAGACTGCATCGGGTGTTATTTCACTATAATGCTCGAGTCAGACTGAGTATTATAGGATACAGAATATGATGCCGTGGAGCTCAAGAGACGAGCTGGATGGGGAGACGTATGACACGTACTTGATGTATATTCCGTTGTGCATTATAAGCTGTATAGTCAGCTTTTGTGAGGACAAGTTAATATAACTGTCCAATATTTTGCCACTGATTGTGTTGTACTCTGATGATGTAATGTGTAAACTAGATATAGTTCTTTATGTATAAAGATCAGTCATTTATCTATTATATATTGTTCCGCTGCGTTTGTGAGATTTTGATGTTGTTTTCTTTTTCTCTTCTTCTACCTCCTTCTTCTTTCCCTTACGTGTTGTTTTTCTGGCATTCGATTGTTCACCATTAAATATGGTAGACGTATTGATGTTGATTTTTGGGCAACGTAAAATCAGGTCGTTACATTGGGCATGTAGAATGAAAATATATTTACAGTCAATAGGATTAGACACTTGGAATTTCACACAAACTGAATATTCTTAACCCACAACTAGTTTTTCATAGTGGTTGCTGAGCAAAAGGCTATTGCATAAAATAATTCCAAAGCCATGAATATTTTATTTTATTCACTTGATAGAAATGGATTCAATAGAGTATCTATTTGTAAGTCTGCATATGATATCTGGAAAACTTTGTAAGTTACTCATGAAGGAATAAGCAAAGTCAAACAGACCAAAATATCCGTACTCACAAATCAGTTTCAATTATTCAAAATGAATTCTTATGTGTTCATTTCAATTATGTACAGTAGATTTCAGGATATTGTGCATTCTCTAATATCGTTGGAAAAAAGTTTTTCAGAAGAAGATCAAGTCAGAAAAATTCTAAATTCTCTTACCCCGGAATGGGATCAGAAAACTCATGCAATCGAAGAAGCAAATGATATTAGTGCTTTAACTGATTGGAAGTCTAGTGTCGTTCGAAGTACAAATGCAAGGGAAAAGAGATAGCAAGGCATTCGAAAAGAAGTCAATTGTGTTCAATGCATTAACATATGGATCTGACTCGGGAAGTGATGATGATGAAGAAATAGCTTTCATGACAAATAATTTTTGAAAGTTTCTGAAATACAGAAATATGAACAACTTCAAAAAGAATGATCACAGAATTCTGGAAATCATAATGAAGTGCCAAACTACGGCAAATGTTTCAACTGTGACGAACCAGGCCATCTCGAAAGAGAATGTCCGCATCCTGATAAGCAAAAGTTTCCTGCAAGCAATGATTATACAAAGAAAAGGAAAAGAGCGTATACCACTACACTAGACGATTCAAACTCAGACTCATCCTAAAGTGATGATGATCAGAAGATGGATAATTCAAATACGTGCTTTATAGCTGTTCATGATTTCGATGATCTTAGAGATACGAATCTAGAAAAGGTACACGTTTACAATATATTGGTTGAAATTGTTTGCTTAAAATTGTTTGATTGTTTTTGAAATTATGTGTTGTTTGAATTTCATTTTTTTATTATGTTTATTTTATTTTTAATGTTATAACATTTTGTATTAACAGAGTATTATTGCATATTTATATTACTCTAGAAAATATATAGACATTAAAAATAATATATGTATGTAGATATTAAAGTATATAGGAAAATATAAGTCACATGAATTCTTTGACTCATGTCGACATTGCCCTAACCATGATGTTGACATCCCTGTTAGAAATTTAAAATTCAAATTTGAATTCAAATCTTTGAATTTTCCTCCACCATTTCACCAAATCCAATGTTCTAGAAAGGTACCTCTTGACCAGAGAACATGTCTGTTGAATATCTATTTATTTCCATTAACTTATCATACCTTTTCACTTTCATTTTAAAATTCAAACTCTTTTTCACTCTTTCAAACTTTCTACTCCCTTCAAAAATGGCTTCTTCAAGCACTTCATCCATAATGAGGCTGTCTAAAACCATTAAAGAGTATCTCTATAATGATCCAGAAGCAATCAAGGCTTATATAAGCTATGCTAATTTCGGAAAAGTTCATATGTGAAAGTTTGCTATCTTTAGCGATTTCTCTACATATGAAATCAATACTCTTCTTGAAGAGAATCATATCCTTAGTCTTGTTTGACAATTCTCAAAATGATTTTATTTGTTACCCAAATCTTGTTAAAATGTTTTATGCGAATTTGAATCGCGCTTTTATTGAAGGAAATGAAGATGAAATTTGGAGTAGTGTTAAAGGCAATAAAATTGTTTTAAATTGTGAAATTTTGGGAAACATTCTCAATTGCAAGTATTTGGGAATAGATCTTTCTACTTTTAATATTGATGAACATGATTGTGAGACATTTCATTACATTTTCGAAGGAGATGACAACTTTGAATTTAAAAATCGTAACTTTCATCTAAAAGCACAAATTGTCAATATTCTTTTGCAACATACTATCACTCCTAGATTGGAAAATTTCAATAACTCGACTTTAAAAGTTTGTAAAGCTCTCTTTGCTATCTTTGGTCATTATGACATTAATTGGGCGTAATGGATTATGGATGAACTTCGTCCTAAGAATTTGAAAATGGGTGAGAATACCTTGTATCGTAGAATCTATCTCACTCGTATTTTTAATTATTTTGGCGTTGATTACGAAAGAGAAGAATTTTTTTCAAGAATTTTTTTAATCATGTCAACATTTCTATTATGAAAATTCCTTTCATATTTCAACAATATGAATCTCTTGCCGAAAAGGATGAAAGATTGGCACATGAAGATATGGAGGAAGAAGATGATGAAGAACAAGAAGAAGGGGAGGAAATGGAAATTAAAGAAGATAATGAAGATACCTCCTTGAAAAGTATTGAATATCCTACCAATACTAACAATCCTTCCAACAAAACTCTCCTCAAAAATCAAAAGATTATAGTGGAAAATCAACGGATTCTCAAAAGATCTGTTAGTAAGAAATTGGATAAAACGTCCACTAATATGAACACAATCTTTGCTAAAGCTGGTCGGAAACTTGGTTTATCATAATTCTCCTCATCCCCTAGCACATTCTAAGAACTCGGTTGTAATGTATTAGTTTATTTTGTGTGAGCTTGTATGTTCTTTTTGTCATATTATGTAGTGTCTTATGTATCATCTCATCTATTTATAAAATTCATCTATCTTATGTTTTTCTACCTTATCAAGTCTTTGGATAAATGTTAGTATAGTATATAAGTTTATATATAAATATATATATATATATACATACTTATTCACACAATAAATAGGACACATAAATTAACAGACCCATGTCGACATGCCTCCAACCCCCTATGTCGACATATAACTGTTAGATTTGGTTATTTTTTAAATTTTAAAATTAAAATAACAAACTCATGTCTATTCATTTTAAACGAATTTCTGCCTATTTAAACACCTGCTTCTTTCAGAAATTTGTAATCTTTTCATTTCTACTTATCCTTATTTGCATCTCTTCACTACTTATCAAAAATGGCTTCCTCTTCTCAAACACTAAGTGATAATCTTGAAAAAACTCTCAATTCATTCAAGAATATACTTACTTTTATTCTCCGCAATCAAAGGAACTTAAAACTAAGTCAAATGCAAATGATAAAAGAACAAGAGAAGCATTTCGATGCCCTCTGTTGGATGATTTCTGCCCTCAACAAAGATGATTTTGATACAAATCCTGTAGGAACCTTGATTCAAGATAATGACGATTGAGAAGTTATTAAAAAGGATCTTATCTTTGGAGAAGAAGGATGGGTTGAAGTTCCTAGAAATATTTGATCTCCATATGGTTCGAATTGCTTGTTTTTGAATTGTGTGATTTGATTTGATTTGATTAGAATGATTTGGTTTGAATGGATTGTATAACATTATACGAAACATAGTATATATTGGGTTTAAACTTTCATATTTGTCATGTCTTTATTATTAACTCTTGTTATATATATATATATATATATATATATATATATTCCATCAAAATTTGTCACAGGCACTCCAATATAAGACTAAGAGGGAGTTATATTAGTTTAGGATAAGTTTTTTGTTGATATAAAGGGGGAGAAATATAAAGTAGTTAGGCTTAGATTAGGGGAACTTATTAGTTTTATGCGGAATTATTGTGAAGGAGAAGTATATTTTATAAACATAGATTTTCATCATCAGAAAGGGAAGATTGTTAGTCCTTGAGATGATGGTTTCGATGACAAGAACCTGAGGACTTGTTATGAAATGTAAATGCTAACGTTATGGTTTAGATATATATGTATATGCAGGATATAAACATGCAGGTACCAAGAATGAAGACTGTACAGTATAGAGATTCAAGATTGAAGATATCAAGATTGAAGACTCATGAGTATCAAGATATCAAGAGTTCAAGATTTCAATAGTACAAGATAAGTACTGAGTCTAGAATTATGTTAAAACTTCTTGAAAGCACCTACAGCTTTATTCGAAATTTATTCATAGAATGGAATCCACTTCGAGCCTATTAAATGAATGGAACACTAGAGGGATGGAACCCACGGTATCTAGTGGAACATATAGTGGTCCTATTTTGATATCCACTAATTTTATAAAAATGATTTTCAAAAATATATCTCTTGTTTTTTTTAAAATGTTTTCAAAACTTTCTTTTCAAAAAGACATCTCTCTTGGTTTTAAATATTTTAGCCTCAAAACTATTTTTATCATTTTTAATATTTTGATTTCAAGTCCTTGTTTTTAAACCATCTCTTGTTTTAAATATTTAGGTTTAAAATATTTATATACTCAGATTTTAAATCACTTTATAGATTAAGATTATATATATTAAAAATTATTTTATATACTCTTTTATTTGTTTAAACTATATTCAAATTTATATACAAAGTTTAGAAATTATTTTGACAAATTATAGAAACCAATTTTAGTAAGAAAATCAAAACACCAATTTTGCCTTGAGCATGTCGTCATCCCTCAATCCCCATGTCGACATGGTGTCCATTATTTTTAAATTTCAATTTTCAAAAGAAGTGTCTATTCGTCGTATCCTTTTACGAATAGATATGGCTATTGCTTTACTATAAATACCAGTAAGTTCTAAACGGATTTTTTACCAGATTTCATTTATTTTCTCTCCTCTTCATCTTCCACATTTATTCTAAAGAATCCTAAACTATACTCTACCAAAATACCAAGTGAATCAAACTTGATTATCTCTTATTGCATTCTCTGCCACTCTCTCCATAAGATTTCAGGCTATTCAGAGTTACAGAATCTTTTTAATTCAAACTGTTAAGTAAAAGGTGTGATAGAGCCTTTATATATATTGGGTGCGATTGTAGCCCGGGAAATCAACTAGGTGATCTTGCAGCCTAGTTAAACCATGAGAGTTTTCCCTGGACTCGAATACAGGAGGGTGTGCCTCGTAGCCTTAAAACCGAGGGTTTAATCTGGGAGATTATTTTGATAAGAAATCTGTATGATTGTACGAGATTGGATGTAGGGTAACTCCGAACCAGTATAAAATCATGGTGTGTTCTTTCCTTTACTGGTTTTACTTAGTATTTGCATCTGTGTTTGATTCTGTGATTATATCTATGTCTGTGAATTGCATTCGTTGGTGATTACATTACACATGTTTCAAAAAGATTTAGAATATCCATAAACACTATTCACCCCCATCCTCTAGTGTTATTCCATCCTTAAGATCCATAATCCACATTCCTCTCAATTCCCGTATATTATAGCGAATGAGATCGTATGCGTCCCGCATAATAGTGGATGACCCTATATACCGCGATATCCCCCTCGAAGTGGGATTGGTATTTTTAATGTTATATTAACATCTATGGATGCAAGGAAAACAGGTTGGAAGGATCCAACTAGATTCCTTAAAATATTTGAATTTAATTTCATATATTGTGATATATGAATTGCGTAGAATAATCTATTGTAGATTATTGTAGTGATAGGAATTATTGGATGTTACTGTAGCACTTGCCTGAATTTTAATAATTTAAATGCCAAAAATATATTTTTAAAATTTAAGGGATAAAAAGGAATTTTTGATATAAAAATATTTATACTGGAATTGGGGTTATTTTAAAGATATTGGGTTAGAAAAATATATTTGATTTTTGATATACTTAACTATTATGAATTATTACATGGAGATTTAAAAAAAGAATTATAAAAAAAGAATTTATAAATGATATTCTGGAAATATAAAAAGGAGTTGAAGTCGATATTAAAAATAGAATGGAAGTTATAAATGGGGTTTATAAAGAAATGGACTTATAAAAATGGAATTTTATATATAAGCTTGTTTTTTTATGAATAGGTAAAACTCAAAGGATTACAAAATTTTGTAAACAATGTTTATAAATAAGGTAAGCGATATCAGTGGATATATTAGACAAAATAAACTCGTAGGTGAATTAATATTAGGATACTGAAATGGGGTGAGAAAAATAGTGCATACTATTTTTGATAGTGAAAATGGTCAAGGAGATCGGAATGGAAGGGTGTGGTGCGATTGGAGAGGAATTCATAAATTGAATTGGTTATTAAGGTTTTAAAAATATGTTTTAAATTCTAAGAAGTTAAGTTTGCTTTTAAAAAGGAAATTTTTATTATTTAAAAACTATAAAATTTTAAACTAGTTAGGACTGAAATATTTCGGTAAGTAAATTTTCAAATATTAAGTATTATTTTGATGAATCCTAACTTTCAAAATCAGCTTTGAAAATTTATTTGTTTAACTAAAAATGAATTATCGATGTTTATAAAAGTGTTTTTGATATTTTAAACAATTATTTAAATATGTTTAAAAATAAATTATTATTCTTTTAAATACTTATTTTATATAAATATATAGAGTTTTGAAGTGATGGAAAATTTTATCATAAATTCTCTCGAGATTCGTAAATGGGGGCTTATAAATGGATATGATTTTGAGGAGAGGAAATTTATTAGTGGTTCCGGAGACTGTAGAATAAATTACGAAATATTCTCTGAAGTGTTAGTATTGAGATGTTTTTTGGAAAGTAAGACTTATAATGTTTTCCTAAGTATAAAAGTGGAAATTTGAAATATTTATAAGTGTTGAGATGGTTTTGCAATATCCTGTTATGGATTCAAGTATTTGAAATTGTTTTCAAATGTTGGATGGGATTGATATAACTTATAAAGATATTTTAAAATAAATATTTTGGAAAAATGTATAATAAGGCCTAGTGGCTACTTGTGGATGTTTTATTGATAGTTAAATAACCAACTATTAATATCAGCCAATTTCCTTAATCGTTTCGAAGAGATCAGGATCAGATTAAATTATCCAAAAACCACTTCGATCTGGTTGGAGCGTTACGAATGAATACCATGTAGATGATGGAGACGACGATTCGGTTTTTCTAGACCCAGAACAACTTGTATGGACGAATGCTATCAGAGCATCATTATTGGAGGACGATGAGTATTCTAAGTAGAATTGTTTCTAAAAAGGTAACGATTAGCCTCAAGCCTCATCAACCAGGAATGACTAAAAGAAGGAAGATGCAGCAAGGCTAAGCGGGTCACACCTAATTTTATTAACCAAGTTAATATTCATTACAATATTCAATTTAACTATATAATTGTAAAATTAGCTCACTTCCAATTTATCTTCTAATATTTTATTTTTATTTCAAAAATCACTTCAACTAATTTACTTGAGTTCAAATTTATTTTATAGCTCAAGTTTGGATTTTTATTTTATTACCAAAATATCAAACAATTTTAGTTTGGGTTATCTATTTCTCTTTGGACCTTTTATAAGTCGCACAACTCATTTTCACTTTTCCATCCATTTATGCTCGAGTACATTCACATTTTATGTTTATTTTTAACTCGAGATTATACACTTATTTATAGCCCGAGTATATTTTTATTTCATGCATTTCAATTTTTATAAGCCGTTGAAATTTATTTATTCCAATTCAATATTTATTTTCCATTCAATCAAATCTCAACTCAATTTCGTTCATCTTAGCTTAAGTTAAATTTTCAATTCAATTTTATTCATATCCCAATTTAATTCATTTAACTAGTTTACTTCACTAATTTATTTTGTTCAAATCACAATCAATTTAAATTTCTAAATTTTTTTTCTCTTATTCAACTTAACTTAAGTTGAATTCTATTAAATTTTATATCTCAATCCCGATCGATATGATTTCCAATCCAATTTTATTTAACTAAGCACAAGTTAAATTTTATTCTTTTAAACTTACTCAATTTTAAATTTTATTTCCAAGATTTAATTCTCATATTTTTATTTCCTGATTTAGAATCATTCTCAATTTATAAGTTTAAAACTTATTTTTCAATGATTTCTAAATTATTTAAATAAGGATTCTAGAATTTTTTAAACACTCGATATTTATTTCAAATCATTTTGAAATCACTAATATCCCAAATTATACATTTTTATCTTAAACAAATCCTGGTTTTTATCCAAAACCCAATACCCTTTGGAATTTCCAAACGAAATTGTTTTTCCCCAAAATAACAACGACGACAGCAATCCATCACTTAGGAACTCGAAAATAAACACCGATGATGTAGCGATCTTCATCGAAATTATTTTTCTAGCGACTGAAGTGAGTTCAGTGCTATAACATCTTCAAAATCGATTTTTTATTCGAAATCCTTTCAAAAATAATATTACTATTATTCATTTCAAACATTTTGGAAAATATTTTCAGAAATTTCCAGGACTTAATATTTCCAAACTCTGTTTATAATCAAATCTTAGTTTTAACTCAATTGTATAATCCATACTTATACAATCTCCATTTGGTTATAAATATAACCATTTCAAGTTTTATAATCTTATTTCAATTATAATATTATCAACCAACACTCCAATATGCTATAAAAATTTCTAAAAAATTACTCCCTTTATATAAAAATAAAATTTGGGTAAAATTATTCCATTTACCCGCTTCAAAATGATAATGTGTCAGTTTATCGGGTTCAAGTGTTTAGAAACTCCTATCGAATTAGTGGCATCCCACTATTCGATCAGTACATATATCCCACTCAACCAATAAATCAACACAATAGAAAACCATTTATATTCACTAACAAATACGCTCTCATATCTATTAATACGCTCAAACTCATTCTAAAGTACTATTAATTCTATCTCTAATGAGTAATCCCTACCAAAGCCAAGGTTCTTGCTTAACCTTCAACTCTGATATCAAATGTAACAAACGTGATTTCCAACCAATGAAAATCACATCCACTGTATAAAATGCCGAGTAGTCGAATGCCGAAAATACAATTTCATGAGGGGTGAAAAAGAAGGAGATAGAAGAAAATAGAAATAACAACAGAGAATCTCACAATCGCAATGGAACAAAATATAATATATAATAACATATTTTATACAAAAGAATCTATAACAATTTATATACTTACAATCATCAGAGTATATCAATCAATACATCAAACTGGATAGTTGCATAACTTAAACGATCAGTGATGAGACTATATGATCAAGCAACAAAAAGAGAATGAGATATGCAAGCTAGTAAACTACAAAGGAGACGAGACTTCAAACTAAGTATAGTATGATTATTTACTGAAGTTTTAGTCTTAGATATGGTTTAAAATTGTTAAAATATATCCTCAAGTAGTTTACCCATAATCATAGTTGTTTTAAGATTCAAATTTTAAAAAAAAATGAGCAAACTATGCACTTACAACCAGGTCAGTCGACTGACCGAAAAAAACTAGTCGACTGACCATGTTCAGTACACAGATATGCACTATTTTACACTATCTTTGAATATATAGTAGACTGGCCAATTTTGCTCAGTCGATTGACCGACTTTAACGGCTATTTAACTGAAAAGACACTTCTAATTGTGAAGAGTTTCGATCCAAATTGAAGAGATATGGCTGTATCTTTTGATTGAAACTCTTTGTGAATAGTTGTAACTATTTGGTCACTATATAAACACGTTAGAATCACTTCTCAAATCACCAATTTTTATTTTGATTTCTTGCTATATTCTCTACTATCAATCTTTGCAATCTACAAGCAATCACAATCTATATATTTCTTGAATCTCTAAATTAATTAACATATTCTTCGATTCTAAGCAATATCTTCCTTTCATGTCTTGACACACACAATATTTACTTAAGGATTTGATTATAGGAAGGGCATACTATTGAAAGACATATCCGGGTTATTCAGAACACAAGTGTCAACTATTTTGTTTACCAGTAGAAGTCATGTTCAGTTGTTTAGGCGATAAAAGCCCTCTTCGGCTGTTGAGGCAGGAAAATCCTGATCGGTTGCTCAGGTGTTGTATACCTATTCCTCTGGGGTTAAGATAGGGGTTTATAGAGTTTAATTTCAGAGTGTAGTCTGGGACTGGACATAGACGGAAAGTTCAAACCAGTATAAAAAGTTCTGGTGTGCTTATTTCATTTACTTTATCTTTTATCTAGATTATATTTCTACACTAATATAATATTTTATATTACACGATCCTAAGTGATAACTAGCCACACTGTAACAACCCGCATATTTATCAATTGTATATTTAAATATTTTGTCGTTCGTCGGATTTTGGTCCGAAAAGCTACTTTTTGCAAACAGTCGAATTAGGACTCGAGACCCCTCCCATTGAGTTCAAAACGCCGTTTGCGATCTTTTTAAGTGTAAACTTTGATATGTTTGGAGTTAGTGGAATTTTGCTACTTTTTCACTTAGGGCTTTGGTTTGGGCCGAGCCCATTAACCCCACTTAACTCAGTTCCAACCCTCTCCTCTTCATTACTTCATTTCATATTCCTAACACTTTAAGCTTTAAGCAACAATGGTGGAAGAGAGTGGAAATTAGAAATTGCAAGCCCTAGTTTCATTGCAAATCCAAGATCTAGCTCCAAATTCTAAGAGAACCCATTGGTAAGCCTTCTCTTCTTCTTCTCCAACTCATTCTCTTATCAATTTCAGAAATTCCTAAACCTAACTTTGGGAATGTTCTTCTTTTAAAGCTTAGAATTAAGCTTCTTGTGCTGGATTTGAAGAGTGGTTAACTCTCCTTTGCTTTTAAGCTTCTTCTTCATTTGTTTGGGTTCAAAGGTGAGATTTTTATCTCACATCTTAGTCTATAACTATCTTCGATTGTTAGGTATGAATTCCTAACACTTATTCGTGTGCATTTGCTTTTGGTTTGGATTGATTTGGTGAATATTCCAATTTTTAGTGTTTTGAGTTCAAATCTTTAAAAATCCTAACTTTGATGTTTGAACATGTTTTTGGTGGTGTATCGAGGAGCATATAGGGCCGGGTAGTCGATTGGCATAAACCCTTAGCGTCGTTGCTCGTGCGATTGCAATTTGGTCGAGATTTGCACCTCATTTGAAATAGGTTTAAATTGGCAGAACATCAGGTTCGGCCGACCGAACCCCTGGGCTGGTCGACCGACCTGCTTCCAAAGTGCATAGGCACTTTTCAGTCTCTGGTCCGGTCGACTGGCTATAGGGCTCGGTCGACCGACCTGCTTCCCGTGGATTTTTCATAACAGGGTCCAGTCGACCGAGCTCTGTAGCCGGCCGACCGACCTGTTGTTGTTTTGCCTATTTCGCCTATATTGCATGGTTTCCCAAATTTAATCGATTCGTGTTATTTCCCTATTTGTTGTTATCATTTGTTATTGACTTTGATGACTTATTTTCTTCGGGAATTCTTGGAATATCCATTTCGATGGATTCGGTATCGATTTCTTTGGATTTTATTCACGTCTTCGAATGTGAATTTTAGTGATTGATTGTTCCTACAATCTTCTTTGTGATTTGTCACTTTAAAAACATAAAGGTTTTCTATACTAGTAGTAAATATCAAAACTCTTTCTTCAGATGGTTTCAACCCTATTTTCAATAACAAAGCTCGTTTTCTCAAACCGATTTCCAATCTATTAGTATATACAAACCTTTACCTCACTCGTATGAGAAATCTAATTAAACGACTTAGTAAAACAAGTGGTATGAAACGCTTGCGTTTCGTTTACTTCGTCGGTTAATTCTTGGACTTGTTCGATTGAAACTCTTGTGACAATTTTCTAGTGGAGATCTACAATTTGTTTGTAAATATTTAAGTTAAGCTAGTGGTTATGGGACATGAAGCTAAGCTCATATATTTACTAGCTTACTGTAATTGATACTTCTTGATGATCGATGATGATCATTTTATGGTTTAGACTAGCAATGTGCGATGTCTCTTTGTTTATATGGAGGACTGTACTTCATTTTATTGAGCTTCATCTCATTTCTCGCATGGGTCGTACCTATTTAGGTGCGTCGATGTTTATTTACACATGGGTCATATCTATTTAGGTGCGTCGATGTTTGTTTACTTCGTGGAGCAATCGGCTCAATAAGTCGGGACATGGGGTGTAACTTTTTAGGTGCATCGATGTTCGTCTATGCATGGGACGTATCTTTCTAGGTGCGTTGATGTTCGACTTTGCATGGGGTGTATCTTTCTAGGTGTATCCATGTTAGACAATACACGGGGCGTATTTTTCTAGATACGTCGATGTTGACTTATGCATGGGGCGTATCTTTCTAGGTACGTCGATGCTTATTTATGCATGGGGTGTATCTTTCTAGGTGCATCGATGTTAGACATTACATGGGGCGTATCTATTTAGGTGCGTCGATGTTTGCCTTTGCATGGGTCGTACCTTTCTAGGTGCGACGATGTTTGACTGTGCATGGGGCGTATCTATTTAGGTGCGTCGATGTCCGGTTTATGGAATAGCGTTCCGTTTGGGATTGGCCATCCTTTTCTTGTGATTTCTGGGTTTCGTGTGTTGAATTCTAGAATTTATGCTTCACCTATTTTCGTGATTTCTATTGATATGATTTATCAATTTTTGTGGCCTTGGTGAATTCAATTAGGAGTATGACATTCCTTTTGATCTTTGAGAAGATTTTTGCGATATTGATTAATCTCTTGTTGATTTTTCAATTACTTATTTATCACAGCTTGGCATTGTGATTATTATACGTTTAGTCATATCTCTTATTCTATATCATTTCATCTGATATTTTAGCTAGACTGATCCATTTATTATTTTCTTATAAATAATACTCGGGTCAGACGGAGATGTTACAGGTGCTTCTGCTTGACTCCTTACCGGACCATCATATGATCTTTTGGCTAACTACTCTAGATTAGCAGTTTTTGTTGTATACACTTGAGATATTGACTCATAGTTGTATTCTTTTGTATAGCATGTGTTGCTATTCTTTTGTATTATTGTGGATATTTTTGACCACTGCTCTGATATACACTTTCATGTGTCAGTTATATATTCATATCTTCTTCCGCCTTTGTGATATGAATTATCTGTGACTGATTTGTGTTATGCTTATTTCTATATTTGTTTCCGAAGATTATTATAGCCACTGTGTAGTATCTTTGTGTTTGTATCGGTATGTCGGATTTCCTCTTGAAATAAAATGCATGTTATACTATCTGACATATCGGTGCTCGTGCAAAGCAATTACACGGATGGTCGCTCCTCAACAGCCTTATTCTCCATGCTAGTTGACAGCATTACACCATACTGTTCTTGGCTAGCGTGGGTATAGAGGTGGGGCGTCACAGCTTGGTATCGGAGCCAGACTTCGGAACAATATAGAATAATTTAACAAGGATCATCGTCCTAAGTCCATCTTAGGAGTCGTGCTTTAGGATTTTATTCGAGTCTTCGTACCGATTCATCCTATTTTCTTTATGATTCCTTGTTTTATCTATCAAGATTGCTTGATATTTATTTTGAGAACAACTTTTTCCTCTTCTTTCTTTCTTTCTTAAAGAAGAGAAATGGTTAGACCAGGCCGTCCCAGTGCCGGTCAATCTAGTCCTACTCCCAAGATGGAGTATTTATGTCTGCCCAGCAGCTTCTTGATCTAGTAAAGAACGCTCAAGCAGCCGGTCCCATTCCAGAGCCTACTCATCCTAGATCTGGTTTTGCACACTTGTGCTGAGACTATACCGATTTGGGTGGAAGGCCATTCAAGGGATCCGAGAGTGTTATTGAAATTCAAGCTTGGCTCAAATCATGCGATCGCATCTTTTCTCGCATGAACCTTATTGATCTACATCGAGTCCAAGTGGCTTCTAGCATGCTCCAAGAAAGAGCATTAGATTGGTACGAGCTTTTAATTTCTGAAATCGTTGAGGTGGATCTCACTTGGGAGCAATTCCGAGATAGATTCGAATTGAAATTCATGCCGGAGGCTGAAAAAGTTACTTTAGCACGGCGTTTTATTGACCTTGTTCAGGGTGAATCTTCTGTGACAGACTATGTCGCATCTTTCGAATCTCTGTCCAAATACGGGGTTGAGTACATTAATACCCCATTGAAGAAAAATCAGAGATTTGTCTATGGCTTGAATAAGAATCTTAAGAAGCCATTACTTTTGAAACTAGAAGTTTCTTTTGATCAACTTATTGATATCGCTCTTCGTCTTGAAGAGGCCGATAAAGAGTGTGATGTTGAAGTTGTGGGTGCCAAACAAAACTTCAACAACAACATGAAGAGGCCTATTAAATTCAAAGGCCCCATTCCCAACAAGAAAGGGAGGCAAGAAAGCCCGGTAGCAAAAGTCCTACCTCTAGTCGTGGGCAATGCTACAATTGTGGTTCCACGGACCACTATGCAAGGGAGTGTCCGAAACCTCTTTATTATCGCTATTGCAAAAATTCGGGTCACCATATAACTGCATGTCCCATACTTCAAAGTAGGAAGGAGGGAAAGCTCAATGTAGTGCAAGCTCCTGGTAACACTCCTCGTGGTCAAGGTATTTCTTATTTAATCCTTGATTACATTTGTTTTATGATCATCCTTTCGAGTTCTTGTTGATATGGGTTCATCTCATTATTTTTATATCAAAAGAATTTGTTGATTCTTTTTCTTTGAAAATATTTTGGGCTTGTTGACTTCTTTGAGGATTGCGAATCCGGATTAGTGGATCCGCAACACTCAATTTGCTTTCTATTGATGTCGAAATTATTTTATGTGATTTTCTTTCCGAGCCGATTTTTACTTAGGCTTCGGAATTGATTTTTGTAAGGATTGGCCTAATTATTATGAAGCCATATCCTTTGTCCCATGTGGACTGTTCATCTTCGACATTTTCAATCTGTTAAGCAGATTTCTATTTTTTCCTTTGTGATTTTGATTCCAACTTATTGGCATCATTTTATTCTTTAAGCTCACATGATGGGGAAAGTGTTATTTCTCTCATTCATGTAGTTTGAGAATTTTCTAGTAATTTTTGAGCTTGTCTTAGGATTATCACCTAAGAAATCTTTTGTGTGGTGTTAAGGTCTTTCTAGTTCGACCTTGCCACCGATTTTCATTTGGCTACGAGTTGCGGGAGTTAGCATTTCAGTTACCGCATTCCGCACTCGTTTTGATTCTTACGAATGACTTATTATGTCATTCGATTCGTCTAGCTTATTTCATCCATTTTATTAATCGAGTATTCTATGAATATTTTGGTGAGACCATTCTTGAATTTATTGATTTTGGATGAAAATAGAAATTTAAAATCTTTGCAAATCTTTTTCATAAGATTTATTTATAAGTATAGTTGGATTTTGTTCTTACACGAGCAAAGAATATTCCTATAGGTTTTTAAGAAACATGTTTATTATATGGAAGATGATTTTGTGATTGTATTGCCCATTGAGTGCTTTAAGAATTCTGGTCGAAGCGCTTGATCAACGTTATCGATAGGAATTTCCTAAACGCTTAGATGTGACAGTCAGACACAATAAATTGACTTATGTAAATTTTTCTAGAAATATTATTACATAAAGATAAATGTAATTTTGAAAGTTTTAACTTTTCAGGAAAGAAGAATTATTTAAAAAAATTCTTTCTTTTCTATACTCTTGTTCTTGTGATTCCCGAAGGGAATCAAGACTTTGTCTTTTTTTGTACCAATGCTAGTTGTATTGGTTTGGGTGCCGTCCTCTTGCGGAAGAGAACGTGCTATCACTTGTGCTTCTAAAATCATTAAAAGCCGATTGAGACTAGGAATGCCACTCATGAGCTAGTGCTCGCGGCAATTGTTTTCGCTTTTAGAGTTTGGCATCATCATTTTTGGGGGAGAAATTTGTTCTCCGCCTCGATCATAAATCTTTGGAATATTTATTTTCTCATAAGAAACTTCATGTTGACTCGAGTTCCTGGCATCTTATGATCTTGGTATTCTTTTTATTCCCGGAAGGAAAATCGTGTCGCCAGTGCGCTTTGTCGTAGGCAACAAGTGGTTGATTCTTTGATGTTGTCTGAATGGAATTATCTTTTTATCAAATTCATCTGACGTTTTGATATACATCGTTTTATTGAGCTTTATCTCATTTCTTTTTTGGACTAGCGTCCGATGTTCTTTTATGGTGTTCGGTTCATTGGACGTACCGTTTTTGTACTCCGTCGGTGTTCCGAAATTATTCGAGCTTTGGATCATCTGGCGTACCGTTTTTGTACTACGCCGTTGTACCAAATTATTCAAGTTCCTCATTTCTCGGGCGTACCGTTTTTGTACTACGCCGTTGCACTGGCTCAATTTTCTGCTATTCTTGACGTTTTCTGCGTCTTTTAATTATGGAAATGCTTTTAGGTTTCCTATTTTTATCCTCGAGCCGGTGTTATTGATGAAATTGAAGTCTCACCAGTTTTGACTTATGAGCAACATTCCATTCGCATCATTACTTCAGAGGTTGAGCGCCTTCGGAATAAAGATGTTCTTCTTGTGAGAGTTCAATGGTTCTCAAATCCTAAGGATTGCTCTTGGGAATCCAGAGAATTCATCGAGCGATCCCGTTCAGGCTTACTCTTTCATGCTCCTTATGGTGAACTTTCTATTTCAAATTTTATTTTGTGTTGATATACTTCTATGGTTGTTACTTCTTATTTTCTTCTTAAGTATTGCGAGGACGCAATTTCTTTAAGGAGGGGAGTCTGTAACAACCCGCATATTTATCAATTGTATATTTAAATATTTTATTTAAATATTTTATCGTTCGTCGGATTTTGGTCCGAAAAGCTACTTTTTGCAAACAGTCGAATTAGGACTCGAGACCCCTCCCATTGAGTTCAAAACGCCGTTTGCGATCTTTTTAAGTGTTAACATTGATATGTTTGGAGTTAGTGGAATTTTGCTACTTTTTCACTTAGGGCTTTGGTTTGGGCTGAGCCCATTAACCCCACTTAACTCAGTTCCAACCCTCTCCTCTTCATTACTTCATTTCATATTCCTAACACTTTAAGCTTTAAGCAATAATGGTGGAAGAGAGTGGAAATTAGAAATTCCAAGCCTTAGTTTCATTGCAAATCCAAGATCTAGCTCCAAATTCTAAGAGAACCCATTGGTAAGCCTTCTCTTCTTCTTCTCCAACTCATTCTCTTATCAATTTCAGAAATTCCTAAACCTAACTTTGGGAATGTTCTTCTTTTAAAGCTTAGAATCAAGCTTCTTGTGTTGGATTTGAAGAGTGGTTAATTCTCCTTTGCTTTCAAGCTTCTTCTTCATTTGTTTGGGTTCAAAGGTGAGATTTTTATCTCAGATCTTAGTCTATAACTATCTTCGATTGTTAGGTATGAATTCCTAACACTTATTCGTGTGCATTTGCTTTTGGTTTGGATTGATTTGGTGAATATTCCAATTTTTAGTGTTTTGAGTTCAAATCTTTAAAAATCCTAACTTTGATGTTTGAACATGTTTTTGGTGGTGTATCGAGGAGCATATAGGGCCGGGTAGTCGATTGGCATAAACCCTTAGCGCCGTTGCTCGTGCGATTGCAATTTGGTCGAGATTTGCACCTCATTTGAAATAGGTTTAAATTGGCAGACCATCAGGTTCGGCCGACCGAACACCTGGGCCGGTCGACCGACCTGCTTCCAAAGTGCATAGGCACTTTTCTGTCTCTGGTCCGGTCGACTGGCTATAGGGCTCGGTCGACCGACCTGCTTCCCGAGGATTTTTCAGAACAGGGTCCGGTCGACCGAGCTCTGTAGCCGGCCGACCGACCTGTTGCTGTTTTGCCTATTTCGCCTAAGTTTCCCAAATTTAACCGATTCGTGTTATTTCCCTATTTGTTGTTATCATTTGTTATTGACTTTGATGACTTATTTTCTTCGGGAATTCTTGGAATATCCATTTCGATGGATTCGGTATCGATTTCTTTGGATTTTATTCACGTCTTCGAATGTGAATTTTAGTGATTGATTGTTCCTACATTCTTCTTTGTGATTTGTCACTTTAAAAATATAAAGTTTTTCTATACTAGTAGTAAATATCAAAACTCTTTCTTCAAAAGGTTTCAACCCTATTTTCAATAACAAAGCTCGTTTTCTCAAACCGATTTCCAATCTATTAGTATATACAAACCTTTACCTCACTCGTATGAGAAATCTAATTAAACGACTTAGTAAAACAAGTGGTATGAAACGCTTGCGTTTACTTCATCGGTTAATTCTTGGACTTGTCCGATTGAAACTCTTGTGACAATTTTCTAGTGAAGATCTACAATTTGTTCGTAAATATTTAAGTTAAGCTAGTGGTTATGGGACATGAAGCTAAGCTCATATATTTACTAGCTTACTGCAATTGACACTTCTTGATGATCAATGATGATCATTTTTGGTTTAGACTAGCAATGTGCGATGTCTCTTTGTTTATATGGAGGACTGTACTTCATTTTATTGAGCTTCGTCTCATTTCTCACATGGGTCATACCTATTTAGGTGCATCGATGTTTATTTACACATGGGTCGTATCTATTTAGGTGCGTCGATGTTTGTTTACTTCGTGGAGCAACCGGCTCAATAAGTCGGGACATGGGGTGTATCTTTCTAGGTGCATCGATGTTCGTCTATGCATGGGACGTATCTTTCTAGGTGCGTCGATGTTCGACTTTGCATGGGGTGTATCTTTCTAGGTGGACCGATGTTAGACATTACACGGGGCGTATTTTTCTAGATACGTTGATGTTGACTTATTTATGGGGCGTATCTTTCTAGGTACGTCGATGCTTATTTATGCATGGGGTGTATCTTTCTAGGTGCATCGATGTTAGACATTACATGGGGCGTATCTATTTAGGTGCGTCGATGTTTGCCTTTGCATGGGTCGTACCTTTCTAGGTGCGACGATGTTTGACTGTGCATGGGGCGTATCTATTTAGGTGCGTCGATGTCCGGTTTATGGAATAGCGTTCCGTTTGGGATTGGCCATCCTTTTCTTGTGATTTCTGGGTTTCTTGTGTTGAATTCTGGAATTTATGCTTCACCTATTTTCGTGATTTCTATTGATATGATTTATCAAATTTTTTCGCCTTGGTGAATTCAATTAGGAGTATGACATTCCTTTTGATCTTTGAGAAGATTTTTGTGATATTGATTAATCTCTTGTTGATTTTTCAATTACTTATTTATCATAGCTTGGCATTGTGATTATTACTCGTTTAGTCATATCTCTTATTCTATATCATTTCATCTGATATTTATAGCTAGACTGATCCGTTTATTATTTTCTTATAAATAATACTCGGGTCAGACCGAGATGTTACAGGTGCTTCTGCTTGACTCCTTACCGGACCATCATATGATCTTTTGGCTAACTACTCTAGATTAACAGTTTTTGTTGTATACACTTGAGATATTGACTCATAGTTGTATTCTTTTGTATAGCACGTGTTGCTATTCTTTTGTATTATTGTGGATATTTTTGACCACTACCCTGATATACACTTTTATGTGTTAGTTATATATTATATCTTCTTCCGCCTTTGTGATATGAATTATCTGTGACTGATTTGTGTTATGCTTATTTCTATATTTGTTTCCGAAGATTATTATAGCCACTATGTAGTATCTTTGTGTTTGTATCGGTATGTCGAATTTCCTCTTGAAATAAAATGCATGTTATACTATCTGACATATCGGTGCTCGTGCAAAGCAATTACACGGATGGTCGCTCCTCAACAGCCTTATTCTCCGTGCTAGTTGACAGCATTACACCATAGTGTTCTTGGCTAGCGTGGGTATAGAGGTGGGGCGTCACACACACAGTAGTCACTTTCTTTTGGTATGAGAGCCAGGTTATCCTATAACCATAACACAGTTATCTGATATATATTTTTTGTAATATGGAAGGTAACACCAACTCTAGCATTAACATTAACACTATTTTCACTGAAGGACAGTCAACTGCACGACCACCACTATTTAATGGTCCTAACTATAATTACCGGTCTACTAGAATGAGAATATATATGCAAGCTAATGGTTTTGAAACCTGGAATATTACCCGTAAGGAATATACCATGCCAATAGAAGATTTTTCGACTTAGACTGCTGCACAAAAAACTGATGCTACTTCAAATGCTAAAGCTAAGAACATGTTATTTTGTGCATTAGATAAAAATGAGTTTAATAGGGACAGTATGTGTACAACTGCTTATTATTATGGAAAACTCTTAAAGTAACTCATGAAGTAACTAACAAAGTCAAACAAAGAAAAATCTCTATGTTGAAAAATCAGTTCCAAAATTTCAAAATGAAATCAAACAAAACTATAAATGACATGTACTCTAGATTTCAAGATATATATCACTCACTATTGGCACTAGGAGAAATTCTTTTTGGTTTTGAAATAGTAACAAAAATCCAAAACTCTTTAACGGATGAATGGGAAAGAAAGGTCTTAGCTATTGAAGAAGAAAACGATCTTTCCACTATGAAACCAGAAGAGTTAATAGGAAATCTAATGTCATATGAAATGAATTTACAGGCAAAGAAAGTTCAAGTACATGATAAGAAGAATCTAGCATTTCGAGTAGAAATAGAAAAATAAACTCAAGAAAGACAAATTCAAGAAGAAAGCATTTTCAGTAACATGGGATGATTCAGATTCTTCTTCATCACCAGATAGTGATAGTGACAGTGACAGTGATAGTGACAAAGAGCAAGCAAATGTATGCTTCATAGCTACAAGTGATGATGTAAGTGAACTAACTTTTAAAGATCCAGTAGAAATTAATTCATAACTAGTGGACTTGTAAAACAAACTAAAAAGAAAAATAAAGAGTTACAAGGAAAACTAAATAGATCTGAATTAGAAATTAATGTGCTAAGAGATGCAAAAAAATTCTAGAATAAGAACTTGAGATGTCTTAAGAATCTAATTCTAATTTAATATCTCAACTTACTATGATAACTCACGGATTTCAAATTCAAAAAAATAAAAATAATGATTTATCAGTAGAAATTAATGATTTAAAATCTAAAACTAAAGTACTAGAGTTAGAAAATTTTCGTCTCAAAACCAAGTTAGAAGATATTAATGAAAATATTTCTAACTTCAATGAAGGATGAAAAATCTTTCTACAATAATAGAAAATTATTGGTCTACTTCAAATAAAATGGGACTATGATATAAGAAATTGAAAATCCAAAGAAATCTAGAAAGTTTAAAAATAAGATTAAAAACAAAATTAAGAAAGATATTAAGAAGACAGTTTCTAAAGATTTCAAAACTTTAAGATATGGATTCCTAAAACAAATAACAATTTAATTAGGAATGGACATACTAAAACATTTATAGAAACTATTCATAAAAATAAGAATTATATTTATAAAGGGAATTCTGAACCCGCTTGGGTTTGGTTTCCTAAGACCTAACTCTTAGGACCCTAAAAGAAAAGTGGGTACCAAATTTATTTTTATTTTTTGCAGGCACCACTTAAAAAGAGAGGAAAATGGATTTTAGACAGCGGTTGCTCAAAACACATGACCGGTAATAAGGACATGTTAACTAACATTGTCTACTCAAATGTAGGATCGGTCACTTTTGGAGATAATTCAAAAGGTTATATCATAGGCAAAGATGATGTGAGCAATAACAGTATCTCTAATTTACCTCTCATATCTGTTGTTTTATTAGTTAAAAATTTAAAACATAATTTATTGAGCATAAGTCAATTGTGATAAAGGTTTTAATATATCTTTTTCAAAAAATAAATGTAATGTTTTTGATAAAAATCAAAAGTTAATTTTTGAAGGTATAAGAGATAGAAATATTTATATTTTAAATATGAATATAAATCATAACACAAACATGTGTTTAGTAGCTATAGAAAATGATTCTTGGCTATGGCATAAAATATTTTGTCTTATAAATATTAGTACTATCAATATAAAAATAAACTTGTTAAGGGACCACCTGATATGAAATTCAAAATTGATAATATTTGTAATACATGTCAGTTAGGAAAATTATCAAAGTCTTCTTTTAAATCAAAGAAAATCATATCTACAACACAACCACTTGAACTACTACACATGGACCTCTTTGGACCTACTCAATTCAATCTATTAATCACAATAGATATATGTTTGTTATTGTAGATGATTTTTCAAGATATACATGGACTATTTTCATGAAACATAAAAGTGATCCTTTTGAGAATTTTATTTTTTTTAAAAGAATTGAAAATATAAAGAATTTAAAAGTTAAAAATATTAGAAGTGACCATGGAGGAGAATTTGAAAATGAAGCTTTTGAACATTTTTTTTACCAAGAAAGGAATTAATCATAAATTTTCTTTTCCTACAACACCACAACAAAATGGAGTTGTAGAAAGGAAAAACAGAGCATTACAAGAATATGCAAGAACTTTATTAAATGAAAGCACTCTACCTAAGCATTTCTGGGCAGAAGCTGTTGCAACTGCTTGTTATGTTTTGAATCGTATTTCAATTCGATCATTAACAAAACACACTCCATATGAACTTTTAAATGGCAGAAAACCTAACATATCCTATTTCAAAGTATTTGGTTCAAAAAAAATTTGTACTTAACACTAAAGATCAGCTTGGCAAATTTGATCCAAAATCTGATGAAGGAATATTCATAGGATACTCGGAGAGAAGTAAAGCTTATCGAGTTTTTAATATAAGAACTAAAGTAATCGAAGAAACTCTTCATGTTTCATTCAATAAAAATTTCAAAATTTCTTCTAATATTACAAACTTGGAAAATAATTCTAATAAAATCATAACAAATATTTCAGAAAATGATGATATTATTTTTCAAGATGATAACATTAATAATACTAGAGAAGATGAAAACATTGTTCATAATGAAAATCTTGTAAGATCTCCTCCAAGAATTCTTAGAGATCATCCTGTTCAAGATATAATTGGAGAAGTAAATTCAAATGTAAGAATAAGACATCAATTAAATCAAATGGGCCATGTAGCTTTTCTCTCAAATATAGAACCTAAAAATATTAAGGAAGCCTCCACTGATGACTATTGGATTATCGCTATGCAAGAAGAGCTAAACCAATTTGAAAGAACCGATGTTTGGGAATTAGTTCGTAGACCAAGTGATCAATTTGTCATTGGTACAAAATGGGTTTTCAAAAACAAAGCTAATGAACTAGGTAATATAACTAGAAATAAAGCTAGATTAATAGCACAAGGATATAATCAAGAAGAGGGAATAGATTATGAAGAAATGTTTGCTCCTATCGCAAGATTAGAAGCTATACATATTCTACTGGCCTTTGCATGTTTTTTATAACTATAAATTATATCAAATGGATGTTAAAAGTGCTTTTCTAAATGGATATATAAAATAAAATGTTTATGTTGAACAACCTCCTCTTTTCGTTCATGAAAAATTCCCAGACCATGCTTATAAACTTAAGAAAGCCTTATACGGTTTGAAACAGGCACCTCGTGGTTGGTACGACCGACTTAAAAGCTATCTAATAGACTCTGGTTTTGAATTTGGGAAGGTCGGTAAAACTTTATTTATTAAGAAAACTAAACAAGATATTTTAATTTTACAAAAATATGTTAATGATATTATATTTGGTTCAGCTAATGAAAAATTATGTGAGGAATTTTTGACTATCATGACAAAACTATCATGACAAATGAATTTGAAATGTCACATATGGGAGAACTATCATATTTTCTTGGACTACAAATCAAGCAATTGCAAAATGGCATTTTTATTGATCAAGAAAAATATTGTAATAATCTAATTAAATGTTTTGGTATGGAAAACACTTCTACCAAGCCAACTCCTATGAGTACAACCATACATCTCGATAGAGATGAAGATCGTAAGAGTGTCGACCAGAAACTATATCGTAGTATGATTGGATCATTACTTTACTTAACTGCTAGTCGACCTAATATTATGATGAGTGTTTGTTTATGTGCTCGATTTCAAGCAAATCCTAAAGAATCACATATGCGAGCAGTAAAACATATAATTCATTATCTTAGAAAGACTAATAATTTAGGACTATTTTATCTGAAAGAATGTCCTTTTGAATTAGTATCCTATAATGATACTGATTTTGGAGGAAGTCGGACAGATAAAAAAAGTACAAGTGGAACTTGTCATTTCATCCAATGGTCCTTAGTATCTTAGTTTAGCAAGAAACAAAACTGCATTTCACTATCGATATGTGAAGTAGAATATATATCTGCAGCTTTAGCATGTGCTCAAGTAGTCTACATACAACAAACACTACAAGATTTTAATATAAAATTAAATAAATCTATAATATACTATCAGAACACCAGTGCAATAAATTTATCTCAAAATCCTATCAATCGCTCACGAACTAAACATATTGACATTCGTCATCATTTTCTTCGAAATAATATTGAGAAGGATATAGTAAGTTTAGAACTTGTAAATTCTAAAAACCAGTTAGCTGATATTTTTACTAAATCACTTAATGAAATTTTTTTTATAAATCTGAGAAGAGAACTAGGTATAATTTCTTTAAAAGAATTATATTATTTAAATTTCTATAATATATTTAAAAATAAATAAATGTAATAAAATAAAATAATTTTTTTCATTACTGGTACTTGATCTCAGAACCTCTAGATTGGAAGTTCGATGTCTTTACCATTTTACTACTTGTTGTTTCGCAACTGCTTTTATAATACATTATTTTTCTAATTATTCTACTCCTCTCATGGAAAATTCACAACATGGAAAATTCTAATTATTTTACTCCTCTCATTATCTTCTGGTTATCCCTTATTCAATCCATCATTTACTATTTTTTTTTACTACTTATTATTATATACACTGAAGGTTGTTTGTTTATCTCTCCATCTTGTTTGCTTTATTCATATATTATTTCTTTCTTAAAACAATGTCCTCCTAAAACAACTCTCTATATGACTCTGCATATTCTTCTTTTGACTTTTCCACACCTTCCTCTGGATCTCCAATTTACCTACACCTACTCCATGTCATGAACCGACCGGACCATCCAATTATCATACTGGTTATACTCCAGAAAAAAAGAAGGCACGTCGTTTCTTATTCTTTGGTTCTCCATTAACAAAACAAAAGATTGATGATTTATATCATTATCAACGGGAATCAATAGCAATTCAACGAGAAATGTACTATGAACAAAAGATAAATTAAAAATGACTTAGCTTTCTGGAACAACTTGGTTGGAAATTTTGCGGAACATCTTCATCCAATGTTCATCAACCCGCAATGTCTTCTTATCATCAGTCAACACAACCACCTCCCGTGTCTCCAAATTCATGGGAATGTGGAAATCACTGGTCTCCATTACAACCATATAAAGAAAAGAATAAAGTTGAACCAGAAGATTACAAGACTCCACATTCATCCACTTCTTCTTTATCTAAATAAGTTTTATTTTTTCATTATTATTTCAATTTAATTTGTATGCTTCATTGATTAATATATTGAATATATTTTTTTATGCAAAGAGACTGATAATGCTACAAAAGAGCATTCAGTCGACTGAACGAATCAGGTCAGTCGAATGAATCTTAAAACAACAATTTTTTATACAAAAAGACTGATAATGCTACAAAATCTACCACCTTACCCCCTACAGCTCGAATAATGCATCGAGCCTTAACGCGTACAATTCTTCCTCGTACTGGTTCTTATGAGCTTGTGTATCCAGAAAATTTCAGGGTTTTATATGCAATTTAGGGAGATGTTCAAATTAATTGGCCTAAGCTTATTCTTGATGAATCCTTATCCTTCAACCAAAGTCTAATGAACATCATCAATTACGGCGAGTATATTATGCGGCTACTTATAAACTTACAAGTTCCTATTCCAGAATCTGATACCTCCACTACTAAAACTCTAAATAGCCGCATAATTAGTCTGACGAAATTGCCTCCATGACCGCTCACTATTATGTCATTTCAAGATTGGCAATCAAGGCCTCGCCAGTAAGCTGCTACTCCACAGCAACGAAGAGATGAAATTCGTACCTCAACCCCATCCCAAAGCACGTGAGAGTCCATTGATCTAATTGCATGTAATCAAGTAATTTTGGATTCTCGCATTAAGAATCTCGACAAGAAGATTGACAGGAAGTTTGACAAAATCAAAAGCTTTTTCGGGATGGGATGCAATCTCTTATTCTTCCTCCACCACTACAGAACCTTTACATCGTGATCCGGGAAAACCTCTAGCACCTCGTTTTACTTGGTCTACATCAGAAGAACATACAAGTTCTAACACTAATGGAAATGGTGGTGGTAGACAATTTATGGAAATTTCTTCACAAGGCAAAGGACCAGTGCAAGTAGAAAAAGAAATAGATTCAGACTTTGATGAGTGATGTTGTTATTTCTTGATTGGTGGTAGTAAGTTATTTTCTTTAAAATTCAAAACATTCTACTACTATTTATATTTTAAGAGCTTGTATAAATAGCTCGATAAAATTTGAAACAATATTTTTGTTTGTGATTGTTATGTTGTTAGTTCACAAAGAAAAAATTACTGTTTATTTCTTTTTTGTCGATGATAAAGTGGGATAAATTTGTATGACTACCATTTTTTGCAGGATTAGATATGTCGCCGGATATTCATGGATGTACACACACACACACACATATATATATATTACTTATGTTATATAATTCTTAATATGTAGCATCATCTGAAACAGGTTGTCATCTATCAAAAAGAGGAAGAATGTTGAGTCGTGAGTTTTGATTCATGACAGACAGCTTAAACGATCAGTGATGAGACTATACGATCAAGCGACAAAAAGAGAATGAGATATGCTAGCTATTTAACTACAAAGGAGACGAGACTTCAAATCTAAGTATAGTATGATTATTTACTGAAGTTTTAGTCTTAGATATGGTTTAAAATTACTGAAATCTATCCTCAAGTAGTTTACACATAATCAAAGTTGTTTTGAGATTCAAATTTTTTTAAAATTGAGCAAACCGTGCACTGACAACCAGGTCAGTTGACTGACCGAAAACAGCCAGTCAACTGACCATGTTTAGTGCACAAATATGCATTATTTTACACTATCTTTGAATATTCATTAGACTGGTCGATTTTGCTCAGTCGATTGACTCTAATGGCTATTTTTATTGAAAAGACACATCTAATTGTGAAGAGTTTCAATCCAAATTGATGAGATATGGCTGTATCTTTTGATTGAAACTCTTTGTGAATAGTTGTAACTATTTGTTCACTATATAAATACGTTAAAATCACTTCTCAAATCACCAATTTTTATTTTTATTTCTTGCTATATTCTCTATTATCTATCTCTGCAATCTACAAGCAATCACAATCTATATATTACTTGAATCTTTGAATTAATTAACATATTCTTCGATTCTAAGCAATATCTTCCTTTCATATCTTGACACACACAATATTTACTTGAAGATTTGATTATAGGAAGGGTGTACTATTGAAATACATATCCGTGTTATTCGAAACACAAGTGTTAACTATTTTATTTACTAGTAGAAGTCATGTTCGGTTGTTCAAGCGGTAAAAGTCCTCTTCGGCTGTTGAGGCGGAAAAATACTGATCAGTTGCTTAGGTGTTGTATACCTATTCCTCCGAGTTAAGAGAGGGGTTTATAGTGTTTAATTCCAGAGTGTAGTCTAGGACTGGACGTAGAACAGAAACTTCAAACCAGTATAAAAAGTTTTGGTGTGCTTATTTCATTTACTTTATCTTTTATCTAGATTATATTTTTGCACTAGTATAATATTTAATATTACACAATCCTTAGTGATAACTAGCCATATAGTAGTCACTTTTATTACTTACTCAACTCAAATTTCCATTTGAGGAGATTGTGGATTTGGCTTTAAGATTTGAAAAGGTACGAGAACGAGATTCAATTTTTGAAAGTCAACCTACTCTTAAAAGCCAGCAACAAAGGAAGAGGCCATTCTTCTTGAAGAAGAATGCAAAATTTCGAAAGAATAAGCGACCATTCCAACCTAAGTAAGAGGACCAGAAGAAGCAACAATTTAAAGCACAAGTAGAATGTTACTCATATGGAAAGAAGGGTTATTATGCCAATGAATGTAGAAACACAGGCTAAGGTCCTAGGAAGAAATGCTACAATTGCAATGAAATGGGACATATAGCGAGACAATGCACAAAGCCAAAGAAGCAGACTCAAGGGAAAATGTTTGCACTAGATGGTCCCAGTTCAATGAAACCAGATGAGGGAAAATAAGCTTCGGTCCTAGAAGGTACTATTTTATGGCATAGATTATATATTAGAATTCATTTCGATACAGATGCATCACATTCATTTATATCGAAAGGAATAGTAGAAAAGTTAAAATTGGATGTTTCTTCTCTTAATAATTCTCTTAAGGTGGCTAATCCTATTGGAGGATGCATTACCTTGGAGATGAAATGTAGTGGAGTCGTAATTTGCTTATCTGGGCATTCTTTCTCATGTGATTTGTTTATTATGGATTTGCTGAGTTATGGAGTTATTTTGGGAATGGACTGGCTCGAGCACTATTAAGCTCAATTATACTGTTCGGAACGACTAATCACTCTCCAACATCCTGAATACCCCAAGGGAGTCCTTATAGCTCTAGAAAGAGAAAATACCAGTTCAGGTTATTTTTTATTTGCTTTGGAATCTAAAGAAGATGAAATAGGACAGATTCCAGTTGTTGGAGATTTTTCTGATATCTTTGAACCAACTACCGGTCTACCACCACATCGAGCAGTTGAATTCAGGATAGATTTGAAACCTGGAACTCAACCTTTTAGCAGATTACCTAATCAAATGTGCCCTAGTGAGATGGAAGAACTAATATCTCAAATAGAGGATCTTGAGCAAAAGAATTTCGTCAAAACGAGTAGTTCTCCTTGGGGAGCATCGGCTTTATTTGTTAAAAAGGCAGACGGATCACTTCAATTTTGTATAGATTACAAAAAATTGAATGACTATACTATCAAGAATAAATATCCACTGCCAAGGATTGATAATCTATTCGATCAACTGAGTGGTGCAAAGGTCTTTTCACAACTAAATCTAGCCACAGGTTTTCATCAACTAAGAGTTGCAGAGGACAGTATTCCATTAACAACATTTCGAACTAGATACGGTTCCTATGAATGGTTAATAATGCCATTCAGATTAACGAATGCTCTAGCTTATTTTGTTGATTTGATGAATAGAATTTTCAGAAGCTATTTGGACAAGTTTATCCTAGTTTTTATGGATGATATCCTCGTCTACTCAAAGACAAAAGAAGAGCATGTGATTCATTTGAAACTGGTGTTAGAAACTTTAAGAGAACACCAACTTGAAGAAAAAATTTCAAAATGTTACTTCTGGCAGAAGAAAGTGAAACTTTTGGGACATATAGTCAAGAAGAAAGGAATTTTAGTTGACCCAACTAAGGTCGAAGCTATTCAAAAATGGATGCGACCTGAATCAGTAATTGAAATCATAAGTTTCTTGGGTTTAGCAGGATATTATAAAAGATTTTTCCAAGATTTCTGCTCCACTAACTAATTTAACGAAAAAAGGAGTTAAATTTATTTGGTCAGATAAATGTAAAGGGGCTTACTAGAAGTTGAAATAATTACTTTCTAACGCTCCAATATTAATAGTTCCAGAAGGAAATCAGGATCTAGTAGCATACACATATCCCTGTAGAACATGGCTTGGTGCAGTATTGATGTGATAAGACAGAGTTGCAGCCTATGCGTCTAGGCAACTCAGACCTCACGAAGTAAAGTATGCAACTCATGATCTTGAGTTAGCAGCCGTTGTGTTTGCCTTGAAACTTTGGCGGCATTATTTATTAGAAGAAAGGTTTGTTTTATACGCAAACTACAAATCGTTGAAATATTTATTCTTCCAAAAAGACTTGAATATGCACCAACAACGATGGTTAGAATTTCTAGCTGCGTATGACCTAGAAATTCAGTATACGCTACGTAAGGGCAATAAGGTGGTAATTGCTCTCAGCCGAAAAAACCAAGCCGTAGTGTCATTGATGTTGATAGAATGGAAAGAACTAGAAGTGTTATCTTCTTGTAACCTCTAGTTTAGAAGAGTGGAAGAAACAACAGCCATGTTGGCTAGCCTGGATATTCGACCGAGTTTACTCGATCGAATTCCAGCTAATCAAAGAAATGACCCAACCCTAGCCGATCAAATTAATAAATTAAAGAATGGAAATGCATCAGAAGATCTTAGCAGGTTCGAACTAGACTTGAAGTGGAACTTGAAATTTAAAGGAAGGCTGTGTGTTCCTAACACAGTCGATATGATAAAAGAAGTTCTAAACGAATGTCATCGATCTCTATTTTCTATACATCCTGGTGGTACAAAAATGTACAATGATATGAAGAGGATGTACTATTGGAAAGGCATGAAAAAGGACATCAGTGAGTATGTGAAATGATATAATACGTGTAAGTTAGTAAAGGGCGAGCATCAAAAGCCCAGTGGCTTTTATTACCTCTCGAAGTTACTCAATGGAAATAGGAACAGATTTCTATGGATTTCGGTGATGGACTTCCTAGATCAAGGTCAGGAAGTGAAAGTATATATGTGATAGATGATAGACTCACTAAAAGTGCTCATTTCATTTCAGTTAAAATGAGCAGAACTGTAGAAAGTTTAGCCAGACTATTCCTTAAACATATTATACGATTGCACGGAATTCCAAAGAATATAGTATGCGACCGTGATCCGATATTTATCAGTCAATTCTGGCAAAGCTTGCACTCAGTCTTAGGTGTACAACTCAATTTTAGCACATCATACCATCCTCAGACGAATGGGCAAATTGAAAGAATAAATCGAGTTGTTGAAGATCTGCTCAGGATATGTATCTTAGAGTTTGGGGGTTCATGGGGAGAATATCTTCATTTGATTGTATTCTCCTACAATAATAGTTTCCAATCCATTATTGGTATTGCACCATTTGAAGCTTTGTATAAAAGACCATGTCGTTCTCTAGCCTGTTGGTTAGAGACTAGAGACAGACTTATTCTAGGACCAGATATGGTCTGAGAAACGACTGAGAAAATCGAGCTTAATAGAGAGTGTATGAAGATTGCTTGGTCTCGACAGAAAATCTACGCTGACCAACGTAGAAGGGACTTGGAATTTGCGATCGGAGATTACGTTTTTATAAAGGTATCCATAATGAAAGGAGTTATAAGATTGGAAAAGCAGGAAAATTAGCTCCAAGTATATTGGACCTTATCCAGTTATGGAGCGTATCGGAAGCCTTGCTTACCGAGTGGAATTACCAACATATCTATCCAGAGTTCATAACATGTTCCACGTATCCCAATTAATAAAATGTCTATGGGGTTTCGATATTATTATAGAACAAAAGCAGCTAGAGGAAATAGAAATTGAACCGAATTTGACTTTCACCATTGAGCCAGCTAGAATAGTGGACGCAAAGATGAAGCAATTAAGAAACAAGCAAGTTTCACTAGTTAAAGTTCAATGGTCAGATAATCGCAAAGACTGCACTTAGGAAACAACGAAGCAAATTAGGAAATCACATCCTGAGTTAATTGAAACCCATTAGGTACGTATTTATGTATTCATCGAATCATGGATGTTAAGATTTTATTAGTTGGTAGAGCGATTTTTAATATACGAATATCATACAACACTCTCTATTGAATTGCGAGGACACAATTTCTTTAAGTGAGGAAGTCTGTAACATCCCGCTACTATTTTAACATGTAGCATTAAATTTTATTTTAAAGAAATAAATAAATTAAAAAAGAAAAAGAAAAAAAATCCTTATGGATATCAAACAAAATTTGGAGTAAAACGCCATGAGCGGAATTGTAATCGGAGAACAAATTTAGGTAGGGCAATATCGCGGTTAAGGGTATAAAAATTTATTTGAGGGGTATAAAACTATTTACTGAAGAAAAAAATGCTTTCATTCGACATAAGATCTACAAACTTATCACTTTCATAATTATGCACCTCCTTCTTATTCTTTCATGATTGTAATTTAACCTATTTGCTTGCTTAGTCATAAAGTATCGGTGTAACATTATACAAGCACCGCACTCCCTTCTACACTGCCCCAAGCAATAAAACCTTTTCATTTTCATCGGATTGCTGCACAAATCAAAGTGAGTATGCTTTCCGTTTTAAATACTTTCAGTGTTTCAGTGAGTATAACTTACTCACGAATCTATCCTAAACTGCTCAATTGCTTACAAGATTCTTATGTTTATACTTGTGTAAAAATACGTAAATGCTAATGATCTTTGTCCTAGCTGCGTGCGAGCTTTACCAAGTATGTTTCAAATTCTTATGGTTTTACCTGTACTTGTATCTTTATCTTTCATTTTTATGAACGTAAGAATGATTTTGGTGTTTATTTGTGTGTACCCTATGGTTTGTCTTCTTGTATAATTTTTTAGTACAATGTTCTTCCTCATCTTGCTTATCTTTGCTAAGGACAGAGCATATATGTGCATATTATTCCCTTTGCTTTAGTATCCATGCAAATTTTACATTATAATTAACGTATATTTCATTAACCTTTAGGTCATTGTTATTATATATATGCGCAAATTGTACAAGTAAGGGGAAAAAAAAGGAAAAGAAAAAAAACTTGAATATATTTTGGCAACAGCAACATATTTTTCACTTTTCCATTACATTTAATAATTTCAGTATTTTATACCATACAAAGTATTAGCCATAGTCACTTAAATGAAAGTTGTAGCGGGAGAGAAAAATCTATATTTTTCATTCTTGTTGCATTTGAAATAGTGGCGTGTAGAGGGAGATAGACGGCTTGGCAGCATGCGCACATGTTAGATGGTGCCGATATTATGTGCAAGTGCACATGTGTGTAGCATGCGGGTGAGTTTAGGCATGGAAGGAACAAGTGGGAAGATGGAGGATGGAAGTAAATATGCATGAGCAGGCATATATGCATGAGTAGGCATGAAGGTATGGAAGTGCATGGCTTGGGAAGGTGAAGAGGGTATTGCATGTTGCTTACGTTTGGATCATGGCGTGCATGTATGAATGCAATTGAGTTTATATGCTTCTGTGTGTGTTTTCCAAAGCACTTTCGCATCTATATAAAAAAAATTTAAATAAATAATGAAAGAACATGCATGCTAGAATCCATGCAAATATTATAAAACAAATTTTGTTTCAAAACTTAATTATTAATAACTCAAAATCTATGATGATTCTGTTCATGCAACTAAAAGAAAATATGTAGAGGGAAATGAGACAAACAAATCGACTAGCTTTCGTATGATCGACGGACCCCGTGGTGATCCGAAATGACATTGTTAAGTCTATGACCGTATGATGAACGAGAGCATTATGACCAAAACGGAAGGTACCGGTGGGACTGTATTGCGTAGCGGAACAAGATGATGGTCTCGGTTCGGTCGTCGGAGGTGTGTACAGGGGTGACCATAACCAAATTTTTTTAGAGTACAACGCTATGCAATATTCCGTTCGCGTACGGTCTGCGAGCGATCGAAACAAAGATACGATCATGCACCACAACGTTACGTGATCACAAAACAGCAATAATATAAACCGGTTAACTTATTCTGTAAAATTTCAAAAGAATCGGCGTTTGACGCAAAACACGTCAACTGAAAATATTTTATTTTTTCCAAATTAAAATTTTTGAAAAAAATCAATAAATTAAATCAAAATGACGTCATCAAAAATAAAGTCTAAATTTAAAACATATATTTTATTTTATTTAAGTTCAAATCCGATGAAATTCTTCCATGTTATGTTTACCTGTTTTGTTTATGAAAGTTCATTATATATACGATGCTATATACTGCAAGTTAGTGCTATGTTGCATGAACAAGACATTTATATGTGATATAAAATAGAACATGATACCATTTTGGGGATAAATGGTATATTGGGAAGTTAAATACAAAAGAATTTGAATGAATTTAACTGATGAAGCAAACGAGACGAGGTGAGACTACTAGACGTTAGAATCCATCCTAGTGGACAAATTCAGGGACGCTTACTGAATCGTGACGACCTGGTCCCTCGTCACTTACTGTCCAAACGATCTGTTGCATGGACATAACCATGATTGCAGGCACATTGCAACGGGAAACGAAAAAGAATCGAGAGTAATCTCATTGTTGGATATGTGGTGAAACAAAGATGAAGATTACAGCACAATGGGGTGAGCGCCAACGGTGAAAAGGAGAAGATAATGCAACTAATAGACATGTGGGGGCACTCATAATTTCTGATCGAAAGATATACGGATGAAAAAGTCGTAATATCGGTTCGTTATAGAGTCTAATAAGAGTGAATAATGAATAGGATTCACTAGTAATTCCAAACCTTGTACAAGAATAACTTGACAGCGATATGTCTATTGAATAATGAATGCAACTTATAAATGAATAGGATGTGATATCCCAATTGATTAGGGTTGCAGCTGTGATTCATTTTAAATAGTGCCATGACACGTGTATATAAACAGAAATAATCCAATGGGATGCGTGTCACGACCCCGATTTTCGAACCAGTTAAAATTGCCGAAAAATCCGTCAGTTCTCAAACTACTAATGAAAACTACCAACTTAATACACCATATTTGATAAATATTCAACAATATTAAATGTATGGGATAAAAAATTTCAATTTTTACAAGTTATCAGAGTAATCAATTTAATATACTAGGTGTGCTTATATACAAACCAAATACAAATAAATATAACGCTGCACAACTCTAATAAGAGAGACAGCAATAGTCATTCCTGCTAACTCAATAAACATGTCAAATGCGGAATAAAATAGTAAGCCGAAAAAATACAATAACATGAAATAAGCAACAACCATTAACAAATAAACATGAAAGGGTTATATCATTTTAGGGCCTGCATCACTACCACTTGTGACTGCCTACGTACCCCTATCTAATTGGGTATCTAATTAGATACAGGATCAAGCCAACGTAGTTCTCCTACCGCAAATAGGACACATGAAGCCTACGATGCAACAAACAAATATGAAATTCTCAAAACTACCCACTTAGGCCTAATCTTTAAATTTATATTTTCAAATCTAATCACCATTACGGAAATTATCTCTTTGGACTTTATTCTCGAATTATTATTTCAAAACTTTTGAAATATATATCCTTTATATTCAAATTATACTTTACCTCGGGATCTTAAATCAAATCACTTTTGAAAAGTTTATTTGGAAATCTCAAATACTGTAATAAAACATATCAAACCATATGCAACCAGATCGGGAGGTTTCTCCCAATAACAAGGCAACTGGGTCCCAGCCATCACAAAATCGATAAATAAGTATATCCCTCTATCTAGAGCGGACTATACCAAAAACACATGCCCACCTTTTTAGTTATGGGTTACCCGAATCATTGGTAACATGACAAATCATTTTATATCCCGAAGCGATAAATCATTTCACACTAATATTCACAAGTACTTTCAAATCTATAATAATTTTCATTTCCCAAATCTGTTCAAAAATCATCTTAAAACCATCGGGTTTATTCCTCGAAATTCTTTCCGTTTTATAAAACACTTTTATAAAACCATTCATTATATAAATCACTTTTATATAATATAACTTCAAAATATTCATTGCCAAACATTTCTATTTCTTTTAAAGGGAAAACATTTCATAACAATTCCATTTGAAAACCAATTTTCAAAACAATTCATTAAATTGAAGTGAACCAAATATTACCGCTAAACATCTTATAGTCAAATTGTGAAATAGATCACAAGGTGTTAGCCTACAATTATTTTCTACCCAGCCCATGCATATGGATAATAAATTGCTCATAAACTGGTCGAGCAAAGTCAACAATCAATAATAATAATCAGTGCTCATAAACTGGTCGAGCAAAGTCAATAATCAATAAATAATAATCAGTGCTCATAAACTGGTCGAGCCTAATTCAAACAATCAATCCATGAAATAAACGCAATAATAAATGATAAACAATGCTTCATTCTATCAAATATTTATAACACTTTAACGGTTTGATATTTATTTTGGAGCATTCGGGCTTTCCCATCGACATGTTTCGTCCCTCGCTCAAGTCACCTTGGATCTCATAGACGAAACACATATACTAGTTATTTCTGCATACCCCATTAAGTATTTCACTTCTAAGTTTTAAATTACTTAATTAATCATTCAAGCATAATATCAAGCAAGGAAATCAAACCATTGTTCTAGGAAACAAAGTAAACAAGAATTTAACAAGGGTTTTCAAATAACTTAACGCTTAACGTTCTTTCAACATAGCAATGGTTTTAATGAACATAAAATAAGAAATAACTTACTTTGGATTCCACTCCGTCAAACTTTAAGGCAAGGAACTTAAGATCTAATGCACACTTCCTACCATGCTTTGGAACCAAATAAATATAAGCTCGAATTCCCCCTTCCTAGTGCTTGCCAAGGCTTGAGATGGAAGTTGGCCTAAAGTATAAAGAAGAAGTGGTGGAGCTTTGAATTTGAATTCTCAAAATCAGACCCGAAAAATAGGTCATATTCTCTCTTGTTTTTTGACTCTTTTACTCTCAAAATTTGGAAAACTTGTTAACATAAAAGTTGTTGAAAATTCTTTTCCCTTGAATTTAAAAGAAAGAATCACTTGATTTTAGTTAATTTTAAGGAAGATATGGTCGAAAGAAAAAGAGCTATTCTTGGATTCACAAAAAATAAAGCTCGAAAATGCACTTTAAAGAATTGAGTTTCAGGTATAGCAAACCTCAAAACTGGAAAAATTAATCAACATAAAATTTGTAGCCACTGAAATTTATATGGTTTAAAAAAAAGAATTTCTTAATTTGGATCGGTTATGATCAAGTTATGATCAAAACAAAATGACCTATTTTCTGGCTAAAAACTGGGCCAGAAAATGCACTGGAAAGAAGTGTGTTTTTGACATGATTATCTTCATAATGAGACAAAGAAGTCAACATGAAAATTGTAACCACTGGAAAAATACATGATTTGAAAAAAAAATTGTATTTTGGTGCGGTTTTGAAGAAGTTATGGCCGAGAGAAGAAGAGGTAAAATATGAAGAAAAGAGGAGTTTGATTTGAAGAGAACAAACATTGATTTCTTTTGAATATTTTATAAATATTTTGACATTATTTCTTTTTAATTTTTTATATGGCATGGAAGCCATTAAAGAGAAGAGGAAGAAGATGAAGAAGATTGAGAAAAGAAGAAGAAGAAAATGTGAATGAAAGTGAAGAAGTAGGTGGATATTTATAGAAAAAGAAAGAAGTGGTAATTTTACCAAAATAACCTTTTACCAAATTACCAAACTAACTTCAACTTAAAGCAATCTCCACTTTTTCAATACTTAACATCACATTTCACATCTTTACTTTATGTCTTAATCCTTTAAGAAATAAGCTAAGTAAAATAATAATTATGTTGGCTTTTGATGTGATATTGATTTGATGTTTACTTTTGACTTTTCTTAGTTACTTTTGTTAATTCTTACTTACTTTTATTAATGACTTCTAGAAGTTTTCCAATCTTATTTACTAAAAGTAAACTTGATTAGTGAATTAATTAATACTTGCACTATTTGAATATATGTTCCTATATAAGAAAATAAAGGTGCGACGACGTTGCGACAACTTTTAATCGACATAACGTCGTTTTTCGACAAAATGTTTTACGGTCACATTTTGACGTTTTAGTTAAACTATTTATTTATGTAAACCAAATTTAAAAATAAAATTTTATAATTCTATTTAAAAATATAAACCCTCATAAATTAATTAAGAAAATTTATTTAACCATTGAAACATACTTTTCTAAAATCAACATTTTGTCACATTTGTCGATATAAGAAAATGTTACTATTTTTATGTTTGTTTCTGCTTCCAAATCCTATCCGATATTGTTTAAATCATAAAACCTTTTATATTTGATATTTAAAATCACTCTAAATAATATATTTTAAAGCAGTCAAATTCTGGGTCGTGACAATGTGGGTGTGGTTAGATTATGGAGTGTGTGACATATTTATTTCTTTTAATATATATATATATATTAACTCCGCACATTTTTATGAATCCTTGCTACACTATTATACTCACAGTTAGATTTATAGCCTTACTCGAGTTTTGTTTTTGGCAACTCCTCGAGTCAGACTGAGGTTCTTCAGGATGATTACCTTTTCACGTTTTGAGGTGATTTCATACGACATTGAGATGGACGGCAACTGACATACAGCATATAAATTCAAGGTAGTTGTAGATTTAGAGCTTCACAGACATATGCTAGCTACATGTCTCAAAGGAACTATTAGAGTCATCTGGAGGAGAAATGTTAGAGAGAAACATTTACAGTCCGTTGAACTATACTAAGTTGATTTTATGTACTCATGTCGCATGTCCATTGTATATATTTGTCTGTGTATGTATTAGGACGTAATTTTTAGGGCAGCTATGTATAGTTGTAGACATATGGTGCTAGTATGACGTCTACTTATACCTATGTATATGTATATATATTTATCGTTTTGTTCCGCTGTTTTGTGAAACTATTATATATTGTGTTCTGCTATGTGATTTAAATAAAAATTCTCTGAACTCATGTATACTACATTGGTCGAGATGAGATACGTATCATTTCACAAATGTTCAGGTATTTTAAACGTATCCATGTTGATCCAAGGTAGTGTAGATGAGAGATCGCTCCTTTAGTGTCGATTAATCCGAACTATCGTACGGTAAACTCCCTCTGATAATCCGGTCACTAGAGCCGGGGTGTCACATCTCGTAAGACCACATCACGCATATACACAACGAGTTTTTACCTTACGATAACCAAAATATTTTTATAGAAAATCCAGTGATATTATAGTAGTTTGTAAATAAACATACTTATTCAAATAGCCAAAATTGTTAAATTGATTAAATTCCAGCATACTAGGCTCTACAAACAAAACTGTAAGCTCGTATTGGAGAATGGATTCCAACAGAATGACTGGATACTGAGGTACCACCTATGTCAGGACCCGATTCTTCGACTTCCGAAAATCGACATCAATACGTCCACTGTATCAACTGTCGAGTAATCGAATGCCGGAAAACCGAACCATGAGGGTTAAAAAAGAAGAGGTAGAAGAAAAAGATAGAAGAAGTAAGAAAACGAAACAGAAACAATATCAGAATCTCACATATCGCAGCGGAAAAACATATAATAGATAAATGAATAATCTTTAAAACAAAGAACTATATCAGTTAATACATTACATTACATCATCATCAGAGTGTACAGCAACAATATACAATACAATAAAACAATGGACAGTTGTACAAGCATGTCCTTACAAGTGAATTTATACAGCGGAAAAGATGATATCATATACAAGTAATACGTCTCGCCATCCAGCTCGCCACTTGAGCTCCAAAGCACTTATGAATCCAGATGACCTGATAACCTGACTCTAGACTGCCCGTGTGGAAAATTATGGGCACCCAGAGTTTAGGAAGAGAATAATAAACTCCAGGTCAGTCATGGGACTAGTGTAAGAACTCAAAACAGTTATTTATCTTTTAAAACAACAACAACAAGGGAAGTGAAAAATATCCGCAATGCTTTTGGAAAATGAAACTATCATAAGGCCTCCCCGCTTACACACAATGCAAATGCAGAATTGGAGTAGATTTCTCCTTATGATAGTCAAAGATGCTAACTACGCAAAACAAATCATTTTTGATATTATTATTAGTGCATAGTGTAGAAAGCATTTTGAAAATAGAATAATAATCTTAGCCAGCATAGACATTCCGAACTATGCCTACTATAGCTACCATGTTTTATGGCAGGTTACCGCCACGCTGCATGGCAGGTTCTACAACTATAACCGTACAAGGCTCGTATTGTTTTGTTTGGATTTCCAACAAATGGTCGGGCAAAGGAACTTCCCAAATAAAATGGAACGCCTCTGGAAGGACGTCCCCGGATCCTAACCGGATCTCTGCTACACAAGGCCGGGTTACCTCTGTGACTAGGTAACAACTGACACGAGTACGCCACTTTCCGGTCCTTTGGGACCTTTATCCGAGGGCCCTCTATCACCAAGCAACAACCACACAGAAAATGAGATTGGAGCAACCACATAGGTTAAACATCAGGGCTCCATACCTGACACCACCCTTTTTCAGAAGGAAATGACATACCCTAAAGGGAGCGTCCCTCATAACCTTGCCGCATATTCCTGTTTCGACCATTTCCGGGGTGTGAGGTCTGACGAAGTCTCGTCCACAAAGCTAAGCTTTTTCACAAAGCCACGCTTTGATCAACAAATGATCAATAAATAATCATCACACAGCAATACTCAGCATGCCACATTACCAAATTGGGAGTATATCGCTGATAACCTTCAATTACAAAACCTCTGAGCTCGTACGTCTCAGAGAAGGGTGTTAAGCTAAGAGAATAAATCCTCTGCACCAACAGAAATGTATTTGAAAGAAATCTGCTTTATATCTCAAAATGTAATGTCAGACACAAACCATACAAGTCTGTTCCGAGCTCGAACAGAACCGAAGGCACTTCCAAAGAAGCCCTTGCAATCCAGGTATTCACAATCCCGATCGAATTTCCCATCACAAAGGAAATCTCCATACCGTAGCTAACGGTGCAGAGACAATCGATAGGTCATCCTATCATTTTCATAAATACCCGGTCTTCAACACCGATCTTCAATGCTATCCATTACGTCGTATCACTATTCGGAATGGATAATCCGAATAACGAGCGCAATAATTTAAAAATAAGTGTAGCATTCAATTTCAACCAATTCACAACAAATAGCCATTTAAGGGTCAATATTGATAGTCGGTTATTAACTATCAATCAATATTCACAACATAACCCGATTCCAAATAATCTTTCCAAATTATTTATTTTCAAAAATATATTTACAAGATATATTTTCCACACTTTAACCATTTGAATACAAATTCTAAATCAATTTTCACCTTTACAACTTTCCTTTCAAAATGGTTCATTTGAACCAATTAAATAAATCCTTACCGATTTACTTTAAATTTACGTTCCAAGTTCGTAAATTTATTTCCACACTTCAAAAATAAATCAATGTTTATTTTTAAAACAAATTTCCCTTATAAATTTCCATTGTGAATTTACATTTCCAAATATTCACCTTTTATACGATTTTTCAAATCGATTTCAATTATTCACTTTCAGTTTAACTTTAAAAGATATAATCTTAAAACATTCACTTCATATTGGAAAACATTTCCATACTTATTTAATAATAAGTAATTCACCAATCTATTTGTTTTCAATATTTGGAAAATATTCAATATACTTAAATCACAATTAAGTATATATTTTATTCTTTAAGGAAAACATCCTCTTAAACCCATTTATTTGATTCAAAACGAATGTTGCGAAAAACATCGTTACGACAACCCAAAATCACTAGTATAGGGATTCGAAATTAAGATAGATATATAAACCCCAATACTATATAAAACATTTCCTTTCGGAAATCATTTATTATAACAACAGTGTAATAGTCCACCATACCCTTTTTCTTCTCGAAAACGTCTATTTCAACAATGAATGTTGAAATTTATGGTTTCGATTCTTAATACATTTTAAAACATCTTTAAATCGTTTTAATTCTATTTAAAATATCACTTTCCCAAAATATTTCTTTAATATATTATCACTGTCCAAAATCGTGAATATACTTCGTTAACCAAATTCAATATTTCTACGTATTTTATTTAAAGGATTATGCACTGTCCAAAATCGTGGATATATTTCCTTTAATAAGCTATAATAATTAAACTTATCAAAATAAGTCGATTTCGGATTTATAAAACAATGTTTATAAATTCCATTTATACTTTATAACAACTTCAACTTTTGAAATCACTTTATTAACAAATTCTATCTATATCCCATTTATACGCCAAAATCCAATTTATAAGTCAATTACTTATAAACCTTTTATTTTACAAAATCTATTCATTTTATAACGCCACAATTTATAAATCTATAGATTTCATCCACTTATGAAATCCATTTATACTTCATTTTAACACTTATAAAAAACTCGTTTTATAATTCCAATATTTTAATTTATAAATATCAATTTTATAAATCTTTTATATAAATCATTTATAATCATTCAAAAAATCCCAATTTAAAGCATTTTATAAATTAATCAACTACTTATTTCAAAAATCACATTTCGTTATATTTCACAAAAATCAAAAATTTTATAATATAAAATTTTCAACGTTTATTTATTTAAATGAATCAATTTCAAAATTAAATTTTATTATGAATTCTCAACTTAAAATTTCAGAAATCCAATTTTATTTATTTTCGGCATCTAACGATACCAAAAATATATTCGGCTAAAATTTAGCCTTCAATGATTTCAATCACAAAGATAATCACGCAGATTATAAATAGATCAACACACAACATTGAAACCAATTCAATCATTTGAGGAATCCAGTTGGATCCCTCCAACCTATTTCCCTACATCCAAAGATGTTAGCACAATACCAATTCCGCTTCGAGACGGAATATCGCGATATATGGGATTTATAAAATACTATCCGCTATTATGCGATGCAATAGGGTCTTATCCGCTATATAATGCGGGAAATCAACTCCAAATACATATATAATACCAATTCCATACAAGTTGGAATTATCGCGGTATATGTGTTTAATAAATAACATCCGCTTAATATACGGCGTATAGGGTCTATTTCAATACAACGGATAGCAAATATCATCTAATCACACAATCAACCAATTTTAAATCTAACTATTTAAAATTTAAATCTAAACAATTCGATTGAGTGAGAAGTTCTCACCTTGAATTTCCGATAACAGTTGTAGCGTTTTATTTCGAATAAAATTAAACACGCGTTTAATTTTACTCAAATTTTTCGCTAGCTCCAGTGGACTCCAAACCAGCTCCATTGCGTAGTGCTCGTCCATACGAACCCGTCGCAATTCGTTTCGTAATTTTCCGACCTCGTATGAACAAGTTATCAAATTTCAAAGATCACACGATTCTAAATATAAATAAATTTACACTTTTATTTTAATTTTAAACCTAACTGAAATCAGAGCCGCTGATTTTCGTTCAAGAGATCGTGGCCGTTGCACGCGCTCCATCTTCCCCAGGCCACAAGATCGCGACCGAACCCAAAAGCACGCCTTCATCAAGGAATTATCGCGATCACCCCGTGCATCCACGCGACGATCAGATGATGCCACTATGAAGCCCCACTCCGATACTACCCACGGCCGAAAACCGCGTGCTCTCGGTCATCGTCTCACATTGAAAAACGCGTTTGAACGGCGCCCCTTCGAGACCAAATTGCCGATGATTCAAAGCCCCAAAAACGATCATGACCGTTGCTTACATAGCTCTCGATGAGCTCTACAAAGTTGCTGTTGGTAGTTTCTGGAAATAGTGTGTGGATTTGAAGAACGAGAAGAAAGAAAATGAATCATCTTCAGCCATTAAATGTATAGCCGGCGGCTAGGGTTAGAGCTAAGTAGGGTTTTGCAAATAAAAAGATAATGGGTCCTTTTATAGAAAATTGACGAAACACTATTCATCCGTGATTTTCCGAACTCCAAACAAAGCGTGCCGGCTGGCGTTTCAAGGGTTTACCCCGCTTTCCGGACACAATAGAATATATATCGGCAGCCAATTCGATCAATTTTGGAAGATATGATTTCGAATCGAATTATTGAAATTCAAAATTCACTCGTTTTGGCTTGCCCCGGACAAACCGTAAATCCGATTGACACGAAATTTGAAATCTTATAATAATATAACATTACGGATTCGATGAAACTGGTTTCGACGAAATCCAAGACTGTTTGAAAAATGACTATTTTCACTCGTCGATTAAATATTAAAATATTCAATTTTCGCAAATTAACTTTTAATTCAATTTTAAAAGTTCACAAACATTGTTCTTAACTCCAATATGATTAACTTTATAAATCATTTTTAATCACATTAAACCAAATTTCCAAATTTCTCTATAATTTCGAATATTAAATTACCGATTTAATTATCCAATTAAATCTAAATATTCAAAAAATAAATTTTTTGACTTACAAATTTTACTTGTTAATGTTTAAAATCAATTAAATATCTGAATTTCAAATGACAGAAATTCTGGGTCGTTACAACCTACACCTCTAGAAAAATGTACCGAGGACCATTCCGGGATCCTCTGCTACACAAGACCGGCTTATCCCGTAAACTGGATAGAACAAATAAGATTACCCCACGGTTGGTATCAACAACCACCACACAGCCGAATAAAAGGGACTCTAGATAGGGGTAACCTTACCCTACTTAGGTGCAACCCACTTAGCCTTGCTGCATCTCCCCTGATTTTCAGTCACAACCGGTTCATGAGGCTCGAAGCTAAGCGTTACCTTTTCAAGATTAATTTTATAAGAATGTTCATCATCCTCCAATGACGATGTTCTGGAAGCATTCGTCAACACAAGTTGTCCTGGGTCTGGACAAACCAAATCACCGTCTTCATCATCTTCACGGTATCCATTCGTTACGTTCAAACCAAATCGAAGTGGTTTTCGGATAAGTAAATCTGATCCCGGTCTCTTCGAAACGATTAACAAAATTGGCCAATATTGAAAGTCAGTTATTTAACTATCAATTAAAAATCCATACACAGTCATCTGGCCTTAATATAAATTTTTTCAAAATATTTATTCCAAAATATCTTAAAAGGATATATCAATTCTTCCTAACCTTTGAAAACAATTTTTCAATACTTAAATCTGTATCAGGATACTTCCAACATCTTAACACTTGGGAATATTTTCAAACTTCTGTTTTTATACATAGGAAAATACTTCAAGTCTTATTTTCCAAAATCCTTCCAATATTAAGGTTCAAAGAATTATCCCATAACTTATTCCCAAAATCTCCGGAATCACAAATAAATTTCCTCTCCTCAAATCATATCCTTTTATAAGCCCTTTTTCGAATCTCGTGATAATTTACCAAATAATTTTTTTTCTAATTACTTTAAAACTCGATATATATTAAGTATTTAAAATATTAATAATTTATTTTTAAAAATATGTTCAAGCAATTGTTTAAAATATCGAAAACACTTTATAACATTAATACTGATCTTTAGTTAAACAAATAATTCTTCCAAACTGATTTAAAAATTAGTGTTCATTAAAAATAAATACTTAATATTTGAAATCTACTTACCAGAATATTTTCAATCTCACTGGCTTAAAAATTTCATAGTTTTAAAATAAATACAATTTTTCTTTTAAAACAAATCCACTTCTTAAAATTTAAAATATATTTTTCAAAATCTCAACAACCTGTGACGACCCGGAATTTTCAAGCATTTAAAATCGAAATATTTAATTGATTATTCAATAGAGCAATCTTAACTTAAATTTCAAATATCGCTATTTATTTGATAATTAAATAATAGAACTTAATAATTAGAATTGGGTAAATTATTGAATCTTATGTTTTAAGCCTATTAAAAATAATTTGAAGGCTTATAAAAATTTATATTGATAGTGTTGAGAATAATAAAAGTTTTAAAATCAAAATTTAACACTGATTTGTTCAGTTTTAAAATTGAATAGTTTAAATCGAATTTAAAAATAACCTTTGGAGGCACAGTCTCGGAATTCGACGAAACCAGTTCCATTTGGTCCGTAATATTGAATTATTACTGGATTTCAATTTTCGTAGCAATCAGAGTTGTTGTGTGAGCATATGATATATTAACGCGTTGAAATCTCATATCGAAAATTTAATTTAATTAATATATTTAGATATTTAGTCAGTAGTGACATTTCTTTTCAATAGCCACTGTTCTTTCATTTCAGCCATCTCCTTTCTGAGCAAGACTTCGCAGAAACAATTTTGTGTGCTAACATCTTTTCAATGCCGCTTAGCTTCTAAAGAAAGCCTCTGCTCCTCGATCATTTGCTGGAGTTCGATCGCTTTAGGGAGGTCGAGTACGTCTCGGTTTGTGGCGAGTAGTTTCGCGAGTTCTGGTCAAGTAGGGTTGTGCAAACAGCAGAAGAGGTGAAGGTTCGATCGATACTTGGGTTTTGAAGTCGCGATTAAGCACCGATCTGAGGCAGCAAGGTATAACAGTCTTGTTTTAATTTATTGAATTTGTAGATTTGAGTATATATATATATATATATATATATATATATATATATATATTAAGGCACGCATTTTAAACTGGCTAGTCAATGTTTAAATAGGTATAAAGCAATTCTGTTTTAATCTAATAAAATAAATATTTTGCAGTAAAGGAAATCTGAAATTTTATTATGCACAATAAATTTGGTAATTTCGGAAGTTTTACGAATGAGGTAGGATTTTTATGCTAGATTTTTGGGAATGTCTTGACTTGGAAGTATTATTTAAAAGTTAGATTTTGGAAATTTTACAGATTGATTATTTTTGTATAACATACTCTCAACACAAACAAACAAAGATCAATCAAATTTACTAGTTAAAAAAACCAAACGATTAGTTTTAAATAATGATCAATTTAATTTATTGAATAGTGAAATTATTTATAGATTAATAAAAAAAATTAATAAATTATATAAATTGTTTATTCAAGGTTAAAAATCAAGAAACCAAGGCAATATTGGAATGTATTGCAAATAGAAGCAAAGGTGAGTCAATCTCACTCAGTTGAGTTTAAATTCAAATTTAAATTGATAAATTTAAATAATTGTTTGGATGGTTGAATTGATTGATGTGTTATAGTATGATATATATTGGAATTGGTATTATGTATTGTGCTAACGTTTTGTGGATGCAGGGAAAACAGGTTGGAGGGATCCAACTGGACCCCTCACGTTTATTTAAGTTATTTAGTATTCTCTGTTGTGATTATTTGATATCCTATGTTGAGTTATATTGGAATATTGAATATTATGGTTTGATCGGATATTCGGGTATAATGAATTACCAAAATATATGAATTGGATTGTTGAAAAGAAATTAAAAGGAAGTAAATTTGTAAGCGAAATAATTATAGAAAGTTTGAATAAATTAAGAATGAATTGGAAAGAAATAGAAGTAATATGAAAATAATAATAAATGACTTCGAGAATGATGAGAAAAGAATTTTGAATAAAATGAAATTGATTAATTGTAAACTTCAGTTATATCAATAAAAGAAATAAAGAATTATCTTAAAATTCAAAGTTTAAATTTATTTAAAAGGATAAGGAAGTAATTGAGAAATCTAAAAATTGGAATTTTTAGTTAAAGTATCTTTAAATCATAATTAAGAAATGAAATCTGAAACTAATAGATTCTGAATAAAAAGGGAATAAATAGGAAATCAATTTGGAAATTGGTTCGAGTGTTTGAAATTGAAATTTAAAAAAAGATTGTGAAGAGAAGTATATTTCTCTAGATAGCCAATTACGTTCAAAGTTAATTTTTAAATATAAGTAAAAGCTTTAATGTTGTTTTAAAAAGCATGTTTTAGGAAATTTATTATTTCTAATCTTTTAGATTCTAAAGTAAATATTTTCAAACCTATTATCGTAGTAATTGTTTAAAATGGTAACTTAGTGTTTTGTTTTAAAGAGTGAGAACCTAGTTTACATTTCATAAAGTAATCTTATTTTTAACTATTCATATCGTATGTACTTTTAACCCATTATTGAAGTGGTCTTAGCTTAAATGTTTAAAAGTAAATTCCAAAGTAAGAGTTTTGTTAAATCTATTATTGTAATAATTATTTAAATAATGATTTGATATTGTGTTTAAAGAAGAAAATCTACTTATATTTATAAAGTAAACTTATTTTAACTGTTTCTAGGGTATTATTTCAAAATTAAGTATTAGAGCAAAATTTCCTATATAAAATGTTAAGTATATCTTACAATAAAAGTGTTGTAAATTAATTTAAAAATCTAGTTTTGTGCTTGGTGATTCTAGAGGAGATAGAAAATATTTGGGAAAGTTTATTCTGGAAATGGAAGTATGGTTTGAAACTGTTATCAAAGGGATTTGAAACTGGAAATATATCTTGTAAAGATATTTGAGATAAATAAATAATTTGGAAAATTATTTATTGTTTGATGGATGTTTGTGAATAGAAATTGATAGTTAAATAACCGACTATCAATATTGGACAATGCGTTGATCGTTTCGAAGAGACCGGGATCGAGATTCATTCTCGAAAACCACTTCGATCCGGTTTGTACGTTTCGTAAAACGTGTTCGGAGTCGAAGATGGAGCAGTGAAGTGCAAGGGCTAGTCGCTACTAATCCTGAGGATATTTCCAAAATGGATGTAGTAGGAATAGTGCCTTCGGTTCCGTTCGAACCCGGGACGGACTTGTATGGATGAATGCTTGCGAAACATCGTCAGGTGGACGATGGGCATTCTAAGGGATATGTTCTATAAAAGGTAACGCTTAGCCTCAAGCCTCATCAAATGGGAATGACTGAAAATCAGGGGTTATGCAGCAAGGCTAGGTGGGTAGCACCCAAGCAGGGTGAGGTCATTCCAGTCTAGATGTCCCTTTTTATTTCGGCTTAGTGGGCGGTTGCTGATCCCAACCGCGGGGTGATCTCACTAGGGATTATCCAGTAAGGGGTAGTCCCGGCCTTGTGTTGCAGGGGAGGGGCGTACTCCTCGGTATGGTGATCTAGGCCCCGTACTGTGACAGGTGGTACCCCAGTGCCTAGTCATTAGTTGGAAATCCATTCTCCCTACGAGCCTTGTACGAGTTCTGTTTGTATTACCCACTTTGTGGCTAGTAGCTGGAATTTAATGAATGTAACAATTTCGGCTATTTTATAAGTATTTGTATATAGACCCTATTATAATATCAGAGGATTTCTATAAAAATTGTTTTAGCTATCGTAAGGTAAAAACCCGACATGTTTATTTGTGGCGTGGTCTTACGAGATGCTTTTGTTTTTCAAAGGATTTTTGAAACTTTAATAATCAATTGGGTGTGATTTTCTCACGCTGGTATTCCAGACTGACTCGGGTATTATTTAACTTTAATGCTCGGGTCAGACAGAGTATTATAGGATACAGGATATGATGTTATGGAGCTCAGGAGACGAGATGGATTGACGATACGTACATTCGTACTTGTTTATATATATTTCGATGTTTGAGTTGTTGTGTATCCATTGTATGTATTTGATGTGAGCTGTGACTGATGTACTCTGATGATGTAATATATGTAAAATGATATATTTGATTTTGAGTAAAGATTATTTACTATCTATTATATTTTATTCTGCTGCGATGGTTAGATTCCGATGTTGATTTTGTTTTCTCTTCTTCTACCTCTTCTTCTTAAACCCAAATAGTTCGTATTTCTGTGCAACTTGAGTTGATTGTTGTAGAATAGTGTTGACTCAAGGGGTACGGATCTGCGGGCTGTTACAGTTGGTATCAGAGCTTAGGTTGGTGATAACCTTGGCTCTGGTGGGAATTACTCATTTAAATTAGAGTCCGAAGTACTCTAGAATGAGTTTGAGCGTATTAATAGATATGAGCGCGTATTTGTTAGTGAATATAAATTGTTTTAATACTGTGTTGGTTGGTTTATTGAGTGGCATATGAACCTTCGTCGACACAGTCTGCGCAACTGTATCGAAGGGGTTTCTAAACACTTGAATAGAACAATCGACGCGGTATTGTTTTAAATGTGGGTAAATGAAATAATTTTACCCAAAAATATATTCTGATGTAAAGAAAGTTTTTGAAAACTATTTAGCTAATATATGGTTGCCTGGATGTTAGAAATGACAATATTAACGTATTATCATTGTTAAGTGAAATTTAACTAGAAATTGAAAATATAACCAAAAATTTAAGAGAATAAATCCGTTATAAAATGAAATTTTATAAATTAAAATATAATCAAATAAGAATTTGTATAAGCATAAGCTATGCAAATGAATTATAGTAAAATTGATTTAAGCAGGATTTGGAAATTTAAATCCCGAAAATTTGGAAGTGTTTGTCGAAGTATTTGAAGATGAATAATAGCCTTATTGTTTTGGAGGTATTTCCGAAAGAAAATGTGTTTTGAATGAATTTTGGAAGTGATATAGCATTGAAATCACTTGGATCATTAGAAAAATAATTCTGATGATGACGGCCGCATCATCAGTATTCATTTTCGAATTTCTAAGTGACGGATTGCTGCCAAAAACTAATTTGTTCAGAAAAGCTAGTTACTTTTGAAAATCTCAAAGGAAATTTGTTGGGACTAAAACCAAGGTTGGTTTAAATTTTGAGAAGTATGATTTGAGATGTTGAAGATTTCAAAATGATTTGAAACCAAAGGCCGGGTGTTTAAAAAAAAATCCTGATGAGATAGGTTATAAGCTTATAAATTGAGATGATTTTTAAATTAGGAAGAAATTATAAGCTTTGAATGTTGGAATTTAAATTTAAAGTGAAAAGTTAAAAATGAAATTAACTTGGATTGGAGAATAAAATTTAACTGGATTGAAATTGATTGAGTAGGCTGAAATAATATCCAGTTGTATTCGAATCAAGTTGAAATCGAATTGAATTAAATAAATTTGAGTTAAAATAAAATTGAATTGGAATAAGAATTTAATTAAGTTATTGAATGGAATTAGATTGAATTAGATTATTACCTGAATAAATGGAAAATAAGTGGGATAAGGATTGGAATTACAATAAATAAATAAGAATAACTTATAAGAGAATTAAAAACCCATGAAAATAAATTATGCTTGGGTTATAAATAAGCATAAGGCTCGAGGTAAAAATAAAAGATGAATTTATTCAAGCCTATAAGGAATGGAAATGTGTAAAAAAATAGGTTGTGACTTATAAAATTTGAAAGTGAAATAAAAAAATCCAAAATTAATATTATTTGATGTTTTGGATAATGAAAAGAAAATCCAAACTAGAATTATTAAATAAATTGTACCAAGAAAATTAAATGAAGAGGTATTTGGAATTAAAAATCAAGTATTGAACTATAAATAGGGAAGAACTAATATGATAATAAATTAGTTAATGAAATTGGATAGTGAGTTTATGATGAAGTTTGGAAATAAACTCAAGTTATAAATTAAATTCGACTTAAATTGTTGATGAAGTGATAGTAATTGAGAATGAAATTGAATTGCGAGTTAATAAATTGGATGGTAAATTAAAGGAGAATGGTGGGATCATGACTTGAGTTATAAATTAAAATTTAACTTGAAATGTTACCAAATTAGATATAATTGGAAATGCATTGAATAAAAATGTAAATGGATTAAAATAGTAATGGTTTGAATTGCAAATAAAATCCAAATAAGTGGAAATAAATTGGAAATAGCCTGGTAATAAATTGAATGAGTTGAATCTGGGAAGTTAAATTCTATAATAACCAATCAAATGAAATTGCAAATTTAAAATGAGATTTAATTGAGGGAGAGAATTAAGTTAAATAGAAAAGCGAAAAATTTACTTGTAAAATGAAAATGAGCTTAAGTATAAAATGAAGTAAATTGACTTAAGCTGAATAGATGAAAGAGAGTTGAATTGAATTCAACTTAAACTAAGTTGAATGATATTGGAATGAATTTAAATTGAGTAAAAATAAATTTTAATCGAAATAAAATTCGGTAAGTTACCGATAATATTTAATGGAATGAAAATTCTTAAATAAATAATTATAAACCATTTAAATTATTAAGGGATTGAAATAACTTGAGATAGTAAGGAAAATAGAATGTTTCAAGTTTACTAGAATGGTTTAAGTGAATGGGGATAAACTAATTATATTGAATAAATAAATAAATAGAATGAATAAGAATCAAATAAAGTGTGGATTAAATGAGTTGAGAAAAGTTATTGAATGAAATAGCCTGGATTGCTTTCGGGCTAAATAAAATAGTTTGGCATAAACAAATATGGAATAAATTGAGTAAAGTAACTAAAGCTTGGAATGGATTGAGCTAAATATATGGATTGTGAATAAATTTAAAAATGGAATAGAATTGAGTAAATTGAGTTGAAATCCATTTAAATTGGTTATAAACATAAAACCTATTTATTCACATAGATCTCGTCAAATTGCATAGAATAAATTGTCATTTGAGGTAAATGGAAGTAATTAAAATTCTATGTGTTGATAAGGGTAAAATAAATTGATTCTGAAAGCAATTGAATTAAATATGAGTTCAGTTTGCTTATGAATAAATTAAATGTAAGCGATTGAGTTTTAAACCATTCAAATTAATGAAGTGGTATACGAATGGATTGAAAACCATTCAAATTGAATGAAATGGTTTATAAATTAATTGAAACAGTTGAATTAGCATGAAAAGTCTATAAATTGCTTACGGAAAAATGTTTGGTGTGAATTTCTTTTAGAATTCATATGTTTTAACTATTGCAATTAAGTGATATGCTGTTAAACTTTATATTTTGGCACTTACATGTTTAAATTGAGTAATTACAGGTACCTGGAAGCCGTATGGCTGGATTTGGGTGGTATTAACTGCTGCATGCTTAAAAATGCTAAATAAGGTACGCCTACGCAATTAAAATAGGAAATATGAACTGTTTTTGGTTTTTCCGAACGTGTGGGTCGATGTATATATATTTATCTCTTTTGTCAAATTGCAAAAGTTTCTCCGTACAAAGGGGACTCTGCCAAAAAATTTCAGAAATTTTGGGAGTTAGAAAATTTTGGGAAATTTTATTAACGACAAAACGGTTTCGAATTGAAATAAGTTAGTAAATGAAACTAATTTAAAATAATGACATGGATTAGTTATAATTGAAAAATAAAATCCAATATTTGGAGTTGAAAATAAATTAAATTTATATGATAATGAAGGAATCAATGTGAATAGGAACAGATATAAACCAAAGTGGGGGATGAAAATAAATATAAGGAACACGTAAATGCTTAAACTAACTTAAGAAAGGAATGGTGAATTTTTATTGGGAAGTGATACTACAAATATAATCTAAGTTAATGTTTGAATGAATAAATACTGACATTTTGGAATAAAGTGATATGATGTTTTAGGAATATTGCGATTGGATATTAGTGCTAAGCAGGATATGCAGGTAATATAAAGGAAAAAAGAATTGGATTGATTTCAAGAGATAGAAATTTGAAATGCTCGAAAAAAAGGTATGTATTCAAATTTGGTACAAATTTGATTGGGATTTGGATTGAGCCACTTGGCTTTTTGTTTTCTTTTTGGATTTGGGAGGCCGTAGAGCCATTTTGTAGTTGTACCGAGCTAGCCGCGCAAAGGAGATGCTGGCGAAATTTTTCAGGAATTTAGGGAGTTAGAAAAATTTTGAGAAAATTTTTGATAATTTAAAATTTGGTTTTAAATTGAAACTTGAATGGTTAAACAAATAGTATAGTTTGAAACTATGGGAGAGTTGAGAAGTTAATAAAGTGATAATGGGTCTTCTAAAAAAAAGGATAGTTGGTAGGATGTTGAATTGTTGGTTTTGGGAAAAAGGGTAAACGGGTATAGAACCATTCTTCCTAACTTGTAATTTCGGGGACGAAATTCATTTAAGGGGGGAGGAATGTGACGACCCAGAATTTTCAAGCATTTAAAATCGGAATATTTAATTGATTTTTAATATTCAATAGAGCAATCCTAACTTAATTTCAAATATCGCTATTTATTTGATAATTAAATAATAGAACTTAATAATTAGAATTGGGTAAATTGTTGAATCTTATGTTTTAAGCCTATTAAAAATAATTTGAAGGCTTATAAAAATTTATATTGATAGTGTTGAGAATAATAAAAGTTTTAAAATCAAAATTTAACACTGATTTGTTCAGTTTTAAAATTGAATAGTTTAAATCGAATTTAAAAATAACCTTTCGAGGCATAGTCTTGGAATTCGACGAAACCAGTTCCAATTGTTCCGTAATATTGAATTATTACTGGATTTCAACTTTCGTAGCAATAGGAGTTGTTGTGTGAGCATACGATATATTAACGCGTTGAAATCTCATATCGAAAATTTAATTTAATTAATATATTTAGATATTTAGTCAGTAGTGACATTTCTTTTCAATAGCCACCATTCTTTCATTTCAGCCATCTCCTTTCTGAGCAAGACTTCGCAGAAACAATTTTGTGTGCTAACATCTTTTCAATGTCGCTTAGCTTCTAAAGAAAGCCTCAGCTCTGCCCTAATTCATATATTACAACTACACCTACTTCTCTCGTTCGAACGAAACTACCTCATCTCAGCTTCGTTCTTCATATTGAAATCAACGTTCTCTTTGAACAGCCGAATCCTTAAAAAAAATGAATGAAACGCAAATCGAAATCATGGCCGGCGATCTTTTCTTTCTCTCGAATTCGAACTCGAGATGACGAATCGAACGAGATCTCGTTCGAAGTTTACTCCTCGATCATTTACTGGAGTTCGATCGCTTTAGGGAGGTCGAGTACGTCTCGGTTTGTGGCGAGTAGGCTCGCGAGTTCTGGTCAAGTAGGGTTGTGCGAACAGCAGAGGAGGTGAAGATTCGATCGATGCTTGGGTTTTGAAGTCGCGATTAGGCACTGATCTGAGGCAGCGAGGTATAACAGTCTTGTTTTAATTTATTGAATTTATAGATTTGAGTAGAAAAATATATATATATATTAAGGCACACATTTTAAACTGGCTAGTCAATGTTTAAATAGGTATAAAGAAATTCTATTTTAATCTAATAAAATAAATATTTTACAGTAAAGGAAATCTGAAATTTTATTATGCACAATAAATTTGGTAATTTCGGAAGTTTTACGAATGAGGTAGGATTTTTATGCTAGATCTTTGGGAATGTCTTGACTTGGAAGTATTATTTAAAAGTTAGATTTTGGAAATTTTACAGATTGATTATTTTTGTATAACATACTCTCAACACAAACAAACAAAGATCAATCAAAGTTACTAGTTAAAAAAAAAACCAAACGATTAACTTTAAATAATGATCAATTTAATTTATTAAATAGTGAAATTATTTATAGATTAATAAAAAAAATTAATAAATTATATAAATTGTTTATTCAAGGTTAAAAATCAAGAAACCAAGGCAATATTGGAATGTATTGCAAATAGAAGCAAAGGTGAGTCAATCTCACTCAGTTAAGTTTAAATTCAAATTTAAATTGATAAATTTAAATAATTGTTTGGATGGTTGAATTGATTGATGTGTTATAGTATGATATATATTGGAATTGGTATTATGTATTGTGCTAACGTTTTGTGGATGCAGGGAAAACAGGTTGGAGGGATCCAACTGGACCCCTCACGTTTATTTAAGTTATTTAGTATTCTCTGTTGTGATTATTTGATATCCTATGTTGAGTTATATTGGAATATTGAATATTATGGTTTGATCGGATATTCGGGTATAATGAATTACCAAAATATATGAATTGGATTGTTGAAAAGAAATTAAAAGGAAGTAAATTAGTAAGCGAAATAATTATAGAAAGTTTGAATAAATTAAGAATGAATTGGAAAGAAATAGAAGTAATATGAAAATAATAATAAATGACTTCAAGAATGAAGAGAAAAGAATTTTGAATAAAATGAAATTGATGAATTGTAAACTTCAGTTGTATCAATAAAAGAAATAAAGAATTATCTTAAAATTCAAAGTTTAAATTTATTTAAAAGGATAAGGAAGTAATTGAGAAATCTAAAAATTGGAATTTTTAGTTAAAGTATCTTTAAATCATAATTAAGAAATGAAATCTGAAATTAATAGATTCTGAATAAAAAGGGAATAAATAGGAAATCAATTTGGAAATTGGTTCGAGTGTTTGAAATTGAAATTTAAAAGAAGATTGTGAAGAGAAGTATATTTCTCTAGATAGCCAAGTACGTTCAAAGTTAATTTTTAAATATAAGTAAAAGCTTTAATGTTGTTTTAAAAAGCATGTTTTAGGAAATTTATTATTTCTAGTCTTTTAGATTCTAAAGTAAATATTTTCAAACCTATTATCGTAGTAATTGTTTAAAATGGTAACTTAATGTTTTGTTTTAAAGAGTGAGAACCTAGTTTACATTTCATAAAGTAATCTTATTTTTAACTATTCATATAGTATATACTTTTAACCAATTATTGATGTGGTCTTAGCTTAAATGGTTAAAAGTAAATTCCAAAGTAAGAGTTTTGTTAAATCTATTATTGTAATAATTATTTAAAGAATGATTTGATATTGTGTTTGAAGAAGAAAATCTACTTATATTTATAAAGTAAACTTATTTTAATTGTTTCTAGGTTATTATTTCAAAATTAAGTATTAAAGCAAAATTTCCCATATAAAATGTTAAGTATATCTTACAATAAAAGTGTTGTAAATTAATTTAAAAATCTAGTTTTGTGCTTGGTGATTCTAGAGGAGATAGAAAATATTTGGGAAAGTTTATTCTGGAAATGGAAGTATGGGTTGAAACTGTTATCAAAGGGATTTGAAACTGGAAATATATCTTGTAAAGATATTTGAGATAAATAAATAATTTGGAAAATTATTTATTGTTTGATGGATGTTTGTGAATAGAAATTGATAGTTAAATAACCGACTATCAATATTGGACAATGCGTTGATCGTTTCGAAGAGACCGGGATCGAGATTCATTCTCGAAAACCACTTCGATCCGGTTTGTGTGTTTCATAAAACGTGTTCGGAGTCGAAGATGGAGCAGTGAAGTGCAAGGGCTAGTCGCTACTAATCCTGAGGATATTTCCAAAATGGATGTAGTAGGAATAGTGCCTTCGGTTCCGTTCGAACCCGGGACGGACTTGTATGGATGAATGCTAGCGAAACATCGTCAGGTGGACAATGGGCATTCTAAGGGATATGTTCTATAAAAGGTAACGCTCAGCCTCAAGCCTCATCAAATGGGAATGACTGAAAATCAGGGGTTATGCAGCAAGGCTAGGTGGGTAGCACCCAAGCAGGGTGAGGTCATTCCAGTCTAGATGTCCCTTTTTATTTCGGCTTAGTGGACGGTTGCTGATCCCAACCGCGGGGTGATCTCACTCAGGATTATCCAGTAAGGGGTAGTCCCGGCCTTGTGTTGCAGGAGAGCGGGCGTACTCCTCGGTACGGTGATCTAGGCCCCATACTGTGACTGGTGGTACCCCAGTGCCTGGTCATTAGTTGGAAATCCATTCTCCCTACGAGCCTTGTACGAGTTCTGTTTGTACTACCCACTTTGTGGCTAGTAGCTGGAATTTAATGAATGTAACAATTTCGGCTATTTTATAAGTATTTGTATATAGACCCTATTATAATATCAGAGGATTTCTATAAAAATTGTTTTAGCTATCTAAGGTAAAAATCCGACATGTTTATTTGTGGCGTGGTCTTACGAGATGCTTTTGTTTTTCAAAGGATTTTTGAAACTTTAATAATCAATTGGGTGTGATTTTCTCACCATGGTATTCCAGACTGACTCGGGTATTATTTAACTGTAATGCTCGGGTTAGACCGATTATTATAGGATACAGGATATGATGCTATGGAGCTCAGGAGACGAGATGGATTGACGATACATACATTCATACTTGTTTATATATATTTCGCTGTTTGAGTTGTTGTGTATCCATTGTATGTATTTTATGTGAGCTGTGACTGATGTACTCTGATGATGTAATATATGTAAACTGATATATTTGATTTTGAGTAAAGATTATTTACTATCTATTGTATTTTATTCCGCTGCGATGGTTAGATTCCGATGTTGATTTTGTTTTCTCTTCTTCTACCTCTTCTTCTTAAGCCAAATGGTTCGTATTTCTGTGCAACTTGAGTTGATTGTTGTAGAATAGTGTTGACTCAAGGGGTACGGATCTGCGAGCTGTTACACAACCAATTTTAAGTTATACTTCCTCTCGATTCACAACATCTCGATTTATATTTTGCTTCTCTGACTATTCCCATTTTTAAACATGCCGCTAGGCGTTTATCAAATTATACCCCTATTCCGAACGCAATGAAAAAGGTTTCGAGTCCTAATTCGATCGTATGGAGAAGATAGCTTTTTAGACCCAATTATTATATTGAATTTTCGATATAAATCCCAGCGCGTTTAAATACCGTACGATTAAGCGATAACTCCAAATACTACGAAACTTGAAATCCAATCATAATACATTATTATGAATCCAATGGAACTAGTTTCGTCGAATTCAGAGACTGTGCCTCGGAAGGCTATTTTTAAATGTCAATTTAAACAAACTATTTTTAAAATTAAACAACTCACCTTTAAATTCAAATTTTGAAACTTTTATTATATTCATTATTATAAATATAATTTTACAAACCTTTAAATTAATTTTATTGAGCTTAAATCAAGATACAATAATTTTCCCAATATAATTTTTTTTAATTTTCAATAATAAAATTATTCAATAAATCGCAATTTTTAAATTCTGAATTTATTTTACAAACAAAAACCCAAATTTACATATCCAAAATCAATCTATAATTCAAAGTAAATCTTAAAACCATTTAAATATCCCAAATCAAGCGACAAAAAATCTGGGTCGTTACATTCCTCCCCCCTTAAAAGAATTTCATCCCCGAAATTGCTAAGGCAGAAGAATGCTCAAAACCCATTAACTTTTTCCAAACCCCACTTAGTGAAAATTCGATATTCACTTTTCTAATCTTTGGTTTCTCTCAAAACAACTAGTTTTCACTTTTAGTTCTAGAATCCTTTATTTCAACTTCAATTTGGAATCAATTTCGTTGACAAAAATTTTCAAAATTTTTCTAACACCCTAAATTTCCAAAAATTTTTGGCTGAGTCTCCCTTATACGGAGGACCTTTTGTAATATGGAAATAGAGATAAATATATATACATCAACCCACATGGCCGAAAACAAAAAATATAACAATATTTTATATTTTTTGCAGTATTTAATCCGAAAACGTACCTTATTTTTACATTTTAAGCATTTTTAAGCAAGCAAACTTTACTTCATAAGCAATTTCGCAACCCGAATCTACCCCAACAGCCTCAGGGTTCCTGTACTTACTCAATTTAAACACATAAGTTCCAAAATATGAAATTCACTATAATTTCACTTATTTCAATGGGTTTAAACACGTATGTTTCAAAAGCAATGCATACTAAACAATTTCATAAGCAATTACAATGTTCCAATACTTGTTCAATTGCTTTCGCTCGATTTTCATACCATTCCATTCAATTTAAGTAATTCACAACTCACTTTACATGCATTCGATTAATTTTTAAACCAATCAAACTCACATCCATTCGAAATTGATTAAAAATCAATCTATTCACTTCTTTTGATTCATAAAATTTATTTTCTTTCGTTTTCGTCAAACGACAAACTTTTCTATGCAAATTCGACGATATTTATTTAATAGAGTATCCACTTTAGTCTATAACTAATTTAAATTGATTCCAAATCAATTTATATTTAATTCTATTCCATTTCAAATTTATTCTCAATCAATTCAGTTACATTCCATTCATTGTCACCTTCATCACATTCAAATCTATTTTTATTTAAACTCGGAACCATTCCCTGTCATTATATTAAATAACCATTTCACAAATAAATTTAAGCCAAGCCGCATTTTAAATATTAATTCAAGTTATTTATTCAATCATCTTAACCAACAACTTAAGTTCATTTCTTTTTTCAACAATTTACTTTTCATTTAAATTTGATTCTTATGCAATCAAATTACATTCCATTAACTAATAAATTTTATTAATTCCTTCACTTCATCCATTTTAATTTTAATTTTAATTCCCATAATCGAATTCATTCTCGAATTCATTAAAATAATATTCAATGCCATATTTAATTTATTCATATTCAAATTGGATTTATTTATGGCTCAAACCATTTATATTTTAATCCAATCCCATTTTATTGGGCAACATTCCAATTATATCTAATTCACTTGCAATATATGTCAAATTTTATTTATAACACAAGTTCCATATCAACTATTCACTTTTAATTCACAATCAAATTTTATTAACCAAGTTAATATTCATTACAATATGCAATTTAATTAAGTAATTATCTAATTAGTTCACTTCCAATTTATCATCCAATATTTGATTTTTATTTAAAAACCACTTCAACTAATTTACTTGAGTTCAAATTTATTTTATAACTCAAGTTTGGATTTTTATTTTATTACCAAAATATCAAACAATTTTAATTTGGGTTTTGCCTATTTCTCTTTTAACTTTTTATAAGTCACACAACTCATTTTCTCTTTTCCATCCATTTATGCCCGAGTGCATTCATATTTTATTTTATTTTTAACTCGAGATTATACACTTATTTATAGCCCAAATATATTTTTATTTCATGCATTTCAATTTTTATAAGCTACTGAAATTTATTTATTCCAATTCAAATTTATTTTCCATTCAATCCAATCTCAACTCAATTTCATTCATCTTAGCTTAAGTTAAAATTTTCAATTCAATTTTATTCATATCCCAATTTAATTCATTTAACTAGTTTAATTTACTAATTTATTCCATTCAAATCACAATCAATTTAAATTTCTAAATTTTTTCTCTTATTCAACTTAACTTAAGTTGAATTCTATTAAATTTTATATCTTAATCCCGATCGATATGATTTCCAATCCAATTTTATTTAACTAAGCATGAGTTAAATTTTATTCGTTTTAACTTACTCAAGTTTAAATTTTATTTCCAAGATACAATTCTCATATTTTTCTTTCCTTATTTAGAATCATTCTCAATTTTTAAGTTTAAAACTTATTTTTCGATAATTTCTAAATTATTTAAATTAGGATTCTAGAATTTTTTAAACAACATGTATTTATTTCAAATCATTTTGAAATCACAAATATCCCAAACCATACATTATTATCTTAAACAAATCCTGATTTTTAACCAAACTCAATTCTCTTGGGAATTTCCAAACAAATTTGTTTTTCCCCAAAACAATGACCACGACAGCAATCTATCACTTAGGAACTTGAAAATAAATATCGATGATGTCGCGATCATCATCGAAATTATTTTTCCAGCGACCGAAGTGAGTTCAGTGCTATAACATCTTCAAAATCAATTTTCTATTCGAAATCCTTTCAAAAATAATATTACTCTTATTCATTTCAAACACTTTGGAAAATATTTTCAAAAATTTCCGAGACTTAATAATTCTAAACTCAAGTTTTAATCAAATTGTTAACCCGCCTTTTGGATTGGCCGTAAGTAGCCGGATTTAACTAAGTTGACATCCTAGTTATCGAGGATGGAATGTGGTAGGTTGGAGTCGAATGGATGGATAGATAATGCATCATGTTTGGAAGGTGGTTCGGCTATGTTAGTGCGGCTCGGCCAAATGTGATTCAGCCAGGGGGGTCATCCGGTCTGGGAGGCGTGGTTCGATCAAGAAGGGTCCTTCAATCAGGATGGCTCGACAAGGTGGTTCGTTGTTGCGGCTCGGTAGGAATGGAAGGAACTGGCTCTATATGGAATAGGGCTCGGTTGCTTTGAGTCCTAATGTCCTTCGCTTCGGGTTTTCGCTCGGTAGCTCAGTGGGATATAAGGTCTCTCGACATAGGACATCGCTCAGCATAGGACATCGATCGACATAGTACATCGCTTGGCATAGGACATCGCTCGGCATAGGACATCGCCCGACATAGGACATCGCCCGGCATAGGGCATCGTTCGGCAGCTTCGTGTCCAAGTAGTTGTTGCTTCAGGTCAACTTCGTGGGATGTGGCTCAACAATAGGAGTGGGGGTCGGCAAGGTCTTGCTTTGAGTCAGAAGCATCGTTACTTCGAGTCCTGAGGCGCGTGACTTCGAGACATCACTCGGGTAGCTTGGTGGAGTATCAGGTGGATTGTTCATGCTACTCGGTGAAGATTAGAAGTTCGTATATGGCTCGACCATTGGTGGAGTGGATCGGCATAGGCCGGTCGACACGGTAGTGTGGGTCGGTCATGATGAAAGATGTTGGCTTGGCTATGGTCCTGATGGGCCCGAACTACTCAAGAAGCCCAGTAATACAGGATTTGCCTATAAATACAGCATGTGGATCTCCGGATGGGGGATCTTCTTCTCGGATCTCTTGTTTTTTATCTTCGAAGGCTAAGGCTACTCTACAATTTTGTAACTGCAATCGATTGTTATAGCAAGTAAAAGGAAATTTCTGGAGTGGACGTAGACCGGAGTTACCAAACCACTATAAATTTTTTCTTTACTGCTTTCTCTTTAATTTTTACTATTCCTCATATTTATACTCTCTACATATATTATATGTGTGAGCTGTGACTGGTATTTGGTGCTTTCATTTAGATTTGGGCGTTAGTGACCAATTTTTGCGCTATCATTCTGGTGCTTTCATTGAGAAAGCTTGCACTTATGGATTTGATAACTTGAATTCTAGAAAGCAATGGCTAGACCAGCAACAAGAAAGCAGGCAGCGGAAAGAAGTCTGCAACAAGGAAGTCAGGAGGCTTCCTCTGGAACTAATCAAGCCTTCGTCTACATCACTAGGGACGAGATGCAGGTCATGATGAATTCCATACAGGAGCAAATGATGAAACGGCAAGAGGAGATGATGTAGGCTCTTCTTAGGCAATTTGGACAATCGGGAACTGCAGCTGCTCAAGTTCTTGGAGCTGGATTAGAGGGACTCAACCAGCAGGCAGATGGAGTGAATCAGCAAGGGGCAGCTCCCAATCAACAAACAACTATTAACCTGGATGGACCAAGACTTGGGGGCACACCACCAGGTAATGCTGGACCAATCCATGGAATAATATCAAGTGATGCTTTGCAACCCGGCATCAACAGGACCATGGGAGTATGTGACGAGAAGTATGTGCCAGAATTTCCACGCATAGTTGGAGAGCAGCTAGGAAGTATGAATGGGGAAACCCTTGTTGGAAACACTGGATTGGCTGACATTATTAGGCGGACTATTCGTGGAGGTCTGACAAACAAGGATTTGGAGGGAGTCAACAAAAGTCCATTTACCTGGAACATCAGGACAGCTAGGAATCCGCCCAATTTCAAACTGCCCATTTTGGAAGTATACAATGGGAAGACGGATCCTACCGACCATTTGATGAGGTATACAAGGAATATGGAAGTTCTAGGGGCAACAGAGAAGGTAATGGCCCGATGTCCCCCACTGTACTTGACCGATATAGCTGCTATGTGGTTCAGACAGCTGATGAATGGATCCATTGGAACATGGACAGAACTGGTGGACAAGTTCTTAAGTCAGTTTCAAGTTCATATAAAAAGTCCAAAGAACGTGATGACGTCGACGTTAGTTAAACAGGGGGCAGATGAATCACTTAGGACATTCTTAACTCGGTTTAATGTAGCAGTTGCTTCGGTGCATCGGTTAGATCCATCAATGGTTCTGATGGCTGTGGTATCAAGAGTCAGGGATAATTCGAATTTCAAATTATCGTTGATACGGGACCCTCCATTGGATCTCTGGGAATTCTATGATGAAGCTGAGAGATTTCTTCGATAAGAGGATGCATGTTTGGATATGAGGTCAAAGAAAGTAAACATGGTTAAGGATGGAGGACTGCCCGGCGAAAGCTCGGGTAAGGACAAGGTCAAAGGGAAAAGGAAGCGCTGGGGAGAACCAAAATTCTCCACTTACACAGGATTGAATGCAACATTAGAGAGGATATTCTTGGATACTCGGGATCGCCTTCCTTATCGAAGCCGGCAAGGAGGGAACCCTCGAAATGCAAGAGGGCATCAACAAGGCACTATCTCTTTCATGACCTAGATGGCCATGATACAAACAGCTCCCGACATCTAAAGGATATAATCGAGGAGCATGTAAGCAATGGTCAGTTAGACAATATGTTGAAACTCGAAACATGGTGGTGGAACAGGAGCAGCCACCACCTACCTTGAACGGCGAAGGCGTGAGGCCCAGGAATGGTGGTCGGTTGGTCATCAACTAATCGTGATGGTTTGGAATAAGTAACAAACTCTGAGCAAATTGCTAAATCACTTACTTATGTACGGGGTTGGAAATAACCCTTAGGCATGCTCTGAGATGATGGTTTACCAAGACGCTCATGTTTATGAAATCTGTTTTTTTTTCCTTTTGGCTTGGACATTTGCTTTTTCTGCTTTGGTTTTGGAGTTCGATTTGAACTCCCGGTTTCGTTGGTTTCTTGGTTTGGATTTTTGGTTTGGATGCTTGATTTTTGATTTGGATTTTGATATGGATTTTTGGTTTTTTGGTTTGAATCTGGGTTTCAAATTCAATTTTAATTGATTTTTTGGCTGTTTTTGGTTAAAAGGTCATCGAGTATGGACTACGCTCGGCAAGGGTCCAGAAAGACCAGGATTCGGCTAGGACTTAGGCCCCATATTATCTATCGGTTACTATTTTAGGTCGTCGAGTATGGACCATGCTCGATAAGGGTCCGGAGCGACCAGGATTTTTCTTAGGACTTCAGCCACAGAGACATTCAACGTTCAGGGACACTGAACTAGGGTTACCATCAGTCTAGGATTTAGGCCAAAGCATTGCTCAGTATAGGTAGTCAGGTGCAGGTTGCGCTTGACAAGAACCTAGAGAGGTTATGGATTTGGATATTGGCTATGAACAACTAAGGATTTGGGCATGGATCAGGAGCGGTCCTAGATTCAGATATTGACTCGGAGCAATCATAGATTTCGACAAGGATATAGCAATGGCATTTGGATAAAAAGGATTGGATTATGAATCGAAAGGTATGGCTATGAATAACATATGGACTTCGGACATCGAATTTAAGGCTATTCAAAACACACCTTCCAAAGAGCAAGGCATGTTTTTGTTGAGTCAAGATTTTTATAGAGTTTTGATTTCTGACAAAGGAATAAGCCGTGATCGACAAAAAGAAGTTATTCATTTAAGAAACACAAAGAGCTCCATATATTAGAGGTTGATTATTTGGTATGTTAGTAATTTATGTTAAAATCTATCCTCAAATAATCATATAACTTCAATCTTTCAATATATATACATATGCACATTAACTGTGCAAATTGGACTAAACCGGTCGACCGGTTGAAAATAAGGTGGTCGACCGTTTTTGCCCAGAATGCACAGATAACATGCACACATGCACATAACGTATATATATTTGAATTCCTGTCTACCGGTCCATTTTTGACCTGTCGACCGTTTTTAAACAGAAAGCAACTTTTCCAAAAGACACTTCTCTTCTCCAAAGGTTGCATCTCCTATCTTTCATCAATGATCATAACTCTTAATGGCAACTGTTCACAAAGAGTTACAACTATTTTTCTCTATATATACTCATCTAAATCATTGATTCAAAAACAAGTTTTTACACGATCATATATGCTCTCTAATCTAATCTCTAACACTCCTGCATTCTAAAAATTAATTTAGCTTATTGAATCATTGAAATTATTTCATATCTTTTGATTCAATAAGTAAATACCTTCTTTAACTTTACAAAACATCATTCATATTCTTTGAGGATAAGATTATAGGAAGGGTGTACTACTAGTGACAAATCCGTGTTTTCAAGAACACAAGTTGTCAACAACAATTGTATTTGTTTTTGTTGAAGTCCTCGTGTTGTAAGAGGCAAGTGTTGAAGTCCTCGGTGTTGTAAGAGGCAAGTGTTGAAGTCCTCAGTGTATTAGAGGCGTGAAGTCCCGTTCGGCTGTTCGGGTATTGTAAACCTGTTCCTCCGGGTGAAGCGAGGTAGTTAATAGTGAAAATCCAGATAGGAGTCTGGGACTGGACGTAGGACGGTGCTCCGAACCAGTATAAAAATCTCTGGTGTGATTTTTCTATTTTTATTTTCGCTTTGCTACTATCATCTATTTTCCGCATTTATATTATAGTCCATATTACACGATCCGTGTGTACTATATTAGCACATATAATTGTATACACACCGCACTTTCAATTGGTATCAGAGCACGGTCATCATATAACCGTAACACAGTTATTTGATATATTCTTGTAATATGGCAAATAACGCAAGTACTAGCACTCAAAACACCACTTACACAGAAGGGCAATCGACACAAAGACCTCCATTTTTCAATGGTCTTAACTATAGTTATTGGGCAACACGTATGTCATTCTTTATGCAATCAAGTAGCTATGATGCTTGGAATGCTACTCAAAGAGAAATAGTGAATCCAACAACTGATTATTCAGAATGGACTGTGGCTGAGAAAACGGCAGCAGCCGTAAATGCAAGAGCAATAAATATGTTGTTCTGTGCATTAGACCAAAATGAATATAACAGTGTTAGTATCTGCACTACTGCATATCAAATTTGGCAAACGCTAAAAATCACTCATGAAGGTACTAACAAGGTTAAACAAGCCAAAATAGCCATGCTGAAAAGTCAATTTCAAAATTTCAAAATGAAACCAAATGAAACAATCAATGACATGTATTCACGGTTTCAAACTATTCACCATGCACTTATTGGGTTAGGACAAAAGTATTCTGATTTTGATGTTGTTTCAACAGTCCTACATTCTCTGACTAATGAATGGGAAGGAAAAGTATTAGCAATTGAAGAAGCTAATGACCTTTCCGTCATGAAGCCAGATGAATTGATAGGAAATTTAATGTCCTATGAAGCAAATTTGCAGGCTAGAAAAGAACAGAAAGAAGAAAAGAAAAATGTGGCATTTCATGTTGAGAAAGATGAAAATGAATCAGATTCTGAAGACGAAGATTTGGCATTCATTGCAAAAGGATTCAAAAAATTCCTAAAATATCGAAAAGCCAGTCGCTACAATAAAAGGAAACCTGGATCAAATAAACCATCTTCATCTGCTATAGAATGTTTCAACTGCCATAATAAGGGACACATGCAGAAGGATTGTCCAGAACAAAAGAAGAAGTCAGAAAATGACAAATTCAAATATAAGAAGGACAAATCAAAGAAACGAGCCTTCTCAGTAACATGGGATGACTCAGAGTCATCTTCATCAGAAAGTGAAAGTGATTCGGAGAATGAACAAGCTAATGTTTGTTTTATGGCAACAGAAGATGAGGTACAAATTCCTACATTTGATGAATTACTTGATATTAATGCTGAATTGATAGTCAAATATAAAGACTTAAAACGTCAATTAAAAGTAGTCAAAGCAGATTTGAGTAGAGCAGAGTTTGAACGAGATATGTTAAAAGATGAGAAGAAAATATTAGAAGAAGAACTTGAAAATATTCAAGAATCATCATCTAATATTGACTCTCAAATATCTCTTTTGAGTCAAGAAATAGAAGCTCAAAAAGAGAAAAATAATGCTCTCACTACTGAAAATCATGAACTTAAAGCAAAAGTCAAAATTCTAGACCTAGAAAAAGCTAGTTTACAAACAAAGTTTGATGACATTACTCAAAATGTTTCTAACTTTAACAAAGGTCGAGAAAATTTGACTAAAATCATTGAAAGTTCACAATCTATTTCAGATAAACAAGGTTTGGGATATAACAAACAAGAAACCAAGAAACATCTTGGAAATAAAAGGAAAAAGAAAGTACAAAAAACTGAAGCTAAGAAAAATCTTAGTTTATTATATTCCAAACCAAAACCAGTTGTGAAATTTCAAAAGAAGACTATCAAAATATGGGTTCCTAAAACAAATAACAATTTGATTAGGAACAAATATATTCAGAATTTTATGAATACTGTGCATCATAATACTAATTATGTATATAAAGGGGATACCAGACCCGTATGGGTTTGGACTCCTAAGACCTAACTCTTAGGACCCTATAAAAAGTGGGTACCATGGACTTAATTCTATTTTTTGCAGGACCTACTAAAGAAAAGAGGAAAATGGATATTCTGGTTGATATACTCCTATATTATTCCATTATCTATTATTCCTTTTTGTCGATGACAAAGGGGGAGAAAGTGCTAACAATTATTTGCAGGAATATATATATATAAGACAAAATCTCAGGGGGAGATCACATATTCAGGGGGAGATTCAGAACTTCAGATATATGTTGTCATCAATCAAAAAGGGGGAGAATGTTGAGTCAAGATTTTTATAGAGTTTTGATTTCTGACAAAGGAATAAGCCGTGATCGACAAAAAGAAGTTATTCATTTAAGAAACACAAAGAGCTCCATATATTAGAGGTTGATTATTTGGTATGTTAGTAATTTATGTTAAAATCTATCCTCAAATAATCATATAACTTCAATCTTTCAATATATATACATATGCACATTAACTGTGCAAATTGGACTAAACCGGTCGACCGGTTGAAAATAAGGTGGTCGACCGTTTTTGCCCAGAATGCACAGATAACATGCACACATGCACATAACGTATATATATTTGAATTCCTGTCTACCGGTCCATTTTTGACCTGTCGACCGTTTTTAAACAGAAAGCAACTTTTCCAAAAGACACTTCTCTTCTCCAAAGGTTGCATCTCCTATCTTTCATCAATGATCATAACTCTTAATGGCAACTGTTCACAAAGAGTTACAACTATTTTTCTCTATATATACTCATCTAAATCATTGATTCAAAAACAAGTTTTTACACGATCATATATGCTCTCTAATCTAATCTCTAACACTCCTGCATTCTAAAAATTAATTTAGCTTATTGAATCATTGAAATTATTTCATATCTTTTGATTCAATAAGTAAATACCTTCTTTAAAATTACAAAACATCATTCATATTCTTTGAGGATAAGATTATAGGAAGGGTGTACTACTAGTGACAAATCCGTGTTTTCAAGAACACAAGTTGTCAACAACAATTGTATTTGTTTTTGTTGAAGTCCTCGTGTTGTAAGAGGCAAGTGTTGAAGTCCTCGGTGTTGTAAGAGGCAAGTGTTGAAGTCCTCAGTGTATTAGAGGCGTGAAATCCCGTTCGGCTGTTCGGGTATTGTAAATGTAACGACCCGTAAATTTTCGATAATTAAAATAGCTAATTCAATAAGATTTCGTGATTTGACGTTAGAAAAATTTTTGTAATTCGTTTAGAATAATAATAACTGAAATGAATTGCAACAATAATTATCCAAGTAATGAAAATGAATGCTACTTAGTTAATGCTTTTGAAATAAATAGTTGAATAGGATAATAAATGTTGAAATTCATGGGGTATAATAGAGTAATTGATTGTTAAGTAAAACCTATTCAAATCAAATATCGAATATTGAACACGTAAATTGTTTAAATTAAATATTTAAAACTTATTGAATAATTTAATAACTGTAAAATTAAAAATATTGTTCTAAATTGTGAATTGGCTTTAAAAGTTGAATCTTATAAGTTCAATTTCAATATTTCAAAAGATAATGAATTATTGGATAAGCGAAATTGTTTAAATTTAATATTTGGAATTTATTGAATAATTTAATAATGGGAATTGAATAACCGTATAATGGAAATAGTTGTTTTATAAATTTTAATTCGTTTCAAAAGTTAAATTTAATAAGTTCGTTTTGAATATTTCAAAAAGATAGTGATTTAGGAATAATCAAATTTGTTTAAAATTTAATAGTACAAATGTTGAATAATTAAATTTCGAATTTGATATGATTAATTTGATATTGAAATTTAATATATGAAAATAGAGTGAATAATTGAAATTTGATTTAATATGATTCAAATTGGTTTCCAAAGTGAACGTAAGTTATATTTGGATTTTAATAGAGTTAATAAGATTTTTAAATTGGAATTTATTGGATAAATTGAATAACGGGTTTAATATGAATAAAAATGATTTGTAAAATTTTATTTTATCACATTGGAGTTATAGTGATGTTATAGAACTTTTAAAACTGAATTTAAAATAAATTTGTGAAAATTGAATATTTTAATATTTAATTATCGACTGAAAAATAGCCAATTTTTGAACAGTCTCAGAATTGGACGAAACTAGTTCCATTAGATCCGTAATAGTTAGTTATTATCGGATTTCAATTTTCGTAGCAATCGGAGTTGTCGTTTGACCGTGGCAGCTCGAAACGCGTTGAAATTATTTTAATATTAATTTGGCGAGTTAAAATAGTCATTTTTCAAACGGTCTCGGATTTCGACGAAACCAGTTTCATCGGATCTGTAATGTGATATTATTGTAAGATTTCAAATTTCGTGTCAATTGGATTTACCGTTTGTCCGGGGCGAGCCAAAACGCCTAGAGAATCGTTTAATCGGTTTAATTTAAATTTGATCGTTTATTTCCGTAACTCTCACATACGATCAAATTAGCTTCCGTAACCTGTTCCATTGTGTTCGGAACGCGGCATAAACCCTAGGAACGTCAGTTACCGTGCGAAATTCGGAGTTTGGAAAAGCCGGATAAATAATATTAGTCGTTTCCTATAAATAGCCTTTCACAAATTAAAAATAAAAATATAACTAGGGTTTCCTCTTCATCGCGTTCAGCCGCCGGTGATAAAAAATTTAATGGCCGAAATTACACGATTCTTTCTCCCTTAAAATCTTCAAATCCATCGTTTAATTCAAGAACCTTTCTACATGAAAGTTGTAGAGGGTCTCGAGTACTACAAATCTATACGGTGGAGTTGGCTATTATCGTCGTTTAAAGGAGATAGGTAGCTGCGTTCGTCCATGATTGGGCACGGTTTTCGAGGGTCTAGGGGTGGCCGAGTGCCACGTTGCTGGGCGCGGGGGGTGCATGGCGGCGAGGCCCTCGATATGGCGTCGCCTGATCAACGTCTGGAGGTTGGTAGGTGGTCGCGTCTTTGTTGTAGCCGATCGTGTTTGGGTTTCGTATCGCGGCTTTGAACTGGGAAGAAGAAGCATGAATCAGCGGCCGAGATTCTTGGCTTTGGAACGTGCGGCCCAGATGGATTAGGTATAAAAATTAAATTATGTTGTAATTTTATAATTAAAAACTCGTATAACTTTGAAAATTCATATCTTTCGCATACGAGGTCCGATTGAGACGAGACTTTTTGCGTTGGAATCGTTTCGTCGAGCTCTACGCGATGCATCTGGATTGGAGTCGTTTGAAGCTAGAGAAATTTTTGGATTAAATCGAACGTCGTTCGATTTGATTTAAAATCGTAAAATCAAGGTGAGTGTTTTATAACGCTCACACCGTACTAAATATCTTTATGCTAGTTAAATTGACATCATGAAGTGATATGAAATTTATTTATCGTTGTTTGATATAAATTTAATTGTCATCTAGTTGTCATTTGAATTAACCGTTGAAAGATTAAATTGACAGTTAAATTGAGATTGAAATTGAAATTGAATTGCGATTTAATTTCCTGACATCGATAACTATGAAATTGCCATGAATTGTATTGTTTATTGGGTGATGTATTTTGATGGATGCTTTTGGTTGATAATTGTATGTTTGGATGTTTATTTGCTTATATAGATCCTGTTATGCATACATATGATACTGTGATTTAATTAAGTAATATATATTCATCCCTGACATTTAATTGAAATAAATAACTACTTGGCCATAGGATAGAAAATTATATACGGACACCGAATTGGCTAAATTAATAATTTTTGGAATCGTCGATTTGAAATTTATTTAAATGTTTTGATTTAAAGTTATAAATAGAACTCGATTTATAGAAATTGAATTCATCGAAAATTTGAGTTGGAATGTTGAGATAAATTTTGGTTAAAGGAAATTGTTAAATAATATCAGTCGGGACTTTGAAATTTAAAATATGGGATTTGATTGATTTTCGAAAATTGATTTGTTAAAGATTGAACCTGAATTCGAGTTTTTAATATTACCAAGTAAAAAGCGATATAAAATTTATATTTCGAAATTGAGCTTGAAATTGAATCATATTTGAAATTTGGATTTAAAACTTGAATAATGATGGATAAATTTGGTTAAGTGTTATAAATGGATATTTTGAAAATCAAGCTCCAAATCGATAAAATTGAAATTGAATTAATCGAAGTGAATAAAATTGAAATTGAATTAATCGAAGTGAATATAAAATTGAAATTGAATTAATCGAAGTGAATATAAAATTGAAATTGAATTAATCGAAAGTGAATATAAAATTGAATAAGTTTGCAGTCAAAGTTGACACCGATTTGAATTAAAATCGAAATTGAATTGGTAGAATGGAAATTGAAATTGATCTGAATTGGGAAGTTATAATTGAAATAGATTGGTTTTGAAGCTGCTTTATTTTGTTTTCCAAATTTCTCGGTTATATAAACCATTTTGAATACTTAAACTATTTTAATCTATTTTAAACCTACCTAACCCAATTTAAATTATTTTAAACTAAATTTATCTATTTCAAATCCATTTTAAGATTTTAAGTGTTTTAAACTATTTTATTATTTAAACTACTTTTAAACTACTTAAAACTACTTTCTAAAATTCGAAGCTGATCAGAAGGGTGAAATGTTTATATTTAAAATCTTGAATTTAAATACGAATTGGATTAAATGAGGTTGCAACCTAAATTGAAATTCGAAATGATTTTGAAATCGAAAAGAGATATTGAAGCGAAATGATTTTTGGAAACGGAATCTTACATTTGAATAGATACGATGATATTTGGAATGGACTTGATTTTTTTTGAAGTGAATATGATATTTTGATATCAATTATGAATCGATTTGAAATATAAAAGAGCCAACGGTGTAATAATACGTAGTTATTAAAGAGACCGGGATCGGATATGGACATACTCTCTGTCAATACCGAAAACCACTTTAATAACTATTATGCACGGAGTGTTGATCCAGAATGAAGTGGATGGTTTGGTGAACGCGTTGACTGAAGAAAGAGAACGATTTTGGATGACCCCTGACATGACTAAAACAGGAGCCGCGCCGGGCCATTGAGGTTCGCCATCTCTAGCGGACACACTTCTTCGATACCATATCTATTACATTTGTGATGCGATTTGGGTGCACCCCTTGATTTCGGAGTGTTGTTTCGCGGTGTTGGGGTAGCTGCTGGCTATGCCCAACATCAGTCCGGATCACGCAACTACTAGTATCCTAGTTGGTATTGCCTCATGTACCTTGTCATACTGATTATCCTATTCGCGACCACTACGTTTTGATTTGTACCTTGAGTATATGGATTGCCCTCTGGTGACTTCCGGTTTTGGGGAAACTACGGTTTTGTATATGCTTTTGGGAATATAAAATGTGTTAAGGGGGATTATGGTAACGCCTTAACGCTATTTTGATACTTTATATTACTGATAGGCATTATCTACTTAGCGTATATTACTACATAGTAGATAGTTTCACGGATCCTTAAGAGATGGAAAATCCCGTAACATCTCTTAAGTTATTGCACGCACGTTGACACTGGATAGGAGATGTCAAACCCCGTAAACATCTCCGACGCCGTTACACTCATATTTATTTACGATTGATTTAACTTACATGAGGATATTTAGTCCTGACTCGAGTGTTTTGTCTTTTCATTACGCTCGGGTCAGACCTGAGTTTTCAGATTTTGAAGATCTATTTCGGAGGACGAAGACGAAGATTTGGTATACTATTACTATTATTATCTTTGCATCATGTTGTCTGCTGCATTATTTAATTATTCTGTTGTATATGTATAACTCTGATAAATGTTGTATAATAATAATAATCAAATGTATTCATTTCAAATGTATTCATTTAATTAACAGCTTCATGAACTGTTATTTTATTATTATACTTTAGCCTTCCGCTGTGAGATTCTGTGTTGTTTCATTTCCTTTATTTCCATTCCTTTTCTTTTCTTAATTACCCCAAAACTATCTGCCCTTTTAATGGTTTGGAATCGACATGTGTATTTGATCGTCGTTTTAAACTGTCCAAAAAGGCGGGTCGTTACAGTTGGTATCAGAGCTTTGGTTTAGCGATAAACCTTGGCTCTAGTGGGGAATAACTCATTGAAATAGAGGTAAACTATATGAATGAGTTGAGTGTATATGAGAGAGCGTACTTGTTAGTGATATAAAATGTTTTATATTGTGTCGGTTGTTTTGTTGAGTGGCTTATGGATTCTGGTCAGTACGAGTAATTAACGTCATTGATAGGGATCTCTAAACACTTAAACAGAACAATTCGACATAGTATTGTTTTGAAATTGGGTAAATGAAATAATTTTGCCCTAATTATATTTTGTATATAAAGAAAATTCTTCAGAAATTAGTGTGACTTATCTAGCTTACCTGGCTGTTAGGAATAAAAATATTGGTTATTATCACTAATTGGATATTGTAATTTGATAACTAAGTTGAATTACAAAAGAACAGTAATAAAATACTTGTGGAATGTTTTAAGAAAGAAATTCCTATAATTTGAAGAAAATATAAAACACTTGTGAAATCTTATAAGAATATTTTATAAAGGTGACTTATGAATTAAAATAGATTTAAATTGGAAAATATTGAATTATGTCCCGGAGGTTTTAAAATGGTTTTCCAAGCTTTGAAGAAATATATATTAATATTAGTTGGAAATTGTTTATGGAAATATTTTGAAAGGGTTTTAAAAGAAGGAATGAATTAAGTACTCCTCTCTTATGTCGCTGGAAAATAATTTCGGTAATGACTGCGCAGCATCATCGATTTTCATTTTCGAGTCTCAAAGTGGGGGAGACTTCTAAGAAGCTTTGCTTTTCTTCAAAATTATTTTGGGTAAACGGGTTTTGGTTTGAACTCAAAAGGTATGATTTGTTATATATATATATATATAAAAAGATAAGTATATATGTTTATTTCAAATGATTTGAAAAGAACCGGGCATTTAAATTTCTAAGTTCCATTAATTAATAATTTTCAAATTATTTGAATGAAATGTGAATAACCAAATTTATAAAATAAGAGGATTAAGATATCTAAGCTATTGTTTGGAAACTTTAAAGTTGAAAGGTAATGAGAATTTAAACAAAGTAAGTTGTGAACATTCTAAGTTGGTAAAATGAAATTCTATAAATTTGTATAATACAAAATTTGCATTCTGATAACATATAACAAGACTTACCAAATATTAAAAGTTAAAATGATGTTTTGATATGTAATGAGGTATTGTACAAATAAACAGAACTTGGATGTAATTGAAGTATATAAGTGAGGGAAAAAAAAACTCAAAAAGGAATGAAATGTATATAAAAGGAAAATTTGTTTGTGATAAATTTTTTTGTATATATACTTAAATATGGCATGAAATGATGAATGGATAAATGGAACTAGTAAGTGAACTTAAGAAAGAAGATAAATGAATCGTATTATATCTTTGTAAATTGATTATAGAAAATAAATATAAATTGCAAAGGGATTGTAACAAAATTAAATTTGTAATCTTTAAGATAACTGTAAACTAAGAAAAATCATGTATGAGAAGTTAGACCTTTATGGAATGACTACAAACTAAAGTGTTGATTAATAAAACGTTCCACAAATGAATTCGTTATTAACTGAAATTATGAAAATGAAATAGATGTAAACAAATAAATTTCTTATAGCTAAGAATCAATTGGAAAATGAAATTGAATTTAATTAAATTACATAGAATGTTTAAAAATGAACTTGAGTAAGCAAATTCTTTAATATGATGTTTAAGAAAAGATAACGTTAAAGAATATGCTATGTAAAGAAATGAATATACTAACTGAATAATGAATTGTGAATAATTAATGGTAAATAAAATGAAAGTCAATAAAATAATTTAATATAGATAAATTAGATAGAAATCCATTGGAAGGAAATACGTGAGATTGTACGTATATTATTTTATTCGCATAACGATTTGATCCCAATTCGAGCACAAAATTTCGAGATGATTTATATCGATCCAAGTTAGGATTTTTCACTCGATTTTCGACAGCGAACCTTGGATATGGATTTTTAATTTGATTCTAAAATTCTCTATCGTAGTATATGGCTATGCAAGGAGAGTAACAGTTTCCAATCAATGAACCAAATCCGAGTCCGCACTAGAGAGTCGTGTGAACGATACTAGTTTGGAAGTGAAATTGTGTGATCGAATAAGCGATTAGATCGATATTGCTCACGGATGATATATGTACGGCTTACGGACTTAATTAAAGAATATTGAAAATTTAAGATACCAAATAAAAATGATTTTTTTTTATTTATATAACATGATATATATAAATATAAAATTGAATGTAAAATTAATAAATTGGTTATGTTGGGTATGATTTGGTTGTTACATGATTGTTAGTTGATTGTGTATAATTCATTAAGTGTTGATGAAATTGGAAGTTATAAGTTATTGAAATCAAATTGGAAGTTAAATAAATTTAAATAGAATTTAATTTGATTCAAATTGGAAGTGGACTAATATAAATATAAATTAGTGAATGTTAACTAATTGAATTGAGAATGAATGTTAGTAAAATCCAACGTAAATGAATCAACGGTTATTAAAATTGAAAACCAAGTCAATAAATATTAATGAGAAGTGAATTTATATTGATTGGTTATGGATTTGTTGGATGATTGTTGATTGATGGTTGCATTTGTTGTTTGTTGCATTTGCTATGTTGGCACATGTAGTTGTTATGTTGCTATATTGTGTATATTGATATTATTTTCATATATGCATGTTTCTCATAGTTTGTTGAGTGTTTAGTAGGTGCGGATTGCGCTTGCTTCGCATTTGGAGCTCGCTTTCGCGCTATATTATTCGTATATGCTCGCTAATAAAAATATAAGGTACATGTTTATTTTATCATTGGATTTGGTGATTTTTGATGAGCCACTTGGCTTTTGGATTTTCTTTTGTTGGTTTGGTGCCCGTAGAGGCGTTTTGTAGTTGTATCGATCGAGCCGCGCAAAGGAAACTCTGCCGAAATTTTCCGTAAAATCCGGGTGTTAGAAAATTTTCAAGTTTTAAAAATTTTATAACTTGTTTTGATAACTAACTTTTAAAGTTAGAGAGGCGTTTGGAATAACTTAGTAAAAGTGTAGTAATGACTTTATAAAAAGGAATTTCATTGTTTTATAAGTTGGCAACTTTGAATAAAATATATCTAAGGTCAAATTCTATACTTAGTTCCTTTTCCCTTCTTTTTCCTTTTCGGGGACGAAAAGTTTTGAGTGGGGGAGAGTGTAACGACCCGTAAATTTTCGATAATTAAAATAGCTAATTCAATAAGATTTCGTGATTTGACGTTAGAAAAATTTTTGTAATTCGTTTAGAATAATAACAACTGAAATGAATTGCAACAATAATTATCCAAGTAATGAAAATGAATGCTACTTAGTTAATGCTTTTGAAATAAATAGTTGAATAGGATAATAAATGTTGAAATTCATGGGGTATAATAGAGTAATTGATTGTTAAGTAAAACCTATTCAAATCAAATATCGAATATTGAACACGTAAATTGTTTAAATTAAATATTTAAAACTTATTGAATAATTGAATAACTGTAAAATTAAAAATATTGTTCTAAATTGTGAATTGGCTTTAAAAGTTGAATCTTATAAGTTCAATTTCAATATTTCAAAAGATAATGAATTATTGGATAAGCGAAATTGTTTAAATTTAATATTTGGAATTTATTGAATAATTTAATAATGGGAATTGAATAACCGTATAATGGAAATAGTTGTTTTATAAATTTTAATTCGTTTCAAAAGTTAAATTTAATATGTTCGTTTTGAATATTTCAAAAAGATAGTGATTTAGGAATAATCAAATTTGTTTAAAATTTAATAGTACAAATGTTGAATAATTAAATTTCGAATTTGATATGATTAATTTGATATTGAAATTTAATATATGAAAATAGAGTGAATAATTGAAATTTGATTTAATATGATTCAAATTGGTTTCCAAAGTGAACGTAAGTTATATTTGGATTTTAATAGAGTTAATAAGATTTTTAAATTGGAATTTATTGGATAAATTGAATAACGGGTTTAATATGAATAAAAATGATTTGTAAAATTTTATTTTATCACATTGGAGTTATAGTGATGTTATAGAACTTTTAAAACTGAATTTAAAATAAATTTGTGAAAATTGAATATTTTAATATTTAATTATCGACTGAAAAATAGCCAATTTTTGAACAGTCTCAGAATTGGACGAAACTAGTTCCATTAGATCCGTAATAGTTAGTTATTATCGGATTTCAATTTTCGTAGCAATCGGAGTTGTCGTTTGACCGTGGCAGCTCGAAACGCGTTGAAATTATTTTAATATTAATTTGGCGAGTTAAAATAGTCATTTTTCAAACGGTCTCGGATTTCGACGAAACCAGTTTCATCGGATCCGTAATGTGATATTATTGTAAGATTTCAAATTTCGTGTCAATTGGATTTACCGTTTGTCCGGGGCGAGCCAAAACGCCTAGAGAATCGTTTAATCGGTTTAATTTAAATTTGATCGTTTATTTCCGTAACTCTCACATACGATCAAATTAGCTTCCGTAACCTGTTCCATTGTGTTCGGAACGCGGCATAAACCCTAGGAACGTCAGTTACCGTGCGAAATTCGGAGTTTGGAAAAGCCGGATAAATAATATTAGTCGTTTCCTATAAATAGCCTTTCACAAATTAAAAATAAAAATATAACTAGGGTTTCCTCTTCATCACGTTCAGCCGCCGGTGATAAAAAATTTAATGGCCGAAATTACACGATTCTTTCTCCCTCAAAATCTTCAAATCCATCGTTTAATTCAAGAACCTTCCTACATGAAAGTTGTAGAGGGTCTCGAGTACTACAAATCTATACGGTGGAGTTGGCTATTATCGTCGTTTAAAGGAGATAGGTAGCTGCGTTCGTCCATGATTGGGCACGGTTTTCGAGGGTCTAGGGGTGGCCGAGTGCCACGTTGCTGGGCGCGGGGGTGCATGGCGGCGAGGCCCTCGATATGGCGTCGCCTGATCAACGTCTGGAGGTTGGTAGGTGGTCGCGTCTTTGTTGTAGCCGATCGTGTTTGGGTTTCGTATCGCGGCTTTGAACTGGGAAGAAGAAGCATGAATCAGCGGCCGAGATTCTTGGCTTTGGAACGTGCGGCCCAGATGGATTAGGTATAAAAATTAAATTATGTTGTAATTTTATAATTAAAACTCGTATAACTTTGAAAATTCATATCTTTCGCATACGAGGTCCGATTGAGACGAGACTTTTTGCGTTGGAATCGTTTCGTCGAGCTCTACGCGATGCATCTGGATTGGAGTCGTTTGAAGCTAGAGAAATTTTTGGATTAAATCGAACGTCATTCGATTTGATTTAAAATCGTAAAATCAAGGTGAGTGTTTTATAACGCTCACACCGTACTAAATATCTTTATGCTAGTTAAATTGACATCGTGAAGTGATATGAAATTTATTTATCGTTGTTTGATATAAATTTAATTGTCATCTAGTTGTCATTTGAATTAACCGTTGAAAGATTAAATTGACAGTTAAATTGAGATTGAAATTGAAATTGAATTGCGATTTAATTTCCTGACATCGATAACTATGAAATTGCCATGAATTGTATTGTTTATTGGGTGATGTATTTTGATGGATGCTATTGGTTGATAATTGTATGTTTGGATGTTTATTTGCTTATATAGATCCTGTTATGCATACATATGATACTGTGATTTAATTAAGTAATATATATTCATCCCTGACATTTAATTGAAATAAATAACTACTTGGCCATAGGATAGAAAATTATATACGGACACCGAATTGGCTAAATTAATAATTTTTGGAATCGTCGATTTGAAATTTATTTAAATGTTTTGATTTAAAGTTATAAATAGAACTCGATTTATAGAAATTGAATTCATCGAAAATTTGAGTTGGAATGTTGAGATAAATTTTGGTTAAAGGAAATTGTTAAATAATATCAGTCGGGACTTTGAAATTTAAAATATGGGATTTGATTGATTTTCGAAAATTGATTTGTTAAAGATTGAACCTGAATTCGAGTTTTTAATATTACCAAGTAAAAAGCGATATAAAATTTATATTTCGAAATTGAGCTTGAAATTGAATCATATTTGAAATTTGGATTTAAAACTTGAATAATGATGGATAAATTTGGTTAAGTGTTATAAATGGATATTTTGAAAATCAAGCTCCAAATCGATAAAATTGAAATTGAATTAATCGAAGTGAATAAAATTGAAATTGAATTAATCGAAGTGAATATAAAATTGAAATTGAATTAATCGAAGTGAATATAAAATTGAAATTGAATTAATCGAAAGTGAATATAAAATTGAATAAGTTTGCAGTCAAAGTTGACACCGATTTGAATTAAAATCGAAATTGAATTGGTAGAATGGAAATTGAAATTGATCTGAATTGGGAAGTTATAATTGAAATAGATTGGTTTTGAAGCTGCTTTATTTTGTTTTCCAAATTTCTCGGTTATATAAATCATTTTGAATACTTAAACTATTTTAATCTATTTTAAACCTACCTAACCCAATTTAAATTATTTTAAACTAAATTTATCTATTTCAAATCCATTTTAAGATTTTAAGTGTTTTAAACTATTTTATTATTTAAACTACTTTTAAACTACTTAAAACTACTTTCTAAAATTCTAAGCTGATCAGAAGGGTGAAATGTTTATATTTAAAATCTTGAATTTAAATACGAATTGGATTAAATGAGGTTGCAACCTAAATTGAAATTCGAAATGATTTTGAAATCGAAAAGAGATATTGAAGCGAAATGATTTTTGGAAACGGAATCTTACATTTGAATAGATACGATGATATTTGGAATGGACTTGATTTTTTTTGAAGTGAATATGATATTTTGATATCAATTATGAATCGATTTGAAATATAAAAGAGCCAACGGTGTAATAATACGTAGTTATTAAAGAGACCGGGATCGGATATGGACATACTCTCTGTCGATACCGAAAACCACTTTAATAACTATTATGCACGAAGTGTTGATCCAGAATGAAGTGGATGGTTTGGTGAACGCGTTGACTGAAGAAAGAGAACGATTTTGGATGACCCCTGACATGACTAAAACAGGAGCCGCGCCGGGCCATTGAGGTTCGCCATCTCTAGCGGACACACTTCTTCGATACCATATCTATTACATTTGTGATGCGATTTGGGTGCACCCCTTGATTTCGGAGTGTTGTTTCGCGGTGTTGGGGTAGCTGCTGGCTATGCCCAACATCAGTCCGGATCACGCAACTACTAGTATCCTAGTTGGTATTGCCTCATGTACCTTGTCATACTGATTATCCTATTCGCGACCACTACGTTTTGATTTGTACCTTGAGTATATGGATTGCCCTCTGGTGACTTCCAGTTTTGGGGAAACTACGATTTTGTATATGCTTTTGGGAATATAAAATGTGTTAAGGGGGATTATGGTAACGCCTTAACGCTATTTTGATACTTTATATTACTGATAGGCATTATCTACTTAGCGTATATTACTACATAGTAGATAGTTTCACGGATCCTTAAGAGATGGAAAATCCCGTAACATCTCTTAAGTTATTGCACGCATGTTGACACTGGATAGGAGATGTCAAACCCCGTAAACATCTCCGACGCCGTTACACTCATATTTATTTACGATTGATTTAACTTACATGAGGATATTTAGTCCTGACTCGAGTGTTTTGTCTTTTCATTACGCTCGGGTCAGACCTGAGTTTTCAGATTTTGAAGATCTATTTCGGAGGACGAAGACGAAGATTTGGTATACTATTACTATTATTATCTTTGCATCATGTTGTCTGCTGCATTATTTAATTATTCTATTGTATATGTATAACTCTGATAAATGTTGTATAATAATAATAATCAAATGTATTCATTTCAAATGTATTCATTTAATTAATTGCTTCATGAACTGTTATTTTATTATTATACTTTAGCCTTCCGCTGTGAGATTCCGTGTTGTTTCATTTCCTTTATTTCCATTCCTTTTCTTTTCTTAATTACCCCAAAACTATCTGCCCTTTTAATGGTTTGGAATCGACATGTGTATTTGATCGTCGTTTTAAACTGTCCAAAAAGGCGGGTCGTTACAGTAAACCTGTTCCTCCGGGTGAAGCGAGGTAGTTAATAGTGAAAATCCAGATAGGAGTCTGGGACTGGACGTAGGACGGTGCTCCGAACTAGTATAAAAATCTCTGGTGTGATTTTTCTATTTTTATTTTCGCTTTGCTACTATCATCTATTTTCCGCATTTATATTATAGTCCATATTACACGATCCGTGTGTACTATATTAGCACATATAATTGTATACACACCGCACTTTCAGTTTTGAGGGGCAAATGTTAACCCACCCACCTTTTGGAGAGGCCGTAAGCAGACGGATTTAATTAAGTTGACGTCTCAGTTATCGAGGATGGAATGTGGTAGGTTGGAGTCGACTGGATGGATAAATAACGCATCATGTTTTGGAAGGTGGTTCAGCTATGTTAATGCGGCTCGGCCAAATGTGGTTCGATCAGGAAGGGTCGTTCGGTCAGGGTGGCTCGCTAAGGTGGTTCGTCATTGCAGCTCGGTAGGAATGGAAGGAACTGCCTCGGTATGGAATGGGGCTTGGTTGCTTCAATCCTAATGTCCTTCGCTTTGGGATGTCGCTTGGTAGCTCAGTGGGATATAAGGTCGCTCGGCATAGGACATCGCTTGGCATAAGACGTCGCTCGGCATAGGACATCGCTCGTCATAGGACATCGCTCGACATAGGACATCACTCGATATACGGCATCGCTCGGCAGCCTCATGTCCAAGTAGTTGTTGCTTCAGGTCAACTTCGTGGGATGTGGCTCGACGACAGGAGTGGGGCTCGGCAAGGCCTTGCTTCGAGTCAGAAGCATCGTTACTTCGAGTCCTGAGGCGCATGACTTTGAGACATCACTCGGGTAGCTCCGTGAAGGTTAGAAGTTTGTACATAGCTCGGTCATTGGTGGAGTGTATCAGCATAGGCTGGTCGGCACGGTGGTGTGGGTTGATAATGATGAAAGATGTTGGCTTGGCTATGCTCTTGATGGGCCCGGACTACTCAAGAAGGTTAGTAACTCGGATTTGCCTATAAATACAACATGTGGGTCTCTAGATGGGGGGATCTTCTCGGCTCTCTTGTTTTTTTATCTTTGAAGTCTAAGGCTTCTCTACCATTTTGTAACTGTATTGATTGTTACAACAATTAAAAGTAAATTTCTGGAGTGTACATAGGCCGTAGTTAGCAGAACCATTATAAATTATGTGTCTTTACTGCTTTCTCTTTAATTTTTACTGTTCTTCATATTTATACTCTCTACGTATATTCTATCTGTGAGCTGTGACTGGTATTTGGTGCTTTCACTTGGATTTGGGTGTTAGTGACCAATTTTTGCACTAACACAAATCTTAGTTTTTAACTCAATTGTTTAATCCATACTTACACAATCTTCATTTGGTTATAAATATACCATTTCAAATTTTATAATCTTATTTCTATTAAAATATTATCAACCAACACTCCAATATGTTATAAAAATTTCTAAAAAATTACTCCCTTTATGTAAAAATATAATTTGGGTAAAATTATTTCATTTACTCGCTTAAAAACAATTCTATGTCAGTTTATTGGGTTCAAGTGTTTAGAAACTCCTATCGAATTAGCATTGTCCCACTATTCGATCAGAATTTATATCCCACTCAACCAATAAATCAACATAATATAAAAGCATTTATATTCACTAACAAATACAAGCTCATAATTTTTAATAGCTCAAACTCATTTTAAAATATTACTGACTCTATCTCTAACGAGTAATCCCCAACAGAGCCAAGGTTCTCGATTAACCTTCAACTCTGGTACCAAATGTAACAAACGTGATTTTCGACCCTTGAAAATCGACATTAATACGTCCATTGTATAAAATTCCGAGCAATCGAATGCCGAAAATACCAGTTCATTAGGGGTGAAGAAGAAGGAGATAGAAGAAAACAAAAACAACAACAGAGAATCTCACAATCGCAGCGGAACAAAATATAATATATAATAACAGATTTCATACAAAAGAATCTGTAACAATTTATATACTTACAATCATCAGAGTATATCAATCAATACATCAAACTGGACAGTTAAATTACTTGTCCTTAACACCGTGGAATATAAGTCAAGTACGGAATTACGTCTAAAAATTCCACCAGCTAGTCTCCTGAGCTCCATAGCATTAATCTGAACCAATAATACTCGGTCTTACCCGGGCATTGTAATAAAATAACAGCCGAGTCGGTCTGGAAAACCAGCGTGAGAAAACACACTCAGTTTGAATTATTAGAGTTATCAAAATCCTTTGGAAAAACAAAAGTATCTCGTTAGACCGCATCATACATAAACCCGATGTGTTTTCATCTTACGATAACCAAAACATTTTTATGGAAAATCCAGTGATGTTATAGTAGTGTCTAAATACATATACTTATTAAAATAGCCGAAATTGTCACATTAACTAAATTCCAGCATACTAGGCTCTACAAACTAAACTGTACGCTCGTATTGGAGAATGGATTCCAACTGAATGACTAGGCGCTGGGTTACCACCTGTCATAGTACACCTCTAGAACAATGTACCGAGTACCTCTCCAGGATCCCCTGCTACACAAGACCGGGCTACCCTTTAAACTGGATAGGCCGAAGAAGATTACCCCGTGGTTGGAATCAGCAACCACCACACAGCTGAATAAAAGGGACTCTATATAGGGGTAACCTTACCGTACTTGGGTGCGACCTACTTAGCCGTGCTGCATCTCCCCTGATTTTCAGTCACAATGTTCTGGAAGCATTCATCTGTTCAAATTTTCCTGGGTTTGGACAAACCGAATCACCACCTACGTCATCTTTACGGTATTCATTCGTTACGTTCAAACCATATCGAAGTAGTTTTCGAATAATTAAATCCGATCTCGGTCTCTTCGAAACGATTAATGAAATTAGCCAATATTGAAAGTCGGTTATTTAACTATCAAATTAAAAATCCACACACAGTCAACTGGCCTTAATATAAATTTTTTCAAAATATTCACTTTCAAAATATCTTTAAAAGATATATCAATTCCTTCCAACATTAGAAAATAATTTTTTAATACTTAAATCCGTAACAGAATACTTCCAACATCTCAACACTTAGGAATATTTCCGAACTTTCGTTTTTATACTTAGGAAAATACTTCAAGTCTTATTTTCCAAAATCCTTTCAATATTAACATTCAAAGAAATATTTCATAACTTATTCCCAAAATCTCCGAAATCACAAATAAATTTCCTCTCCTTAAATCATATACTTTTATAAGCCCTTTTTCGAACCTCGAGAGAATTTATCAAATATATTTTTTTTCTAATTACTTTAAAACTCTGTATATATAGTAATTATTTAAAAGATTAATAATTTATTTTTAAAAATATGTTCAAGTAATTATTTAAAATATTGAAAACACTTTATAACATTAATAACTCATCTTTAGTTAAACAAATAATTCTTCCAAGCTGATTTAAAAATTAGAATTTATTAAAAATAAATGCTTAATGTTTGAAATCTACTTACCGAAGTATTTTCAATCTCACTAGCTTAAAATTTCATAGTTTTAATATAAATACAATTTTTCTTTCAAAATAAATCCACTTCTTAAAATTTAAAATACATTTTTTAAAATTTCAATAACCATTTTTAAGTTATACTTCCTCTCGATTCACAACATCTCAATTTATATTTCACTTCTTTGACTATTCCCATTTCAAAGATAAAATCTACTATATTTCTCAACCCGGCTTCCAGGTTCTAATATAAATTCCCTCTATGAATTTATATTCCCTATTATCATCTGATATCAAATTTATAAATATCGTTATCAATTGTATAACCCCTTTTGGTTTTACTTGTTTATAAAAACAAATCATATTTATAAAATCCATTATATAAATTTATTTTTATAAATTCCATTAATACTTCCAATCTATTTTTCAATATTGATTTCAACTCCTTTTTATATATCCGGAATATCACTTATAAATTCCTTTATGTAATTTCTTTTAAAAACCTCTATTTTCTAATTCGCAATGGTTAAGTATAACCAAACTCAAACATAATTTTATTTTCTAATTCAATTTCTCTAAAATTACTCCAATTACTATATATATATATATATACACATATATATTATTTTCAAATTCACTTCAATTCCATAAATTTAAAAAAAAATTAAAATATTTAAATTATCAAAATTTAGGCCAGTGCTGCAATAGCATCCAATAATTCAATCAGTACAATAATCTATAATAGATTATTCTATACAAATCATATATCACTATGAAAAATAAACAATAAATTTGAGGAATCCAGTTGGATCCCTCCATCCTGTTTTCCTACATCCACAGATGTTAATACACATAAATAAATACCAACCCACTTCGAGGGGGATATCGCAATATATAGGGTCTTCCAGTATTATGCAGGGAGCATAAGGTCTCATCCGCTATAACGTGAGGGAATATCACTCCAAATACTGTATATATACTACTATACATTATATATCCAACCAATAATTTCAATTTATCAACCCAATCAACATCCAATAAATTCAAATTCAATATTTAAATTTTAAATATGGCAATCCAAAAATGAGTGAGAAGTCTCACCTTTATTTTTGTTTGCAATCCACTTCAAACTCGACTTGATTTCACGATTTTGACCTCGCATAAAAAATTTACGAATTCGTACATATTCGATTTAAAATACATTTACATATCCTAATTACAATAATATATATTTTAAAAGTAACCACAAAGTTAAAGTATATATATTTTTCTCTTAATATATATTTATATACATATATATATATATATAAATATATGTCCCAAAATAAATTTCTGGCTGCAAACCTTCCAACTACCAGATGTTTCAATCCAGAAGATAGAAAAAGTGTGTGCAGATTTCATTTGGAAAGGAGGCATGCATAAAATTAAATATGATAAGCTGTGTAGACCCAAAAAAGAAGGAGGAGTGGGTCTGAGAAGAATTAAAGAAATGAGGTTGGTTTACACTCTAAAACAAGCTTGGAAAATAATCACAGGTAAAGGCCTATGGGGGAATTGGATGTGGAGCAAATACATTAAAGGAAATTTCTGGTGCATGCAAATAGATAACAATGCTTCGACAAATTGGAAAGCTATCATGAGAATAAGAGAAACACTTGCTTCATGTAGTACGAAAGAAATGGCCATGGGAAGAGAAACTGACTTATGGAAGGACCCCTGGATAACAGGAAAATCGTTGATCAATATATTGGGACTCCATACTTACTCAGATTATGCATGCCCCAATAGAAAAGTTTCAGATATTATAAACAACAATGCATGGAATTGCTCACAACTGCCAGTAAACCAGGACATTAAAAAGGAAATACAATATATGCCAATATATAGCGGCAGAGAAAACGATATCTGGACATGGAAACCTACAGGGAATGAATTCACTACTAAATCAGCTTGGGAAGAGATAAGAAAACGAGACAATAAGGTTGAATGGAGCAATATCATATGGAATAATGCAAATAACCCGATAATGGCTTTTACAACTTACAAAGCAATTCTTAAAAGACTGCCTACAAAGGATAGACTTGTAAAATGGGGGATCTTAAATGAAAATAAATGTGAATTATGCAACCTAGAAGAGGAATCGCATGAGCATTTATTTTTTTCCTGCAACTTTTCGAAAGAAGTATGGAATCGATGCAAAACACAAACAAACACAACAATGGATGCTAACACTTTGGAGGAAGAGATAAATCACCTGGTGCAACGGAGAGGCGTAGACGTCAAATCCAAGATGGCCAGCATTGTTGTCACAACAACTGTTTGGAGAATTTGGAAGGAAAGGAATCGTCGCGTATTCCAGAAAAAACAAAGAAATCATGTAGAGGTTAGCAAATTGGTGAGAAATGACATGCAACTGGTACGAAGGAGAATCAAAGACTGGGAAAATACCTCGCTGGAATTAAGTGGAGTTCGAATTGCAGGAGAGGGTCAAAATCGAACATCGGGAGGAAACCCAAATACAAGCTACCTGCTGCCGCCATGAATATAAAGAGGAAGACGAAAACAGTTTTTAATTTTGGCATATTTGAGTTGTAAGAGTTCCTTTGTCGGATATGTATGTATAGCTCGTATTGGGCTGCAATTTTGGGCTGAAATGCCATTAATAAAATCTTACCAATTTACAAAAATAAAAAATAAAAATTGAATTGAATTAAAAACAGAAATGATTATACCTTACTACCCCATACCCTCTCAAGCATGCTTGAACAACCAATCCTCACGCCCTAGCTACGAACATACGCCTCAGCCCTGAAACCCACCATCATTGTCTATCCCCTGCATCGCAGCCAACCCATCATCGCTCGACAATTGCAGTGTCATTGCAGCTTCGATTCCTATGGCCCAATTGAAAAACATCGTGCCTCACCACCAACTCCCAGCTCCGCGCCCTTTCGCCTGCCATCGCGCTCTCCTTCCCACCTTCATGCTTCCAATCGCGATTCACTCATGATGATGTTTGAACTGCGGAAGGATTTGCAAAGGATGAAATCGTGAGTCGTTCTGCAAATCTCCCTCTCACTTTTTTGAAGGTCGGCCTGATGTTGAATGCAAGAGAGAAGAAAAGGGAACTTCGATTTCGAGTTAAGGCAGAGGAATCCATATACACGATTTAACCTATGATTTATATTTACACGTTTTTCTTCTTTCCTCTGTTACTTCGTGAATCCAATGGAGAGAAGAATGCTGATATAAAGAAGGGACGTAGGTAGATGGCATGTGATTTTGGGTAACGTATAGGTTTCAACTTGCAAAAGGCTGCTACGACAATAATTTTTGACTATATATATATATATATTAATATAAATCAAAATATCTCGAATTGGGTAACTAAAAATCTACAATTCCTATTGAAGCATGGAACTAGGCGTTTATAATGTTACACCCCTATTGCGAACGCAATTGAAAAGGTCGAGTCCTAATTCGATCGTATGGAGAAGATAGCTTTTTGGACCTAATTATTATATTAAATTTTTGATATAAATCTCAGTGCGTTTAAATACCGTACAATCAAACGATAACTCCAAATACTATGAAACTTAAAATCCAATAATAATACATTATTATGGATCCAATGGAACTAGTTTCGTTGAATTTCAGGACTGTGCCTCGGAAGGCTACTTTTAAATGTTAATTTAAACGGGCTATTTTTAAAATCGAATAGATCACCTTTACATCATTATAAATATAAATTTTAAAAACCTTTAAGTTATTTTTATCAAGCTTAAAACCCAAGATACAATAATTTTCCCAATATTCAATTATTTAACTTTCAATAATTAAATTATTTAATAAATCGCTATATTTAAATTCTGAATTTATTTTACAAATAAAAACCCAAATTTACATATCGAAAATCAATCTGCAATTCAAATTAAATCTTTAAAACCATTTAAATATCCCAAATAAAATGATGAAAATCCGGGTCGTTACAATTTTCCGAAGTGTTTGTAGATAAATAATAGTATTATTATTATGGTGATATCTTTGAATAGAAAGAAATGATTTTAAATGGATTTTGGAAGTGATATAGCACTGAACTCACTTTAGTTGTTGGAAAATAATCCTGGTGATGACTGCAGCATTGATAGTATTCATTTCGAGTTTCTAGGTGACGGATTGCTAATGTAGTAAATTGATTTGCAGATTTTTCGAAAAGAAACAAGTGTTGTTTTGAAAATTCCAAGGGAATTGTTTTGGATAAAAATCAGGTTGATTTTGAAATTCAAAGAAAATGGTTTGTTAAACCAAAAAGAGTGTGTGTGTGTGTGTGTGTGTGTGTGTGTTTGTGCGTGTGTGTCTATATATTTGATTTCAAAGTGATTTGAAATAAATACCGGTGTTAAAAAAAATTCTGGAGTCCTGTGGAAGAGGATATTTATAAGGAGGGAACTGTGAAAAATTGAAATTGGGATAAAATTTAAAGCGAGAAAGTTAAGATGGAATTCAACTTAAGTTAAGTTGGATAAATTAAATTTCAAGTAATTTAATTGACTAGATTTGAATTAAGTTAATATAGTGTACTAATGAAGTGGGAGTTAACTTAAGTGAAGTAACTGAAATATATAATGAAATTGAATGAATTAAAAATAAATTTGTTTAGAATGAAATTTATTTTAAGTACGAGTAACACGAATATGGTTTTGAAATGTTAGTTAAAAAGAAATTGAATTTAAATAAAAAGGTGAATTGGATTTGAATTATATGGAATTGAATTAAATATGTAAATGTGAATTACAAAGTGACTATACAACTATAAGTTATAATATTTGAATTAGAAATAATGTCGAATTGAAGTAAATATAAATTTTGAGTGGTAAAGTAATTATATAACCATAAATGATAAAATTTTGAATGGAATAAAATTCATGTGAAGAATTGGAATAATGAATGAATAAATTGGAATAGCTTGTAAAAATAGAAATAAATGGGATAAAAATATATTTAGGTTACAAGTAGATGTATAATCTCGAGTTAAAAATAAAATGTGAATATACATGAGTGTAAAATTGATGGAAATGAGAAGAAAAAAAGTTGTGTAACAAATAAAATTGGAAAAAAGGGATAGAAAAACCAAAATAAAAAAGGTATAATATTTTAAAATTAAGAAATATAAGGCCAAACTTAGATTTGAAAATAAATTTGACTTCAAGAAAAATTAATGAAGTGATTTTTGATGTAGAATTAGATACGGAATTATAAAATTGAAAGTGAACCAATTAGAAAAGTTAATTGAATATGGAACTCGAGTTGTAAATTAGATTCAACTTAAAAAGTAAGTGAATTAAATAAAATTAGAAATGTGGTCGAATAAAATGGGATTGGATTGAAGTATAATGACTTGAGTTATAAATAAATTCAATTTGAGTATAAATAAATCGAATATGACATAGGATATCAATTAAATGAATTCGAGTATGGAATTAAAATTGAAGTGAATAAAGTGAATGAACTAATTAATTAATTAGTAAACAAAATGGAAGTTGGTTGAAATGAAAATAAACTTAAGTTATAAGGTGGTGATAATTTAAAATAATGGATTAACTTAAGTAAATATTTTGAATGGAAGCATGGTTTAAATAAATTTGTGAAATGGTTATTTTATAAATAACGTGGGATGATTCCAAGCTTAACAAAATGGATTTGAATATAATAAATATGGATATTAATGAGACGTAAATGAATTGATTGAGAACAAATTTGAAATGGAATAGAATTAAATATAAATCGATTTGGAATCAATTTAAAATGGCTATAAACTGAAATGGTTATGAATATCGCCAAATTTGCATAGAAAAATCGGCGTTCACGTAAATGGAAGTAAATAAAAATTCTATGAATAAATAGAAAGTGGATAAGTTGATTTTTAATCAATTTGGAATGAATATGAGTTTGTTTGATATAACAAAATCGGATGCAAATGAATTTGGTTGTAAATAATTTCGGATTGAATAAAGTGATATATGGATCGATTGAAAGTAGTTAAATTGGTGTCGGAGCCTTGTAATTACTTATAAAAATATGTTAGCATGTATTGCTTGTGAAATTCATGTGTTAACTAGTTAAATAAATGAAATGTTGTTAAAATTTCATATTTTTGGTACTTACATGTTTAAACTGAGTAAGTACAGGTATATGGAGCTGTTTGCTTGATTTTGGATTATGCAAACTGCAAATTGTAAATATTGATATAATTTTTTGTTTTCTGACCATGTGGGTCGATATATATATATATGGCTCTCTTTTCATATTGCAAAAGGCTATCCGTACAAAGGAGACTCCATCAAAAAAAATTGGAAATTTAGGGTGTTGGAAAAAATTTGAAATTTTTTGAAAAATTTATGTTAACGACAACTTGATTTTGAATTGTAATTGAAATAAAAGGTTTTGGAATTAGAATTGAAAACTAATTGTTTTAGGTTGAACAAAAGGAATAGAAAAGTGAATATCGAGTTTTAACTAAGTAGGGTTTTAATAAGTAACGGGTTTGAAGCATTTTTCCTACCTTAGCAATTTCGGAGACGAAATTCTTTTAAGGAGAAGGAATGTAACGATCTGGATGTTTAAACGGCTAATCTTAAATATTTAAGTGGTTTAAATATTGGATTTGGATTTATAATTTAGTTAGTAAGATTTTAAAACTGAAATTTCAAGTGATTTCGTAAATTGTTGAAATCGTCGATTTAATCGATGCGTTAAAAATAGCAATCCGGGGCACCGTCTAAGAATTCGACAAAAACAATTCAATTGGATCCATGCTAGTGTATTATTGTTGCATTTCAAATTTCATAGCATTTAGAGTTATCGTTTGATCATACGGGATAGATACGCGTTGAATTTATATTGAAATTTATATAATAATTGGGTTCAAAAAGCTATCTTTTTCGTACAATCGAATTAGGGCTCGAAACCTTTTCCATTGCATTTGAAATAGGAGTATAACATTATAAACGCTTAGTGGCATGCCTTAGTAGGAGGTTGAGATTTCACGGTATGTGATTCGAGATATTTAAAAAATAAAAGAATATAAATGGTAAGATCAAAGGAACAGTTGAGCCGCCCTTCAACATGTCTTGTTCCCTTATAAAACATGCGACATCTACCTTTTCCCTCAATCAGTTCAAAATTTGTTCAAATAATCCGAGCCATCGAAATCAAAATCTCGTCTTGAAAAAAATGGAACCGCAATCTAACTAAAGTCGCGATTAGGGGAAGAACACAGTCTTGTTTGACTTAAAGGAAAAGGAAAAAAATCGCGTTCGATGTTATGGAGGAGGAAGCTCGCAATTCTAGCAATGGGGGGACTTGGGCGTCCACGCGCATGTAGGGGCGGAGCTCGTCGCTGATGATGGCGCGATGATTTCTCGAGCGCAAGATGTATAAAAAAAGAACTTCACGATTAAGTCGCGATAGCAAAAGGTCGACTTGGGGATGGACATCGCGATCAAGGAATCAGCATGGAGGGGGATTTCGATCTTGGGTTTCTCGAGGATGGAGGCGGAGTCGCGTACGTAGGCGCGTATGTGGGGTTACAAATGGCGTTGGCCAAGCGCAGTGACGTGGTGGGAAGTGTTGAGGTAAAGTGATGTCATTGACGAGATACAACCAGTGCTGTGTTGCGTTCATTGTGGGGACAGCAATTATGAGGAGGCTGTGGGTGACGAGGGAAGGAGTATCGAATGGAAGATTTGTTGATGGAGACGTTGTTTTTTTTCAGAGAAGGGACGACCATATAGCTGCATGCCTATTTCTGATGTTCAAGCTGTTATGTTGGCAAATGGATTCGTTAAATGAATTAAGGTAAATTTAAATTTCATTTTTAGGTAATTAGTTTAAGTTAAGTAGTTAGTTGACTTGTTATAATTTACAATTGAAATTGTTAACTTATATAATTCGAAATTTGCTTATACGAGGTTCGATCAAACGAAATCAGTCGTATGGAATTCGTAGCTGCGGAATCTACGAGATAGAATTAAAATTGAAATGGTTTGCAATTTAAAATCAAGGTGAGAAAATTCCCACTCATTTGGATTACTAGAATTTATTTTAAATAGTTAAAATAAATTACTGAATGTTGGTTGTATTTATAAATTTTTATGTGTTGAATGTTAAATATATATAGTAATATATATAATAGTATTTGAGAGTTATATTCTCGCACATTATAGCGCATGAGACCCTATGTGCCGTGCATAATAGCGAATGACCCTATATACCGCGATATTCCCCTCGAAGTGGGATTGGTATTTTTATGTTGTAATAACATCTGTGGACGTAGGAAAGCAAGTTAGAGGGATCCAACTGGATTCCTCAAATTTTTTGAATTTAATTTCATATATTTTGATATATGGATTATGTAGAATAACCTATTATCGATTATTGTAGTGATTGGAATTATTGGATGCTATTGTAGCACTGGCCTGAATTTTGATAATTTAAAAACCATGAATATATTTTTAAATTTTAAGGGATAAAAGGTAATTTTTGATGTAAAAATATTTATAATGGAATTGGGATTATTTTAAAGATATTGAGTTAGAAAAATATGTTTGATTTTTGGATATACTTAACTATTGTGAATTATTAAATGGAGATTATTTTTTAAAATGAATTATATAAAAATAATTTATAAATGGTATTTTGGAAATATAAAAAGGAGTTGAAGTCAATATTAAAAATAGATTGGAGGTTATAAATAGGGTTTATAAAGAAATGGATTTATAAAAATGGAATTTTATATATAAGATTGTTGTTTTATTAATAGGTAAAACTCAAAGGAGTATAAAAATTTATAAACAATGTTTATAAGTAAAGTAAGTGATATCAGTGGATATATTGGAAAAATAAATTCTTAGGTGAATTTATATTAGGATATGGAAATAGGGTGAGAAAAATAATGGATACTATTTTTGAAAGTGAAAATGGTTAAGGAGATCGGAATGGAAGTGGTGTGATTCGAGAGGAATTTATAAATTGAATTGGTTATTGAGGTTTTAAAAATATATTTTAAATTCTAAAAAGTTAAGTTTGTTTTAAAATAGGAAATTTTTATTATTTAAAAACTATAAAATTTCAAACTAATTAGGATTGAAATACTTCGGTAAGTAGATTTTCAAATATTAACTATTATTTTAGTTAATCCTAGCTTATAAAATAAAAACAGCTTTGAAAATTTATTTGTTTAACTAAAAATGAGTTATTGATGTTTATGAAAGTGTTTTCGATATTTTAAATAATTATTTGAACATGTTTTAAAAATAAATTATTATTCATCTTAATACTTGTTTTATATATATATAGAGTTTTGAAGTGATGGAAAATTTTAACATAAACTCTATCGAGATGCGTAAATGAGGGCTTATAAATGGATATGATTTTGAGGAGAGGAAATTTATTAGTGATTTTGGAGACTTAGGAATAAGTTGAAAAATATTCTCTGAAGAGTTAATATTGATTTTTTTTTGGAAAGTAAGACTTATAATGTTTTCCTAAGCATGAAAATGGAAATTTGAAAATATCTCTAAGTGTTCAGATGGTTTGAAAATATCCTGTTATGGATTCAAGTATTTGAAATTGTTGGAAGGGATTAATATATCTTATAAAGTATTTTAAAATAAATATTTTGGAAAAATGTATAATAAGGTCTAGTGGCTGCTTGTGGATGTTTTATTGATAGTTAAATAACCAACTATTAACATCAGCTAATTTTGTTAATCATTTCATGGAGACCAGGATCGGATTTAATTATCCGAAAACCACTTCGATTCGGTTAGAATGTTACGAATGAATTCTGTGAAGATGATAGAGATGATGATTTGGTTTGTCCAGACCCAAGACAACTTATATGGAAGAATGCTATCAGAGTATCGTAATTGGAGGACGATGAGCATTCTAAGTAGAATTGTTTCTAAAAAGGTAACGTTCAGCCTCAAGGCTCATCAACCAGGAATGACTAAAACAAGGGATACGCAGCAAGACTAAGTTGGTCTTACATAATTAGGGGTATGTTATTACTTTTCTAGATATCCTTGGAAACCTATATATTATGGATATGGCTGTGCATGAAAGAAGGAGCACTCGATTTTAAGGGTGGGAACACCTGCAGTGGTAACATATTCAGTCTATCTAGGCTAGGGATAGGCTGGTTGTAACGACCCGTAAATTTTAATTGTTTTATTTATTTAATTTATTGAAATTTTGTGAAATTTTAAATAATTAAATTTCGAAACAAAAACTTGATATTTGAAATACGTATATTTAAACATAGCAAATGGTAAATTTTCATCTGATAATACGGAAGTTTATTTTCTGGTATAATTTTTTTAATTCAAATCAGTTAAATTTGATGATAATTAAATATTTACCAAACCTGAATATTTTTATATTGTAAATTTGTAAATCATCTTCTGAGTAAAACGTCATATTTCGTTTCGCAAAATTTGGACTGTTATTGCTCCGTTTATCTTATTTCCGACAAATTAGCAGCATTTTCGGTACCAAATATCGACTTTTGACCAGATGGTCGTATCTGATATCTATATACCGTTTTGATCGCCTCGTCGTGCTGATCATTACAGTATATTCAATTGTATATTTCAGAGCCGGTCATGCCACGAAATCAGTAAAACGATTACTGTATAGGTAACCGTCTTTGAACGTTTTGACTTCCCATGCCCTTTCATTTATCTACCTATTGGAATTAAACAGTCACTTCGTATTAATTCTCCTAAATTTAACATTTTAACTTTTGGTAATTCTACCCTTTCAACTTATATTTGTCGGTCTATCTGTTTGTAAGTTTATATTAAAATGTTTGCTTTACTGTGCAAACTTCTCTCATTCCCATTTTCCAAAATCTCCTTTTTTCTTCTTCCAAATCCATGGTGCCTGTTTCCAAAAAAATTTCGTTCCACTTGCTTTCTTCTCCACGATGCCCAATAGCACCTCACCGCAATTAGCAACCGCTCCACCCTGCTACTTTTCCCATTAGCTTTGGCCTGCCACTCTTGACCGAACCCATTCCACCAGATCGAGCACCCATCCATACCGTAAACCAGCCCTAGTCGAACCTTGCCTAGCCACCAACTCCATCGTAGTCGAACCCCTTCATGTCATCACCATGGCCGAGCCTTGTCGTGACCAAAACATCAGTGGTCGTCCACCTTCTTCTCATCCTAGTTTCAATGTATTATAAGTTACATATATTAGTTTATATACTTTTACAGTTTGAAATAAAGTAAAATATTTAGTCTGTTTATTTGTATATATATCTATGACAGTATTATTTAAAAGATGTATAATTATGCATAAGAAACTGTATAGACTTATATATATATATATATAAGCCAAGCATTGTGTTTTATAATATGTTGTTGGTTACTATATATGTAACAACCCTATATTTTATGATCATTGTAATTTTATATTTTGATTTATTTTAAATTGATTTATGATTTAAAAACTTTATTTTTTATTAAAATGAATAATTTTTTTAATTTAAAAGTATATTTTGATTTTTGTGTAAATTATAATTTCAAACCTGAATAAATAGAATATTTTCCAAAAAAGTGATTTTTTGGTCAATCTGGTCAAACTTTGACCTTTAAATTAAAATTTGAATATTTGAATTTTCAAATTTTATCTTTTATTATGAAAATAGGTTAAATTTCAAGAATACTGCCTTTTGCTTCGTTGAAATCCGATTTATATTGTGAAAGTTATGATTTTTACAATATTGTATGTAAACTGATTTATTTAACAAAATCGTTTGTTTTAATTTATATAAATAATATATTTATTTGTCATATCATGTTCTAATATGTGTTGTATGACGTGTTAGGTATATTTTTATTTTGAAACATTTTTAAAAGTGATGTTATAATTTTTCAAAGCTTATTGTATTTTATTTTCAATTTTTAAAACCTAGAATCTATTTTTAAGCTATTTTCTTAATTTATTTATATTTATCTAAAATTTATTTATTTATTTTTATTTATACATTATTTTATTTTGTTTTTATTTTATTTATATTCATTTTTTATATGTTTAAAAATGTAAAAAGAAAAAGGAAATATGAAGAGTTTTGTAACCTTTCATTTACCTTTGACTTTACACATACCATTGCCTTTTCATTTCAATCAACATTTGCATTCATTTGTGCTGACCATATCATTTCCTTCAGCCGCATATTTTTTTCATTTTCTCACGCAAAACACTTTTCTTCTCATCCCTAAAACTTTGGCTATCATTCTGAAGAAAATTGGTAATGGTTTATTCACTTTTTTTCTTATTTTCTTCTTTGTTTTAGTGTATTTTCATGCCTTGCTTCACTTAGCTTGTTCGGCCATTGCCTCCACCTTCACAACCACCTTCTCCACCACCACACTCGGCTGTCACCAGCACCTACCCCACTGACCAGTCATGGTCGTGCACCCATATTTGCAGAACTCCACAAAATATTGCATCTTCCACTTGAAAACTATCATAGCCGAACTCCTCCTGCTTCACCACTCCAAAACAACCCCTTGGACACCTCTTGCATCACCACCACCAACCTCCACTGACCCTAACCCACTGCCACACCATTCCCTGACCTCCAGCAGGCCTGGAGGTGCCACACATGCCCATGGTCGTGACTTGTTGTATGGACAAAATTGCCTTTTGTGCCTTAGCTTTGTATTTTCATGCATAACAACTTCCATACCTTCATACCCTAGCTAGGCCGACCATATTGGACCCATACTTGACCAAATACACCCCATGGTCATGCCTTATCATCATATGGCCGAACATGGTATTGGTGAAAGCAAGTGCAAGTCGTTTGATTTTATGTTGTGCATAAATTCTAGCTTGTTTGATGTTATATTTAGTGTTGAAATTCATGTCATATATATTGTTTTGTATCATATGCACAAGACAACTATTTTGGCTCTCCTCACACTTGAATCGTAGTCGTGCTTTCGTGCCTTTGTGGATCTTGGTTTGTGTGTTTGGTTGTATTATCTACAGCTGGTAGAGGTGAGTATTTCTCACCAGAAATTTCGTACTTATATAACTAGTCAACTGGGAGAATTTGAATCTGTAAACCATATTATCATGTTATAACTAACTATGCTATAATCATACGATGTTCACCCCTGTTTGTACACCTGTCATATCATCTGTTACTGTTATACAATGCTATTTTGTTTATTTATATCAGTTTATCACACTGCAAGTTCCCTGTAGATTAGAATCACTATGGATTGAAATGATATATACCTGAACGGACTTTAGATTAGGGAAAAATCATTTTGGGCTGAAATGATAGGCCTGAACAATTTTTATTTATTTTATTTTACTTGGGATAGCGGGTTTGAAATAATAGAACCCAGATTTTTCCTTTTGTAAATTACGGATTGAAACGATATTATCCGTATCAATTTGACTTAGGTCAGAAAATTATATACAGGCACGTGGTTAATATATATTTTTCTAATTTTTTTAAAATATTATAAAAATGTAAATATTATGATATTTTGATTTAAATTTAAAAATGATTTTTATAAAATATTAGTAATTTTCTACAAGTTAAATAAGTGAAATAAATAAATGGTAAAGTAGTATTTGAAATATAAGTTAATTTTGGAATTTATGATTTTGGTTATAAATGGAGTTTAAATTAAAAAATGTAAAATATGATAATTTGAATTGAATTTGAATTTAAATGATTTTTCTAAAGTGTTGTTGATTTTTCTATGAATTAAAATGATTAAATAAATAAGTAGTTTAAATGTAATTTGAAATATAATTCAAATTTGGGAAATGTGTAATTTGGTTTAAAAATGAAATTTAAGTTATATAAATAAAATGGAATTTAAATTTAATTAATGAAATGGTAAGTTAATTTAAAATGTAAAGTAAATGAGATGTTATAAAATTGTACATTAATTTTTATAAGTGAATTATTGAAGAAATTTGATTTTTGTATGAAAATTTCACATTTTAAAATCATAAATTAAAGAGTATTTAAATGATCATTTCGAAGGGAGGAAATATAAATTTTTGTAAGTTAAAATGGTTTAATTAAAGTTTAATGTTTATGAAATTGTATTTAAAATTTGGAATTTAATTAACAGCATTTCAGAAATGCTATCATTTCTGAAGTAAAGGATAATAAAGCATTTCTAAGTGTTGTAGTTAATACAAATGAACTAAAAGACAAAAATGAACTAAGGGCTATTATAGCACTTTGTAAGTGCTGTAGTGGCAGAATTGAACTAAAGCTTTTATTTGAAACCTGAACTGTTACAGCATTTTTGTAAATGATGTCACTGCTAAATTGAATTGTTTTCAAATGTAACTTTCCGTAGCATTTTCTAAATGCTGCGAAAGCTGAATTTCACCGTTTTAATAAATTTAAGTGAATAAATGAAGTCTGAAATACTAAATTTTTGGGAATTGAGTAATTGATTTTTATAGTATAATAACTTCATTTTAATTGGTTTAATTGGAATATTTAATCGGTTTAATTGGAATATTTTATTTGATATATAAACCATTTTGAAATGTGATTTGGAATGGTATTTGAATTAAATAAAAATGAATGAAATTTTGGAAGAATATGATATTTTGACATTTTGAAATGAATTTGAGATGATATTGAATTTTGAAATGATATTTGATTTCAAAGTATAAAATACCATTTTGGAATTTTAAACACGGGATGTATTTAATTTATGGTTTAATTGATCCTTAAAGGATGGGCAATCCCAAGTATCCTTTAAGTTATTGTGCATTACTACTACAGTTCACTTGAGTTGGTTCACATTACATAAGTATATATGTCATGACTCGAGTGTTTTGTGTTTTACTTTACGTTCGGGTCAGCCTGAGTATTTACAGCTTAGCTTTGGATTTCTTTTCTAGAGCTAGGAATCGCTGGAGATTCTACTTGTCTAGTTATTTGTTCCCTTTCAGTTTAAGTTGTTCTACTTCAGCTTTGGTATTTATAAACTTCTATGTATTTGAGATTTCTATTGTATATGTTTTCCAGACTGATATTATGTATTTGTTTTGAGATTTTGCTATAGTAGCTTGATGAACTACTATGGTATTTTAATTTCCGCTGCGAGTTATTCTGATATTTCTGTGTCTGTGATTATTTTTCATTTGCTCCAAATTTATTTACAATGCGGTATTTTGAGCAATTCAAGTCCGACATGTGTGGGTGCGAATGGCTGAAAATATCGGGTTGTTACATTTGGTATCAGAGCTTTGGTTTTAGGAAAACCATAGCCTGTGGAGAAAAAACTCATTAGAGATAGGGTAGAAATACCCTAGAATGAGTGAAATCAATCTTAGAATCATTTTCTTGTGAGAGAAAATATTTTAAGAGTATAAAATGGTTTTCAAAATGATTTTAAAGGATTTTCAAAGATTATATTAGTATAAAAAATTTCTTATTTTGAAATCAAGATCTTCTAAACTTCATTCCTTCTGTATCCATCTTGTTAGAAATCTCTTGGTTAGGATTCTTATCGATTAGGATTCCTTGAACTTTGGAACGCTTCCACTTGTTCTGAAATCCATTCTTGTCTTCCCTATTTTTATCCTTTTGACTTTGGGGATCCCATAACTCCACTTTGAATGACCTCTATAAAGATCGGTGATTCCACAAATCTTTGAATGAATTATAAAGGGGTGAAACTCCTTTACAATTGGCATTGATTCACCGTAGATTTCTATATCCTCGGTTTACGATGCTATCTATCTCCTGCTCTACCTAGATTCTGTCTCTGGCGATCGGATGTCGATTTGACTTAGATTTCCGTATTGATTATATTCTTGAAGTCACGGTTGACCAGTTAAGGTCGCCCACGATTTATATAGGCTTATTCATCTCCTATTGGGTAATTAAATTTTCTTATCTTCGTTCGAGCTTATCTTCGAACAAGAATTCTATTTGATTAGAGTTCCTCTAAATTTGAATCTATGTTTGTTTGAAATCCATCCTTGAATCATTCCTTGGAAATTTAGGTTTGTTTGTATTTTGAAATTGTACATACATCGAAATTATTATTTTGATAAGGATGACCACATTTATATTTAAAAGTGAAATGTTTTCGATAAGGATTATATACCTTTTAAAATGAAAATTTGAAGCTTTGAAAGGATTTGAAATTTTTGAAAATTATGTGGTTTATAAAATGATTTTAATGGAATGGTTTTGAAATTGAACTTTGAGTGATTGAACTCCGGCATTTTAAATTGGTTTAAGGCTTTGAAAATATATAATAATATGATTTGAAAGTATTTTTCCGAATAAGAAATGTTTCAAATGATTTTAATGAGTTTCAAATGATTTCGAAAAAATTTCAAAAGAAGTTTTCAAGAAAATAAAAGTCCAGAACCCACTTATGTCGTTGAAAAATGATTTCGGTGATGAATGCATGCATCATCGACATTGATTTTCGAGTTTCTCAGTGGGGGAGAGGCCACTCTAGTAGCTTTGCTATGCGAGTGATTTTGTGAAACCAATTTTGATTTCATATTTTGAAGTATGATTTGACTTTCTAAAGATATATGTATGTACATTTGAAATGATTTAAAGTAAGTCGGTGTTCAGTCCTCGAGTTTCGGATTGTTTTGATATAACCTTATATGTTGGGATTGATTTACTGTTTTGTGGTAATTTCCAACTTTTGGATTTTAAATATGATTTCTTCGACTATTTTGAAAGTTTGAGCCCTTCTAATAAAGGTTTGATTTTCAAAGCTGAGTAATCCTGAGAAAAATATAAATCATTCGATTAAGTAAATGAGTTGAAACTATTTAGTTAAGTAAATTAATAAGACTATTTTGAATTATACTAATATGGAATTTTGGTCTTGGAATGTTTTGAATAAAATTTAGTTTTAAATAGTTCGAAAGGTAAATTGATCTTCTGAACAGAAATAAATAGTTTAAAGGTTCTAAAGGGATTAAACTTGGAAATCATTTTGGGTATAATTGATTTTGAGAAAGATATTTTTTATTGATTCGATAGTAAAACCCAATATTTATATGATGGTTTTTTTGAAATGAATTTGTTTGACCTAAATTTTGTATATTTGCAAATTTAGATTATTTTCTAAATCTATTGTTTTGAGAAACTTTGAAACCGAAAATATGTAATTTGGAAGAAATGATTTGGTGAAATCATATATGATTTTGAAAATAAAACGTTATTGAAAGGAATTGAAATTGAGAACCTTGTTTTACTAAATACTTGATTCGGAAGTTATCGAACTTATATAAAATTGATTTGTATAAGTATGAAATTGGTTTGAAAACTGTTGATTTGAAAAGGTACTCAATTTTTAAAGTGAAATCTTGTATAATCGAAGTTTATATAAGTAGGATTTGATATACTATTGATTTTGGAAAGTATTTGATTTGAAATGGAATCTTATATATGATGGACTTTATATAAGTATGATATTTGAAAGTGATTTTGAAAGTACTATATGATACATATTTTTCGAAGTAAAGATATGGAAAGTGCCTTATGTTTGATATCCGCTTTGTGGCCACACTGTGCATTCATTCTATCGATATTATTCTCTTTGATTTGGGTTTTTTGGATATGATACTCGAGTGTCCATCGAATTCCATGGCGATCTCTATGGTCTTATGTTTGCGACTGCATGGCGTAATGCACAGGCTGAGATAGCTTACAGGTACGGATGTTTCTTGAGGGATCTAGGCGTAACCATTATGTATCTGTGATCCATGGTTGGGCAAATGTTTTGATTTGGTTGTTTCGTTTGGATTGTACTTTCCATATTTATTTTTAAAAGGTTTTCTAATATTTTCACTAAGTGTCGAAACAAGTCTACTAAGTACCTGGAGAATTCTAGCTATGCGCCTGAACAACGCATGGCCAGAGTCTGTAGGAACGAAAGTAAACTTGTTAAGACAGAGTTATAAAAGTACTTTGATAAAGTATTATATAAAGGATATTTTGATCGTTTATTTTACTTTTCTAAATAAATTAAAAATGTTTTAAATATTGTTTACTTCGAACTATCAAATTTGAATCAAATGGCTATTCATCATATTATAAAATAATTAAATGGTTGTAAATAAAAAATTTAAATCGAAATTTATATGGTTTTAAAATAATGGTTCATCCTTGTCTTACACCTATTTTTCCTTCTGGCTATTCCTACCTTCTTCTTCTTTGAGGGTCCTTTTTGCATTATGGTAAGAGTTGTTTCTTTGACTTATCATTTGGATTTGCCCAAGAAGCTTTCTGGAGTGCATGATGTATTTCACGTTTCACATCTTCTCTGGTATCTTCTTGACCCATATCTTTTTGTTCAGCCTTCTGCTCTTGATGGTTTGGATATTGAGTCTAATCTGACTGTTGAGAGTAAGCCACTTCGTATTGTCAGCAGAGGTACGAAGCAGCTAAGAAAGAAATCTGTTAGTCTGATCAAAGTACAATAGAGTACTGATGATCGAGATTGTACCTGGAAGACGGAGGACAGCATTCGTGCTTCGAATCCAGAATTGTTCGTTTCAAGTACTATTTTATTTTCTATCTTGTTTTCTTATTTTCCTTGTTCGTTCTTTTCGAGGACGAAAAGATTTGAATGGGGAGAGTGTAACAACCCTACATTTTGTGATCATTGTAATTGTATATTTTGATTTATTTTAAATTGATTTATGATTTAAAAACTTTATTTTTTTATTAAAATGAATAAATTTTGTTATTTTAAAAGTATATTTTTGTTTTTATGTAAATTATAATTTCAAACCTGAATAAATAGAATATTTTCCAAAAAAGTGGTTTTTTTGGTCAATCTGGTCAAACTTTGGCTTTTAAATTTAAAATTTAAATATTTGAATTTTTTAATTTTATATTTTATTATGAAAATAGATTAAATTTCAAGAATATTGCCTTTTGTTTCGTTCAAATCCGATTTTTATTGTGAAAGTTATGCTTTTTACAACATTGTACGTAAATTGATTTATTTAACAAAATTGTTTGTTTAAATTTGTATAAATAATATTTTTATTTGTCATATCATGTTATAATATGTGTTATATGACATGTTAGGTATATTTTTATTTTAAAACATTTTTAAAAGTGATGTTATAATTTTCCAAAGCTTATTGTATTTTATTTTCAATTTTAAAAACCTAGTTTCTATTTTTAAGCTATTATCTTAATTTATTTATATTTATCTAAAATTTATTTATTTATTTTTATTCATGCATTATTTTATTGTTTTTTTTTGTTTTATTTATATTCATTTTTCATATGTCTAAAAATGTAAAAAGAAAAAGGAAATATGAAGAGTTTTATAACCTTTCATTTACCTTTGACTTTTCACATACCATTGCCTTTTCATTTCAATCAACATTTGCATTCATTTGTTCTGACCATATCATTTCCTTCAGCCGCATATTTTTTCATTTTCTCACGCAAAACACTTTTCTTCTCATCCCTAAAACTTCAGCTTTCATTCTGAAAAAAATTGGTGTGGTTTATTCACTTTTTTTCTTATTTTCTTCTTTGATTTAGTGTATTTTCATGCCGTGCTTCACTTAGCTTGTTTGACCATTGCCTCCACCTTCATAACCACCTTCTCCACCACCACACTCGGCTGTCATCAGTACCTGCCCCACTAACCAGTCATGGTCGTGCACCCATATTTGTAAAACTCCATAAAATATTGCATCTTCCACTTGAAAACTACCATAGCCGAACTCCCCTTGCTTCACCACTCCACAACAACCCCTTGGACACCTCTTGCATCACCACCACCAGCCTCCACCTGACCCTAACCAATTGCCACACCATTCCCTGACCTCCACCAGGCTTGGCCACGCCACACATTCCCATGGTCGTGACTTGTTATATTCATAAAATTGCCTTTTGTGGCTTGGCTTTGTATTTTCATGCGTAGCAACTTCCATACCTTCATACCCTAGCTAGGCCGACCATATTGGACCCATACTTGACCAAATACACCCCATGGTCGTACCTTATCATCATATGGCCAAGCATGGTATTGGTGAGAACAAGTGCAAGTCGTTTGATTTTATGTTGTACATAAATTCTAGCTTGTTTGATGTTATATTTAGCGTTGAAATTCATGTCATATATATTGTTTTGTTTCATATGCACAAGACAACTATTTTGGCTATCCCCACACTTGAATCGTAGTCGTGCTTTCGTGCCTTTGTGGATCTTGGTTTGTGTGTTTGGTTGTATTATCTCCATCTTGTAAAGGTGAGTATTTCTCACCAGACATTTCGTACTTATATAACTAGTAAACTGATAGCATTTGAATCTGTAAACATAATTATCATGTTATAACTAATTATGCTATGATCATATGATGTTCACCCCTATTTATACACCTGTCATATCATCTGTTACTGTTATACAATGCTATTTTGTTTATTTATATCAGTTTATCACACTGCAAGTTCCCTGTAGATTAGAATCACTATGGGTTGAAATGATATATACCCAAACAGACTTTAGATTAGGGAAAAATCGTTATGGGCCGAAATGATAGGCCTGAACGATTTTATTTATTTTATTTTACTTGGGATTGCGGGTTTGAAATAATAGACCCGGATTTTTCCTTTTGTAAATTACGGATTGAAATGATATTATCCGTATCAATTTGACTTAGGTTAGAAAATTATATACAGACCCGTGGTTAATATATATTTTTCTAAAAAATTTAAAATATTATAAAAATGTAAAAATTATGATATTTTGATTTAAATTTAAATTTAAAAATGATTTTTATAAAATATTAGTAATTTTCTACAAGTTAAATAAGTGAAATAAATAAATGGTAAAGTAGTATTTGAAATATAAGTTAATTTTGGAATTTATGATTTTGGTTATAAATGGAGTTTAAATTAAAAATGTAAAATATGATAATTTGAATTGAATTTGAATTTAAATTATCTTTCTAAATTGTTATTTATTTTTCTATGAATTAAAATGATTAAATAAATAAATACTTTAAAGTGTAATTTGAAATATAATTCTAATTTGGGAAATGTGGAATTTGGTTTAAAAATGAAATTTGAGTTATATAAATAAAATGGACTTTAAATTTAATTTATGAAATGGTAAGTTAATTTAAAATGTAAAGTAAATGAGATGATATAAAATTGTACACTAATTTTTATAAGTGGATTATTGCAGAAATTTGATTTTTGTATGAAAATTTCACTTTATAAAATCATAAATTAAAGGGTATTTAAATGATCATTTTGAAGTGAGGAAATATAAATTTTTATAAGTTGAAATGGTTTAATTAAAGTTTAATTGTTTATGAAATTGTATTTAAAATTTGGAATTTAATTAACAGCATTTCAGAAATGCTACCATTTCTGAAATAAAGGATATTACAGCATTTCTAAGTGCTGTAGTTGATTCAAATAAACTAAAAGGAAAAAATGAACTAAGGGCCATTAGAGCACGTTGTAAGTGTTGTAGTGGCAGAATTGAACTAAAGCTTTTATTTGAAACCTGAACTATCACAGCATTTTTGTAAATGCCGTCGTTGCTAAATTGAATTGTTTTCAAATGTAACTTTCCGTAGCATTTTCTAAATGCTGCGAAAGCTGAATTTCACCATTTTAATAAATTTAAGTGAATAAATGAAGTCTGAAAATACTAAATTTTTGAGAATTGAATAATTGATTTTTTTTTAGTATAATAACTTCATTTTAATTGGATTAATTGGAATATTTAATCGGTTTAATTGGAATATTTTATTTGATATATAAACCATTTTGAAATGTGATTTGGAATGGTATTTGAATTAAATAAAAATGAATGAGATTTTGGAAGAATATGATATTTTGACATTTTGAAATGAATTTGAGATGATATTGAATTTTGAAATGATATTTGATTTCGAAGTATAAAATACCATTTTGGAATTTAAACCACGGGAAGTATTTAATTTATGGTTTAATTGATCCTAAAAGGATGGGCGATCCCAAGTATCCTTTAAGTTATTGTGCATTACTACTATAGTTCACTTGAGTTGGTTTACATTATATAAGTATGTATGTCCTGACTCGAGTGTTTTGTGTTTTACATTATGCTCGGGTCAGCCTGAGTATTTACAGCTTAGCATTAGATTTCTTTTCTGGAACTAGGAATCGCTGAAGATTCTACTTGTCTAGTTATCTATTCCCTTTCAGTTTCGGTTGTTCTATTTCAGCTTTGGTATTTATAAACTTCTATGTATTTGAGATTTCTATTGTATATGTTTTTCAGACTGGTATTATGTATTTGTTTTGAGATTTTGTTATAGTAGCTTCATGAACTACAATGGTATTTTAATTTCCGCTGCGAGTTATTCTGATATTTCTGTGTCTATGATTCTGTTATTATTTTTCATTTGCCCCAAATTTATTTACAATGCGGTGTTTTGAGCAATTCAAGTCCGACATGTATGGATGCAAATGGCTGAAAATATCGGGTTGTTACAGCATATTTATGTATTATATTATATTTTCTATAAGTCTGCGTAAGGAATATACTCATTCATAAATTAATTTTATAATATAATGCTATATGCATAGTTATGTTGCTGTAGCTTCTTTGTTGCTGCATATATATATTTCACTGTATATATATAGATGTTTGTTGTTTACAGCTATAGGTTAGTATATATATCTAAGTTTTGTGTATAAATATAGATTTACGTAAGATTTATCATTTATGTATGATCAAATTTGATTTTATATGTTATATAAATGAAGTTATATAATTTTTTTAATGAATACTGATTTTAAGATATGATGAGTACGTGAATTATATATTTGTGTATATAGTAGGATATATATGTTAATTATATATATTTGATTTTATAACTACAATATAAAGGTTATTTATGTAAGGTTGGTTTATAATATAAGTTATGTAAGTTAGATGAGTTGTTTATAAAATGGGGCATCAAAGACTTTTTTACCTATAATTGTTTAAATATTTATATGTCTGCACATTTTTACATATTAAGTGGTTCGCCTATAATTTGGCCTGCATAAGTATATCAGTGTCTGCATATATATATTTTGGTCTGCACCTATATGTTATCTCTTGGCTTCATAATTTTTTCTCTATATGTTAACACTTTGTAATATTTTAAATTATACATACATACATACATACATATACGGTTTAATGATTTTTTTCAACAGAATATTTATGTAAAGATTTTCTTTTGAAATTGAATAAAATATATATAGATTTTTCCATAATTTAATATGTGTTTAAAACTAATATTTATTTGAATAGAAATATACTATATTCATCTTTTTATTCAAGTATGCTCTGATTTGTTTGCATCGATTCCTTATTATCAGCCTGGATTGTCAAATTCGTGCCAACCTTGTTTGTTTGGATTCGTGCCTGGATTTCGTAACTCAACTTCATGGTCTATCCTCTCTAGTCTCTAAAAGTGAGCAATTACTCACGATTAACGTTCTTATACTTATTAAATTTGATTTCAATTGAAACGACAATTGAAATATGTTATTGTTAGTTATTTAATTGATATATATATATATATATCTTATTATCTGTATTTGTTCACCAGTGACATCTGACACCATTATCTATTATTTATATTGATGACATATGTCTGTTATATTATTATTACATCTGTTATCACTCTACAAGTTCCCTGTTAGTTTAGAATTCCCTATGGGTTGAAATGATACATACCCGAACGATCTGTAGAATATGAGAAAATCATTATGGATTGAAATGATAAACGCAAGTGATTTTCATTGAATTGAATTAGGGATTGCAGGTTGAAATTATATATACCCGTATATATTTAAATTACGGATTGAAATGACAAAATATCCGTATCACTTAACCATAGGATAGAAAACTATATACAGACACCGTTGGTCGATATATATATTTTGAAATGAAGAGAGAATATATATTTATCACTAGTGAAAAAGTTGTGAAAGAATAGTATAACCTCCCACTATATATTTTTTATGATACTTAATATAAATATATATAATTTGTTTAATATCCTATTATTTTATAAAATTTATGTTGCTGAAGCCTTATAGTTCTTTGCTTGCTCGTTCCCTAAGGTCTTGAAATGAATATTTTGGTTTTAATAAATATTTATTTTAATATATATATATATATATATATATATATTATATAAGTTGTAAAGTCGGATGCTTTAGTAAAAAAATAAAATATAGGCAAAAAATCTAGGGTTTTCTTCTGCCATGGGGGAAACCATATCTGCTCATCAAAATCAATCCAATCTTCCTCTTTCTCATCCTTCTCCTCAGGATAGGCCACCTAAATCTCATATCAGAAAGCCGAATGGTGTCATCATAGATATCGTGGGCTTCCAATTGGTTCAATCAAGATCACAAAGAAGATACTAGACAAGAAATGATCAAGTCTGGTCTTATAATAATTGTGATTTGAAAAAGAAGGAAGGTCTGCCGACCAACTCCAATCAGGGTAAGGCCAAACTAATACAAACTCAAAAGCCGACAAAGTTCTCTCTGGATAAAGAACTAGGTCACAAATCATGGGCTAATATTGTATCAAAGCAATCGAATGAACCAAGAGATGAAGAATGCTGTCTTGAAATCATTTCTCCTTTACATATCAACAACAAGAAATATGGTGTGGTTAAGGAGGCGGTTTGTAAAAGAGCCATAGAGGGTTGGAATAACTCTATTCTGGTTTATGTGGTAGGAAGCAAACAATATTTCTTGTTTTTTAAAGAATACATAAAAAGAGTTTAGAAACTGATTGGTGAGTTTGAAATCTTTTCTAGAGAAAATAGTTTTTTCTTGTCAAATTCAATATTCTTAAGACTGCAATTCAATTATTCAGAATGGTCCTTATTTTTACAACGACAAGCTCATCATCATGAGAAGGTGGACTGGGTCACTGAAGATGGACAGAGATTTACTGTCGACTATGCCGATATGGGTTAAACTACCCAGTGTAAACCTCAAACTATGGGATAGTGAGGCTTTCAGTATTACGACAAGTATTATTGGAAAACCCATTAAGATGGTTGCAGCTACTACCATGAAGATGAGATTGATTTACACTCGGTTTCTAGTGGAAGTTTCTGCGGCTGATGAACTTCCAGATGAAATTAGTCTCAATCTTTATAATGGTGAAATCATAACATAAAAAGTTGAATATGAATGGGTTCCACTAGAGTGTAGCATCTGTAAATGCTTCGACCATATTAGGGAGCAATGCAACCAAAAACATATGTGGAATCCCAAAAATAGTGATAAAGATGGAGTTGACGTTCAAGAAAATAGAACTGAAAGGACTTAAGAACTGATTATCAGTAAAGACAAAAAACCAATCAAGAACCTAAGAGGGTAATGATCGAATCAATCAAGAAGATATCATTTTCGATTTCAAGAAAATAATACAAAAGAGCACACCGACAAAAATGATCAGATCATTGCTATGGAAGTTCATCATGTCAAAGATTATGAAAAAAATTCAAATGATCTAGTTCTGATTAATACAGAGAAGGGTAAAAATAAAAAGGTCTTTAACTCTGAAACCCCTTCTATTTCAGAGCCATGTTTAATTACAGAATATGATGTTACAAGAATAGTCAATAATCTTCATCAGAATAAGAGCCAGAATCGAGAAACTAATATAGAGAAGGGATCCTCTTCTGAGCTTACTGCAGATGTTGAGAGGAATAATTGCACCCACTCTTATTGCCTCGTAAGTGTGACCCTCCTCCAAAGAAGGATGTAGTGACTGAATGTATTGAATCAGTCATGCCTCGCACGGCTCATTTGATATCTCTCTGATTACTGTCCTAGAATCTGCACAAATGGAAGAAGATCAATCTGAGAGGGTTGACAATAATGAAGAGTTTGATATATCAGAATTAAATATTGCAAAAACAAAAGCATCTGGTAAGTTAAAGGGTAGCAAAGAGAAGAAATTTTTCAAGAAAAAAATACATTTCAATCAATCCAGAATCGGACCAAATGTCTACTAGATTGAAAGATAAGGGTGTTGATAATAAAAAGAGAGGTAAAGGTACTATAACATCAGGTACCATTTAAATTTTTTATTTTTATTATTAGATATATATGACATTATTTGATTGGAATGTCAGAGGGGTGAACACCCCTGTTAAACAATCTAATATTCTTTATATGGTTAATGTTTACAAACCTTCTATTATTGTTTTAATTGAGAATAAATTGAATGATGAGAATTTTGAAAGGTTTTGCATCAAGATGTCCAGTAATTGGAAAGCAGTAAATAACAATGATTGTGGTTGTAAAGGTAGAATCATTGTTATTTGGGATTCTAATATCTGGATTAATATGAATATAAACAAAGATAGTCAATTTATATATTACAATTTTGAAAATATTGGGGGTTTTTCTTTGCAGGTTATTGTGTATGTGGTAGTAACTTTAAAAAAGAAAGAAATATTTTATGGCAAAAGCTTAAATCTCTAAATTCCATATATGATTTTCCTTGGATTGTTTTAGGGGATTTTAATACAATTTTTCATTTTAATGAAAAATTTGGAGGAATTAAAATCCCTCAAAGTAAGTTGGATAGGGTTAATAAATTTCTATTAAACTCTGGTCTCATTGAACCAATTGTTAATGGGAACAAATTTACATGGAAATCTTTTCTAGCTAAAAATATTCACTGCAAGTTAGACAGGATTTTTTATAACAAAGAATTTTCAAAAAAAAATCATTATTGTATCTGTTCCACTTTAGAACAAAATTTAAGTAATCACACTCCTTTATTGGTTAAGCTTTTCATTAATGGTGAATTTAATAATAAAATATCTCTTTTAGATTTAAGATTAGCTAGGTGTTTGAGGAAGATTATAAAGTCTTAATGGAAAACAGTCTAAAATTTTCTTGTGAAGGTACTAAACAGTATCAGTTTTGTATGTTTTTGAAATACACTAAAAACAAGCTTAAAAGCTGGAACAAAAATAACTGTTTGAATAAAAATAGGATTATTAGCTTAAGAGAAGAAGGAAATTTTTTACAGCATATATCAGCTAATAAACCTGATGATATCGGTATTATCAACGATTTTTTTAATAATCAAAAGGAGCTTTCTAGTGAAATATAAAAAAAATCTGTTAATGCTAGACAAAAGGCAAAAGTTGATTGGCTTAATTTAGGTGATGATTGCACCAAATTTTTTTATGCTAAAATGAGTAGTTGAAAGCACTTAAATAATATTGGTAACATTATAGATAAAGAGGGTAATTTATCAAATGCATATCATAAAGTTACCAAAGGAGCTATCAACTTCTATGAGGAGCTTTATTTTTATGCATTTACTGAAAAAATATTTACTTGTATTATATGTAAAAATATTTTGAAACAAAATGCATTTGAAATCTTACTTGCCCTTGTTAGTTTAGATGAGACAAAATTCATTGTTTTTAATGCTAGTGATAATAAAAGTCCTGGCCCTGATGGATTTAATGCAATTTTTTAAAATCATTGGATAATATTAAAGAGCAGATTTTTGAAGTTGTTAAAGAATTTATGGACAAAGGGAAAATTCTTAAAAGTATAAATCATACATTTATTACCCTTATCCCTAAAAATAAAAATCCCACTAATATTGGTGATTATAGACCAATTTCTTGCTGCAACTTTATTTACAAAATTATTGCTAATGTCCTTGGTAATAGAATTAAAGTGTTTTTTCCTTTTCTTATTTCTGAAAATCAGAGCGCATTTGTACCTGGTAGACTTATATATGAAAATTCCCCTTTAGCACATGAGATGGTCAGAAAATTCAATACAAAACAGGGAGATAATGTATGCATCAAAATTGACTTACAAAAAGCAAATGATAAAGTAAACAGACATTTTATTCATCATATCATGAAATGCATGGGATTTCCCACAAAATTTTGTGATTTGGTGTTTCGATGTATTAATACCCCTACGTTTTCAATTATGATTCAAGGTAAGGCAGAAGGATTTGTTAAGAGTAATAGGGGTATAAGACAGGGTGATCCCTTATCACCCTATCTGTTTACTATGGTTATGGAATATTTCTCCATACTTATGGATATAAAGGCTATTAAGGTAATATTCACCCTATAAATAGGATTCAGCCCTGTATTAATCATTTGATTTATGATGATGATCTCATGGTATTTATAAAAGCTAATAAAGCTAATGCAAACACTATAAAGAAAATTTTTGAGAACACAAATCATATGCAGGGCTATAGCTTAATATTAATAAATGTAGAGCTTATTTTAGTAAATCTAGCAAGTATAAAGGAGAGATTTTAGATGTTTTACAAACAGCTGAAGGGTTTCTACCAATTAAATATTTGGGATTGCCTCTTTCTGTTAATCGAATTAAAGATACGGATTGTTCTGTTCTTATTGAAAAAAATCCAAGAAAGAATGGAGACTTGGTCTTGTAAGTTACTTTCTATTGCTGGAAGACTTGAACTGGTTAAGACTGTGATTTATGCTATTATTTTATACTGGCTACGAACTTTTCATATCCCAGTTGCTTCCACTAAAAAGTTGGAAAGTAGATGTGCTGATTTCTTATGGAGACGTAAATATCATAAAATTAGCTGGGAAAAAGTATGTTGACCTAAAAATGAAGGAGTTTTTGGTATTAGAAGTATTAAAGACCTTAGTGTTACTTGCCACTTAAGACTATTTTAGAGATTTCTTAATTCAGACTCTTTGTGGGCTAGATGGATGAGGTCCAAATATTTGAAATATAAAAATTTCTGGACTTGTGTGCATAACAGTAATCAATCTAATACTTGGAATCAAATATTAAATTGTAGAGAGTTAGGAAAAACATTACTTGAAATAAAATTTAAACATGATAAAGAAACCAGTTTATGGTTTGACCCATGGTTTAAAAATGAAACTTATATGGTGGATCAAATGCAAAAGTATTTGATATTATTATAAATAATCAGTGACAACCACAATTACACCCCATTACTAACCCCCATAAAGATGAGATATGCAAAATTCAACTTGATCCCTATGCAGATTATGACTACTGGAAATGGAAAGCTAGCAACAGAGGGAAGTTTTCATTTAAATCAACTTGGAATTTTATTCGAAATAAATACCAAATGGAAGACTGGCATCAATGCATATGGAACAGAGTGAATTATCCCAAGATGGCATTTTATACATATTTTGCAATTAAAACAGATTGCCAACTTAGGATATACTTAACAAATGGGGCAATAATTTGAATTCGCTTTGTTCCTTGTGCAATATGTGTAATGAAAACGCTTATCACCCTTTTTTGAGTGCACTTATTCTTCCTTTATTTGGAATCAAATTAGAGCTACTATGGGTATTGAGGACAACAGTCAAATCGACCAGATGCATGTTACCAAAGTTATTAATAAAAATTCAAACAAACTATGCTCACATTCTCGTAACCACTGCAGTGTATAATTTATAGAAAGAAAGAAATATGCGTGTACATAATAAAGGCAGCAGAAATAAAGAGCATATTTGATTAACTATTAGCACTGACAGCAAGACCGTTCTTTAAAAATCTAAGAAAATTATCAAAAACCAAACCAAGTTTGCTTTCCTTGCCGATGACTGGAGTTCTGAAGCGGGAAGCAAGCACTTAGAAGCGTATTTATCGCGACCAAGAAGCTTCCAGATTGACAATCTTTCTAACAATCTGACTCGTGAGTCTAGCTCCTACAATCAATAGGATTTTGTGGCTAATACTGTGAGTAGGAGCTCGTATACAACTGATAACAGTGAAGCTCACTTCAAACAAGCTCAAAAAGCTAATAACTTAAACTTTAGAGCTGTCACGACTGGCAACTGCCATTCGAAGAAGGAAGCGTCAGATCTGGGTCGCAGTGACGCCGGATATAACAATCCTACTGTTTTATCCAATAGATTCAACTACTCGAGCAATGATCGAAGGCGTAAGAGTATGAGAGGATATTTGAATGAGAGCTTATCATATTGGGAACGTGGTGAAACGAGTGGAGTGAAGAAAGGAGATGGGAGGGCGTCGGCTTTCTGAATTGCCTTTCGCCATTATCGAGTATAGATCGAAATATTTCGGTAAAGTTGTTCCTGTTGGCAACCCTGGTTAGGGTTTGTGAGTTTGTAATGTGTTTTCGGGTAGAAGGGTTATCTAACTGATACTTTATTGTTTAACTTGGGTCGGGCCCTTTTTACCTTTTCTTCAAAAAAAGGATATATATATACACACACACACACACGTTATTTTGACAAAGGTTTTAAATTTTGATTTTTAGAATTATGTGTTTCGAAAATTACAAGTTAGTTTTGGAATTACAAATTTTAAGATTTTATTTTCAATTTTACTATTTTAAGTTTAATAATAAGATTTGATCTATTTAAGTTGATTTAGTTAATATATAATATGTTTAAGTATTTATTTAAAATTTATATTTTCAAATATAGAGTTATAATGATTTTAATAAAATTCAGGTTGGAAAGAGAAAGAGAAATCGGTTTGAAATTGAATTTATTTAAGAATTATACTCAAATAAGTTTGATTTGAAATTTATTAAATTTGGGATTTTAAAGATATGATTTTATAACTTGATTTTGATTAAAAGTGATTTAAATGAATATTTCAAATTCACATAAATTGAAATGGTATATTTAGTTTTATTTAAATTTGAAATTTAAAGTTTTATTTAAAATGTTATTTGAATGATTAAGTAAATATTTCAAAATAAATAAGATTATAGCGAAATTGATATATGTGTATATATATGAAATTGTCAAATTTATTTTGAAATGTTGAATATTTAAAGCTTTGAAATATATTGAAATTTAAATGGTTTATTTTGTGGTTCAAATCTGTATTTGAACTTGATCTAATTTGAAATGGTTTATTGAGAAACTGAATTGAGTTGAAATTGATGATTTGAGATAGGATTAATTTGAATTTTGGAAATAGAGTTTATTTGGAATCGATTTGCGAAATTTGAGGAAAATATTTTATTATATAAATTATTTTCAAATTATATTTAAAACTATTTTATATTTTACTTTATAAATCATTTTTTAATATAAACTTTTTTAATATAAATCATTTTTAATATAAACTATTATTAATATAAATTATTTTAATATGCCAATTATTTTAATATAAACTATTTTAACTTATAATTATTTTTATATAAACTATTTTATTTTATAAACTATTTTACTTTATACATTATTTTAATATCTAAACCGGTTAAGTGGAAAGTGTTATGATTTCTAAATTATTATTTCCAAAATGTTATGATTTTCGAAGTATTATGATTTCTAATTTATGATTTCTAAAGTGTTATAGTTTTAGAAGATTTATAATCTTGAAAGTGTTATTGAAGTACTATGATTTTGGAAATGGATATATTTGAAGTGAAAAATGATATCGTATTGATATGGTTTTAAAATGGAATGATGTTTTGGTTTTGAAGTATAAACTATTTTGAAATGGCCACGGTGTTATAATAACGTTTGGTTGTTAAAGAGACTGGGATCAGAAGTTGTCATACTCTCTGCCAACTCCGAAAACCACTTTAACAACCGTGTACGCGGTGGAGATTCCAGAATGAAGTAGGATGGTGGCGACGATCCTATATGAGATATGTACGTGGACCCGACTCCCGTGAGTTGGCGTAAGGTGGCTAAAACAGGAGCAATTGACAGGCCAAGTGAGGTAGCTCCTCTGATCAGACACACTCCATCGTATGCCATTCTATTACTTTATGATTGATTTGGTGTGCACCTTTGATTCGGGAGTGCAGCTCGAGGTGGGCGATTGCTGCAGCTTTGCGTTACCACCAGCTTGGAAGTGTAGTTGGTATATCTACCCAGGCATTGTCTAGTTGTGCCATGTCACCTACCCTATCGAGACCATTACAAGTTTGTTTTCTGTCATACCTATGGAGTATCCTTTGGTAGCCTCCCGATCAGAGGGTATTACGGTACTGTATAGACTATTGGCACTATAAAATGTGTTAAGAGGGATATGGGTAACACCTTAATGCTATTTAATAGTTTATAGACATTATTATAATAGCGTATATTACTATATAGTAGATAGTTTAACGGATCCTTAGAGGATGGTTATCCCAAACATCCTTTGAGTTACTTGTATTTCAGTTGATATTTCACTCGAGTTGGATTTATTGACATAAAAATATTAATCCTGACTCGAGTGTTTTGTGTTTTGCTTTACGCTTGGGTCAGACTGAGTGATACAACTTTTGAGACTCACCTTTGGAGTTGGAGCTTCGTTTGGAGATCCATCTATCAATTCAGCTTGCAGTTATTCAGTTGATTCCAGTGACGCGTTATGATCTTATATTTGACTATTGTATTTGAGACTTCTGTTGTATCTTATTTAACTCTGTTACATATAGTAGCTTCATGGACTACTATTCTTTCATTTCTGCTGCTTATTGCTATATTACTCTGTGTTTGTGATTCTGTGATTTATTTATTTACTGCATATGCTGAGTTTAGCCAAATATAAATTGACAATCTGATATTTTAAGTAATTCAAGTCCAACATGTGTGGATGCGAATGGCACAAAATATTGGTATGTTACACCGGTCTTTGTAGCAGGGGATCCCGATGAGGTTCTTGGTACATTGTTCTAGAGGTGTACTGTAATGGGCGGTATCCCAGTGGCCTAATCATTGTATGGAATCCATTCTCCAATAAGCGCCGCATGGTTTTGATTATGCCCAACTGTGATGAAATGTGAGATGCGAGCATTTCAACTACTTTTTATTTACTTTCTATAGACACTATTATAATATCAGATGATTTTGACAAAAATCGTTTTGGTTATCGTAAGGTAAAAACCCATCGTGTTTATGTGCGATGTGGTCTTACGAGATACCTTTGTTTTCAAAGGATTTTGAGAAAGGATAATAATTCAAATTGAGTGTGTTTTCTCACGCTGGTTTTCCAGACTGACATCGGGTGTTATTTTATTATAATGCTTAGGTCAGACCGAGTATTAAAGTTTTAGTTTAGAACGCTATGGAGCTCAGGAGAAGAGCAGGAGGAGTTCGGATGTATTTCTATATTTGATGTATATTTCCGCTATGTGAGGACAAGTTATGTCCAGATTGATTGTTGTCTATTGTATTCTGATAATGGTATGTATATAAACAGTATAGTTCTTGTATTTAAAATATGTTATTATATATTATATTTTGTTCCACTGCGATTACGAGATTCTGTGTTGTTGTTTCTGTTATATTTCTTCTACCTTTTTCTTCTTCACCCCTAAAGATTTGTATTTCCGTTAAATTTGAGTTAATCTGATATGAAATATAGTCGACTCAAAAGGGAATGGATTTGCGGGCCTTTAAGTTACCGAACTTAAAACTAAGGTGATCGACGAGTCATTCTAAACAATAAAACTAGGCATTCAACATGGTCGAGTATGTTTTACTTTACATAATAAACCCGTCTGACCAACGCCCAGAATCCCAAGGATGTTTATGTGTGTTAACTAATCGAATTTTGAGCGTTAATCAGGGAAAGTGCATTGTAAGTCTAGTGTTCCGTACACCACGAATGTCATCCTGTGTAGATAGCTCGCTCATACTAGAAAAATAAACTGTTTCGTACTTTGAAATTATATTTTCGGAGCGACGCGAAAAGCTTTTCTTTTCAGGATCACTAGAAGTGCAGAAGCGAGAAAAGAGATATGATGGGATCATCCCCTACATTATATTTTGGAATAAACCATCGCACTAGAGTTCAATCAGTGATCGTGACTTAGCTAAGTTTCGAAAAGAGATAGTTGACTTCGAAAAATGGACTTGTCTTCGAACTGCGTGCATTCAACCAAGGAAAAACTCAACTACACAACAGATCAAACACAACCCAAAATTCATTCATCTACCGTAATTGAAATCAGCTAAACCCTTATCACCATCACCATTATCATTATCACGAAGCCAATCATCGCCAACCTCAAATTCAAAATCAAATGGAGCAAGGGTTTCGAAGTTAGATCAGGCCCGAGTTTTCCAGGCGGTTAATAAGGTGGCAACGATGCTGATGGACGGTAGCTAGCAGCTCCAAACGACGGCAGCAGGTGGTGGCAATGGCAGGAGATGATCGACGGCGGAGCTGGATGGGTCGGTGGGAGTAGATCAGGTCATGAGAGGCAAATAGGTTAGGCGTAAAGCAAGCAAGAAATGAAATACTTAGAAACTTTTTTCTAAGTGTTGAGTTATATAGGTCAGTGGGAAACCTTATAGCTCGGTACCTAGCTATATAGGCTAGTGCCTTGTTGTTTTTCTTCACTACACATCACTTAGAAGGCACAACAAAGAGAAGATATGCAAATCTAAAGCGTGAAGCAATCTTCGAAGTGCAAATCACGTTCCCAGTGCGAAAGAATGAAGTTCTAATTATAACTAAACCAAATAGTTAAAGGAAAATCAACCAAGTGATAACTACATATCAAGATAGCACTTGAGAGATCAACTAGAGTTAGCAGAATAACAGCTCGGAACTTGCTTCGATCCATAGCACGCTTTGTTTTCAATGAAAGCATACTCTAGGGGGGCAAATGTTAATCAGAGTTTTAGCCAAGCAGAAGTCAAAGGAAGTTAGAATGCCAAGACAGAAATGAAATGACTTAGAAACTTGGAAACATACTTAGAAGGAATAAAGAAACACCTCGAAGATATTTCATATGCATTGGAGCCATGGACGTAGCTCGGTAACGAGCTATGTAGCTCAGCACCGATCAATTAATCCTCAGTGGATCACCTCCCAAACTCCATACTTCCCATTCATCTCTCCAGTAGCTCATGATCAAGTGATTTTCCTTCGAGTATGGATGATCAATTCCATGATTGAAGAGAAGAAAGCCAAGAAAGTAGCGTAACTCAAGTGATAGAGGAAAGATTACAAAAATCTGCCAAAAGTCAATAAAAGGGGCTTGGAACCTATCAATTAAAAGATAGAAGAGCGGGGCAAGAGTTGAAGTTGGGCTTGCACCACCAATTATAGCTTGGAACTAAGCTATGTAGATTGGCACCGACCTATTATATTAGATCGTGGTGCTCTAGTTTCTCTTATACAACATCGAGCCTTCGTCTAGACTCCAGTGCAAGTAGGCTTCTGTAACATCCCGTATCTGGAGGCTAAAAGATAAGTGTTACAGATGCTGCAGTGATCAATAGTATTAACTTCTGGTGACAAAATATAGTAATGCTAATGGTATCCATTATATCAGAAGCACTTTAATATTTTCAAAATCACAGATTTCATAAAACAACATTTTACTAATTACATTTCAAAACAAATTCATATCCAAGTTACATAATCCCTTAACGTTTCCCGGGCAATGACCAAATATATCAATTACAATATACGCCAAGAGCGACATATGACGATGCCCCTTGGTTGACCAGAGTCAATATAGTCATAACTGACTTAATATACATAGCGGAATAAGCAAAATAAACTATAACTCCTAATTAGCTATCCGTCAGTAATCGGATCGTCTTTGAAAGTTTTATTCATCAAAATTTCTAAAAACTTAACAACAAGCCTACTCAAATCAAATTTGAGCACCCGAGAGTTTAAGGGAAAAACAAAAAATTCAAGTCAGACATAAAGCCTGGTTATCTATGTTAAGTGAGACCACGCCGCTTAGCGGAATGGGTTTTCCCTCACTGACATCCTTTTAAAACATATCTTTTGCAAGTCTGTTTCTACAACCAAAACTGGTTAAAATATGTAAAGCATTATTATGTAAACATACATATCAGGTAATAAATGAACTATCTGTTCAAACATTATAGTTTTGTTAGGCTAACTATTAATCTTTGGCTGACTCGAGCCTACCAGACAATATCAAAATTAGTCTAACATCTGTTAGACGCTCCTCTTATGGATAGTCTGTCCGTAACTATCTGTTAAATACTTCTCTTCTGGACGATCTGTCCCTAACTTAACATCTCGCAGGGTTACCTGATCCTAATGGTTTTGTGGGCTCACCAATAACCTATCTGTATACAAACATATATTCCTTCTCTGTGTAATCATAATTTTATTCTTACCTGTGAAAAGGCCCTACACACTGGAATTTTGGACTAAATTAGCTGGGGCTAATAACTAATGTATAGGACGTGATCCTATACCAATCTCGTCTGCTATTCTAATATTTGAGTCATTTCACATAGGGATCCCTTCCCAAAATTTTCCTTGAAATCTTTTCAAAATGATTTAAAACCTTTAAATCAAACTCGAAAAATAAATATTCTATGCTTTACTCAAAATCACCTGACCATATCATATATATATATACACACACACATATTACTCAAACCTTAGTTGAGTAAAACATTTACACCTTCAAAAGTACCCCTTTCAAATCCATTGAAAGTATCCCTTTTGAAACCATTAAAAGTACCTCTTTCTAAACCAAATAAAATCCTTTATTTAATCTAGACCGAAAGGCCAAAACCTTCCTTTTGAAACCATCCTCAAAACACTTTCGAAACCACTGAAAAACCTTCCTTTCGAAAGCTTTAAAAACCATAGACATCTTTCTTTTAAAATCTTTAAACATTGCCTTTCGAAACCTTAGGAAAAACCTTTTCTTTTAATTCTTTCGAAACAACCAGAAAAATCTTCCCTTTCAACTCCTTCGAAACCATTGGGGAACCAACCCTTCGAAAGATTTCTTTAAGACCTTTCGAAAGCATCCAACCTTTATAAACATAAACCTTTCGAAGCACTTGGGTTCAATTTAAAATATGTGGAAACATTTTGAAACCATTCGAAAATTTACTTCGTCAAAACCTTTGAAAACCGTTTCGGTCGAAACCATTTGGATTATGCCTTCAAGTAGAACAAAAAGATCGAAAACCCATTAAATTCGAAAGCATTCCTTTCGAAATCATTCCTAAGTAAAGAAGTGATGGTGTCGATACCATCCATTCGAAAGCATTGGAGAAGTGGTCAAGTTTAAAAAGCAAAGCAACCATTTCGAAACCAATCTTGGTCGAAAAGTGGAACGAGGAAGTCAAGGGTTTCAACCTAGTCGAAAGCATTTATTTAAAAAAAGGCACAACCCAATCGAAACCATTTCTATAAAACCATTTGACCTGGTCGAAAGCCAACCAAGTCGAAAGCTATTCAGTCGAAAGCAAGCGGGTGCATTTTCATTTAAAATAAAGTATCGCTACAACCCCTTCGGAACCCTTAGTTTCGATCCTATACCTTTCGCCTATATCCAATTCACTACATACCAGTTACCTGATATCATGTGCATTGATTTCGATGGAGTCGGAGGCGAAGGTAAGAAGGCGAAAGCCTGGTGCCGAAAGCATCGAAACAGTAAAAACCATGTAGATTAGTCCTTTTTAAACTATTTCTTTGTACCTAACCTGCCCTGTTTGTCAATTTGTGATTGGTCGCAAGTTTCTCTTTTGTAAAAGTACTATCGACTTTTCAGAATTAACAAATTTGATTTATTTACAAAAAGCCCCTTCTCCTTTTATAAATATACAAAACATTTAAGTCCCTTACCTTAAATAATTTTATATATCCATTAAGATACTTAGGAAAATCCTACAAAAATTCTGGAAAATCACTTTTTATATGTTTTCTAACATATATTAATTTTAGACCCAAATCATTAATTATTTAACCGTAAATAATTTTAAACCCAAAATAACATTTTCTTCACTAAAAAATTCAAATAAAATCCACATAAATGCAGAAAATTCTAAAAATTGAAACCCATCTCTAAAATATTATTTTTGGTCTGTATAAAAATTCACAAGGAATTTGAATGTCATTTAATAAGGTTTTCATATCAAAACATGTCATAAAATCTATATGAACAACCATAAATCATCAGTAAGTATACATAATCATTCCATCATTCAAAAACATGGCAAATCATTGCAAATATGTTCGGATTCAAATTAAAAACAAAAACAATAAGAAATTTGAGATGTAGTTATTATTTACCTTAGTTTTAGAGATTAAAGATATTGAGATGTGAATGGATTTGGTTGGATTAAGCTTCTTCCTTAGCTTGTCTTAATCTTTTTCCTCTTGCTCTTGTTAATGGTGGTCGGCCTTAAGTTTGAAATTTTTTGACAAATGAGAAATGAACGTGTATAAAGATACACGGGCAAGGGTTTAGGGTATGAGAATGGCCTCTTTCCTATTTTACCCCTCCTATGTCTCATTTTAACTCTTCTTTTTATCCATTTGTTAAATCGCACGGCTACCTCTTAATTAAAATCAAATCTCAATCACCTAATCAACACATTATTTTAATTTATTTAGCTAATTAAATATCCATAATAATGTTACCAAAAAATATGGGGTGTTACAACGTCTTACCCATTACCTCTGTTTCCCTATAAATACCAACCTAACTGCAACTAAAGAAGGATCTGGATTTTGCTAGCTCCATAAGCGGAAGCTTCTGCCTCTTCGTCATTTCTTAACTCCACGCACTAGTCACCTAGGCAGCTACTCTTGGCAGTTCTTAGACATGGAACTTGTCAAACCCTTGTACTAGTGACTTATAATCTCTTTAACACCTTGTAATCTCAAATTCTATGCAAACAATCAATTATTATAAGCTCTAAAGTGGACGTGTGCCAGAGATTGCCGAACCACTACAAAATCTTATGTCTCATTATTTATTTTCTTTTATTTTCATTACTGTATACTAGATATAGGTCTCACAAGTTTCCTAAAATAAAATTTTGGATGTTGATCCATTTCTGGCACCAAAATTGGGTTTTATTTCAAATCATTTTGAAATAGTAACATGTACATATATCTTTTATATATTAAATCGTACATTTGGGATTAAATCGAAATTCCTTTTACTAAAACAACTTTGTATCAAATTATTATGATTAGCAGCCCACACTTAGAAACCTGAAAATAAACGCCGATGATGCTACAGTCATCAACAAAATTATATTTAAGCGATAGAAATGAGTTCGGTACATTCATACCATACTTTTAGGATTTTTCCAAACCATCTCCAAAGTGGTACCAAATACTTTGTAATTATTACTAAGTTTCATGATCTCAATTTCATAAATTAATTTCCTAAATATTTACTTTTATAATACTATCATCATTTTCTTTAAAATCTTGAATGTTATTTCAAAGAAGCTCTCAATATATCGGTTTAAATCCTTCTTTTGTTTATAAACCATATTTTATAATGCGTGATTATATAAAATCACTTTCTTATATATATCTTTTTACAAATGTTTATTTGCAACATATCTTATCTTCTCCTTAGATTATAATAAACATCTTTTACTAAACATAACTGTTAATCCAAGATTATCGGCAAGCGACTTATAGTCAAACTATGAAACTAAAATCACAGGGTGTCCATTTCAATGTACCCAGAATTACTGTCTACCCAACCCATCATAGAATGTTAAAATTGCTCATAAATTGGTTGAGCACAAATCAATAATCAATAAACAATAGTCAATACTCATAAATTGGCTAAGAATGATTAAGCTAATCAACAAAGGATAATAGATAAACATCATTAATCCCTACAAGAATTAGGCTACACTATCAACTTACATATACACAACTAAAATAACAAATACATATATGCTCTCATATATATGTGTGTGTGTGTGTGTGTGTGTTTGTGTATTTACGTGTGTGTGTAATACACTCAACTCGTGCTAGGGCATTCCTTTACCCTATCTCTTAGTAAGCTATACCTAACCAAAGCAAACGTTCTCGCTTAACCTTCAGTTCTGATACCACTATAAAGACTCGTCTTTTTGACCCCTAGATGTCGATGCTAATACATCCATGGTATTCTTATGTTGAGAATTCAAGTGTCGAAAAGACGAATTGTTAGGGTAAAATAAAAGAAAAGGAATTAGACGAAGAGAACACAACATCAGAATCTCATAACCAAATATAACATATAATATCAAAAAATAGTACTCACTACCAATCTAAGATACATAGCATTTCGGAGTTACGATCATAGGTACTATCATCAGCCTGGACAGTTATAAAAGCCTACCCACACTATGTTGACATATATAATGTAGTAATGCAATGGAAATAAGAATTCTACGGTAGATGAATGGAAGCATCCAACTCGCCTCTAGAAGCTCCAAAGAACATCAACGAAAACATGCATTTCTCAAACTACTCAAAAGAGAATCCATGGGAACAAGGAAAATATAAAACCACGAGTTAGACATAAGTCTAGGGTAGGAAACTCATGAAATATGTGTAACCTATAATTTACAGCACCTTTTGAGACTGCATGGAATACCACAACCTTTATCCCTTTAAAAGATCCAACCTTCCATGAAGTATCTCAATATAATAGATAATGTCTAGGGTGTAGAATATAAGTAAGAAATATCTGTGGTATGTGTAAACCACAATAATAACTAGGTATTCAATCAAGAACCGTTAAGACATGTTTACATAATTGTGTAGGATTTCCATGGAGGCACCTTTAGTACGTTGAGAACGTTTCTCCTACACAAGGATTAGAGTTATCCTTTCGAGTGTCATATATCTTTAAATAATATATACTATAAGGTAAGCCATAGCTGGTAAACGCCAAAGACATTGACCGAATATCATCAACTCCCACTAGTAATATCCATAACATCGCTAGATCTAAAGTTGATATACCCTATTTAGGCTCTCCATACCCTTTATGGCTATGTCCTTTATCTTTGGTTTTATTCATTTACCGAGGTCAAGGCTACATTCGGCATCTCTCATACAATTCTTCATTACTCAAAGAGAACGCAAATCCCTAGATGGCTTCCAACATCTCGAACAGTCAGTGAATCCCCAAATGGATTCCAGCATCTCTAACGGTCCACGAATCCCCACTAGGATCTCAGCATAGGTGACTGACAAACGCTAACACTGACCTTTCTATATGATCGTTTTCACCCTAGAGGGAGGTTAATAGGGTAATACTAATAATAATAAAAATTAATGCGGAAATAAAAACAATAACAGTAAATAATGCAGAAGAGATCATACACAAATTTACCCAGCTTCGGCAAAACACTGCCTACGTGTTGCCCCCAAAATTTCTACTGGAAATTAAGTAGTCAGACGCTTACACACGTAAACTTGCAGCACCCACTACTTGAATGACCTAACTTTATGCTCAAAATCCTGCCATAACTCAACCACTGAGTTGCGAATTCTCGAACTAAATTATCCCTTAAGAAAAATAGAAGTCTTCCTTTCTTTTATATTATCAGCCAATCCCTTTTTTTCCTTAGTTCCTCTTCAAAAGATAGGGTTTTTTGTGTTGAAGCCACCGCTTGGATTGGAGTTTGAAATTGATTGTCGTGATGTTTTTCGTTCCTCTATTTTGCTCCAATGCTTCTTCAATTTGCTTACGGTTTCCTCAAGATCGAGTTCGAATGCTATGAATTTGGTATGTGACTATTGCCCCCCTTTCCGATTAATAATGATCGAATTATTCTCTATATATTTGCTTGGGATTGAACTCGATAAATTCCAATGATGATTTTAGGTTTCATTTATAGGGTTCGAGCACCCTATACTCTCATTCGTATATATTGGTTTGAATCTTTCAGTTGCTTTTCTCGACCATGGATTTTTGCTTGAATGATGTGATTTATTTTTGACTTGTTCATTTCATATGTGTTGATCCATTAGTTTGAATTTGCTCTGTTTATTTTTCTGGTTCCATTCTTTGCTGGCACTATGACTTCGGCATTTTGAGATTTAAGATAATCTTGTTCTCTAGCTATGACTTGTTCAAATGTATGAACATTCTCTATTTTTGCTGCCTTGACCTTTTGGAACGATTCTTAGCTTTGTTCGAAATACAACTATTTTTTATTGTAAATAAGTAGATTGCTTCACTGTTATACACATGTAAACTGCTTTGTTGTGTGTCATCTCCATGTATATACATACATATATGTATGTATATATGCGTGTGATTAGTGGATGTATATGTGTCACCGTGCTTATGCTCATTCATGTGTTTGCACTATGATTCTCGAATCACTTGTGTATATGTACACATGTGTATATATGCAGGCTCTTGTATCGTTTTCACCACTGTCTAGACTATTGCATAGTTGTTGTCAAATTCCATATTCATTTCCTTGAATTTCATTCACTATTTGATGGGTTACCCTATATTGTTTTATACCTGAACTGATACATGCTCCACTGTATATTTATACTATATGTTTAAAACTTAACTTGCATACGAGCTAGCTTATTTTTGCTGGGTTGGTTGGACATTTTGCTTCGAGTTAAATTATGGTATATATGTATGTATATATGTGGGTGACCCTATGTTGTATTCAAACTAGACCATTTGACCTTGTGAGCATGTTCTTGCCTTTGTTATTGTCTGGTGCACCTTGAATGAAGTCTAGTTGCATTTCAACCATAGGTTATGATGACTAGTTTTCATGTTGCAGTTTGTCTGATCTTGAGTTACTTCGACTCAAACTTCCCAGTTGAAATCAAGGCTTCATGTTGCACATGTTGTTGCATTTTGGAGTCTGGTCTTCATATGTATATGACTGAAGTTTGGTTCCTTGCAATTGCTTCGAGCCCCTGTGCAGTTTATTATGTCTGGTGTAGTTGCATGTTGTTGTTGTGGATTTGAACTGTAGCGCTTACTTGATTTGATTCAAACTGCTTGCATGTTGCCTTGTGACTGGCGCACTAGTAATTGAAACTGGTTCATATTCTCATGTTGGTTTGCAAGTGTGTGTTCATGAGTCCATTCCTTTAGACTTGGTTGAGGTTTCACGTACATACTTTGACCGGTTGTTGAGGCTTCATGTACTCACTTAACCCTGAATTCTGATTTTTCATTCTCTGTTGCGTATGTATATAAGTGCATATGCTCTTGTATTTTCCGACCATGCTCACTTGTCTGAATTTTTGTTGTTTTGCATTTATATTTGTGTAATCTCTAAACTCTGAGCATGTCTAAAGCTCTTTGTTTCCTTTGTTACATGTGTGGTTCCCTTGAGTTGCTTCGAGAATAATTTTTCCGTTTGAAGTGGTCTGGTTCCATATGAAGTCTTCATTATTCATGCCTCTGTCCTTATAGTCTTCTCTGGTCTGATGAACTTGGTGCCTTTGTATTATGTCTCATGGTTTGCCTAGACTACCTGTACCTGTGCCATATGAGGTTTGGTGCGTGTGTTATTATGCTCTTGTAATAGTACGACTCCAGTTGCATTTGTATTCTCTGAACTGTTGTATCGGTTGGAGTCTGTTTTTTCTTTTGTATTCGTACTTGAGTTGAATCCAACCTGGGCTTGGGTTTGACCTTATGCTCACATATCCTTGCAGTTTTAACAAGCAAGTGTATATCATGTGGCCTTATGGCATGTATAGTGATAAACTGTGCATATCACAAGTTGTTTGTGTAAGATAAAAAAATGATGACGAACTACCCAAATAACCGAGGAAAATAATATTTTCAAAACACACACTTTATTTTGCACTGCAAAATATTTTCTTTTTCAATTTTTACTGCGTCGGTGTTTATTATACAGATAGCTCAGATGCTGGATTCAGGCTGGAACAAAGTTGAGGATCAACTATGAGTGTTGAGTGAATATGTAGTGAGGTGTAAATTCTAGAGTGAAAAATGTGTTGTAATTAAAATTGTATTGTAATTGAAAATGTATAATGTATAGTGAGAGTTTAAATATGTACTATTTGAATGTGTAATAAAATATTTGTTTGAATAAAATATTTGTTTAAACATGAGTTCTGAGTCCGTTATTTTATTTCCTATGTAGCATATACCTGTAGGATATGTAATTTTCTGACTTAGCATCGTACTCATATGCAGTGTGTGTGTGTTGCATAAGTTTACTTGAAAGAACTGATTTAACAAAGTTCAAAATATGGTTCGACATGGATGTTATTTTAGTTCAACCAAGAAGCTATAATGTGATATAGCATGATGAACTTTTGACGTTCGATGGGCCTCATCAAAAATATTCCCTTTAAGGATAATCAATCTATATTGTTTTCTTTTTCGTTTTATAATTTCAATTATCTTACAGATGTATTTGTTACTAACATTTGGGTTGAATTTTTTAGAGCAGCAGCTGTTTTATTATACAATAATTAATTTTTTCATTTCTCTACTTATATTATTTAGTATTTTAGTTATCTTCATTGTGAATTTCACTTTCAATGCTTAATTTAACCGAAGTAGTAAAAATAAGACTTGCCTTTCTTTGTAATATAGTTAGTGATAAATCTCAACAGTTTTACACATGGGCAAAAAATATTCAAGACGACCTAGAGAAAAAATTGGGAATAAAAGGTAAAACAACTATTAAAACAATAAATTTGTCGAACAATCCAAAATAGAGTAAACCGAAAAATAAGAAGAATTTTTTTTGGAAAACAGTCATTGCCTCGTTTATTAACATACATCTTTGCAATAACCATAACCATAAGTTTTTTTTAATATTAACTACGCTGTTAATAACTCAAAACTCCTAGGAATGCATGAAGACAATTGAAACTAATTTAAAATAAACTTAATTTTGTAGTATGTGATTCAAACTTCAGTCAGTCCATCATCAGTTATGAATGTCTATCTTCATCTCATCTTTTACAGTAATAAAACAAAAGTCTTCATCCAAACAAAACTCAATCTTTAATGCCACTATGGTAATTTTTTAATTTTTTTGCATATATATGACATGCATGAGAGCCTGGCATGTCAGTAGGTATTAGCTTGTTGTAAACCTACAAATGTTGTTACTAATGGCGACATATCGTCCTCAGACCATAAAAAGCTAAATTAAAAGTGAAATATGACTAATAATCTTTTGCATTTATGAAGCCCTTGATTTAACAAAACTGTATATAAGGTAAATTAAAGGGAGTTCATATGACATACATGAGTGAATATGAGATACAGTGCTTGAAATGAGGAGACTATGAGCAGTAATATCATTTCTGGTAAAAAGAAATTATTTGTTTTCATGCAAATTACACATGTGAATATCGAAAAACTTAATCATAGCATAAGCACAGTTCTCCATAAACTATCGAGTCTTTAGGCAAATCAAATTCAAACAAAGATAGATGTGCAAGACAACAAGATTCGTAATTCCAAAATAAATTTTTGTACGGTTCTTGTGACGCCCCACCTCTATACCCACTCTAGCCAAGGACACTACGGGGTAATGCCGTCAACTAGTGTGGAGAATAAGGCTGTTGAGGAGCGACCATCCGCGTAATTGCTTTGTGCGAGCACCGTCATGTCAGATAGTACAACATGCATCTGGTTTCAGGAGGAAATCCGACATACCGATACAAACTCAAAGCTACTACCCGGTGGCTATATATATATTCTTCGGAAACAAATATAGAAATAAACATAACACAAATCAGTCACAGACATCCATATCACAAAGGTGGAAAAGGATATGAATATATAACACGTGAAAGTGTACATCAGAGTAGTGGTCAAACAAGATCCACAATGTCACAAAAGAATAGCTACAAGTGCTAGACGAAAGAATATGGATACATCAATGAGTCTATATCTCAAATGTATACAACAAAACTAAAATCTAAGTAGTTAGCCAAAAGTCAGGGTGATAATCCCAGAGGTGAAGTCAAGCAGAAGCACCCGTAACATCTCGGTCTGACCCGAGTATTATTTAATAAGAAAATAATAAACGAATCAGTTTAGCTATAAATATCAGATAAAATGATACAGAATAAGAGATATGACATAAATATATAATAACCATAAATTCATACTGTGATAAGTATGTAATTGAAAATCAACAAGAGATTAATCAATATCACAAGAATCTTCTCAAAGATCAAAGGAATGTCACACTCTATATTTTTATTCACAAAAGGTTAATGACACACAAATTCACCAATGCACAAATATTGATAAAACATATCAATGAAAATCACGAAAATTGGTGAAAACACAAATTCCAGAAATCATCAATGGAAATCCAGAAATCACAAAAGGGGGGAGGCCTATCACAAAACGGGAGCATGAAAACTCACCAACACGTGTATCACAAAATGGAACGCTATTCCATGGTTTCTAACCATTAATTTTGAGCCGAAGCTCCATAAAACGGCCCGAAGACCATGGGTCGCTACCCCACCAAATTGAGCCGAAGCTCCACAGAAACGGGGTTTAGTCTCTCTCGTAGACAAAGAGACTTCGCACATTTGCTAGTCTAAATCACAAAAATGATCATCAACGATCATCAAGAAGTGTCAATTACAGTAAGCTAGTAAATATATAAGCTTAGCCTCATGTCCCATAGCCACTAGCTTAACTTAAATATTTACGAACAAATTATAGATCTCCACTAGAAAATTGTCACAAGAGATTCAATCGGACAAGTCCAAGAATTAACCGGCGAAGTAAATACAAGCGTTTCATACCATTTGATTTACTAAGTCATTTAATTAGATTTCTCGTACGAGTGAAATAAAGTGACAAATCACAAAAATGATTGTAGAAACCATAAATCATAAAATTTCACATTCGAAGACGTGAATGAAATCCAAAGAATTCGATTACAAATCCATCAAAGTGGAAATATCCTTGCGACTAAATATGACGCGACCTATAAAAGTAGGCCGAGCGGCCTAAATTGGAATGCGACTTAAGGGCCGAAAACGACCTAAGGCGCAAGCGGCATAAGGACCGAAAACTACCTAAGATGAAAAGCAGGACGAGCTACTAAGGAAGAGATGCGACCTAACATGGCGCGACCCAACATAGCGCGACCTAAAAGCACGCGCGACCAAATGGGCCGAGCGACCTAACACAAGCGAGCAAGCCGAGCGACCTAGGGAGTTACGACCTAAGGCAGGCTGACCCAAAAGCAAGGCAAGCGACCTATAGGACGCGACCTAACCGAGCGACCTAAGGGGCGAAGTAGGCCGAGCGACTTAAATGTGGAATGACCCATCCCACGGCGCGACCTACCTTGACGTGACCTAACGACTAAACAAGGCCGAGCGACCTAACGATTAAACAAGACCGAGCGACCTAACGATTAAACAAGACCGAGCGACCTATGGGGGAAAATGACCTAACGACCTAAGGCGTATGGGAAGGCCGAGCAACGACCTAAGATGCAAGCGTGGCTTAATGGTCCGAGCGACCTAACGACCTAAGGGTTGCGACCTATGTTGGCGCGACCTAACTGCAGGCCGAGAATCTTGCATGTGCAGGTCGAGCGACCTAGGGGTTTGAAGTGCAAAAACTCTCCCAATTTGCAACCAATCGGGCATGGTCGCTAGGGGATTATGCCCATAGGCTACCCGGTCGTATTGGCTCCTCGATGCATCACCAAAAACGTGTTCAAAAATCAAAGTTGGGATTTTTTTTAAAGATTTGAACCCAAAACACTAAAACTTGGGATTTTCACCAATTCAATCCAAATCAATAGCAAATGCACATGAATAAGTGCTAGGAATTCATATCTAACAATCAAAGATAGTTATAGACAAAGATGTGAGATAAAAATCTCACCTTTACACAAAATCAATGAAGAAGAAGCTCGAAATCAATGGAAGAATCAATGGCTTCTCTTTGAATTTGGAGTTGGACGTTGAATTTGCAAATGAACTAGGGCTAGGAGTTTTAATTTCCCATTCCTTCCTCCATTTTTGATGAAGCTTGAGTGTTAGGAAATGAAAGTGAAGTTATGAAGGGAAGGGGGTTGAGCTAGAATTAATAGTTTAGGCAAAAGGGGCTAAACCAAACCCAAAGCCCAAAGTGAAAAAGTGAGAAAATTTCACTAACTCCAAACATATCAAAGTTTATACTCAAAAAGATCGCAAACGGTGTTTTGAACTCAATGGGAGTGGTCCCGAGTCCTAATTCGATCGTATGCAAAAAGTAACTTTTCGGACTAAAATCCGACTAACGATAAAATATTTAAACAAAATATTTAAATATTCAATCCTAAAATATGCGGGTTGTTACAGACTCCCCTCCTTAAAGAAATTGCGTCCTCGCAATATTTAAGAAGAAAATATAAGGTAGCAACCATGAAAGCATATCAACACAAAAGAAATTTGAAACAAGAAATTCACCTCAAAGAGCACGGGAAAGTAAGTCTGGATGTGTTAGCTCGATGAACTCTCTAGATTCCCAAGAGCAATCCTTAGGATTTGAGGACTATTGAACTTTAACAAGCGGAACATCTTTATTTCGAAGGCGTTTGACCTTCGAAGCAATAATACGAATAGGATGTTGCTCATAAGTTAAATTAGGTGAAACTTCAATTACTTCCACAACACCGGGCTCAACAATAGAATCGGAATCTCAAAGGCATTTCCACAATTGAGAAACGTGAAACACATCATGAATAGCAGAAAACTGAGCCGGTAATAACAGGCGATAAGCCACAGAACCAATACGTTTGGTGATAGGGAATGGCCCAATATATCGAGGCGCTAACTTTCCCGATCGACTGAAACTTACAACACCCTTCATAGGTGAAACACGGATAAACACAAGATCTCCCACAGAAAATTCTAATTTCCTTCTCCGGTTATAGGCATAGGATCTTTGCCTACTCTGGGCTTCTTTCATCCCATGACGAATAAGGTCAATCTTTTCTGTGGAATCACAAATAAAATCTGAACCTAAAACCAGCTTCTCACCGGCCTCAAGCCAACAAGAAGTAGATCGGCATGGCCTTCCATAGAGTGCCTCAAAAGGTGCCATACCAATACTAGATTGGAAGCTATTATTATAGGAAAACTCAGTAAGAGAAATATGATCTTCCCAACTTCCACCAAAATCAAGAACACATGCACGAAGAAGATCTTCAAGAGTTTGATTCACACGCTCAGTTTGTCCATCTGACTGGGGATGATAAGCGGTGCTAAAATTAAGCTTCATTCCCAAAGCTTTTTGAAGACTCTTCCAAAATCCACTAGTAAACAATGGATCACGATCACTAACAATAGAAGTAGGGACTCCATGCAACTTTACAATTTCTTTAACAAAGAGTTTGGCCAAGAGAGGAACGGTTCGACTGGACCGAACGGGAATAAAATGAGCGGATTTAGTAAGTCTATCAACTATCACCCATAAGCTATCATGACCCGAACGAGAACGGGGAAGGCCATCTATAAAATCCATGGAAATTTGGTCCCACTTCCAAATTGGAATTTCTAAAGGTTGCAATAACCCTCCAAGCCTTTAATGTTCGGCCTTGACAAGTTGGAAAGTCATGCAACACTTAACAAAGTTAGCAATATCAGATTTCATTCCCTCCCAATAATAAAGACGCTTCATGTCCACGTACATTTTACTACTACGGGGATGAATGGTAAATTTAGAACGATGTGAATCTTCTAAAATGTCTTTACGAAAATTGTTAATATTTGGCACGATAAGTCTACCAAATTTTCGAATACCGCCACGAGAATCAATATCAAAGTCTTTCAAACCTTCAATATCAATTTTATCCCTAAAATTTTGGGCAAGAAGAGCCAATTCGGGATCTAGCTTTTGAGCTTCAAGAATGCGGTCTAAAAGAGAAGGATGAGCCTCAAGGCTACATAAAACAAGAGATGAACATAAATCGGAAACATGATCTCGAATCTCACAAGTGGATAGAATTCCGAGATCATTCCATTCGGATATCATCATAGAAACAACCGCTTGTTGCTTACGACTAAGTGCATCGGCAACACGATTTCCTTTTCCGGGAGTATAAAGAATATCAAGATCATAAGCTGCAAGAAATTCGAGCCAACGTTGTTGACGCAAATTAAGTTCTTTTTGAGAAAATAGATACTTCAAAGATTTATGATCGGTGTAAAGAATAAATTTTTCTCCCAAAAGATAATGACGCCAAATACGAAGGGCGAAAACAATAGCCGCGAGTTCTAAATCATGAGTGGCATATCTAGTCTCGGCTGGCTTTAATTGCCTAGAAGCATAAGCAATAACACGTTCTCTTTGCATAAGAACGGCACCCAAACCAACGCGACTAGCATCGGTATAAACAATAAAATCTTGATTCCCTTCGGGAATAACAAGAATAGGAGCATCGGAAAGGAGTTCTTTTAATTTCTGAAAAGAAGCTTCACATTTGTCCGACCAAATGTATTTAACTCCCTTCTTTGTCAAATTAGTAAGAGGCACGGAAATTTTGAAAAAGTATTTTATGAAATGGCGGTAATAACCTGTCAATCCAAGAAAACTACGGATCTCCATCACACTCTCCGGTCTCTTCCAATTTTGAATCGCTTCAATCTTTGAAGGATCCACGGAAATTCCGAATTCGGTAATAATATGACCAAGAAACTTCACACGAGATTGCCAAAAGTGGCATTTAGAAAATTTTGCTTTTAATTGATTACTCCTAAGAGTTTCCAACACAATCCAAAGATGCTTTTCATGCTCCTCCTCGGTTTTAGAATACACAAGGATATCATCAATAAAGATGAGAACAAACCGATCGAGGAAGTCTTTGAAAACTCGATTCATGAGGTCAACGAAATAAGCCGGAGCATTCGTTAAACCAAATGTCATAACAAGCCATTCATAAGATCCATAACGAGTACAGAATGATGTCAAAGGAATGTTATCCTCTGCAATACGAAGCTGATGAAAACCGGTAGCTAAGTCTAATTGTGAAAAGACTCTAGCACCACTAAGTTGGTCGAATAGATCATCAATCCGATGTAAAGGATATTTATTCTTGATAGTAAGATCATTAAGCTTGCGGGAGTCAACGCAAAGCCTAAGTGTACCATCGGATTTCTTCACAAAAATAGCCGAAGCTCCCCAAGGCGAGAAACTAGAGCGAATAAATTGCTTCGTCTCCAATTTGGATAATTGTTTGCGCATCTCCTCATTTTCTTTATTAGACATACGATAAGGAGGACGAGTAATATGTTGAGCTCCAAGGATGAGATTAATTCTGAACTAAATTGCTCGCTTAGGTGGTAATCCTAAAACGGGCTCAAATATGTCGGAAAATTCACGAACAACGTGAATAAGAGAAATAATATCTTCCTCGTCATCATTATCGTCATCATGAGGATTTAAAGAATATAAAGATGCAACCAAGATGGAATCTGAATTTTTAAGGTCGATAGAAATCTGCTTAACAGATTGAGGATGTCGAAGATGAATAGTCCGCTCAGGGCATAGGATGTGGCTTCATAGCGGTTAAGCCAATCCATTCCCAAAATTATTCCAAAGCCTAAGTAGCGCATAACATGCAAATCGGCTCGGGAAGAAAAATCACACAAAATAATCTCGACATCTTTACACAATAAACTGATTGTTGCGGATCCACCAACCGGATTCGCAATTCTCAAAAAAGTCATTAAAGCGACAACACTCAAAGAAAAAGTATCAACAAGTTCTTTTGATATAAAAGAATGGGACGTACCCGTATCACAAAGAACTCGAATAGGGTGATCACGAAATAAAATAATGCCATCAAGGATAGAATGAGAAATACCTTTACCACGAGATGTGTTTCCAGGGGCTTGAGCAACATTAAGCTTTCCCTCCTTCCTATTTTGAAGTTTGGGACAAGAAGATAAATAATGATCCGGGCTTTTGCAATAGCGACAAGTACGAGGCTTTGAACACTTGTTAGCATAATGGTCCTTAGACCCACAGTTGTAGCATTGCCCACTACTTGAGGTAGAAGTTTTAGATGCCGGAGGGGCTTACTTCCCTTTCTTATTATTGGGATAAGGACCTTTAAACTTATTATGCCTTTTCTTGTTGTTGAAGTTCGGTTTAGCACACATAACTTCAACATCACTCTCCCTATCAGCCTCTTCAAGACGAAGAGCGATATCAACGAGTTGATCAAAAGAAACTTCTAACTTTAGAAGTAATGGCTTATTGAGATTTTTATTCAAGCCATAGACAAATCTTTGGTTTTTCTTCAACGGGTTGTTTATGTACTCGATCCCATATTTAGAAAGTGACTCGAACGATGCGACATAGTCTGTCACGGAAGATTCACCTTGAACAAGGTCAATGAAACGGCGAGCCAAAGTCACCTTCTCAGCTTCTGGCATAAATTTTAATTCGAAGCGTTCCCGAAATTTCTCCCAAGTGAGATCCGCTTCATTTATTTCAGAAATCAGAAGCTTATACCAATCTAATGCTCTTTCTTGGAGCATACTAGAAGCCACCTGAACACGGTGAAGATCAATAAGATTCATGCGAGAAAAGATTCGATCGCACGTTCTCAGCCAAGCCTGAACTTCAATAATGGTTTCAGAACCTTTGAATGGCTTTCCATCCAAATTGGTATAATCGTTGCACAAACGTGCAAATCCAGACCTAGGGTGAGTAGACTCTGGATTAGATCCAGCTGCTTGACCATTCCTTACTAGATCAAGAAGCTGCTGGGCAGACATAAATACTCCATCTTGGGGAGTAGCACGAGATTGACCGGCGCTGGGACGGCCAGGTCTAACCATTTCTCTTCCTTTTGAAAGAAAGAAAGAAGAAGGATAAGGTTTTTCACCAAATGAATATCAAGCGATCTTGATATATAAACAAGGAATCATAAAGAAAATAAGATGAATCGGTACGAAGACTCGAATTAAATCCTAAAGCACGACTCCTAAGATGGACTTAGGACGATGATCCTTGCTAGATTATTCTACATTGTTCCGAAGTTTCGCTCTGATACCAAGCTGTGACGCCCCACCTCTATACCCACTCTAGCCAAGGACACTATGGGGCAATGCTGTCAACTAGCGCAGAGAATAAGACTGTTGAGGAGCGACCATCCGCGTAATTGCTTTGTGTGAGCACCGTTATGTCAGATAGTACAACATGCATCTGGTTTCAGGAGAAAATCCGACATACCGATACAAACTCAAAGCTACTACCCGGTGGCTATATATATATATATTCTTCGGAAACAAATATAGAAATAAACATAACACAAATCAGTCACAGACATCCATATCACAAAGGCGGAAAAAGATATGAATATATAACACGTGAAAGTGTACATCAGAGTAGTGGTCAAACAAGATCCACAATGTCACAAAAGAATAGCTACAAGTGCTAGACAAAAGAATATGGATACATCAATGAGTCCATATCTCAAATGCATACAACAAAACTACAATCTAAGTAGTTAGCCAAAAGTCAGGGTGATAGTCCCAGAGGTGAAGTAGAAGCACCTGTAACATCTCGATCTGACCCGAGTATTATTTAATAAGAAAATAATAAACGGATCGGTCTAGCTATAAATATCAGATAAAATGATATAGAATAAGAAATAGGGCATAAATATATGATAACCATAAAGTCATACTGTGATAAGTATGTAATTGAAAATTAACAAGAGATTAATCAATATCACAAGAATCTTCTCAAAGATCAAAGGAATGTCATACTCTATATTTTTATTCACAAAAGTTAATGACACACAAATTCATCAATGCACAAATATTGATAAAACATATCAATGAAAATCACGAAAATTGGTGAAAACACAAATTCCAAAAATCATCAATGGAAATACAGAAATCACAAAAAGGGGGAGGCCTATCACAAAACGGGAGCATGAAAACTCACCAACACGTGTATCACAAAATGGAACGCTGTTGCATGGTTGCTAACCATTAATTTTGAGCCAAAGCTCCACAAAACGGCCCGAAGACCATGGGTCGCTACCCCACCAAATTGAGCCGAAGCTCCACAGAAACAGGGTTTAGTCTCCCTCATAGACAAAGAGACATCACACATTTGTTAGTCTAAATCACAAAAATGATCATCAACGATCATCAAGAAGTGTCAATTACAGTAAGCTAGTAAATATATAAGCTTAGCCTCATGTCCCATAACCACTAGCTTAACTTAAATATTTACGTACAAATTGTAGATCTTCACTAGAAAATTGTCACAAGAGATTCAATCGGACAAGTCCAAGAATTAACCGGCGAAGTAAATACAAGTGTTTCATACCATTTGATTTACTAAGTCGTTTAATTAGATTTCTCGTACGAGTGAAATAAAGTGACAAATCATAAAAATGATTGTCGAAACCATAAATCACAAAATTTCACATTCGAAGACGTGAATGAAATCCAAAGAACTCGATTACAAATCCATCAAAGTGGAAATACCCTTGCGACTAAATATGACGCGACCTATAAAAGTAGGCCGAGCGACCTAAATTGGAATGCGACTTAAGGGCCGAAAACAACCTAAGGTGCAAGCGGCATAAGGACCGAAAACTACCTAAGATGAAAAGCAGGCCGAGCTACTAAGGAAGAGGTGCGACCTAACATGGCGCGACCCAACATGGCGCAACCTAAAAGCACGCGCGACCAAATGGGCCGAGCGACCTAACACAAGCGAGCAAGCCGAGCGACCTAGGGAGTTACGACCTAAGGCAGGCCGACCCAAAAGCAAGGCAAGCGACCTATAGGACGCGACCTTACCGAGCGACCTAAGGGGCGAAGTAGGCCGAGCGACTTAAATGTGGAATGACCCATCCCATGGCGCGACCTACCCTGACGCGACCTAACGACTAAACAAGGCCGAGTGACCTAACGATTAAACAAGACCGAGCGACCTATGGGGGAAAATGACCTAAGGCGTATGGGAAGGCCGAGCAACGACCTAAGATGCAAGCGCGACTTAATGGTCCGAACAACCTAACGACCTAAGGGTTGCGACCTATGTTGGCGCGACCTAACTGCAGGCCGAGAATCTTTCATGTGCAGGCCGAGCGACCTAGGGGTTTGAAGTGCAAAAATTCTCCCAATTTGCAACCGATCGAGCACGGACGTTAGGGGATTATGCCCATAGGCTACCCGGTCGTATTGGCTTCTCGATGCATCAACAAAAACGTGTTCAAACATCAAAGTTGGGATTTTTTTTTAAAAAGATTTGAACCCAAAACACTAAAAATTGGGATTTTCACCAATTCAATCCAAATCAATAGCAAATGAACATGAATAAGTGCTAGGAATTCATACCTAACAATCAAAGATAGTTATAGACAAAGATGTGAGATAAAAATCTCACCTTTACACAAAATCAATGAAGAAGAAGCTTGAAATCAATGGAAGAATCAATGGCTTCTCTTTGAATTTGGAGTTGGATGTTGAATTTGCAAATGAACTAGGGCTTGGAGTTTTAATTTCCTATTCCTTCCTCCATTTTTGATGAAGCTTGAGTGTTAGGAAATGAAAGTGAAGTTAGGGAAGGGGGTTGAGCTAGAATTAATAGTTTATGCTAAAGGGGCTAAACCAAACCCCAAGCCCAAAGTGAAAAAGTGAGAAAATTACACTAACTCCAAACCTATCAAAGTTTATACTCAAAAAGATCGCAAACGGTGTTTTGAACTCAATGGGAGTGGTCCCGAGTCCTAATTCGACCGTGTGCAAAAAGTAACTTTTCGGACTAAAATCCGACTAATGATAAAATATTTAAACAAAATATTTAAATATTCAATAGTAAAATATGTGGGTTGTTACAGTTCTAGTATAAATATACATTACTGACTTCAAATTATTAGGCTTTAGTGTTAAATAAAGGCTAGTTGTATATATTAAAGGCTTAGGTATTGTATAAAATGAAGCCTCATGCATTATATTTTATTACATGGGTAAAATGTGATTAAAATATGCACACATTTCCGGTTGTCTAAAGTCGTTAGTTACTTTCTTATAGTTGTTGATATATCAGATACTGGGCCTAAGCAACAACACATTTCAGAATATCATTTAGTGGTATCTGTAAGAAATATATTGATAAATATTACATTTCATTTGAACACTTTTCATGTGTAAACATTTTTACACGGCTCATTTGAAGAAAAGGCATCATCATACTATGTTTTATTTAACTCTATAATACCTTGAAACATTGATTAAAACATCAAATAGCTTAAAATTTTCTTATCAAATGTTTCCATATTGACATTTTATTTCATTAAAAACTATATTTTGCATTATGTTTAAATTGTTCATCATTGTCTACATCTCAAAAGATACCAAAATGCAAAATAAAGAGCGAAAGCGAAACAAAAACTGAAACTTTCGAAATTTTCGAAATTGGTCGTAACTAATAAAATTTCAAATGAGCGAAACCGAGTTCTCAAACCATGGTTTCAACTATGTTGTTTCCCAGTTTTTTTCTAACGATTTTAGAGAATTATACTTTTCGTCATTATGGTAAATCAAACATCTATATTAGTCGGTTTGATTAGAAATTGCAACGCCGTAGTGACCGCCTATAGCAGTTAGAAATCCATAGATTTGTATATTGTGATGACATAGCAAACATAAATGATGGAGGGGTGTGCATGAAGGCCAACGTTTTGAAAAATTAGCAAACGTTCTAGAAAAGTAGCAAGATTCATTTACCTCTTTAACTTATACATCCATTTGTTAGCGTCGTCATCTATGTTATAATTCCCAAGTATATCAGGCTACTTTGGAATTAGGTTCATTATGCACAAGGTACAGTTAAATCACTAGTTTGCACAATTCAATTTTAGTAGCTTTTTTATTTTTTGTTAAGATGGTTATTCATAACATTGATATTTATAATAACAATGGCTAATAAATGATATATACACTCTCTGGTGATCTCAACATGATTTCGGAGCTTGATATTTTATATCAAAAAGACCGGATAAAGCTTTCAGGTTGCTCGGCATGTAACATTCAAAGATAAGAAGCAGTTAAAATAGAAATTCATCACAAATAACCTAAGGGCAATCGAGACAGGTAATTACTGACAGAGACAATTACACAAAATCAAGAACTTTTAGATTAATTTACATCTAACATGTACAGAGATGTTAAAAAATAAAAATGAAAACACACTTTAGGTTGAAAACAAATCAAATCTTACTGAAGTTATTTCACTATTATGCTAACATAGGTTAAAGTGGCTCCAGAAGTCCTGGTACCATACATTAATCATAAACAAACAACGCTTCAACTTGAAAGAATGTGTGTACCCAAAAGTATGAAAAGATAATTTATTTTGAAAAAGAAGAAGAAAAACTCATATAGAGGTAAAATTGGAATCAAATCTCACCAAATAGGAACTTACTGTAGTGGCGACCACAAAATCAGTTGATATATAATAACTGGTGAAGGAGGGATGCAGGAGCTCCAATAGTATTCTAACATGTAAATCAGCTTCAGAGCGAAAACAAAAATGAAAACAACACAGCAAATCCAGAAAAAACCAAGCTTAGCAATCAAGAACAAATTATTGAATGGTATAAACAAACAAAAGCTTGGATTGTTACCTATAATAGGATATGTGAAGGCAAATCGATCTTGGGTCAACGATTAAATCCCAATCCTGTCTTGCATCAGCAGATCTCTATCGAACCTCAAATTCTAGAACTAAGCTCCACCGCGCCGCTGATCGCTGACATATTTCGATAAGATTCAACCCCTCATTCACTCCTCTATCTTGCATCTTGAAGGAATGATGAAAAAGGAAAATTGATTTTGGGCCTAAATCAGAGGGAAATTAATATGCAGGTTTCATGTAGAAAGGAAGCACGATAGAAAGAAATAATAATCTTAAAATGAATAAGCAGGGAGGCTTGATATGAACATGAAGGAACCAAGGAACGCGACTGTAGTTCAGAAAATAGCCAGGTCATTTAAGATCTTGATATAGACATCAGTTGCCAAAATTCAAAATGACTTGTGTACCACAGATACAAACAAACACACCTTGTAATTCATGCCAATTATTTGAAGCCAGCCCAAATCAACCTCGATCCATATATCTGCCTATAATAATAATAACTGTTAGATATGACAGCTGGTATCAATCTCGAATGGGAGAAATAACATAATTGTCGACAGTAGGAATCCATGTATGAAAAGGATAGGTATAAATGGACTAAAGCCCATGAAAGTTAAGGGTTTTTTATGAAATACAGAAAAATTGATCCTCATATGAAGATGAAGAGGACCCGTTATTTAGTCAAACTGAATAACTAAAAACCATCAACAAACCTGATGGGTGTCATTACAACAATAAAGAATATGAACACAAAATATGGGATCCTCACTTAGATGATCAATCTAGGGATAAAACAAAGCAACTAATATTTATATATGATGTATGGGAGCCATTGAAATTCGCTGTAAAAATCTGATTACACATTGCAATGAATAGGTAACCAACCGAGCTGAACTGGCAGGCAGTCAGAAGAGGCAAGAGAAATTTGGTTACGTAATAGGTGGTGCTGGCTGTCATGGTAGGTTTGTAGAGTGAACTGCAAGGCCAGCAGAAAGTTAGCACCGATAGAGCAAAGTGGCTATGTTCCACAGGGGTATCCATGCTCACTTGCTCAGAGTAAGAAAGCATTGATAAGGATTCTCAGATCATAGTGACTTAGTTCTGCAGAAAATTGTACGGAAAGCACGGCAGCGCAACAAGCATACATAGCAGTATGACCTAAGAACAACATGAGTAGCATGAAGTCTGCACTGAGTCCTTGCTTAGTGCAAGAAGTTGGAAGAGACTTAAAGGCATGGGAAACTGGTTGAGACGGTACGGATGGTAGTTGTTATCATTGTCATTCGACAAATACCGTTAGCATACCATTTTTACCGGTAATCTAAAATTGCATATTGTTACCATTACCGATTGGTTGGTATACCGAAGACTGATATACTGATAATCTGATAACCATTACACTGGTAATGGTAAATTACCATCTGTCAAAAAAATCCATATTTGAAATGTTCCTACACTATAGCGCATCTTTGGTATACTATTTATAGTGTTTTTTTTTTGAAACTGGGTACTTATATTTACAAAGTAGGCAGCACACAAGTCTGCAAGAATCATCATGGCGCACAGTTTAATATGCCAGAGGCAGGGATCGAACTGCCGACCTTGTCGTCAACAGCCTGGCGTTTTACCACTATTTATAGTGTTACTTCATAAAAGGCATAAATGAGAAAGAAAAGAAGTGTATTTGACATTATTTGATCTGATTACTGAACTAAATTTAGTCATTTATTTGGTGTTAAATGTCTATATTAAAGCATATCACGTGAATATACATGTATTTTAAATCGACTGTTAAATTTACCGTTACCACTAATTTTCAATACCGATAATTTACCGTAGAAAATGGTAAATTTATCATTATCATACCGATTAAACTGGTATACCGATATCAATCAATAATGATAACCGATTGACTGGTAATGGTATGGTAATGGTAAATTTATCGTTACCATTATAGCCCTAACAGAAGAATACTTTATGATAGATGACGGCAGTCCAGACTGGATTGAAATGGGCTGGTCTGAAGCATGACAAATGTGACAACACTGTTTCCACGTAGGAGAGGTGTTTGTGTACAGGCACTATGCTTCGATAATGCTGTGGTAAATTGGTAATGTAGGCAGTGTGAAGTGAAGAGAACTATTCGCTAGCGAGTGGAGGGAATTCTGCATCTAAATCTAAACTGACATGAGCATTATTAGTGATCAAATGGAGATTGTGCCATATCTGGTCAGGTCTAGTTTTCCAGTCGGGATTGCATCTACTATATCCTATCCATAAAGCAATGTTCCAAGCAATAAAATCTAAAGTCGTTGAAAACTTTCTGCATTTATTATTGAAAATGCGTTGATTCCATAAAAAAATTAAACCAACTTGAGATGATGCATGTTAAATCAAAAAGCTTCCTATAAGATATGTAAGCTGAGTCTATAAATAGTCCGATATTCATAGGGTGAAGTAGGGCTGTAAATGTGTATTCGAAAAATTCAAGATCTATCTGGATACGTATTCAAAATATGAAAAATTATCCGATATTCAAAATATGAATACGATTGCAGATATAGCCACATCGGTATCCAATAATTATTCGTTCGGTTTTCATCAAGATTATAGTTATTTTTTGTGTATTTTAGTTTATAAAATAATCGTCGTTTACTACTTTATCTAGGTAAAAAAAAATTACTGTGCGTATAAAAATCAATATTTGCTGTCTAAAATTATTTTCTTTGCATGTTTATTATTTTTTATACTTTTAGTACTGAAATAGATTTATATAATGAATTAAAATTTCTATTTGTTTGTTTAGATTTATTAGTTGAGAATGAAAGAGGCTATGCGGTAGGATCGTGTAATATGGAATAGGTAGATAAATTAGGTAAATGCAAGAAGACACCAGGATTTTATACTGGTTCGGACCTCTCGTCCTACGTCCAGTCCCTAAGCTTCACTTAGGAATTTCACTAATTAACACCCTCACTTCACCCGGAGGAATAGGTTTACAACTTACCCGAACAACCGAACGGGATTTCTTGCCTCAACTACCGAAGATGACTTCAACTCAATCACTAAAATACAATATTCGACTTGTTGTGTTCTTGTCAACACTAATGAGTCTAATGTAGTACAATATTACTATAATCTTATCCTCGAGAATATGCAATGTATTTGTGAAGATTTAGGAAATGTGAATTGCTATGAATCAAAAAGAATGTTATAAACAAAAACAATGATTCAAGCAATAGATTAATGAATGCTTTGAGAGTATGTAGAAAATATGAACAAGAGAATGGTTAGATTAAAGCAAGAGAATTCGGTGAATTAAATGATGTTAGAATCATGTATATATACTTGTAGAAGAGATGCATATGTTGTCAAAGGTTGCAAACAAGAGATGCTTTCATTTCCATTGATGAAAGGTTGCAACTCTTGGAAGGAAGAAGGTGTCTTTTCATAGAAAATTCGCAGGTTTAATTCATTCGACTGAACAGGGAATTCGGTCAACTGAAAATATGAAGTAAAATTTTCGGGACCAAATTCAGTCGACTGTGCAGGAAATTCAGTCGACTGAAACTGTGCACAAATATGTTAAACTGCACAGATTCAGTCGACTGACTTAGGTTATTCAGTCGACTGAATTCTATTGTTAAACAAAAGTAGCAGTAGCTCATTTGGTTAGAGTACATGCCTTCCAAACTAGTGACTTGGGTTCGAGTCCTGTTCCATGCATTTTTTTAAAACTTGATTTTGATTAAAATATGCAAACAAGTTTATTTGACTGTGAATGATGATTCTTGAGGAAAAATTTAACAAAGCACTAAACTAGACTATATATACATATTTGATAACTCTTGTTAAAATATATAACTATACAAACCATATATTGAGCCGATGAGTCTGGATGTTATCGTAGTCGTAGATTCGTGAACTGTTGTGTATTGTCAGCAATCAAAACCTATGATCTAACATTCTCCCCCTTTTTGATGATGACAACTTCATTTGCTACGAACGAATTGTTGACAAGCTTTGTTGATCTTATCTCCCTCACTGAATATATTCCTGTAATTGTGTTTTAGATTTCTCCCCCTGAATCTATGCTATATATTCCTGTAAATAATTAATCTTTTCTCCCCCTTAATCTGTGCTTGCTTCTCCCCCTGAATCTATGCTATATATTCCTGTAAATAATTAATCTTTTCTCCCCCTTAATCTGTGCTTGCATGGTTTATTCCTGCAAATAGTGTTAGAGCAATATCTTTCTCCTCCTTTGTCATCGACAAAAAGGAGAGTTTATATGATGATATAAAATATATTTTACATAAGTGTTAACATAGAGCAATATAAAACAAAATAACTACTACTTATAATGTAAGGTATCAAAAAAAATTAACATTTAAAGCATGCGATATCCAAGGTTCTTATAATTTTCTAATTTTAGGAAACCATACCCATTTGGGTGTGGTTGAACCTTTATAAATATAATTTTCATTATTAACTACCATATCAAAATAATCATCAATGTATTTTTCTCTATTTTTCCAATTAACAGGAACCCAAATACTTAGATAATTTTTATTCATATTTCCTGTTAATGATTTTGTACTTCTAAAGAAATTATCAACATTATAGGTCATAGTAGTATTTGAATTTCTATAAAAATTGGATTTAGGCTTTACTCGAAATTTAGTACTAGCTCTATCATTTTTACTATACATGAAAGCATATCTAGTGCTATTTCTACGATCAGTTTTATTATATCCTAAACCATTTTTATCATTGTGAGCTTTTGAATTCTTAACATAACTTAATCCCTTCTTATTTGAAGCAGGTTGAGAATTCTCAATAATCCTGGATAAATTTTCTCTCCCTTTATTAAAAGTAGAAATATTTTTAGTGATGTTATCAAGCTTAGTTTTGAGACTAGTGCTATCTAACTCAACAATTTTAATTTTTGTTTTTAACTCATGATTCTCAGAAGCTAGAGCATTATTCTTTTCTTTTTGAGCTTCTATTTCTTGACTTAATAGAGCGAGTTGAGAATTGTTAAAGAGTGAATCTTGAATTTTCTCAAGTTCTTCTTCTAATATTTTCTTCTCGTCTTTAAGCATATCTCTTTCGAATTGTGCTTTCTTCTGATTTTCTAGAGCTTCCTTGTATTTTCTTTTGAGACTTTTTAAAGTGTCTAAAAGTTCTGAATTTATTTCAATCATATCATCAAAAGTTAGATCACTAACCTCATTATCTTTTGCCATGAAGCATTTGTTTGTTTGCTCCTTTGATTTTTCTTTATTGCTCTTCCTCTTCTTATTGCCTTGACTAGATCTCTTTATAGCCATTTATTCTAGGATGTTGTTACGATCTCTAGAAAACCTGGCTCTGATATCAATTGAAAGAGGCTATGTGGTAGGATCGTGTAATATGGAATATTGAAATAGTCTAGGTAGATAAATTAGGTAAATGCAAGGAGACACCAGGATTTTATACTGGTTCGGACCTCTCGTCTTACGTCCAGTCCCTAAGTTTCACTTAGGAATTTCACTAACTAACACCCTCACTTTACCCGGAGGAATAGGTTTACAACTTACTCGAACAACCGAACGGAATTTCTTGCCTCAACTACCGAAGAGGACTTCAACTCAATCACTAAAATACAATATTCGACTTGTTGTGTTCTTGTCAACACTAATGAGTCTAATGTAGTACAATATTCCTATAATCTTATCCTCGAGAATATGCAATGTATTTGTGAAGATTTAGGAAATGTGAATTGCTATGAATCAAAAAGAATGTTATAAACAAAAACAATGATTCAAGCAATAGATTAATGAATGCTTTGAGAGTATCTAGAAAATATGAACAAGAGAATAGTTAGATTAAAGCAAGAGAATTCGGTGAATTAAATGATGTTAGAATCATGTATATATACTTGTAGAAGAGATGCATATGTTGTCAAAGGTTGCAAACAAGAGATGCTTCCATTTCCATTGATGAAAGGTTGCAACTCTTGGGAGGAAGAAGGTGTCTTTTCATAGAAAATTCGCAGGTTTAATTCAGTCGACTGAGCAGGGAATTCAGTCAACTGAAAATATGAAGTAAAATTTTCGGGACCAAATTCAATCGACTGTGTAGAAAATTCAGTCGACTGAAACTGTGCACAAATATGTTAAACTGCACAGATTCAATCGACTGACTCGGGTTGTTCAGTCGACTGAATTCTGTTGTTAAACAAAAACAGCAATAGCTCATTTGGTTATAGTACATGCCTTCCAAACTAGTGACCCGGGTTCGTGCCCCGCTTCATGCATTTTTTGAAAACTTGATTTTGATTAAAATATGCAAGCAAGTTTATTTGAATGTGAATGATGATTCTTGAGGAAAGATTTTAACAAAGCACTAAACTAGACTCTATATACATATTTGATGACTCTTGTTAAAATATATAACTATACAAATCATATATTGAGCCGATGAGTCTGGATGTTATCGTAGTCGTAGATTCGTGAACTGTTGTGTATTGTCATCAATCAAAACCTATGATCCAACAGAGAACTGGTCGAAGAATATATGATAAATATCTGATATCATTCTATATCCGGATACAATATCCAATATCCGAATATGATTGCGAATACGAATGTGACACTATTTGAATATGTATTCGACCATTTATAGGCCTAGGGTGAAGGAATGGGATAAACCAGTTTTGGTTCAAAATGGAGCGCTATTTTGTTTATTATATTATAAGTGAAAGAGCATTCTTAAAATACATTCACATTCGTTCCAAGTGTTGAATGACAAAAGTAACATCAATTATTATTGCTATTCCTTAATTTAGCTTTTAGTAATTCAATCATGTTTAACTCATCATGAACCATGATCCCCGTAATGAATTTTGGCTTTATAGGGAGCATGAGTCATCTGTATGTCCTTAGTCTTCCATATGTGTTTGTGGTGCTTTAATTTAATTCATAAAAAAATTAAGAAATTTAATTCCATATGTGCTTGTGGTCGAGATTTTTGCCTTCTATTAACGAGGTCGCGAGTTCGATATCCGTCGGGGTTGAGTTATAAAATATTAATTCCATATGTATTGAAACTGGCTTAAATCTCTCCTACGGTTAACGGATAGGGGTTCTTTCCTTTGGGTTGAGTTAAAAAAAAATGTATCTTTATTTATTGTTCCAACTCCAGTGTAAATTACCTTGTTATTTATCTAATAAAAAGTTATTAATCTTTGTAGTAAGGACTTGAAATTGCCTTAAGGAATCTCTGTCTAGATTTTTGTTAAAAGTGAGAATCCATTTGAACTCAGGGTTAGTTATATAGAATTCTTTAGTAAAATCAATTTATTTGGAGAAATTCAGTAAAGTTTAGGAAATTTAGACTTAAGGGCTATAGGTGTTAGCCAGGGATCATGTCAAAAGGCAATTATCTCCCTAAGTGAATCACGTAATTAAGTTCCAATTCGAATGTGTATTAAATGATTTAATGAATTTTTTCTAGAAACTGGAAATGTGACAAGTATTGGGTTTACAAATGTTATTTAAACTGTTATTATAAAAATTCGCAATAATTTCCTTCCATACATCCTTTTTGTCATCAAAAATTTTCAAATCCATTTATAGGATAGCGGTGTTTAGATTTTTAAGATTAATGATGCCTAAGCCGACTTGCAAGTTTACATACCTGACCTCAGCTAATTAAGCTCATATTGGAGCATTATCTTCCTCCCTTCTATAAAAAATTACATCTGATCCTATCCATACGATTGATTAACCATGTTGGAAGCGTTGGTAAAAGAGTGAATATATGGGAATAGAGAATAGGACCGAGTTATTAAGAATGATTCTACCCATTCTCGAGAGGCAATTTACTTTTTCCTCCGTTATTTTTTGCTAATCTTGTCAAGAGTGTAATACAAAACTTCATTTATTGGTTTAGTTAGCCTAAGGGGGATGTGCAAATATTTTATGGGAAAATGCATTATTCTGCAGTTTAAGGAGGTAGCAACATTAAAAGTGAAATTCATGTTATCATTCAAAACTATAATAGATGTTTTTTTGGAAATTGACACCTAGACCGAATAAAAGTTCAAAGTTGTATAAAATTAATTTAAGTGTCACTATATGTTGGAAATTATTTTGAAAGTAAGTGAATTATTAAAAAAAATTGACTAAGTGTGTAAATTATCTCCTATATGTGAATAGTCTCACATTGTAGGATTATATGCAAGAAGCAAGTATTTATACTTGATTCTTAGAGGCTAAGTTGGGCCCTTTGGGCACCCAATGATGCTCTTTTGTGAAGAGGGAGATTATGCTTGACCACCACGCGCGCCGACCGACCCGGGCCGGGCTCGGGCTTGTAGTGGTGTAACACTTATATTTTTGCTACAAATTTATTAACCGTTTTTTGACCGGACTGGAACGGTAAAGTCTATTCAAGTCCGTATTGAAGAACGTTACACAACGTTTATTATTTTGACCCGGTATTACTCAGATCCGTTTTTCTAGACCACGTTCCCCCCAACCAGTAACGTTCTTTTCACTACTCCGTCTTCTTAACTGATAGAGAGACGAAAGCAAAGAAGAACAACATCTCAGTTTTCATTTTTTTTAAAACCGAAAAAAAATTCGAGCAACAATTTTTCAGTGCAAACAGAATCGCTTCATCCGTGCAACGAATCGATACCATAAATCTTTGAGAGGCTGTTTTATCCTAGAGGCGGCGGTGATTGATACGAACTGCTTGCACCATAGAGCATATCGCCGAAACGTCTTCAAGAAAGTGACTTTGTCCACGACTCAGCCGAAGTTAGCCATTGTTTCCAACAATTTGAAGACGACGCCACCGACAATGACTTCTGCTGCTGATCTCGATGTCGATGCTCCCGCTTCCCTCTTCCAAGTCCCGATGGTCTCTGCTGCGCCTTTCATATTCGAAGGCCTCCATTTCAAACGCTGGAAACAAAAGATGGAATTCTTCCTGATCATGCGGAAGGTGGTGGCTGTGCTGACAACCAACAAACCACAGCTACCGGAAAGACCAGACGAAGCAGACGCAGATCTGATGCGAGCCTGGACGGAAAAATCAAAGGAGTTGCAGAACTGGACAGAGCAGGACTACCTGTGCCGAAACTTCATACTCAACGGCCTCAGTGATGACCTGTACGACTACTACAATTCTGACAAGTCAGCCAAAGAGATCTGAGAAGCACTGCAAAAGAAGTACGATACCGAAGAGGCTGGAGCGAAGAAATATGCAGTCAGCCGCTACCTGAAATACCAGATGACAGATGACAGGTCAGTAGAGATGCAGTCTCATGAGCTTCAGAAAATTGCTCATGAGATCATCTCCGAAGGTATGAGTTTGGATGAACAGTTTCAGATTGCTGTTATTATTGATAAACTGCCCCCAGGTTGGAAAGACTTTAAAAATGTGCTTAGGCACAAGACTAAGGAATTCTCCTTAGAGAGCTTGATCACTCGCCTCCGTATTGAGGAGGAGGCTCGGAAACAGGACCAGAAAGAGTAAGTGTTTGTTGTCACCAACAACAACACTAAAAAGTCCAAGCCAGCAGTTCTGAAACCAAATCCGAAAAACTTTAAGAATCAGAACCGCAACCGCAACAAACAGAATTGGAACCCGCAAGGGAACCAAAAAGGACAGCAGAAACCGACCCAAAAGAATGACTCTGGACAGTTGTTTCTGTGCTACATCTGTGGAAAACCAGGTCATATGGCACGCAAGTGTAGGAACAGACCAGACCCTGCACCACAGGCTAACCTGGATGAGGAGCCTTTGACGGCTATGATTTCTGAGATTCACCTTGTTGGTGGATCAGAGGGTTGGTGGGTAGACACTGGTGCATCCCGCCATGTCTGCTATGATCGTGCTATGTTTAATACATATACGGCTGCCGATGATCAGAAAGTGCTGCTGGGAGATTCTCACACCACTACAGTTGCTGGCATTGGAAATGTGGAAATAAAGTTTACCTCTGGAAAGACAGTTCTTTTGAAAGATGTGATGCATACTCCAGAGATGAGAAAGAATTTGGTTTCTGGTTTTCTCCCTAAATTAGCAAGTAGAACATACGAATGTGTATTTATTGGCTATGCTATTAATAGCAAAGCATATAGATTTTATGACCTGAATACACATAATATAGTAGAATCTATTGATGCTGATTTTTATGAAAGTAAATTTCCTTTTAAATTGAGGAATAGTGGGGGCACGTCAAATAACACCGTGCCTATTAGAACAGAACTTAATGAATCTTCTGAAACTGAACCTAGAAGAAGTAAAATAGCAAGAGTTGATAAAGATTTTGGCTCAGATTTTTGCACTTTTACTATAGAGGAGGATCCAACAAACCTCCAAGAAGCCTTATCTTCTTTAGATGCCCATTTTTAGCAAGATGCTATAAATGATGAGATGGATTCCTTGGAATCCAATAAGACTTGGCACTTAGTAGATTTACCACCTGGTTGTAAGTCTATAGGTTGTAAATGGGTACTTAAAAAGAAATTAAAACATGATGGAACAGTTGAAAAATATAAAGCCCGTTTGGTAGCTAAAGGTTTTAGGCAAAGAGAAAATATAGACTTTTTTGATACTTTTTCACCTGTAACTAGAATCACATCCATTCGAGTACTAATTTCATTAGCATCTATTTATAATTTAATTATACACCAAATGGATGTTAAAACTGCCTTTTTAAATGGTGAATTAGAAGAGGAAATTTATATGGACCAACCTGAAGGCTTTGTTATTCCTGGTCAAGAACATAAAGTTTGCAAATTAGATAAATCATTATATGGTTTAAAACAAGCACCTAAACAATGGCATGAAAAATTTGATAATTTAATAATCACAAACGGTTTCAAAGTTAATGAAAGTGACAAATGTATTTATTATAAATCTAAAAATGACATTTGCACTATAATATGTTTGTATGTAGATGATCTACTTATTTTTGGATCAAACATTCATGCCATAAACTCTGTTAAATCTTTGTTAAGTGCCAATTTTGATATGAAAGATCTAGGTGAAGCGAGTGTAATTCTTGGTATTAAGATTACTAGGTCCGAAAAGGGACTTTGTTTGGATCAGTCTCATTATATTGAGAAGATCTTAAAGAAATACAATTACTTTGACTGTAAACCTGCATGTACACCGTATGATCCTAGTGTAAAACTTTTTAAGAACACTGGTGAAGGTGTAAGACAGTCTGATTATGCGAGCATCATTGGCACCTTCGGTATGCCACTGATTGTACTAGACCCGACATTGCTTATGTCGTGGGATTATTATGCAGGTTTACTAGTAGACCTAGTATAGAGCATTGACACGCTATTGAGAGGGTCATGAGATACCTAAAACGAACCATGAACCTTGGATTACATTATGAAAAGTTTCCAGCTATTCTTGAAGGTTACACCGATGCAGACTGGAATACTTTATCTGATGACTCAAAGGCAACCAGTGGCTATATCTTTAGCATTGCTGGAGGAGCTGTTTCTTGGAAATCCAAGAAACAGACTATTTTGGCTCAGTCTACTATGGAGTCTGAGATGATAGCACTAGCCACAGCAAGTGAGGAAGCATGGTACTTAAGAAATCTGCTAGCTGAGATTCCTTTATGGGAAAAACCGATACCAGCTGTGTTGATCCATTGCGATAGTACCGCGGCTATTGCAAAAGTTCAGAACCGTTATTACAACGGTAAGAGACGACAGATACGTCGTAAGCACAGCACTGTTAGAGACCTACTCTCTTTAGGAGCTGTCAGAGTAGATCACATACGCAGTGACGAGAATTTGGCAGATCCTTTGACGAAACGATTGGCCAAAGAGAAAGTCCTTACGACTTCTAGAAAAATGGGACTATTGCCCTTAGATTGTTGATTCACGCACAATGGTAACCCAACCTAATGACTGGAGATCCCAAGAACTAGGTTCAATGGTTAAGAACAAGTTGTGAAGTGATATGAGTTGAACATGCTATTTTTTCATCCATATAGAAGCATGTATTCCTGAAGTGATTAGAGGATGAGTTAATAGAAACTCTTAATGAGATCTATACTCCATTTGGAGAGGAGTACCTACCTTCAGGAGTACTCTTGATAGACTCACCTGTGTGAATGTGGAAATTTGGCCGTTTCCTATGGAGTTTTGGGCAAAACTCCTAGAGTATTCACTAAACTGGGATAGACATGCATCACCATAAATGCACGGGCTTATTTGATTGCACTCTAGAAAGATTGTGTGTGGTCTGATGTCAGGAATAGAGTTCAAGACTACGTGTTACTCTAGTAAAAACTGAATCTTGTTCACTATGCAAAGGTTCAAGTCGTACGACACCTTTGTTTATGCACAATCTTATGTTTTCAGAAATTGCTCGAAAATATTTTAAAAATTCAAGTGGGGGATTGTTGAAAATTATTTTGAAAGTAAGTGAATAATTAAAAAAAAATTGACTAAGTGTGTAAATTATCTCCTATATGTGAATAGTCCCACATTGTAGGATTATATGCAAGAAGCAAGTATTTATACTTGATTCTTAGAGGCTAAGTTGGGCCCTTTGGGCACCCAATGATGCTCTTTTGTGAAGAGGGAGATTATGCTTGACCACCACACGCGCGCGCGCCGACCAACCGACCCGGGCCGGGCTCGGGCTTGTAGTGGTGTAACACTTATATTTTTGCTACAAATTTATTAACCGTTTTTTGACCGGACTGGAACGGTAAAGTCTATTCAAGCCCGTATTGAAGAACGTTACACAACGTTTATTATTTTGACCCGGTATTACTCAGATCCGTTTTTCTAGACCACGTTCCCCCCAACCAGTAACGTTCTTTTCACTACTCTGTCTTCTTAACTGATAGAGAGACGAAAGCAAAGAAGAACAACATCTCAGTTTTCATTTTTTAAAAAACCGAAAAAAAACTCGAGCAACAATTTTTCAGTGCAAACAGAATCGCTTCATCCGTGCAACGAATCGATACCATAAATCTTTGAGAGGCTGTTTTATCCTAGAGGCGGCGGTGATTGATACAAACTGCTTGCACCATAGAGCAGATCGCTGAAACGTCTTCAAGAAAGTGACTTTATCCACGACTCAGCCGAAGTTAGCCATTGTTTCCAACACTATATGTTTGGGAAGGTGAGAGCAAAAGAGAAGGGTATCGTTGGTGTATGGAGAGTAGATACACCATCTGATGTGATCTCGTCCGTAAGTCTGGGTTATATATTGTCATCTAAGGCTAGATTAATAATTTAATATGTTGGAAGTATCTAAGCTTCATATTATACTAAAAACTTGAGATACGAGCATGGTCGAACATGATTTAAATTCGAGATTTACTTTGATTGAGCCTGGTGTAGCGGTGTATAGGATTCAATAGATGTCGACGTGCATTAACCAATCAGATTTTGTTTATCGACCGGGCCAGTATTGTATATCAATCTATGCGGTGTGTATCCCGTGTCATTGTCACGACAAATGGATGCACTCTACAGATAGCTCGTCTGTGCTGGCAAACGAGCTCCGAAACGCGATGAAATTATATTATTCCTTAACGTAGAATCTACATTAATGAGACCGAAAGATCTCCAAAGAGATATAGAGCATTGCAAAGTGAGACCGAAAGATCTTCCAAAGAGATATAGAGCATTTCTTTGCAAGACTGTAGATATTTGATTTTGAGTGTCAATAGGATGAATGTTCTAGGATGTATCCATACTCAAATTCGATAGGTGCTGGAATGCATTCAAGGAAACGGTTTCTTGAAGCATCTTGAATCAAAACCAGTCTATTGTCAACTCCAAATCAAGAAGCGATAATTTTCCCCTTTCACCATCTCCTTCCCAACAGTATATTGTGACCCGAGTTTACTCTAGAGATTTCGGGGAAGGGTAGCGATGATGAAGAGCGAAGGTGTTGGTATGGATTTGGTGGTAGATTAGCATTGACTTTAATATCCAGGACATGAATGAACTACAAGGCAAGGCGGCAAAGTTTGTCCGTCATATGTGGCGATCCACCTAGATAAGCAAGATCTGGAGAGATGGCAACAAGATGGTCATAGTTAAAGTTGGATTTTGCTTGATGGATCGCCGAGCCTCGATGGAGGTCGATCTAGTAAAGGCGGAGATCAGCTGCTAGATTGGAGCGGCAAGATCTAAAATCGCGAGTGTATAAAGTCGCAAAGACAAAGGAGAAAGTATCTTAGAGTGTAACGTGAGAAACAAAAATCTCTAAGTGTTCATTTTATATACGAACACAAGTACATCGTTCGATAATGGATGTTGTTCGGTACAAATCATAGGAATACTATTTTTTTTTAAAATGATGAAAATACAAATGAAAGAGAATGCAAAGATCTACCTGGCCAAAGAATGGAGTAGCTTTCAAGAGATTCTCCGAGATAACCGAAGACTTTAGCTAAGAGACTTCAATATTTATATCTATCAGGGGATGCAATCAACCGTTGTTTGGAATGATACGTCGATGTTCTCAAAGGATGTGGAGCATTTCATAAAAACATTTCGGACGATAGAAGTGCCATCGTAAATTGGATTTTGTCGTTTGTTTTTATCTAAAGCATGTTTTATTATCATAAAAGCATATTTTGGAGGGAAAGTGTCATCTGCTATTTGAACCGAGCTACAGTTCGATGGATCTAGGATAGACATGATGAAAGAATAGATCAAGAAGTTTAGAACATATCAAGAATGAAGATCGTGAGAATTTGGCCAAGTATAGAGAAACTGACATAGATCGGCATCAAACGATATTGTTCAGCACCGATCGACGTCACGCCAAGTGGGATCCACTCTATCATTTGTATTACTCTATGCTTGAAGTTGAAAAGAAGTACAATTATATGATATGACATGGATCGATGTGATCCGTATAGATCGACACCGAATGGTTTTTATTCCAAGGTTTAAGTGTTCAAGAGTTCAAGACTAGCTAGAAGTATATCAAAAAGCAATGCAGAGAACTGAACTATGATGACTAATGGAAATCATGTGATTTGACCATTTCATCTTGTTGGAACTTCGAATCTGAAGATATTTGCTAGTTCAACCCAGATCTAGCGATTTTTATGTTCGAGTTCGTCCATAAATAGATAACCTAACAACAACTAGAAATGGAATTTTTTGACTTTCTTCTAATTTTGCAAAGAAGCGCTGTCAAATTTGAAACTCATCAATTTAGAAGCTATTAACTGCTGTAATATGATTGTGTTTGCAAAAGTAAATCAATAATAATATTGAGTAGTGGATGTAGGCACAAGATTTACTCGAATCACTCTAAAAATCGTGTTCTTTTCCTTTTATCTTTCAATCTTTTACTTGTTCAATTTTGTTCTTATTTGATTGCGGTGATTGACCAACTTTTTGGCCAATATTAGGTAAGATGAGTTTAATTATATTCCATATTTGTATGGATTGTCTAAATGTTTTATAATACATGTAATTCGTGATGCAATGTTTTCAATATATGAAACTTTGAAGTTGTAAAAACGAGAAAATAAAGGGCTTGACTTATCCAACATTTGGATTTTTTTTATTTAGTCCAGTTTATCAAGCTATACATAAATATGCATTTAGATATAGATCACTTTTGGCCATGTCAGTGCCATGTTCGCAAAAGTATACTGGCGATATTTGAAAAGCCGTTTATATTAAACAGATAATTAATACGGGACAACTTTTGAAATTGCGCTTATGTAATTTTGTTTAAAAATATTGGCGCGTTTTGAAATGCCACCCATTTTAAACTTTATATATATATATATGTATGTATGTATATGTATATATATATATATATGTATGTATATGTATATATACGACATTTGAAATGTACTCGGTATATTTTTGCTAGCGTAGGCTAACGTGGTCAAAAGTAATATATATTTGTAAATAGTTTTGAAAGTGGCATATTTGTGTAAATAGTTTGATAAACTAGGCTAAGTTAAAAAAAAGTGAATGTTGGACTCGAGTCCTTAAAATCAAACTTAATACACGAAAACTCCTCTCCAAAAAAAGATTGTAAATTAGGTCTTTAGAATTAAGTTACTGAATAATTGCATGCATTTATGCAATTATATCCAAAAATTGCATAAATGTCTGCAATTATTCGTGAATAATTGTGAAAATTTTCGCAATTTTTTAGTGAATAATTGTGAAAATTTCTGAATGTTTGCAATTTTTTGATGAATAATTACGGAAATTTGCACAATTTTTCAGTGAATAATTGCGGTAATGTCTACAGTTTTTTAATACAATTGCATAAATGTCTACTATTATTCACTGAATAATTACAAAAATATATGTTAAGTAACTTAATTCTAATGACCTAATTTATATACTATTTTTGATAAGGATGTTTAATGTATTTTGAAATTTAGTAGATACTTTGGTCAAACTGTGCCTAAAAAAATTCCCCGGCATTTATGTTTTCTGAATGATTGAATGTTAACAGAGTATAAAATATGTTTCACTCATGTATTTTGCACGTGACATTTGATTATAAGTGACTAGAAGTATAACCAAAAACCAAACAGAACTGGTGTAGTTTTGTTTGTCTTCCAAAAGTTCGAGATATGATTATTGATTCAAGTTTTGATCCAAAGTTAAGGTTGTAATATTATGTTTAATTAAGACATTATAATGGTAAAGGAAATCGACTTTATGTAGGGATAAATAATTTTCTAAACTGATGATAATATGAAAATAAAAAACGAAATATCTCTGACAAGTTGAAATTTTTTCTTAGATATAACATGTGTGCTACAAAAGTTTTAGAAGGCACATTAGTACAAGATTAATGGAAATGTGTGACGCAGTGTTAGACTCAAGCTGCTAATGCTCATTTACTATACTTCCATGATTTTTTCCACGTTTATATTTATTTACTAATAATATCATAGTGATTTCTTCTATATTTACCATTCAATTTGCTCCTACTCAATTGGTTACTACACTACACCTCTTAAGATTGCAAGCAAGACAAATAATAATTGCAGGTAACAACAATGAATGAATAACAATTGCTAGCTAATTATTTGGATACCTTCATGTTGTAGGCAGCAGGTTTTGAGTACTGCAAAAATGCTTATTGAAATTAATGTATGTGTTTTATGTGTTCCACATTGGACAATAAAAAGTTAGACTAACGTTTTTCTACTGCTTACATCCATTGAACGTGCCTTTGTGCATGTGTGAACACGCACATACACGGTTAAGTATTTGCCATGCACACTAAATTTGACAAAGTCCGATGGTTTTCAGTTTGCTGCCTTTGCCGACAGCATAGGATGCCAAATGCGACCCTTGATACGGAGTCACTTAGTAGTGGCCATGCGGTGTAACACCTATGGTGAACAAAATTAGCAGGTTCAATCAAAAATGGTAGGAAAGTGCAAATTGTAATGAAGAACTGAATAAAAAGAGGCCGTACTTAGTTGTGGAAAAGAGAATCGTCAATCAAAAGTTGATTAAACTTAGTTGCAGATGACGTTAATTATAGGATGTTGAAAAGAAATGATAGAAAAGGTGTTTTAAAGGGAAACTTTAACATATGGACGTCTGCCAAATTTGCATGATACATAATTATAAAATTCGCATTGACGTACTAAATACATTAGTCATTTTTCTTACCCTTTTATGCTATCTTTGAAATCAGCAAATCATTACAACAAACAAATGATCAAAGGATCTTTCTCCTTCATGCTAATCATAAGCAAATCAAAGTAAAGATCGTAAGATTTACACTCGTGGAAAACTACACATATAATCAAATTAATCAAAAAAAATAAGCTTTGGACAGCGAAGGTGGATTACCAAGATAAAGATACCATATTTCTCAGCTCAGGCACTGCTTCAAGAATGAAGTTCGTTTGAGAAATTGACTATGACAAATATTTTTACTCATTTAAACTGCAGCTCTTGATATATGGGTGATCAAACTTGATGTACTTGGTCCAGTAAGGTCTGTATTTTGTCATTGCCAACTCCAACCATGGCTTCATGTTCCCATTATAATGAACAACTGCAGCGTTATCAATCTCTGTGCGATCAATGCTTGGGTTGTACCCTAATCCAAGAACATGCCATGACTTGTCAAGAGGGTATGTTAGCTTGTAGAATGTAAGCAATCCAGGTGGTAATGTCCCCAGTTTCCAAAGTACTCTATCCGCATTCTAGTAATGGAAAAAAATAAAATAACATTATGTATGTCGCCTGTGTTTAATAAGATAGGTTATGAATATACACATGACTCATATTTTTGGACCTACCACACTGTTTTGGATATAATTAAGAAAACCCAAAATAATTTAATAAATGGCATAGTAAATGCTTCTCTCGGTTTTACCTATAGCATTGTGGTACTCGGGCATTACACGTGCTCGATACTGTACTTACATAATTTATAATTGCACTTCATTGAAGTTGTTATTCAAAGATACAGTTTAGAAAGGAATTTTTCAGATACGACTAAGGAGAGAATGTTGGATAGAGGTGACATGAAATGGTTGAAATTAGGAATTTTAGTTATTACCAGTAGAAATTGGAAGGACATACTAGGAGAAAGACACATTTCAGATGCAGTTAACATAAAAATATTTTGATTACTATTGTTATAGACGTTCTATAAGCAAGAAAAAAATTGTTGTGCCCTTGTTTTTCTTAATTAGGAAAGGAAGGACCCTGTGCATAATCAAACTCTAGTGGAAGTTCCTAATTTCCTATTTGGCGTATATTTACTGTTCTGTCACTGCATTTTTTTCTCTTTAATATTATGAAAATGTCATTGGATCTTTCTTTTTCCATCAAAATTGAACTAAAAGTGCGCAAGATGTAGATTTTTTTTCGCTTTTTCGGAGGAATTAGGGAAAAAGACAAACTTTGAAAAGAATTTAAACTTAAGGACTTCAAGTTTTATTTTTAGGTTGAAAAACAAATGCTGCCTATAATTAGCATTATATTCATCTTTTACATTATACAAAATGCTAGTTATAACTAGCATTATATTCAGTTTTACAGTATACAAAATGCGAGTTATAACTAGCATTATCCTTCAGCCAAAATAAAAAACTTGTCGTCCTTCAGCCTAATTTTTTTTCTAAGATTGTTTTTGCGCCTGTTTTCCTGTTTCAGAAATACATTAAATGTGTTATCTGCATGAACGGTGCTCGAATTCTACATTTAATAGTTAATTTTCCGATTACATACATTCTGTAAGTTTATCTCTTTTTTTTTATGCACTTTCGAAAAATGCATGATCGAAATATGACCCTTTTTTATTTCTTCCAATTTTTCTGTTTTTAGTACATTAGACTGTAACTTTCAATCATATTCCAAGTTTTTGTAGATAATTTGCAATTTCATTCGATCTATTTATTATATTTACATGCAGAACATGTGCGCTTTCTAGAAATCTCTTCTTCTTTTTTTTCCTCCATTTTATGTTTCCTCGGTGTGTAGGATACTAGGATGAATCCTTCACTGGCAGATAATTTCCACTTGCACGTAATAATTTTATAATCGAAAATGTATAAAGCTTAAACTTTACAAAGATGTCAAAACTTGTTTATTCTGTAATTATTATCGCAAAAGTTTGATATTTGTAATTTAATTTCGTTCCTTCAATCACGTTCAACCTGCACTTTTATTTCATAGTTTTACATGTGCATTTTAAATAGTACATATTTCCTGCATTTTTCTTAAATATGTATATTTACATATCCTGGTTTTTTGAACAAAAGGATGCAACTTTTATTTGTATTCCAATTGTTTTATTAAGATAATTTGCACTTTTACAAATATTTGTTACTATTTTCCGATAATGCAAAACGTATACATTTTCCATTTTAAAACTGTAATGATTATGATGGTATTCTTTGTAAATATAAGTGTAGTGCTTAACCATGATTTTTCCCCTGTAATTAATTTCATTTAAAAACAATCATTTTTGATCAATTTAATGTTAAAACTGAACCCGTAGAGTATGTTATATAGTAATTGGGAAATAGGGACCTGGGATATATTTTGATTATGATAGAGTACTTTGTGTATATGATTATATATAGACCCAGTGCTACAAGGTAGATATATTTATAGGATGATAAACAGTGAACAAAGGCAGCAATAAAATAAGGTATGTATGGACTTACCATCCTTTGCCATTTGTGATATATGCCAGTGATATCTTTTTTCTTCCACTGCTTAAGATCAAATATATTCATTCCATACGCCCAACCACAAGCATTTGGATCAAAGTTTTTCGCGATATTAGGGTTTGAGAAATTAAGGTATTTGTCAAATCTATGAAAACTCTCACCGCACGTCTCCACGGCTCCATTAACATTTCCTTTCAAATCCACTGCCCATAATCCTGTTAAATCCTTCTGAACAACAATATCATCATCCAGAAACAGTATTTTGTTCAACTTGGGATAAACTTGAGGGAGGTAAAATCTCAAATGATTAAGCATGGACAAGTATTTTGGGTTCCGGTATTTCAAATTAGAAGAACCTGCTGAGAGAGTCGTAGGATGATCAGCCTTGAAATAATACTCTTTCATGGCAGCAGATTCTAGCTGTTGTAGAACCGGGCAATATGAAGAGTTCAACCATTTAAAGCTGTCCACGTTTTCTACATGAATGGTTGCTTTGCCAGGTGGATTCAGTAAGAACCACATTTTCATAGTTCCAAAATTCAATTTATCGGTTACCAAATGGAACACATGTTTCTCAGGCTCCTGGCAGTTGAACATACAAGTTCTTGTTAAAATTTAGATAATACTGTAGCAATAAATGGAAGAAAATGAAATTTAGGTTACCTTAGCATTCACAATGGTTGAATTAACAACAACAGATGCAGCTAGAACATTGTCAGAGAACAGTGCGTAATGGTAAAGATTTGGATTTTCCAAATTCTCGCTTTTGGGAAATTTTCTGTCTTCAGGAGGTAGGAGATTGTATGCTATGATTAAGCGCATAGATAAGCAATGAATTCCATTAGGAATGGTCTTTGCAGCCAGTTGGCTAAGGAATGTACTCTGTTTCTTCAAGCTCCTAACTTGTTCATCAGCAGATTGTAGCATAGCTCTAAGCCTCTGTGTAACTGTCTTGCAATCATAAAGTTCAGTTCTGGCTTTTGATAGAACCTGGCCCATTAATTTTATCTTTTCTGGTGCACTGTTATTAGAGTTCCAAAAAAAACTATGAATTTAAAATATGGTTATTTTACAAGGTGAAGAGAAAAAGGTTCTAACTTCTAAACCTATGATGAAGGTCAGAGTCAGAGTTTGCTTCCCCCAATGCACGTTGACTCTCCTTCAGTCGAGCAAGTAGCTCTTGATTTAGTTCAAGCTTGTTTTTTGACTTAGCAATAAATGAATAGACCCTAGCCATGATCATTTGGTCACGCATTAGACGAACATTTGAGTCAGAATTTTCATTCTCATTCTCTTTTCTCCATATGCTATATTTTCCAAGCACAGCAGAGTCAACAGCTTTTGAGCGCTCAATGGCAGCATTTTCAAGTTTGGCTTGTGCCACCTCATCCCGCTGAATCAACTCCATTGCCCTTCTTTCTCGTCTCTTTGCTCGCAGTTGCTGCAATTTCATGCAGAAGTTCTAATCATCGTGTGAGAGAATATTGAGAAATTAAGTAATTAACACAATATAGCCTTCTGAACAACTTTAGAGATAGGTAGTAAAAATTCAACCCCTTCAGGGAGTTTCCATTAAGCCCTTTTCTTTCAGTTGGCAAGTGAGCATCCCCACTAAGTGGAGGTTACAAGTTTGTATACTCTTTATATTACAGTGTCCACATAGCTATGGATGGCCACATGCTAAAGCGTTCAGAACAAAACTCTTCATTGTTGATTGTATGTGTTAGATCACATAACATTTATTAGATAAATGCGAACTCTTCATTGCTGATTTTTTGAATCCATAAATAACTTGTAATAGTTAAAACCAATATTCTAGAATGGCAATTACCAGGAGAGTGTGTAACTAAGGGTATACGAGTATTGAATAACAAGTGATTTACCCTTCGAGCTAAAATTGCTGGAGTGACAATAAGTTGATGTTGTGCTGCATCACAAAAACATACTGAATGTATCAAAATGGGAAAAAACATTAAATAATGACATAAGTAGTTGGGATTAGTTAGGGTATACCAGAGTCGGTTTTCAACCCCTTAGATGTCGGCTGTGAAACGCTAACTTTAGCACCAAGTTCAGGTTGGGTATTTTTATCCACCTGCGATGTTTTTTAGAAAATAAGATACATATAGGCACATTATTTCTCCTTTACCTACAGTCTAGTAAGTGGTAGAAAAAAGAGAATGTTACATCCGATGCAGTAGAGATTTCTTGATCAGCATTGTGTACCCCATCGACTTGCCATGATGAAGAAACACGGGTTTTTCTGAAGAAATCAAGACTCCAGGGCTCCATATTAGAACGAGCAATAGAAATGGAATCAATTACCTGATAATGGACACCAAAAATTGACTTTCAAATATGGTTTTAGTGTTATTCAGACACCATAAAAAATGGGCATCACATAAAACTTCCACATAACTTGCTCAAAAAATGGTAGGAGACAAAAAATACAATGATCATTAATTAAACTACTGTGGCTATATCAAAGAATAGCAGAGATCATCTAGAGTGTATACATAACAATTAATAACACATTTGGTTCAAGCCTAAGCAAAAAATTAGTAAAACATTTAGTTCAAGCATAAATTAACAATTAATGTAACATGATACACCAGTAAGAGTTCTAAAAAACAGCATAATACAAGTAAATTCACACATAACAAACGATGCGAATAAACAGTTAGTGTGAAAGCAAAGCATTCATGACATAAATAGTATTTAATGGGTTTACCTCCATCTTTAATAACTTTGGAGAGTAAACATGTATAGGTGGTGAGACTGGATCATGTATATTTAGAATTGTGATAAAGGAAAGTAAATGGGGTATAATAGTGAATTACACCAAAGAAAAATACAATAATATGAGAAGGATGGGTGCTCTTAAAAACTCAAAATCAATGGCACAAATTTCAGTAAGATATTCGTTAGCAGATTAGGAGTGATACAAGCAATGACCTATTTTCTAAGCAGGGTGTGCATTTGAAGTTTTGAACCAGTGATGGAGCCAGCATTTCTAGCGAGGCATGCAAAAAAATCATCATTATTTTTATTTTTATTTTTCACTCCAAATCTGTATATAATGACAAATAGAAAACTGATCTCAGAATACTGAATAATATACTTTTACATGCAATCTAGGATAGGTCAGTAGAATTTTTAACAGTAAATTTGATTTTTTTTTTTTCTTCGAATGTGCAAATTTAGATGTAATTTTGTTCAAATTTCCAGATACGGGAAAAAGTTCACTTCAGACATGGCGATTTTAAGTAAAACCAATAATTTGTTGCTTGTTTTGTTTAATCCAGATGGGGCAGCCACCATAGCTGGTCATATGCTAGCTCCACCCCTAATTTCAGCCTGTATATGACTACCTAATGATTGGTATGACTTGCAAAACCCTGGTCAGTAGACAATTACAGGAAGCATAAACTGTTGGACACAATCAGTTTGGGAAATTGTCACATCGCAAACTATTGCTAGGAGCATGCAATTAGCAAGTGTTTATTTTCAGATGATCAGTAAATTCCATCTAGGATTCAGACATATTACCACTAGCAGATATTTTTTCTTCTAGTTTTCTTAAAACATATAGCCATTCCTCTCTAATTTGTTGGGTTCCAGAGCATACACCAATAGTAAAATTGATTCTCCCATCAAATCCCATGGTAACATTACAAGAAAATTTAATATATCTATCTTGTATTAATATAGATAAAGTAAAACATCGAAGCTAGAAGCTCTGTGTGTGTGTGCGTGAAAGAACTGGAGGAGCATGATGAAGATTTCAATATTTACAACAGACCTCCTTTGTCAGTACAGATTTAAGTTGTTGCGCAATCAAGTTCTCTCTCCATTCTACAGTCTGCCAAAAGTAAGTTCGAAACTTAGAATTTCTACTGTATTTTCCATGAAATGGTACAGGTTAAACATAGATAGATTTCTCAATTAGCAAATTACATGTCTGCCTGAAGAGTATGGCATGCTCCTCCTTTCTGCAATCACAAAGAAATACATTAATAAGTTTTGCCAAAGAAATTGAACTTTACTAAATGCTAACTGTTTGTCATTGTATTGCTACGAAACAAAGGGTCATCATTCAACAGTACTGGGAAGTAAATTTCCACGTAGGTTCAGGCTTGCAGTCACTCATAATGTATTGCACAGATCCATCATTTTGTCAATGTCAGTGATCATTGTACATCAAAAGAGAAATTAGATATGCTTGTACAAAATATCTTTAATACATATTTATGATGACTCCCTCAACATCACCACATCTTAACTTTTTCATCTCGCTCAAGAGCCAAATCTAGCTATGTTATTACCTTAAGTGGTTGTTATGAAATACACAAACAAATTTATTGATACTTCTAGATATTAAGACAAACATTTGAGTCGGTTTAAAACTCAAGAATAATTGCACGGATCTAATTCTAAGCAACCGGAAGTTTAGCTGCTGCCTGGTATATTTCGTACAACCATAAAATTGGTCCTCAAGTGTTCCCACACCACCAAACATTATTAATCAAATATGCTCTTTAAATATTCAACATTTCAGACAATGAGTTCAGCGGGATGACCTATTTTAGCTCCAATGCTAGATTAATTCATCAAATTTAAGAGCCCTTTGCTTTTGGTGTCCCAAGCTCAAGCTTTAGTCGTTTTATCCAGAAAAACGAGTACAATCGCAGATTTTATGCTTCTCGTCTTCGTCGTCCATGCTTACTTTTCAAATAAGTGGATGGTTGTCATTTTCTATATTTTCTATCTAGAGTTGCATCTATAACTAAATCGAAATTTTTGAAATCATTTTTAATGCTACATTTCATGGTTTTAAATCTCCTATATATCACTTGAGATCTCCTCCGGCATCTCATATGTTTAGACGAGACGAGACATCAAATCTCATTCATATCTCCCTCAACAGTCATCTTGTCCAAAATATTCAAATCTCATCCGAAATATGGATCAAAATTTCAATCCAAAATCTCATCCAAAATTATATGTTTTTTTCGTTTACACAATATTTTTTCGTTTTCATATAGATTCAAAAATATTACTCAAATCCCAATTACTATTTACCAACTTTCTACATTTTGTACTTTTTATCTTGATGAGTCGCAGTAAAAGACTTCATTTCTATTTTACGTTTAAATAAGAGGATATTATTCAATCATTACCAAATAAATTAAGTTAATCAAGCTACCACTCTTATCCAAAACATTAATTTCAATTTTGTTTTCTATGCAAATCAAGTATGTTACAACCTTTTTTTTTTTTGGCAAAGCCAGCGGGGTTAAATGGCCCATACCATAATTTATTGCCACAAGATATGATTACAAACAAGAAAAGCATAAGCCCACGGCAAATACAACACCAAACCACCAACATTACAAACACCACAAGATCGTACATATGTTAGACAGAAAAAGGAACAGAGGGTGTTTAGAGGTGAAAATACCATTAAACACTCTATTGTTCCTTTCAGTCCAGATAGCATAAATAACCTTCTTTAAAACACTTAATATTTTTGTAGCAGCATGAGTTTTCCATCTAGTATTTTGGAAGATATAATATCATTCTTTAGAGGCAATCAAAACATGCCTGTGCACCTGCAAACATCCAAGAAGACTTTCCCAGACAAAGCTAGAGTACTGACATGTGAAGAAAAGGTGAGAAATGGATTCTTCCTCAACATCACACAGTAGGCAATTGGAAACAAGAACAATGCCATAATTCTTAAGTATATCAAGAGTTAAGAGGCCATTGGAGATGACCTTCCATAACAATAAGTTTTCTCTAGGTGCTGAAGATGAAATCCAAATTCAAGAATGCCAAGGAAAGATATCAAGCTCATCAGAGTTAATCAAAAATTTGTATACTGTAGAAACTGAATGGCCTTTACCATTCCAAGAAGAGGAAACATTGTCATAGTTATAAACACGATTTTGAATAATATTTCAGAGTTGTCTAACCAAGAAAGAGCTTGAGTAAGGAAGGGAAATATATCCATCAGTCCAAAATATACTAACCTTAGCATTGTCAGATATACCTGTTAAGATTTTAAGGTTATGATCAAGCATATTATGAAGGATACACCCCCTTGATGACCAGGGATCATGCCAGAAGGATAATGAAGCCATGTCCTTGATACTGCTTTGAAACAATGGAAGAACAACATTCCTGAACCTCAGTAAGTTCCTCCACATCCAACTACAATCAGAAGGAGTAATCATAGTCCAAAAGTGTTGCTTCCTAATCAAATTTTTCTTAACCCATCTAGCCCATAGATTACCATCATTTCTAAGAAGTTTGTCTAACCAGGAAGTTTGTCTAACCTTAGCATTGTCAGTATGTTACAACTTTTAGTTTTGCTGAGAAAATTATAATTGTTTAATAAACATCAAAACATCAATTTTAGGCATATAAATTACTCCAAGATATCCTGAGATATACTTTAAAACCCAAGATATCAATTCGAGATGTACACCTGAGATACACTCATCTCGAATGAGATCTTCTCCGATATGAGATAACACAAGTGATAATTCCAAGACAAAATGTGACCAAAATCCGAGCTTTGAAACCTTGTTACATTCTCATGTTAACTTAGGTCTTCTTTTGTGTTTTTCCTTCTATATAGATGTTATCTTCTCATTCGGCCGGTATGCCATTTTATCTTCTTTTTATGCGTCCATACATTTAAGCTAGGTTTGAGAACTCGATTTCGGGTTTGATTGCGGTCATTTGAAAATTTCTTAGTTTCGGATGATTTCAAAAATTTCAGTGATTTCGGTTTTGGTTTCGGTCCCATTTCGGTTTTCAGTATTTGTTAATGAAAATATGACGATCTTTGTAGATAAAAAATATAAAATATAGTTTGTAAAGAAATAATGATCTTTGCAACTAACCTTATCAAATTAAACCACGTTTAATTAAGTTATATATTTATTGTCGAACAAAGCCTAAAATCATAATTAATTAAACTAAACAATCTAAAGCACTGCCTCAACCATATGAAACCCTAAACTCTAATTAAGTTAACCACAACCTTTATTAATTAATAATAAACAAAGCCAGCCCACCCAGCCTAACCTAACCTAACCCAGATCATAAAACACCTAACTATTAAATTAACCACAACTTTTATTAATGAATAATAAACAAAAACCAAACCATCCCAGCCTAGCCTATCCTTGTACGTAAAACACCCAACTCAGTTCATTTTCCCTCCTATTTGCTCCTCCAAAATATCAATTAAACTAGGACAACCTAAAAAATTAAATAAAAGCAACGGAATTAAGAAAAAAATTCTCTCCTTCGAATCGACTTGAAAAAGTAAGGCTCGATTGTGAAAACTTAGGTATGCAAATGACGGAAATTTGGGTTTTCAGCTCAAAAGGAAATTAGGGTTTGGGATCGGATCGCTTCGTATAAAATGAAATTTTGTTGCTCGACTTGATTCTACGTATGTGAATTTGCTACTTTTTCTTTTCAACTGTTGCTCCTTGTTTTCTATTTTTCAGCTATCTTTTTCCGTTTTTCCTGTTGTTCGACCAAAACCAGGTTTCTGCTCTAATTTCGTACCGGCTCCGACTGAAACCGAAACGAGATGGTTGAGATCTCGTGGTTTCGACCGAAACCTCGTACCATGCATTTAAGTCTAATCTTCTAATTTGTATATGTCACTTCTATTATTTTTTACTCACTATAGCAGTTACAACTCAATTTTTCTAGTAATTTTAATCATTCTTCTTAACATTTTCATTTTCTCATGTCTTTTTCTTCCTTGTTTAAGGACATTATTTCGCACCATATAATATAGTTGGTCTAATTATCATACTCCACAAAATAATCTTTCAATTTATTTGTTAAATTCTTGTCACATAAAATGGTACAATCTTGTTACCATTTTATCCAACATCAGTTAATTTGGTATGTTGTGTCTTTTCTATCTCTTCATCTTCTTGTATTATTGAACTCAAATGTAGATTATCCTATTTGTTAATCATTTGATTTGGATGTTATTATCCCTAACTTCATCATAACTAAATTGCATACACACACACTCCGTCTTGATTCTACTAAGTTTCAACTTTCAAACCTTTTGATTTCAATGCATTTCTTCATCTTATTAATTTTTTTGGAGTACTTTGCCTTACATGGTACACCATTCTAAATTTGTTTTTTTATCAAAAAGCGTTGCCATCCGCATACGAAAAAAATTCCAATATTTTTTAAAATGGATAAAAATCTATCCTTCTAACTTTATCGAAATAATAGTTTACATTACGTGTGTTTTAGTAAAATGAATAATTGATGTTTGCTCTTTTATCAAGATGATAGTCTATATTATATGCATATTTGTGAATATTCATCGCTCAAAACTATTCTTTATCATTATAATTTTTGTATTTTATAGGCATTAGTACTAAAATGATTTTATATGACACTTCTCTGTCAAAGTTCACATATTTCATGTCAAAGATTTTATATTTTCTCTCCTTATTCCATCTTTCGGCTAACAACAGTGATGGTGATTAAAAAACATGTGTTGTGGTCGGTTTATGTTTGAACATCGTGCCTTTGTAGGTAAAGAAGTCGACACTTCATCTATGCTTTCTATTATAAATGCATCACTCTCCTTTGGTTTATGGAAGTAGATAGTGAACTAAATCATACTAAAGAAAGTGATAGTACATTGAGTTTCAAAGATTCTTTTGTCTTTGACTTTTCACGGTTTTGTCCTTTTACACTATAGTGCAACGTATGATATTTTTACAAATTATCATACTGAATTTACCATCTTGGATATAACTAGAAACAACTACTTCTCACAACTTATGGATGCACATCTTCACCTTAATACCATGCATCTTGATCAAATAAGCATAGCTAAAACAAAGTCTACGATTTTTCTCCGACACCACATCCTCGAAGGGTTAATAGACGAATTTTATTATACCCATTTTTTGTCAATGGAATTGAAGAAAAGGTGACTAAAAACATATCGGAAAAAGATGGCGTAAATTTAGACAAGCACTAGAAACAAGATCTAAAGTTAGCCCCAAGTCAAAACTCAAAATAATGTCTGGATTGAGCAAATGGTCAAAGCAGAAAAAATGATTAAAAAATGTGGCAATAATGTTGGACAACAGACTCGTGAAAGCATCCAAAATTGGCCAGAGAAAAACGCTTTGTTGGAGCGCTCGAAGTGCGCCTTAATTGGAGCATGGGAATGCTCCAATGGAGTGTCAGAGCACTCCTTATGTAAAAAGAAGAAGAGGAAAAAATAGAAGCGCTCCGGTCCAACTCCAGCTCCATCCCGGTTCTCGACACAACACTATTTTGCTTAAAGAAAAGCACTTCGGTTGGATAATAGAAGCTTTCACGAAATTTCCAGATCCACCTACGATTAGAAATAAGAGCCTAAATACACAATGATGGGACAAGTCATTCTCTTCCCGCAAAAAGAAAAGATATTGGACCTCTGCTGCCTTCTCTATTATATAGACTATACTCTACCTAAATAAAACTGCATATATATAGTACTTCGGAAAAAAAGAAAAGGATGGTAAAAGAAAATCAAAGATGATTATGAATAAAGAAGATGACGAAGGTCAACATTAAGACCGAACCTCTATAAAAATCGATTGTCTCTCGGGTTTTATTTCTCTTACTTTCTCTATTTTATTTTCTTTTTTTTAGGTCCTGCTAAATTAATTTATTTTTAATTTATATACTGAAACTCTACTCAAAAATTGATAGATTTATTAAATATATTTGCATAAAATCTTCGGGTGTTTGTGTCCAAAAAAATCACAAATATTTGGGTACTTTAACTGAGACTTGAATCCAATCCACTCAGATTTAGTTGAGATAATTTGTTTCTTTTGAGTTTCGTTTTTTTCCTTGAGAAATTTTCCACTTTTGAAAAAGTAGTTTGTGCTTTGGAACAAAAGTTACTTTAACATTTATTTATTTTCATGTCCTATTTCAAAAGCAAATAATTTTTTGAATTATGAATGTGGTAAGAACACGTCGAACATCAAACCGGGAAGAAGTAGAACCTAGAGAGCTGGGGATTCAACCATCAACAACTCACCAGAATCGAAGGTTGACCAACATAAAGTTAGCCAACATGGTCCAAAATTTATCACAGAAGCAGAATGCAGTGAGCAATAACCAGTGTAGTCAAGGCGAAAAAGCCCCAAGCCCTCGCCTAACGCTTTTTGGCGCCTAGGGCTTTTTTGGGCGCCTTGAGTGTCAGTTTTGCTGTTTTAGTAAAAACTGCACTTAAAAAAACTGCATTAAAAAAAAACTTTTAACTTCATTTTAAAATTCATTTTAAAAACTGCATTTTAGAAAAATTGCACTTAAAAAAACTGCATTTAAAAAAACTGCATTTTGAATAAACTGCATTTTAAAAACTGCATTTAAAAAAGAGTAAAAACTGCATTTTAAAAATCAATTTAAATTTAAAATTTTGAAGTTTAAACTATAAAACTTTCAACTTTTACCTTTAAAATTCTGAAATTAAAACTTTAAATCCAATTTCAAATTTTAACTTAAACATTTAAATTAAGCTAAAATGTGGATTTAATTTTAAATAAAATGCATTTTAAAAACTGCATTTAAAAATAAAGTAAAACTGCATTTAAAATTCAATTTAAAGTCAATTTAAATTCAATTTTAAAATTCAATGTCAAAAAAAGTAAAAACTGCATTTAAAAGAAAGAAAGTAAAAACTGCATTTTAAAATTCAATCTAAATTTAAAACTAACTTAAAGTCTTAAACTGAATTTAAAATCAAAACTTTATAACTTAAACTCAATTTAAACAAAACTTTATAGTTTAATTAAAATTAATAACATTTAAAATCAGTTTTTAACTTTATAATTTAAACCAATTTAAACTTAAAATCAGTTTTTAAAATCAAAACAGTTATTTAAAATAAAATCAGCTCATAAAAAAGATTTAAAACTTCAACCAAATTTAAAAATATACCTCTGGCTCGAGATCAGCGACTTCAGTTTTTAGGGTTGAGAGTCGGCGGCAGTGGGGTTTCGGTCGACGGCAGTGGGGTCGGCGGCAGTGGAGCATCGATCGGCAGCAGTGGAGTCGGCGGCGGTGGGGGTTTGGTCGAGTTTTGGTAGCAGCTCGAGAATATGTTTTTTTTTTAATATTAAGTCGAGATCGAGGGCAGTAGGATTTTTTTTGGTTACGAACAGCAGCTCAATTAAGCCACTATCGGGTTCGATTTTGAGGGTTTTGGACCAAAGCCCTAAATCATCCCTCAATTAACTAAAGCGCGCTTAATTGTAGCTTCGCTTTTTCGTCGCTTCGTCTCCTAGAGCGCTTTATTGGCTCCTTGCCGATCACCGGTGCCTGGAAACAGAAAAAAGGCCTAGGCTAACGCCTAGGGCTTTTTGGTGCCTAGGCGAGCGCTTTGACTACGGAGGCAATAACCTATGAGTTGGTTAATCAATTACAAGTTGAAGGTGGACCTACAAAGATTTAGATGTTACCCTCGATAACCTGAAGCAAAATTATGTCGAAAGGTGCTAGATGGACCAACTCAAGTTCATGCCAAAAGAGAATCATATGGACCAACTCAAGGTGTAGATACAAGAGCTCGAATAAACAAGGAGCGCAAAAACTCAAAGCCGTTCAAGGAGGAGAAGCTTGGATTCCAGTTAGAAGAGCAAATCAAAGAACGAAGGTTCGAACTTAAGTTAACTCTAGAGTCCAAAATCAAACAAACATTAATCGAAACTTGACCCAACGAAGTGGTCAAGCGGACGCCTGTAGATGAGGTGAAAATATAAATTACAAAAAAGATAAAAAGGGCATAATCATGATAGGAGCCCACATGTGAGGTCAATATCTTTTAAATGTTGAGCCAATCTGCTACGAGGAAGACTATCATGCTCAAAGAACTCGATCCATGATTAGGCGAGGTTCATCTCGATGAAGTAGGAGCCGAAGTATAACTTCATCTACCAATAGTGGGGAATGTGATTACTTTTTACAAAAGAGAAGCAATTAATTTGAATGGAAAAGACAGGTTGGAAGGGATTCATATTAAGATGATGACTACTCAACTACGCTAGTGTCATATATTGCTGATTTCCAAACACACCATGATACCAAACCCTACAACTTCCTCAATACGATGGAACGTCCAATCTAACCGTCCATCTCAAGAGTTCCATGAGAGCCATGGAAGCAGTTCATGCCAAATCCGATGCGGTGCAAAATATTTTCAAAAACTCTTACGGGGTTAGCTGTTACATGGTATTACAATTTGAAGTCGGCGATTGTGTACGCATGACAACATCTTATGGACTTGTTCAAACAACACTTTTGTATACGTGAGGAGTGAAAGATGATGTATCTTTGGCCGACGTTAGGCGGAAAGAAAATGAAACATTTAAAGAGTATGTGAAGCAGTTCAACTTAACAGCTACAAATGTAAACTTAAAACCAAGGTTCAAAATTTTGTTTTTTGTTTCCGTTTCTGTCATCGGAAAAATTCAAAATTTCAGTTATGTTGCAGAAATTTCATTATAATTTTGGTTTGCGAATTCCATTACTATTTTTGTAAATACACCAATAAATATGTAATACTGATACTAAATTATAGTAAATTATTCAAATTACATAGAAGATATAGAACATAAAAGGTGGAACCCAGTGCACGAGGCTCTCGCACGATAGCGGGCTCTGGGGAGGTCGATAATGTACGCAGACTTTTCCTCGCATTGCAGAGAGACTATTTTCGAACTCGAACCTGAACACTCAGATCATCATGCGGGTGACCTAACCGTTGTGTCAATGCTCCACCTCTGAAGATATAGAACATACAACATAAAAAAATTAATATCAAAAATTGTTTATTTGAGCATCGTATAAATTGATCATCGTTGTCGTCATCTTGTGTTGGATTATAATATACTGAAAACATATCTCTGCATATGATTTGAATATGAAAATATCGTTATCATATTATCAAATTGTGAGGGTTCATCTTGGCTACTTGACGTTTCAACGGTATATACTTGATTTACTCCATAATACGAATAACCTCCAGTATGGTCAAATGTAGAATACATATAACCAGAAACATTATTAGAAGTGTACATCTCATCATTGTTATGTTGATCTCCATATTCAACGTTTAAATTTCCATCACTTCATCCATTATAGTCATATGCATCTCCCTTAGAATAATTTTGAGTATGTCTTTTAGAACCACCAAAAGCAGAACCAACATCATAACGACTAGAACCAATACCATGACCACCAACATTACTTGAATCATCATTTGATGAACTACTATTTTCACTATTTCAATATGCTGTTTTTTTACAGATACATTATCATTGTCTGACCAAGGAATGTCGCTTCTATCATCAAGCAATGGATTCTCAACTTCTCTAGTCCATTCTGCTAGTGAATCCTCATCGTGAAAGATGTAACATAAGTGAATAAGATGATCAGTTGTTTGTTATCGTTTAGCGCGTCGTGCTATGAATCATATATTGTAATGTACAAAAATTCATTTTTCAATTATTCCATTTGTATTCTGTTTCTTAATTTCGTCTGAATCATCGCAAATGTTGTCCAGTTTATTTCACAATTTGACGAAGAAACTGTTTGGCTAAGAATATGCACTGCTAAACATTTAAATTTGGAGCAGCTTCTCAGCCAATTATTGACCACCACATAGCTGGAAAACACGATTTAACTGCTTGTTTTGCTTTTGCGAAACCAAACAAATCAAGTTTCATTCTATATTTTTCCACCTTTATAACATTTATTAATAGATCATTTCATTATTTGCTCTAAATATAATAACAAAAATCATGAGTAATTTTGAAAGATATCACGATTTGTCATATTCAGGCACCGGAAATTACAAATAATGATAAATAAAATTTATACAATTTTTTTGAAAGAAAGGGATACATGGCTTATAAATTTATACAAATTATACAAAATATATTTAACAAAATGAATGAGTGCTCTGCTTGAATAAAAAATATCACCATTATAATTTCAAAAATATTTAACAAAATGAACATATTCGACGATGTTTATATGCCCTTCACATGCTAACTAAATTATTATTTACATTTCACAGTGCCAATGAACATATTATTTGCGTTTGCATAATCTAGCTAATGAAATTTGGTTTATCTCATAATCTAGATTCATGAGTGCTAATGTACATGTTATTTGCAAATGAAATATAAATAACTTACCCAATTCACATATTATTTGCATCACCTAGTCCATTATTACTTGGGTTTATTTGTCCTTTCTCCCACACGCAGAACTATTTCACAAACAGGAGAAAAAACTCATATGACCAATTCCTTCAATCGCCGTCCATGAAAATCTTAGGTCAAGCCTTCAATCGTCGTCGCTGCTAATGGATGCTATGTGGAGATCCCCTTCAACATTGGTCGTCGATGGATGCTACTCGAAATCAACAAGAAAAATTCGTCAAATCAAATAAATATTAGATTTTTGTGTTTTGCTTTAACGTTATTAGAATTTTTATAACCGAGATTTGATTCTCTACTATGTGAAATTGTTGAATTGGTACAAATATTTTCTGCTTTTTTATGAAAAGTAAAGTTGGAATTGATTGAGGAAATATAATGTGTATTATTCTTGTTTTTCTGTTTGACTCGGAGAAATTTACATGTTTTTTACTGGGAATTTTCATGGTAATTTTTTTTGCCCTAAATCTAAAAAATGTGTCTTTTTACCTTTTTTTGGTGTGATCCACGCCGAAACGGGAAAAGGATCGTCGAGATTCCTTTGGGCATGCCAGTCAGAGTATTGAACCTTGCTTAAAACATTATGTGTTGATTATTGATGTAAGAAAGAACACGAAATTTGTAGAAAGCTCGACTTTAAAAAAGACATCTAACCTTGATGACTTTTATAAAACACTCTTTAAGTTTCAAAATGGACGACCGTCTCTTCTAAAAACAAGCTTTAAAAAACATTAACGTTTTTAGTTTGAATCAAAATGTAATTATTGCACTTTCAAGAGGTGCAAATATTTGCGGCTAAAACTGCAAATATTTGCAAGAAATGCAAATATTTGCACTTCTTCAAAAAGTATTCATTACAAAAATAGTTTTGGTTATAGGCACATGCGATTAAGTTTAGATTTGATTTTCAAAAAAAAAACGAAAAATAACTTTGTCGAAATTTAAAATAGGGGTATAATTAAAACATATTTTTTAGGAGAGTTTTTCGTGTATCAAACTTTAAAAATAACGAACTGATCCAAATTTGCACTTTATAAAAAGGTTGAACGCACTATGCGTCTGAAGGAGATGGCTAACGAGGAAGGATCTGTCGGGATCATAGGGGAAGCATCTCCCTAAGCCACCATCAATATTAACCAGGATAGTGGCGAAGAAGAACATGGCGAGAAGAGTTCACTCCAAGTACAGTAGATGCACTGCATTAATAGGAACTCAAAAAAATATTTTCTAAACCAACCAACAATTAGGAGTATTTCGAAGGTCGCTGCCAAAGAAGGAATCTAAAAGGACCGAAGGTCGGGGAAATACTGCCGATTTCACGACTCGGTATAACATAATAAATTAGTGTTGGCAACTTAGAGACCAAATAGAAGAGTTGATCCGATGACAGCAACTCCAACGATACGTGAAAAACCCAGGACAAGTGCATTAACCACCACAACATCCACATTTTCTTGCACCGCGGCCATAACCAGATACACCACCGACCATGAATAGGGCGGCAAATCCACCAATACTGCCGCGTGAAGCATTGATCTTCAATGGAGGACCCACTGTGGAAGAGTTTGCAGCATCCCTAAGTAAATAACAACACCCCTGTGATGTGATGGAGGCGAGATCTGAGAAACATGCTAAAGTAAAATGAGGAAATGATGGCCTATGTTCAAGGGGACCAACGGACAGTAGCAACCACATTCTAACCTTGTGATCATTTATGCCTATCTCGGAATGGTCCGAGCTCACCTCATTTTCGTGGATGACTGGTGTTCTCTTTATAAACACATACGACACAACTAGGCTATCAATAGACGATTTGTGCAATTGCTCAGTCCCAATTCATGGATATATCGAAGACAGCGTTACGCTCGTAAGGTCAAACAATTGCTTGTGACGATAGGTATGGAGCCAAGGGTACCAACATGAATGTGAACTTCATCGTCGTCATGGCCTATTAACTTACAATGCATTTTTGGGACGACCAACATTGATGGCGTTCGGAGCCGCATCAACCATATAATGTTTAACCTTGAAGTTTCCAACCCAAATGGATCAGGAAAAGCACAAGAGACCAAGCGGTAGCCAGAGAATGTTAAGTGGCCGGATTACGAAGGGCAAAGACACGACAAAGGAAATGATGTAGTATCTTCACACTACACCAAAGAAGCTTGTAACGACCCGTAAATTTTAGTGTTTATTTAATTAATTGAATTTTCGTGAAATTTTAAATAATAAAATTTTAAATTTGGAATACGTCTATTTAGACATAGCAAACGGTAAATTTTCATAAGATATATTCAAGTTTATTTTACTGTGTAGCTTTATTTAAATTTAAATCAATTAAAAGTTGACGATAATAAAATGTTTTACAAACCTGAATATTTTTATACAATAAATTTGTAAATCATTTTCTAAGTGAGACGACATATTTCGTTTCCTCGAATTTGAACCGTTATTGATTCGTTTATCTTATTTTCGACATATTTGCAGCATTTTCGGTACCGATTATCGACTTTTGACAGAATGATCATACCACTGATATCTGTATACCGTATTGATCGTCTTGTCGTGCTGATCTCTACGGTATATTCAACTGTGTATTTCGAAGTCCGGTACGCGGTGAAATCCGTGTAAACGATTCCATACCGGTACCTAATTTCAACCTTTTGGACTCCTTGTCTTTTCTTCCATCTAACTGTTGAAATCAAACAACCTTTAATATTCTCAGAATTGATTTTTTTGACTGCGACTATTCGTTGGTTGATATTTATTTCTCACGTTACGTCTACATCAGTTTTATAACTTGTGCCTGTTCATTTCTCCTTTCTCTAGTCTCTTTGGTTTCTCTGTACCTCGGAAGAATCGAGTTTAAACAAATATATCTATATTCAATTTACATTTTTCCTCTGAGAATGCCCAACCTCCTTTTTCTCGACAATCACCCAGCCTTCCTTTCCCCATGCAAGCCGCCATTCACACTCGTCCTCTCCTCTTTCTCTCGTCTGTGCATGAACCTCCTTCCCTCTCACGTGATGCCACAATCGGCCTACCGAGCTCCGAAGCCTCCCTCTTCCTCCTAGCTTGCCGCCTGTAGCCGAGACCTAGTATAACTATAGGTATGTTTAAGTGTTTGTTATATATATAGTATAAACGTATATATGTTGTTTAGATAAATTTGTATATAAAGTGATAGTTTATAATGGTATTAAATATCTTATCTGTTGCATAGTTTTATATCGGTATCATACATACATATATATATAATTTGTTATAAAGTTTAGACTTATTTTACTTTAAAGCATTTATTTTGGAGATGATATACATGTAGTTTACACCTTGCCTGAGTTTTATGAGATATATACATAGTAAGTCATATTGTTATATTTTATAAAGTTATATAAGCTAGTTATTTTATGTTGTATATACAATATAAGCTATCTTTTATTATATAAGCTGCTGTATATACAAGTGTTTTCATTGGCTGTTGTATATAAATATTTATATAAAACTTATTTGTAGATATGTCTGTACATAACTAAGGTTTAGCATGTTGCCATATATATTTATATATATAAATATTATATGGTATGTTGGTTATATATTAGTCTGTATACATTAGTATACGAGTTTGGGTTTCAGATATATGGAGATTTTAGTTTTTATGTGTTTGTTTATATAAATTTGTAATATTGCGAGTCTGCACATGTAGATTCAGAGTACATATTTGAAATATAAAGTACGTATTATATATATTACATAATGGGTAGTAATACATAGTTATAGATGCTAGTCCATGCCAATTTATCATACTTTACAGTTTACAGTTATATAGATTATAATAGTTGTGGTTATAGATTTCACGGTTATAAAATATATATATATATTGTTCATCGAATAAGTTATAAAAGTTTATACAGTCTATATTTTTTAAAGTTTATAAAGTGTGCACACATTCCACTTTAGGGGTATATATTACATATATTTCTGATTTTAATATATGAGCATAAAATGTTAGGGTATATTTAATTTTGGTTAACATCTGAAAATAGCCTTGTAACAGTTCGATATATAAATATACTTTTGAGTTTGAATACATACGTTTTAATTTATATATATAAGGAGTTCATTTTTAATATGTGTTCAAAATTGAATATTGATTTTAATTATTATTTTCTTTTAGATATTTAGATTTTTATTTTTATGAGTGTTTGAATTTAATATTGGTTTGAAATCTATGCATACAGTTTTTTTTGTTTTATTGGTGTTAAAATTAAATTATTTGATTTGATATATATATATATACTTTATTTCAAATATATGCTTAAGAATTGGTTTTAGAGAAAAATTATAATATTTTTTTTTCAGTTATACCAAAATGGTTCTGATTAGTTTCATCAATTCTTATCTATCAGCCTTGTCGAATTCGTGCCAATATAGCTTTGCTTCGATATTCGTGCTTGGATTCGTAACCATTTCATTTGTCGAACATCTCTAGCCTCAAAAGGTGAGCAATCACTCACGATTAATATTCTTATATTTATTAAATTTGATTTCAATTGAAACGACAATTGAAATATGTTGTTGTTAGTTATTTGCATTGCTATATATATGATGTTATCTGTATCTGTTCACATGTGACATCTGACACCATTATCTGTTATTTATATTGATGATATATGTTATTTATATTGATGATATAAGCATGTTATATTATTATCATATCTGTTGTCACTCTTCAAGTTCCCTGTTAGTATAGAATTCACTATAGGTTGAAATGATACATACCCGAACGATCTGTAGAATAGGAGAAAATCGTTATGGGTTGAAATGATAGACCCAAGCGATTTTCATTAAATTGAATTTGGGATTATGGGTTGAAATGATATATACTCGTATATATATTTAAATTACGTATTGAAATGATAAATATCTGTATCACTTGACCATAAGATAGAAAATTATATATAGACACCGCGGTCTATATATAAAAATATTTTGAAATGATTTCTATGGTTTTGAAAAGAAATATATGATTTTATATAAATATTGATTTCGGATATTACATAAATTTGTTTTAATATAAAATAAGTTAATAATAAAGTTTGATTAAGTATTTAAATTATATATTAATATAGAGTTTATAATGATTTTAATAAATTAAGGCTGGGAAGATAAATTTGAAATTGGTTTGAAATTGTATTTAATTAAGAATTATATTTAATTAAAATCGATTTGGAACTTATTGAATTTGAGATTTTAAAAGAGTATGGTTTTATAACTTGACTTTAGTTTAGGAGATTTAAATGAATATTTCGAGTTTGATTAAATTGAATGGAATATTTAGTTTAGATTATTCGAGATTTATTTAAGTGATATTGGATTTATTAAGTGGACATTTCAAAACTAACAATGAAGTTAAATATAGATATATATGAAATTTCTAATTTTAGTTTTGAAATATTTGAATATTTAAAGCTTTAGAAATATTGAAATTGAAATGGTTTATTTGAGGTTCAAATCTGTATTGGAAATCGATATAATTTAAATGGTTTATTGAGAACTAAATTTGATTGAAATGGATGATTTGAGATTTGATTAAATTTGGATTTTGGAATTTGAGTTGATTTAGAATTGATTTGTGAAATTGAGGAAGCTATTTTATTATATAGAGTATTTTTAAATTATATTTAAAACTATTCATATATATATTATTTTATAAACTATTTTCATATAAACTATTTTCATATAAACTATTTTAATATAAGCTATTTTTACATAAACTAGTTTATTATATATACTATTTAATATCTAAACTATTTAAGTGGTGGAAGTTATATTTTCAAAGTTATGAATTTCAAAGTATTATGTTTGAAGGGTTATGATTTCTAAAGTGTATTTTTTCGAATTGTTATAACTTTGAAAGTGCTATGATTTTGAAATGGATATATTGGAAATGAAAATGACATCGTATTGATTTGGTTTTTGAAGTGAAAATGATATCGTATTGATTTGGTTTTGAAATGGCAATGATATTTTAGTTTTGAAGTATAAACTATTTTGAAATGACCGCGGTGTTATACTAATGGTTGGTTGTTAAAGAGACCGAGATCAGAAGTTGTCATACTCTCTGCCAACTCCGAAAACCACTTTAACAACCATGTATACGGTGGAGATCTCAAAATAAAGTAGGATGGTGGCGATGTTCTATTGAGGTATATACGTGGACCCGACTCCCGTGAGTTGGCATAAGGTGGCTAAAACAGGAGCAATTAACAGGCTAATGAGGTAGCTCCTCTGATCGGACACACTCCTTCGATATCATTCTATTACTTTGTGATTGATTGGATGCACCTTTGATTTTGGAAGTGTGGCTCGAGATGGGCGGTAATGGCTGTTATGCGTTACCACCGGTCCGGAAGTGCAATTGGTATATCTACCATGACATTGCCTAGTTGTGTCGTGTCACCTACCCTAGCGCGCCTTGTACGAATTTTGATTTATGTCGTACCTATGGAGTATTTATGGTAGCCTCCCGATCTGGAGGTACGATGGTACTGTATAGACTATTGGCACTATATATGTGTTGAGGTGGAAAATGTAAAACCTTAACGCTATTTTTAAGTATGTTTATTTTACTTTAGACATTATTATAATAGCGTATATTACTACATAATAGATAGTTTAACGGATCCTTAGAGGATGGTTATCTCAAACATCCTTTGAGTTACTTGTATTTCAGTTGTTATTTCACTTGAGTTGGATTTATTGATATAAGAATGTTAATCCTGATTCGAGTGTTTTGTATTTGGCTTTACGCTTGGGTCAGACTGAGTGGTTCAGCTTTTGAGACTCGCCTTTGGAGTTGGAGCTTCGCTTGAAGATCCAGCTATCTATCCAACTTTCAAATATTCAGTTGTTTCTAGTGATGTATTCTGATCGTGTATTTGACACTTCTGTTGTATCTTATTTAACTCTGATATATATATATATATAGTAGCTTCATGAACTACTATTCTTTTGTTTCCGCTGCATATTATTTTATTACTCTTTGTCTATGATTCTGTGATTTATTTATTTACTGTATATGTTGAGTTTTGCCAAATATAAATTAACAATTTGGTATTTTGAGCAATTCAAATCCGGCATTTGTGGATGCGAATGGTTGAAAATATCGGGATGTTACATTTGGTATCAGAGCTTTGGTTTTAGACAAAACTTAACATGTAGGGTAAATTTAATTACGGAATCACTTACGTTCGAGCTTGAATCTCTTCCTCTTTGACTCGGTTTCCTTTGAATTTTGGAACGTTCCCCTCGGTTCCAAAATCTATCCTTATCTCTCCCTATTCGTATTCTGGAGTATCGCATAAATCCACTTCAAACAATCTCTATCATAAATCGGTGGTCTCGCCAATATTCGAATGATTTGTAAAGGGGTGAAACTCCTATATAATAAGCATTGATTTACCGAAGATTTTTGTATCCTCGGTTTACGATGCTATCTATCTCCTGCTATGGCTGAATTCTATCTTTTGCGATCGAATGTCGATTTGCCTCGGAATTCTACATCAATCTTATTCTTGAAGTCACGACCGACCCGATTAAGGTTGCCCGAGATTTATATAAAATTATCCATCTTCCTATTTTGTTATTTAATTATCTTATCTTTGTTTCAGACCTATCTTCGAATCAAAAAAATTCTTTGATTTGAGTCCATCAAATTTAAATCTCTATCCTTGCTTTGAAATCCATTCTTGTATCGTCGAGCGAGGAAGTGTATTTGTAAATTAATATTAAAAATATTATATATATATATATATATATATATTGTGTTGTTTGAGTAGTTGATGTTGATTTGGTTTTCCGATCGATTCGTCTGATTAACGCTGTTGATAGGATTTCCAAAACACTTGAACAGAGCAAACTGACACAATATTGTTTTTAAATTTGGTAAATAAAATAATTTTGTATCATTATATTATATACAAGTATAAATTTTTCTGAAATTAAATTACTAATGAATTTGTTGTCAGAAATGATAATATTTGATTTTCATTTATTGTTTTGTAAACCATTGACTATTGCATAATATAAATAAATGAATTTATAAAAGTTGGTTATAATTTGATTTAGAATTGAAAGGAATTTAAATTAAGGATTTGAGAATTTAATTTCCGGTGATTTCAAACTTTGGCTTTAAATGTTTAAAGGGTATATTATTTAAAGTATTTTCGAATAGAAACCATTTTTAAAGAATTATATATGTTTAAATCCATGCTCTTCTCTTTGTCGCTGGAAAATAATTCCGGTGATGGCGGCCGCATCATCGACATTCATTTTTGAGTTTCGAAGTGGAGAGACCAATTGGTAGCTTTGCTACTCTTTTCTTGGAAAATGAATTTGATTTGAATTTCTGAAGTATGACTTATAATATATATAGGCATATGATTATAGATTTGATTTGATATATATATATGGTATATATAATTATCTCTAAATTGTTTGAAGTTAATTGGAAATTAAATTTTTAATTTTTTATTAAAGGATGATTTTAAATAAAACCAAAATTTTGAATAAATATTTAAACTTGAAATAATTGAATTGAGAAAATTTACTTGTATAATACTCAATTGCATTCTAATACAACTTACCTAAATTATTTCAGAAGTTGAATATGTAATTGGATAATATACAATATAAATGATGTTAAAAGAATTTATAAATAAATTTGAGTGGTTATAATAAATGTTATACACTTAATTTTGATTATAAAAAAATGTTAATAGAGTTAAATAGAATAATAAGTTAATTGAATAATATGTGAGATGGATAAAATAAATTTTTGTTTTGAAGGAATTAATAAATTGAAATCAAATCAACTTAATGAAATACCATGTATTTAAAATCAATTGTTGAATATTAATTAATTTAAATTGGAATTTATATGGTTTTAAATTAATTGTTTTATTTCAATCTATTTTTTTTCAGCTTGTTTCTATTCTCCTACCTCCTTCCTTTTCGAGGACGAAAAGTTTTGAGTGGGGGAGAGTGTAACGACCCATAAATTTTAGTGTTCATTTATTTAATTAATTGAATTTTCGTGAAATTTTAAATAATAAAATTTTGAATTGAAATTTTAAATTTGGAATACGTCTATTTAGATATAGCAAACAGTAAATTTTTATAATATAATATTGAAGTTTATTTTATTGTGTAGTTTTATTTAAATTTAAATCAGTTAAAAGTTGACGATAATAAAATATTTTTCAAACCTGAATATTTTTATACAATAAATTTGTAAATCATTTTCTGAATGAGACGTCATATTTTGTTTCCTCAAATTTGAACCGTTATTGCTTCGTTTATCTTATTTTCGACAGATTTGCAGCATTTTTGATACCGATTATCGACTTCTGACAGGATGATCATACCACTGATATCTGTATACCGTTTTGATCGTCTTGTCGTGCTGATCTCTGCGGTATATTCAACTGTGTATTTCGAAGTCCGATACGCGGTGAAATCCGTGTAAACGATTTCATACCGGCAGCTAATTTCAACCTTTTGGGCTCCTTGTCTTTTCTTCCATCTAACTGTTGAAATCAAACAACCTTTAATATTCCCAGAATTGATTTTTTTTACTGCAACTATTCATTGGTTGATGTTTATTTCTCACGTTACATCTATATCAGTTTTATAACTTGTGCCTGTTCATTTCTCCTTTCTCTAGTCTCCTTGGTTTCTCCGTACCTCGAAAGAATAGAGTTTAAACAAATATATTTATATTCAATTTACATTTTTCCTCTGAGAATGCCCAACCTCCTTTTTCTCGGCAATCACCCAGCCTTCCTTTCCCCATGCAAGCCGCCATGCACACTCGTCCTCCCCTCTTTTTCTCGTCTGTGCATTAACCTCCTTCCCTCTCACGTGATGCCACAATCGGCCTACCGAGCTCCGAAGCCTCCCTCTTCCTCCTAGCTTGCCGCCTGTAGCCGAGATCTAGTATAACTATAGGTATGTTTAAGTGTTTGTTATATATATAGTATAAACGTATATATGTTGTTTAGACAAATCTGTATATAAAGTGATAGTTTATAATGGTATTAAATATTTTATCTGTTGCATAGTTTTATATCGGTATCATGCATATATATATATTTAATCTGTTATATAGTTTAGACTTATTTTACTTTAAAGCATTTATTTTGGAGATGATATATATGTAGTTTATACCTTGCTTGAGTTTTATGGGATATATACATAGTAAGTCATATTGTTATAGTTTATAAAGTTATATAAGCTAGTTATTTTATGATGTATATACAATATAAGCTATCTTTTATTATATAAGCTGCTGTATATACAAGTGTTTTCATTGGCTGTTGTATATAAATATTTATAGAAAACTTATTTGTAGATATGTCTGTACATAACTAAGGTTTAGCATGTTGTCATATATATATATATATATATATATATATATATATATATGGTATGTTGGTTATATATTAATCTGTATACATTAGTATACGAGTTTGGGTTTCAGATATATTGAGATTTTAGTTTTTATGTGTTTGTTTATGTAAAGTAATACTGCGAGTCTGCACATGTAGATTCAGAGTATATATTTGAAATATAAAGTACATATTATATATATTACACAATGGATAGTAATACATAGTTATAGATGCTAGTCTATGCTGATTTATCATACTTTACAGTTTACAGTTATATAGATTATAATAGTTGTGGTTATAGATTTCACGATTATAATATATATATATATATATATATATATATTGTTCATCGGATAAGTTATAAAAGTTTATACAGTCTATAATTTTTAAAGTTTATAAAGTGCGTACACATTCCACTTTGAGGGTATATTGATTACATATATTTCTGATTTTAATATACGAGCATAAAATGTTAGGGTATATTTAATTTTGGTTAACATCTGAAAATAGCCTTGTAACGGTTCGATATATAAATATACCTTTGAGTTTGAATACATGCGTTTTAATTTAGATATATAAGGAGTTCATTTTTAATATGTGTTCAAAATTGAATATTGATTTTAATTTTTTTTTTCTTTTAGATATTTAGATTTTTATTTTTATGAGTGTTTGAATTTAATATTGGTTTGAAATCTATGCATATAGTTTTTTTTGTTTTATTGGTGTTAAAATTAAATTATCGATTTGATACACACACACCTTATTTCAAATATATGCTTAAGAATTGGTTTTAGAGAAAATTTATAATATTTTTTTTTCAATTATACCAAAATGATTCTGATTAATTTCATTAATTCTTATCTATCAGTCTTGCCGAATTCGTGCCAATATAGCTTTGCTTCGCAATTCGTGCTTGAATTCGTAACCATTTCATTTGTCGAACCTCTCTAGCCTCAAAAGATGAGCAATCACTCATAATTAATATTCTTATATTTATTAAATTTGATTTCAATTGAAACGACAATTGAAATATGCTGCTGTTAGTTATTTACATTGCTATATATATGTTGTTATCTGTATTTGTTCACCTGTGACATCTGACACTATTATTTGTTATTTATATTGATGATATATGCTATTTATATTGATGATATAAGTATGTTATATTATTATCATATCTGTTGTCACTCTGCAAGTTCTCTGTTAGTATAGAATTCGCTATGGGTTGAAATGATACATACCCGAACGATCTGTAGAATAGAAGAAAATCGTTATGGGTTGAAATGATAGACCCAAGCGATTTTCATTGAATTGAATTTGGGATTGCGGGTTGAAATGATATATACCTGTATATATATTTAAATTACGGATTGAAATGATAAATATCCGTATCACTTGAGCATAGAATAGAAAATTATATACAGACACCGCAGTTTATATATAAAAATATTTTGAAATGATTTCTATGGTTTTGAATAGAAATGTATGGTTTTATATAAATATTGATTTCAGATATTATATAAATTTGTTTTAATATAAAATAAGTTAATAATAAAGTTTGATTGGGTATTTAAATTATATATTAATATAGAGTTTATGATGATTTTAATAAATTAAGGCTGGGAAGATAGATTTGAAATTGGTTTGAAATTATATTTAATTAAGAATTATATTTAATTAAAATCGATTTGGAACTTATTGAATTTGAGATTTTAAAAGAGTATGGTTTTATAACTTGACTTTATTTAAGGAGATTTAAATGAATATTTCAAGTTTGATTAAATTGAATGGAATATTTAGTTTAGATTATTCGAGATTTATTTAAGTGATATTGGATTTATTAAGTGGATATTTCAAAACTAACAATGAAGTTAAATATAAATATATATGAAATTTTTAATTTTAGTTTTGAAATGTCTGAATATTTAAAGCTTTGGAAATATTGAAATTGAAATGGTTTATTTGAGGTTCAAATCTGTATTGGAAATCGATATAATTTAAAAGGTTTATTGAGAACTGAATTTGATTGAAATGGATTATTTGAGATTTGATTAAATTTGGATTTTGGAATTTGAGTTGATTTAGAATTGATTTGTGAAATTGAGGAAGCTATTTTATTATATAGAGTATTTTTAAATTATATTTAAAACTATTCATATATATATTACTTTATAAACTATTTTCATATAAACTATTTTAATATAAGCTATTTTTACATAAACTATTTTACTCTATAAACTATTTTATTATATATACTATTTAATATCTAAACTGTTTAAGTGGTGGAAGTTATGTTTTCAAAGTTATGAATTTCAAAGTATTATGTTTGAAGGATTATGACTTTCAAAGTGTTTTGTTTTCGAATTGTTATAACTTTGAAAGTGCTATGATTTTGAAATGGATATATTGGAAATGAAAATGATATCGTATTGATTTGGTTTTTGAAGTGAAAATGATATCGTATTGATTTGGTTTTGAAATGGCAATGATATTTTAGTTTTGAAGTATAAACTATTTTGAAATGACCGCGGTGTTATACTAACGGTTGGTTGTTAAAGAGACCGAGATCACGAGTTGTCATACTCTCTGCCAACTCCGAAAACCACTTTAACAACCATGTATACGGTGGAGATTTCATAATAAAGTAGGATGGTGGCGACGTTCTATTGAGGTATATACGTGGACCCGACTCCCGTGAGTTGGCATAAGGTGGTTAAAACATGAGCAATTAACGGGCTAATGAGGTAGCTCCTCTGATCGGACACACTCCTTCGATATCATTCTATTACTTTGTGATTGATTGGGTGCACCTTTGATTTTGGAAGTGTGGCTCGAGATGGGCGGTAGTGGCTGCTATGCGTTACCACCGGCCGGAAGTGCAATTGGTATATCTACCCTGGCATTGTCTAGCTGTGTCGTGTCACCTACCCTAGCGCGCCTTGTACGAGTTTTGATTTGTGTCGTACCTATGGAGTATTTATGGTAGCCTCCCGATATGGAGGTACGATGGTACTGTATAGACTATTGGCATTATATATGTGTTAAGGTGGAAAATGTAAAGCCTTAACGCTATTTTTAAGTAAGTTTATTTTACTTTAGACATTATTATAATAGCGTATATTACTACACAATAGATAGTTTAACGGATCCTTAGAAGATGGTTATCCCAAACATCCTTTGAGTTACTTGTATTTCAGTTGTTATTTCACTTGAGTTGGATTTATTGATATAAGAATGTTAATCCCGACTTGAGTGTTTTGTGTTTTGCTTTACGCTCGGGTCAGACTGAGTGGTTCAGCTTTTGAGACTTACCTTTAGAGTTGGAGCTTCGCTTGGAGATCTGGCTATCTATCCAGCTTTCAGATATTCAGCTGATTCTAGTGATGTATTCTGATCTTGTATTTGACACTTCTGTTGTATCTTTTTTTAAATTTGATATATATATAGTAGCTTCATGGACTACTATTCTTTTATTTCCACTGCATGTTATTTTATTACTCTGTGTCTGTGATTCTATGATTTATTTATTTACTGCATATGTTGAGTTTTTCCAAATATAAATTAACAATCTGGTATTTTGAGCAATTCAAATCCAGCATGTGTGGATGTGAATGGTTGAAAATATCGGGTTGTTACAAAGCTGGATTGTAGCAATTAAAGAATGGTTGATGCTCGCAGCCCAAGTCATGATTGAGTTTGGAAAAGAGTAGGATTTCGAAGACGATATGGATTCTCAAGACAAGCTAATCATAAAGCACGCCGGACCGGTTGAGTACTTAGAAGTTGTTTCCTTGTCGCATGATGATCCAACCAGGGTTGTGAAGATTAGAATTTCTCTAGATCCCTTGGCACGAAGCGAGATGATATGATTTCCGAAAGGTAATCAAGATGTATTTTCCTAGACACATCTTGACATGTGTGAAATATCACCCAATGTCATTAGTCATCCCTTAAATATGGATTCCTGATTTATACCAATGCGGTAGAAGCGTAAACCATTAGACTTCGAGCGCTATACTGCCCTCAAGGAGCAAATACGAAGGTTGTTAGGTAATGGGTTTATTAGAGAAGCTAACTATCCAATATGGATTTCAAATCTTATGATGGTGAGACAGGCAAAAGCAAGTGGCGAACCTGCATCGATTTTTCAGACCTGAATAAGGCTTAACTGAAGGATAGTTTCATGCTTCCTCGAATAGATCAACTAGTAGACGCTACTGTATAACATGAGACATTATCATTTATGGACGCGTATCTCGGCCATAACCAGATAGTGATGCACGAACCTAACCAAGAGTATACTAATTTTATCATTGATTAAGACCTATACTGCTACCAAGCGATATCATCTAGTTTAAAGAATGCTAAAGCCATATACCAACGGCTTGTAAATGGAATGTTTGCAAATCTAATTGGCATAACATGGAGGTTTAGGTTAATGGCATGCTACTTATGTCCAAGTAGGCAGGGAGCACGTTGATGACTTGTTTGAAATGTTCAACATCTTAGAAGAGTACAACATGCGCTTGAATCCACAGAAATGTTCTTAATATGACATTCGAAAAGTTTCTAAAATATACTGTAAGCGCCCGAGGGATCGAAGCGAATCATGAAAAGATTGAAACACTCAAGGGAATCGTAGAACTGAAGACTGCCATATGTGATGAGCCTCACCAGGAGAGTGGCAGATAAATATGTGATGAGCCTCACCAGGAGAGTGGCAAACAAATATGTGATGAGCCTCACCAGGAGAGTAGCAGACCTGAGCCGTTTCATATTCAAAATGATTGATAAGTGCGCATCTTTTTTTGAATTGCAAAAACAAAAGCTAAATTTCAATAAGCTAACAATGTAAGGAGGCTTTTTAATGACTGTGATTTCTAGGCACAACCGCCAAACAAAACCCATAAAGGACGACGTGTTGTATATATACCTTGATGTGACAGGCAAAGTGATGAGCACGGTCCTAGTAAAAGAGGAACATAAGGTTCAACACACAGGCTACCGTGTGAGGAAAAGGTTGATCGATGTCGAGTCCCGATTCTGGAAGATAGAGAAGTTTGCATGCACTCTACTCGTAGCATCTCAAAAGCTCATACCAACATGTCATCATGGTTTTGACCGACCAATCCTTAGACGAATATTGCACCATCCAGAGACCTCGGAAAGGTTATTTAAGTGGTCGATAGATTCAAGCCAATATGGTATCACTTACCAGCCACGTGTAGTGATCAAGGGTAGAGATTAGTCAATTTTGTGGTAGAGTGCACGGGTCTACCAAAAGAAGGCGAAGAAAGCTTGCATGAAGCCATGAAATGGGAACCATGTGGATGAAGCTTCCACCTAGCAGAGTCGGGGACTAGGATTGTCTTCGAAATCCCAGAAGAACAATGCATTTACTGACCTTAAGACTAGAATTCAATGCTACCAACGACGAGGTCGAATATGATGCCTTAACTGCGGAATTAAGAAATACAAAGGAACTCGACATCAAGAAGCTAGAATCCACGATTCTACATTTCTAGGTTGATCGTGAGGCAAGTTTCTAAAGAATATTAGACTAAAGGAACACGATTAGCATCTTATCTTATCAAAGTTAAAGAACTGTTGGAAGAACTCGATTATTATGAGATCAAGCATATACCAAGAGAAGAAAATATCAAAGTATATGAACATGCTAAATCAGCAAGCATGGATGAGGTGTAATCCTTGGCAATACCCCAATGAAAACATTGTATTACCCTAGCATTGAGAAGGTCGAATGTATTATGAAAATAAACATCCTCATGTCCCAGATGACTCCCATAAGAAGATACATTGAGCAAGGAGACTTACCTAAGGATAAAAACAAAGCTAAAATGTTGCTGAGGAAGGCACCTCGTTTTGTCATTCAGAATGGAGTTTTATATAATAAAAAAGGATTCTCAACATCCCTATTGCGGTCTGTGGAGATGAATGAAGCCCGAAAGATTTTAAGGTAGATTCATGAAGAATGCTATGATGACTACTCAGGTGAACAAAACCTAGCCCGCCGAATTCTACAATATGGATGCCATTGCCCACCTTAAAGAAAGGTTCACATGATTTCGTCCAAAAGTGCTATAAATGTCAAAGATATTATGATATCCCAAGATTTATGCCAACTGAACTCGCTTAAATGGTCAACTTGCGACCATTTGCTATATGGAGAATTAATTTGATCGATGAATCACCTATGGCCAAAGAATGATTTACCATTGTGATCATCAATTACATTATTATGTGGGTCGAGGCGAACTATCACATTTGCCATATATGGTCATCAATTACCTGTGGCAACTATGAACTATCACATCAGCGAAAATGGTCAGCTTCATCAAGAAGAATATTCTCAACTAATGCAGTATCCCATACCGACAATGAAAATCAGTTTGAAAGCCAAGAGTTCACTGACTTCTATGTCAAGTTCGACATTGAATGAGTTTTTCCTTTGCATCCCATCAGTAGGCCAATGGCCAGATCGAAGCTGTGTATAAAATTCTAAAGTTTATCATTTAGAAAAGACTTGAACGAGCAAAAAGAAATTGGGGCAAAAAACTATTCATGACCTTGTGTGCATATCGTACTTAATTCAAGACAGCTATCTTACACACGTTATTTTCCCTAACTTATGGTTGCGAAGTTATGATCTTGTTAAGATTGATGTTCCAACACACCGTTCGAGTAACAACCTAGAGCTAATGAAGAGCTCCTCCATGAGTTTTTGGACTTGATAGAGGAAAGGTACGATGAGGTTAAAAGTGGCAACTCATCAATAACGAGTGGCATGACAATACAATGCCTGAGTTAAAAACAGGAAATACAGAGTCAAGGATTTAGTACTAAAGAGAGTGTATCCTCTCTTGGAGTTTTAGGACCCACCTAGGATGGCTCGTACGCCATAAAAAAAGATATCGGAGATAGAACTTACAACAAGCTAGCCATAGTGGATGAAGAGAGATTGCCCCTAGCGTGGAACTCGAAGCACTTATGTCGATATGTACAATAAAGTAATCCCATATCCTTATCAAAGAAAAGTTATCCCATGTCAAATGGTCGAGTTAAGATGCAGCACTTTTTAGGAGACATTCTCCTTACCTCGTGCATTAGGACAATTTAATTTCAACATTTTTCGTATTTCGTTTTTTGTTTTGTAGAATTTGTTTTTGTTTTATCCCCTGTAATTATTGAAATAAAGTCCTCATGATCTGCAACAAATCACGTGCATGTGAAACCTGCTTCTATTAATAACTCGAACAACCAAAGAAGCACAATAACAAACGACTTAAACAAAACATATAAAAATAAAAAATGCTCGAGGCCGACAATGCAATGAAGAGAAGTCAAAAGACTATTACTCTTACGTCCCATGACATCAGCTTCTTGCCATAAACGACTGGTTAAAAACAAAAAAAACTAAGAGAATTAATTCCCAATATAAGCTAAATGTTAAATGCAACAGCTATCAACTTCAATCGGGTCCGAAATGGAAAAACAATATTCGCAAGCCTAAATGAATTAGAATTCCAAATGATGTTATAGGCATCAACCCAAGTAAATGTCTCACGCTAACTTGAGGTTTCATGTCAAGTCAACCCAAGTAAATGCTTCACGCTAACTTAAGGTTCCAAACTAAGATCGCAAAGATAACAAAAATTCCGAATTAAAACCAGCTACGGGCAGAAGCTGTGATGGGTGAAAGTTAGAGAAAAATTCAACTCAAAATAAACCATGAGAATCTGTAAGGTTACCTTCCAACCAAAATCTCCGGCTTAACACCTACCAATTACTATACAAACCCTAAAGCGGTTAAATGGCACAAAGTCTTACAAACTAAAACCGGATTAAATCACCTTGTTGCAATTACCTTCCAACCAAAATCTCCGGCTTAACACCTACCAATTACTATACAAACCCTAAAGCGGTTAAATGACACAAAGTCTTACAAACTAAAACCGGATTAAATCACCTTGTTGCAATTGCTCCCTCTAAGTCAGCATCGGGGGACCACCTCGGGCGGAGAGCTAAAGTTACGAGGTTACTGTTCAGGGCACGAAATCCTTCTAACTAGCACATGCGGTAATTCTCACTAGATAACCAACAAGCAAGCGCCTTACGGCACGTCCTATCCATACCAACGGACCTAAAAACCTGGTTTTCCTTTGCGTATAAAACGCAGGATCGGATAACATTAAACTAAAGATCATTTTCTCATAAGAAATATGTAGTTCGGACCGAGGCTGACGAGCCAAATGAGGATAAATTTGAAGGAAGCAATGGAAGTCTTCAACTATGAACTGGCAGGCCACAACTCACTGGGGATAAATTTGATGGTTCGGCTCATAAGCAGGTTAAATCTGAAGATCCAGCTCTTACGCGGATTAAATCTCAAGGTCAAGCTCTTACGCAGGTTAAATTTGAAGGTTCGGCTCATATGCGGGTTAAATTTGAAGGTTTAGCTCTTAAGCGGGTTAAATGTGAAAGCCTAGCTCTTAAGTGTGTTAACATTGAAGATTCAGCTCTGAAGGTCCACCTTTAAAGCGGGTTGGATCTGAATGCCAAACTCTTAAGCGGATTAAATCTGAAGGCTCAACTCTTGAGATGTTTAAATCTGAAGGCTCGGCTATTGAGCGTCGAGTAAAATTTGAAGGCCCAAGCTTTAAGCATGGTAAATTTGAAGACCGAGTAACCTTTTAGGTAGGAATCGAACAACAATTTATCCCCTTTTAAGTATAGGGTGGAAAGCAAAACTATCTCATCCTTGAAAAGAAGATCTCAAACATTTAATCATTGTATGTAAAGCATGCACATACTCCTTAATATATTTGCAACCAGTTGCAAGAAGGGGTAAGATGTGCAAAAAGCATGCGACTAATAACCCTTGTAATTCTTATATGAAGTCCTTATCATTACCTTCAATCTTTGGCTATGTCACTTCATCATGCATACGTTTATATATGTTAGAAAATTATCAAAGCTAAACTAGATTGCTAATTATCAAAATAAAAAGCAATTGTACAAAGCTGGAATAGTACAACCATTATACGAATGCGGGCATAACAGACAAATTTGTACACATGAGATAATGAATTTTTTAGTCGGACCATGACTGCAAGCGGAAACCCCAAGTTCAAACAAAGAAGTGAAGCGAAAGAGAACGACCGAAAGAAACTAGAAGATAATTTTATGTTACTAAAGTTCACTTCTACCAAAGTGCAAGTAAACTTTGAAGGGCAAGTATTTCTATTTTTATTATTCAATAAAAAAAATACGAATGGGAATTTACCAAAAAAAGATGACATAAATTCATAAAAGCATTGGAAATAAGATCATAAGTCAACCTCACATCAAAACTCAAAATAACGTCCAGGTTGGTAAATCATCAAAGCATAAAATGGACTCAAAATTATGGAAAAATGCTGAAGAATGAACTCGGGTAGACATTGGATTGGAAAAAGGCTAGAAAGAATCCAAATATTCAAACTTGGACCTAAAGCATGCATCGAGTCTGCATAGTGTTGACTTCGGAGCATGCTATGAGGCAGCGCACCTTAATTGGAGTGTTGGAACGCTCTGAAGGAGCATTCTCATGAGCGCTCCCGTGTAAACAAAAAAAAGAGAAGAGAAAAAACACTCTGATCCATCACCTGCTTCACTCCGATTCTCAACATCACACTGCTTCGCTTAAAGAAAAGCGCTCTGGTCGGGTAAAAGAAGCTTCCAGGAAATTCCAAGCCCACCTACAGCTATAAATAAGAGACTTAGCTCTTTTAACAAAATAAAATTATTAGTATTATATATATATATATATATATATGTATATATATATATATATATGTATGATATAGGTCAACATTCAGACTGAACCACTATAAAAATCAGTTATCTCTTTCTATCTTTCAATTCGGTTATTTTCCTTGTCCTCTATTTTCTTTGTTTTATTTTCTTTTTTTTGAGATCTTTCTAAACATATTTCTTTTTAATTTATATGCATAAGCTCTGCTAAAAATTGATAGATCTGCTAAATATGTTTACATAAAATACCTTCACTGTTTGTGCTGAAAATGTCACAAACAAGTATCATGCCATCATGGATAAGCAATCTCTCTGGACAGGTCTAACAGAAAGATACGATCATCAAGGAATTATTATCCTTCCAAAAGCTCGTTCTGAGTGGAATCAGATTTCAAAACTGTACCTAAATATAATTCAACGTTGTTTCATACTATCTCACAGTTGAAATTGTATGATCATCCAGCTACCGAATGAGAGATGTTGAAAAACAAATTAAACTCTAATAGTCATAGTATTGTTCTAGAAGAACAATATATACAAAGTATTAACAAGAAGTAGTTCAAATTTATATTTTGGTATTAAACAAAATAGCTATTGTTAAAGAAAACCATGAATTCCAACCACTGGACGCTACCCATGCACCGAAGCACACAGAAATTCATTTCGTGATCATGGAAAAAGATAATGCAGCATCGTAAAAGGTCATGATCGAGGTTACGATCGTAGTCGAGGTTATGGCCATAGTCATTATAATAATCATTAAGGTTATAATAAAAATGTCTACAAACAAAAAGGTAAAGCAATGTCCTATCATAAGTGGAATAATGATAAAAGAGATTGAAGATAATGTTGAGTAACATACGAAACACGAGTTTTTGTTTTACTTACGGAAAAAATAAGTCATTTGTTCAGAAATGATGTAGTAAAATCAAAAGGTTCAATACCTAAAAAATGGTGTGGATATTTCAAATTTCTTTGAAGATCATTTGGTTTAGGCGTGAATGAGACTAATGTAGACAATTAACTTCAAACGAGTATGTGTGAGTGTTTGCGCAAAAAATGGGCAAACACCCTAAAGTCGTACGGTTTAGTTGATTATATGTTGTTTTTAGTGATTTGGGTGATTTATGCAAATATCTAAAAAGCAGGGACTAAACTGTAAAAGACACACAGATTTATAGTGGTTCGGCCAGAACGTGCCTACGTCCACTTTATATGTTATTCTCCTTTTTCCTTCAGATTACAAGTACAAAGCTTTGATTACAAGTAATTGAAAGTTGTTTGAAAGTTCTATCCGTGCTTGAGCTCTCAAACTTGTCTGCCATTGTTGTACCCCTGCCCCTCTATTTATAAAGTGAGGCTGGGGGCAGGGGTCTTGGATGTTTATAGCTGTTGATGGGCCTGGGCTGATGCAATCTGGACTGGCCCATCTGGTTCGGCGGAGCTTGGTTCGGTCGTGCTTGGAGAGAGGGATGGAGAAGCCTTGGTTTGGTGGTACTGGCAGTGAGGTGGTTCGGTGGTAGGAGTGTGGATGTGGGTTCTGGTCCGGCCATGCAGGGTGTGGTGTTGGACCAGTGGAGTTTGGACCGGCGATGGATGGTTCGGTGGAGGTGATTCGATGGAGGTGAGGTTGGTTCGGCTATGTGGGGAAAGATGTTGTGGACCGGCATTACTTGGAGATGGTGTGGTTCGGTGTGGTTCGGTGTGGGTACTACCGAATGAGCCTTCATGAATGCCGAATGCCGAATGAGCCTTAATATCTGAGAATGCCGAATGAACCATGGGGAGTTCGAATACCGAACGAACTCATACGCTTGAACTCCCAGATGAAACCGAGGTGTTTTAAGTACCGGATGACACTTATTACTGGATGAACTCGGAGAGTGTAGTGTCGAACGAACTCTTGCCTTGCTTTACTGAATGAACCTTTGCACTTGAATCATGAGTGAAATCCCAGACTTATATATGCTTGCTTGCTTCTTCTTGTTCCGGTCGTGGCGGAAACGCACACAACATTGATATTCCAGTTTTGTCCAAAAAATGGGATAACACTTTGCCCCCCAAAATATGCATTGCGGTAGGAAGGCGTGTTTTGTAATGCCATGAGCTGGATGTTCATATCCTGTTGACAACCTGTAAAGAGCTTGATGTTTTATATGGCCCCAAATGACGATCGTTTGGGATCGAGCTATTTGGGATGAAGCGCGGCCGTTCATGGTCAAGCGCCTAACTTCAAATGACGACCGTTCGCGATCGAGTCATTTGAGGTAAAGTGCGACCGTTCGCGGTCAAGCGTCTAAATCCATGCGACGATCGTTCGAGATCGAGTCATTTGCGGTGGAATGTGATCGTTCACGGTCAAGCGCTTTACTTCAAATGAAGATCGTTCGGGATCGAGCCATTCGAGGTAAAGTGCGACCGAGCCCGGTCAGAGGGAGGACCTCAAATGGCGACCGTTCGCGATCAAGCCACTTGGGGTGAAATGTGACCGTTCACGGCCGGTGCCGTTGGCGGCAAAAGATGAAATGGGACCGTTCGCGGTCAAGCGCCTTACTTCGGATGACGATCGTTCAAGATCGAGCCATTCGTGGTAAGGTGCGACTGTTGGCGGTCAGGGGGTGGACCTCAAATGGCGACCTTTCGCGATCGAGCCATTTGTGGCGAGATGAGTTGTGCCGTTCGAGGCGAGTTTGTGACTGTTCGAAGTCGGGTGCCGTTCGAGGCGAATTGTGACCGTTCGAGGTCGGGTGCCGTTCGAGGCGAGTGGTAATCGTTCGCGATCGGGTGCCGTTCGAGGCGAATTGTGACTGTTCGAAGTCGGGTGCTGTTCGAGGCGAATTGTGTTTGTTCGAAGTCGGGTGTCGTTCGAGGCGAATGAGTGTGCCCGGGGGGGACTTAATATCATCAGTGTTGGAGTTATTGTTTGGGGGAGTTTCCGAATCAAAGACTTCGGCAGTTCACTGCCATGCAAGAGGTGCTCGTGGACCGTTCGCGATCCACGGGCATACAAGTAAATTTTTCATAGAATTGTAAATGTTAAAGCAATAATCATATGAATCCTACAGCAGAAATGTCCGAACAGGAAGAATTTAAATGTTCAAATCAAAATCAAAGCAAAAGGCAGAATGAAGATGTCAAAGCGTAAACTCTTACTATAACGCGGCTGGTAGTCATTCAGAGCATGCCTATGGATCGTGCGCGATCGCTCACATGTGTAAATGATTTAACCGTGTTAGCGAGAGGTTTACAACTTGTTCATCGTTATTTTAATCAAGCAATCAACGGATAATCAAACGGTGCCCCGATCCAGGGTCACCTCTAGCCGATGTAGACGGTGGTCGCTATGGCTCCACTGCTGGAGTTCGCCTCCTCACATACTGAAGGAGCATACCGTTCCTGATATGCTCTTCCACCTCGTCCTTCAAATGCCTACAATCATTAGTGTTATGACCGTTTAATTCATGAAATACACAAAACTTATCTGATTTTCTTTCGTCAGAGGTTGGATCCCTTCGCATTGGTCTACGATACGGAACATGCCCCTTGGTATCCTGATAAATTCGTTCCAGACTCTCATTCAGCTCAATGTGAGTGATGAATCATGGCTCCCTCCTTTGCCGCTTTGACCTGTCATCATTATCCTCAACCTTTCTCTTTCCTTTGCTAGTCTCCGCACCCTTTCCAGGTGGGTTTCCGCTCTTGATTGCGTAAACGTCATCTTCTTCCTCTCTTTCTGCGCTAGCATCTTCCAAACGCATAAACTTTTCAGCCTCATGATAGAACTCTCGCAGATTCATAGGCGGGTCCTTGGTTAATGAATTCTTGAACTCTGTACTATCATCTATTCCAGATACAGCCGCCATCATGACCATAGATGGATCTGGTCGATCCACAGATGCTGCCGCCGCATTAAATCGCGTTAGAAAGCTCCTCAAAGTCTCTCCAGTTTTCTGCTTCAAGGTTGCCAAAGTCATCACATTCTTGGGTCTCGCAATATGAACCCTGAATTGCCTCATGAATTTCTCAGTTAAATCTGCCCACGTTCCTATGGAGCCGCTCTCCAGTTGCCTAAACCATAACGCTGCAATGTCCGTCAAATACAGTGGAAAGCACCGGGCCATGATCTCCTGTGATGCCTCCAGCACTTCCATGTGCCTCATATACTTAGTAAGATGGACCGCAGGGTCTGTCCTCCCATCGTACATCTCTACTGATGGTAGCTTGAATTCTGTTGGGTTCCTAGCCATCCTAATTGCAGAAGAAAAAGGACTCATGTTTACATCTTCCAAGTCTTTGTTTACTAAACCGCCTCTCATAACTCTTTTAACCATCTCCGCCAATCTGTCATCGTCTCCGAGATGCAATCTTCGTTCATCACTTTCAACCTGCCCCCCGAGTTCACGAGGGAACTCTGGGATCTGCCCCCTTGACTGAGCGTTCACTCCTCTATTGCCACCAGGTTGTTCGGATGCCTCCGTCTCTTTTCCCGGGATCGGATTAACATGCTCTGCGTGTGTGCGCCCTAGCTCTGGTGCTACGCCAGATGGTCCTGCTCCATTCTGAACTCCAGTTGCTCCTTGGTTTTGCTCCAAGTTGCCCAATTTGCTGGAGCAAGTTCTGCATCATCTCTTTTTGTCTTCTCATCATAGCCTCCATCTCATCCCTGGTGACGAAGGCTGAAGCTTGGTTTGCTCCTGAGGAAGCCTCTTGACTCCCTTCCTGTTGACTCTGCTCTGGCCTTGGCCTTCTGCTTGATTGTCTCGCCATGACTCTTCCAATCTGAATCTCTAAACTCTCAAATTCAACTTCCAAGCGGTATGTCCTTGAGTTCAACTCTAAGTGAAAGCACCAAAATGTTTGCGCAAAAAATGGGCAAACACCCTAAAGTCGTACGGTTTAGTTGATTATATGTTGTTTTTAGTGATTTGGGTGATTTATGCAAATATCTGAAAAGCAGAGACTAAACTGTAAAAGACACACAGATTTATAGTGGTTCGGCCAGAACGTGCCTACGTCCACTTTATATGTTATTCTCCTTTTCCCTTCAGATTACAAGTACAAAGCTTTGATTACAAGTAATTGAAAGTTGTTTGAAAGTTCTATCCGTGCTTGAGCTCTCAAACTTGTCTGCCATTGTTGTACCGCTGCCCCTCTATTTATAGAGTGAGGCTGGAGGCAGGGGTCTTGGATGTTTATAGCTGCTGATGGGCCTGGGCTGATGCAATCTGGACTGGCCCATCTGGTTCGGCGGAGCTTGGTTCGGTCGTGCTTGGAGAGAGGGATGGAGAAGCCTTGGTTTGGTGGTACTGGCAGTGAGGTGGTTCGGTGGTAGGAGTGTGGATGTGGGTTCTGGTCCGGCTATGCAGGGTGTGGTGTTGGACCGGTGGAGTTTGGACCGGCGATGGATGGTTCGGTGGAGGTGATTCGATGGAGGTGAGGTTGGTTCGGCTATGTGGGGAAAGATGTTGTGGACCGGCATTACTTGGAGATGGTGTGGTTCGGTGTGGGTACTACCGAATGAGCCTTCATGAATGTCGAATGCCGAATGGCCTTCATGAATGCCGAATGCCGAATGAGCCTTAATATCTGAGAATGCCGAATGAACCATGGGGAGTTCGAATGCCGAATGCCGAATGAGCCTTAATATCTGAGATCGAATACCGAACGAACTCATACGCTTGAACTCCCAGATGAAACCGAGGTGTTTTAAGTACCAGATGACACTTATTACTGGATGAACTCGGGGAGCGTAGTGTCGAACGAACTCTTGCCTTGCTTTACTGAATGAACCTTTGCACTTGAATCATGAGCGAAATCCCAGACTTATATATGCTTGCTTGCTTCTTCTTGTTCCGGTCGTGGCGGAAACGCACACAACATTGATATTCCAGTTTTGTCCAAAAAATGGGATAACAGTGAGTATTTCTTTTGCTTTTCTGGTATGTAAATATACTTTTTGTCCATACAAATAATGTATACATGAGGCTTTTATTTATCATTTATTTTCTTTTAGATGGAACAAAATGATGCAGACCTAGTAGATAATGGAACGATACAGTCAATTATACGAGGTAGAAAATATTTTTCTCGGTTGATTTTGTTTAAAACTAACATAACACTAAATCCACAAGAAATTTGATGAGCTTTAAAGATATACATGAATATGAATATCATATTCAGACAATTAATGAAGATAATGCCAAGTATCTTTGTATTTCTACAACCATCTAAGAAAGGAATGAAATCCTTGAAAAACCTCTTGCCCTATCTTCGGTGATATGCCATATGAATATAAGATCCATACATATGTAAATCCAAAGTAAAATGATAAAGATGTATTTATTATATGGAACAGTCGTCTTGATCATCCAGGGTGTACCATAATACATAGAATAATTGAGTATTCATTTGAACATCAATTAAAGAATTAAAGAATTAAAGTTTCCTTTAGCTAATAACGTTGTATGCATTGCTTATATCCAAGGAAAACTAATTTTTAGACCATATGAAATGAAGGTTGGGTTCAACTCTTCGACATTCAAGGACAAAAGAAGATACATGCAATCATATTCATCACTGGTGTGGATCATTCGAATACTTTATGGTGATTATTAATGCATTGGTGAGATGGTCTAATGTTACTCCGTAAATTGCTATTTGGGGAGTAAACGTAAAACTGCTATAGGGAAGGGAACAACTAAAAATGGATGCTAATATCTCACAGATTGAGGAACAAAAGGAGGAATCCACCTAAGAAGGGGCTCACATTCGATTAGCTATTTGGTGAGACAATAGCTTACCAAGATGATGATCAGTAGTTGGTTGTCCAAATTAACAAATTAGAGTCATACTTTATAGAACGTCAAATGTAACAACTCGATATTTTCATAATAAAAGATAAAATTCAAAAAATTCAAATATTTAAATTTTAAATTATAAATCAAAGTTTGACCAGATTGACCAAAAATCCACTTTTTCTGGAAATATCCTATTTATTCAGGTTTGAAATTATAATTCACACAAAAATCAAAATATACTCTTAAAATAACAAAATTTATTCATTTTAATAAATATATAAAGTTTTAAAAACAGGAGTTTCAAATTCAAAAAAATTAAAATAAACAATAAAAAAATCAAAAAAATACTGGGTTTTTACACTCTCCCCCAATCAAATCTTTTCGTCCTCGAAAAGAACGAACAAGAAAAAATAAGGAAAAACACGATAGACAACAAATTGTACCTGGAAACAAACAATTTCGGATTCGAAGCACGAATGCTCTCCTCCGTCTCCCGGGTACAATCATAATCATCAGTACTTCACAGTACTTTGATCAAACCAACAAATTTCCTTTTTAGCTGTTTCGTACCTCTGTCGACAATACGAAGTGGTTTTCTCTCGACAGTCAGATAAGGCTAAACATCCAAACTATCAAAAACAGAAGGCTGAACAATAAGAGGTGAGTCAAGAAGATACTAGAGGAGATGTGAGATGTGGAATACATCATGCATGGCAGAAAGTTTCTCGAGCAAATCCAAACGATAAGCCAAAGAACCAACTCTTTTCACAAATGCGAAAAGGATCTTCGAAGAGGAAAAAGGTAGAAATAGCTAGAAGGGAGAATAGGTTGAAAGACAAGGATGAACCCTATTTTAAAACCATATACATTTCAGAAATTTATAACATTTTAAACATTTTATAATATGATAAATAGTCATTTGATTCAAATTTAATAGTTCGAAATAAACAATATTTAAAACAATTTAAATCATGATTAAAATATCCTTTATATAATACCTTACCAAAATACTTTTATAACTCGATGTCTTAACAAGTTTATTTTCGTTCCTGTAGACTCTGGCTATGCGTTGATCAGGCGCAAAGCTAGAATTCTTTAGGTACTTAATAGACTTGTTTCAACACCCGGTGAAAATACTGAAAAACTCTTTAAAAAAACAGATATGGAAAGTACAATCCAAACAAATCAACCAAACCTGATGGTACTGATAAGTTTACAAGTTGTCTTGAAATGATGTATTATCCATCAACCGACATATATTAAAAAAGGTCTCAAACGTTTTAATCTGAATAATTATTATCCACTTAGTAGCCCTATAGTTCAATCTATTTGATGTGAGAGATGATCCATTCAGCCCAGAAGAAGGGAATTAAAAGATATATAATCCATATGTATTATATCTTGCATTATCGGTGCTTTGTATACTTAGCACGATATATAGGACCTAATATGGCATTTTCGGTTGACTTTTTAGCTAGATGTAGTTTAGAACCAACTAAAAAGCATTGTAATGGAATCAAGCATATTTTATGTTATTTTGGTGGAACAACCAACAGGGATTGCTCTACTTGAAAGATTCTTCATCGGTTATCGAGTAATGAAGATGCTGGATATCTATTTGAACCTCATAAAGCTCAACTGCAAATAGTTTGTATTTATGATTGGAAGCACGACCATTTTCATGGAGATTAACAAAGCAAAATGTTAGTTGCTATATCATTCAAACATTATGTGATATTAGCGCTCCATTAAGCATATTAGGAATGTGATTGGTTAATATCCATTGTCAATCATATCAAAAGAAGCTATGAACTATCTACGTAAGATAGCAGTCGAACCATATAATAATATAGAAAGAGAATATTGCTTGCATTGCTCAAATCAAAGGAAAACAACATATAGCACCAAATTTCTTCAAAATACATGAGATGCAAAAAACTGAAAAAAAAAATGAAATTCAAAAGGTGTACATGGATGATTATCTTGCTGATTTATTTTCAAAAAAGTTGCCAAAACCAAAATTTTGTTTAGGGTATTGACATGCGAAAAACTTGTGACCAACCATCAATATCAATCAACGCTTAATCAAGGCAGTAATAAATATTCTGAAAAGATATGGTTTTCCCCTTTCGTTTAGGTTTCATCTCTTTGCGTATAGTAAGATTTTAATAAGACAGTTATCAAAATAAGATATCTATAGAGTCGTAGTCAATTTATTTTTGGATAACTCACATTTACATGTAACGAAGCCAAACCTCGTCCTTTTCTTTCTATTATAAATGTATCAGTGCACTCAAAAGAAAATTGTGAACCAAAATTATACTAAAGAAAGTGATAATAAATTAAGCTTGAAGTGTTCGTCTCTCTTTAACTTTTTACCGATTTGTTCTTTCATATTATAGTGCAGTGTATAATGGTTCTAAAAATTATTATCATTCTTTATCTAGCAAAATATAAACAATTAAGTGTGCCACAATTTCAAGGATATGGAATTAAGAGGGACTGGCATAAATTGATAGGTGATGTGATAAAAATAATGAAATAAGCTTATATATATTTTTCCACAGGTTACCCGCATTGTCCCATTTACGTAAGAACATGTAACCCCACTTATGGTGCTTTTGCGATGAAGCAAAAGAGAACAAACAAAAGGGATAAATGAAAGAGGTTGGAAAACAAGAATGGAAGCGAAATGGGAACAAAAAGTTAATGTGTTTGCGGATTTTAAAGGAGTTGTGAAAGGAGTTAAAATTGAAGAGATTAATTTAATTGAATGTTTCAATTTTTATCAGTGATTAATTTAATATTAATATCAATTTATGTATGTTACTTGTGTCCGAATTTCAAAAAAAAAGAATGTATGTTGTTTGTGTAATACAGCATATTGTATCATAAGTACAATTTTTTTAAATAAATAACTAAATTCTATTATATTTCAAGAGATTAATTAATGATAAGTTTTAACTTTTAATAGTGATTACATTAATACTATTAATATTGTTTTACATATGATATTTTATAATATGGTATTTTATTACTTTATGTATAAAGATAAACAAAATTAAACATCAATTATTTTATAGTATAATGTTTCTTAGTATAAAGGGGGTCAAGATAGGGCTGCCAATGGTAGGGATTTTGGCCTGAGCCCAGCCTAAATTTGTCCTATTGATAACGATATAGGTTCAACTTAGACCCAAACCCAAGCCCGAATCCGACCCAATTATTATTAAGGCTAGTACGGTTTCATCACCATCTGATCCGGCTTGGACTCTATCCAGTTATTATCAGTCCATTGTACCAAAATATAAGTGTGTGTAATATTTGTTTGTCTACATATGAATATTTTAACACACTTTTGTTTGGAAATTCGATTTCATCGCTATCCAATTGATTTGTGGACTTTGTGTACCTTTTTCTAAAAAAAGGACTAAAAATGATACTTATGGTACCAATATTTCAAAGTATACGGTTTTTACCCAATGCACTTAAAAACACGACAATCCAGGCTCGAGCAATGAGTTTGAAATACCCAACGGACTCGGATAGGACTTGGGTTATGATTTAGGAAACAGACTCAAGTTAAGTCTGTCAACGGATGTTTTCGAATGCAAATAGTGTCATTTCCGCATCCGTGTCTGAATCATTTTCGGATATTGAATATCCACATCCGCAGATACTAACGGATATCGGATAATATTCTATCTGTTAACGACCGATAAATCAAGAATTATAAAAAAGAAAATTTTAGTTTAACATAAATATTTTTCAATCCCATTGATTGTAAAAGTGCTAAAAATTAACAAATATGATGATGATAAATAGTTTCAAACGGTTAATAAGCATTAAGTGCATATAATATAAGCAACTTAATAAAATAATAAACGGATATCTTTAATTGCACTAAAATACATAAAATTTGAACTATAATCTTGACAAAAACCGAACGGATAATTTTCGGATGCGAATGTCTTCGTATCCGCATCCGTTTTTTCAAATATCAGATATTTATCCGCTTTTCGAATGCAGATGCAGACGGTTTTCGGATTTTTCGGCTATCCATTGACAACCCTAACTCAAGTCCGGATTTTAAGTTACTGGACTGAACATCCATTGGCAGGCCTAGGTCTAAGGGTGGCAGTCGCCCTAAGTGGGGGCCGGTAAAACAGTGTCATTTTTATTTCTACTAAAAATATTATATTTACAACTATAAATTTTTACAAAAAATACCAAAATATCAATATTCTTATTTATTTAGAAACATTTAAGCACCCTGATATTGGAATTTGAAAAAGATTCACGTTAAACGCATTGGTCAGGTTCCATGCCAAACCAAATTTCTAACTTCATGAGAATGGGTATGAACTTGGTTAACTCAATTCCCGCATCTGATGTGTTGGTCGAGTCCAACGGGGCAGGAATCAAGCACATGATTGCTGCAAATGCACTCTTAACCTCACAACATACTATTAACTCGACTTCAGCTACTATCAGATTCGTGTCCAAGCTAGGTTTCACTAAATGAGAACTTATATGATTCATGATAATGCTGCAAATCATATAGTAAAAAGACATTAATTGATAATTACCATAGACACCGCCACGCCTAGCTAAGAAAAGCAAAGGGGCAATAAGAATGAAGAAGAATATCAGCAAAACCACAGGAGGCCGACTGCAACCTCTGCCCTTGTTCCTTTTCGCTGATAACGAGGGCATTGCAACTAGATGCAAACCCTAATTTATAGTTTTAAAGAGGAAATTAATAATGTTAATAGAAAATTTTCGGCAACGACTAGAGCAATTTTAAGCAAGATGCAGACTTTTGAATAGAGAAGTACAACAACTGAGCTTACTTCTTGGATCTGGTGGTTCAATTAGTAAAATCAAAGAGAAACCAGCGTTGAGAATGATTAAGGATGAGATCTATGTCAGAATCAGAATCTAGACGCTCGAATCAGCAATCCAAGAACGTAATTCAAAGAAAATGAGCTCTTACCTCATTAAGCTCATTTTATTCATGCTAAATCTATTAACACCCCCATCAATTGCTTACCTCTGCATATTTAATATAAAAAAACATTTTTTTTTAATTTTGCCCATAGAAATAATTAAATATTTTATCTTCAATGCATCCTTTTGTCTGCTTCTTTGCTCAAATTGAAATTTTGAAAGAGAAACTTCAAAATTTCATGTAGAAAAGCGATAATTTCATGATGAACTATGATCAAGGAACAAGCGTTTTCTATGTTTTTTTTTATGAAATAAAAAAAATACGATAAAATGTAAAAATGGAAAGTAAATGAGATAAAAATAGTATGGGTATTTTTGAAATAAACTAGATTGAGAAGAAAAATTATTGAGCTGTGAAATTTCATCTAAGGATAATGTGGTGTGAAAGGCAGATGTAGAGGTGGGAATAGCCTGAGTCTTTATTCACGGCTTTGTCTATTCTATTTGCTTTCCCCACCCCCTCTGCATTCAAAAAAGATTCTCAACCCAGCTTATTCTTTGTCTGTCCTCGATCATTTCGCAACTGACTTTAACTGCTTCCTCTTTCTAAGCTTTTGAAAACCCGACAATAACAATGAAGAGAGTAGTCAAAGAAAGGACTAATACAGCTACATGATAAATCTCGAACTCTTCATGAATCTATTTTGCCTTCTTTTTGTCAACCTACATTTCTAGAAGCTTTGGATTTCATAGCTATAATGCTTATTATTGCAAATATCATAGTAAAAGGGACGTTACTATTTACATCCATCTAAACACTTAGTAACGTAACTTAAATATTAATAAAATTAAATCATGAAATCTACTATAAAAACCCACCTTAAGCTTGAAAGATGATTTGAAAATAAACGATAATCAGACAACATATAATAATAACATCTAATACTCGAACATAATTTATTTTCAATCATATTAATTGCCAATGATAAAAGAATATGAAATGAAGAACGTAAGTAAATTTTCTTTTATGAATTTCAAATTAAAAGTTGAACGGTTAAGATATTTAATTCTATTTAGAATATGAATATGAATATAAATCAATATTTTTGTAAACCTATTAATTTTCTAAGGAACAGACTATCGTAATTACTAAATATATTTAACGATATCATATTATTTTCTACTACAATTGATTTCACCATTTTTCATTTTTTGTTCAACCAACAACACTAATAATAACTGGATATTTTTGATCGAAATAGTAATGAATATTTTTTAATATACTATACTGTAACATCTAATTTGAGTTGCAAATTATTTTTTACCGTGTTAATCTTTGTTGGGGTTGCATAGTTTTGAAAAAATGGAAATTCCACTTATACATAAAGTCAATAAAAATTTAATTGTACAAAATTAGTTAGATTCACTACAAGAAAACGTGTCTTTAGTTGGCATTTATTGGTAGCATTTATGGTGTGAATGTAACAATCCGATTTTTCGACGTCCGAAAATCGACATTAATACGTCTACTGTATCAAATGCCGAACAATCGAATGTCGGAAAACCAGACCGTTAGGTTAAAAAAAGAAAAGGTAGAAGAAGAGAAAAACAAAACAACATCAGAATCTCACAAACGCAGATGAACAATATATAATAGATAATTACTGATCTTATATAAAAAGAACTATGTTTGTTTTATACATTACATCATTAGAGCACAACACAAACAATAGCACAATACTGGACAGTTATAATACTTGTCCACACAAAGCTGAACATACAGCACTCCATACACAGAGGAAATAAGTCAGATATATGTGATATGTCTCGACATCCAACGCATCCTCTGAGCTTCATAGCAGTCCATCCAGAATCTGTATTCTATAATCCTCGGTCTGAACCAAGCATTATAGTAAAATAACACCCGAGTCAGTCTGAAAAACCAGCGTGAGAAAACACACTCAATTAGATTATTAAAGTTTCCAAAATCCTTTGAAATCAAAGGTATCTCGTAAGACCACGCCACAAATAAACATGTCGGGTTTTTACCTTACGATAACCAAAACATTTTTATCAAATCCATCTGATATTATAATAGTGTTTATAGAAAGTAAAATAGAATCTATCTGAAATGTTTACATCTCACGTTTCAGCATAGTTGGGCACAATCAAAACCGTACAGGCGCTTATTGGAGATTGGATTCCATACAACGGCGGGGCTACTGAGGTACCACCCGTCACAGTATGTGGTCTAGATCACCGCACCGAGGATCCATCCTGATGCCCTCCTACACAAGACCGGAGCTAACCCTTACTGGATAGTCTGAATAAGATCACCCCACGGTTGGGATCAGCAACCGCCCACACAACCGAAATAAAGGGACATCTAGACAGGGATGACCTTACCTTAATTGGTTGCTAGCCACTTAGTCTTGCTGCACCTCCCCTGTTTTAGCCATTCCCGGTTGATGAGGCTCGAGGTTATGCGTTACCTTTTTAGCATACAATCACTTAGAATGCTCATCGTCCCCTTGACGATGTTCTAATAGCATTCATCCATACAAGTCCGTTCCGGGTCCGAACGAAACCGAAGGCACTATTCCTACTACATCCATTTTGGAATCACCCCCAGGATTAGTAACGATTAGCCCTTGCACTTCACTGCTCCATCTTCTACTCCAAGCTCTTGTCTTCCTCACGAAAATGTTCAAACCGGATCGAAGTGGTTTTCGGGAAATTAATCCCGATCCCGGCCTCTTCAAAACGATCAGCGCATTGGCCAATATTGATAGTCGGTAATTTAACTATCAAATCACACAATCATCCAAACAATTGTTTTATTTCTACTGAAAAGCTCCAAGTCCTAATAACTTAGATTTTAAATAATTTAAATCACTTTATCTAAAGATATATATTTTTTGAAAATGTTTAAAATAAAAACTACTTAAAAGACTTAGTTCAAAGATATATATACTTTAAAACATTTAAAATAAAAACTACTTAAAAGACTTTATTCAGATTATGAGATTCCATAATAGTTTTCAAGTAAACTTAGCCAAAACTACCTTAAAATAAAAGTTATTTATATAAAGTATAAATATTTAGTAACTATCTTTTAAATCCTAATGCTAGTTTAACCTTTAAAATAATTACTACTATAACTAACTTAATAAATATTTTCCTTTAAAATTTTAAACAACTTAAATAAAAATTTCTCAAAAACATTCTTTTAAAACAACTTTAAAACTTTTAACTTATACTTAAAAATATGCTTTAAAATCCTATGTGGCTTTTTAGGAAAACACACTTTCCATTTCAAAATAGTCCAATCTAATCACTTATAAATCCTTCTCGATTTATCACAACTTAATTTACGTCCCCATCCCGTAAATTTTCTTTTCCACATTTAAAAATAAAACCACCTTTTATTTTTAAAACAAATTACCATCTCTTTATGAATTTCCATCGTGAATTTATACTTTTAAATTTATCCACTGATAAATATTCACTTTATTTATAAACCCTGTTTATAAATCCCATAATCTCATTATCTTTTGAAATACTGTTTCAAATTACTTAATTGATTTTAAAATCGATCCTCTAAATTTAATTCCCCATAGAATTATTTCTCGATTTATTCAAGTTTATTCAAAATCCATTAATTCCAGATTTACTTTTTAATTATGATTTAAAATCTTATTCAAACTGAAAATATCAATTTCATACCTTATTTCAAATTCTCCTTTTATTTCTTCCCAAACAATTTAAATCCTGAATTTAAAAATAAATTCTTTAATTTTTAAACAATGCCACTTAAGTTCTTAAGATTCATTTATTTCCATTTACTCAAAAATCTCTTTTCCCATACTCGGAATTGTTTATTAGAATTTAAAAATCAACTTTTATTCCTTCCCAATTTCATTCTTAAATTCATCCAAAATAGTTAAATTATTTTACTTAAAAATTCTCTTTCTAATTCCTTCAAAAATCCATTCGTTATATTTTTGATAATTCAATATACCAAAAATATATTCCGTCAACCCATAGCATTCAATATTTCAAATCTCGATAAAATCAATCACAGATAATCAATCAGTCATATCACAGATTATGAAAACAAATTTCAATAATTTGAGGAATCCAGTTGGATCCCTCCAACCTGTTTCCCTGCATCCACATATATTCACACAATATAAAAATACCAATCCCACTTCGAGGGGGATATCACGGTATAAAGGGTCATCCATTATCATGCAGGGTGCATAGGGTCTCATCTGCTATATAATGCGGGAAATCAATCACTCCAATATATATATATATATATATATATATATATATATATATATACTATTATATATAATATCACATCCGGTCAATTCAATCATTCAAACCAATAATTTAAATTTAACTTTTTAAATTTAAAAGGTAATCCAAATGAGTGAGATAAACTCACCTTTTATTTTGCTGTATGCAATCCATTCCAAACTGGATTGTTTCCATGATTCTAGACCTTGTATAACATTATAAGGTTTATTAACATTTTGAACTAATCTAACAATTAATTGCCATTTATCAACTTAATTAACTAGGAATTTTATTTAAACTAATTTTTCTTTAATAAATTATTTTAAATGACTAAAATAATTGAGTAAGCAAATTAAATAAGTTAACCACCTTAATACGTATCTTTAAAATTAACAATAAGTCAAATATATGTATGTATGTATGTATATTCATTCATTCTTTTCTTTTGAAACCTAAGATATACTTTTAAAATAACTTATATAGATTCAAGAATCCAATTTTTAAATAAACTCTTCACATTTTAAAATTCCTATATATTTTCCAAAATTATATATATATATATATATATATATATATATATATATATATATATATATATTAAATTAAAACAAACTTGTTGTTATATGTCTTATTGTAAAGTATATATATACATATGTTTTTTCTTTACTGTATACAGGTTCATCTATATATAAATCCTTAAATTAAAAATGAATGCGAACGAATACCTCATTGCTCAAAACCCCTCGCCTGCACAGGGTACGACCCTCAATCGATCGAATGCCAAAGTGACTGCACCGCTCCACCTTCTTGCCATCTCGTGCACAGATTCTTCCTTCAAAATCAGGACCACCATCGCATAGCCAAACGCAACTCGAAAGCTACCCCAAGCGCTAACATCCCCCTCAAGCTCGAAAATCGAAACCAAAGCTCGAATCAAAGGCCGAGCTCACCCAGACGCTAACCCTAAATTCAAAGTCGATCATGTTGAACCCATCACCGAACTACCAGAAAATCCTACAAGATCAAAGCTTCACAGGGAACAAGATCCGTGATTTGGCTAAGCAAATTTGAAGAAGTAATTATTTTCTTGTTTGGTAGTTCATTTTTTTATGTGAACGAATTGAATGACTATGAATGAAATAAAGGAGGGTTTCCATCTCGAGTTCGAACTGGGGGACGAAGACATATTATATTTTTTTTTTTAAATGCTCCTTTGTTTCTGGAAAGAAAAGAGCATGCTTGACAAATGGAGAAATGCAAGTTTTGGCGTGGACAGGTGTTGAAATGGGTATGATACAGTAATTTGGAGCACAAAAACTGATGTGAAGAATTTTGATTAGTCAACTTATATATAATATTATTTGAATTTAAATTTGAATCGTCTCGAAACCACCACTTAAAATTTTGACTTCCTATCGAGGCGTGCCGCCAGGCGTTTGTAATGTTATACCCCTATTTCGAACGCACTGGAAAAGGTTTCTAGTTCTAATTCGGTCGTATGGAGAAGATAGCTTTTTGACCCTAGTTATTATATTGAATTATCGATGTAGATTTCAACGCGTTTATATATCGTACGGCCACACGATAACTCCAAACGTTATGAAATTTGAAATCCGATAATAATACACTATTACGGATCCAGTGGAACTGGTTTCGTCAAATTCTGAGATGGTGCATCGGAAGGCTATTTTTAATATCGATTTAAACTATATATTTTAAAACTAAACAAATTACCTTAAAATTCAATTTTAATACTTCTATTATCTTCAGTATTACTAATATAAATTTTATAAGCCATTGAAATATTTTTACGAGCTTGAAATTTCAGATTCAACCATTTACCCAATTTTCAATTATTTAATTAAATAATTTAATCACTAAATAAATAGTGATATTTGAAATTCAAGTTAAACTAACTTTCAAATATTTAAAATCAATTAAATATTTCAATTTCAAATATCCAGAAATTCCGGGTCGTCACATTCCTCTCCCTTAAAAGAATTTCGTCCCTGAAATTACTAGTTAAGAAGAATGCTCCAACCCGTTTACTATTTTCCTAAAACCATACATTTTTAACAACTTCCCACCATAATCTTTTTATTAAAGACACACTATTACTTTTACTAACTTTCCAAACTCATCGATAACTTTCAAACAATATTACTTATTCAATCATTCAAATTATGATTCAAATTCGAATTTTAAATTATCCAATATTTCTCAAATTTTTTCTAATCCCCTAAATTTTTGAAAAATTTCGCCAGCGTCTCCTTTGCATGGCTAGATCGGTACGACTACAAAATGCCTCTACGGGCCTCCAAATTTCAAAAGAAAACAAAATGCCAAGTGGCTAGATCAGAAAACCATCTAATTTCATATGACAAATTAAATACATACCTTTTTGTCGGGCAATTCAAATTTTATCTTCTGAAATCAAAACATCAATTTCCTTTTGCTTTTAAAACACCTCTATATCCTACTTAGCAGTAATACCCATTCATAGTATTCAAAAAAATCATTTTAAACATTTCTCTACAACAGTTTCAATATCTATTTTATTCAAGCCCATACGATGCAAATATATCATCCATATGCAATACTAAATTCGATCGCTCACTCGATCACACAATTTCACTTCCGAACTAGTATCATCCACCTGATTTCCTAGTGCGGACTCAGATCTGGTTTCTTGATCAGAAACCGTCATTCTCCTTGCATAGCCATACACTACGATAGAGAATTTCCAGAATCAATCAAAAATCTATATCCGGGGTTCGCCGTCGAAAATCGAGTGAAAAATTCCAACTCAGATCGATATAACTATCTCGAAATTCTTTGTCCGAATCTTGTTCAAATTGCTATGCGAATAAAATAATATAAGTACATCCTACGCATTTTATCTCAATTGATTATTAGCTATATCAATTTTCTTTTATTCACGTTTATTTTGATTTTCATTCACTTATTCACAATCTTCATTCCCAGACCTTTATTAAATCTTCATTCAAATATTTACTCAATATATCTTTCCATTACAAAATTTTACTTAAGAATTTCACCATCCATTTCTTAAGTTCAATATAAATATTTTACATACTTCTTATATTTATTTTCACTTCACCACTTTGGTTTATATATCTATTTCCATTTGACTTAAAAATTCAATTGCTTTTGAACTCAATTTCTCTTCAAATCTTAAGTTATTTCCAAATCAAATTTAATATTGAATTCTATTCACCTTATCTCAAACCCACACTTAATTAACTATTTCTCTAATTAGTTCCACTTATTAATTTATTTTAAATCCCAATGGATTTATTTCCAAACTTTAATTATTTTTAGTCCACTTCGAACTAATTTTATAACTTCACTTTACTTTGCACAATTTAAATTAAATATCATTCTAATCAATTAGTTTATTTACTAATTTTTATTTTCAATCTTTTGTTTTATTTAGTCCAACTCAACTATATTTTTCAATTTTACTTTACTTAACATAACACAAATTGAATTTCAAATATTCAGTTTAAATTCCATTTACTTACAATTTAAATTAGTTTGTTTCATTCCCACATTTATTTCCAACTTAATGAAATTTTTATTTCAATGGCCCTTTGCTTAGTCTTCTTAGACTTTTTCTTTACATTCACTTTTACTTAATTAGATTTAATTACACTCTGATTCAATTCAAATTTTTAAACTTCTATAAGTTTTCCAAATTTAATTACATTTCATTCACTAATCTTTTTACTTCATTTAATTGGTTTACTTTACTAGCTTATTTTGTTTCATACTTATTTTAATTTAACTCTTCTTAAGTTAAATTTTATTCTAAACAAATTTCAAATTTTTATAAGTTTCCAAACTTATTTATTATTCCATAAACATTTTTAATGAGATTTCAGAGTCTTTTAAACAATTACCCAACATTTCAAAAATCATTTTTGAAATCAATTATATACATCATTCAATTATATGTTGAATTATCCTTTGAATTTTAAAACCACCCAATTTTGCAAACAACTCCAATTTGAAACATTTTGGCAGCAATTTCTCTGTTGGAAACTCGAAAATGAACGCCGATGATGTCGCGATCATCATCAGAATTATTTTTCAACGACTGAAAAGAGTTCATTGCTTTTATCTCTTTAAAAGCCTTTCAAATATTTTTAAATCCCAAATCTCACCAGATTTCAAATCCAATTCAAAAATATTTCTGAAATAATATCACTATTATTCCTCCAAAACCTTTGAAAATCATTTTCAAATTCAAAGGAAATTTAAATTTTCCAAATTTTCAAAACTTCAATACCTTCCAATCTTTTATTCAAATATTTCTTTGGAAGTTCAAGTTATAAATCCCATTTATAATTCACGTTTCAAATCCCATTTTATCATATGGGTTAATTTCTTAACCTTTGATTATGATTTCAATTATTTATTCAATTTCCATACATAATGATAATAATTTAATATTATCATTTCCTAACAACCAAGCAACCCTATATACTATAATAAATTCTAAAAATTATTCCTTTTACATATAAAAATAATTTGGGAAAAATTATTTCATTTACCCTATTTAAAACAATATCGTGTCAAATTGTTCTGTACAAGTGTTTAGAGATCCCTATCAATAACGTTAATTACTCGTATTGACTAGAATCCATAAGCCACTTAACAAACCAATCAACGCAATATAAAACAATTATATATTCACTAACAAATACGTGCTCATATTCATTAATACACTCAAACTCTTTCTAGAGTACTACAGACTCTATTTCTAATTAGTAATCCCCACTAGTGCCAAGGTTCTCGCTTAAGCTTCAGCTCCGATACCACTTGTAACAGGCCAAGCCAGTGGTGACCGGTAGGCTTTTCAACCATCCCAGACCCACCATGGCATACATTGGTACCTCGAATATGCTTTTATGGCCAGCCTCTGGACTCGCAACCAACCCTCACAGGGACATGTAGGGGGAAGAGTCTCCTGCTCGCCACCAAACATGAAGCGAGAACCCCATATCATGTTGTAATGAAGCAAACCCGATCTCGGTCTCTTTGAAACGATTAGCGCATTGGCCAATATTGATAGTTGGTTATTTAACTATCAAATCACATGATCATCCAAACAATTGTTTTATTTCTACTAAAAAGCTCCAAGTCCTAATAACTTAGATTTTAAATAATTTAAATCACTTTATCCAAAGATATATATTTTTTGAAAACGTTTAAAATAAAAACTACTTAAAAGACTTAGTTCAAAGATATATATACTTTAAAACATTTAAAATAAAAACTACTTAAAAGACTTTTTTCAAAATAATAGCTATGAGATTCCATAATAGTTTTCAAGTAAAACTCAGCCAAAACTACCTTAAAATAAAAGTTATTTATATAAAGTATAAATATTTAGTAACTATCTTTTAAATCATAATGCTAGTTTAACCTTTAAAATAATTACTACTATAACTAACTTAATAAATATTTTACTTTAAAATTTTAAACAACTTAATTAAAAATTTCTCAAAAACATTATTTTAAAACAACTTTAAAACTTTTAACTTATGCTTAAAAATCTGCTATGATATCCTACTTGGCTTTTCAGAAAAACGCACGTTCCATTTCAAAATAGTCCAATCTAATCACTTATAAATCCTGCTCGATTTATCACAATTTAATTTACGTCCCCATCCCGTAAATTTTCTTTTCCACATTTTTAAAAATAAAACCACCTTTTATTTTTAAAACAAACTACCATCTCTTTATAAATTCCCACCGTGAATTCATACTTTTAAATTTATCCGTTGATAAATATTCACTTTACTTATAAACCCTATTCATAAATCCCATAATCTCATTTTCTTTTGAAATACTGTTTCAAATCACTTAATTGATTTTAAAATCGATTCTCTGAATTTAATTCCCTATAGAATTATTTATTGATTTATTCAAATTTATTCAAAATCCATTAATTCCAGATTTACTTTTAATTATGATTTAAAATCTTATTCAAACTGAAAGTATCAATTTCATACCTTATTTCAAAATTCTCCTTTTATTTCTTCCCAAACCATTTGAATCCTGAATTTAAAAATAAATTCTTTAATTTTTAAACAATGCCACTTAAGTCCTTAAGATTCATTTATTTCCATTTATTCAAAAATCTCTTTTCCCATACTCGAAATTATTTATTAGAATTTAAAAGTCAACTTTTATTCCTTCGCAATTTCATTCTTAAATTTATCCAAATTAGCTAAAATTATTTTACTTAAAAATTCTCTTTTTAATTTCTTCAAAAATCCATTCTTTATATTTTTGATAATTCAATATACCCTATGACGCCCCACCTCTATACTCACGTTAGGCAAGGACACTACGGATTAATGCCGTCAACTAGCATAAAGAATAAGGCTGTTAAGGAGCGACCATCCGTGTAATAGCTTTGTGCGAGCACCGATATGTCATATAGCTTAATATGCATTTCATTTTACGAGGGAATCCGACATACCGATACAAACTCAAAGGTACCACACAATGGCAATATATAATCTTCGGAAACAAATATAGGAATAAGCATAACACAACTCAGTCACAGATATCCATATCACAAAGGCGGAAACAAATATGAATATAACACATGAAAGTGTACATCAGAGTAGTGGTCAAACAGGATCCACAATATCACAAAAGAATAGGTACAAGTGCTAGACAAAAGAATATGTATACATCAAGGAGTCTCCATCTCATATGTATAACAACAAAAACTACCAATCTAATGTAGTTAGACAAAAGTCAGATGACGATCCCTGATAAGGATTCAAGCAGAAGCACCTGTAACATCTCGGTTTGACCCGAGTATTATTTAATAAGAAAATAATAAACGAATCAGTCTAGCTATGAATATCAGATAAAATGAGATAGAATAAGAGATATGATAAAAACGTATGACAACAATAATGCCATACTATGAAAAGTATACATTTAACGACAACAAAAATCATACAACACCTCAACAATCTCATAACATCAAAAAGAATATCATATTCTTTATTTTATTCACCAAACCACCAATGTTGACAAACATATCAATGCCAATCGTAAAAGTTGGTGAAACACAAATTCTAGAAATCATCAGTTAGAAATCTAGAAATCACAAAAGAAAGGGGAGAGGCCTATCACAAAACGGGAGCATGAAAACTCGCCAACACATGTATCACGAATGGGACGCTATTCCATGGTCGCTAACCATAGAGCCGGTGCAACGACGTAGTACAATATCGGTATGCCCGAGGAACCTGAAACTCAAATAGATCGGAACAATGACGTAGTACAATGGTACGCCCGATGAACCTGATAAGCCGATACAACAACGTAGTACAAAGGTATGTCCGATGAACCGAACTCCATAAAAGAGCATGGGTCGCCAGCCCATAAAAATTGATTCGAAACTCCAAGAAACACATAGGTCGTTAGCTTATAATAGAAATGAGACGAAGCTCCATAGATCGAAACTCAAATAGATCGAAACAACAACGTAGTATAACGGTACGTCCGATGAACCTGATAAGCCGATACAACAACGTAGTACAAAGGTACGTCCGATGAACCGAACTCCATAAAAGAGCATGGGTCGCGAGCCCATAAAAGTTGAGTCGAAACTCCAAGAAACACATAGGTCGTTAGCCTATAATAGAAATGAGACGAAGCTCCATAAAACGAGGTACCGTCCCCTACGTGGACAAAGAGGCATAGCATATCGCTAGTCTAAATCACAAAATGATCATCATTGATCAACAAAAAGTGTGAATTACACTAAGCTAGTAAATAAATGAGTTTAGCTTCATGTCCCATAACCACTGGCTTAACTTAAGTATTTACGAATAAATTGTAGAACTCCACTCAAAAATTGTCATAAGAGTTTCAATCGGACAAGTCCAAAAATTAACCGACGAAGTAAACGCAAGCGTTTCATACCACTTGTTTTACTAACCCGTTTAATTAGATTTCTCAAACGAATGAGGTAAAGGTTTGTATATACTAATAGATTGGAAAACGGTTTTAATATACGAACTTTGTATTAAAATAGCATTGAAATGGTTTTGATGGAAGAGTTTTGATATTTACTACTAGTATAGAAACCTTTGTATTTTAAAGTGACAAGTCAAAGAAATGACTGTAGAAACAATCATTCACCAAAAATTCACATTCGAAGACGTGAATTAAATCCAAAGAAATCGATACCGAACCCATCAAAAATGGATATTCCCAAAAATCCCGAAGTAGAAGTCATCAAGATCGAATAAATGATAACCACAACTCGAATAATCACGAATAGATAAAAAATTGGAATCTCAAGAAAAATAGACAAATTGGGATGAAGCAAGCAGGTCAGTCGACTGGGCACTGAGTTCAGTCGACTGGCCCAATGCATGGAAAACTCTCGGGTTCCAGGTCAGTCGACTGGACCCTGTTTTCCAATATGTCCAGCCTGTCACAATGAAGGGCAAACTCTCAACAATTTGCGATCGGACGAGCAATGGGCGCTAGAGGTTTATGCCAATCGACAACCCATCCCTATAGGCACTTTGATACACCACCAAAAGCATGTTTATACATTAAAGCTAGGATTTTTAGAGTTTTTGACTTCAAAACACCAAAAATTGAAATGTTCACCAAATCAATTCAAATCAAAAGCAAATGAACATGAATAATGTTAGGAATTCATACCAAACAATAATGATAGTTATAGACATGGATGTGAGATAAAAATCTCACCTTTTCTCAAAAACAATGAAGGAGAAGCTTGAAAACAAAAGGAAGATCAACCACTCTTCAACTTTATCTCTAGAAACTCCAATATAAGACTATAAACAAATATTTCCTAAGTTAGGTTATAGGGAATTTTTGAAATAGGAGAGAGATTGAGATGGAGAAGAAGATGATGATACTTAGCTAAGCTTCTCTTGGATTTTGGAGTTAGAACTTGAATTTGCAAAGGAGTTAGGGCTTAGGAATTCTAATTTTCAATCTCCTCCCCCATTGTTCCTAAAGCTTGAAGTGTTAGGAAATAGAAATGAAGTGGATGAAGATGAGTGGGGGTGAAGCTAGGGTCTTAAGTTGGGGTAAATGGGCTGAAATCCAAACCCAAAGCCCTAAGTGAAAAGGTCGAAATTCTAGCTAACTCCAAACGTATCAATGTTTATACTTAAAAAGATCGCAAAAGTCATTTTGAACTCAATGGAAGTGGTCTCGAGTCCTAATTAGACTGTTTGCAAAAGGTAGCATTTCGGACTATAATCCGACTAACGATGCTATATTTAAATAAAATATGCGGGTTGTTATAGACTCTCCTCCTTAAAGAAATTGCGCCCTCGCAATATTTAAGAAGAAAATAAAAAGCAACAACCATAGAAGCATATCAACACAAAAGAAATTTGAAATAAGAAGTTCACCTCAAAGAGCACGAGAAAGTAAGTCTGGATGTGTTCGCTCGATGAATTCTCTAGATTCCCAAGAACAATCCTTAGGATTTGAGGACCATTGAACTTTCGCAAGAGGGACATCTTTATTTCAAAGGCGTTTTACCTCTGATGCAATGATACGAATAGGATGCTGCTTATAAGTCAAATTAGGTGAAACTTCATTTTCTTCAACAACACTAGGCTCAAGAGTAGAATCGGAATCTCGATGGCATTTCCGTGGTTGAGAGACGTGAAATACGTCATGAATAGCAGAAAACTGAGCCGGTAATAGATGGCGATAAGCCACGGAACCAATATGCTCGGTGATGGGAAATGGACCAATATATCGAGGTGCTGATTTTCCCGATCGACTGAAACGCACAACACCCTTTATAGGTGAAACACGAATAAACATCAAATCTCCCACATAAAATTCTAATTTCCTTCTTCGGTTGTCGGCATAGTATTTTTGCCTACTTTGAGCTTCTTTCATCCTATGGCGAATAAGGTCAATCTTTTTTGTGGAATCACGACTAAAATCAGGACCTAAAACCAGCTTCTCACCGGCCTCAAGCCAACAAGAAGGAGATCCACATGGCCATCCATTGAGTGCCTCGAAAGGTGCCATACCAATACTAGATTGGAAGCTATTATTATAGGAAAACTCAACAAGAGAAATATGATCTTCCCAACTTCCACCAAAATCAAGAACACATGCACGAAGAAGATCTTCAAGAGTTTGATTCACAAGTTCGGTTTGTCCATCGGACTAAGGGTGATAAGCGGTGCCAAAATTAAGCTTCGTTCCCAAAGCTTTTTGAAGACTCCTCCAAAATCCACTAGTAAACAATGGATCATGATTGCTAACAATAGAAGTAGGAACCCTATGCAATTTAACAATTTCTTTAATAAAGAATTTAGCCAAAAGAGGTACGTTTCGATTGGACCAAACGGGAATAAAATGGGCGGATTTAGTAAGTCTGTCAACTATCATCCATAGGCTATCATGACCAGGACGAGAACGGGGAAGTCCGTCAATAAAATTCACGGAAATTTGGTCCCACTTCCAAATTGGAATGTCCAAAGGTTGCAATAACCCACCGGGCCTTTCATTCCATCCCAATAATAAAGTCGCTTCATATCCGCGTACATTTTACTACTATCGGGATGAATGGTAAATTTAGAACAGTGAGAATCCTCTAAAATATCTCAACGAAGATTATCATTATTTGGCACGATAAGTCTACTAAATTTTCGAATACCGCTACGAGCATCAACATCAAAATCTTTCAAACCTTCAATATCAATTTTATCCCTACAACTTTGGCTAAGAAAAGCCAATTCGGGATCTAGCTTTTGAGCTTCAAGAATGCGATCTAAAAGAGAGTGATGAGCCTCAAGGCTACATAAAACAAGAGATGCACATAAATTGGATTCAAGGTCTCGAATCTCACAAGTGGATAAAGTCTCGAGATCATTCCATTCGGATATCATCATGGAAACAACCGTTTGTTGCTTACGACTAAGGGCATCGGCAACACGATTTTCCTTTCCAGGAGTATACAAAATATCAAGATCATAAGATACAAGGAAATCGAGCCAATGTTGTTGACGCAAATTAAGTTCCTTTTGGAAAAATAAATACTTCAAAGATTTATGATCGGTGTAGAGAACAAATTTTTCTCCCAAAAGATAATGGCGCCAAATTCTAAGGGCGAAAACAATAGCCGCGAGCTCTAAATCATGAGTGACATATCAAGTCTCGGCCGACTTTTATTGCCTAGAAGCATAAGCAATAACACGATCCCTTTGCATAAGAACAGCTCCCAAACCAACACGACTAGCATCGGTATAAACAATAAAATCTTGGTTCCCTTCGGGAATCACAAAAATAAGAGCATCAGAAAGGAGTTCTTTTAATTTCTGAAAAGAAGTTTCACATTTTTCCGACCAAATGTATTTAATTCCTTCTTTGTCAAGCTAGTAAGAGGCACGACAATTTTAGAAAAGTCTTTTATGAATCAACGGTAATATCCAAGAAAACTACGGAATTCCGTCACACTCTCCGGTCGCTTCCAATTTTGTATCGCTAATTCCGGATTCGGAAATAATACGACCGAGAAACTTCACACGAGATTGCCAAAAGTGGCATTTAGAAAACTTTGCATTCAATCGATTGCTCCTAAGAGTTTCCAACACAATCCGAAGATGCTTTTCATGCTCTTCCTCGGTTTTAGAATAAACAAGAATGTCATCTCTAAAGATGAGAATGAATCGATCGAGGAAGTCTTTGAAAAGGTCCATAAGGTCAACGAAATAAGCTGGGGCATTTGTTAAACCAAATGGATAACAAGCCATTCATAAGATCCATAACGTGTGCGGAATGATGTCAAAGGAATGCTATCCTCTGCAATACGAAGCTGATGAAAACCGGTTGCTAAGTCTAACCGTGAAAAGACTCTAGCGCCGCTAAGTTGATCGAATAGATCATAAATCCGAGGTAAAGGATATTTATTCTTGATAGTAAGATCATTAAGCTTGCGGTAGTCAACGCAAAGCCTAAGTGTACCATTGGATTTCTTCACAAAAATGGCAGAACCTCCCCAAGGAGAGGAACTAGAACGAATAAATTGCTTCTCTTCCAATTCGGATAATTGTTTGCGCATCTTCTCATTTTCTTTATTAGACATACGATAAGGAGGACGAGTAATAGGTAAAGCTCCAGGAATTAGATTAATTCTGAATTCAATGGCTCGCTTAGGGGGTAATCCTAAAACGAGCTCAAATATATCGGGAAATTCATGAATAACGTGAATGAGAGAAATGACATCCTCCTCGTCATCATTATCGTCATCATGAGGATTTAAAGAATATAAAGATGCTACCAAGTTGGAATCCGAATCATTAAGAATAATAAAAATCTGCTTAACAGATTAAGGATGTCGAAGATGAATAGTCCGCTCAGGACATATGATATTAGCTTCATAATGGTTAAGCCAATCCATTCCCAAAATCATTCCGAAGCCTAAGTAACGCATGACATGCAAATCGGCTCGGAAAGAAAAATCACACAAAATAATCTCGACATATTTACAAAGCAAACTAAGTGTTGTGGATCCACCAACCGGATTCGCAATTCTCAAAGAAGTCATTAAAGCCATAACACTTAAAGAAAAGGTATCAACAAGTTCTTTTGATATAAAAGAATGGGATGCACCCGTATCAAAAAGAACTCGAATAGGTTGATCACGAAACATAATAATGCCATCAAGGATAGGATGAGAAATACCTTGACTGCGAGAAGTGTTACTAGGGGCTTGCACAACATTTAGCTTTCCCTCCTTCTTGCTTTGAAGTTTGGGACATGAAGATATAAGATGACCCGAATTTTTGCAATAGCGACAAAAGAGAGGCTTCAGACATCTATTAGCATAATGGTCCTTAGAACCACAATTGTAGCATTGCCCACTACTAGGGGTAGGAGTCTTTGCTACCGAAGTTGCTTGCTTCCCTTTCTTGTTGGGATAAGGGCCTTTGAATTTAGTAGGCCTTTTCTTATTGTTGTTGAAGTTCGATTTAGCACCCACAACTTCAACATCACTCTCCTTATCTGCCTCTTCAAGTCGAAGAGCGATATCAATAAGCTGATCAAAAGCAACTTCTAATTTCAGAAGTAATGGCTTTTTGAGATTCTTATTCAAGCCATAGACAATCCTCTGATTTTTCTTCAATGGGGTATTATATATTCAACCCCGTATTTAGAAAGAGATTCGAAAGATGCGACGTAGTCCGTCATAGAAGATTCACCTTGAACAAGGTCTATGAAATGCCAGGCCAAAGCTACTTTTTCAGCTTCCTTTAATTCGAATCGTTCCCGGAATTGCTCCCAAGTAAGATCTGCTTCAATAATTTCAGAACTTAGAAGCTCATACCAATCTAATGCTCTTTCTTGGAGCATACTAGAAGCCACTTGGACTCGATGAAGATTAATAAGATTCATGCGAGAAGAGATGCGGTCGCATGTTCTAAGCCAAGCTTGGACTTCGATAACGCCCTCGGAACCCCTGAACAGCTTTCCACCCAAATTTGTATAATCACTGCACAGCCGTGCAAATTTGGATTTTGGGTGAGTAGGCTTTGGAATGGGTCCGACAGCTTGAGCATTCTTTATAAGATCTAGAAGCTGTAGGGCATACATAAATAATCCATCCTGAGGAGTAGCACTAGATTGACCGGCACTGGGATAGCCAGGTCTAACCATTTCTCTACTTTAAGAAAGAAAGAAAGAAGAAGAAAAAGTTATTCTCATAATGAATATCAGACAATAATGATTGATAAAACAAAGTATCATAAAAGAAAATAAGATAAAACAGGTCCTAAGACTCGGATAAATCCTAAGGCACGACTCCTAAGAAGGACTTAGGACAATGATCTTTGCTAGATTATTCTACATTGTTTCGAAGTTTGGCTTTGATACCAAGCTGTGAACCCCACCTCTATGCTTACGCTAGCCAAGGATACTACAGAGTAATGCCATCAACTAGCACGAAAATAAGGCTGTTGAGGAGCGACCACCCGTGTAATTGCTTTGTGCGAGCACCGATATGTCAGATAGTTTAACATGCATTTCATTTCACGAGGGAATCTGATATACCGATACAAACTCAAAGCTACTACACAGTGGCTATATATAATCTTCGAAAACAAATATAAGAATAAGCATAACACAAATTAGTCACAGATATCCATATCACAAAGGCGGAAACAGATATGAATATAACACATGAAAGTGTACATCAGAGTAGTGGTCAAACATGATCCACAATATCACAAAAGAATAGGTACAAGGGCTAGACAAAAGAATATGTATACATCAAGGAGTCTCTATCTCATATGTATAACAACAAAAACTACCAATCTAATGTAGTTAGACAAAAGTCAAATGATGATCCCTGATAAGGAGTCAAGTAGAAGCACCTGTAACATCTCGGTCTGACCCGAGTATTATTTAATAAGAAAATAATAAACGAATCAGTCTAGCTATGAATATCAGATAAAATGAGATAGAATAAGAGATATGATAAAACCGTATGATAACAATAATGACATACTATGAAAAGTATACATTTAACGACAACAAAAATCATACAACATCTCAACAATCTCATAACATCAAAAAGAATATCATATTCTTTATTTTATTCACCAAACCACCAATGTTGACAAACATATCAATGCCAATCGTAAAAGTTGGTGAAACACAAATTCTAGAAATCATCAGTTTTAAATCTAGAAATCACAAAAGAAGGGGGAGGCCTATCACAAAACGGGAGCATGAAAACTCATCAACACGTGTATCACAAACGGGACGTTATCCCATGGTCGCTAACCATAAAGCCGGTGCAACGACGTAGTATAATATCGGTACGCCCGAGGAACCTGAAACTCAAATAGATCGAAACAACAATGTAGTATAACGGTACGTCCGATGAACCTGATAAGCCGATACAACAACGTAGTACAAAGGTACGTCCGATGAACCGAACTCCATAAAAGAGCATGGGTCGCGAGCCCATAAAAGTTGAGTTGAAACTCCAAGAAACACATAGGTCGTTAGCCTATAATAGAAATGAGACGAAGCTCCATAAAATGAGGTACCATCCCTTACATGGACAAAGAGACGTAGCATATCGCTAGTCTAAATCACAAAATGATCACCATTGATCAATAAAAAGTGTGAATTACACTAAGCTAGTAAATAAATGAGTTTAGCTTCATGTCCCAAAACCACTGGCTTAACTTAAGTATTTACGAACAAATTATAGAACTCCACTCGAAAATTGTCATAAGAGTTTCAATCGAATAAGTCCAAAAATTATCCGACGAAGTAAACGCAAGCGTTTCATACCACTTGTTTTACTAAGCCGTTTAATTAGATTTCTCAAACGAATGAGGTAAAGGTTTGTACATACTAATAGATTGGAAAACGGTTTTAATATACGAACTTTGTATTAAAATAGCGTTGAAATGGTTTTGATGGAAGAGTTTTGATATTTACTACTAGTATAGAAACCTTTGTATTTCAAAGTGACAAGTTAAAGAAATGATTGTAGAAACAATCATTCACCAAAAATTCACATTCCAAGATGTGAATTAAATCCAAAGAAATCGATAGCGAACCCATCAAAAATGATATTCCCAAAAATCCCGAAGTAGAAGTCATCAAGGTTGAATAAATGATAACAACAACTCGGATAATCATGAATCGATAAAAAATGGAATCTCAAGCAAAATGGGCAAATTGGGATGAAGCAAGCAGGTCAGTCGACTGGGCACTAAGTTCAGTCGACAGGCCCAATGCATGGAAAACTCTCGGGTACCAGGTCAGTCGACTGGACTCAGAGAGCCAGTCGACTGGACCCTGTTTTCCAATATGTCCAGCCTATCACAATGAAGGGCAAACTCTCAACAATTTGCGATCAGACGAGCAATGGGCGCTAGGGGTTTATGCCAATCGACAACCCAGCCCTATAGGCTCTTCGATACACCACGAAAAGCATGTTCATACATCAAAGCTAGGATTTTTAGAGTTTTTGACTTCAAAACACCAAAAATTGAAATGTTCACCAAATTAATTAAAATCAAAAGCAAATGAACATGAATAGATGTTAGGAATTCATACCTAACAATAATGATAGTTATAGACATGGATGTGAGATAAAAATCTCACCTTTTCTCAAAAACAATGAAGAAGAAGCTTTAAAACAAAAGAAAGATCAACCACTCTTCAACTTTATCTCTAGAAACTCCAATATAAGATTGTAAACAAATATTTCCTGAGTTAGGTTATAGGGAATTTATGAAATTGGAGAGAGATTGAGATGGAGAAGAAGAAGATGATACTTACCTAAGCTTCTCTTGGATTTTGGAGTTAGAACTTGAATTTGCAAAGGAGCTAGGGCTTAGGAATTATAATTTCCATTCTCTTCCCCCATTGTTCCTAAAGCTTGAAGTGTTAGAAAATAGAAATGAAATGGACGAGGAGGAGTGGGGGTGGAGCTAGGGTCTTAAGTTGGGGTAAATGGGCTGAAACCCAAACCCAAAGTCCTAAGTGAAAAGGTCGAAATTCTAGCTAACTCCAAACATATCAATGTTTATACTCAAAAAGATCGCAAACGTCATTTTGAACTCCATGGAAGTGGTCTCGAGTTCTAATTTGACTGTTTGCAAAAAGTAGCATTCCGGACTATAATCCGACCAACGGTGCTATATTTAAATACATAATCGTAAAATATGCGGGTTGTTACATACCCAAAATATATTCCGTCAGCCCATGGCATTCAATATTTCAAATCCTGATAAAATCAATCATAGATAATCAATCAGTCATATCATAGATTTTGAAAACAAATTTCAATAATTTGAGGAATCCAGTTGGATCCTTCCAACCTGTTTCCCTGCATCCACAGATGTTAGCACAATTTAAAAATACCAATCTCACTTCAAGGGGGATATTGCGGTATGAAGGGTCATCCGCTATTATGCGGGGCGCATGGGATCTCATCCCCTATATAATGTGGGAAATCAATCACTCACACATCCAGTCAATTCAATCATTCAACCAGTAATTTAAATTTAACTTTTAAATTTAAAAGGTAGTCCAAATAAGTGAGATAAACTCATCTTTTATTTTGCTGTTTGTAATCCATTCCAAACCGGCTTGTTTCCATGATTCTAGACCTTGTATAACATTATAAGGTTTATTAACATTTTGAAATAATATAACAATTAATCACCGTTTATCAATTTAATTAATAGGAATTTTATTTAAACTAATTTTTCTTTAATAAATTATTTTTAAAGGACTAAAATAATTGAGTAAGCAAATTAAATAAGTTAACCACCTTGATACTTAACTTTAAAAATTAACAGTAAGTCAAATATATATATATGTGTGTGTGTGTGTATTCATTCTTTCTTTTCTTTCGAAACCGCAGATATACTTATAAAATAACTTATATAGATTCAAGAATCCAAATTTTATATAAACTCTTCACATTTTAAAATTCCTATATATTTTCCAAAATTATATGTATATTAAATTAAAACATACTTGTTTTTATATGTCTTACTGTAAAGTATATATATACGTATGTTTTTTATTTACTATATACAGGTTCATCTATATATAAATCCTTAAATTAAAAATGAATGCGAACGAATACCTCATTGCTCAAAACCCCTCGCCTGCACGGGATATGACCCTCAATCGATCGAATGCCAAAGTGACCGCACCGCTCCACCTTCTTGCCATCTCATGCACAGATTCCTTCCTTCAAAATCGCGACCACCATCGCATAGCCAAACACAAATCGAAAGCTACCCCAAGCGCTAAACTCCCCCTCAAGCTCGAAAATCGAAACCAAATCTCGAATCAAAGGCCGTGCTCACCTAGATGTTAACCCTAAATTCGAAGTCGATCAAGTCGAACCCATTGCCGAACCACCAGAAAATCCTACAAGATCGAAGCTTCATAGGGAACAAGCTCCGTGATTTGGCTAAGCAGATTTGAAGAAGTAATTATTTTTTTGTTCGGCAGTTCGGTTTTTTATGCGAATGAATTGAGCGGCTATGAATGAAATAAAGGAGGGTTTCCATCTCAAGTTCGAACTGGGGGACGAAGATATTTTTTTTTTAAATGCTCGTTTGTTTCTGGAAAGGAAAGAGCATGCTTGAAAAGTGGAGAAATGCAGGTTTTGGCGTGGACAGGTGTTGAAATGGGTATGATACAGTGAGTTGGAACACAAAAAGCCGATGTGAAGAATTTTGATTAGTCAACTTATATATATATATATAATATTGTTTAAATTTGAATTTGAATCATCTCGAAACCACCACTTAAAATTTTAACTTCCCATCGAGGTGTGCCACCAGGCATTCGTAATGTTATACCCCTATTTCGAACGCATTGGAAAAAGTTTCGAGTCCTAATTTGGTCGTATGGAGAAGATAGCCTTTTGAACCCAGTTATTATATTGAATTATCAATATTGATTTCAACGCGTTTATATATCGACGGCCACACGATAACTCCAAACGCTACGAAATTTGAATCCGATAATAATACAATATTACGGATCCAATGGAACTAGTTTCGTCAAATTTCGAGACTGTGCCTCGGAAGGCTATTTTTAATATCGATTTAAACTATATATTTTTAAAACTGAACAAATCATCTTAAAATTCAATTTTAATACGTCTATTATCTTCAGTATTACCAATATAAATTTTATAAGCCATTAAAGTATTTTTAACAAGCTTTAAATTTCAGATTCAACCATTTACCCAATTTCCAATTATTTAATTAAATAATTTAATCACTAAATAAATAGTGATATTTGAAATTCAAGTTAAACTAACTTTCAAATATTTAAAATCAATTAAATATTTCAATTTCAAATATCCAAAAATTCCGGTGTCATCGTATTGAATGCAACCAGTATTATTTTAAAACTTTTTTCCTCTTATTTTTGTTTTACTAGAACATGAACAAAATTTACCACTTATACCCGCGAATAGCTAAACCCTTGTCACGTTTATTCGCCTTTTCCCTCTTTCACCAAATCTTCCCTCCACTTGAAATTTTTCCCCCTCTATTACTTTCGTCTCCTACACATTCGACCTAAATTCATAGTTTACTTTCGTCTCCTACGTATTCAACAAAATTTTGGCTTTCGTCTCCTCCCAATGTATTCAACCTAATTCATCCCGTTCTCTGCCTTCATTTCCTCAGCTACCGTCGCCTTTTTGTGGTTGTTCCCAGCGCGCTTTCGATTGAGGTTTTGGGTTCGATACCATTGCTTTTGTGGGTTAGTGGAATGGTCGACGTTGAGCAATCGATTCAGATTTAGGTCCGTAGTTAAGGTACGTAAATTAATTTTTGATTTTGACGTATTAAATTGTTCTTTAGCTGCAATTTTTTTTGTGGTTGGCGGTTTGAGTTATAACTATAAATTTCTTCATGCCTTCTTGTTTCGTCATCTATCAGCTTTGGATAATGACTTAGAAACATAAATATGTTTTACTATTTACAAACACTACACTAGTTTTGTCAGGATATATTTGTAAATGATTAATGCTTAAATGTAACAATAATTTGTTTATGTAGGGGCCTGGCATTATAAATTTTCATGTGTTATAACCATGTATATTGAAAATTTCGCTACTAATAATTGTGAATGAACTAGCATAGTAGAAATATGTTATGCATTCTTTGTGAGGTTTATAATTTTAAAGAGAGGTTTCGAAGTGATACAAGGGTTCAAATATAAATGGCTTATTTGGAGTATATAATTACCGTCTCAAATATATATGATTTCGAAAACTGGATTGGGCTTCTTATCAATATTTTTGAATGTATGAAGTTGACAGTCATTAAATATATATGAATTCAGATTCAAATAATTATTTATCCAATAGTACTATGATGTATATTTGAATTAATATTAATGAAAATTTTGTACTAATAATTTTTCTAAAAATTATATATAACCGAATGGTCGATTCTCCCATTATGTAGTTCTATAAATAAAGTATAGATTGAAAAATAACTTCATTTTCCAAACTTTCTTTGCAGTTTTTTTAAAACAAGGCTTAAATTTTAAAGATGCTCCTGGAAAACTAAATTTCATAATATTTCAACACTTAACCAGACCAGGATATATTCATAAAAATTCATTTCTTGTTTAATTCATGATTTTAAAAATAAAATTTAATATATTTACCATATATGATTGTTCCCACTTAAGAATTCAAAACACTGCCCTTGCAGTTTTAATACTCCTAAATAATTTTTCTATTTAAGTCTTTTTATTACTTAAACTAGGACAAATAGTTGATTTTCACTAGGACAAATAGTTGATTTTCACTATGTGATGGAAGTACCACTACATTTAACATATATACTATTACAAATAACACACATAGATAAATAGATGTACATGTAAATATAATATCAAAGTGTGTGCTCCAGTTTATTAATTTGTGTCTTACGTATGTATAGTGTATGTTAAATAATTTTAAAAATGTATTGTAATTGTAATTGTTCCACTATCAAATTATAAGTTTTAAGTAACAAATGCTATTAGAATAACATGATCAAAATTTTTAATATCGCATTGATTATATCATGAAAGGCGAGTTGGAATATGAGATCAATCTTACTTGTTTTACAGCAGAGGAAATTTTAAATTTTACCATGTATAAAAATTCTCCCTGACTTGATTGATAATCATGTGCTGTGCATATGTTATCTCAAATTCTTTCCTATATTATCATTATTTACGAAAAATATACCAAAAAATTACGAATAATAAAACCATACTTCCTCCTAAACATTACTATATATTAATATGTGCTCTGCAGCTTTTCTCCATCCGTCCTTATCTTCAGACTTTCGCAGCGAACTAGAGTTCAATTACGTTTGCATCAACATGTAAGGTTAATTTTTGCCATATTTTTTTTGTTTTATCTTCTTTTAAAATTAATGTCTTATATTTACATGATTATATATTAAATTAGGATTTTCTTTTTCTTCCTTCAGTTTTTGGGTTCAATATATTGATTTCTGGATGGAGAACAAATCAAAATTATTGCATATTATAAAAGGACAAACATGCGTGTATTATGGTGTAGTTATAGACTTGTCTGAGTTGTCAAGCTTCATACTTAAGGACTAAACATGATCATTTGTAGCATCGTTAATGTTAAAATTGCTCTCTACATCAGAGTTGGACCTAGTGATTTTTGCACAATACCTTTTCAACCGTACAATTTTTTTTTGATGTCCAAAATAGTCACACTTCTGGAACACCGTAGGCTTTCGTTCATATTCCATTTGCTATAGATGTATACTATCATTGTCGTCTACGGAATATAAAAATAACTTGCTATAGATGTGAATTAGATGCTGTTTGGATAGCAATATAAAAATATAAAAGCTGTTATTTATTTGGATGTGCCTACTAGTTTGGATTGCTTTTGCAGTAAGTTTAATTTACATCAATCTTCATTTTTGCAGTTAATTTGGTTAAAAGAAATTTGAATTATGAAATATGTAATATTTTGTTTGATTAAAACTGAAAAGCTAATTCTACATCAAAGCTTGAAAAATTACTTGATTTCCTATATCGCCAATGGAAAAGGATTGGGTGTATTTAAACAGGTGACTATATAATACTTAACTTAAAACGTATTTTGAGAATTAACACATATATGCTAATATTAAAATTTAATTTTTTATTTTTTGTCATAGGACTAGTATAGAGTATCGGCAATGAGCTTTGAATTTCGTGTGTGTGGCAAAGACAAATCTGAGAAATGTGGAGAAAATTTTGTGCCCATGCATGAATTGTCGAAATCTTAGACGTCATGATGAACACATCATCATCGAGGTTTTAATTATAAAAGGAATGGATCCTAAATATAAGAGCAACAGATAGCATAGCCACGGCGAGCAGACAAATGTAGATAAAAAACAAATTCTTTTGACACGTATGACTTATTCAAGATGATTCACTATGAAGATGAGGATTTTATGAATCATGATTTTTTTGCTGATGATAAGGATGATGTTGATTCTCAAATAAGAGAGGATGAGTCACTCAAAAATTTGGAAGATGCCGAAACTCCATTGTATCCTGGCTATACAGATCAAACAAAATTATCTGTCATCACTGTCTTGTATAATCTTAAATATGAGACCGGTCTATCTGATAGTGGGTTTGACAGGCTTCTAAATGTACAACAATTGTTTTTACCGAAAGATAACGTACTTCCTAAGACTTTATATGAAGTAAAAAAAATTCTTAAAGCATTTGACATGGGTTTTGAAAAAATGCATGCTTGTGAGAATGACTGTTGTCTTTTAAGAAATGAATACAAAGATTTAAATACTTGTCCAAAATGTGGTTCTTCTAGATGGAAAATAAATCAAGATACCAAGGAGATTATACAAGGTGTTTCAGTTAAAGTGTTGAGATATTTTCCGATAATTCCAGGATTTAGAAGAATGTTTAGATCTCAGAAAATGCCAGAAGATTTAAGATGGCATTTCAATAATAGAAGCAACGATGGAAAAATGCGTCATGCTATGGATTCTACGACATGGAATATGGTGGATGAACGATGGAAATCTTTTTCAACCTATCCACGCAATCTTAGACTTGGTCTTGTTACAAATGGATTCAATCCATTTTCTATGTTATGTTCAAAATATAGCTGTTGGCCGGTAATGCTTGTGACATACAATGTAATGACCCAAAATTTCTGTCATTTGAAATTCATATATTTAATTGATTTTAAATATTAACAAGTAAATTTTATAAGTCAAATAAATTTTATTTCGAATATCAAGATTTAATTGGATAATTAAATCGATAATTTAATATTTTAAATTACAGAAATAATTGGAAGTTGGGTTTAATGTGATTTAAATTGATTTTTAAAGTTGTATTAAATCATATTGGAGTCAGAATGATGTTATGGAACTTTTAAAATTGAATTAAAAGTTAATTTATGGAAATTGAATATTTTAATCTTTAATTGACGAGTAAAAATAGTCATTTTTCAAACAGTCTCGGATTTTGACGAAACAAGTTTCATTGGATCCGTAATGTTAAATTATTGTATGGTTTCAAATTTCGTGTCAATCGGATTTACGGTTTGTCCGGGGCAAGCTAAAACGCACTGAAATCGGTTTAAGTGAAATTTAAATTTAAATAGTCGATTTGAAAACCTATCTTCCAAATACGATCGAATTGGCTCCCAATATATATTCCATTGCGTTCGAAATGGGGGTAAAACATTATAAATGTCAGGCGGCACGCTTCGATTGGAGTTCGGAAAAATTTCGGGTGAATAGTGCGCGAATATTTTCTATAAAAGGACCTCATTTTCTTTCATTTGCATAAAAAAAACCCTAGGGTTTCACAGCCACCACTTTCAATTTTAATGGCCGAAATCGTTCGATTCTTCTCTCCTTAATCTCTTCTAATCCATGCATCAATTTAAGAAACTCTCAACTACAAAAATGAAGAGGATGATGAGATCTATCGATCTATACGGCGATGATCGAAAACGAAGCATCGTAGAGGCCAAAATTCTGCAGTGAAGTCGCCACGTTCATTCTCGGTTTTCGAGGGTAAATCGCGACCGAGCTCGTTGTGGTTCGAGCCGATGGTGGCACTTGTGATGGCCGTTCAAATGGTGGTGGTTGATCGACCTAAAATCGATCGTATATGGCGCGAGCGTTAGGGTTAATTGGCAGCATTGGGTTATTTTCGAACGCGTATCACCTTGGGGGAAGAAGATAGGCACGGGCGGCCATGATCTCATCGAAAGAAAATCAACGGCCTGGAGATGTAGGGTTTGAAAAAAATATAAAAGTTGTAAATTTTATATATATTTAAAATCGTTTAATCTTTAAAATGTGATAACTTTTTCATACGAGGTCGAAAAATGACGAAACTGAGATCACTTCCGCAGAGCTTGATCTTTCCGAGGGTGACTTGCATTGGATTCGTATTGTCGAATACTACGCGATGGAGCTGGATTGAGATTGATTGGAGCTAGTGGAATTTTGGGTAAAATTAAACGCGTGTTTAATTTTTATTCGGAACGAAACACTGCAACTTTTATTGGAAGCAAGGTGAGAACTTCTCACTCAATCGAATTTGTTTCGATTTAAATTTTAAATAGTTATTTAAAATTGCTTGATTGAATTATGGTTGCTATTTGTTGTATTGAAATAGACCCTATACACCGCATATTAAACGGAGGTTATTATACTAAACCCATATACCGCGATATTCCACCTTGAAGTGGAATTGGTATTATACATGTACTTGGAGTTGATTTCCCACATTTTATAGCGGATGAGACCCTATTGCGCCGTATAATAGCGGATAATATTTTATATAAACTCATGTACCGCAATATTCCGTCTTGAAACGGGATTGGTATTGTGCTAGCATCTGTGGATGCAGGGAAACAGATTAGAGGGATCCAACTGGATTCCTCAAATAATTGAATTTGTTTCAATATTTTGTGTTGATTATTTATATTCTCTGTGTGATTATCTTTTTGATTGAAATCGTTGAAGGCTAAAATTTAGCCGAATATAATTTTGGTATCGTTGGATATAGAAAATAAATAAAAATTTGATTTTTGAAAATTCAGGTTGAAAGTTTATATTAAAAATTATGATGTTTTGAGAAATATAGTTGAAAGGTGATTTTTGGAAATATGAAGTTGATTTTTTTTATAAAATAATTTAAATGGTGATTTTTGAATTTATTATAAAAGCTTTAATATATAAGATTTATAAAATTGAATTTTTATTAATCAAAATGATAAAATTATAAAGGAGTTTTAAAGATGTTTTAAAATGTATTAAGTATCGAAACCATAGATTTCAACATTCATTGTTGAAATAGACGTTTTCGAGAAATAAGGAAATGGTGGACTATAACACTGTTGTTATAGTAAATGATTTTCGAAAGGAAATGTTTTATATAGTATTGGGATTTATATATCTATCTTAATTTCGAATCCCTATACTAGTGATTTTGGGTTGTCGTAACGATGTTTTACGCAACATTCGTTTTTGACTCAAATCAATGTGTTTAAGAGAATGTTTTCCTTAAAGAATAAATTATATACTTAATTGTGATTTAAGTATATTGAATATTTTCCAAATGTTGAAAATAAATAGATTTGTGAATTACTTGTTTTTAAATAAGTATGAAAATGTTTTCCAATATAAAGTGAAATGTTTTGAGACTATATCTTTTAAAGATAAATTGAAAGTGGATATTTGAAATCAATTTGAAAATCGTATATCAATAGATATTTTGGAAATGTGAATTCACACGGAATTTATAAAAAAAGAAAGGGAAATTTGTTTAAAAATAAACATTGATTTATTTTTGAAGTGTGGAAATAAATTTACGGATTTGGAATGTAAATTTAAAGTAAATAGGTAAGGATTTATTTAATTGGTTTAAATGAACCATTTTGAAATGAAAGTGTATTCTCCCCGGATAGCCGAATAAAATTTCTGAATAGCTTTGAAAGATATATACATATATATAATTCTAGAATTGGTTTTGGAAAGGATACTTTGGAGAAATTAACTTCTTAAATTGTTTTAAATACTTTAAGTAAAGATTTATTAAGTTGATATATAAATGATTATTTCTAAGATTTATGTAACAACCCTGGTACTAGTGATTACCTGAAATATTAAATTATAACAATACTTATAGTTTAATATTGAGAACTAAATGAAATGAAGAAAATAAATTTGGTTTAAATTGTTTATTTCAAATAAACAATATGTTTGGAGTTAAATATTGGGTTTAAAATTCATTGTTTGGAGTTTTGATTAAATAAAATGGAAAATATTAGAATTTAGGAAAAATTTGGGTGAATTAATTTACCAAGTGATGTAATTCAACATTAAATTGTTGAAATAAATCCAAATTGATGGAAACATAGTTTTAAAAACTTTATTTTGAAGTTTTGGAGTGAAATTAATCATTTATTGTATTTTAATTAAGTTAATGTGATAATATTGGTAATTATTGCCAATATTATCTTTTTATTGAATATAAGAGGGAAAAAATTGAAAATAAAACTTATATTTTATTAAAGTATAAGATGAAATATTGGTTAAAAATAATATTTTAATGATGCATAAGGATAGAATGATTTATTGCAACTTATTTGACAAGAAAATAATTTTTATTAAGCTTGTTGTGTTAAAAATGGTATATTTACACTAAAATTGTGTAAATTATAAAATATCATAAATATATATATAGCTTTTATTGTTAAAATTAAGTTTATTTTGTTCTAATAACAAGTTCATTTTCATAACAAATAATTGTGTACATTTTATTTAACTTAAAAATGTTGAAATGTGAATATAGTGTTAAAATAAGAGAAAACATGTACATGGTTTCATATTTATCTATGTAATTATGCTCTTGGGCTTATTTGGGTAAGATTGGATCCATTAGCCTATCTTAGAAGCTTCTGGTTAAGAAAGAAATGAACTGTACGTATTTTCATTTCTTCTTCCTCTCAACAAAAATCTTACAATAAAAGAACGAAAGAAATTTCATGGCTTTCTCAATTTAAAACCAAATTTCACCAAATCTTTTGCAAATTAAAGAAGAGAGTCTTCAAACTAGAGTATGTACAAGGTAATCACATCCAATAATAGGAATTAATTCATCAAATCTTGAGATTGTATTGAATTGTTTGTAACTTTTCCTCTTTTGTACTGCATGTTCTTGTTTCAGCTTCTACAGGTATATAGAGCCTCAATTCATCACAAAAGCTATCATCTTGTCCTAGAATTCGCTGCTAAATCCCTAAGGTGAGTGCATGCTCATAAATTTGCTAGTTGAAATGGTAATTTGTGAAGAGCTTGGCCATAGAAAAAGTTAAAAATAGAAAATCATCTCTGGAAAACTTGTTTGAGATTTAAGCTGAAACTAAATTAAGCATAACTTTTGCGTTTGTTAACCAAATTGGATGATCTTAGATGTTCTGGAAACTCTGACATAGAGCTACAAGTTTTATGTTTTCCAAAATTTTGAAGTTATCTATTTCAAAACTGAGTATTTCTATAGCAATCCTGAGAGCAAAACTATTATTGCTCTATGTTTGAATCCGAAACTAAATTAAGCATAACTTTTGCGTTTGTTAACCAAATTTGATGATCCTAGATGTTCTGGAAAGATCTGATATAGAGCTACAAGTTTTATGTTTTGTGTTTTCCAAAATTTTGAAGTTATCTATTTCAAAATTGAGTATTTCTATTGCAATCCCGAGAGCAAAACTATTATTGCTCTATGTTTGAATCTGAAACTGAATTAAGCATAACTTTTGCATTTGTTAACCAAATTTGATGATCTTAGATGTTATGGAAAGCACTGACATAGAGCTACAAGTTTTATGTTTTGTGTTTTCCAAAATTTTGAAGTTATCTATTTCAAAATTGAGTATTTCTTTTGCAATCCCGAGAGCAAAACTATTATTGCTCTGTTGTTGAATCTGAAACTAAATTATGCATAACCTTTTCATTTCTTACCCAAATTTATAATTTTGGATGTTCTGGAAAGCCCAGACAAATAGATATAAGTTTCATGTTTAAAGTTTTTTAAAGTTTTGATGTTTACTTGATCAAAATCGTGCTTGTTTGTTGCTGTCTCGAGAGCAAATGACAGCAACAACAATCACATGTCTGAGAATATGTTTTGGCCATAACTCATTCATTTCTTAACCAAATTACATGATTTAGGATTTTCTGGAAAGCTTAGGCATAGAGTTACAGGTTTTGTGTTTTGAGCTTTCTATAATTTTGATGTTATCTGGGTCAAAATTGAGGAGAATTAAGAGTTAGAATTTCCTATATGAAATTATGGTTATAAATAACCATCTAGATGTTATTTTTACTTGCCGATGAGATGAGGTAAGCTACTTTATGATGATTTTACGATGTTGATATGTACTATGATGATTTTCACTTGTCGATGAGATGAGACAAGCTACGATGCCACCAGTACTCGTCAATGCGATAAGACGAGTAGGGTATTGTATTTACTCGCCGATGAGATGAGGCAGAGTATATATTTTTATGATGTTTATGATGTTTTATTAGTGTGGCACCAACTAGCGGCTAGTAAACCGTTAGGTGCGAACGTATGGTATGGGACGTACGTTAACACCTATTGGGTTCGTATCCGAGTAGTTGAGACACATTCACGATGTTTACTAGTACTATAGATCACGAGTGCTTAATTGGAGTCATCACGATGTAGTTGCGACTCTGATCATCAAGATGTTATTAACTCGGGTCTTTTTGACTGAGAGTCATTATGATATTATAGACTACAGTCATCACGATGTTCACGATGTTATGATGTTACTTGACTCCAGTCATCATGATGTTTATGGTACCAAATATTAGTACTAGTCATGATGTAAGCACGTGCAGTTTTCCATGAAGTTTTAGATGTTTTGATTTCACCTTTTTATGAGGATGTTATTATAGCCTTGAGTAAGATGAAGGCTTACATGTATTGATGGTTTTATGGTGATTTCTAATATGATGTTTGAACCCTCATTGGGTTCTATTATGATGAATTTATGAGGTTTTAGACTGTTTTATGACGATTATTTATATGGTTTAAATCCTTGCCTATTTCACTTATATAACTATAGAAGATGAACCATCCTTAGATAACTAATTGAATTCTCTTATGAAATCATGATGGACCCATAGATGTCTCACCTTAGAGATGATTTTGATGATACTTATATAAATCCGTTGGCAACAACGGAATGGTTTTTTTTTCTATTACTGTTATCTTTAGTAATGATAAGTTTTAGCTAGCCTGACCCGTGTATTTATTACTCGGGTCAGACCGAGTTGCAGGTTAGGTATGGATTTATCTCACTCCTTGGATCTATTAGCTTGCTTTTGTTTGGACCACTTTTTTTTCGGACTTGGATGTTGTACCTATTATTTTGTGGGATGGTTGTGTATGTATAGTTTGCAGTTCATGCTACTTATATGTATAATGTATTTGTATGATGTATGGAGATGTATGTATACTCTAATCTGGGTTTGCTGTTCTATGTCTGTTTATAATTAATTGTATATTGCATTTATTCTAAAATGGTCCTAAACCATCATGGTATCGTATTAGTTAAGGACTAGGTGTGTCGACCATATATGGGGTAAATAAAAAAAAATATGGACATACTTAGCTCTTAGCTAATGCATTATCATGAGGGTCGCCCTTAACCAGCCCTATTCTCTACATTAGTAGACAGGATTACTTAGTAATTCTCTTTACTAATGTAGGTCTCGGGGTGAGGAGTCACAGCTTTGTATCAGAGCATGATTTCAGAATGTAATGTGATATATGCAGAACAGTACACAAAAATTACCCTACATCAAATATAATACATTTGTACTCATCATCCCCAATCGCGATCCATCTTACCTTGTCCTTGTTTTGATTCGTGTCCCTTTTTGATTCCTTTGGGGTAGATAGAAAGGAATATGTCTGGGAATGTTATTTTAATTCCGTAGTATTCCTTAATTTCTGCATTTGAATTGCTAATATATCTATCTACCCTGTGAATAATCCTATCTTATCTTATATTTCAGCTATGTCTAGTAAAGGTAGAGGGCGCTCTTCGGCGACGGGACCGTCCAGTGGTTCTCGTCCCGAAGGTGTATATATGTCTACCGATCGGATTCTCGAGCTTATTTGGAGCACTCAGCCTCCCGTTCCAGCTCGATCTTCTCCTCCGCGCAAATCCGCATTTGCGCGCATGTGTAGCGACTTTACTCATCTTGGTGGCAAGATCTTTAGGGTCACTGAAACCGTCTTAGAGGTCGAGGCATGACTCAGTTCTTGTGAGCGCATATTTAACCGTATGGAGATATCTAGCCATCATCGCGTTCTTGTCGCATCGAGTGTGTTGCAAGAACGTGCATTGAATTGGTATGACCTGTTTGTGGCGGAAGTTGATGAGTCTACCTTAGAGTGGGATCAATTCCGTGAGAGATTTGAGCTTAAGTTTGTGCCTGAATCCGAGAAAGCTATTCTAGCTCGACGTTTCCTTGATTTCAAACAAAGGAAGTCGACAGTTTCTGAGTATGTTGCATCTTTCGAAGCCTTGTCTAAGTATGGTCTTGAGCACATTTCTACTCCGTACAAGAAGAATCTTAAGTTCGTCTCTGGACCTAAGAAATACTTAAAGAAATCTCTTATGCTTCGTCTTAAGCTTTCTTTTGAGAAACTTGTGGATGCGGCCCTTCAGCTTGAAGTGGTCGAGAAGGAGAAAGATAGTGATGTTGAGAGTGAGGTACGGGGAAATCCGAACAAGAAAAAGTTTTTCTACAAGCCTAAGCCTTTCTACCCTAATAATAAGAAGAAGCAAGGAGGATCCTCTTCTCAGTCTCCAGCTACTCCTTCAGCTAAGCCTTTTGCTTGTTTTAATTGTGGTTCGCCTGACCATCTCGTGAGAGAGTGTCCTAAGCCTAAGAGATGCCTCTATTGTAAGGAGGGACATTTGATTTCAGCTTGTCCCAAGAGGGAAAAGAGTTCTCGTCAGGGTCATCTTAATGTTGCTACCACTTCTGGAGATGCTTCTCAGTCTCGAGGTATATTTCCTTCCGTTTTAGAAGGTTCTGTTTTATTTCATGATCGTTCTATTCGAGTGCTATTCGATACGGGTGCTTCTCATTCATTCGTATCGAAGGAACTCGTCGATGCTTTACGGTTAAATGTTTCATGCATGCTTACTTCTTTACGGATTGCGAATCCTATCGGGGGATCTACAACCCTTAGTCTTCTTTGTGATGAAGTTGAGATTATGATTTGTGGTTATTCTTCCGTGCAAATCTGCATGTGATTCCTTTTTTTGGATTTGATATGATATTGGGAATGGACTGGCTAGTTCGATACGAAGCCAGGATTTTATGTTTGGAGAGAGTCTTATATATTCGACATCCTGATTCTTCTGATCAGTTATCTCTTTTGCTTCGTGATTCCGATTTTGATTCCATAGCTTCTTTATTTGCTCTTGATTCTCGAGATGATGACGACGATGTATCCCGTATTCCTATCGTTTGCGACTTTCCATACTTATTTGAGCCTGTTTCAGGATTACCACCCAAGCGGGCCATTGAATTCCGCATCGACCTTATTCCAGGCGCACAGCCAGTTAGTCGTCCTCCCACGAGGATGTCTACTAAAGAGAATGAAGAACTCAAGAAGAAACTTCTAGAGCTTGAAGCCAAGCATTTCATTCAATCTAGTTCTTCACCGTGGGGAGCCGCGGTGGTATTCGTAAGGAAGTCCGATGGGACTCTTGGGCTATGCGTTGATTATCGCAAGCTTAACGAGTTAACCATCAAGAACCGCTATCCATTGCCTAGGATTGACGATATGTTCGATCAGTTGAGTGGCGCTAAGGTCTTCTCACAGCTTGACCTTGCCACGGGATTTCACCAGCTCTGAGTTGCGGAAGACAGCATTCCACTTACAGCTTTCCGCACTCGCTACGGTTCATATGAGTGGCTCGTCATGCCGTTCGGTTTGACGAACGCTCCTGCTTATTTCGTCGACCTTATGAATCGAGTATTCAGGGAATACCTCGATAAGTTTGCTCTTGTTTTCATCGACGACATTCTTGTATATTCTAAGTCCGAAGTGGACCATGCTCGACATCTTAGAATTGTTTTGAGTACTCTCCGAAAGCATCAACTCAAAGCAAAACTTTCTAAGTGTCACTTCTGGGAAAAGCAAGTGAAGTTCTTAGGCCATGTTATATCTTCAAAAGGTATTTCCATTGATCCTTCTAAGGTCGAGGCTATTCAGAGTTGGAAAAGGCCTGAGAATGTTCACGAGATTCGTAGTTTTTTGGGTTTGGCTGGTTATTACCGCCGTTTCATCAAAGACTTTTCCCGTATCATGCTTCCATTGACTAGCCTTATGAGGAAAGGCGTTCGATTCATTTGGTCTGATAAGTGTGAGGCTTCATTTCAGAATTTGAAGGAGCTTCTCACTAATGCTCCCGTCCTTGTGGTCCCTGAAGAGAACCAAGATCTTATTGTTTATACTGATGCCAGTCATAGTGGCCTCAGTGCTGTTTTGATGCAGAAAGACCGTGTTGTTGCCTATGCTTCTAGGCAGTTGCGTCCGAATGAGGTTCGGTATGCTACTTATGATTTAGAGCTTGCAGCCATTGTCTTTGCTCTGAAGATGTGGCGTCATTATTTGTTGGAAGAGCACTTTACTCTTTTCACTGATCACAAGTCTCTTAAATACTTGTTCACCCAGAAGGAGCTCAACATGCGACAGCAGCGTTGGCTCGAGTTTCTAGCTTCATATGATTTTGATATTCAGTATAACCCTGGCAAGGGGAATCGAGTAGCTGATGCTTTGAGTCGCAAGCATTCAGCTATTGTTTCCATGATGATTGTAGAATGGAAAGTTCTTGAGGCTCTTTCCAAGTGTGATATTCGTGATCATGCTTCCACATCCAACTCTCCTGTTCTATTATATAGCATGGAAGCTCGTCCTACTCTTCTTGATCGGATTGTCAAGGCTAAGCGGCAAGACTTTGATATATCTGCTCTTATTCAGAAGTATAAGTCTGAATCCCACAATGACATTGAGATGAGGGATTTCAGCATCGATATGCATGGGTGTCTTCGAAAGAAGAACCATCTAGTCTTGCCTTCTATTCCAGAACTTAGGCGGGACATTCTAGCTGAGTGTCACCGTTCTAAGTTTACTATTCATCCTGGCAGCAGCAAGATGTATGCTGATATGCGTCGCCTCTATTACTGGGAAGGCATGAAGCAAGATATGACATGTTATGTAAGCAATTGCATGACTTGTCAGCGTATTAAGGCCGAGCATCAGCGACCCAGTGGTCTTCTTCAACCTTTGGAGGTTCCATTGTGGAAATGGGACCAAGTTTCTATGGATTTCATCGATGGCTTACCTCGTTCGAAGTCAGGCCATAGTAGTATTTGGGTTGCTGTGGACCGTCTCACCAAGTCTGCACGTTTCATTCCTATTAGTTCTAATAGGACGACATCTCTCTTATCGAAGCTATATATTAAGGATATCGTGTGTTTACACGGTGTTCCTTCATCTATTGTGTGTGATCGTGATCCTCTTTTCACGAGTCACTTCTGGCAAAGTCTTCAACAAGCTTTGGGCACAAAGCTTAATCTTAGCACAGCTTATCACCCACAGTCTGATGGACAGACTGAACGGGTGAATCGTATCTTGGAAGATCTGCTTCGTGCTTGTATCTTGGATTTTGGTGGTAGTTGGGAGGATCATCTTCCTCTAGTTGAGTTTGCTTATAATAATAGCTACCAATCTTCTATCGGCATGGCTCCTTTCGAAGACTTATACGGAAGGCCGTGTCGTTCTCCATCATGTTGGCTTGAGTCAGGAGAGAAGCTCATTCTTGGCCCCGAATCTATTCGAGAATCCTATGAGAAGATCCATCTTATCCGAGAGAGAATGAAAGAGGCTCAGAGTCGACAGAAATCCTACACGGACAGCCGTAGGAGGCCTCTTGAGTTCTCAGTGGGCGATCTTGTTTATATCCGAGCTTCTCCTCTGAAGGGAGTGATACGCTTCAGCTAGACAGGGAAATTGGCACCACGCTATATTGGACCATTTCCTATTACAGAGCGTATCGGTCCTATTGCATATCGTGTAGCACTTCCCGATCAGTTTTCTGGAGTTCACGACGTATTCTACGTCTCTCAGTTAAGGAAGTGTCTACGAGATTCAGATTCTGTGTTCGATTCTCGTGCTTTAGAGAAGCTAGAAGTCTTACCCGATCTATCATTCATGCAGCATCGATCCTGTGAGGGTTCTTGCTTCGGAGGTTAGACGCATTCGAAACAAGAGTATTCCGCTCGTGAAGATTCAATGGTTCGATAATCCCAATGACTGTACTTGGGAAACCAGAGAATTCATCGAGCAAATGTATTTTGATTTCTTATCTTCTCACTCCGAAGGTAAGAATTCTCTAGTTTAATCTATCTAAATTCCCTTTGTTTGATGAAATAAAGTATGTTGAATATGGATTGCCTCTAGGAATTGCGAGGACGCAAATTTTTTTTAGGGGGAAAGTCTGTAACAACCCTAGTATTGGTGATTACCTGAAATATTAAATTATAACAATACTTATAGTTTAACATTGAGAACTAAATGAAATGAAGAAAATAAATTTGGTTTAAATTGTTTATTTTAAATAAATAATATGTTTGGAGTTAAATATTGGGTTTAAAATTCATTGTTTGGAGTTCTGATTAAATAAAATGGAAAATATTGGAATTTAGGAAAAATTGGGTGAATTAATTTACCAAGTGATGTAATTCAACATTAAATTGTTGAAATAAATCCAAATTGATGGAAACATTGTTTTAAAAACTTTATTTTGAAGTTTTGGAGTGAAATTAATCATTTATTGTATTTTAATTAAGTTAATGTGATAATATTGGTAATTATTGCCAATATTATCTTTTTATTGAATATAAGAGGAAAAAAATGAAAACAAAACTTATATTTTATTAAAGTATAAGATGAAATATTGGTTGAAAATAATATTTTAATGATGCAATAAGGATAGAATGATTTATTGCAACTTATTTGACAAGAAAATAATTTTTATTAAGCTTGTTGTGTTAAAAATGGTATATTTACACTAAAATTGTGTAAATTATAATATATCATAAATATATATATATATATAGCTTTTATTGTTAAAATTAAGTTTATTTTGTTTTAATAACAAGTTCATTTTCATAACAAATAATTGTGTACATTTTATTTAACTTAAAAATGTTGAAATGTGAATATAGTGTTAAAATAAGAGAAAACATGTACATGGTTTCATATTTATCTAAGTAATTATGCTCTTGGGCTTATTTGGGTATGATTGGATCCATTAGCCTATCTTAGAAGCTTTTGGTTGAGAAAGAAATGAACTGTACGTATTTTCATTTCTTCTTCCTCTCAACAAAAATCTTACAGTAAAAGAACGAAAGAAATTTCATGGCTTTCTCAGTTTAAAACCAAATTTCACCAAATCTTTTGCAAATTAAAGAAGAGAGTCTTCAAACTAGAGTATATAAAAGGTAATCACATCCAATGCTAGGAATTAATTCATCAAATGTTGATGCTGTATTGAATTGTTTGTAACTTTTCCTCTTTTGTACTGCATGTTCTTGTTTCAGCTTCTACAGGTGTATAGAGCCTCAATTCATCACAAAAGCTATCATCTTGTCCTAGAATTCGCTGCTAAATCCCTAAGGTGAGTGCATGCTCATAAATTTGCTAGTTGAAACGGTAATTTGTGAAGAGCTTGGCCATAGAAAAAGTTAAAAATAGAAAATCATCTCTGGAAAACTTGTTTGAGATTTAAGCTGAAACTAAATTAAGCATAACTTTTGCGTTTGTTAACCAAATTGGATGATCTTAGATGTTCTGGAAACTCTGACATAGAGCTACAAGTTTTATGTTTTGTGTTTTCCAAATTTTGAAGTTATCTGTTTCAAAATTGAGTATTTCTATAGCAATCCCGAGAGCAAAACTATTATTGCTCTGTGTTTGAATCCGAAACTAAATTAAGCATAACTTTTGCGTTTGTTAACCAAATTTGATGATCTTAAATGTTCTGGAAAGATCTGACATAGTGCTACAAGTTTTATGTTTTGTGTTTTTCAAAATTTTGAAGTTATCCATTTCAAAATTGAGTATTTCTATTGCAATACCGAGAGCAAAACTATTATTGCTCTATGTCTGAATTAAGCATAACTTTTGCGTTTGTTAACCAAATTCGATGATCTTAGATGTTATGGAAAGCACTGACATAAGGCTACAAGTTTTATGTTTTGTGTTTTCCAAAATTTTGAAGTTATCTATTTCAAAATTGAGTATTTCTATTGCAATCCCGAGAGCAAAAGTATTATTGCTCTGTTGTTGAATCTAAAACTAAATTAAGCATAACCTTTTCATTTCTTACCCAAATTTCATAATTTTGGATGTTCTGGAAAGCCCAGACAAAGAGCTACAAGTTTTATGTTTAAAGTTTTTTTAAAGTTTTGATGTTTACTTGATCAAAATCATGCTTGTTTGTTGCTGTCCCGAGAGCAAATGACAGCAACAACAATCACATGTCTGAGAATATGTTTGGCCATAACTCATTCATTTCTTAACCAAATTACATAATTTTGGATTTTCTAGAAAGCTTAGGCATAGAGCTACAGGTTTTGTGTTTTGAACTTTCTATAATTTTGATGTTATCTGGGTCAAAATTGAGGAGAATTAAGAGTTAGAAATTCCTATATGAAATTATGGTTATAAATAACCATGTAGATGTTATTTTTACTTGCCGATGAGATGAGGTAAGCTACTTTATGATGATTTTACGATGTTGATATGTATTATGATGATTTTCACTTATTGATGAGATGAAGCAAGTTACAATGCCACTAGTACTCGTCGATGAGATAAGACGAGTGGGGTATTGTATTTACTCGCCGATGAGATGAGGCAGAGTATATATTTTCATGATGTTTATGATGTTTTATTAGTGTGGCACCAACTAGCGGCTAGTAAACCGTTAGGTGCGAACGTATGGTATGGGACGTACGTTAGCACCTATTGGGTTCCTATCCGAGAATTTGAGACACATTCACGATATTTACTAGTACTATTGACCACGAGTACTTAATTGGAGTCATCACGAGTAGTTGCGACTATGATCATCAAGATGTTATTAACTCGGGTCTTTGTGACTGAGAGTCATTATGATATTATAGACTATAGTCATCACGATGTTCACGATGTTATGATGTTACTTGACTCCAGTCATCACGATGTTTATGGTACCAAATATTAGTACTAGTCACGATGTAAGCACGTGCAGTTTTCCATGAAGTTTTAGATGTTTTGATTTCACCTTTTTATGAGGATGTTATTATAGCCTTGAGTAAGATGAAGGCTTACATGTATTGATGGTTTTATGGTGATTTCTAATATGATGTTTGAACCCTCATTGGGTTCTGTTATGATGAATTTATGAGGTTTTAGACTGTTTTATGACGATTATTTATATGGTTTAAATCCTTGCCTATTTCACTTATATAACTATAGAAGATGAACCATCCTTAGATAACTAATTGAATTCTCTTATGAAATCATGATGGACCCATAGATGTCTCACCTTAGAGATGATTTTGATGATACTTATATAGTTCCGTTGGCAACAACGGAATGGTTTTTTTTCTATTACTGTTATCTTTAGTAATGATAAGTTTTAGCTAGCCTGACCCGTGTATTTATTGCTCGGGTCAGACCGAGTTGCAGGTTAGGTATGCATTTAGCTCACTCCTTGGATCTATTAGCTTGCTTTTGTTTGGACCACTTTTTTTTGGGACTTGGATGTTGTACCTATTATTTTGTGGGATGGTTGTGTATGCATAGTTTGCAGTTCATGCTACTTATATGTATAATGTATTTGTATGATGTATGGAAATGTATGTATACTCTAATCTGGGTTTGCTATTTTGTGTCTGTTTATAATTAATTGTACATTGCATTTATTCTGAAATGGTCCTAAACCATCATGGTATCGTATTAGTTAAGGACTAGGTGTGTCGACAATATATGGGGTAAATAAAAAATTTTTTTGGACATACTTAGCTCTTAGCTAATGCATTATCATAAGGGTCGCCCTTAACCAGCCCTATTCTCTACATTAGTAGACATGATTACTTAGTAATTCTCTTTACTAATGTTGGTCTCGGGGTGGTGCGTCACAATTTAATCAATAATTGTTTTAGAAAATAGTTATTTAAATAGTTATACTCTATCTACTAATTTTATTTTGAAAATTAGTTTGGACTTCAGTTATATGTAATATTGGTATAATGTTTTTATAACTAATATTTTTAGTAAAGTGTTTAAAGAAAAATAGTTTTATTTCAAAATGTTTTCCCGATATATTTTGGATAATTGTTATAAATTATTTTAAAATATTTGAACCCGGTAGTTTTCCAATGAAATTGAATAAATATTTGAAAGTGCTTCCGTGTAAGGAAAATGATTTGAAATTTTTTTTCAAAAGTTGTAAAGGTGAAAAGTGATTTGAAATTATTTTCAAATGGTTGAAGTGTGGAAAAAATATATCTTGTAAAGATTTTTTTTTGGAAAATAAATAATTTGGGAAATTATTTGGAATCTGGTGATGTTGTGCATACCTATTGATAGTTAAATAACCGACTATCAGTATTTACCTTTAAATGAGTATTTGTTGTGATTTGCTTGAATTTGAATGCTACACTTATTTTAAAATAAGCGCTCGTTATTCGGTTTAGCCGGGGGAGGACCTTTGGGTCATGAATCCCATTCCTAATTGTGATACGTCGTAATGGATAGCATTTGAAGACCGGTGTTGAAGACTGGATATTTTCAAAAACGGAAGGATTACCGTCGAATGTATCTGCATCGGCTGATCTCCGATATAGAGATTTTATCACCCTTTGTGATGGGAAGTCCGGACGTGATTAGTGAATATCCGGATTGCAAGGGCTTCTTTGGAAGTGCCTTCGGTTCCGTTCGATCCCAGAACGGACTTGTATGGATGTGTGTCTGACGTTACAATTTGAGATGTAAAGCTGGTTTCTATCAAATACATTTATGTTGGTGGCGGAGAATTTATTCTCTTAGCTTAACACCCTTCTCTGAGGTGTGGTTACTAGTGATACATTCCCAATTTGGTAATGTGGCATACGAAGTGCTGCTGATCATTTGTTGATCAAAGCATAGCTTTTGTGAAAAGCGTAGCTTTGTGGATGAGACTTCGTCGGACCTCACACCCCGGTAATGGTCAAAACAGGAAAGATGCAGCAAGGTTATAGGGAGTAGCGCCCCTTAGGGTATATGCATTTCCCTCTGGATAGAAGTGGTATCATGGTATGGAGCCCAGATACACTTAAATGGATGTCGCAAATATATATGACTTTGTGATTGTTGTTGGCTGAGGATCCTCGGATACCGGGGGATGGCATACTCGTGTCAGTAGTTACCTACTTTTGCAGAGGTAACCCGGCCTTGTATTGGCAGAGATCCGGTTAGGTTCTCGGGGCGTCCTTCCAGAGGCGTACCCATGTGGCAATGGGAAGTTCCTTGGCCTGACCATTTGTTGGAAATCCAAACTCCAATACGCACCTTGTACGATTTTAGTTGTAAAACCTGCCATTTACTTATGGTGGTCACCACTGTTTAGATGGTAGTTATAGTAGGCATAGTGTGAAATGCCTATGCTGGCTAAGATTTATATTGTACTTTTGAAATGTTTTCCTACACTTTACACTTATATTAATAATATCAAAGAAATTTGTGTATCAAGCATGTTTGACTATCATAAGGAGAAATCTCCTTCAATTCCGCGTTTGCATTGTGTGTGTGGCGGGAGGCCTTATGGTAGTTACATTTTCTAAAAACATTGCGGATCTATTTTAAAATATTTTCTTTGTTTGTTTTAAAGATATAGCTGTTTTAAGTTCTCACACCAGTCTCATGACTGACCTGGAGTTTATTGTTCCCTTCCTAAACTCTGGGTGCCCACCAATTTCCACACGAGCAGTATAGAGTCAGGTTATCAGGTCATTCTGGAATTCAGGAGTTGCTGTGGAGATCTGGAGGCAAGCTGGATGGCATGGCGTATCAACTAGTATATAGTATTTCTTTTCCGCTATTTGTCGTTGTAAACTCTGATAATGTAAGTAATGTGATGTAATGTATAAAATGTACAGTTCTTTTGATTTAAAGATTATTCATTTATCTATTATATGTTGTTCCGCTGCGGCTGTGAGATTCTGATATTGTTTCTATTGCCTTTTCTTTCCTTCTTACTTCTTCTATCCTTTTCTTCTTCTTAAACCCTAAGGGTTCGATTTTCCGGCATTCAATTGTTCGGCAGTTGATAAAGAGGACGTATTAATGTCGATTTTCGAAAGTCGAAAATCCCAATCGTTACATTTGGTATCGGAGCATTTGGTTAAGCGACAACCTTGGCTCTGTTAGGAATTACTCATTAGAGATAGAGTCAGTAGTACTCTAGAATGAGTGTGAGTGTAATAATAGATATGAGCGTGTATTTGTTAGTGAATATAAAATTATTTTGTATTGTGTTGACTTATCGGTTGATTGTTTATAGATTCTAGTCGGTGCAGTCTAGCTAACTGTGTCGATAGGAGTTTCTAAACTCTTAAACAAGATAAACCGACACAGTATTGTTTTAAAATAGGGTAAATGAAATAATTTTACCTAGATTATTTCGTAAATAAAAGGAATGATTTTTCAAAAATTATTATGGTTGCTTGGTTGTTAGGAAGTGATAATATTAAATTATTATCATCGATTATTGAATAAGAAATTGAAATCATAATCAAAAGCTGAGAAATAAATCCATATACAAATGAGATTTGTAAATATAAATTGTAAATGTGGTTCATGATTTGAAATGGAATTCCAGAGTAATATTTGAAAACAAATTTGAAGAATTTGAAAATTTGAGATTTGGGAAATTTAAATTCTTTGGAGTTTGAAAATTATTTTCAAGGGTTTTGGAAAATTGTTTTGAAGGGAAAAAAGCATTAAACTCTTTTCGATCGCTGGAAAATAATTCCGATGATGATCGCGACATCATCGGTGTTCATTTTCGAGTTTCCATGAGAGGAATTGCTGCCGAATTATAATTAAATGGAAGTTGTTTGTGAAATTGAGTTAGGTTTTGGAAATTCAAAAGATAATTTGAATAGATTTCAAAAATTAATTTTGAAAGATTGAAAAGACTCTGGAATGTTATGTAAAATGTTTATGGAATAATAAATAAGTTTGGAAATTCAGATTTAAACTGAAGTTGACCTGAGTTAATTAGAATAAAGGTGAATTTTAGAAGTCTAATAGACTAAATGATTGGAATACAATTATTAAGTTGGAAAATAAATTGTGAATGAATAAATAAAATTTGCAATTACAAGTGCAAGAAAATGAAATTGAATGTTGATATTCATTTCGAATTTGTAAGTAAATAAAACTGGAATTGGAATTGAATTTGATTTGTGAAAAAAAAGTGAAGTATTAAACTAAAATTAGTAAGTGCAACTAATTGAAGAATGACTAAATGGATAAGGTTTAAAATGAATTGAATCCAATATTTTTTTTATGAAAGTAAATTGTATTCATATAGAATTGGAAATCCAGTGTAATATATGTAAGTGAAACCAAATGATAAAATGGTTAAACAATTTTGTTAAGCAAAAAGAGATATGAATTTGAATAAGTGACGAAATTTGACTTTGGTAAAAGTTAAATAGAATTTACTTTAGAATTGGAATTTGAATTGGATTTATAAGTGGGACTTTAAGTTAAGTTAAACAAATGATGTTTGAAATAGAATATAACTTAAGTAATGTTGAATGAAGTTGATTTGGTATCGGAGTAAATTGATAAAGTGAAGTGATGAATATGGACTTGAGTTATATAAATGAAATTCAACCTTATTTGTTAAATGAATTAGCAATTGAATTAATAAATGGATTGAATGTTAATCAATCGAATGTAAAAGAATTGATATGGAATAATGGATGTAAGTGTTAATTCATTAGAAACTAACGAAGTTGAAGAAAATTAAATAATTGAATAAAAGTCAATTAGATATGAAACCAATTGGAAATTAAAAGTGTTAAACCAAATTGAAGTTAGATAAAGTGAATATGAATTGTTGAATGTAAATTTAATAAATTTGGTTGTATTGAATATACATTGATTGTTATATGATTGTTAGTTGATTTTATATAATTCATTAAGTGTTAATGAAATTGAATCGATAAATGGAAAGCTATGTAATTGAATTTGAATTGAAAGTGAACTAATGTGAATTGGTTTTAAGTAATTAAAATTTGTATCGGAACCTTAAAAAATGCTTATGGGAATTATTTTTGATTGCATTGCTTAAGAAAACTATGTGTTTTCTATTGAAAATTAGTGAAATGTAAATGCATTTCCTATATATGTCACTTACATGTTTAAATTGAGTAAGTACAGGTACCGGGGCTGTAGTTGGCTGGATTTGGTCACGCTAAAATGCTAATAAATAACTGCTTTGCTTAAAAATGCTAAAAAGGTACGCCTACGCAATAAAAATAGGAATATGAACTGTTTTTCTATTTTCCGACCGTATGGGTCGATGTATATTGTAACGACCCAGAATTTTTAACAATTTAATTTGTAAATATTTAATTAATTTTAAATATTTGAATGATGGTTTGAATTGAATTTCAAATTATCAGAATGAATTGGCGATTAAATTATAGAATTTAATCTATTGGAAGTTGAATAAAAATTTGAAACTTCAATTTTAAGCCAATTAAAAATATTTAAAGGCTTGTAAAATTCATATTGATAATACTGAAGATTATAGAAGCTTCAGAATTGAAATTGAAAGTGAATTGTTCAGTTTTGAAATCAAATCGTTTGAATCGATATTTAAAAATAGCCGTCCGAGGCACAGTCTCGGAATTCGACGAAACTAGTTCCATTGGGTCCGTAATATTGAATTATTACCGGGTTTCAAATTTCGTATTTTTCGAAGTTGGTATGTGAGCACACGGTGAGTAAACGCGTTGCAATTGAATCGGATTTCAATTTAAATTTAAATTTAAATTTGGTCAACGACATCACGTTATCTCCTTCGCTTACGCCAAAAATCACGCAGAAGATCACGCTAAAAATCGTGCTGAGCATGTTCGTTCAATCTTAAAGACATCCCTCTCCCTCTCCAGTTTTTCAAATCAAAGAAAAACGAAAAGAAATCTCTTCGTTCAAATTTTTAATGGCCGAAGCCCCATCTTCAAATTCACGTCTTTACCTTTCCCCTTTCCTTCTTCAATTCAAAACCGAAACGCAGTAAAATAAAAAAAAAAGAAAAAAAATAAGAATAATGGCCGTAGCCTAAATCAAAATCGCGAGCACACGCGCGCGATGGGTCTGGTGCCGCGTAGGGGGAGGTCGCGCACGTAGGCGCGCGCACGTCGAGGCAAGGTCGCGTTCGAGCAAGACAGTGGCGACGATCTACAATGGTGGCCGCGGCATCAAAATCGAAGAGGGGTTCGATTGGGCTCGTGATTTCGAGCGGCATCGAGGCGACTGTGGGGTCCCATGGGTCTCAAGCATAACGGCGATTCGCTGACGCGAAGGGCGGCACTCGCGTGTGCGCAGAAGCAAGGAGTTGGGGCAGTCGCGAATTTGGTGGATCGTGCTCGCGCGTGAAGGAGTGGAGCGGCGATGATGGCGTACGATACGGCAAAGGTTGAAGTCGCGCGACTCGTGGAGGAGTGGCGATGGCCTGAGTTCTTCATTTATCAGTAAGGTAATTTTTATTTTATTTTATTTTATTTTATTTTATTTTGTTCGATTTCTAAAAATAAATTTTATATATATATATAGACATTAAGTTCAAACAATTTAAACTCTTGAATTATTCAAAAATAAGTATTTAAATTTAAAACAGTAATTTAAATATACGATATACAGTTTTAAGTTAAATTTGATTTAAATAGATAAAAAAATTGGCAGTAAAGAAATAATATATCATATTATAAGTAAATACGAGTAAGTTATATTAAAAGAAAATTTTAATTTTTAAAAAACCAAAATTTTAGTTAAACGAAATTATTAATGGAAATTTAGTTTAAAAATATAATTTTTAGTTAATCACATTTGTTAAAATAAAAGGAAGAATTTAATCATTAATTAAAATAATTTATTAAAAGGGAAAGTTAGTTTGAAAGTAAAATGTTTAGTTAAATAAATTTATTTAACAGAAATTTGGTTGAAAGGAAAATAATTTTATTTAAGAAAAATTAGTTGATTTAAAATTTATAAAAAGGAAATTTAGTTCAATTGGAATGAAGGAAAATAAAATATAATCTATTAAAGGAAAATTTTAGTTAAACAAATTTAATTTAAAGAAAATCAGTTTGAATCTTTAATTTTTAGTTTAAAATAAAAAAATCATTAACTTGAGAGTAAAATAATTAGCTAAAATAAATTATTAAACAAAACTGGTTTAAATAAAACTATCAGTTAATTTAACTATTAAAATGAAATCATCGATGAATCGAGATTATCAATTGAAAATTTATTATTCGATCTGTTCGAATATTAATAAATTGTGTATAATATTTATACAAGGTATAAATCAAGAAAATCGAGTCAAGATGGAAAATGGATTGCTAATAAAAGCAAAGGTGAGAACTTCTCACTCTAAAGGATTTATTTAAATTTTAAATAGTTAGATTTAAAATTGTTAGTTGTGTTGATTGAATGCTTGAATGATGATTGTTATATATATATATATATATATATATATATATATATATATATATTGGATGTGAATAGACCCTATACGCCGTTAGTAAGCGGAGGTTATTTATTACACACATATACCGCGATATTCCACCTCGAAGTCGAATTGGTATTATATTAGTATATAGCAATATATATATATTGGCATATGTATATATTGCAGTTGATTGATTTCCCGCCTTGTATAGCAGATGAGACCCTATTGCGCCGCCTATTAAGCGGATAATATTTTATAAAATCCCATATACCGCGATATTCCACCTCGAAGTGGAATGGGTATTGTGCTAATGTCCGTGGATGCAGGGAAACAGGTTGGAGGGATCCAACTGGATTCCTCACAAATATTTATTTGATTTCATATATTGTGATATTTGATTGTTTATCATGGATGATATATGATGTTTGAAAGTCGGGATTGACTATTGATGTGTTGCATCATCGAATCCAATTTTTAAGTTAAAAATAACGATTTTTATTTTAAAGGATTTCTAAAGTGATTTTTGAAAGTATACGTTTATGAAATATTTTTGGAATTGATCCATCTTAAAATAAATAAACGTTATAATTTTAATATTATAAAAATTATGATTTTTGAGAAGTTCAGTTAAAAGTTGATTTTTGAAAATATGAGATTAATGATTTTATAAAATAGTTTAAACTGGGATTTCTAAATTTATTATAAAAAGTTTAAAAATAGGATTTATGAAATTTGATTATTTTATAAATCAAAATGATGAATTATAAAGGAGTTTAAAGACGTTTTAAAATAGTAATATAAATTGATTTATATTAAAAAGATTTATAAATTGATATTTATAAATTAAAAATATTAGAATTGTAAAACGAGCTTTTATAAATGTTAGAATGGATTGTAAATGAATTTCATAAATGAATGAAATCTATAAGATTATAACGGTGAAGTTATAAATGGAATTTTATAAATAAAATTTATAAAGTTATTTAAGGAATAGATTTGGATAAATAAATGAATCTTATAAGTTATAAGATTTATAATTTTGGAAAGTTTAAAAGAACGTTTTTGCAAATAAATAAATTATAAGTATTTAACTTATAATATGAACTTTTAATATATCATCGAGATATAAATTGAGATAGGTTAATAAAGGAATTTGTAAAAGGAAGTAGTTATAAACTAAATAGAAATGGAATTTATAAACATTGTTTTATAAATCCGCAAACTACTTATTTTGATAAGTAAATTGTTGTAATTTATTAATGGAATTATATTCATATTTTAGATAGTGAATAATCCTTTAAAATAAAAGGAATAGAAATGATGAAATTGATTAACAAGTAGATTCACGTTTTTGAATAGTGAAAAATATGTTAAAGAAATGTTTAGGATGTGATGTTTTAAATAGAATTAAAATGATCTAAAGATGTTTTAAAATATATTAACCATCGAAACCATAGATTTCAACATTCATTGTTGAAATAGACGTTTTCGAGAAATAGAAGGAAATGGTAGATTATAACACTGTTGTTATAATAGATGATTTCTGAAAGGAAATGTTTTGTATAGTATTGGGATTTATATATCTATTTTAATTTCAAATCCCTATACTAGTGATTTTGGGTTGTCGTAACGATGTTTTACGCAACATTCGTTTGGCCCAAATAAATATGGTTAAGAGAATAATTTCCTTAAAGAATGAAATATATACTTAATTTCGATTTGAGTATATTAAATAATTTCGAAGTGTAGAAAATAAAAAGGCTTGTGAATTACTTATAAATAAATAAGTATGGAAATGTTTTTCCAATATTAAGTGAATATTTTGAATTTATCTTTTTGAAGATAAATTGAAAATGAATATTTGAAAACGAATGGAAATCGTATATTCATAAATATTTTGGAATGTAAATTCAATATAGAATTTATAATTGAAATTGGGAAATTGGGTTTAAAAAAATAAATATTGATTTATTTTTGAAGAATGGAAAATATGTATATCTTGTAAAGATATTTTTTTTTGAAAATAAATAATTTGGAAAATTATTTGGAATCTGGTGATGATTGTGCATATCTATTGATAGTTCAATAACCGACTATCAATATTTACCTTTAAATAGGTATTTGTTGTGATTTGCTTGAATTTGAATGCCACACTTATTTTTTTTTTAAAATAAGCGCTCACTATTCGGGTTAACCGGGAAAGGACCTTGGGGTCGTATAACCCATTCCGAATATGTGATACGTCGTTATGAATTGCATTTGAAGATCGGTGTTGAAGACCGGATATTTTCAAAAGCGAAAGGGTTTCTTGTTGATTGTCTCTGCACTGGCTGATCCCCGGTATTGATATCTCCATATGTGATGGGAAATTCGGGCGTGATTAGAGATTATCCGGATTGCAAGGACTTCTTTGTAAGTGCCTTCGGTTCTGTTCGAGCCCGGAACAGACTTGTATGGATAGTATGCCTGACATTACAAATTGAGATATAAAGCCGATTTCTTTCAAATATATTTCTGTTGGTGGCGGAGAATTTATTCTCTTAGCTTAACACCCTTCTCTGAGACGTATGAGCTCAGAGGTTATATAGTTGAAGGTTATCAGCGATATACTCCCAATTTGGTAATGTGACATACTGAGTGTTGCTGTGAAATGATCATTGTGTTGATCATTTGTGATAGGATCATTTGTTTGATCGTCTATCTTGGTGATCATTTCTATGATCATTTGTTGACCCAAAGCACGGCTTTTGTATAAAGTGTGTTTTTGTGGACGAAACTTCGTCGAGCCTCACACCCCGGAATGGTCAAAACAGGAAAGATGCGGCAAGGTTATGAGGGGTAGCTCCCTTTAGGGTATGTGCATTTCCTTCTGGAAAAGGGTGGTATCATGGTATGGAGCCCAGATACTTACTCATGTTGAAAACACTTTGTTATGATTGTGTGATGATGGTGACGAGCGCTCGGTTAAAGGTCCCAAAGGACCGGGGGATGGCATACTCGTGTCAGTTGTTACCCAGTTAGGGGTAACCCGGCCTTGTGTTGGTAGAGATCCGGTTTGGTTCTCGGGGACGTCCATCCAGAGGCGTTCTCATGTGGCAATGGGAAGTTCCTTGGCCTGACCATTCGTTGGAAATCCAAAGAAACAATACGAGACTTGTACGGTTTTAGTTGTAGAACCTGCTTCCTCAGGAAGTAGCTATAGTAGGCATAATATAATGGTACCTATGCTGGCTAAGATTCATATTCTACTTTCGAAATATTTTCTACACTATGCACTAGTAATAATATCAAATGTTTTCTTTGAATGCGTATCAAGCATCTTTGACTAACATAAGAAGAAATCTCCTCCAAGTCTGCGTTTGCATTGTGTGTGTGGCGGGAGGTCTTATGGTAGTCTCATTTTTAAAAGCATTGCGAATTGACTTTAAAAATATTCCTCTATTTTGATTTTAAAGAAAAATAAACTGTTTTAGTTCCCACACCAGTCACATGACTGACTCGGAGTTTATTGTTTTCCTTCCTAAACTCTGGATGCCCACCAATTTCTACACGGGCAGTCAAGAGTTAAGGTTTATCAGGATATTCTGGAATTCAGGAGTTGCAGGAGGCAAGATGGATGGCATGGCGTATTACTAGTATATAGTATTTCTTTTTCCGCTGCACTGTTTGTTGTTGTTGTTGTACACTCTGATGATATGATGTAATGAAATGTAATGTATAAAATGTAATAACTGATATAGTTCTTTGTTTAAAGATTATTCATTTATCTATTATATGTTGTTCCGCTGCGAATTGTGAGATTCTGTTGTTGTTCTGTTGTTTTCTGTTCCGTTTTATTTTCTGTTTTCTTCTCTCTCTATTTTCTACTATCTTCTTTCTTCTTCTCTCTTTTTCTTCTTTCTTAAAACCCTAAGGGTTCGTATTTTCGTTCATCTTGAGTAAATCACTGGAGATTAGTGTCTATTCAAGGGGTACGGATTTGCGGGTCTTTACATTTGGTATCAGAGCATATGGTTAAGCGACAACCATGGTTCTGTTGGGTGTTACTCGTTAGAGATAGAGTCAGCAGTACTCTAGAATGAGTTTGAGTGTAATAATAGATATGAGTGCGTATTTGTTAGTGAATATAAAATTGTTTTTGAATCGGGTAAATAAGATAATTTTGCCCAAAACTATTTTTGTATAAAAAAAGAAATGATTTTCTACGAATTATTATAGTATATGGTTGCATGGTTGTTAATAATATTAAATTATTATCATTAGTACATGGAATTAAATAAAATTGAATGAAATTGGTAATAAAATAAGATGGATTGAATTCAAGTAAACTAACTTGATAAATTCTTGGACTAATGAATTGGAATTTGAATTGGTTAAAATTAAAGTTTAATCCTGAGCTAAATTTGAAGATAAATTTGAACTTGTATATAAATTCTAGTAAGTAAAAGAAATAAATTGAAATTTCCTTTGTTAGTAATTAAGTAAATTCGAGATGAATTGAATATGAAAATTGAAATTTAAAATGAATAAGTGAAGGTACTAATTGAAAAGAATTAGTGAATGAAACTAATTTAAGGTAGTAAAATGAATTAGTAAATGAAAGTTAATCGTTAGAATTCAATGTTTGGAATTGAGAATTGAATTCGAATGAAATTTAAATTATGAATTGAATTCAAATAGAATTGAAATTGTGAATTGAATTGAAATGTTAAATTGAATGAGAATAAATATGTAACTTCAATAGTGAAGTAAAAATGTATAAGAAGCATATATTGGAAATTTTGTAATAGAATTGGCAAAATAGTTTGAATGTTGGAATTGGATGTTATGGATAGCAGGATATATAGGTATATAAAGGAATTGAGATTTTGATTTTGAAGATAATTTAAATTGCTCGACAAAAAGGTACGTATTTCAATTTCAGTATGAAATTTGATGATTTTCTTCTCCAGCCACTTGGCTTTCTCTTTTCTTTTTTTATTCTGAGGGGCCGTGGTGCCATTTTGTAGTCGTACCGAGCTAGCCGCGCAAAGGAGACGCTGGCGAAATTTTTCGAAAATTTAGAGTGTTAGAAAAATTTTGATAAATTTTGAAAGTTTAAAATTTGAATTTGAATTTAAATTTGAATTATTAGGAAAACAATGTTGTTTGAAACCTATAATTGAAGTTGGAAAGCTAGTTGAAATGATAATGAATCTTTAGTAAAAAGATTTGGGTTAGTAAGTTGATAAAACTATTTGGATTGTGAAAAATGATAGACGGGATAAGGGCATTTTTCTTAACTTGTAATTTCGGGACGAAATTCTTTTAAGGGGGGAAGATTGTAACGACCCAGAATTTTTAACAATTTAATTTGGAAATATTTAATTAATTTTAAATATTTGAATGATGGTTTGAATTGAATTTCAAATTATCAGAATGAATTGGCGATTAAATTATAGAATTTAATCTATTGGAAGTTGAATAAAAATTTGAAACTTCAATTTTAAGCCAATTAAAAATATTTAAAGGCTTGTAAAATTCATATTGATAATACTGAAGATTATAGAAGCTTCAGAATTGAAATTGAAAGTGAATTGTTCAGTTTTGAAATTAAATCGTTTGAATCGATATTTAAAAATAGCCGTCCGAGGCACAGTCTCGGAATTCGACGAAACTAGTTCCATTGGATCCGTAATATTGAATTATTACCGGGTTTCAAATTTCGTATTTTTCGGAGTTGGTATGTGAGCACACGGTGAGTAAACGCCTTGCAATTGAATCGGATTCAATTTAAATTTAAATTTAAATTTGGTCAACGACATCACGTTATCTTCTTCGCTTACGCCAAAAATCACGTAGAAGATCACGCTAAAAATCGTGCTGAGCATGTTCGTTCATTCTTAAAGACATCCCTCTCCCTCTCCAGTTTTTCAAATCAAAGAAAAACGAAAAGAAATCTCTTCGTTCAAATTTTTAATGGCCGAAGCCCCATCTTCAAATTCACGTCTTTACCTTTCCCCTTTCCTTCTTAAATTCAAAACCGAAACGCAGTAAAATAAAAAAAAAAGAAAAATAAATAAATAAGAATAATGGCCGTAGCCTAAATCAAAATCGCGAGCACACGCGCGCGATGGGTCTGGTGCCGCGTAGGGGGAGGTCGCGCACGTAGGCGCGCGCACGTCGAGGCAAGGTCACGTTCGAGCAAGACAGTGTCGACGATCTACAGTGGTGGCCGCGGCATCAAAATCGAAGAGGGGTTCGATTGGGCTCGTGATTTCGAGCGGCATTGAGACGACTGTGGGGTCGCATGGGTCTCAAGCATAACGGCGATTCGCTGACGCGAGGGGCGGCACTCGCGTGTGCGCAGAAGCAAGGAGTTGGGGCAGTCGCGAATTTGGTGGATCGTGCTCGCGCGTGAAGGAGTGGAGCGGCGATGATGGCGTACGATGCGGCAAAGGTTGAAGTCGCGCGACTCGTGGAGGAGTGGCGATGGTCTGAGTTCTTCATTTATCAGTAAGGTAATTTTTATTTTATTTTATTTTATTTTATTTTGTTCGATTTCTAAAAATAAATTATATATATATATATACACATTAAGTTCAAACAATTTAAACTCTTGAATTATTCAAAAATAAGTATTTAAATTTAAAACAGTAATTTAAATATACGATATACAGTTTTAAGTTAAATTTGATTTAAATAGAAAAAAAAATTGGCAGTAAAGAAATAATATATCATATTATAAGTAAATACGAGTAAGTTATATTAAAAGAAAATTTTAATTTTTAAAAAACCAAAATTTTAGTTAAACGAAATTATTAATGGAAATTTAGTTTAAAAATATAATTTTTAGTTAATCACATTTGTTAAAATAAAAGGAAGAATTTAATCATTAGTTAAAATAATTTATTAAAAGGGAAAGTTAGTTTGAAAGTAAAATGTTTAGTTAAATAAATTTATTTAACAGAAATTTGGTTGAAAGGAAAATAATTTTATTTAAGAAAAATTAGTTGATTTAAAATTTATAAAAAGGAAATTTAGTTCAATTGGAATGAAGGAAACTAAAATATAATCTATTAAAGGAAAATTTTAGTTAAACAAATTTAATTTAAAGAAAATCAGTTTGAATCTTTAATTTTTAGTTTAAAATAAAAAAATCATTAACTTGAGAGTAAAATAATTAGCTAAAATAAATTATTAAACAAAACTGGTTTAAATAAAACTATCAGTTAATTTAACTATTAAAATGAAATCACCGATGAATCGAGATTATCAATTGAAAATTTATTATTCGATCTGTTCGAATATTAATAAATTGTGTATAATATTTATACAAGGTATAAATCAAGAAAATCGAGTCAAGATGGAAAATGGATTGCTAATAAAAGCAAAGGTGAGAACTTCTCACTCTAAAGGATTTATTTAAATTTTAAATAGTTAGATTTAAAATTGTTAGTTGTGTTGATTGAATGCTTGAATGATGATTGTTATATATATATATATATATATATATATATATATATATATATATATATTGGATGTGAATAGACCCTATACGCCGTTAGTAAGCGGAGGTTATTTATTACACACATATACCGCGATATTCCACCTCGAAGTCGAATTGGTATTATATTAGTATATAGCAATATATATTGGCATATGTATATATTGCAGTTGATTGATTTCCCGCCTTGTATAGCGGATGGACCCTATTGCGCCGCCTATTAAGCGGATAATATTTTATAAAATCCCATATACCGCGATATTCCACCTCGAAGTGGAATGGGTATTGTGCTAATGTCTGTGGATGCAGGGAAACAGGTTGGAGGGATCCAACTGGATTCCTCACAAATATTTATTTGATTTCATATATTGTGATATTTGATTGTTTATCATGGATGATATATGATGTTTGAAAGTCGGGATTGACTATTGATGTGTTGCTTCATCGAATCCAATTTTTAAGTTAAAAATAACGATTTTTATTTTAAAGGATTTCTAAAGTGATTTTTGAAAGTATACGTTTATGAAATATTTTTGGAATTGATCCATCTTAAAATAAATAAACGTTATAATTTTAATATTATAAAAATTATGATTTTTGAGAAGTTCAGTTAAAAGTTGATTTTTGAAAATATGAGATTAATGATTTTATAAAATAGTTTAAACTGGGATTTCTAAATTTATTATAAAAAGTTTAAAAATAGGATTTATGAAATTTGATTATTTTATAAATCAAAATGATGAATTATAAAGGAGTTTAAAGACGTTTTAAAATAGTAATATAAATTGATTTATATTAAAAAGATTTATAAATTGATATTTATAAATTAAAAATATTAGAATTGTAAAACGAGCTTTTATAAATGTTAGAATGGATTGTAAATGAATTTCATAAATGAATGAAATTTATAAGATTATAACGGTGAAGTTATAAATGGAATTTTATAAATAAAATTTATAAAGTTATTTAAGGAATAGATTTGGATAAATAAATGAATCTTATAAGTTATAAGATTTATAAATTTGGAAAGTTTAAAAGAACGTTTTTGCAAATAAATAAATTATAAGTATTTAACTTATAATATAAACTTTTAATATATCATCGAGATATAAATTGAGATAGGTTAATAAAGGAATTTGTAAAAGGAAGTAGTTATAAACTAAATAGAAATGGAATTTATAAACATTGTTTTATAAATCCGCAAACTACTTATTTTGATAAGTAAATTGTTGTAATTTATTAATGGAATTATATTCATATTTTAGATAGTGAATAATCCTTTAAAATAAAAGGAACAGAAATAATGAAATTGATTAACAAGTAGATTCACGTTTTTGAATAGTGAAAAATATGTTAAAGAAATGTTTAGGATGTGATGTTTTAAATAGAATTAAAACGATCTAAAGATGTTTTAAAATATATTAACCATCGAAACCATAGATTTCAACATTCATTGTTGAAATAGACGTTTTCGAGAAATAGAAGGAAATGGTAGATTATAACACTGTTGTTATAATAGATGATTTCCGAAAGGAAATGTTTTGTATAGTATTGGGATTTATATATCTATTTTAATTTCGAATCCCTATACTAGTGATTTTGGGTTGTCGTAACGATGTTTTACGCAACATTCGTTTGGCCCAAATAAATATGGTTAAGAGAATAATTTCCTTAAAGAATGAAATATATACTTAATTTCGATTTGAGTATATTAAATATTTTCGAAGTGTAGAAAATAAAAAGGCTTGTGAATTACTTATAAATAAATAAGTATGGAAATGTTTTTCCAATATTAAGTGAATATTTTGAATTTATCTTTTTGAAGATAAATTGAAAATGAATATTTGAAAACGAATGGAAATCGTATATTCATAAATATTCTGGAATGTAAATTCAATATAGAATTTATAAATGAAATTGGGAAATTGGGTTTAAAAAAATAAATATTGATTTATTTTTGAAGAATGGAAAATATGTATATCTTGTAAAGATATTTTTTTTTGAAAATAAATAATTTGGAAAATTATTTGGAATCTGGTGATGATTGTGCATATCTATTGATAGTTCAATAACCGACTATCAATATTTACCTTTAAATAGGCATTTGTTGTGATTTGCTTGAATTTGAATGCCACACTTATTTTTTTTTTAAAATAAGCGCTCACTATTCGGGTTAACCGGGAAAGGACCTTGGGGTCGTATAACCCATTCCGAATATGTGATACGTCGTTATGAATTGCATTTGAAGATCGGTGTTGAAGACCGGATATTTTCAAAAGCGAAAGGGTTTCTTGTTGATTGTCTCTGCACTGGCTGATCCCCGGTATTGAGATCTCCATATGTGATGGGAAATTCGGGCGTGATTAGAGATTATCCGGATTGCAAGGACTTCTTTGTAAGTGCCTTCGGTTCTGTTCGAGCCCAGAACAGACTTGTATGGATAGTATGCCTGACATTACAAATTGAGATATAAAGCCGATTTCTTTCAAATATATTTCTGTTGGTGGCGGAGAATTTATTCTCTTAGCTTAACACCCTTCTCTGAGACGTATGAGCTCAGAGGTTATATAGTTGAAGGTTATCAGCGATATACTCCCAATTTGGTAATGTGACATACTGAGTGTTGCTGTGAAATGATCATTGTGTTGATCATTTGTGATAGGATCATTTGTTTGATCGTCTATCTTGGTGATCATTTCTATGATCATTTGTTGACCCAAAGCACGGCTTTTGTATAAAGTGTGTTTTTGTGGACGAAACTTCGTCGAGCCTCACACCCCGGAATGGTCAAAACAGGAAAGATGCGGCAAGGTTATGAGGGGTAGCTCCCTTTAGGGTATGTGCATTTCCTTCTGGAAAAGGGTGGTATCATGGTATGGAGCCCAGATACTTACTCATGTTGAAAACACTTTGTTATGATTGTGTGATGATGGTGACGAGCGCTCGGTTAAAGGTCCCAAAGGACCGGGGGATGGCATACTCGTGTCAGTTGTTACCCAGTTAGGGGTAACCCGGCCTTGTGTTGGTAGAGATCCGGTTTGGTTCTCGGGGACGTCCATCCAGAGGCGTTCTCATGTGGCAATGGGAAGTTCCTTGGCCTGACCATTCGTTGGAAATCCAAAGAAACAATACGAGACTTGTACGGTTTTAGTTGTAGAACCTGCTTCCTCAGGAAGTAGCTATAGTAGGCATAATATAATGGTACCTATGCTGGCTAAGATTCATATTCTACTTTCGAAATATTTTCTACACTATGCACTAGTAATAATATCAAATGTTTTCTTTGAATGCGTATCAAGCATCTTTGACTAACATAAGAAGAAATCTCCTCCAAGTCTGCGTTTGCATTGTGTGTGTGGCGGGAGGTCTTATGGTAGTCTCATTTTTAAAAGCATTGCGAATTGACTTTAAAAATATTCCTCTATTTTGATTTTAAAGAAAAATAAACTGTTTTAGTTCCCACACCAGTCACATGACTGACTCGGAGTTTATTGTTTTCCTTCCTAAACTCTGGATGCCCACCAATTTCTACACGGGCAGTCAAGAGTTAAGGTTTATCAGGATATTCTGGAATTCAGGAGTTGCAGGAGGCAAGATGGATGGCATGGCGTATTACTAGTATATAGTATTTCTTTTTCCGCTGCACTGTTTGTTGTTGTTGTTGTACACTCTGATGATATGATGTAATGAAATGTAATGTATAAAATGTAATAACTGATATAGTTCTTTGTTTAAAGATTATTCATTTATCTATTATATGTTGTTCCGCTGCGAATTGTGAGATTCTGTTGTTGTTCTGTTGTTTTCTGTTCCGTTTTATTTTCTGTTTTCTTCTCTCTCTATTTTCTACTATCTTCTTTCTTCTTCTCCCTTTTTCTTCTTTCTTAAAACCCTAAGGGTTCGTATTTTCGTTCATCTTGAGTAAATCACTGGAGATTAGTGTCTATTCAAGGGGTACGGATTTGCGGGTCTTTACATATATATATTTATATCTATTGTGATATTGCAAAAGCTCCTCCGTACAAGGGAGACTCTGCCAAAATTTTCCGTAAATTTTGGGAGTTAATTTTTTTTTTGAATATTTTTGGAAAATTTTTGTTAACGAAAAGTCAATTTCTAAATTGAAATGAAAATGTAGGAATTGAACTAGGGAAGTTTAACCATCGGGTTTTGGAAAAGTTAAGGAATTAAAATGAATCCGAAATCAAGTTGGAACGGTTTGTTTTTGAAAAAAAAGTTAATGGATTCTGTAACTTTTTCTTACTTGGCAATTTCGAGGACGAAATTCTTTTAAGGGGGGAAGTTTGTAACGACCCAGAATTTATATCATTTGAAATTCGTATAGTTAATTAATTTTAAATATTAACAAGTAAATTTTGTAAGTCGAATAAATTTTATTTCGAATATCTAGATTTAATTGGATATTTAAATCGATAATTTAATATTTGAAATTACAGAAATAATTGGAAATTGGGTTTAATGTGATTTAAATTGATTTGTAAAGTTGTATTAAATCATATTAGAGTTAGAATGATGTTATGGAACTTTTAAAATTGAATTAAAAGTTAATTTATGGAAATTGAATTTTTAATCTTTAATTGACGAGTAAAAATAGCCATTTTTCAAACAGTCTCGGATTTCGACGAAACTAGTTTCATTGGATCCGTAATGTTAAATTATTGTATAATTTCAAATTTTATGTCAATCGGTTTTACGGTTTGTCCGGGGCAAGCTAAAACGCACTGAAATCGGTTTAAGTGAATTTTAAATTTAAATAGTCGATTTGAAAACCTATCTTCCAAATACGTTCGAATTGGCTCCCGATATATTGTAACGTCCCGCCTTTTCGCATGCTTTAAATCGACACACGTGCCAATTCAAACCATACAGAAGGGCGGATTGTTATGGGGTAAATAAGAAAAATAGAGAAGAGAAAAAAACTAAACAGAATCTCACAGCGGAAGGATAAAATATAATAATAAATATACAGTTCATAAAAATGTTTACAAAACATTTGATTCTTCTTTATACAATAAATATCAGAGTTCACATACCAATAAATACCAATGCAGCGGAATACAGTGTGTAGTGGTACCATATAATATAATAAAAATAATGGAATCTTCGTCTTCGTCCTTCAGAAATAAAGTCTTCAAATCCTGAAACGCTCGGACTGACCCGAGCGAATTTGAAAAGACAAAAACACTCGAGTCAGAACTAAAAGATCTTTTGTGAGTTAAATTACAAAAATAAATATGAGTGCAGTAATTCAAGAGATGCTCGGATTTACATCTCCTAAGGATCCGTTAAACTATTTACTATATAGTATATTGCGCTATTATAATAGTGTCTATTTTTAAAATAAACTTACTTTTTAATAGCGTTATGGGGTTACCCATAAAGCCCTTAACACAAATAATGCCAATAGTCTATACAGTACCGTAATACCTCCTGATCGGGAGGCTACCAGAGGATACTCCATAGGTACGACACAAATAGAAACTCGTAATAAAGGCTCGGTATGGTAGGTGACATGGCACAACTAGGCAATGCCAGGGTAGATATACCAATTGCTATCCGGGTTGATGGAAACGCATAGCCGCAGCTACCGCCCACCTCGAACAAACTCCCCCAAAAATCAAAGTAAAAGTGGCCACTGAATCGATCCAAAGTCAAAGTATAATATCGAAGAGGAGTGTCCGATCAGAGGAATGACCTCATTGGCCCGAGAATCGCTCCTGTTTTAGCCACCTTATGCCAACTCACGGGAGTCGGGTCCACGTATTTACCTTGCAGGAAACGCCTCCACCAACCTACTTCATTCTGGAATCTCCACCGCGTACACGGTTGTTAAAGTGGTTTTCGGAGTTGGTAGAGAGTATGACAACTTTCGATCCCGGTCTCTTCAACAACCAAACGTTATTATAACACCGCGGTCATTTAAAAGTAATTATACTTTCAAAACCAGAATAAAACATCTATTTCAAAACCATATAAATAAAATATCATTTTCATTTCCAAAACAACTCATTTGATATTATTTTTATAAAACCCAAATCAATAATATCATCTTTCAAATATATTTCTTTTCAAAAATCATACTGCTTTAAAATTTATCATATCTTGAAACCAAACATTTGAATTAAAATTTTCAAACATAATACTCCGAAATTCATAGCTTTAAAACCATACTTCTAAGACTTGAATGGTTTGGATATTCAACAGTATATAAAGAATATAGTTGAATTTAAATTACTTTATAAAGTAAATAATTTCCGCGCCTTTACAATTTTATTCACATTAAATTAAGACTAAACCCATAATTTTTAAACTCTCTTCAACGTTCCAAACCACTACAAATTCTACATATTTCAAACTTTAAGTATTACACTTCTAAAATTTAAAATAGGAAATTATTATTCAACCATTTAATGTCCTATTATTTAATTTGAAATATCGCATATTAAATCCATAATCATTTAAATAAAACTCCAATTTCTATAACTAAATATTTCTTTTAATTCATTTATAATAGAAATATTCATTTAATTCATCTTGAAATAAAAATCCAGTTATAAATATCATACCTTTAAAATCTCCAAGTTTAACCGGTTTACATCAACTTATGGAGTTAAATTTTTAAATAGCCCAATCCCAAATAAATTTCCAATTTATATTTCAAATCTTAAATTGAGTTGAATCATTTAAAACTCTGTATATATATACAATAACTTAAACCTGTCCTTGAACATATAATATGAATTATCAAACTCCATTTTCACTTATTCAATTTTTTTATTTATCATATTTATACATAGCTTAAATTCACAATTTAACTATATATGTATATAAAATATTTTAAAATGTCAAAACTTAATATTTATTAAACCGTATCCTATCCAAACCATAGAAATCATTTTGAAAATAATTATATATAGACCGACGGTGTCTGTATAGAATTCTCTATCCTATGGTCAAGTGATACGGATATTTATCATTTCAATCCGCAATTTAAAAATAAAAATGCGGTTGTATATCATTTCAAACCGCAATCCGGAATGAATGAAATGCATGATAACTTGCAGTTTATACGTAAAAAAATTACAGCATCCAAACATCCAAATAGCAATCATCGACCATTAATTACAAACATCATCCAATTTAAACAACATCAATATAGAGCATATAAATATAACAGGCAATAAATAACAGGTATGAACTAACAATTTATATTCAGAAATAAATTTTATAACTATTTAACTAGAAGTTCATATGCAAATAAATAAATTATAACTGTCAATTTATATGTAATAATAAAAATTAATTAACAGTTAAATTAAATAAATGCGATTTAACTGAGATGATGAATAAAACATGCCAAACAATCATGAATAAATTTCTACTCATATCAAAAATCAATTTAACAAACATAAGAAATTTTAGAAGTTGTGAGTGGGTTAAAACACTCACCTTTTGAATTTTTAAACTCAAAAATTCGACGGTCTCCAAATCTTTCCAAACAAGCGTCAACAGATCTGGAATTTTATTACGATCCTAACAAAAAAAATCTCGTGTGAATCGGATATCGTATGCGAGAGTTATCACAATTAAACGATTTGCAATTAAATTAAAAATAAACAAACAAAAAAAAGGATAACCCACTTGGCCACATTACCCTCCCACGCACGTGCTACAGCACGTCATCATCTTCCCAGCACGCAAAGCATCAGGGCCGAACCCTAATCTTTGAACGCAACTGCCAGTGCTTCCCCAATTTTCACGCCTCCAAGCTTCGACATCGCCTAGATCTACCCCATCGCCAGAACGCTGCTGACCCCCTCTACCTTCGCCGAGAGTGCGGCCCCCTCCGGTAAGGCCTAGCGCCACCACGAACGCACGCAACTTGGTCCTAAAACCCTCGATTTCTGGCGAAATCGACCCCCTTCTGAGCGAAGTAACCGTACGGATCTGAAGCCCATGACCCCCTCTTCGTAGCAGTACCACTCGATCGTTCCCAATTTGACGATCCACCGTTGAATTACAAAGTTAAAACGAACGGCCGGAACTAAATCTCTAATTTTACGCCAAACGATGACTCGAATCGAGAAACCAATTTCAAATTTGAGTTCCCTCGTCAAAAACTTCAACATATATTTTTTTGGAAATTTTCTGAGGTGTTTGAATTTTTGACTTTTGATTTGATGTTTGAAATTTGAAAATGGATCTAGAATTGTTTGTTGCCATTGAAGAAGAGTACAAAAGTTCCTATACGTATAGAAATGAGGAATAAAGGCTTCTAGGGTTTATAACAGCCTATTTATAGACAACTGCAATAGAATAGGTGGGCACGAATCTAAACGCGCTACACGATAGTTAGCCCAAAAAGCCCGTTCTGACTCCGGAACGAAATTTGGTAAACCGATATATCCAAATAGGTATTTAAAAATATTCTGAACGCGATGGAAAAAGTTTCACATCCAAATTCCATCGTATGAAGAAGTTATGCTGAAAACAATATTTTCAAATTGATTTCAATTAAATCGATTTCAAGGCGTTTTGCGTTCGTACGATCAAACGACAAGTCCGATCGCTACGAAACTTGAAACCCTACAATAATTCACTGTTACGGATCCGACGAAACTGGTTTCGTCGAAATCCGAGTCCATGACAAAAATGGCTATTTTTATATTAATTAAATGAATTTAAAATAAATAAATTAAACAAATTTTATATTTAGATTCTAGAATTTGACCCATTTTATCACTCTTAAAATTTCTTAATCATTTACAAATTTTCAAACAAGTTTAGATGTCAAATTAAAGAAGGTAAATTTATAATTTCAATATAAACCCTTAATTTCATTTAATTTACAAATTATAAATAATATCTTAAAATTCCGTTTAGTTAAATAAATTAATTAGTACCCCATTCATTCCTGTCAAACAGATGGATTAAATATTGGATTCCAAATTTTCACCAAATTTCTCATATTATCTTTATTTCAAATAATGAATTATATAATTATATTCAATCTCATTTAATTGCAATTAAATTCAATTATTAGACTTTAAGTTTCCATATAAACAAATAATTCCTGATTCCCATTCTTAAATTCACTATTTATCATATTACCATCCTAGGTACCATTTATTTTAAAATATATATATATTTATATATGCAGATACTTTAACCTTTTTCAATTGTTTATCTCAATTGCATAACATTAAATTTATATTTATTGCAATAGTTTCTGGTTTAATTGAACGAACTAAGTATATAACTCACATTTATAAGTTTGTTATTTCCACTCACATATTATTATTAATTTTAATATACCCATTCCAACAACTCTTAACCCTTTTACGTTTCACACACTTGTAATATTTAATTACATTTATAACAATTCAATGTTGGCATTTATTCCTATTAATTTATTCAATGTTTACTGCCCCTTATTTCAATTTCTTCATTTTACAGTTGCAACTTCACTATTCACAGTTACTTTTGTATACTCCTTTCCTATTTAAACCAAATATAACAAATTCCGATTAAATCCAATTTTTACCTTTAAAATAAGTCATAACATTCGAATAACTCTATTAAATTGGAATGTTTCATTTAAGTTTATAAATGATCCACTTGCATTAACATAATTCTTTAAATTTATTCCCATTTATGGTTAATCAATGTTATATTACATTAATAAATTTAATATCTTCCTTTATTCGATAAATAACCTAGAATGCATTTACATTTATTCATTTCATTCATTTCATTCCATTCATTTATGGGTATTGCATTAATATTAAATTTATTAACTAATACCAACATTGTTACCATTCGTTACAATTAGATTTCCAATTTTTATTCAATACCCTGAATGAATAACATATATATTAACCAAATCCTTACATTTGTTTTTCTTCATATTTAAAGTCAAATCATAACATTTAAATGATTTAATTGAATTGGAATTTCATCCAAGTCATAAATTATTAACTTGCATTAACATGATTGCTTAATTTATTCCAATTACCTTTACACTCTTTTATTGCCTTAAATTAATTTAATATTTTCATAAATTTCTCATATTAAATTTTATATCCATGTAAGAATCCTTTTTCTACTTAATTCATTTGGATTTTATTCCAATTTCTATAAATATGTCTTAAGTCACCATTTACATAATTTAATTTAGCGTTTATTTCAATATTTGTTTATAATTTAAAGTTTCCACTAAATTAAATTACAAAACTTATAAATTTTAACCAATTTTTAATCCACTAAATTTACGGGTCGTTACATATATATTCCATTGCGTTTGGAATGGGGGTAAAACATTATAAACGCCAAGCGGCATGCTTCGTTTGGAGTTCAAAAAAATTTCGGGTGAATAGTGCGCGAATATTTTCTATAAAAGGACCTCATTTTCTTTCATTTGCATAAAAAAACCCTAGGGTTTCACAGCCGCCACTTTCAATTTTAGTGGCCGAAATCATTCGATTCTTCTCTCCTTAATCTCTTCTAATCCACGCATCAATTTAAGAAACTCTCAACTACAAAAATGAAGTGGATGATGAGATCTATCGATATGTACTGTGATGATCGAAAACGAAGCATTGTAGAGGCCAAAATTCTGCCGTGAAGTCGCCGCGTTCATTCTCGATTTTCGAGGGTAAATCGCGACCGAGCTCGTCGTGGTTCGAGAGGATGGTGGCACTCGTGATGGCTGTTCAAATGGTGGTGGTTGATCGACCTAAAATCGATCGTATATGGCGCGAGCATTAGGGTTAATTGGTGGCATTGGGTTATTTTCGAACGCGTATCACCTGGGGGGAAGAAGATAGGCACAGTCGGCCATGATCTCATCAAAAGAAAATCAACGGCCTGGAGACGTAGGGTTTGAAAAAAATATAAAAGTTGTAAATTTTATATATATTTAAAATCGTTTAATCTTTAAAATATGATAACTTCTTCATACGAGGTCGAAAAATGACGAAACGACTTGCGTTGGATTCGTATTGTCGAATACTACGCGATGGAGCTTTATTGGGATTAATTGGAGCTAGTGGAATTTTGGGTAAAATTAAACGCGTGTTTAATTTTTATTCGGAACGAAACACTGCAACTGTTATTGGAAGTAAGGTGAGAACTTCTCACTCAATCGAATTTGTTTCGATTTAAATTTTAAATAGTTAGATTTAAAATTGCTTGATTGTGTGATTGAATGATGGTTGCTATTTGTTGTATTGAAATAGACCCTATACGCCGCATATTAAGCGGAAGTTATTATATTAAACCCATATACCGCGATATTCCACCTTGAAGTGAAATTGGTATTATATATGTACTTGGAGTTGATTTCCCGCATTTTACAGCGGATAAGACCCTATTGCGCCGCATAATAGCGGAAAATATTTTATATAAACCCATGTACCGCGATATTCCATCTTGAAACGAGATTGGTATTGTGCTAACATCTGTGGTTGCAGGGAAACAAGTTGGAGGGATCCAACTGGATTCCTCAAATAATTGAATTTGTTTCAATGTTGTGTGTTGATTATTTATAATCTCTGTGTGATTATCTTTTTGATTGAAATCATTGAAGGCTAAAATTTAGCCGAATATAATTTTAGTATCGTTGGATACCGGAAATAAATAAAAATTTGATTTTTGAAAATTCAGGTTGAAAGTTTATATTAAAAATTATGATGTTTTGAGAAATATAGTTGAAAGGTGATTTTTGGAAATATGAAGTTGATTGTTTTTAATAAAATAATTTAAATGGTGATTTTTGAATTTATTATAGAAGCTTTAATATATAAGATTTATAAAATTGGATTTTTATAAATCAAAATGATGAAATTATAAAGGAGTTTTAAAGATGTTTTAAAATGTATTAAGTATCGAAACCATAGATTTCAACATTCATTGTTGAAATAGACGTTTTCGAGAAATAAGGAAATGGTGGACTATAACACTGTTGTTACAGTAAATGATTTTCAAAAGAAAATGTTTTATATAGTATTGGGATTTATATATCTATCTTAATTTTGAATTCCTATACTAGTGATTTTGGGTTGTCGTAACGATGTTTTACGCAACATTCGTTTTTGACTCAAATCAATGTATTTAAGAGAATGTTTTCCTTAAAGAATAAATTATATACTTAATTGTGATTTAAGTATATTGAATATTTTCCAAATGTTGAAAATAAATAGACTTGTGAATTACTTGTTTTTAAATAAGTATGGAAACGTTTTCCAATATGAAGTGAAAAGTTTTGAGACTATATCTTTTAAATATAAATTGAAAGTGAATATTTGAAATCGATTTGAAAATCGTATATCAATAGATATTTTGGAAATGTGATTCACATGGAATTTATAAAAAAAAGAAAGTAATTTGTTTAAAAGTAAACATTGATTTATTTTTGAAGTGTGGAAATAAATTTACGGATTTGGAACGTAAATTTAAAGTAAATAGGTAAGGATTTATTTAATTGGTTTAAATGAACCATTTTGAAATGAAAGTGTATTCTCCCTGGAAAGCCGAATAAAATTTCTGAATAGCTTTGAAAGATACATACACACACATATATAAAATTCTAGAATTGGTTTTGGAAAGGATACTTTGGAGAAATTAACTTCTTAAATTGTTTTGAATCCTTTAAGTAAAGATTTATTAAGTTGATATAGAAATGATTATTTCTAAGATTTAATTAATAATTGTTTTAGAAAATAGTTATTTAAATAGTTATACTCTATCTACTAATTTTATTTTGAAAATTAGTTTGGACTTCAGTTATATGTAATATTGGTATAATGTTTTTATGACTAATATTTTTAGTAAAGTGTTTAAAGAAAAATAGTTTTATTTCAAAGTGTTTTCCCGATATATTTTGGATAAGTGTTATAAATTATTTTAAAATATTCGAACTCGGTAGATTTCCAGTGAAAATGAATAAATATTTGGAAGTGTTTCCGCGTAAGGAAAACGATTTGAAATTTGTTTCCAAAAGTTGTAAAGGTGAAAAGTGATTTGATTTTTTTTCCAAATGGTTGAAGTGTGGAAAAAATATATCTTGTAAAGATATTTTTTTTTGGAAAATAAATAATTTGGGAAATTATTTGGAATCTGGTGATGTTGTGCATATCTATTGATAGTTAAATAACCGACTATCAATATTTACCTTTAAATGGATATTTGTTGTGATTTGCTTGAATTTGAATGCTACACTTATTTTAAAATAAGCGCTCGTTATTTGGTTTAGCCGGGAGATGACCTTTGGGTCATGAATCCCATTCCGAATAGTGATACGTCGTAATGGATATCATTTGAAGACTGGTGTTGAAGACCGGATATTTTCGAAAACGGAAGGATTACCGTCAATGTCTCTGCATCGGCTGATCTCCGATATAGAGATTTTTCACCCTTTGTGATGGGAAGTCCGGAAGTGATTAGTGAATATCCGGATTGCAAGGGCTTCTTTGGAAGTGCCTTCGGTTCCGTTCGATCCCGGAACGGACTTGTATGGATGTGTGTCTGACGTTACAATTTGAGATGTAAAGTTGGTTTCTATCAAATACATTTCTGTTGGTGGCGGAGAATTTATTCTCTTAGCTTAACACCCTTCTCTGAGACGTACGAGCTCAGAGGTTATGTAGTTGATGGTTACTAGTGATACATTCCCAATTTGGTAATGTGGCATACAAAGTGCTGCTGATCATTTGTTGATTAAAGCATAGCTTTTGTGAAATGCGTAGCTTTATGGACGAGACTTCGTCGGACCTCACACCCCGGTAATGGTCAAAACAGGAAAGATGAAGCAAGGTTATAGGGAGTAGCGCCCCTTAGGGTATGTGCATTTCCCTCTAGATAGAAGTGGTATCATGGTATGGAGCCCAGATACTTAACTTATGTGGATGTCACAAATATATATGACTTTGTGATTGTTGTTGGTTGAGGATCCTCGGATAAAAGTTGTTTACAACCGGGGGATGACATACTCTTGTCAGTAGTTACCTACTTTTGCAGAGGTAACCCAACATTGTGTTGGCAGAGATCCGGTTAGGTTCTCGGGGCGTCCTTTCAGAGGCGTACCCATGTGGCAACGGGAAGTTCCTTGGCCTGACCATTTGTTGGAAATCCAAATTCCAATACGCACCTTGTACGGTTTTAGTTGTACAATTAGCCATTTACTTATGGTGGTCACCCCTGTTTAGATGGTAGCTATAGTAGGCATAGTGTGAAATGCTTATGCTGGCTAAGATTTATATTATACTTTCGAAATGTTTTCCTACACTTTGCACTTATAGTAATAATATCAAAGAAATTTGCATATCAAGCATGTTTGACTATCATATGGAGAAATCTCCTCCAATTCTGCATTTGCATTGTGTGTGTGGCGGGAGGCCTTATGGTAGTTACATTTTCTAAAAGCATCGCGGATCTATTTTAAAATATTTTCATTGTTTGTTTTAAAGATATAACTATTTTAAGTTCTCACACCAGTCTCTTGACTGACCTGGAGTTTATTGTTCCCTTCCTAAACTCTGGGTGCCCACCAATTTCCACACGGGCAGTCTAGAGTCAGGTCATCAAGTCATTCCGGAATTTAGGAGTTGCTGTGGAGATCTGGAGGCAAGCTGGATGGCATGGTGTATCAACTAGTATATAGTATTTCTTTTCCGTTGTTTGTCGTTGTAAACTCTGATAATGTAATGTAATGTGATGTAATGTATAAAATGTATAGTTCTTTTGATTTAAAGATTATTCATTTATCTATTATATGTTGTTCTGCTGCGACTGTGAGATTCTGATATTGTTTCTGTTGCTTTTTCTTTCCTTCTCACTTCTTCTATCTTTTTCTTCTTCTTAAACCCTAAGGGTTCAGTTTTTCGGCATTCGATTGTTCGGCAGTTGATACAGTGGACGTATTAATGTCGATTTTCGAAAGTCAAAAATCCCAATCGTTACATACAACCTCTCACCTATGTTGTGTATGAAGAAGGAAAATATTTTGTTAACATTACTTATTCCCAGTCCGAAGTATCCCGGGAACGATATTGATGTATATTTGGCGCCTTTGATTGAAGATTTGCATTATTTGTGGAGTAAGGAGTTGATGCTTATGATGCATTTAGTAAAATGTTGTTTAAACTGAAAGCAATCTTGCTGTGGACATCAAATGATTTTCCAGCCTATGGAAATCTTGCTGGATGTTGTGTGAAGGGAGAAAAAGCTTGTCCATTGTGTGATGTTAATACTCATCATCGTTGGTTGAATTATAGTCGAAAGAATTCTACATGGGTCATAGAAGATATATACCTATGTTTTATGCATGGAGGAAACAAATGACTTGGTTTGATAACACCATGGAGAAAGGTAACGCTCCTAGAATTTTAACTGGAAGAAATATTTCTGTATTGTTAAAAGATTTTCCATATGATTTTAGGAAAGAGAAAGAAAAGAAAAAAAGGAAGAAGAGAAATAATAAGAAAAGGGCCATTAAGATAAAATCCATTAAGCTGAAAAAGAGGTAGAGGAACATTGTCCATGATATGGAAGATGAATATGATGAAGATAATGTTCCTATAAAATTGGAGCTATCAAGGTGGAAAAAGAGATCGATATTCTTTGATTTTCCATATTGGGAGGTTAGTGGTTACTTTTTTAATTTTTCAATAATAAATAATAATAATATAATATAATTATGGGTTACACTATTGATTTTTACATGAACTTCCGTTACGACATAATTTAGATGTAATGCATGTGGAGAAAAATGTTGGCGAAAGCATATTAAGCACAATGTTGCATGATAACAAATCAAAAGATGGAATCAACTCCAGAAAGGATCTAGAGGATTGGGGAATTTGGCATAAGCTTCATGCACAACCTTATGGGAAGAAAACATATCTTCTACCGGCTCCTTATACGTTGTCGAATTCCGAGAAAACAATATTCTGCAAAAGACTGTATGATTTTAAAGGACCCGACGGCTACTGCTCAAATTTGAAAAACCATATATCATTGGAGAATTGTAAAATTAGTGGCTTAAAATCACATGATTATCATGTTTTAATGCAACACTTATTACCTATAGCAATAAGAGGATTATTGTCGAAGAAGGCTAGAAAAGCAATAATTCGCTTGTGCTCATTTTTCAATAAATTTTGCCATCGTGTCCTTGACAGAGAGAAATTGCAACAAATCAATGTTGAGATTATAGAAATTCTGTATGAGCTTAAAAAGTATTTTCCACCATCATTTTTTGACATAATGGTGCATTTGTCAATTCATCTTTGTAGAGAAGCACTAATTTGTGGACCGGTTCAATTTGCTGGATGTATCCTTTTGAAAGATGTATGAAAACACTTAAAGATTATGTAAGAAACTATTCACGACCCGAGGGATGTATTGCCGAATCCTATCTTGCAGATGAACGCGTAAAATTTTTTAGTGAATTTTTGAAAAAATCAGGACACATTGAAGAGACAGAGGCTCGAAATGAAGATTATGAAAGCAATGTAATACTCGAGCGATGTCCAATTTCAACGTCTAAGATAGTTACATTATCCTCAAATGAGAAAGAAAGTGCTCATTTAGCCATATTAATGATCATGACCATGGTGGAACCATTTTTAGAGTAAGTATATGTTATATTATGTTTTAATTATTTTGATGTGTTTGTACGAGTAAATATAACTTAGCATTCCTTGTTTTATACTAGTTTGCATTTGGAGGACTTACAAAATTCAAGCAAGCGCATGGAGAGAAATTCAGCCTTGCTTTGGGAAACACATACAAAAAAATTTGCTGATTGGATTAAAAAAGGTTAAATGAAATTTTCAAATATACTCTCATTTTCTTAAGAATATTATTCTAAATATCCATTGTAAATTAAATTTTTATAGATACCTATTAACTCCAATGATCACAATGAAATGCTGAAGTGGATTACATATGGTTCGAAGAATGATGCTTTGTCTTACAAATGATATATCATCAATGGACAACGGTTTCACATAAAAGATGTAGGGAGAGAAACTCAAAATAGTGGAGTGACTTATGATGCGACTACTATGTGCAGAGCAAGTGCAAAAGATATTTCTCAAGTAGCTGATGTGGTTACTTATTATGGAATACTGACCGATATAATTTTATTAGATTATCACGTGTTTTATATTCCTGTTTTTTAAGTGCCGTTGGGCACATATAGGAAATGGAGTAAAAGTTGATGAAGATGGTTTCATTCTTGTCAATTTACATCAAAATCAAGCATCATTTTCAAAAGATCCATACATCCTCGTATCTCAAGCGAAACAAGTATTTTATTCAAGAGAAAACGATTCTTCAAGTTGGTACATTGTAATGAAAGCACCACCAAGAGGTTTTCATGATTTAGAGACAAATGATTATGTAGATGAAGGTATCGATATTCCAGAAGATTGCGATGTAACCTATATGGATGTTGAAGATGTTAGCTATGTTAGGGAGGACTGTGAAGGCAAACTTGAGTAGCTTAATATTTTGTTTGATTATGGAAATTGTTTTTGAGTGCATGTGTATGTCATTTTTGTTTGTTTTTCCATTATTTGCTCATAATGATCAATGATTATTGTTTGTGTCTAAATTAGGCAAACGTAATTAATATGTTTGATAACCAATTTGTTATTTCATGTATGCAGGTTGAGTTATTAATTATCATAGAGATTTACATACTTGAAGACACACATAATCTTAATCATGAAGGTATGAAGTTAACTTTAAATCACTTTTAGTTTTTGTTAAGTCAAAGTTATTAATTATTAATATTCTAAAAACTATATTATTGGCAAACAAACTCCTACTTTTATTTAAAAAAGACACATTATTACTTAAAATTCTCATTCTTACATATTTTTTATCATAAGATAATCTGGGCTATTACATATAATCTTTTCCATATGATATCATAAAATCTATTGATATATGATCTTTTCCATGTGATACAACCATAGTTAAGATGCTCAAATGCCATGGGAATGATTTTCGCCTCTTACCCCTCACTCAAGTAAATATAACTGTTTAATTGATTTTTTTCCTCAACGCTCACACTTCTATGTCCACAATACTTGAATATTTGAACCTTCTATGCTATTGATGAGAATTTTGGAATTATTGTCCAACTGCCATTTTGTGGTTTTGGTGTTTGCACGCTAGGTTGCATGAGTAATTTGTGTGGGTTTACTGATGTAACAATCCTGATTTTTATGCTAAATTTAAATTGGTAATTAATTTAATTTTTGAATTTAATTGTGAATTAATGGTGAGTTAATTGGAATTATGGGTTGAAATTCAAATAATATTTATTCATAACAATAGTAGTTCGAGATAATATTGGATTTGAAAATAATTTTTTTGAATAAATTGAGTTTGAAAGAAAAACTCTATCTTTTAAAATTTATAGAGATTTGTTCCCAAATATATAACATACATATGTAATATGTATTTTGAAAATATATTTGAATTCAATATGGTAAATTTCTAAAAATTAACCCACTAAATATGTATAAATATTTATTTATATATATGAATAAATACTTATTTAAAAGTACAATAGTTTGAAATATAAATAGAATTTGATTTAGAATTTAAGAAATTATTCTGTATCTATAACATGAAGATTTGGAAATTATGTTTTGAAATCGATATAAATAAATTCACAGAAAGTAGTTAAAAGGTTAAAAATCAAATGTATACATGTCTTTTGAAAAATTAATAAGATTTGAATAAAGTAATTATAAAACTAAATTTAGAATATAATGTATATGTAAAATTGGTTGGTAAATTTATAAAATGAGATTTTAAAGAAATTGTTTCTAATTTTATTTAAACTATGCATTATAATTTAAAAAAAATGAGTTTTGAATATGATTTTAATTTTTTAAAAGGGTTAATTAAGAATTAATTTTTTATTATTCATTAGTAATTGAAATTTTCCTTTGAAAATAAATAAGAAACATGATTTGTAAGCAAAAACATAAAAGAAGGTTTAAAACAAACATTAACAAAATAATTTACATTAGGGACTTAAATATAAAATTGTAAATAAATTAATAGAAAAGAATTAAACATAAAATTTTTATATTCAACATGTGTAAGAAAACTAACAAATGAAATTACAAGTGTTAAACAAAGTTTAACAAGTGGCATTTAAACTCATTTTCTTTTAAATTAAAAGTGTAAATAACATGCAAAGGAGTAAATATTGAAAATTCTTCTTTCATATTCAAATCTTAAATAAAAGAAATAAACCAGCAAAACAAAACCAAAAATCTGAAAACAAGAAAATTTCTCAAATTAAACCCGAAAGAATCAAGCATTTCAAGCATGCAACAAATCTGAAGCCTCCATATCACTTTTATCCAACCTAGAAACACAGATCAAAGAAAAAAAATGGAAATCAACACCATCTCAACTCAAAAACAAGATCCAGAAAAGAAAACGAATTCAGCAACTAAAATCAAAACAAGGCCTCAATTGTAATCAGAGCTCAAGCAAGTTACAGATCTAAGGGGCAGAATCAAATCCATGTTCCAATTTTCAGTTCTCTCTGGAATTAAATAAAGAAAAGTAATTTTTCTTAAAACTTTGAATTTCATGTTGTTAATCAGTGATAAAGCATAAGTTCAAAATAGTTGGAAAAAAAAATCAAAAATGCAGATTCAACTTGAAAAGCAAATGCAAAGTGAAGTCTGCATCGTGGAAAGAATAAGACCGGTTGAAGCTTTAAACAAATTCAAAACTGTAAGTAAAATTGATTCTTTTGTTTAAGTAAACAAGTAAATACAACAGGAGATTGAGCAAAGTTTTGTATTTTCAAACTTGTGCAGAACTAATCTTCAAAAGAAAATTTAAGAAAAAATATACAGGCTTGTTTCTCCCCTGTTTCTTCTCTGTTGCAAACTTCAGGTGAGCAGCTTCCTCTTTAAAGCTTAATTTTATTGATACATTGAAATGTTGGTGAGTAAACCTTGAATCCATATCAATCTATGTTTGCATGTGATAAAATATTGAATGTTGTGTGAATATATAAGTACATTGGCTGTGAATATGTGAATGTATAGGTGAATGCATGTATCAATGTTATTTTGTTATGGTTGCCAGGCTCAAAATTTTTGATTAAAGATTATTACCTTTGGATCTAGTCACCATTTTAATTTAAGTATCAACAAAACTTGTTTGTTTGATGATAAAGTAGGTTTTGAAAATTTATGCAAGTTAAACAATTTAGTAATGCCCATGGGAATAAAACAACAGAGAAAATTAGTATAAAGTGGAAAATTCAAACATCTCAATTCATAAACTCAGGGACATGATTTAACCCTTGAACAAAACCATGATTTTTAAAACTGAATTTATAAAATTTAATAATGGGATGGTTGTACATTTCTGGTTTAACCAGAAATTGGATTTTTATGAAATTCTGATGAACTCGATGGTCTTTGAAGTCGTAATTCTTTCTGGAGTTAGTTGAATAATTGTAGAATAAGGAAAAAATGCCAAGAAGATTAAATCAAATCATTTTGGGGAGTGCGAAGTGGATTTGGGTCTGTAACCCTAGTTTTTATTGAGTTGAGTACTTTGATTTGTTCTCTTCCCCTGATTGATCGAGTTGCATGGGAATTTGGGTAGTGGAAGCTTGGCAGTAGTTGAAGTCAATGCCGGAGTCCTAGGGGTCACGGTGGTCGGAGGGGCGAATGTGAGGTGTTGACAGGTTTGAGGGGGTGGACCTGTTATGCTTCCAGGTTTTGGATTTGTCTCGAATTCGATTTTGAGACGAGTTGGAGGTATCTAGTGATTGAGTTTGGGTTTGGGGAATGCTAGTCGACATGGAAAGATCATCGTCGATGATCAGAATCATCCAAAACCTTCGTGCATGTGCACTGGATTCTGATGATCAGTATTTGTTAGTTGGGGAGTTGCAGAATTTTGTTGTCATGCATTTGTCTCGGGTGATTCGAGTGTATGACTCGAAGAAGTGTAGGCTTGAACTCGAAGTTATTTTAGGGAGGGCTCGGGTATAATTTGTTGTTACAGATTTTATAAGAACAGAAACCTGTTCTGTTTTTAATGTTTAAAAGTAAAGTTTAAATGTAAAATAAAATTCGAACTAAGTTTAAAACCTGCATTTGAATCTGAATTCAAGAGTTTAAATCTTAGATTTGAAATAATTTTAAATTTTGAAATTTAAATTTGGTTTAGAACAACTTTTAAGTGTAAAGGTATTTTGGTCTTGAATTTAAGCTAAAAGTTTAAATTGTAAAATAGGAATTTAAAATAAGTTTAAAACTGATTTTGAAATCTGGAATTTAGGTTAAACTTCAGCTTTTAAAATAAAATGAAGTTTTAAATTTAAGTTGTTAACTACTTTAAATATAATATATAAGGATTTGAGTTAAAAATGAAATTTTAAAATGTAAGTAAGTCTTGAATCTAAGTAGTTTGGAATCAAATTTAATTTGTATTCCAGTTTGAAATAAATGAATTTTTTTAAAAAAAATTTGAAATGATTTAAACAATCTTGTTTGAAAAGTGTATGTTTAAATTGATTTGAATTTTAAAATGAATTTGTTTTATAATTCTTTTAAACTTATTTTATAAAATGGTTATTTCTTTAACATATGAGATAAATAGATTTTGGATTGTTTTTTTTACTTTGTTTAGATTAGTTTGTATTCATTTTAAAATCTTGAATTTAAAATGAAATTTAAAATGGAATTTAATATAAATTTAAACAATTTGTTTGTAAATACTTTGATTAAGTAAGAAATGATTATCTTAAAAATAAAAATAATTTAATGATTTGGATTCATTAAATTATTAATTTAATTTAAATGGATAATTATTTATTTAATTAATTATTGATATGGATGATTAATTAAGTAATTAAGAGTTTTTAAATTAATTAATTAATGATTGAGATTAATTAATTAAGGTTAATTAATCTGTAATTAAGAATTATTAATTAGATTTTAATTAATGATTAAGGATTAATTAACCAAGTAGATAAGGATTAATTAAGTGATAGTTAACACTTAATTAATTAGATAATTAGAGATTGATTAATAGATAATTAAGGATTAATTAATTTGTGATTAACAATGGTTAATCTAAGTTAATTACTTAATGAAAGTAATTATAAAATGGTTAATAAAGGCCATGAACTAGGATTATTTAATAATTAATTAATGTAATTAAATTTAATAATTAATTAGATTAATTTATTGTTGATAATCAGCTGTGAATGGTCAAGTGTAATTACCCAATGAAAGTAATTAAGGAACTAATTACTTAATATAATTAATTGAGTTTGATGGGATTAGTTGAATTAATTGATTAAGTTTAATTTATTTAAACACTGAATGATTTGATAATAATTACTTAATGAAAATTAATGGATGGTAATTACTTAGTAAAATAATTAATTGATAAGTACTGGATGTAATTAATGGAAGTAATTAAGAGTAATTATTAATTAAGGAATAATTGATTAGTTATTGAAATTAATTAAGAATAATTAATTAAGGATTTATTATTAATTAAGGGTTAATTAGTTAGTGTAATCAATTAAGAATAATTAATTAAGATGGTTTGTAGTTAATTAACATTAATTAACTAAGATTAGTGACTAATCTGATTTGAATTAATCAGATGATTAATTGCTATTGCTTAGGGATGTTTGGGTTCTATTGAATGATTGAACTGATATTCCTGATTGAGATGTCCTGTTTTGATTTGAGCAATGTTTACTGTGATTTATTATCTGTGATATGTACCTGTGATCTGTGAATGAAAGATAAGCGTTACACTTGTTTTGTACCGCTTGTCAAATATAAGCGTTATAGTTTATATCGCTTATCAAACATATTGCTGTATTTGAATCTGTGCTGATTAATGTTGTGCACTATTGTGTAAAACCCCTGGACCACACTATACACACAAAATATGGATTTTACATGGAAATCGGTTAAGTCACAGATTTTTAAAATAAACTTTGAATTTAAATTTTTAAATTCAAATAGGTTTTGGAAATAAATTGTAACATCCCGAAATTTTTGAAATTTAAAATTTGATAAATTGTTTGAACTTTGGGATCTAACTAGTAAAAATTTAATCTAAATTTAATATTGTTGATATTAATATTACACATTAATATAGAATTAAATAAAAAGAGATATTGATAGATGATCTTTTAATAGAATTTAAAATTTGTTAAAGTAAGTTATGATGAAATTATAAGATTTAAATCACATAATTAGAATCCAACATCTAAACAAATAAACAAATAATTAAACAAAAAAATAAATAAATAAATAGTTAAATAAAAGATCAAACAAATGAACAAATAAGTAAACAAATAGTTAAACAAAAGAACAAACAAATGAAACAATATAATACTTATTAAAATAAAAATAATAATAATATAAACTGTACATATAAAAGAAAATGCAAGAGAGTAAAACATTCAAACAAAATAATACTTATATGAATCAAACAGCACATTTCTACAAGTTGCAAAAAGAAAAAAAAAAAAAACAGTAAACTAAAATATGTAAGCAAAAGAAATAAAATAAAATAAAACAAACTCTTACAATTAGCAAAATAAAACAAAACACTTTTATTTTATAAAGTAAACTAGGAAAGTAAGTATTTTAAATAGAAAAAAATATATGAAGATAGTACTTACAGGAAAAAGAAAATCAAATAGCATGCTGAAAATATATAAAGCATGAAACACTACATGCTTCCATTTAATGCTTCATTTAATGCCATGTACTCAAGTAACAACAAGTAAGACCTTAACTGCAAATACATGCTTGTATTAAATGTTTACTCCTCAGCCACCTTTGGGAGGAAGGAGAAAAGCATGTGAAAGTACAACAACCTGTATAAAACTACTATGCAAAATAATGATTTAGTACTTTGCTTAAAACTTGCCTACCTCCCTTACTTTGTATACTTCTATATATATCAACCTATGCATCATCTCGTTCAAACAAACTTTTGCAAAGATCAGAAAAGGAAATAAACAGAAATAAAAGCCAACATCATTTTTATTCAAGCTTGAAAGAAAATTTACCGAGGAAAAAAAAAGGAAAAAAAAAGAAGAAAGAAGAAGAAGTTAAACTGCAGACTTCCAAAACCAGAGTGCTTTCTGTTTCAAAACAAATTTCTGGTGAGTAACATCAACTTTATGGCTTTAAGTTAACTGTAAAGATGATTCTTGTTTCATGGCATAGTATATGCTTATCTTTGAATATAGTTGGTAAATATGTATATAAATATACAGGCTACCCTGTATATTCTTCTTCTCTGTTATGGGTTACAGGGTAGACTTGCATTCAAACTCCAGTAGTTTTCATCTAAATCATAGTAAAGCTTCAGTTTTAAAAGCAAACAAGATAATGGAAAGCAAATATGGTTATAAAAAAACAGATTTAAACCTCAAGTCTGTAAGGTATTATCACTAAAGTTGTTTACAGGAAATCAAAGGAAGATGTGATAAATTCAAGTATTATAAAAAGCTAATCCAAGTTAATAGCTTAAATCCTTACTGTAAATCATGATTTCTAAAACAAAAGTGAAGAATTTTAGTTTAGTATTCAAAGGGAAATTTGCATTTGAATAAAAATTGAATTTCTACCAATTTCTTGTAAGTGAATCAATTTAAATTGCTGAAATTTGAGTTGAGGCAAGCCTAACCATTCTTGATATTGGGAAAAATACAAAATTATTTTTCCATTGCATGAATTGGGAATACGAGATCGTTTTAGGGTTTTTCTTCCAGTTTTGAACGCGCTTAGAAAAAAGAGGATTTCGCCCTTTTGAGTTGACCGAGCTTCACGATGACTTGAGGAAGGGTAGCTAGGGGTGTTATCGAGCCATGGACGGAGTCGCTGGGTTTCTGGCGGCGTCAGGCGTTGGGGCGAGGCAATTGTTCAGGGGTTGTTCGTTCAAGCTTTTGGGTTCGAGAATGAGATTTTGAATTTTTGATGGGTTCGAACTTGTGAGTGTTTGAGAGGCATGAGCACGTCGTCGATGACGTGTGGACGACCAGAAGTTCGACCAGAGGAGGCGATTCCAGTTGTGCACGTATACGTGCACAAGTTGATGATCAGAAAGGTTATAACCTGAAGCATTTCAGGTTGGGTTTTCTTAGGGGTTGTACTCGAAGCACGACTCGAGGAAAACTGGGGAGAAACCGAAGGGAGACTCGGGGGGGTTTCAGCGTTGGGTCGTGTAAAAGTTTGGACTTAAACAAATTTTGAAATTTTTTGTTTTCACGGGTAGCTTTGGGGTGAAACCCGAAGCAGGAAGTATTTGAGCTCGGGCGAGACTCGGGGGAAGTCTCGGGTTGACCACCTGAACCATATTTCCAGTATGACAATTTGTGGACAATTTAAGTTTAAACTATTTTTATAAGCATTCTTTATGAAATGATGATTGTTGATGAAATGTGAAGTTAAATTAAACAATGATTAAAAAATTTATGATTTATAATTACTTTGTAATTTATAATAATAAATAAATAAAAGCAATAAAAAAATTAAAGTTGTAAATTAAGAATCGTTAATTTGATAATTGAAGTTGATTGATTCAAAATTGATAGTTACATTAAAATAATTTATTAAGGAATAATAAATTAATATATTCAATTGAGATCTAATTGAATTGTAGTGTAAAATGATAATTAAAGTGAATAATTGTCATAAATCAATGATTTTGAAAAGAAATTTAAGAATGATTTACAAACTTGTAATTAAATTGATTTATAAACAATTAAGTGTTTAAATAAATTTGTAAGTAAGAATTTGTAAATTTTGAAACAATAAATTGAGTAATCAAAATGTAATTTATTTATCCAGATTCTTATCATTAAATTTAATTAATTCAGTGGCAAATGTATTTAAATCACATTGGAAAGTAATTAACTATTGTTGTTAACTTACATTGATATCTCTGTTCTGTTTGTAATTCTGTATGATGTAATTGCCATGTTATTGCACTGTGATTATGATTTGTTCTATATTGATATGAAAACCCTGTTGCCGTAAAACGGCATTTAAACTTCGATGCGACAGGGTATCGGATTTCAGTTGGTTATCCGAAACCCACATCGAACCTGTGAATATTTGTGAATGACATCCACATGTTTTAAAATTTGACACTCACTATTCGAATTAGCCGGGAAAGGACCCGTGTGTCATATAACCCATTTCGAATATGTGATTCGACGTTATGGATAGAATGTGAAGACCGGTGTTGAAGACCGGGTATTTGCAAGAGCGATAGGATGACCTGTCGATTGACTCTGCACCGAGTTGCTCCAGTATAGAGTTCTCCATATGTGATGGGGAATCCGATCAGGATTGTGGATATCCGGATTTGCAAGGACTTCTTTGGAAGTGCCTTCGGTTCTGTTCGAGCCCAGAACAGACTTGTATGGATAGTCTGTCTGACATTACAAATTGAGATATAAAGCCGATTTCTTTCAAATATATCTCTGTTGGTGGCGGAGAATTTATTCTTTTAGCTTAACACCCTTCTCTGAGACGTACGAGCTCAGAGGTTATATAGTTTAAGGTTATCGGCAATATATTCCCAATTTGGTAATGTGACATACTGAGTGTTGCTGTGAAATGATCATTGTGTTGATTATTCGTGATAGGATCATTTATTTGATCGTCTATCTTTGTGATCATTTGTTGACCCAAAGCATGACTTTGTATAAAGCGTGTTTTTGTGGACGTGACTTCGTCGGACCTCACACCCCGAAATGGTCGAAACAGGAAAGATGCGGCAAGGTTATTGGGGGTAGCACCCCTTAGGGTATGTACATTTCCTTTTGGATAGAAGCGGTATCATGGTATGGAGCCCAGATACTTAACTTATGTGGATATCGCAGATATATATATATGATTTTGTGATTTGTTGCTGGGGCCCCGGTTAAAGGTTGGTTACGACCGGGAGATGGCATACTCATGTCAGTAGTTACCCAGTTAGGGGTAACCCGGCCTTGTGTTGGCAGAGATCCGGTTTGGTTCTCGGGGACGTCCTTCCAGAGGCGTTCTCATGTGGCAATGGGAAGTTCCTTGGCCTGACCATTTGTTGGAAATCCAATAAAACAATACGAAACCCTGTACGGCTTTAGTTGTAGAACCTGCCATGCAGCGTGGCGGTAACCTGCCACAAAACATGGTAGCTATAGTAGGCATAGTTCGAAATGTCTATGTTGACTAAGATTAATATTCTACTTTCGAAATGATTTACTTCACTATGCACTAGTAATAATATCGAAGAATTTTTTCTCGTACTAAGCATATTTAACTATCATAAGGAGAAATCTCCTCCAATTCTGCGTTTGCATTGTGTGTGTGGCGGGAGGTCTTATGGTAGTTCCATTTTTAAAAAGCATTCCGAAAATTCTTTTATAAATCTTGTTTGTTTAAATACAACTGTTTTTTTTGTTTACTCATACCAGTCCCATGACTGATCCGGAGTTTATTGTTTTCTTTCCTAAACTCTGGGTGCCCATTATTTCCACACGGGCAGCCTAGTAGCAGGTTTCTATATTTTGGAGTAGCAGTATTTTGGAGCTTTTATCTTGGAGATATCTTAGGAGCTATTGGAGATTTCAGGTGTTAGATTTTGGGAGTTCGTTATCATCTCTCTCATTTGAGGATTTTTGGATATATGTTCACTGTTATATTATCATGATGTTGTATTTAGAGATTGTGGTATATGTATTATGTACTCTGTTGTAGTATGGATATTATGTTGATGTTGTAACAGTGATGTTATTTATGATATTGATTCTGTTCCGCTGTTTTATATTCATCTAATTGTTGTTATAAGCTCCGGCGATGCGAATTTGATGTCGTTTATTGGACATCGAGTTTGGGTCGTCACAAATTGGTATCAGAGCTGTTGGTTGAGTAAGAACTTTAGCTACGGAGTATAACACATTAGATGGCTCATTAGAGATAGGGTGAAGTATACCCTAGAATGAGTATAATCAAAATTGAAACTTTAAAAATTTTCTTAGTCTATTTCTTTTTACTGCTGATATTCCTTAAGATATTTCGCCTGTATATCTAAATCAATTTTCTTACTAATCTCAGATAGTGAAAATGAGTGGACGCAGAGGAAGAACTAGGGGTCTAGGCAATGCTGCAGCACCAAATCAAATTCCCGCAGCCGCAGAAGCAGTAATAGAAATTCAGTAGCAGCCGGACTTGGCTGAATTATATAAGAAGTTTGAAAAGCTTGGTGGAAAACCATTTATTGGCAAAGAGTCAATTATTGACGCTCAAGCTTGGGTAAGATCGTGTGAAAAGATTTTTAAAGGGCTAAAATTGCAGGATGAGCAGAAAAGACTTATAGCTTCTTGGCAACTCCAAGGAGAAGCTTCAGCTTGGTGGGAAACCATCATTGTAGATGAACCCGAGGAAGAATTTACTTGGGATCGTTTTAAAGAAGTGTTTGAGAAACGTTACATGCCATCAGCGGGAGTTTCCAGAATGTATCAGGAATTTCTGGATTTGAAGCAAGGAAGTCTGTCGTTTGAAGAATACTTGAATAAATTCAGTGAACTATCTCGGTTTGGCCCGGAATTGCTAAATACACCTCTGAAGAAAAACGAAAGGTTTATCCGGGGAATGAACCAGAAATATCATGGAAGAATGACAGGTCATGTTAAAGAATCTTTCTCAGATTTAGTAGATATGGGTTACAGGTACGCTACTCTTGATATACAAGAAGCAACTGTGGAGAAAGGTAATTCAGGTAGTCAGAATTTTAAAAAGCGAAAATTCGGAGGCAAGAAACCTTGGCAAGGCAATGAGAAGAAGAGGAACATTCAAGGAAGAGCAACATAAAATGTCACTTGTTGCAACTGCAAAGAGAAAGGCCACTATTCAAATGACTGCCCAAAACCGAAGAAACCAGCTAGAGAATGTTACAATTGTCATAAACCGGGACATTTAGTTAAAGATTGCCCAGTGATGAACCAGCGCAGGTGGCAAAAGTTTACACGATAAAGGAGGACCCCTCATCTTCAAAAGCTGACAAAGGGAAAGGTGTTTTGGAAGGTAACCTTACTATTAAAAATAGAACTGTTAGAGTTTTATTTGATACAGGAGCTTCACATAGCTTTATCTCCCAACAAACCGTAAATGAATTAGGACTTGAAACTAAATTTGCTGACGATCTTATTTGCGTGAAAAATCCGGTTGGAGGTCCCGCAAATCTTTGTTCATATTGTAAGAGAGTTCCTATTTCATATGCTAGCTATAAATTTCCTATCAACCTTTATGTCCTCGAATTTGATGAATTTGAAATCTTACTCGGTATGAACTGGTTAACGAGATACGATGCTATATTGGAGTGTAGTAATCGGACAGTTTTAATCAAAACATGTTTTGGAAATTTTATTGAAATCTTTTGTGAGAATCCTAGTCCAAGGAGCGACAGATTGATATATACTTTGGGAAGTCTTGAACCCACTTTACAGTCTATACCTGTTGTTCGGAATTTTTCCGACGTATTCGAAGAAGTGAAATCTTTACCTCCTCATCGAGAAATAGAATTCCGAATCGATCTTGTACCTAATACTCGTCCTGTTGTTCACGCAAGTCGCAGGATGGCACCCAGGGAAAAGATTGAATTGGTTCATCAAACTAATGAGCTACTAGCAAAAGGATTAATTCGACCCAGTGTTTCTGAATGGGGCTCAGCGGTCGTATTTGTTGCCAAATCAGACGGATCTTTGAGATTGTGTGTAGATTACCGTGATCTAAATAAACAAACTCTCAAGAATAAATTTCCACTGCCCAGGATTGATGATTTATTTGATCAGTTGCATGGCGCTCGTTTCTTTTCAAAAATGGATCTAGCTCAGGGATTCCATCAATTACGAATCGCCGAAGATTGTGTACATCTGACTGCTTTCAGAGGTCCTAATATGTTCTATGAATGGTTGGTTATGCCTTTCGGGCTAACCAATGCTCCAGCATACTTCGTAGATTTTATGACTCGTGTGTTTCGGGAAGTTTTGAATAAATTTGTGCTTGTATTCATTGATGACATCTTAATTTTCTCCAAAACTGAAGATGAGCATGCCGAGCATCTTAGAATTGTCTTAGAAATTTTAAGGAGAAATGTTCTATATGCAAAATTTTCCAAATGCCATTTCTGGGTCAATGAAGTAAAATTCCTTGGCCATATTGTTAATGAAGAAGGAATTTCAGTAGATCCTAGCAAAATTTCCGCTATTCTTGATTGGAAACAACCCACTACTCCAAGAGAAGTTCGAAGCTTTTTGGGTTTAGCAGGCTATTACCGGAAATTCGTTCAAGATTTTTCTAAGTTAGCTAGTCCGCTGACTAAGTTAACAATGAAAAATGCAAAGTTCATTTGGACTTCAAAATGTGAAGAAGTTTTTCAAGAGTTGAAAAAGAGATTGACCACTGCTCCTGTTCTCACTATTGTTAACGGGAACCGAGGCTTATCTGTCTATACTGATGCATGTGGTGAAGGGGTAGGTGCAGTATTGATGCAAAATGGAAAAGTGGTTGCCTACGCAGGTAGACAATTACGTCCCCATGAGAAGAACTACCCAACGCACGATTTGGAACTTTTGGCTGTTGTTTTCGCTTTGAAAATATGGCGACACTATCTTCTGGGTAAGAATCTTTTCAGCTTTCTTAATAATTTGCGAAATTAACTAAAGAAATATACTTAATAAACTCTCTTTGTTTTAGGTGAAAAATTCGAATTATTCACCGATCATAAAAACTTGAAATATCTTTTCACCCAGAAGGATCTGAATCTGCGACAACAACGTTGGTTGGAATTTCTAGCATCATATGACCTAGATATCCAATATACGCCGGGAAAAGCCAATGTGGTTGCCGACGCTTTAAGTAGGAAACATGCTGTTCTCGCATATCTTGTTATCACTCCTACTCTCCTTGAGAAGATCTCAAAACAGCAGAAAGAAGATGAGTTTCTTTGAGGAATCCATAAAAGAATATGCCAGGGCGAAGATACTAGTTTTGAGATAGATAATAGAGAAGTTATAAGGATGAAGGGCAGAATTTGTGTCCTTGACATTCCAGAACTGAAACGTGAAGTATTGGACGAATGCCACAAGTCCAAATTCAGCATCCATCCCGGAGTCAACAAAATGTATCGAGATGTTAAAAGAACATTCTGGTGGAAAACGATGAAGAGAGACATATCTATTTATGTTAGTCGTTGTGCTACTTGTCAGCAGATCAAGAGCGACCAAAAGAAAGTGGCCGGTTTACTTCAACCTTTAGAAGTACCGAAATGGAAGTGGGATCAAGTATCGATGGATTTCATCGACGGATTGCCACGAACCAAGAAAGGCAATGAAGCGATTTGGGTTATTGTGGATCGTCTAACCAAAAATGCTCATTTCATTCCAGTTAAATCTACTCGGACTGCGGCAAGCTTGGCAGGTATATATATAAAGGAAATTGTTCGCCTCCATGGTATTCCCAGTAGTATAGTGAGTGATCGTGACCCGATCTTCACTAGTAGATTTTGGGAAGCGTTTCAGGATGCATTGGGAACGAAATTAAATTTCAGTACTGCTTATCATCCGCAATCTGATGGGCAGACTGAGAGAGTTAACCGAATTTTAGAAGACCTACTGCGTGCTTGTGTTCATGATTTTGGTGGTTCTTGGGAGGACCATTTGCATCTGGTTGAATTCTCTTATAATAACAGTTATCAGGCCAGTTTAGAAATGGCTCCTTTCGAAGCTTTGTATGGTCGTCCGTGTCGATCACCTACATGCTGGATTGAATCAGGTGACAGACTTGTTCTTGGACCGGATATGATAAAAGAGGCCACTGAGAAGGTAAATTTTATTCGAAAGAAGTTATTAACTGCCCAAAGCCGTCAGAAGAGCTACTATGACCGTCGAAGGAGAAATTTGGAATTTCAAGTTGGAGATTCTATATTTCTAAAAGTATCTCCGATGCGGGGTGTGTTGAGATTCGGGAAAATTGGAAAGTTGGCACCGCATTATATTGGTCCTTTTCCTATTCTGGAAAGGATTGGTTCTCTAGCATATAGAGTGCAGTTACCCAGCTGGTTATCTGGCGTACATGATGTGTTCCATATTTCTAATCTTCGGAAATATGTGCACGATCCAGATGATATTATTGAAGAAGCTGCTCAGCAGGATCTTGAAATCACTCCTAACTTGGCAGTTAGAAGGGAACCGATAAAAATTGTTGATCGTGATGAGAAGCGATTAAGAAACAAGATTGTGAGGCTGGTCAAAGTTCAATGGAGTTGCGATCCAAAGGACTGTACTTGGGAGACCGAAGATAATATGAAGAAATCGTATCCCAAATGCAGAATTGACATCTCGACTTAAATCTGTAAGTCATTTCCTTATTTCTGAATTCGTCTATTCTTTGTTTTCGTTTCTCTCTCTTTCAATTTCGAGGACGAAATTTTCTTAAGGAGGGGATATTGTAACATCCCGAAATTTTTGAAATTTAAAATTTGATAAATTGTTTGAACTTTGGGATCTAACTAGTAAAAATTTAATCTAAATTTAATATTGTTGATATTAATATTACACATTAATATAGAATTAAATAAAAAGAGATATTGATAGATGATCTTTTAATAGAATTTAAAATTTGTTAAAGTAAGTTATGATGAAATTATAAGATTTAAATCACATAATTAGAATCCAACATCTAAACAAATAAACAAATAATTAAAAAAAATAAATAAATAAACAAATAGTTAAATAAAAGATCAAACAAATGAACAAATAAGTAAACAAATAGTTAAACAAAAGAACAAACAAATGAAACAATATAATACTTATTAAAATAAAAATAATAATAATATAAACTGTACATATAAAAGAAAATGCAAGAGAGTAAAACATTCAAACAAAATAATACTTATATGAATCAAACAACACATTTCTACAAGTTGCAAAAAGAAAATATAAAAAAAAAACAGTAAACTAAAATATGTAAGCAAAAGAAATAAAATAAAATAAAACAAACTCTTACAATTAGCAAAATAAAACAAAACACTTTTATTTTATAAAGTAAACTAGGAAAGTAAGTATTTTAAATAGAAAAAATATATATGAAGATAGTACTTACAGGAAAAAGAAAATCAAATAGCATGCTGAAAATATATAAAGCATGAAACACTACATGCTTCCATTTAATGCTTCATTTAATGCCATGTACTCAAGTAACAACAAGTAAGACCTTAACTGCAAATACATGCTTGTATTAAATGTTTACTCCTCAGCCACCTTTGGGAGGAAGGAGAAAAGCATGTGAAAGTACAACAACCTGTATAAAACTACTATGCAAAATAATGATTTAGTACTTTGCTTAAAACTTGCCTACCTCCCTTACTTTGTATACTTCTATATATATCAACCTATGCATCATCTCGTTCAAACAAACTTTTGCAAAGATCAGAAAAGGAAATAAACAGAAATAAAAGCCAACATCATTTTTATTCAAGCTTGAAAGAAAATTTACTGAGGAAAAAAAAAGGAAAAAAAAAGAAGAAAGAAGAAGAAGTTAAACTGCAGACTTCCAAAACCAGAGTGCTTTCTGTTTCAAAACAAATTTCTGGTGAGTAACATCAACTTTATGGCTTTAAGTTAACTGTAAAGATGATTCTTGTTTCATGGCATAGTATATGCTTATCTTTGAATATAGTTGGTAAATATGTATATAAATATACAGGCTACCCTGTATATTCTTCTTCTCTGTTATGGGTTACAGGGTAGACTTGCATTCAAACTCCAGTAGTTTTCATCTAAATCATAGTAAAGCTTCAGTTTTAAAAGCAAACAAGATAATGGAAAGCAAATATGGTTATAAAAAAAACAGATTTAAACCTCAAGTCTGTAAGGTATTTCACTAAAGTTGTTTACAGGAAATCAAAGGAAGATGTGATAAATTCAAGTATTATAAAAAGCTAATCCAAGTTAATAGCTTAAATCCTTACTGTAAATCATGATTTCTAAAACAAAAGTGAAGAATTTTAGTTTAGTATTCAAAGGGAAATTTGCATTTGAATAAAAATTGAATTTCTACCAATTTCTTGTAAGTGAATCAATTTAAATTGCTGAAATTTGAGTTGAGGCAAGCCTAACCATTCTTGATATTGGGAAAAATACAAAATTATTTTTCCATTGCATGAATTGGGAATACGAGATCGTTTTAGGGTTTTTCTTCCAGTTTTGAACGCGCCTAGAAAAAAGAGGATTTCGCCCTTTTGAGTTGACCGAGCTTCACGATGACTTGAGGAAGGGTAGCTAGGGGTGTTATCGAGCCATGGACGGAGTCGCTGGGTTTCTGGCGGCGTCAGGCGTTGGGGCGAGGCAATTGTTCAGGGGTTGTTCGTTCAAGCTTTTGGGTTCGAGAACGAGATTTTGAATTTTTGATGGGTTCGAACTTGTGAGTGTTTGAGAGGCATGAGCACGTCGTCGATGACGTGTGGACGACCAGAAGTTCGACCAGAGGAGGCGATTCCAGTTGTGCACGTATACGTGCACAAGTTGATGATCAGAAAGGTTATAGCCTGAAGCATTTCAGGTTGGGTTTTCTTAGGGGTTGTACTCGAAGCACGACTTGAGGAAAACTGGGGAGAAACCGAAGGGAGACTCGGGGGGGTTTCAGCGTTGGGTCGTGTAAAAGTTTGGACTTAAACAAATTTTGAAATTTTTTGTTTTCACGGGTAGCTTTGGGGTGAAACCCGAAGCAGGAAGTATTTGAGCTCGGGCGAGACTCGGGGGAAGTCTCGGGTTGACCACCTGAACCATATTTCCAGTATGACAATTTGTGGACAATTTAAGTTTAAACTATTTTTATAAGCATTCTTTATGAAATGATGATTGTTAATGAAATGTGAAGTTAAATTAAACAATGATTAAATAATTTATGATTTATAATTACTTTGTAATTTATAATAATAAATAAATAAAAGCAATAAAAAAATTAAAGTTGTAAATTAAGAATCGTTAATTTGATAATTGAAGTTGATTGATTCAAAATTGATAGTTACATTAAAATAATTTATTAAGGAATAATAAATTAATATATTCAATTGAGATCTAATTGAATTGTAGTTTAAAATGATAATTAAAGTGAATAATTGTCATAAATCAATGATTTTGAAAAGAAATTTAAGAATGATTTACAAACTTGTAATTAAATTGATTTATAAACAATTAAGTGTTTAAATAAATTTGTAAGTAAGAATTTGTAAATTTTGAAACAATAAATTGAGTAATCAAAATGTAATTTATTTATCCAGATTCTTATCATTAAATTTAATTAATTCAGTGGCAAATGTATTTAAATCACATTGGAAAGTAATTAACTATTGTTGTTAACTTACATTGATATCTCTGTTCTGTTTGTAATTCTGTATGATGTAATTGCCATGTTATTGCACTGTGATTATGATTTGTTCTATATTGATATGAAAACCCTGTTGCCGTAAAACGGCATTTAAACTTTGATGCGACAGGGTATCGGATTTCAGTTGGTTATCCGAAACCCACATCGAACCTGTGAATATTTGTGAATGACATCCACATGTTTTAAAATTTGACACTCACTATTCGAATTAGCCGGGAAAGGACCTGTGTGTCATATAACCCATTTCGAATATGTGATTCGACGTTATGGATAGAATGTGAAGACTAGTGTTGAAGACCGGGTATTTGCGAGAGCGATAGGATGACCTGTCGATTGACTCTGCACCGAGTTGCTCCGGTATAGAGTTCTCCATATGTGATGGGGAATCCGATCAGGATTGTGGATATCCGGATTTGCAAGGACTTCTTTGGAAGTGCCTTCGATTCTGTTCGAGCCCGGAACAGACTTGTATGGATAGTCTGTCTGACATTACAAATTGAGATATAAAGCCGATTTCTTTCAAATATATCTCTGTTGGTGGCGGAGAATTTATTCTTTTAGCTTAACACCCTTCTCTGAGACGTACGAGCTCAGAGGTTATATAGTTTAAGCTTATCAGCAATATATTCCCAATTTGGTAATGTGACATACTGAGTGTTGCTGTGAAATGATCATTGTGTTGATTATTCGTGATAGGATCATTTATTTGATCGTCTATCTTTGTGATCATTTGTTGACCCAAAGCATGACTTTGTATAAAGCGTGTTTTTGTGGACGTGACTTCGTCGGACCTCACACCCCGAAATGGTCGAAACAGGAAAGATGCGGCAAGGTTATTGGGGGTAGCACCCCTTAGGGTATGTACATTTCCTTCTGGATAGAAGTGGTATCATGGTATGGAGCCCAGATACTTAACTTATGTGGATATCGCAGATATATATATATGATTTTGTGATTTGTTGCTGGGGCCCCGGTTAAAGGTTGGGTACGACCGGGAGATGACATACTCGTGTCAGTAGTTACCCAGTTAGGGGTAACCCGGCCTTGTGTTGGCAGAGATCCGGTTTGGTTCTCGGGGACGTCCTTCCAGAGGCGTTCTCATGTGGCAATGGAAAGTTCCTTGGCCTGACCATTTGTTGGAAATCCAATAAAACAATACGAAACCCTGTACGGCTTTAGTTGTAGAACCTGCCATGCAGCGTGGCGGTAACCTGCCACAAAACATGGTAGCTATAGTAGGCATAGTTCGAAGTGTCTATGTTGGCTAAGATTAATATTCTACTTTCGAAATGATTTACTTCACTATGCACTAGTAATAATATCAAAGAATTTTTTCTCGTACCAAGCATATTTAACTATCATAAGGAGAAATCTCCTCCAATTCTGCGTTTGCATTGTGTGTGTGGCGGGAGGTCTTATGGTAGTTCCATTTTTAAAAAGCATTCCGAAAATTCTTTTATAAATCTTGTTTGTTTAAATACAACTGTTTTTTTTGTTTACTCATACTAGTCCCATGACTGATCCGGAGTTTATTGTTTTCTTTCCTAAACTCTGGGTGCCCATTATTTCCACACGGGCAGCCTAGTAGCAGGTTTCTATATTTTGGAGTAGCAGTATTTTGGAGCTTTTATCTTGGAGATATCTTAGGAGCTATTGGAGATTTCAGGTGTTAGATTTTGGGAGTTCGTTATCATCTCTCTCATTTGAGGATTTTTGGATATATGTTCACTGTTATATTATCATGATGTTGTATTTAGAGATTGTGGTATATGTATTATGTACTCTGTTGTAGTATGGATATTATGTTGATGTTGTAACAGTGATGTTATTTATGATATTGATTCTGTTCCGCTGTTTTATATTCATCTAATTGTTGTTATAAGCTCCGGCGATGCGAATTTGATGTCGTTTATTGGACATCGAGTTTGGGTCGTCACATAAATTAATTTTAATATGGAAAGCTTTGAAAAGGTGTTTTAAGAATGAAAGTTATTTTGAATAACTAATAGAGATTTGGAATTTGAATAATTCGATTTAAATTGGAATTCAATATCTGGAATTGAATTATTTATTCGGTATTTATGATTTAAAAAGGGGTATACAAGCTTATATCGATTTAAACCATTTTAGAAATGTTGTTTTGGGAATTTGAATTAACCCAAGAATTTTAACCTGTATAAATGGAATCGGGTTTTCCGAAATTAAACTATTTGATTTCAAATGATAAAAGCTTTCACATAAATAATGAATTTCCAGTTTGAATTGAAATTTTCCAAGTTATAAATGAACCTTTGGAAATAAATTTGAAAGCTATAAAATGAATCTTTGATTTAAAGACCGAATGAATTAAACCAACTTCAATTGGAATTGTTTTGAAAGGCTAGAAATGAATCTTTGTTCAAGATTTGTGATCTTTGTTTTAAATTGAAAGGGGTCTTAAAAGTGAATCTTTTGTTTAAAAGATTTAAATGTGGAAATTGTTTAAACCATTGAAGGTTGTTGAAATGAATCTTTTATTTAAAAGATTGGAAATGGTGTGACCATTTGAATGAAAAGTTTTGGGTTTTAAGTTGTGACTTAACTGAGACCCCATATCCATTTGTTTTTAAATTTTGCGCTCACTATTCGGTTTAGCCGGGAGAGGACCTTTGTGTCATATAGCCCATTCCAAATATGTGATACGACGTTATGGATAGCATTTGAAGGCCGGTGGTGAAGACCGGGTGTTTGCGAGAACGATAGGATGAACTATCGATTGTCTCTGCACTGAGTAGCTACGGTATAGAGATTCCCTAAGTGATGGGAAGTCCGATCGGGATTGTGAATACCCGTATTGCAAGGGCTTCTTCGGAAGTGCCTTCGGTTCTGTTCGAACCCGGAACAGACTTGTATGGATGTGTGTCTGACGTTACACTTTGAGATGTAAAACCAGTATCTATCAAATACATTCCTGTTGGTGGCAGAGATTTATTCTCTTAGATTAACACCCTTCTCTGAGACGTACGAGCTCAGAGGTTATGTAATTGATGGTTATTAGTGATACATTCTAAATTTGGTAATGTGGCATATAAAGTGCTGCTGATCATTTGTTAACCAAAGCATGACTTTTGTGAAAAGCGTAGCTTTGTGGACGAGATTTCGTCGAGCCTCACACCCCGGAAATGGTCGAAACAGGAAGAATGCAGCAAGGTTTCAGGGGTAGCACCCCTAGGGTATGACCATTCCTTCTAGAAAAGGGTAGTATCATGGTATGGAGCCCAGATACTTACTCGTCTAGACACTGTATATTTATTACCGTGTGATGTTTTTGTTGGAGGGCCCTCGGATGAAAGGTCCCAAATGACCGGGGGTATCATATCTTAGGTTTTATTCCCCGGGAAGGGGGTAGTCGACCTTGTGTTGGCAGAGAACGAAGGATAGTTCTCGAGGCGTCCCTCCAGAGGCGTACCCATGTGGCAATGGGAAGTTCCTTGGCCTGACCATTTGTTGGAAATCCAATCATCTAATACGCGCCTTGTACGATTTTAGTTGTAAAACTTGCCATCTAATATGGTAGCTATAGTAGGCATACTATAATGGTACGTATGCCGGCTAAGATTAATATTATACTTTCGAAAGGGTTTTCTACACTGTGCACTTATAATAATAATATCAAAAGGTTTTCGCTATCAAGCATTTTGACTATCATAAAGAGAAATCTCCTCCAAGTGTGCGCTTGCATCGTGTGTGTGGCGGGAGGCCTTATGGTAGTTTCATTTTCAAAAAAATTGCGGATTTCAATGTTTAAAATCTTTTGTTTGTTTTAAAGATAAAAATGTTTTTTGTTTGCTCATACTAGTCCCATGACTGACCCGGAGTTTATTGTTCCCTTCCTAAATTCTAGGTGCCCAAATTTTCCACACGGGCAGTCTAGAGTTGGGTTTTTCGGATAGTAGATAGTAGATATCGATTTAATACCCTTCAGCATTCTCTTTGGAATCCTTTGGAGTCTTTGGATTCGTGGACGAGACTTGCTCAGCTTAGTGAACAGATGGTGGTTCGAGCTTGTGATTTTGGAGTTGGCTTTGGAGCATTGGATTTGAATTGCAGTTGCTGATATTGGAATTCCTTCCTTGGAGTTCAAGTTGAAGTTGTTTTTCCGCTGCTAGTTTATTGAGTTTTCCGCTGTAGCAATCTTTTACCTTGTATCTCTGATATTGATTCATATTGTATCATTATTGTATCGGGTGTTGTATATCAATGTTATTCATTTCTTCTTCCGCTGTGTTATTATACTTGATGTGTTATAAGCTTCGGTGACTCGAATTTGAATGGTCGAATCTGTGGCATTCGAGTACGATGTAAAGTATGGATGTCGATTTTCGAACGCGAAAAATCCGTATCGTCACATTTGGTATCAGAGCTGAAGGTTGAAACTTTAGCTCAGGAGTATAACACATTAAGTAGCTCATTAGAGATAGGGTGATGTATAACCTAGAATGAGTATATCCCTAAAATATCTGTTCGAATGCCTCAGTAAATTCTCTTGCTATCCACTGATAGTGAGTATGAGTGCAAGAAGAGGACGAGATAGGGGACAGGGAAGTATGACTACAAATGGTCAGTACCCTGCAATAGCGGAAACAACTTTCTCTGTCAATCTCCTTTGATTCATCCTTTCAATTCTTTAATGATTCCTGGTAGTTCCAGGAAGAAGCTTTTATATATTTGCATGGGACACAAACTCAGATGGGTCAGAATGGTTTGTTTGGATAAATTGTTGCTTTGGTTGCTATGGTTGATAGGTATATTTTGGTTGTTTAAACTAAAAGTTTTGGATTGTACCCATATATCTATTTATTCTGTTGGGTTCAGATATATTCTACGAGTGGTTAGTTATCCTTTCGAACTAACCAATATTCCTGTATATTCGTAGATCTGGTAACTCGAGTATCTTGTGAAAATTAAATAGATTCGTTCTTGTATCCACTATTGATATTCTGATTTGGTAAGCCAAATGCAGAATAGATACCCAGTTTGATTTGGAAACTGTCTCTCTATCTTTGTGAATCCATTCTTTATCGCCCCCTACTTTCAAATTTCGAGCACGAAATTTTCTTAAGGAGGGAATATGTAACGATCCTGATTTTTATGCTAAATTTAAATTGGTAATTAATTTAATTTTTGAATTTAATTGTGAATTAATGGTGAGTTAATTGGAATTATGGGTTAAAATTCAAATAATATTTATTCATAACAATAGTAGTTCGAGATAATATTGGATTTGAAAATATTTTTTTTCAATAAATTGGGTTTGAAAGAAAAACTCTATCTTTTAAAATTTATAGAGATTTGTTTCCAAATATATAACATACATATGTAATATATATTTTGAAAATATATTTGAATTCGATATGGTAAATTTCTAAAAATAAACCCAATAAATATGTATAAATAGTTATTTATATATATGAATAAATACTTATTAAAAAGTACAATAGTTTGAGATATAAATAGAATTTGATTTAGAATTTAAGAAATTATTCTGTATCTATAACATGAAGATTTGGAAATTATGTTTTGAAATCGATATAAATAAATTCACAGAAAGTAGTTAAAAGGTTAAAAATCAAATGTATACATATCTTTTGAAAAATTAATAATATTTGAATAAAGTAATTATAAAACTAAATTTAGAATATAATGTATATATAAAATTGGTTGGTAAATTTATAAAATGAGGTTTTAAAGAAATTGTTTCTAATTTTATTTAAACTATGCATTATAATTTAAAAAAACAAGTTTTGAATATGATTTTAAATTTTTAAAAGGGTTAATTAAGAATTAATTTTTTTTATTCATGAGTAATTGAAATTTTCCTTTGAAAATAAATAAGAAACATGATTTGTAAGCAAAAACATAAAAGAAGGTTTAAAACAAACATTAACAAAATAATTTACATTAGGGACTTAAATTATAAATTTGTAAATAAATTAATAGAAAAGGATTAAACATAATTTTTTTTATATTTTAACATGTGTAAGAAAACTAACAAATGAAATTACAAGTGTTAAACAAAGTTTAACAAGTGGCATTTAAACTCATTTTCTTTTAAATTAAAAGTGTAAATAACATGCAAAGGAGTAAATATTGAAAATTCTTCTTTCATATTCAAATCTTAAATAAAAGAAACAAACCAACAAAACAAAACCAAAAATCTGAAAACAAGAAAATTTCTCAAATTAAACCTGAAAGAATCAAGCATTTTCAAGCATGCAACAAATCTGAAGCCTCCATGTCATTTTTATTCAACCTGGAAACACAGATCAAAGAAAAAAAATGGAAATCAACACCATCTCAACTCAAAAACAAGATCCATAAAGAAAACGAATTCAGCAACTAAAATCAAAACAAGGCCTCAGTTGTAATCAGAGCTCAAGCAAGTTACAGATCTAAGGGGCAGAATCAAATCCATGTTCCAATTTTCAGTTCTCTCTGGAATTAAATAAAGATAAGTAAATTTTCTTAAAACTTTGAATTTCATGTTGTTAATCAGTGATAAAGCATAAGTTCAAAACAGTTGAAAAAAAAAATCAAAAATGCAGATTCAACTTGAAAAGCAAATGCAAAGTGAAGTCTGCATCCTGGAAAGAATAAAACCAGTTGAAGCTTTAAACAAATTCAAAACTGTAAGTAAAATTGATTCTTTTGTTTAAGTAAACAAGTAAATACAACAGGAGATTGAGCAAAGTTTTGTATTTTCAAACTTATGCAGAACTAATCTTCAAAAGAAAATTTAAGAAAAAAATATACAGGCTTGTTTCTCCCCTGTTTCTTCTCTGTTGCAAACTTCAGGTGACCAGCTTCCTCTTTAAAGCTTAATTTTATTGATACATTGAAATGTTGGTGAGTAAACCTTGAATCCATATCAACCTATGTTTGCATGTGATAAAATATTGAATGTTGTGTGAATATATAAGTACATTGGCTGTGAATATGTGAATGTATAGGTGAATGCATGTATCAATGTTATTTTGTTATGGTTTCCAGGCTCAAAATTTTTGATTAAAAATTATTACCTTTAGATCTAGTCACCATTTTAATTTAAGTATCAACAAAACTTGTTTGTTTGATGATAAAGTAGGTTTTAAAAATTTATGCAAGTTAAACAATTTAGCAATGGCCCTGGGAATAAAACAACAGAGCAAAATTAGTATAAAGTGGAAAATTCAAACATCTCAATTCATAAACTCAGGGACATAGATTTAACCCTTGAACAAAACCATGATTTTTAAAACTGAATTTATAAAATTTAATAATGGGATGGTTGTACATTTCTGGTTTAACCAGAAATTGGATTTTTATGAAATTCTGATGAACTCGATGGTCTTTGAAGTCGTAATTCTTTCTGGAGTTAGTTGAATAATTGTAGAATAAGGAAAAAATGCCAAGAAGATTAAATCAAATCATTTTGGGGAGTGCGAAGTGGATTTGGGTTTGTAACCCTAGTTTTTATTGAGTTGAGTACTTTGATTTGTTCTCTTCCCCTGATTGATCGAGTTGCATGGGAATTTGGGTAGTGGAAGCTTGGCAGTAGTTGAAGTCAATGCCGGAGTCCTAGGGGTCACGGTGGTCGGAGGGGCGAATGCGAGGTGTTGACAGGTTTGAGGGGGTGGACCTGTTATGCTTCCAGGTTTTGGATTTATCTCGAATTCGATTTTGAGACGAGTTGGAGGTATCTAGTGATTGAGTTTGGGTTTGGGGAATACTAGTCGACATGGAAAGATCATCGTCGATGATCAGAATCATCCACAACCTTCGTGCATGTGCACTGGATTCTGATGATCAGTATTTGTTAGTTGGGGAGTTGCAGAATTTTTTTGTCACGCATTTATCTCGGGTGATTCGAGTGTATGACTCGAAGCAGTGTAGGCTTGAACTTGAAGTTATGTTAGGGAGGGCTCGGGTATAATTTGTTGTTACAGATTTTATAAGAACAGAAACATGTTCTGTTTTTAATGTTTAAAAGTAAAGTTTAAATGTAAAATAAAATTTGAACTAAGTTTAAAACCTGCATTTGAATCTGAATTCAAGAGTTTAATTCTTAAATTTGAAATAATTTTAAATTTTGAAATTTAAATTTGGTTTAGAACAACTTTTAAGTGTAAATGTATTTTGGTCTTGAATTTAAACTAAAAGTTTAAATTGTAAAATAGGAATTTAAAATAAGTTTAAAACTGAATTTTGAAATCTGGAATTTAGGTTAAACTTCAGTTTTTAAAATAAAACGAAGTTTTAAATTTAAATTGTTAACTACTTTAAATATAATAGATAAGGATTTGAGTAAAAAATGAAATTTTAAAATGTAAGTAAGCCTTGAATCTAAGTAGTTTGGAATCAAATTTAATTTGTATTCCAGTTTGAAGTTTTTTTAAAAAAATTTGAAATGATTTAAACAATCTTGTTTAAAAGTGTATGTTTAAATTGATTTGAATTTTAAAATGAATTTGTTTTATAATTCTTTTAAACTTATTTTATAAAATGGTTATTTCTTTAACATATGAGATAAAAAGATTTTGGATAGTTTTTTTCTACTTTGTTTAGATAAGTTTGTATTCATTTTAAAATCTTGAATTTAAAATGAAATTTAAAATGGAATTTAATATAAATTTAAACAAATTGTTTGTAAATACTTTGATTAAGTAAGAAATGATTATCTTAAAAATAAAAATAATTTAATGATTTGGATTCATTAAATTATTAAGTTAATTTAAATGGATAATTATTTAATTAATTAATTAATGATATGGTTGATTAATTAAGTAATTAAGAGTTTTTAAATTAATTAATTGATGATTGAGATTAATTAATTAAGGTTAATTAATCTGTAATTAAGAATTGTTAATTAGATTTTAATTAATGATTAAGGATTAATTAATCAAGTAAATAAGGATTAATTAAGTGAATGTTAACACTTAATTAATTAGATAATTAGAGATTAATTAATAGATAATTAAGGATTAATTAATTTGTGATTAACAATGGTTAATCTAAGTTAATTACTTAATGAAAGTAATTAGAAAATGGTTAATAAAGGCCATGAACTAGGATTATTTAATAATTAATTAATGTAATTAAATTTTATAATTAATTAGATTAATTTATTGTTGATAATTAGTTGTGAATGGTCAAGTGTAATTACTTAATGAAAGTAATTAAGGAACTAATTACTTAATATAATTAATTGAGTTTGATGGGATTAGCTGAATTAATTGATTAAGTTTAATTTATTTAAACACTGAATGATTTGATAATAATTACTTAATGAAAATTAATGGATGGTAATTACTTAGTAAAGTAATTAATTGATAAGTACTAGATGTAATTAATGGAAGTAATTAAGAGTAATTATTAATTAAGGAATAATTAATTAGTTATTGAAATTAATTAAGAATAATTAATTAAGGATTAATTATTAATTAAGGGTTAATTAATTAGTGTAATCAATTAAGAATAATTAATTAAGATGGTTTGTATTTAATTAACATTAATCTAGTGACTAATCTGATTTGAATTAATCAGATGATTAATTGCTATTGCTTAGGGATGTTTGGGTTCTATTGAACGATTGAACTGATATTCCTGATTGAGATGTCCTGTTTTGATTTGAGCAATGTTTACTGTGATTTATTATCTGTGATATGTACCTGTGATCTGTGAATGAAAGATAAGCGTTACACTTGGTTTGTACCGCTTGTCAAATATAAGCGTTATAGTTTATATCGCTTATCAAACATATTGCTGTATTTGAATCTGTGCTGATTAATGTTGTGCACTATTGTGTAAAACCCCTGGACCAACTATACACACAAAATATGGATTTCACGTGGAAATCGGTTAAGTCACAGATTTTTAAAATAAACTTTGAATTTAAAATTTTAAATTCAAATAGTTTTTGGAAATAAATTAATTTTAATATGGAAAGCTTTGAAAAGGTGTTTTAAGAATGAAAGTTATTTTGAATAACTAATAGAGATTTGGAATTTGAATAATTCAATTTAAATTGGAATTCAATATCTGGAATTGAATTCTGTATTCGGTATTTATGATTTAAAAAGGGGTATACAAGCTTATATCGATTTAAACCATTTTAAAAATGTTGTTTTGGGAATTTAAATTAACCCAAGAATTTTAACCTGTATAAATGGAATCGGGTTTTACGAAATAAAACTGTTTGATTTCAAATGATAAAAGCTTTCACATAAGTAATGAATTTCCAGTTTGAATTGAAATTTTCCAAGTTATAAATGAATCTTTGGAAATAACTTTGAAAGCTATAAAATGAGTCTTTGATTTAAAGACCGAATGAATTAAACCAACTTGAAATGGAATTGTTTTGAAAGGCTAGAAATTAATCTTTGTTAAAGATTTGTGATCTTTGTTTTAAATTGAAAGGGGTCTTAAAAGTGAATCTTTTGTTTAAAAGATTTAAATGTGGAAATTGTTTAAACCATTGAAGGTTGTTGAAATGAATCTTTTTGTTTAAAAGATTGGAAATGGTGTGATTTGTTTTAACCATTTGAATGAAAAGTTTTGGGTTTTAAGTTGTGACTTAACTGAGACCCCATATCCATTTGTTTTTAAATTTTGCGCTCACTATTCGGTTTAGCCAGAAGAGGACCTTTGTGTCATAGAGCCCATTCCGAATATGTGATACGACATTATGGATAGCATTTGAAGGCCGGTGGTGAAGACCGGGTGTTTGCGAGAACGGTAGGATGACCTATCGATTGTCTCTGCACTGAGTAGCTACGGTATAGAGATTCCTTAAGTGATGTGAAGTCCGATCGGGATTGTGAATACCCGTATTGCAAGGGCTTCTTCGAAAGTGCCTTCGGTTCTGTTCGAACCCGGAACAGACTTGTATGGATGTGTGTCTGACGTTACACTTTGAGATGTAAAACCAGTATCTATCAAATACATTCCTGTTGGTGGTGGAGATTTATTCTCTTAGATTAACACCCTTCGCTTAGACGTACGAGCTCAGAGGTTATGTAATTGATGGTTATTAGTGATACATTCCCAATTTGGTAATGTGGCATATGAAGTGCTGCTGATCATTTGTTGATCAAAACATGACTTTTGTGAAAAGCGTAACTTTATGGACGAGACTTTGTCGAGCCTCACACCCCGGAAATGGTCGAAACAGGAAGAATGCAGCAAGGTTTCAGGGGTAGCGCCCCTAGGGTTTGACCATTCCTTTTGGAAAAGGGTAGTATCATGGTATGGACCCCAGATACTTACTCGTGTGGACACTGTATATTTATTAGCATGTGATGTTGTTGTTGGAGGGCCCTCGGATGAAAGGTCCCAAAGGACCGGGGGTGGCATATCTTAGGTTTTATTCCCCGGGAAGGAGGTAGCCAACCTTGTGTTCTCGGGGCGTCCCTTCAGAGGCGTACCCATGTGGCAATAGGAAGTTCCTTGGCCTGACCATTTGTTGGAAATCCAATCATCCAATATGCGCCTTGTACGGTTTTAGTTGTAGAACCTGCCATCTAATATGGTAGTTATAGTTGGCATACTATAATGGTACGTATGCTGCCTAAGATTAATATTATACTTTCGAAAGGGTTTTCTACACTGTGCACTTATAATAATAATATCAAAAGGTTTTCGCGTATCAAGCATTTTTGACTATCATAAGGAGAAATCTCCTCTAAGTGTGCGATTGCATCGTGTGTGTGGCGGGAGGCCTTATGGTAGTTTCATTTTCAAAAAACATTGTGGATTTCAATGTTTAAAATCTTTTGTTTGTTTTAAAGATAAAAATGTTTTTTGTTTGCTCATACCAGTCCCATGACTGACCCGGAGTTTATTGTTCCCTTCCTAAACTCTAGGTGGCCACAATTTTCCACACAGGCAGTCTAGATTTGGGATTTTCAGATAGTAGATAGTAGATATCGATTTGATACCCTTCAGCATTCTCTTTGGAATCCTTTGGAGTCTTTGGATTCGTGGACGAGACTTGCTCAGCTTAGTGAACAGATGGTGGTTCGAGCTTGTGATTTTGGAGTTGGCTTTGGAGCATTGGATTTGAATTGTAGTTGCTGATATTGGAATTCCTTCCTTGGAGTTCAAGTTGAAGTTGTTTTTCCGCTGCTAGTTTATTGAGTTTTCCGCTGTAGAAATCTTTTATCTTGTATCTCTGATATTGATTCATATTGTATCATTATTGTATCGAGTGTTGTATATCAATGTTATTCATTTCTTCTTTCGCTGTGTTGTTATACTTGATGTGTTATAAGCTTCGACGACTCGGATTTGAACGGTCGAATCTGCGGCATTCGAGTACGATGTAAAGTATGGATATCGATTTTCGAACGCGAAAAATCCGTATCGTCACAACTTACATGCGTGTGTGATTTTGTTTTATATACATGTCAATTTTCAACGTACTTGTATATCCTACATCTCTTGCTTCATAAAACTAATAATCAATCATTTACCCACCTTTTGTGAATAAAAGAGTGTGTGTGCACACTGTATATATACAGATACATGTATGTGTATATGCACTAACACGCGTGCTAAAGTATAATACTTTGTTATGATGTTATGTCAACAACTAAAGTGTGCCCTTTAGTTTGTTCCTTTCATTTTCTTTGAAAATACCATGCGTGAACCACTGTATTCTTCATAAATTAGAATATATCATTGCAACTTTGGGAACTGCTAATCGACATTACTGAATTAAGAACTCGGTCTTTTACTTTGATTATGCTAAAGCTAGTTTTAGTTTACACATTTGCAATTTTTGGTATCATGTCAGAATTAAAGAGTCTTTATCAATTGATTGATCTTGGGAGGTTAAAAATTTACTATATTATTCGTTGTGACAGCACAAAAGTGCCACTGTTGATGACATACTGTTGAAGAATTGGTAAATTTAGTAGATTAGAATTGAAGTTGTGTTACTTTAGCTTGCATTTTGAATTGGAAATTCATGCTACTTGTTGACACGTACATAGATATATCATATATCTTGAGTTGCATAATTTAAAGAATGACTTATCCTCTAAATTTTTATTTTTTCTATAATTTATTTTTCTAGACGAGTGGATAATGTTGTGCTTGTCTTTTCTTTAAGTTCCAACAATTACTACTGAATCTGAAGGAAAGTAGCAATGTTCTATTGGATCATAGATTTTTGCAGCCAACTATTTCATAATTTTGATTTTCTCATGAAAATCTACATCTTTCAATGTGGCTTATTATATTTCTCTTTGGAATTAGAATTGGAATTGGAATATGCACTGATATAAGTCTATAGTTTTCAACCTGACTTATTTGATTTGATATACAAGAATTCCACTTCAATCCTTTTATTTTCAGAGACACTAATTGAGTTGGTTTTGTTTATAAATTCTTACCAAGTGCGAAAAAATAAAGAGAACTATAAAAAAATTGTAATTTTTTTACTATTTTTTATTCAAAAGAAATGGCCAAACCTGTATATAAAATGAGATACAACCATAATTATTTGACATGTTTGGTGTTGCCTATATGGATATTACAAGACCAAATCACACTAACATTAGTGGATTTATCATCATTTACTTGCTCTTTTAAATCTAGGCATACATATCGCACTAAAAAAATTTGGTATGGTTTTATTCTATATAAATGGATATTAAACACATATATTATGACTGTTTATCTAATTTTGTCATTTTTGTTAATAACTGTTTTCATAGCAAAGGGTTATGTATACAAGCTTGGTACGTACTCGCCAACAATTGAAGAACGAGAAATCCTAAAAGTATAAGCCAAAGGTCAAATATATTATGCCAACTGTTGAAGCTTGCAATGTAGACAAGGAACAAGAATTATGGCACGAGTCAATACAAATGTCGTGTGCTGAAAATGTAATGCCTTGTGAAGAAATTTAAATGCATAAAGAAATTGAAATGCTCCATGAAGAAAATGAAATGCGTGAAGAAGATGAAATAGCTTGTGAAGAAAATGTTGATGCCGAGGTGGAAATCAATTGACCAATTGAAGTTAAAACTGCAAAAAAACGTGCTAGAGGTCCAACAAGAGCAAAAAAACTCCCGTTAAGTCTTATGAATCGAATTGAAGTTGAATTCAATGAGGTAGCCATACCCATAGGAGAAGGCTCGGTACATTTATCCTCTTATCTTGGGCCACTTGTACGAAATCATGTTTCGGTTACACTTGACGATTGAAGGCTTTTAGGCAATGAATTGAAAGTAGTATTGTGGGATTTGATTCAGGTATGAGAAATTACCATTTCTGTCATATAATAATTGTTTTATTTACGAAAATAACCCTTTTAACGAAACGTCCTTTTAAAATCCTTTTAATATGAAATAATAAAAATTTTCTTTTTCTTTTTATTTTTACTTGTAGGCTAGATTTAAAGTGGATGAATAGCAAAAAAATTCCATATTTCAGCAAATGGGAACTATTTAGAGATCCTAAAAAAGCAAATTGGTCTGAAAAATAGTTAATGCAACGATGGAAGAGGAAAGACTTGGTTTGAAACCTTACAATATAAAAAACATGAAGGAGTGGAGAAGGTCTGTAAAGGCGAAAACAAGTTTGTAGTTTAAGGTATGCTTATATATATATATATATATTATATACATACACACACACACATGTACTGTTGCTTGTTTGCTTATTGGAATCAAAACCCTAGATTCCTAGCATGCCATAGCTGAGTTCAACTCAATTTACATTATATTAGAAATAATTTCAAGCTGATCTTAGTAAGAGCTCTTGATACTGGTTGCAATTTGATACTATTAAAGATGCTTATATATATGTTAGTCCAAGGCTACATGTAGTAATCATAATACTCGATTGATGACTCAATACCCCTACCTAATCCTATTATCACATGGAAAATTATTCAAAATATTTACATTCTATACATAAATTATTTGATGCCACTGTTATATTGTCCTTTGATTGATTCATTAAAAATAAATGAACATGTTGAGCCAACATATTTATTAGCTGACTTGTATACAAAATAATGGATACAATATAAATGTATTGCAACATGGCGCTTTTCTTTGACAATGGCCATACAATTTAAATCAATTAAACACATTATCCAGTAATTGTTTGAAACATAATGAATTACTATTAACATTCGACTTAATATAACTTATCAGACCGAATCTATATTGAATATTTTATAGTTTCCCAAATTAAACATTATTTTCTTAATGTACTTTTCTCAAATCTAAATAGTGTTTTGAATATCAATAATACTGTTATGATTTATGCTACGAGAAATATGTGTACTATGAATTAAATTATGCACATATGTAATAGTGTTTATGCCAACTATGAATTGTATCAAAACTATTCCAAACTGTATGTATTATCAAAACTAATAAAACTGTCAGTGAGAAATTGGAAAGCTATAAACAGGAACCCTCAATAAAAAAAGCAAAAGGATAACAATATGCATCAACAGTGAATTTCCTAAAAGTGGGACTTGAATTTCCTAACAGTGAAAGCAACAGTACATGTATAAACAAATATAAATAATTAAAATTTATATATAAAATTTGGTTGCACCTCTTTCCTGCTATATCTGTTTTTTTGTCAATGTTTCTTCTCTTTCTTGCTATATTTTTTATGTAGTGTTTCACTTTTATTTCGTAGTTTCGCTCGTTATAGTTCCATCTTCATGTTTTAAGAGGCTGTTTGATTTTATTTATTTCATCTAGAATGAATTCCTTTATCTTTTTTTAGGCAAGAAGTGAGAAATTTAGAGCCATTAGGCAAAAACAATTGCCGCACACAATTGGACGTAGAGGAATGGCTAAATTTACCAATGATTTGGTTAGTTAATTAAACATAGCATTATTTACCTAGCTAGTTAATTAACTATTGATTGATTTATTTAGTGTCTTTCTAAATGTAGAAAAAGCAGAGTCAAGACTCATCGTCCATATCTAGAGCGGATGTTTGGATTAAATCTTATACTAAAAAAATGATGAACTGGTGAACACGGATGTTGCACATGTTCTTGTAACTAGTTTGATTCTTTTCACTAATTGAACATTGTGACATTTTTACCATTGTATATAACATATATATATGTTAATTTATATAGGAGGAGATTAAAAAAATTGATAATGCTACACAATCCAACTCGATAAAGAATGTCCAAGAAGATGCAATTGCACAAATATCGAGATAAGATAAACCAGAATGGTTAAGAGCGCTAGGAAGGGGATACACCAAAAACAAGTTAGTTTTGTCACAATCAAGGGATAATCAAATAACTCAATGTCAAAAAAGATTTTCAGAATTGTAGAATATGGTATACTTGCTAATGAACAAATAGGTAAACTTTTAATATATATATATATATATATATGATAATATGTAACTAACTATCAGTTTTCTACTGCTTCTCGATTTCAACTATTTTTGTTGCTCCTATAATTAAAACTTTCACCATCGTTGCTACTAATTTTGCTTTGGCATGGTAAAGAATGTTCGAAAGAGGGGAGCACACTTGAAACGGTATAAATCACTTATATTGATATAACATCATTTGGAGTTTAGTTTTAAATCCAATAATCAACATAATTTTCGACTGAATAATTGTAGAACAATGACAACATAAGTAAGCTGTTGAATTGGGATGGAACCGACGAAATTGTTGCCGAAGGGAGAGTGGTGTCCAACGATCCAAATGAAGTTGTCAGTGACATTCATATTAGACCAAATACTATAAAAGTTGTTATAGATTGCATAAAGAAAGTAGACGCTTATTTGTAGAAGCCTACATCTAGTTTATCAGTATTAGGAGAAGCCAATGGTAAGTCAGTGGCATGGCCTGCAAATCGTGTTGTTGTGCTGCGAGAACACATGACAGAAGACATTACTGTAAAATTTATGATTCGCTGTAACTATTTGTAATTGTATACATATTTTTTCCATTAAATATATTTATTGTTCTTTTTAGAGTACAACTAGTAGCACAAACAACAAATGCAAGATTTATGACTGGAATGAGGGTGAAGTGTTGGTTGCCGAAGGAAGACTTTGCTCCAGTGATTTAGGAATGATTGTGAATGGTATTTCCGCTTGGTCCGTTAACAATGGTGGTTTGGGTAGACTATGCAAAAAAAAAGATGCTTTCTTGTGGGTACCCACAATAGACATGTCATGCATTAAAGAGGCCATGGGTAAGAAAATACCATGGCCAAAATCAAAAGTTGTAGCTGAAAAAGCAAGCGTTGTGGCTTCTTCTTACAAGGCTAGAGCAAGCATTGCAACTTCTCCTTGCAAGGCTAAATCAACTCCTCAGGTAACTAAAGTTCACCGTATATATATGTGTATAAATTATAGTTGTATGATAAATTGATAATGGTAATCCCCTCAAATTTTATAAGCATTGAGTGTTGTAATCCTCAGACCTTGCTACTGTACATATACAATGCTAATCCTCAGACCTTGCTACTGTACATATCCTCAAATTGCAAGGCTGTGGATGTTCATATATTTTATTTTATCTTATTTTGTTTTATTGGAGTACATATACAATGCTAATCCTCAGACCTTGCTACTGTATAGAAAATTTGTCCTGTACAACAAGCAAAGCGTTAAAAGTCTTTGGATCCTTGATTCAACAGAGTTTGAGGTTATTAGACATCAATTACCAAACCTTTTAAAATATGAATTACTAAATGAGATTCTTTAATTTTTCTTTTCTTGATTAATAGTTGAAATGTCTCGTTTCTAAAAATTAAAGTCATTATATCAACTCAAATTTCTGAATTTGTGCTACCTAAATCCAATTCCATTTAGGAGAAATACTCATGAAAATTATATAAACTATTTTGTTGGTGGGTTCAACTTGAGATAAGTATAGAAGAAATCGTCTTTTTTATCACATGTTTAAAAAAAAATTCTCGTGAATAAGGTGAATTCTACTTAAATTTGGCATTTTAATTATTAGTATGAAAAATCAAACATTATAAAACTAAAAAATATTTTTAGATAAAATACATATATACATAGCTGGAATGATTTTGGAATAAATATTTTTAGATAACATTTGGAAGTTGTGTCAAATTTTTTGTATTTTTAAAGGTTTCTAGTGTGTTTGTGATAAAGATTTTGTCCAAAAACATATCATGTTTATGATACAATATATGATACAATTGACTAACCTATCTCATAAAAATTGTTATTTTGGTTCACATATCCAACAGAGCTCAAATCTGGTAGCAAAGAATAGATGCAAGTTGATTGATGTGGGTGAAACGAAACGAGTAGTGGCTGAAGGAACTATCACTTCAACCTATCCAACAACAACGATTCACTGTGTTCCATTAGGAAAAGATGCGGCAAAAGTTTGGGTAGGCTTTGTGAGAGTTAATGATGCATTACTATGGAGACCTATATCGGAGTGTACATACATAGAAGATGCTTTTGGGATTACCGTAGCTTGGCCGTCGGCATATGTCATTGGGGAATCTAGTTCTAGTAAGTATTATTTTTCAGTTTAACAATAGTATTATACGAACTCTGCCTATCAGACTGCACATAAAAAAACACACATATAGTTGAATTTTAAAATAATCAAACAGGTAAAATTTTAAGAGCTGAGATCAAATTGGGACGTAGAAAGGTAAAATGTACATAAAGGAATCTAAACTAGTTTTTGATTTATAATATGCTTGTTTTAGTTGAAATAAGAAGTGTCATGATCTAATGATCTAGTGTTAAAGTTTAAATCGTACACGACTAGGCAACATTGACATATAGAAATGTTTGGATATTAAGTGGGTAAATGAACTTGTCTGATGCCTATTAAATTTTTGCTTCTCTCCGTGTGTGTGGATTTAGCACGTAATTGAGTTTAATACCTACTCTTTTAGCTGTTTAGTCACCTTATATACCTTAGCTTTGGCACTGTTGTGATGTGTAGTCTTTGTAGAGATTGGTTATAGTGTGTACTGGCAAATGATAGTGCATGAATGAGGTTGCCGTTTTCAGGCAGAGAATGCTTGCAGATGGTTGAGATGTAGGCAGTGGCAGTTATAGGTGACAGTTCTGTTCGTGGAGTGATTTTTGGCGAGGTGTTTGTTTGGAGAAAATGTTTGGAGTGCAGAAGATGTTAAGGTGAAGAGGATGGTTGTTGTGAAAGGAGAAATCGGTGATTCTGTATGTGCTGGTGATGGTGGTACTTCTGGGTTTGGTAGAGGCTGGAATTGAGTGCGATTAGTTATGGTTTGGCAGAGGCTGGAGTTGAAACTGATGGTGGTTTGGAGATTTGTTGGAGGGAGACGGTGGTTGGATTGACCTCAGGTAGGTCGAGATATTCGATGAGGGTTGTTGGAATGATAATTCATTGGTAACACTAGTTTATATTGCTAAATATAAGTTACCTGCAAAAAAAGAGGCGTGGATGAAAATTTTCTTACACAAGCCTTGTCATTTTCTCACTTCAAAATTTCAAAAAAAATCTAATAAATTGCTAAAAATTAAAAAATTCAAGAGAGAGATTCCTGGCATGTATCCACTTCATTTAATAGAAGGAAATCCTACATTCGTCTATTGATTAGTGCACTGGAAAAAAATCTTTCAGCAAGTAGAAGTGCAAGGAGAAAGAGAAACAAGAGTAATTAATAAGTGATAATCATTGACATGTGATTTGTTTACTCATATTTGTGTCTACATACACTATGAAATTGCATCCTACTTCTAATATACGTGGAGCGGTTTGGTAGAAGATGTGTAAGCATGATATTGGTTCAGATATTAATCCTATTCCCTCTTTTATCATTAAGAGGTATAGACAGGTTTGGACGTTAGATTCAATATGTATGTGGAAGGATGAAGATGAGTGCCCCTATATTGTTTCATGCTATAGTATCAGGTTCTCATATAATTATCGTATTGACTTGTCTCAGGAAAAGAAAAGCCAGTTAATGCATCTAACTCAGATCACCAACGGACGTTAGCATCGTATAGATTAGCAAACCGTTTATCATTCAATATCTTGGTAATAATCCAGTTACTTTCTAAAACCAAAAATACAATAAAATACCATGATATTTTGTTGTGGAGTTCTTAAAATGGAACAATATCACTAGATAGATTAGCTTAACACATCCATGAATTATCGGAGTATGATATGCCATATTTATTGAGGCTGATCATCTAGTCTAATTTTTTATATCATCCTTGGAAATCCAACATTTCATTTTTTGTTTTTCAACAATTTAAAAATATAAAAAGAGCTGCTGTCCTCTGTTTACTTGATTCATAAAAAAATCTCCCATATTTATTTCCATACTTTCTAAAAGTGAAACAAGACTTCGTATTTTACCAATTAATTTGTTGTTCTATAGTCTATTCTGCAACATTCTATGAGAAAATTTTATGTATTAAAATAACTATGCGAAATGCAGTCGTAAGAGAGCATAAAGAAAAAAGTTACATTCTAAAATACATTCGATGCACACTATGAATGATGTTTAGGACTGCATGATTCATTGCATAAAAAAGCGAAGTGCTCATTTTAACAATTCAGTTTTAATAAAGTTTCATTGCTTTCAACTTTCTTATGTAGAAGAACGTTGTAGGTAAAAAAATGATAATGGTAATTATATTTGCATGTTGTACTATTTAAAGTAATAATGGAAGTTACAAGATTAACATAGGTTAATGCTTGTCTACAAAAATCATTTTGCAAACTTTAGAGATTTACTGAACCATTTTAAAGGCAGATAGTGGTTATTCTTTTACTGTAATTTTTTTGCAATATAGATCACTTTTAAAAACTATTAACATGAATAAATCAGTTGAAACATTTTTATCGATACATTTTTATTTGCATGCACACTGAGATTTATTTCAAATCTTAATAGTCCATCTGTTAGGGTGGCTGGAATTCCAAAATAGTGTGCACGTGTATTGTTAATACTTGCATTTTTTAAGGATAATATGATTACAGTAGTTACTTGATAATTTATGGCAAATTCTTGTTGTTGATTATCAACCTTGTTTACAGGTAATTAGCTTTTCCGGGGTGAAGACCATCAGCAACAATGGACAAGATTTCAATTGTTATATATATTATCATATTTGTTAGTACTGGTTGTGTAAACTTGTTTGTGAATGCTTGTGGTATGTGAATTTGCTCATTTTGTCAAATAACAATTATCTAAATGGTTATGGATATTATACTTATGTAATTAACATATTCTCAATTATTCGAATATGATGATTATATGATTGTTGGTTTGAATATGGTAACTATACGATTGCTGCTTATTTTAATATGACTATTAAGTAATCGGTTGTTGGAAATAATATAAGCCGTTAACAGTATATAGTAACATTTAAAATATGCTATAAAACAATCAATACCTTTTAGTAGTGTTTTAAGAATGCTACAGAAACAAATGTAAAATACCACTTGAATTTATAGTGGCATAAAATAGATGTAACTAAAAGTTTTTAGTTGCACTAAATAAACGCTGCAGAAAATCAAAGAACGATCCACATAAAAATGCAACTAAAAATGTTAGTTTCGGTAGGGTTTTGTAAAAGCTGTAGAAAAACATTTGGCAGTGTTTAAAAAACGCAATTATATGGAAATATTTTGTAGCGTTTATTAAAACGCAACCGAAAAACAATAATTTTAGTTGCGCGACCTGTAGTAGCATTCTTTAAAACATTATTAAAAGTTTTGGTAGCGTTTTTTCAACGCTACTAAAGGTCTTTTCTGCTGTAGTGATTTATATATACTGGTTTATCAAACTAAAAAATGATAAATGTAAATAAAAAGGTGAGAAGTTGTGTTATGGTTTTGAGAAAATGAAAAGGTCATGGAAAGGTGGATGTGGGTAAGTGAGTGAAGAGGATAAGTGGATGAGAAGGTAGGTGGGTGAAAGAAGAGTTTAGGTGAGCATAAATCGCAACACCCTAATAAAATTTAGCAAATTCTATTAACGTAGTCATTTTCTTTTGTCACCTCATTAAAAAAATGGAAATTGTTATCCAGCTTTGTGACTAGGCTATATTTGGATGCATCAAGTCGATTAAATTGAAAAGCTATCAAGTAGGAATCTAGAGAAACAATGGTCAAACTCGAGTGCCAAAAGAGTACCAAGCCCGAAACTTCACCATGCAAGAAGTTTGGGATCGGTATCGAACCCTAAATAGGGATCAGTGCCTATCTCCACGAACTCTCTCAAGATGGCATAAATCACATGCCATGTCGAGTTGGGGTGTTCACGAACTAGCTCGTGATTAGTAAGATGGATCATAAGTATGACTCAACCACCATGGATAATGGACAACTCAAACACTTGTGCTCCATCCTTGAACGTAAAATTTCACTCAGATCCATGCTTATAGCAATGCAAACAAAGCTGTAAAGACGACGATACGAGTCAACCAAACGGTCAGGAGTGGAAGATCGTGGTCCATGAAGAAAAGTCATGGACTAGTACCAATCCCTGATAAGTGATGATGTGGCCATGATCTCTTCAGCTAACATCTCTTGGACATAGGAAACACGGGTTAGAATGTGGGTAAGAGATTTTCGGCGAACTATAGCTATAAATAGAGGACGATGGCATAGTTTTAGGGGATCTTTTTGTTGTTAATTGAATTTTCTATTCCTTTGTAGTTCCATGGATCATCACCTATTCCTTAGAACAGCCTTATAAAAACTCATCAGAGAACATCAAAAAAGTTTAAATGGATGTAGGTAATCGATTAGCCGAACCACTATAATTGCTGTGCGTTCTGTTTTTCCTCATTTTCACGCTATTTTCATCATTTAATTCTATACTATTCATATCTGGGTGTTTGTGCCATATTTTGATGTAAATATTTTGGTGATTCCATTAAGATAAGTTGATCTTGGTCTTTTAGGATCTATTTTCTGCTTTTGGATTGTATAAATCCATGAGGTAGATCCGTTAGTTTTATTGTTGCAACCTATGACTATTTAGATTCCAACTGAATCTATCGAAGGTTTATCTTGACTTATGGCTCCATGAAATAAGAAGTCTACCACTTTTAGGTGCACTAACGATGTTGAGAACATCGAATCTTGGCATTTTGAAGAAGTTGCCTAGCCAAACATGGAAGAATTTCAAAACCCTTCAGAAATGATAACGAGAGTTGAGATGGACCGAATGGTGAAGGAAATAAATGATAAGCTGCATGAGAGTAGAGATGAGATGAATAGACAGATGAAGGAGAGCCTTGATTTACTGAACCAAGTGACCCACAGTCATAGTAGAAACAGGAAGGAGTTGACTCCTTGTGATTTAGAGGATCTTCATTATCCGGTGAGAAGCATTGGGAAGAAGATAAAAGATGTAAACAACGGAAGCCAATGCTTCAAAGATGAGATTTGTTTCCATTCGGAGTGGGGGCTTGGGGATCAACACCGAACTCAATGCAAGGTTCGGTACCAACGGTCGATGCTTGATTTGTTAAATGAGGATGTTGATGTCTTGGATGATGATGTTGGAGGTGATGTTGGTCATGCCGTTAGAGACCAGAATTTGGAGCTTGGGCTATTGCGGTTAATATATCATGAAAAAAAAACAAAATAACTGGACTATTGGACGAATGGTACTCCTGAAGTCTAGAAAACCTAAGTATCGTGAAACTAACCAAGACCATTTTAGAGTTAAACACTTGGGATAAGTCGCAATTACCATTGTCCAGTAGATCCGATGGAGCTAGATTCTTTGGCGGAGATGGTAAAGAAGTTGGTGAATGAGACCCAATACAGAAGCAATGATGAATGGGGTACTTCTCCCAGTAGACACCCATTCATCGAGGAGATTTTACATGAGGAATACCCCCGAAGGTTCACAATGCCGACGATGTCATCTTACAGTGGGAAGACGGATTTAAGGCAATACTTGTTATAGTACGAATGGCATACGGACATGCTAGTGTAACACTCCGAACGAGAAATTTAATAAGAAAATTAAAATAAAATAAAACATTGACTAATTTTTTTTCACAAATGTCTAAATTTGGCTACAACACTTGTACCATTTCATTCTAGCAATTTTTCAGGCGATTTTCACATATAACACTTTGTAATTGGAGTTAATACGTAAAAGTTACAGGCATTGGAAGAATCAAAAATTGAACAAGAACTTAAAATTTTAAAAACTCAGAAATTTACAAGGTGATCGGTCGACCCAAAGGGTTCGAAGGTCGACTGGTAATGGTTGACCTAGGTATTAGGTGGTTGATTGTGCTTGTGCAAAATTAACCAATCATTGAGACGTTCTAACGCATTTGAAGGGGTAAGATTTTATGCTTGGGTCTAAAGAATTAGATGAGCATGCGTGATCCTTTTAGGGCGATTTATACAAAATCCTATAAGAACAAATATCACATGCAGTCTTTCGACTTGCATAACCTAACAACTCCTTGGCTAAGATACGTTGGGGTCCTTTATCTTGTATAATTTTGTAAACTATTATTTAGATGAAATTAAGTTTGACCCTGTGTACCACTCTTAAGTACATGACCTTATAGAAAGGAGTTGACTCGACTTCACTCATAATAATCATACTTTGTCTAGCAAAGTTCAATTGCTCCTTATCAATACATCATTATGTATTATAAGGAATGAGATTGAATCTCTATTCAATTAAGGTATGTTTAGAACTCTTTCCAATATCTCACCTATTCAAACAAATTGAATCAATTTTATTTCTGACATGTTATTTTATTTACTTCCTCTATATACTCTATAATCTTATCATAGACATAATACATGTATCAAATACACATGTCCATGTCGGTGATAACTCATTGGTGAATATAACCAAGTACGTTGAACCATTTTGTTATTAATATACCGTGATTGCATACATTTATATGTATTAATCCTGTTAGCACTAAATTTAGGTTATGATAGTTTGGAATATTTGAGTAGGGTTGCACAACTGGTAAAATATGTTAATTACAAGTTATAGAATAATAGCCTCTCATTCTTCAGATGTTATTATGCAGTTTGTTTATTGTCCAAGTACTTTAATACAAAGACACAAATCCTAGATGGTGTGGTCGGCCATTAAAGTTCTCCACTCAAGCATTTCTTATATAAGATAAAAAAATGAAAATGAAGGAGAAGGTGAAGTTAGAAAAATTAATTCTTTTGGGGGTACCCCTGTATTTATAGATGATCTCGGCTGTTGGATCGGTTCCACGTGTCGCTTAGAATGAGTGAATGGTGGAGGTTGATCTTCATAAGAAAGAATAAGTGTTTGCATTGAGATTGATGTGCAATGGCTCATGGAAATATTCATAATAGCTTCTCTTTCCTACTTCATCATGCAAATTTACGTTGCGATAGCTCATATATGTCATAAAGGCTTTACTTAGTTGATCAATGATGGTTTCACTATGAGTGATTTAGTGGCTCATTGAGATGACCCTGTAACTATCCCATGGTACTCCCCATTCGTTCCACATGACGGCCTTAGGTTTTGACAACTTAATGATTCTTCACGATGACCCTATCACTTTATTTTATGCCAACTCTATAAAACTCTTCATGATGGCTACTCCATGTTGTTTCACGATGGTTACTCCATAACTTCATTACGTTGGTTTGAGATAGCTTCCTTAGACTTTACTTGCGATGAGTTTTCTCATTGGCCTTGACCTACCATTTGAGGATAAAACATATTTGCTTTACTAAACTTCTCTTAACAATTTGATTGGCCTTACATATTCTTCATGATAGCTCATGTGGGACTCATCATGATAGCTATAAAGGAATGCTCTCTAGTGTTTTTTTTAATTCTTCATAATGGCCTTATCAAATCTTCCACGATAGCCCTCGGTTGGATGTTAGTTTATGTCGCTTTGTTTAATGCGATGGTTTGATTGCCTTGATTTTCCATTTGGAAATGGATCAAGAAGGCCTTGTAAGATTACTCACGATGGCTTTTAATCTTGTTGAGCTATCTTTTCAAGATCTATCGCGATGGCTCTATTCTTTTATATTTAAAGTTGTCACTTAGAAGCTTCTTGTAAACTGCTTTATAAATTAATCACGATATCTCATATGGGATTCTTCACGATAGCTCTACTTTAACACTTGAGAATGGCATGTGATGGCCTCTATAAGTTGTCTCACGGTGACTCCATTTGCCAATGATGGCTCTATTTATTTATGATAATTCTATGTATGTATGAAGGCTTTATTATGTGCGACGACTTCAATTATACGTGAGGGCTTGGATTAGGCATGGTGGCTTCCATTTACATACGAAGGCTTCAAATAGGACACGACGACCCCCAATTACACACAATGGCTTCTTGTCTGTTAATCCCTAGATTATTCCTTGCATTATTCCTTTTTTCCTTTCACTTTATTATTCCTTGGGTGCTTTATCTCTCTCCATTGGTTATTTGTGTTGATTACGGTAACTTTACTCCGTGACATTATGAATTTTCATAAAAAGGTTCTCCAAAATGCATAGATTTTGTAATATTTGAAAATGGATTTCTCATAAATTTACTCAAAAATATCCATGTATAAATTTTTTTATAGCTTCATTCGGAAACCATTTGATGTGAAAATCAAATATATGTACTTATTAAAGTATGATTAATTTTAAAGAATGAATTTTGGATAGTAAGGAAATATACCTGAAACCTAAAGGGTATTTTGAATTGATGTTGTAATACGATAGGAATTTTTAGATGTTTTGGAATGATACATTTTGTCCTTTGCCTATTATGAGTTCGGTTGTTCTTTGAATCAGGAATTCAATCGATTGCACTTCTTTTAGTGGTTGTTTCCATAGACTTTGATTGATCATTGGAGTTTAATTTGATCATGCTCCTTGGATTGGTGCTTTGACCAAGCATGGCAGTAGAATCAAAGGCTTAATTGACCATCGCTCTTTGGATGGTTTCTTTGACTAGGCCCGAAGGATAGACTAAAGGCTTTCCATCCATCTTCGTTGGATGGGTACTGTGGCTAGCCTAGCAGTAGATTCAAAGACTTAATTGACCATCACTCTTTTTATGGTTTCTTTGGCTAGGCTCGAAGGTGGGAACAAAGTTCTTTCATCCATCTCCTTTGGAAGGGTGCTTTAACCAGACCCGTCGGAAAGGTCAAATGCTTAATTGACCATCATTCTTTTGATGGTTACTTTGGCCAGGCCCAAAGGTGAGACCAAAGAATTTTTTATCGATCTCCCTTGGACGTGTGCTTTAACTAGGCCTGACGGCAGGATCAAAGGCTTAATTTACCATCACTCCTTGGACAGTTGCTTTGTGTTACGACCTGAACTCGATGTCCGACAACAACATCAAATTCGTATCGTCGGAGCTTGCAGCAACATTAGATGATAAATAACACAGCGGAAATAAAAGATGATATCACTGATACAACATGAATACAATATCCAATACATCAATTTGATACAATGATAATCATCGACATCAGAGAATACACAACACAAAGATACAGAGGAACACGACACAATAAAAGATAAGTCTTCACAGAATCCAATACTGCAACTCTGATCCAAAAGCTCCAAAGACAAAGCTCCAAACTCCAATCTCGATCCACCATCAAGTTTGCACCAAGATGAGCAAATCCGGTCGTGGGCTCCAAAGACTCCAAAATGTATCAAATAGAAAACCGAAAGCTACCAAAATGATGTCTACTACCCGGCTATCTGAAAAACCAAAATCTAGACTGCCCGTGTGGAAAATTATGGGCACCCAGAGTTTAGGAAAGGAATAATAAACTCCGGGTCAGTCGTGGGACTGGTATGAGCAGACGAAAATAGTTTATCTTTAGAAACAAACAAAAGAATTTAAATTTGAAATCTGCAATGCTTTTAGAAAATGAAACTACCATAAGGTCTCCCGCCACACACACAATGCAAACACAGAATTGGAGGAGATTTCTCCTTATGATAGTCAAACATGCTTGATACGCGAAAAACATTTGATATTATTATTAGTGCATAGTGCAGAAAACATTTCGAAAGTATAATATTAATCCTAGCCAGCATAGGCATTTCCCACTTATGCCTACTATAGCTACCATGTTCAATAGCAGGTTACCGCCACATTCCATGGCAGGTTATACAACTAAAACCGTACTGGGCACGTATTGTTTCTTTGGTTTTTTCCAACAAATGGTCAGGCCAAGGAATTTCCCATTGCCACATGGGTACGCCTCTGGGGGGACGCCCCGTGAACCATCCCTCGGTTCTCTGCTAACACAAGGCCGACTACCCCTTTCCCGGGGAATAAAACCTAAGATATGCCACCCGCGGTCCTTTGGGACCTTTAACCGAGGATCCTCAATACCAACAACATCACATAGTAATAAATATACTACAATGCCCACATGAGTAAGTATCTGGACTCCATACCATGATACTACCCTTTTCCAGAAGGAATGGTCATACCCTAGGGGAGCTACCCCTGAAACCTTGCCGCATCTTTCCTGTTTTGACCATTACCGGTTTGTGAGGTTCGATGAGGTCTCGTCCACAAAGCTACGCTTTACACGAAAGCCATGCTTTGATCACAAATGATCAACAAATGATCATCAACACACAGCAACACTTAGCATTCCACACTACCAAATTGGGAGTATATTGCTGATAAACTTCAACTACATAACCTCTGAGCTCGTATGTCTCAGAGAAGGGTGTTAAGCTAAGAGAATAAATTCTCCGCCACCAAGCAGAAATGTATTTGAAAGAATTCAGTTTTGTATCTCAAGGTGTAGTGTCAGACACACGACCATACAAGTCTGTTCCGGGTTCGAACAGAACCGAAGGCACTTCCGAAGAAGCCCTTGCAATCCGGGTATCCACAATCCCGATCGGACTTCCCATCACTTAGGGAATCTCTATACCGTAGCTACTCAGTGCAGAGACAATCGATAGGTCATCCTATCGCTCTCATAAATACCCGGTCTTCACTACCGGTCTTCAAATGCTATCCATAACGACGTATCATTATTCGAAATGGGTTGTATGACACAAAGGTCCTCTCCCGGCTAAACCGAATAATGAGCGTAAAGTTTAAAAACATATGGATATGGATTTCAGTTAAGTCACAACTGAAAATTCAAAACTTTCTTTCAAATGGTATTACCCAATTACCATTTCAAATCTTTAAACAAAAAGATTCATTTCACAAAGTTTATCCAATTTTACAAAGATCCATCCATGGATTTTAAAATAATTTTCAGTTTAATTGGATTAACTCACTTAATCTTTTAAATAAAAGATTTAACTCGTAGTTTTCAAAACATATTCCAAAGATTCATTCATAACTTGGAAACCATTTCATTTAAAATTTTAAATTCCTATAATACAAATTGGAAATTCATTCCTTATATGAAAGCTCTTATCATTTGAAAACAAACAGTTTTCGTTTGGAAAAATCCGAATTCCATTATACAAGTTAAAGTTTATCAAACTTGGGTTAAATTTAATTCCCAAAAACAATACTTTAAAAATGGTTTAAAAACCCATATAACTTCTATGAACTTTTACTTCATAAATTCTCAAAATAGAATTTAATCTCAAAATCTAAACTCAAATTTAAACTGAATTATTAAGTTTCAAAAATTTATTTATTCAAAATAATTTTCATTTTAGAAATCCTTCTCCGAAAGCTTTTCATTTTAAAACCTAATCCATTCCAAAATCATTTGATTTCAAAAATTCAAATTTTAAATTTGTTTAAAAGTCTGTGACTCAACCAATTTCCACGTGCAATCCATATTTGTGTGTGTATAGTGTAGTCCAATGGGTTTTACACACAATAATGCAACATCATAATCATCACAGATTGAAATACAACAATATATTTGATAAGCAGTATGAACTATAACGCTTATCTTTCATTCACAGATCATAGATATATATTACAGATAATAAATTACATCCCAGATAATTAATTATATCAAGATAATTAATTACATCACATATGAATAAATTACATTACAACTTGAATTAAAATAATTCATATCATAAAGCATCACACAGTAGAGATATCAAACAACCCACAATAGTTCATACAATTCAAACATCCATACGTAAGGTTTAATTAATCATCTGATTAATTTTAAATCAGACTTAATTACTTATGAATTACTACTAATCCTGGTTAATTAATATTAATTAATTGCGAACCATTTTAATTAATTAATCATCCTTAATTACATTGATTAATTAATCCTTAGTCAATTATCATTAAATTAATTATCCTTAATTAATTACATTGAATTAATAAACTATCAATTAGTTAATTTAATTATTCTTTAACCACTTGATTAATCAACTTTAATCATTAATCAAGTAAATTTTTTTAAAGTAATTTATTACCCCTAATAAATCCTTTACCACATTACATTAATAATTATTGCAATAATTAATTAGCCTTAAATTAATTACACAAAGTAATTAGCTTTAAATAAATTACACAAAGTAATTATTCATCAATTTATCTTTAAAAACAATCTTTAAACCTTTAATCTTTAAAAATAGAATTATTATGATTAATCCGTAAATTAGCTTAAGACTTGAAGTCGAATAACATTTTAAAAACTTCATTATCTTTTAAATTAATTTCTTAATTTAAACTTAATTAACTTAAATAATATTTGAATTAATCCAAATTTCAAACTAAAATAAAACATTTATTATCCTACAAAAATTAATCAGGAAAAGGTTCAAAGCTAGATTTAATTAGATTTTTTTTTTTGAAAACCTGTTCTAACTTGAAGTCTAAAACTGTTTCAATACAAACCAAAGACCACCTCGGGTCTTTACCCGAGTAAAATACCAAATTCCCCGAAGCCTTTCCCGCTCCCGTTTTCCTTTTCTTTTAAACTTTGTTATGTTAAAAATTGTAAACGCTTGTTACCACAACCATACGAGTTTCCCGACAATGAACCCGAGCCAGGACCCAAATTCCTCGAGCACGAACTCGAGTAAACTTCCTCTTCCCCAACGCGAAACCCACTGACACCAGTTAAATGCTCGTGCACGTGTACAGGTTGATGTTGACTCTCAGGTCATCGTCGCCACCACCCCCACATCGACGACATCACCGTCGACATTTTCCACAACCCAGAAGCCTGAAAACATCACTCAATCGAAATCGAACAGTTCTGATCGAACACTGGAACCAACACGCTCAGAAAAAACCCAACATCTCCGATGATCTCGTCCACGATCATCCATGCCTTCACGACCCAAGCTTCATCTCGGTCTTTAGCTTCTATTCCTCCACTTGCGGTGAGGTCCGATCCACTCTAGTCGACGAAATCACCTCGTCAACTTCATCGTCCCAAAACAAAAGCCTTGAACCCTAGTTTGCCACGTTCAGCCACCCTCGGTGGTTTATTAATCCTCCAAGTATTTTTCCTACCACCGCCCTTCCACGACCCTCCTCCAGCCATGACTCCGCTATCCATAACCCTCGCGATCGTCTGAATTTGATCAGATACTGGTCACCGTTTAACTCGCAAGTACACACAATTCATAAACTTAGAAATCATGATTTAGATATCAAAATTAATTATTTGAAAATACAATTCCATTTCTAAAACTTGAAAATAAATTATTCAAATTTCCGACTAACATTGTTCAATACTGTGTTATTTGATTTCCAAACTATTTTCTAATTTTTTTTCTTCTTTGAACTATTTTTAAAATTTAGATTATAACATTATAAACAACTTTTGTTCAGATGTCTTAATCAAATCTTTGTTATACAAGAAAATATAGAATTTTCTTGAATTTTTTTTGAGGACCTGTTACTTAACAAAACTGTAAGGATATACATCTACAGGCATGCACACTTATCCACAAATATATATATATATATATATATATATATTCAACATGCAAGCAAAATTTTATCACACATAAAATCAAGATGTGAACCAAATTTAAAGTTTTAGGCTGTAGTTTGCTCACCTGGTCATATGCACAGAACAGAGAAGAATTGAAAACTACTTCTTTTTTTTTCTTTCAACTTTGATTTTGTTTAGTCTTGCCTGAGGCTTTTGAATCTGGAACTCGTAAATCAAATCTTTGTCTAATCACTATTTATTTATGTATTCATTTTATGAATAACAAAATTTTTAATTTACTTACCTACAGTTTAAATTCTTTCACATATAATAGAGACGCCCCTTTTTTCCTGCAACTTTAATTGTTTTACTTCTCTGATCTTGTTTTAACTTGATCATCTCAGGTTTGGAGACTCTAGCTAGCTTCAGGTTGATGAATTCATTTTCTTTTCTGGATCTTGTTTTGATCTTTGCTTGAATTTAATCCCAGTTTGAAGAACTTGGGTTAATTTTAGTTTCTGGTTCTAGTTTTTTTCTTTGATCTTTGTTTCTAGGTTGAATAAAAATGATATGGAGGCTTCAGATTTGTTGCATGCTTGAAAATGCTTGATTCTTTCAGGTTTAATTTGAGAAATTTTCTTGTTTTCAGATTTTTGGTTTTGTTTTGCTTGTTTGTTTCTTTTATTTCAGATTTGAATATGAAAGAAGAATTTTTAATATTTACTCCTTTGCATGTTATTTACACTTTTAATTTAAAAGAAAATGAGTTTAATTGCCACTTGTTATCTTTTGTAAACACTTGTTAATTCTTTAATTGAAATGCTTACAAATGTAAATCTTTGTATTTTTATGTTTAAGTCCTTAAGTTCAATAAATAATTAAAATTTAGTGTTAAACCCTTAATTTAAATTAATTCATGCATTTGCATTTAAACCTTATTTTTATTTTTTATATTTACACATTATGTTTTAAACCTTGTCTTGTTTTAAATTTATAATTTTTATTTTAAACTCTTTTCATTTTAATACTTTTACATATGTATATTTTTTTTATCCTTACATTCTATTTTGTACTAATACAATTTAAAACAATTGATTTGAAAAGTTATTAATTACAAATAAATATTTATAAGTTAGTAAATACAATTTTTTATTTTCAATACATTTATATTTTTAAACTTAAGAAATTAACTTATTAACAAAGACTTATTTTAAAATTTTCATCTTAAACTTAAGTAACCGTACTTATCATATTTTTGTTTTCAAATATAAATTTCTTTAGGTCTAATTAAATTTCAATATATTAACAATTGAATTTCTAATTCACACCTTCAAATTATAATCTATTTATAAAATATTCACTCTTGCATTTTAATTCCAAGATTTAATTTAAACTAAATTTATAAATAAATTACAAAACAAATCTTTTTATAAATCTTAAAGCTTTTGATCCAATAAATATAACATATGTTTATATGCTTGAGAAATCTATTTTAATTTAACTCTTTATATAAAATTTTAAAACAAGCTTATCTTATGTTATTAAAACTTAAATCTCAAATATCATTTTTAAAAGTATTAAGTCAAATTTAAATGTTCAAATTACAAACTATATATAATAAAGTTTGAAAATACTTTATTAAATACAAACAATATTTTATAAACAACTAATATTTATTTTTTAAAAACTCTATTAAATCCACAAATTAATTTCAAAAATTAATTCAATTATCGAATTAAACTGGGCTAAAATCCGAGGATGTTACACTTTGGCCAGGCCCGAAGGCGGGACCAAAGGATTTTCGTTCTATCTTCCTTTGATGGGTGCTTTGACCAGGACCGATGGTGGGATCAAAGGCTTAGTTGACCATCACTCTTTGGATGGTTGCTTTGGCTAGACCCGAAGGTGGCACCAAAGGCTTTTGTTCTCTTTTGGATGTAAAGGATGCCTTTGTTCAATGAACCTTACCAACCTCTCAGGTCGAAAGTTAAGTTTGAACGCATGCACTTCACCTTCGGGGGAAATTACTTGGATGTGATCCTTCTTTCATCCAATAAGTTATTTTGGATAATTGGCTTTATTCATTTAATTTTGTGAAATATGGTCTCAAGCATTCGACATTCCAAGTTCTTTGTATCACATTTCCATCGGGTTTGCTTAATTGATATGTTCCTAGCGGTGTTACTTTATAAATAACTAGCGGTCCTTCCTAGTTTGGTTTAAGGAGACCATATGCGGTATCCTTTGTGTTCATCATTATTTTCCTCAGCGCCAAGTCACCTTTCTTGAACGACTTTTCTTTCATTTTAAATTATAATACTTCTTGATTCTACGTTGATACGATTCAAATAGCAGCTTGGTCCCTTAATTCGTTAAGCAAGTCAAGCGATCCCTTTTTCAGTTTTTGATTTGCCCCATAGATATCAGCAATTCTTCTATATAAAGGAATTTCAACCTCAATAGGTAGCATTGCCTGAAATCCATAGGTTAAGGCATATGGAGTGTGTCCGGTAGAGTCCTTATGGATGTTCTATATGACCATAAAACGAGAGAAAGTTCATTTGCCAATTTTCTTTGTCTTTTCCCAATTATTTCTTTAAGATCTTCTTTTCCCAATTTTCTTTGTCTTTTCCCAATTCAAATTATGGATTGGAAATGGTGGTTATATTGTTGAGTAGAAGTCGGGGTATTTTAGAGGATCTTTGGCATTTGTCGCACTTTTTGACATAATTTATTGACTCTTCTATCATTCGGGGCCAGTAATATCCTTGTCTCATTACTGTCATAGCTAGTTTTGTTTCATTAGAGTGATCTCCACAAAATCCTTCTTATGCTTCCATTAACAATCTAATGTCTGTTTTGCATGCAACACATCTTAAGTAAGGCATTGAATATCCCTTATTATATAACATTCCATCAGTTATAGTATATGAAGGGGCTTGGTACCTTAAATTTCATGCTTCTTTCCTTTCCTTTTGGTAAGATTCCCTTTTCAATGTATGTGACTTAAGGTGTCATCCAATTGATAGCGTACGGGTCTTTACTAGCGCATACCACTTCTGGACTTTCTTCGTCATCATTTTCTCGAGAATTCTTCTCATTACTTGATTATTAGCAAACTTGGGATCTATTTAGAACCAATGCTTCCTTGTTTAGCTTCTCCTTTTCTTTTTCAATACTTGGGTTTTGTTAATATCCAACAATATGACCTTTACCTTTGATGCTCCTCATGAGCTAGCTAGCTTTGCTAAAGAATCTGTTTGTGCATATTTCCCTTAGTATTTGGTGTATAGAGAAATTCTCAAAGTCTAACATTTCATGGATTCTTTTGACGTATTGGGCTACTCGAGCGTCTTTAGTTTGGATGGTCTTATTTAATTGGTTTACCATTAGGTGCGAATCACTAAATATTTCGATTTTGGGAATTTTGAGCTACCGTGCTAAGGTTGACCCTATGATTATTGACTCATATTATACCACATTATTGGTCATTGGAAAACCTAATTTCATAGCATAGTGAAGTCTGTGCCCATCAAGGTTAATTACAACATATCTTGCTCCTACACCTTGCTCGTTTGATGCTCTGTCTACGTATAACTGACATTTCAGTTTAAGTTTCCTTTCTCTCTCTTATTGTTTCTCAATGAATCTAGTGCATTCTGCGACAAAGTCTGCCAAAGCCTGTCTTTTGGTTGATGTCCTAGGTTGATATTCAAGGGCATACTGGCTCAACTCCATTCTCCATTTTATCAGCCTTCCTGATACTTTGAGTTTACTCTTTCCTCAGTGGATAATTAGTTAGGACTTTGATTGGATAAGCTTGAAAATAAGACCTTAGCTTCCATGCTATCAACAATAAGTAATATGCTAACTTTTCTATAACCGGATACCTAGTTTCAGCACCTTTTAGCCATTTACTCGCGCGTAAACTAGGAATTGGATTCCATTTTCCTTTCTTACTAAAACCGAGCTAATGGCATATTTGATACAACCATGTATAGAAATAAGTCTTCTATTTCTATTGGGCTCGAGAATTATAGTGGTGATTCACTATGATTTTTCAATTTCTAGAAAGCATTTTGACCTCCTCCATCCATTTGAAGGTTTTCTTTTTCTTAATCACATTGGAAAAAGGAATACACCTATCCATTACTTTGGATATGAATCGATAAAAAGCTACGACTCGTCCACTTAACCTCATAACTTCCTTGCACATCTTAGGTGTCTACATATCTTTAATGGCTTTTATCCGATTGAGGTTGATTTTGATTCCTCTAGCACTTAAATATAACCTAAGAACTTAGCGGATTAGATTCCAAAGGAGCACTTTTGCAGATTTAATTTCATCTCGTACTTTCTTAATACTTCAAACATCTTGGTCAAATCTTCTATATGATCTTCCTCTTTCTTAGATTCCACTAACATATCATCAACATATACTTCCTAATTTCTTTCTATTTAATTTCTAAACATCCTTTTCATGAGTCGTTAATATGTTGCCCCTGCATTTTTCATCCCAAACGTCATTTTTTGTAGCAGTGCATTCCCTAATCCATGAAAAAGGTTTTGCGTTCCTTATTGAATGCAACAATCAATATCTTATTATCTACTGAGTACACGTCCATAAAAGACAGCAGTTTGTGAGCACTGGTTGCATGCACTAATTGATATATTCTAGGCAACAAATAACAATCTTTTCATCCGTGCAATCGACACCTATCCCCTATTTTACACTGGATTCCTTTACATACTAGATTTGCTAACCGCTTCAGGAAAAATACCTCTATTATGAATCCTTTCTTCAATGCCGCGGTGCGGGTTTTGTCAAATAGCCTTTTCTTCTGTCTTACGAGGACAAACTTTGGGTCAATATTGAGCGGTGACATATTATAAACAGATCGATCCATTACATCTCTGCATGGGTCCATGAAAATACAAATATGCTTGACCATAAAAATGAGATCAACCTTTCTTTTATTTCTTTATTCATCCTATTACCAATTTTCATAGTTTTAGTTGAGTCTTGAGAATCTAATTTTACTTCTTCCAAGCTTTCCATTGATTGCGTGTTTTCTCGCTCATCCCTTGAATTTATGTTCAGGATTATTTCCCCATAACCCTACTCTCATCATGATTAACTTAGTTGAGTTCAACATACTTACTTTTTCTTATTTCGAATCTAACTTCCTTGTTGATTTGTCGATTGGCCATTAGAGAAAAACCTGAGTTACTTGCCTTAGATATCAGTTCTTGAGGACAAGTATGCATGGGTTTCTAGTTTTGATCATATTTAATTGATACTGGCATATAGTAAGAACTTGTCATTTTATTAAGTTGCTTGAGTGTGGTGAAATGCACTTCATGAGAATTAAATCACTCTTCAAGAACTGCTCCTTACCTCATTTTGCAGAAAAACTTAAACCAACAGATGTTTCGATGATACAAAAGCATCAATCTCATCAAAAGTTGGTCTTCTAAAGAAAGCATTGTAGTAAGAAGGTTGATCCACAATCATAAACAACATCTCAAACATCCTTGAATGTAGAGGAGTGCCAATTTATACAAACAATTTAACCTAATCGACAGAAGTAGAACCCTTATTATTGAATCCAATGACTGGGTCTAGGCTAGGCATAGGCTTTTCCTTCAGAATTCCTATTTGCTCGAAAGCACTTTAGAGATGACATTCATTGTTATTACAATTTTGGATATAAGTAAAAGTCCCGTTGAGCAATTATCATTAGGGGGTCATTGTGGGGATGTCAAATTCCTCTTGGCTCTTGGAGTTATCACAAAATTTGACATTTTGATCGTGCTTTTGAAAAACTTCAATGAATGCTCATCACTTATTGAGTAGATTCCCTCTTTAGCCTCCCTCACATACCTACTTTTCAATCCCTTGCTCAATCCCACTATGTATGGTCCTTCATGGATCACATCGATATGGTTCATTGGTTATAGTAACCCTTACGGAAGCTTACTTTCTATGTTGTTGGTGTTGTTGATGGGTGGCTTTTCATTACGAATGGGCTTTTGTTCGACCTTCATAAATTCCTTGAGAACTCCTTTTCTAATAATGTTTTGAATAATTCCTATCAAGACCCTACATTCATTCGTCTTATGGCCATTTACTTTCTGGTAGGAACAATAATCTCCCCTTTTGTTTGGCTTTGGATTCATTTTTGCTTTGAACAAAATTAAGTAGTCAAGTTCGTCTTTCATGACAACAGATATATAGGAGATAGGCTAGTTCAGTTCAATAACATTCGAGTAGCAAATTCTTCCCATCTTCCCTTTTTGTTTGGGACAAAAAAATTTCTACTTCTCCCTTTGGTTTTTCTCCTATTTTGGAATATTTCATCCACTTGTACGAACTTGTTAGCTTGAAACTAGAAATCCTGCAAGTCTCTGCTCCCATGAATGTATAGCTTTGTCAAGAATGGTGTATTTTCGGTCAAACCAGATTTGATGACCGTTAATTTGTATCTAACAATTACCATTCCGCTTTATTAGCCTGTGCATTAATTTGTTTCAGATAGTCCCTTAGGAACTCCCCTAGTTTTTTTGATGTTAGTCAATATGCTAGCATCAATTACAGGTTCCTTTGAAGTACATAATTAGACTAAGAAAACTCATACGATAATTGTACCCATTGGTACATTGTCTTTTCTCTATAGCGACAATACAACTCAGTTGCCACTCTAAAGAATGTAGTCAGTAATAATCTTCAGTGCACTACGTCCAGGGCATTGTACAAATCCATTTGACTTTTGAACGCTATCAAATGGTAGTCCGGATCAGTGATACCATCGTATTTGATATATATGATTTTAATGTAAGAGGTCTGTTTGTGTCAAAATTGGGCACAACACTCTTCGGGAGTTGTTGAAGAGATAATAGTCAAGAATGCAAGTTCAAAACAGATATTATCTAACAAAAACTCCAATCAACAGTAAAGAAAATGCGTAGACAATCGATTTATAGTGGTTCGGCGTGTTGCCTACGTCCACTGTGAAGTTCTTTGATATTTTATTGATTCTCTTTCAATGTTTACAAGTTGTTACAGCGATCAACAGCAAATTACAACTGGAAATTCGAAATCAACAGTCAAGTTATGATATAGGATGATGGAGATCTTGATCCGACAGAGTCTGGGCGCTTCAGAGTCAGAAGATCCCTCTTCTGTTGGCCCTGGGGCTCTATTTATAGGTGTAGACTGCTGCTATCTCGCTGAAAACTCGGGAGACCACCTCTGGCATGTGAGGGGGCCCACACGCACGGTCTCAGGAAGTATGGGCCCACTTTGGCATCGGTTCAAACTCCATTCGAACCGATCAAGAATTCATCCAATTGAGGTGAAATTTGGCGTGGACATTCTTCAACATGTACACAAGCTTCGGTGAAAATTTCATGGCATTTGGATCAGCAGGTTAGGAGATATCTTGGATTCGAAATTGGGTTTCTGGCATAGCCGTCTGGTTCGAACCCATGTATTCGAAACGATGGTTTCGAATCCATCATGGCACGCGGCTTCGTGGTGACGTGGAGCGCAAACTTCGAATCGACCCGGACTTCACTCCGTGTTGACCGCTTCGACTCCATGTATCTCGGCGCATTCGAACCGATGGAAGACACGTCATCGTGGTTGGTTGACCTAGTGGGTTCGAACGAAGTTACACAGGATGGGTTCGAAGATGGCATCACAGATGGATTCGAAGAAGGCCTCTGTGATGGGTTCGAAGCATGGCTTCGGGAGGATGGATTCGAAGGTAGGAATGCTAGGTTCGAACATTGGTTGGTTCGAAGCACTTTCTCTTGATGGGTACGAAGGAAGACCATGGGATGGTTTCGAACTAGATGGAGTCGAACCTGATGGGTTCGAAGGTGGCGTGACTGTGCTATGGATTCGAACACGGTGTCTGCTCGGATGGATTCGAAGCATGGCTAAGCTTCTTGGGTTCGAACTAGGGAAGGTTCCGGATGGATTCGAGGTGATGGGTTCGAACCGAGCAAGGTTCATTTCTCTCAACTTGAATCCATCATAACTTGAGCATACGACCTTGGATTGACTTGAAATTTGAAATGCTGACTCCTGTGGTCTTTCTTGCCGTGTCCTATCAATTGTAGCTCAATCTGGACTCGGATAAAATTCAGTGATATCCATGGCGAACGGAAGTATGATCAACCTCTGAGGCGAACTGTCCTTCGCTTTCGATCAATCTTTTGGTATCGCAGCTTTGCCAAAAAGCGGGATAACATTTTGCCCCCCAAAGTACGTCTTGTGGGAACATGACGTGCTTTGAATTGCTGCAATCTCTCTCTGAACAATCATTGCTCTCTTTTTTGTCGTAACTCGTATGTTGTACTGCTGTAACCTTGCGCTGATATGATTGATTGCTGTATAATAGTGCTTAGCCGTTGGCTGTCGCATTTGTAACAGGATGAGTGTTTGATCCCTGTGAATATTCAAAATCGAACGTTAGTCCAACATGTATGCGCATATGTTAATTTGACCCTTGTTAACGTCGTGCGTCCACGAGTTGTTGTAAGTTTGGCTTGCTATAGAATTTCGTATTGATTCTCTCCTGAACCAACTTTGAAATTTGAATTGAGACAACGCTTGGTGGTTGTTTTGAAAGGTTCCTTCGTATCGATGCTCTCCTGAACCGATGTAGAAGGTTAAAAGAATTGAATTTGTATTGCGCGAGCGCGACGTTTCGAACCGATGCATTCGAGCATTGATGGGTTCGAAACCCACGTTTGTATGGACGCGGTACGCTCGCTGCTATGATGGATTCGAAATTGACATTCGAATCGATCTGAAAGGGTGGAGTACACTCGTGTAGTGATGGGTTCGAAATTGACATTCGAACCGATGTGAAGGGATGGTTTCGAGACTTTTGTTCGTGGCAGCGGTCCGTGTGCTTCACACGATGGAGCCTCAAGCGTATGGGTTCGAAAGTGGATTTCGAACCGATTTTGCATTCTGACCTGTTGTAATCGGTCAAGTCCACCGGTACGCGAATCGATTCAGTCATCTCCAACCCCCCATATAAATAGCAAAGACCATGGCATTTTACACTTTTCACTTTTACTGTTGCCTGCTTTTTACTGTGCTCTTCATCGTCTCAGAGCTCCAAAAGAGAAAACACAGTGTCGCTCCTTCGAACCATTCAAGATCTGAATCTTCAATTCCTTGAATTCATCATCCAAACTAGGTAATTAGCCTCGTATTCAAACGGCGAAGTTATTTCGAACCTGTTTCTGTTTATCGATGGCGTAGCATTGAGATTGGCAAAACCAGATCTGGTTTGGGAGGGATTCGAACCGATACGTAGGCTCGAGTTCGAATCGATGACGGTGGCGTCTCCTTACTGGATTTCGAATCGATCCTTGGAATATCCTTGCTGGGATGTGTAGTTCGCATCGATCAAGGGATTTGAGGGGTCCATTCGAACCGATGGGTTCGAACCCATAGGCTATCGTTTCGAAGTCCACGACTTCGTATCGATACGAAGTGGATCGGTTCGAATGTGAGTGATGCGGGGTTGAGATTTTCTCATCGGTTCGAACTAGTCATCTGTTTATCGGTTCGAAGCGCGTCAAGATGGATTCGAACGCATGGGTTCGAGGCGAAGTCGGATGGGTTCGAATGCATGGGTTCGAAGCGACGTCAGGATGGGTTCGAAAGAAGTCCTGGTGATGGTTTCGAACCCTACATGATGGATACCAAAATTTGAAATTCTCCAAGCATAACTCCGACGAGCTTCATTCCTGCATATTTGGACTTGAATATTAAACTGCATACATGACTACCTTTTGAAGCTCGTCGATGGAACTATAACAACTTCTACCCGAACCAACTTCCATCGTGGAAACGGACTGGTGATGACGGTCAGCGATGACGGTCATTATAGCTGGACTCCATAACCTTGTCGTTTGCATATTTCTTTAACTCTGCAACATTTATTCAAGTAATGCATGTCACTGCACAACACACACTCATACACGTTACACTGGGGAACGCACGGGTTTTTGTCGTCTAACGATGGTTTCTCGTGAGTTAGATAGTTATGGAACCGTCAAGTTCACAGCAGCAGGAGACTCAAATTGCAGTCTCTCCGAGGCTAGATATTCCGGATATTGATCCTGAGATTATTGGTCCAGCTCCGGATGAACTTCCCGATGCGTCGTTCATTGCCAATCCATCAGATTCCGTTCCGTCCAATATCTCTGAAGACATGTTGGGGAGAATATGTTTGAGACACGGCCTGTCGTTGGATGATGTGCTACTGCCGGGGCCGAATGATAGACCGCATAATCCACCGGAGGGATATACGGCATTTAACCGCCACGCGTGCGCGGCCGGGACACTCCCTCCATTCAACGAGTACATAAGGGAAGTATTGTCGTTCTTGAGGATCGCCCCATCTCAGCTACTCCCGAACGGATATGCGTCGATCAATAGCGTGTTCATCGTATTTATGGAATATCTCCATCGACCACCGCTCCTAATTGAGATCAGATACTTGTTCAATTTTAAAACTCGGGGTGATTATCCCTCCTTCACATTCCTGGAAGCGGTGAGAAACTGCCAAGTGGTTACCGGGTCTTGGACCAGGTTGAGCTATTATAGGACATAATGGTTTTATGTCAGATGTCCTCTTGGATTCGCCCGACGATTTCAGACGTGAGTATAGTTGAGTTTGTAAATAATTACTATGGCAATCGCAGCCGAAGTGGAACTTATGTTTTATCCTTTTTGGCAGCGGTGATTCAGCGACCTGAAGGCGAGCACTTTAGGGAGATGGTGCGAGTGCTTCGAGAAGTCCCGGATGGAGATAGGGATATCGATGTGTTATTGACGGATAGGAATCTCCGGGCCTGCGGTTTGATCGAACAAGGGCAGAGCATAAGCTTTGAAGTGGCACTACGGGTCATCTCGAAGAGACGAGTCAAGCACAAGAAACCCAGAGTTACCACGGCTGAGGAGGCGGACTCTGAAAGAACCCACACCGATGATGAGCCGCTGACCGGGCCTACTGACGCAGTTCCGGATGTCGCGGAGCAGAGAAAAGGCAAGGCTGCCATGATTAAGTCAAGTAAGAAGGGGAGATGGAAATCGGTTGTCACGGCCCGTTCTGCTCCCGGAGTTAGAATCTCGGAGACGTCTCCTCCGAGAACTGAAAATCTTTTTGAAGGGCTTGCCGATCTTCCAATCCCGGACGATGTGTCTTTTCAACATGATGCCGGGTTGGAGGAATTCCATCGCACCTTAGAATTGAACGAGCCTCTTATTACTAGCGAGGTCGACACTTCCGGTTGGTCGGGGGGAATGCATATTCATACATATTTCACGACACTGCATAACTTTTGACTGAAAACTATCTGTTTTGAAAAGTGATTAATTCTATTTTATTTTGCTTCGCAGATATCATGTCTAAGCGAGGTTCAATGCTTGGGAGTCTTCGACACGCTCGCAAGCCCTCATATTACGATTCGCGCAGACGTGAAGGGGATAGAGGTTATGATCAGGGGCGCCCTGGGTATTATGACCAGGGACGCTCTGGGTATTCTAGTCACGAGAGACATGACACGGACAGGGGCTATAAGCGTCGATCGCGGTCGCGTACTCCTCCTCCTTCCAAAGATCCCGTACAACCTCCTGCTCATGTCCCTCATCCTTCCGAGTCTTCTCGATATACGTCGGTTTCTCAAGCTTCCCGATCCGAGGCGATGACCCCGATAGTCGCAGAGCAGTCTCCTACTGAAGTCTCGGGGGAAGGGGCAATTAGACTTGCGCAACTAAAGAGGGAGTTCCCGAATATCTGCTTCGACAACTACGTCTTTCCCCCGAACCTGAAAAGAGTCCCGCCGGATGCCGAGCGGTTAGCGCTCGACTATGTGCATGACTTCTACTCCCAATACAAGGCGTGGTATAGGGCGGCCGATAAGGCATCGGCGTCGGCCTTCGAACGAGCGGCCACCATTGAAAAGCTTCAAACCGAGATGGCTCAAAGAGACCGCATCATACAAGTGCTGAATACTGAGGCTGAATCGTCTCGAAAGTCAGAGATGGAGGCTCTTACAAAGGTCGACGAAGCTCAAGCAGCCATGGATAGAATGAAAAAGGAGCACTATGTTACGGTGGAAGACATGGGCCACCGGAACACTGTCGTCACTGCTGAGCGGGATGCAGCGTTAAAAGAACTTAATGAGCTCAAGGCTAAATTTGCCGAAATTATTAAAGATAGAGATGACACGCTTAACACGGCGCAAGAAGCCTGCGATCAAGCCGTAGTGCTTCGCACTGAAAGAGATGTGGCCGTGGCCAAAGTTCAGGCGGTCGAAGCAGAGGTGGAGGAGAAGGTTCAACATGCAGAGGCCAGGCTAGAGGCCGATATCGAAGATTTGCTCATAACTTACAACGCCAATGTGTTGAAGCACAGAAACTTGGCCTGGCTTCAAGATTACTCAGTTCACCTTCGTAGTGCTTGGGACCGATTGGTTGAGGAGGAAGAGGAAGCGCACCCAGGTGAGGCAGTCGATCGATTTGAACTTGAGAATCGGCTGCTCACAGACGATGAGAAAAAGGTTCTTCATGACGCTATCATCGCTCATGAGAAGGAAATGATCGGTGGTCGTTCCTTGGAAGTCGGAGAGGGGTCAGGCGTTGAGCACCATTCTGTTGTCACTGAAGTCACCACACCATCTTCATCGATGCCTGTATCTGTGGTCAGTTCGCAACCTGTTCCTGCTTACGACCTGGAACAACTGCGCTTATCTCCTATTCATGAGCGTACTTCCGAGGCCGTTCAGCCATCTGCGAGCCAAACTGGGGAAGGTATTCTGAAGTTATCTCAAGCGTTTTCTGAATAGAGTGTTTGTTTTGTAGCAGTTTTTAATAACTTCTTATTTTTTGCCTAGTGACTGGAGTTGCGCCGACTGTCGTGGCTCAAGAATCAAGCAGAGGAGATAAGGCCATCGCTACTGAGACTACTGCTGTGACCGCGGTATCTGCTGAGACGACGCAGGGGGGATCCTTGTCTGCTGACGAACAAATGGTGAGCGAACTGCTCGGTGAGCAGGGTGGTTCTTTCTCTGACTTGCCATTTATCATCGTTAGTAGCCTCCCGCCGTCCTCAAGTTCCTCGATGCATGCCGAAGATGCCCCCAGCCAAGCCCATGCGACTCGTGATGAGGAAATTCTGGCTGAGATCAACGCCGAGATAGAGGCTGCGGGGCATAGCGGTACTGCCAGCGGCAGTACGGCGGCGCAGAGTCCAGCACCTGCTACGGTAGCGCCATCGGGTGGCACTGTCTCAACTTCCGTTACGGATCCAGTCCCCCCTACTCCTTCGGCGAGAACCCCCCGTGTAGATTCAAGCTCCGAGGAGGATATTGACATCATGCCTCTAGTCGAAGAGCCACCGCCGGAGAGGAGACATTCAAAACGAAGAATTTCTGTCCCTAGTGACACTGATGATGTACCACTAGTAAGAAGGACGAAAAAGAAGAAATAAATCAGATTCTCAAGTAGATGTTTTGGTAGATAGGCACTTGTCTTCGTTTTTTTGTCAGTAGGTCGTGTATAGATGCAGGTTCGGCCCCTGCTAGTAGGCATTCTTTTTTGGAAGAACTTATCTGCATGTAAGTCCTTGTTTTAAGTTAGTTGAAATAAAATTTTAGTTTCTTTGTTTCAACTCTTGTTTCATTTGTGCTTAAGTACTTGCAGTGTCTTGTTTTCGGTCCGGTGTACTTGTGGCGTTGTTACCGTTTAAGTAGAGTTCGTCTCATTTTCCAAGTCTGAAGATCTTGGTCACACGTCGTGATTGATGAATGAGTTGAACTTCGGATGCTGTATCACTTCGGTTAGTGATTAATATTTAGCTTTCGTGCCCCCAGTTTTGGGGAGCAACACTTGTATTTATGGTGGTTGATCGCACTTGTTGCAAGTCTTGAGCACACGCCCGCCTTCCGGGGACTTAGAATAATTTGAGATCGATAACCAGATTTGCATTCCAGGAGTTCGAGTGTTATTGATGCTTGTAACGTGGTTCGCGCTCCGGGAACTTGGGAATGATGTTCACATTCCAACTTGCATTCTACTAACTCGGAGGTAGTATTAACACTTTAATTCGCACTACGGGAACTTTGACTTGGTGTTTGTGCTCCAATTCACACGCCGGGAACTTGGATAAAACATGTATGTTTGGGTTCGTACTTCAGGAACCCGGAATTGACATTTATACTCCAACTCACACTTTGGGAATCTGGAGTTTGCACGGATGCTTCGGTTCGTGCTCCGGGAACCCGTAACTTATGTTCATCCCCCAATTCATGCTTTGGGGATCATGGAGTTGGTGTTGATACTTCGGTTCGCACTCCGGGAACTTCGAATTGATGTTTATACTCCAATTCACACTCTGGGAATTTGGAGTCCGCATTGATGGGTTGGTTCGCGCAGTGAGAACGAATTATTAAATGTTTATACTCCAATTCGCGCTGTGGGAATTTGGAGTCCGTTCGCACTCCGGGAACGAATTATTGAATGTTTATACTCCAATTCGCGCTGTGGGAAGTTGGAGTCCGTTCGCACTCTGGGAACGAATTATTGAACGTTTATACTCCAATTCGCGCTGTGGGGAGTTGGAGTCCGTTCGCACTCCGGGAACGAATTGTTAAGTGTTTATACTCCAATTCGCGCTCCGGGAATTTGGAGTCCGTTCGCACTCCGGGAACGAATTGTTAAGTGTTTACACTCCAATTCGCGCTCCGGGAATTTGGAGTCCGTTCGCACTCTGGGAACGAATTATTGAATGTTTATACTCCAATTCGCGCTGTGGGGAGTTGGAGTCCGTTCGCACTCCGGGAACGAATTGTTAAATGTTTATACTCCAATTCACGCTGTGGGAAGTTGGAGTCCGTTCGCACTCCGGGAACGAATTGTTAAATGTTTATACTCCAATTCACGCTGTGGGAAGTTGGAGTCCGTTCGCACTCCGGGAATGAATTGTTAAATGTTTATACTCCAATTCACGCTGTGGGAAGTTGGAGTCCGTTCGCACTCCGGGAACGAATTCTTGAATGTTTATACTCCAATTCGCGCTGTGGGAAGTTGGAGTCCGTTCGCACTCCGGGAACGAATTGTTAAATGTTTATACTCCAATTCACGCTGTGGGAAGTTGGAGTCCGTTCGCACTCCGGGAACGAATTGTTAAATGTTTATACTCCAATTCACGCTGTGGGAAGTTGGAGTCCGTTCGTACTCTGGGAACGAATTATGGAATGGACTGTCGTGTGTTGGTCCAGTTCAGCCTTCGATGTGTTGGCTTGCCCCCGAGCTGGGGTTTCACTTAGTGAGTGGCCGGTTGTAACGCAGTCACTCGCTATTTGAATAAATTCCATTGTTCGATGGAACTTAGCTCTTCGTGTGTCGTGATTGTTGAATGTTGTATTCGGTGAATCACAGCTTTAGCTGGAAGAGATAGCATTTTATTTGCTGAAATGAGAAAATGTGGCAAAGTCAGTGCCTTATTACAAATTCAAAATTCAGAACATAAAAGAAACTGTAAAGTATTCATGGATTGAAGGAGCCTGCCATGTATGACAGTGACGAGGTTCTTCGTCGTTCCAGGCTTCTAAATGAGTAGGCCCGCCACTGATGGCGTTTATCACCAATCTCCCACGGGGACAAGTCGAGTCCTCCTGCCTCGGTCGATTGGGTTCATTGATTGGATTGGATGGGCCCGCATCTCTGGGCTGCGGTGTCCGCACAAACTGTTCCAGTTTCCCTTCCCTGACCAGTTTTTCAACAAGATCCTGTAAGTGACGACACTCGTTTGTATCGTGACCGTAGCCTTCATGGAACCTGCAAAATTTTCCCGTCTGGATTTGTCTCTCTGACGACGGTCTTGGAGCAGGTTTTTCATATTGAATCGCATTACGGGTCCGCAAATACAAGTCCTCCAATGAAATATTCGAAGGAGTATAACTGTCGAACTTCGGATTTTTGCGTTGCGGACCGCGATTTTGATCTTGTTTTTTAAGTAGATTCACGCTCTCTCTTCGCCGAGCTTGTTTATTTTTAATGTTCAACCGAACTTTTCCGGAGCTCTCACCGGATTGTTTTATTGCAACATTGCTTTGGGTTCCTCCCACATTTGATCCTGCGTCAGTTTGCTTCCTAGACTGTTTCGCGTCTTCCCGCCTCAGGAATTGAGCTGCTTTGGCATGAAAGCGGTCCAATGACGCAGGTGGTTTCCCAGCTAGCCAATTGCCAAATTCAGAATCGGGGTCGATCCCCTTAGTTAACGCCATAAGGATGGAGTTATCATTTGGATTACTAATCTCCGCACATGCAGTATGGAATCTTTCTAAGTAGTGTCTGAGTGTCTCTTCGGGAGCTTGTGTGACACTAGATAGAGTGTTGACATCTTTCGGCCTTGCGACGTGCATGCGAAATTGCTCAACGAATTTTGTGGCCAGCTGGTCGAACGAGGAGATGGATCGAGGAGGCAATCGGGTGAACCACATGGTGGCGATGCCCCCTAGGGATATGGGGAAACTACGACACTTTACAGCATCGTCGGCTCTGGCAGCAGTCATCGACCATTCATATTTTAGAATATGTTGATTGGGATCGGAGTTTCCCTCATACATGGGCAGAGTTGGCATTCGGAATCGCCGTGGGGGTTCAGCATTAAGAATGTCGTCCGTAAAGGGAGTGTGACTTCGGGAAACTCCCCAATCGTCGTTCGTGAATCCTTGACTCTCACGGATCATCTGACGTATCATAGTTGAAAGATCCGGCATTTGCGCGGGAGTATGGTCACGTTCCATACTTTGGGTTTGAACCGGATATCGTCGACGGTTCGCATCTTGCCTTCTCGGCTCATAGCCCTCTGGGACGTACGGTTCAGGAGTATGACCGCTTTGACGACGGTCCGGGTCCGACTGATCTCGAGCGTCGACCCCTGGTTTAGCCGCAACGCTAGCGGTGCGGTATTCAGCGGCGTGGTGAGGAACGGCACCCCCTCCGGAGGAGGGTCCGGTTTGGAAACTGGCTGACGGACCAACTCTTATTTGTCCAACAGTCAATGTTGGTTGGTTTTCAGCAGGTGGCATACGACCCTCATCCAACCGGGGTCGTGGAGGTCGATTATGATAATCAGAAGATGAAGAACTTTCGCTGGAAGAACGAGAAGCACGATCTCTCATGGATCTCTTTCGTTTTTGGCGATCCAGCTTATTGATTAGCTCAGCGTTAGCGCGTAGCTGTTCTTCCAGTTGTCGCCGACTCTGGGTCAGCTCTTGGAGTAACAACTGCAATTCTTGTCGGGTAACCGGACCCGACGGCTCTGAGTGCCCAGCGACATCTTGATTAGATGGTGGTAGAGGGGCAGGATTTTGTCTATCCTGTCCTTCTTGATTGACGGCGTCCGAGGTGGTTCTTGTGCTAACCATCTTTAGAGTTGAGTTCCTTTCCTAGACTTTATGCAAATCTGAATAGAAGGGAAAGAAGTTGGATTTAACGATCTGGATCTCTCTCTTAGATTTATTCAATCCGGTATCGATGACAGATCCAACGAGCAGGAGAAAATCTGGGTTCTCTCAATGAAAGCACCAAAGTGTTTGTGTCAAAATTGGGCACAACACTCTTCGGGAGTCGTTGAAGAGATAATAGTCAAGAATGCAAGTTCAAAACAGATATTATCTAACAAAAACTCCAATCAACAGTAAAGAAAATGCGTAGACAATCGATTTATAGTGGTTCGGCGTGTTGCCTACGTCCACTGTGAAGTTCTTTGATATTTTATTGATTCTCTTTCAATGTTTACAAGTTGTTACAGCGATCAACAACAAGTTACAACTGGAAATTCGAAATCAACAGTCAAGTTATGATATAGGATGATGGAGATCTTGATCCGGCAGAGTCTGGGTGCTTCAGAGTCAGAAGATCCCTCTTCTGTTGGCCCTGGGGCTCTATTTATAGGTGTAGACTGCTGCTATCTCGCTGAAAACTCGGGAGACCACCTCTGGCACGTGAGGGGGCCCACACGCACGGTCTCAGGAAGTTTGGGCCCACTTTGGCATCGGTTCGAACTCCATTCGAACCGATCAAGAATTCATCCAATTGAGGTGAAATTTGGCATGGACATTCTTCAACATGTACACAAGCTTCGGTGAAAATTTCATGGCATTTGGATCAGCAGGTTAGGAGATATCTTGGATTCGAAATTGGGTTTCTGGCATAGCCGTCTGGTTCGAACCCATGTATTCGAAACGATGGTTTCAATCCATCATGGCACGCGGCTTCGTGGTGACGTGGAGCGCAAACTTCGAATCGACCCGGACTTCACTCCGTGTTGACCGCTTCGACTCCATGTATCTCGGCGCATTCGAACCGATGGAAGACACGTCATCGTGGTTGGTTGACCTAGTGGGTTCGAACGAAGTTACACAGGATGGGTTCGAAGATGGCATCACAGATGGGTTCGAAGAAGGCCTCTGTGATGGGTTCGAAGCATGGCTTCGGGAGGATGGATTCGAAGGTAGGAATGCTGGGTTCGAACATTGGTTGGTTCGAAGCACTTTCTCTTGATGGGTACGAAGGAAGACCATGGGATGGTTTCGAACTAGATGGAGTCGAACCTGATGGGTTCGAAGGTGGCGTGACTGTGCTATGGATTCAAACACGGTGTCTGCTCGGATGGATTCGAAGCATGGCTAAGCTTCTTGGGTTCGAACTAGGGAAGGTTCCGGATGGATTCGAGGTGATGGGTTCGAACCGAGCAAGGTTCATTTCTCTCAACTTGAATCCATCATAACTTGAGCATACGACCTTGGATTGACTTGAAATTTGAAATGCTGACTCCTGTGGTCTTTCTTGCCGTGTCCTATCAATTGTAGCTCAATCTGGACTCGGATAAAATTCAGTGATATCCATGCCGAACGGAAGTATGATCAACCTCTGAGGCGAACTGTCCTTCGCTTTCGATCAATCTTTTGGTATCGCGGCTTTGCCAAAAAGCGGGATAACAAGGTCAATGGTACAACCATAATTCTTTTAATGAACGATTCTCCGCTAAAATTATTGTTAACTTTAGGGTCAATTGGTCACTTTCCTTTCAATTCAGCCATGCCTTTGACTGTCTTGTCTGCTAAATCCCTTAAATAGGCTTTTTCATTCTTGTAATTCTCCAGCTTCAGCTTAAAATGCTTTTGCAAAGTAGTACTTACATATTATAATCTTAAGCTTTTACTGTTATTGGGAGACTTTCTTTCTTTTTTATGGTCCCAACTTGATGTTTTTGGATGGAGATTCAACTTCCTCTCCCTCCATCTCCTTTACTCTCTTTAATGAAGTTTTTTGTGAAATTAATACTTCAATAAGCTTATGCATAACTTCTAATTTTCTCTTCATAGCTTGAAGTTCATCCTCCTCTTTCAGCATTTCGTTAGGCGTTGATAGTTGTCCTGTTTCTGCATTTTCCATATCAAAATGAGGGGTCACATTGTCTTCAAGATAAACACGATATACCACTTCTACTTGCAGTTGGGCTCCAACTTTCTTAATTGATTTCCCTATTATGTAAACGCTATCGTTGATCAATTCATAAGGCCTTGGGTTTGAGCTCTCATTGAAAGCACCACTTAGCGTTAACACTAAATTTAGGTCAAGATAGTTTCGAATATTTGAGTAGGGTTGCAAACCTAGTCAAATATGTTAATTACAATTTGTAGAATAATAGCCTCGCATTCTTGAGATGTCATTATGCAACTTGTTTATTATCCAAGTACTTTTATACAAATTCATACTCCTGGATGGCATGGTCAGCCATCAAAGTTCTCTACTTAAGATTTTCTTACACAAGATAAAACATGAAAATGAAGGAGAAGATGAAGTCGAAAAAATTCGTCCCTTTTGGAGGGTACCCCTATATTTATAGACGATCTCAGCTATTGGATCGGTGCCACTGTGTCGCCAAGAATGAGTGAATGGTGGAGGTTGATTTTCATAAGAAAGAATAAGCATTCACATGGAGATTAATGTGCGATGGCTTCAGAAATAATTCACGATAGCTTATCTCTCATATTTCAACTTGCAAATTTACTTACAATAGCTCATATAAATCATGGAGGCTTTACTTGGTTGATCCATGATGGTTTCACCATGGGTGATTAAGTGACTTGTCGCGATGACCCTGTGCCTATCCCATGAAAGCTCCCTATTTGTTTCACATGACGACCTTAAGTTTGACAAATTAATGATTTTTCATGATGACCCTATCACTTTATTCTATATTAATTCCATTAAACTCTTCGTGATGGCTATTCCATATTGTTTCACGATGGTTGCTCCATAACTTCATTAAGTTGGTGTGCGATAGCTTCCTCAACCTTTACTTGCGATAACTTTTCCCGCTGGCCTTGATCCACCATTTGAGGACGGATTATACTTGCTCTACTAAACTCTTAATGACAACTTGATTGGTTCTGTAGATTCTGTTATCCATAAAATATTCTCATAAATAAGAGTATGAAAGAAGGAACATGATAGCTTTGATAAAGATCAGATACACGCCAACAATACCTTCAAAAAGGTCACAAGGACATTTCGACAATGTCATGTCGTCAAGGTCGGAGGCTACCCTTCGAATTCAATATGCAACGCGCTTACTACACATACACTAAACCATTCAAAACATTTGGTTTCATCTCAATAAATACACATCAGAAGAGTCTGCAACCGAATCAGACCTCTCGAAAGCGTACATAGCTTTTCGAAACGGTTAGAGCCACTCTCATATATGAAGGAAGAACTATACATCTATCACCCAAAAAGCGTAAGGTTCTAAGTTAGTTAGGGTAGAAGCTTTCGAAGGAGACCACTTACAACAAAGGCTTATAAGTGTTTCGACTCATTCGAAACCAAAAGAAGGCATGTTTCGATAGCATCGAAGGCCAATGCCCTAGTCGACTCATTTGGCACATCAATATTCAAGTCAAAAGTGCATCAATAGATCTTTCAACAAGGCTGAAATGCTATCAAGCAACTCCTTTCGATGAAGTCGAAAGGAAACAAAGCAAGAGAGAGAAGCCTAACCTCCAGCGACAACAGAAGGATGACTAAAACCCTTTCGACCAGGTCAAAAGGTATGGCTCAATAGACACTCACAAAAGAAAAGAGGTTGACCTTTCAACCGCATCGAAAGCTTGGGGCCGAAAAGTCCCAACTCGTAGTTATAAATACGGCCACAAGGGTCAGTTGTGGGGGAACCAATCTCTTTGACTTCTCACTTGTATTTTCTTACAATTGTGAACCCTAATTTCCAAATTAAATTGGGGATTTGGTCAATTTCGAAAATTGAGTTCAATAAAAAGAGGATTGTGATAATCATGTTTACTTAGCAGCTCAGATTTCCTTACTTTTCATAAACATAACAACCTGTAGTTGAGTTGTCGACCAAGTCAAAACCCTGAGTTTTCTTATTTCCTAGAAGCCTTATCTCAAATCTACTATATTGCAAGTGTTACCCCTTTCAACAAAGTCGAAACCTTCAAGACTCAACTATTTCCAAAGTCCATTAGGTTCCTAATTCAAACTCCTTTGTCTGTGTCGAAAGGTGGTTTCGATAGAGTTTTCATACGTACCCATTCGAAAGGAATTACCAAGAGAAAGACTACCCTTTTGACTGTGTCGAAAGGCATCAAAGATGAGTTTTTGATCACTTTTATCTATCTGAAAAGCTTTAGCAATCTCCACTCATTGAAAAAGAGGATTCAAAAGCATTACTCATACTCCAATTTGAAATTTGAGGTGTTGATAAGTTTTCTTGTCAACATTTTTTGACACTAGAAGGAGGATTCGAACCTCTCCTCCCCGATAACTTTCAGCACAGGTTAAGTGCATAAGAGTACTTCATCCAAAATAAGAGGATGGAAGTAGCCACGACTAATATTGATATCTCAAATGAAGGAGCTTTGCCACAATCAACTTTGGAAAATAATATAGCCCTAAATTTTAACTTAGAGAATACAGAAATTGGGCAAACGTCAACCTTAATGAGATCAGAAAATAATGAGATTGAAGTCCATAATCTACAACAACAAATGATGGCGATGCAAGAACTTTTTGAAAGAGTTCCATCTTAAGACTTATTAAGGATTGTAGAAGAAGAGGATGAAGCGCAACCTCCAAATGAGGTAAAGGACCAAGAGTTAAACCAAGAAAGTCAAGCAAAAAGGTCCCTCGGGCAATCAAATAGCCCAATCCAAAGAAACAACGAAAGTTGCCACAAAAATGAAGCCGACAAAGAAGACCTCGCCAAATAATGATGGATACACCTAAGGGAAAGGGAATTTCTAACCCAAAGAAATATACTACTCTGCCTAAAAAATCCTTTCTCAGAAAAGATAATGGAAATCCGTGTCCCTTTTCACATTCAAATCCCCCCATTGAAGTATGATGGAACTTTCGACCCAGAGGATCATTTGGCAGCTTTTAAAAAACGAACGGACTTATACAATGCTCCAGGGATGATTCGCTACAAGCTTTTTCCGATCACTTTTCAAGGCGCAACAATCAATAAGTACAAGAATTACCAAGTAAAGTCTATTCGCTCTTGGGAACAATTTTATTATGAATTCGTGACATAATTTTGTGCATTCAAAGATCCAACTATAGACTTTAGATTGTTAGCTACTATCTGACAAAGGCCAGGAGAATCACTCGATGAATATTTAAAAAGGTATAATATAGAGTCATTAAAGGCAGAAAGTATAACCAACAGAGAAAAGCTTATGGCAGCTCGGTTTGGGCTGATCGAACAAACACCATTTTGGGAAGACCTTTGTATCAACGGATACAAAGATCTATAATACTTCTATTCCTAAGTAGGAAAATTTATCCGTTTAGAAGGAATAAGCCCTAACAAGAAAATGTCAAGACAAGAAAAAGAAGGAGAAAGATCTAGTCCTCAGTATTCCGACCAAGGGTCAGATAATAAAGGATGTAGCCTTAGGGCAACCTCTTTCTCATATTTACGCCCCGATAAAGGATGAAGGAAGTTTCTTAACTACTCATAAAATAAGCAGCCAGTCAGAATCCAGAAAAGGGGAAAATTATTGTGATTATCACAAAGCAAACAGACATAAGACCGATGAGTGTCGCACTTTAGCTAGAATAATTCAAAATGTGGTCATGACAGAAAATTTAAGGGAGTTTACTAAAGAATCATAAAGAAAATACCTGAAGAAAATAGCTTAGCAACTTCAAAATATAAACTCCTACCAAGTCATGAAGCTTTACAGCATTAGTTCAACAATGAATTCTCTCATTTCTTATCTTTTTAACTTGATTTGTACTTTGATTCATACTTGGATTTGTATTGAAAATTAACCATGTACCGATTCAAAATTCAAGTGCTATTACAGGTAAAACGAAATCATTCCATAACATTCAACACATTCTCGAAGCACAATAATTTCCTAGCTACCTGGGAAAGGCATCTTAAATGTCTAAAACAAGATGACTATCAATGTTTCAATCAACACAATACAAAGGCCCACCTATGTGAAACCTACTACTATCATTTCTTCTTCAGTATTTAAGGAAAGCTTACAAATAGACTACTTCATTACTAAGCAGCGCCTACCAGGGTATGGTAATAGATCCAAAAGATTTTTTTTATATATTCCAACTCTATTTTTTAGCAAATTATTTTAAAAGGAATTTCTCAAACATATCTTCACAAGGAAACTATTTCCAATTACCCCACGATCGGAGGAGGAAAATGTTTACATTCCAAAGAAATAATCTTCCAAAGATATTATATAGCATTTGTGAATGCACACAAAAGAATTTTAACTAAGCATTTTTGATATCTCAAAAGTTTTCTAAAAATCATTGGCGATTTGTATCGACCCGAATTTTCTAAAATTTAATTTTGAATATTTAAATTATTTTAAATGCTGGATTTGGAATATAAATTGATTTTTGAATATGAAGATTTTGGTTGAAATTATAGAATGTATATAAATTTCAATATAGCGATTTATCGAAATACGGAAATGGTGAATAATTGATATAAGTTGAACATGAACCGAAAAAATTGCTAATGTTTATATAAATTATATTTGAATTAGAGTTGAGTTAGTAAGTTTTTGAAACAAAAATTTCAATTGATTTCGTCAACTTTTGAAATCGTCGATTTAATCGACGCGTTAAAATAGCGATTCAAGGCATAGTATCGGAATTCAATGAAACCAGTTCCATTGGATCCATAATAGTGCATTATTATTGGAATTCAAATTTAGCAGCATTTGAAGTTACCGTTTGGTCGTACGGGATAGAAAAGCGTTAAAATTAATATAAGATATTTAATATTATAACTTGGTCCAAAAAGCTATCTTCTGCATACGATCGAATTAGGTCTCGGAACTTATTCCATTGTATTCGGAATAGGGGTATAACATTAGGGATGCCTGGTGGCACGACTCGATTGGAGTCCGTAATTATAACTAGATATTTTTGAAATTTAAATAATATATTCCTATTCGGTTAACTATTCAGCTGTGTTCTTTCACATCACAACTACCCTACTTCCTGAACGAGCCACTCTATGCATGTCTACCTTCTTCTTTTAAACCACGTTCCCTCTTCATTTTCAAACGCAAAGGATAGAAAAAGAAAAAAAGATTTCAAACTTTTAAAATTCGATTTCTCAAACTCCAATCATCAAAAATCTTTAAAGTAGATATCTTTGGATCGTGGGGAGGAGATCTTCAAGCTAGTAGGCGATATGGAGGTTAAGCTTTGTTTTTGAGTTTGACAGTCAAAGTTGAATGGGTGGTATCGACTAGGACCTGGGTTTTTTGCGAATCGAGGAAGAGTTGGGTTGATCGGAACCTAGTTTTGGGTTCTCGGTGGCTTAGGGCTTCGACGTCGGTTGTTTAGAGAGGAGCGGTCGACTATAGAAGCTCGCAGCACCATGCTACAACATGAGGTGGAGTCAATGTCGCGTTTTATTTAGAGGCATCGACTATCGTTTCTTGGGGATGGTCTGAAGGAGTTGGTGGTGATGGGTGCGATGTTGGAGTCGTTTTGTCGAGATATAAATGGGATTGCTGTATCAGTGGAGGTGCATGCACAACTTGTCGTGCATGTACAGGGGAGAGCATGAGATTCGGGATGAAGAGATTGTGGCATAGATGTAAATAACTTGATTTTGAAATTAATTTATATTGTTTAATTTAAAAATATCGATAAATTATAAAAATCGTGTCTAATTCATACGAGGTCAAAATCGAGCACCGTTCATTGTGTTGGACTCGTGTCGTCAAGAGCTTCGCAATGGAATTGGTTTGGACAGATTTAGAGCAAGTGGGAAATTTGGATTAAAATTGGACGTTAGTTCAATTTTAATTCAAAACATAATGTTTGGAAAATTAAATCAAGGTGAGTAAATCTCACTCATTTTGGATTACTATATTTAATTTATTATAACTAAAATTAATTAATGGATGATTGGTTGAATTAATATATTATTATCAGTTTAATGTTATATTATATATATTAGTATGTATATTCGTAGTTGGATATATTTCCTACCGATTGGAGTGGATGAGACACTATGCACCTCACATAATAGCGGATGACCCTATATTACCGCGATATCCCGCCTTGAAGGGGGATTGGTATTTTATGTTATATAACATCTCTGGATGCATGGAAACAGGTTGGAGGGATCCAATTGGATTCCTCAAAAATATATTGATCGTTTCATATATAGTGATATATATGTGATTGAATAATCTGTTATGGATTGTTGTGTGATTTGATATATTGGATGTTATAGTAGCACTGTCCCTAGTTTTGATATTTTAAATACCATAAATAATATTTTTAAATCTTAAAAAGAAATTCAAAAGTGACTTTTGGAAATAAAAATATTTATATGGAAATTGGAATATTGAATAAGGAACGGTTTAGATTAAATAAAAGTTTTGATTTTGGGAAATATACTTAACTATTTCGTAAGGAGTTTTCAAAAATAAATATATTTTTGATATATATATATATATATAAGGAAGTTGAAACAAAGGATTTTAATAATATTTCTCAAATTGTAATTAGAAGTTGAAAGCGAGTTTTTGAAGGGATTTGGAATATAATTGTATTTATTGAAAAGAGATTTCGAAATGGGACTTTTAAATAGAAATTGAATTAAATGGGCTTTTGAAATATGGATCGACTATTAATAGATAAAACAAGAATGAGTTATGAATTTATAATCGATATTTATAAATAAAGTGAAATAGTTATAAATGGATAAAATTTAGGAGGATATGCCACAATATGAATTTAAAACGAGATATGAGAATTTGGTTTATGAAAAAATAGATGATTATATTTTTGTAAACTGGAAATTGGTATGGAATTTGAATTGTAAATCAAGGTGCATTAATCAAGAGAGATTATAAATTAAAATAAGTTATATCGAAATTTTAAAAATAGATCCTTGGAATCAAAAAGTAAAATTTGTTTAAAAAGGGATTTTTTTTATTAAACAGGTTTTTTTTAAAACTGTTATTTGTATTTAACATATTTTGGAAAAGTTAACTATTCGAATAGATTTAATTTATTATAAATAACCCTTGTAAGTCAATAAATATTATTTATAATGAATTGGGAATCGTTTCCATTGTTTATTTGGAAAGTGTTTTGATCTTTTAAATAATTACTTAAACGCCTTTATTGGAAAATATTTATTTCCTTAAAAAACTTATTATATATATATATATATATATAGAATTTAAAAGTAGTTGATTGAATTTTATTGATAGATACTCTTGAGATCTGTAAACTAAGTTTTATTTAACATATGAGATTTTATTAGAGTAATCTTATAATGGACTTATAGAAACTTAAGGAAATTCCGAAATGTGGAAACAAGAACTTCGAGAATGAATCTGAATTTATGAGGAATTTATAATGGTTAGACAAGATTATATTTCCTAAGTTAATATTAAAATGATTTTGGAGAATATGTTTATAAATATTTTCCTAAGTATTGAAAAGAGGGTTTTGGAAATATTTCAAGTGTGAAATGAATTATATATAAATTGATGCAACACTATCTACAGAAGTTCAGAGGTTATATCATTCACAAAATAATGAAGCTTCGGTTCAATCTCTTAAGTCGTGCACGAGTCAAGAGGTTTCGGTTTTAACTCGTAAGTCGTGCACGAGTCAACCTATGGAGTCTCGAGAGAAGGAGCTACGAGTTAATGAAGAGACTTTGAGTCGTCTTCAACCTAACAGATTAGAAGGAGAAGAGTTACGACTCAATGGGAGTTTAAATAGTTCTGGATTGGTGAGTCGTACAAGACCTAACTGCATGGCCATGAGTCGTCCACGACTCATCAAGAAACAAAGAGGGATTCCAGTAATTGAAGACCATAAGGCGGGGACGGGTTACGACCTAGATGAGTCGTTCGGAGTTGACTCGGTTGAAGGGATATGCCGCAAGGAACTTGGAAGCTTGAGTCGCGGAAGCTGTAAGTTTGGGAACTTGAGTCGTTGGAAGTATGTTGAGTCGTGACATTAGTTGAGTCGTAAGTCGTATGCTTCGTATATTGAGTCGCTGCCGACTTATATGCGTTGTAATATGGATGTGTCCTGAGTCGCTTTGTATGATGAGTCGTATGTCGTTTGTATATGATGACTCGTGTTGTATATAAGTCGTTCATGTTTAGGTCGTCTATTTTTGCCGCTGTTCTGAGTCGTATGTCGTTGTCATCTGTTGAGTCGGTTGCTTGTGTTGTGTTGTAATTGAGGCGTATAGTGTCTGTTAGGTCGGCAACGACCTAGTTGAGTCGTGAGGCATGAGTCGTACGCGACTTATGGGCTGTGTTGTAAACTTCTATAAATAGGGAGTGAGTTGTAACTTTTTAGGTGGTTGATTTTTGAATAAAATTTCTTGTTGATTGCTGTGTGCTTTCATCTTAAATTGGTAGTTGAGTGTAATCTCCTATCTCCTCTTTCGTTAATCGAGTGCGCTCGATTCAACGATCGTAGAAGCCGATTCACGGAATCTAGTGCGCTAGATCAACGTGCGAAGAATCGTAGATCTTTGAATACGGTATAGTGCGCTATCAACGTGTTTGAGATAGCTAGAATTCGGTATCTTCGGATCAACGAATTTGGGCATTTTGGTATTCATCAATCCACCGATTGCTACTTTCACCGATTGAAGTTTATTTTGATTAATCCGCTGCGTCAGTTTTGGTATCGGAGCTTGTTTTAGCCAATCATAGCTAAATCGGGTCTTGGAGCCAAGTGTTGAAGTTTGAAGTTGTTCATCGCGTTCATATTGAAGTTGCAACAAGAGGGAGAACTTTCGATCCATTCCATTTTGGATCAAAGTGTTGAAAGGTGTTTGAATTTGAAGTGGGCCGTGTATACTTGTGAAGTAGCCGAGCCTAGGAAGGATCATTGGAAGTTTGTTTCGAGCTAGGGAGTTAGGCCGAGCCTTGTGAATTTGTTTTGAAGGTTGAGCCGTGACTTATTGTTGTTTTGTTGAAGTGTTGTGTTGATTCAATCATGCCGCCAAGGAGAGCTAACCGCCATCAAAATGTTGAAGCTTTGTATCGAAGAGAAGAAGCCGATCAAATGGAGCAACGTATGCATGAGAAGATTGATGAAGGCATTGGTAGGTTGGAGAAGCTTATGATTGATATGAATCAAAGCAGAAGAAGAAATTCACCTGAATCCAACCGTGGGGGTAGTAGAGTGTCATCACATTCAGAACGGGAGAGGAGAGAAAGTCAAGGGCCTAGGAGTGTTGATAATCGAAGTAGGAGGAATGTTGATGATCATGATAGACGGGATGTTGGTAGTAGGAGTGGTGGTAGAGATGCTGGAGGGCGTGAAAGACAACGATATGCATCAGACTTTGATGAGGAGTTTGATGGTGAGAGGGGAAGTATTCATTTCAGAGACCGAGATCAGGGACAACGTCAATATCGCGTTATTGATGATGATCGACGTTGGGAATCGGGAATGAAAATGGAGATTCCGGAGTTTAAAGGAGGGATGATAGCTGAAGAATTCTTGGATTGGTTATCTAATGTGGAGGAAATTTTTGACTTTAAGGAGGTTCCGGAAAATCGAAGGGTGAAATTGGTTGCTACAAGGCTGAGGGGGAGAGCTTTGGCGTGGTGGCAGTAAACTAAACTTACCAGGGAGAGAATGGGAAAGTCAAAGATAGAATCTTGGGAGAAGATGAAGAAATTGATGCGAGCTACATTCTTACCATACAACTATCAATCACTTATGTACTAGAGGTTGCAGAATATGAGGCAAGGGACGAAGTCTGTTAGTGATTATGCTGATGAATTTTACCAACTCATTGCCAGGAATGATATTATGGAAACGGAAGAACAACTAACTGCTCGATTCATTGGGGGATTGAGAATGCAGATCCAGGATATGGTTAATATGTTTGATCCTAGATCAGTGACAGAGGCACATCAGAAAGCGTTGGCTTGGGAGAAGCAAGGAAGACGTGGAGGTGGTGTGTTTACTAATTCCAATAATCAAGTGAGGGGTGTTAGTGGAGGTTCTAATGTACCTAAACCTGTCAATAAGCCAGTGGTGAAGGAGGCTGAGAAGGCGAAGGTTAACAGTGGTTTCAAATGTTATAATTGTCAGGAGTTGGGTCACAAAAGCAATGAATGTTCGAAGCCGAAGAAGAGAGCAATGGTTGCTGAGATTGAGGATGATGGTGAGGAGGCAGAATGTTCAAATGCACCTTATGTTGAGGAGGAAGAAGAAGTGTCTGGAGATGAGGGTTGCAATCTTATGATGAGGAGGTCATGTCTTACACCAAAGCAAGAGGAGGATTGTAGTTGGTTGAGAAGCAATATTTTTCAGTCGACATGCACTATTCTGGGAAAGGTTTGCAAGTTCGTTATTGATGCTGGAAGTTGCGATAATATTATTTCTACCGAGGCTGTGAAGAAGTTGAACTTGAAAACTGAGAAACATCCTAAACCGTACAAGCTAGCATGGTTAAGGAAGGGAGGTGAAGTGAAGGTGTGTCGAAGGGCTTGTGTGAATTTTTCTATTGGGAAGAAGTACAAAGATGAAATTTGGTGTGACGTTGTAGACATGGATGTGTGTCATCTGTTGTTGGGCAGACCATGGCAGTTTGATAGAGCAGTGCAACATGATGGTCGTGCTAATAGCTATAGTTTCATGTTCGAGGGTACTAAAATCACTTTGGTTCCCAAGAAGCAACAACAGAAGGAGAGCAAGTTGGAGGAGATTGAGGAATTGAAAACTCTGTTGACTTTGAAGGAGTTTGTTAAGGAGGTTGAAGAGGAGCCTGAAGTATACTTGTTGATTGGGCGAGAGAGCAGTGAAGAGGTTGAAATTCCCGAAGAAGCAAAGCCAGTTTTGAAAGAGTTTGAAGATGTATTTACAGAGGAGTTACCTAAGGAGTTACCACCATTGAGAGACATTCAACATCAAATTGATCTTGTTCCTGGAGCAGTGTTACCACATCGACCACATTACCGAATGAGTCCGAAGGAACATGAGGAGTTACGAAGGCAGGTGGAAGAATTACTTGAGCAGGGACGTGTTCAGGAAAGCTTGAGTCCTTGTGCTGTACCAGCTTTGTTGGTGCCAAAGAAGGATGGAACATGGAGAATGTGTACAGATAGTAGAGCTCTGAACAAGATTAATGTTCGCTACAGATTTCCTATGCCGAGGTTGGATGATTTGTTAGACCAGTTGAGTGGGGCAACTATATTTTCGAAGATTGATTTGAAGAGTGGTTATCACCAGATTCGAATTAGACCAGGTGACGAATGGAAGACAGCTTTCAAGACGAGAGAGGGATTATACGAATGGTTATTTATGCCATTTGGTTTATCAAATGCACCTAGTACATTCATGCGGGTGATGAATCAAATCTTTAGACCATTCATTGGGAAGTTCGTGGTGGTTTATTTCGATGATATTCTGATATACAGCAGGAGTACGGAGGAGCATATTCAACATTTGAGGGAAGTATTGATTATTCTTCGTGAGGAACAATTTTATGCTGCTACAAAGAAGTGCGTGTTTATGACACCCAGTGTATTATTTCTAGGTTGTTGTTTCAGGAGAAGGTATTCAAGTTGACCAGAATAAAGTGGAAGCAGTCAGAAATTGGCCACAGCCGAGAACTATCACTGAAGTTAGAAGTTTTCGTGGATTGGCATCATTCTACTGAAGGTTCATTCCACACTTCAGTAGCGTGATGGCACCAGTTACTGATTGCATGAAGGGGAAGCAGTTTGTATGGTCAGAGGAAGCGGGAGTTGCTTTTGAACGAATCAAAGAACTGTTGACGACAGCGCCAATTCTTGTTTTACCTAATTTTCAGTTGTTGTTTGAGCTACACACTGATGCATCAAAGGTTGGGATTGGAGGAGTGTTGAGTCAGCAGGGGAGACCTATTGCATATTTCAGTGAAAAGTTATCAGGGGCAAAGATGAGATACAATACATACGACGTTGAATTTTACGCTGTTGTGCAAGCTGTTAAGCATTGGAGACACTACCTGTTTCAGAAGGAATTTGTTCTTTATACTGATCATGAAGCTTTGAAGCATTTACAGGGGCAGAATAAGATTTCAGCAAGACATGCATCGTGGATTGCATATTTACAGCAGTTTACTTTTGTGGTCAAACATAAGTCAGGGGTGACGAACCGTGTGGCTGATGCTTTGAGTAGGCGGAGTCATTTGCTGACAACATTGAAAGTTGAAGTGACGGGATTTGAATTACTGCCAGAGATGATTGAAGAAGATTCTTACTTTGTGAAATATGTTGAAAAAGTGAAGGATGGGAGTACCAATGAATTTATGTTGGTTGATGGATTCTTGTTTAAAGGAAATCAGTTATGTATTCCAAAGGGCAGCTTGAGAATGAAAATTATCAAGGAGTTGCATGAAGAAGGCCATGTGGGTAGAGATCGTACATTGCAGTTGATTTCTCAATCTTATTTTTGGCCGTCGATGAGAAAAGAAGTTGAAAGATTTGTGGAGAGATGCCATATTTGCCAGGTTTCAAAGGGAACAGCGACGAATGCAGGGTTGCATATGCCATTACCTGTACCGTCTAAGCCATGGGTTGATATCAGCATGGATTTCGTTTTGGGTTTGCCTAGAACTCAAAGGGGAAATGATTCGATATTTGTTGTAGTGGACAGATTTTCGAAGATGGCACATTTTATTACCTGCAAGAAGACAGCGGATGCAGTTCGAGTGGCACAATTATTCTTTAAGGAGGTGTATCGATTGCATGGGTTACCAGAATCTATTGTTTCTGATCGGGATACTCGTTTTCTGAGTCACTTTTGGTTAAGTTTGTGGAAGATGGTGGGAACGAAGCTGAAATTTAGTAGTGCTTATCATCCGCAAACTGATGGACAGACAGAAGTTGTAAACAGGTCATTGGGAAATTTGTTGCGATGTCTTGTACAGGATAATTTGAGAAGTTGGGACATGAAATTATGCCAAGCAGAATTTGCTCATAATCATGCCATGAATCGCAGTACGGGATTCAGTCCATTTCAGATTGTATATTCAAATTTACCCAGGGGACCGTTGGATTTGACAGTGGTACCACAACCAAAGGGGACAGTTAAACGAGCTGTTGATTTTGTTGATGAATTAACTGAATGTCATAAGATCGTTCAGGAACGATTGGAAAAGTCAAATGAGAATTATAAGAAATTAGCAGACTTAAAGCGACGAAATGTTGAATTTAACGAAGGAGATTTGGTGTATGCTGTGTTAACCAAAGATCGTTTTCCAGTAGGCGCTTATAACAAGTTGAAAGCGCGGAAAATTGGTCCAGTTGAAGTTTTAAAGAAAATCAATGAGAATGCTTATCGATTAAAGTTACCAGATAGTGTTTATACTTCTGATATTTTTAACGTCAAACATTTAATTCCATATCATGGAGGTGAGATTGTTGAGGAAGAATTTACAAATTCGAGGTCGAATTTTTCTCAACCAGGGGAGGATGATGCAGCACGATCTACAGAAGTTCAGAGGTTAAATCATTCACAAAATAATGAAGCTTCGGTTCAATCTCTTAAGTCGTGCACGAGTCAAGAGGTTTCGGTTTTAACTCGTAAGTCGTGCACGAGTCAATCTATGGAGTCTCGAGAGAAGGAGCTACGAGTTAATGAAGAGACTTTGAGTCGTCTTCAACCTAACAGATTAGAAGGAGAAGAGTTACGACTCAATGGGAGTTTAAATAGTTCTGGATTGGTGAGTCGTACACGACCTAACTGCATGGCCATGAGTCGTCCACGACTCATCAAGAAACAAAGAGGGATTCCAGTAATTGAAGACCATAAGGCGGGGACGGGTTACGACCTAGATGAGTCGTTCGGAGTTGACTCGGTTGAAGGGATATGCCGCAAGGAACTTGGAAGCTTGAGTCGCGGAAGCTGTAAGTTTGGGAACTTGAGTCGTTGGAAGTATGTTGAGTCGTGACATTAGTTGAGTCGTAAGTCGTATGACTTCGTATATTGAGTCGCTGCCGACTTATATGCGTTGTAATATGGATGTGTCCTGAGTCGCTTTGTATGATGAGTCGTATGTCGTTTGTATCTGATGACTCGTGTTGTATATAAGTCGTTCATGTTTAGGTCGTCTATTTTTGCCACTGTTCTGAGTCGTATGTCGTTGTCATCTGTTGAGTCGGTTGCTTGTGTTGTGTTGTAATTGAGGCGTATAGTGTCTGTTAGGTCGGCAACGACCTAGTTGAGTCGTGAGGCATGAGTCGTACGCGACTTATGGGCTGTGTTGTAAACTTCTATAAATAGGGAGTGAGTTGTAACTTTTTAGGTGGTTGATTTTTGAATAAAATTTCTTGTTGATTGCTGTGTGCTTTCATCTTAAATTGGTAGTTGAGTGTAATCTCCTATCTCCTCTTTCGGTTAATCGAGTGCGCTCGATTCAACGATCGTAGAAGCCGATTCACGGAATCTAGTGCGCTAGATCAACGTGCGAAGAATCGTAGATCTTTGAACACGGTATAGTGCGCTATCAACGTGTTTGAGATAGCTAGAATTCGGTATCTTCGGATCAACGAATTTGGGCATTTTGGTATTCATCAATCCACCGATTGCTACTTTCACCGATTGAATTTTATTTTGATTAATCCGCTGCGTCATAAATATTTTTCTAAGTGTTATAAATTGAATTCGGAAATATTTCTAAGTGTTGAAATGGTTTAAAAATATCCTATTATGGATAAGTATTTGAAATTGTTTTTCAAATGTTGGAATGCTGGAAGAGAGTTGAATATATATCTTTGTAAAGATAGTTTTGAAATGAATGCTCTGAAAGATTTATAAAATTGGGCCAAGTGATTGCTTATGTGTGTATTTTGATAATTAAATAATTGACTATCAAATCTGGCCAAATTCGTTGATCGTTTCGAAGCGTCCGGGATCAGATTACTTATTCGAAAACCACTTCGATCCGATTTGAGCATTACGAATTATGAAACCTTAAGGAGAATGAATATGGTGATCTTGAAGAGATTGGTTTGTTCAGTTTCATAACAACCTATATGGATGAGTGCTATTATTGCATCGTATGCCTGGAAGGCAACGATTATTATTCCAAGTGGGATTGTTATTCAAAAGGTAAAATGTAGCCTCGAACCTCATCAACCGAGAAATGACAAAAACTGGACATGCAGCAGGGCCATGTGGGTAGCACCCAAGTATGGTATGGTCATTCCAAATCTAGATCGGTTACTATCTATTCTTATATGCTTCAGGGCCCAAGCAGTGTAATCATATTCGTTACTACTAGTCAAGTGGTAGGTCGGTCCTATATGACAGGGGTACAAGATGTTCTTGTCAGAATTTGGTGCATTTATCTAGAGATGTACCTCCGGAGGTAGTTCCTTACCTTGTCATAGTATGGAATGCAATCTCTAATACGTGCCTTTACGGTTTTAGTTGTATGCCAAATATGCTGAAACGTAAGATGTAAGTATTTCAGCTATTTTATTGTTTATTTTCTATAGACACTATTATAATATCAAATGATTTCGATATAAAATGTTTTGGTTATCATAGGGTAAAAACCCATCGTATTTATGCATGGAGTGATCTTACGAGATACCTTTGTTTTTCAAAGGATTTTGATAACAGTAATAATTCAAATTGAGTGTGTTTTCTCACGCTGGTTTTCCAGACTGACTCTAGTGTTATTTTATTATAATACTCGGGTCAGACCAATTATTGCAGTTCCAGGTTAGGTTTCTATGGAGCTTAGGAGACGGGCTGGAGGATACCAGACGTATTACATGTACTTGGTTATTCCCGCTGTGTGTGTTATGCTGTACATGTGAGGACAAGTTATTATAACCGTCCAAATTGATTATTGACTGTTGCACTCTGATGATTGTATGTGTATTAAGGTTACAGTTTCTTTGTATAAAGTTCTGTTATTATATATTATATTTTGTTCCGTTGCGATGTGAGATTCTGTATTGTTATTTTCTTTTCTTTTTCCATCTCTTCTTCTTCTTTACCCTAGGACTTGGTATTTTCGGCATTCGAATATTCGGCAAGCTATATAGTGAATGTATTAATGTCGATTTCAAGCGTTGAAAATTCCCCAATTCGTTACAGTGGTATCAGAGCTTAGGTTGAGTGAATTCCTAGGCTTTGATCGGGATTACTCATTAGAGACAGGGCCAGTAGTACCCAAGAATGAGTTTGAGTGTATTATAGATATGAGCGCGTATTTGTTAGTGAATATAAATTGTTTTATATTATCTTGACTTATCAGTTGGGTGTTTATAAATTCCGGTCGGTACAGTCTGGACAACTGTATCGATAAAGATTCCTAAACTCTTAAACTAGGCAAACCGACACAATATTGTTTTAAAAGTGGGTAAATGAAATAATTTTTCCCAAATTATATTTTGATATAACATAAATAATTTTACCCAACTATATTTTTAGTATAAAGGAAATAATTTTCTAAAATTATTATATGATTGGTGTGTCTAGTTGATAATATTATAATCTAAACATGATTATAATATTTGAAATGGTTTATATGACCAAATCGAAACTGCATAAGATGGGTTGTACACATTAGCCAGAATTAAAATTGATTCAAATCAAAAGTTGGAAATTAAATCATAGAGATTTTTGGAAATGTTTTCCAAGGCGTTTTGAAATAAATGATGGTGATATTATTTTTGGAATAGAAAATGCTTTAAACTGGATTTAAAAATGAAATTTGAAAGTGATAAAGCATCGAATTCACTTCAGTCGCTGTAAAATAATCTTGATGATGACTGCGTAGCATTATATGTATTCATTTTCGAGTTTCTAAGTGACAGATTGCTACTTTCATTATTTGGCTTCAGAATTGTTTTGGTAAAATCAGGTTTTGATTTAAAAATTCCAAAGGTAAGATTTGATATACAGAAAGGTATATATATTTATATATGGGATTTCAAAATGATTTGAAATGAAATCGGGTGCTTGAATTCTGGAATATTCATTTGAATGTTTTATGAAACTAGAGAAGAAATAAATTTTTGAACTAAAACTTGGGAAATGTGAATTTCAATATGAAAATTTAACGTGAGTAAAGTTAAATAGATTAAGTTTTTAAATGGATTATAATTTAACTTAAGCTAAGTTTAATAAAATTGGAGTGGATTAGAAATAATATCGAATTGAATAAAAAAATTTTTGAGTTGTGAAATTATTATATAACTATAAATTATAAGTTTGAATGGAATCAACTCAAGTATATAATTTATATATTTGTGAAAAATAAGTTGTGTAACGTATAAATTGAAAAAGTGGAATGGTAAAACCAAAATGGAAGTGGTTCGATACTTTTTTAAAGAAATGGAAATCCAACTTGAAGTAGAAAATAAGGTTGAGCTCAAGTCATACCAAATAAGGTGATTTTTGAAATAAAAATCAGATGTTAAATTATAAAATGGAAGTGAACTAATTAGATAAATTAATTAGTTAATTGAATATAGAAATGGAACTTAACTTGGTTAAGTAAAATAGATTATGGATTGAAATTGAAACTGAATGTGGGACTTGAGTAATAAAGGAAATTTGACTTATCTGTAGCAAGTTAGATATATCTTGAAATGTTGTCGAATATAATAGAAATGGATTGAAATGGTGATGACTAAGTTATAAATGAATTCAATTTAAGTGTAAATTGAATATGGTTAGGAATATTTTTGACAATAATGAAATTCAACTTAAGTAACTAATTTATGAGATGATTTTTAAATAAATTGGCATTGATTGGTTTGTTGTTGAATACAAAATTGAGAAAACAGGATTTTGTGAACAAATTGAACGCGGATTAATAAAAAGTTGATAAATTGATTTGGAATTAATTTGAAATAGCTATAAACTGGAATGGTTATTTTATTAAATGAATATCACCAAATAGCATGAATTTACTGTCATTCGACATAAATAAAAGTAATACAAACTATGCAAATAGATGGAACATGAATAAATTGGTTTAGAATCCATTTGAAATGGACATGAACATATTAAGTGCAATATTAATGGATGCAAGTAAATTTGGTTGTGAATCATTTGAATTGAATGAAATGGTACATAAATCGATTAATAATAACTAAACTAGTATTAGAACCTTGTGATTGATTATAAATACATGTTTAACATGTTTAGTTATGCAAAGTATGCGTTTAAATATTTAAATAAATGAAATGTTATTAAATTTCATGTTTTTGAGTCTTATGTGTTTATATTGAGTATGTACAGGTACAAGAAGACCATCTGGCTATATTTTGGTCGCGCAATTGCATATAAATTGAGCAAGCTCGCTTAATAACGCTAAAATAAGGTACACTTATAAATTTAGCACGCAAAACATAAATATTGATATATATTGCATTTTCCAGCCATGAGAGCCGATGTATATCTTTTTATCATATTTTTCATATTGCAAAAGGCTCTCCGTACAAGGAAAACTCTGCCAAAATTTTTCAAAAATTTAAGGTGGTAAAAAAATTTTGAAAATTTTTGTTTGCCAAAATTTGGTTTCGAATTGTAATTGAAATAAGAGATTTTGATTTGGAATTGGAAAATAAATGTTTTGTAAGGAACTAAAGGATTTAGAAAAGTGAAATATCGAGTTTTAACTAGTGGGTTTTTGAAAAGTAATGGGTTGGATCATTCGTCCTACCTTAGCAATTTCGGGGACAAAATCTTTTAAGGGGGAATGAATGTAACGACCCAGATTTTCCGACATTTAATTTTGAATATTTACATGTTTTTAAATATTGGATCTGGAATATAAATTGATTTTTGAATATGCAAATTTTGGTTGAAATTGTAGAATGAATTTAAATTTCGAATATAGCGATGTATCGAAATACAAAAATGGTGAATAATTGAAAGTTGAGTTGAATATGAATCGAAACGATTGCTAGTGTTGATATAAATTCTATTTGAATTAGAATTGAGTTAGTAAGTTTTTAAAATGGAAGTTTCAAGTGATTTCGTCAACTTTTGAAATAGTCAATTTAATCGATGCGTTAAAATAGCGATCCGGCGTACAGTCTTGGAATTCAACGAAACCAATTCCTTTAGATCTGTAATAGTGTATTAATATTCGGATTTCAAATTACATAGCGTTTGGAGTTACTGTTTGGTCGTACGGGATAGAAATGCGTTGAAATTAATATTAGAAATTTAATATTATAACTTGGTCCAAAAAGCTATATTCTACATAGGATCAAATTAGGTATTAGAAATTGTTCTGTTGCATTCGGAATATGGGTATAATAATAGGAACACCTGGCGGCATGCCTTGATTGGAGTCCGTAACTAGAACTAGATATTTTTGAATTTAAATAATATATTCCTATTCGATTAACTATTCAGTCGTGTTCTTTCACATCACAGCCACCCTACTTCCTGAACGAGCCACTCTACGCATGCCTACCTTCTTCTTTTAAACCATGTTCCCTCTTCATTTTTAAATGCAAAGGATACAAAAAGAAAATAAAGATTTTAAAATTTTAAAATTCGATTTCTCAAACTCCAATCATTGAATTTTTTTGAAGTAGATATCTTTGGATACATGTGGAGGAGACCTTCAAGCTGGTAGGCGATATGGAGGTCAGAGCTTCATTTTGAGTTTGATAGTAAAATTCGAATGGGTGGTTTCGACTAGGGCTTGGGATTTTTGCAAATCGAGGAAGAGTTGGCTCGATCGGAGACTAATTTTGGGTTCTCGGTGGCTTGGGGCTTCAGCGCCGGTTGTTTGGGGAGGTGCAGTTGACTATAAAAGATCGCATCACCGTGCTATAGTACGAGGGGAGTCGATGTTGTGTTTTATTTAGGGGCTTCCTCTATTGTTTCTTAGGGATCGTCGGAAGGAGGTTGTGGTGAGGGGCGCGATGTTGGAGTCATCGTCGAGATATAAATGGGATTGCTGTCTCAGTGGAGGCGCATGCACGACTTACCGTGCATGTACAAGGGAGAGCATGAGATTGGGGAAGAAGAGATTATGGCATAGATGTAAATAACTTGTTTTCGAAATTATTTTATATTATTTAATTTAAAAATGTCGATAACTTATAGAAATCGTATCTCATTCATACAAGGTCAAAATCGAGCGCCATTTGTTATGTTGGACTCGTGTCGTCAAGAGCTTCATAACGTAATTGGTTTGGACAGATTTAGAGCAAGTGGGAAATTTGGATTAAATTGGACGTTAGTTCAATTTTAATTCAAAACAGAATGTTCGTAAAATTAAAAATCAAGGTGAGTAAATCTCACTCATTTTGGATTACTGGATTTAATTTATTATAATTAAAATTAATCATTGGATGATTGGTTGAATTAATATATTATTATGTTGAATGTTATATTATATATATATATATATATATATTAGTATATATATTAGTAGTTGGATATATTTCCCGTCGATTGGAGCGGAAATGGTTATGGAATTTGAATTATAAATCGAGGTGCATAAATTGAGAGAGGTTATAAATTGAAATCGATTATATTGGAATTTTAAAAATAGATTCTTGGAATCAAGAAGTAAAATTTGTTTAAAAAGAGATTTTTTTTATTAAACTGGGTTGTTTTAAAACTGTTATTTGTATTTAAAATATTTTGAAACAGTTAACTATTCAAATAGATTTAATTTATTATAATAATTTGGGAATCAGTTTCCGTTATTCATTTGGGAAATGCTTTGATCTTTTAAATAATTACTTAAATGCCTTTTTGGAAAATAATCATTTCCTTAAATACTTATTATATATATATGTAATTTTAAAATAGGTGATTAAATTTTATTTATAGATGCTCTTGAGATTTGTAAACCTAGTTTTATTTAACAAATAAGACTTTATAAGAGAAATCTTATAATGGAATTCTAGAAACTTAAGGAAATTTTGAAATATTGAAAAAAGAACTTCGAGAATGAATCTGAATTCATAAAAAAGTTATTGTGACGACCCGGAAATTTTACCAATTTAAAATGGAATAGTTAATTGATTTTAAAATATTTAAAAGTTAATTTTAAACTTGAATTTAAGATATCAATATTTACTGGATAATTAAATTATTTGAATTATATAGTTAAATATTGAATTTAATAACTGAAATTGGGTAAATTATTGAATCTTCAGTTTTAAGCCTGTTAAAAATAATTTGAAGGCTAATAAATTTTTAATGATAATACTGAAGATAATAGAATGGTTGGAATTTAATTTAAAGGTGATTTGAAATTCATATCGTTTAAATTGACATTTAAAAATAGCCTTCCGAGGCACAGTCTCGGAACTCGACGAAACCTGTGCCATTGGATCCGTAATAGTTAGTTATTATCGGATTTCAATTTTCGTAGCAATCGGAGTTGTCATGTGACCCTGGCAGCTCGAAACGCTTAGAGATTATTTTAATCGATTTAATTTAAAATTGATCGTTTATTTCTGTAACTCGCACATACGATCAAATTAGCCTCCGGAACACATTCCATTGTGTTCGGAATGCGGGTAAACCTTATAAACGCCTGCCGGCATGTCTGATTTGAGATTTGGGATTTCGCTCCATGTTTAACGTGACGTTTGGAAGCTTTATGATATAATTAAATTTAAAGTAAGTTAGCAAGATCTTTTTTTTAACCAACTCGAGATATTTTCATCTGCAAGCGTTCTCAAGAAGCTTCCCCATTCCATTATCTTCGGCCGTCCCCTCTCTTCTCAATAGCAGGAACTCGAACGTTTAAAAAAAATAAAAATAGAATGGCCGAAGCCGAGTTGGTCTAAAAACTTTCCAAATCAATTCGTCTCATGTAATTTGCGACTCCTACCCTCAAATCATCTGTCCCTATTAGCGAGCTGAAGCAATCTCGAGCTCGGATGAGGCGTGGTCGCGAGTAAAGGTGGAGACGCTCGCGATTTGGGGATCCTTGAAGCTATGGTGACGTTGAGTTCACGCGAGATGGCAAAGGAATGGGATTTGAAAGCAGAGGCATGGGAGCATCGCTCGGGGATGGAGCAGTCTCGAGCTATGGGAGTGAGGAGTCGCGTTCGATGGTGACTCTCATGGGTTTGATGAACGTCGCGAGATGGAGGGCAGTTAAGTCTCCTAGGGTTTGGCAGAGACGCAAATCGAGGCTAACGATGGCATTCGAAGGAAGTAATGTGTTGCCGTCCATTTCGTTCGTGTTGGTGTAGGGGGTGTTGTCTTCTTTAAGAAGTATGGGTATGTATGGCTGTAAGGTATATTTATTTGCTTTATTTAATCCTATATATTGGGTGTACGTAGACCAGAAAAAAAATTTAACAGTAAAGGAAATTTAGTTTAAATATAATAATGAGTTGAAATTAAATTTATGAAACGAAAAATTTAATTGTTTGATTTGATTCAAATATTAACAAAAATCATATAATTATTTATACAAGGTCGGAAATCGAGGAAAACCAAGGAAATTTTGAGGTGGACTGCAAATAAAAAAAAAGCAAAGGTGAGTAAATCTCACTCTATTGGATTCTATTTAAATTTAAATGGTTACATTTAAATATTTGGTTGAATAGTTGAACTAACTTGATATGCACTGTGAATTGATGATCTTGTGATTGTGATTTTGGAATATTCTCGAGTTAATTGTGATTTGACTCGCAATATTGGGGTTTAAGTTGTTTAAACTTAAATCATAACAATGAATTATTTTCAATTTAATGTTAATAAGGATTTAATGATTTGTGATTCATTAAATTAATAGGGTAATTAAAATGGATAATTAATTAGTACAATCAATAAATGATTTGGGGCGATTAATTTAGTGAATTAAAGGTTCGAATTAATTAATTAAAGTTAAGTTAACCTATTAAGTTCAATTAATGTAATTAATAAAAGAGGATTACTTGTGTAATAAATCAAGAAACTAATCAAGATGATTAATTAAAGAGAAATTGATTTAATTAATGAAGTAAATAAATGGATAACTAATTATAGGTTGAGATAATTCAAGAAAGTTGAATATTGAGGTTGGATGGAGTAATTAATTTGGAGTAGGATAAATTGAAATATGATTGGAAATTATTAATTTATATAGTTAATGAAGTGATTAAAGATTTGATTAATTGAGATTAATTACTTCATAATAAGTGACTTATGAGAAGTAAATTAATATAAAGAATTAACGTAATTGATTATAGTAGATTAAATTGGGAAGTAATTGAAGATTACTCATTGATTTGGTAAGAGTAATTAATATCGTGAAACTAATTAAAGAGAATTACCTTAATGGAAGATAATTATCCAGGGTGGTTATTTAAGATGAATGGATATATAGGAGTTAATTAATTAATTGATTTGGAATTAATTAATAATCTAAGTGAATGTGGTTAGAATATTCAATTAGAATCAATTGAATTAATCTGTATGTGATTAAGCTTTGCTTATGGATGATGAATGGTATTGGATGTTTGAATGAGTTGATATCTCTGATATGAAATGTTGTATATTTCATTTGAATAAATTTGGGTTAGGATGACATGAGTTTTCGAAGAGAACGGAGTCGAGTATTGGGAAAATACCCGAAACCACTTCGAATTTTTAATATATTGATTTGTGAAATCAATAGGCTGAAATGAAGTGATTTAAGTAAATTGGATTATGTTCTCTAAATTTGGTACTTAGAAATTGATGTGTGGAATAAGTGTTGTCTATAGCAAAATTGCGAATTTGTTAAACTGATATATGTTACCCCGGGTTTATATAAGTTGATTGCTTTAGTATTCCATGTTAGTTGGGTTTACTCACGCTGGTTTCCAGCCTGACCCGGGTGTTACTTTGGTGTAATGCTCGGGTCAGACCGAGTATTACAGATTTTCAGGTAGGTTCGTCCTGGAGCTCAGGAGGTGAGCTGGATGACATTGGCGATAGAATATTTCCGCTGTATATAAAATTGTTAATCTAAGACATGATAATTGTACATATTCTGTGATTGTATATATATGAAACTCTGATGTATATTAAATGTAATCGATAGATGTAGAATTCTTTTGTAAACTGTTATTTATTATTATATTTTATCCGATGCGTATGTGAGATGTTTGGTGTTCTGTTCTTCTTCTTCTTCTATCTCTTCCTTCTTTTCATAACAATTTGGAATTTTCGGCTTCGAAAATTCCGGGTCGTTACAGTTGGTATCAGAGCTGAAAGGTTAAGCGAGAACCTTGGCTCTGGTGGAGATTACTCATTGAATAGAGTCCGTAGTACTCTAAAATGAGTTGAGTGTGTGTATATATATATATATATATATATATATATATATATATATATATGAGCGCGTACTTGTTATTTGCTTATAAAGATTTTAAATGATTTTATATAAAATATATATTTTGATATATAAAGCAATATTTTCTTCTAATAAATACTAAGGTGATTGGCTGTGAATTATTGAAATTAAAATTAAGAAGGAATATAATACAACCAAATTTAAAACTAAATTAATTTAAAATGAAATTCTAGAATTAGAACTCAGAAATTAGAATTGTTTGAAACTTTAAATGAACAAAGTAAATTTGGTTTAAAAAGGTTAAGCCAATCTTTGAAAATTTAGCTCGAATTATATAATTTGAGATGATTTAAATTTGAAGTTGGAATTGAACTCGTTCAAATTGAATCCGATTTGAATTAAATGGATTTGGAATTGGTTTAAAATCAAAATAGAATTTGAAATATAGATTGTGAATGTAATTTATAAATTGAAATAAACTTCATAAATAAATGAGATTATAGTTTGAAATAGAATTTTAGAGAATAGTTGAAAATAAAGTAAGATGAAAATTCCAGAGTAATGTTTAAATATGAATTGGATGGATTAGGAATTTGGAATTTTTGGGAAAATTTAAAATTCCTTTGGATTTGAAAGTGGTTTCCAAAGGTTTTGGAGAAATCATAGTATTATTTCAAAAATATTTTTGGTGTTGAATTTGAAATCTGGGAGATTTGGAGTTAAAAATATTTGGAAATGTTTTTAAAGAAATAGAAGCATTGAACTCTTTCGGTCACTGGACAAATAACGTCGGTGATGACTGCAGCATCATCGATGTTCATTTTCGAGTTTCTAGAAGAGAAATTGCTACCAAATTGTTTTAAATTGGAATTGTTGTGAACTGGGTTTGGTTTTGAAATTCAACGGGATAATTGAATTTGTCAAAAGAATTTTGGATATAGTTGAATTCTAAGGTGATATTTAAGTTTTGGAAAATTGTTTAAACTCTGGAATCTTGGTGTAAAATGTTTACGGAATAATAAAATATATTGGTTAAATAAAATGTATAACTCCAAGTTAAAAGCAAAATGCGAATGTAATTGATTATAAATAGGAGTTGTAAAATTTAAATTATAATTAAAGTTGTACAAGTTTAAAATCCAAACGGGAAATTTTGTATTGGATTAACTTGAAAAGGGTATTGAACTTGGAGAGAGTTCAATTGATATTAGTCCAGATTTATCTGAATAATTTGGAATTGTAATTAAAGTGGAGTTGGTTTAAGATCAAATGGAATTTGATTTGAAGTTGGAAGGAAATTGATAATCAATTCAATTTGAACTGGGAATGAATCAAGTCCAATGGAAATTGGAGTTAATTAAATTGGGATCGGGTTAATTTAAATGGAGTGGAAATTTAAATTGAATTGTTGGGAAAGTGAACAGTTTTGACTCTAGACCATTTTCAATGTAAATTGTTTTAATATAAATAGTTTTAAATCTATTTTCTTATCTATTTACTATACAACTTTCTTTTTAAAACCTAAACTATTTTATACTGGTTTTTCCACTACTTTTGGAACTCTTTAACTATTTTACAACTGTTTTATAAACTAATTACTAATTTTCAACTAAGTTACGAATTAATTTCTATTTTACACCTATTTCGCAATTATTTAAGATTTCTATAACTATTTAACTATTTTCCAACTCTTTTACAATTAATCAATTATTCTACAACTATTTTGCAAACTATTGATTATTTTTCAACTACTTATCTATTTTCAAAATTTTCAAGCTATTTCCTAAATATAAACTGGTCGGAGTTCAAACTGTTATTGATTAAATACCCAACTGGGATAAGAATTGAGGTAATAATCCAAATGAGGATTAAGGCAAATGTGAATAGAAAGGAAATTGATATTGGAAAGAGTAATCAAATACGAATATTTGATTTTGGGTAAACAAAGTTATATCTTTGTTATATATTCTTCCCTTGTTGAATCTATTGCTGGAAGAAAAAGGATTTTGGAAGTATTTGAAGTATAAAAAGAATTTTATACGAGTTTAAAGTGATCCAAGATTTTTAAAAAAATTATATATATCTGTATATATATAAAGGATCTTATGAGGATTTTGGAAAAGGTTTTGGGAACCTTTGGATGTGGAAAGGCTTTTGATTTTTGGGTAAAATCAATATTGAATTTGGAAAGTCTAGTTTGAGAATGATCGATTTTGGAATAATCGATTTTGTGTAAAGGAGCTTTTGATGAAATTCATACTAGGTGTATGATTTGAAAGATACTATATGTGTATAGTATAAAGTGTTTTGATGATAGCTCTGGGGAAAAAGGCGCTCCCTTGGAATGGACTTCTCAGGAGTGCCACTAGGTGGTGCTGCCTTGAGCCCCAAGGGGGGGGGGGGTTCTAAAGTTGATCCTGTGAGGAGTGCGGACAAAACTAGTTCCTGAGGATTATGGGTAGTGTACCATAGCGAAAGTCGTGTATGTCGCGGAGAGCCAACAGTCTGCGTTTGATTTTATATCAGTAGACCGCGACACTATGGTATACCACATAGTGAAAGTCGTGTGTGCCGCGGAGAGCCAACAGTCTGCGTTTGAGTTTATCTCGGTAGACTGCGACCTATATAGGAGTGGAGAAGTTTCATTTCGTCAGCGAAAATCAGAGGCCGCTGAGAGCCTGTAGTTACATGGACTTTTGTTGTGACGGCAACGTAACCCTGGATGTAACTGTGATCTGTTGTGTGGGTTCCATGACGTAATCGAGAGGCCGCGGAGAGCCTGCAGTTACATGGACTTTTGTTGTGACTGCAACGTAACCCTGGTATGTAACTGTGACCATGGAATGGGAGTGATGATTTCCAGAGCATCCTCACTAAAGATATTTCCTCTATTTTCAAAAACTGTTTTCGATATTTTCAATAAAATTATCTTCCAAGTATTTTCACTGGGTGTTGAAAACGGGTTTACCAAGTACTTATAGATTTTCAGTCCTACGCCTGATCAACATATGACTAAATTTCTATGAGAACAAGGACGGACTGGTTGAGACATTGAGTTATAAGAAATATTTTTTTAAAAGCTATTTTAATAGTATAAGGTGGATTTAAAAGCATTTCTAAATTGTTAAAATAGAAGTGTTGAAATTTTAGGAAAAATTAAGGGGAAAAATCCAAACTGGAATTATAAAATAAAATTTGACTCGGGAAAAAATTTAAATGAAGCGATTCTTTATAATAAAATCGAATATTGATTTAAAAGTTGGAAGTAAGCTAATTAATAAAATAATTATTTAATTGAATATGTTAATAAAATTTAACTCGGTTAACTAAAATGGATTGTAAGTTGATAATGAAGTTTGAAAATGAATTCGATTTATAAATATAATTCGACTTGGGTTTGATAATGGATTAAATAAGAAGAGATGGTGTAAAAATAAAATTGTGTTGTATTGGAAAGTGATAGTTTGAATTGCAAATAAAATTCAAGTGATTTGAATAATATTTAATGAAATTTGCAAGCAAATTTAGATATTATGGAAGTGTTGTCGAATAAAATGGAATTGAATGATAATAGAAATGTTTAAGTTGCAGACAAAACCCAAGTAAATAGAAATAAGTTGAGAATGGCTTGTATTAAAGAAGTAAAATCGAAAATGAATTAAATGAATTTTTTTTTTAAATAATAAACGGATGAAGTCTGATTGAATGAAATTTAATCAAAGTTTTAATCGGACTTGGGTTATTAGTATGGAAGATTATTAAATAAAAGTTGGGTTAGATTTGTTTGGGAAATGGATATTTTTATAAGCATTGAAGTTGTCAAGCTCAATGAAATAGTTTTAAATGAAACCAATGCGGTAATGAAATGGAATTAAATTCAGAATGAGTTGGATATTATTTTGATAAATTGTGGAGGTGAATTAAAATGGAAAAGATGGGCCAACCGAATTAAATAAAATTTGATTTGATGAGAATCAAATTGAATGGAAGTGAACTTAAGTTGATGTAAAATAATTTAAAGTAATTAACTTAAGTTTAAAATGTATGGAAGCTTGGCTTCGAATAAGGATGAAGCTCATTAAATAAAAGCTTGGATTAAATTAATTTGGAAATGGTTATTAATGTAGAAGTATTGAATGTGCCAAGCTTAATAAATAGTTTGAATGAAGTCAATGAGGAGATGAAATGAAATGCATATGTATGGTTGGAGAATAAATTAGAAATGATGCGGAATTAAATACAGGATGAGTTAAATTAATTTAAAGTGGTTATGAATTGAAATAGATACTCTATTAAGAGAGTATCGTCAAATTTGCATAAAAGTAGTTGTCATTAATGTAAACAAAAGTAATTAAAATTATAAGGGTTAAGAGAAGTTAAATAAAATTGATTTTGAATTATTTGAAGTGAATATGAGATTATTTGGATAAAAAATAATTTGAATGTAAACAATTATGTTGTAAACCATTAAAATTGAATGGAATGGCTTATGAATTGGTTGGAAGTAATTGGATTAGCTTTAAAGTTATATAAATTGCTAATGGAAAGTGTTTAATGCTTGTTGCTTATGAAATACATGTGTTTGGCTATTGAAAGTGAGTAAAGGACAAATAGATTTTTCTATATATGGCACTTATATGTTTAAATTGAGTAAGTACAGGTACAGGGAAGCCGTTTGGATAGATTTGGGTATGCTATTGCTAAAATAAATACGCTGCTTGCTTAAAATGCTAAATAAAGGTACGCCTACGCAATAAAAATAGGAAATATGAACTGTTTTTGCTTTTTCCGACCGTGTGGGTCGATGTATACATATTTATATATATTGTCAAATTGCAAAAGCTCCTCCGTACGAAGGAGACTCCGCCAAAAATTTTCGAAAATTTTGGGAGTTAGAAAATTTTTGGTTAACGACAAAACAATTTCCAATTGGGAATTAAAAATAAACTAGTAAATGAAACTAATATGAATCAATTTAAATGAAAGATAAAATTTAATATTAGAAATCGAAAATAAATTAAATTCATATGAAACGGTGAAAACTAAGTCGAATAGAAGTAAAAGTGAAGGCTTCTGTAAGGAAATATATACAATGATTTATAAGGTTACGATTGGATATTGTTGCTAAGTGAGATATGCAGGTATTAAAGAGAAAAGAGAAAATTGGATTTGATTCCAAATGATAAATGTGAATTGCCCGACAAAAAGGTATGTATTTGAATTCCTGTATGAAATTGGATTGGGTTTTTGATGTAGCCACTTTGCTTTTGTTTTCTTTTTGGAATTTGGGGAGCCCGTAAAGGCCTTTTGTTGTTGTACCGAGCTAGCCGCGCAAAGGAGACGCTGGCAAAATTTTGAGAAAATTTTGATAATTCAAAATTTGATTTTAAATGTAAACTTGAATAAATGAAGTAAGTAATGTTGTAGGAAAACTATGGGAGGTTTTGGAAAGTCGGTTGAAAGGATAGTTGGTAGAATGTTGAATTGTGAGTTTTGGGAGAAAAGGTAAACGGGTACTGGACCATCCTTCCTAACTAGTAATTTCGGGGACGAAATTCTTTTAAGGGGGGAGGAATGTGACGACCCGGAAATTTTACCAATTTAAAATGGAATAATTAATTGATTTTAAAATATTTAAAAGTTAATTTTAAACTTGAATTTAAGATATCAATATTTACTGGATAATTAAATTATTTGAATTATATAGTTAAATATTGAATTTAATAACTGAAATTGGGTAAATTATTGAATCTTCAGTTTTAAGCCTGTTAAAAATAATTTGAAGGCTAATAAATTTTTAATGATAATACTGAAGAAATAGAATGGTTGGAATTTAATTTAAAGGTGATTTGCTCAGTTTTGAAATTCATATCGTTTAAATTGACATTTAAAAATAGCCTTCCGAGGCACAGTCTCGGAACTCGACGAAACCTGTGCCATTGGATCCGTAATAGTTAGTTATTATCGGATTTCAATTTTCGTAGCAATCGGAGTTGTCATGTGACCCTGGCAGCTCGAAACGCTTTGAGATTATTTTAATCGATTTAATTTAAAATTGATCGTTTATTTCTGTAACTCGCACATACGATCAAATTAGCCTCTGGAACACATTCCATTGTGTTCGGAATGCGGGTAAAACCTTATAAACGCCTGCCGGCATGTCTGATTTGAGATTTGGGATTTCGCTCCATGCTTAACGTGACGTTTGGAAGCTTTATGATATAATTAAATTTAAAGTAAGTTAGCAAGATCTTTTTTTTTTACCAACTCGAGATATTTTCATTTGCAAGCGTTCTCAAGAAGCTTCCCCATTCCATTATCTTCGGCCGTCCCCTCTCTTCTCAATAGCAGGAACTCGAACGTTTAAAAAAAATAAAAATAAAAAAAATAGAATGGCCGAAGCCGAGTTGGTCTGAAAACTTTCCAAATCAATTCGTCTCGTGTAATTTGCGACTCCTACCCTCAAATCATCTATCCCTATCAGCGAGCTGAAGCAATCTCGAGCTCGGATGAGGCGCGGTCGCGAGTAAAGGGGGAGACGCTCGCGATTTGGGGATCCTTGAAGCTATGGTGACGTTGAGTTCACGCGAGATGGCAAAGGAATGGGATTTGAAAGCAGAGGCATGGGAGCATCGCTCGGGGATGGAGCAGTCTCGAGCTATGGGAGTGAGGAGTCGCGTTCGATGGTGACTCTCATGGGTTCGATGAACGTCGCGAGATGGAGGGCAGTTGAGTCTCCTAGGGTTTGGCAGAGACGCAAATCGAGGCTAACGATGGCATTCGAAGGAAGTAATGTGTTGCTGTCCATTTCGTTCGTGTTGGTGTAGGGGGTGTTGTCTTCTTGAAGAAGTATGGGTATGTATGGCTGTAAGGTATATTTAATCCTATATATTGGGTGTACGTAGACCAGAAAAAAAATTTAACAGTAAAGGAAATTTAGTTTAAATATAATAATGAGTTGAAATTAAATTTATGAAACGAAAAATTTAATTGTTTGATTTGATTCAAATATTAACAAAAATCATATAATTATTTATACAAGGTCGGAAATCGAGGAAAACCAAGGAAATTTTGAGGTGGACTGCAAATAAAAAAAAAAGCAAAGGTGAGTAAATCTCACTCTATTGGATTCTATTTAAATTTAAATGGTTACATTTAAATATTTGGTTGAATGGTTGAACTAACTTGATATGCACTGTGAATTGATGATCTTGTGATTGTGATTTTGGAATATTCTCGAGTTAATTGTGATTTGACTCGAAATATTGGGGTTTAAGTTGTTTAAACTTAAATCATAACAATGAATTGTTTTCAATTTAATGTTAATAAGGATTTAATGATTTGTGATTCATTAAATTAATAGGGTAATTAAAATGGATAATCAATTAGTACAATCAATAAATGATTTGGGGCGATTAATTTAGTAAATTAAAGGTTCGAATTAATTAATTAAAGTTAAGTTAACCTATTAAGTTCAATTAATGTAATTAATAAAAGAGGATTACTTGTGTAATAAATCAAGAAACTAATCAAGATGATTAATTAAAGAGAAATTGATTTAATTAATGAAGTAAATAAATGGATAACTAATTATAGGTTGAGATAATTCAAGAAAGATGAATATTGAGGTTGGATGGAGTAATTAATTTGGAGTAGGATAAATTGAAATATGATTGGAAATTATTAATTTATATAGTTAATGAAGTGATTAAAGATTTGATTAATTGAGATTAATTACTTCATAATAAGTGACTTATGAGAAGTAAATTAATATAAAGAATTAACGTAATTGATTATAGTAGATTAAATCGGGAAATATTTGAAGATTACTCATTGATTTGGTAAGAGTAATTAATATCGTGAAACTAATTAAAGAGAATTACCTTAATGGAAGATAATTATCCAGGGTGGTTATTTAAGATGAATGGATATATAGGAGTTAATTAATTAATTGATTTGGAATTAATTAATAATCTAAGTGAATGTGGTTAGAATATTCAATTAGAATCAATTGAATTAATCTGTATGTGATTAAGCTTTGCTTATGGATGATGAATGGTATTGGATGTTTGAATGAGTTGATATCTCTGATATGAAATGTTGTATATTTCATTTGAATAAATTTGGGTTAGGATGACATGAGTTTTCGAAGAGAACGGAGTCGAGTATTGGGAAAATACCCGAAACCACTTAGAATTTTTAATATATTGATTTGTGAAATCAATAGGCTGAAATGAAGTGATTTAAGTAAATTGGATTATGTTCTCTAAATTTGGTACTTAGAAATTGATGTGTGGAATAAGTGTTGTCTATAGCAAAATTGCGAATTTGTTAAACTGATATATGTTACCCCGGGTTTATATAAGTTGATTGCTTTAGTATTCCATGTTAGTTGGGCTTACTCACGCTGATTTCCAGCCTGACCCGGGTGTTACTTTGGTGTAATGCTCAGGTCAGACCGAGTATTACAGATTTTCAGGTAGGTTCGTCCTGGAGCTCAGGAGGCGAGCTGGATGACATTGGCGATAGAATATTTCCGCTGTATATAAAATTTCTAATCTAAGACATGATAATTGTACATATTCTGTGACTGTATATATATGAAACTCTGATGTATATTAAATGTAATCGATAGATGTAGAATTCTTTTCTAAACTGTTATTTATTATTATATTTTATCCGCTGCGTATGTGAGATGTTTGGTGTTCTGTTCTTCTTCTTCTTCTATCTCTTTCTTCTTTTCATAACTATCTGGAATTTTCCGCTTCGAAAATTCCGGGTCGTTACAGTTATAAATTGTTAAACAAGATTATAAGTGAGTATAATCGATTTTGGAAATTGTAAAGGGGATTAATATAAATTTCGAAGATTTATGAGATAAGTTACAAAATATTTCCTAAGTTGATATTAAAATGATTTTGGAGAATTTGTTTATAAACAATTTCCCAAGTATTGGAAAGAGGGTTTCGAAAATATTTTAATTGTGAATTGAATTATATAGAAATATTTTTCTAAGTGTTATAAATTAAATTCAGAAATATTTCTAAGTGTTGAAATAGTTTAAAAATATCCTATCATGGATAAGTATTTGAAATTGTTTTTCAAATGTTGGAATGCTGGAAGAGAGCTGAATATATATCTTTGTAAAGATAGTTTTGAAATGAATGTTTTGAAGGATTTATAAATTTGGGCCCAGTGATTGCTTATGTGTGTCATTTGATAGTTAAATAATCAACTATCAAATTTGGCCAAATTCGTTGATCATTTCAAAGAGATCGGGATTGGATTATCTGAAAACCACTTCGATCCGATTTAAGCGTTACGAATTGTGAAATCATAAGGAGAATGAAGACGGTGATCTTAAAGAGATTGGTTTTTTAGGATTGATTTTTCCCCAGAAGGAAGGGGGTGTGTGAATAGGGTGATACTAATAATTATAAAAATTTAATGAGAAAGTATATAAAATAATCGCAGCACTGATAATTGCAGAATAATAGCAACACAGATAATAGCAAAATATAAAAAGAAGAAATTGAACAATACAAATTTACCCAGCTTCAGCAAAAACCTGCCTATGTGCTGCCCACAAGGTTTCTACTAAAAATTAAGTAGTCATACCCTTACACTCATAAACTCACGACACCTGTTATCAACTAATCTAACTCTACGCTCAAAACCCTGCCGTAACTCAGCCACTGAGTTGTGAATTTTCAAACTAAACCAACGTAGTTTGTCCCCTAGTCACACGAATAGAAAATTACAGACGTTTAAAAGTAAAATACAGAATAAAAACAGCTTACAATCTAATAACCCTAGTTTAAAAAAAATGAAAGCCCAAAGTTATAATTATTTGCTGGCCCAAATAAGTAAAGTGGTAAAACAATGTTCCCCCTTTTGATTTTCTTATGTCTCGGCTTGTATTCTTCGAGAGAAAAAATGGCTGCTTCCTTTTTTTTACTCGTTCGTTCTTCTTCGTTCTAAATTAGGGTTTCTGAAGTGAAGCCGTAGCTCCATAATAGTTCGGTCGAGTTGAATGATTGTCCTTGCATTGCTTTCTCGATCGTCTTCCAGCTTAAGCACAGTTGCAGTTGCTTCAATTCGTCGAGTTCGATTTGATTGGTATGTGATTTCCTTTATTACTTCCGTTTATATGCTTGAACTCGATTGATTGGAAAATACCGATGATGATTGTGTTCTATAGGGTTGCAATTCCTAAATTATCGTTCGATTATATTTGTCGGAATTCATCAATTAATATGCTTGGCCGTTCGATTTAACTTGAATTTTTATGATTGTTCCTAGCCGGTTCTATTTCAAATAGTTCTTTGCTTGATTATCACGGCTAAGATTTTGGCTTGTTCGATTTTTTCTTGGTCATCACGGCTTTGATTTTTGGCATGATCATTGACTTTTTTTGAAACACGACTTTCGTTTCTGACTTGACGATGTTGATTTATCTTGACTTGTTCATTTTACTTGCGATATTATTTTGACTCGTTCATACGTGTTAACATCTAGCTTCGATTCTCTAGTATTTAAGCTTAATCACAGTTACTTGTGCATTTGGTTTTTGCACTTGTATTTGTTGAGCTTGCACTTGATTTTATACGATCTACCCTGATTTTTGTAAAACCTGCTGCTGTTTCGATTTTACTTCATTGTTCACTGGTCCTCCACTTGGTAGAGTTGTTGTATGGTTGTTTGAGTCTAGTTTCAGTGTGTATGCATACATCACTGTTGCATATTCACTTAAGTTTCCATTGTATCCCATATTTCACTGCATATGTATGTACGTTGATTGTTGAATTGATTTGGTTATTTTGAAATCCCCTGCGACATTTGAACTACTGTAGCTCATTATTCACTATCTTTTTGTGTTTAGCACTGGTGCACTTGCTCATTCGATCTGCTATCTTCATTATGTAATAGCCCACAAATCGGTACCCCTTAAGTCGACACTATTATCCATCATTGGACTCAAGATGAACGGAAATACGAACCATTAGGGTTAAAGAAGAAAGAGGTAGAAAAAGATAGAAAACAACATCAGAATCTAACCATCGCAGCGGAATAAAATATTATAGATAATAAATGATCTTTACACAAAAAAAACTATATCTGTTTATACATTACATCATCAGAGTACAACATCAGAGTTCAACAACATCAATAACATACAACTGGACAGTCGTATAAACTTGTCCTCAAAAACTGAATACACAGCGGAATAATAATCAAGTACGGAAGTATGTGTCGCCATCCAGCTCGTCACCTGAGCTCCACAGCATCCTTTCCTGTATCCTATAATACTCGGTCTGACCCGAGCATTATAGTTAAATTACATCCGAGTCAGTCTGGAATACCAGCGTGAGAAAACCACACTCAACTTGATTATTAAAGTTTCAAAATCCTTTTGGAAACAAAAGCATCTCGTAAGACCACGCCACAAATAAACATGTCGGGTTTTTACATTACGATAGCTAAAACACTTTTTATTAAATCCGTATGATATTATAATAGTGTCTATAGAAAGAAAATTTGAATCAAGCTGAAATGCTTGCATCTCACGTTTCAGCAATAGTTGGGCACAATCAAAACCGTACAGGCGCGTAGGGAGAATGGATTTCCAACTAATGACTAGGCACTGGGGTACCGCCTGTCATAGTACGTGGCCTAGATCACCGTACCGACGATTATTCCCAATCCCCTGCAACACAAGACCGGGACTACCCCTTACTGAATAATCCCAAGTAAGATCACCCCACGGTTGGGATCAACAACCGCACCACTAAGCCAAAATAAAAAGGGACATCTAGACAGGGATGACCTCACCCTAATGGGTGCTACCCACTTAGCCTTGCTGCATAACCCCTGATTTTTAATCATTCCCGGTTAATGAGGCTCGAGGCTAAGCATTATGTAACGACCCAGGATTTTGAACAATTTAATTTGACAATATTTAATTTATTTTAAATATTTGAATGATGGTTTGGATTGAATTTTCAATATAATTTTGAATATGGCGATTAAATTATAGAATTTAATCTATTGAGAGTTGAATAAAAATTTGAGTCTTCAATTTTAAGCCAATTAAAAATATTTCAAAGGCTTGTAAAATTCATATTCATAATATTGAAGATTATAGAAGCTTCAGAATTTAATTTGGAAGTGATTTGTTCAGTTTTGAAATTTATATCGTTTGAATCGATATTCAAAAATAGCCGTCCGAGGCACAGTCTCGGAATTCGACGAAACCAGTTCCATTGGATCCGCAATATTGAATTATTGCCGGATTTCAAATTTCGTATTTTTCGGAGTTTATATGTGAGCATACGACATATAAACGCATTGAAATTTTAAAACGAATTCAATATTCAATTTGAATTTAAAATAAAATTTGTCAACATCAGTACACGTTCTTCCTTAAAACACTCTCCGTTGTTTCAGCCTACAACCACGCCTATAATCACGAAATAAATCGTGCCAAACATACTTCGTTCGTTTTTAAGCACCTAGCCCCTCCTTCTCTAAATCCATTCAAACGAAACATCAGAAAAAAAAAAGAAAAATGGCCGAAGCCCAAATCTAAAACGCGATGGATTCTAGAGGGACGACGACATGTGGCGATGGAGTGAGGCGCGCGGCAGCGACGACAAGGCGCGTATGGAGTGGGGCATCGTGACTATGTGGCTCGCAATTGAAGCAGGCACTCGAGGCCGTGGCGGCGAGCTCTTTCGCGTGGATGGGGGAGATCGATCGATCGAGCAGATGAGGGGTTCTCGAGCATTGCGAGATGCGGCAGTGGCGACGTTAGGCGCGAGGAGATGGGGGTGAGCGGCGACGCGCGAATGGATAAGGGGGGGTCGCGTACTGGAGATGAAATTTGGGGCAGTGGGGTTAACCTGCGTGTGAGGTAATTTTTTTTTTTTTTTCAAAGTTTAAATTTATGAGCAGCAAGTTTTTCAATTTAATTTAATTTCAAATTATAAAATATTATAAACAAAATTTTAAACCGAGTTTAAAAATCAAAGTTTTAATAATAAATTCAAGTTGTCTGGAACCGAGTTTGTAAATAAATCAGGTTTTAAAAACTTTAGAATTGTTTTATATAAAAAAAAGTGTTTTGTTTAATGATATTGGTTAATTTAGATTAATTTATTAAAAAGGAAGAATGCTTCGATTTAAATAGTTAGTTAATAAAATTTTAAAATGACAACTTGAATTGTCTAATTTATTTCGAATATTAATAAAATAGTTGGTTAATTTAAATATCAAATAGAAGTTGTTTAAATGTTAAGAAGTTGTTAAAAAATTAGATTTTTGAAATATATAAATTATTTTAGTTAAAATAATTTATTAAAAAGGAAAGTTAGTTTGAAAGTAAAATGTTTAGTTAAATAAATTTATTTAACAGAAATTTGGTTGAAAGGAAAATAAAATTTATTAAAAGAAATTGATTTAAAGATATTAATTTAAAAGTAAAAGAATTAGTTAAAATCAATTTATTAAAGAAGAAACTGGTTTAAATAAACCTATCGGTTAATTTAACTATTAAAATGAAATCACCAATGAATTAAAATTATCTAATGAAAATTTATTATTCGATCTGTTCGAATATTAATAAATTGTGTATAATATTTATACAAGGTATAAATCAAGAAAACAAGTTGAATTGGAAGTGGATTGCAAACGGGAATAAAGGTGAGAACTTCTCACTCAAAAGGAATTTTGTTGTTTATTTAAATTTTAAATAGTTAAATTTAAAATTGTTTGACTGTGTTGATTGAATGATTGAATGATGATTGTTATATATATTGGATGTGAATAGACCCTATACGCCGTTAGTAAGCGGAGGTTATTTATTACACACATATACCGCGATATTCCACCTCGAAGTGGAATTGGTATTATATTATATATAGCAATATATATATATTGGCATATGCATATATTGCAGTTGATTGATTTCCCGCATTTTTTTAGCGGATGAGACCCTATTGCGCCGTTATTAAGCGGATAATATTATTAATCCCATATACCGCGATAATTTCGTACTGGAGCGAAATTGGTATTGTGCTAATGTTTGTGGATGCAGGAAAATAGGTTGGAGGGATCCAACTGGATTCCTCAACAGTATTTATTTGATTTCAGATATTTTGATATTTGATGGATTATCATATACGATATATGATGTTGTTGTAGTCGTGATTGACTATTTGGTGTGTAGCATCGTTGGACCCAGATTTTGGGATTTTAAAATGATTTTAAAGTGATTTTTGAAAGTATACGTTTATAAAATATTTTTGGAATTGATTTATTTTAAATAAATAAACGTTATAATTTTAATATTATAAAAATTATGATTTTTGAGAAATATAGTTAAAAGTTGATTTTTGAAAATATGGGGTTAATGATTTTATAAAATAGTAAAATTGGGATTTTTGAAATTATTGTGAAAAGTTAAATATAGGATTTATGAAATTTAAATTATTTTATAAATCAGAAGGATGAAATTATAAAGGAGATTAAAGACGTTTTAAAAGAATAATATAAATTGAATTATATTAAGAGATTTATAAATGGATATTTATAAATTGAAATATTGAAATTATAAAACGAGTTTTTATAAGTGTTTGAATGAAGTGAAAATGGATTTCATAAGTGAATGGAATTTATAAAATTATAAATGGTGAAGTTATAAATGAAATTTATAAATAGTAAGATTTATAAATTTTGTGAACTTATTTGAAGAATAGATTTGGTTAAATAAATGAATCTTATAAGTTATGAGATTTATGATTTGGAAAGTCTTTAAAAGAACGATTTTGTAAAATAATCGTTTTATAAGTATTTCACTTACGATATGAACTTTTGTTTTATAATTGAGATATAAATTGAACAGGTTAATAAAGGAATTTATAAACATTGTTTTATAGATTCGTAAACGACTTATCTTGGTAAGTAAATTGCTGAAACTTATTAATGGAGTTATATTCACGTTTAGACTGTGAATAATCCTTTAAATAAAATGAATAGAAGGATGGAATTGATTAACGTAGTATATTCACGTTTTTGAATAGTGAATAATATGTTAAAGAAAATGTTTAGAATGTGATATTTTAAATAGAATTAAAACGATCTAACGATGTTTTAAAATGTGTTGAGATTCGAAACCATAGATTTCAACATTTATTGTTGAAATAGACGTTTTCGAGAAATAAAAGGAAATAGTGGACTATAACACTGTTGTTATAGTAAATGATTTCCGAAAGGAAATGTTTTGTATAGTATTGGGATTTATATATCTATCTTAATTTCGAATCCCTATACTAGTGATTTTGGGTTGTCGTAACGATGTTTTACGCAACATTCGTTTTGGCCCAAATAAGTATGTTTAAGAGAATGATTTCCTTAAAGAATGAAATATATACTTAATTTCGGTTGAAGTATATTGAATATTTTCCAAGTGTTGAAAATAAATAAAATTTGTGAATTACTTATGAATAAATAAGTATGGAAATGTTTTCCAATATAAAGTGAATATTATGAGAATTTATCTTTTTGAAGATAAACTGAAATGAATAATTGAAAACGTATATTCATAGATATTTTGGGAATTATAAATTCACTATGGAATTTATAAAGAAAGTGGAATTTGTTTAAAAATAAATATTGATTTATTTTTGAAGTGTTGAAAATATATATCTTGTAAAGATATTTTGGAAAATAAATAATTTGGAAAATTATTTGGAAACTGGTGAGGTGTGCATATCCATTGATAGTTCAATAGCCGACTATCAATATTTCCCTTTGAATGGGTATTTGATGTGATTTGTTTGAATTTGAATGCCACACTTATTTTTGAATAAGCGCTCACTATTCGGGTTAACCGGGAAAGGACCATGGGGTCGTATAACCCATTCCGAATATGTGATACGTCGTTATGAATTGCATTTGAAGATCGGTGTTGAAGACCGGATATTTGCGAGAGCGATAGGATGACCTGTCGATTGACTCTGCACCGAGTTGCTCCGGTATTGAGTTCTCCATATGTGATGGGAAACCCGATCCGGATTGTGAATATCCGGATTGCAAGGACTTCTTTGTAAGTGCCTTCGGTTCTGTTCGAGCCCGGAACAGACTTGTATGGATTGTATGTCTGACATTACAAATTGAGATACACAGCCGATTTCATTCAAATATATTTCTGTTGGTGGCGGAGAATTTATTCTTTTAGCTTAACACCCTTCTCTGAGACGTACGAGCTCAGAGGTTATGTAGTTGAAGGTTATCAGCGATGTATTCCCAATTTGGTAATGTGACATGCTGAGTGTTGCTGTAAATGATCATTGTGTTGATTATTTGTGATAGGATCGTTTATTTGATCGTCTATCTTGGTGATCATTTCTATGATCATTTGTTGACCCAAAGCATGGCTTTTGTATAAAGTATGTTTTTGTGGACGTGACTTCGTCGAGCCTCACACCCCGTGAATGGTCAAAACAGGAAAGATGCAGCAAGATTATGAGGGGTAGCGCCCTTTAGGATATGTGCATTTCCTTCTGGAAAAGGGTGGTATCATGGTATGGAGCCCAGATACTTACTCATGTTGAAAACACTTTATGATTGTGTGAATTGATTACGAGCGCTCGGTTGAAAGGTCCCAAAGGACCGGGGGATGGCATATTCGGTCAGTTGTTACTCAGTTAGGGGTAACCCGACCTTGTGTTGGTAGAGATCCGGTTTGGTTCTCGGGGATGTCCATCCAGAGGCATTCTCATGTGGCAATGAGAAGTTCCTTGGCCTGATCATTCGTTGGAAATCCAAAGAAACAATACGAGATTTGTACGATTTTAGTTGTATAACCTGCTATGGAATGTGGCGGTAACCTGCTATTGAACATAGTTAGCTATAGTAGGCATAGTTCGGAATGTCTATGCTGGCTAAGATTTATATTCTACTTTCGAAATGAATTTTTCTCTACACTATGCACTAGTAATAATATCAAATGTTCTTTTAAATGCGTATCAAGCATCTTTGACTATCATAAGGAGAAATCTCATCCGATTCTGCGTTTGCATTGTGTGTGTGTGCGGGAGGCCTTATGGTAGTCTCATTTTTAAAAACATTGCGAATTGACTTTAAAAATATTCCTTTATTTTGATTTTAAAGATAAATAAACTGTTTTGGAGTTCTCACACCAGTCACATGACTGACTCGGAGTTTATTGTTTTCCTTCCTAAACTCTGGGTGCCCACCAATTTCCACACGGGCAGTTAAGAGTTAGGTTTATCAGGATATTCTAGATATTCTGGAATTGCAGGAGGCTAGCTAGATGGCATGACGTATTACTAGTATATAGTATTTCTTTTTCCGCTGCACTGTTTGTTGTTGTTGTTCTTGTACACTCTGATGATATGATATGATGTAATGAAATGTGATGTAATGTAATAACTGATATAGTTCTTGGTTTAAAAATTATTCATTTATTATTATATGTTGTTCCGCTGCGAATTGTGAGATTCTGATGTTGTTCTGTTTCTGTTCCGTTCTATTCTCTATTTTCTACCTTCTTCTCTCTTTCTCTGCCTCTTTCTTTTTCTAAAACCATAACATTTTGGGTTTCCGGCCTTCGATTTCTCGGCAGTCGATAAAGTGAGTATCGATGTTGAATTTTCGAAAGTCGAAAATTTCCGGGGCGTTACATTTGGTATCAGAGCATATGGTTAAGCGACAACCATGGTTCTGTTGGGTGTTACTCATTAGAGATAGAGTCAGCAGTACTCTAGAATGAGTTTGAGTGTAATAATAGATATGAGCGCGTATTTGTTAGTGAATATAAAATTTGTTTTTGAATCGGGTAAATAAGATAATTTTGCCCAAAACTATTTTGTATAAAAAAGAAATGATTTTCTATGAATTATTATAGTATATAGTTGCATGATTGTTAGGTAGTAATAATATTAAATTATTATCATTAGTATATGGAATTAAATAAAATGGATTGAATTCAAGTAAACTAACCTGATAAATTATTAATTCATGGACTAATGAATTGGAATTTGAATTGGTTAAATTAAAGTTTAGTCGGGAGCTAAATTTGAAGATAAATTTGAATTTGTATATAAATTCAAGTAAGTAAAAGAAATAAATTGAAATTTCCTTTGTTAGTAATTAAGTAAATTCGAGATGAATTGAATATGGAAATTGAAAATTGAAATGAATTAGTGAATGAAACTAATTTAGAATAGTAATATGAATTATTGAATGAAAGTTAATCAATAGAATTCAAAATTTAAATTGAGAATTGAATTCGAATGAAATTTAAATTGTGAAATGGAATTGAAATGCAGAATTGAATGAAAATGGATATGTAACTTCAACAGTGAAGTAAAAACTTATAAGTATATGTTGGAAATTTTGTAATGGAATTGGCAAAATAGTTTGAATGTTGGATTTGGATGCTACTACTAGCAGGTTATACAGGTGTATAAAGGAATTGAGATTTTGATTTCGAAGATAAAAATTGAATTGCTCGACAAAATGGTACGTATTTCAATTTCAGTATGAGATTTGATGACTTACTTCTCTAGCCACTTGGCTTTTCTCTTTTCTTTTTGATTCTGAGGGGCCATGGTGACATTTTGTAGTCGTACCGATCGAGCCGTGCAAAGGAAACGCTGGCGAAATTTTTCAAAAATTTAGGGTGTTAGAAAAATTTTGAGAAATTTTGAAAGTTTAAAATTTGAATTTAAATTTAAATTTGAATTGTTAGGTAAACAATGTTGTTTGGAACCTATAATTGAAGTTAGAAAGCTAGTTGAAATGATAATGAAACTCTAGTAAAAAGATTTAGGCTAGTAAGTTGATAAAACTATTTGGATTGTGAAAAATAATAGACGGGATAAAGGCATTCTTCTTAACTTGTAATTTCGGGACGAAATTCTTTTAAGGGGGAAAGATTGTAATGACCCAGGATTTTGAACAATTTAATTTGACAATATTTAATTTATTTTAAATATTTGAATGATGGTTTGGATTGAATTTTCAATATAATTTTGAATATGGCGATTAAATTATAGAATTTAATCTATTGAGAGTTGAATAAAAATTTGAATCTTCAATTTTAAGCCAATTAAAAATATTTCAAAGGCTTGTAAAATTCATATTCATAATATTGAAGATTATAGAAGCTTCAGAATTTAATTTGGAAGTGATTTGTTCAGTTTTGAAATTTATATCGTTTGAATCGATATTCAAAAGTAGCCGTCCGAGGCACAGTCTCGGAATTCGACGAAACCAGTTCCATTGGATCCGTAATATTGAATTATTGCCGGATTTCAAATTTCGTATTTTTCGGAGTTTATATGTGAGCATACGACATATAAACGCATTGAAATTTTAAAACGAATTCAATATTCAATTTGAATTTAAAATAAAATTTGTCAACATCAGTACACGTTCCTCCTTAAAACACTCTCCGTTGTTTCAGCCTACAACCACGCCTATAATCACGAAATAAATCGTGCCAAACATACTTCGTTCGTTTTTAAGTACCTAGCCCCTCCTTCTCTAAATCCATTCAAACGAAACATCAGAAAAAAAAAATGGCCGAAGCCCAAATCTAAAACGCGATGGATTCGAGAGGGACGACGACATGTGGCGATGGAGTGAGGCGCGCGGCAGCGACGACAAGGCGCGTATGGAGTGGGGCATCGTGACTATGTGGCTCGCAATTGAAGCAGGCACTCGAGGCCGTGGCGGCGAGCTCTTTCGCGTGGATGGGGGAGATCGATCGATCGAGGCAGATGAGGGGTTCTCGAGCATTGCGAGATGCGGCAGTGGCGACGCTAGGCGCGAGGAGATGGGGGTGAGCGGCGGCGCGCGAATGGATAAGGGGGGGGGGGGGTCGCGTACTGCAGATGAAATTTGGGGCAGTGGGGTTAACCTGCGTGTGAGGTAATTTTAATTTTTTTTTTGTTTTTCAAAGTTTAAATTTATAAGCAGCAAGTTTTTCAATTTAATTTAATTTCAAATTATAAAATATTATAAACAAAATTTTAAACTAAGTTTTAAAAATCAAAGTTTTAATAATAAATTCAAGTTGTCTAGAACCAAGTTTGTAAATAAATCAGGTTTTAAAAACTTTAGAATTGTTTTATATAAAAAAAAGTGTTTTGTTTAATGATATTGGTTAATTTAGATTAATTTATTAAAAAGGAAGAATGCTTCGAATTAAATAGTTAGTTAATAAAATTTTAAAATGACAACTTGAATTGTCTAATTTATTTCGAATATTAATAAAATAGTTGGTTAATTTAAATATCAAATAGAAGTTGTTTAAATGTTAAGAAGTTGTTAAAAAATTAGATTTTTGAAATATATAAATTATTTTAGTTAAAATAATTTATTAAAAAGGAAAGTTAGTTTGAAAGTAAAATGTTTAGTTAAATAAATTTATTTAACAGAAATTTGGTTGAAAGGAAAATAAAATTTATTAAAAGAAATTGATTTAAAGATATTAATTTAAAAGTAAAAGAATTAGTTAAAATCAATTTATTAAATAAGAAACTGGTTTAAATAAACCTATTGGTTAATTTAACTATTAAAATGAAATCACCAATGAATTAAAATTATCTAATGAAAATTTATTATTCGATCTGTTCGAATATTAATAAATTGTGTATAATATTTATACAAGGTATAAATCAAGAAAACAAGTTGAATTGGAAGTGGATTGCAAACGGGAATAAAGGTGAGAACTTCTCACTCAAAAGGAATTTTGTTGTTTATTTAAATTTTAAATAGTTAAATTTAAAATTGTTTGACTGTGTTGATTGAATGATTGAATGATGATTGTTATATATATTGGATGTGAATAGACCCTATACGCCGTTAGTAAGCGGAGGTTATTTATTACACACATATACCGCGATATTCCACCTCGAAGTGGAATTGGTATTATATTATATATATAGCAATATATATATATATTGGCATATGCATATATTGCAGTAGATTGATTTCCCGCATTTTTTTAGCGGATGAGACCCTACTGCGCCGTTATTAAGCGGATAATATTATTAATCCCATATACCGCGATAATTTCGTACTGGAGCGAAATTGGTATTGTGCTAATGTTTGTGGATGCAGGAAAACAGGTTGGAGGGATCCAACTGGATTCCTCAACAGTATTTATTTGATTTCAGATATTTTGATATTTGATGGATTATCATATACGATATATGATGTCGTTGTAGTCGTGATTGACTATTTGGTGTGTAGCATCATTGGACCCAGATTTTGGGATTTTAAAATGATTTTAAAGTGATTTTTGAAAGTATACGTTTATAAAATATTTTTGGAATTGATTTATTTTAAATAAATAAACGTTATAATTTTAATGTTATAAAAATTATGATTTTTGAGAAATATAGTTAAAAGTTGATTTTTGAAAATATGGGGTTAATGATTTTATAAAATAGTAAAATTGGGATTTTTGAAATTATTGTGAAAAGTTAAATATAGGATTTATGAAATTTAAATTATTTTATAAATCAGAAGGATGAAATTATAAAGGAGATTAAAGACGTTTTAAAAGAATAATATAAATTGAATTATATTAAGAGATTTATAAATGGATATTTATAAATTAAAATATTGAAATTATAAAACGAGTTTTTATAAGTGTTTGAATGAAGTGAAAATGGATTTCATAAGTGAATGGAATTTATAAAATTATAAATGGTGAAGTTATAAATGAAATTTATAAATAGTAAGATTTATAAATTTTGTGAACTTATTTGAAGAATAGATTTGGTTAAATAAATGAATCTTATAAGTTATGAGATTTATGATTTGGAAAGTCTTTAAAAGAACGATTTTGTAAAATAATCGTTTTATAAGTATTTCACTTATGATATGAACTTTTGTTTTATAATTGAGATATAAATTGAACAGGTTAATAAAGGAATTTATAAACATTGTTTTATAGATTCGTAAACGACTTATCTTGGTAAGTAAATTGCTGAAACTTATTAATGGAGTTATATTCACGTTTAGACTGTGAATAATCCTTTAAATAAAATGAATAGAAGGATGGAATTGATTAACGTAGTATATTCACGTTTTTGAATAGCGAATAATATGTTAAAGAAAATGTTTAGAATGTGATATTTTAAATAGAATTAAAACGATCTAACGATGTTTTAAAATGTGTTGAGATTCGAAACCATAGATTTCAACATTTATTGTTGAAATAGACGTTTTCGAGAAATAAAAGGAAATAGTGGACTATAACACTGTTGTTATAGTAAATGATTTTCGAAAGGAAATGTTTTGTATAGTATTGGGATTTATATATCTATCTTAATTTCGAATCCCTATACTAGTGATTTTGGGTTGTCGTAACGATGTTTTACGCAACATTCGTTTTGGCCCAAATAAGTATGTTTAAGAGAATGATTTCCTTAAAGAATGAAATATATACTTAATTTCGGTTGAAGTATATTGAATATTTTCCAAGTGTTGAAAATAAATAAAATTTGTGAATTACTTATGAATAAATAAGTATGGAAATGTTTTCCAATATAAAGTGAATATTATGAGAATTTATCTTTTTGAAGATAAATTGAAATGAATAATTGAAAACGTATATTCATAGATATTTTGGGAATTATAAATTCACTATGGAATTTATAAAGAAAGTGGAATTTGTTTAAAAATAAATATTGATTTATTTTTGAAGTGTTGAAAATATATATCTTGTAAAGATATTTTGGAAAATAAATAATTTAGAAAATTATTTGGAAACTGGTGAGGTGTGCATATCCATTGATAGTTCAATAGCCGACTATCAATATTCCCCTTTGAATGGGTATTTGATGTGATTTGTTTGAATTTGAATGCCACACTTATTTTTGAATAAGCTCTCACTATTCGGGTTAACCGGGAAAGGACCATGGGGTCGTATAACCCATTCCGAATATGTGATACGTCGTTATGAATTGCATTTGAAGATCGGTGTTGAAGACCGGATATTTGCGAGAGCGATAGGATGACCTGTCGATTGACTCTGCACCGAGTTGCTCCGGTATTGAGTTCTCCATATGTGATGGGAAATCCGATCAGGATTGTGAATATCCGGATTGCAAGGACTTCTTTGTAAGTGCCTTCGGTTCTGTTCGAGCCCGGAACAGACTTGTATGGATTGTATGTCTGACATTACAAATTGAGATATAAAGCCGATTTCATTCAAATATATTTCTGTTGGTGGCGGAGAATTTATTCTTTTAGCTTAACACCCTTCTCTGAGACGTACGAGCTCAGAGGTTATGTAGTTGAAGGTTATCAGCGATATATTCCCAATTTGGTAATGTGACATGCTGAGTGTTGCTGTAAATGATCATTGTGTTGATTATTTGTGATAGGATCGTTTATTTGATCGTCTATCTTGGTGATCATTTCTATGATCATTTGTTGACCCAAAGCATGGCTTTTGTATAAAGTATGTTTTTGTGGACGTGACTTCGTCGAGCCTCACACCCCGTGAATGGTCAAAACAGGAAAGATGCAGCAAGGTTATGAGGGGTAGCGCCCTTTAGGATATGTGCATTTCCTTCTGGAAAAGGGTGGTATCATGGTATGGAGCCCAGATACTTACTCATGTTGAAAACACTTTATGATTGTGTGAATTGATTACGAGCGCTCGGTTGAAAGGTCCCAAAGGACCGGGGGATGGCATATTCGGTCAGTTGTTACTCAGTTAGGGGTAACTCGGCCTTGTGTTGGTAGAGATCCGGTTTGGTTCTCGGGGATGTCCATCCAGAGGCATTCTCATGTGGCAATGGGAAGTTCCTTGGCCTGATCATTCGTTGGAAATCCAAAGAAACAATACGAGATTTGTACGGTTTTAGTTGTATAACCTGCTATGGAATGTGGCGGTAACCTGCTATTGAACATAGTTAGCTATAGTAGGCATAGTTCGGAATGTCTATGCTGGCTAAGATTTATATTCTACTTTCGAAATGAATTTTTCTCTACACTATGCACTAGTAATAATATCAAATGTTCTTTTAAATGCGTATCAAGCATCTTTGACTATCATAAGGAGAAATCTCCTCCGATTCTGCGTTTGTATTGTGTGTGTGTGCGGGAGGCCTTATGGTAGTCTCATTTTTAAAAGCATTGCGAATTGACTTTAAAAATATTCCTCTATTTTGATTTTAAAGATAAATAAAATGTTTTGGAGTTCTCACACCAGTCACATGACTGACTCGGAGTTTATTGTTTTCCTTCCTAAACTCTGGGTGCCCACCAATTTCCACACGGGCAGTTAAGAGTTAGGTTTATCAGGATATTCTGGAATTGCAGGAGGCAAGCTAGATGGCATGGCGTATTACTAGTATATAGTATTTCTTTTTCCGCTGCACTGTTTGTTGTTGTTGTTGTTGTACACTCTGATGATATGATATGATGTAATGAAATGTGATGTAATGTAATAACTGATATAGTTCTTGGTTTAAAAATTATTCATTTATTATTATATGTTGTTCTGTTGCGAATTGTGAGATTCTGATGTTGTTCTGTTTCTGTTCCATTCTATTCTCTATTTTCTACCTTCTTCTCTCTTTCTCTGCCTCTTTCTTTTTCTAAAACCATAACATTTCGGGTTTCCGGCCTTCGATTTCTCGGCAGTCGATAAAGTGAGTATCGATGTTGAATTTTCGAAAGTCGAAAATTTCCGGGGCGTTACACATTACCTTTTAAGGACATATCACTTAGAATGCTCATCGCCCACCTGACAATGTTCTGAAAGCATTCATCCATAAAAGTCCGTCCCGGGTTCGGACGGAACCGAAGGCACTACTCCTACATCCATTTTGGAATCATCCTCAGTATTAGTAGCGACTAGCCCTTGCACTTCACTACTCCACCTTCGACTCCAAACTCTTGTTTTCCACACGAAAACGTACAAACCGGATCGAAGTGGTTTTCAGGAAATATATCCTGATCTCGGTCTCTTCGAAACGATCAGCGCATTGGCCAATATTGATAGTCGGTTATTTAACTATCAATTAACATTCACAAACAACCATCAACCATAAATAATTTCACCAAATTACTTATTAACCTCAAAATATCTTCACAAGATATATTTCCACTTTCAATCCTTTTGAAAACAGTTTTCAAACCACACTTTTCTCATGGAATAAATTTCCGAATATTTATTTCCACTACAAACACCAAGCACTAAAACCTTAGATTTTTAAAATAATTTAAAACACTTTATTATAAAATATCCTTTAAAACATTTAAATTAAAATTTACTTTAATACTTATTCAAAATATATACTTTAAGAATATTTAAAATAAAACTACTTTGTACAATATAAAACCGAAATTCTAACTTTTAAAACATAATACCAAGCTACCTTTAAATAATTACTGCTATAATCTATTACTTATAAATGAAAGCAGAAACCAGGAAAGTCATTTGCTGCCACGTGTTTTTCTTACTTCACTCCCTATCGTTTTCAACTTCTGTTCCAAAACTGTTTTCCTTTTCCTCCCACCCAACTTCTGGCCCTTTTCCTCCAATTTCACCCTACTCCGTCCTCAACCACACCATCTATCTTCCCATTCCTGATCCATAAATCTCCCCATTACCGTTCTCTTCCCCATGCCTCTTTGCCTGCTCCTTTTAGCAGCTACCCACCGTTCATTCACCTAATCTTTGCCCCTTACTCCTCTCCTCCCTTCTTCCCCCCTGTAAGAGTCAGCCCGGCTATCAATTCCTCTGCAGTTGAGTTTGCCCGTGCCGTAACCTTCGACCACATCGTAGGTCAGTACTCTTTTGATATCATTTTTTACGTTTTAGTGGTTAACTGTGAATTCGTCAACGATTTACCCAATCTCTGCCTTACGCACCACCCAATGTATACGGTTTTATGTTCACCGCCTTTCTGATGTTATGACTTACGTCGCAGTCACCACATCGTTGTTCACCCTTACCCTACGTTGTACCAAACCAACCGTATAAGGCTGTTTCTGTTTAATTTCAGTTGGGAGTCAGGAAATGTGGTTTCTTGAGGCAGACATCCTATTGCGTACAGTTTGACCACCATACAGCACAGTATGTTCATACTTAGTGCGAGATAATGTTTTTCCCCTACGACCATCTACTACGCTTACGTCCCCTAAACGCCGTTTTTGGTACAACATCATTGCAAGATCGCAAATGTCATTGACTCAGTTTCCTTTTTCTTCCAATACAACATTTTATCGTTTGAAAACTATGTATGTTGCGGGTTTATGAAGCATGTATGACATAATTTAGGAACACGACGTTAGTTAACTGTGGGGAAAAAAATGCTGTTTCAAAACTGTGGTTGGAAATTATCAACCAATCTTTGTTCGCCTACAATCTCTACTTTACATACTGTGACACCTTCATCATACGAATTTAACATGCGGAAGGATTATCAAGTTATGTGGTCATTGCTGAAAGCCCGTTCGTTCATGCTGTAGATAGTACTGTTAGCAGATGTTAGGCAAGTAATATACATAACGCTGCCAACATGATGCCTACCACTCATGTTCACGTTTCATGTTTGTTCGTTTATATTTCTTCTTAGTAGATGTGTCATTACAGTTAATCAAAATATGGTCTGCAGTACAGTACGCTGTCCAACATAGCACATACACCCTGCTAAATTGCTCTACCCTGACTTCTGCAGGAAGTAAGTGGGATGATACTGTCTGCGCTGTATGGAAGACGGATGACCGCAGGAAAGGTATTACGCCGCTGACCCGTTCCCTCTGATTGTCTTTGTACTCTTTTTTCATCTCCAGTACCTACTGTTTAGCTTGGTTACTAAGTCACATTGTCAGATGACTAGCTGTTATTCAGTGCTTACTGCTGTTAACCCTTTTTATACTTCCAAGATTATTATTTTTTCCCTTCCCCACTTCCCCTTCGTATTATCTGCCTCTTATCAGCGTCACACTGTTATTTGGACAGTCGCATGCACACCCCCACACATATATGGAGACATACGGACAGCTGCAACTTAGTTTGTTCACGATTTGTACTATTCAATAAATATGACACATGGTTAGTAAGAGTTTTCGTTAATCGCGTGATGTTGTTCAAATCAAACTGCTATTAAATCTAGGTGTAATGCGCACGTTAACTCTGATTCTTTGCTGTCCCCTGGTCATGGTTTATTTTATACATTTTTCTCCGATTCGATTCAACTAAATCAGTCAGTATTGCAAAGTTATGAACATGGCCAAACACATTTTGTTCCAAATTTGTTCTCATTTTTTTACACGTCACACTCTACTGCGATGATAATGCTGTGATTTAATCTGATTATGCCGACAGAATATATATGTGATTGCAATTTTGACAACTTATTATTTTTGACGTACATAAATTGAAGGCTTTGATAAGTGAGTGAAATACAGAGTTAGTCGCACGTAGTACATTGTGACAAACTGCTGTTATATTAGTTTGAATTGTAGCAGGTACCGTTAGGTATTTGTATGCCATACGACTTCACGGATGTTGTTTTATAAAGTATTAAGTACTGTACGTAATATGTAACGTTTTACAGAATGTCTGTTCGACGGCAGAAAGTAGTCCCTGCTATTCCCTATTCCAACAGCCGCCAGCTCATTAGTTTTACACTTATAACCTAACATGGATTTAACTTGATTTTAATATTTGGTGAACTTAAGTAGTAACGGTGAGCTTTGCCCAAGCTGTCATTCCTGTCGGTGAGACAGCAGTCAGTTATGGCCTATGGTGCTAAGTCAATTTTTTTTCTCTCCTTTTCTCCTTTTACAAAGTCAACTGTCCCTCCTATTTTTTTTTCTAAAAAACCTTCTGAAAGAAGCAATTCTGTTTTAAAACAAAATGTCCATTTTTTGCGCACTGAATTTTTTACAACCAAATAGTTGACAACTTCCTTCTCCTCATCTACCAACCATTTTTCCACCATGTGTAATCGGTCTTCCTTATTTTTGATTTACGTAAACATTTTTGGTTTTTCGCAATTCATTTCATGCAATGTCGGATAACGGAAGTTTTGTACAATTCATCTTATTGGTTTCAACGCTTTTTTCTGTACACACTTGCTTCCTGTGCAGTCCACTTTTAGGTTTCTTATCCGTTGATTTTACTAACCATTTGTTGTAAGTATTGCCTTTTAACCTCTAAACGTACCGACTACTTATCCAGTGTTTGTGAATATGTAGTACCGCGTGCAGTTAAAACAGTAATTTAAGTTTCCACAAGTGTATTATTTTTGATATACCGGTATGTGCGCTATTTTTAAAGCAAATGTTATTTATGGTATTGTTCTTGGCTTCTCTACGTCAAATTCATGAATATACATTGTTCCACCTGTATCCTGGTAGGATGACATTGTGTTACAAATACATAATACTCTTCGTAACCTCCTGTCTAAGATTTAAGTGCTGTGCTGTCAGAAGTGGTAAGACATAAAACTAGCCACAATACAAGTTCGTACGTGGTTTAACAATCTGAAATAAATGTAAATGGTTACCTATTGTATTTCAAAAGTCATTTCCACAAGAAATATGCTTTATTTTACTGCTGTTCAGACCGGAGTAATAGTTGTGTACAATGCAGTGTTGAGCTATTTGTTTTTGTTGTATGAAGCTGTAGTTTGCCTTACATGTGAAATTAAAATATCCTGGCTGGTATAAATAATAACAGTTTACTATTCCAAAGAATTGTACGAAAAATGTTTCGCATGATCTTGAATATTGTTATTTCTATAAATCTAACACTGATGTTGATTAAGATATAGAGTTAATTAATTAATTTGGAGATCTATTAATTAGTTAAAGTGTAGTCTGAGAAGGTTAATAAGAAAATTCATGTGTGCAAGAAGGCATAATGTATAAATTACTTTTGTTCTTAAGACTTATGAAACTCACAAGATCATATGTTAAACAGATATAACACGATCAGTCAAATATGTTATGGCTGCTATTTTATCGTTCTGCACATGTGGAGTTAAACTGAAAAGAAAGTTTTAACATATTATTATATCATATAATAGACTACATAAACAAATCCTACTGAAGTTAAAATATAAACTATAAACTGTGCGTAAGAACGGAAAGTAAATATAAAATAAGAACTTTATCCTACTGAAGTTATGTTGTAGGATAAACAAACGTGTCAGAATAAGCAGTTGAATATATAACTAGACTGAAGTTATGTTTGGATTTGCTTTGCCATGAAATACAATTGTCTGTTGTAGCCTTAAATTATAGCCTTGAAGAAAATTTGATGTGGATGTCATGTGTCTCATAACTCTGTTTGTGAATGCTTATTTTCGTCCGTTATTATAATTTGGATGTTTTAATTGGTCAACTGTGGTATTTAAATCCTTCACTGTTGACAAATGTTTACATACTTTATGAATGCTTATGTTCGACTCACATGAGGCTGGCAGTTAACTTATTGTTCGGTAGACTTTGTGTATTTGAATTGTAATTACTTTGATGTTATCAATTAATGTGAGAGCACTATTTGTTAAAATATACATGTATTTATTACTGCCTTCTTATTGAACCGAACACTTACAACCATATATTATTCTGTAATTAGATAGATAAAATTAGGTACTACAAATTTGAAGAATTCTTTAAACTATTACCTTTGAAATGCAATCAGTTGTCCAAATGAAGAGGCGTCAGACATTTTGAGCAAGCAAAGTTAATAGTGAACTATTCATTTTGGCTACCAAAATCATTTGTATCTTGGTTCTGTATATATAATTGCATCCTTAGTCTGTTTGTACTGAAAGCTCATAATTTACTTTTTTTCATATGAACTTTGTCCATCCGTGATTTCATAATAACGAACATTAATACATACTATTTACTTCCGTATGTACACTAACTATTTTGGGACTCTTTTACTTTGGACGTAGCTTTAATTTTGGTTTATAACCGAAAACAGTCAAATGCATAGAATATAAAAGATGTTTATTCAATAATCGTATCGTTTAAATTTTGAGTCATTGTGCAATTCACAATAACGGTTTTGCATTGCACGATACATAACTCCATCATAACTGTCCCTCCTCTCCATTTGCAGACAGCAATAACGTGGATCCTTGATAATTGCATCGCTTCGGTGCCTACAATGCCTTGCTGATTCCTGTTTCTAAAGTCGGTAAGATATAAGTTGGTCTAATTTTATGTTGTAACTGTTACTGTTACGCGTTTATTTATTACTGTATTCCAACTGACTATATGCTGGATAGTTGTACCGTAATTTTGTTACAGTTTTTCTTCTTCCAAAACCAGTATACTGTTCGCCTTCTATGTTCGTACGGCCTACTGCTAACCGTACGGACATGGATGTACCTACTGATCATATAAATCAGTAGGTAGACCAGTAGACCAACTGTACGTAAAAGCTTAGTGATGATATGTTGCTACAGCTACGAAGCAGATGAAAATTTTAAATTTTAAATAAGAGTGCTAATTATATCAAAGCAATGCGACAACCTATTGGCAAGTCCAGGATGTCGTAACGATCCTAAATTTGATAGACAGGGTGTAGTGGGGGGAAAAAAATAAAGCATAAGTGTAGATTTAACAATTTCCCCTGTCAATTTCATAAGCGAGTATACATCAAATCTATACTTAATGAATATTATTACTTGAATAGATTAAGACTTTTTAAATTCTTTGCTCTATGCTAATCCTTTAGCTGTACTGTTTTATAATTTCAGATGGTTGCTTTCCTGATCGTATGACCAACTGTTTTCAGTTTTCTTCACTACACACCATATTGTTACACCATATAGCAAGCTACATTTCACCAACCATTGTTAATTACTAATTCTCTTTTCTACCTACATAAATACTTTTTGTTTGTGGTTCAACTAAAAGTTATCTGTAGGATGATGTTGTGCTAAGAGGATTAAACCGGTGTAAATCTTGGTAAGGAAATTGTAGTTGGAGGTTGAAGCATGGTACATCGCTAATTTAATCACGGATGTGGGAAGTAATCATGTGTAACAGCAATAAGTTTATGAATACGACTGTACAGACGTAGAATATAATTTGCTCAGCTCTCCTCGCCCTGCACAGTTTGCATCTTAGCTGATTACTGAAGTAACATCAACACAGCTATCGTAGGATTTCATTCAGGTTTTCACGTTCTGTGGTTAGTTAACTGTTTAACTTCCTGTTGACCTTTGACTCCCGTGTCAGCTACTCCCATTTTCTGACTCTATGGTAGATTGAAATGTGAATGTTCAGTAAGGAAAATGGTAGCTGTACTTATAAATTTTTATTTCAATTGTCTGTGGCTTCACTGTTCTGTTCAAACCATATAATCGAGTTCTTTTCCTTCTGACGTACCATGACGAAAATAGTGACTGTATTGTACAACCAAACTACTAAACATTGTTTTCTCCTACACAACCCCTGCTGATCATATTTTTGTGCAGAAGCCCGTTGGCTAAATATTTTTTTTTGTCCTCTATGATTGATTGATGGACCACACGACCTGTATGTAATTAAGCATTTTGATTGCTGTCCCTAACTGCTGTCACCGTTTACACAATTTGTAGTGAAGTAGTACCATATTGATTTTTAATCAGTACCTACCGATAGTTACTGCCACTGATGCAGGCTGTACATACTACGTACTGTCCACCCGATGAGTGTAAACCCTTGCAGTTCATTTGATTAATCAGAAATTATGGATACCACAGCTGTGGCTAGGGATGCTAGAGCTGAAAGAAGAGGTGCATTGAATGTGAGAAAAAGAAAAGGGTCTATAGTTTTACAGCAACAGGCAACAACGATGGAAGATACAAGCACACCCTGTGGACATGCGTCATATATGCCAAAGATAACTTCTGGACAGACTGGCCGTAACGGTACGTTATGCCGGTTTACATACCGTTGTTTAATTCACAAATTAACACACCACAACTACTGCTTTACACTGTAACATAAACAGGGAAAAAAGAAAATGGACAATATTCCTCACCGAGTTCGCGCAGCAGTGTGTTTGCAAAAGTAGGCACAAGTAATGGTGTACTCTTATTCTTTCTCTCTCTTCTAAACTGTAATATAACCTGGAATAACCCATTTACCTGCTGAGTTTTCAACATATTTACGTTTTCTACTATCAACTTTACATACTGTATGGTTTACCCAATACAGCTCACTTTGCTGTTAATCTTCCTTACGACCGTTCCTCTGCCACTTTGTTTTTTCCTGGCATGTTTTCAGTACGCATTTGTGTTATGAAAGCTCACGGCTAAAATTTTAGAACAGGAGCTGCAGTGCAGCCATGGAATTTTGGTGGTCCTACCTATGTTTGCTCAAGTTGTAATGCAGCAGTTTGGTACGAAGAGAGGAACAGGGAGTCAAGAAGACCCGTGAATCCGAAGTTCTCTATTTGCTGTAAGGGCGGTAGAATTAGGTTACCAGGGTATAAAAAATACCCTGACTATTTACATAACCTCCTTGATTACAATGGTGGCCGTGACAGTCTAATTTCAGAAAGAACATTCGGGTATATAATGGGATGTTTGCATTTACATCTATGGGTGGCCGGATTGATAATTCAGTGAACATGGGTCGGGGTCCTTATGTATTTAGAATTAGCGGGCAGAATTATCATAAAATAGGCTCTATGCTACCCACCGAGGGGCAAGCTAAATTTGCACAACTATATATCTATGACACAGCCAATGAGGTGAAAAACAGAGTTAATGCACCGGGATTGTCAGCTAACCAGTCTACAAACCCTCTTATTATTAAAAATTTAATATCTATGTTCAACGACTGTAACGAGCTGGATAAGGTGTTCCGGATGGCCAGAGACAGGTATGAGAGTAGTAGTTTGACCAATGTTTCGCTTCATTTGTTGGAAAGGAGGGGTAGAGATGGTAGGCAGTACAATATACCAACAACTTCGGAGATTGCAGCGGTGGTTACAGGGAATGGTAGCCGAAGTGAAGGTTATAGGGACATCATAATCGAAGAGAGAAGTGGACTGCTTAAGAGAATTAACGAGAAACACCCCAGTTTTATGGCCATGCAGTATCCCCTCTTATTTCCCTATGTAGAGGATGGTTATAGACTAAACATACCTTATCAGTCCATCGACCCAGCTGATATCGGCAAGGACGACATGATAACCATGCGTGAATATTATGCGTACATATTGCAATATAGAGAGGGCGATGGTAATACCTTGCTTTTTGGTGGGAGATTGTTCCAGCAGCTAATAGTTGATGCATAATGCTGCATTGAGGAGGACAGATTGAATTGGATTAGAAATAACCAACATAACATCAGGTCTGAATTGTACAAAGGGCTGAAGGATGCGGTTGCAGCAGGTGACACATCGGCGTTGTCTGTTGGCAGGAGAATGGTTTTGCCTTCCTCTTTTACCGATGGGCCTAGGTATATGATTCAGAACTACCAAGATGCAATGGCAACTTGTCGATGGGCTGGTTCTCCAGATTACTTTATCACATTTACATGCAATTCTCACTGGCTAGAGATTAAGGAGTGCTTAAAAACAATTCCAGGTCAACGGGCCGAAGATAGACCAGATATAATTTCACGTGTTTTTCACATCAAGTTGCAGCAATTGATGCATGACATAAAGGAGAAAGAACATTTTGGAAAAGTAAATGCAGGTCTGTCATATCATCCACTAAAATTTTGTTTAAAATATTTACATGCGCTGAGATTATTGATTAATTGTGGTAAATTTTTTAGCAGTTTTGTATGCTATTGAATTTCAAAAGCGTGGCTTGCCTCATGCACATATCTTACTGTTTGTACGGAAGGAGGACAGACCAAAAACGACGGCTGAGGTGGATAAGGTCGTTAGTGCAGAATTACCCGACCGTTACGCAGATCCTGTTGCATACCAATCAGTCAGCCAGTTTATGGTACATGGACCATGCGCCGTTTATAATCCTAACTGCCCATGTATGATAAACGGTAAATGTTCAAAGCATTACCCAAAACGGATTAATCATGAAACGACGTATGTCAAACATGGTTTTCCAAATTACAAAAGACGAAACAATGATAACTTTGTCACCACATTATCTGGGGTTAATTTAAATAATTGTTGGGTAATACCACATAATGTGAGCTTAGTTGTGAAGTATCAAGCACACACTAATGTTGAGATATGCAATCGTGCGAAGTCTGTTAAATATTTGTTCAAGTACATTCACAAAGGCCATGATAGGGCTGCTGTTGTAATTGAGGAAAACAATGTAACGGACCACAATTTTGTTCGCGCTGTGGATGAAATAAAGACATATATAGATTGTCGTTACATATCAGCTTCAGAAGCAAGTTGGAGAATTTTCAAATTTGACATTCACTATCGAAAACCTGCAGTCGAATGATTACACTTTCATTTACCTGAAGAGCAAAACGTTGTTTTCCACGATGACGATAATTTGGCTGAGGTAGTATGTCAACCTGCTGTTAACAATACTATTTTCACTGAGTGGATGGAAACTAATAAACTTAGTCAGGAGGAACGAAACCTAACATATGTAGATTTTCCTACAAAATGGGTATGGAACAAAAAAATTGGCAAGTGGACAGCATGGAAGAAAGGGGACACAATAGGTAGAGTTTATTTCGCTCACCCAACATGCGGCGAAAGATTTTATTTACGTCTACTACTAAACATTGTCAAAGGACCAACCTGTTATGAAGAGATTCGAACCGTTAATTCGGTTGTTTATGACTCTTTTAAAAGTGCATGTGTTGCACGTGGATTACTTGAAGACGATAATGAATGGAACATAGCATTAACTAAGGCGTCACATTGGGCAACTGCATCGTCTCTACGCGAACTTTTTGTCATGTTGCTACTCTTCTGCGAAGTATCCAACCCACTACAACTTTGAAATACAAATTGGAAAATGTTGGCGGAGGATATTGAATGGCGTCGCCTTCACACGTATGAACAACAAGCTGATTTAGTTGATGACTGTCAACTGAAGTTGGAGACTGTATGTGAATTAGAGAAGATATTCAGTAGAAGTGGTAGATCTGTAGCAGAATTTAACTTCATCCCTCCATCAGAATTTATTCCAATTTTCACAGGTCACTGTGGCTTACCAGCAACTGAAGCTAGTTATGATATGGAAGTGTTGAAAGCTGAGTCACAACCATTTCCGTCGTCTTTAAAATTTTGAACAACAAAAGGTATTTAAAAGTGTATGTGATTCTGTTGAGCGTAACGAGGGTGGTTTCTTCTTTGTTTACGGAAGTGGGGGTACAGGGAAAACTTTTCTATGGAAAACCATTATCACTTACTTCAGAGCAGAAGGGAAGATTGTTCTAGCTGTCGCTTCTTCTGGTATAACATCTTTACTTCTACCTGGCGGTACAACCGCCCATTCAAAATTCAAAATTCCACTTACTTTGGATGATAATTCAACATGCAATATATCAAAACAGTCTCCTTTAGGGCAGTTGCTCAAATTTACTAATTTAATTATTTGGGATGAAGCACCTATGATGCATCGTAATGCTCTTGAGGCCTTTGAAAAAAGTTTACAGGATATAATGCAGGTTGGTATTGCTGCCGGACCCTCCAGGCTTTTTGGAGGAAAGACGGTTTTACTTGGAGGTGATTTTCGACAAACTTTGCCGGTAGTTCGTAAAGGTACTAGAGATATGGTGGTCGCTGCTTCCATCAGCAATTCATATCTATGGGCAAACTGTAAGGTTTTCACCCTCAGAAAAAACATGAGACTACAACGTTCAACATGCACCTCCCAGGAAATGGAGAAAGTTGAGAAGTTTGCACAATGGGTGCTTGACATTGGAGATGGAAATGTTGATGCAGTCTTAGTAAATGGTGACGATGATCCTTCTTGGATTACCATACCTTCTGAATATCTTATCGACGCTGGAGATTGTGGTCTTCAAAATATGGTTGACATGATATATCCTAATTTGCGTAATAGGTTAGCGGACAAAGAGTATTTACGCACACGGTGCGTGCTCGCTACAACTAACGAATTTGTTGAGGAAATTAACTCCTACATCCTTTCTCAAATTAACGGTGAATTAAGATCCTATTTCAGTGCTAATTCCATTAGTCCTACGTCCGAACAAGTGGACGATCAACATACCCTTTATCCTACCGAATTTCTTAATAGTCTAAAAATATCTGGATTACCTAACAACAATCTACAGTTGAAGATAGGAGTTCCAATTATGTTGTTACGAAATTTGAACCAGAGGTTAGGGCTTTGCAATGGAACACGGTTAATTGTAACTCAACTTGCTGAAAGGGTTATTGAAGCAGAAATAATTACTGGTACTAATATCGGTACGAAGGTACTAATTCCTCGCATCATCCTTACATCCGCGGATACAAAATGGCCATTTGTGTTGCGTAGGCGACAATTCCCCGTTAAGGTTTGTTTCTCGATGACGATAAATAAAAGTCAAGGGCAAACATTGGACAATATAGGCATATATCTGCCCCTCCCAGTTTTCAGCCATGGTTAGTTGTATGTTGCCGTATCAAGAACATCTTCATATCAGGGTATAAAATTTTTAATTGGTCAATTGGAGGGTGGACGTCGTGGGCTAACCAAAAACATTGTATACAAAGAAGTTTTCAACGGTTTATCAGGTAATCACACCTTACATCGTTTGCTACATCCATTTCCGTCCTGAATTCCACAAGCACTTCTCTTAACTCTCTTCCCTCTGCTTTCAGGCTGAAGTTACGGAGGAAAAAAAAGCGGTTACATGACCGCATTCTGCTGTAACCCCTTTTATGGACTACCATCTACTGAGCTGCACCCTACAACTTAATTTATCACTATTTCCTGCACAATTTATCATCACTACTACTATCTGCATTTGTATTGTTTTTTTTTCGTGTACAACTTGGATGTTTGTAACTTGGTGGTATGATTTATTCATTCTTAACACCGCTCATTAAATGTACTTGCTGTTTTCTCTCCAACACCTACATTTTCAACTGCTCTGTGCACGACGACCATACTTATAGTTACACACTACACTGTCACTGACGTTACCACTACTACCTCAGTTTCTGTTGTCTCTCCTTTTTTCCCCTGAGCTTGGATATTTGTAACTAAGTGGACTTATGTATTCACTGTTAAAACGGCTCATTCTCTGGTTTTCCTGTTTTCCCTTCCACACCTACATGGCTAAAGGGACAGTTTTCTGTCTCACTTAAACAATTCTAATTATTGGTTAACAGTATGCAGAAAATAATTGGGGACTAGAGAATTGACCTCCTCAGGAGTATCATTTGCTACAGTGATGTTTACGTTATACAACTGTTTCCCTTATTTTTTTCCCATATTATTCGTTACAGTAATAACACCTGAACACTAACTTTAACACATTTTAATTACAAGTAATCAGCACAAGCATTAAGCAGTGCTTATTTATCCATTACGCTCCATACCACCAATAAAGTTAGTTAAAAATCAAAATTTACTACTGATTACTGCTCAAACAATGTACTGTACTGTTATGCACATTTCTATACTGTGAAGTTCAGTTTAGCCTTCATTAACGTGTTTGACTGCTTATTCGCAGCAATTTGCTTCAACCTGTTTGTCTACCACATTACTGACTACTTTTACATGTTTTGCTTTTACTACTGGACAGTCGATATTAATTTGTCTGACATAGTTTAAAATACTGAACGATTTTGAAGCGATGCTCTTCATGTAGCGACCCGACTTCCTATCTCCAGGAAATCGCATCACTAGTGAAGAAAGAAAGGGACAGAAGAAGAAAAGAAAGAGAAAGAAGAACACAACTGCAACAGATAACTCACAGCGGAACGAATAAAATATAATATATCACATAGTATCAGATTACATCAGAGATACACAACTTTACAACACATATTAGACAGTTATAAACATCTGTCTAATTCGTACAACTCAAGTACAATAGAAGAAACAGATACCAAACACACGGCGGAATCAATATATATCTACACGTCGAAGCCTCCTGCTCCATATCTCCACCAAAATTCGTCAAGCTAACCTGAATCACTTGACTACTCATATATAATATGAGTACCCAAGAGTTTAATAAAACAGAAAATAAACACTCGGGTCAGACAGGGGTCTGGTGTGAGTAAACGGTTTAAAATTGCTTAACTTTAGAAAACCTTTGAAAAGAAAAGGTACCACGTAAGACTTCCCACACATAAACATGGAAAAGTTTTTACCTTACGCTAACCAAAACATTTGATAGGAAATCCAGTGATATTATAATAGTGTCTAGGGTTTTTAAGTAAATAAGAAAGAGCCGAAATTGTTACATGATTAAATTCCAGCTACTAGCCACAAAAGTGGGTAATACAAACAAAACCATAGGGTCTCGTAGGGAAAATGGGTTTCCATCAATGGCAGGGCTACTGGGGTACCGCCCGTCACAGTACGTGGCCTAGATAACTGTACCGAGGATTACTCCCTTCATCCCCTGCAACACAAGGCCGGGACCATTCCTTACTGAACAGTCCCAAACAAGACAACCCCGGCAGTTGTCCGGATCAACCGCCCCACACAGCCGAATAAAAAGGGACTTCTAGACAGGGGTAAATCTTGCTCTCCGGTGGATGCGACCCACGAAGCCTTGCTGCACCTCCCCTGTTTTAGCCATTCCCGGTTGATGAGGCTTGAGGCTGCGATTACCTTTATAGGACACATCCCTTAGAATGCTCATCGTCCGCCTGACGATGTGCTGAAAGCATTCAATCCATACAAGTTCGTTCCGGGTTCGAACGAAACCGAAGGCACTATCTCGTTGAACTCATTTTGGAATCACCCTCAGAGTCAACGACCATAGCCCTTGCACTCTAAATCTCCATCTCGAATCTATAAGTACTATTCCGTCAAACTCATTACGGAATCACCCACAGAGTTATACTGACGTATAGCCCTTACACCTCGAGTCTTCACTTGCTCCACTTGGATTAACGACCTAACGTTTAATTGGAATCGATGTGGTTTTCGGATTCCAAATATGGAAACCCGATCCCGGTCTCACCGAAACCAAACGCCATTTTAATGTCCAAGTTGTACTTAAGGGATTTAAACGGTTTAACTTATTCAGGATGATATCTAAACAGATAGATGAATAACATTATCATAATAGATAATTCATATCAACATTCATCTCACAAAGCAGCATATCACAAATATCATAGTCATCCAAATCATCCAAATCATCCAGTATCAACCAAACACCCAATATCAATCAACCAATATCATTCAACATCCAATATCAGTCATCCAATATCAACTATTCAATATTAATCAATCACCCATAGCAGAATTGATTAACTCTTAATTAATTTAATTAACCTCTAATTAAATTAATTACTATCCTTTAATCATTTGGATTATCCTAACTCTTGCTTCATTGATTTATTACAAATCAATTCATTAATCATCTCCTAATGATTTCTTTAATTAATCTTCCTTGATTAATTATCTTTTAATTACATTCAAGTAATTATACTTAACCATATTCAGTAATTAACCTTTAATTACTATCATTAATTAATTAACTATAATTAATTACATTAATCCTTAATTAATTACAATTAATTAACCACACTTACATTAATTACTTAAATTAATTACTTACATTAATTATATTAATTAATAATCTTTATTAATTAATAATCCTTTAATTAAATAATTAACTTGTAATTAATCATCTCATTAATCATAAACAGTAATTATCAATTTGTAATTACTATCTTAACTTCTTAATTAATTATATTAATCTTAATTAATTACTTTAATAAATCTTAATTACTTTATTAAGTAATTATTATTCAATTAAATTAACAATTAATCCTTAATTAATTACTTAATTAATTAATTCCATTTTAATTAATTACACTTAGTAATTAATCTTAAATTAATATCATTCTTTAATTAATCAATCATATTAATTGATTAACTAAAATAAATAAATCTTAATTAACTAATTAATTACTCCATAATTAATTATCTTCAAAACAATTTAGTTAATCAATTCCACAATTGATAACATTAAGTGATCCTATTAATCACTTCATTAATTACTACCATGAGTAACTTCCCTAATTACTTCCATAAGTAATTACCATTTTAATTATATTCAAAACCTAACCATTGATTACTTCATTAATTAATCTCACTTAATTAATCCATAATTAAGTGATTATTTAAAATTAATAAATAATTAACTAATTATTTAAAATTAATTAAACCATTAATTAACAACTTATTATATTTCAAAATCTTTAATTAATTAAGAAAACCATAAATCTTAATTAAATTTTTACTTATAAATAAGTCATAGTTAATTAAGTATTCTTAAGTTTATATCAAAATAATTTAATGTTATTTATCTTTATAAATAAGATATTGGAAATAAATCAAATTTTAACAACTTAATCAACTTATCCTATTGGGTTTCCAAAATCATAATGATAATCTTATTTGAAAATAGGAAATGTGGAACTAATTTCAAAATTAAGAATACTTTAAAACATCTATATTAATCTTATTTATTTGAAATGTAAATTTGAAATTTCAATTTTAAATCATTACTTAAAATTTAAACTTAAACTTTGATTTAATATTTAAATTTTTAAAACATTGCCTCCAAATTGAATTTCACAATTTAAATAAGATAATTACTTCCAAAAACCAACATCTTAACAATTTAAATTTTTAAACATAAATTAAATTTCCACTTTTAAATGTTTGATTAATATTTACTTCCTAGAACAAACTTAACTATTATAAATTTACTTCTTCTTATAAAAACTTAAGCATTGATTTCCTTAATCAAACAACAAGTTCAGTTTGCAAATTCTAGTATCTGTTTACAGAATTAAACAGATAGCATACAAACTAAAAAAAAAAAACTCGCGTCGAACCCCATACTTTACGAGCCTTTCCCGAAGCAGAACCCATCTTCTACCACTTCGAGACAATACACGAAAAACTCGAGTCCCTCCTGAGAAAACCTCGTCTTCCCCAACTCTCGTACAAGTGCACCCCACATAATCTCGTGCACGTGTACAAACGTTGCCGGCAGCCGAAGCTCAACGTCACCATCGACGTCAATTACAAAATCTCTCGCAACCCCAGATACGAACCCAGATCCATCCATACAAACACGAATCGAAATTGACCCATTGTCGAAACTGCAGGAAGTACCAACTCCAAAACCACCCCTTCACCGACCATCTCGTTGCCAATTAACCTTGCCGACCCCACCATAGAGACACCACCTCCATGAGCTTCGTCTCTCCACCCTCGCGATCAACTCCGGATCAACCTTCCAGTCGCAAAACCCACAGTAACAAACCGAGTATGGAACAGGCTAAAAACCCTAAAACAATCAAATTCAAATTGCACGACCAATTGAAAAATTCATGATCAATTTTCCCATCATCCTTGTCTTCCCTATGGCCTTCATGCACAACCACGTCGCCCAGATCGTCGCCGTTCGCCGAGAATCGGCCAAAATGCCCAAATCAGAAAACCCAGGAAAACTCACTAATTAACCCACTAAAAATCATGATACTAGTATTAAAAATCATGATTCCCTATTGCTATTCCCATCATGCAATCAAAATTAAAGATTAAATCCATAAATTTTTGTGCCCAATTTGATTTCTACTGTAATTATGAATTTTCTGAGCAAATTCTTCATTTTAAAAACTTATAATCATTTTTAAATGAAAAGTTATATAATTACAAACATCTTCTATTTATAAATCAAAGGCCAATTCGAATTCAAAATCTAGTTATTGAATTTACTATGGCAATGAAACTATTGTAAATATACATAGCATATATTTCATGATTACAGGCATCAAAACAAACATGCATCCATTTAATCCAAGCATCAGGAAAACAACTTGATTTTTATACATCAGCCAAATGAAACAAGATTAAAAACTGTTTTTAAATTAGTTTACTCACCTTATTGACTTTGCAGTAAACAGAGCAGGGAACAGAACAAGCTTCACTTCTTTTACCCAGGCTTTAAAATTTTGATCTGTAAAAGTGCTTTGCTGTAGAAATCTTTGCATGCTTCAATAATCTTTGATTTGCAGGTTGTAATTTGATTTAGTTGCAGATTTAAAAGGTTGCAGAATTGATCTTGCAGATTGACTTCAAAACAGGTTGAAGATTGAATTCCATTTGAATTGCAGTTGATTTTAGGTTGCAGCTTTAATCTTTCTTTGCAGATTTAAGTTACAGTATTTTAATTTTCTTTTGATTCAAGTTTCAGATTTTGGAAGTTGTTTCTACTTTTGCCATAAACATTTGAAAGAAAATAAACAAAAAGAAAAAGTTATGTTTATAAAAATATAAAATGAAGACACTTGTTTCTCAAAGAATAACACTTGTCATTTACACTCCTTAATTTACTAACAAGTGTTATTTAGATATGTTAATATAAATACACATGTCATTAAGTATTTTTAATTTGAATTTTATTTAATTTTAAATGTAAATATAAATTTACATATTTACTTACTTAATTGATAAATACTTATATGTATATAGATAAGTTTACTTTTAAAAGAAAATCTACTAAACTAATTATAATATAAATATAATCTTATACATGTTATTTTAAATCTTAAACATTCATTTTTTATGTAAACATTTTAAAAGAAAACAAACAAAGCTTGTTTAAATTCCTTTGAAACTATTCTATTTAAAAATAAATAACCATCTTATATTTGAAACAATTGAATTAAACTAAATTATCTTTTAAAAATCTTATTGAATTTAAAATAAAACTTTAAAATTGCAATATTCATTCATACATAAATTATTAATAGATTAAATTAAATTTCAAAACAATTTCCAAATCATAACATATACATACACATATATTACAAATTTGAAAATTCAATTTTTAAATTAAATAAAAGGTATTCCATTCACAATATATATCAATTTTATAGATTATAAACAGAATAAGATTTTATTAGCTTTTGAAAACAATTCTTATCAATATTGCCATATTAAAATTTCAATAACCTTTAAAAGATTAAATTAACCAATTTAAATTAAAATTATAAAGAAAATTTATCAAATCAGTTAAATTATTATTGCAGATTATTAAATCGATATTGCCCAAAATTCTGGGTCATTACACTTCACATCCTAGGTGAACTCAGTTTGGATGTTCGTTAACATTCACATTGTATGTTTAAAAATGCAGGGAATTTTTTTCCCAACTTTGTTATATTGTCTTAATTTATACACACTTACAGAACAATACAGTTTGGGCAACGAAGTTTACACATTTGACGTATGAAATAAATTAAGTATACGGCATTCAGTTAGTTACAACCCCATGGCTTCAACAAATCAACAGCTTATTACTGTCGAAGAAGTTCTTCCCACTTAACGACACCTTCACTTTTTCTTCCTCCACACTGTTTCATTGTCAGGTTCTTCTTCTGTTATTTCCTCCTCATTTGATGCACGTCAACGTTTTGAACTGCTCCAAATTCAGGTAAAGACAGGGTTTTATTCTCATATTTCATCTACCTGTCGTTTATTTCATGGTGTTTGTAACGTACTTGCTTAGCATAACAATTTTTTAGACTGCAGATTATATTTTAAATTGCAGTAGTTCACAGTAAATTGAGTAGAAACAACGTGGGAAGATATAATCGCCGTTTATTTAAACCTGTGATGTATCCATATTTTTCCAGCATAATTTTCCCTGTTGACCTTATAATTCTCATTACATTCTTTCTTAGAACAACAGTTTTTACATCCTTCGTCCATTTTTTTCCACGTATACGATACTGTCCTCATTTATAAACACTTAGTACAAATTTAAGTCCATAGTCCATTGCACTGGCTGACTGCTTATTCGTATCAATTTACTTCAACCTCTTTGTCTGCCACACTATTCACTACTGTTACAGGTGCTACTTTTCATGGAATATTTTCAAATTAACTTCATCTTCCATAGTTCAAAATACTCAGCAACTCTGAAGCTTTGCTCTTCACATCTTATGTTCACTAAGTTTGGATGTTCGTTAACATTCAAATCGTACGCAAACAAATGCAGGGAATATTTTTTTCCCTTATATGATACTGTCCTCCAGTATAAACACTTGCAAACCAGCACTGTTCAGGCAATGAATTATACGTAAAATTAATCTGTGAAATAAATTAATTATACGGCACTCATTACTTTACAATCCCGTGGCTTCAAATAATTATCAATTTATCCCTATCAACGTTCCTACCACTTAACCACGTCTCCACTGTTTATTTCATCACACCGTTTCTTTCTCACGTTCTTCGTCTTTTAGAATTTTACTTCTCCTTCCCTTCGTTCTTCGAACAACATTTTTTACATCCTTCATCCTCGGTTATTATCCATATATTGAAACAATATATAATATACAATTTACAAGTTATGGCAATTCATCATCTACACTCTCACAATAACATTATGTTCACTTTTGAACAGCAGGTACACCTTCGTACTGTACGACAATTTGTGTCCATTTTCAACTTAAACTGACAAATTTTTTCTTCATCAACCACTTTTGCTTAATTGCCATGAAGAGGGACTGTTCAGGATAGGGATTTGGCAACCAGTCGTTCGGACACTATTATGCTCCTCCAGCACTCAATGCTTAGCAGGTATTTTTAACATTTGGCCATTCGAAATAGAGAGCAAACAATAAACGTAGTATTGCATACAAAATAACTGATACTAGGTGCAAATATCCCAGCTTGAACTTATCTGCAGTCGACCAATGGATTCACGAAGTAATCTATTCAGCAGCCGTATGCCACCAGGTCATTTTCAAATTTCGAATAAATTGTTCTGCAACTTTCAATACTACGACTTTAAGTATGCGATCCAATAAACTGTATGCTTATTTGCATCAATTTTCGTCAACCTGTTTCTCTGCCACAATACTCAGTACAGGTAGAAGTTGTTCCTTTAATGTTATACAGTCCATATTTACTAATCTTCTGCGGAAGACAATTTTGCGCTCTTATATACATGGATGCTGCAATTTATTTTAACCCAAACATTTTTTTTTTCATTTACCAATTCAGCTCATTAACAGGTTCCTGTACGTTGATGCTGGCATGAGTATCAGAGGCTTGCCTGCAAATTGATCAAGTTGATTATATCTTTCTGATCGGTTCAACTTCATCATCGACCCACGAACAATAGAATTCTGTTCGTTGTTCATCATCAGGTACGGTTTCGTAATATATGACAATTTGTGCCCATTTCCAACTTAAACGGACGAATTTGTTTCAGACTGTATAGATTATCTACTACACCGGAAACGTGTTTTAACATTTAGTGGAATGCACAATTTAATTAACATTTTTTTCCACCAGCACATCGTGATTTGAGGATTGTAAATCGTTGGCAACTATTTCCTAAATATTTCTGTAACTGCGTTTTGAGTCGTAGGTTATTATTGGAAAAATAAAGGAATTTAGAAAATGCACGTTATTCATTTTTAGGCTGACCACAGACATACAAGGCCGAGCACAATATGTAAGCAGTAATACTCTTTATTTAAGTACATGAAATTATTTGGGTACTCAATTTACAATATTTGATTATTACATCTGCAGTGTTTGAACAGTTTGTGTTAAGTACTCTGTACTTTTCTTTTTCATACAAGTACTGTCTACAAATTTAATGTATCTGCGATACTGCTTCTAGCTTAAGTCCTAATACAGATAGCTTTACCCTTCTGTAAATTACTACACTTTCGTATATGGACATATATAAGTTGCCCATCTCTTCTAAAGAGCAAATTACAGATTGTACGTTGGAGCCATATTACATTTTCTTCCACGATTTACACCAGTTTTTTTTATGCTGGTGGATAAATGTAAAGCAAACAGAAAGTAGATTATAAGAAAACTAAGGTAAAAGATCGTAGCACTGTTTACATTTACCATAAACACAATGTCAGATAATATTTTATGCCAAATGTTGTTGCAGTTATTGTGTTGGCTCACCCACACAATCATTTAAAATTTATTAATTTCTTCGTACAGTTGTAATTTTGAACCACTTTCCTCACATACTAAACTTACACAAACTGTATTACAAATAGTTTTTGCAAATGCATAACATGAACAGTTTACACAAATGGGAAGGTAGTCGTTGTGCACTACCATATACATAACGAACTATATGACAATGTATACCTTTTATATTCTCACTCATTATTTCCCATCTAATAAAAATACAAAGTTGGTATCAATGATCCATGTCCAACTTATTCTACCTACATTTACTGGAAGAAAGAAAGTGTGAACTCAAACATCATTTCACATCGAGCAATGCTACTTCACACTTTTGAACTACGGAAATGCCCAGGCGCGTACCGCGGTCCTCTCATCGAACAATAAATAATTGTTTTAACATTTCATTTCCTGTACACACCACCTACAGTCAATTTGTTAAGTCAATGTCTGATTAAACAATGAACATATCCACAGTTATATAACCTTCCTCCTGCTCTTTATTAGTAATATACTGATATGGTGTTGATTGCAGCACGACTGTCCATGGCTAATCTGTACAACGCCGCTACTCGCCGTGTTACAAAGACTGTACATAACAGCGACATCACGATGCATCCCCTCTGACCACAGATTTCATGTCCAGACTGTCCCCTTCTCCAATCAACATCTGTCAACACCCTTCACGGTAATACTATACACTGTCCGGTATGCTTTCAGTTGATATCCACAGTTTGCTCTCCATATTTAATCAGTTGAAGATGGATTAAAGGTACGTCGGTTAACCTTGGAAGCAGTTTGGACAGCAACATGAAGAAGAAGGCGCCCAGACGGTGGACACACCTCAAATAAGTCATCAACGTCTCCACTCCTCCGCCTTTCTGTATTATTATCAGTAAATGAGATGAACGCGTACTATATGTCCCAATATGTTTCTTCTTAGTTGCCACAAACGTTGAAAATGTGTTGTCCCAGTACTATACGTCCCGGTATTATATGTATGCATTATATGTACTGATTCAATTGTTTAATCGTCCAGTTACAGTACGTACGTGGTACCAATTTGTATAGCACATCAAATTTAATATCACTACTCTTATCTTCATCTGCATGCTGTATACATTATTTACTTTCACTGTATCATAAATACAGAACTCATATTCGGAATCCCATTATATGATATTGATATTTGCACTAATATATCGATGACTACAGTGATATTTTAATTCTAAATTCTCTTACGTCCTGTATACGTTCAAAATCAGTTGTCCCATCATCTTTCATGCACTACAATTGCTAACGCAGGTTATAGTATGCTCTGTTACTTTTTTGCTGCATGTTTCATGAGCAGACACATACTACATCACTCTAACCGTCATTGTCCATCAACGGCTGTACCACTTTGCCCTCTGTGAACGTACTAACTGACCCCTGCTTTACATTTTACTCTATCTTCAGTACAAATAACATAATAAATATAACGTACTTAATTTATGGTGTACAGAGACCTGTACTACAACCATGAAGTCCAAACATTTCACTAATGTTAAACTATTATCACCACGTACTAACCCTTTCAAATGCACGTAATTTTTTAACGGTTGCAACTGTCCTTTGGATAAACTTACTTTCCCACAGTCAACCAATCAACCCCACTTCCTATGGTAACTACATCCACTACAAACATGTACAAACGAACTACTGCACACGTGTTCAAACAACGTCTTCTCTTAACTGCCCATCACTTACAGTCTTAATTTTCCAACTACAAATAATTCATCAACTTCGTTTCCTATCCGCCCTACATCTCATCAAACTATTATCTACCACTCTACAGTACTACCCAGGTACTTCCTTGGCTTTAAACAAAATAACATTCATTCAGCCAGTATGCCTTCTATGCAACCTACCCCACTTCATACATCAAATTTCTACCCTTTTCTACTACTATTCTGCTTACCACTATTGTTAACCTTTCTTCAATTTCCTACGACAGATATCAGAATGGCGAACGAATATCAACTACTGTCTGAGTTAAAAGTTGGTCCTAACTGGGATCGCATACATATACGACTGTCCAGGATGTGGAATTCAATCTCCAAAGCCGCAAAGGAGATTTACTCGACAAATCTACATCTTCTTGACGTAAAGGTAAGCCATAAACCAATTTAATATCTGAACATTTTTGTTTACCCCCGATATCCATGCTGCAAGCAGATCTCAGTTTACTTTACGGCAGGGCAACCAAAAGCATGCGGTCGTGCCAAAGAGTTTGGTGGACAAATACTCAAAAACGTTTGAAGAACAATGTTTATACGAGATTGAAACGTTCAACGTCTACACTGCGCAACATACGTACCGCCCTATAGATGACGAGTTCATGATCATCTTTCGTACTGACACGAAAGTCAAACAGCTTCCACAAACACTGCACGATATTCCTAGATACAAATTTGGTTTTGTCGACAATGAAACTCTTGCTCAACGCATAGATAAGGTGGCTCAACTTACAGGTGTACTCACTTATCGTGCTACGACACGCACTACCCTATCGCTCTACCATTTCCCCTACCGCTACTAATCAAATTTGTTTTACATTCCTCCTTTTTCGATTTTCCTACCAGATGTTGCTGGAGTGGTGCGAGGTGTTTCAGATGTTGTCCAGTTGACAACAAGGACTGGATGTCAAACATCTAAAGGAGAGATTAATGTTTACACTGCAAGGTTTAACATTTATCATTGTCTCACATTTACGTCTACATATTCACATGCTAACACTCTCCATTTCAACTTTTACATAGTTTAAAAAATACAACTATTACTTTGTGGGCTGACAAAACAGACCTCCTACATGTGACTGCTATTGAATCAGAAAAGCAACCACCATCTGTCATATTCACTTCTCTGATAGTCAAACTATTCAAAGGTAAACTGTCTTTACTCCTTCATATTTCCTTCATGAATATCGACCTTATCACCAAACTAATACTTACAGGCGAGTTTACATTTTCGTCAACTAATGCTACACAAATATACTTCGGCACTGACTGTCCAGAGATAGGAAAATTACTTTCCAGGTATACCACCAATTCATTTGTACCAACTATTGCTGATGCGCAATCTTCATCCACAACCTTATTCCTACCACATTACTTTTCAGCGTCACTACCAGCGAAGGCAGTACCGTTACATCGACAGAACGTCAACAGCCTACATCTTCGACTACTTACGACCGGGAAATTAGAAGTACCATAGCTAATATGTTAGACGACATACGCTCTAATGACTTCCACGTAAATCAATTTATTTTATTCCTATCATTATTTTACCTTTACTTTTTTATTAACATTCTTCTTTCTCACCCTCCTCTGCAGTCAAAGAAGTATGTCGTAAACGCAACATTGATGAGGATTAACACATCATCAGGATGGAATTATCTTTCATGTCCCATTTGTAGGAAGACGGTGACAAAGGAACCAACCGGTTTTAGCTGCTCTAAATGCAATAACAATATTACTCATCCACTTAACAGGTGCGCACAAGTAAGTTTACCGTTGAATTTCAATTCCCTCACATTATGTTATATCCTCACAGGTACAGGATATCTATGGAAGTTTTCGACCACACCGGTACTGCGACTGTGACTGCTTTCAACAAAGATGCTGCCTACCTCCTCAAACGAAGTGTCGATGAGATGATGGATATATCCAAAATGGTACACATCTTAACCTACACTTTTTATATCGGCTGACATTACTAACTTCAAACTGTGTAACCTTAACATGCAAATGTTGTCCCCCTCCATCATCCACTGCCTCACCATGCATGACACTAATGTTTCTTTTTCTACAGACCAACAATGACGAACTGATTGGGAAAATGTTCACCAGCTTGATGGGTACGGAAGCTCAGTTTGAATTTAGACCATCTAAGTACGACGTAATGAATTACGGAAAATCTCTCACTGTTAGTAGAGTTTCACATATTCAACACCGTAACATCTCGCTGCCTGATCAACCTGAACCCCTTAAACTAAAGGATATAAATAAAGGTGATGGTACACAGCTAACTGCGGAATCCAGCAACGTCACAAAAACTGGTACGGCTCTTTATACAACCTCTATCCACTCTTCTTAACATATCTTCCATACATTTTACCTACCAAAAACTTGCTTTTCTTACTCAGGTGTGACAAACATAGAACTGATTACAGTTAAACAGGTCTGTATTCCACCCCATAGTTCGTTCTTCTTTCCACATAACAGAACAAATAACACATACACCCCGTCTGCCTGCAGGAAGCTGAGGAATGTTTACAAGAAAGCAGCATAACCGACCTCACCGTTGGACATGACAATGAACCAACCTGTCACATGCTGCCTGCTGGTAGGCAGAGGAAACATGGACGACAAACTGGTAAGAGGAAAAAGTAAGCAATATGTGAGCAACTGCAAGCCAAACCACCATACGTCCGCAACAACATCCTACCTCCGTGTTCCCCAGTCATGAATTTGGTGTTCTGTTTGCAATTGTACATCTTCCTCTATTCCTGTACCTATTTCTGCCTACATGTAAAAGTTTAAAGGCGGTTCTATTTACTTGCCGTATCTGCTTATGTTTGTTTAAAGATGTGTACTGCTGTTTGTTTGTCCCACTGTATTTTTAACCATTGCAGTAAATGACATACTATTACACTGTCCACTCTGTTTCCTTCACAAACTTCACTTCACTACTACACACTATTCATATAAACATTCTACACAGCTACAAACACTGTTCCCCACCCCTACCTCCCACTACAGTCATTGACCTCCTCTTCAATTCAACTATGACTGCCATTTTGCATTTATCACAACTTGAGCTTCCGTCTGCACCACTATACGACACGTCACCCATTTGTTAACTACTAAATGTACTCTATGTAACAACCACTACTGCGATGATTCAGATATCGAAATCATATCCACGGAGCAATCCAGGGACCATTATCCAACGAAAATGTTAAATATTTTTACCTAAACTCGGCTAACATCTACTACTATACTGCATACCTGCACCCGGCAACCCTTTCCTTTCCGCTACTGTTCATTTCACTAATACATATATATTTCGTAAACAAGACAACGCAACAAAGTGTGGTAAACAACTGAAATTGGCAATGAACTGTCTTCTCAGTGTTCTACGTAAATCGAACTGCAATGAAAACTACCAATTTTTGCCTACCATTTTCAAACTTGTGACTTGCTATCTCCCTGTAACATTTTACATGGTTTTACTCACAGCTAAAAATATCTGTTTATGGGGATACATATTTTCATTTCTCACTGTAACCTACATTAATGCTACCGCTCCCCCACTTTGACAAATAAATTTAATCATGCCCTGCTCTCTTCCCTTCTGTTTCTCAAATTTGTGATGGTCTTTTTCAACCTTGATTTTGCAATCCTCATGTTTCTAAACAATTAAGTAAAGGATACACAGATCCTCCAACTACAGCTGGATGAGGAGAGGGTTGGTTTTTATTTACCATGAGTTATTTGATTTTAGTAATTGTTTACAGCCTGTAAACTTTTTTACTACGATCCTCTCTCCGTTGTTATCTGCACCGTTCTTGCTCGACTTAATTTTTCTCCCTGCCGTCACTGCAGTTCAATTATCAGGTTTTGTATTAGCAGGTTATTAAAATTATATATTGCTAAAAAAATTTCATGATGGTCCACCTTTCAATTTTTATATTCGTTATATCAAGTATCTGTAATTAGTGTTATGTCTACTATCAATCCAAGAAAATATCCCAAGCATCATTTTAATTTTAGGCCAATTAACAATAATGAATTTACTATTACTATTCAACACATTATATTTGAATATTTTACCTGTTCCAATTTTTCTTGGCATACAACACTACTGTCATAAACTCAAATCAGAAATTATAGAAAAGTAAAATAAAAACACCATGCACCCTTATGTATACGATGGCACACTAAATATATAAATTCAACAGTTTAAGCATTCAAACATTGGACAATATGACTTAGGACACATTCGCATATCACATAGACAATAGATAGGAAATCACAAAAACGAAATTTTGGTAAAAAAAAATTAGACAAAAAAGAAACAATACCTCATTTCAAAAGTACCGACCGTACAATCTAAACCCAAAACGGTTATTTACACTACTCTTGTGCACAGCACAGACCACACAGTTTCACCTGCCCTCCACCAGGATGCTAAATTTACAGTCTTCCCAAACGATTTACGACAACTTATAATACCCAAATGACAGTGCTGCTGGAATACCAAAAAAAAAAACAACAACAATATTCATCATTCCTGCACAAGGGACAGTTTGAACATATGTATGTCTGTGCACGCAAACGTTTTGAACTCTTTTCCGGTCAAATGTGGTAGATTCAACGACACAAGCTAAACAATACTTCAAACTATTTCCACCGCTGTGCGGTACTCTACAACAGAATTATTTTTATACCTTAAACAATTAAATATGTCTTTACCACCAACATAGATTCCTCATCTTTTAATAACACACATGCCCTTGTGCGTAGCACGGGCGACGCACTAGTAGATTAAAAGAAAATACTTACTTTAGAATTTAAATAGTTAGAAATAATAAATTTTCTAAAACATACTTTCTAAAACAACATTAAATTTTTAACTTATACATAAAAATTTTCTTTGAAAATGTACTTGGCTATCCAGGGAAATACATTTCTCTTTCACTTCCTTTAAAAACAAATCACTATTTAGTTTCAAGCCAATTTACCCATTCCTTTAATAAATTTCCATCGTGAATTTTATTCAAATGTCCACTGGTATATTACTTCACCTTTATAAACCTAGTTTATAAATTCCAAAGTCTCACTTCTCTTTCTAAAAATCCCAGTTTTACACACTTAAATCAATCTCCAAATTGATTTCCAATTTACTTCACTTTTAAATAAATTTCCTTACTTACTCCATTTACTCCAAAATCCATTAACTTTAGATTGTATTTCTTCATTATGGTTTAAAATCTTGTTAACTGAAAATACCAATTTCATATTTTTCAAATTTCTTCTTTATCCTTTCAAATAAATTCAAACCTTGAATTTCAAAATAACTTCTTTATTTCATGAAATAATATCACTTGAGATTAAAAATAAAATCGCTTATTCCCATTTATTCGAAATCTCATTTCCCACACTGGAATTTTATTTATCAGAATTCAAAAATCACTTTTTATTCTTTTCCAATTCATTTTTAATTTATTCAAATTTCTATGATTATTTTACCCAAAATTCACTCTTTTATTTTCATTTCCGAAATCCCATTTCTATAGATTTTGATAACTCAGTTCACTGAAATATTTTAAATCAACCATAGTATCCAACATTTCCAATTATCAATATAATTCATCACAGGATAGCAAATAATTATATTACAGAATATTTTAACAAATCTAATTATTTTGAGGAATCCAGTTGGATCCCTCCAACCTGTTTTCCTGCATCCACAGGTGTTAGCACAGTATAAAATACCAATTCCACTTCGAGGTGGAATATCGTGGTATATGAGATTAATATAATATCATCCGCTATTATGCGACGCATAGGGTCTTATCTGCTATATAATGCGGGAAATCAATCACTTCAATATATACTATATACTACTATATATAACACATCAAACAAATTCAATCATTCAACCAATTATTTAAATTTAACCATTTAAATTTTAAATAAAACTCAGATGAGTGAGATTAACTCATCTTTGCTTTTAAGTTGCAATCCTTTCCAATCTCGACCCGATTTTTCGACTTTTGACCTTATATAACCAATTATATGATTTTGTTAATATTTGAACTAATTGAACATTTAATAAATTGCTCCACTAATGATTTTATTTTAATTACTCCCCTTTTAAAAAAAATCTTTAGTAACTAAAATGATAAAATAAATTAATTAACCAAATTAATCACCATATCCATTATTTTAAAAATTAAGCTAATAAGTTTAAAAGAAATATGTATATGTATATTTATTCTTATCTTTGTTTTTGAAAACACATATTCATATGTATACTTTATTAAATTTTCAAAATAATCTACATAGGTTTTAAAAATCTAGTCTTTATATAAACTCTTATTCCTTACAAAACCTTATATATATTTTTACTGTTTCACTATTTATCTACATATGTTTAAATCAAATTAAGATTGACTTAAGAATAAAATTAAAAACTGCTTAACATCAAATTTCTTTCTTTTTCTCTTTGCTGCAACTTTTTCCTTACTGTTAATTCACACACACACACACACACATAGAACAACTACGAACCTTGAAAAACGAACCCAGGCTCGGCAAGCGCTTCTTCACCATCGCAAAGACACTCGCGAAATCAAGCTCGCAACCTCCTCATGCCGCCTATCTTCACCTTGCGATGCCTCCCAGGTCGCGAGCTCCCATCGGCCTCCATCCATGTGCCCAATCGCGCCCTCCTCGACGCGCGCTGCCGCCTCGCTCAGACCTGCGCTACGTGCCTTCCCTCTAGATGAACTCGAGCACCTCGAATCACTCGATCTTCTCTTTTTTTTCGTTTCTAATTTGCTGAATAGAGGAAAGAAGAGCCTTCGAGCCCTAATTTGATTTACGAAAGAGATTAGGTTGAGTTCGAATGGGGATTTGATTTTGAAACTGAAGAGGAGAAAGGAGAGAGAGGAAACATCGGCCACCATTTTCATATATGAATGATTTCGTTATTTTCTTTGAAATGTTGAACCCCGGTTGCAACTATAAAGAAGATGAAAGATACCTTGCGTGTTTGAATGGGCTTAGCTACAGGAGTAAACAGGGAGGAAAAAGTTTTGATAGTGAAAGAAAGTAGGCAGATGTGAAGAATTTCAGCTGATGTTTGACTGATCAACAATTTTATATTTAAAGTTTAAATTTAAATCGTCTCGAATCGTGCAACTCAAAATCTCGACCTCCTATCAAGGCGTGCCACTAGGCGTTTATAATGTTGTACCCCTATTCCGAACGCAATGGAAAATGTCTCGAGTCCTAATTCGATCGTATGGAGAAGATAGATTTTTGAACTCAGTCATTATGTTAAATTTCCGATATAGATTCAGCGCGTTTATATGTCGTACGCTCACACAACAACTCCAAACACTATGAAAATTAAAATCCGATAATAATACAATATTATGGATCCAATGGCACTGGTTTCGTCGAAATCCAAGACTGTGCCTGTGCCTCGGAATGCTATTAAACGATGTATTTTCAAAACTGAACAAATCACCTTTAAATTCAATTTTAACGCTTTTACTATCTTAAGTATTATCAATATAAATTTTACAAGCCTTCAAATTATTTTTAACAGGCTTAAAACTAAATATTCAATAATTTACCCAATTTCCAGTAATTAAATCAAATAACTTAATTGCTAAATAATAATAATATTCGAATTCAAGTTAAAAATTAACTTTTAAATATTTTAAATCAATTAAATATCCCTATTTCAAACATCTAAAAATTCCGGGTCATCACATTCCTTCCCCCTTAAAAGAATTTCGTCCCCGAAATTGCTAGCTAAGAAGAATGATCCAATACCCATTACTATTTTCCAAAACCAAACAGTTTTATCAACTTGCCATAACATATCTTTTATTAAAGACCCACCATTGCTTCAACCAACTTCCCAAAACCTTCTATAGTTTCTAACAACATTATTTACTCCACTTATTCAAATTTAAATTTAAATCCAAATTTAAATTATCAAAACTTACTCAAAAACTTTCTAACTCTCTAAATTTCCGATTTTTTTTTTGCCTGCGTCTCCTTTGCGCGGCTAGCTCGGTACAACTACAAAATGCCTCTATGGGCTCCTAAATTTCCAAAAGAAAACGAAAAGCCAAGTGGCTAGACCAGAAAATCATCAAATTTCATACAGAAATTTAAATACATACCTTTTCAGTCGGGCAATTCAAATTATCTTCTGAAATCAAAAACATCCATTATTCCTTTGCCTTAACGCACCTGTATATCCTATTTAGCAATAATGTCCAATTACAACATTTAAAATCATTTTGTGCATTTCCTTTCAAAAATTTTAACTAAACAATTAGTTCCAATTTCCATTTTCAAAATTCCTTATTCAATTTCAATTTGGAACCGTTTTGTCGCTAACAAAATTTTCCCAAAAAATTTCAAAAATTTCAAACTCCCAAAATTTTCGAATTTTTTTGGCAGAGTCTCCTTTGTACGTGTAACGACCCGTAAATTTAACCGGTTTTAATAACGTTACAAATTGAATTTTTTGGAATTTTAAACGATAAAATTTTGAAATATAAATTTGACATTTAGAATGCGTCCAGTTAAATATAGCAACCGGTAAATTTTCGTCCGAAAATATGGAAGTTTATTTCGCGCGTAAATTTACTTCAATCTAATCAGTTAAAAAGCGATGAAAATAAAACGTTTTCAAAACCAAAATATTTTTACATAGAAAAATTCTAAACCATCTTTTGCGCAAGTTGTCAGTTTGTCGTTTTTCCAAATTCAGACATCTTTGGCTTCGTCGATCTTATTTTTCAGCGATTTTCATGCATTTTCCGCTAGTAGAAAATTCGAATTTTTATAATTCAACCATACCGCTAATATCTATATACCATTTTGATCGTCTTACCGTGCTGATTTCGACGGTATATTATTTTTTGAGTTTTGAGGTCCGGTACGCGGTGGAAACAACAAAACTATGCGTCGTATCGATACCGAAAATTATGACTTTTAACTTTCCGGTGCTTTTCAAATCTTAAGCGTGCAACCCAAGCAAACAAAATTGTATTAATTATTCCAGCTGGTTGCTTTCATATTGGCTATTTCGTAGGCGCAACTTTTGATACCCCACTGTTCACTGGAAAACTACATTTATTTTGATAGCTATTCATTTCCAACGGTCATCCCTTATTTAGGCCTTTCAACATTCCGTTGTCCTTTAATTTCTAGCTGTACGTTTCCAAGGAATATAATTAATTTGGGAAGCATCTTTACGTTCAGAGAACATGGCCTTTTTTCTCCTCCCTTCTCATCTTCCCTTCTCTGTTTATATTTTTTTTTTATGAACCTGCTTGTGTTGAAACAATTCTCACGTCCATCTTTATATGTATCACAAAAACTTCACCTTAAAATGCCTACCCATCCATCAAACATGCTTATCCATGCAACCTTACCAAATCTCCACCATTTCCTCTGTCAGGTGCACGTGGCCTTCTCTACTTTTAAGCCTACGACCATGTGTCGCATCACCATCCAAACATAGCGGCAACCATCACCAACTTCCACTTCAGTCGATTCTCAACCAGCCCCTCCTTGCCTAGACCCTCCAATAACCGAACACGGCATCGATCAGCACCCTCCATCAGTCGACGCCGCCACTGTCCCTAGCAACCGAGTCTTGCTTACAAACCACGTTTTTCACCGGAACGCGCAACCCAAACTCGCCAAGCCACGCCCACCAAGCAGCCGTCATCAATGCTCCCACTTCTGCAGTTTTTCCCGATCCTCCTTCTCTTGAAGATAGCCATACTCTTTAATTTTTTTTCTTCCTTCTTAAACGGGTAATATATCTATTATTTAATAATTTAGTATAGTTTATTTAAGTTTCAAAATTTATCATCTTTTATATATATATTTCCATCTATATTTAGTTTGCATGCAGATTTTGATTCACCTGTTATTAATCTATTTGTTATATATGTATATATAGACCATACATATAGTTATATAAAAAAAAAGGAACACTAGTCACTAATTTATATAACTAAAGGGTTATACCTCTGTATATAGTATCAACTGCTTTGTATACCAAGTTGTGTATATTTGGTTGTGTTACGTAGATCATAGAGCAATAAAGTTTTGGCAGTTTGTATATTTTTAAAGTATGTAACAATATATAAGTTTAAAGTTATATATGTTTGAAGTATGGATATGCATAGAAGTAAGTTTATACGTGCGTGTATAATATATAAAGTATATTTTGTACAGCTGTATATAGGTATAGGTGTTTGCATCTTACATTAAATCTTGTATATGTTTATTTTATTGTTTTATACGAACATATTTATACAGATTAATATATTAGTTTGACATACTGTATGTTGGGTTTTGGTTAAGTATTGTATTATATATTATGATATGAAGCTTTGAAGTTTGTTACCTATATAAAAAAATGTACAGGTTACTAGCTGTTTACAATCCATATATATACCTTATATATGTTACTGTTGTTGCGTGGGTTATATTGGTTTTATTTAAATATTGAGGTTTGCATGTTATCCGCCTTTTATATTTTCGAATAGTGCCTAGTCTTGTCTCCTTCGAAAAACTATATTTATATTATTTGTGAGTATGAAGTATTAAAGTTCGCATTTTACCTGCTATCATCTTCGTTCTGTTTTCTGTATATTGTTGTATTAAGCCGTGTAAATAAGGTGGGTATATATATAGTATAAGTATTTAAATTTGTGGTCTATATGTACATATATTTAAGTATGTTGGCTTTAAATAAGTATATATAAGTATTTATTTCATATATACAATGTGTATAGGTCGATTTAATATGTGTGTTTAATTTAAAACAATGATTTTTTTTTAATATTGTTTTAAATTAAATATTGATTTCATAGAAATATAATAATATATATTCTGTCTCTATCTAGATGATTCGTTCTCATCAAATTCAAACTATCAGCTTTGTTCGTCGAGTCATGTCCATCTAGCGTTGCTTTGGAATTCGTGGCTCATTCCTTTGTCAAATCTATCCAGCCTCGAAAAGTGAGCAATCACTCACGATTAATGTTCTTTTATTTATTAAATTTGATTTCAATTGAGACGACAATTGAAATATGTTATTGTTATTTAATGCACTGCTATTTATGTATCAGTTCACTTGTGACATCTGACACCATCATCTGTTAATTATTTATGCGATGATAATACAGTTTGGATGATAATTGATTGATTGATTGTTGTTTTATTGGATGTTAAATTGTAATGTATAAGTGATAAATATTATGCAATTGAATTTGGCGTAGGATAGTTTAAAAATGTGAATCGACATATGTGTTGAAATTGATTAGTTAACTTGAATAATATGACCCTTTTAATTGTTAAGTTAATTGACACGTAAAATTTGATAAATTACACTTTGAACCTTTGAACGTATATTGGATTAATTTGTTGTAGTATTAGATTTGAAATTGAAATTGAACGACAAGTGGAAAAACCGTAATGTAATAATCTTTAATCTACATGAAACGATAGTGTAGATTCTAGAAATAATATTATTAACTCGCACCAACAACAATGCGAATTAATACGATTATTTCAGGATTATTTGAATGAATTATTGGATTGTTATGGATTGTTGTTATTGCTTGTTTATTTACTTTGACACCATCCCAGTTATCACACTGCAAGTTCCCTTTGTTATGCTTTGATTGTTGAATTGAATTGGAATCGGGTTGAAATGATATATACCCAAATGAATTTGACCTAGGATAGATAACAAAATAAAATCCGACTGGTTAATAATTTGATATAAATAAAATAATGATTTGTTTCGAGCAAAGAATAAGTTTTGAAATGAAGTTAGAATTTGAATATTTATGAAAGGAAATTGTAAAGATTGAAATCTGAAACAAATTTCAACGTAGTAATTGACGAAAGAACGTTGTTTGAATTTAATTATTTAATAATTAAATTTGGAATTATCAATAAATAATTTGGAATTAGTAATAATTGAGTTTTGAAATTATTAAGTTTGAAATCATTCAATAATTAAATTTGAAATTATAATTAAGTTTGAAATTATAATTAAGTTTGAAACTATTAAGTTTGAATTAGTATGAATTAAGTTGGAATTAATTAATAATTGAATGAGATTTAATTTTTTGATAATTGAATAAAAATTGAATTCTTTGATAAGAGAAATTGAACTTTTGAATAAGTGGATTTGAACTTCGTTAACAAATGAAATTGAGTTTCTTTATTTATTAAAGTTTTGGAAAATTTAAGTAAGTTAATAAGTGAAATCAAACTTCTCGAATATATGAAATTTAGTTTTTATTAATTGAGTTTGAAATTTGTAACGAAGCAATAAATAAGTGAAAATTGAATTTCTTTAACAAGAAATAAAATGTGATTTATTGAAATGAATGGGATCTATTGAAATTAACGTAAGACTTGTAATTTAAAGAATTGATTTGACGAATTTAATTTATTTCAATTTGAAGTATTGATATAATGAAGTTGAACGTAAGTAATTGATTTAAATGAATTGGAATTTAAATAGAAGTTGTTTGAAGGATAAATTTACTTAGCGAATATTGAATGAAATCGATAAATGAATTTAAATTGATTGGAATGAAAATTAAACCATTTTAAATGATTTCGGAATGAAATTTATATATGAACTTGAATCAATATTTGAATTGTTTAAATAAAAGTTGAAATCGAATTATAAGATTTGGAAATGGTAATTTGGAAGTTTTGAAACGTAAACTTTAGAAATTGATTTAGAAAGACAAACTAAATGTCGATTTTCGAAATGAAATTGAATTTGATTTGGTTTGAAATTTACTAAACGACCAATCGGTGTAATAATTACGGAAGTTATTAAAGAAACCGGAATCGGTTATGGATATACTTTCTATCTAAACCGAAAACCACTTTAATAACTATACGCGGAGTGATGATCCAGAATGAAGTGGTTGGAATGATGTACGTGATGACTGAAGAAAGAGAACGATAATGGATAGCCTTGACACTTGTGTCAAATTGGAAATGACTAAAATCAGGAGCCGTGCCGGGCCAAATGGGGTTAGCCACCTCGAGCGAACACACTTCTTCGTAACTACTACTCATTACTTGTGATTGATTGGTGCACCCTCGTACTTTCAGGAGTGTTGTTTCGCGGTGTTGCGATCGCTGCGGCGATGCGTTCTCACCAGTCCGGATCAGGCAAACGGTAGTTTCACTACCTTGGGTATTGCCTCATGTGCCTTGTCATACTTGTATCCCTATATACGCAACCACTACGAATTTGTTTTGTATTATACCTATGGAGTACTCCCTGATATCCCATTAGTTTACGGTGGAGTTTACAGTGCTGTATAGACTATGACATTTATATAAAATGTGTTAAGGGGGATAATGGTAACGCCTTAACACTATTTTGATACATTATGTTACTGATAGACATTATCTATTTAGCGTACACTACTACATAGTAGATAGTTTAACGGATCCTTAGAGGATGGTGATTCCAACATCCTTTGAGTTACTTGTATTTCGATTGCTAGTTCACTTGAGTTGGATTTATTGATATAAGAATATTAATCCTGACTCGAGTGTTTTGTGTTTTGCTTTACGCTCGGGTCAGACTGAGTGGTTCAGCTTTCGAGACTCACCTTTAAAGTTGGAGCTTTGCTTGAAGATTCAGCCATCTATTCTGCTTCCAGTATTCGATGATTCCAGTGATGTATTCTGATTTGTACTTGATGTATCGTATTTCTCTTCTGTTGTAAACTCTAATGTATCTTATATATTTACATAGTAGCTTCATGAACTACTATTCATTTTTACTTCCGCTGCATATTATTACTCTGTGTCTGTGATTCTGTGATTATTTATTTACTGTATATCTGAGTTTTGCCAAATTTAAATTAACAATTCGGTATTTTGAATAATTCAAGTCCGACATGTGCGGATGCGAATAGTCCAAAATAGCGGGTCGTTACAGTACGGAGGAGCTTTCGCAATTTAACAAGAGATATAAATATATATACATCGACTTACATGGTCGGAAAAACAAAACAGTTCATATTTCCTATTTTTATTGCGTAGGCGTACCTTTATTTAGCATTTTAAGCAAGCGGCGTATTATTTTAGCAATTAGCGCGTCCAAATCCAGCCAAACGGCTTCCCGGTACCTGTACTTACTCAATTTAAACATATAAGCACTATATATAACAAGTTTATAGCATTTCACTTATATTTAAATAGCTAAAACATGGATTCCATAACAATGCATGTTACATACTTTCATAAGCACATATGTAAGGTTTCGACACTTATTTCAATTGCTTTCAATCAACTCTCAACCCATACTAATCAATTTAAGTGATTCACAACTCACTTGCTTGCATACGATTCATTTTTAATCCAAACAAACCTATACTCATTTCAATTGATTCAAAAATCAATTTTATTTACTTCTATTAATCCATAGAATTTTATTTAATCTCGTTTTCGTCAAACGACAATTTATTTCTATGCAATTCGACTATATTCATGCGAATAAATAATTACTTAAGCTTATAACCATTTAAAATTGATCCTAACTCAATTTATATTTAGTTCCTTCCATTTTAATTCATTCACAACCATTTTATTTAGCTCGACACATTCCATACTTGTATACTACTAACCATTCCCAAATTAATTTAACCCAAACTTTTATTTAATGGGCTTTCACCCTTACTCGAAGCCAAGCTTCTATTATTTTTAAACTTAAGTTAATTTACTTTCTTCAAACTTTTTCAACTTCATAACTTAAGTTCACCTCTATTTAATTTGATTCTCATCAAATTCAATTACACCATTCCCTTTATCCATTTTAATTTTAATCTCATTCTCAGTTTGTTAAAATGACATCCAAGCACATATTTAACTCATTTATACTCGAACTGGATTTTATTTGTAACTCCAATCAGTTCTATTATAATCTAATTCCATTTTATTTTTACAACATCTCCACTTGTTTAATTCATTATCAATCCAAGTCGAATTCTATTTATAATTCGAGTTTATTTCCAAACTTCGTTATTAACTTACAATCCATTTTATTTAACCGAGTTAAATTTTATTAACATACTCTATCAAATAATTTATTTAGCTAATTAGCTTACCTCCAACTTTTAAATCAATATTTGATTTTATTACAAAAATCACTTCATTAAATTTTCCCGAGTTCATTTTTTTTCATAATTCCAGTTTGGATTTTCTTTCATTTTCCAAAATTCGAACACTTTTATTTCGGCTTATTTATTTCCTTTTTACATTTTTATAAGCTACTCACTTATTAATATTCATACTTCTCCATCCATTTACAGTCAATCACATTTTCACTTACTTTTAACTAGGGATTATATTTTTATTTTAATGCTTTTCAATTTTTTATAAGCTTCCAAAGCTTATTTATCCCAATTCAATACTTACTTAGTTTATGCTTATTTATTTAAGTAAGAATTTTATTCCATTCAATATTATCTATTACTCAACTGAATTTATTTCAATTCAATTTTATTTAACTCAACTCCAGTTAAATCTAGCTACATACCATTCTTTTGAATTTTTGTCAAGCAAGGACTTAATTTCATTTAATACCATCCTACACAATTCACCTTAATTTCATTCCAATTCCTTTCAACTTACTTCAAATCCAATTCATTATTAAACTTAGCTTAAGTTCATTCATTTCAACTTAATTTTATTCCTCCACCCAATTCAATTAAATTTCCCATTTAAGCCATAATCAATTAAATTTTCCAACAATTTAATTCCTTCACCATTATCCAAAAATCACATTTCTCAAATTTTTAAACTTATCATGGTTTTTATCCCCAAAAATTTCCTTTGAAATTTCAAAAACAAACTAGTTCTTCTGAACAAATCAATTTGACAGCAATCCGTCACTTAGAAACTCGAAAATGAACATCGATGATGCTGCAGTCATCACCGAAATTATTTTCCAGTGACTGAAGTGATTTCAATGCTATATCCCTTCCCAAAATTTATTTGAAACAATTTCCTTTCAGAAATACCTCCAAAATAATAATGATATTATTTATCTTCAAAACACTTTGAAAAACACTTCCAAAATCACCGGGGTTTTAAAATTTCAAATATTGACTTAAATCAAATTTTTGCTACAATTCATTTGTATAATTTATGCCCATACCATTTTTTCCATTTGATTATACAAGTCATTCCAATTTTTATAATCTTATTGGTTTAAAATATTATCACCCAAACATCCGAGTTATTTAACAATTTAAGAAAATATTTCTTTTATATCAAAATATATTTTTTTTGGTAAAATTATTTCATTCACCCACCTTTTAAACAATACCGTGTCAATTTATCGTGTCAGGTGTTTATAAACTCTTCTCGAATAGCAGCCAACTTACCCGATCAGAATTCATATTCCACTCAACCAATAAGTCAACACAATATTAAAAAAATTTATATTCACTATCAAATACGCGCTCATATCTATTAATACCCTCAAACTCATTCTAGAGTACTATGGATTCTATTTTCAATGAGTAATTCCCACCAGAGCCAAGGTTATCACCAACCTAAGCTCTGATACAACCTGTAATAGCCCACAAATCCGTATCCCTTAAGTCGACACTATTCTCCATCATTCGACTCAAGATGAACGGAAATACGAACTATTAGGGTTAAAGAAGAAAGAGGTAGAAGAAGAAAATAGAAAACAACATCAGAATCTAACCATCGCAGCAGAATAAAATGTAATAGATAATTAATGATCTTTACACAAAAGAAAACTATATCTGTTTATACACTACATCATCAGAGTTCAACAACATCAATAACATACAATTGTACAGTCATATAAACTTGTCCTTAAAAACTGAATACACAGCGGAATAATAATCTAGTACGGAAGTACGTGTCGCCATCCAGCTCGTCCCCTGAGCTCCGCAGCATCCTTTCCTGTATCCTATAATACTCGGTCTGACCCGAGCATTATAGTTGAATAACACCCAAGTCTGTCTGGAATACCAGCGTGAGAAAACCACATTCAACTTGATTATTCAAGTTTCAAAATCCTTTTGAAAACAAAAGCATCTCGTAAGACCATGCCACAAATAAACATGTCGGGTTTCTACCTTACGATAGCTAAAACACTTTTTATTAAATCCGTCTGATATTATAATAGTGACTATAGAAAGTAAAATAGAATCTAGCTGAAATGCTTGCATCTCACGTTTCAGCAATTGTTGGGCACAATCAAAACCGTATAGGCGCGTAGGGAGAATGGATTTCCAACTAATGACTAGGCATTGGTGTACCACCTGTCACAGTACGTGGCCTAGATCACTATACCGAGGATTACTCCCAATCCCTTGCAACGCAAGACCGAGACTACACCTTACTGGATAATCCCGAGTAATATCACCCCATGGTTGGGACCGGCAACCGCACCACTAAGCCGAAATAAAAAAGGACATCTAGATAGGGACGACCTCACCCTAATGGGTGCTACCCACTTAGCCTTGCTGCATAACCCTTGATTTTCAGTCATTCTCGGTTGATGAGGCTTGAGGCTAAGCGTTACCTTTTAAGGACATATCACTTAGAATGCTCATTGCCCACCTGACGATGTTCTGAAAGCATTCATCCATATAAGTCCGTCTCGGGTTCGAACGGGACCGAAGGCACTACTCCTACTACATCCATTTTGGAATCATCCTCAGGATTAGTAGCGACTAGCCCTTGCACTACACTGCTCCACCTTCGACTCCAAACTCTTGTTTTCTACACGAAAATGTACAAACCGAATCGAAGTGGTTTTCAGGAAATAAATCCCAATCCCGGTCTCTTCAAAACGATCAACGCATTGGCCAATATTGGTAGTCGGTTATTTAACTATCAATTAACATTTACAAACAACCATCAACCATAAATTATTTCACCAAATTATTTATTAACCTCAAAATATCTTCACAAGATATATTTTCACTTTCAATCCTTTTGAAAACAGTTTTCAAACCACACTTGTCTCATGGAATAAATTTCTATATATTTATTTCCATTGAAAACACCAAGCACAAAAACCTTATATTTTTAAAATAATTTAAAACACTTTATTATAAAGTATCCTTTAAAACATTTAGATTAAAATTTACTTAATACTTATTCAAAATATATACTTTAAGAATATTTAAAATAAACTACTTTGAACAATATAAAACTGAAATACTAACTTTTAAAACGTAATACTAAGCCACCTTTAAATAATTGCTGCTATAATAGATTAAAAGAAAATACTTACTTTAGAATTTAAACAGTAAGAAATAATAAATTTTCTAAAACATGCTTTTTAAAACAACTTTTAACTTATACTTAAAAATTTTCTTTGAAAATGTACTTGGATATCCAGGGAAATACACTTCTCTTTCACACCCTTTAAAAATAAATCACTATTTATTTTTAAACTAATTTACCCATTCTTTTAATAAATTCCCATCGTGAATTTATTCTTCAAATATCCACTGATGTATTACTTTACCTTTATAAACCCAGTTTATAAATTCCAAAGTCTCACTTCTCTTTTTAAAAATCCTGGTTTTACACACTTAAATCAATCTCTAAATTAATTTCCAATTTACTTCACTTTTAAATAAATTTCCTAACTTACTCCATTTATTCCAAAATCCATTAACTTCAGATTTCATTTCTTCATTATGATTTAAAATCTTGTTAACTAAAAATACCAATTTCATATTTTCCAAATTTCTTCTTTATCCTTTCAAATAAATTCAAACCTTGAATTTCAAAATAACTTCTTTATTTCATGAAATAATATCACTTGAGATTAAAAATAAAATCGCTTATTCCCATTTATTCAAAATCTCATTTCCCACACTTGAAATTTTATTTATCAGAATTCAAAAATCACTTTTTATTCTTTTCCAATTTATTTTTAATTTAATCAAATTTCTATGATTATTTTACCCAAAATTCACTCTTTTATTTTCTTTTCAGAAATCCCATTTCTATAGATTTTGATAACTCAGCTCACCGAAATATTTTAAATCAACCATAGTATCCAACATTTCCAATTATCAATATAATTCATCACAGGATAGCAAATAATTATATCACATAATATTTTAACAAATCTAATTATTTTGAAGAATTCATTTGGATCCCTCCAACCTGTTTTCCTACACCCACAGATGTTAGCACCGTATAAAATACCAATTCCACTTCGAGGTGGAATATCGCGGTATATGGGATTAATATAATATCATCCGCTATGCGGCGCATAGGGTCTCATCCGCTATATAATGCGGGAAATCAATCACTCCAATATAGACTATAAACTACTATATATAATATAGCACATCAAATCAATTCAATCATTCAATCAATTATTTAAATTTGACCATTTAAATTTTAAATGAAACCCAGATGAGTGAGACTAACTCACCTTTGCTTTTAAGTTGTAATCCTTTGTAATCTCGACCCGATTTCCCGACTTTGACCTTATATAAACAATTATATGATTTTGTTAATATTCGAACTAATTGAACATTTAATAAATTGCTCCACTAATGAATTTATTTTAATTACTCCACTTTTAAAAAAAATCTTTTGGTTACCAAAATGATAAAATAAGTTAATTAACCAAATTAATCACCATATCCAATATTTTAAAAATTAAGCTAATAAGTTTAAAAGAAATATGTATATGTATATTTATTCTTATCTTTATTTTTGAAAACACATATTCATATGTGTACTTTATTAAATTTTCAAAATAATCTACATAAGTTTTAAAAATCTAGTCTTTATATAAACTCTTATTCTTTTCAAAACCTTATATATATTTTTACTGTTTCACTATTTATCTACATATGTTTAAATCAAATTAAGATTGACTTAAAAATAAAATTAAAAACTGCTTAACATCAAATTTTCTTTCGTTTTCTCTTTGCTGCAACTTTTTCCTTACTGTTAATTCACACACACACACACACATAGACACACATATATATAGAACAACTACGAAACTTATAAAAAGGAACCCAGGCTCGACAAGCGCTTCTTCACCATCGCAAAGACACTTGCGAAATCGATCTCGCAACCTCCTCATGTCGCCTATCTTCACCTTGCGATGCCTCTCAGGTCGCGAGCTCCCATCAGCCTCCATCCACGTGCCGAATCGCGCCCTCCTTGACGCGCGCTGCTGCCTCACTCAGATCTGCGCCGCGTGCCTCCCCTCTAGATGAACTCGAGCACCTCGAATTACTCGATCTTCTCCCTTTTTCGTTTCTAATTTATGAATAGAGGAAAGAAGAGCCTTCGAGCCCTAGTTTGATTTATAAAAGAGATTAGGTTGAGTTCGAATGGGGATTTGATTTTGAAACTGAAGAGGAGAAAGAAGTGAGAGGAAACATCGGCCACCATTTTCATATACGAATGATTTCGTTATTTGCTTTGAAATGTTGAACCACGGTTGCAACTATAAAGAAGATGGAAGATACCTTGCGTGTTTGAATGGGCTTAGCTACAGTGGTAAACAGGGAGGAAAAAATTTTGATAGTGAAAGAAAGTAGGCTGATGTGAAGAATTTCAGCTGATGTTTGACTGATCAACAATTTTATATTTAAAGTTTAAATTTAAATCGTCTCAAATCGTGCGACTCAAAATCTCGACCACCTATGGAGACGTGCCACTAGGTGTTCATAATGTTGTACCCCTATTCCGAATGCAATGGAAAAGGTTTCGAGTCCTAATTCGATCGTATGGACAAGATAGCTTTTTGAACTCAGTCATATATTAAATTTTCGATATAGATTCAACGCGTTTATATGTCGTACGCTCACACAACAACTCCAAACACTACGAAAATTGAAATTTGATAATAATACAATATTACGGATCCAATGGCACTGGTTTCATCGAAATCCGAGACTGTACCTCGGAAGGCTATTTAAATATTGATTTAAACGATAAATTTTCAAAACTGAACGAATCGCCTTTAAATTCAATTTTAACACTTTTACTATCTTTAGTATTATCAATATAAATTTTACACGCCTTTAAATTATTTTTAACAGGCTTACAACTGAAGATTCAATAATTTACCCAATTTCCAGTAATTAAATCCAATAACTTAATTGCTAAATAATAATAATATTTGAATTCAAGTTAAAAGTTAACTTTTAAATATTTAAAATCAATTAAATTTCCCGATTTCAAACATCCAAAAATTCTGGGTCATTACACATTATGTCTTGGTTGAAGTGTTGTTTTGCTTGATATTGCACTCGGTTTCACTTGAGTCTTGTTGCACTTCATTGTGCACTGTCTTGTGTTGGTGTTTCAGTGTTGTTTTGTGTTATGTCTGGTCTTTGAGTTGAGTTGCAGTTTGGTTTGACTTTGAATCATGTAGAGTCTGGATGCTCTTACTTGCATCTCAAAGTTGTATTTAGTTGTTTGTGTTCATTTATTCACTGGTGGTCTCTGGTCTATATGCATTAGTGCTTCTTGGAGTGTGGTTGCTTTACTTTGAATCACACTTGCTGTCACATACTATCACTTGATCATTTCATGTTGTATTGAAGTTTGGTTTCCACTGCATATATATATATATACACACACACATGTGTGTGTGTGTGTGTGTTCACGCACGTATATGTGTATGTTGTGATGCCTGATGTATGTGATCATTCTCTAGATTCTAGTGTGTTTATGTGTGTTTTTGCATTGTACTTGAACTCTGTAGCTTGGTTGCACTGTCCATTTCCTGGCATCACTCTTTATACATGTTGAAGTCTGATTTACGTTTGTGTTCATCATGTAGTCTGTTTTAGAGCTTGTTGATAGTTTGGGTTGCTCTGACCAATTAATTGCATTCATGTGGGCTTCAATTGCTCCTTTGGGTAGTCCTGCAATCCACTCTGTTGCATACATGCATTTTGTAGGTGAATTGCTTCTGTGTTCATGTGGTCTTTATGAGTCTGAATGTGCTTTTGTACTGATGCACTTGATATCTTCACTTCTGCATGTCACTTTACATTTTGTTTTCACTTGTAGCTGAATGGTTGAGTATTTTTCAAGTGTATTCATTGAATTTTTAGTCGAGGCTTATTTTATGTTGGTTTTTGGATTCTAGTACTCGACAATTTTATGGTGTTTTCGTATTACACCTGAATTGAACCTTGCTATGCCTCGGGTTTGACCTTGTCCTCATGTCATGCTTTATTTGTATCACACTTAAGTTGAACCTTGCTTTTGATTTGGTTTGACCTCTTGCTCACCTGTCCCTGTAGTTTTATCAAGTGTATATCGGTGTGCATGGCCTTGTGGCATTTATAGTGATACACTGTGCATGTCACAAGCTGTTCGTGTACGATGAATTCAAATTTAAATGATGACGAACAACCCAAATAACTGAGGCATGTAATATTTTCAAAAACACATTTTTATTTTACACTGCAAAAATATTTCATTTTCAATTTTACCGCATTAGTGTTTATTTTGCAGATCGCTTAGATGCTGGATTCAATCTGTAATAGAGTTGAAGATAAATACGAGCGAATGAGTGATATGTAGTGAGGTGCAAATGTAAATTAAAAATTGTGATGCAATCGAAATTGTATTGTAATACATACATACATACATACATACATACATATATATATAGTGAGTGCTTAAATTTGTACTATTTAAAATTGTAATAAAATATTTGTTTGAATTTAAATTCTTTGTTATTTATTTTATTCAGCAAATATTTATTTAATTGTGTGAAAAATAAAATAGTAAGTTAACAAATACATTTAGATGAATATATATGTTTATTGTTATTAAAAAAATCATATACTAGCATATTCAACAATCTCCCCTTTTAATGATAACAAACATATATTTAAGATTTTGATTTTATTAATCGTATTTGATCATTTAGTTTGCTCCCCCCATTTGAATGCTCCCTCTCTACAAAAAAAACTCCCCCTTCATATATGCATGAAAATAAATAAAAATATGCAAATGAACCTAGATGCAAATAGAAAATACAAAATAAAATATTTAACCTTTATTTTCCAAAATCTTAACTTTTCTCTTCCCCTTTTGGTATCAACAAAAGAGTACTAGTGCTAGAAAAATAGAGATAAAGTGATAGACATTAATACAACATTGATACCCAATCGAGTATAAATATTAAATTTCAATAAAAAATTAAACAAAGATCATAAATACTCTGTTAGGCAATATTCCACTTTAGAATGATACGGATGATGCAAAATCATATAGCTGTGTCTATTTGTGGTATATTTATATCAGTAATTTGAATATCTACTAACCATGCATAACCATTAGGACTTTTAAATGAGATTAGTAATATTCCAATTTTTTATAAAAAATGAATTCAGGTATCTTCTAACCATGCATAACCGTGCGAACTTTTAAATAGGATTAGAATCAACTTGTCTATTTAATTAATCAATTTTGATATGTGTTCCATACATGTATAACCGTGAGGACTTTTAAATAAGCATGAAAGCACATATACAAATATTCCAAGTAATTCACCCATGCATAACCGTGAGGACTTTTAAATGGGAGTGAATACTTTGGATGTTTTTATTGCTAAAAATAAAAAAAATGAAAAACGAATAATTTTCCGTTTAAAATACCACATATTGAAATACTATATTGGATTTTAATGAGTGATGGTCGTTAGAAATATGACAGAAATAGAGATGGTTATGGAATTTTTACCAAACACAAGTTATTATAAATCTTGTTTAAATTTTTAAGAAAATTTACTAAATATACTTTCTCAGGTTAGAATATATGATTAATATCAAACACTCATGACTTTTTCAATCACTATTTATCTTTTCGATAATCAGTAGGGAGTCAGATTAGTTAATGTAGTCATTTGAAATCAATTCCAAAAATAATCAAATTTTCTAAAATGACTAATCTGAAATAAGGTCAACTATTTTCTGGAAGGGGTTTTATAAGAGAAATGTCTGCTAATTGAAAATCAATTAAAATGAAAAATATGCAGATATTTTCTTTGAAAACGCGATGCAACTAATGAATGTCTCTTCATAATACACATTCCACTAGTAATTTTTCTATCAACTAGATTACCAATGTAATCCGCATCTAAATTTTCATTTGACTCAAAATTATCATTCGTTGGATGTCAGTGACCAGACCGTGAAGTGTGTAACAAAATACCTTAAAAACTTTTTACAGCTTTTGTGTGACGCCCCACCCCTATCCCCACGCTAGCCAAGGACACTACAAAGTAATGCCGTCAACTAACACGAAGAATAAGGCTGGTTGGGAGCATCCATCTATAGCTTTGCTCTAACTATCTATTGAATACATCGACAATAAACATACCAAGCAGGTCGACATACCCAATGAATACTTAAAACAAAACCATAGGTGGTTGAAGGATCTATCAGAACAGAATATGACAACTCAAATGTAATATACATCACAGAACAGTAAATCATCATATACACATATATTGATACATAACAGAGTTTACAAAATAATACATGTCAAGTGGCATATCAATCCACTGCAGACGAGTCAAAAGAGTACATATATCAGAGTTACAACAAAATGGGACTACACAAAAAGCTATGACAAAAAGAAGCTAGCGGAGTAGTCCATGCGGAAGCAAAATAGGCTAAGTCCAAAAGCACCTAACCTGAAACATCTCGGTCTGACCCGAGTATAAAATACATGGGTCAGTCTAGCTAAACAAATCAGTTAGATAAACTGAACAACAATAAACCTGTAAGGTTATAAGGCATAACAAATATCTCTAAAGGAGATAACACAATCATCTAACAAAAGATGAATCATATGATAACAAGCCTCATATCATCGGCAACATATAGAAACAAAGGATAAGAATATCCCAAAGCAAGCCAAAAGGCAATACCAATAAGGTATACAAGTTCCACAAGGTAAACGCTACTCATCATGCGGCTCAAAAAGACCAACACCGAAGGGCGATACCTAGGGAATATACATATGAATGGAACATCAGAAAATTGCTCGAGCTCAGTACTGTATAAACAAGGATCCATGAGCCCAAAGACTCCAAACCCAATATCATCCATGCTGCTCATAACGACCAACATCGGAAGCGATACTAAAGGGCAACCCAATATCACCCATGCGGCTCATAACGACCAACATCGGAAGCGATACTAAAGGGCAACAAACCCGAAGGCACATACCCGAAGGCAACAAACCATAGTGGTGAAGGTCCGGAGGCCCAGTACTGGACACCACTAACTGGCGGAATGTGTCATAACTCTCAAAAAGGAATCCGAAAAGTGGTAACGTGAGTCCCATAACCACTCGTTCGCACTAAACGGTTTACTATCCGTTAGTTAATTTCACACTCAAAGCAGTACAAAGTTCACCTCATATCATCGGTAAACCAAACACAAAGGTCAAAACAATCAATCGAATAGGTCGGGGACTAATCGGAAAGATAAACGCATGGATTCATGGTCCGTGTTTTACCTAACCATTTAATCTCCCTTCCACTCCGCTCGAAGTGCGAAATTGTGTGTGCGTTTTAAATAGGATTTCTAAATTGGAGAAACGAGCTTTTAAATGTGATTCGAGAGATTATTTTATAAAAACCCATGGATGAAGTCAAGAATAAGTTATCAAAACCAAAGATGCAATAACAAGCACTAAAAACCAACTTGAATCGATAAAATTTGGAAAACCAATCACAATATGCAAAAACAGGCAAAATAGGCAAAACATGAGCAGGTCGGTCGACCAGTTGCAGGGCTCGGTCGGCTGGCCAGATGCAGAAAACATAACATGGCTCGGGGTAGCAGGTCGGTCGACCGGCTACTGGGCTCGGTCGGTCGAACCTGATGATTTTGCACTTCCTGCCCTATTTCAATGAAATGCAAATTCTTCCAAACCGCGACCGTTCGAGCAATGGACCTAAGGAGCCTTAGCCAATTGATACCCTAGCTCCATTAGCTCTTCGATTCGCTACCAAAAACATGTTCCAATATCAAAGTTGGGATCTTTAAAGAATTGAACCCAAACACTAAAAATTTGGATATTCACCAATTCAATCCAAACCAAAAGCAAGTGCATATGAACAAGGTGTTAGGAATTCATACCCAACATCAATGAAATCAAGAGAAGTAGATGTGCGTTCAAAACTCACCTTTTTTCCAAAAACAAAGAAGATGAAGCTCAATAACAAGGAGAAGACCAACCAAACTCTACTTCAACTCAACAAGCTTCAATCTAAGAACAAAACACATATTTCCCAATTTAGGTTAAGGAAATTTTCTGAAATTGAAGAGGAGAAGAGTTGGAGAAGATGAAGAGGAGCTTACCAATGGCTTCTCTTTGATTTTGGAGCAAGATTTTGGAGTTTGCAAATTTCTATTTCTCTTTCCCTTCCACCACTTTCAGTTTTAGCTTAAGAAATGAAAATGAAATGAAGATGAATGAAGAGAAGGGGTTGAGTTAGGGTATTAGTTAAGCTAGTGGGCTGAACCCAAACCCAAAACCCAATAGAAAAAGGTCAAAATTTCACAAACTCCAAACTTATCAAAGATTATACTCAAAAAGATCGCAAACGCCATTTTGGAACCAATGGAGGTAGTTTCGAGCTCCAATTTGACCGTTTGCAAAAAGTAACATTTCGGACCCAAAAATCCAACTAACGACGCTATATTTAAACACAATACTTAAATATAAAATCGTTAAATATGCGGGTTGTTACAGATCTCCCCTCCTTACAAAATTGCGTCCCTGCAATTCCTAGAGATGATATTTGTAACAACTACATACATACAACATTCAAAAGAAAAAGGAAATAAGCTTGAGACAAAAGGATACACTCACCGTTCTCAAGCTAAGATAGAAAACCCGGATAAGATCGCTCAATAAACTCTCTGGTTTCCCAAGTACAGTCATTGGGGTTAGCGGACCATTGAACTTTAACGAGCGGCACGTCCTTGTTTCGAAGGTGTCGCACCTCCGTGTCAAGCACGCGAATAGGTTGCTGTACAAAAGATAAGTCCGGTGAGATCTCAAGCTCTTGCAAATCAGGAGAAGTAATATCAGAATCCGACTCCCGAAGACACTTCCGAAGTTGCGATACGTGGAACACGTCATGAATGCCAGATAGATGAGCTGGAAGTGAAACTATATAAGCCACAGGGCCAATACGTTCAGTAATAGAAAATGGTCCTATAAAGCAAGGAGCCAATTTCCCAGTCGTACTGAAGCGCATAACCCCTTTCAAAGGAGAAACACGAATAAAAACAAGATCGCCGATCGAGAACTCGAGAGGCTTCCTACGGTTGTCCGCGTAGGATTTCTGGCGACTCTGTGCCTCTTTCATTCTCAACCGGATAAGATCAATCTTCTCGGAAGAATCATGAACAAAATATGGACCAAGAATAAGCTTCTCTCCAGATTCCAACCAACAAGAAGGTGATCGACATGGCCTTCCATATAAGGCTTCGAAAGGAGCCATACTGATACTAGACTGAAAACTATTGTTGTAGGAGAATTCTACAAGAGGTAGATGATCCTCCCAACTTCCACCAAAATCAAAAATACAAATACGGAGAAGAACTTCCAAGATACGATTCACCCGTTCAGTCTATCCGTCAGACTGCGGATGATAAGCTGTAGAAAAATTAAGCTTTGTTCCCAAAGCTTGCTGAAGACTCTTCCAAAAATGACTCGTGAATAAAGGATCACGATCACTCACAATAGAACTGGGAACACCGTGAAGTCTCACGATTTCCTTGACATACAACTTAGCCAAATGCGAAGCAGTCCTATTAGACTTAATAGGGACAAAATGAGCAGACTTAGTGAGGCGATCAACAATAACCCAAATACTAGAATGACCTGATCTCGAACGAGGTAGGCCGTCAATGAAATCCATAGAAATATGATCCCATTTCCACAATGGAATCTCAAGAGGCTGAAGAAGACCAGAAGGACGCTGATGTTTGGCCTTAAAACGCTGACAAGTTATGCAATTACTCACATAACTCGCCACATCGCGCTTCATGCCTTCCCAATAATAAAGACAATGCATATCGGCATACATTTTACTACTACCAGGATGAATGGTATACTTAGAACAGTGACAATCATCAAGAATGTCATGCCTAAGTGCAAAATCAGAAGGCACAAAAAGACGGTTCTTCTTACGAAGACACCCATAAGAATCAATGCTGAAATCCCGCAATGCCTCATCACAGGATCCAGACTCACAAAGCTGAATAAGATGCAACAAATCAGGATCACGCCGTTGGGCATCGGCAATACGATCCAATAAAATAGGTCGAGCTCCCAAACTAAATAATAGAATAGGAGTATCAGAAGATGAACCTCGATCCCGAATTACACAAAAAGATAGAGTCTTAAGAATATTCCATTCGGCAAGCATCATAGAAACAACAGCCGAATGTTTGCAACTAAGCGCATCTGCAACACGATTACCCTTACCAGGGGTATATTGGATATCAAAGTCATAGGAAGCAAGAAACTCGAGCCAACGTTGTTGTCTCATATTGAGTTTCTTCTGAGTAAATAAATACTTCAAGGATTTATGATCGGTAAGGAGAATGAAGCACTCGCCTAATAAGTAGTGTCGCCAAATCTTCAAGGCGAAGACAATGGCGGCAAGCTCAAGATCATGAGTGGCATAGCGAACTTCATTCGGACGCGGTTGCCTAGAAGCATAAGCAACTACCCGATCCTTCTGCATAAGAACAGCATCGAGACCACTACCACAAGCATCGGTGTAGACAACAAGATCATGATTCCCCTCGGGAACCACAAGAATAGGAGTATTAGTGAGAAGTTCCTTCAATGTCAGAAAGGAAGCTTCACACTTGTCGGACCAATCAAAACGAATGCCTTTCCGAGTAAGGAAAGTGAGAGGAAGCACAACACGGGAAAAATCCTTAATGAACCGACGGTAATAACCCGCCAATCCAAGGAAACTACGAATCTCATGAACATTCTCATGCCTCTTTCAATTCTGGATGGCTTCGATCTTTGAGGGATCGACAGAAATGCCATCGGAAGATACAACATGGCCTAAGAATTTAACCCTATTCTCCCAAAAGTGGCACTTGGAGAATTTGGCTCTAAGCTGATGACGACGAAAAGTACTCAAGACAATTCTCAAGTGATTAGCATGCTCGGCTTCAGACTTAGAATAAATAAGGATATCATCAATGAACACAAGAACGAACTTATCGAGATATTCCCGGAATACTCGATTCATGAGATCAACATAGAAAGCAGGAGCGTTCGTCAAACTGAACAGCATAACGGGCCACTCAAAAGAACCATACCGAGTGTGAAAAGCGGTAAGAGGTATGCTATCCTCCGCGACTCGTCACTGATGAAAACCTGTGGCAAGGTCAAGCTGAGAAAAGACCTTAGCCCCACTCAATAGATCGAACATATCATCGATCATAGGCAATGGATACCTATTCCTAATGGTTAACTCGTTAAGTTTGCGATAGTCAATGCAAAGCCTAAGAGTTCCATCAGACTTCTTCACAAAGACGACCGCGGAGCCCCACGGAGAAAAACTGGACTTAATCAACTGCTTGGACTCTAGCTCTAAAAGCCGCTTTTGGAGTTCCTCATTTTCCCTTGTAGACATCCTCGTGGGAGGACGACTAACTGGCTACGCGCCTGGAATGAGATCAATGCGGAACTCAATTGCCCGTTTGGGTGGCAAACCCGATACAGGCTCAAAAACATCAGAAAAGTCACAAGCAATAGGAATACGAGATATATCATCATCATCTCGCGAGTCAAGAGAATATAAAGCCATTTCGGAATTATCCACATCCCGAAGAACGAGAGATAACTGAGTAGGCGAATTCGGATGTCGAAGATATATAATTCTCTCCGAACAAATAATCCTGGCATCATATCTCACTAGCCAGTCCATACCCAAAATCATATCAAATCCCAGACAAGAGATAACGTGCAGATTCGCACAAAAAGAAAAACCACATAAAACAATTTCAACATCATCACAAAGCAAACTAAGGGTCGCGCATCCCCCAATAGGATTCGCAATCCTCAATGAAGTAACCAAACAAGAAACATCCAAAGATATATCATCAACGAGCTGTTTCGATACGAAAGAATGTGAAGCACCCGTATCGAAAAGAACTCGAATACTATGATCATGAAATAAAATAGAACCTTCCAAAATAGATGGAGATATACCTTTGGACTGAGAGGGACCTTCAGAAGCCCTAGCAGCATAAAGCCTGCTAGACTTGGCACCAGCCGGAACAGTAGGGCAAGCTGAAACATGATGACCTTCCTTCTTGCAGTAACGTCAGAAGAGAGGCTTAGGACAAGCTCGAATAATATGATCCGGAGAACCGCAATTGAAACACTTTCGAACGAAAGGTGTTCCGGAAGACTGAGGCTGAGAGCTAGGACCACCAGTCTTCTTCTTCTTAGAAGGAAAAGACCTGGACTTCTGAATTGGAAACGGCCTCTTGTTGGGGTTCTTGGAAACCTCAACATCAACATCACTATCACACTCCTTCTCGACGGTCTCGAGGTGAAGTGCCGAATCAACCAACTCCTTAAAAGAAAGTTTAAGTTGGAGCAACAAAGATTTCTTAAGATATTTCTTAAGACCAGAAACAAACTTCAAATTCTTCTTATAAGAAGTGCTGATGAATTCACGACCATACTTAGATAAAGCCTCGAATGATGCAACATACTCAAAAGTAGAAGACTTCCCTTGCTTCAACTCAAGGAAGCGACGGGTCAATAAAACTTTTTCAGATTCAAGAACGAACTTGAGTTCAAATCGCTCCCGAACTTAGTCCAAGAAAGAGTAGACTCATCAATTTCGGCTTCAAGAAGCTCATACTAATCAAGGGCACGCTCTTGTAATAAGCTAGAAGTTACAAGAACTCTATCATGGTCAGAAAGATCCATGCGAGAGAAGATACGCTCGCACATGCGAAACCATGCTTGGACTTCAAGGACAGACTCAGAGCCCTTAAACGGCTTTCCTCCAAGATGAGCAAAATCACTGCACTGGCGTGCAAAGGCAGACTTGCGAGGTGGAGACACTCAAGGAGGAACTGGAGGCTGAGTGCTCCTAAACAATTCCAAAAACTGATCGGCAGACATATAAACGCCATCCGGATGTGAACCACTGGATTTCCCAGCATCCGAACGTCGTCCCCTGCCTCTTCCAGCCATACGCTGAAAGTTAGATAAGAACAAGATTATTCACAAGGTAGATATTGCAATATGGAATACTACGGAATAGAAATGCATTCCTAGACGTACTCCCAAACTCTATCTAACCTTGATGGAATAAAGAGACACGATGATTCAAAGATTCGTATTACTTATACACTCTGATATATCGTAACATGTGCGTCTATTCTGTGTTTATCATACTTTGTTCTGAACTCAGCTCTGATACCACGCTGTGACGCCCTATCTCTATACCCACGCTAGCCAAGGACACTACAAGGTAATTCCGTCAACTAACACGAAGAATAAGGCTGGTTGGGAGCGACCATCTATAGCTTTGCTCTAACTATCTATTGAATACATCGACAACAAACATACCAAGCAGGTCAACATACCCAATGAATACTTAAAACAAAACCATAGGTGGTTGAAGGATCTATCAGAACAGAATATGACAACTCAAATGTAATATACATCACAGAACAGTAAATCATCATATACACATATATTGATACATAACAGAGTTTACAAAATAATACCTGTCAAGTGGCATATCAATCCACTGTATACAGACGAGTCAAAAGAATACATATATCTGAGTTACAACAAAATGGGACTACACAAAAAGCTATGACAAAAAGAAGCTAGCGGAGTAGTCCATGCGGAAGCAAAATAGGCTAAGTCCAAAAGCACCTAACCTGAAACATCTCGGTCTGACCCAAGTATAAAATACACGGGTCAGTCTAGCTAAACAAATCAGTTAGATAAACTAAACAACAATAAACCTGTAAGGTTATAAGGCATAACAAATATCTCTAAAGGAGATAACACAATCATCTAACAAAAGATGAATCATATGATAACAAGCCTCATATCATCGGCAACATATAGAAACAAAGGATAAGAATATCCCAAAGCAAGCCAAAAGGCAATAACAAATACCAATAAGGTATACAAGTTCCACAAGGTAAACGCTACTCATCATGCGGCTCAAAAAGACCAACACCGAAGGGCGATACCTAGGGAATATACATATGAATGAAACATCAGAAAATTGCTCGAGCTCGGTACTGTATAAACAAGGATCCATGAGCCCAAAGACTCCAAACCCAATATCACCCATGCGGCTCATAACGACCAACATCGGAAGCGATACTAAAGGGCAACCCAATATCACCCATGCGGCTCATAACGACCAACATCAGAAGCGATACTGAAGGGCAACAAACCCGAAGGCACAAACCCGAAGGCACAAACCCGAAGGCACATACCCGAAGGCAACAAACCGTAGTGGTGAAGGTCTGGAGGCCCAGTACTGGACACCACTAACTGGCGGAATGTGTCATAACTCTCAAAAAGGAATCCGAAAAGTGGTAACGTGAGTCTCATAACCACTCGTTCGCACTAAACGGTTTACTATCCGTTAGTTAATTTCACACTCAAAGCAGTACAAAGTTCACCTCATATCATCGGTAAACCAAACACAAAGGTCAAAACAATCAATCGAATAGGTCGGGGACTAATCGGAAAGATAGACGCATGGATTCATGGTCCATGTTTTACCTAACCATTTAATCTGCCTTCCACTCCGCTCGAAGTGCGAAATTGTGTGTGCATTTTAAATAGGATTTCTAAATTGGAGAAACGAGCTTTTAAATGTGATTCGAGAGATTATTTTATAAAATCCCATGGATGAAGTCAAGAATAAGTTATCAAAACCAAAGATGCAATAACAAGCACTAAAAACCAACTTGAATCGATAAAATTTGGAAAACCAATCAAACTTTGCAAAAATAGGCAAAACAGGCAAAACATGAGCAGGTCGGTTGACCGGTTGCAGGGCTCGGTCGGCTGGCCAGATGCAGAAAACATAACATGGCTCGGGGTAGCAGGTCGGTCGACCGGCTACAAGGCTCGGTCGACCGAACCTGATGATTTTGCACTTCCTGCCCTATTTCAATGAAATGCAAATTCTTCCAAACCGCGACCGTTCGAGCAATGGACCTAAGGAGCCTTAGCCAATTGATACCCCAGCTCCATTAGCTCTTCGATTCGCTACCAAAAACATGTTCCAATATCAAAGTTGGGATCTTTAAAGAATTGAACCCAAACACTAAAAATTTGGATATTCACCAATTCAATCCAAACCAAAAGAAAGTGCATATGAACAAGGTGTTAGGAATTCATACCCAACATCAATGAAATCAAGAGAAGTAGATGTGAGTTCAAAACTCACCTTTTTTCCAAAAACAAAGAAGATGAAGCTCAATAACAAGGAGAAGACCAACCAAACTCTACTTCAACTCAACAAGCTTCAATCTAAGAACAAAACACATATTTCCCAATTTAGGTTTAGGAAATTTTCTGAAATTGAAGAGGAGAAGAGTTGGAGAAGGTGAAGAGGAGCTTACCAATGGCTTCTCTTTGATTTTGGAGCAAGAATTTGGGGTTTGCAAATTTCTATTTCTCTTTCCCTTCCACCATTTTCAGTTTTAGCTTAAGAAATGAAAATGAAATGAAGATGAATGAAGAGAAGGGGTTGAGTTAGGGTATTAGTTAAGCTAGTGGGCTGAACCCAAACCCAAAACCCAATAGAAAAAGGTCAAAATTTCACAAACTCCAAACGTATCAAAGATTATACTCAAAAAGATCGCAAACGCCATTTTGGAACCAATGGAGGTAGTTTCGAGCTCCAATTCGGCCGTTTGCAAAAAGTAACATTTCGGACCCAAAAATCAGACTAACGACGCTATATTTAAATAAATTACTTGAATATAAAATCGTTAAATATGCGGGTTGTTACATTTTGAATGAAATTCTTTTGGATTTGAATTGAAGTCTTGCTAATAAAAAAATAGTGAATATAGAGTCAGTTGTAAAATAACCAAATGTATGATCATCAATCAATAAACACCATCATTATTCCAAACAATTTTATGTGAAATAGTTCAAAGACTCTTGAGGTACTTATAGTGTTCTCGGCATAAAAAATATGATTGGCCAATTTTTTTAAATAAATTAGAATCATTATCAACACTCATTATCAACTAACTAGCTGATTTAATTCAAATTATGGTGTAGATTATCACAATTAATATATCGTTCAAGATAGATGTACCGTTACCTATTTTACCTTTACGATAATTTTTCATTGTTGCCCATTGTGATTATGCCACCTTTATACTAGGCTAAGGAACTTTGATTTGTCGCCCATTGTGTGCATGGAACAGCCAAAATCTAGGTAACACTGTTGTTGTTCCTTAGCCTGCCACCACACCTACACGTGAAAAGATTTTGGTGACCTATTTGTTTTTATAGATCCATGGTTGTTAGTGGCAAATGATTTTGAGAAATATGTTTGAGTAGACCCAAAACTATTTATATTTGTTCCTTTTGGCACCCAGATTTGTTTGACTTTAAGGGATTTTATATTTGTGCCTTTTAGAACCCAAAAGTGGAATGGTGTTCACGTGTTTGGGTCTATACCAACAAATATTGTGATTGTGTCCTGTTTTTCCATAAATTATGCACTTGGAACTTACTTGATTAATTTTGCTACCGACACGTTTAGATTGAGTATACCCAAGTCTTTGTCTATCAATATTGACTGTTTGTTTCCCTAATAGCATATTTAATGATCTTTCTCCTTTGGAAAATATTCCTAAAGTTATAGACAATTGTTGGACTTGTATTTTGAGAGATTCATTTCATTCAATAATTAAGTGCATTTTTTAATAGAATTTTCTCTCCTAGTATTTTCACTTTCTTTCAAAATTATAATATCATTTTCAAGCGATTTAATTTTAATTTTTGATTTTTTAATCTCTTTTTCAAATGATGGACACTTGTCACACTTAGGGCTTTTGGTTTGAAAGTTTTTAACTAATTGACCAAGTTGTTTATTTAAATCTATCAAAGTATCTCTTTGTGATTCAATTTTAGCGTATTTCTCCCTAAGTCTTTCGAAACAACCATTTACATCGTGAAAAATATAAGTAATTCTGAGTGAGTGAGTTTTGATACCTCGCTTGGCTCGTCATCATCACTATCAGTTTTATTACCTCGAAGGCACAAATCTGCTTTTTCAATCTCACTGCTAGTGCTTTTATTATCTGATCGGTTTCATTCCAAGTGGCTGCAACACTCCTTTCCTGTTTCTTTCCATGGCTGAGTCGATTCTGTGGACAATTGGGTTTGATATGACCGGGTTTGTTGCACTTGTGACATATAATCTTCTGCTCTTCTGAGTTGTCTAGTACTTTGGCTATTTTGCTTTTCAATTGTTGATTTAGAGTTGGATTTCAATATTTGTGATTCCACCTTTTGAATTTCTTTATTAATAGTGCCAGCTCAGCTGCTCCATCATCATTATTTTCACTTTCTGTTGTTCTTTTGGGACTATTGATTTCTTTCGAGTATCACTTCCTTCACGCTCTTCCTTGAATTTCATTTCTAGCTCATAAGTGGTGAGATTTCCGATGAGTTTTCAACTTTGATTTGTTTCAAATCTTTTAATTCTTGAATGGCTATAACTTTCGCTTCAAAACTTAGTGGAAGGAATTTGAGGATTTTTCAGACTATTTCCAACTTTGTGTATGATTTTCAAAGAGCTTTTGATTTTTGTATGAGTTTGGAAAGTCGTCCATATATCTCTTTGACATTTTCTTCCTTGGCCATTGTGAAAATTTCATATTCCCTACTAAGCATGGCAAGGCGAGATTCCCTGCCTTGAGCTATTCCTTCTCGAGTCACTTCAAATGTGTGCTATATTTCCCACGCAGTTAGACAATGCGAGACACGATTAAAATCAATTTGATCAAATGAAAAAATAATAGAATTCATAGCTTTAACATTAGCATTCTATAGTCTATTTTTAAGATCTGCCATTGATCCATCGGTTTATTTATTTCTTGATTATCTACAACTATAGTTGGTGTCCTATATTCTGTCTCAACTGTATTCCAAGCATTAATGGTTTTCAGAAAAATTTTCATTCTATTTTTCCAGTAAGCATATTCACCATTGAACATTGGTGGCCTAACTATGGAGTGACCCTTAGCAAAAGCATTATTAAAAGAGGCCATTTTAAAAATTCAAATTTTTAAAACAAAAATTGGTTTTTGAAAAATCAATTTTTTAAAACAAAAATTGACTTTTGTTCCTTGCTCTGATACAACTTGTAGGATCGATTTCACCCTAGAGGAGGGGTGAATAGGGTGATATTAATAATTATAAAAATTTAGCGCGGAAGTATATAAAATAATCGCAACACTGATAATAGCAGAATATAAAAAGCACAAATAGAACAACACAGATTTATCCAACATCGGCAAAAACCTTCCTACGTGCTGCCCCCAAGGTTTCTACTAGAAATTAAGTAGTTAGATGCTTACACACGTAAACTCGCGACACCCGCTGTCAACTAACCTAGCTATACGCTCAAAACTCTACCATAACTCTTCCACTGAGTTGCGAATTCTCGAACTACACCAACATAGTTCGTCCCCTAGTCACACGACTAGAAAATTACAAATGTTTAAAAGTAAAATACAAAATAAAAACAACTTAAAAACTAGAAACCCTAGTTTAAAAAAAATGAAAGCTCAAAGTTATAATCATTTGTCGGCCTAAATAAGTAAAGTGATAAAACAATGTTTCCCCTTTTGATTTTCTTATGTCTTCGGCCTGTATTCTTCGAGAAAAAAATGGTTACTTCCTTTTTTACTCGTTCGTTCTTCTTCGTTCTAAATTAGGGTTTCTGAAGTGAAGCCGCTGCTCTATGATAGTTCCGTCGAGTTGAATGATTGTCCTTACGTTGCCTTTTCAATCGTCTTCTAGCTTAAGCACGGTTACATTTGATTCAATTCATCGAGTTCGATTTGTTCGGTATGTGATTTCCTTTTTTTGCTTTTGTTTATATGCTTGAACCCGATTGATTGGAAAATGCCGATGATGATTGGGTTTTATAGGGTTGAAAACCCTAAATTATCATTCGAATGTATTTATTTGAATTCGTCAATTAATATGATTGCCCGTTCGATTTAACTTGAATGTTTGTGATTGTTCCTGACGGTTCTATTTCAAATAATTCTTTGCTTGATTATCACGGCTTCGATTATGGCTTGTTTTATTTTTTCTTGGTCATCACGGCTTTGATTTTAGGCATGATCATTGACTTTGTTTGAAACACTACTTTCATTTTTGACTTGAAGATGTTGATTTATCTTGACTTGTTCATTTTACTTGCAATATTATCTGGACTCGTTCATACATGTTATCATCTGGCTTTGATTCTTGGTATTTAAGCTTGATCACAGCTACTTGTGCATTTGATTTTTGCACTTGTACTTTTTGAGCTTGCACTAGGTTTTGTACGAATCTACCCTGATCTTTGTAAAACCTGCTGCTATTTTGATTTTGCTTCATTTTTCACTAGTCCTGCACTTGGTAGAGATGTTGAATGGTTGTGCGAGTCTGGTTTCAATGAATATGCACACATCTCTGTTGCATATTCACTTAAGTTTCCATTGTATCCCATATTTCACTGCATATGTATATTTTTTGATTGTTGACTTGATTTGGTTTTGAAATCCCCTACGACACTTGAACTTCCACAGCTCATTATTCACTGTCTTTTTGTGTACTGCCCTTGTGCACTTGCTTATTCGATCTGCTGTCTTTATTATGTCTTGGTTGAAGTTTTGTTTTTCTTGATATTGCACTTGGTTTCACTTGAGTCTTATTGCACTTCATTGTTCACTGACTTGTGCTGGTGTTGCAGTGTTGTTTTGTGTTGTGTCTGGTCTTCGAGTTGAGTTGCAGTTTGGTTTGACTTTGAATCATGTAGAGTCTGGATGCTCTTACTTGCATCTTAGAGTTGTGTTTAGTTGTTTGTGTTCATTAATTCACTGGTGCTCTCTGGTCTATATGCATTAATGCTTCTTGGAGTGTGGTTGCTTTACTTTGAATCACACTTGTTATCACATACTGTCACTTGATCATTTCTTGTTGTATTGAAGTTTGATTTCCACTGCATATATATACATACATCATATATGTGTGTGTGTGTGTGTGTGTGTGTGTGTGCGTGTGTTCACGCATGTATATGTGTATATTGTGATGGTTGATGTATGTCATCATTCTCTAGAGTCTGGTGTGTTTATGTTGTTGTTGCATTGTACTTGAAGTCTGTAGCTTGGTTGCACTGTCCATTTCCTAGCATCACCCTTTGTTAATGTTGAAGTCTGGTTTGCATTTGTGTTCATCATGTAGTCTGCTTTGGAGCTTGTTGATAGTTTGGGTTTCTCTGATCAGTTCATTGCATTCATGTGAGCTTCAATTGGTCCTTTGGGTAGTTCTGCAATCCACTCTGTTGCATACATGCATTTTGTAATTGAATTGCTTCTGTGTTCATGTGGTCATCATGAGTCTGAATGTGCTTGTGTACTGATGCACTTGATATCTTCACTTGTTCATGTCATTTTACATTTTGTTTTCACTTGAATCTGAATGGTTGACTATTTTTCAAGTGTACTCACTGAATTGAAAGTCAAGGCTTGTTTTATGTTGATTTTTGGATTCTAGTACTCGATAGTTTTGTGGTGTTTTTGTATTGCCCCTGAATTGAACCTAGCTTTGCCTCGGGTTTGATCTTGTGCTCGTGTTGTGACTTTATTTGTATTGCACTTAAGTTGTACCTAGCTTTTGATTTGGTTTGACCTTGTGCTCACTTGTCTCTGTAGTTTTATCAAGTGTATATCAGTGTGCACGACTTTATGGCATGTACAGTGATACACTGTGCATGTCACAAGCTGTTCGTGTATGACGAATTCAAATTCAAATGATGACGAAAAACCCAAATAACTTAGGCATATAACATTTTCAAAAACACATTTTATTTTACACTGTAAAATATTTCATTTTCAATTTTACTACGTCGGTGTTTATTTTGCAGATCGCTCAGATGCTGGATTCAACCTGGAATAGAGTTGAGGATAAATATGAGCGAATGAGTGATATGTAGTGAGGTGCAAATGTGAATTAAAAATTGTGATGTAATCGAAATTGTACTGTAATAAAAAATTGCATATATACAATGAGAGCTCAAATTTGTACTGTTCAAAATTGTAATAAAATATTTGTTTAATAAAATATTTGTTTGAATTTAAATTCTGTCTTATTTATTTTATTTAGAAAATATTTATTTAATTATGTGAAAAATAAAATAGTACATCAACAAAATACATTTAAATGAATATATATATGTTTATTATCATCAAGCAAAAATCATATACTAGCATATTCAACAGGTTTGTTCAGTCCCAGAACAAATTGTATGGATGAATGCTATCATTGCATTGTTGCTAGGAAGGCAGTGGTTAGCATTCCAAGTGGGATTGCTATTCAAAAGGTAAAATGTAGCCTCGAACCTCATCAATCGGAAATGACAAAAATCGGGCATGCAGCAGGGCCAAGGGGGTAGCACCAAAGTAGGATTTGGTCACCCCAACCTAGATCAGTTACCATATATTCTTGTATGCTTCGGGGCCCAAGAGGGGTGATCATATTTGGTACTACTAGTCAAGTGGTAGGCTAATCCTGTATGGCAAGGGAACAAGATGTTCTTGTCAGACCTGTTGCATTTATCTAGAAATGTACCTTTGGAAGGTAGTTCCTTACCATGTCATAATATGGAATCCAATCTCCAATACGTGCCTTTACTGTTTTAGTTGTATACCAAATGCTGAAACATGAGATGCAAGCATTTAAGCTATTTTATAGTTTATTTTCTATAGACACTATTATAATATCAAATAACTTTGATATATAATGTTTTGGTTATCGTAAGGTAAAAACCCGTCATATTTATGTGTAGCGTCGTCTTACGAGATACCTTTGTTTTTCAAAGGATTTTGATAACTGTAATAATTCAAATTGAGTATGTTTTCTCACGCTGTTTTTCCAAGCTGACTCGGGTGTTATTTTATTATAATGCTTGGGTTAGACCAAGTATTGCAGATCTAGGTTAGGATGCTATGGAGCTCAAGAGACGAGCTGGAGGATTCCATGCATATTACATGTACTTAGTTATTTCCACCGTGTGTGTTATGTTGTATATTTAGTACATGTGAGGATAAGTTATTATAACAGTCCATATTGATTGTTGACTGTTGTACTCTGATGGTTGTATGTATATTACGATTACAGTTTCTTTGTATAAAGGTATGTTATTATATATTATATTTTGTTCCACTATGATGTGAGATTCTGTATTATTGTTTCTATTTCTTTTCTATCTCCTCTTCTTCTTTACCCATAGCAATCGGTATTTCCGGCACTTGAATATTTGGTAAGTTATACAATGAACGTATTGATGTTGATTTTCGAGAGTCGAAAATCCCCCGATTCGTTACGTGAGTGGAAGCCTATTCCTACCTTTTCATGAATAGTTTTAAAGCTGTCAAAAGATCATTAATGAAAACTCAGACTAGGGAATCATATACTCGCTTAAAAAACTACAGGTTCATGAATCATGACCTCCTAGTCTTTTATTTGAGATTCATATTTCCATTATGAGAAAAACAATTTTTAGCCCTTACCAATGACACCTCGGGGAGGAAGGGTCAAATCTTCTTAAGCCCTTACCAGGCAACTCCTAGAGGGAGGGTCAAAACCTCAAAAAATCCCTTACCAAAGGCATCTTTGGGAGGAAGGGTCAAATCCTCTTAAGACCTTGCAAAAGGCATCTCATAAAGGGAGGGTCAAAACCTCTAAAAACCCCTAACGTACATATCACCTCTTAGGGGAGGGTCAGGATAAGCACCTGCAAAATCAAAAGCCCCTAACGTCCAAATCACCTCTTAAGGGAGGGTTATTTAAGCACCCATCAACAAACTTCTAGAGGAAGGTCAATCTAACATACACCCATCCCATAGAACCAAGGGAAGCCTGGAAGAGGCACCAAACAAAAGAAGAAAGACAAAGACGTCTACAACTTGAAATAAAAATCAAAATCCAAGAGAATAAAGGGTTGAAGAAAGAGTCTAGCTACTAATACAGGAGTGTGAACCCAAGAGGATAAAGGGTTAAAGAAAGAAACCTATCCATCAACTGGGACAAAGTTGAAATCTTTGAAAGGGATACACACAGAGGCAAAAAGATAAGGGTCCAACGCCAAAATTTAAAACAGATAAAGAACCCAAAATCATAAACAGAAAAGACAAAATATAGGCTAACAAATCTTGGAACATCTAATGCTTGAGAAACAATTTCTGTATCAAAGGATAAAGAAGCATGCATCCTAAAAGGAAACATGTGACCAAGAAATGGAAAAAGAAATCCATAAAGAGGTAACAAAAATAAAGATCAATAAAAAAGCTAAAAGAATGGAATAGACAACAAATTATCACTAATGATCATAAAGGCTTAACTCGAAGATTAGATTGAGTAAACCATTCTTGAATCCCCAGAAGTTGGGTATCCCTTTAGAATAAAAGAGGTTATATATTATGTATGGAACCACTATTCCAAATGGTTGCATGACTTTACAGAACTACTCACTACTAACTTATAGGTATAGGAATTGTTCGCTTAAACTTATTAAGTTTACCTTTGCTTAACAAATTTTTGATTTTGTGCTTATACTGGATGAATTTCTAATAATTGCCAGATGAGATCCTGACAAGATTCTTAGTTAAATTTCTGATTTGTTTTCATGAAGACTTCACTTTAGGTTTTATCAATCCTAAACCCTTTTATTGACTTTTATGATAATTTATGGATTTCATATTCTTAGTTTCATTGGTGAATTTCCATAAGTGGGTACTTACTGAATTCCTAGTTTCATGAATTACCAATTCCCTCATTGGCTTTTATGATGATTTATGGACTTTATATGTTTAGGTTTTATGATGATTTTCCATTGGTTGATTGTTTTTATGAGTTCTTGAGTTCTAAACTCCTTTGTTGGGTTTCCATGATGGTTTATGAACCTCCTACCGATTTTACGAATTTAAACTAGAATAATTTTTGAGTATGTTATTTGGCGGATGCAATTCCAACATGCTTCCGATTGCACTTTTGAATTTTTTGAATTTCTTCATATAATGATCTTCCGTTTTAGTAGAACCTATGTTTCCCTGGTGATTTTTATGAAGATTTGTGAATTCCACATTCCTGACCGCCTTACTTGGATTTTTGATGATCTTTTATCAGATTTTTGTCTCGATGAATACAAACATTCCCTACTGATTTCCAAAATGATTATTGAATTTTCAATTTTCTTATTGGATGCATGATAATACCTTAAGAGATTTTTTATTTAGTGAATTCCAAATTTCCTTGTGGATTTTTACGATGATTGGTGAATTTTGTATTCTTAATTTCCTCAATGGATTTGAGAAGGTTTTTATTGGATATCTGGATAATGAATTTTGAATTTCCTTGCTGGTTTTATAATTTTACATGAATTTTGTGTTCCTTATTTCCTTGTTAGAATAATGGACCCTTGCTTGTTTTCTGGTTTTATGAACTATACATTTACTTAAGGATTTTGATGAAGATTTATGATTTTCATATTCCTGATTGCCTTATTGGATCTTTGGATCTCTGATTTTGTGAATCCTGAATTTCCTTATTCATTTTCATGATGATTTGTGAATTTCATATTCCTGATTTCCAAATTGAATTTTTTTAATGAACACTTATTGAATTTTTAGTTTAGCGAGTTCTAGAATTTCCTTGTGGGTTTCAGTGATGATTTATGGATTTCATATGCATGATTTCCTAATTGGATTTTGGATTATCTCTTGTTAGTTTCCAGATTTTATGGAACTTAAATTTCCTTGTGTATTTGGATAGTAATTTATAAATTTCCTACTTTTGGTTTCCTTATGGGACTCTTATTGGATTCCTAACTTCGAGAATTTTATATTCTACTATTGAATTTTGTGGTGATTTGTGAAATTTTCAATGAATTTAAAATTTGGTTTCAATGAAAGATCTTCTTATCGCCAAATGGCATTAGTACTAAACTATTTATTGCTTTTTCATTTAATGAGGATAACTAACAAAAAATGTAGGGATGAAAGTAAATCAAAATAATATTTTGAGGAAAGACTTCTCAGGCAGAAGATTCATATATAATGAGTGAGGAAAACCTAACTTGAGGATGGGAAATCTAGAGAATATGATAATTTTCTTCGAATGTTCATTTATTTGATTCAATGTCTACAAATCAGGTGCTATCATTCCACATTCTTAATACAAGAAGTTTAATCATATATATTCCAGAATATTTTATCCGAAAATATCACCAAATAACATCCTGAACATTGACATCACAAGTGTAAGATTACTCATTAAGGTCATATAAAAATGTTGCAATCTTAATCGAGGTTATTATCTATTTTGTAGGAAACAAAGAAAAAGGTTTCTTGGAGTTTTTGTCATAAAGAACAAAAGCTTCTTTCATACTGGAGGGGGGGGGGGCGCTAAATGTTATCCATAAAATATTCTCATAAATAAGGGTATGAAAGAAGAAACATGAGAGCTTTGATAAAGATTAGAAAGCACGCCAGCTATACCTTTCGAGAAGGTCAAAAGGATGTTTTGACAATGTTAACAGAGAGTTGTCGACACGGTCGAAGGCTACCCTTCGAAGTTGCGCTTTCTACAAATTAACTAAACCATTCGAAACGTTTGGTTTTGCCTCAATGAATACACATTAGAAGAGCCTCCAACAGAAATAACCTTCTCGAAAGCGTATATAGCCTTTCGAAACAGTTAGAGCCACTCTCACCAATGAAGGAAGAACTATACATCTATAACCATAAAAGCGTAAGGGTTCGAGTTAGTCAAGGCAGAAGCTTTCGAAGGAGACCAATTACAACAAAGACTTTAGGTGTTTCGACTCATTCGAAGCCAAAAGAGGGCATGTTCGACAGCATCGGAGGCCAACGCCCAGGTTGACTCATTCGACACATCAATATTCAAGTCAAAAGAACATCAATAGACCTTTTGACAAGGTCGAAAGGCTATAAAGCAACTTCGAAAGGAAATAAAGCAAGCGAGAGAAGCCTAACCTCCAGCGACATCAGAAGGATAACTAAAATCCTTTCGACCAAGTCTAAAGGTATGGCTCAGTAGACACTCACAAATGAAGAGAGGTTGATCTTGCGTCAAAAGCTTGGGCTCGAAAGGTCCCAACTCGCACCTATAAATACGACCTCAGGGGTAGTTATGGGGGATCCGATCTCTTTGACTTCTCACTTGTATTTTCTTAAGCTTATAAACTCTAATTTCCAAATTAAATTGGGGATTTGGTCAATTTCTATGATTGAGTTCAACGAAAAGAGGATTGCGATAATCGTGCTTAATTAGTAGCTCAGATTTCCTTATTTTTTGTAAACATAACAATCTGCAATTGAGTTGATCGAAAGGAGCCCATTCGACCAAGTCGAAACCCCAATGTGACGACCTAGAAATTGTTAACATTTGAAATTGAAATATTTAATTGATTTTAGATAATTGAATATTAGTTTAACTTGAATTTCAAATATCGACGTTTATTTGGTAATTAAAATTTTGAATTTATAATAAGAAATTGGGTAAAGAATTAAATCTTCAGTTTTAAGCTGGTTGAAAATATTTCAAAGGCTTGGATAATTTATATTTACAATACTGAAGATAATGGAAGCTTCAGAATTGGATTTGGTAATGTTTTGTTCAGTTTTGAAAATTTTATCGTTTAATGCGATATTTAAAAATAGCATTCCAAGGCATAGTCATGGATTTCAACGAAACCAGTTCTATTAGATCCATAATATTATATTATTATTGGATTTCAATTTTCGTAGCGTTTGGAGTTGTCGTGTGACCGTACGATTGATAAACGCGCTGAAATTAAATCGAAAATTCAATATAAAAGCTAGATCCAAAAAGCTATCTTCTCCATACGATCGAATTTGGACTTAGAACCATTTCCATTGCGTTCGGAATAGGCGTATAACATTATAAACACCTGGCGGAATGCTTTGATTTGAGGTCAAAATTTTAAGTTGTAGAAATCGAGACGATTGGAATTGGAATTGGAATTGGAATTTGAATTTGAAATCGAGTATATATATTTACATTCAATGAGAGGATTTAACAAGTGCTTCCCCTAATCTAACACCTGTCTTCAATTTCAACATGCATCGTTTATAATTTTTTTATATCTTGTTCAAATCAAATTCGAACCAGATGAAAGAAAAAAATCCAAACCTTATGAAATAAATTTAAAAAAAAGGGAGAGGGGGCGAAAACTATTTCATTTCAGAAAAACACGATCGAAGAAAAACATAAATGGCGCCGAGCTAATGAATTGATCAAAATTCAGATCAATCGAAATAATAATGAATGCGCCAGGCTAATAATGTCGCGTGTGAGTGCACGATGGATCGTCGTCGGTGACATCGAGGCTGCTCGATTTCGAGAGGGGCAAAGCACGACGATATAAGCTCTCGCGTGTGAGGTTACGACGAGGTGGAGCAACGGTCTGGAGGCGAAGGCGCATGCTCGACTGGCCATGATAGCAGCGACGGTGAACGAAGAGGTGGCAGTTCAAGTGGCTAGGGTTTCGCGAGAATCGATCTGGAGGCACGCGCGTAAAGGCTTGGCATGCGAGTTGTAGTAGTGAGTATTCATTTTCTTTCTTTTTCATTTATATTTGATTTAATAAAATGTATATTTGCAGATTGAAAATATATATATATACATATATATATAAAGTTTAAATCGGATAGGAAGGAAAATATATACAGTTTTCCACTATATAATTAGATGCATAATTTTTTTTATGTACAATAGGAATATATATAGGAATTTTAAAATGTTATATAGTTACATAAGAAATTTGATTTTAAAAATCTAAATAGGTTATTTATATAAGAATGTATGTGGTTTCAAAAGTAAAATTAATATACAAATACATATTTTAAACCCATTAATTTATTTTAAAATAATGAACTATAGTGATTAACTCGTTTAATTTACCCATTTATTCATTTTAGTCACTAAAAGTGTAACAACCCTAGATTTTTTTGCATATAATTTAAATTTAAATTTGACTTTATTTTATTTTTATAAATTATTTTAAACTTGTTTTATTTCAAACATTTCATTTTAAAAATATAAATGTTGATTATTAAGTGATTTGCAGTTCAAACAAGTATAAATTGAATATTTTACTGAAAAGAGAATTTCTGTTCAACTGGTCAAACTTTGACTTTTAAACTTCAAATTCAAATTTTTTAATATCTTAAATTTTATCTTTTATTATGAAAATAGATGAAATAATTTGAACACTGCTTTTCGTTTCGTGGGAAACAGACTTAAACTGTGAAAGTTATGTACATCTCAATTTTGAGTATAATTTGTTTTATTTTGCAATTTTGTCTATTTTAAATTATATAAATTATATTTTCTTTGTCATATTTTTTATTTTAGTTTGTGTTAATATGTTATTGTATGTATATTTTTGTCTTTTATTATTTTTAAAGCGATAATATAATTTTTCTAAAGTCTATTTAAATTTATTTCAATTTATTAAGCCTAGTTTCTATTTTTCTTTGCTATTTTCTTCATTTAAATTTTATTTAATTAAAATTATATATTTATTTTGTGAAAGCATTTTTTTTGTTATTATCTTTGTTATAAATATTTTTACAAGTCCATATAAATTTTCTAAAGTTTATTCTGTTTATTTTCCATTTTTCTTGACTAGTTTGCAATTTTGTGCAATTTTCTTATTTTTTACCTTATATAATTAATAATTATTTATTTATATTTTATAATTTTTTGCATTTTCGAAATCTTTACTGAAATTATGATTTTTCTCAGTAATTTAAACTTATATAAATAAATAAAGGTAATGTGAAAAGGTTTTGACTTTTGGTTTCCAATGGCTCTTTATCTCTCACCTTTTCACATTTCAACCTTACTTTTCATTCAATTGGCCACATCTCCTCATTTCTTCAGCCGCCTATTTTTTTTTCTCATTCACGTAGAACATTTCTCTTCCCATCTGAAAAAAATTTCGGCCAAGCCTTCTCCTTTGATCAAAATAAAAAAATAAAAAAATGGTAAATGTTCTTCTTTTATATTGTTTACATTGTTTTTCTATTGATTTTTGCATTTGCTTTCAACTAGATGTGACCGGCCCCACCTCCTCAAGTAGCTAGGACGACCCCACCACCTCTTAGACCGACCATCAACCACCCTATATCACCACCATGGAAGGCCGAGCACCCCTTGACATGAGATCCACCACCAAAGGTCACAAACCATCACCTTTGTGCTCAAATCTAACCTAATTTGTTCCAACCACCTCCACCTTCCTTTTGCCACCACCACCACCACCACCAGCCCAGATCTGATCACCACCCTCTTCCACATCACTCACCATCACCTAGACCCTCTGGCCATGCCCCATAGCCTCTGGCCGAACCAAGCTTTAGCAAAGAAATGATGTATTTGCCTTGATATTGCCTTGTAGTCGTAGATCCAAACACATACATCTTGCACCATCTTTTAAACCATGTTAGGCTGACCATATGGACTCAAGACCAGATCCAAATTCAACCCTTAATAGTACATTTCGGACCTATAACTGAAGTATAGGAGGTTGAAAGCAAGTGCAATGATTTTGGATTGGTTTTAAACAATTATTTCTAGCATTGTTTATTGAATTTTGGGTTGAAATCTTATGTTGTTTGTAATTGTTTTATGAAAATAAATTCAAGGTGTATAGCTTTGTCTCTCCATTCTCAAATTGCTATTATGTTGTCGTACCTTCATTTTGTCAGTATTGTGTGTTTGGCGTCAATCTCTAGCTTTGAACAAGTGAGTTAGTCTCACCTGACAATTTGTACTTATATAACTAGTAAACTGACCCCTTTTGAATCTGTAATATGCATTATCATGTTACACCTGCTATACTATGACCATATGATGTTCAACCATGCTTAAACACCAGTTATGTCATATGTTATTGTTATATTATGTTGTTCTATTATTAATATCAGTTTATCACACTGCAAGTTCCCTTTAGATTAGAATCACTATGGGTTGAAATGATACATACCCGAACGGACTTTAGAATAAGGGAAAACCGTTATGGGGTGAAATGATAGGCCTGAATGATTTTCAATTATTTTCATTTACTTGGGACTGCGGGTTTGAAATGATAATACCCGGATTTTTCTTTGTAAATTACGGGTTGAAATGATAGATTACCCGTATCACTTTACCTAGCGTAGAAAATTATATAGAGACCCGTAGTTAAAATATGTTTTTCTAAAATTTTTAAAATATTTTATAAATGTAAATATTACTATATTTTGATTTAAAATTAATTAAAAATAATTTTTTTAAAGTATTATTGATTTTCTGGAAATTTATAAGTTAAATAAATTATGGAAAAGTTAGAAAATATGAATGTAAGTTATTTTGGAAATTTTGATTTAATTATAATTGGAAATTAAATTAAATATGAAATTATGATAAATTTATGAGAATTTGAATTTAAAATGAATTTAAAGTGATTTTATAATATGATTTTTGAATAAAGTTAAAATGTGAAATGAATGATTATTTAAGTTAAAATTTTGAAACATAACCAAAATGGGAATTTGTGAATTTGGCTTAAAAGTGAATATTAAGTTAAGTAAATAAATTTTAGATTAAGTCATATTTTAAAATTTTAAAATTAAGTGTTAATTTGAAATTTAATTCAATGAATTTAAAATTGAATGTTGAAATTTAATAAGTGAATTATTAGTAAATCTTGATTTTTGAATGCAAATTTAACTTTATAAAATCATGAACTTAAGGAAAGTTAAATGATGTTTATAAATGTGAAAATGTATGATTTTATAAGAAAAAAAGTGTTTTAAATAAAAATATAATTGGTTGTGAAATTATATTGAATATTTGAAGTTAATTAACTGCATTTTTGAAATGCTATTAATTGCAATGTAAATGATATTACAGCATTTGTAAATGCTGTAGTTGATGATAATGAACTAAAAAGCTAAATTGAATTAAAGGCTATTATAGCATTTTTGTAAGTGCTAAAATTATTGAATTTAACTAAGTTTATTCGAAATTTAAGTAAACTCTATTACAGCATTTAAAAATGCTGTCTTTAGTTAAATTGAACTGTTTTGATGTAACTTTCCGTAGCGTTTTCAAAATGCTGCGAAAAGTGAATTTTCATTGTTTTGATAAAATTAAGTGAATAAATGAACATTAAAATTTGAAAATTTTGGAAATTTAATAATTTAATTATTAAATGTAATAACTTCATTTTCGATTTAAATGAAGTAATTTGATTTGAAATATAAACTGTTTTGAAATGTGAACTGAAATGGTATTTTAAATTGAATGAAATGAATAATGATTTGAAATGTGGTTTCGAAAAGATATGATATTTTGATATATTAAAATGGTTGGAAATGAAGTTTTGTAAAGATATGATATTTTGATATATTAAAATGGTTGGAAATGAAGTTTTGTAAAGATATAATATTTTGATATATTAAAATGGTGGGAAATGAAGTTTTGTAAAGATATGATATTTTGATAATTAAAATGGTTGGAAATGAAGTTTTGTAAAGATATGATATTTTGATATATTAAAATGGTTGGAAATGAAGTTTTGTAAAGATATGATATTTTGATATATTAAAATGATTGGAAATGAAGTTTTGTAAAGATATGATATTTTGATATATTAAAATGATTGGTAATTGTAAAGATATGATATTTTGATATATTAAAATGATTGGAAATGAAGTTTAATAAAGATATGATATTTTGATATATTAAAATGATTGGAAATGAAGTTTAGTAAGATATGATATTTTGATATATTAAAATGATTGGAAATGAAGTTTTGTAAAGATATCATATTTTAATATATTGAAATGATTTGACATGAAGTTTTGGAAAGATATGATGTCTTTGAAATGGTTTGGAATTAATTTAATCTTTATTTTGATAAAGATTTGGATTTGAAATGATATTCTGTTTTGAAGTATAAATACCATTTTAAATTATAACTACGGGTTATAATAACGATTGGTTGGCTAAGAGACCGGGATCAGATATCTGGCATACTCTCTGTCGATACCGAAAACCACTTTGACAACCGTGTACGCGGTGGAGATTCCAGAATGAAGAAGGAAGGTGGCGACGTTCTTGAGGTATATTACGTGAACCCAACTCCCGTGAGTTGGCATAAGGTGGCTAAAACAGAAGCGATCTCGGTCCAACTGAGGTCATTCCTCCGATCGGACACATTCCTTCGAAACTATACTCTTAATTGTGACTAATTAGATGGCCATCCTTCGATTTTGGTTTGTAGTGTGTTTTGAGGTAGGCGTATGTGGCTGCTGCGTTACCACCAGCCTGTGTGCGTAATTGGTATATCTACCCTGGCATTGCCTTGTGTGCCGTGTCACCTACCATACCGAGCCTTTACTACGAGTTTGTTTTTCTCCCGTAGCCCGTGTGGTATCCTGTGACAGTCACCCGGTGTGGAGATGTCATGATATTGGATGGACTGCTGGGACTATTATGTGTGAAGGGTGATATGGGTAGCCTAGAACGCTATTTAAAAGTAAGTTTATTTTACTATAGACATTATTATAATAGCGTAATATTACTACATAGTAAATAGTTTAATGGATCCTTAGAGGATGGGGGTCCCAGGCATCCTTTAAGTTACTTGTACCTTTTTACAGTTCACTTGAGTTGGTTTACATTATATAAGTATATATTGTCCTGACTCGAGTGTTTGTATTTTTATTTACGCTCGGGTCAGCCTGAGTTATTCACAGATTTGGATTCCACTTTCTAGAGATTGGAATCGCTGGAGATTATCTGCTTATCTTGTTTTATCTATTCCAGTTCTGTTGTTCTATGCAGCTTGTACTTGGTTATCATCTTGAGACTTCTGTTGTACTTTATTTATTCTGTTGTATTTTATTTAACTCTGATATATTTACATAGTAGCTTCATGAACTACTATATTTATTACTTCCGCTGCATTTCTTACTCTGTGTCTGTGTTCTGTGATTATTATTTACTGTATGTTCTGAGATTTGCCAAATTTTATTTACAACGCGGTATTTTTAGCAATTCAAGTCCGACGTGTGTGGATACAAATGGTTGAAAATATCGGGTTGTTACAGTTGGTATCAGAGCTTTGGCTTTGAGGTAAAACTTAGAATGTATGGTAAATTTAGTTACAGAATCACTTTCATCCAAACTTGAATCTCTTCCTCTTTGATTCAAATTTCATTTGAATTTTTGGAACGTTCGATGCGTTTCCAAAATCCATTCATGTCCCTCACTATTCACTCATTTTGATTCTGGAGTATCCCATAACTCCACTTCGAATGAGCTTTATAGCTAATTGGCAGTCCCGCCAATCTCAAAAATTCATTTGTAAAGGGAGAAACTCCTTTACAATTAGCATCGATTCACCAGAGATTTATATCTATCCTTGTTTTAGATGCTAATATCTTTTGTTATTCCAAACTCTATCTATTGAGATCGAATGAAAATCCACATCGATCTTATTCTTTAAGTCACGGTTGACCTTGTTAAGGTTGCCCGCGATTTATTTAAGCTTATCCACCTCCCTATTTTGTTATTCAATCATCTTGTCTTTTGTTTCCAATCAATCTTCCAAACATTTTGAATTGTACTTGTAAATCAATATTAATGCTTTTTTTATATTGTGTTGTTTGAGCTGTTGATGTTGATTTGGGTTTCCGATTGATTCGTCTGATCAACGCTATCGATAGGATTTCGAAAACGCTTTGACAGAACAAACTGACACAATATTATTTTAAAAATTTGGTAAATGGAATAAATTTTGATATAAGTAAATTTATGGAACTAAATAAACTGATTTAAATTAATCATTTGAAATGATAATACTTGATTTATCATTTATTGTTCTATAAATGAATTTATAAATAGTTGTTTATAAATTGATTTGGGAACTGAAATGAGTTTAAACAAGAAAATTGAGAATTTAATTTCCGATGGTTTCAAACCTTGTGTTTAAAGTTTTAAAAGGGGTATATTATTTAAAGTATTTTCTAATAGAAATTTGTTTCCAAGGAATTTTAAAGTTTAAAATTAATGCTCTTCTCTTTGTCGCTGGAAAATAACTTCGGTGATGACCGCGACATCATCGACGTTCATTTTCGAGTTTCTAAGTGAAGAGACCATTCTACAGTCTTGCTATAGCTTTGTTTTGGGAAATTTAATTGATTTGAATTTCTAAAACAAGACGGATTTATAATATATACAGATATATGATTTAAATTTGATTTGACATATTATGTATATATATTTAATTATCTCTAAATGGTTTGAAGGAATCAGAAATTTTATTCTTATACTTTATCTTAAAGAATCATTTCAATTATAAAAAGAAAACCAAAATTTTAGATAAATGATTCAAACTTGAGATGAGGGAATTAGAAAGTTTTATTTGTATAATACAATTGCATTCAAATATAACTTGCCTTAATTTCATAAGTTAACAGTGTAATTGGATAATATACAATATAAAAAGACTTTATAAATAAAATTTGAGTGGTTATAATAAATGTTATACACTTTAATTTTAGTTATAAAATGATAAGCAGAGGTAAATATAATAAAGGGTAATTGAATAGCTTACAATAAAATAATGTTAGAAAAACTAAGAATAAAATAAAGCAGTTATAATAAGTGTAAGTATATTTAACATAAGTGATAAATATATTGAGAAGGAATAAATTTTAATTTTAATTTATAGATAAAGAAGAATTAAATTTATTAAGTACATTATGGGTATAATAAATGATTAAATTTTTTCAAACCCATGGTTTTAAAATTGTTAATTTAAGATGATTGGATAGTAAGATAATGAAATTTGAGATAGTTAAAGATTTATTTAACTTATGAAAAAAAAAATTAAGTTGAAATTTCCATGGTTTCAAAATTTATTCCCTTATTTTGTTTTTCAAACTATCTTTTTATTGTCCTTATTATTCTTATCTTCCTACAGACTGGTATAAACATCTTTCTATGATCTTTCTGATTAGAAATAATCTTTGATAATCTTTGGTACTCATTTTGAATCTGAGCACTGCTTTCCATCCACAGACCGTCGATCAAGCGGAAAGAGTGAATAAGATTCTAAAGGATATTTTCGTGCTTGTGTTCCTGATTCTGGAGGATCTTGGAAAGATCACCTCCACCTTGTTAAACTTACCTATAACAATAGTTATCAGGTATAATTTCAATCTCTTTGTCATCTTGTCTTAATCTTATTTCACTTTATCTGTTCTGTGCTTTCCTCTACCTCATTCCTTTTCGGGGACGAAATGTTTTGAGTGGGGGAGAGTGTTACAACCCTAGATTTTTTTGCAAATAATTTAAATTTGACTTTATTTTATTTTTTTAAATTATTTTAAACTTGTTTTATTTCAAACATTTCATTTTAAAAATATAAATGTTGATTATTAAGTGATTTATAGTTCAAACAAGTATAATTGAATATTTTACTGAAAAGTGAATTTCTGTTCAACTGGTCAAACTTTGACTTTTAAACTTCAAATTCAAAATTTTTAAAATCTTAAATTTTATCTTTTATTACAAAAATAGATGAAATAACTTGAACACTGCTTTTCGTTTCGTGGGAAACAGACTTAAACTGTGAAAGTTATGTACATCTCAGTTTTGAGTATAATTTGTTTTATTTTGCAATTTTGTCTATTTTAAATTATATAAATTATATTTTCTTTGTCATATTTTTTATTTTAATTTGTTTTAATATGTTATTGTATGTATATTTTTGTCTTTTATTATTTTTAAAGTGATAATATAATTTTTCTAAAGTCTATTGAAATTTATTTCAATTTATTAAGCCTAGTTTCTATTTTTCTTTGTTGTTTTCTTCATTTAAATTTTATTTAATTAAAATTATATATTTATTTTGTGAATTCATTTTTTTGTTATTATCTTTGTTATAAATATTTTTACAAGTCCATATAAATTTTCTAAAGTTCATTCTGTTTATTTTCCATTTTTCTAGACTAGTTTGCAATTTTGTGCTATTTTCTTATTTTTTACCTTATATATTTAATAATTATTTATTTATATTTTATATTTTGGTGCATTTTCAAAATCATTACTGAAATTATGATTTTTCTCAGTAATTTAAACTTATATAAATAAATAAAGGTAATGTGAAAAAGTTTTGACTTTTGGTTTCCATTGGCTCTTTATCTCCCACCTTTTCACATTTCAACCTTACTTTTCATTCAATTGGCCACATCTCCTCATTTCTTCAGCCGCCTTTTTTTTTCTCATTCATGTAAAATATTTCTCTTCCCATCTGAAATTTTTTTTGGCCAAGCCTTCTCCTTTGATCAAAAAAAAAATGGTAAATGTTCTTCTTTTATGTTGTTTACATTGTTTTTCTATTGATTTTTGCATTTGCTTTCAACTACATGTGACCGGCCCCACTTCCTCTAGCAGCTAGGCCAACCCCACCACCTCTTAAACAGACCATCAACCACCCTATATCACCACCATGGCAGGCCGAGCACCCCTTGACATGAGATCCACCACCGAAGGTCACAAACCATCACCTTTGTGCTCAAATCTCGCCTAGTTTGTTCCAACCACCTCCACCTTCCTTTTGCCACCACCACCACCACCATCACCACCACCAGCCCAGATCTGATCACCATCCTCTGCCACATCACTCACCATCACCTAGAGCCTCTGGCCAAACCAAGCTTTAGCAAAGAAATGATGTATTTGCCTTGATATTGCCTTGTAGTCGTAGATCCAAACACATACATCTTGCACCATCTTTTAAACCATGTTAGGCTGACCATATCGACTCAAGACCATATCCAAATTCAACCCTTAGCAGTACATTTCAGACCTATAACTGAAGTATAGGAGGTTGAAAGCAAGTGCAATGATTTTGGATTGGTTTTGTACGATTGTTTCTAGCATTGTTTATTGAATTTTGGGTTGAAATCTTATGTTGTTTGTAATTGTTTTATGAAAATAAATTCAAGGTGCATAACTTTGGCTCTCCATTCTCGAATCGCTATTGTGTTGTCGTGCCTTCATTTTGTCAGTATTGTGTGTTTGGCGTCAATCTTCAGCTTTAAACAAGTGAGTTAGTCTCACCAAACAATTCGTACTTATATAACTAGTAAACTGACCCCTTTTGAATCTGTAAAATGCATTATCATGTTGCACCTGCTATACTATGATCATATGATGTTCACCCATGCTTAAACACCAGTTATGTCATCTGTTACTATTATATTATGCTATTATGTTATTTATATCAGTTTATCACACTGCAAGTTCCCTTTAGATTAGAATCACTATGGGTTGAAATGATACATACCCGAACGCACTTTAGAATAAGGGAAAATCGTTATGCGCTGAAATGATAGGCTTGAATGATTTTCAATTATTTTCATTTACTTGAGACTGCAGGTTTGAAATGATAATACCCGGATTTTTCTTTGTAAATTACGGGTTGAAATGATAGATTACCCGTATCACTTTACCTAGCGTAGAAAATTATATACAAACCTGGAGTTAAAATATGTTTTTCTAAATTTTTTAAAATATTTTAGAAATATAAATATTACTATATTTTGATTTAAAATTAATTAAAAATAATTTTTTTAAAGTATTATTGATTTTCTGGAAATTTATAAGTTAAATAAATTATGGAAAAGTTAGAAAATCTAAATGTAAGTTATTTTGGAAATTTTGATTTAATTATAATTGGAAATTAAATTTAATATGAAATTATGATAAATTTATGATAATTTGAATTTAAAATGAATTTAAAGTGATTTTATAATATATTAATGATTTTTGAATAAAAGTTAAAATGTGAAATGAATGATCATTTAAGTTAAAATTTTGAAACATAACCAAAATGGGAATTGTTGAATTTGGCTTAAAAGTGAATATTAAGTTAAGTAAATAAATTTAAGATTAAGTCATATTTTGAAATTTTAAAATTAAGTGTTAATTTGAAATTTAATTCAATGAATTTAAAATTTAATGTTGAAATTTAATTAGTGAATTATTAGTAAATCTTGATTTTTGAATGGAAATTTAACTTTATAAAATCATGAACTTAAGGAAAATTAAATGATGTTTATAAATGTGAAAATATATGATTTTATAAGAAAAAAAGTGTTTTAAATAAAAATATAGTTGGTTGTGAAATTATATTGAATATTTGAAGTTAATTAACTGCATTTTTGAAATGCTATTAATTGCAATGTAAATGATATTACAGTATTTGTAAATGTTGTAGTTGATGATAATGAACTAAAAAGCTAAACTGAATTAAAGGATATTATAGCATTTTTGTAAATGCTAAAATTATTGAATTTAACTAAGTTTATTTGAAATTTAAGCAAACTCTATTACAACATTTAAAAATGCTGTCTTTAGTTAAGTTGAACTGTTTTGAATGTAACTTTCCGTAGCGTTTTCTAAATGCTGTGAAAAGTGAATTTTCATTGTTTTGATAAACTTAAGTGAATAAATGAACTTTAAAATTTGAAAATTTTGAAAATTTAATAATTTAATTATTAAATGTAATAACTTCATTTTTGATTTAAATGAAGTAATTTGATTTGAAATATAAACTGTTTTGAAATGTGAATTGAAATGGTATTTTAAATTGAATGAAATGAATAATGATTTGAAATGTGGTTTCGAAAAGATGTGATATTTTGATATATTAAAATGGTTGGAAATGAAGTTTTGTAAAGATATGATATTTTGATATATTAAAATGATTGGAAATGAAGTTTTGTAAAGATATGATATTTTGATATATTAAAATGATTGGAAATGAAGTTTTGTAAAGATATGATATTTTGATATATTGAAATGATTGGAAATGAAGTTTTGTAAAGATATGATATTTTGATATATTAAAATGATTGGAAATGAAGTTTAGTAAAGATATGATATTTTGATATATTAAAATGATTGGAAATGAAGTTTAGTAAGATATGATATTTTGATATATTAAAATGATTGGAAATGAAGTTTTGTAAAGATATCATACTTTAATATATTGAAATGATTTGACATGAAGTTTTGGAAAGATATGATGTTTTTGAAATGGTTTGGAATTAATTTAATCTTTATTTTGATAAAGATTTGAAATGATATTCTGTTTTGAAGTATAAATACCATTTTAAATTATAACTACGGGTTATAATAACGATTGGTTGGCAAAGAGACCGTGATCGGATATCTGGCATACTCTCTGTCGATACCGAAAACCACTTTGACAACCGTGTATGTGGTGGAGATTCCAGAATGAAGTAGGATGGTGGCGACGTTCTTGAAGTATATTATGTGAACCCAACTCCCGTGAGTTGGCATAAGGTGGCTAAAACAGGAGCGATCTCGGTCCAAGTGAGGTCATTCCTCCGATCGAGCACGTTCCTTCGATAATATACTCTTACTTGTGACTGATTAGATGGCCATCCTTCGATTTTGGTTTGGAGTGTGTTTCGAGGTAGGCGTATGTGGCTGCTGCGTTGCCACCAGCCCGTGTGTGTATTTGGTATATCTACCCTGGCATTGCCTTGTGTCCCGTGTCACGTACCATACCGAGCCTTTACTTCGAGTTTGTTTTTCTCCCGTAGCCCGTGTGGTGTCCTCTGACAGTCACCCGATGTGGGGATGTCATGATATTCGATGGACTGCTGGACTATTATGTGTGAAGGGTGATATGGGTAACCTGGAACGCTATTTAAAAGTATTTTTATTTTACTATAGACATTATTATAATACACAATATTACTACATAGTAAATAGTTTAACGGATCCTTAGAGGATGGGCAGTCCCAGGGATCCTTTAAGTTACTTGTACCTTATTACAGTTCACTTGAGTTGGTTTATATTATATAAGTATATATTGTCCTAACTCGAATGTTTGTATTTTTATTTACGCTCGGGTCAGCCTGAGTTATTCACAGATTTGGATTTCACTTTCTGGAGATTGGAATCGCTGGAGATTATCTGCTTATCTAGTTTTATCTATTCCAGTTATGTTGTTCTATCTAGCTTGTACCTGGTTATCATCTTGAGACTTCTGTTGTACTTTATTTATTCTTTTGTACTTTATTTATTATGTTGTATTTTATTTAACTCTGATATATTTACATAGTAGCTTCATGAACTACTATCTTTTTTACTTCCGCTGCATTTCTTACTCTATGTCTGTGTTCTGTGATTATTATTTACTGTATGTTCTGAGATTTGCCAAATTTTATTTACAACGCGGTATTTTGAGCAATTCAAGTCCGACATGTGTGGATACGAATGGTTGAAAATATCGGGTTGTTACAAAAATAATAATTTATTAAAGGAGAATGAGTTTAAATAAAATTCTTAATTAAGTAAGTTTATCAAATGAAAATTTACTTGTTCGATTGGTTCGAATATTAATAAAACCTTATAATGTTTGTTACAAGGTTCAAAAATCGTGAAATCAAGCTGGAAAGGAAAATGGGTTGCATGCGTAAACAAAAGGTGAGATCTTCTCACTCAATTGAAACAGTTAGACTTTCAATTATTGATTGATTTTGTGGATGTGATAGTATATATAGTGTGTGTGTGTGTGTGTATATATATATATATATATATATTGGAGTGATTGATTTCCCGCATTATATAGCGGACGGGGCCCTATGCGCCGCATAATAGCGGATGATATGATATAATCCCATATACCGCGATATTCCACCTCGAAGTGGAATTGGTATTTAATTATTGTGCTAACATTTGTGGATGCAGGGAAATAGGTTGGAGGGATCCAATTGGATTCCTCAAATGTTGAATTTGTTTCATATGTTGTGCGTTGATTTATTGATAAATCTATGAATGATTATGTTGATGATTGGAATTTATTTGAAGGCTATGGTTTGGCCGAATATATTTTGGTATATTAAAATAGCAGGATATATAATTCGATTTTGGAAATTAAAGTACAAGATTTTAAGAAAATTAATTTTTGAGAATTGTATAAATTTAAAAGAAGAAATTTAAAAGTATAAAAGTTGATTTTTGTAATCCTATCGGATTAATTCCAAAATATAGGAAAAGGATTTTAATAAATGGATTTTGAGTAATATTGTTTAAAAGCTAAAGAATTTATTTAAAATTCGAATTTTAAATAGTTTGGGAGAAATAAAGGAATTTATTTTAAAAGAAATAAATTTGGGAATCAATTTGGAATTTGATTTGGTCTTTGAAATAAATTTAGGAATCAATTTGGAATTTGATTTGGTGTTTGAAATAAATTTGGAAATAAATTTGGAAATTGATTTGGTGTTTGAAAATATATTTGGGAAATCGATTTAAAAATTGATTTGGTATTTGAAAGTGAATATTTGGAAATCGATTTGAAAATCGTATATCAGTGGATATTTGGAAATTTAAATTCATAATGGGAATTTATAAAGCAAAGGGAAATTTGTTTTAAAATAAATATTGGTTTATTTTTAAAAGTGTGGAAAAGAAAGTTATGAATTTGGAATGTAAATTTGAGATAAATCAAGAAGGATTTATTAACAGTTTTAATGGACTATTTTTGGAAAGTGTATTTCCTCTTGAAAGCCGAGTATGTTTTCAAAGTAGCTTATAAATATAAATTGAAAGTTCTAAGGATGGTTTTAAAAAGGATGTTTTGGAGGAATTATTTTCTTAAGTTGTTTTTATATCTTTAAAGTAAAGACTCATTTAGTTAATTACAGAAGTGATTATTTAAAAAAATTTAATTGATATTTGATTTAGAAAATGGTTATTTAAATGGTTATTCTCTATCTAATAATTTTATTTTTAAAATTATTTTAGGCTTAAGTTTTATATGAGATATGGGTATAAAATATCCTAACTAATTTTTAAAATAAAGTGTTTTAAAATATTTTTTATTTTAAATGTTTCCAAGTATATATTTTAGAATATGTGATTTAAATAATTTTCAAGTACTCGGACTTGGCAAATTTTTCAGTGGAAATAAACAATATTTGAAAATTTATTCCACATGAGGAAAGTGATTTGAAATTTGTTTTCAAAGTGTTGAACTGTTACAAATATATCTTGCGAAGATATTTTGAAAATAAATATTTTAGGGAAATTATTTAAATCTGGTGGTTGTTGTGAATATTATTTGATAGTTAAATAACCGACTATCAATATAAACAATTTGTGAATTATTGAGGCTTGATTGTTGTTGTGAATGTGGTTTGATAGTTAAACAACCGACTATCAATATTGGCCTTTGAAACGACACTTGAATTTGTTTTCAAAATAAGCGCTCATTATTCGGTTAAGTCGGGAGAGGACTTTGTGTCATAAAAACCATTCCGAATAATGATACGACGAAATAGGATTGCATTTGAAGATGGTGTTAAAGACCGCGTATTTTCGAAAACGAAAGGATTACCTATCGAATGTCTCTGCACTAAGTTACTCTGGTATAGAGATTTTATCACCCTTTGTGATGGGGTGTCTGGACGTGATTAGTGAATATCCAGATTTGCAAGGGCTTCTTTCCTTAATTGGAGGAAGTGCCTTCGGTTCCGTTCGAACCCGGGACAGGATGTGTGTCTGACGTTACACTTTGAGATGTAAAGCTGGTTTCTATCAAATACATTTCTGTTGGTGGTGGAGAATTTATTCTCTTAGCTTAACACCCTTCTCTGAGACGCACGAGCTCAAAGGTTATGTAGTTGATTGTTACTAGTGATATATTCCCAAATTGGTAATGTGGCATGCTAAGTGTTTCCGATCAATTATTGATCGAAGCATGGCTTTTTTTAAAAGCGTAGCTTTGTGGACGAGACTTCATCGGACCTCACACCCCGGAAATGGTTGAAACAGGAAGGATGCGGCAAGGTTATGGAGGTCGCGCCCCTCAGGGTATGTACATTTCCTTTTGGATAAAAAGTGGTATCTGGTATGGAGTCCAGATATTTAACTTGTGTGGATTTAAAAGTGGTATTCTGGTATGGAGCCCAGATTATTTACTTATGTGGTTGTTGGTTGAGAGGCGTCTCGGAAATGGTCGGTCTAGACCGGGGGCTTGGCATACTCATGACAGTTAGTTACCTAGTTACAGAGGTAACCGGGCCTTGTGTAAGCAGAGAGGTAGTTAAGTTCTCGGGGAGTCCCTCCAGAGGCGTACCCATTCGGTGAAGGAAGTTCCTTAGCCTGACCATTTGTTGGAAATCCAAACAAAACAATACGAGCCCTGTACGGTTTTAGTTGTACAACCTGCCATTTACTTATGGTGGCGACCTACCGTTTAAATTGTAGCTATAGCAGGTATACCATAATGGTGGTATGCTGGCTAAGATTAATATTATACTTTCGAAATGTTTTCCACACTATGCATTAATAATAATAAAAAAATATTTTTGCATATCAAGCATGTTTGACTATCATAAGGAGAAATCTCTCCAATTGTGCGCTTGTAGTGTGTGTGTGGGGAGGCCTTATGGTAGTTTCATTTTCCAAAAGCACAGCAGATTTCGTTTTATTTTCTTTTGTGCAAATAACCATTTTAAGATCTCACACCAGTCCCATGACTGACTTGGAGTTTATTGTTCCTTTTCTAAACTCTAGGTGCCCACAATTTTCCACACGGGCAGCCTAGAGTCAGGTTATCAGTAGATCTGGAGCAAAGTCAGAAAAGTATGCTGTGGAGATCAGGAGGCAAGCTGGATGGCGAGGCGCATCACTAGTATATGACATTCTTTTCCGCTGTTGTTTCGTATATAACTCTGATGATGTAATGTATTACTGATATAGTTCTTTTGTTTAAAGATTATTCATTTATCTATTATATATTGTTCCACTGCGAAATGTGAGATTCTAGTATTATTTATGTTTCTTCTTCTATCTTCTTTTTCTTTAAACCTAACAGTTCAGTTTTTCGGCATTTGATTGTTCGGCATTTGATACAGTGGACGTATTAATGTCGATTTTCGAAAGTCGAAAAATCGGGTCGTTACATTTTCGTATTGGAGCAATTGGTTAAGTGATAACCTTGGCTCTGGTGGGGATTACTTATTAGAGATAGAGTCAGTAGTATTCCATAATGAGTTTGAGTGTATTAATAGATGTAACAACCCACATATTTTACGATTGTATATTTAAATATAGCATTGTCAGTCGGATTTAAGTATGAAATGCTACTTTTTGAACAGTCGAATTAGGACTCGAGACCACTTTCATTGAGTTCAAAATGACGTTTGCGACCTTTTTGAGTATAAACATCAATATGTTTGGAGTTGATTAGAATTTTGATGTTTTCATTTAGGGCTTTGGGTTTGGGTTTCAGCCCATTAACCCAACATATGAACCCAACTCCACTCCACTTCTCTTCATTCCTTCATAATATTTCCTAATACTCAAGCTTTAGTAAAAATGGAGGAAGAGAAAAGAAATTAGGAATTCCTAAGCCCTACTTCTCCTAGGAATTATCAACTTCAAGCTAGAAATCAAGGAGAAGCTTTGGTAAGCATTCTCTTCATCTTCTCCATCTCAATTCCTCCTCAATTTCAGAAATTTCCTAAACCCTAACTTAGGAAATGTCTTTCTTATGAGCTTAGATTGAAGCTTCTTGGGTTAAAATTGAAGAATGGTTGTTCTTGTCTTGCCTTATAGCTTCTCATTTGTGCTTTTGAGAAAAAATGTGAGTTTTTGAACTCACATCTATGTCTATAGATTTCATTGTTGTTAGGTATGAATTCCTAACATCTATTTATGTTCATTTGCTTTTGATTTGAATGGATTTGGTGAATTTTCCAATTTTTGGTTCTTGTTGTCCAATTTATGAAAATCCTACTATGGATGTTTGGACATGTTTTTGGGGTGTGTCGAAAAGCCTATAAGGCTGGGTTGTCACGTGACATAAATTCTTAGTCGTCATTGCTCGTTTGATCGCCTCCGTTCGGTTTTCACCCTTCCTTGGGGCTAGGCTGAGAATACTGGTAATTCCAGTTCAGTCGACTGAACCAAGAAGTCAGTCGATTGAACCAGAACCCAAGAAATTTCCTGAGCCAGTATCAGTCGACCGACCACTATGGTCCAGTCGATTGAACCTGGAAACCGAAAGTTTCTAGGCATAGTTCAGTCGACCGACCACCTGGTTTAGTCGACTGAATCTACTATCTCAACCAATTATGCCTTTTTGTGTGTGGATTTCCAAATTCTAATCGATTCTAGTGGATCCGATCTGTTGTTATCACCTTTGTTGACTTTGATAACTTCTATTTCAGGATTTCGGGAATATCCATTTTGATGGATTTTGTATTGATTTCTTTGGATTTAATTCACGTCTTCGAATGTGAATTTCTAGTGATTGATTGCTTCCACAATCATTTCTATGGTTTATCACTTTAAAATGCAAAGGTTTTTATACTAGTAGTAAATATCAAAACTCTTTCATCAAACGATTTCAAAACTATTTTAATAAAAAGCTTGTTTATTAAAACCGTTTTCCAATCTATTAGTATGTACATACCTTTACCTCGTTCGTATGAGAAAATCTAATTAAACGACTTAGCAAAACAAGTGGTATGAAATGCTTGCGTTTACTTCGTCGTTTAATTTATAGACTTGTTCGATTGAAACTTTTGTGAAATTTTCGAGTGGAGATCTACAATTTGTTCGTAAATATTTAAGCTGAGCCAGTGGTTATGGGACATGAACCTAAACTCATTTATTTACTAGCTTAGTGTAATTCACACTTTTTATTGATCAATGATGATCATTTTGTGATTTAGACTAGCAATAGGCTATGTCTCTTTGTCCACGTAGGGGACTGTACCTCATTTATTTGAGTTTCGTCTCATTTCTTTTAAAGGCTAACGACCTATGGGTTCCTTGGAGTTTCGACTCATTTTTGTGGGCTAGCTACCCATGTTCTTTTATGGAGTTCGGTTCATCGAACGTACCGCTGTACTACGCCGTTGTACCGGCTTATCATGTTCATCGAGCGTATCGTTGTACTACGTCGTTGTTTCGAATTATTTGAGTTTCAGGTTCCTCAAGCATACCGTTATTGTTCTACGTCGTTGCACTGGCTCTATGGTTAGCGACCATGGGTTAGCGACCCATTTGTGATGCACGTGTTGGTGAGTTTTCATACTCCCGTTTGTGATAGGCCTCACCTTTTGGGATTTCTGGTTTTCTAATTGATGATTTCTAGAATTTGTGTTTCACCAATTTCGCGATTGGCATTGATATATGTGTCAATATTTTTAGTTTGGTGAATAAAATAAAGATTATGACATTCTTTTTATCTCTAAGATTCTTGAGATATTGTATGATTTTTGTTGTTGTTAAATGTGTACTTTTCATAGTATGACATTATTGTTATCATACGTTTTTGTTATATTTTTTATCCTATCTCATTTTTATCTGATATGTATAGCTAGACTGATCCGTTTATTATTTTCTTATTAAATAATACTCAGGTCAGATCGAGATGTTACAGGTTCTTCTGCTTGACTCCTTATTTGGGACCATCATCTGACTTTTTTCTAGCTACTTTAGATTTGGTAGTTTTTGTTGTTATACATTCGAGATAGAGACTCCTTAATGTATACATATTCTTTTGTCTAGCACTAGTATCTATTCTATTGTGATGTAGTGGATCTTGTATGACCACTACTTTGATGTACACTACTATATGATATATTCATATCTGTTTCCGCCTTAGTGATATTAATATCTGTGACTGATTTGTGTTATGCTTATTTCTATATATGTTTTCGAAGACCACATAGCCACTATATAGTTGCTTTGAGTTTGTATTTAATACGTCGGATTACCTCTTGAAATGGAATGCATGTTATACTATCTAACATATCGGTACTCGCACAAAGTAATTACACGGATGGTCGCTCGCCAACAGTCTTATTCCTCGTGCTAGTTGATGGCATTACCTTGTAGTGTCCTTGGCCAGCGTGAGTATAGAGGTGGGGCGTCATATCTTGGTATCAAAGCCAAAATTCGGAACAATGTGCAATAATCTAGCAAGGATCATTGTCCTAAGTCCTTCTTAGGAGTAGTGCCTTAGGATTTATCCGAGTCTTAGGACCCGTCCTATCCTATTTTATTTTATAATGCCTTGTTTTATAAATCATGATTGTTTGATATTCATTTTGTGAATAGCCTTTTTCTTCTTCTTTCTTTCTTTCTTTCTTAAAGAAGAGAAATGGTTAGACCAGGCCGTCCCAGCATCGGTCAATCCAGTGCTACTCCTCAGGATAGAGTATTATGTTTGCCCAACAGCTTCTAGACCTTGTAAAGAATGCTCAAGCTGTCGGACCTAATCCAGAGCCTACTCACCCTAAATCTGGGTTTATATGCTTGTGCAATTATTATACCAATTTGGGTGGAAATCCATTCAAGGGTTACGAAAGCATTATAGAAGTCCAAGCTTGGCTTAGAACATGCGATCACATTTTTCTCACATGAATCTGATTGATTTGCATCGTGTCCAAGTGGCTTCTAGTATGCTCTAAGAAAGAGCATTAGATTGGTATGAGCTTCTGATTTCTGAAATTATTGAAACGAATCTTACTTCGGAGCAATTTCGGGAAATATTTGAATTGAAGTTTGTGTCGGAAGCTGAAAAAGTAACTTTAGCTCGGTGCTTTATTGACCTTGTTCAAGGTGAATCTTCTATGACGGATTACGTCGCATCTTTTGAATCCCTCTCTAAGTATGTGGTTAAGTACATTAATACCCCACTGAAGAAAAATCAGAGGTTTGTCTATGGCTTGAATAAGAATCTCAAAACGCCATTACTTCTGAAATTAGAAGTTTCTTTCGATCAGTTTTTTGATATCGCTCTTCGACTCGAAGAGGCCAATAAAGAGAGTGATGTTGAAGTTGAGGGTGCCAAACCGAACTTCAACAACAATAAGAAGAGGCCTATTAAGTTCAAAGGCCCTAATCCCAACAAGAAAGGAAAACAAGAAACTCCGATAGCAAAGATTTCTACCTCTAGCCATGGGAAATGCTACAATTATGGTTCTAAGGATCATTTTGCTAATAGATGTTCGAAACCTCTTTTTTGTCGTTATTGCAAAAGTTCGGGTCATCTTTTTTCTTCTTGTCCTAGGCTTCCAAGCAAGAACGAGGGAAAGCTAAATGTTGTGCAAGCCCCTAGTAACACTTCTCTTGGTCAAGGTATTTCTCATTTTATCCTTGATAGCATTATTATGTTTCATGATCATCATATTCGAGTTCTTTTTGATACGGGTGCATCCCATTCTTTTATATCAAAAGAACTTGTTGATACTTTTTCTTTAAGTGGTATGGCTTTGATGACTTCTTTGAGAATTGCGAATCCGGTTGGTGGATCCAGAACACTCATTTTGCTTTGTAAAGATGTCGAAATTGTTTTATGTGATTATGCTTTCCAAGCCGATTTGCATGTTACGCGTTACTTAGGCTTCGGAATGATTTTGGGGATGGATTGGCTTAACCATTATGAAGCCCATATCCTATGTCCTGAGAGGACTATTCATCTTCGATATCCTCAATCTATTAAGCAGATTTCTATTGTTCTTAAAGATTCGGATTCCAAATTGGCAACGCCCTTGTATTCTTTTAATCCTCGTGATGATGATGATGATGAGGAAGATATTATTTCCTTCATTCATGTTGTTCGTGAATTTCCCGATACATTTGAACCCGTTTTAGGATTACCACCTAAGCAAGCAATTGAGTTCAGAATTAATCTAATCCCTGGAGTTCTACCTATCACTCGTCCTCCTTATTTTATGTCAAATAAGGAAAATGATGAGATGCGTAAACAATTATCCAAATTGGAGGCGAAGCAGTTTACTCATTCTAGTTCCTCTCCTTGGGGAGCTTCAGCTATTTTTGTGAAGAAATCCGATGGTACATTTAGGCTTTGCGTTGACTACCGTAAGCTTAATGATCTTACCATCAAGAATAAATATCCCTTACCTTGGATTGATGATCTGTTCGATCAACTTAGTGGTGCTAGAGTCTTTTCACATTTAGACTTAACAACCGATTTTCATCAACTTCGTATTGCAGAGGATAGCATTCCTTTGACATCATTCCATACTCCTATGGATCTTATGAATGGATTGTTATGCCATTCGGTTTAACGAATGCTCCAGCTTATTTCTTTGACCTTATGAATCGAGTTTTCAAAGACTTCCTCGATCGATTTGTTCTCATTGATATTCTTGTTTATTCTAAAACTGAGGAAGAGCATGAAAAGCATCTTCGGATTGTGTTGGAAACTTTTAGGAGCAATCAATTGAAAGCAAAATTTTCTAACTGCCATTTTTGGCAATCTCGTGTGAAATTTCTCGGTCATATTATTTCCAAATCTGGACTTTCCATGGATCCTTCAAGGATTGAAGTGATTCAAAATTGGAAGAGACCGGAGAGTGTGACGGAAATCCATAGTTTTCTTAGATTGGCGGGTTATTACCATCGGTTCTTAAAATACTTTTCTAAAATTTCCATGCCTCTTACTAGTTTGACAAAGAAGGGAGTTAAATACATTTGGTCAGACAAATGTGAAGCTTCTTTTCATAGATTAAAAGAACTCCTTTCTGAGTCTCCTATTCTTGTGATTCCAGAAGGGAACAAAGACTTTATTGTTTATACCGATGCTAGTCGTGTTGGCTTGGGTGCTGTCCTCATGTAAGGGAACGTGTTATTGCTTATGCTTCTAGGCAATTAAAGCTTGCCGAGACTAGATATGCCACTTATGATTTAGAGCTCGCGGCTATTGTTTTAACCCTTAGATTTTGGCATCATTATCTTTTGGGAGAGAAATTTATTCTCTACGCCGATCATAAATCTTTGAAGTATTTATTTTCTCAAAAGGAACTTAATTTGCATTAACAACATTGGCTCGAGTTCCTTGCATCTTATGATCTTGATATTCTTTATACTCCCAGAAAGGGAAATCGTGTTGCCGATGCCCTTAGCCGAAAGCAACAAGCGGTTGTTTCTATGATGATATCCGAATGGAATGATCTTGAGATTTTTGTCCACTTGTGAGATTCGAGATCGTGAATCCGATCTATGTTCATCTCTTATTCTATGTAGCCTTGAGGCTTATCCATCACCTTTAGACCGCGTTCTTGAAGCTCAAAAGTTAGATCCCAAATTGGCTGTTTTTAGCCAAAATTGTCGGGATAGTAATAGTGATGGTTTGAAAGACTTTGAAATCGACACTCGTGGCGGCATTCGAAAATTTGGTAGACTTATCGTGCCAAATATTAGTGATCTTCATAAAGACATTTTAGAAGATTCTCATCGTTTTAAATTTACCATTCATCCCGGTAGTAGTAAAATGTACGTGGATATGAAGTGACTTTATTATTGGAATGGAATGAAATTTGATATTGCTAACTTCATTGAGTTTTGCATGACTTGCCAACTCATAAAGGCCGAGCATCAAAGGCTCGGTGGGTTATTGCAACCTTTCGACATTCCAATTTGGAAGTGGGATCAAGTCTCTATGGACTTTATTGATGGACTTCCCCATTCTAGTTCGGGCCATGACAGTTTATGGGTGATTGTGGATAGACATACAAAATCCGCCCATTTTATTCCCGTTCGGTCTAATCGGACCGTAACTCTCTTGGCCAAACTCTATGTTAGAGAAATTGTTAAATTGCATGGAGTTCCTACTTCTATTAATAGCAATCGCGATCCATTGTTTACTAGTGGATTTTGGAAGAGCCTTCAAAAAGCTTTGGGAATGAAGCTTAATTTTAGCACCGCTTATCATCCTCAGTCCGATGGACAAACCGAGTGTGTGAATCAAACTCTTGAAGATCTTCTTCGTGCATGTGTTCTTGATTTTGGTGGAAGTTGGGAAGATCATACTTCTCTTGTTGAGTTTTCCTATAATAATAGCTTCTAATCTAGTATTGGTATGGAACCTTTTTAGGCACACTATGGAAGGCCATGCCATTCTCCTTCTTATTGGCTTGAGACCGATGAGAAGCTAGTTTTAGGTCAAGATTTTGTTCGTGATTCCACAGAAAAGATTGACCTTATTCGTCATATGATGAAAGAAGCTCAAAGTAGACAAAAAACCTGTGCCGATAACCGAAGAAGGAAATTAGAATTTTCTGTGGGAGATGTGGTGTTTATTCGTGTTTCACCTATGAAGGGTGTTGTGCGTTTCAGTCGATCGGGAAAATTAGCTCCTCGATATATTGGTCCATTTCCCATCACTGAACGTATTGGTCCCGTGGCTTATCCCCTTTTATTACCGGCTCAATTTTTTGCTATTCATGACGTTTTTCACGTCTTTCAACTACGGAAATGCCTTAGGGATTCCGATTCTATTCTTGAGCCCGGTGTTATTGAAGAAATTGAAGTTTCGCCTAATTTGACTTATGAGCAACATCCTATTCGTATCATTGCTACAGTGGTTAAACGCCTTCGAAATAAAGATACTCCGCTTGTGAAAGTTCAGTGGTCCTCAAATCCTAAGGAATCCTCTTGGGAATCTAGAGAATTCATCGAGCGAACACATCCGGATTTACTCTCCCATGCTCTTTGAGGTGAACTTCTTATTTCAAATTTCCTTTTGTGTTGATATGCTTTTATGGTTGTTACCTTTTATTTTTATCCTTAAGTATTGCGAGGGCGTAATTTATTTAAGGAGGGGAGTCTGTAACAACCTGCATATTTTACGATTGTATATTTAAATATTTTATTTAAATATAGCATCGTTAGTCGGATTTAAGTCTAAAATGCTACTTTTTGCAAACAGTCTAATTAGGACTCGAGACCATTTCCATTGAGTTCAAAATGGTGTTTGCGACCTTTTTGAATATAAACATCGATATGTTTGGAGTTGATTAGAATTTTGATGTTTTCATTTAGGGCTTTGGGTTTGAGTTTCAGCCCATTAACCCAACATATGAACCCAACTCCACTCCACTTCTCTTCATTCCTTCACAATATTTCCTAATACTCAAGCTTTAGTAAAAATGGAGGAAGTGAAAAGAAATTAGGAATTCCTTAGCCCTACTTCTCCTAGAAATTATCAACTTCAAGCTAGAAATCAAGGAGAAGCTTTGGTAAACATTCTCTTCATCTTCTCCATCTCAATTCATCATAAGTTTCATAAATTTCCTAAACCCTAACTTAGGAAATGTCTTTCTTATGATCTTAGATTGAAGCTTCTTGGGTTAAAATTGAAGAGTGGTTGTTCTTGTCTTGCCTTATAGCTTCTCACTTGTGTTTTTGAGAAAAAGGAGAGTTTTTGAACTAACATCTATGTCTATAGATTTCATTATTGTTAGGTATAAATTCCTAACAACTATTCATGTTCATTTGCTTTGATTTGAATGGATTTGGTGAATTTTCCAATTTTTGATTCTTGTTGTCCAATTTATGAAAATCATACTATGGATGTTTGGACATGTTTTTGGGGTGTGTCGAAGAGCCTATAAGGCTGGGTTGTCGCATGGCATAAATCCCTTATCGTCATTGCTCGTTCGATCGCCTACGTTTGGTTTTCGCCCTTCATTGAGGCTAGGCTGAGAATACTGAAAATTTCAGTTCAGTCAACTGAACTTGAAAGTCAGTCGACTGAACCAGAACCCAGGAAATTTCCTGAGCCAGTATCAGTCGACTGACCACTTTGGTCAAGTCGACTGAACCTGAAAACTAAAAGTTTCCAGGCATAGTTCAGTAGACTGACCACCCTGGTTCAGTCGACTGAATCTGCTGTCTCAACCAATTTTGCCTTTTGTGTGGATTTCCAATTTTTAATCGATTCTAGTGGATCCGATTTTTTATTATCACCTTTGTTGACTTTGATAACTTCTATTTCGGGATTTAGGAATATCCATTTTAATGGATTTTCTATTGATTTCTTTGGATTTAATTCACGTCTTCGAATGTGAATTTATGATGATTGATTGCTTCTACAAACATTTCTACGATTTGTCACTTTAAAATACAGGTTTCTATACTAGTAGTAAATATCAAAACTTTTTCATCAAAACGATTTCAACACTATTTTAATACAAAGCTCGTTTATTAAAACCGTTTCCAACCTATTAGTATATACAAACCTTTACCTCGTTCATATGAGAAAATCTAATTAAACGGCTTAGCAAAACAAGTGGTATGAAACGCTTGCCTTTACTTCGTCAGTTAATTTTTGGACTTGTTCGATTGAAACTCTTATGACAATTTTCGAGTGGAGATCTACATTTTATTCGTAAATATTCAAGTTAAGCCAGTGGTTATGGGACATGGAGCTAAACTCATTTATTTACTAGCTTAGTGTAATTCACACTTTTTATTGATCAATGATGATCATTTTGTGATTTAGACTAGTAATAGACTGTGTCTCTTTGTCCACGTGGCGAACTGTACCTCGTTCATTTGAGTTTCATCTCATTTCTTTTATAGGCTAACGACCTATGGGTTCTTTGGAGTTTCAACTCATTTTTGTGGGCTAACGACCCATGTTCTTTTATGGAGTTCGGTTCATCGGACGTACCGTTGTACTATGCCATTGTAGCGGCTTATCAGGTTCATCGGGCGTACCGTTGTACTACGTCGTTTCAAATTATTTCGGTTTCAAATTCCTTGGGCGTACCCTTATTGTACTACGTCGTTGCACCGACTCTATAGTTAGCGACCATGGGTTAGCGACCCGTTTGTGATGCACGTGTTGGTGAGTTTTCATGCTCCCATTTGTGATATGCCTCCCCCTTTGTGAGTTTTGGATTTCTAATTGATGATTTCTAGAATTTGTGTTTCACCAATTTTGCGATTGGCATTGAAATATGTGTCAATATTTCTGGTTTGGTGACTAAAATAAAAAATATGACATTCTTTTTGATTTCTAAGATTCCTGAGATATTGTATGATTTTTGTTGTTGTTAAATGTATAATTTTCATAGTATGGCATTATTGTTATCATACGTTTTTATTATATCTCTTATCCTATCTCTTTTTTATCTGATATTTATAGCTAGACTGATCCGTTTATTATTTTCTTATTAAATAATACTCGGGTCAGACCAAGATGTTATAGGTGCTTCTGCTTGACTCCTTATCTGTGACCATCATCTGACTTTTGTCTAACTACTTTAGATTTGGTAGTTTTTGTTGTTATACATTCGAGATAAATACTCTTTGATGTATACATATTCTTTTGTTTAGCACTTGTATCTATTCGTTTGTGATGTAGTGGATCTTGTATGACAACTACTTTGATGTACACTACTATATGATATATTCATAACTGTTTCCGCCTTAGTGATATGAATATCTATGACTGAATTGTTTTATGCTTATTTCTACATTTGTTTTCGAATACCACATAGCCATTATGTAGTTGCTTTGAGTTTGCATTTGATATGTCGGGTTTCCACTTGAAATGGAATGCATGTTATACTACCTGACATACCGGTACTCACACAAAGCAATTACACGGATGGTCGCTCCTCAACAGCCTTATTTTTCATGCTAGTTGATGGCATTACTGCGTAGTGTCCTTGGCTAGCGTGAGTATAGAGGTGGTACGTCACAATAGATATGAGCGCGTATTTGTTAGTAAATATAAAAATATTGTTTTATATTGTGTTGACTTATCGGTTGATTGTTTATAGATTCCAGTCGGTGTAGTTTGGCCAACTGTATCGATAGGGGTTTCTAAACTCTTAAAAGGTAAACCGACACAGTATTGTTTTAAAAATAGGGTAAATGAAATAATTTTACCCAAACTATTTTTGTATATAAAAGAAATAATTTTCCGTAAATTATTATAATTATATATGGTTGCTTGGTTGTTAGAAAGTGATAATATTAAATTATTATCATTGATCATTGAATAAGAAATTGAAATCATAACCAATGATTAAGAAATAAATTCATATACAAATGAGATTTGTAAATGTAAATTGTAAATGCGATTTAAAATTTGAAATAGAATTCTAAAGAAAAATTTGAAAAGAAATTGAAAGGATTTGAAAATTTGAAATTTTAAGATTTGGGAAAATTAAATCCCTTTTGTGTTTGAAAATGACATTCAAAAGATTTGGAAAAATAATGGTGATATTATTTGGAAAATATTTTTAAATTGGATTTGAAATCTGGTGAAATTTGGAATTTAAAAATATTTGAAAATTGCTTCTAAAGGGATAAAAGCACTAAACTCTTTTCGGTCACTGGAAAATAATTCCGATGATGATCGCGACATCATCGGTGTCCATTTTCTAGTTTCTAGGAGAGGAATTGCTGCCAAATTGTTTTAAATGGAAGTTGTTTGCAAAACTGTGTTTGGTTTTGGAAATTCAAAAGATAATTTGAATTGATTTCAAAAAATGATTTTGAAATGATGGAAAGGCTCCGGAATCCTATTTAAAAATTTTTATGGAATCATAAGGGGTTTGATAATTTATAAAAATTGGAAATTTGCTTGGAATAAAAATAAGTTGGAAAACTTATCAAGGCTTAAAATTTGAATTGAAACTGGATATTTGAAATAAGTTAAATTAAGTGAAATAGAAAATTTTCAAGTTGAACCCAAAGAAGCAAAGTATTGAAATAAAATTAGTATGTTAAACTAATTAAAGAAATGAAAAATTAAATATGGTTTGAAATGAATTGAATTTAGAATGAGATTGAAAATTTGAGTCAAATAAAATGATGATATGAATTCAAATGAATTTGAAAATGAAAGCTTGAATAAAAGTAAAACAAACCAAAGTGGTGAAATTAAATTAAATACAAGGTGTATATAGAATATTTGCATTGAACTTAAGAAATAAAGCGTGAAATTCTTAAGTAAAATTTGGAATTGAGAAAATATTCTGAATTAATAGGTGAATGATGATTAAACTAGAAATTATGAAATGGCGATTGTGAATAATTGGATAGGAATAAATATAATTGTGAATGAAAAAAAAAATCAATGTGAATAAAAGAAAAGAAAATTGATATAGCTAATAATCAACTAGAAATACGTACATAGGATATACGTATATTATTTTATTCGCATAGCGATTCGATCTAGAATTCAAGCATAGAATTTCGAGATAGTTATATCGATATGAGTTGGAATTTTTCGCTCGATTTTCGAAGGCGAACCTGGATATGGATTTTTGGTTGATTTTGGAAATTCTCTATCATAGTTTACGACTATGCAAGGGGAATGATGGTTTTTGATCAAGAAACTAGATCTGAGTCCGCACTAGGAAGTTGGGTGGACGATACTAGTTTAAAAGTGAAATTGTGTGATCGAGTGAGCGATCGAATTTGGTATTGCATACGGATGATATAATGCATCGTACGGGTTTGAATGAATTAAATATTGAAACATTTGTAAAGAATATGTATAATGATTTTGAATGTTGTAATTAGATATTATTGTTAAGTAGGATATACAGGTATGGTAAAAAAAGGGAATTGGAATTTTGATTTCAGAAGACAATTTAAATTGCTCGATAAAAAAGTATGTATTTAAATTTCAGTATGAAATTTGATAATTTTCTTATCTAGCCACTTGGCCTTTTGTTTTCTTTTGAAATCTAGGGGCCCATGGTGGCATTTGTAGTCGTGCGGAGCTAGCTGCACAAAGGAGACGCTGGCGAAATTTTTCAAAAATTTAGGGAGTTAGAAAAGTTTTTTTTAATAATTTGAATTTTGAATTTGAATTGTTGAGAAAGTAATGCTGTTTGGAAACTATGGAAGATTTTGGAAAGTTAGTACAAGTGATAATGTTTAATAAAAAAGATTTTTTTTGGCAAGTTGATAAAACTATTTGGATTGGGAAAATAGTCAACGGGTTAAGGATCATTCTTCTTGACTAGAAATTTCGGGACGAAATTCTTTTAAGTGGGAAAGAATGCGACGAATCGGAAATTTTTAACATTTGAAATTGAAATATTTAATTGATTTTAAATATTTGAATATTAATTTAACTTGAATTTCAAATATCAATGTTTATTTGTTGACTAAATTTTTGAATTTAATAATAAGAAATCAGGCAAAAAATTAATTCTTCAGTTTTAAGCTGGTTGAAAATATTTCAAAGGCTTGGAAAATTTATATTTACAATATTGAGGATAATGGAAGCTTCAGAATTAGATTTGGAAATGTTTTGTTCAGTTTTGAAAAATTTATCGTTTAATTCGATATTTAAAAATAGCATTCTGAGGCACGGTCTTGGATTTCAATAAAACCAGTTCCATTGGATCCGTAATATTGTATTATTATCGGATTTTAATTTTTGTAGCGTTTGAAGTTGCTGTGTGACCGTACTGTTGATTAACATGCTAAAATTAAATCGAAAATTCAATATAAAAGCTGGATCCAAAAAGATATCTTCTCCATACGATCGAATTTGGACTTGGAACCCTTTCCGTTGCGTTCGAAATTGGCGTATAACATTACAAACGCCTAGCAGCACGCTTCGATTTGAGGTGAAAATTTTAAGTTGCAGAAATCGAGACGATTGGAATTTGAGTTTGAAATTGAATATATATATTTACATTCAATGGGAAGATTTAACAGGTGCTTCCCCTGATCTAACACCTGTCTTCAATTTCAACGCACGACATTTATAATTTTTTTTTATATCTCGTTCAAATCAAGTTCGAACCAGATGAAAGAAAAAAATCAAACCCGATGAAATAAATTTAAAAACAGGAAAGGGGCGAAAATGTTTTTATTTCAGAAAAATACGATCGAAGAAAAATATAAATGGCGCCGACCTATTGAATCGATCAAAAATCAGATCGATCGAAATAATAATGAACACGCCGAGCAAATAATGTCGCGCACGAGTGCGCGATGGATCGTTATCGGCGACATCTAGGCTGCTCGATTTCGAGAGGGGCAAATTGTGACGACGTGAGCTCTAGCATGCGAGGTTACGATGAGGCGGAGCAATGTTCTGGAGGCGAAGGCACATGCTCGACTGGCCATGATGGCGGCGGCGGTGAACAAAGAGGTAGTAGTTCAAGTGGCTAGGGTTTCGCGAGCATCGATCTGGAGAGGTGCACGCGTGTCGTTTTCTTTCTTTTTCATTTATATTTTACTTAATAAAATGTATATTTGCAGTTTGAATATATATATATAAAGTTTAAATCGGATAGGAAGGAAAATATATACAGTTTTCCACTTTATAATTAGATGCAGAATTTTTTTATGTACAATAGGAATATATAGAAATTTTAAAATGTTATATAGTTTTATAAAAAATTTGATTTTGAAAATCTAAATAGGTTATTTATATAAGTATGTATGTGGTTTCAAAAATAAAATGAATATGCAAATACATATTTTAAACCCATTAATTTATTTTAAAATAATGAACTGTAGTGATTAACTCGTTTAATTTACCCATTTAATCATTTTAGTCACTAAAAATAATAATTTATTAAAGGAGAATGAGTTTAAATAAAATTCTTAATTAAGTAAATTTATCAAATGAAAATTTACTTGTTCGATTGGTTCGAATATTAATAAAACCTAATAATGTTTGTTGCAAGGTTCAAAAATCGTGAAATCAAGCTGGAAAGGAAAATGGGTTGCATGCGTAAACAAAAGGTGAGATCTTCTCACTCAATTGAAATAGTTAGAGTTTCAATTATTGATTGATTTTGTGGATGTGATAGTATAAATAGTGTATATATATATTGGAGTGATTGATTTCCCGCATTATATAGCGGATGAGGCCCTATGCGCCGCATAATAGCGGATGATATGATATAATCCCATACACCGCGATATTCCACCTCGAAGTGGAATTGGTATTTAATTGTTGTGCTAACATCTGTGGATGCAGGGAAATAGGTTGGAGGGATCCAACTGGATTCCTCAAATGTTGAATTTGTTTCATATGTTGTGTGTTGATTTATTGATAAATCTATGAATGATTATGTTGATGATTGAAGGCTATGGTTTGGCCGAATATATTTTGGTATTTTAAAATAGCAGGATATATAATTGGATTTTGGAAATTAAAGTACAAGATTTTAAGAAAATTAATTTTTGAGAATTGTATAAATTTAAAAGAAGAAATTTAAAAGTATAAAAGTTGATTTTTGTAATCCTATCGGATTAATTCCAAAATATAGGAAAAGGATTTTAATAAATGGATTTTGAGTAATACTGTTTAAAAGCTGAAGAATTTATTTAAAATTTTAATTTTAAATAGTTTGGAAGAAATAAAGGAATTTATTTTAAAAGAAATAAATTTGGGAATCAATTTGGAATTTGATTTGGTCTTTGAAATAAATTTAGGAATCAATTTGGAATTTGATTTGGTGTTTGAAATAAATTTGGAAATAAATTTGGAATTTGATTTGGTGTTTGAAAATATATTTGGGAAATCGATTTAAAAATTGATTTGGTATTTGAAAGTGAATATTTGGAAATCGATTTGAAAATCGTATATTAGTGGATATTTGGAAATTTAAATTCATAATGGGAATTTGTAAAGGAAAGGGAAATTTGTTTTAAAATAAATATTGGTTTATTTTTAAAAGTGTGGAAAAGAAAGTTACGAATTTGGAATGTAAATTTGAGATAAATCAAGAAGGATTTATTAACTGTTTTAATGGACTATTTTTGGGAAGTGTATTTCCTCTGGAAAGACGAGTATGTTTTCGAAGTAGCTTATAAATATAAAATTAAATTTTTAAGGATGGTTTTAAAAAGGATGCTTTGGAGAAATTATTTTCTTAATTTTTTTTAAATCTTTAAATTAAAGATTCATTTAGTTAATTATAGAAGTGATTATTTAAAAAAATTAATTGATATTTGATTTAAAAAATGGTTATTTAAATAGTTATTCTCTATCTAATAATTTTATTTTTAAAATTTTTTTGAGCTTAAGTTTTATATGAGATATGGGTATAAAATTTTCTAACTAATATTTTCTCAAAAAAAAATTTCCTAACTGATATTCTAAAATAAAATGTTTTAAAATAGTTTTTATTTTAAATGTTCCGAATAAGTGATTTAAATTATTTCGAAGTATTTGGACTCGGCAAATTTTTCAGTGGAAATAAACAATATTTGAAAATATATTCCACGTGAGGAAAGTGATTTGAATTCTTTTTCATAGTGTTGAAGTGTTAAAAATATATCTTGCGAAGATATTTTGAAAATAAATAATTTGGGGAAATTATTTAAATCTGGTGGTTGTTGTGAATGTTGTTTGATAGTTAAATAACCGACTATCAGTATAAACAATTTGTGAATTATTGAGGCTTGATTGTTGTTGTGAATGTTGTTTGATAGTTAAATAACCGACTATCAATATTGGCCTTTGAAATGGCACTTGAATTTATTTCCAAAATAAGCGCTCATTATTCGGTTAAGCCGGGAGAGGACTTGTGTCATATACCCATTCCGAATAATGATACGGCGAAATGGGATTGCATTTGAAGATGGTCTTTAAGACCGGATATTTTCAAAAACGAAAGGATTACCTGTCGAATGTCTCTGCACTGAGTTGCTCCGTTATAGAGATTTTATCACCCTTTGCGATGGGGAGTCCGGACGTGACTAGTGAATATCCGGATTTGCAAGGGCTTCTTACCTTAATTGGAGGAAGTGCCTTCGGTTCCGTTCGAACCCAGGGCAGACTTGTATGGGTGTGTGTCTGACGTTACACTTTGAGATGTAAAGCTAGTTTCTATCAAATACATTTCTGTTGGCGGCAGAGAATTTATACGTACGAGCTCAGAGGTCATGTATTGGTATTGTGGCATGCTGAGTGTTGTTGATCGTTTGTTGATCAAAGTACGGATTTTGTGAAAAGCATAGCTTTGTAGACGAGACTTTGTCGGACCTCACACCCCGGAAATGGTCGAAACGGGAAGGATGCAGTAAGGTTATGGGGGTTGTGCCCCACAGGGTATGTACATTTCCTTCTGGATAAAAAGTGGTATATAGTATGGAGTCCAGATATTTAACTTGTGTGGATTTAAAAGTGGTATTCTGGTATGGAACCCAGATTATTTACTTATGTAGTTGTTGGTTGAGAGGTGCCTCGGAAAAGGTCGATTTAGACCGGGGGGTGGCATGCTCATGACAGTTAGTTACCTAGTTATAGAGGTAACCAGGCCTTGTGTTGGTAGAGAGCTGGTTAAGTTCTCGGGGCGTCCCTCCAGAGGCATACCCATTTGGTGAAGGAAGTTCCTTAGCCTGACCATTTGCTGGAAATCCAAACAAAACAATACGAGCCTAGTACGGTTTTAGTTGTATAATGCCATTTACTTATGGTGGTGACCTGTCCTTTAAATGGTAGCTATAGTAGGTATACCATAATGGTGGTATGCTGGCTAAGATTAATATTATACTTTCGAAATGTTTTCCACATTATGCACTAATAATAATAATAATAAAGATTTTTACGTATCAAGCACGTTTGACTATCATAAGAAGAAATCTCTTCCAATTGTGCGCTTGCATTGTGTGTGTGCGGGGTGGCCTTATGGTAGTTTCAGATTCCAAAAGCATAGCAGATTTCTTTTGTGCAAATTACTTTTTTATGATCTCACACCAGTCCCATGACTGACCTAGAGTTTATTATTCCCCTTCTAAACTCTGGGTGCCCACAATTTTCCACACGGACATCCTAGAGTCGATTTATCAGTAGATCTGGAGCAAAGTTAGAAAAATATGCTGTGGTGATTAGGAGGCAAGCTGGATGGCGAGGCGTATCACTAGTATACGATATTCTTTTCCGCTCTTGTTTTGTATATAACTCTAATGATGTAATGTATACCGTATATAGTTCTTTTGTTTAAAGATTATTCATTTATCTTTTATATATTGTTCCGCTGTGAAATGTGAGATTCTAGTATTATTTCTGTTTCTTCTTCTATCTTCTTCTTCTTTAACCCTAACAGTTCGGTTTTCCGGCATTCGATTGTTTGGCATTTGATACAGTGGACGTATTTATGTTGATTTTTTAAAGTCGATAAATCAGGTAGTTACACCTAAGTTTTCTTATTTCCTAAAAACCTTAGCTCAAATATAATAGATTGCAAGTGTTACCCCTTTCGAAAGATTAGAAACCTTTACAACTTAGCTATTTCCAAAGTCTATTAGGTCCCTAATTCAAACTCCCTTGTCTGTGTTGAAAGGTGGTTTCGACAGAGTTCTCAATCGCACCCATTCAAAAGGAATTACCAAGAGAAAGATTACCCTTTCGACTGTGTCGAAAGGTATCAATGATGAGTTTTAATCACTTTTATCTCTTTGAAAAGCTTTAGCAATCTCCACTTATTCGAATAGAGGATTCATAAGCATTACTCATACTCGAATTCGAAATTTGAGGTGTTGACAAGTTTTCTTGTCAGTAGATTCTTCACGCCGGCTCATGTGGGACTCTTTATGATAGCTATAAAGGAACGCTTCCTAGTGTCTTTTGGTGATTCTTTGTGATGACCTTATTAAATCTTCCACGATAGCCCTTAGTTGGATGTTAGTTTATGTCACTTTATTTCCACATGATGGTTTGATTGCCTTGATTTTCCATTTGTAGATAGATCATAAAGGCTTCGTAAGATTACTTATAATGGCTTTTTGTCTTGTCAAACATTTGCTTCAAGATCTATCATGGTGGTGTAACATCCCGCCTTTTCGTACGATTTAAATCGACGATAAACCACACACATCAGACTTAGACCATACAGAAGGGCAGATTGTTATGGGGTGAATAAAAAACAGAAAGAAATAAAACAAAATAGAATCTTGCAGCGGAACGATAAAATATAATAATCAAATATACAGTTCACGAAGCTGTTTTACAAAACATTTGATTATATTTATACATTACATATCAGAGTTACACATACCATAGAATAATAATTATGCAGCAGAACAAAATGGTGTAGTGGAATAATATAGTAGATAATAGCAATACAAATCTTCGTCTTCGTCCTCCAAAATAAAATCTTCAAATCCTGAAATACTCAGACTGACCCGAGCGAATTGAAAGGACAAAACACTCGAGTCAGAACTAAAAGATCTTATGTAAGTCAAATCAACGGTATAATAAATATGAGTGCAGTAACTTAAAAGATGCTCGGGATTCGCATCTCCTAATGATCAGTTAAACTATTTACTATGTAGTAATACTTTGCTATTATAATAGTGTCTATTAGTAAAATAAACTTACTTTAAAATAGCATTAAGGAGTGACCCAATATTCCACTTAACACATAATATATTCCCATGGTCTATACAGTACCGTAATCTCCCCCGTGCTGGGCGTCGTCAGAGGGCACTCCATGGGTATGGTACAAAACCAAAATCGTATAAGGCTCGCTAGGGTAGGTGACACGGCACAACTAGGCAATGCCAGGGTAGATATACCAATTACGCTTCCGAATTGGTGGTAACACATAGCCGCAGCTACCGCCCACCTCGAGCCACAACCCAAAATCAAAAAAATCAAAAGCGGCCACCGAATAAATCCAAAAGTCAAAGTATAATATCGAAGGGATGTGTCCGATAAAAGGTGCAACCTTCTTAACCCGTCAATTGCTCCTGTTTTAGCCACCTTATGCCAACTCACGGAAGTCGGGTCCATGTATTTACCTCAAAGGAAACCCCGCCACCATCCTGCTTCATTCTGGAATCTCCACCGCGTACACGGTTGTTAAAGTGGTTTTCGGAGTTGGCAGAGAGTACGTCGGTCTCTTCAACAACCAAACGTTATTATAACACCGCGGTCATTCCAAAATAATTTATACTTCAAAACCAGGATATAATATTTATTTCAAAACCATATAAATACGATATCATTTCAAATTTAAAAACCAAATCAATATGATATCCCTTTTATTTCAAATCAATCTAATATCATTTTGTTTCAAATATATCCCCTTTTAAAAACCATAGCACTTCCAAATTTTATACTTCAAAACCAAACATTTGAAATTTTTAACACCTTTAAAACATAAGGCTATGAAATTCATAACTTCGAAACATTTCAATTTCTATAAACATTTCAATTTCGATATATTTCAAGGCTTTAAATATTCTAAAATTTCAAAACTAAATTTGATAATTTCGATTCAACAATTAAATTTCCTATCATTTAGTTTTTGAAATATTTTATATAATAAACCCCTTATTATTTAAATAAACTCAAATTACAAATAACTAGATATCGCCTTCAATTTATTATACTTGAAATAATCATTTAATTCACCAAAACCCAAAATAAAGTTATAAAAATTATACCTTTTAAAATTTCCAACTTAATAAATTTCACATCAACCCTGTTGGTTTAATTCTTGAATAAATTCAATTTCATAAAATCTCAAATTTATCTAAATTTTAAATCAAATTTATTCGAGTAAAATTCTTAATTTTTTTAATTCACATCCATTTCATATTTTATCTTCCAAATCTTAATTTATTTAAATCATTATAACCTCTATATAAAAATATGATTTAAATACTTAACCATATTTATTTTAATAAATCAAATTCCATTATTTAACTTATTGTCATTAAACAAATTTATACATAGCTTAAATACATGAATTTAACTATATATAAAATATTTTTATATAATATCAAAAAGAATCAATATTTATTTGAACCGTATAATTCTATCCAAAACCATAGAAATCATTTACAATATATATATATATATATATATATATATATATATACATACATATATATATAGACCGACAGTGTCTGTATATAATTTTCTATCATATGGTCAAGTGATACGGATATTTATCATTTCAATCCGTAATTTAAAATAAAAACACGGTTATATATTATTTCAAACCGCAATCCGAATGAAATAAAGTGCATAACAATTTGCAGTATCTAACGATATAAAATACAACATCCATTCACCCAATATCAATCATCAATCATTAATCACAATCATCATCCAATTCAGACAATACATTAATATAGAACAGATAATAAATAACAGGCAATTACTAGCGGTTTATATACAATAATAAATTAATCTAAATGGCAGTTTATTTACAATAATAAATTGAATAACAATTTAATTCAATAAATTAAATTTAACTGGAATGATGATAAAAATATACCAAACAACAATAAATAAATTTCTAATCTCATCAAAAATTAATTTAACAAACATAAGAAATTTTAGAAATTGTGAGTGGGTTAAAACACTCACCTTTTGAAATTAAATTGAATTTAAATCCAGTTTAAACCCAAAAATTTCACAGTCTCGGAATTCATCCAAACTAGCGCCAAAATGTTCGAAATTTCAATATGATCCTAACAAAAAAAACCGTGCGTAAAATGGATGTCATACGTAAAAGTTATTCGAATTAAAATGTTTGAAATCAAAAATTAAATTAAATTAACTAAAAGTAAAACAAACCCAATTACCATGCCACATCACACACGCATCTCCTCTCCCCAGCTCTCTTCTGACCTGCACGCGTGAACAGAAACCTATGCCCAAAACAAAAACGCCGCCGCGATTGCTAACCCGATCACCGCTGCCAAGGCCATCGCGGCCTCGACCAGGTGCTCACGCGCCCCCCCTCGCTCGGCCTATCATCACACAACGAACGCTGAACTCAATCAAGCAGCAGCCGCCACTCCACTAAGCCCGAGGTCGAATTTTAGCCGCGGATCTAACCGTCGAATCGTGAAACGAAGCATGTCGATGAACTCCCCATCGTCCACTTTACAATACCCAGAAATGGTTTGACGATCCGACAACGTTCATCGACGCGCGATGAACGGTCGTGAATTAAACCTTAATTTTTGGCCACCTAAGAACTCAGATCGAGAAACAGACTGCAGATCTGAATTGTGCTCTTCGAGAGCTTCGATATATAATTTTTCTGAATTTTTTTGAGGAGTTTGAAATTTTAGCTTTTGATTTGATTTGGAATTGTATTTGGATCTAGAATTTGTTTGCCTGCCATTGAGGAGGAGAGATAGATGAATTGTATGCACATACAAATGAGAAATACAGGTAGGCTAGGGTTTATAATAGGGTATTTATAGGTAGGGTTGAAAAAGAGTAGATGGACCCGATTTATAAACGCGTTGAACGATGAATGGCCCGAAAAGCCCGTTCTGACTCTGGAACGAAATTGGGTGAATCCATATATCAAAATAGGTGTTTTGAGATATTTTAAACGAAATGTAAAAGGTTTCAAGTCCAAATTCTATCGTATGGATAAGTTATGCTAAAATCAATATTTTTCAAATTGATTTCAATTGATTTCAATTAATTGATTTCAAGGCGTTTCAAGCCCATACGATCAAACGACAAGTCCGATCGATACGAAACTTGAAATCCTACAATAGTTCACGGTTACGGATCCGATGAAACTTGTTTCGTCGAAATCCGAGTCAGTGGCCAAAATGGTTATTTTTATATTAATTAAATAAATTAAAAATAAATTAATTAAATCACTTTTCAATTTCAACTCTATAATTAACAAATTTCATCAAATTTAACTTTCTTAATCATTTACACTAATTTAACCAAATTCAAATGTCAATTTAGAGTTGATTAATTTATCAATTTCAGCGTTAAATTTTCAATTTCATTATATTCATAAATGACAATTAAAATTATCAATAATCCCATTGAATTTACTTTTCATTCTTATTATTCAATTCATTATTATCCAACGATTGAAATTAACATTTGTTTATGGTTTATTACATTATTATTTTCCAGTTTCATCTTAATCTCCATTTACGCAATAAATTAAATTTCATTTATAATAAATTTATTTATTAAAATTTGAGTTCCAATTAATTATAATAAATTCCAAATAACTTTAATTTGATTAGTTTTCAATCTTTATTTCCTAAGTCCATTATTACACTATACCTAGTTCCTATTGTTTACCCTTCATTTACTTAACATTTAAATGAACTTGATTTCCAATAAATTCATTGACTAATAAATTAGGTAATTTATAATAATTGTTATACTATGAATGGAATTAACATTAATTTCAAATATTATCTCAATTTACATTAAGATAGTATTTAATTTCCTTTATATGAAATTTATTTCCCATTGCACTAATATATGCCTATTTACATCTTAATTTGAACAAATATTACATTTGTAAATGTGTACTTCTATAAATTGTACACGTTAATTAAGGGTTAAAGCCAATTAATGAATTTACCTTAATTCCATTCTGTACCAGTTTATTACTTATACATACATTAGTTTCTATGTAATTTATACATTCACACTTCCGTTGTTTTATTAATTACCATTAAGGTAACGTTTATTATCAACAACAAACATTATAATTACTTATCTACATTGATTGTATAAATTTTCAATTTATTACGTATTACTTCATTGGTTAATATAACTTTGAATTCATTCAATCACCACTAATTAAGTCAATTACTGCAATTTCTTTCAAATTAAATTTTTATGAACTAAACAAATAGGTAACTTATACAATTGTAACCACTTAACTTAATTAACTTTAAGTTTATTACTTTCAAACAAATATTACTTGCAGAACATTGATTTTCTTCAATCACTATTTATTCATTACAAATTCATTGATTAATCCAATGTTTACATTTATTTTTCTTATATTAATTTATTACAAAATATTCCTATTTACAATCAATTATAACCCTGCAATTGTTTCAATCAATAGGTATTGCATTGAGTTAATTATTTATTAGTTTACATCATCCTATAACCAATTTATACCATTTTCCATTATTTCATTTATTGCAATCCCATTCAATTTACACAATTCGGCTTTAATTAACTTCGTTGTTATGTTCCATCCTAGTTATTATTTCATTATTTATTATAATTACTTACATCATATGAATTCATTCTATTACCCTAAATCAGACACTAATTCATATATTCATACAATATTTACCTTTATTTACTTATATTAAATCTTATTCCCAAATATAGCAGTTACAACAAATTAATAGGACAACTAAATAGTAACTTACGACCGTTACTATTATTTTGATTTACATTAATTACAATTAATATCCTTAATAAATTTATTTATTTGGTCTCATGCTTTCTATTTCACTAATTACTAACTTACAAATGAATTTTTACGTTTCCATTTTAATTTACATTCACACTTTCCGTTATTATATTAATTATCATTAAGTACATTAAATTCTCTTTACTTGTAATTGGCAAATTAACCGGTAACAACCATTTGTCACCATTATACCTTTTATAGTACTTGCATGTTCATTCCTCCTAACCCAATATCATATATTATATTATTTCCCATATTAATTCAATAATTACATTTGCTTTCTCATATTCCATTTATAGCCAAGCATATGCTTTCACTACTAAATTTATTAGAATTTTATTCAAATTACTAATAATTAGTTTTAACTACCCTTGCTATATTTCATTCATAACATTTATTTCAATATAAATTATAAATTTTTTCTCCTTTCTAAAATTTAATTACAAAAATATTATTAATATACCAAATTTAGTTATCAAAATTTATGGGTCGTTAAACTCTCCCCCACTCAAAACTTTTCGTCCCCGAAAAGGAAAAGAAGGGAAAAGAGGAACTTATAAATCAATATATATTATTCAAAACATTATATTCATAACAATAAATTTACAGAATAAGATAATTTAAATAAAATATATAGATTTATAACAACTAAATCCTTTATATTCAAATTAATAAAGTTTGGAAAACATTTTCAAAATATTTTCTAAGTCCAAAATTTACGGAAAATTTCGACAGAGTCTCCTTTGTACGGGAAGGCTCGGTAGAAAATATAATATCAAATATAACAATATATACATATATTTTCCAAAATAATATATCCCAACACGGGAAAAACAATATAATAGCGCTATAAATCTAAATCCGAAAACGTACCTATTTGTCGAGCAATTTACGCTTATATTATGAAACCAAATGCAGTGTATCAACCCGATATTTTCAGCCATTCGCATCCACACCTGTTGGACTTGAATTACCCAAAATACCACATTGTAATAAAATTTGAAGCAAATGAAATACAATCATAGAATCACAGACACAGAAAGATCAGAATAACTCGCAGCGGAAATTAAAATACCATAGTAGTTCATGAAGCTACTATAACAAACTCTCAAAACATAATACATGATATCAGTCTGAAAACATATACAATAGAATACATAGAAGTTTATAAATACCAGAGCTGAAATAGAATAACTGAAACCGAAAGGGAATAGATAACTAGACAAGCAGAATCTCCAGCGATTCTTAGCTCTAGAAAAAGAAATTCAAAGCTAACCTGTAAATACTCAGGCTGACCCGAGCGTAAAGTAAAACACAAAACACTCGAGTCAGGACATACATACTTATATAGTGTAAATCAACTCAAGTGAACTGTAACAGCACATTAACTTAAAGGATGTTTGGGATCGCCCATCCTCTAAGGACCAGTTAAACCATAAATTTAAATACATCCCGTAGTTAAAATTTCGAAATAGTAATTTATACTTTGAAATCAAATATCATTTCAAAATTCAATATCATTCAAAAATCCATTTCAAAATATCAAAATATCATATCTTTTCAAAACCACATCCATTTTTATTTAAATTACCATTTCAACACACATTTCAAAATAGTTTATATTTCAACAAATTACTTCATTTTAAATCATTAAAATGAAGTTATTATATTTAATAATTAAACTATTAAATTTCCAAAATTTTAATCTTTCAAAGTTCATTTGTTCACTTAAATTTATTAAAAAAATAAAATTCAACTTTCGCAGCATTTAGAAAATGCTACGGAAAGTTACTTTTAAAACAATTCAATTACAAAAGACAACATTTAAAATGCTGCAATAGGTTTAATTTAGTTCAAATAAAACCTTAATTAATTTCAGCAACTACAGCACTTATAAAGTGCTATAATAGCCCTTAATTCAATTTAGTCATTTAGTTCATTTATATCAACTACATCATTTACAAATGCTGTGATATCCTTTACATTAAAAATAATAACATTTCAAAATGCTGTTAATTAAATTCCAAATATTCAATATAATTTCAAAAATAATTAAATATTTATTAAATCATTTTAAACTTATAAAATCATATATTTTCACTTTTAAAACAATCATTTAAATACCCTTATATTTATGATTTTATAAAGTGAAATTTTCATTTCAAAAATCAAAATTAATAATAATTTACTTATATAATTCAAGAATTAAATTTCAATTCTTTATAATTAAATTTTTTACCTAACACTTAAGTTTAAATTTCCAAATATAACTTATTTTTCATTTTATTTACTTAACTTAAATTAATTTTTAAACAAAATTCACAAATTTCCAATCTAAGTAATATTTCAAAATTTAAGTTAAATATTCATTTATTTAACCTTTTAACTTATTCAAAAATCATTAACACTTTATAAAATCATTTTAAATTCATTTGAATTCAAATTTTAAATCTATTTATCATATATCCTACTTAATTTAAATTCCATTTATAACCAAATCATAATTTCCAAAATAACTTATATTTAAAATTTCTAACTTTACCATTAATTCATTTCACTTATGAATTTTTAGAAAATCAATAATACTTATAAGAATCATTTTTAATTAAGTTTAAATCAAAATATTATAATATTTACATTTCTAAAATACTTTAAACATTTTAGAAAAATTTATACTAACCACGGGTCTGTATATCATTTTCTATCCTAGTAAAGTGATACAGATATTATATCATTTCAATCCGTAATTTACAATGAAAATCCGGGTTCTATCATTTCAAACCCGCAATCCCAAGTAAATAAAAATAAATAAAAATCGTTCAGGCCTATCATTTCAACCCATAACGATTTTCCCTTATTCTAAAGTCCGTTCGGGTATGTATCGTTTCAACCCATAGTGATTCTATCTACATGGAACTTGCAGTGTGATAAACTGGTATAAATAAACAGAATAATATCATATAACAGTAACAGATGATATGACAGGTGTATAAATAGGGTGAAATTCATATGATCATAGCATAAGCAGTTATAACATAATAATAATATCCACAGATTCACAGGGTGTTAATTTACTACTTATATAAGTACGGAATGTCTGGTGAGAAATACTCACCTCTACAAGCTGGAGATAACAAATATAGACACACAATAGAGATCCAAAAAGGTACGAAAGCACGACTATGATTCAAGTGAGGAAGAGCCAAAGTTATTTGTCTTGTACATATGAAACAAAACAATACATATAACATGAATTCCAAACCAAAATATGACATTAAACAAGCTAGAATTAATGAACAACAATTAATCAAACACTTGCACTTGCTTCCACCATCACTATGCTTAGCCTATAAGGTGATAAGGCACTGCCATAGGGTGTATTTGGTTAGGTATGGGTCATATATGCTCGGCCCAATAAGGGTAGTGAAGGTATGGAAGTGGTTTGAATAATTAAGGGCATAAATATACAAACACAAGGCAAAGGTGCATTTTTATGTAACAACAAGTCACAGCTATGGCCTTATGTGGCACGGCCAGGCCTGGTGGATGCTAGGGGATGGTGTGACAGTGACTTTCGGTCAGCTAGATGCTGGTGGAAGTGATGAAAGAGGTGGCCAAAGGGTGTGGTGAAGTGGTGATGGCATTGGTGAGCTCGGCTGGGGTTGTTTTCAAGTGGTGCATGCATTTTTGTGGAGTTTCAACTATGGGATGGCCATGGCCTGGTAGGTTAGAGGAGATGGAGGTGTTAGCAGCTGGAAAAGGGGGTGATGGAGGTGGTGGTGAAGGAGGAGGCTACAGGCCGAATATAGAAGGTGAAAGCAAGGCAAAATACAAAGGAAAAATTCAATAAAATGAAGAGAAAAGAGTGGAAAACTTTAAAGAGGCCATTACCTTTTCCTTCAGATCTGAAGGTGGCATGAAAATGAAGTGGGAAGAGTTTTTTTTATGAATTTCCAAGGAAAACGTCACGACTAATGATAGTGAAAAGACAACCCAAAACGAAGGGGTGTGAAGATGGAAGGTCAAAAGCAAATGAAGAGTTTTTGTCCTTTGAAATTTCTTTTTTCTTTATTCAAATAAATCAAAATAGAAACCATGTAAATAAAATAAAAATGAATACAAAAATAATGTGAAAATTAAATTAATAAATAAATTTTAGAAAAATATAGAAAAATATAAGAAAATAGTTAATTATATATAAACTAGTATTGAAAATTGAAAACAAAATATAACTAGTTTTGGAAAAATAACAACTACACTCTAAAAATGTTTTAAAAATAAAATATATACATAAAAAGACATATTACACACATATAGAACAAGATTTGACAAATAAAAGTATTATTTATATAAATTAAAATAGACAATTTTATTAAATAAACCAATTTACACCCAATATTGCGAAAAGCATAACTTTCACAATATAAATCGGATTTCAACGAGACGAAAAGCAGTATTCTCAAAATTTAATATATTTTTATAATAAAAGATAAAATTCAAAAATTCAAATATTTAAATTTTAAATTTAAAAGTCAAAGTTTGACCAGATTGACGAAAAATCCACTTTTTCTGGAAATATCCTATTTATTTATGTTTGAAATTATAATTCACACAAAAATCAAAATATACTCTTAAAATAACAAAATTTATTCATTTTAATAAAAATAATAAAGTTTTTTTAAATCAGGAGTTTTAAATATAAAAAATAATCATAAAATACTGGGTTGTTACACGCTCTCCCACTCAAATCTTTTCATCCTCGAAAAGAACGAACAAGGAAAATAAGGAAAAGCAAGATAGACAACAAATAGTAACTGGAAAAAAAATTTCGGATTCGAAGCACGAATGCTCTCCTCCGTCTCCCAAGTACAATCTCGATCATCAGTACCCCATCGTACCTCGATCAGACTAATAAATTCCCTTCTTAGCTGCTTTGTACCTCTGCTGACAATATGAAGTGGCTTACTCTCGACAATCAGATTAAGCTAAATATCAAAAGTATCAAGAGAAGTTTTCTGAACAAAAAGAGATGGGTCAAGAAGATACCAGCGAAGATGCGAGACGTGGAATGCATCATGCACTCCAGAAAACTTCTCGGGCAGATCCAAACGATAAGCCAAAGAACCAACTCTTTCCATAATGCGAAAAGGACCCTCGAAGAGGAAGAAGGTAGAAATAGCTAGATGGAAGAATATGTTGAAAGCAAAAGGATGAACCATATTTTAAAACCATATAAATTTCAATTAATTTTTTTATAACATTTTAAACATTTTATAATATAATGAATAGTCATTTGATTCAAATCTGATAGTTCGAAATAAACAATATTCAAAACATTTTAAATTATTCAGAAAAGTAAAATAAATGATCAAAATATCCTTTATATAATACTTTATCAAGATACTTTTATAACTCGATGTCTTAACAAGTTTCTTTCGTTCCTGTAGACTCTGGCCATGCGTTGATCAGGCGCAAAGCTAGAATTCTCCTGGTACTTAATAGACTTGTTTCAACACCCAGTGAAAATACTGGAAAACCTTTTAAAAACAACATATATGGAAAGTACAATCCAAACAAATCAACCAAACCAAACATATCGATCATGGATCGCGGATACACAATGGTTACACCTGGATCCCCCAGGGAACATCTGTACCCGTAGGCTGGCTACCGCAGCCCTGCGATTACGCCATGAAGACTGGTAGTACCACAAATATACAATGGTTACGCTTGGATCCCCAGGAAACATCTGTACCCTTAGGCTCTCGCATCCCCTGCAGATTACGCTACCAAGCGACCCAATAGATCACAGATACACAATGATTACGCCTGGATCCCCCAGGAAACATCGTACCCTTAGGCTCTCACAGCCTTTGTGAATTACGCTATGCAGTCGCGATCATAAGACCTAGAGATCACCATGGAATTCGATGGACACTCAGTATCATATCCGGAAAACCCAAATTAGAGAGAATAATATCGATAGAATGAATCCACAGCGTGGCCACAAAGCGAATATCAAGCTGAATGCACTTTCCATACCTTTTCTTCGAAAATATGTATCATATGGTACCTTTCAAAGTCATTTTCAAATATCATACTTATATAAAGTCCATTATATATAAGATTTCATTTCAAATCGAATACTTTCCAAATCAATAGTATATCAAATCATACTTATATAGACTTCGATTATATAAGATTTCTCTTTACAAATTGAGTATCCTTTCAAATCAACAGTTTCAATTCACTTCATACTTATACATATCAATTTTATATAAGTTCGATAACTCCTAAATCAAAGTATTTAAATAAACAAGGTTCTCAATTTAAACCATTTCAATATCAATTCAGTTTCAAATCATATATGATTTCGCCAAATCATTTCTTCCTAATTACATATATTCAGTTTCAAAGTTCCTTAAAACAACAAACTTAGAAAATAATCCAAATTTCCAAATCAACAAAATTTAGGTCAAAAAAAAATTCATTTCCATTTCAAACATATATTCACTTTCAAAAATCATTAGACTTTCAAAGTTATAAATCTTTCGAAACCAAAATACTTGAAATCATTACACTTCGAAAATCATAACCTTTCGAAATCATACACTTGAAATCATAAAACGTTCCTTTAATTCTTTACATTTCACAAATTTATTCAATTAAATCCAAATCTAAAATTTCCAATTTTAATTCAATTCAGACCATCATTTTTAATTCAATTTAGTTTTCCAACAAAACCAATTCAAATATTATCAAATTTCGAATAAAGATTTGATCCATAAATAAACTATTCAATCTTTAATATATTTCAAAGCTTAAATATACCATATTTCAAAACTAAATTTTATAATTTCATATATCTCAAATTTTACTTCATTATTACTTAATTTTGAAATATTCATTTCATAAATCCATCATTTTTAAATAAACTCAAATTACAGGTAAACCAAATATCCTTTCATACAAATATAAACTTCAAACATTCATTTATCAAAATCAATTATCATTTCAAATTCACATTCTTTATCAAATAAATTAAATCATTTCCAAACCATTTCAATGATCAAAATATCTAAAATGGTTACTAAATTTAAAACCATCTCTTTTTAAACCCTCAAACTATTTATTTCTATATGGAAAATCCAATTTACCATTGGAAAGATTATTATTCTATATATATACTTTATTAAAAACATTTCAAATCTATATTTCATATCAGTATAATTCAACATAGTCTTGTTGATTTCACTTAACAAATAATTTCAAACTTATATAAATCATATTACTTTATACATTAATCATACCAAACTAACTTATATTCTTTATCAAATACCCTATACCTTTCAAAATTACTTAGCTTTGAAAAGTTAACCTTGATTTGGAAGTGCTCGAACCTTCAAATAGCCGAAGAAATCATATTTTCAATCCAAGAGTTGGAAATCACCAACAAATCAGTAAACCAATTCCAAAAGATAGGGTTATACCAAAACAAATCTGAATCTCGAGGACTGAACATCGGCTTACTTTAAATCATTTCAAATATGTATATATATATATATACATATATCTTTCGAATATCAAACCATACTTCAAAATCTGAAATCAAAACTGATTTCACAAAATCACTCGCTTAGCAAAGCTACTAGAGTGGCCTCTCCCCCACTCAGAAACTCGAAAATCAATGTCGATGATGCATGCATTCATCACCAAAATTTATTTTCCAACGACATAAATGGGTTCTGGACTTTTATTTTCTTGAAACTTCTTTGAAATCTCTTCGAAATCATTGGAATTCATTCGAATACATTTGAAACATTTCTTATTCGAAAAATATCTCAAAATCATATTATTATAATATAATTTTCAAAAATCTTAAAACCGATTTCAAAACACCGGAGTTCGATTCCTCGAAATTCAAATTGAAAACCCTTCAGTTTGAAATCATTTTTATATAAGTCAAATTCTTATAAATTTTTAAAATTTAAAATCTTTTCAAAATTTCAAATTTTCATTTTTAAAAGGTATATAATCCTTATCGAAAACATTTCACTTTTATATAAAAAGGTGGTCATCCTTATCAAGATAATAATTTCGTTGTATGCACAAATTCAAAATACAATCAAACACAAATTTCCAAAGATTGATTCAAGGTTAGATTTCAAACAAACAGAGATTCGAATTTAGAGAAATTCTAATCAAATAGAATTCTGGTTCGAAGATAAGCTCGAACAAAGATGAGATAATTTTATTACCAAATAGAAGATGGATAAGCCTATATAAATCATGGGCGACCTTAACCGAGTTAACCGTGACTTCGGGAATATAATCAATTCGAAAATCTAAGGAAAATCGACATTCATTCGCCCGAGATAGATCCATGTATAGCAAAAGGTAGATAGCATCGTAAATCGAGGATATAGAAATCTCCGTTGAATCAATGCCAATTGTAAAGGAGTTTCACCCCTTTACAAATCATTCAAAGATTGGCGGAATCACCGATCTTTAGAGAGGTCATTCTAAAGTGACCTATGGAATGCTCCAAAATCAAAAAGATAAAATAGGTAAGACAAGACTGGATTTTAGAACAAGTGGGAGCGTAAGCGGGAGCGTTCCAAAGTTCAAGGAATCCTAATCGATAAGAATCCTAACCAAGAGATTTCTAACAAGGTGGATACCGAAGGGACGAAGTTTTGAAAATCTTGGTTTCAAAATAAGAAAAATTTTATACCAAAATAATCTTTGAAAATCCTTTAAAAATCATTTGGAAATTATTTTATACTTCGAAAATACGTTCTCTCACAAAGAAAGGATTCTGAGATTGATTTCACTCATTCTAGGGTATTTCTACCCTATCTCTAATGAGTTTTTGCTCCGCAAGCTATGGTTCGCTTAAAAACCAAAACTCTGATACCAACTGTAACAACCCGATATTTTCAGCCATTCGCATCCACACCTGCCAGAGTTCAATTGCTCAAAATACCGCATTGTAATAAATTTTAAAGCAAATGAAATACAATCACAGAATCACAGACATAGAAATATCAGAATAACTAGTAGCGGAAATTAAAATACCATAGTAGTTCATGAAGCTACTATAACAAACTCTCAAAACATAATCATGATATCAGTCTAAAAACATATACAATAGAAATTTCAAATACATAGAAGTTTATAAATACCAGAGCTGAAATAGAACAACTGAAATTGAAAGGGAATAGATAACTAGACAAGCAGAATCTCCAGCGATTCCTAGCTCTAGAAAAAGAAATCCAAAGCTAAGCTGTAAATACTCAGGCTGACCCGAGCGTAAAGTAAAACACAAAACACTCAAGTCAGGACATACATACTTATATAATGTAAATCAACTCAAGTGAACTGTAGCAGCACATTAACTTAAAGGATGCTTGGGATCGCCCATCCTCTAAGGACTAGTTAAACCATAAATTTAAATACATCCCGTGGTTAAAATTTCAAAATAGCAATTTATACTTTAAAATCAAATATCATTTCAAAATTCAATATCATTCAAAAATCCATTTCAAAATATCAAAATATCATATCTTTTCAATAACACATCCATTTTTATTTGAAATACCATTTCAACACACATTTCAAAATAGTTTATATTTCAACAAATTACTTCATTTTAAATCATTAAAATGAAGTTATTATATTTAATAATTATATTATTAAATTTTCAAAATTTTAATCTTTCAAAGTTCATTTATTCACTTAAATTTATTAAAACAATAAAAATTCAACTTTCGCAGCATTTATAAAATGCTACAGAAAGTTACTTTTAAAACAATTCAATTACAAAAGACAGCATTTAAAATGCTGCAATAGGTTTAATTTAGTTCAAATAAAACCTTAGTTAATTTCAGCAACTATAGCACTTACAAAGTGCTATAATAGCCCTTAATTCAATTTAGTCATTTAGTTCATTTCTATCAACTACAACATTTACAAATGTTGTGATATCCTTTACATTAGAATAATAACATTTCAAAATGCTGTTAATTAAATTCCAAATATTCAATATAATTTCACAAAAAATTAAATCTTTATAAAATCATTTTTAACTTATAAAATCAAATATTTTCACTTTTAAAACAATCATTTAAATACCCTTATATTTATGATTTATAAAGTGAAATTTTCATTTCAAAAATCAAAATTTAACAATAATTTACTTATATAATTCAAGCATTAAATTTCAATTCTTTATAATTAAATTTTTTACCTAACACTTAAGTTTAAATTTCCAAATATAACTTATTTTTCATTTTATTTATTTAACTTAAATTAATTTTAAACAAAATTCACAAATTTCTAATCTAAGTTATATTTCAAAATTTAAGGTAAATATTCATTTATTTAACCTTTTAACTTATTCAAAAATCATTAACACTTTATAAAATCATTTTAAATTCATTTGAATTCAAATTTTAAATCTATTTATCATATTTCCTACTTAATTTAAATTCCATTATAACCAAATCATAATTTCCAAAATAACTTATATTTAAAATTTCTAACTTTACCATTAATTCATTTCACTTATGAATTTTTAGAAAATCAATAATACTTATAAAAATCATTTTTAATTAAGTTTAAATCAAAATATTATAATATTTACATTTCTAAAATACTTTAAACATTGTAGAAAAATTTATACTAAACACGGGTCTGTATATCATTTTCTATCCTAGGTAAAGTGATACGGATATTATATCATTTCAATCCGTAATTTACAATGAAAACCTGGGTTCTATCATTTCAAACCCGCAATTCCAAGTAAATAAAAATAAATAAAAATCGATCAGGCCTATTATTTCAGCCCATAACGATTTTCCCTTATTCTAAAGTCCGTTCGGGTATGTATCATTTCAACCCATACTGATTCTATCTACAGGGAATTTGCACTGTGATAATGTGACGACCCGTAAATCCGTACTCCTTAAATATACACTAATCTCCATAGATTAACTTAAGATGAACAGAAATACGAATTATCAATGTTTAAGAAAAAGAAAGAGAGAGAAGAAGAGAGAAAAGATAGAAAATAGAGAGAAAAGAAAATAGAAAATAGAACGGAATAGAAAACAACACAACAGAACAACATCAGAATCTCACAATCGCAGCGGAACAACATATAATAAATGAATAATCTTTAAACAAAGAACTATATCAGTTATTACATTACATTACATTTCATTACATCATATCATCATCAGAGTGTACAACAACAAACAACATCAAACAGCGGAAAAGAAATACTATATACTAGTAATACGCCATGCCATCCAGCTTGCCTCCAGCAACTCCAGAATATCCTGATAAACCTTAACTCCTGACTGCCCGTGTGGAAATTGGTGGGCACCCAGAGTTTAGGAAGGAAAACAATAAACTCCGAGTCAGTCATGTGACTGGTGTGAGAACTCAAAACAGTTTATTTATCTTTAAAATCAAAATAGAAGAATATTTTTAAAGTCAATTCGCAATGCTTTTAAAAATGAGACTACCATAAGGCCTCCCGCATACACACACAATGCAAACGCAGAATCGGAGGAGATTTCTCCTTATGATAGTCACAGATGCTTGATACGCATTTAAAAGAACATTTTATATTATTACTAGTGCATAGTGTAGAAAATTCTTATTTCGAAAGTAGAATATAAATCTTAGCCAGCATACGACCATTATCATATGCCTACTATAGCTAACTATGTTCAATAGCAGGTTACCGCCACATTCCATAGCAAGTTATACAACGAAAACCGTACAAGTCTCGTATTGTTTCTTTGGATTTCCAACGAATGATCAGGCCAAGGAACTTCCCATTGCCACATGAGAATGCCTCTGGATGGACATCCCCGAGAACCAAACCGGATCTCTACCAACACAAGGCCGGGTTACCCCTAACTGAGTAACAACTGACCGAATATGTCATCCCCCGGTCCTTTGGGACCTTTCACCGAGCGCTCGTAATCAATTCACACAATCATAAAGTGTTTTCAACATGAGTAAGTATCTGGGCTCCATACCATGATACCACCCTTTTCCAGAAGGAAATGCACATATCCTAAAGGGCGCTACCCCTCATAACTTTGCTGCATCTTTCCTGTTTTGACCATTCACGGGGTGTGAGGCTCGACGAAGTCACGTCCACAAAAACATACTTTATACAAAAGCCATGCTTTGGGTCAACAAATGATCATAGAAATGATCACCAGGATAGACGATCAAATAAATGATCCTATCACAAATAATCAACACAACGATCATTTAACAGCAACACTCAGCATGTCACATTACCAAATTGGGAATATATCGCTGATAACCTTCAACTACATAACCTCTGAGCTCGTACGTCTCAGAGAAGGGTGTTAAGCTAAAAGAATAAATTCTCCGCCACCAACAGAAATATATTTGAATGAAATCGGCTTTATATCTCAATTTGTAATGTCAGACATACAATCCATACAAGTCTGTTCCGGGATCGAACAGAACCGAAGGCACTTACAAAGAAGTCCTTGCAATCCGGATATCCACAATCCTGATCGGATTTCCCATCACAAATGGAGAACTCAATACCGGAGCAACTCGGTGCAGAGTCGATCGACAGGTCATCCTATCGCTCTCGCAAATACCAGGTCTTCAACACCGATCTTCAAATGCAATTCATAACGACGTATCACATATTCGGAATGGGTTATACGACCCCATGGTCCTTTCCCGGTTAACCCGAATAGTGAGCGCTTATTCAAAAATAAGTGTGGCGTTCAAATTTAGCAAATCACAACAAATACCTATTCAAAGGGAAATATTGATAGTCGGTTATTGAACTATCAATGGATATGCACAACATCACCAGATTCCAAATAATTTTCCAAATTATTTATTTCCCAAAAATATCTTTAAAAGATATATAATTTCAATACCTCAAAAATAAATCAATATTTATTTTCATACAAATTTCACTCTCTTTTATAAATTCCATAGTGAATTTTCATTCTAAAATATTCATGAATATACGACATCAATTCGATTTCTAATATTCATTTTCAATTTATCTTAAAAAAGATAAATTCAAAATATTCACTTAATATTGGAAAACATTTCCATACTTATTAAATAAGTATTTCACGAACCTATTTATTTTCAACACTTGGAAAATATTCAATATACTTAAATCGAGATTAAGTATATATTTCATTCTTTAAGGAAATCATTCTCTTAAACATATTTATTTGGGCCAAAACGAATGTTACGTAAAACATCGTTATGACGTCCCAAAATCACTAGTATAGGGATTCGAATTTAAGATAGATATATAAATCCCAATACTATACAAAACATTTCCTTTTGGAAATCATTTACTATAACAATAGTGCTATAGTCCACCATTTCCTTTTATTTCTCGAAAACGTCTATTTCAACAATAAATGTTGAAATCTATGGTTTCGAATCTCAACACATTTTAAAACATCGTTAGATCGTTTTAATTCTATTTAAAACATCAAATCTAAACATTTTCTTTAACATATTATTCACTATTCAAAAACGTGAATATACCACGTTAACCAATTTCATCCTTTTATTCATTTTATTTCAAAGGATTATTCACAGTCAAAACGTGAATATAACTCCATTAATAAGTTTCAACAATTTACTTATCAAAATAAGTCGTTTGCGAATTTATAAAACAACGTTTATAAATTCCATTTCTATTTATTTTATAACAACTTCCTTTTATAAATTCCTTTATTAACCTATTCGATTTATAACTCAATTATAAACCAAAAGTTCACATTATAAGTTAAATGCTTATAAAACGATTATTTTACAAAATCGTTCTTTTAAACTTCATAATTATAAATCTTATAACTTATAAGATTCAATTATTTATCCAAATATATTCTTTAATAACTTCACAAAATTTATAAATCTTACTATTTATAAATTTCATTTATAACTTCACCATTTATAATTTTATAAATTTCATTCACTTATGCAATCCATTTTCACTTCATTCAAACACTTATAAAAACTCGTTTTATAATTCAAATGTTTTAATTTATAAATATCAATTTATACTATTATTTTAAAACATCTTTAATCTCCTTTATAATTTCACCATTTTGATTTATAAAATAATCAAATTTTATAAATCCTATATTTTCAACTTTTTATAATAATTTCAAAAATCCCGATTTAACTTTTTATAAAATCATTAGCCTCATATTTTCAAAAATCAGTTTTTTTAACTATATTTCTCAAAAATATAATTTTTATAACATTAAAAATTATATCGTTTATTTATTTAAAATGAATCAATTTCCAAACATATAGTATATTTTCAAAAATCACTTAAAAAATCATTTTAAAATTCCAAAGTTTGGTCCAATGATGCTACATACCAAATAGTCAATCACGACAACAACGACATCATATATCGATACGATAATCCATCAAATATCAAAATATCTGAATTCAAATAAATACTGTTGAGGAATCCAGTTGGATCCCTCCAACCTGTTTTCCTGCATCCACAAACATTAGCACAATACCAATTTCGCTGCAGTACGAAATTATCGCGGTATATGGGATTAATAATATTATCCGCTTAATAGACGGCGCAATAGGGTCTCATCCGCTAAACAAATGCGGGAAATCAATAACTCCAATATATACATATGCCAATATATATATATTGCTATTATATATAATACCAATTTCACTGTTTATGAAATATTCGCGGTATATGTTTTTAATAAATAACATCCGCTTACTAACGGCGCATAATGTCTATTTTAACAATCAATAGATAACAATCATCATTCAAACATGCATTCAAATATTTTAAATCTAACTATTTAAAATAAAAATCAAAACTGATTCGATTGAGTGAGAAGTTCTCACCTTGATTTCAATTTCGTTTTAGCGATTTATTTCGAATAAAATTAAACGGACGTTTAATTTTACCCGAAATTCTCACTAACTCCAAATGACTCCAATCCAATTCCATCGCGTAGTGCTCGTCCACACGATTCCAACGCAACTGGTTTCGCACGTTTTCGACCTCGTATGAAAAAGTTATGAATTTATGAAGTTTACACGATTTTATAATTAAAATTACAACATAAATTTCTTTTAAAACCTTGCTTTTAATCACGGCCCTCCATCTCAAACCCCTTGCATCAGAACCGTGCCTTCCTTCTTCCATCACCCGCGCACAACATCTCTAGTAACAAGAACACGCACGCAACCCATAAACCATCAAATTAGGGTTTAATTTTGCACCAAACACAAACCACTTCGACTCGATCAAGTGACGCCATTAACAAGCTCGTTCAAGACTCCATCCACGCCTGGAACGCGGCCAAGCTCGGCCATCTCTGGTGCACGCAACACGAGGCCGAACGCATGCCTTTGAACACAAATTCCCGTTGATTCGTGAAGCTATTCGCGATCTTGACCGTTGATATTAAAGATCTCATCGAGCTCTTGAATTCTCTAGTTGAAGACGAGGCTTGAAAGTGAATGGTTCGAGAGAGATTGAGGGGAGAAGATGAACAATTTTCGGCCATTGAAGAAGGAGATGGCGGCTGGCTTTGCAAATTAGGGTTTAGCCCTTTTTTTTGTGAATTATGAGCCTATTTATAGGAAATTTTCGAACACTATTCATCCGGGTTTTCCGAACTCCGATTTACGCGCCGTAACCAGCGTTTCTAGGGTTTACCCCACGTTCCGGACACAATGGAACAGGTTTCGGAAGCTAATTCGGACATCTGTGCGAGTTATGGCTATAAACGTTCAATTTAAATTAAACCGATTTAAACGATTTTCTAGGCGTTTTAATTTGTACCGGACAAACGGTAAATCCAATTGACACAAAATTTGAAACCTTACAATAATATCACATTACGGATCCGATAAAACTAGATTCGTCGAAATCCGAGACTTTTTGAAAAATGGCTATTTTAAGTCGCCAAATTAATATTAAAAACAATTACGATGCGTTTCGAGCTGCCACGATCAAACGATAACTCCAATTGACACGAAAATTGAAATCGGGTAATAACAAACTATTACGGATCCAATGGAACTGGTTTCGTTCAATTCTGAGACTGTTCAAAAATTGACTATTTTCACTAGTCGATTTAAATATTAAAATATTCAATTTTCACAAATTAACTTTTAATTCGATTTTAAAAGTTCTAAAATATCGTTCTAACTCCAATGTGATAAAATAAAATTTTACAAATCATTTTCAATCATATTTAACCCAATTTTCAATTATTTCCATAATTTAACGTATTAAATTATTGATTTAATTATCCAATTAAATCTAATTATTCGAAATAAAATTTTATTCGACTTATAAATTCACTTATTAATATTTAAAATTAATTAAATATTCAAATTTTAATTACTAAAAATCCTGGGTCTTTACAATCTTCCCCCCTTAAAAGAATTTCGTCCTCGAAATTACCAAGTAAGAAAAGTTACAGAATTTATTAACTTTCCAAAATCCATAGTTAAACTTCTTACAATAACTTTACTAAGTTTTCAAATCATACTTAGTCATCTTTTCAAAAACAATTACTATTGTTTAACTTTCAATTCTAAATAAAAGTTAAAGTTTTCAAAACTTTTCAATTTTCTCAAATTTATTCTAACGCCTTAAATTTTCGGAAAAATTCGCCATAGTCTCCTTTGCGCGGCTCGATCCCAAAAAAAAAATGAAAGTATATATATATCACAAATATACATCTCATAAAGTAATGAGGCATCCCGAAGGGAAAATTTTGTAAAAGTACGATATTTAATCCGAGATATGTACCTTATATTTTATTAGCAAGCATATACGGCTAATATAGCGCGAAAGCGAGCTCCAAATGCGAAGCAAACGCGATCCGCACCTACTAAACACTCAACAAACAACATGAGAATCATGTATATAGACAATAGTATCAATATACAACATATAGCAACATAATAACTATATATGTCAACATAGCAATTGAAACAAAAGCAAACATCAACCAACTAGCATCCAACAAGTATTCATAACCAATAAATATTCATTCATATTCTCATTGATATTCAATGAATTAGGTTTCCAATTTAAATCACATTTGATTCATTAACAGTGGATGTTCTTACTAGCATTCATTTTCAATTAGTTTATATTCACTAATTCATATTCAAGTTGGTTCACTTCCAAATCAAATTCAATTCCATTTAAGATTCACTTAACTTCCAATTGAATTTCAATTACTTTAGCTTTCAATTTCATTAACACTTAATGAATTATATACAATCAACTAACAATCATATAACAACCAATGTATATCAATTACAACCAAATTACTTTGCTTACAATTGGTTTAATTAAATTGATTTTCATTTAACTATTCAACTTTCAATAACATTAGATTTTAATGAATTAACACTTATATTCATTATTTTATATCAATTATTCACATTTAATTGATTAATATTCAATCCATTAATTTAATTCAATTTACAAAAGTTGAATTTCATTACATAACTCAAGTTCATATCTATCACTTAACTTTAATAATTTACTTTGACACCAATATCAACATCATTCAACATCTCTTAAGTTATACTTCATTTAACTTTAAATTCATTTTTATTTACAACTCACATTCATAAATATATTCCTATAGTTTCACTTCTTATATATATAAGTTTTATTTCACCATTGTAAATCACTTTAATTATAATTCAATTCTTATAATTCTTTTGCTTATACAATTATTCTTTTATTTAGATTATTCAAACAACCTAACAATCAACTTATATACACTTTAATAATTCTGAAAAATTATTTCTTTATATATAAAAATATAATCAAGGTAAAATTATTCCATTTACCCAATTTAAAACAATACTGTGTCGAATTGTTCTATTCAAGTGTTTAGAAACCCCTTCGGCATAGTTGTCGAGACCACGCTGACGAAGGTTCATATGCCACTCAACAAACCAATCATCACAATATAAAACAATTTTATATTCACCAACAAATACGCTCTCATAACTATTATTACACTCAAAATCATTCTAGAGCACTACTGACTCTATCTCTAATGAGTAATACCCAACAGAACCATGGTTGTCGCTTAACCATATGCTCGGATACCACCCGTGACGAACGTACCGTCAGCGGTCACAACCGGTAGGCTTTTCAACCATCCCAGCCCCACCGTGGCTTACACTGATATCCCAAACTTGCTTTTACGGCCACCCTTTCGAATGTCACGGCTTCGCCTAGCCAACCCCATAAAGAGGACGTGTGGGGGTAAGAGTCTCTCGTTCGCCACCAAACCGCGAAGCGAGAACCCCCCATCACATATCACCTAGCATAAGCAAGTCTGGTCCGGGATCGAACAGAACCGAAGGCACTTACAAAGAAGTCCTTGCAATCCGGATATCCACAATCCTGATCGGATTTCCCATCACATATGGAGAACTCAATACCGGAGCAACTCGGTGCAGAGTCAATCGACAGGTCATCCTATCGCTCTCGCAAATACCGGGTCTTCAACACCGATCTTCAAATGCAATTCATAACGACGTATCACATATTCGGAATGGGTTATACGACCCCATGGTCCTTTCCCGGTTAACCCGAATAGTGAGCGCTTATTCAAAAATAAGTGTGGCGTTCAAATTTAGCAAATCACAACAAATACCTATTCAAAGGGAAATATTGATAGTCGGTTATTGAACTATCAATGGATATGCACAACATCACCAGATTCCAAATAATTTTCCAAATTATTTATTTCCCAAAAATATCTTTACAAGATATATAATTTCAATACCTCAAAAATAAATCAATATTTATTTTCATACAAATTTCACTCTCTTTTATAAATTCCATAGTGAATTTTCATTCTAAAATATTCATGAATATACGACTTCAATTCGATTTCTAATATTCATTTTCAATTTATCTTAAAAAAGATAAATTCAAAATATTCACTTAATATTGAAAAACATTTCCATACTTATTAAATAAGTATTTCACGAACCTATTTATTTTCAACACTTGGAAAATATTCAATATACTTAAATCGAGATTAAGTATATATTTCATTCTTTAAGGAAATCATTCTCTTAAAAATATTTATTTGGGCCAAAATGAATGTTACGTAAAACATCGTTACGACGTCCTAGAATCACTAGTATAGGGATTCGAATTTAAGATAGATATATAAATCCCAATACTATACAAAACATTTCCTTTCGGAAATCATTTACTATAACAATAGTGCTATAGTCCACCATTTCCTTTTATTTCTCGAAAACGTCTATTTCAACAATAAATGTTGAAATCTATGGTTTCGAATCTCAACACATTTTAAAACATCGTTAGATCGTTTTAATTCTATTGAAAACATCAAATCTAAACATTTTCTTTAACATATTATTCACTATTCAAAAACGTGAATATACTACGTTAACCAATTTCATCCTTTTATTCATTTTATTTCAAAGGATTATTCACAGTCAAAACGTGAATATAACTCCATTAATAAGTTTCAACAATTTACTTATCAAAATAAATCGTTTGCGAATTTATAAAACAACGTTTATAAATTCCATTTCTATTTATTTTATAACAACTTCCTTTTATAAATTCCTTTATTAACCTATTCGATTTATAACTCAATTATAAACCAAAAGTTCACATTATAAGTTAAATGCTTATAAAACGATTATTTTACAAAATCGTTCTTTTAAACTTCATAATTATAAATCTTATAACTTATAAGATTCAATTATTTATCCAAATATATTCTTTAATAACTTCACAAAATTTATAAATCTTACTATTTATAAATTTCATTTATAACTTCACCATTTATAATTTTATAAATTTCATTCACTTATGCAATCCATTTTCACTTCATTCAAACACTTATAAAAACTCGTTTTATAATTCAAATGTTTTAATTTATAAATATCAATTTATACTATTATTTTAAAACATCTTTAATCTCCTTTATAATTTCACCATTTTGATTTATAAAATAATCAAATTTTATAAATCCTATATTTTCAACTTTTTATAATAATTTCAAAAATCCCGATTTAACTATTTTATAAAATCATTAGCCTCATATTTTCAAAAATCAGTTTTTTTTAACTATATTTCTCAAAAATATAATTTTTATAACATTAAAAATTATATCGTTTATTTATTTAAAATGAATCAATTTCCAAACATATAGTATATTTTCAAAAATCACTTAAAAAATCATTTTAAAATTCCAAAGTTTGGTCCAATGATGCTACATACCAAATAGTCAATCACGACAACAACGACATCATATATCGATATGATAATCCATCAAATATCAAAATATCTGAATTCAAATAAATAATGTTGAGGAATCGAGTTGGATCCCTCCAACCTGTTTTCCTGCATCCACAAACATTAGCACAATACCAATTTCGCTGGAGTACGAAATTATGGCGGTATATGGGATTAATAATATTATCCGCTTAATAGACGGCGCAATAGGGTCTCATCCGCTAAACAAATGCGGGAAATCAATAACTCCAATATATACATATGCCAATATGTATATGTTGCTATTATATATAATACCAATTTCACTGTTTATGAAATATTCGCGGTATATGTTTTTAATAAATAACATCCGCTTACTAACGGCGCATAATGTCTATTTTAACAATCAATAGATAACAATCATCATTCAAACACGCATTAATGGCGTCCTCCACTTCTTCTCTCCCTCCTCTCCCTCCCTTTCTACCTCCGATCTCTTTTGTTCCCAGCAAGTACACCAACACTTTTGGTGGCCCTTCCGCCGTATTCTCGTCGGAGGCTAACTTCCCTTTGCAGTCATCTCGTCCCCCGTCGTCCACTCCAGCCTTAAAAAAGCCACCCCACAGTGAGTTCTCCAAGTCCAGGACATTTGCTCAGGTGGTGGCCTCATCACCACGCTCTTGCCCCCCTCCTACCCCCCACATCAGGAGGAACTCCTCCTTACCTTCGTTCATCAACGTGCGTCGCACGGTTGATTATCTGAAATCGAAGGGTCGTTGTCTTCGTTGTGCAGGCTTTCGACACGTGGCCAAAAACTGTAGGGATGCCAAGATATGCTATAAATGCGGATTTTTTGGGCATCCCAAATCTCACTGCAACAGAAAGCCAGCCAATCCAGCTCGTGCTCATTTTGACAGCTCATCCGCACCTCTTCCAATTCCTGCAAAAGACAAATCCTACTCTGTAAAGTGGGTCCCGAAGTCAAATCCTTTTCCAGCTCAACTATCAAAACTATCCCGCTTCCCCACACAATCTCATCCCTCCTTTTCTTCTCCCAACGAGACTTTCCCCTCCAATCTGTCTTCTTACCCAGAACCAAAATCGAAATCTTTCAGTAGTATGGACCCATCTCTCCTTCTCACAGCAAAGATCATCAGTGGGGTCTGGTCGATTGACTCCCTCCATCAAGTGCTCACTTCAAACTTCCGACACCAAGACTGGCCCCTATGGATCCTAACCAATGACAGCTTCATCTTTCTCTGCCCCTCTTTTGCTATCCGCGACCGGATCCTGCAACGTTCGACTATCAGTAAACCTGGGGCAGTTATTCATTTTCAGCAATGGGCCGAGCCAGAAAACCAGGAACTGCTCTTGGATCCGCCGTCTTGGGCGCGGGTCTCGGGTTTCCCCCAACTCTTCCGATTCAACGCCGAAGCCATCTCGGAGGCGGTCAATCCAGTGGGCAGATTTTTGGAACAGGATGATTGCGATTGGGCAAATTTTGATCACCGTCACCTATATATCAAACTGCAGTTCTATTCCGGCATTGAATCACCGTCCTCCTTTGTTGCAACTATAAACAATGTGGCATATGTACTGAAGATTGAGAAATGGGAACATGTTCACCCTAATAGGAGACCAGAGAACCATCTGTTAGGCATAGACTACGAGAGGGATTTCCAGCACTTTGACCGCCATATTCCGATTGACAACTTGGATCCAGACGATAAATTTGACGTCATGAATTTCGAGCCTCTCCTCTCAACTTCCCCTCCTGTTCCGGTCCAATCCATAGATCGGTCGATTGAAGTTATAGGCCCAAGGGGTTGGGACCCTTGGCCAACCCAGGAGCAAGCGTGGAACCCATATGAAGACTTAGACCTCACAAGCCTTCACCCGCCACCCAAGTCTCGCCCACCACACAGTTCCCCCAAACCCTTCACCCCCCAACCTACCTCCCTACCCCCTGTCGCTCAGCCTGTTGATCACAACCAAGAGACAACGCCAGCGGTAACTCTTTGGACCCAGTCAGTCACTCCAGCGACCGTCCGTAGGAGTTCCAGGCTAGATAAAGCAGCTTCTCTCCCCGGTAGTTACTATAAACATGTGGTTTTTTCTTCTCTAAAAAAAAATCTGAATAAGAATATGGCACGTTGTATGGGTGTGAGTTTGAGTGATGATCACTACATCTCCATGCAAACCCTAGAATCCGAGCGTTTGTCACTTTCCCAATGAAGATACTATCATGGAATGTTAGGGGGTTGGGGGACCCCAGCAAAAGACACTCAGTCAATCTCATCATTGCCCCCCATAAAATAAACATTCTTTTTTTGCAAGAATCCAAACTATCTGATCCTAAGCCTAACCTCCTCAGACAAATTGGTGGACCATACCTCACTGGGTGGGCCCATTTGAATGCTGTGGGCTCCAGTGGAGGCATCTTGACAGCCTGGGATGAATCGGTGTGGGCCCACTGTCAAACTATATACCAGCCATCAGCTTTACACGTCGCCCTCCGTCATTTACAATCTGGTACAATCTTTTTTTTCTCAAATATCTATGGTCCATCTGATACTCGAGACCGTAGTGCTCTATGGTTGAACTGTCTTAACTTCGCCTCTCATGTTAATGGCCCCTGGGTAGTCGGAGGTGATTTCAACACCACCAGATCCTCTGAGGAACGTACCTCGGGTAACTTATCACACGATTCTGAATCCTTTAACTCTTTCATCAATGACTGCTCCTTAATAGACCCACCTATCAGTAATCGCCTATTCACCTGGTCAAATCGCAGATCTGTGCCCTCGTTGGCGAAACTGGACCGTTTTCTCTTCAATCCAGCCTGGGATGATCTTTACCCACTCTCAATAGTCTCTGGTCTAGCCACAATCATCTCGGACCACTGCCCTCTCCTTCTTGATACTGGTCATTCTTCCGGTATAGTTAGACCCTTCCGTTTCGAGCGTTTTTGGCTTCTTGAGCCATCTTTCGACGATTTCATCAGACTAATCTGGTCCCAGCCCCTTACCTCTCCTTCGGCCACCGCCCGCGTTGTCTGTAAACTCAGAACCCTCCGTAAGATCATTAAACCCTGGGCGAAGACGGTTTGGGGTTCTCTCCGCTCGCGCATTTCTGCAATTCAGGAGGAAATTTTAGATCTCAACATCAAGGAAGAACTCGGCCCCCTTTGCGAGTCGGATAGGGTCCGCCTTTGCGACCGGGAAGCGGTCTTAGACAGACTGACACTCCAAGAGGAAATAGGCTGGAAGCAACGCTCCAAGGCAAAATGGATTGATGAGGGTGATAGAAATACGGCTTTCTTCCACCGACTAGCTAACGGCAGACGTAGATCCACTTTTATTCCAGAAATTTCCCACAATGGCACGACTTTCACTGATCGGTCAGATATCTTGAACCTGTTCACCTCCTATTACCGCAACATTTTTGGTTGCGTCTATCCCCCATCCCCTCCCATAGACTGGAATCTGCTCTATCCCGACCGCTCTCCCATCTCTATTGATCAGTCTTTCACGGAGGCTGAGATTTGGGCGGCATTGAATGAAATGTCTGATGATAAAGCCCCTGGCCCAGATGGTTTCGGCCCAATTTTTTTCAAGCACTACTGGGATACCGTGAAGTCTGACATTTTGGAGATGTGTTCGGAATTCCATGCTGACCCATCATCAGTGGCTCGCCTCAACTATGCCAGCATCATCCTTCTCCCCAAAACCCCTGGCGCTAACTCTCTTCCCTCATTCCGACCCATTAGCCTTCTGAACACCACCTTTAAGATCATAACCAAAGTTCTCTCCAATCGCCTTCAAGCCGTAATAGCCCCCCTCATTGGAATAGAGCAATCAGCATTCATACTAGGTCGAAATATCATGGACTGTGTTGCCGCCACTCAGGAGGTCATCTCTTTTTGCCACCAATCCTCAGCGCCTGGCCTTCTTCTCAAATTAGATTTCTCCAAGGCATTTGATACAGTTAACTGGCAGTTCATTTTGAAGCTTCTAGAACATAGGGGCTTCTCCTCAAAATGGTGTAACTGGATTCAGAATATCCTTTGCTCTAGCTACTCCTCCATCTCTATCAATGGAGTCTCCGGTGGATTAATAAAATCAACTCGTGGGTTGCGCCAAGGCGACCCGCTCTCCCCTCTGCTCTTTGTCCTTGTTACTGATGTTTTTAATCGTATGATCAAACTTGCTACTTCCCAAAACCTCTTCGTAGGCATCAAGCTCCCCAGCTCAAACCTAACCATATCTAATCTCCATTTTGCGGACGATACTATCCTCTTCGCAACCCCAAACGTCAACCACATTCATTGCCTTAAAGTAGCCCTCTACTCATTCGAACTCATTTCTGGCCTATCCATCAATTTCAGCAAAAGCTCCATCATCATGCTCGGGAACTCCGATCACCTTGGTAGCACCTTTTCCAACCTCCTCAACTGTAGCATCGCGCAATTTCCCATCTCCTATCTGGGTATCCCGCTCCGCCCAACCAAACTTCACAAGGCTGACTGGCTCCCCCTCATCACCAGAATTGAAAATAGACTTCTCTCCTGGAAAGCTAACTCCCTATCAGCTGCAGGTCGTCTAGTTCTTGTTAAGTCGGTCTTGTCGGCTATCCCTTCTTATTGGATGTCGTTTTACAAACTCCCAACCTGGGTTATCAAAAGAATTGACTCGATCAGAAGTGCTTTTCTTTGGAACGGTGGCAGAATTAAGAAACTTGTCAACTGGAGGACCGCCTGTTTGCAAACTAGAAATGGTGGCCTAGGTATTACTAATCTTTACTGCTTCAACCTCGCGCTTCTTGCCAAATGGCTTTGGCGGTTTCTCTCTCCCGATTCTTTCCTTTGGAAATCCTGGATCTCTTCCCTTTACTATCGATCTAACCCGCATCTCGTCCTACATTCCGATCCCAGTCTCAAACCATCACCATTCTGGACCGGGGTCCTCTCCACCCTTCCTAGAGTTAGAACACTCTTCCATGTAAGCATAGGCAATGGCGCTAACTGCATCTTCTGGTTGGATACCTGGCATGGTCAGCTTCCCCTTTCCTCCACCCTCCCTAACCTCTTTTCACACTCGGACGCCAGATTTTCTACCACCTCCGAACTATTTGCCTTGGGTCCGAACCTCATTGTCCCTTCTTCCTATTTTGACCTCACCACCTTAGCAGAGCTTCATCAGGCTGTCTCCATCCTCCAATCCATCCACCCCTCTCAATCACCTGATAAGATTCTTTGGGCCCCTAATCCTTCAGCTGGCTTCACCGTTGCCTCTTGCTATGCGCATCTAATTAATCCAGGCCGTCTCTTCAACTTCTCCAGGATCTGGAAGTATAAGCTCCAACCAAGAATGCTATTTTTTCAATGGTGCCTTATCCACGGACGAGCCAATACTAGAGATAGGCTATTTCGTCTCAACATAGCGCAGGACCCCAATTGCGTCTTCTGTAATAATGACATTGAGAGTATTCACCATCTCTTTTTTGAGTGCGATTTCTCCTTTCGGGTCTGGGCCGCAACTTCTGCACACCTTCTGGGATATGTTCCATCTATCATCTCCTTCTTTGATTTCTGGCAATTTAATTCGTCGGATAAACACTTGGATCCTCTAGTGGTTATATTCAGTTGGTGTGTTTGGATAGAGCGTAACGCACACATTTTTAACAATCCCAAATCACACTTCGAAGGTACATGCAGGCGCATCATTTATTACTACTCTTCTTTTACAGGTTACAGCCACTCTGCTCCTTTTAGGCTAAGGCTTCCGTGTCCTAGCACCCCACCAACCGAATCAGCAGGCAGCACAACAGCTTCTCCCATCCGCGGGCCTCTTGGTCGTCATGCGTAGCTCGCCCCATCACTACTTGTCGTATTAAGGTTTCAAGCATGGGCTCTGTGTCCCCTGTTTCTTATTATAGCATTTTGCAGTCTGGATTTTGTATCTTGTTCTGATACTTGTCTTATTAAGGCTTCAAGCATTTTGCAGTCTGCATTTTGCAGTCTTATTAAAACTTTGCTGTATTAGTTTTTGGCCAGCGATCAGGCTTGTTGATCGCACTACCTACTTAATTTAATATTATATATAACCGGCTGTGTAGTGTCGCACTACACATCCGTTTCTCTCAAAAAAAAAAAAAAAACACGCATTCAAATATTTTAAATCTTACTATTTAAAATAAAAATCAAAACTGATTCGATTGAGTGAGAAGTTCTCACCTTGATTTCAATTTCGTTTTAGCGATTTATTTCGAATAAAATTAAACGGACGTTTAATTTTACCCGAAATTCTCACTAACTCCAAATGACTCCAATCCAATTCCATCGCGTAGTGCTCGTCCACACGATTCCAACGCAACTGGTTTCGCGCGTTTTCGACCTCGTATGAAAAAGTTATGAATTTATGAAGTTTACACGATTTTATAATTAAAATTACAACATAAATTTCTTTTAAAACCTTGCTTTTAATCACGGCCCTCCATCTCAAACCCCTTGCATCAGAACCGTGCCTTCCTTCTTCCATCACCCGCGCACAACATCTCCAGTAAGAAGAACACGCACGCAACCCATAAACCATCAAATTAGGGTTTAATTTTGCACCAAACACAAACCACTTCGACTCGATCAAGTGACGCCATTAACAAGCTCGTTCAAGACTCCATCCACGCCTGGAACGCGGCCAAGCTCGGCCATCTCTGGTGCACGCAACACGAGGCCGAACGCATGCCTTTGAACACAAATTCCCGTTGATTCGTGAAGCTATTCGCGATCTTGACCGTTGATATTAAAGATCTCATCGAGCTCTTGAATTCTCTAGTTGAAGACGAGGCTTGAAAGTGAATGGATCGAGAGAGATTGAGGGGAGAAGATGAACAATTTTCGGCCATTGAAGAAGGAGATGGCGGCTGGCTTTGCAAATTAGGGTTTAGCCCTTCTTTTTTTTTTTGTGAATTATGAGCCTATTTATAGGAAATTTTCGAACACTATTCATCCGGGTTTTCCGAACTCCGATTTACGCGCCGTAACTAGCGTTTCTAGGGTTTACCCCGCGTTTCGGACACAATGGAACAGGTTTCGGAAGCTAATTCGGACATCTGTGCGAGTTATGGCTATAAACGTTCAATTTAAATTAAACCGATTTAAACGATTTTCTAGGCATTTTAATTTGTACCGGACAAACGGTAAATCCAATTGACACGAAATTTGAAACCTTACAATAATATCACATTACGGATCCGATGAAACTAGTTTCGTCGAAATCCGAGACTTTTTGAAAAATGGCTATTTTATCTCGCCAAATTAATATTAAAAACAATTACGATGCGTTTCGAGCTGCCACGATCAAACGATAACTCCGATTGACACGAAAATTGAAATCCGGTAATAACAAACTATTACGGATCCAATGGAACTGGTTTCGTTCAATTCTGAGACTGTTCAAAAATTGACTATTTTCACTAGTCGATTTAAATATTAAAATATTCAATTTTCACAAATTAACTTTTAATTCGATTTTAAAAGTTCTAAAATATCGTTCTAACTCCAATATGATAAAATAAAATTTTAAAAATCATTTTCAATCATATTTAACCCAATTTTCAATTATTTCCATAATTTAACGTATTAAATTATTGATTTAATTATCCAATTAAATCTAATTATTCGAAATAAAATTTTATTCGACTTATAAATTCACTTATTAATATTTAAAATTAATTAAATATTCAAATTTTAATTACTAAAAATCCTGGGTCGTTACAATCTTCCCCCCTTAAAAGAATTTCGTCCTCGAAATTACGAAGTAAGAAAAGTTACAGAATTTATTAACTTTCCAAAATCCATAGTTAAACTTCTTACAATAACTTTACTAAGTTTTCAAATCATACTTAGTTATCTTTTCAAAAACAATTACTATTGTTTAACTTTCAATTCTAAATCAAAGTTAAAGTTTTCAAAACTTTTCAATTTTCTCAAATTTATTCTAACGCCATAAATTTTCGGAAAAATTCGCCATAGTCTCCTTTGCGCGGCTCGATCCAAAAAAAAAATGACAGTATATATATCACAAATATACATCTCATAAAGTAATGAGGCATCCCGAAGGGAAAAATTTGTAAAAGTACGATATTTAATCCGAGATATGTACCTTATATTTTATTAGCAAGCATATACGGCTAATATAGCGCGAAAGCGAGCTCCAAATGCGAAGGAAACGCGATCCGCACCTACTAAACACTCAACAAACAACACGAGAATCATGTATATAGACAATAGTATCAATATACAACATATAGCAACATAATAACTATATATGTCAACATAGCAATTAAAACAAAAGCAAACATCAACCAACTAGCATCCAACAAGTATTCATAACCAATAAATATTCATTCATATTCTCATTGATATTCAATGAATTAGGTTTCCAATTTAAATCACATTTGATTCATTAACAGTGGATGTTCTTACTAGCATTCGTTTTCAATTAGTTTATATTCACTAATTCATATTCAAGTTGGTTCACTTCCAAATCAAATTCAATTCCATTTAAGATTCACTTAACTTCCAATTGAATTTCAATTACTTTAGCTTTCAATTTCATTAACACTTAATGAATTATATACAATCAACTAACAATCATATAACAACCAATGTATATCAATTACAACCAAATTACTTTGCTTACAATTGGTTTAATTAAATTGATTTTCATTTAACTATTCAACTTTCAATAACATTAGATTTTAATGAATTAACACTTATATTCATTATTTCATATCAATTATTCACATTTAATTGATTAATATTCAATCCATTAATTTAATTCAATTTACAAAAGTTGAATTTCATTACATAACTCAAGTTCATATCTATCACTTAACTTTAATAATTTACTTTGACACCAATATCAACATCATTCAAAATCTCTTAAGTTATACTTCATTTAACTTTAAATTCATTTTTATTTACAACTCACATTCATAAATATATTCCTATAGTTTCACTTCTTATATATATAAGTTTTATTTCACCATTGTAAATCACTTTAATTATAATTCAATTCTTATAATTCTTTTGCTTATACAATTATTCTTTTATTTAGATTATTCAAACAACCTAACAATCAACTTATATACACTTTAATAATTCTGAAAAATTATTTCTTTATATATAAAAATATAATCAAGGTAAAATTATTCCATTTACCCAATTTAAAACAATACTGTGTCGAATTGTTCTATTCAAGTGTTTAGAAACCCCTTCGGCATAGTTGTCGAGACCACGCTGACGAAGGTTCATATGCCACTCAACAAACCAATCATCACAATATAAAACAATTTTATATTCACTAACAAATACGCTCTCATAGCTATTATTACACTCAAAATCATTCTAGAGCACTACTGACTCTATCTCTAATGAGTAATACCCAACAGAACCATGGTTGTCGCTTAACCATATGCTCTGATACCACCTGTGACGAACGTACCGTCAGCGGTCACAACCGGTAGGCTTTTCAACCATCCCAGCCCCACCGTGGCTTACACTGATATCCCAAACTTGCTTTTACGGCCACCCTTTCGAATGTCACGGCTTCGCCTAACCAACCCCGTAAAGAGGACGTGTGGGGGTAAGAGTCTCCCGTTCGCCACCAAACCGCGAAGCGAGAACCCCCCATCACATATCACCTAGCATAAGCAAGTCTGGTCCGGGATCGAACAGAACCGAAGGCACTTACAAAGAAGTCCTTGCAATCCGGATATCCACAATCCTGATCGGATTTCCCATCACATATGGAGAACTCAATACCGGAGCAACTCGGTGCAGAGTCAATCGACAGGTCATCCTATCGCTCTCGCAAATACCGGGTCTTCAACACCGATCTTCAAATGCAATTCATAACGACGTATCACATATTCGGAATGGGTTATACGACCCCATGGTCCTTTCCCGGTTAACCCGAATAGTGAGCGCTTATTCAAAAATAAGTGTGGCGTTCAAATTTAGCAAATCACAACAAATACCTATTCAAAGGGAAATATTGATAGTCGGTTATTGAACTATCAATGGATATGCACAACATCACCAGATTCCAAATAATTTTCCAAATTATTTATTTCCCAAAAATATCTTTACAAGATATATAATTTCAATACCTCAAAAATAAATCAATATTTATTTTCATACAAATTTCACTCTCTTTTATAAATTCCATAGTGAATTTTCATTCTAAAATATTCATGAATATACGACTTCAATTCGATTTCTAATATTCATTTTCAATTTATCTTAAAAAAGATAAATTCAAAATATTCACTTAATATTGAAAAACATTTCCATACTTATTAAATAAGTATTTCACGAACCTATTTATTTTCAACACTTGGAAAATATTCAATATACTTAAATCGAGATTAAGTATATATTTCATTCTTTAAGGAAATCATTCTCTTAAACATATTTATTTGGGCCAAAACGAATGTTACGTAAAACATCGTTACGACGTCCTAAAATCACTAGTATAGGGATTCGAATTTAAGATAGATATATAAATCCCAATACTATACAAAACATTTCCTTTCGGAAATCATTTACTATAACAATAGTGCTATAGTCCACCATTTCCTTTTATTTCTCGAAAACGTCTATTTCAACAATAAATGTTGAAATCTATGGTTTCGAATCTCAACACATTTTAAAACATCGTTAGATCGTTTTAATTCTATTTAAAACATCAAATCTAAACATTTTCTTTAACATATTATTCACTATTCAAAAACGTGAATATACTACGTTAACCAATTTCATCCTTTTATTCATTTTATTTCAAAGGATTATTCACAGTCAAAACGTGAATATAACTCCATTAATAAGTTTCAACAATTTACTTATCAAAATAAGTCGTTTGCGAATTTATAAAACAACGTTTATAAATTCCATTTCTATTTATTTTATAACAACTTCCTTTTATAAATTCCTTTATTAACCTATTCGATTTATAACTCAATTATAAACCAAAAGTTCACATTATAAGTTAAATGCTTATAAAACGATTATTTTACAAAATCGTTCTTTTAAACTTCATAATTATAAATCTTATAACTTATAAGATTCAATTATTTATCCAAATATATTCTTTAATAACTTCACAAAATTTATAAATCTTACTATTTATAAATTTCATTTATAACTTCACCATTTATAATTTTATAAATTTCATTCACTTATGCAATCCATTTTCACTTCATTCAAACACTTATAAAAACTCGTTTTATAATTCAAATGTTTTAATTTATAAATATCAATTTATACTATTATTTTAAAACATCTTTAATCTCCTTTATAATTTCACCATTTTGATTTATAAAATAATCAAATTTTATAAATCCTATATTTTCAACTTTTTATAATAATTTCAAAAATCCCGATTTAACTATTTTATAAAATCATTAGCCTCATATTTTCAAAAATCAGTTTTTTTTAACTATATTTCTCAAAAATATAATTTTTATAACATTAAAAATTATATCGTTTATTTATTTAAAATGAATCAATTTCCAAACATATAGTATATTTTCAAAAATCACTTAAAAAATCATTTTAAAATTCCAAAGTTTGGTCCAATGATGCTACATACCAAATAGTCAATCACGACAACAACGACATCATATATCGATATGATAATCCATCAAATATCAAAATATCTGAATTCAAATAAATACTGTTGAGGAATCCAGTTGGATCCCTCCAACCTGTTTTCCTGCATCCACAAACATTAGCACAATACCAATTTCGCTCCAGTACGAAATTATCGCGGTATATGGGATTAATAATATTATCCGCTTAATAGACGGCGCAATAGGGTCTCATCCGCTAAACAAATGCGGGAAATCAATAACTCCAATATATACATATGCCAATATATATATATTGCTATTATATATAATACCAATTTCACTGTTTATGAAATATTCGCGGTATATGTTTTTAATAAATAACATCCGCTTACTAACGGCGCATAATATCTATTTTAACAATCAATAGATAACAATCATCATTCAAACATGCATTCAAATATTTTAAATCTAACTATTTAAAATAAAAATCAAAACTGATTCGATTGAGTGAGAAGTTCTCACCTTGATTTCAATTTCGTTTTAGCGATTTATTTCGAATAAAATTAAACGGACGTTTAATTGTACCCGAAATTCTCACTAACTCCAAACAACTCCAATCCAATTCCATCGCGTAGTGCTCGTCCACACGATTCCAACGCAACTGGTTTCGCGCGTTTTCGACCTCGTATGAAAAAGTTATGAATTTATGAAGTTTACACGATTTTATAATTAAAATTACAACATAAATTTCTTTTCAAACCTTGCTTTTAATCACGGCCCTCCATCTCAAACCCCTTGCATCAGAACCGTGCCTTCCTTCTTCCATCACCCGCGCACAACATCTCCAGTAAGAAGAACACGCACGCAACCCATAAACCATCAAATTAAGGTTTAATTTTGCACCAAACACAAACCACTTCGACTCGATCAAGTGACGCCATTAGCAAGCTCGTTCAAGACTCCATCCACGCCTGGAACGCGGCCAAGCTCGGCCATCTCTGGTGCACGCAACACGAGGCCGAACGCATGCCTTTGAACACAAATTCCCGTTGATTCGTGAAGCTATTCGCGATCTTGACCATTGATATTAAAGATCTCATCGAGCTCTTGAATTCTCTAGTTGAAGACGAGGCTTGAAAGTGAATGGATCGAGAGAGATTGAGGGGAGAAGATGAACAATTTTCGGCCATTGAAGAAGGAGATGGCGGCTGGCTTTGCAAATTAGGGTTTAGCCCTTTTTTTTTGGTGAATTATGAGCCTATTTATAGGAAATTTTCGAACACTATTCATCCGGGTTTTCCGAACTCCGATTTACGCATCTTAACCAGCGTTTCTAGGGTTTACCCCGCGTTCCGGACACAATGGAATAGGTTTTGGAAGCTAATTCGGACATCTGTGCGAGTTATGGCTATAAACGTTCAATTTAAATTAAACCGATTTAAACGATTTTCTAGGCGTTTTAATTTGTACCGGACAAACGGTAAATCCAATTGACACGAAATTTGAAACCTTACAATAATATCACATTACGGATCCGATGAAACTAGTTTCATCGAAATCCGAGATTTTTGAAAAATGGCTATTTTAACTCGCCAAATTAATATTAAGAACAATTACGATGCGTTTCGAGCTGCCACGATCAAACGATAACTCCGATTGACACGAAAATTGAAATCCGGTAATAACAAACTATTACGGATCCAATGGAACTGGTTTCGTTCAATTCTGAGACTGTTCAAAAATTGACTATTTTCACTAGTCGATTTAAATATTAAAATATTCAATTTTCACAAATTAACTTTTAATTCGATTTTAAAAGTTCTAAAATATCGTTCTAACTCCAATATGATAAAATAAAATTTTACAAATCATTTTCAATCATATTTAACCCAATTTTCAATTATTTCCATAATTTAACGTATTAAATTATTGATTTAATTATCCAATTAAATCTAATTATTCGAAATAAAATTTTATTTGACTTATAAATTCACTTATTAATATTTAAAATTAATTAAATATTCAAATTTTAATTACTAAAAATCCTGGGTCGTTACAGATAAACTGGTATAAATAAACAGAATAACATCATATAACAGTAATAGATGATATGACAGGTTTATAAATAGGGTGAACATCATATGATCATAGCATAAGCAGTTATAACATAATAATAATGTCCATAGATTCACAGGGTGTCAATTTACTACTTATATAAGTACGGAATGTTTGGTGAGAAATACTCACCTCTACTGGAGATAACAAATGCAGACACACAACAGAGATCCAAAAAGGCATGAAAGCACGACTACGATTCAAGTGAGGAAGAGCCAAAGCTATTTTTCTTGTATATATTAAACAAAACAATACATATAACATGAATTTCAAACCAAAATATGACATTAAACAAGCTAGAATTTAGGAACAACAATTAATCAAACACTTGCACTTGCTTCCACCATCACTATGCTCAGCCTATAAGGTGATAAGGCACTGCCATGGGGTGTATTTGGTCAGGTATGGGTCATATATGCTTGGACCAACAAGGGTAGTGAAGGTATGGAAGTGGTTTGAGTAATTAAGGGCATAAATATACAAACACAAGGCAAATGTGCAATTTTATGTAATAACAAGTCACGGGTATGGCCTTATGTGGCATGGCCAGGCCTGGTGGATGCTGAGGGATGGTGTGGCAGTGACTTTAGGTCAGCTAGATGCTGTTGGAAGTGATGCAAGAGGTGGCCAAAGGGTGTGGTGAAGTGGTGATGCATTGGTGAGCTCGGCTGGGGTTGTTTTCAAGTGGTGCATGCATTTTTGTGGAGTTTCAACTTTGGGATGGCCATTGCCTGGTAGGTCAGAGGCGATGGAGGTGTTAGTAGCTGGACAAGGGGGTGATGGAGGTGGTGGTGAAGGAGGAGGCTACAGGCCAAACATAGAAGGTGAAATCAAGGAAAAATACAAAGGAAAAATTCAATAAAATGAAGAGAAAAGAGTGGAAAACTTTAAAGAGGCCATTACCTTTTCCTTAAGATCTAAAGGTGGCGTGAAAATGAAGTGGGAAGAGTGTTTTTTTACGTTAATTGCCAAGGAAAAAGTCACGGCTAATGATAGTGAAAGGACAGCCCAAAATGAAGGGGTGTGAAGATGGAAGGTCAAAAGCAAATGAAGAGTTTTTGTCCTTTGAAATTTCTTTTTTCTTTGTTCAAATAAATCAAAATAAAAACCATGTAAATAAAAATGAATACAAAAATAGTGTGAAAATTAAATTAATAAATAAATTTTATAAAAATATAGAAAAATATAAGAAAATAGCTAATTATATATAAACTAGTATTGAAAATTGAAAACAAAATATAACTAGTTTTGGAAAAATAACAACTACACTCTAAAAATGTTTTAAAAATAAAATATATACATAAAAGGACATAATACACACATATATACAAATTAGAACAAGATTTGACAAATAAAAATATTATTTATATAAATTAAAATAGACAATTTTATTAAATAAATCAATTACACCCAATATTGAAAAAAACACAACTTTCACAATATAAATCGAATTTCAACGAAACGAAAAGCAGTATCCAGAAAATTTAATATATTTTTATAATAAAAGATAAAATTTAAAAATTCAAATATTTAAATTTTAAATTTAAAAGTCAAAGTTTGACCAGATTGACCAAAAATCCACTTTTTCTAAAAATATCCTATTTATTCATGTTTGAAATTATAATTCACACAAAAATCAAAATATACTCTTAAAATAACAAAATTTATTCATTTTAATAAATATAATAAAGTTTTTTTAAATCAGTAGTTTCAATTTAAATAATTAAAATAAACAATTAAAATAATCATAAAATACTGGGTTGTTACATGCAGTAGCAATTGCTTGCATAACCTGTATTTCACTTATATAATCCAAAAAGGTTAACAATTATATAAAATGAAATATTTAAGGTGGTTTCAACCATAAACAAACAAATCATTACAAATATCAATCATTTGCAACACGGCTTACAACCATCACATAGAATCAATACAAACCAATCATAAACCAAAACAAACAACAATTCCAAACAACAAATCAAATTTACTTATTATTAATTTCATTTCATACATTAGTTGTTTGATTTCTTTTCTTACATATAATGATTTATCGTTTTATTTTACATTTATTTCTTACAATTTTATTTAGAAATAACTTCAACTTGTTTACTCAAGTTAAAATTTCTTACTTACAATACCCGCCTTCCATTATATTTAATTAGTAGTGTTTCAATTTTACTTAAGTTTATAACAACTACAATACCAAATTCTTATTTATTAAAGAATTTCATTGAACCTTCCTATTACAAAAGCTTTACTTGTATAATATCCACTACGTTTTCTTATTAACATTTACTTTTTACATCTTTTGGTAAGTTATATATATGTCTTTAAGAATGTAATTAAAATCATACAAGTTTATCTTATTTCTTTTAATTAATTAATGGTTCAATAATTATATCTTTCGTTTTATAAGATTACAATTTCAACTTTCTTTTAATCTCATTTATAACTTAGCATTAAATCACTTATTTAATTAAAGGTTCCAATTTATAAATTAGTCATATCCATTTTACTACACTTAATTGAAACTATCAATTAACGGAAACTTAAGAATTAAATACCGGGTTTTATTCAAAATCATTTTAAAATAACAAATAAACATATGCTTGCAATTTATATATCCCATTATATTTAAAACAATTTAAAATTTATATTTGTTTATCAAAATAAATCTGTAGTAAAACTACTACAGTGGCCTTCCCACTTCGAAACTCGAAAATGAATGTCGATGATGCGACCGACATCACCGAAAATATTTTGCAACGACAGAGAGGGAAGTACAGAACTTATTTTTCCGAAATCTTCTTTAAAACAATTCTTCCCAATTATATTGAAATATTTATATCAGAAAATACTTATAAACAATACTATTATATTCCAAAATTATTCGAAAGAAAATTTCAAAAGCCCGAAACTTATGTTCTAAATTTCCAATTTCATTTATTTTATTTTCTATCTTATTTCGACTATTATTTATAAATTTCATTACCTAACAACCAATATGTTACAACCGAATAAAATCATTATAAAAATTTGTTTTATATATGGAAAATATAATAGGCAAAATTATTTCATTCACTTATATTAAAACAAATATTGTGTCGGTATGTCCTATTAAGTGTTTAGAAATCCCTATTGATGTCATAGCGTCCCATGCACCAACCAGAATTTATAAATACAAAACGGAACAAATGAACACAATATTAAAACCTTTTTATAACACTAACAAATACGCTCTCTCATATATATACACTCAGCGACTCCCATAGGGTATTTCTACCTTATTAATAAAGAGTCAGACCCCACAAAATTAAGGTTTATCGCTAAACCAAAGCTCTGATATCAGATGTAACATCCCGCCTTTTCGTATGATTTAAATCAACGATAAACCACACACATCAGACTCAGACCATACAGCAGGGCGGATTGTTAAGGGGTAAATAAGAAAAAAGCAGAAAGAAATAAAACAAAAAGAATCTTGCAGCGAAACGATAAAATATAATAATCAAATATACAGTTCATGAAGCTATTTTACAAAACATTTGATTATATTTATACATTACATATCAGAGTTACACCTACCGTAGAATAATAATTATGCAGCGGAATAAAATGGTGTAGCGGAATAATATAGTAGATAATAGTAATACAAATCTTCGTCTTCGTCCTCCGAAACAAAATCTTCAAATCCTGAAATACTCGGACTGACCCGAGCGAATTGAAAGGACAAAACACTCGAGTCAGAACTAGAAGATCTTATGTAAGTTAAATCAACGGTAAAATAAATATGAGTGCAGTAACTTAAAAGATGCTCGGGATTCGCATCTCCTAATGATCCGTTAAACTATTTACTATGTAGTAATACTTTGCTATTATAATAGTGTCTATTAGTAAAATAAACTTACTTTAAAATAACATTAAGGAGTGACCCAATATTCCCCTTAACACATAATATATTCCCACAGTCTATACAGTACCGTAATCTCCCCCGTACTGGGCATCGTCAGAGGGCACTCCATAGGTATGGTACAAAACAAAATCGTATAAGGTGCGCTAGGGTAGGTGACATGGCGCAACTAGGAAATGCCAGGGTAGATATACCAATTATGCTTCCAAGTCGGTTGTAACACATAGCCACAGCTACCACCCACCTCGAGCCACACCCCCAGATCAAAGAAATCAAAAGTGGCCACCGAATAAATCCAAAAGTCAAAGTATAACATCGAAGGGATGTGTTCGATAAAAGGTGCTACTGTGACGCCCCACCTCTATACTCACGCTAGCCAAGAACACTACGAAGTAATGCCGTCAACTAGCACTAAGAATAAGGCTGTTGAGGAGTGACCATCCGTGTAATTGCTTTGTGCGAGCACCGACATGTCAGGTAGTATAACATGCATAGGAAATCCGACATACCGATACAAACTCAAAGCTACTACACAGTGGTAGTAATATCTTCGGAAACAAATATATAAATAAGCATAACACAAATCAGTCACAATTATCCATATCAAGAAGGAGAAAAAAGACATGAATATAGCACATAGAAGTGTATATCATAGTAGTAGTCAAACAAGATCCACAATATCACAAAAGAATAGATACAAGTGCTACACAAAAGAATATGTATACATCAATGAGTCTATATCTCGTGTGTATAACAACAAAAACTACCAATCTAATGTAGTTAGCTAAAAGTCAAATAATACTCCCAGATGAGGAGTCAAGCAGAAGCACCTGTAACATCTCAGTTTGACCCGAGCATTATTTAATAAAAAAATAATAAACGGATCAGTCTAGCTATAAATATCAAATAAAATGAGATGGAATAAGAGATATGACAAAACGTATGATAACATTAATGCCATACTATGTAAAGTATTCATTTAACATCAACAAAATCATACAATACCTCAATTATCTCAAAAGCACCAAAAAGAAAGTCATATTCTTCACCATATTCACCAAACCACAAATATTGATAAATATATCAATGCCAATCGGAAAAGTTTAGTGAAACACAAATTCACCAATGCACAAATATTGATAAAGCTTATCAATGTAAATCACAAAAATTGGTGAAACACAAATTCTAGAAATCATCAATAGAAATCCAAAAATCACAAAAGGGGGAGGCCTATCACAAAACGGGAGCATGAAAACTCACAAACACGTGTATCACAAAACGGAACGCTATTCCATGGTTGCTAACCATTAATTTTGAGCCAAAGCTCCACAAAACGGCCCGAAGACCGTGGGTCGCTACCCCACCAATTTTGAGCCGAAGCTCCACAGAAACGGGGTTTAGTCTCTCTCGCAGACAAAGAGACATCGCACATTGCTAGTCTAAATCACAAAACGATCATCATCGATCATCAAGAAGTGTCAATTACACTAAGTTAGTAAATAGATGAGTTTAGCTTCATGTCCCATAACCACTGGCTTAAATTAGATATTTACGAACAAACTGTAAGTCTCCACTCGAAAATTGTCACAAGAGATTCAATCGAACAAGTCCAAGAATTAACCGACGAAGATAAAGCAAGCGTTTAACAACACTTGGTTTACTAAGCCGTTTAATTAGATTTCTCATATGAGTGAGGTAAAGGTTTGTATATACTAATAGGTTGGAAAATGGTTATATAAACGAGTTTGATATTAAAATAGTGTTGAAATCGTTTTGATGAGAAAGTTTTGATATTTACTACTAGTATAGAAACCTTTGCGTTTTTAAAGTGACAAAGCACAAAAATGATTGTAGAAATAATCAATCACCAAAATTTCAGGTTCGAAGCCGTGAATCAAATCCAAAGAAATCGATACCAAATCCATCAAAATGGATATTCCCAAAAATCCCGAAAATGAAGTCATCAAAGTCGATAAACGATAACAATAAGTCAGATCAACACGAATCGATTAAAATTGGAAACCCAAACAACTTAGGCAAATTGGGCTGAGATAAGCAGATTCAGACTTGTGAAATCTCAAATTTAGACGTCTGAATCTGGAAAAATAAATATTTCTAGTTCAGTATTCAGACGTCTGAATCAATAATTTCAGACATCTGAAAATGGCTAATTTTAACCTATTACCTTTCTGGTTAAACAAGAGTAATTTCAGACATCTGAAATATATAATTCAGACGTTTGAATCTGGAAAATAAAGTTTTTGCCCAGAACAATATTCAGACGTCTGAATCCTTTATTTCAGACGTCTGAAACTGAAGCTTTGGGCATTTTCTTGCCTAGGCCAATGATGGCCAAACCATATCGGAAGCAATCAGATGAGTGACGGTTACGAGGGGTTTACGCCAAACGATTACCCAACCTCAAAGACTCACCAATACACTCCAATCAACATGTCCAATATCCATATAAGGATTTTCATAGATTTTGTTTTCAAAACACCAAAAATTGAAATATTCACCAAACCAGTCCAAATCAAAATCAAATGAACACGTAAAGATGTTAGGAATTCATACCTAACAATCAAAGATAATTATAGACTTAGATGTGAGATAAAAATCTCACCTTTTTTCACAAAAACAAGGTTGGAGAAGCTATAGAGCAAGGCAAGAACAATCACTCTTCGATTCCGACCTAAGAAGCTTGAGTCTAAGCTTGAAAGAAAAACATTTCCTAAATTAGACTTTAGGAATTTCTGAAATTGAAGGGAGAGTGAGTTGGAGAAGAAGAAGAGGATGCTTACCAATGGCTTCTCTTTGGATTTGGAGTTAGAACTTGGATTTGCAATGGAACTAGGGCTTAGGAATTCTAATCTTTTTCTCTTCCCCCATTTTTATGAAAGCTTGGAGCGATAGGAAATGAAAGTGAATGAAGAGAAGAGGAGGTTGAGCTAGAGCTAATAGTTTAGGCTAACCCAAACCCAAAGTCCAAAGTGCAAAGGTCAAATTTTAGCTAGCTCCAAACATATCAAAGTTTATACTCAAAAAGGTCGCAAATAGCGTTTTGTACTCAATGGAAGTGGTCCCGAGTTCTAATTCGACCGTTTGCAAAAAGTAGCATTTCGGACTATAATCCGACTAACGATGCTATATTTAACTAAAATATTTAAATACACAATCATAAAATATGCGGGTTGTTACAGACTCCCCTCCTTAAAGAAATTGCATCCTCACAATACTTAAGAAGGAAATAAAAAGTAACAACCATAAAAGCATATTAACACAAAAGAAATTTGAAATAAGAAGTTCACCTCAAAGAGCACGTGAAAGTAAGTCCAGATGTGTTCGCTCGATGAATTCTTTGGATTCCCAAGAACAATCCTTAGGATTTAAAGACCATTGGACTTTCACAAGAGGAACATCTTTATTTCGAAGGCGTTTAACCTCCGAAGCAATGATACGAATAAGATGTTGCTCATAAATCAAATTAGGCAAAACTTCAATTTCTTCCACAACACCGCGCTCAAGTATAGGATCGGAATCTCGAAGACATTTCCGTAATTGAGAAACGTGAAACACGTCATGAATAGCAGAAAATTGAGCCGGTATTAAAAGGTGATAAGCCACAGAACCAATACGTTCGGTGATGGGAAATGGACCAATATATCTAGGTGCTAATTTTCCTGATTGACTGAAACGCACAACACCCTTCATAGGTGAAACACGAATAAACACAAAATCTCCCATAGAAAATTCTAACTTCCTTCTTCGGTTATCGGCATAGGACTTTTGCCTACTTTGAGCTTCTTTCATCCTATGGCAGATAAGGTCAATTTTTTCTGTGGAATCTTGAATTAAATCTAGACCAAAAACCAGCTTCTCACCGGCCTCAAGCTAACAAGAAGGAGATCGGCATGGCCTTCCATAGAGTGCCTCAAAAGGTGTCATGCCAATACTAGATTGGAAGCTATTATTATAGGAAAAATCAACAAAAGAAATATGATCCTCCCAACTTCCACCAAAATCAAGAACACAAGCACGAAGAAGATCTTCAAGAGTTTGATTCACATGCTCGGTTTGTCCATCGGACCGAGGATGATAAGCGGTGCTAAAATTAAGCTTCATTCCCAAAGCTTTTTGAAGACTCTTCCAAAATCCACTAGTAAACAATGGATCACGATCGCTAACAATAGAAGTAAGAACTCCATGCAATTTAACAATTTCTTTAATAAAGATTTTGGCCAAAAGAGGTATGGTCCGATTGGACCAAACGGGAATAAAATGGGCGGATTTAGTATGTCTATCAACTATCACCCATAGGCTATCATGACCCGAATGAGAACGGGGAAGGCCATCAATAAAATCCATGGAAATTTGATCCCACTTCCAAATCGGAATGTCCAAAGGTTGCAATAACCCACCGGCCTTTGATGCTCGACTTTAACTAGTTGGCAAGTCATGCAACGCTTAACAAAGTTAGCAATATCAGATTTCATCCCATCCCAAAAATAAAGTCACTTCATATCCGCGTGCATTTTACTACTACCGGGATGAATGGTAAATTCAGAATGATGGGAATCTTCTAAAATATCTTTACGAAGATCACAAATATTTGGCACAATAAGTCTACCAGATTTTCAAATACCGCCACGAGTATCAATATCAAAATCTTTCAAACCTTCCATATCAATTTTATCCCTACAATTTTGGCTAAGAAGAGCCTATTCGGGATCTAGCTTTTGAGCTTCAAGGATGCGGTCTAAAAGAGAAGGATGAGCCTCAAGGCTACACAAAACAAGAGATGAACATAAATCGGATTCACGATCTTGAACCTCACAAGTGGATAAAGTCTCGAGATTATTCCATTTAGATAACATCATGGAAACAACTGCTTGTTGCTTACGACTAAGTGCATCGGCAACACGATTTCCCTTTCCGGGAGTATAAAGAATATCAAGATCATATGATGCAAGGAACTCGAGCCAACATTGTTGACGCAAATTAAGTTCCTTTTGAGAAAATAAATACTTCAAAGATTTATGATCGGTGTAAAGAACAAATTTATCTCCCAAGAGATAATGACGCCAAATTCGAAGGGCAAAAACAATAGTCACGAGCTCTAAATCATGAGTGGCATATCTAGTCTCGGCTGGCTTCAATTTCCTAGAAGTATAAGAAATAACACGTTCTCTTTGCATAAGAACGGCTCCCAAACCAACACGACTAGCGTTGGTATAAACAACAAAATCTTGGTTTCCTTCGGGAATCACAAGAATAGGGGCATCAGAAAGGAGTTCTTTTAATTTCTGAAAAGAAGCTTCACATTTGTCCGACCAAATGCATTTAACTCCCTTCTTTGTCAAGCTAGTAAGAGGCACAGAAATTTTAGAAAAGTCTTTTATAAAACGACGGTAATAGCCCGCCAATCCAAGAAAGCTACAAATTTCCGTCACACTCTCCGGTCTCTTCCAATTTTGAATCGCTTCAATCTTTGAAGGATCCACGGAAATTCCGGATTCGGAAATGATATGACCGAGAAATTTCACACGAAATTGCCAAAAGTGGCATTTAGAAAATTTTGCTTTCAATTGATTGCTCCTAAGAGTTTCCAACACAATCCGAAGATGCTTTTCATGCTCTTACTCGGTTTTAGAATGCTCAAGAATATCATCAATAAAGATGAGAACAAATTGATCGAGGAAGTCTTTGAAAACTCGATTCATAAGGTCAACGAAATAAGCTGGAGCATTTGTTAACCCAAATGGCATAACAAGCCATTCATAAGATCCATAATGTAATATCCCAGAATTTTTGACAATATCAATTTAATAATCTATATTAAAAGTTAAATTGATATTGATAATTTTGTTAATAAAATTCAAATTGATTTAATAATTTTTCTTTAATAAATATTAAATTGGTAGATTTTATCTTTTAAAGCTAATAAATTGGTTTCTATTTATAATATAGATATACGGTTTATATTGTAAATAGATTAGCTTTGTTTTAAATTTAATAAATAAAGCATATTTTCTAATTCTAATATTTTTTAGTAATTTGAAAATTTGTTTTTATTTAATATAAAGCTTTTCAAAGTTATTAAATAAATAATCTTGGTTTAAACTTAATAAATGAATCTTGGTTACAAATTCTAATATATATTAATAATTTGGGAATTTTGATTTAATTTAATACTAAGTTTTTCAAAACTATTTAATAAATAAATATATGATTATAAATGGTTAAGGAAGAATGTTTAAATGTTTAAAATGATTTTTGGCTTAAGTTTTAAAATTTAAATGAATTAACAAAAAGACTTGTTTTGTTTCTTTTTAAAACATAGCTTAATAAAATAAGTAAATTATTAATAAAGAAATAATTTCCTTTATAATTATTTTAATTTATTAATGAGTCATTTCTAAAAATAATATTAATAATGTATTGTTTTTGCAAATAGATTATTAATAAAAATAGTGTTGTTATTTCAAATTTAATTTGTATTTATAACTTGACTTTTAAATATTAGATTTGAGAATTTGACTTAACTTTTGAATATAGATTTTAAAGTCCAAAGTATAGATTTTTAATTGTTTTGAGTTTTATATGCACGAGCTTTTATTTATAAGTATAATTTGTTTTTATTTCTTTTAAAAATTTATATACATATAAAATACTAATTTACTAATTTATTTGGCATAATTTATATATTAACATGTAAATTAAAATACAAATTTCTTTTATAAAGACATGTGTTGATTTCCTAAAGCATCATTTAACAAATGTTAAAAGATAAGCTTTCAAATGTGACAAATGTTAGAATTTTGTACAAGTGGCTTCTTTTAAATTTGTTTTTCTTTTATTTTATAAAATCTGAAAATTTGCCTATATAAGTAATCATCTTTCGTTCCTATCCCTTTTTCTCATTTCCTAATCAAAAGAAAACTTCAATCTTTCTCATGCATTAGTAAAACTCCTCATTTTTCCAAAATTTGTGCATCTTCAAAACCCAAATCAAAATCCCTGAAAATCACTTCCTCTAAAACCTGTCAGCAAACTTTCGAAAGCAAACCTGCCATTTTCAAACAAAAAGCATCTGCACATCTTCAAACATTTACCTGAAATCATCTTCAAAGGCCTGCATCATTTTTTTCTGTAATCTGGAAAATGGATTCTGCGTGCACCTGCATTTTTCAAAGCAAACTTCATTTTAAAGCACAAGCCTTTATAGAAGCATGTCAGTTAAAGGAATTCAAAGTACCAAAAGGGCTGTTTTCAAAAAAAAATCTGAAGCAAAAACAATGTCTTCAGCAAATTCAAAGGCCTTTTCAAAATCTGGGAAGATCTGTCATTTTCAAAAAATAGATGAGTAACTTTTAAAAAATTAAAATAGAATTAAGTTGCATGCTAGTATAGTTGAATATAAGTAAGTATTGCATGTGTATGGATAGAAATCTGATGTAAATATTTATGTGTATGCATGCTGTTATGTGCTCTGCTATGTTCCCAGTTCCACTTTTTCATTTAAAAATCCCCTACCACTTAATTTAATTTGTGATAATATCTGATTTTTAAATCAAGGTTGTTTTCTTATCATAGATTAAGAATTAAAAATTAAATTAAATTAAACAGAGTCTGTTTGCCCTTGGAAATATTGAAATATTAGTGCATGTTGATGCAAACCCAAAATTCAAACTGTGTAATTTCTTAATTCAGTATTATAAATTGAAAGCATTAAATAAATCATGATTTTTAACATTGAAATCTGGATTTTTAGAAATAGAATGAATGTACAGTTCTTGTTTGAACTGAAATTGATCTTTTGGGGTTTTCTGGTAATCTATGTATCTGAAGGGGATGGATTCCTTTCTGATGATGGAGAGTTGATCAGAGAAGCTAGGAAATTTTTTGGATAGTGATGCAATTCACTATGGAAGTTGCTATTGTGAATTTTCTTCTGGCAACCCTAGTTTTAACTAGGTGGAGAGTTTTGATTGCCACGGCTTGTAGGGTTGTTCGAGTGTTCTGAGTTTTTGGGGATTGATAGTTGGGTCGTGGTTGTGGTCGAGGTCGGAGTTGCAGACCTTTAGGTGGTCGGAGCGGCGAGGTTGAGGTGTTGTCAGCTTTTGAAGGAGGAAAACCTGATTGTGTTTCCAGGTTTTAGAATTGGTGCTCGATTTTGATTCGAGCAAGTGTGGTGGCTTTGGAGAGTCGTGATGTCATCAGGGGATGATCGCTGATGGGTAGAAGTGCTGGTGGATGGCCGGTGATGGCCAGAGCCACGGTGCACGTGCACCGTGTAGTTGAAGTTCAGATGAACTTTAGTGGTGTGCAGAATTTTGAACTCGGGGAAGACTCGAGTTATTCGAGTACTTAACTCGAAGTAGAAGAGGGAATGACTCGAAGTTAATTTGGGGTGTTCTCGGGTTGATTATTTGAAACAGGTTTTAACAAAAAACCTGTAATATATGTTTTTGTTATAATATATTTATAATATGGGTGAATATGCTAAATGGTCAAGGACGGTATTGTAATTTTCTTTAGATTTGGAGTCTATAAATATAGAGCTCATTTGTATTATAAAGTGATCTGAGATGAATAATAAAATGTTTTTTCCTTTTATTGTTTCTGTTCTCTTTATTTTATAACACGTTATCAGCACGAGCATAGCATGCGTTATTTATTTTGTGCGGCCTAAAGTATTTTTTTTATCTAAACTTTTGATTTTAAAATGTTTTGCTAAAATCTATTGTCAGCCACATAGCAATTTATACGCCTAGATCTATTTACATGCAAAGACTTTTACAGCACTGAGTGACTAATAGTATGTACTCGTCCACCTATTCTTTAGTACTACCTATTCTATAGTTAGATATTTAGTGCCTTTACCCCTTATTTATATAGATCACGAGATAGGCGAACTATCATAGTTTCAAAAAAAAAATTCGTGCCGTCATTGCGTTTTACATTATTTCCCCTTCTCGCGTTTTACATCAAAATTAAATTTTGCAAAATCCAATCGTCTCGATCCTTTATTTTATTGGCTCTTCTTCATCTGTGCGATTTCCAGGCCTACTTTGAATTAAATTTTGGATCCCTTCTTTTCTCTGTCGAGGTAATTTTAACCTAATCTATAACCTAGTTTTTTTATTTTATACAAACTTCTTCTACCAGCTAATGCAGCTAACATCATGTGCAATTATTGTTTGAGTTGTTTTACCTTTTTTTTGGTTTGTTGTTATGGTTAATTTCTGCGACAAGAATGTGCGTGCTCTCTTTTTAAATGTTATTTTGGCATTGTTTATTTATTTTACGAAGCTTATATCTTCATATTTTCCTCTTGATGCCATTTGATTAGTTTTCATTGAATGCATTCTCATTTCCACCCATTTCCCTTTTTGTATTCACAGTTTTGTTCTGAGCAATTTTTCCACTGGAGCCGTATTAAATTGTCTAAAGTAGATTCGGACAGATGTTGTTTTTGATCAAACCATAAGTGCATTGAATTACTGTGATAACTCATGATACTCAAATTCTTATGGTTTTTGTTTTTATGAATTATGCATCTACTGTGTACCCATGGACTTTTTGCAATGAGTATTTTTTTTCCTTTGTACAACATACTTAATAATCTGAATAGTGAATATAAGGTACTATGTTCTCCAATTTAATTCCAAAGCTGATTTTGAATGTTTGGAAGCTGTTGAAATTGTCAGAGTACATCGTATATACCTATGTGTGTTTATGTATTCATGGTTGGTAGATTTGACGAGATTCAATTTCATAATAGTTTAATTCTTCTAACTTCGGCTTTGGTTTTACCTTCAATTGTTTTTCTATTTGAAATTCTTTTTATTCAATGTCTCAGGCACTGCACTGATGAACTTTGAGTCAGTTTACATTGATTTTTCTCTACTTTGCGTGTACATAAACATATCACAAATCATATGTCAGTTTACATTTATTTCTTTTGTAAATTTTGTCAGATTGGAGAGCGGTATTGGTATATTTATTATCCTTTCAGAAAAATAAAAGTTGCCCAATGCAAGCTTGTAACTATTGCAATATTGTATTATGCCTGAAAATTTGATTTAGATCAGTCGATTGTGGTTTCAACTTCTCTAACTATGATGATCTATAAATATTTTAATCTTATGCAATTTGTTTTATGTGTAGTTCACAGAATGACAAACATCGCCAAGCTTGAATTTATAGCTCTGGATATATCTGGAGACAACTATTTATCATGGATACTAGATGCTGAGATTCACTTGCAATCTCAATGCTTAAAAAATGCCATTAAAAATGGTAATAATATGTCCCAGCAGGACAAAGCAAAGGCTCTGATATTTTTAAGACATCACATCCACGATGATTTAAAACCAGAATATTTAACTGAAAAAGACCCTCTCCACTTATGGAACTCCTTGAAGGAGCGTTACGACCACGAGAAGACGGTCATACTTCCAAATACTAGGCAAGAATGGTTGAACCTAAGGTTTCAAGACTTCAGATCTGTAAGAGAATATAATTCTGCTATGTTTAGAATTACTTCTAAACTGAAATTATGTGGAGAAAAGGTGGATGATGCACAAATGCTTGAAAAGACTTTCTCAACATTTCATGCTTCGAATATACTCCTGCAGCAGCAATATCGAGAGCGTCATTTTACAAAATATTCTGAACTCATAGAATGCTTACTAATTGCTGAACAAAATAATGAATTGCTTATAAAAAATCACTCCTCAAGACCAACTGGTTCAACTGCATTACCTGAAGTTAATGCTAATTTTGCCCACTCTAGAAGAGGTAGGGATCGAGGTCGAGATAGAGGACGTGGTCGTGGAAGTGGATATAACTCCAGTAGAGGCAGTTATGGTGGTTTTAAAGGTAACAAAACCACCCACTTCAAAAAGCAACAAAAGAAAATTGAGCCTGTAAAGAATAATGATTCAGCTTCAGAAAATAAAAAGCATTACGAGGAAGTTTGTTATAGATGTGGACGATCTGGTCACTGGTCACGTACATGTAGATCATCAAAGAAAACAGTTGAAGAATATCATCGCTCGAAGAATATTGAGGCAAATAATGCCGAAGAGTTACATGAAAACACTAACCTGAAGTTAGATGATTTCTTCGAAGACGACAGTGGAAATTTCATTAATGATGAAAATCTAAGGGCAATGATCAATGATATGACCGAGTTAATCAATTAGAAATGACTTGATATTTGTTATGTGGTTTTTCGTTTTATTTCATTAGCTTGCATTAATAAATTAGTTTGAAGCTTGTGTTCGTTAGTTTGTACTCTCTTTGCAGAACCAATTAAAAAATAATGTGTAATGTGGATGCTGTTTTTAGTCAGTAGCCTATTTCAATCATATTACTTTGTTTGTCTACATTACATTTATTTATGCATACAATTTTTTTTAATGATTGACTAATTATTGTCTTTAATTGTTAAGGTATGGAACGCCATTTGGGTGATGGTATATGTTTACTAGATAGTGCAAGTACTCATACAATTTTGAAAAATCAGAAGTTTTTCTCTGAACTATCTGAAAATTTCTCAGCTAAAGTCTCCACTATAGCTGGATCTGCTAATATAATTGACGGGTCCGGAAGAGCCCATATAATATTACCAAATGTTACACATATCTTTATTCAGAATGCATTATACTCAAGCAACTCTAAAAGAAATTTGCTGAGTTTCAAAGATATAAGAATGAATGGATACCACATTGAAACTATAAATGCAAATAACAAATAATATCTTTGTGTTATTTCTAGAATTGAAAGCAAGAAGCTTATCCTAGAAAAATTTGGTACAATTACAACTGGATTATATTTTACCAAAATAAGCATAGTTAAATCTCACTCTATAAACATGAGCCAGAAGCTCACAAATACAAAGACATTGATTCTTTGGCATGATCGCTTGGGTCATCCTGGATCAACCATGATGCGTAAAATCGCTAAAAATTCAAATGGGCATGATTTATCAAACAAATTGAATTTACCAAGTGATTACTTATATGCCGCATGTGCACAAGGAAAATTAATCACTCGACCTTCATATAGTAAAATCACTTCGGAATCTCCAACATTTCTACAAAGAATTCAAGGTGATATATATGGCCCAATCCACCCTGAATGTGGACCATTTAAATATTTTATGGTATTGATTGATGCATCAACTCGTTGATCACATGTCTGTTTACTTTCTACAAGAAATTTGGCATTCGCCAAGCTGCTTGCTCAAATAATAAAATTGAGAGCACACTTCCCTGATCATCAAATTAAATCAATTCGACTAGATAATGCTGGAGAATTTACTTCTCAAGTATTTGATGATTATTGTCTATCATTGGGAATTGAAATTGAACATCCAGTAGCTCATTTTCATACTCAAAATGGTATGGCAGAATCATTAATTAAGCGTTTGCAACTTATTGCAAGACCGTTGCTGATGCAATCAAAGCTACCTGTTTCGGCTTGGGGACATGCAATTCTACATGCATCAAAATTGATTAAAATTAGACCAACAGCTTATCATCAGTTTTCACCATCACAGCTCTTAACTGGATCTTAACCAAATATTTCACATTTACAAAAATTTGGTTGTACTGTGCATATACCTATTAATCCCCTACTTCGTAACAAAATGGGTCCTCAACGATGGTTGGGAATTTATGTGGGATTTGATTCTCCATCGATAATTCGTTACCTTGAACCTCTTATAGGTGATGTCTTCACTACAAGATTTTCAGACTGTAAATTTGATGAGACTATCTTCCCGCCATTAGGGGGAGGAAAGACCGTTCCAGTAGAACGGCATGAAATAACATGGAATAATCCATCTATGTCTTATTTGGATCCACGTACCAAACAATGCCAATATGAGGTAAAAAGAATCTTGCATATTCAAAATATTGAAAATCAACTGCCAGATGCATTTAGTGATACTGTAAAAATAACTAAATCTCACATTCCAGCAGCAAATGCACTAGCAAAAATTGATGTCCCTGAAGGATCAGATGTAAATATAGCAGCAAATGAATCTAAAGCGAGACAAAAACGTGGAAGGCCAATTGGTTCAAAAGACTTGGCGCCTAGAAAAAGAAAGTCTAATGAAAAGTCATCAATTATGGAACCTCTTGAAGAGGTTATAAATGATCAAAAGGATCACTTAAATGAAAATCCTAATTTTCCTATAAGTGCGGAAGGAACTATTATCCCAAAAGAGATAAAAGAAGCTTCCAACGATAAAATGGTACCTAATAATAACGAGATCTCAATATTTTATACAAACTATGGATAAATATGGGATCAAAATAAAATAATAATTGATGATGTATTCTCATTCGCAGTAGCTACTGAAATAATTGAAAGTCATGACCATAATGAGAATGACGATAATGAACCAAATAGCCTAAATGAATGTCGAAAAAGACACGATTGGCCAAAATGGAAAGATGCTATCCAAGTGGAATTAGATTCACTTCAAAAACATGGTGTATTTAGATGAATAGAGAAAACACCAGAAAATCTTAAACCAGTAGGTTATAAATGGGTATTCGTTAGAAAACGAAATGATAAAAATGAAGTCGTAAGATACAAGGCACGACTTGTCGCACAAGGTTTCCTGCAGAGACCAGGTTTTGACTTTAAGGAAACTTACTCCCTTGTTATGGATGTCATTACATTTCGATATTTAATAAGCCTTGTAGTTTTTGAAAAACTCGATATAAGATTAACGGATGTTGTGACAGCTTATCTTTACGGTGAATTAGATACCAATATTTACATGAAAATTCCAGATGGATATAAATTGCCTGAAGCAAAATCAAAGTCCATGTACTCATTAAAATTAAGACGATCACTATATAGCTTGAAACAATCTGGAAGGATGTGGTATAACCGTCTTAGTAACTATTTAGTAAAAAAGGATACGAAAACAATCTCATTTGTCCATGTGTCTTTATAAAGAAATCGGTAAAGGGATTTGCTATCTTAGCAGTTTATGTTTATGACATAGATTTGATTGGAACTCCAGAAGAGATTGATGAAACAATAAATTACTTAAAGAAAGAATTTGAAATGAAAGATCTTGGAAAAACCAAATATTGCCTTGGTCTACAAATCGAGCACAATACTAATGGCATACTGATTCAACAGTCAAACTATATTGAGAAAATTCTAAAACGTTTTCAAATGGATAAAGCATATCCACTTAGTACGCCTATGGTTGTCAGATCTTTGGATATTAAAAAGGACCCTTACTGTCCAAAAGAAGATGATGAAAATGTGCTTGGTCCAGAAGTACCATATCTTAGTGCCATTGGTGCATTATTATATTTGGCCCAATGCACAAGACCAGATATTGCATTTTCAGTAAATCTTCTAGTAAGATACAGTTCAGAACCAACAAAAAGACACTGGAATGGTATAAAACATATCATGAGATATCTTCTTGGAACGACAAATTTGGGTTTGTTTTATTCTAACACAGGCAATAATCCAAATCTAGCTGGCTGTGATGATGCAGGTTATCTTTCTGACCCACATAAAGCAAGATCACAAACTGGATATGTGTTTAATAACAGCAATGCAGCAATTTCATGGCGATCTACAAAACAAACATTAGTAGCAACATCATCCAATCACTTTGAAATACTAGCACTACATGAAGCAAGTAAATAATGTATTTGGCTGAGATCACTAATTGAGCATATTCGAAAAAGTTGTCAACTTCCATCAGTAACAGAAGGGTCAACCATTATTTATGAAGACAATGCAGCTTGTGTAGCTCAAATTCAAGCAGGTTACATTAAGGGTGATAGGACGAAACATATTTCTCCTTAATTTTTCTTCACACACGAACTACAGGAGGGCAATAAAATATAGGTGAAACAAATCCAGTCTCAAGAAAATCCGGCTGATCTATTTACAAAAGCACTTCCAAAATCAACGTTTCAGAAGATGGTGTATAAAATTGGTATGCGTCGGATGCATTCACAAACTAACTGAATAATGCGTTATAAATCAGGGGGAGCATTCAAATATATGTTATAATGTACTCTTTTTCCTCCACTAATATTTTTTCCCACTGGGTTTTTGTTAGTAAGGTTTTAATGAGCCATTATATTGATCCAGAAGCATCAACCCCCATAATGCCATAAGATTTTAATGAGGCTATTATTATTATCAAACGCATATTCAAGGGGGAGTGTTATAATATATTTATAATATGGGTGAATATGCTAAATGGTCAAGGATGGTATTGTAATTTTCTTTAGATTTGGAGTCTATAAATATAGAGCTCATTTGTATTGTAAAGTGATCTGAGATGAATAATAAAATGTTTTCTCCTTTTATTGTTTCTGTTCTCTTTATTTTATAACAGTTTTAAAATTTTAAAACTGCAGTTTTTAAATGAAAAGCTAGTGTTTAAAACCTAGTTTTAAATCCAAGTTTGAAATTTAGAGTTTAAGTTTAGTTTTAAATATCAGTTTTAAATAATAAAAATAATAAACTTTTAAACTTGGATTATTAACTACTTTAAAATGGTAAGTAGATTGAATGTTTTAAAACTGAAAATTTTAAAATATGAGCAAGTTTAAAGTTAAATTTAAATCTGGAAATCAAAGATTAAATATGAATTTCAGTTTTTGAAATTAAAAGAAGTTTTTAAATTTGAAAGATTTGAACAAAGTGTAAATTTAAATTATTGAATTTTAAAATGAATTTAGTATTAAACTCTTATGAATTTCTTTTATAAGACAAGCATTTGTTTGCCATGTAATTTAATTTTTTTTAAAGTTGTTTAAACTTTGTTTAAGTTTAAATTATATTCATTTTAAATTTCATATTTGAAATGAAATTTTAAAAGTAAGTTCATAAGTAAATTATTTTCAAATATATTTGTTAACGACAATTTAAACATAATTAAGAAATGTTTTATCTTAAAATTTAAATTAAGATTATTGATTTGAAATTAATTTAATTAATGAAGTAATTAAGGAATAATTAATTAATTTAATTAATTAATTGATTAGGGATTAATAAATAATTGATTAAGGGTTAATCAATTTGTAATTAAGATCATTAATTAGATTATTAACTAATAATTAAAGATTTATTAATTAAGCAATTAAGTTATAATCAAGGTTAATTAATTAAATAATTAAAGATTAATTAAGTTACAGTTAACACTTAATTAATTAAATAATTAGATATTAATTAATGGATTATTAGAGATAAATTAAATTGTAATCAATAATGGTTAATCTAAGTTAATTACTTAATGAAGTAATTAAAGAATAGTTAATGAAAGTCATTAACTTGAGATTATTTAATAATTAATTAATGTGATTAATTTTAATAATTAATTAGATTAATTAATTTAATAATAATCAGTTGTGAATTGTTTAAGTGTAATTACTAAATGGAGGGAATTAATTACTTAATGTAATTAATTGAGTTTAATGGGATTAGTTTGAATTGATTAATTAAGTTTAATTAATTTTAAACACTGAATGATTTGATGATAATTACTTAATGTAATTAATGGAGTGGAATTACTTAGTGAAGTAATTAATTGGTAATTACAGGATGTAATTAATTGGCGATGATTGAAGAATGGAAGTAATTTGGATTAAATTACTTTGAATTAATCAACGGGATTATTTAAGAAATAAATTAAGGAATAATTAATTTATTTTAATGAAGTAATTAATAAAAATTAATTATTAAATATGGTTAATCAAAAGGGATTATAATTATGGGTTAATTACTTAATGTAATTAATTTAAATAAAGTAATTAATTTAAATGTAATTAGGGTCATTAATTTATATAATTAATGATGTAATTAAGGTTGATTAATTAAGATTAATTAATCAACGATAAGTGATTAAAGGTAATTAATTAGTGTAATTAATTAAAGATTAATGTAATTAATTATAGTTAATTAAATAATTGAAGTAATTAAAGGTTAATTACTGTAAGTGGTTAAGAATAATTAATTTGACAAATTAATTAAGGAAAATTATGTGAATGTAATTAAAGGATAATTAATCAAGGGTGATTAATTAAGGTAATTAATTTGAATGATTGATTAATTGATTTGTGATTAATTAATGGTTGAGTAAGCAAGATTTAATGATGAAGTAATTAATTTAATTTATTTTAAGTTAATTAAAGATGAAGTAATTAATTTAATTCACTTTAAATTAATTAGAGATGAAGGTAATTAATTTAATTCATTTTAAATTAATTATAGATGTTGTGATTAAGTAAATCATTGCTTATGAATGAATAGATGACATTGATTGCCTTGAATGCTTTGCGATCTCAGATATGAGATTAGTAATGCTATGTGGTATGAATGCTTGGTTGCCTTGTGATGATAATATGGATTATCTGTTTATAATGATAATGTGGATCATCTATTTATTATGATAATGTTGATTATCTATTGCGATTGGTGAGTTATCTATCTGTGTGTATATAGATATTGAATTGTTTTAAACTTTAAAACAACTTGGCCTTAAAAGACACGTTTTGGATTTCGATGAGACCGGGATCGGGTTTCCATATTTGGATATCCGAAAACCACATCGATCCAAATTAACGATAGGTCGTGAATCTCAAGTGAAGATGAAGATTCAGAGTGCAAGGGTTATCGTCGTTAACTCTGAGGGTGATTCCAAAATGAGTGTAACGAGACAATGCCTTTGGTTTCGTTCGAACCCGGAACGAACTTGTATGGATTGAATGCTTTCAGAACATCGTTAGGTGGACGATGAGCATTCTAAATGTTGTGTTCTATAAAGGTAATCGTAGCCTCAAGCCTCATCAATCGGGAATGGCTAAAACAGGGGAGGTGCAGCAAGGCTAAGTGAGTCATGCCCAAGTAGGATGAGATTTTCCCATGTCTAGAGGTCCCTTTTATTTCGGCTGTGTGGGCAGTTGTTGAGCTCCAACTGCTGGGGTTGTCTTGTTCGGGACTGTCTAGTAAGGGATGGTTCCGGCCTTGTGTTGCAAGGGATTGGGAGTGATCCTCGGTACGTTGATCTAGGCCACGTACTGTGATGGGCGATACTCCAGTAGCTCTGCCATTGTATGGAATCCAAAATCCAATAAGTACCCTCGGTTTTGATTGTATTACCCACTTTTTTGGCTAGTAGATAGAATTTAATCATGTCACAATTTCGGCTATTTCATATTTACTTGAAAACCCTAGACCCTATTATAATATCACTGGATTTCCTATCAAATATTTTGGTTAGCGTAAGGTAAAAACTTTTCCATGTGTATGTGTGGGAAGTCTTACGTGATACCTTTCTTTTCAAAAGGTTTTTGAAAGTTAAGCAACCTTAACCTGTTACTCACACCGGACCCATGTCTGACCCGGAGTTTATCTTCTGTTTTCTTAAACTCTTGGGCACTCAAATTTTTTCGAGTAGCCAAGGGATTCAGGTTTGCTTTGAAGAAATTGTGGAGGAGCAATGGAGCTGGAGGATTCTGCGTGTAAATATATAGTGTTCCGCTGTGTTGGTTTCTTTGAGTAGTTTCCTTGTATTTTATTGAGTTGTATAACTAGACAAGTGTTTATAACTGTCTAATATGTGATGTGTAATCTGTGTAACTCTGATAATGGTTGTAAACTATGTAATATTTATGCTATTAATATAATTTATTCGTTCCGCTGTTAGATTCTGATGTTGTTTCTTCTTTCTCTTCTTTCTTTTCTCTTTTCTATCCCTTTCTTTCTTCAAGATGATGCAATTTTCTGTGGTGAGAAAGTCGGGTCGTCTCATTTGGTATCAGAGCATTAGGTTTAGGTTGAGTGAATACCTAGGTTCTGGAGTGGTGTCTATCTTGAGAGAGCGTATTTGTAATTATATATATATATATATATATATATATATATATATTTCTACCTATCTATTGGGTTACCTGTTCAGGTTTTCTAATATAAGTTATAAAGGTAGATGTGGTGGTGGTGTGTATCACAACTACCATTGGTTGGAGTTTGAATGTTTGAGGTTGGAAGTGTATCTGTCAAGACTGTAGACCTAATACCGTCTCGAGTGAGCTTTGTAGTGATGAAGGATTTCATCGATCTCTGAAGGAAACCTGTTAAGGTTTGAAGTCTATTTTTGAAGATAGAATGAGTAGAGTTTGGATCTGTTGATTTGGCAGAAGCAAGTGATGGTATTTTGATACTGTTTGCACAAAAAATGGGGAAACACCTCCAAGTCTTATGATTTAGTTGATTATATGTTGTTCTTAGTGATTTGGGTGATTTATGCAAATATATAAAATAGATGGACTAAACTGTAAAAGACACACAGATTTATAGTGGTTCGGCCAGAATGTGCCTACGTCCACTTTATATGTTATTCTCCTTTTCTCTTCAGATTACAAGTACAAAGCTTAGATTACAAGTATCTGAAAATTGTTTGAAAGTTCTATCCGTGCTTGAGCTCTCAAACTTGTCTGCCATTGTTGTACCCCTGCCCCTCTATTTATAGAGTGAGGCTGAGGCTAGGGGTCCTGGATGTATATAGCTGCTGGTGGGCCTGGACTGAAGCAATCTGGCCTGGCAAGGTTGTTCTGGTACTCCTTGACCCAGTAGTACATTGGTTCGGTGGAGGTTATTTTGGTGGAGGTTGGTCCGGTGGTGGCCTCCCTTGCTTCTGGTCCGGTGGTGCTACTTTGATTTGGTTCGGTAGACACTTGGAGCAGGATGGTTCGGTGGTAGATGGAGCAGGATGGTTCGGTGGTAGATGGAGAAGGATGGTTCAGTGGTAGATGGAGCAGGATGGTTCGGTGGTAGATGGAGAAGGATGGTTTGGTGGTAGATGGAGAAGGATGGTTCGGCATTTCTTGGATAGGAGGTGGTTCGGCATTGCTTGGAGAGGAGGTGGTTCGGTGGTATCTTCCCTTCATTGACTCGGTGATGCTTCTCTTTTTTGATTCGGTGGTGGTGGAAACGCACCCAACATTTGCCCCCCAAAGTGACGCATATGCTAGCATATGTCGCTCTTTGTTTTTTTTCGTAAATTGGATAGTCTCATTCGGTTCTAAGTGTCGAACGGTTTGGTCCGGTGTCCTGCGCTCGCCTATAAGTAGGGGAATCATGCCACTGTTATTCCTTTATCGTTTTGAGATAGCCGAATCAATCGAGTACCGGATCAGCCAAATACCGAATCAATCAAATACCAAATCAACCAAGTGCCGAATCAAACCTAACTGCCGGACCAGGTGAGTTTTCTTCTGCCGAATGAGTTCTTATGATGGGCTACCGAATGAAACTTGGGGTTTGAATACCGAATGAATTTTCATTTTTGAATTGCCGAACGAGACTTGGGGGTTGAGTGCCGAATGAACCTTATATACTTGAATTTTTATGTTTTGAATTACGAGTGAAATTCCAGACTACATATACTTGCATGTTTATACCTTTCATTTTAACGATATACTTTCTTGTGTTGCAGATAAATGTCTCATAAAGTGGAAACTCGATCAGATAAGAGGAAATCCATGGACAGAAGATAGTCCCCCGTTGTGCCCCCTGCCCAGCCAGGACCGGGACAACAGGAACCCATCTCGAGATCACTAGTGGATGGATATGGTCCTCAAGAGCTTCTGAATTCTCCGCCTGACTGCTTTCCTAGCTCTCTCAAAGAAGAGCATCTTGATGTTATCTCCCGCTCCTTTGGGATTGATAGAGCACGCATGCTGTTGCCAGGGAAGGGGGTCATGCCATATAATCCCCCTGAAGGATACTTCGCCTATAGTAGGTATCACTACATGTGTGGGGCCATCCCTCCAATCAATGCTTGGATAGTTAGCTTCGTCACCTATTTGAAGGTGGCCCCTTTCCAGCTCCAGCCCAACTCCTACGCTATCTTGGTGTGCCTATTCATGATTTTTCAGAGAAAGTACGGGCGCCCCCTTCCAACCGGGAGATTCGGTACCTATATAACTTGAGAGGTTATAAGAAGGGGTCTCCATACATCAGCTTGGAATCGGCCATGTCCTTCAAGACGGTCCTGGACTTGTATTCAAAGTTCACCATGTTTAAGAAGGAATGGTTCTTCGTCCAGGATGACTCTGTTTCCATCCACCGCTTCACCTCTGGCTGTAAGTTGAAGTTTACTTGTAATTTCCATTTTGACTGCAACGCTTCTCCTCATGTGCTTTACTATTTGCTAGCGACAGGTGGCTTTGCGGTCGTGGAGAATGATCACCTGGTTCAGATGGCCGCGAAGATAGAAGACATTTCGGGAAGGGATAGGTCAGCTTCTTACCTGATCAGGAATGCCACTCTCCTGGGACATAACTTGATTCTACCACATCAGTCCGTGGTCAAGCAGAGGGATACGGCTGAGCAAAGAGCTGCCAAAGCCAAAGGAGGGGCCACGACGAAGAGCAGCAAGAGGAAACCCTTCTCGGTACCTCCCGTCGTCGGGGGGAAGAAACTCAAGAAATCTGATGGACCCTCTCTCAGCACATGCCTAGATGCTCCGGAGGAGGAGAGCGCGGAGGAGGAAGGAGGCGAGGGTGAAGGAGGTGAGTCGGGGAGAGGAAGTGGTAGAGAAGGTGATGGTGGTGATGATGGACAGAGTGGTAGTGGCATTGGTGCCTTGACCTCTGGGCAAGCGGGTGAGATTCAAGAGTGGACGGATGATGCTTTCCGCCAAGCTTTTGAGGGGTTGGAGGAAGGACCGGCTCCAGTAAAGGAGTCTGAGAGAGCTGACAAGGCCGGGGCTGGTGCTGGTTCATCTTCTCAGAGTATTCCGGCTAAGGCGACTCCGGTGATTCAAGGTGAATTTTTGACTTCTGCAGACTCTCTTTACGAGAAGGACTTAGGAATATTTTATGGCCAGCTCCCGTCCTGGAATGAGATTCAGGATTTATTGCAGTATCCCACTCCCCCTTAGGGTTTGTATAATAAATGCGTCTTCTTACTCCTTTTAACTTAACATATTTCTTAAATTATGGATTAGTGTATGCTCGTAATACTTGTTCTTTATTCCAGGGGTAGGCGACGTGGCCAAGACATCAGATGTTCGACATCGCCTCGAACAATACAAGCTACTCAGAGCCTCTGCTAGACCGAAGCCTCATACTAGCCGCCCCGGGGATGTAGTCGGCTATCGTCCTCTTCTCGGGATTATTGAAGAAGATATCCAAAGGAAGAAGAGGGGCTGCTCCTTGTTCGAATCTCCATCTCGTCCTCAGCCTCCAACTCAGCCGCTTCAGGATATCACGGAGGAGACTACTGATTTTGTACCCTCTCCGCATCCATCAGGGAACCCTACCGTTACTCCGATAGATCGTCCTAGCTTGGCTCGCAACCCATTCGCGGGTCATCCGGACCTGGACCCGAACCCCTATGATATTTCCTTCGATGAGGTTACCGGTGAGCACCTCCTACCCCGCAATCCTATGGTAAGGGTGCTTGATGAGGCTAAGTCTTTGGATCTCGATTTGTTGACCACTCGGATTGTGATTATAGGGGATGAGGCTAAGGCAAACATCAATCGGGTGGCTGAGGAGATCAGGAAGATGATGGTGCATCATGCCTGACTGGTCAAGGCTGGAGAGGAAATCGGAAGTGCTAACATTCGGTTGCGGCTAATGGTTTCCGATCAGGCCAAACAGCTTGCTGATCAGGCCATCCAGATCTCCCAACATGAAGCGACCTCCAGACGACTAAAGAAAACCATGGAGGTGGCTAGCAAGGCAGAGTTGCGAAAGATGGAGGCTGCTCGCAAGAAACGAATTGACATGGCCATCGCAACGGTGGATGAGGTTCGGAGAGCGGATCTTGAGCAGGTAGAGGAGTTATCTGGAAGGCTTGAAGCCGCAGGGCTTGCTCAGGCCAAGCTAAAGGAGGAGATGGAAGCGATGAGGAGATCCCTTCAAGCTGACTGCTCGCGATACCGATTGGAGAGGGATGCTGCCGTTGCTAAGTTGTCGGCTTCTGAGGCCCGTATGAGGGAGTTCGAGGAGAACGAGGGGATGATGGATGATATGCTGCAGGATATGTATTTTCGTACTTGGAAGCAGGGCAACCTATCCTGGATGGACGATTACCCCCGAGTCATGGCTAGGATACGGGCTTTGGAGGAGGCCAAGGCTGATGCGGATAAAGAGGGTGGCGGCCTTCAGAATGTATGTGGTTACCGCTCAGTTCACCAAGGAGGAGAAGGTGGCGGTGAAGGAGGGCATGCGGCTGCTTACCGCCGAGGAAGTGGGTGTGCAGTTGGAGGATGATGATCAGGGAGCAGACGTTGGTAAGTCTTCCCTTTTAATCTTTTCTTAACTTGATTGATTATCGTTTATCTAATAGATTCTTCTCCTGAATTGGACAGGTGGGACCTCTGGTCAGCATGCTGGGAGTTCTGATCCTGCGGTCAAGTAGATCTTGGGGGGTCGGAAGGATAGAGATGAAGTTCTTATGCTACCGACTATTTTGACTTGATCCGGATATTTTTGGTTTTACTTGACATTCCTGTATATACTAGTTCCAAAACATTAATGTACTTTCAGGTTGTAATTATGTCATTGCAACGAACGACTTTATTTTTACATGTAATTTTATAACATAAGCTGATTCTGTCATATTAGGATGTTGTCATTATTTTGATGTGTTGCATAAGAAATATAGCTATGCATGTGCTAGTGATTCAATTGTGTTTCGATGTCAAGTTCTCGCTTAAAATATAATTTCATGTATTGCAATGTTAATGTGATGTGTGAATATATCAGAGCTACTTATTTGTATACAAGAGAAGAAAGTACCGCCCTTTCGATTTTTAGTTGTAGATGGTAGCTTTGAATGCCTTGTGTGATCGAACACGGAATGCGGTTGAGTGACCCGTCATCCAGCTGAGAGTTCTCTTTCCTATTAGCGAGTGCATCCTATTTGGTGTCCTGTACTTTAAGGGTTGTTATAGAGGATAGGAGGAAAGTTTTTAAATAGAATGGAAATATAAGAAATAGTAAAACTTCCAATCACGGAAGGCCTTCGATGTGCTTAAGTTCGTGGCAAACGGGTTTTGTAGTCACTTTCCCTATCTGTGGGTCTTGGAGACATTTGTCACCCATCTTACGCCTCTACGGGGAGTTTTCTTTTTTACCACAGACGTACTTAAGACACATCGGAGCCGAGATCGCGCACAGTAACTACCCGGGCCATTATGGCCCGTAATCGTGGGTATTATTCAATTTACTGTGACCGGCTAGCGCGGGTGCCGATCGTCAACTGTGAACTGCCCCTGGCTGGCCACACTTTATGTTGGGGCTTATAATCGGTTCACGGTTGCCGGCGAGCCGAAAGCCGTAATGAGCTGCCTCGGCTATAGTCGACCTTCTCGGTGGCTTATAATCGGCTCATTACAGTTGGCTTTGAGGGCCGTCGCGAGCAATGAGTTAACCCGCAGCAGAGGGATGCTGGAGCAAAAGTGTCTCATTGGCGAGGGCATAGATTCGTATAGTACCTGTTAGGTCTTGTCCAGGTGAGGTTGTGCCGTGAAGTGTCCAGAATGGAAATGCCGTTACACAGGATTTTGTTCAACAGAAAAGGATAAAGCTTAACAAGCAGCCAAGATATAAAGGAACAAGTTAAAAAGAGACAAGATTTTTAAAGTGGTTCGGCACGAAAATGCCTGTGTCCACTGATTCTCTTTGTTAATTCACTTCATATGGGAAGTACAAGTTAAGAAAAGTATCGACGAAGGTGTTGCATGTTCCATGCCCTCTGGAACACCTCTCCGTCCACTGTTGACAAAATATAAGCTCCGTTGTGGAGATCTTTATGAATTACATATGGTCCATCCCAGATTGGATCCAGCGCTCCGGGACGCGGGAAGATTCGCTTGAGGACAAGATCTCCTTCTTGTAAGCTGCGGTGCTTGACTTTGGAGTTGTATTGTGCTGCCACTTTTTGCTTGTGAACTGCCGCTTTGAGTGCTGCATCGTTTCTTCTCTCTTCAATTAGATCCAAAGACATGTGGAGGAGTTTTTCGTTCTCTTCTGGGTTGTAGTGGATCCTACGGTGGAAGGGCACTACAGTTTCAACTGGGAGCATGGCCTCCGATCCGTATGCCAAAGAGAAAGGAGTATGTGCTGTTGATGTTCTGTAAGATGTGCGGTAGGCCCAAAGTGCCATAGGAAGTTCATTTACCCAAGCGCCTTTTGACTTTTCAAGTTTCTTCTTGATTAGAGTTTTGAAAATTTTGTTGACAGCTTCGACTTGTCTGTTTGCCTGGGGATAAGCTACAGATGAGAAGCTTTTGTGAATTCCGTGCTCTTGGCACCAGTCGGTGAATTCATCACTGTCAAATTGAAGTCCATTGTCCGATATGATTTTGAGTGGAACCCCGTACCTGCATAAAACATTTTTGATCAAGTAGTTAATAACTTTTGCCGAAGATATTTTATTTAGAGGCTCCGCTTCCACCCATTTGGTGAAATAGTCAACTGCCACTGTGGCATATTTGGCTTCGCCTCGGCCCATTGGCAGTTCGCCAATCAAGTCAATTCCCCATATTGCAAAGGGCCAAGGGCTGGTCATCTGAGCAATCTCATTGGTTGGTAGTGGAGGGATTTTAGCAAATTTCTGACATCTGTCGCATTTTTTGACGAAGTCCAAGGCGTCTTTGTTTAAGGTGGGCCAGAAATATCCATATCGGAGTATCTTCTTTGCCAGAGTCTGCCCTCCAGTGTGGTCTCCGCAACTTCCTTGATGGATGTTGGATAAAATTTCCTTGGCTTCCCTTCCAGCGACACATCTTAATAAGGGGTTAGAGAAGCCGCGCCGATAGAGGATGCCTTCTTGTATTGTGTAGCGGGAAGCACTCCTCAAGATTTTCCTGACTTCGTTACGCTCGTTGCGTAGTGTGCCATCTTGCAAGTATTTCCGGATAGGAGTCATCCAAGTTTCTTCTTCGATTGCAGCTATCAGATCCTCTTGTTCGAAACTTGGGGCTAGTTGTTTTGAGATGGCTACTGTTCTAGAAACGGTGCTGTTCTTCATGCTAGCTTGCTTTTCCAGTTCGTTGGCCTCTCGGTTCTCCTCTCGAGGAATATGTTTGATTAAATAGTGGTCCAACTGATCGAGTAGCAGCTTGGTCTTCTTTAGATATGCTGTGAGTCATTCCCCTCGAGTCTGGAATTCTCTCAGTATTTGATTTACAATAAGTTGAGAATCACTATGGAGACATAAAGAACCGACTCCGATCTCTAGGGCAAGTTCTAATCCGGCTATCACTGCTTCGTATTCTGCGTCGTTGTTGGTGGCAGCGAATTCCAACCTTACGGCATAGTGCAGCTTCCTTCCCCTGGGGGTGATTATCACAACACCTATCCCCAGGCCTTGTTCGTTTGATGCTCCATCTACAAAGAGATTCCACTTGATATCTTTTGTTATTTCAGATCGATCTTTACCTTTGTTGGTAGTGAGTTCGACAATGAAATCGGCCATGGCTTGTACCTTGATGGCAGTGCGAGGATGGTAGGTGATATCATACTGACTTAGTTCAATGCACCATTTAAGTAGTCGCCCAGAAGTGTCGGGGCGGTGGAGTACCTGCCTTAGCGGTTGATCGGTTAAAACTCTGATGGAATGAGATTGGAAATAGTGTCGCAGTTTCCGTGACATGATTAGCAAACAGTATGCTAGCTTTTCAAGTTTAGGGTATCTGGCTTCTGCCCCTGTAAATCTCTTGCTTACAAAGTATACGGGCCGCTGCACGTGGTTGTCTTCTCTCACCAAAGCGGTGCTTAAAGCATGGGATGATACAGCAAGGTATAGGTATAGTTCTTCGCCTTCATTTGGAGTTGAGAGTACCGGTGGTCTCTGAAGGTGTTCGATTAGGTTAAGGAAGGCTGTCGAGCATTCGTCAGTCCATTCGAACTTTCCTTTGTCTTTCTTTAGAGCTTCGAAGAAAGGGATGCATTTGTCGGTTGCTTTAGAGATGAACCTGCTTAGGGCGGCCACTTTCCCATTTAGGCTTTGCATCTCTCTTCGAGTGGATGGTATCTTGATATCTTGCAGAGCCTGGACTTGTTCGGGGTTTGCTTCAATCCCCCTGGCATGGACGATGAATCCCAAGAACTTTCCCGACGATACTCCGAAGGAGCACTTTAGAGGATTCAGCTTCATTCCGTATTGGCGAAGTACTTGAAACATCTCGTCCAGGTGGTTTATATGATCGTTGGCTTTCCTCGATTTTACCAGCATGTCATCCACATAAACTTCCATAGTTCGTCCTATTAGTTCCGCAAACATCTTGTTGACGAGGCGCTGATAAGTAGCTCCGACGTTTTTAAGTCCAAAAGGCATTACTCTGTAGCAGTACAATCCCCGGTCAGTGATGAAACTAGTGTGGTCTTGATCGGGGGCGTGCATAGGGATCTGGTTATATCCTGAGTATGTGTCCATAAAGGATAAGAGTTCGTGTCCGGCTATGCTGTCCACGAGCTGATCGATTCGGGGGAGTGGGAAGCAGTCCTTCGGGCAAGCGTCATTTAAGTTGGAGAAGTCGATGCATGTTCGTCACTTCCCATTAGCCTTCTTTACCAGTACCGGGTTGGCGATTCATTCTGGGTAGATGGCTTCTCGTATGAAGTCATTGGCAAGTAGGTTCTTTACTTCTTCCTCGAGGGCTGTTGATCGTTCTGCCCCCATGCTCCTCTTTTTCTGCTTTACTGGCACCTTGGTGGGATCGATATTTAGTACGTGGCACGCTACGTCTGGGGAGATTCCAGTCATGTCAGCGTGCGTCCATGCAAATACATCCAAATTGTGGCGAAGAAAATCGACGAGTTGATCCTTCAATTCCGCTCTTAACTGAGACCCGACTCTTAGCAGTTTACTTGGGTCATGTTTGTCTACAGATACAAATTCCATAGCCTCTGCAGGCTCGGTGGTGGCCTCCTCCTCCTGGTCCCTGGGGTCTAATTCGTTGAAGGGATCACTGTTATATCGAAGAGGATGGGCTTTCTTTAATTCCTATGCTTCCAAGTTTTTCTTGCAGAGAGAGGTCTCTGCATCCTTCCCTTTATCCTTCCTGCGGTTATTGCGAAGTTCAGTTACATAGCAATCTTGAGCGGCGTCTCGATCTCCCTCTATTTCTCCTATTCCGTTATCTGTTGGAAATTTCATCTTCAGGCACCACGGGGCTAGGACAATTTGGAAGTCAGACAAGGCTGGTCTTCCCAAAAAGGCGTTGTAGGCCGAGTGGTTCTCTATTAGCACAAATGTTTGTTTTCGCACAACGAAGCGGGGATGACTTCCTATTTCGACAAAGAGGTCCAGTTGCCCGAGGGGCATCTTCGCATCTCCAGTGAAACCATGTAGCGGTTTGCTGCAAGGAGACACATCCTTCATTGACAGCTTTATTTTGTCAAAAGCATGCTTGAATAGGATATATACTGAGCTTCCAGTGTCTACTAGAATTCGGAAAACTTTGGCTGGACCGAACCAGGCAGAGATGACCATAGGATCCATGTGAGGGTACTACCTTCCCTCTAGATCACGCCTACTGAATGTGATGTCATCATTCTCTTTCCGCTTCGGGTGGCTTTCTTCTGTAACAGAATTAACGTAGCCTTCATTATTTCTAAGTGACTTACCGTATCTTTCCATCTCTGCCCAGCTTCCGTCGGCGATGTGTGGTCCTCCTGATATGGTAAGGACCACTATCTTCTCTTGACTAGAGCCGCTGGTGTTGCGATTTCCTCCGCCTGCTTCCGGGAGGGTTAGCCCTGGGTTCTCATTGGCAGGAGTTGAAGTTCTGTTCTGACCTTTCACATAGCGCTCCAGTCTCTTCCTTCTGATGTGTTCTTCGATCAAGTCCCGGAGATGATGGCATTCATTGGTGTCATGCCCATGAGATTCGTGGAAGCGGCAGAACTTTCCATAATAAATTGCACTATCTGATTCCTTCTTGTGCGAGGGGCGCTTGTATCTAACTTCGTCTTGGGTGGCCAAGAAGATGTTTTCGATTGTTTCATTTAAAGGAGTGTAAGAGTCAAATCTTGGTCCTGGCCTATATAAACGCTTTTCTCCCTTCTTGCCCCCAGCGCTATCTCTGGAGTCATTTCTTCGAACGTCCTTTGCTACTGCGGGTGTGTTGCCATGAGCTGCCTTGGTTTGTTGCCCTGTCTTCCTTTCAATGGCAACGTCTTCAAGTCTCATATATTTCCCGGCTTAATGGAAGAAATCAGGTAAGTTAGCTGGCTTTTCTTTCGTTAGTCTCCTAGCAAATTTAGTATCCGGATGCACACCACTACAGAGGGCCATTAGGATAAGTTTCTCATTAGCATCTTGGACTGCGGCCGCTGCGGCGTTGAATCGGGTCAGATATTGTTGCACTGTCTCTCCGAGTTTCTGTTTGATATTAGATAAGGAACAAGCGTCCTTGGGTTGTTCCATATGAATGCGGAACTGGCTGATGAACTTTTCTTTCAACATTTCCCATGAGCTGATGGACCCTTGGGGTAGGTGGCAGAACCAGGAGGTAGCTAGATCTGCCAAGAATAGTGGGAAGCATTTACACAACACTCCCTCTGTTGCTCCGCTCATGAGCATATGCTGTGTGTATCTCTGCAAGTATACAACGGGGTCAGAGGTTCCCTTATAAGGTTCCATTGTTAGCATTTTCCATTCCCGGGGGGTGATGGCAGTTTCGATATTGCGGGTGAAGGGGCTGGTTACCCTAGCGCCTATCCCCCGATCGCTTTGGTCCCGCTGGACGCACTCTCTGAACAATCGCGCCATCCTTTCATCAGAACTTGGAGCGGATAGAAATGAGTTTGGTTCTTCCCTGCGGGATTAATTCCGTCCAGATGACCTGTAGGGATGGTATCGTCTATCACTCCTAACATTCTCCAATGGGTGCCTCTGGTCTTCCGGGGACACGCTGGGGTCAACCATAGTTGGCCCTTGCCTTGATCTTCCCATATTAGGTTCTGTTCTCAGCACTTCCTCGGGTCCAACTTTGGGCTGGACTCCAGCTCGGCCTCGTCTATTGGTGTTTCCATGGTTAGGTAGCATGGCAAGCTCAACTACATCCGACCCCTGCCTGGTACCTCCCCCGTTGGGTTCGGTTCCAAGTGTTTCCTCGGGTCGGAATTCGGGCTGAGTCCAGGCTTGGCTCCTACCATTGTTGTTTCTGTTGTTAGCCTCTTCGAAGAAGAAAGACCTTTGTCGCCTCCCAGATTCTCCAGACCGGGACTCACCCCATGATTCAGTGTTGCGGTTGGATTCTTCAGCATCCCTTAAGCGTGACATGAGTTGGTCCATCAAGGCTTCTTGTTGAGATGCGAAGCGGTTAGTTACTTCAGCCACAACCCTGTCCAGATCCGTCCTTGTAATTGGTTGTTCCGTAGCAGGGGCTGTCGGATTTGCCTGATTTCCATGTGCTGTTGGAACCGGATGATTGTCCTGATTTCTGATCACCGGATCTGGGATACTGCTAGTTGCGATGTTCTTTCCTTTGTTAGCATCCTTCTTCCGTCCGGGTGGTATGTTTTCCAAGCAATGAACGATGCTGATAGGAAAAGGTTTAAGTGGGAGAAGCTGAAGCTTCGAGCTCCTGCTCTCAGTGAAAGCACCAAAAATGTTTGCACAAAAAATGGGCAAACACCTCCAAGTCGTATGATTTAGTTGATTATATGTTGTTCTTAGTGATTTGGGTTATTTATGAAAATATATAAAATAGATGGACTAAACTGTAAAAGACACACAAATTTATAGCGGTTCGGCCAAAATGTGCCTACGTCCACTTTATATGTTATTCTCCTTTTCTCTTCAGATTACAAGTATCTGAAAATTGTTTGAAGGTTCTATCCGTGCTTGAGCTCTCAAACTTGTCTGCCATTGTTGTACCCCCTGCCCCTCTATTTATAGAGTGAGGCTGAGACTAAGAGTCCTGGATGTATATAGCTGCTGGTGGGCCTGGGCTGAAGCAATCTGGCCTGGCAAGGTTGGTCTGGTACTCCTTGATTCGGTAGTACGTTGGTTCGGTGGAGGTTATTTTGGTGGAGGTTGGTCCGGTGGTGGCCTCCCTTGCTTCTGGTCCGGTGGTGCTACTTTGATTTGGTTCGGTAGACACTTGGAGCAGGATGGTTCGGTGGTAGATGGAGCAGGATGGTTCGGTGGTAGATGGAGAAGGATAGTTCGGTGGTAGATGGAGAAGGATGGTTCGGCATTGCTTTGATAGCAGGTGGTTCGGCATTGCTTGGAGAGGAGGTGGTTCGGTGGTATCTTCCCTTCATTGATTCGGTGATGCTTCTCTTTTTTGATTCGGTGGTGGTGGAAACGCACCCAACAGATACCTCAGGAAGTAGTAGCTGCGTGATGAGATGCAGTACCTATGGGTGTTCCCGAAGATGTTTTCTTTGGAACAAGTTTAGGGAAGTGAGTCTGCTTCGATATTGTGGCTGTGTTCAGCATGGTGTTTATGTTGGTTTGAGGTCCAAGTTTCTCGAAGAGCTTTGGATTAGGAAGTCTTTGGCATCTGTGGCAGTAGTGCATCTTGGAGCGTTCTCTGTGTCGGCAGGAAGTCTTCTAGCTTAGCAGTTTTTCTGAAGGAAGAGTTCAGAAGCAGCAGAGTGGACCCGTTTCTTCGGTGGATTGGCTAGTTAAGTGTAAGTTGTTCTGTTTCGTAAAGGGAGAACAGTTTTCCTTGGATTTAGTCTGAGTTGATCGAAAAAGTGACTTGCGATTGTGTGAGTGTTGCCTTGAGTTATCAGAATTTTTCTAGATATCTTCAGGAAGTCAAAGGTTTGTCCGCATCTGGGATTGAGTTTCCTTATCGACTGGGATTCCAGGAGTGCTACCCATAGGTCAGCTTAGTAAAAGGATGGTTCCTAGAGATTGAATTGATGTAGCAGCTCAGGTTTTGGAGAAGTTTCTGAGTTTCTTATGGATCTGATGAACCGTATTTTTGGATGTGTTGTCTAGTTTGTGCTCGTGTTCCTCATCAGCATTCCTATCTACTTCGGATCAGAGTTGTGCAGTGGAAGCAGTTTGGAAGTGTTCTGTTTTTTTTTTCCGGATAGGAGAAGTGAGTTTAGTCTTCTGATGTTTGAGGAGTAGAGTTTGAGTTGATTGGTCTAGTTTGTTTCTAGGGGCGTCAGCGAAGGTTGAGCTGATTAGGAAGGATGTAGGCAGCCCAGGATCGTCCGAAGATTTTTATGGATAAGAGACAGAGGAATTTGGATTCCGTAGTCGGAATTTTGATTTTGGATAAGTTTTCTCCGATCAAAGGGAGCTATAAGATTGGGTAAGGCTGGGAAGCTAGCTCTTAAGCGTTTGGATCTTTCTTGTAAGGATAAGTGTTTGATCTACAGGATTGAATTGCCAGTTTGGATAACTGGGATTCGATGAGTTTCACGTATCTCTGAAGGAGTAAGTGTTTTATCTATCTCTGTTTTTTGGAACCAGCAGTTCGAGAGTTTTGATTGTTGAGTCAGACTCGTCTGTAGTCTGTATCCTGTTTAGTGTTATGGATATAGATGAATAGGAGCTTTGTAGCTTAGTAGTTTTGATTGTTTGAATTCTGTAAAGCGAGTATCTCGGTGTTTACACTTGGGGGAACTCGAGGAAATTCTATCCAGAATTTTGTCTGGATAATTTAATTTGTTTGATTGGATTAATTGGTTGTTATGGTTGTTAGCATATATTTGATAAATGCTTGTGTTTTAAAATTAGATCTTTAACGAGATTATTAAATTACCTTTGTTTTAAATTTCGAGGATGAAATTCTTTTAAGGGGGAAGGATTGTAATATCTCGGAATTTTTGACAATATCAATTTAATAATCTATATTAGAAGTTAAATTGATATTGATAATTTTGTTAATAAAATTCAAATTGATTTAATAATTTTTCTTTAATAAATATTAAATTGGCAGATTTTATCTTTTAAAGCTAATAAATTGATTTCTATTTATAATATAAATATATGGTTTATATTGTAAATAGATTATTTTTGTTATAAATCTAATAAATAAAGCATATTTTCTAATTCTAATATTTTTAGTAATTTGAAAATTTGTTTTTATTTAATATGAAGCTTTTCAAAGTTATTAAATAAATAATCTTAGTTTAAACTTAATAAATGAATCTTGGTTACAAATTCTAATATATATATTAATAATTTGGGAATTTTGATTTAATTTAATATTAAGTTTTTCAAAACTATTTAATAAATAAATATATGATTTTAAATGGTTAAGGAAGAATGTTTAAATGTTTAAAATGATTTTTGGCTTAAGTTTTAAAATTTAAATGAATTACCAAAAAGATTTGTTTTGTTTTCTTTTTAAAACATAGCTTAATAAAATAAGTAATTTATTAATAAACAAAATAATTTCCTTCATAATTATTTTAATTTATTAATGAGTCATTTCTAAAAATAATATTAATAATGTATTGTTTTTACAAATAGATTATTAATAAAAATAGCGTTGTTATTTCAAATTTAATTTGTATTTATAACTTGACTTTTAAATATTAGATTTGAGAATTTGATTTAACTTTTGAATATAGATTTTAAAGTCCAAAGTATAGATTTTTAATTGTTTTGATTTTTATATGCACGAGCTTTTATTTATAAGTATAATTTGTTTTTATTTCTTTTAAAAATTTATATACATATAAAATACTAATTTACTAATTTATTTGGCATAATTTATATATTAACATGTAAATTAAAATACAAACTACTTTTATAAAGACATGTGTTGATTTCCTAAAGCATCATTTAACAAATGTTAAAAGATAAACTTTCAAATGTGACAAATGTTAGAATTTTATACAAGTGGCTTCTTTTAAATTTGTTTTTCTTTTATTTTATAAAATCTGAAAATTTGCCTATATAAATAATCATCTTTCATTCAAATCCCTTTTTCTCGTTTCCTAATCAAAAGAAAACTTCAACTTTCTCATGCATCAGTAAAACTCCTCATTTTTCCAAAATCTGTGCATCTTCAAAACCCAAATCAAAATCCCTGAAAATTCCTCTAAAACCTGTCAGTAAAATTTCAATAGCAAACCTGCCATTTTCAAACAAAAAGCATCTGCACATCTTCAAACATTTACTTGAAATCATCTTCAAAGGCCTGCATCATTTTTTTCTGTAATCTGGAAAATGGATTTTGCATGCACCTGCATTTTTCAAAGCAAACTTCATTTTCAAGCACAAGCCTTTATAGAAGCATGTCAGTTAAAGGAATTCAAAGTATCAAAAGGGCTGTTTTGAAAAAAAAATCTGAAGCAAAAACAATGTCTTCAGCAAATTCAAAGGCCTTTTCAAAATCTGGGAAGATCTGTCATTTTCAAAAAAATAGGTGAGTAACTTTTAAAAATTTAAAATAGAATTAGGTTGCATGCTAGTATAGTTGAATATAAGTAAGTATTGCATGTGTATGGATAGAAATCTGATGTAAATATTTATGTGTATGCATGTTGTTATGTGCTCTGCTATGTTCCCAGTTTCACTTTTTCATTTAAAAATCCCCTACCACTTTATTTAATTTGTGATAATATCTGATTTTTAAACCAAGGTTGTTTTCTTATCATAGATTAAGAATTAAAAATTAAATTAAATTAAAACAGAGTCTGTTTGCCTCTGGAAATATTGAAATATCAGTGCATGTTGATGCAAACCAAAAATTCAAACTGTGTAATTTCTTAATTCAGTATTATAAATTGAAAGCATTAAATAAATCATGATTTTTAACATTGAAATCTAGATTTTTAGAAATAGAATGAATGTACAGTTCTTGTTTGAACTGAAATTGATCTTTTGGGGTTTTCTGGTAATCTATGTATCTGGAGGGGATGGATTCCTTTCTGATGATGGAGACTTGATCAGAGAAGCTAGGAAATTTTTTGGATGGTGATGCAATTCACCATGGAAGTTGCTACTGTGAATTTTCTTCTTGCAACCCTAGTTTTGACTAAGTGGAGAGTTTTGATTGCAACGGCTTGTAGGGTTGTTCGAGTGTTCTGAATTTTTAGGGATTGATAATTGGGTCGTTGTTGAAGTAAAGGTCAGAGTTGCAGACCTTTAGGTGGTCGGAGCGGCGAGGTTGAGGTATTGACAGGTTTTGAAGGGGGAAAACCTGATTGTGTTTCCAGGTTTTAGAATTGGTGCTCGATTTTGATTCGAGAAAGTGTGGTGGCTTTGGAGAGTCGTGATGTCGTCAGGGGATAATCGCTGATGGGTAGAATGCTGGTGGATGGCCGGTGATGGCCAGAGCCACGGTGCACGTGCACCGTGCAGTTGAAGTTCAGATGAACTTTAGTGGTGTGCAGAATTTTGAACTCGGGGAAGACTCGAGTTATTCGAGTACTTGACTCGAAGCAGAAGAGGGAATGACTCGAAGTTAATTTGGGGTGTTCTCGGGTTGATTATTTGAAACATGTTTTAACAAAAAAACCTGTAATATCTGTTTTTAAATTTTAAAACTGCAGTTTTTAAATGAAAAGCTATTGTTTAAAACCTAGTTTTAAATCGAAGTTTGAAATTTAGAATTTAAGTTTAGTTTTAAATCTCAGTTTTAAATAATGAAAATAATAAAGTTTTAAACTTGAATTATTAGCTACTTTAAAATGGTAAGTAGATTGAATGTTCTAAAACTGAAAATTTTAAAATATGAGCAAGTTTAAAGTTAAATTTAAATCTGGAAATCAAAGATTAAATATGAATTTCAGTTTTTGAAATTAAAATAAGTTTTTAAATTTGAAAGATTTAAACAAAGTGTAAATTTAAATTATTGAATTTTAAAATGAATTTAGTTTTAAACTCTTATGAATTTCTTTTATAAGACAAGCATTTGTTTGCCATGTAATTTAAAAAGTTTTAAAATTGTTTAAACTTTGTTTAAGTTTAAATTATATTCATTTTAAATTTCATATTTGAAATGAAATTTTAAAAGTAAGTTCATAAGTAAATTATTTTCAAATATATTTGTTAATGACAATTTAAATATAATTAAAAAATGTTTTATCTTAAAATTTAAATTAAGATTAATGATTTGAAATTAATTTAATTAATGAAGTAATTAAGGAATAATTAATTAATGAAATTAATTAATTGATTAGGGATTGATAAATAATTGATTAAGGGTTAATCAATTTGTAATTAAGATCATTAATTAGATTATTAATTAATAATTAAAGATTTATTAATTAAGCAGTTAAGTTATAATCAAGGTTAATTAATTAAATAATTAAAGATTAATTAAGTTACAGTTAACACTTAATTAATTAAATAATTAGATATTAATTAATGGATTATTAGAGATAAATTAAATTGTAATTAATAATGGTTAATCTAAGTTAATTACTTAATGAAGTAATTAAAGAATAGTTAATGAAAGTCATTAACTTGAGATTATTTAATAATTAATTAATGTTATTAATTTTAATAATTAATTAATTAGATTAATTAATTTAATAATAATCAGTTGTGAATTGTTTAAGTGTAATTACTAAATGGAGGGAATTAATTACTTAATGTAATTAATTGAGTTTAATGGGTTAGTTTGAATTGATTAATTAAGTTGAATTAATTTTAAACATTGAATGATTTGATGATAATTACTTAATGTAATTAATGGAGTGGAATTACTTAGTGAAGTAATTAATTGTTAATTAAGGATGTAATTAATTGGAGATGATTGAAGAATGTAAGTAATTTGGATTAAATTACTTTGAATTAATCAAGGGGATTATTTAAGAAATAAATTAAGGAATAATTAATTTATTTTAATGAAGTAATTAAGAATAATTAATTATTAAATATGGTTAATCAAGGGGGATTATTAAAACGACCCGACTTTCTTACCACAGAAAATCGCATCATTTTGAAGAAAGAAAGGGATAGAAGAGAGAAAAGACAGAGAAGAAGAAAGGAACAACATCAGAATCTAAATAGCGGAACGAATAAATTATACTAATCACATAATACATTACATAGTATCATATACATCAGAGTTACAAAGCTAAAACAACACGTACTAGACAGTTATAAACACCTGTCTAGTTATATAACTCAATACAACACAAAGATAAACGACTCAGAGAACACACAGCGGAATACTACATAGCTATACGCAGAAGCCTCCTGCTCCATTTGCTCCTCCAGAATTCGTCAAAGCCAACCTGAATTCCCCTGGCTACCCGTAAAAATTTGAGTACCCAAGAGTTTAAGAAAAACAGAATAAACTCCGGGTCATACATGGGTCTGGCGTGAGTAAACGGATAAAGTTGCTTAACTTTAAAAACCTTTTTGAAAGAAAAGGTATCACGTAAGACTTCCAACACATAAACATGGAAAAGTTTTTAGTTTACGCTAACCAAAACATTTGATAGGAAATTCGGTGATATTATAATAGGTCTAGGGTTTTCAACTAAATATGAAATAGTCGAAATTGTTACATGATTAAATTCTAGCTACTAGCCACAAAAGTGGGTAATACAATCAAATCCGATGGCACTTATTGGATTTTGGATTCAATACAATGGCAGGGCTACTGGGGTACCGCCCGTCACAGTACATGGCCTAAGTCAAAGTACCGAGGAGTACGCCCACTCCCCTATAACACAAAGCCGGAACCATTCTTTACTGAACAGTTCCGAATGAGACAACCCCGGCGGATGTAGCTATTCAACCGCCCACACAGCCGAAATAAAGGAACCACTAGACAGGGGTAAATCTCACTATCAAGTGGGGGCTACCCACGATGCCTTGCTGCACCTCCCCTGTTTTAGCCATTCCCGGTTGATGAGGCTTGAGGCTACGATTACCTTTACTGAACACATCACTTAGAATGCTCATCGTCCACCTGACGATGTCCTGAAAGCATTCAATCCATACAAGTTCGTTCCGGGTTCGAACGAAACCGAAGGCATTATCTCGTTACACTCATTTTGGAATCACCCTCAGAGTTAACGACAATAAACCTTGCACTCTGAATCTTCATCTTCACTTTAGATTCACGACCTATCATTAATTTGGATCGATGTGGTTTTCGGATATCCAAATATGGAAACCCGATCCCGGTCTCATCGAAATCCAAAACATATTTTTTAGGTCCAAGTTGTTTTAAAGTTAAACAATTCAATTTAACTATCTATATACACACAGATAGATAATTCACAATATCACAATTGATAATCACATTATTAAAATAAACAGATGATCCATAACAAAATAGGTAATCCACATCATTATCACAATAGATGATCTATATTACCATCACAATGCAACCAAGCATTCATACCACACAACATTACTTATCTCATTTCTGAGATTACATCCATTCAAGACAATCAATGTCACCCATAAATACATAAGCAATGACTTACTTAATCACAACATAATTAGTTTAAAACGAATTAAATTAACTATCTCTATCTCTAATTAATTTAAAGTGAATTAAATTAATTACTTCATCTCTTAATTAATTTAAATTAAATTAAATTAATCACAATAAATTTTGCTTAAATAAACATTAATTAAACCAATTAATCAATCACCATCCTAATTAATCAACCTTGATTAATTATCTCTTAATCAAATAATTAATTCTTAAATATTCTCATTAATCGTATTAATTAATGAACCTTAATTAATTACTTCCATTAATTAATTAACTATAATTAATTACATTATCTCTTAATTAATTACATTAATTAATCATGCTTAAATTAATTGCTTTCAATTAATCAACTTTAATAAATATAAACAGTAATTAATTATTCTTAATTACTTCTTCTTAATTACTTTTAATTACTTTTATAAATTCTTTGATTTATTATACCAAGTAATAAATCCTTAATTACTTTATCAAGTAATTATCCATTTAAAAATTACTTCCTAATAAGTAATTTCATTTATCTCAATTATCCCTGTAATTTATCAATTACTTATCTTAAGTAATTAGCCTTATCAAAACTTATTAAGTAAACATACTTAATCATTTATCAAGTGACTATATTTAATTAATTAACAAATTAATTAACTTACTTGATCACACTCATCTCATAAATCAAAATCGTGTAATTCATTTCTTAATTACTCTTTAACCAAATTAATCTTCAATCTTCCATTATTAATTAATAAACCTTAATTATTAATCAATCCTTTAATACAAAGTAATCAATCACTAATTACTTTTTATAATTAATTAATTAACCTTAATTAACCAATTAATCATCTCTTAATAATTAATTAATAAAACTTAATTATTAATTAACAACCTTAATTACAAATTAATTAATCCATAAATATAATTAATGAATCAATCCTTAATTATAATTAGTTAACCTTAATAAAAATAGTTAATTATTCTTAATTAACTTGCATTATAGATTAATAACCCTTTTAATTATTAATTAAGAAAACCCTAATTATTACTTAATAAAACCTTTATTAAGTATTAATTAATTACTATTTTTAATTAACCCTTAATTACTTAATTAATAAGTAAATACAAATTTAATTAATCATTAGTCATTAATTAAATCATCAACTTAATTATTAGTTAATTAAATTAATAATTATCCTTAATTAATTACTTAATTAATCCTTTAAAATAATTAATTAAATTAATTAACTAAACTTTAAAATTCTTATTCAACTTAATTAATTACAAATCAGTAACACTTAATTAATATTTAAAATAAAACATTATCTTAAATTAACCTTGAAAAAAAACTTTACTTAACTTAATCAATAATTAGTTTAAGATATAAAGTAATCATTAATTACCTATCTTTAATTATTAATTAACAATTCCTTAGTTAATCAATTATTTAAAACTTAATTGTTAATTAATAAATCATTATTCACTAACTAATTTCAAAAACATTTCCTTAAAATTCCCTTTATATTTCAAAATAAGTTTTGAAAAGAACATTAAGGTTTTTAACTTAAAACATTTTAAACATTCATACAAATTCATTTATAAAAACAATTCAATTCAAAGACAAGAATTTTAATTTAACTTAAATTATTTGAAGTTTAAACTTACTTATTTTAAACTAAAAATCTGGTTGAACATTTATTTGGGTTCAACCCATGTATACCTAAACCCAAGTACAAAATACATCTTCTCTCCTTTCTTTCTTTTAGTTTTCAGTTTAAAGTTTAGTTAGGATTTTTAAAAAAAAAATCAAGAACCTGTACACTTTTAAACCTATAGGTTTCAACCCATACTATCTCGAGTTAGAACTCGAGAAAAAAACCCTAAAACATGAAGCCTCCTTCGAGTCATTTACCCTATAACCCAAGCTAAAACCCAGCAACACAACAACCACAACCCACTGACACCCAAAGCTCATACGTGCACCTGCACCAGTGCCGGAACCACCTCCGATCAACGACGAACCCACCGCCAAGTCCCTCTTCCATCCTACAATCACCTACGATCAATAAAACTCCATTCCTTGCCTCGATTCAAAATGGAGCACCCTTGGTTGAACAGAACCCCAAAACATCATCAGGAAATTCCCCTGAACCCTCGCCTCCGATCAATGTTAACCCCTACAACTCCGGCCATGGATCGCCGACCCACCACGCATCCTTCACCCAAAATTCCTTCAAGCTCGATGCAAAAAAGAAGATGCAGTAGCCAAAATTCCCAAGTTCAAACAGAACTAGGTTTAAAATCAAAATCAAGCAATTTCAACCTTCACATTGGATTAATAACCCTTCAGAAATTTTTACCTTACTTCCCAAACATACTACTAGCTCCATCATGAATCCCGAGCACTTCAGATTCATAAATCAACAGATTTTTGCAAAAACCCAATTTCCAGTTGAACCCCAAATGCTTACTTAATACAATTTAAAAAATTGTAATTTTCTTTCCAAAATTCATAATTCCCAGTGATACTTTAGTTTATATAATTATTTTAACCAAATTCAACACTTGATTTCAAACATTGATGTTAATTTGTTACAGCATTATTTGTTTCCAGATGAATTTCAAATACCAGAACTTATTTTTATTTTTGTTCTTAGTTTATACTTAAACTAACTTGTTTGGTTTAAATCTATGACTTAACAATTGTTTAAATAGAATAGCTTGAAGACTTGATTTTTTTCTCAGATTCTACAGTAAAGTACAGAGAGGAAAATGGAACAAGCATACACAATTTCAACATAACAAACCCCATTGCATATTTATCTCAACACAAAGGAAACTTCTATGTATATAAAATAAACACCATCTCAAAATCATGCAACAGAAAATTACTACTTAAATTTTTGTAAATTGTTTACTCACCTTTATAAAGAAACTCACCTTTATAAAGAAATGCAGAACTTTAAATCTTGATGAATAAAACTGGAAACTTGCTTTGTTTTTGAAATGCTTCCTTTAAAACTTTGAAATGCTTTGAAAACTTCTTGTTTTGACCCAGATTTGTTTGCTTGCACACTTGACAGATGGTTACAGGCTTAGGTGATTAATAGAGCTTGCAAAATAAATTTGAACTTGATGCTTTTAAAAACTGGAGTACTTGCAAAATACTATGAACTTGATGATGAAGCCTCTTTTGAAACAGAAAAGCCCTTGAACCAGATTCATACTTGCATGCATATGAAAATGAGGCAGACGTGAGATTGAAAACTTGCATCAACTTTGAAAACATGATGCAGATTTTGTTTTGAAAACAAACTGCAGACTTTGATCACAGAAATGTTTCAGGTTTTTTGGGTAAACAGAGATTGATGTTTAAATTTGAGGAATTGATTTTGTTTTGAAAACAAACTGCAGGCATGCAGTTTTAAAGGATGATTACAGGAAAAATAAATCTTGCAGATTTGATTAGAGTAGATTTCTGGGTTGTTTGAATTGAGGAAGTTTCATATTTGGATCTTGCCATTGATAATATAGTTTCTCTTAGAAATGAACAAAAAGTTTAAAGAAAAAGAAAGTAAAGAGATATGGTGTTTAAATAGGCAAGTTTTCATATTTATTAAATTAAAAAGAAAATTAAAAAAAACATGGACACTTGTCTTAAATTTTCATAAATGTTGTAACACTTGTTGTCAAAGTGTTTTAGAACTAAACACTTGTCAATTTTTATGTATATTTATTCTAAAAGAAATTTAAAAGCCTTTTAAATTATTTTCCTAATTACTAATATGTTTTCTTAATTTAAAAATGCTTTTCTAATTAAATTTCTAATTAACAGATACATTTATACATTTATAAATGTTTTCTAAATTTATACAAATACAATCTTTAAAAAGAAAATAAAATAAAATCAATTATAATTTAAATAAAATTATATAAATATTGAAAACTCATTTTAAAAATGCTATTTCAAAAGCCTTGTATTTATTCTTATTAAATAAATACAATTCCAAATTTCTAAGATAAATTTCTATAAAAAGAATAATATAAAACAAATCTTATTTTTAATTAAAACATTATCTAAATATTTTAAAATCAAACCATATTATTATTTTATTTTGAGATGTACATATATCCCCTTAAATTCAAATTTATATTCAATTCAAAGTCAAATTTTAAAAATTCAAATCTAAAATTAATTTAAATAAATATAAATATCTATTTTTAAATAAGCTTATTATTATTTACAAATAATTTATCCTATTTTAAAATCAATTTTAAATACACAGATATAAATATAACACATTTATTAACTTTGAAAACAATAAATCAATTTAGAATTTATTTACACAAACAAAATAATTATTCTTATTGTAAAACCAATTTAAAACCATAATTAAGACATTATATTATTATTACCACTTTCAAATAATTAAACTTAAGAGATTATCACATTTTAAATTCCTGGAAATTCCGGGATATTACAATTATAATTATGGGTTAATTACTTAATGTAATTAATTTAAATAAAGTAATTAATTTAAATGTAATTAGGATCATTAATTTATATAATTAATGATGTAATTAAGGTTGATTAATTAAGATTAATTAATCAATGATAAGTGATTAAAGGTAATTAATTAATGTAATTAATTAAGGATTAATGTAATTAATTATAGTTAATTAATTAATTGAAGTAATTAAAGGTTAATTACTGCAAGTGGTTAAGAATAATTAATTTGAGAAATTAATTAAGGACAATTACATGAATGTGATTAAAGGATAATTAATGTAGGGTGATTAATTAAGGTAATTAATTTGAATGATTGATTAATTGATTTGTAATTAATTAATAGTTGAGTAAGCAAGATTTAATGATGAAGTAATTAATTTAATTTATTTTAAATTAATTAAAGATGAAGTAATTAATTTAATTCACTTTAAATTAATTAGAGATGGAGGTAATTAATTTAATTCATTTTAAATTAATTATAGATGTTGTGATTAAGTAAATCATTGCATATGAATTAATAGATGACATTGATTGCCTTGAATGCTTTGTGATCTCAGATATGAGATTAGTAATGCTATGTGGTGTGAATGCTTGGTTGCCTTGTGATGATAATATGGATTATCCGTTTATAATGATAATGTGGATCATCTGTTTATTATTATAATGTTGATTATCTATTGTGATTGGTGAGTTATCTATCTGTGTGTATATAGATAGTGCATTGTTTTAAACTTTAAAACAACTTGGCCTTAAAAGACACGTTTTGGATTTCGATGAGACCGGGATCGGGTTTCCATATTTGGATATCCGAGAACCACATCGATCCAAATTAACGATAGGTCGTGAATCTCAAGTGAAGATGAAGATTCAGAGTGCAAGGGTTATCGTCGTTAACTCTGAGGGTGATTCCAAAATGAGTGTAACGAGATAATGCCTTCGGTTCCGTTCGAACCCGGAACGAACTTGTATGGATGGAATGCTTTCAGAACATCGTCAGGTGGACGATGAGCATTCTAAGTGATGTGTTCTATAAAGGTAATCGTAGCCTCAAGACTCATCAACCGGGAATGGCTAAAACAGGGGAGGTGTAGCAAGGCTAAATGGGTCATGCCCAAGTAGGATGAGATTTTCCCCTGTCTAGAGGTCCCTTTTATTTCGGCTATGTGGGCAGTTGTTGAGCTCCAACTGCTGGGGTTGTCTTGTTCGGAATTGTCCAGTAAGGGATGGTTCCGGCCTTGTGTTGCAGGGGATTGGGAGTGATCCTCGGTACATTGATCTAGGCCATGTACTGTGACGGGCGGTACCCCGGTAGCCCTGCCATTGTATGGAATCCAAAATCCAGTAAGTACCCTCGGTTTTGATTGTATTACCCACTTTTGTGGTTAGTAGGTGGAATTTAATCATGTAACAATTTCGGCTATTTCATATTTACTTGAAAACCCTAGACCCTATTATAATATCATTGGATTTCCTATCAAATGTTTTGGTTAGTGTAAGGTAAAAACTTTTCCATGTTTATGTGTGGGAAGTCTTACGTGATACCTTTCTTTTCAAAAGGTTTTTGAAAGTTAAGCAACCTTAACCTGTTACTCACACCAGACCCATGTCTGACCCAGAGTTTATCTTATGTTTTCTTAAACTCTTGGGTACTCAAATTTTTACGAGCGGCCAAGGGATTCAGGTTAGCTTTGACGAAATTATGGAGGAGCAATGGAGCAGGTGGCTTCTGCGTGTAGATATATAGTGTTCCGTTGTGTTGGTTTCTCTGAGTAGTTTCCTTTTATTGTATTGAGTTGTATAACTAGACAAGTGTTTATAACTGTCTAATATGTGATGTGTAATCTGTGTAACTCTGATATTGGTTGTAAACTATGTAATATTTATGCTATTAGTATAATTTATTCGTTCCGCTATTATATTCTGATGTTGTTTCTTCTTTCTCTTCTTTCTTTTCTATTTTCTATCCCTTTCTTTCTTCAATATGATGCAATTTTCTATGGTAAGAAAGTCGGGACGTCTCACACAACGAGTACGACACGATGTCAAAGGAATGCTATCCTCTGCAGTACGAAGCCGATGGAAACCGGTTGCTAAGTCTAATAGTGAAAAGACTCTAGCACCACTAAGCTGATCAAATAAATCATCAATCCGAGGTAAAGGATATTTATTCTTGATAGTAAGATCATTAAGCTTGCGGTAGTCAACGCAAAGCCTAAGTGTACCGTCGGATTTCTTCACAAAAATAGCAGTAGGTCCCCAAGGAGAGGAACTAGAACGAATAAATTGCTTCGTCTCCAATTCGGATAATTGTTTGCGCATCTCCTCATTTTTCTTATTGGACATACGATAAGGAGGACGAGTGATAGGTAGAGCTATAGGGATAAGATTAATTCTGAACTCAATTGCTCGCTTAGGTGGTAATCCTAAAACGGGCTCAAATATGTCGGAAAATTCACAAACAACGTGAATAAGAGAAACGACATCTTCCTCATCATCATTATCGTCATCATGAGGATTTAAAGAATATAAAGATGCTGTCAAGTCAGAATCCGAATCTTTAAGTACAACAGAAATCTACTTAATAGATTGAGGATATCGAACATAAATAGTCCGCTCAGAACATAGGATATGGGCTTCGTAACGGTTAAGCCAATCCATTCCCAAAATCATTCTGAAGCCTAAGTACCGCATAACATGCAAATCGGCTCGAAAAGAAAAATCACATAAAATAATCTCGACATCTTTACAAAGCAAACTGATTGTTGCGGATCCACCAACCGGGTTCGCAATTCTCAAAGAAGTCAATAAAGCCATAACACTCGAAGAAAAAGTATCAACAAGCTCATTTGATATAAAAGAATGGGACACACCCGTATCAAAAAGAACTCGTATAGGTTGATCATGAAACATAATAATGCCATCAAGGATAGAATGAGAAATACATTGACTACGAGAAGTGTTACTAGGGGCTTGCACAACATTTAGATTTCCCTCCTTCTTTCTTTTAAGTTTGGGATATACAGATATATAATGACCCGAGCTTTTGCAATAGCGACCAGCAAGCGGCTTTGAACACTTATTTGCATAATGGTCCTTAGAACCACAATTGTAGCATTGGCCACCACTAGAGGTAGAAGTCTGTGCTACCGGAGTTGATTTCCTCCCTTTCTTTAGGATAAGGACACTTAAACTTATTAGACCTCTTCTTGTTGTTGTTGAAGTTCGGTTTGGTACCTACAACTTCAACATCACTCTCTTTATCTGCCTCTTCAAGTCGAAGAGCGATATCAACAAGTTGATCAAAAGAAACTTCTAATTTCAGAAGTAATGGCTTTTTGAGATTCTTATTCAAGCCATAGACAAATCTCTGATTTTTCTTCAGTGGGGTATTAATGTACTCGACCCCATATTTAGAAAGGGATTCAAAAGATGCGACATACTCTGCCATTGAAGATTCACCTTGAACAAGGTCAATAAAACGACAGGGTAAAGTCACTTTTTCTGCTTCCTCCACAAACTTTGATTCGAATCTTTCCCGGAATTGCTCCCAAGTAAGATCCGCTTCAATAATTTTAGAAATAAGAAGCTCATACCAATCTAATACTCTTTCTTGGAGCATACTAGAAGCCTCTTGGACTTGATGAAGATCAATAAGATTCATGCGAGAAAAGATGCGATCGCATGCTCTAAGCCAAGCTTGGACTTGAATGATGCTTTCGAAACCCCTGAATGGCTTCCCACCCAAGTTGGTATAGTCACTGCACATGTGTGCAAACACGGATTTAGGGTGAGTAGGCTTTCGAATGGGTCCGGAAGCATGATCATTCTTCACAAGATCAAGAAGCTGTTGGGCGGACATAAATATTCCATCCTGGGGAGTAGCACTGGATTGTCCGGCACTGGGACGATTTGATCTAACCATTTCTCTTCTTTAAGAAAGAAAGAAAGAAGAAGAAAAATTTATTCTCAGAATGAATATCAAACAATAATGATTGATAAAACAAGGCATCACAAAAGAAAATAGAATAAGATGGTACGAAGACTCGAATTAAATCCTAAGCCACGACTCCTAAGATAGACTTAGGACGATGATCCTTGTTAAATTATTCTACATTGTTCCGAACTTTGGCTCTAATACCAAGCTATGATGCCCCACCTCTATACTCACGCTAGCCAAGAACACTACGAAGTAATGACGTCAACTAGCATGAAGAATAAGGCTGTTGAGGAGAGACCATCCGTGTAATTGCTTTGTGCGAGCACCGATATGTCAGGTAGTATAACATGCATAGGAAATCCGACATATCAGAGTAGTGGTCAAACAAGATCCACAATATCATAAAAGAATAGATACAAGTGCTACACAAAAGAATATGTATACATCAATGAGTCTATATCTCGTGTGTATAACAAAAAAGACTACCAATCTAATGTAGTTAGCCAAAAGTCAGATAATACTCCCAGATGAGGAGTCAAGCAGAAGCACCTGTAACATTTCGATCTGACCCGAGTATTATTTAATAAGAAAATAATAAACGGACCAGTCTAGCTATAAATATCAGATAAAATGAGATGGAATAAGAGATATGACAAAACGTATGATAACATTAATGTCATACTATGTAAAGTATTCATTTAACATCAACAAAATCATACAATACCTCAATTATCTCAAAAGCACCAAAAAGAAAGTCATATTCTTACCATATTCACCAAACCACAAATATTGATAAATATATCAATGCCAATCGGAAAAGTTTAGTGAAACACAAATTCACCAATGCACAAATATTAATAAAGCTTATCAATGTAAATCACGAAAATTGGTGAAACACAAATTCTAGAAATCGTCGATAGAAATCTAGAAATCACAAAAGGGGTAGGCCCATCACAAAATGGGAGCATGAAAACTCACCAACATGTATTTCACAAAACGGAAAGCTATTCCATGGTTGCTAACCATTAATTTTGAGCCGAAGCTCCACAAAACGGCCCGAAGACCATGGGTCGCTACCCCACCAATTTTGAGCCGAAGCTCCACAGAAACGGGGTTTAGTCTCCCTCGCAGACAAAGAGACATCGCACATTGCTAGTCTAAATCACAAAACGATCATCATCGATCATCAAGAAGTGTCAATTACACTAAGCTAGTAAATAGATGAGTTTAGCTTCATGTCCCATAACCACTGGCTTAACTTAAATATTTGCGAACAAACTGTAAGTCTCCACTCGAAAATTGTACAAGAGATTCAATCGAACAAGTCCAAGAATTAACCGACGAAGTAAAAGCAAGTGTTTCACAGCACTTGGTTTACTAAGCCGTTTAATTAGATTTCTCATACGAGTGAGGTAAAGATTTGTATATACTAATAGGTTGGAAAATGGTTTCATAAACGAGTTTGATATTAAAATAGTGTTGAAATCGTTTTGATGAGAAAGTTTTGATATTTACTACTAGTATAGAAACCTTTGCGTTTTTAAAGTGACAAAGCACAAAAATGATTGTAGAAACAATCGATCACCAAAATTTCACGTTCGAAGCCGTGAATCAAATCCAAAGAAATCGATACCAAATCCATTAAAATGGATATTCGCAAAAGTCCCGAAAATGAAGTCATCAAAGTCGATAAATGATAACAATAAGTCAGATCAACACAAATCGATAAAATTGGAAACCCAAACAACTTATGCAAATTGGGCTGAGATAAGTAGATTCAGAAGTTTCAAATCTCCAATTCAGACGTCTGAGTCTGGAAAAATTAATTATTTCTAGTTCAGTATTCAGACGTCTGAATCAATAATTTCAAACGTCAGAAAATGGCTAATTTTAGCCTATTTCCTTTCTGGTTGAAGACGAGTAATTTTAGACGTCTTAAATATATAATTCAAACGTCTGAATATGGAAAATAATGTTTTTGCCCAGAACAATATTCAGACGTCTGAATCCTTTATTTCAACGTCTGAAACTGAATCTTTGGGCATTTTCTTGCCTAGGCCAATAATGGCCAAACCATATCGGAAGCAATCGGATGAGTGACGGTTACGAGGGGTTTACACCAAACGACTACCCAACCTCAAAGACTCACCAATACACTCCGATCAACATGTCCAATATCCATATAAGGATTTTTATAGATTTTGTTTTCAAAACACCAAAAATTGGAATATTCACCAAATCAATCCAAATAAAAATCAAATAAACACGTAAAGATGTTAGGAATTCATACCTAACAATCAAAGATAATTATAGACTTAGATGTGAGATAAAAATCTCACATTTTTCTCAAAAACAATGATGGAGAAGCTATAGAGAAAGGCAAGAACAATCACTCTTTCAATTCCAACCTAAGAAGCTTGAATCTAAGCTTAAAAGAAAAATATTTTCTAAATTAGACTTTAGGAATTTCTGAAATTGAAGGGAGAATGAGTTGGAGAAGAAGAAGAGGATGCTTACCAATGGCTTCTCTTTGAATTTGGAGTTAGAACTTGGATTTGCAATGGAACTAGGGCTAAGGAATTCTAATTCTTTTTCTCTTCCCCCATTTTTATGAAAGCTTGGAGTGTTAGGAAATGAAAGTGAATGAAGAGAAAAGGGGGTTGAGCTAGAGTTAACAATTTAGGCTAACCCAAACCCAAAGTCCAAAGTACAAAGGTCAAATTTTAGCTAGCTCCAAACATATCGAATTTTATACTCAAAAAGGTCGCAAACGACGTTTTGAACTCAATGGAAGTGGTCTCGATTTCTAATTCGACCGTTTGCAAAAGGTAGCATTTTGGATTATAATCCAACTAAAGATGCTATATTTAAATAAAATATTTAAATACATAATCGTAAAATATGCGGGTTGTTACACCTACCTTCTTAACCCATCAATCGCTCCTGTTTTAGCCACCTTATGCCGACTCACGGGAGTCGGGTCCATGTATTTACCTTAAAGGAAACGCCGCCACCATCCTACTTCATTCTGGAATCTTCATCGCATACACGGTTGTTAAAGTGGTTTTCGGAGTTGGCCGAGAGTATGACAACTTCCAATCTCGGTCTCTTCAACAACCAAACGTTATTACAACACCACAGTCATTCCACAATAATTTATGCTTCAAAACTAGGATATAATATTTATTTCAAAACCATATAAATACAATATCATTTCAAATTTAAAAATCAAATCAATATGATATCCCTTTTATTTCAAATCAATCTAATTTCATTTTGTTTCAAATATATCCCCTTTTAAAAATCATAGCACTTCCAAATTTTATACTTCAAAACCAAACATTTGAAATTTTTAACACCTTTAAAACATAAGGCTATGAAATTCATAACTTCGAAACATTTCAATTCTATAAACATTTCAATTTCGATATATTTCAAGGCTTTAAATATTCCAAAATTTCAAAATTAAATTTGATAATTTCGATTCAACAATTAAATTTCCTATTATTTAGTTTTTAAAATATTTTATATAATAAACCCCTTATTATTTAAATAAACTCAAATTACAAATAACTAGATATTGCCTTCAATTCATTATACTTGAAATAGTCATTTAATTCACCTAGACCCAAAATCAAGTTATAAAAATTATAATTTTTAAAATTTCCAACTTAATAAATTTCACATCAACCCTCTTGGTTTAATTCTTGAATAAATTCAATTTCATAAAATCTTAAATTTATCTAAATTTTAAATCAAATTTATTCCAGTAAAATTCTTAAATTTTTTTAATTCGCATCCATTTCATATTTTATCTTCCAAATCTTAATTTATATAAATCATTATAACCTCTATATAAAAATATGATTTAAATACTTAACCATATTTATTTTAATAAATCAAATTCCATTATTTAACTTATTGTCATTAAACAGATTTATAAATAGCTTAAATACATGAATTTAACTATATATAAAATAATTTTATATAATATCAAAATGAATCAATATATTTAAACCGTATAATTCTATCCAAAACCAAAGAAATCATTTTCAATATATATATATAGACCGACGGTGTCTGTTTATAATTTTTTATCATATGGTCAAGTGATACAGATATTTATCATTTCAATCCGCAATTCAAAATAAAAATACAGTTATATATCATTTCAAACCGCAATCCCGAATGAAATAAAGTGCATAACAATTTGCAGTATATAACGGTATATAATACAACATCCATTCATCCAATATCAATCATCAATCATTAATCACAATCATCATCCAATTCAAACAATACATTAATATAGAACAGATAATAAATAATAGGTAATTACTGGCAGTTTATATACAATAATAAATTAATCTAACTGGCATTTTATTTACAATAATAAATTGAATAACAATTTAATTCAATAAATTAAATTTAACTGGAACGATGATAAAAATATACCAAACAGCAATAAATAAATTTCTAATCTCATCAAAAATTAATTTAACAAACATAAGAAATTTTAGAAATTGTGAGTGGGTTAAAACACTCACCTTTCGAATTTAAATTGAATTTAAACCCAAAAATTTGACAGTCTCAGAATTCGACTAAACCAGCGCCAAAATGTTCGGAATTTCAATACGATCCTAACAAAAGAACCACACGTAAAACAGATATCATATGTAAAAGTTATTCGAATTAAAACGTTTGAATCAAAAATTAAATTAAATTAACTAAAAGTAAAACAAACCCAATTACCATGCTATGTCACACACGCATTTCCTCTCCCCAGCTCTCTTCAGACCTGCACGCATGAACATGAACCCACGCCCAAAACAAAAACGTCGCCGCGACTGCCAACCGGATCACCGCTGCTAAGGCCATTGCGGCCTCGACCAGGTGCTCGCGCGCCCCCCTCGCTCGGCCTATCATCACACAACGAATGCTGAACTCAATCAAGCAGCAGCTGCCACTCCACTAAGCCCTAGGTCGAATTTTAGCCGTCGATCTAACCGTCGAATCGCGAAACGAAGCATACCGATGAACTCCCCATCGTCCACTCTACAATACCCAGAAATGGTTTGACGATCCAACAACATTCATCAACGCGCGATGAACAGCCGTGAATTAAACCTCAATTTCTGGCCACCTAAGAACTCAGATCGAGAAACGGAGTGCAAATCTGACTTGCGCTCTTCAAGAGCTTTGATATATAATTTTTCTGAATTTTTTTGAGGAGTTTGAAATTTTAGCTTTTGATTTGATTTGGAATTGTATCTGGATCTAGAATTTGTTTGTCTGCCATTAAGGAGGAGAGATAGCTGAATTGTATGCACATACAAATGAGAAATAGAGGTAGGCTAGGGTTTATAACAGGGTATTTATAGGTAGGGTTGAAAAAGAGTAGATGGACCCAATTTATAAACGCGCTGAACGATGAATGGCCCGAAAAGCCCGTTCTGACTCCGGAACGAAATTGGGTCAATCCATATATCAAAATAGACGTTTTAAAATATTTGAAACGAAATGGAAAAGGTTTCAAGTCCAAATTCCATCGTATGGAGAAGTTATGCTAAAATCATTTTTTTTCAAATTGATTTCAATTGATTTTAATTAATCGATTTCAAGGCGTTTCAAGCCGATACGATCAAACGACAAGTCCGATCGATACGAAACTTGAAATCCTACAATAGTTCACTGTTACGGATCCGATGTAACTTGTTTCGTCGAAATCCGAGTCAGTGGCGAAAATGGCTATTTTTATATCAATTAAATAAACTAAAAATAAATTAATTAAATCACTTTTCAATTTCAACTCTATAATTAACAAATTTCATAAAATTTAACTTTCTTAATTATTTACACTAATTAACCAAATTCAAATGTCAATTTAGAGTTGATTAATTTATCAATTTCAGCGTTAAATTTTCAATTTCATTATATTCACAAATTACAACTAAAATTCTCAATAATCCCATTGAATTTACTTTTCATTCTTATTATTCAATTCATTACTATCCAACGGATGAAATTAACATTTGTTTATGGTTTATTACATTATTATTCTCCAATTTCATATTAATCTCCATTAACGCAATGAATTAAATTTCATTTATAATAAATTCATTTATTAAAATTTGAGTTCCAATTAATTATAATAAATTCCAAATAACTTTGATTTGATTAGTTTTCAATCTTTATTTACTAAGCCCATTATTACTCTATACCTACTTCCTATAGTTTACCCTTCATTTACTTAACATTTAAATGAACTTGATTTCCAATAAATTCATTGACCAATAAATTAGGTAATTTATAATAATTGTTATACTATGAATGGAATTAGCGTTAATTTCAAATATTATCTCAATTTACATTAAGATAATATTTAATTTCCTTTATATGAAATTTATTTCCCATTGCACTAATATATGCCTATTTACATCTTATTTGAATAAATATTACATTTCTAAATGTGTACTTCTATCAATTGTACACGTTAATTAAGGGTTAAAGCCAATTAATGAATTTACCTTAATTCCATTCTGTACCAATTTATTACTTATACATACATTAGTTTCTATGTAATTTATACATTCACACTTCCGTTGTTTTATTAATTACCATTAAGGTAACGTTTATTATCAACAACAAACATTATAATTACTTATCTACATTGATTGTACAAATTTTCAATTTATTACGTATTACTTCATTGGTTAATATAACTTTGAATTCATTCAATCACCACTAATTAATTCAATTACTGCAATTGCTTTCAAATTAAATTTTTATGAACTAAACAAATAGGTAACTTATACAATTGTAACCATTTAACTTTAATTAACTTTAAGTTTATTACTTTCAAACAAATATTACTTGCAGAACATTGATTTTGTTCAATCACTATTTATTTATTATAAATTCATTGATTAATCCAATGTTTACGTTTATTTTTCTTACATTAATTTATTAGCAAATATTCCTATTTACAATCAATTATAACCCTGCAATTGTTTCAATCAATAGGTATTTGCATTGAGTTTATTATTTATTAGCTTACATCATCCTATAACCAAGTTATACCATTTTCCATTATTTCATTTATTACAATCCCGTTCAATTTATACAATTCAGCTTTAATTAACTTCGATGTTATATTCCATCCTAGTTATTATTTCATTATTTATTATAATTACTTTCATCATATGAATTCATTCTATTACCCTAAATCAGACATTAATTCATATACTCATACAATATTTACCTTTATTTACTTATATTAAATCTTATTTCCGAATACAACAGTTACAACAAATTAATAGGACAATTAAATAGTAATTTACGACCGTTACTATTATTTTGATTACATTAGTTACAATTAATATAAATTTATTTACTTGGTCTCATGCTTTCTATTTCACCAATTACTACCTTATAAATGAATTTTTACGTTTCCATTTTAATTTACATTCACACTTTCCGTTATTATATTAATTATCATTAAGTACATTAAATTCTCTTTACTTGTAATTGGCGAATTAACTGGTAACAACCATTTGTCACCATTATACCTTTTATAGTACTTGTATGTTCATTCCTCCTAACCCAATATCATCTATTATATTATTTCACACATTAATTCAATAATTACATTTGCTTCCTCATATTCCATTTATAGCCAAGCATATACTTTCACTACTACGTTTATTAAAATTTTATTCAAATTACTAATAATTAGTTTTAATTACCCTTGCTATATTTCATTCTTAACATTTATTTCAATATAAATTATAAAATATTTCTCCTTTCTAAAATTTAATTACAAAAATCTTATTAATATACCAAATTTAGTTATCAAAATTTATGGGTCATTATAGGTGGCTCCGTTCTTTCTTTTTTAAAGTTGTCACTAAGAAGCTTCTTGCAAATTACTCTATAAATTCGTTACGAAAACTTATTTGGGATTCTTCACGATAGCTCTGCTTTAACACTTAAGTATAGCACCCGATAGTGTAGCGACCCGTAGATTTCATGGATTTAATTTGGTTAAATTAAGTTGTAATTAAATTTAGAAGAAAAATAAATTAAAAACCTACTTATAGTAATTCGAAGTTAATTCAAATGATTTTAAGTAGTGAAAAGAATTTTACCAGTATATGAGTTGAATATGAGGAATTTGAGGAAATTATTAAACTAATATAATGTAATAAACATTGTTAACAGTAAATGGAATATGATAATAAGAAAAATTGCAAGTTTGTATTTATGGGCAAAATAATATGGATAGGTAATAATTGTTGTAGAAAATAAATTACAAATGTATAAATTGTATAATGGTAACAACTATTGTTCGTTACCAATGCATTTAATTTATAGCGATTAAATAAGAAATAACTGAAAATTTTGAAGGAAAAATCAATAGAAAGGTTAACTACATGCATAAGATGAAAGTTGAATAGAATTCTAATAAATGATAATAATGGAAAATATATATACAATCAATGTAGGTAATTTGAAATTACAAATGATTAAACGTTTCTTGTGATAATGAATAAATAACGAAAGGAGTAAAATTTAAGAAACCTATAAATGTGGAATCAGTAAACATTTGTAAAAAATTATTGCCTAGAATAAAATTCATTTAATATAAGAATTCAAAGGTGGAAGATTTACATTTGGATTGAAAGGTATAATTAATTGAATTGGTGATTTGGGAATTTAATCCAAGGGTTACTCTAAAAAATAAATACGGATAAAAAGAGGTTAAACTAAGGAGGGGCATTAATTGATTTTAAGGCTTATTTAATACGTTAATAGGCAAGACTCCGCATTCATACATTTATACAAAGCTAAATAGAAGCACAAGTGTGATATAATGTAAATAGATGGATATCAACCTTTATTTATATGTTAATGGGATTTAATTTCTATTGTATAAAAACCGCAATTTAATGAAGATTGAAATAGCTAATTCATACGTTAGTTGATTTAGCTGGAATATGAAGATATTTAATGGAATAGTGAAATCAAATGGGAATGGGTTTCCATTGTTCATTTGAATTCACATTCATCATAAAAACTTAGTTGAAAACCAAAGGAATAATAAAGGAATCAAGACTTAATTAGTAATTTGGATTTAAGACATGGCAATTTGGATTTATTGCAACATTTAATACCATAGAATTTAGTAAAGCTTATTCAAATTTTAGTTGACCATTTGTGATATAACTTTTTGAAAACAAGACTTTATTTATGAATTGAGTATTTGATTCAACGAATGGTAATTACTTCATTTAAAAATGGAATTTAACGTAAATTTGTACGTTATTAAAGTTAAATGAAAGCTGTAAACATTTGACTTAGAGAACAATTGAGTGAAATCTTAACTAATGTAAACCTCATCATATTGACATCCATAACTGTGAATCATAGGAAGAAGGTAAATAAATGAACTTAACCAAACTATTTATGTTGAATATTGAAAATTTGAATAAATAAATAGTTAAGAAAATTAAGGGAATGGGAATAAAAATTTATTTATAATTTGGAATTTTAATTACGGTGAAAAGGGTTAACTGCAATTAAAAGTAAGTTGAGATGGAAATCAAGTTATTTATTTAATTTGGTTTAAGATGTGAGTATAAAGGTATAAGATTTAATAATTGGGTTTAGAATAAAATTTATAATCTCTAAATAATAAGGAAGTGCAGATATTTAGCTGCAAATTTATATACCGATAGATTTTAATTCACATCCAGGCTTGGTAAACCATTTGGGATTGTCTGAATTATATAAGTCACAAAATTTGGCCAATATTAGAAGTTGAAACATAAAAACTGGATTTATAATTTATTTAATTTATTCAATAAATATTAAAAATAGCCATTTTTGTCACGGACTCGGATTTCGACGAAACCAGTTTCATCGGATCCGTATCGGTGAATTATTATAGGATTTCAAATTTCGTATCGATCGGACTTGTCATTTGATCGTACGGACGCGAAACGCCTTGAAATCAATTTTATTAAAATCAATTTGAAATCAATTTGGAAATCTTGTTTTTAGCATAACTTCTTCATACGATCAAATTTGGACGTGAGACTTTTTCCATCGCGTTCAGAATATTTTTAAATACCTATCTGGATATATAGATTTAATAGATTCGGTTCCGGAGGCATAGCGGGCTTTTGGGCCATAGTTTGTTGCGTACGTTCACGCTTCTAGCCTATACGCTCTAACCTAACCCTAACTATAAATATACCATGATAAACCCTAGCCTCCTTCCTATTGTCAGTTGGATATACGTACATATTTCTTCATCTCCTCTTTCTCTTCAATGGTTGCAAATCTGGATCTGCTTCAATCTAAAATTCAGTGAAAATTCAAACACCTCAGAAAATTCTCAAAAAAATATATGTCATAGTTCTCAGTGTTCGTAATCTACTGGTGTGATCCGTTTTTCGTTTGGAGCTATCGTTTGCCCAGTAAAATTCAAAACAGTTTCGGCCATCCGTTAGTAGACGTTGATTTCAACGGCGGATCTTCGTTTTGGTGACGATCGGGGGGCACCATCGCGTAGAGGAGGCCGAGTGCTTTCAATCCATACGGCTACTCCATGTCAGAGGTGCTTGGATTTGTTGGAATTGGCGATGAAGGCGTGACGGAGGCGGTTCGATTGGGGAGCCTTTGGGCGTGCGCGTGGAGCCCATAGGCTCGGCTTGACGTGGGCACGGGGCCGGCGTTGCTCGATCTGGACGGCGATGAGGGAGGAGGCGGCGAAAATTTCGAGTAGGGTTCGGTAGTGGCGGCTGGGCTTCGTGCGTTGCAGGGGGGGGTTTCGGCACTACTGTAGCCGAACGAGTGGGAGAAAGAGAATGGGGTGACGTGTAAAGGGGTGAGTAGAGTTTTGTTTTCTTGTTTTAAATTAAATTAAAAATTTTCCAAGCGTTTAATCGAGTAACTTTCTCATACGACATCCAATTCACACGAAATTTCTTTTGTTAGGATCGTAATTTAATTCCGGACTCGATGACGCTGGTTTGGACGAATTCTGAGACGGGCGAATTTTTGGGTTTAAATCGGATTTGAATTCGATTTAAATTCAAAAGGTGAGTGTTTTAACCCACTCACAATTACTAGAAGCTTTTATGTTTGTTAAATAAATTTTAGAAATGAATAGAAATTTATTTATGAGCTTTTGGGCATGTTATTTCATCCATATCTGTTGAATTGCATTTTTTGAATTTAGCTGTTAATTTAAATTGATTGATTGCATATTAATTGGCTGTTAGAAATTATTGTTTGCATAAGAACTGCTAGTTAACAGTTATGTAAATTATTATTGAGTAAACTGTTAGATAAATAGTTGATAAATTTAATTTGGGAAAAAACTGACAGTTATTACCTGTTGTATATGTTCATAGATATATACTGTTATTGATTGAAATTGGTTGATGGTTGCGATTGGATGATGGATGTTGTTGATGAATGAATGTTTATTGCATATCATTAAATTTGCAAATTTATCATGCATATTTCATTTTTCGGGATTGTGGTTTGAAATGATAAAACCGCAAAGTTTTATTTTTAAATTGCGGATTGAAATGATAAATATCCGTATCACTTGACCATAGGATAGAAAATTATATACAGGCACCGCGGTCTATATATAACTATTTTAATGTGATTTCTATGGTTTGGATGGAATACGGTTTATAATAATCTTAAATTTTATACTGTATAAATATTTTTCTTCCGTATTTATGTACATGAAAAGTTGGAAATTTTGAAATAAAAAGGTGTATAAATTCCCTTAGTAAAATGGAAGAAAATTTAGAAAATGGAGTTGGATAAATTTATATCATATGTTTAAATGTTAAGTTTGGAAATTTAAGATATGATATTTATAATTGGATTTTCCCAAGAAAAAAATTGAAATGAATATTCTAATATGAATTTGAATTGGAAAAATATTCTAATATAAATTGGAATCGAAAAATACATATGTTTTATTACTAGAAATTGGAGTTGTTTAAGGATTTATGTGAATATTCAAACTAAATAATAAAACATTTAATTTGTTGAAAGAATATATTCCAATTTTAGTTTTTGAATATTAATACTCCAATGGATTTATATATATGGAAATTGAAATGGTTTTGGAACTTAAGAGTGATATCTAAATTATGGTTTTAACTTTAGATAAAGAAATATTTCCATAAAGCCATATAACTTATTTCTTTACAAAGTGACAGTAAAGTTAAGCCTTTGAAATTCATATACCGTTGAATATCCAAACCATTTGAGTTTTAAAAGTTAGGGTTTGAAATTATGGATTTCCAAAAATATTATGCTTTGAAAATATTCGATTTTCAGATATTATGAAGTTAAAGCCTTTTATTATTGGAAAGGAATTATATTTGGGATAAGTGGTAAAATATGGTTTTGGGTTTTGGAATGATATCGTAATATTATGGTTTTGAAATGGATTATATTCTGGTTTAAAAGTATAAACTATTTTTAAATAACCGCGGTGTTATAATAACGATGGGTTGGCAAAGAGACCGGGATCGGATATGGACATACTCTCTGTCGATACCGAAAACCACTTTGACTAACCGTGTACGCGGTGGAGATTCCAGAATGAAGTAGGTTGGTGGCGACGATTCCTGTAAGGTAAATACGTGGACCCGACTCCCGTGAGTTGGCATAAGGTGGCTAAAACAGGAGCGATCGACGGGTTAATGAGGTCATTCCTCTGATCGGACACTCCTCTTCGATATTATACTATGACTTTGGATTGATTCAGTGGCCACTTCTATTTTTTTGATTTGGGGAGTTGTTTCGAGGTGGGCGGTTGCTGCGGCTTCGCGTTACCATCGGCCCGGAAGCGTAATTGGTATATCTACCCTGGCATTGCCTAGTTGTGCCGTGTCACCTACCCTATCGCGCCTTGTACGAGTTTGGTTTTCTCCCGTAGCCCGTGTGGTATCCTCTAGTGGCTTCCCGATCAGGAGGGACTATGATATTGGATGGACTACTGGGACTATTACGTGTTAAGGGCTATATGGGTAACCCCTTAACGCTATTAAAAAGTAAGTTTATTTTATAAATAGACACTATTATAATAGCGCAATATACTACATAGTAAATAGTTTAACGGATCCTTAGGAGATGTAAATCCCGAACATCTCTTGAGTTACTGTACTCATATTTATTTCTGTTTATTTAACTCACATAAGATATTCTAGTCTGACTCGGGTGTTTTTGTCTATTCAAATTCGCTCGGGTCAGTCCGAGCATTTCAGGATAGCAGATTTTAGCTTTGGAGGACGAAGACGAAGAATAAGTAATATGTTATATATTGTATTACACCACACTCTTTCTATTCCGCTGCATTGCTTGTATTGGTATGTGTAACTCTGATATTTATTGTAAAAGAAGAATCAAGCTTTTGTAAACTGTTTATGAACTGTATATTTGTTATTATATTTTATCCTTCCGCTGTGAGATTCTGTTTTTGTTTTTATTTCTTCTCTGTTTTTCTTATTTACCCCATAACAATCCGCCCTTGCGTATGCTTTGAATTGGCACGTGTGTCGGTTTAAAGTGTGCAAAAAGGCGGGATGTTACAGTTGGTATCAGAGCTTTGGTTTAGCGATAAACCTTGGCTTTGTGGGGTTTGACTCTTTGTTAATAGGGTAGAAATATCCTATGGGAGTCGCTGAGTGTATATATATGAGAGAGCGTATTTGTTAGTATTAATAAAAGATTTTGATATTGTGTTAATCTGTTCCGCTTTGTATTTATAAATTCTGGTTGATGCATGGGACGCTATGTCATCAATAGGGATTTCTAAACACTTAATAGGACAGACCGACATAATATCCGTTTTTAATATAGGTGAATGAAATAATTTTGCCTATTATATTTTCTATATATAAAAATAGTTTTATAAAGATATATATATAATTGGTTGCTATAGATGGGGTGTTAGAAAATAAAAATATCTATAATAACTGAAGCTAAGTTGAAATTATGATAAATCAAATTGGAGATTTTAGAACTTAAGTCCGGGATTTTTCCAAATCTGCTTTCAAAGAATTTGTGAAATTTATTGATTTGGTTTATAAGTATTTTCTTATATAAATATTTCGTATAAATTGGAAGAATTGTTTTAAAGAAGATTTTGGAAAAGAATTAAATTCTGTACTTTCCCCTCTGTCGCTGGAAAATAAATTCGGTGATGACGGCCGCATCATCGACTTTCATTTTCGAGTTTCAAAGGGAAAAGGCCACTGTAGTAAATTCTACTGCAGATTTATTTTGAATTTTCTAAAAATTTTCTTTTATTGTTCTAAATATAATTAGAGATATAAAGGTTGCAAGAAATTAATTATCTATTATTTTGAAATAAATTGAAATTTAACCCGGTATTTAGTTCTAAATTTTTCCGTTAATTAATTGTTTAAAATTTGTTAGTGGAATAAAAGTTAAGTAATAAATGAATTGAAACCTCTAATTGAAATAAGAGAATAACTGCAAAGCTATAAAGAGGAATTTGCATACATATGAGAAAAAGGGTAATATGAATAAACATTAAATTTAATTAAAAGAATGGAGATTAAACTTGTATAAGTTCAATTGCAATTTCCTAAACATAAATAACTTACCCAATTATAAAAGTTGAAGTGTTAAATGAGAAACTGGAATTGAATATTTTACAAGTAGGAATTTAGGAAAAATGAAGTATTCAATAAATTACTGATATAATAAGAATTTATTGGTTTAAACTTAAGTGATAATTGAAATTTTACCCAAATTAAAGGTGAGTATTATTAATAGGTGATTTTAACTTAAGTAAATAAAATAAAATTCTTTAATAAATAAAGATTGATGTGTAGGGTTATAAACTTAAGTATGTTTTAAGATGCTACTAGTAACATAATAAAAAGTAGGTAATATAAATAAATATCTGTAAACCCTAGATAATGAATTAATAAGATCCTTTATTTATAAAAATGGAGGTTTTAAGGTTAATAATTTAAGTGTAAGTAGAGGGTTACTGTAATTAAATATAATAAAACGTAAACATTAAATAAAGGAATGAAATTAAGGGTAAGTTGAAATTGTAATTTATAAAACGAATATATATTTATTGAACCATTAATAAATAAAAAGGAATTGAGATGAAACTTGTAAATTTTCACTTGCATTCTTAAACATACATAACTTACAATATAATAAAAGTTGCAATGTTAGTAAGAAAATGTAAGGGGAAATCTTACAAGTGAAGCTTGAGGTAATTAAGGTATTCAATAAATTTGCTGTTATAAATGAGAATTAATTGTATAAACTTAAGTTAAATTGGAAATTTTACTATATAAGAAAGGGTAAGTAGTATAAATAGATGATATAAACCTTAGTCAATAAAATTGGAATACAAATATAATGAATTTTGTAATAAATGGAAAATAAAACTTGTAAGAACAAAGAAATCCCTCATAAAGGAAGGGAAGAAAATCAAACCACTGAAGTATGAAATAAATGTATAATAAGCTATTTTGGTGTTGATTTGAATTGTTTGGTTGATGTATGGTTGTTGGGTAAGAAATTTTGAAGTTGTGGGATGGAGAAATAATCTATCTTTGTTCCATCTAGGACTGTTGAGTAAAGGATGCACTTGATAGTTATTTTACATTTCGTACAATTTCGGAATTTGAACCTAACAACTAATTGTTTGTTTGATTGAATGATTGTCTGTTGGTGGCATGTGCTGTTTGTTAAAATTTATGGTTGTTGCATTTGATTGGATATAAATGATTGAATCTACCCAAACATTTCACTGTAAAATAAATATTTAACCTCTTAGATTATATAAGTGAATACAGGGGTTGGAAGCAACTGCTACTGCTTTTGGTTCCAAAATAATAAGCGTATGTTGCCCGACAAATAGGTACGTTTCCGGATTACGTTTAAAGCGCTGTTTATATATTTTCCCGTGTTGGGATATTTTATTTTGGATATATATGTAATATATTTGTATATTTGGATATTATATTTTCTCCAGAGTCCCTCCGTACAAAGTAGACTCTGCCAAAATTTTCCGAAATTTTTGGGACCTAGAATTTTGTTAAAGATATTTTTCCAACTTTAATAATTTAAGTATTAAAAGACATAATGATTACAAAACAAGTGTAATTCATTAAAGGAAATTAATTTAGTAAATTATTGTTATAAGTTAATATTTGAAACTAGATATACTGTTTTATTCTTCTTCTCCCTTCCTTTTCCTTTTCGGGGACGAAAAGTTTTGAGTGGGGGAGAGTGTAGCGACCCGTAGATTTCATGGATTTAATTTGGTTAAATTAAGTTGTAATTAAATTTAGAAGAAAAATAAATTAAAAACCTACTTATAGTAATTCGAAGTTAATTCAAATGATTTTAAGTAGTGAAAAGAATTTTACCAGTATATGAGTTGAATATGAGGAATTTGAGGAAATTATTAAACTAATATAATGTAATAAACATTGTTAACAGTAAATGGAATATGATAATAAGAAAAATTGCAAGTTTGTATTTATGGGCAAAATAATATGGATAGGTAATAATTGTTGTAGAAAATAAATTACAAATGTATAAATTGTATAATGGTAACAACTATTGTTCGTTACCAATGCATTTAATTTATAGCGATTAAATAAGAAATAACTGAAAATTTTGAAGGAAAAATCAATAGAAAGGTTAACTACATGCATAAGATGAAAGTTGAATAGAATTCTAATAAATGATAATAATGGAAAATATATATACAATCAATGTAGGTAATTTGAAATTACAAATGATTAAACGTTTCTTGTGATAATGAATAAATAACGAAAGGAGTAAAATTTAAGAAACCTATAAATGTGGAATCAGTAAACATTTGTAAAAAATTATTGCCTAGAATAAAATTCATTTAATATAAGAATTCAAAGGTGGAAGATTTACATTTGGATTGAAAGGTATAATTAATTGAATTGGTGATTTGGGAATTTAATCCAAGGGTTACTCTAAAAAATAAATACGGATAAAAAGAGGTTAAACTAAGGAGGGGCATTAATTGATTTTAAGGCTTATTTAATACGTTAATAGGCAAGACTCCGCATTCATACATTTATACAAAGCTAAATAGAAGCACAAGTGTGATATAATGTAAATAGATGGATATCAACCTTTATTTATATGTTAATGGGATTTAATTTCTATTGTATAAAAACCGCAATTTAATGAAGATTGAAATAGCTAATTCATACGTTAGTTGATTTAGCTGGAATATGAAGATATTTAATGGAATAGTGAAATCAAATGGGAATGGGTTTCCATTGTTCATTTGAATTCACATTCATCATAAAAACTTAGTTGAAAACCAAAGGAATAATAAAGGAATCAAGACTTAATTAGTAATTTGGATTTAAGACATGGCAATTTGGATTTATTGCAACATTTAATACCATAGAATTTAGTAAAGCTTATTCAAATTTTAGTTGACCATTTGTGATATAACTTTTTGAAAACAAGACTTTATTTATGAATTGAGTATTTGATTCAACGAATGGTAATTACTTCATTTAAAAATGGAATTTAACGTAAATTTGTACGTTATTAAAGTTAAATGAAAGCTGTAAACATTTGACTTAGAGAACAATTGAGTGAAATCTTAACTAATGTAAACCTCATCATATTGACATCCATAACTGTGAATCATAGGAAGAAGGTAAATAAATGAACTTAACCAAACTATTTATGTTGAATATTGAAAATTTGAATAAATAAATAGTTAAGAAAATTAAGGGAATGGGAATAAAAATTTATTTATAATTTGGAATTTTAATTACGGTGAAAAGGGTTAACTGCAATTAAAAGTAAGTTGAGATGGAAATCAAGTTATTTATTTAATTTGGTTTAAGATGTGAGTATAAAGGTATAAGATTTAATAATTGGGTTTAGAATAAAATTTATAATCTCTAAATAATAAGGAAGTGCAGATATTTAGCTGCAAATTTATATACCGATAGATTTTAATTCACATCCAGGCTTGGTAAACCATTTGGGATTGTCTGAATTATATAAGTCACAAAATTTGGCCAATATTAGAAGTTGAAACATAAAAACTGGATTTATAATTTATTTAATTTATTCAATAAATATTAAAAATAGCCATTTTTGTCACGGACTCGGATTTCGACGAAACCAGTTTCATCGGATCCGTATCGGTGAATTATTATAGGATTTCAAATTTCGTATCGATCGGACTTGTCATTTGATCGTACGGACGCGAAACGCCTTGAAATCAATTTTATTAAAATCAATTTGAAATCAATTTGGAAATCTTGTTTTTAGCATAACTTCTTCATACGATCAAATTTGGACGTGAGACTTTTTCCATCGCGTTCAGAATATTTTTAAATACCTATCTGGATATATAGATTTAATAGATTCGGTTCCGGAGGCATAGCGGGCTTTTGGGCCATAGTTTGTTGCGTACGTTCACGCTTCTAGCCTATACGCTCTAACCTAACCCTAACTATAAATATACCATGATAAACCCTAGCCTCCTTCCTATTGTCAGTTGGATATACGTACATATTTCTTCATCTCCTCTTTCTCTTCAATGGTTGCAAATCTGGATCTGCTTCAATCTAAAATTCAGTGAAAATTCAAACACCTCAGAAAATTCTCAAAAAAATATATGTCATAGTTCTCAGTGTTCGTAATCTACTGGTGTGATCCGTTTTTCGTTTGGAGCTATCGTTTGCCCAGTAAAATTCAAAACAGTTTCGGCCATCCGTTAGTAGACGTTGATTTCAACGGCGGATCTTCGTTTTGGTGACGATCGGGGGGCACCATCGCGTAGAGGAGGCCGAGTGCTTTCAATCCATACGGCTACTCCATGTCAGAGGTGCTTGGATTTGTTGGAATTGGCGATGAAGGCGTGACGGAGGCGGTTCGATTGGGGAGCCTTTGGGCGTGCGCGTGGAGCCCATAGGCTCGGCTTGACGTGGGCACGGGGCCGGCGTTGCTCGATCTGGACGGCGATGAGGGAGGAGGCGGCGAAAATTTCGAGTAGGGTTCGGTAGTGGCGGCTGGGCTTCGTGCGTTGCAGGGGGGGGTTTCGGCACTACTGTAGCCGAACGAGTGGGAGAAAGAGAATGGGGTGACGTGTAAAGGGGTGAGTAGAGTTTTGTTTTCTTGTTTTAAATTAAATTAAAAATTTTCCAAGCGTTTAATCGAGTAACTTTCTCATACGACATCCAATTCACACGAAATTTCTTTTGTTAGGATCGTAATTTAATTCCGGACTCGATGACGCTGGTTTGGACGAATTCTGAGACGGGCGAATTTTTGGGTTTAAATCGGATTTGAATTCGATTTAAATTCAAAAGGTGAGTGTTTTAACCCACTCACAATTACTAGAAGCTTTTATGTTTGTTAAATAAATTTTAGAAATGAATAGAAATTTATTTATGAGCTTTTGGGCATGTTATTTCATCCATATCTGTTGAATTGCATTTTTTGAATTTAGCTGTTAATTTAAATTGATTGATTGCATATTAATTGGCTGTTAGAAATTATTGTTTGCATAAGAACTGCTAGTTAACAGTTATGTAAATTATTATTGAGTAAACTGTTAGATAAATAGTTGATAAATTTAATTTGGGAAAAAACTGACAGTTATTACCTGTTGTATATGTTCATAGATATATACTGTTATTGATTGAAATTGGTTGATGGTTGCGATTGGATGATGGATGTTGTTGATGAATGAATGTTTATTGCATATCATTAAATTTGCAAATTTATCATGCATATTTCATTTTTCGGGATTGTGGTTTGAAATGATAAAACCGCAAAGTTTTATTTTTAAATTGCGGATTGAAATGATAAATATCCGTATCACTTGACCATAGGATAGAAAATTATATACAGGCACCGCGGTCTATATATAACTATTTTAATGTGATTTCTATGGTTTGGATGGAATACGGTTTATAATAATCTTAAATTTTATACTGTATAAATATTTTTCTTCCGTATTTATGTACATGAAAAGTTGGAAATTTTGAAATAAAAAGGTGTATAAATTCCCTTAGTAAAATGGAAGAAAATTTAGAAAATGGAGTTGGATAAATTTATATCATATGTTTAAATGTTAAGTTTGGAAATTTAAGATATGATATTTATAATTGGATTTTCCCAAGAAAAAAATTGAAATGAATATTCTAATATGAATTTGAATTGGAAAAATATTCTAATATAAATTGGAATCGAAAAATACATATGTTTTATTACTAGAAATTGGAGTTGTTTAAGGATTTATGTGAATATTCAAACTAAATAATAAAACATTTAATTTGTTGAAAGAATATATTCCAATTTTAGTTTTTGAATATTAATACTCCAATGGATTTATATATATGGAAATTGAAATGGTTTTGGAACTTAAGAGTGATATCTAAATTATGGTTTTAACTTTAGATAAAGAAATATTTCCATAAAGCCATATAACTTATTTCTTTACAAAGTGACAGTAAAGTTAAGCCTTTGAAATTCATATACCGTTGAATATCCAAACCATTTGAGTTTTAAAAGTTAGGGTTTGAAATTATGGATTTCCAAAAATATTATGCTTTGAAAATATTCGATTTTCAGATATTATGAAGTTAAAGCCTTTTATTATTGGAAAGGAATTATATTTGGGATAAGTGGTAAAATATGGTTTTGGGTTTTGGAATGATATCGTAATATTATGGTTTTGAAATGGATTATATTCTGGTTTAAAAGTATAAACTATTTTTAAATAACCGCGGTGTTATAATAACGATGGGTTGGCAAAGAGACCGGGATCGGATATGGACATACTCTCTGTCGATACCGAAAACCACTTTGACTAACCGTGTACGCGGTGGAGATTCCAGAATGAAGTAGGTTGGTGGCGACGATTCCTGTAAGGTAAATACGTGGACCCGACTCCCGTGAGTTGGCATAAGGTGGCTAAAACAGGAGCGATCGACGGGTTAATGAGGTCATTCCTCTGATCGGACACTCCTCTTCGATATTATACTATGACTTTGGATTGATTCAGTGGCCACTTCTATTTTTTTGATTTGGGGAGTTGTTTCGAGGTGGGCGGTTGCTGCGGCTTCGCGTTACCATCGGCCCGGAAGCGTAATTGGTATATCTACCCTGGCATTGCCTAGTTGTGCCGTGTCACCTACCCTATCGCGCCTTGTACGAGTTTGGTTTTCTCCCGTAGCCCGTGTGGTATCCTCTAGTGGCTTCCCGATCAGGAGGGACTATGATATTGGATGGACTACTGGGACTATTACGTGTTAAGGGCTATATGGGTAACCCCTTAACGCTATTAAAAAGTAAGTTTATTTTATAAATAGACACTATTATAATAGCGCAATATACTACATAGTAAATAGTTTAACGGATCCTTAGGAGATGTAAATCCCGAACATCTCTTGAGTTACTGTACTCATATTTATTTCTGTTTATTTAACTCACATAAGATATTCTAGTCTGACTCGGGTGTTTTTGTCTATTCAAATTCGCTCGGGTCAGTCCGAGCATTTCAGGATAGCAGATTTTAGCTTTGGAGGACGAAGACGAAGAATAAGTAATATGTTATATATTGTATTACACCACACTCTTTCTATTCCGCTGCATTGCTTGTATTGGTATGTGTAACTCTGATATTTATTGTAAAAGAAGAATCAAGCTTTTGTAAACTGTTTATGAACTGTATATTTGTTATTATATTTTATCCTTCCGCTGTGAGATTCTGTTTTTGTTTTTATTTCTTCTCTGTTTTTCTTATTTACCCCATAACAATCCGCCCTTGCGTATGCTTTGAATTGGCACGTGTGTCGGTTTAAAGTGTGCAAAAAGGCGGGATGTTACAGATAGCCTTTATAAGTTATCTCGCCTTGACTCCATTTGCCAGCAATGGCTCCATTTATTTATGATAATTCTATGTATGTATGAAGGCTTTACTATGTGCGATGTAACGACCCGCTATTTTAGACTATTCGCATCCGCACATGTCGGACTTGAATAATTCAAAATACCGAGTTGTTAATTTTAATTTGGCAAAACTCAGATATACAGTAAATAAATAATCACAGAATCACAGACACAGAGTAATATTATGCAGCGGAAGTAAAAGAGATAGTAGTTCATGAAGCTACTATATAAATATATAAGATACATCAGAGTTTACAACAGAAGAGAAATATGATACATAAAGTACAAATCAGAATACATCACTGGAATCATCGAATACTGAGAGCAGAATAGATGGTTGGATCTTCAAGCAAAGCTCCAACTCCAAAGGTGAGCCTCGAATACTGGTACACTCAGTCTGACCAGAGCGTAAAGCAAAACATAAAACATTCGAGTCAGGATTAATATTCTTATATCAATAAATCCAACTCAAGTGAAATAACAATTGAAATACAAGTAACTCAAAGGACGTTGGAATAGCCGTCCTCTAAGGATCCGTTAAACTATCTACTATGTAGTGATATACGCTAAATAGATAATGTCTATCAGTAATATAATAGTATCAAAATAGTGTTAAAGCGTTACCATTATCCCCCTTAACACATTTTATATAAGCGCTATAGTCTACACAGCAGTGTAAACTCCACCGTAAACTGGTGGGATATCAGGGAGTACTCCATAGGTATAACACAAAACAATTTCGTAGTGGTCGCGTATATAGGAATACAGGTATGACAAGGCACATGAGGCAATACCCAAGGTAGTGAAACTACCGTTTGCCTGATCCGGACTGGTGAAAACGCATCGCCGCAACGATCGCAACACCGCGAAACAACACTCCTAAAATTCCGAGGGTGCACCAATCAATCACAAGTAATGAGTAGTAGTTACGAAGAAGTGTGTTTGCTCAAGGTGGCTAACCCCATTTGGCCCGGCACGGCTCCTGATTTTAGTCATTTCCAATTTGACACAAGTGTCAAGGCTATGCATTATCGTTCTCTTTCTTCAGTCATCACGTACATCATTCCAACCACTTCATTCTGGATCATCACTCCGCGTATAGTTATTAAAGTGGTTTTCGCTTTAGATAGAGAGTATATCCATAACCGATTCCGGTCTCTTTAATAACTTTCGTAATTATCACACCGATTGGTCGTTTAGTAAATTTCAAAACCAAATCAATTTCCTTTTCAATTAGAATCTATAATCAACGTTTCATTTGTCTATCACTATCAATTTCCAAAATTTACATTTCAAAACTACCGAATAACCATTTCGAAGTCTTACAATTCAATTTCAATTTTTATTTAAAACAATTCAAATATTGATTCAAGTTCGTATATAGGTTCCATTCGAAATCATTTAAATTGTTTAATTTTCATTCAAATCAATTTAAATTCATTTATCGATTTCATTCAATATTCGCTAAGCTAATTTATCATTTAAAACAATTTTCATTTAAATTTCCAATTCATTAAATCGATTTCTTAAGTTCAACTTCATTATATCAAAACTTCAAATTGAAATAAATTAAATTCGTCAAATCAATTCTTTAAATTACAAGTCTTACGTTAATTTCAATAAATCATATTCATTTCAATAAATCACATTTTATTTCTTGTTAAAGAAATTAAATTTTCACTTATTTGTTGACTTCGTTACAAATTTCAAACTCAATTAATAAATAATTAAATTTCACATAATCGAGAAGTTTCAATTTCACTTATTAACTTACTTAAATAATTTTCCAAAACTTTAATAAATAAAGAAACTCAATTTCATTTATTAACGAAGTTCAAATCCACTTATTCAAAAGTTCAATTTTCTCTTATCAAAGAATTCAATTTTTTATTCAATTATCAAATAATTTAAATCTTATCCAATTATTAAAGAATTTCAATCTTAATTATTAATAATTTCAAAACTTAATAATTACAACTTGATTATAAATTCAAACTTAATTATTAAATCATTTCCATTTAATTATGAATTCAAACTTAATCATCAAATCATTTCAACTTAATTGTAAATTCAACTTAATAAGTTCAACTTAATTATAATTTCAAATTAATTGTTAAATGATTTCAAACTTAATAATTTCAAAACTCAATTATTACTAATTCCAAATTATTTATTAACAATTCCAAATTTAATTATTAAATCATTAAATTTCAAACAACGTTCTTTCATCATTACTACGTTAATATTTGTTTCACATTTCAATCTTTACAATTTTCTTTCAAAAATTCAAATTCCAACTTCATTTCAAAACCTATTCTTTATTCGAATAAAATCATCATTTTTTTATTAATCAAATTATTGACCAATCAGATTTTTATTAAATTCTCTATCCTAAGTTGAATTCATTTGGGTATATGTTATTTCAACCCGATTCCAAATTCAATTCAAGATCAAGCATAATAAAGGGAACTTGCAGTGTGATAACTGGGATGGTGTCAAAGTAAATAAACAAGCAATAACAACAATCAATAACAATCCAATAATTAATTCAAATAATCCCGAAAGAATCGTATTAATTCACATTATTGTTTATGCAAATTAATATAATTATCTCTAGAATCTACACTATAATTGAAATGATTTAATGATTAAGTTTGAATTCATAATTAAATGGAAATGATTTAATAATTAAGTTTGAATTTATAATCAAGTTGTAATTATTAAGTTTTGAAATTATTAATAATTAAGATTGAAAATATGTTTTACTAATCAAATTAATATAATTAAGATTGAAATGATTTAATAATTCACATTATTAATAATTATTAAATTATATGACACTACAAACATATCTAACATTTAAAGGTCGTATTACACAAATTTTACTAATCAAATTCAACACATATGTCGATTCAAAATTTTAACTATCCTACGTCAAATTTAATTGCATAATATTTATCACTTTATACATTACAATTTAACATCCAATGTCAACATCAATCAATCAATCAAATATCAACCAAACTGGATTATTATCATACAAATAACAGATAATGGTGTCAGATGCCATAGGTGAACAGATACAGGTAACAGCATATATTACAGTGTAAATAACTAACAGCAGCATATTTCAATTGTCGTTTCAATTGAAATTAAATTTAATAAATAAAAGAACATTAATCGTGAGTGACTGCTCACCTTTCGAGGCTAGAGAGATAGACGATGAAATTGAGTTATGAAATCCAGGCACGAAACTCAAACGGACAAGATAGAACTCGAATCGACGAACGAAGCTGATAATAAAGAATTTAACGAAACCAATCAGGACGGGGTCAATGATCATAAATGATATAAGCTAACATATATAATTACGCACATAAATCATATTTTATACTTGATATATCTTACGTATGATATAATGAAATGTACTTCACTGTGTAAACTCTATCATGTGTAACTACTGATGCAGTCAACCCTCGAACCATATATATTATATATATGCAAACATGACGTATTAAAATTCCAACAGATAAAGGAAAAATACAACCCAAATGTTGTGCAATAATATAACTATCACTATATTATACTTATATAAAACTATAGCATCGTATAAAAAATCAATATATACTTTCTAAAGCGATTTAAATATGTACTCATATAACGACCACACAATAATATCCAGGAAACAGCTGTATAAACATAGTTATATTTATGTGCAATATTCATATACACTACTGGTTATATATTCATATAAACTAACCGGTATGTTCTTAAAAATCAAAATACTTTATATGTGTAAATATTGTATAAACTATAGGCTGTCCATATTTGACTCGCCTAAACATACTGAGTAATATTCTTTTTAAAATAAAATATATAGTAAACATTTTATACAGCAAACTATAATAATATATATACCTTTATCTTAAACTAAAGTATGTACTGTACAGTTAATATATATAGAAATCAGCAGCATGAAATTTATACGATTAATATATATATGCAACAAAAATTTATATGTGGAATAGTTTGCAAAACCTTCATATATTTGAATATTTTTATTATACTATCTTATATAAACTTATGCAACTGATAATATATACAAACCGGTATATTTTTTACTTTTTTATTTTTTATCTTATACAACAGCTCATTTCAAAAACTTATGCAACTAACATACATTTATAAAATGCAAACAAATATACAAACCCATATGCACAGCACGACACACACACACACACATATATATATACACAGCACGCACACACATATATATATAATATACTTAATATAAAAGTTTGCTAAAAATACAGTCTTCATGCATTTAGAATAAAATCATATTTTGCAAAGCAAGCAAAATCTTTTATAACCTTTTATATATACAAATGTGAAAGGCTTAAATAATAACAGTAACCAAATAAATGAATATGTTTGTAGTGTCATATAATTGAAGTGCAAAGTAATACGGCAAACTAATCACAGGAGCTTTGGAAACGGAGGCGGCAAGGCCTGAAGGGGTTGTATGGTGGAGGTCTGACAAGCCAGAGGGTCTTGGGTTTCGATCAGGGAGGAGAATCTGAGGCGTGAGACAGTGCTCAGGTGGAGACGTGAGGTGGATCTGGTGGCCGATGGGCAAGAAAAAGGGTCGGATTCCGGGCTGTGGATGGTCAGCAGGCTTCGGTTGCAGGCGGAGGGGGAGAGTGGCACTACAGTGAGGGAGTTTGGTTGGAAATGTTTTGTGATGGACGTGAGGCGGTCAGGTGGAAGATTTGGAGGTTACGGAAAATCGGTCGAACGGTGGCTTGGGGAGGCGTTGCGGATGAGGTAGCCATTCGGCGACAAGGGTTATGGTATGGCTATGAAATGGCGGAGGCAAGCGAAATACGTGCAAGGTGGGGAGGAAGGCGGACGCGGAGGGGGAGGCTTGGTTGCTCGCGTGGTTCTCAGCAAGGCGCGGCGGAGGAGGGGAGGCCGATGAGGAGTGGTGATGGTTGGTCTCGGCTAGAAGGAAGGAGAGGGAGAGGTGAAGATAGAAGAAGCAGCTTATACATGTTTTGTTATAATATACTTTTATATATTTCAATTTTCAGAGTAAGGAAGAAGAATGGAAGAGAACACACGCAGTGGGTAGGTGATACAAAATAAATAGGCTACAACAATATATTAGTTTTTCTCTGTCAAAAGCAATGTCAGAGCCAAAAATAATGGAAGTGAAAGGACGATCCTACATGCACATTGAAACCGGTGAATAATGAAAGGCAAAACTAAATTCCAAGAATTATAAATGCATACGGTTTTTTTGGTTTACACGATGGACAATGAAAGGACACGAGAAAATGGGTACCAATACGGTTAACAGTTTCGTGAATTCCGTTGTGTACCGGTCTTCAAAACATAGAAATAAATATATCACAGTAGTCACCGCGATGAGATGATCAAAACGATATACAGATATCAGTGGTACGATCGAATTATAAAAATTCGAATTTTATAATAGCGGAAAATGCATGAAAAACATAGAAAAATAAGATCGACGGAGCCAAAGATACCCGAATTTGAATAAACGACAAACTGGCAACTTACTCAAAAGATGTTTTAGAATTTTTCTATATAAAAATATTTTGGTTTTGAAAACATTTTATTTTCATCGCTTTTTAACTGATTAAATTGAAGTAAATTTACGCACGAAATAAACTTTCATATTTTCGGACGAAAATTTACCAGTTGCTACATTTAACTAGACGCATTCCAAATATCAAATTTATATTTTGAAATTTTACTGTTTAAAACTTCACAAAATTCAGTTAATAACGTTACTAAAACCGGTTAAATTTACGGGTCGTTACACGCGACTACTTCAATTATATGCGACGGGTTAGATTAGGCACGATAGCTTCCATTTACATTTGAAGATCCCGAATAGGACAGTACGACTTCAATTGCATACGATGGCTTATTGTTTATTAATCCATTCTTGGAAGTTTTAGTGTAACAAAGTTTAAGAGTTCATCAACTCTTATCAAGCTTCCACTGAATGGGTAGTATTCCCTTAATTGTTTGAGATATAATTAACCAGTATCATATGATTCATGTAATGACCCGATTTTTCGATGCCGAAAAATCGAACCATTAGGGTTAAAAGAAGGAGGTAGAAGAAGAAAAAGAAAACAACATCAAAATCTCACCAACGCTGCAGAATAAAATATAATAGACGATAACATATCTTTGCACAAAAGAAATTATATCTGTTTTATACATACATCATCAAAATACAGCATCAGAGTTCAATAGAATCAACAACATAACTCAGGACGTTTATAATATCTCATCTTTCCAAAACTATATACAAAGCGGAATATACATCATATACGTCAGATACGTCTCATCATCCAGCTTGTCTCCTGAGCTCTACAGCAGTCCGTCCAGAATCTGTACTCTATAATACTCGGTCTGACTCAAGCATTATAGTTAAATAACACCCGAGTCAGTCTTGAAAACCAGTGTGAGAAAATACACTCAATTGGATTATTAAAGTTTCAAAATCATTTTGAAATCAAAGGTATCTCGTAAGACCGCACCACAAATAAAAATGCCAGGTTTTTACCTTACGATAACCGAAACATTTCTTATAAAACCCTCTGATATTATAATAGTGTCTATATACAAATACTTGTTCAAATAGCCGAAATTGTTACATTTATTAAATTCCAGCTAATAGGTATACAAACAAAACCGTAAAGGCACGTAGGGAAAAATGGATTTCCATCAATGACAGGGCTACCGGGGTACCGCCCGTCATAGTACGTGGCCTAAATCACCGTATCGAGGATCCAACCTAAATACCCTACAACACAAAGCCGAGAGCTACTCCTTACTGGATAGTCCGAATAAGTTCAACCCTTGGTTGGGATCAGCAACCGCCACACAGCCGAAATAAAAAGGGATATCTAGACAGGGGTGATCTTACCCTAATTGGTTGCTAGCCACTTAGCCATGTGTTCACCTCGCCTGTTTTAGCCATTCTCGGGTGATGAGGCATGAGGCTATGCGTTACCTTTTTAGCCCACAATCACTTGAATGCTCATCGTCCTTCTAATGATGTTTTGAAATCATTTGTCAGTACAGGTCCATTCTGGGTCCGAACGAAACCGAAGGCACTATTCCTACTACATACATTTTTGAATGACCCTTAGGATTAGTAGCAATTAGCCCTTGCACTTCACTCTCCATCTCCAATTCCAGGCTCTTATCTTCCTCACGAAAACGTTTAACCGGATCAAAGTGGTTTTTGGAAAATTAATCCCAATCCCGGTCTCTTCGAAACGATCAGCGCATTGGCCAATATCGATAGTCGGTTATGTAACTATCAAATATCATTCACAATCAATCACCAGATCAAATAATTTTCCAAATCATTTATTTCAAATAACTTCGCAAGCTATTTTCCATACTTTAACTCTTCTGAAAACAGTTTCAAACCATCTTTCTCTCACGGAATAAATTCCCCAAATATTTCCACTAAAAATAACCAAGTCCAAATACATTAGATTTAAAATAATTTACTTTACTCTAAAATATACTTTAAAAGATTTAAACTAAACTACTTAAATATTATTTTTTCGAAAATATATACTTTAAAAATATTTAAAATAAAACTACTTTATAAAATATAAAACAAGTTTTAAAAATAAAGGTTAAGCCAAACTAAGTTTAAAACAAGTGTTATGAAATTCTATGCAAGTTTTTAAATAAAACTTTAACCGAGCTATTTTTAAAATAAAATTATTTTATTAAAATTTTAGTAGTAGTCATTATCTTTTAAAAACATAATACCAAATAAACCTTCAAAATAATTACCACTATAACTAATTTAAATAAATATTTACCTTTAAACTTTTAACAACTTAAATAATAATTTCTTAAAACATTTCTTTAAACAACTTTAAACTTTTATCTTATACTTAAAAGTCTGCTTTAAAAACGTACCTGGATTTTCAAGGAAATACACTTCTCCTCCATGCCTTTAAAAATAAACCACTATTTATTTTCATAACAAATTACCCATTCCCTTTTAAATTCTCAACATGAATTTATACTTCCAAATATCCACTGATATCTTATTTTACTTTATGAACCCTGTTTATAAATTCCATAGTTATTTCCCTTTTAAAACACAGTTTCAAAAACTAAATTGATTTCCAAAATTTACTCCTTTGAAAAATAAATTCCTAGAGGCACTACTTACTAAATTTATTTCAAAACCCATTAATTTCAGATTTAACTTCTTTAAAAATCTTATTTAAACAGAAGATACTAATTTCATATTTTATTTCAGAATTCTTCTCTTATTTCTTTCCAAACCATTTAGATTCTGAATTTAAAATAAATCTTTTATTCCTTAAATTATTACCACTTAAGTTAAGAATTTATTTATTCAAAAATATCCTTTCCCATACTTTGGAATTATTGATTAGAATAAAAAATTCAACTTTTATCCTTTCCAATTTATTTATCCAAACCCCTATAAATTTACTTAAAAATTCTCCCTTTTAATTTTTTTTCAAAAATCCAATTTATATATCTTTTTGATATCACAGTATATCCAAATATATTCAATAAAAATATTGCATCCAATATTTTCAATTACCAATATAATCTATCACAGATTATCAAATAAATTATATCATAGAATATTTAACAATCTAAATAATTTTGAGGAATATAGTAGGATCCCTCCAACCCGTTTTCCTGCATCCACAGATGTTAGCTCAATATAAAATACCAATCCCACTATGAGGTGGGATATCGTGGTATATGAGTTTATATCATCTCATCCGCTATTATGCGGCGCATAGGGTCTCATCCGCTATATAATTCGAGAGATCAATCACTCCAATATATATATTACTATATAATATACCACATCCAATCAATTCATTCATTCAACCATATATTTGAATTTAACTATTTAAATTTAAATAATAATAATCCAGATGAGTGATATTAACTCACCTTTTGGTTTTGTTTTGCAACCCGATCCACACCGGCTTGATTTTCCACGATTTAGATCTTGTACAAACATTGTATGGTTTATGAATGTAACGTTTCGAAATTTTGCCCGCTCGAAAATCGACATCCATACTTCAAATCGTATTAGAATGCCATAGATTCGACCGTTCAAATCCGATTCGCCGGAGCTTATAACAATCATTAAGTAAACAACACAGCGGAATAAAAGAATAATACATTGATATACAGCTTTGATACAATATCTGTTACAACAGATGATCCAATAGATATCAATATACATCAGAGATATGATACAATAAAATAGCAGCGGAAAGAAAATAGATAACATCTAGCAGCGGAACAAAATAACTCTAAGATAGTCTTCAAAAGAGAACTCCGAGAACTGCAACTCCATCTCCAAGAATCAATCCAGCAATAGCTCGAACCCCCAATAACGATGCACCTAGCATAAGCAAGTCTGGTCCGGTCCAAAGACTGAACTAACCCCAGATAATCTACTAATCTGACTATCTGAAAAACCCAACTCTAGACTGCTCGTGTAGAAAATAATGAGCACCCAGAGTTTAGGAAAGAAACAATAAACTCCGGATCAGTCGTGGGACTGGTGTGAGCAACAAAAACAGTTTATCTTTTAAAACATTCAATAAAAGATTTTCAAAGTCAATTCGCAATGCTTTTTAAAAATGAGACTACCATAAGGCCTCCCGCACGCACACACAATGCAAACACAGAATCGGAGGAGATTTCTCCTTATGATAGTCAAAGATGCTTGATACGCATTAAAAGAAACATTTGATATTATTACTAGTGCATAGTGTAGGAAAAATTCATTTCGAAAGTAGAATATAAATCTTAGCCAACATACGACCATTATCGTATGCCTACTATAGTTTCCATCTAAACAGTGGTGACCACCATAAGTAAATGGCAGGTTCTACAACTAAAACCGTACAGGGTTTCGTATTGGGAATTGGATTTCCAACAAATGATCAGGCCAAGGAACTTCCCATTGCCACATGAGAATGCCTCTGGATGGACATCCCCGAGAACCAAACCGGATCTCTGCCAACACAAGGCCGGGTTACCCCTAACTGAGTAACAACTGACCGAATATGCCATCCCCCGGTCCTTTGGGACCTTTCAACCGAGCGCTCGTAATCAATTCACACAATCATAAAGTGTTTTCAACATGAGTAAGCATCTGGGCTCCATACCATGATACCACCCTTTTCCAGAAGGAAATGCACATATCCTAAAGGGCGCTACCCCTCATTACCTTGCCGCATCTTTCCTGTTTTGACCATTTCCGGGGTGTGAGGCTCGACGAAGTCACGTCCACAAAAACATACTTTATACAAAAGCCATGCTTTGGGTCAACAAATGATCATAGAAATGATCACCAAGATAGACGATCAAATAAATGATCCTATCACAAATAATCAACACAATGATCATTTCACAGCAACACTCAGCATGTCACATTACCAAATTGGGAATATATCGCTGATAACATTCAACTACATAACCTCTGAGCTCGTACGTCTCAGAGAAGGGTGTTAAGCTAAGAGAATAAATTCTCCGCCACCAACAGAAATATATTTGAAAGAAATCGGCTTTATATCTCAATTTGTAATGTCAGACATACAATCCATACAAGTCTGTTCTGGGTTCGAACAGAACCGAAGGCACTTACAAAGAAGTCCTTGCAATCCGGATATTCACAATCCCGATCGGATTTCCCATCACTTAGGGAGTTTCTATACCGGCGCGACTCGGTGCAGAAACAATCGATAGGTCATCCTATCGCTTTCGCAAATACCCGGTCTTCACCACCGGTCTTCAAATGCTATCCATAACGTCGAATCACATATTCGGAATGGGTTATACGACACAAAAGTCCTTTCCCAGCTAAACCGAATAGCGAGCACGATATTTCAAAAACAAATGGATAATGGGATTTCAATTAAGTCACAACTTATTACCCAAACTTTTCTTCAAATGGCTTAACAAATTACCATTTTCAATCTTTAACAAAAAGATTCATTTTCACAACCTTTAACGGTTTAAACAATTTTCACATTTTAATCTTTTAAACAAAAGATTCATTCACAGATTTTCCAAATCAATTTTCATTTCAATTTGATTAACTCGTTAAATCTTTAAATCAAAGATTTAACTTATAGTCTTCAAAACAATTTCATTTCAATTTGATTTAACTCGTTAAATCTTTAAATCAAAGATTTAACTTATAGTCTTCAAAACAATTTCATTTCAATTTGATTTAAACAAATCATCAATTTAAATCTGTTAAAAATAAACAGATTTAATTCATAGCTTTCAAAAAAAAGAATTCATTCATAACTTAGGAAAATCATTTCTCTATTCAATCTTGAAATTCCCCTAATTAACTGGAATCTCAGTTCTTATCTAAAAGTGTTTATCATTTGAAAACAACAGTTTTCATTTTGGAAATCTGATTCATTTATACGAGTTGAAATCCTTGGGTTAAATTCAAATTCCCAAAAATAATACTTTTAAAATGATTTAACTCATAATGACTAGTATAATATCATTAATCCCTAGTTTCAAATTACAGAATTCAATTTCAAGTATTGAATTTAAATTTAAATCAAATTATTTAAATTCCAAAACTTAATCAAGTAATTTAAAAATAATAAATTTTATTTTGAAATTTCATTCTAAAAGCTTTTCACATTTATTCCGATTCCATTTCCAAAACACTTGAATTTAAAAATTCAAAATTTTAAACTATTTCAAAATCTGTGATTTAACCGATTTCCTCGTGAAATCCATATTGTGTGTGTATAAGTGTGGTCCAGGGGTTTAACACAATAGTGCAACAGCATACAATCATCACAGATCAGAATACAGGAATATAGTTGATAAGCGATATAACTATAACGCTCATCGTCCATTCACAGATAATATACAAATATAAATAAATGAATGAATCATACACAGCTCAATCCATAGAACAAAATATCACAGATCAGATAGGACAATCAATTCAAGACATCTCATACAATACAATCATTCATAAGTAAGGTCAAGCATTTAATAATCATTTATAAGCAGGATTAATTAATTTTTTTAATCCTAATCAATTCAATTTATTTCCAAGTAAATAAAATTAAATTACTTATGAATTTATCATCCCATTCTGGTTTCTTAATTCAAATCATTTGATATAAATTAATTTATCAAACACTTTAATTAATTAAATTATTCTTAATCAATCATATTAATTAAATCGACTCTTGAACCAATTATATATATAATTAATTAACTTCTTAATTCATTATTTCAAGAAATTTACTCTTTAATTACTTATCATTAAGCAATCATCTCATAATAACAAATCATGAATTACCAATTTATCTTTATCATTAATTTAATCAAAATATTCAAGTTTAATTACAATTAGTAATTAACCCCTTAATTTCTTCAATTAAGTAATTAACAATTTACAATTGATTATCTTAATTAATTTAATCTAATAAATCATCAAAATTAATCACATTAATTTAATTACTTAATAATTCCTAGTTAATTATCTTCATTAACTTATAAAATTTCTTAATTACATTTAAATTAATCTCTAATTATAAATTAATCTAAATCATTAATTTATAAATTCGATAAATAAATCATTCCTTAATTATCTTATTAATTGAATCATTTAATACCTTAATTATCTCTAAGGTAATTTATTTATTTCTTTATTAATGATTAAATAAATATTAATGTGTAGAACATTACCCTTTTTAAATTTAAATTTAAATCACATTTTGAATATAAGATTCAAAATAATTTACCATTCAGAACTTTAACCAAATTTAAATTGAATTTAAACTTGTTTAAAACACCTTCAGATTTAAAACTGAATTTATTTCAACTTGTATTTAAATTTCACTTTTAGTCCAGGTTTTAAAATCTCGATTTAAACTTAAGTTTAAGTCTTACTTAATTTAACAAACCCAGACTTGAATTTAAACAGAAGAACAGGCCTCTGTTTTTAAAATGCCTGGAACTAACAAACTCAAGACAGTACACTACTTCGAGTCGCCTACCTCTTTACTTCGAGAGTTACCCGAGAAAAATGCCTGAGTGCTTCGAGTTTTTCCCCAAACCAACCCGTGTGAGTATTTTTTTCAAAATTTTGTTTAAGTGTTGATCTGACCCGGCGCACAACTGAATGCACTCGAGTTAAGACTCGAGCCAAAACCACTATTACTCGATACTTCCTTCGAGTTATCTTCATCTTCCCAACTATAACCACCCAACCATAATCACTGACACATGCAAACACGTGTGTACCTGCACCATCCACCGTCGATGTCCTGGCCACCACTGCCGTCGCCATCTAGTCATCGTTGACCCCCTCAACTCAATCCATCACCCAGCACCCATCACGACAACACGAATCAAAATCGAGTTAAATTTCCAAACCTGGAAACACACTAGCTTCAACACCCCCAAACCTGTCAACATCGCCTCGTCCACGCCGTGCCGACCATCAGCGAGCTTCCACCTCCGGCCTCGACTTCGACATCACCCAAACTTCTACCACCCGAAGTATCAAAACACTCGATCCATCATTGAGGCCGAGGTGATCAAAATTCCATCATAGCTAAAAATTAGGTTTACAGATTTTAAATCCAAATCCCAAAATCCACATAGCTTAAATTCTTGATCCAATATTTTTCCTAGCTTCAATGATCCCTCCTCTAACCACCGAACAAATTCCGACCTCCCCAGGTTCAAAGAACTGCAGATATACCCAAAAATCCTATTTCTGTTCAACACAGAAATGCACATTGCACTCTCCACTAAAAATTCCCATTTTAGTTTTAAAAATCAAATTTTGATTTACGAAATTGATTCATGATCCTGACATTATAAATTTTGACCATTAAATTTTGTTCATTTCACACTTTATTTACTGCTTGATGTAAACAGAGTCTATCCATATAGATTTTGATCTAATTTTACTTTTAAATTTTAAATCCATAGAATAACAGATACCTTTTGTCTATACTTAAGATTTTATACATACTTGTTAAAGAGAAATTTGATTTATTGATCAGGGTTGGATATGTGAATTTTAAACAGATAGGGTAAATCTGTAACAAACAAGCATCTCAATATTTATATATACATACATACATCCTCACATTGATAACAGATCATAAGCAACATGTATACAAAGCAATCATCAAGTTATGGACCTTTATTTCTGTTTTTAGAAGTTAAGTTACTCACTTGTATTTTTGGAAGAAGAACAGAGAAGACTCAGGCTTGAAACTGGAAATGCTTCAGGTCTGAATTATTGGAAACTTTGCTTGATGTTTTGAGTTTGAGTGATGTTACTTCTGATTTTTCTTTCCTTTTGATTGAAGACATATTTTCCTTTAAGCTTTGCACTGGCTTTGATTTTGAACGAAATGGTGAAGTAGATGTATAAAAAGATAGTGTGCAGGTGATATTTTATTTGTACAATGTGATATTATTTTTCTTCCTTCTGTACAAACTAGGTAGAGATTTGATAGTGAGTATGGAGGCTGATGATTTCAGTCATGGGCTAGAGATATAATATTATGTACTAAGGTATGTTGCATTTATTTAACTTGGTGGCTGAGATGATATTAGAGATATGGCTGTAGTGATCTTGTATTACTTTTGTTTGTAAAATAGGCATGCTGTGGATGTTTGCATTAAATGAAATGGTCCTTTATGTTTTGAATATATACTTGCTACCTTGTTTTGCCAGCCAATGCATATATATTTTGTTTTGGTATTCTTTTACAAGTGTACATACTTGTATGTATTTTTGTTTACTTGGTTTATGTTTATTTTGTACTCGTATTTATTTGTTTGAAAACTTTATTTGCATTGCCTGCATACACATCTCTTTTATTTTCTTTGTATATTATGCAAGCTTTATTACTTATGTAAATATATATACTTTATATTTTTCATTTACATAGCTTGCTTTGTATTTGCTTTTAGATACTTGTCTTTTTATTGTTCACACTTGAATATATTGTATTGTTTTGTAATTTATCTTCTAATCATATTTCTAACATACGTATTAAATTTACAACGTATATTTTATTTTATATTTTTCACTTAATATTGATAAGTAGTTTTATGCTTATCTCTTTTACTTATTCTTTTTACTTCTATTTTTAGTTTAAATATTTATCATAAATTTTACTTTAAAAATTATTGTTTTATATTTCTCTATATACACATATATTTTATATAACTCAAATTATCATCATTTATAAATTTTTAAATCAATTTTATTTATTTATTTCTATACTTGTGTCCAAAGTATATTATTTATTTTTCAAAATCATTTATTTAAGAATTTATTTAAAATCCAATATATACATATATATTCTCATATATACAAATTTTCAAACCCATATGACTTAATATATTTTCTATTTGAATCAAGGAAACTCGCATCATTTAAAATCAATTTTACAAATTTTAATTCAAAAATTCATTTAAATTATCAATTTAAATTCATAAAAATCCGGGGTCACTACAAACTTCCCCCCTTAAAAGGATTTCGTCCTCGAAATTCGCAGGCACGAAAACAACACAGAGATAGCTAGATAGAGAAATATCTTTTCAAATCAAGCTGGCTATCAATTCTGCATTTGGCTCACCAAATCAGAATATCAACAATATATACAAGAAATTATAATAAAATTTCAAATTTTGGTTTTAAACAAAATCATTTTATCGATACAATTCTAATCATTCTTCGTATTCTATTAATCAATTTAATTCAATTAAAATTTCCAATTCCAAATTCATTAAGGTTTAAATCAAAATGCTGATAAGAAACCGATGAAGATACGAAGTAAGAATTTCCTACAACGATTCGTAGGGCCATCATCACACCGAAATTTCTTTCTGGCAATTGCCACGAAGCAATCAAAAGAATCAAAATCGAATCAAAGGAATTGATAAGAAAGATGTTTCCACTGTTGCAGGGTATTGACTAATTATAGTCGTACTTCCCTGTCCTCTATCTCGTTCTGTTCTTGCACTCATACTTACTATCAGTGGATAGCAAGAGAATTTACCGAGACATTCGAGCAGATATCTTAGGGATATACTCATTCTAGGATATACTTCATCCTATCTCTAATGAGCTACTTAATGTGTTACACTCCTGAGCTAAAGTTCAACCCTTAGCTCTGATACCAAATGTAACGTTTCGAAATTTTGCCCGCTCGAAAATCGACATCCATACTTCAAATCGTATTCGAATGCCATAGATTCGACCGTTCAAATCCGATTCGCTGGAGCTTATAACAATCATTAAGTAAACAACACAGCGGAATAAAAGAATAATACATTGATACACAGCTTTGATACAATATCTGTTACAACAGATGATCCAATAGATATCAATATACATCAGAGATATAATACAATAAAATAGCAGCGGAAAGAAAATAGATAACATCTAGCAGCGGAACAAAATAACTCTAAGATAGTCTTTAAAAGAGAACTCTGAGTACTGCAACTCCATCTCCAAGAATCAATCCAGCAATAGCTCGAACCCCATATGACTTAAATATTTATCATAAATTTTACTTACTCAAATTATTGTTTTATATTTCTCTATATACACATATATTTTATATAACTCAAATTATCATCATTTATAAATTTTTAAATCAATTTTATTTATTTATTTCTATACTTGTGTCCAAAGTATATTATTTATTTTTCAAAATCATTTATTTAAGAATTTATTTAAAATCCAATATATACATATATATTCTCATATATACAAATTTTCAAACCCATATGACTTAATATATTTTCTATTTGAATCGGGGAAACTCGCATCATTTAAAATCAATTTTACAAATTTTAATTCAAAAATTCATTTAAATTATCAATTTAAATTCATAAAAATCCGGGGTCGTTACAATGAATATTTAAACTAATCGAATAATCTATTAGCATTTAATAATTTAATTTAAACAAATTTTATTTTGGATAATTCTTTAGTGACTAAAATAATTTAATTTAATTTTAAATTAACCTCCTATGATAAATAAATTTTCAAATAAGCAAAATAATTAAACCAGTAAATTGAATTACTTAATCATCCTAACACATGTTTGAAAAAGTGTATGTATATTTTATATGGATAAAATTCATATTCATATATTTTCCTTGAAACTGCCTATATTAAACATGCATGAAATATTTTCTTTTGAAACTATATATATACACACGTTAAAAATAAACTATATTAAAATCTAATTTCTGTATATTCTTCAATATTTAAAACCCCTATGTATATAATCTCCTATTTACATAAATATATATAATTAATCTAAAATGGAAGGTGAATAAATATTTTTAAAATTTTAAATAAAATAAACAACCCTATACCAGTCCCCGATCGAAAATCCAGGCTTCATCGCCAATGGCCCCTGCTACCCTCTTCGATCACGATGCCGAAACCTTACCGCAAAACACCGAGCCACCCAAGCCCTCGCGAAGCACTATCGAACCCCCTCTTTGACCTACCCTTGTCGCGAACATCAATGGCCTTCCCTTCACCCATCGCCGCTCCAAAATCCACGAACACATACACTAGCTCGCGACATTAGCGCCGATCCTCACCCAAGATGCCGCCCACCCCTACGTCGAGTCGACTGCGACCACCCATGAAACAAACCCTGCTAGCTAAAATCGTGAATCGCCACTTCGCGAAGCACATCCCATAGATGGTCAGCGAGAAAATCCTCGAACGAGATCTCGTTCGATTCGTCCCCTCGAGCTGATTAGAGGAGATTGACAAGGAATAGGAATTCGTGCTCAAACTAAAACTTGGATCCCGATTACCCCAAAAGAGAATTGTCTGCCATTTTTTTACAAAGATTTCGAATTTAGTTTTAAAGAAAAACAAAGCTTGGGGTTTTCTTTTTCTTTTTGTTTTTCATTTGCGTAATTATTATTAACGAACGCGCGTTATCAAGATAAAAACATGTTCTCAATTTTCTCAACTTATTTGAAATTTCCTTACGTCTGTTTTGCTACAGTGCTTAGGTGTACTTATATTCAAAATTGAATTCAAACTCAAATCGTCCCGATTTCCGCAACTCTCAATCTCAATCTTAAATCAAGATGTGCTGCTAGGCGTTTATATCGTTAAACCCCTATTCCGAATTAATTCGATCGTATGAAGAAGATAGATTTTTGGACTCAGTTAATAAATTAAATTTCGATATAGATTCAACGTGTTTATATACCATATGGCCAAACTATCACTCCAAAAACTATGAAAAATTGAAATTCGATAACAATACAATATTACGGACCCAATGGAACTAGTTTTGATGAATTTCGAGACTGTGCCTCGGAAGGCAATTTTTAAACTCTATTTAAATCATATTATTTTTAACCAGCTTAAAACTCAACATTTAATATTTTACCCAATCTCTAATTATTAACTTCAACAAATTTAATTGCCAAATAATAATGATATTTTAAATTCAAGTTAATCTACCTTTTAAATATTTAAAATCAATTAAACATTTCAATTTCAAATATCCAGAAATTCTGGGCCGTCGCATTCCTCCCTCCAAGAATTTCGTCCCCGAAATTACTAGTTAAGAGAAATTGTCCTTAATCCGTTCTCTATTTTCCCAAACAATTGGTTTCCAACAACTACCCAAAACCAAATAGTTTTTAACAATACCCAAAACCATATTTTTAATAAAGACATCATCAACCTTACTAACTTTCCAAACTTCTTCCATTAGTTCCAACCAATATCTCTTACCCAACGATTCAAATTTAAATTTAAAACCCAACTTTAAATTTTCAAACTTTCTCAAAAAATTTCTAACTTCTTAAATTCCCGAAAAATTTCTCCAGCGTCTCCTTTGCGCGACTAGCTCCATACTACAACAAAATGCCTCTACGGGACCCCAGATTTCAAAAGAAAACAAAAAGCCAAGTGGCTAGGCAGAAAATCATCAAATTTCATACAGAAATTTAATTACATACCTTTTATTGCGATTCCATTTATCTTCTGAAATCAAAAATTCCAATTTTCCTTTTGTTTTTTAAAACACATGTATCCTACTAAGCAATAATATCCAATCACTGCATTTAAAATCATTTTGCACTTTTCTTTACAAAAGTTTCAATATCTATTTCAATCAAAACCGTACGATGCACACATATCATTCGTACGCAATATCAAATCCGATCGATCACTGGATCACACAATTTCACTTCCGAACTAGTATTTCCACCTGACTTCCTAGTGCGGACTCAGATCTGGTTTCCTGATTAGAAACTGTTATTCTTCTTGCATAGCCTCAAACTATGATAGAGAATTTCCAGAATCAATCAAAAATCCATATCCAGAGTTCGCCATCGAAAATCGAGTGAAAAATTCCAACTCGGATCAATATAACTACCTCGAAATTCTATGCTCGAATCTGGATCAAATCACTATGCGAATAAAATAATATACGCACATCCTATGTATTTATATCCATTGATCATTAACTACATCAATTCTCTTTTATTTACATTATTTTGATTTCTATTCACTTATTTACAACCATTCCACTTCCCAACTTCCAGTTTAAATTTCATCCAATTATTAACTTAGTATACTTTCAATACCAAATTTACTTAAGAATTTCATCATCTATTTCTTAAGTCCAATATAAATATCTTACACACTTTAAATATTTATTTCTATCTTACCACTTTAGTTTATATCTACTTCTATTTAAATTGAATCTTCAGTTTCCATATGAATTCAATTTAACTTTCATTTTAAATATTGAATTCTATTTACCTTTATCTCCACCCATATTCAATTAATCATTTCTTTACTTACTCTCAAAACTAATTTATTTAAATCCCAATGGATTTATTTCCAACTATAAATTATTTTTAGTCTACTACAAATTAATCTTTCAACTTCACTTTATCACTTGGTTTTTATCTATATTTAATCAAATTGGATTCCAATTTCATATAGATTCAATTTGCTTCAATTTACCAAATAAATTTCAAATCTTGATACTTTTTCCCAATTTTCATTCATATTTTCAATTCAATTCGACTTCAAACTCTGAATATTGAATATTATCAACTATCTTCCACTCAAAACTGGTTCATATCATTATTTTAAATCAGTTCCACTTACGGATTTATCTCAAATCTCACACAATTTCTTATTTCCAAACTTTTATAATTTTAGTTCACTTCAAATTAATTTTATAACTTCACTTCATTTTACACATTTTAAATTAAATATCGCCCCAACATACAATTCCAATCCATCTGCTTATCCTCTTGAATCAATTAGTTTACTCACTAATTTTATTGCAGTTCTTTATTTTATTTATTCAAATCTTGACTAACTTCCATTGCATACAATTTAAATTAATTTCCGAAATGCAAATTCATTTGTCTATCCACAGTTTTATTTCCATTCCATTTACCAACCTGCTTTATTTGGCTTATCTTTCTAAACTTTATTCTCTAATCACACTTACTTTATTTGACCCTTTCAAGTTGAATCTTATTCCATAAATTTCAAATTTTAAATAAAAAGTTTATCCCTAAACTTTTACTTCTTTTAGTTCCTTCGAACAAATTTACAATTCACTTTTCTTGACTCAATTTAAATTGATTTCCATTATTCAATTTTAGTTCTAGTTCGATTACTTACAAATTTAAGTAAATTTGTTCTCCCATAAATTTACTTCCAATAAAATAAATTTTTACTTTTATTTCCTAGGTTCAATTATATTCCATTTCCATTTAAATTTTCAAACTTCCTTAAGTTTCCAACTTATTTAAATTCTATAAATACTTTAAATAAGATTCCACAGTCTTTTAATCCACTACTCAACATTTCAAAATCATTTTTGAAATCAATTATATCCAAACCAAAATATTCCAATGCATTACAAAATTAAACTCAGTTTTGCAACACATACCAATTCAAAATATTCTGGTAGCAATTTTTTCCCTTTGAAACTCGAAAATGAACATCAATGATGCTGCAGTCATCACCGAAGTTATTTTCCAGCGATCGAAGAGAGTTAAATGCTTTTATCTCTTTAAAACCTCTTCAAATATTTTTAAATTCCCAATCTTTCCAGATTTCAAATCCAATTCAAAAATATTTCTAAAATAATATCACTATTATTTCTCCAGAACCTTTGAAAACCATTTTCAAACCTAAAGGTATTTAAACATTTTCCAAAATTCCAAATTCCATATTCATCCAATTCATATTCAACATTACTCTGGATTTTTTTATCTTAATTCCAATTATAAATCACATTCATAATTTACATTTCAAATTCCATTCCATCAATGAATTTATTGCTTTAACCTTTGATTGTTATCTTAACGTCTTATTCAATTTCACATTTAAATGATAATAATTTAATATTATCATTTCCTAACAACCAAACAACCATATATAACTATAATAATTTTCAAAAAATATATCTTTTAGATACAAAAATAGTTTGGGTAAAATTATTTCGTTTATCTATTTTAAAACCATACTGTGTCGTTTTATCTTATTCAAGAGTTTAGAAATCCCTATCGATGACTTGGCGTCCCACATATCGACCAGAATTCATAAACACTCAATCGATAAGTCAACACAATATAAAAACATATTTTTTATATCCACTAACAAATACGCGCTCATACTATTAATACAATCAAACTCATTCTAGAGTACTACGGACTCTATTCAAATGAGTAATCCCCACCAGAGCCAAGGTTCCCGCTTGACCTTCTGCTCTGATACCAAAATGCAACGACCCGATTTTTCGATGTCAAAAAATCGAACCATTAGGGTTAAAAGAAGAAGGCGGTAGAAGAAGAAAAAGAAAACAACATCAGAATCTCACCAACGTAGCGGAATAAAATATAATAGATGATAACAGATCTTTACACAAAAGAAATTATATCTGTTTTATGCACACATCATAAAAATACAGCATCAGAGTTCAATACAATCAACAACACAACTCAGGACGGTTATAATATCTCATCCTTTCAAAACTAAATACACAGCGGAATCCAACTCGTCTCCTGAGCACCATAGCAGTCTATCCAGAATCTGTACTCTATAATACTCGGTCTAACCCGAGCATTATAGTTAAATAACACCCGAGTAAGTCTGGAAAACCAGCGTGAGAAAATACACACGATTGGATTATTAAAGTTTCACAATCATTTTGAAATCAAAGGTATCTTGTAAGTCCACGCCACAAATAAACATGCCGGTTTTTTACCTTACGATAACCAGAACATTTCTTCTAAAATCCTTTGATATTATAATAGTGTCTATATACAAATACTTATTCAAATAGCCGAAATTGTTACATTTATTAAATTCCAGCTAATAGGTATACAAACAAAACCATAAAGGCACGTAGGGAAAAATGGATTTCCATCAATGGCAGGGCTACTAGGGTACCGCCTGTCACAGTACGGGGCCTAGATCACCGTATTGAGGATCCACCCTAAATCCCCTACGACAAAAAGCCGGAGTTACCCCTTACTGGATAGTCTAACTAAGTTCACCCCACGGTTGGTATCAACAACCGCCATAGAGCCGAAATAAAAAGGGACATCTAGACAATGGAGACCTTACCCTAATTGGCTGCTAGCCACTTAGCCTTGTGTGCACCTCCCCTGTTTTAGCCATTCTCGGTTGATGAGGTTCAAGGCTATGCCTTACCTTTTTAGCACACAATCACTTGAATGCTCATCATCCTCTTGACGATGTTCTGAAAGCATTCGTCCATACAAGTCCGTTCCGGGTTCGAATGGAACCGAAGGCACTATTCCTACTACATCCATTTTGGAATATCTCTCAGGATTAGTAGCAATTAGCCCTTGCACTTCACTGCTCCATCTTCAATTCCAGCTCGTCTTCCTCCCGAAAACGTTCAAACCAGATCGAAGTGGTTTTCGAAAAATTAATCCCGATCTCGGTCTCTTCGAAACGATCAGCGCATTGGCCAATATCGATAGTCAGTTATTTAACCATCAAATATAATTCACAATCAATAACCATATCAAATAATTTTCCAAATCATTTATTTCAAATAACTTCACAAGCTATTTTCCATACTTCAACTCTTTTGAAAACAGTTTCAAACCATCTTTCTCTCATGGAATAAATTCCCCAAATATTTCCACTGAAATACCAGGTCCAAATACTTTAGATTTAAAATAATTTAAATAACTTTACTCTAAAATATACTTTAAAACATTTAAATTAAACTACTTCAATATTTTTTTTTGAAAATGTATACTTTAAAAATATTTAAAATAAAACTACTTTATAAAATATAAAACAAATTTTAAAAATAAAGGTTAAGTCAAACTAAGTTTAAAATAAGTGTTACGAAATTCTATATAAGTTTTTAAATAAAACATTAACCAAGCTATTTTTAAAATAAAATTATTTTATAAAAATATAAGTATTAATCATTATCTTTTAAAAACATAATACCAATTAAACCTTTAAAATAATTACCACTATAACTAATTTAAATAAATATTTACCTTTAAACTTTTAACAACTTAAATAATAATTTCCTAAAACATTTCTTTAAACAACTTTAAACTTTTATCTTATACTTAAAAGTCTGCTTTGAAAACGTACTTGGCTTTTCATGGAAATACAACTCTCTTCCACAACTTTAAAAATAAACCACTATTTATTTTTAAAACAAATTACCCATTCCCTTTTAAATTCTCACGATGAATTTATACTTCCAAATATCCACAGATATTTTATTTTACTTTATAAACCCAGTTTATAAATTCCATAGTTATTTCCCTTTTAAAACACAGTTTCAAACACTAAATCGATTTCCAAATCGATTTCCAAAATTTACTTCTTTAAAAATAAATTTCCGAAGGCACTACTTACTAAATTTATTTCAAAACCCATTAATTTCAGATTTAACTTCTTTAAAAATCTTATTTAAACTGAAGACACTAACTTCATATTTTATTTTAGAATTCTTCTCTTATTTCTTTCCAAACCATTTAGATTCTGAATTTAAAACAAATCTTTTATTCCTTAAATTATTACCACTTAAGTTAAGAATTTATTTACTCCTATTTATTCAAAAATTTCATTTCCCATACTTTGGAAATTATTCATTAGAATACAAAAAATCGGCTTTTAACCTTTCCAATTTATTTATCCAAACACCTACAAATTTACGTAAAAATACTCCCTTTTATTTTTTTTCGAAAATCCAATTTCTATATATCTTTTTGATAACTCAGTATATCCAAATATATTCAATCAAAACATAGTATCCAATATTTGCAATTACCAGTATAATCTATCACAGATTATCAAATAAATTATATCACAGAATATTTAACAATCTAAATAATTTTGAGGAATCCAGTTGGATCCCTCCAACCTATTTCCCTGTATCCACAGATGTTAGCACAATATAAAATACCAATCCCACTTCGAGGTGGGATATCGCGGTATATTGGTTTATATCATCTCATCCGCTATTATGCGATGCATAGGGTCTCATCCGTTATGTTATTCGGGAAATCAATCACTACAATATAAATACTACTATATAATATACCAAATCTAATCAATTCAATCATTCAACCAAATATTTGAATTTAACTATTTAAATTTAAATAATAATAATCTAGATGAGTGAGATTAACTCACCTTTTGGTTTTGTTTTGCAATCCGATCCACACGGGCTTGATTTTCCATGATTTAGACCTTGTACAAACATTGTATGGTTTATAAATATTTAAACTAACCGGACAATCTATTAGAATTTAATAATTTAATTCAAACAAATTTTCCTTTGGATAATTCTTTAGTGACTGAAATAATTTAATTTAATTTTAAATTAACTTCCTATGGTAAATAAATTTTCCAATAACTAAAATAATTAAACCAGTAAATTGAATTAGTTAATCATCCTAACACACGTGTGAAAATGTGTATGTATATTTTATATGGATAAAATTCATATTCATATATTTTCCTTGAAACTGCCAATATTAAACATGCATGAAATATTTTCTTTTGAAACGATATATATACACTTGTTAAAAATAAGCTATATTAAAATCTAATTTCTATAAGTTCTTCAACATTTAAAACCCCTATGTATATAATCTCCTGTTTACATAAATATATATAATTAATCTAAAATGGCATGTGAATATATATTTTTAAAATTTTATATAAAATAAACAATCCTATACTTGTCGCCGATCGAAAATCCAGGCCTCGTCATCAACGTCCCTGCTACCCACTTCGATCAGGATACCGAACCCGCACAGCAAAACACCGAGCTACCCAAGCCCTCGCGAAGCACTGCAAAACCCCATCTTCGACCTACCCTTGTCACGAACATCAATGTTCTTCCCTTCACCCATCACCACCCTAAAACCCATGAACACGTACCCTATGTAACAACCCGCATATTTAACGATTTGATATTTAAATGTTTAATTTAAATATAACGTCGTTAGTCGGATTTTTTTTGGGTCTGAAAAGCTACTTTCTGCAAATGGCCGAATTGGAACTCGAAACTACCTCCATTGGTTCCAAAATGGCGTTTGCGATCTTTTTGAGTATAATCTTTGATATGTTTGGAGTTTGTGAAATTTTGACCCTTTTTCTATTGGGTTTTGGGTTTGGGTTCAGCCTACTAGTTTAACTAATACCCTAACCTAACCCCTTCTCTTCATTCATCCTCATTTCATTTCATTTCTTAAGCTAGAACTGAAAATGGTGGAAGGGAAGAGGAAATAGAAATTGCAAGCCCTAGTTTCTTCTTGTAAACTTGATTGTTGCTCCAAAATCAAAGAGAATCCATTGGTAAGCTCTTCTTCATCTTCTCCAACTCTTCTCCTCTTCAATTTCAGAATATTTCCTAAACCTAAATTGGGAAATATGTGTTTTATTCTTAGATTGAAGCTTGTTGAGTTGAAGTAGTGTTTGGTTGGTCTTCTCCTTGTTATTGAGCTCCATCTTCTTGTTTTTGGGTTAAAGGTGAGTTTTGAACTCACATCTACTTCTCTTGATTTCATTGATGTTAGGTATGAATTCCTAGCACTTGTTCTTATGCACTTGCTTTTAGTTTGGATTGAATTGGTGAATATCCAAATTTTTAGTGTTTGGGTTCAATTCTTTGAAATCCTAACTTTGATGTTTTGATCATGTTTTTGGTGATGAATCAAAGTTCTTATAGGGGCCGGGTAGCCGCTTGGCGTAAATCCCTAGCGTCCGTGCTCGTTCGATTGAAAGTTGGGAGAGTTTGCACTTCATTGGTAATAAGTAGGAAATGCAGGAAATTGGGTTCAGTCGACTGGATCCTCTGTTCAGTCGACTGAGCTGAAGCCCGAAATTTTTCTGGACAATTTTCAGTCGACCGAACAGTGATTTCAGTCGACTAACCTGCTCCTATTTTCCTGTTTTGCCTATTTATGCTCGTTTTGATTGGTTTTCCTGATTTTATCGATTCATGTTGGTTCTTAGTGGTTGTTATTGCTTCTTTGGCTTTGATAACTTATCCTTGACTTCATTCATGGGTTTTTATAAAATAATCTTTCAAATTATATTAAAAGCTCCCTTCTCTAATTTATTAATTCTAATTAAAACACACACATCTTCGGACTCCGAGCGATGTGGGAGGAGAATTAAATGATTGGATAAAACGCGTGCAATGAACACGTGCGTTCATCTTTTCAGTTAATTCCCAATCTATTCGTTTGAACGTTTTGACCTTTGGTTTGGTTTACCGATGATATGAGGTGAACTTTGTACTGCTTTGAGTGTGAAATTAACTAACGCATAGTAAACCGTTTAGTGCGAACGAGTGGTTATGGGACTCACGTTACCACTTTTCGGATTCCTTTTTGAGAGTTATGACACATTCCGCCAGTTAGTGGTGTCCAGTACTGGGTCTTCGACCTTCACCACTACGGTTTGTTGCCTTCGGGTATGTGCCTTCGGGTTTGTTGCCCTTTAATATCGCTTCCGATGTTGGTCGTTATGAGCCGCATGGGTGATATTGGGTTGACCTTTAGCATCGCTTCCGATGTTGGTCGTTATGAGCCGCATGGGTGATATTGGGTTTGGAGTCTTCGGGCTCATGGATCCTTGTTTGTACAGTACTGAGCTCGAGCAAATTTTCTGATGTTTCATTCATATGTATATTCCCTAGGTATCGCCCTTCGATGTTGGTCATTATGAGCCGCATGATGCGTAGCGTTTACCTTGTGGAACTTGTATACCTTATTGGTATTTGTTATTGCCTTTTTGCTTGCTTTGGGATATTCTTATCCTTTGTTTCTATATGTTGCCGATGATATGAGGCTTGTTCTATATGATTCATCTTTCGTTAGATGATTGTGTTATCTCTTTTAGAGATATCTATTATGCTTTGTAACCTTGCAGGTTTATTGTTGTTCAGTTTATCTAACTGATTTGTTTAGCTAGACTGACCTGTGTATTTCATACTCGGGTCAGACCGAGTTGTTTCAGGTTAGGTGCTTTTGGACTTATCCTATTTTGCTTCCGCATGGACTATTCAGCTTATTCCTTTTTGTTATAGCTTTTGTGTAGTCCTATTTTGTAGTAACTCTGATATGTATTCTTTTGACTCGTCTGTATATTGTGGTTTGCTATACCACTTTACATGTATTAGTTTGTATACTCTGTTATGTATCTGTATATATGTATATGATGATCTACTGTTCTGTGATGTATATTACATTTGAGTTGTTATATTCTGTTCTGATAGATCCTCCAACCACCTATGGTTTTGTTTTAAGTATTCATTGGATATGTCGATCTGTTTGGTATGACTATTGTCGATATATTCAATAGATAGTTAGAGCAGGGCTATAGATGGTCGCTCCTAACCAGCCTTGTTCTCCGTGTTAGTTGACGGCATTACTCCGTAGTATCCTTGGCTAGCGTGGGTATAGAGGTGGGGCGTCACAGCGTGGGAAATTGGGTTCAGTCGACTGGATCCTCTGTTCAGTCGACTGAGCTGAAGCCCGAAATTTTTCTGGACAATTTTCAGTTGAGCGAACAGGGATTTCAGTCGACTGACCTGCTCCTGTTTTCCTGTTTTGCCTATTTATGCTCGTTTTGATTGGTTTTCCGGATTTTATCGATTCACGTTGGTTCTTAGTGGTTGTTATTGCTTCGTTGGCTTTGATAACTTATCCTTGACTTCATTCACGGGTTTTTATAAAATAATCTTTCAAATTATATTAAAAGCTCCCTTCTCCAATTTATTAATTCTAATTAAAACACACACATCTTCGCACTTCGAGCGATGTGGGAGGAGAATTAAATGATTGGATAAAACGCGTGCAATGAACACGTGCGTTCATCTTTTCAGTTAATTCCCAATCTATTCGTTTGAACGTTTTGACCTTTGGTTTGGTTTACCGATGATATGAGGTGAACTTTGTACTGCTTTGAGTGTGAAATTAACTAACGGATAGTAAACCGTTTAGTGCGAACGAGTGGTTATGGGACTCACGTTACCACTTTTCGGATTCCTTTTTGAGAGTTATGACACATTCCGCCAGTTAGTGGTGTCCAGTACTGGGTCTTTGACCTTCACCACTACGGTTTGTTGCCTTCGGGTATGTGCCTTCGGGTTTGTGCCTTCGGGTTTGTTGCCCTTTAATATCGCTTCCGATGTTGGTCGTTATGAGCCGCATGGGTGATATTGGGTTGCCCTTTAGTATCGCTTCCGATGTTGGTCGTTATGAGCCGCATGGTTGATATTGGGTTTGGAGTCTTCGGGCTCATGGATCCTTGTTTGTACAGTACTGAGCTCGAGCAAATTTTCTGATGTTTCATTCATATGTATATTCCCTAGGTATCGCCCTTCGATGTTGGTCATTATGAGCCGCATGATGCGTAGCGTTTACCTTGTGGAACTTGTATACCTTATTGGTATTTGTTATTGCCTTTTTGCTTGCTTTGGGATATTCTTATCCTTTGTTTCTACATGTTGCCGATGATATGAGGCTTGTTCTATATGATTCATCTTTCGTTAGATGATTGTGTTATCTCTTTTAGAGATATCTATTATGCTTTGTAACTTCGCAGGTTTATTGTTGTTCAGTTTATCTAACTGATTTGTTTAGCTAGACTGACCTGTGTATTTCATACTCGGGTCAGACCGAGTTGTTTCAGGTTAGGTGCTTTTGGACTTATCCTATTTTGCTTCCGCATGGACTATTCATCTTATTCCTTTTTGTTATAGCTGTTGTGTAGTCCTATTTTGTACTAACTCTGATATGTATTCTTTTGACTCGTCTGTATATTGTGGTTTGCTATACCACTTTACATGTATTAGTTTGTATACTCTGTTATGTACCTGTATATATGTATATGATGATCTACTGTTCTGTGATGTATATTACATTTGAGTTGTTATATTCTGTTCTGATAGATCCTCCAACCACGTATGGTTTTGTTTTAAGTATTCATTAGATATGTCGATCTGTTTGGTATGACTATTGTCGATATATTCAATATATAGTTAGAGCAAGGCTATAGATGGTCGCTCCTAACCAGCCTTGTTCTCCGTGTTAGTTGACGGCATTACTCCGTAGTGTCCTTGGCTAGCGTGGGTATAGAGGTGGGGCGTCACAGCGTGGGAAATTGGGTTCGGTCGACTGGATCCTCTGTTCAGTCGACTGAGCTGAAGCCCGAAATTTTTCTGGACAATTTTCAGTCGACCGAACAGGGATTTCAGTCGACTGACCTGCTCCTGTTTTCCTGTTTTGCCTATTTATGCTCGTTTTGATTGGTTTTCCGGATTTTATCGATTCATTTTGGTTCCTAGTGGTTGTTATTGCTTCGTTGGCTTTGATAACTTATCCTTGACTTCATTCACGGGTTTTTATAAAATAATCTTTCAAATTATATTAAAAGCTCCCTTCTCCAATTTATTAATTCTAATTAAAACACACACATCTTCGCACTCCGAGCGATGTGGGAGGAGAATAAAATGATTGGATAAAACGCGTGCAATGAACACGTGCGTTCATCTTTTCAGTTAATTCCCAATCTATTCGTTTGAACGTTTTGACCTTTGGTTTGGTTTACCGATGATATGAGGTGAACTTTGTACTGCTTTGAGTGTGAAATTAACTAATGGATAGTAAACCGTTTAGTGCGAACGAGTGGTTATGGGACTCACGTTACCACTTTTCGGATTTCTTTTTGAGAGTTATGACACATTCCGCCAGTTAGTGGTGTCCAGTACTGCGTCTTCGACCTTCACCACTACGGTTTGTTGCCTTCGGGTATGTGCCTTCGGGTTTGTTGCCCTTTAATATCGCTTCCAATGTTGGTCGTTATGAGCCGCATGGGTGATATTGGGTTGCCCTTTAGTATCGCTTCCGATGTTGGTCGTTATGAGCCGCATGGGTGATATTGGGTTTGGAATCTTCGGGCTCATTGATCCTTGTTTATACAGTACTGAGCTCGAGCAAATTTTCTGATGTTTCATTCATATGTATATTCCCTAGGTATCGCCCTTCGATGTTGGTCATTATGAGCTGCATGATGCGTAGCGTTTACCTTGTGGAACTTGTATACCTTATTGGTATTTGTTATTGCCTTTTTGCTTGCTTTGGGATATTCTTATCCTTTGTTTCTATATGTTGTCGATGATATGAGGCTTGTTCTATATGATTCATCTTTCGTTAGATGATTGTGTTATCTCTTTTAGAGATATCTATTATGCTTTGTAACCTTGCAGGTTTATTGTTGTTCAGTTTATCTAACTGATTTGTTTAGCTAGACTGACCTGTGTATTTCATACTCGGGTCAGACCGAGTTGTTTCAGGTTAGGTGCTTTTGGACTTATCCTATTTTGCTTCCGCATGGACTATTCAGCTTGTTCCTTTTTGTTATAGCTTTTGTGTAGTCCTATTTTGTAGTAACTCTGATATGTATTCTTTTGACTCGTCTGTATATTGTGGTTTGCTGTACCACTTTACATGTATTAGTTTGTATACTCTGTTATGTATCTGTATATATGTATATGATGATCTACTGTTCTGTGATGTATATTACATTTGAGTTGTTATATTCTGTTCCGATAGATCCTCCAACCACCTATGGTTTTGTTTTAAGTATTCATTGGATATGTCGATCTGTTTGGTATGACTATTGTCGATATATTCAATAGATAGTTAGAGCAAGGCTATAGATGGTCGCTCCTAACCAGCCTTATTTTTCGTGTTAGTTGACGGCATTACTCCGTAGTGTCCTTGGCTAGCGTGGGTATAGAGGTGGGGCGTCACAGCTTGGGAAATTGGGTTCAGTCGACTGGATCCTCTGTTCAGTTGACTGAGCTGAAGCCCGAAATTTTTCTGGACAATTTTCAGTCGACCGAACAGGGATTTTAGTCGACTGACCTGCTCCTGTTTTCCTGTTTTGCCTATTTATGATCGTTTTGATTGGTTTTCCGGATTTTATCGATTCATGTTGGTTCTTAGTGGTTGTTATTGCTTCGTTGGCTTTGATAACTTGTCCTTGACTTCATTCACGGGTTTTTATAAAATAATCTTTCAAATTATATTAAAAGCTCCCTTCTCCAATTTATTAATTCTAATTAAAACACACACATCTTCGCACTCCGAGCGATGTGGGAGGAGAATTAAATGATTGGATAAAACGCGTGCAATGAACACGTGCGTTCATCTTTTCAGTTAATTCCCAATCTATTCGTTTGAACGTTTTGACCTTTGGTTTGGTTTACCGATGATATGAGGTGAACTTTGTACTGCTTTTAGTGTGAAATTAACTAACGGATAGTAAACCGTTTAGTGCGAACGAGTGGTTATGGGACTCACTTTACCACTTTTCGGATTCCTTTTTGAGAGTTATGACACATTCCGCCAGTTAGTGGTGTCCAGTACTAGGTCTTCGACCTTCACCACTACGGTTTGTTGCCTTCGGGTATGTGCCTTCGGGTTTGTGCCTTCGGGTTTGTTGCCCTTTATTATCGCTTTCGATGTTGGTCGTTATGAGCCGCATGGGTGATATTGGGTTGCCCTTTAGTATCGCTTCCGATGTTGGTCGTTATGAGCCGCATGGGTGATATTGGGTTTGGAGTCTTCGGGCTCATGGATCCTTGTTTGTACAGTACTGAGCTCGAGCAAATTTTCTGATGTTTCATTCATATGTATATTCCCTAGTTATCGCCCTTCGATGTTGGTCATTATGAGCCGCATGATGCGTAGCGTTTACCTTGTGGAACTTGTATATCTTATTGATATTTGTTATTGCCTTTTTGCTTGCTTTGGGATATTCTTATCCTTTGTTTCTATATGTTGCCGATGATATGAGGCTTGTTCTATATGATTCATCTTTCGTTAGATGATTGTGTTATCTCTTTTAGAGATATCTATTATGCTTTGTAACCTTGCAGGTTTATTGTTGTTCAGTTTATCTAACTGATTTGTTTAGCTAGACTGACCTGTGTATTTCAGACTCGGGTCAGACCGAGTTGTTTCAGGTTAGGTGCTTTTGGACTTATCCTATTTTGCTTCCGCATGGACTATTCATCTTGTTCCTTTTTGTTATAGCTTTTGTGTAGTCCTATTTTATAGTAACTCCGATATGTATTCTTTTGACTCGTCTGTATATTGTGGTTTGCTATACCACTTTACATGTATCAGTTTGTATACTCTGTTATGTATCTGTATATATGTATATGATGATCTACTATTCTGTGATGTATATTACATTTGAGTTGTTATATTATGTTCTGATAGATCCTCCAACCACCTATGGTTTTGTTTTAAGTATTCATTGGATATGTCGATCTGTTTGGTATGACTATTGTCGATATATTCAATAGATAGTTAGAGCAAGGCTATAGATGGTCGCTCCTAACCAGCCTTATTCTCCGTGTTAGTTGACGGCATTACTCCATAGTGGCCTTGGCTAGCGTGGGTATAGAGGTGGGGCGTCATAGCGTGGCATCAGAGCCGAGTTCAGAACAAAGTATGACAAACACAGAATAGAGCACATATTACAGCACATCAAAGTATACAAGTGATACAAACCTTTGAATCATCGTGTCTCTTTATTCCATCAAGGTTAGATAGAATTTGGGGAATACGTCTAGGAATGCATTTTATTCCGTAGTATTCCGTAATGAAGTATCTACCTTGTGAATAATCTTGTTCTTATCTTACTTTCAGCGTATGGATGGAAGAGGCAGGGGACGACGTTCGGATGTTGGGCAATCCAGTGGCACACATCCGGATGGCGTTTATATGTCTGCTGATCAGTTTTTGGAATTGTTTAGGAGCACTCAGCCTCCAGTTCCTCCTCGAGTATCTCCACCTCGCAAGTCTGCCTTTGCACGTCATTGCAGTGATTTTTCTCATCTTGGAGGAAAGCCGTTTAAGGGCTCCGAGTCTATTCTTGAAGTCCAAGCTTGGCTTCGCACATGCGAGCGTATTTTCTCTCGCATGGATCTTTCTGACCATGATAGAGTTCTTGTAACTTCTAGCTTATTACAAGAGCGTGCTCTTGACTGGTATGAGCTTCTTGTAGCCAAAATTGGTGAGTCTACTCTTTCTTGGACTCAGTTTCGGGGACGATTTAAACTCAAGTTCGTTCCTGAATCTGAAAAAGTTTATTGACCCGTCGCTTCTTTGAGTTGAAGCAAGGGAAATCTTCTGTTTCTGAGTATGTTGCATCATTTGAGGCTTTATCTCAGTATGGTCTTGAATTCATCAGCACTTCTTATAAGAAGAATCTGAAGTTTGTCTCTGGTTTTAAGAAATATCTTAAGAAATCTTTGTTACTCCAACTTAAACTTTCTTTTGAGGAGTTGGTTGATTCGGCACTTCATCTCGAGACCGTCGAGAAGGAATGTGATAGTGATGTTGATGTTGAGGTTTCCAAGAACCCCAACAAGAGGCCGTTTCCAATTCAGAAGTCCAGTCCTTTTCCTTCTAAGAAGAAGAAGACTGGTGGTCCTAGTTCTCAGCCTCAATCTTCAGAAACACCTTTCGTTCGAAAGTGTTTTAATTGTGGTTCTCTGGATCATATTATTCGAGCTTGTCCTAAACCTCTCTTCTGCCGTTATTGCAAGAAGGAAGGTTGTCATGTTTCAGCTTGCCCTACTGTTCCGGCTGGTGCTAAGTCTAGCAATCTTTATGCTACCAAGGATTCTTAAGGTCCCTCTCATCCCAAAGGTATATCTCCATCCATTTTGGAAGGTTCTATTTTATTTTATGACCATAGTATATGAGTTCTTTTCGATACGGGTGCTTCACATTCTTTCGTATCGAAGAAGCTCGTTGATGATTTATCTTTGGATGTTTCTTGTATGGTTACTTCTTTAAGGATTGCGAATACTATTGGGGGAACCGCGACCCTTAGTTTGCTGTGTGATGATGTTGAGATTGTTTTATGTGGTTTTTCTTTTCGTGCGAATCTGCACATTATTTCTTGTCTGGGATTTGATTTGATTTTGGGTATGGACTGGCTAGTGAGATATGATGCCAGGATTATTTGTTCGGAGAGAATTTTGTATCTTCGACATCCGGATTCGCCTACTCAGTTATCTCTTGTTCTTCGGGATGTGGATAATTCCGAAATGGCTTTATATTTTCTTGATTCGCGAGATGATGATGATATATCTTGTATTCCTATTGCTTGTGACTTTTCTGATGTTTTTGAGCCTGTCTCGGGTTTACCACCTAAGAGGGCAATTGAGTTCCGCATTGATCTCATTCCAGGCGCGCAGCCAGTTAGTCGTCCTCCCACGAGGATGTCTACAAAGGAAAATGAGGAACTCAAAAAGCAGCTTTTAGAGCTTGAGTCCAAGCAGTTGATTCAGTCCAGTTTTTCTCCATGGGGATCCGCGGTCGTCTTCGTGAAGAAGTCCAATGGAACTCTTAGGCTTTGCATTGACTATCGCAAGCTTAACGAGTTAACCATCAGAAATAGGTATCCATTGCCTAGGATCGATGATATGTTCGATCTATTTAGTGGTGCTAATGTCTTTTCTCAACTCGACCTTGCCACAGGTTTTCATCAATTACGAGTCTCGGAAGATAGCATTCCTCTTACAGCTTTCCGCACTCGTTATGGTTCTTTTGAGTGGCTCGTTATGCCGTTCGGTTTGACGAACGCTTCTGCTTTCTTTGTTGATCTCATGAATCGAATATTCCGGGAATATCTCGATATGTTCGTCCTTGTGTTCATTGATGATATCCTTATTTATTCTAAGTCTGAAGCTGAGCATGCTAATCACTTGAGAATTGTCTTGAGTACCCTCCGTCATCATCAGCTTAGAGCCAAATTCTCCAAGTGCCATATTTGGGAGAATAGGGTTAAGTTCTTAGGCCATGTTGTATCTTCCGATGGCATTTCTGTCGATCCCTCAAAGATCGAAGCATCCAGAATTGGAAGAGGCCTGAGAATGTACATGAGATTCGTAGTTTCCTTGGATTGGCGGGTTATTACCGTCGGTTCATTAAGGATTTTTCCCGTGTTGTGCTTCTTCTTACTTTCCTTACTCGGAAAGGCATTCGTTTTATTTGGTCCGACAAGTGTGAAGCTTGCTTTCTGTCATTAAAGGAACTTCTCACTAATGCTCCTATTCTTGTGGTTCTCGAGGGGAGTCATGATCTCGTTGTCTACACCGATGCTTGTGGTAGTGGTCTCGGTGCTGTTCTTATGCAGAAGGATCGGGTAGTTGCTTATTCTTCTAGGAAACTGCGTCCGAATGAAGTCCGCTATGCCACTCATGATCTTGAGTTAGCCGCCATTGTCTTTGCCTTGAAGATTTGGCGACACTATTTATTGGGCAAGCGCTTCATTCTCTATACCGATCATAAATCTTTGAAGTATTTGTTCACTCAGAAGGAACTCAATATGAGACAACAACGTTGGCTCGAGTTTCTTGCTTCCTATGACTTTGATATCCAGTATACCCCTGGTAAGGGTAATCGTGTTGCAGATGCGCTTAGTCGCAAACATTCGGTTGTTATTTCTATGATGCTTGCCGAATGGAATATTCTTGAGACTCTATCTTTTTGTGAAATTCGGGATCGAGGTTCATCTTCTGATTCTCCTATTCTATTATTTAGTTTGGGAGCTCGACCTATTTTGTTGGATCGTATTGCCGATGCTCAGCGGCGTGATCCTGATTTGTTGCATTTTATTCAGCTTTGTGAGTCTGGATCTTGTGATGAGGCGTTGCAAGATTTTAGCATTGATTCTCATGGGTGTCTTCGTAAGAAGAACCGTCTTTTTGTGCCTTCTGATCTTGCACTTAGGCATGACATTCTTGATGACTGTCACCGTTCTAAGTATACCATTCATCCCGGTAGTAGCAAGATGTATGCCGATATGCATCGTCTTTATTATTGGGAAGGCATGAAACGCGATGTGGCGAATTATGTGAGCAATTGCATAACTTGTCAGCGTTTTAAGGCCGAGCATCAGCGTCCTTTGGGTCTTCTTCAGCCTCTTGAGATTCCATTGTGGAAATGGGATCGAATTTCTATGGATTTCATTGACGGCCTACCTCGTTCGAGATCGGGTCATTCTAGTATTTGGGTTATTGTTGATCGCCTCACTAAGTCTGCTCATTTTGTCCCTATTAAGTCTAATAGGACTGCTTCGCATTTGGCTAAGTTATATGTCAAGGAAATCGTGAGACTTCATGGTGTTCCTAGTTCTATTGTGAGTGATCGTGATCCTTTATTCACGAGTCATTTTTGGAAGAGTCTTCAGCAAGCTTTGGGAACGAAGCTTAATTTTTCTACAGCTTATCATCCGCAATCTGATGGACAGACTGAACGGGTGAATCGTATCTTGGAAGATCTTCTCCGTATTTGTATTTTTGATTTTGGTGGAAGTTGGGAGGATCACCTACCTCTTGTAGAGTTCTCCTACAACAATAGTTTTCAATCTAGTATCGGTATGGCTCCTTTCGAAGCCTTATATGGAAGGCCATGTCGATCACCTTCTTGTTGGTTGGAATCTGGAGAGAAGCTTGTTCTTGGTCCAGATTTTGTTCGTGATTCTTTCGAGAAGATTGATCTTATCCGGTTGAGAATGAAAGAGGCACAAAATCGCCAGAAATCCTACGCGGACAACCGTAGGAAGCCTCTCGAATTCTCAATTGGTGATCTTGTTTTTATTCGTGTTTCTCCTTTGAAAGGAGTTATGCGTTTCAGTACGACTGGGAAATTGGCTCCTCGCTTTATAGGACCATTTTCTATTACTGAACGTATTGGCCCTGTGGCTTATAGAGTTTCACTTCCAGCTCATTTATCTGGCATTCATGACGTGTTTCCCGTCTCGCAACTTCGGAAGTGTCTTCGGGAGTTGGATTCTGTTATTGCTTCTCCTAATTTGCAAGAGCTTGGGGTCTCACCGGACTTATCTATTGTACAGCAACCTATTCGCGTGCTTGACACGGAGGTGCGACACCTTCGGAATAAGGACGTGCTGCTCGTTAAAGTTCAATGGTCCGCTAATCCCAATGACTGTACTTGGAAAACCAGAGAGTTTGTCGAGCGATCTTATCCGGGTTTTCTTTCTTCGCTTTGAAACGGTGAGTATGTCTTTTCATCTCGAGCTTATTTCCTTTTCTTTTGATTGATTGTATGTATATAGTTGTTACAAATATCGTCTCTAGGAATTGCAGGGATGCAATTTTGTAAGGAGGGGAGATCTGTAACAACCCGCATATTTAACGATTTGATATTTAAATGTTTAATTTAAATATAACGTCGTTGGTCGGATTTTTTTGGGGTCCGAAAAGCTACTTTCTGCAAATGGCCGAATTGGAACTCGAAACTACCTCCATTGGTTCCAAAATGGCGTTTGTGATCTTTTTGGGTATAATCTTTGATATGTTTGGTGTTTGTGAAATTTTGACCCTTTTTCTATTGGGTTTTGGGTTTGGGTTCAGCCCACTAGTTTAACTAATACCCTAACCCAACCCCTTCTCTTCATTCATCCTCATTTCATTTGATTTCTTAAGCTAGAACTGAAAATGGTGGAAGGGAAGAGGAAATAGAAATTGCAAGCCCTAGTTTCTTCTTGTAAACTTGATTCTTGCTCCAAAATCAAAGAGAATCCATTGGTAAGCTCTTCTTCGTCTTCTCCAACTCTTTTCCTCTTCAATTTAAAAATATTTCCTAAACCTAAATTGGGAAATATGTGTTTTATTCTTAGATTGAAGCTTCTTGAGTTGAAGTAGTGTTTGGTTGGTCTTCTCCTTGTTATTGAGCTCCATCTTCTTGTTTTTGGGTTAAAGGTGAGTTTTGAACTCACATCTACTTCTCTTGATTTCATTGATGTTGGGTATGAATTCCTAGCACCTGTTCTTATGCACTTGCTTTTAGTTTGGATTGAATTGGTGAATATCCAAATTTTAAGTGTTTGGGTTCAATTCTTTGAAATCCTAACTTTGATGTTTTGATCATGTTTTTGGTGATGAATCGAAGTGCTTATAGGGCCGGGTAGCCGCTTGGCATAAATCCCTAGCGTCCGTGCTCGTTCGATTAAAAGTTTGGAGAGTTTGCACTTCATTGGTAATAAGTCGGAAATGCAGGAAATTGGGTTCAGTCGACTGGATCCTCTGTTTAGTCGACTGAGCTGAAGCCTGAAATTTTTCTGGACAATTTTCAGTCGACCGAACAGGGATTTCAGTCGACTGACCTGCTCCTGTTTTCCTGTTTTGCCTATTTATGCTCGTTTTGATTGGTTTTCCGAATTTTATCGATTCATGTTGGTTCTTAGTGGTTGTTATTGCTTCTTTGGCTTTGATAACTTATCCTTGACTTCATTCACGGGTTTTTATAAAATAATCTTTCAAATTATATTAAAAGCTCCCTTCTCCAATTTATTAATTCTAATTAAAACACACACATCTTCGCACTTCGAGCGATGTGGGAGGAGAATTAAATGATTGGATAAAACGCGTGCAATGAACACGTGCGTTCATCTTTTCAGTTAATTCCCAATCTATTCGTTTGAACGTTTTGACCTTTGGTTTGGTTTACCGATGATATGAGGTGAACTTTGTACTGGTTTGAGTGTGAAATTAACTAACGGATAGTAAACCGTTTAGTGCGAACGAGTGGTTATGGGACTCACGTTACCACTTTTCGGATTCCTTTTTGAAAGTTATGACACATTCCGCCAGTTAGTGGTGTCCAGTACTGGGTCTTCGACCTTCACCACTACCGTTTGTTGCCTTCGGGTATGTGCCTTCGGGTTTGTGCCTTCGGGTTTGTTGCCCTTTAATATCGCTTCCGATGTTGGTCGTTATGAGCCGCATGGGTGATATTGGGTTGCCCTTTAGTATCGCTTCGATGTTGGTCGTTATGAGCCGCATGGGTGATATTGGGTTTGGAGTCTTCGGGCTCATGGATCCTTGTTTGTACAGTACTGAGCTCGAGAAAATTTTCTGATGTTTCATTCATATGTATATTTCCTAGGTATTGCCCTTCCATGTTGGTCATTATGAGCCGCATGATGCGTAGCGTTTACCTTGTGGAACTTGTATACCTTATTGGTATTTGTTATTTCCTTTTTGCTTGCTTTGGGATATTCTTATCCTTTGTTTCTATATGTTACCGATGATATGAGGCTTGTTCTATATGATTCATCTTTCGTTAGATGATTGTGTTATCTCTTTTAGAGATATCTATTATGCTTTGTAAGCTTGCAGGTTTATTGTTGTTCAGTTTATCTAACTGATTTGTTTAGCTAGACTGACCTGTGTATTTCATACTCGGGTCAGACCGAGTTGTTTCAGGTTAGGTGCTTTTGGACTTATCCTATTTTGCTTCCGCATGGACTATTCGGCTTGTTCCTTTTTGTTATAGCTTTTGTGTAGTCCTATTTTGTAGTAACTCTGATATGTATTCTTTTGACTCTCTGTATATTGTGGTTTGCTATACCACTTTACATGTATTAGTTTGTATACTCTGTTATGTATCTGTATATATGTATATGATGATCTACTGTTCTGTGATGTATATTACATTTGAGTTGTTATATTCTGTTCTGATAGATCCTCCAACCACCTATGGTTTTGTTTTAAGTATTCATTGGATATGTCGATCTGTTTGGTATGACTATTGTCCATATATTCAATAGTTAGTTAGAGCAAGGCTATAGACGGTCGCTCCTAACCAGCCTTATTCTCCGTGTTAGTTGACGGCATTACTCCGTAGTGTCCTTGGCTAGCGTGGGTATAGAGCTGGGGCGTCACTGCCTAGCTTGCCACATCAGCATCGATTCTCGCCCAAGATGCCGCCCACCTCTACGTCGAGTTGACCGCGACCACCCATGAAACAAACCCTGTTAGCCAAAATCGCGAATCGCCACTTCGCGAAGCACATCCAGCGGATGATCGAAGAGAAAATCTGTAACGATCCCAGTTTAATGATGAATTTAAAATGTTAATTAAGACAAATAAGTATTATTGTTAATTATTTAAAAAGGGTAATTAAGAATGAGTAATTAAATTAAATTGTAATTAATTAAGTAACTAAAGATTTGTCGAGTTGAAATTAAAGAATTTGATTTATTCACAATTAAGTATTTAATTTATTTGTAATTACAAATTTTAATTAGATAATTTAGGAGAATTAATGATTAGTAGTTAATTAAGATAATTAATTAAGGATTTGATTAACTTATCATTAACAATATTTAATCATTGATTTAAATAAATCAATAAAAATAGTCATATAGTTAATTTTTTAAATCACCTTCACCTTAAATTGAAGATGATTGACTATCATCGGATGTCGTGCACTGGATTGACGTTTCAGTTTGTAATAATGATACCGCATGATGTGAACTGCCTTATGCTGTATTGCGAATCGTGATTTGTTTCTGTGAAAACCCTTTTGCCTGCAAAACATCATTTGAATTTTGATGCGACAAGGTGTCGGGTTCCAGTTGGTTATCCGAAACCCACATCGAATTGTAATGATGACTCTTTGTGATCGATAAATTTATTTATCTGTGAAACTGTGAATGAAGATAAGCATTATAGATTATATTGCTTATCGAGATTGATATGATTGATGATGTTGCACTATTGTGTAAAAACCCTAGACCACACTCATACACACACAAATATGGAATTCACGTGGAAATCGGTTAAGTCACAGATATTTGAATTTAATTCAAAATAGTAAATCAGAACTGTTTTGGAAATGGAATTTGGTTAAAGTGAAAAGTGTTTGGAAATTTATTTTAAAAATGAAATTTGTTTTGGATAACTTAATAAAAATCTGAAATTTGAATAATTCGATTCAAATTGGAATTCAATATCTGAAATTGAATTCTATATTCAGTATTTATGATTTAAAAAGGACTTTACAAGTTATACGGGTTTAAATCGTTTTTAAAGCGTTGTTTTGGGAATTTGAATTAACCCAAAGATTGTAACTTGTATAAATGGAATCGGGTTTTTTCGAAATAAAACTATTGTTTCTAAATGATAAAAAGCTTTCATATGAGAAATGAATTTCAAATTGTATTTAAGGGATTTCAAGTTAAACAGAAGATAGTTTTCCAAGTTATGAATGAATCTTTGGAAACAGTTTTGAAAGCTATGAGATAAGTCTTGATTTTAAGATTTAAATGAGTTAATCTAATTGAAATGAAAATTTCTTTGAAATCCGTAAATGGACCTTTATGAAACTGAGTGAACTTTGTGAAGTAAATCTTTTTGTTTAAAGGATTTGAAATGGTAATTGGTTTAAACCATTTGAAAGGAAGTTTTGAATTCTAAAGTGTGACTTAATTGAAATCCCATATCCATATGTTTTTAAATATTACGCTCATTATTCGGTTTAGCCGGGAGAGGACTGAATAATGATACGTCGTTATGGATAGCATTTGAAGACCGGTGTGAAGACCGGGTATTTGTGAGAACGATAGGATGACCTATCGATTGTCTCCGCACTGAGTTGCTCTGGTTTAGAGATTCCCTAAGTGATGGGAAGTCCGATCGGGATTGTGAATACCTAGATTGCAAGGACTTCTTTGGAAGTGCCTTTGGTTCTGTTCGAACCCAGAACAGACTTGTATGGATGGTAATGTCTGACATTACATTTTGGGATATAAAACAGATTTCTATCAAATACATTTCTGTTGATGGCGGAGAATTTATTGTCTTAGCTTAACACCCTTCTCTGAGACGTACGAGCTCAGAGGTTATGTAGTTGAAGGTTATCAGCGATATATTCCCAATTTGGTAATGTCGCATGCTGAGTGCTGCTGATCATTTGTTGATCAAAGCGTGGCTTTTGTGAAAAGCGTAGCTTTATGGACGAGTCTTCGTCGAACCTCACAACCCGGTAATGGTCGAAACAGGAAAGATGCAGCAAGGTTTCAGGGGTAGCTTCCCTAAGGTATGGCCATTCCTTTTGGAAAAGGGTAGTATCGTGGTATGGAGCCCAGATACATACTTATGTAGACACTGTATTTTATTACAATTGATGTTGTTGGTTTAGAGAGCTCTCGTATAAAGGTCCCTAAGGACCGGGGGTGGCATATCTGAGGTTTTTTACTACCCGGGAATGGGGTAGCCGGCTTTGTGTAGGCAGAGATCCGGTTAGGGGTCTTGAGGCGTCTTTCCAGAGGCGTACCCATGTGGCAATGGGAAGTTCCTTGGCCTGAACATTTGTTGGAAATCCAATCAAAACAATACGAGCCTTGTACGGTTTTAGTTGTATAACCTGCCATTTACTTATGGTGGCGCCCCGCTGTTTGGATGGTAGCTATAGTAGGCATAGTTTGAAATGTCTATGTTGGCTAAGATTTATATTATACTTTCGAAATGTTTTTCTGCACATTGCACTTATAGTAATAATATCAAATAATTTTGCGTATCAAGCATGTTTAACTATCATAAGGAGAAATCTCCTCCGATTCTGCGTTTGCATTGTGTGTGTGTGCTGGAGGCCTTATGGTAGTTCCATTTTCTAAAAGCATTGCGGATCTATTTTAAAATATTTCTTTGTTTGTTTTAAAAAGATAAACTCTTTTTGTTACTCATACCAGTCCCACGACTGACCTGGATTTTATTGTTTCTTTCCTAAACTCTGGGTGCTCAATTTTTTTCCGACACGGGCAGTTTAGAGTTTGGTTTTTCAAATAGTTAGGTTCAGTGGATTATCTGGAGCTAGTTCAGTCTTTGGATGCGGACGAGACTTGCTTGTCTTGGTGAAATCTTGATGGTGGATCGAGCTAGGAGTTTTGGAGCTTTTGGATCAGAGTTGCAGTATTGGATATCTGTGAAGACTTGTCTCATATTGTATCATGTTCCGCTGTATTCTGTGTTGCATATTCTCTGATGTTGTAACGACCCAGGTTTTTATTGATTAAAATTTGAATATTTAATTAATTTTAAATATTAATAAGGGAAATTTATAAGTCGAATAAATTTTATTTTGAATAATTGGATTTAATTGGATAAATTAAATCGATAATTTAATATGTTAAATTATGGAAATAATTGAAATTTGGGTTAAATATGATTGAAAATGATTTGTAAAATTTTATTTTATCATGTTGGAGTTAGAATGATATTTTAGAAGTTTTAAAATCGAATTAAAAGTTTATTTGTGAAAATTGAATATTTTTAATATTTTATCGACTAGTGAAATTAGCCAATTTTCGAACAGTCTCAGAATTGGACGAAACTAGTTCCATTGGATCCGTAATAGTTTGTTATTATCGGATTTCAATTTTCGTAGCAATCGGAGTTGTCGTTTGATCGTGGCAGCTCGAAACGCATCGAAATTGTTTTTAATATTAATTCGGCGAGTTAAGATAGCCATTTTTCAAACAGTCTCGGATTTCGATGAAACCAGTTTCATCGGATCCGTAATGTGATATTATTGTATGGTTTCAAATTTCGTGTCAATCGGATTTACCGTTTGTCCGATGCAAGCTAAAACGCCTAGAAAATCGTTTAATCGGTTTAATTTTAAATTGAACGTTTATTGCCATAACTCGCACAGATGACCGAATTAGCTTTCGAAACCTGTTCCATTGTGTCCGGATCGCGGGTTAAACCCTAGAAACGCTGGTCACCGTGCGTAAATCGGAGTTTGGAAAATCCGGGATGAATAGTGTCGTTCAAACTTCTATAAATAGCCCCCTCTCTTCACAAATTTAAAAAAAATAAAACCCTAATTCTCTACAGCCGCCACCAACAATCAATGGCCGAAAGTTCATAACCTTCTCCTCCAATTTTCTCTCAAACTACACATTAATTCAAGAAATTATCAACTACAAAAGTGTAGAGCTCTCCGAGCTCGATACATCCAACGGTGGGTTTTCGTTCTAGTGCTTTGGATTGACGGCAAATGGAGTTTGAACGCAACAAAGTCGTGCACGTTTTTCTCAACCAGGGGACCACCGAGCTTGGCTTTGCTCTGGGCGGTGGTAGGGGGTGCAATGAGCGTTCGTTTGGCTATTATGTGATGGGGTTTAGTCGAGCGTGGTGGCCGAACTATTAAACCCTAGTTTATGCAAATGGGTTCGGCTGTTATCAGGAAGAAACGCGAACGTGAAAGAGGGAGAAGGGGGGGAGCGCACGGATTTGATGGATGGAAGTGGATCCAACGGCTCTGGATAGTTTAGGTTATAAAATTAAAATAAATTGTTGTAATTAGTTTATATAAAATCGTGTAAACTTTAAAAAATCATATCTTTTTCGTACGAGGTCGAAAACGCGCGAAACCAGTTGCGTTGGAATCGTATGGACGAGCACTACGCTATGGAATTGGATTGGAGTCGTTTGGAGTTAGTGAGAATTTCAAGTAAAATTAAACGTCCGTTTAATTTTATTCGAAATAAATCGCTAAAACGAAATTGAAATCAAGGTAAGAACTTCTCACTCAATCGAATCGGTTTCGATTTTATTTTAAATAGTTATATTTAAAATTTTTGAATGCATGTTTGAATGATGATTGTTATCTATTGATTGTTAAAATAGACATTATGCGCCGTTAGTAAGCGGATGTTATTTATTAAAAACATATACCGTGAATATTTCATAAACAGTGAAATTGGTATTATATATAATAGCAATATATATATTGGTATATGTATATATTGCAGTTATTGATTTCCCGCATTGTATAGCAGATGAGACCCTATTGCGCCGTCTATTAAGCGGATAATATTTTAAATCCCATATACCGCGATAATTTCGTACTGGAACGGAATTGGTATTGTGCTAACATCTTTGGATGCAGGAAAACAGGTTGGAGGGATCCAACTGGATTCCTCAACAGTATTTATTTGATTTCAGATATTTTGATATTTGATGGATTATCATATCGATATATGATGTCGTTGTAGTCGTGATTGACTATTTGGTGTGTAGCATCATTGGGCCAAATTTTGGAATTTTAAAATGATTTTTGAAAGTATACGTTATAAAATATTTTTTGGAAATTGATTTATTTTAAATAAATAAACGTTATACTTTTAAAAGTTATAAAATTATGATTTTTGAGAAATATAGTTAAAAGTTGATTTTTGAAAATATGGGTTAATGATTTTATAAAATAGTTTAAATCGGGTTTTTTCTGAATTCATTATAAAAGTTTAAATATAGGATTTATAAAAATTGATTATTTTTATAAATCAAAATGATGAAATTATAAAGGAGTTTAAAGATGTTTTAAAGAATAATATAAATTGATCCATATAAAAGATTTATAAATTGATAATTTATAAATTAAAATATTTGAATTATAAAACGAGTTTTTATAAGTGTTAAAATGAATTGTGAATGAATTTCGTAAATGAATGAAATTTATAGAGTTATAAACGGTGAAGTTATAAATGAAATTTTATAAGCAGTAGGTTTATAAAATTTATAAGCAGTTGGACGCATTTCGATGATCGAGGTGAGATGTTGAGGCGAGTACTGATGGGTGGCGATCAGTGTTGATGATCAACGGTGGCTGGAACCACCGTGCATATGCACGGTGGGATATTTGTCTGATGATGTTAGTTTTGGGAAGCAGAGGAGAGACTCGAATTTTACTCGAGTAATTCGAGTGTCTTACTCGAAGCAACCTGGGTTCGAATTTATGAAGGGGGAACTCGAATAAGACTGTTGTTTTTCTCGGGGAAGCTTCACGTGTTGCTCGAAGTAGATAGAGGGGGGCTCGAGTCGAAGTTATTGCAGGTTTTTAACCTGAAGCTGTTTTGGTTTGGGAATTTTAAAACCAAAAATTTAAATTTTAAACCAAGATTTTTAAAGCTGAGTTCGAATTAAAATGTTAATATAAATTCAAGTTGAATGTAGAGTTTAGTTTGAACATAAATAAGTTTTAAATTTAAATTGTTTTAATACTTAAAAGCAATTCAAAATATATTAAAGAAATTTGAAATGGAGTTGAAATTTTAAATGAAAAATTTAAGCAAGTTGAAACTAAAAGTTTAAATTTAAATTTAAACCTGAATTAAAGATAATTTGAATCCTAGTTCTGAAATCAAAGAAGTTTTAACATTTAAATTGTTCAAATTTGCTTTGTGATGATAATTAAAACATTAGTTAGAAAATGTTTTAAATTTGAATTAGTGAAGATAAAATGATATGCACTCATTAAATTAGTTCAAGTGAATAATTGATTAATTTATTTAATCAAGAAATTAAGATTTGAGTTAAATTAATTAAGGTAAATTAATTTGTAAATAAGATTCATAAATTTAATAAAGAGTTGTCTTTTAAACAAATGATTAAGGTTATTTAATCAAGTAATTAAGATTTATTAAGTTACAGTTTAGAACTTAATTAATTAAATAATCAGTGATTAAATATATGATTTTAAAGATTAATTAGATGATAATTAACAATAATTAAATTGAGTTTAATTACTTAAGAATAGTAATTAAATAATTATGAATAGTTAATGAGGATCATTTACTTGAAATTTATTTGATAATAAATGTGAAAAGAATTATTCATAGAAATTTAATCTGATTTAAACCCATCAGATACTTAAATTGACCCTATTTATGGATGGTTGAATTTTACTGATCGTCGAATTGCTTGATATCTCTGATATGTGGTACTTAGTGATATATTCTGATTTATGTTGTGATCTGTAATTTATTTATCTAGTATGAATGTAATTAATCATCTGTGATATAATTCATTTATATATCTGAGATTTGTGAATGATGTTGCACTTTTGTGTTAAAAACCCCTAGACCACACCATACACACACACAATTATGGATTTCACGAGGAAATCGATTAAGTCACAGATTTTAAAATGATTTTTAAAGTTGAATATTTAAATTCAAATGTTTTGGAAATGGAATCGGAATAAATGTGAAAAGCTTTTGGAATGAAATTTCAAGTTAAAATATATTTTAATTTACTTGATTAAGTTTTGAAATTTAAATAATTCAATTTAAATTTGAATTCGATATTTGGAATTGAATTCGATGATTGGAAATTATGGTTAAAGATATTATAAACATGTTTGTATGAATTTAAACCATTTTAAAGGTATGGTTTTGGGAATTTGAATTTAACCAAAGGATTTCAACTCGTATAAATGAATCAGATTTCCAAAATGAAAACTGTTGTTTTCAAATGATAAACACTTTTAGATAAGAACTGAGATTCCAGTTAATTAGGGGAATTTCAAGATTGAATAGATAAATGATTTTCCTAAGTTATGAATGAATTCTTTTTGAAAGCTATGAATTAAATCTGTTTATTTTTAACAGATTTAAATTGATGATTTGTTTAAATCAAATTGAAATGAAATTGTTTTGAAGGCTATAAGTTAAATCTTTGATTTAAAGATTTAACAAGTTAATCAAATTGAAATGAAAATTGATTTGGAAAATCTGTGAATGAATCTTTTGTTTAAAGATTAAAATGTGAAAATTGTTTAAAACCTTTAAAGGTTGTGAAAATGAATCTTTTTGTTTAAAGATTGAAAATGGTAATTTGTTAAGCCATTTGAAGAAAGGTTTTGGGTAATAAGTTGTGACTTAATTGAAATCCCATTATCCATTTGTTTTTGAAATATCGTGCTCACTATTCGGTTTAGCCGGGAAAGGACCTTTGTGTCATATAACCCATTCTGAATATGTGATTCGACGCTATGGATAGCATTTGAAGACCGGTGATGAAGACCGGGTATTTGCGAGAGCGATAGGATGACCTATCGATTGTTTCTGCACCGAGTCGCGCCGGTATAGAAACTCCCTAATTGATGGGAAATCTGATCGGGATTGTGAATATCCGGATTGCAAGGACTTCTTTGTAAGTGCCTTCGGTTCTGTTCGATCCCGGAACAGACTTGTATGGATTGTATGTCTGACATTACAAATTGAGATATAAAGCTGATTTCTTTCAAATATATTTCTGTTGGTGGCGGAGAATTTATTCTCTTAGCTTAACACCCTTCTCTGAGACGTACGAGCTCAGAGGTTATATAGTTGATGGTTATCAGCGATATATTCCCAATTTGGTAATGTGACATGCTGAGTGTTGCTGTGAAATAATCATTGTGTTTATTATTTGTGATAGGATCATTTATTTGATCGTCTATCTTAGTGATCATTTCTATGATCATTTGTGGACCCAAAGCATGGCTTTTGTATAAAGTATGTTTTTGTGGACGTGACTTCGTCGAGCCTCACACCCCGGAAATGGTCAAAACAGGAAAGATGCGGCAAGGTTATGAGGGGTAGCGCCCTTTAGGATATGTGCATTTCCTTCTGGAAAAGGGTGGTATCATGGTATGGAGCCCAGATGCTTACTCATGTTGAAAACACTTTATGATTGTGTGAATTGATTACGAGCGCTCGGTTGAAAGGTCCCAAAGGACCGGGGGATGGCATATTCGGTCAGTTGTTACTCAGTTAGGGGTAACCCGGCCTTGTGTTGGTAGAGATCCGGTTTGGTTCTCGGGGACGTCCATCCAGAGGCGTTCTCATGTGGCAATGGGATGTTCCTTGGCCTGACCATTTGTTGGAAATCCAAAGAAATAATACGAGCCTTGTACGGTATTAGTTGTAGAACCTGCCATCTAATATGGTAGCTATAGTAAGCATAATATAATGGTACCTATGCTGGCTAAGATTTATATTCTACTTCCGAAATGAGTTTTTCCTACACTATGCACTTATAATAATATCAAATGTTTCTTTTTAATGCGTATCAAGCATCTTTGACTATCATAAGAAGAAATCTCCTCCAAGTCTGCGTTTGCATTGTGTGTGTGGCGGGAGGCCTTATGGTAGTCTCATTTCAAAAAGCAGTGCGAATTAACTTTAAAATATTTCTTTGAATGTTTTAAAAGATAAACTGTTTTTGTTGCTCACACCAGTCCCACGACTGATCCAGAGTTTATTGTTTCTTTCCTAAACTCTGGGTGCTCATTATTTTCTACACGAGCAGTCTAGAGTTGGGTTTTTCAGATAGTTAGATATAGTGGATTATCTGGAGTTAGTTCATTCTTTGGATCGGACCAGACTTGCTTATGCTAGGTGCATCGTTATTGGGAGTTCGAGCTATTGCTGGATTAGTTCTTGGAGATGGAGTTCAGATTTGGAGTTCTTCGTTGAAGACCATCTTAGAGTTATTTTGTTCCGCTGCTAGATGTTATCTATTTTTCTTTTCCGCTGCTGTTTTATTGTATCATATCTCTGATGTATATTGATATCTATTGGATCATCTGTTGTATCAGATATTGTATCAAAGCTGTATATCAATGTATTATTCTTTTATTCCGCTGTGTTATTTACTTAATGTTGTTATAAGCTCCGGCGAATCGGATTTGAACGGTCGAATCTATGGCATTCGAATACGATTTGAAGTATGGATGTCGATTTTCGAGCGGGCAAAATCCGTCTCGTCACATTTGGTATCAGAGCTAAGGTTAAACTTTAGCTCAGGAGTATAACAAATTAAGTAGCTCATTAGAGATAGGGTGAAGTATCCCTAGAATGAGCGTTTTCCTAAGATATCCGTTTGAATGCCTCAGTAAATTCTCCTACTATCCACTGATAGTGAGTATGAGTGCAAGAACAGAACGAGATAGGGGACAGGGGAATACGACTATAATTAGTCAAAACTCTGTAACAACAATGGAAACAACTTTCTTCTCAATCTCTTTTTGATTCGTTTTCAAATTCTTTTAAATTGCTTCGTGACAGCTCCAGAAAAAGAAGTTTCGGTGCGGTGATGCTCTACGAATCGTTGTAAGAAATTTTTACTTCGTATCTTTATCGGTTTCTTATCGACTTTTCGATTTAAACCTTAATGAATAATAAATTGGAAATTTTAAATTGAGTTAACTTGATTAATAGAATATGAAGAATGATTAGAATTGTATCGATAAAACGATTTCGTTTAAAACTAAATTTGAAATTCTATTATAATTTCTTGTATTTATTGTCGATATTCTGATTTGGTGAGCCAAATGCAGAACTGATATCCAGTTTGATCTGAAAAGATATTTCTCTATCTTTCATCTATCTTTTTTGTTTTCGTGCCTGCGAATTTCGAGGACGAAATTCTTTTAAGGGGGGAAGTTTGTAACGACCCCGAATTTTTATGAATTTAAAATTATAATTTAAATGAATTTTTGAATTAAATTTGTAAAATTGATTATAAATGGCAGCGAGTTTCCCCGATTCAAATAGAAAAAAATATGTAAAGTCATATGGATTTGAAAATTTGTATATATGTGAATATATATGTATATATTGGATTTTAAATAAATTCTTAAATAAATGATTTTGAAAAATAAATAATATACTTTGGACACAAGTATAAAAATAAATAAATAAATTGATTTAAAAATTTATAAATGATGATAATTTGAGTTATATAAAATATATGTGTACAAAGAGAAATGTAAAACAGTAATTATTAAAGTAAAATTCATGATAAATATTTAAACTAAAAATAGAAGTAAAATAAATATTGAGTTATAAATACAAACAAATATAAAAGTTAAGTATGGAACCAAATAAATATATAAAACATCTATGTACAAAACAAAGTTATAGAATTTCAATTATATTTTAAAAGTAAGAAATACATTCACATATAAACATAAACAAAACAAAGTAAATACAAACAAATATAAAAGTAAGTATGCAGCCAAGTAAAATAGGTATGTAGGCAAGCATAAACAAAGGAAATATGTATAAAACAAAGAAATAAAATAAATACAAACATAAATCATCAGCCGAGATAAAAATCAGGATAGTCAAACAAACCCATGCTCAAATAGAAAACAAGTCATGTATAGGTGTGCTTGTAAAAGAAAGCAAATATAATATTTAGGTAGAGATGTAAGGTACTTGGCATTAAATGGTAGCAATGTTGTAGTCATTCGAAATGTTGAAGTTTGTTTTCAGCCATGCCTATAACTTTATAATATGTACATAAAGAAAAAGGCAAACCAGGGTTATACAAATAGGAATAAAACCTGTAGATAAGCATGCAGGCAAGTGAAAATTTAAAACAAAGTAAAATTCAACTTTACATCTATATATACAAAGTACTTGTGCATTTAATGCTTTTATCTCTAAGCAAGCAAAGAAAAGATATCACTGATTTATATTTGTACAAAACACAGTAAAATGTCACCCTGTACAAATATGTCCCTGTAAACCTTCTCCCTATATATCAACAACTTCTTCATTTCAGTTTCGACCATTATTCAAAGTAATATCATTCAAACTTAAACTAAAATATTTCAACAACTAAAGAAATCAAACCCAAAGATCAAGGAGGGTTTTCAGCTTGTATTTTCAAAACTGTTTCAATATGAAGCTCTGTTCTTCTTTTCATGACAGGTGAGTAACATACAATTTTAAAAAGTTAAGCTTGGTAATTAGTATATATACATATCTTGTGTTAGCTATCTATTGTATATATAAATTTCTGTGATGATTGCTGTTACTGGAAATTGTATCTTGCCATGTTTTAATATCTCAAGCTACAGAGCAAATGAAAGTAAATAAATTTAAAACAAGACTTCTTCATATAATTTATTTAAACATAGGAATTTAACTAAAAAGTTTGTTTAACTAAAAAATCAAAGTCTGGAAATGATTTGAAGATGGGCAGTGAAAATTATATACTATATGTTCATTTTTACGAGCAAAAAGAAATCAATTGTTAAAATTCAAATATTTTAAATTGTTGTTTTGATTTTATATTTGTAATGAACACACAAAAGTAAGATTTTTAAAATAATAATAATGATTTTTATGTAAGTAGAAAAGCTGCAGTTCGAAAATGAATCAAGGAAGCATTTTTACCAATTTCAGTTGATTCAAACAAATTTAATTTCTGAAATTGGGTGAGAGGCTAGTTTGATGATGTATCAATTCAGGAAAAATGCTACATATTTTTTTCAATGCAAGAATGTTTGGGATGAATCGAATTTAGGGTTTAAAGTGGATTTTGGGTTCGGCCTGATTCTCGTGCTCGCGTGGAGTCAGGGAGGGATCGAGTTTGCTGGGATTTTTGGAGATGGTAGTGTGGACGTAGACGAAGGTCTGGAAGGAGGTGCGGCGCGTTCTGGTGGTCGGAGTTCAGAGCAAGGCGCGTTGACAGGGTTGAGGTGGATCACTGTTGCATTTCCAGGTTTTGGAATGGGAAGCTCGTTTTTGATTTTCAGTGGTTGGACGCATTTCGATGATCGAGGTGAGATGTTGAGGCGAGTACTGATGGGTGGCGATCAGTGTTGATGATCAACGGTGGCTGGAACCACCGTGCATATGCACGGTGGGATATTTGTCTGATGATGTTAGTTTTGGGAAGCAGAGGAGAGACTCGAATTTTACTCGAGTAATTCGAGTGTCTTACTCGAAGCAACCTGGGTTCGAATTTATGAAGGGGGAACTCGAATAAGACTGTTGTTTTTCTCGGGGAAGCTTCACGTGTTGCTCGAAGTAGATAGAGGGGGGCTCGAGTCGAAGTTATTGCAGGTTTTTAACCTGAAGCTGTTTTGGTTTGGGAATTTTAAAACCAAAAATTTAAATTTTAAACCAAGATTTTTAAAGCTGAGTTCGAATTAAAATGTTAATATAAATTCAAGTTGAATGTAGAGTTTAGTTTGAACATAAATAAGTTTTAAATTTAAATTGTTTTAATACTTAAAAGCAATTGAAAATATATTAAAGAAATTTGAAATGGAGTTGAAATTTTAAATGAAAAATTTAAGCAAGTTGAAACTAAAAGTTTAAATTTAAACCTGAATTAAAGATAATTTGAATCCTAGTTCTGAAATCAAAGAAGTTTTAACATTTAAATTGTTCAAATTTGCTTTGTGATGATAATTAAAACATTAGTTAGAAAATGTTTTAAATTTGAATTAGTGAAGATAAAATGATATGCACTCATTAAATTAGTTCAAGTGAATAATTGATTAATTTATTTAATCAAGAAATTAAGATTTGAATTAAATTAATTAAGGTAAATTAATTTGTAAATAAGATTCATAAATTTAATAAAGAGTTGTCTTTTAAACAAATGATTAAGGTTATTTAATCAAGTAATTAAGATTTATTAAGTTACAGTTTAGAACTTAATTAATTAAATAATCAGTGATTAAATATATGATTTTAAAGATTAATTAGATGATAATTAACAATAATTAAATTGAGTTTAATTACTTAAGAATAGTAATTAAATAATTATGAATAGTTAATGAGGATCATTTACTTGAAATTTATTTGATAATAAATGTGAAAAGAATTATTCATAGAAATTTAATCTGATTTAAACCCATCAGATACTTAAATTGACCCTATTTATGGATGGTTGAATTTTACTGATCGTCGAATTGCTTGATATCCCTGATATGTGGTACTTAGTGATATATTCTGATTTATGTTGTGATTTGTAATTTATTTATCTGGTATGAATGTAATTAATCATCTGTGATATAATTCATTTATATATCTGTGATTTGTGAATGATGTTGCACTTTTGTGTTAAAAACCCCTAGACCACACCATACACACACAATTATGGATTTCACGAGGAAATCGATTAAGTCACAGATTTTAAAATGATTTTAAAATGATTTTTAAAGTTGAATATTTAAATTCAAATGTTTTGGAAATGGAATCAGAATAAATGTGAAAAGCTTTTGGAATGAAATTTCAAGTTAAAATTTATTTTAATTTACTTGATTAAGTTTTGAAATTTAAATAATTCAATTTAAATTTGAATTCGATATTTGGAATTGAATTCGATGATTGGAAATTATGGTTAAAGATATTATAAACATGTTTATGAATTTAAACCATTTTAAAGGTATGGTTTTGGGAATTTGAATTTAACCAAAGGATTTCAACTCGCATAAATGAATCAGATTTCCAAAATGAAAACTATTGTTTTCAAATGATAAACACTTTTAGATAAGAACTGAGATTCCAGTTAATTAGGGGAATTTCAAGATTGAATAGAGAAATGATTTTCCTAAGTTATGAATGAATTCTTTTTGAAAGCTATGAATTAAATCTGTTTATTTTTAACAGATTTAAATTGATGATTTGTTTAAATCAAATTGAAATGAAATTGTTTTTAAGGCTATAAGTTAAATCTTTGATTTAAAGATTTAACAAGTTAATCAAATTGAAATGAAAATTGATTTGGAAAATCTGTGAATGAATCTTTTGTTTAAAGATTAAAATGTGAAAATTGTTTAAAACCGTTAAAGGTTGTGAAAATGAATCTTTTTGTTTAAAGATTGAAAATGGTAATCTGTTAAGCCATTTGAAGAAAGGTTTTGGGTAATAAGTTGTGACTTAATTGAAATCCCATTATCCATTTGTTTTTGAAATATCGTGCTCACTATTCGGTTTAGTCGGGAAAGGACCTTTGTGTCATATAACCCATTCTGAATATGTGATTCGACGCTATGGATAGCATTTGAAGACCGGTGATGAAGACCGGGTATTTGCAAGAGCGATAGGATGACCTATCGATTGTTTCTGCACCGAGTCGCGCCGGTATAGAAACTCCCTAAGTGATGGGAAATACGATCGGGATTGTGAATATCCGGATTGCAAGGACTTCTTTGTAAGTGCCTTCGGTTCTGTTTGATCCCGGAACAGACTTGTATGGATTATATGTCTGACATTACAAATTGAGATATAAAGCTAATTTCTTTCAAATATATTTCTGTTGGTGGCGGAGAATTTATTCTCTTAGCTTAACAACCTTCTCTGAGACGTACGAGCTCAGAGGTTATATAGTTGATGGTTATCAGCGATATATTCCCAATTTGGTAATGTGACATGCTGAGTGTTGCTGTGAAATGATCATTGTGTTGATTATTTGTGATAGGATCATTTATTTGATCGTCTATCTTGGTGATCATTTCTATGATCATTTGTGGACCCAAAGCATGGCTTTTGTATAAAGTATGTTTTTGTGGACGTGACTTCGTCGAGCCTCACACCCCGGAAATGGTCAAAACAGGAAAGATGCGGCAAGGTTATGAGGGGTAGCGCCCTTTAGGATATGTGCATTTCCTTCTGGAAAAGGGTGGTATCATGGTATGGAGCCCAGATGCTTACTCATGTTGAAAACACTTTATGATTGTGTGAATTGATTACGAGCGCTCGGTTGAAAGGTCCCAAAGGACCGGGGGATGGCATATTCGGTCAGTTGTTACTCAGTTAGGGGTAACCCGGCCTTGTGTTGGTAGAGATCTGGTTTGGTTCTCGGGGACGTCCATCCAGAGGCGTTCTCATGTGGCAATGGGAAGTTCCTTGGCCTGACCATTTGTTGGAAATCCAAAGAAACAATACGAGCCTTGTACGGTATTAGTTATAGAACCTGCCATCTAATATGGTAGCTATAGTAAGCAAATACAATGGTACCTATGCTGGCTAAGATTTATATTCTACTTCCGAAATGAGTTTTTCCTACACTATGCACTTATAATAATATCAAATGTTTCTTTTTAATGCGTATCAAGCATCTTTGACTATCATAAGAAGAAATCTCCTCCAAGTCTGCGTTTGCATTGTGTGTGTGGCGGGAGGTCTTATGGTAGTCTCATTTCAAAAAGCATTGCGAATTAACTTTAAAATATTTCTTTGAATGTTTTAAAAGATAAAGTATTTTTGTTGCTCACACCAGTCCCACGACTGATCTAGAGTTTATTGTTTCTTTCCTAAACTCTGGGTGCTCATTATTTTCTACACGAGCAGTCTAGAGTTGGGTTTTTCAGATAGTTAGATATAGTGGATTATCTGGAGTTAGTTCAGTCTTTGGATCGGACCAGACTTGCTTATGCTAGGTGCATCGTTATTGAGAGTTCGAGCTATTGCTGGATTAGTTCTTGGAGATGGAGTTCAGATTTGGAGTTCTTCGTTGAAGACCATCTTAGAGTTATTTTGTTCCGCTGCTAGATGTTATCTATTTTTCTTTTCCGCTGCTGTTTTATTGTATCATATCTCTGATGTATATTGATATCTATTGGATCATCTGTTGTATCAGATATTGTATCAAAGCTGTATATCAATGTATTATTCTTTTATTCCGCTGTGTTATTTACTTAATGTTGTTATAAGCTCTGGCGAATCGGATTTGAACGGTCGAATCTATGGCATTCGAATACGATTTGAAGTATGGATGTCGATTTTCGAGCGGGCAAAATCCATCTCGTCACAGGAAATGTTTTGTATAGTATTGAGATTTATATATCTATTTTAATTTCGAATCCCTATACTAGTGATTTTGGGTTGTCGTAACGATGTTTTACGCAACATTCGTTTTGGCCCAAATAAATATGTTTGAGAGAATGATTTCCTTAAAGAATGAAATATGTACTTAATCTCGATTTAAGTATATTGAATATTTTCCAAGTGTTGAAAATAAAAAGATTTGTGAATTATTTATTAAATAAGTATGGAAATGTTTTCCAATATGAAGTGAATATTTTGAGAATTTATCTTTTTGAAGATAAATTGAAAATGAATTATTGAAATCGTATATTCATAGATATTTTGGAATATAAATTCACTATGGAATTTATAAAAGAAAAAGGGGAATTCGTTTAAAAATAAATATTGATTTATTTTTGAAGTATGAAAATTATATATCTTGTAAAGATATTTTTGGGAAATAAATAATTTGGAAAATTATTTGGAATCTGGTGATGTGTGCATATCCATTGATAGTTCAATAACCGACTATCAATATTTACCTTTGAAAGGTATTTGTTGTGATTTGCTTAATTTGAATGCCACACTTATTTTTAAATTATTGCGCTCGTTATTCGGATTACCCATTCCGAATAGTGATACGACGTAATGGATAGCATTGATGACCGTTGTTGAAGACCGAATATTTGCGAGAGCGATAGGATGACCTGTCGATTGACTCTGCACCGAGTTGCTCCGGTATAGAGTTCTCCATATGTGATGGGGAATCCGATCAGGATTGTGGATATCCGGATTTCAAGGACTTCTTTGTAAGTGCCTTCGGTTCTGTTCGAGCCCGGAACAGACTTGTATGGATAGTGTGTCTGACATTACAAATTGAGATATAAAGCAGATTTCTTTCAAATATATTTCTGTTGGTGGCGGAGAATTTATTCTCTTAGCTTAACACCCTTCTCTGAGACGTACGATCTCAGAGGTTATGTAGTTGAAGGTTATCAGCAATATATTCCCAATTTGGTAATGTGACATGCTGAGTGTTGCTGTGAAATGATCATTGTGTTGATCATTTGTGATAGGATCATTTGTTTGATCGTTTATCTTTGTGATCATTTATATGATCATTTGTTGACCCAAAGCACAGCTTTTGTATAAAGCGTGGCTTTGTGGACGAGACTTCGTCGAGCCTCACACCCCGGAATGGTCAAAACAGGAAAGATGCGGCAAGGTTATGAGGGGTAGCTCCCTTTAGGGTATGTGCATTTCCTTCTTGAAAAGGGGGGTATCATGGTATGGAGCCCAGATACTTACTCATGTTGAAACACTTTATTTATGATTGTGTGATGTTGATGATGAGCACTCGGTTAAAGGTCCCAAAGGACCGGGGGATGGCATACTCGTGTCAGTAGTTACCCAGTTAGGGGTAACCCGGCCTTGTGTTGGCAGAGATCCGGTTTGGTTCTCGGGGACGTCCTTCCAGAGGCGTTCTCATGTGGCAATGGGAAGTTCCTTGGCCTGACCATTCGTTGGAAATCCAAAGAAACAATACGATCTTGTACGGTATTAGTTGTAGAACCTATCATTCACTTATGGCGGCGCCCCATTGTGGATGGTAGCTATAGTACGCATAGTTTGGAATGTCTATGCTGGCTAAGATTTATATCTTTATTGTCGAAATGATTTTCTCTACACTATGCACTAGTAATAATATCAAATGTTCTTTTTAATGCGTATCAAGCATCTTTGACTATCATAAGGAGAAATCTCCTCCGATTTTGCGTTTGCATTGTGTGTGTGTGCGGGAGGCCTTATGGTAGTCTCATTTTTAAAAGCATTGCGAATTGACTTTAAAAATACTCCCCTATTTTGTTTTCAAAGATAAATAAACTGTTTTGAGTTCTCACACCAGTCACATGACTGACTCGGAGTTTATTGTTTTCCTTCCTAAACTCTGGGTGCCTACCAATTTCTACACGGGCAGTCAAGAGTTAAGGTTTATCAGGATATTCTGGAGTTGCTGGAGGCAAGCTGGATGGCATGGCGTATTCTTAGTATATAGTATTTCTTTTCCTCTGTTTGATGTTGTTTGTTGTTGTACACTCTGATGTAATGAAATGTAATGTGATGTAATGTAATAACTGATATAGTTCTTTGTTTAAAGATTATTCATTTATCTATTATATGTTGTTCCGCTGCGATTGTGAGATTCTGATGTTGTTCTGTTGTTTACTTTCCGTTCTATTTTCTATCTTTTCTCTCTTCTTCTGTTTTTTTTCTTCTTCTTTCTTTTTCTTAAACATTGAGAATTCGTATTTCTGTTCATCTTGAGTTAATCTATGGAGATTAGTGTATATTCAAGGAGTACGGATTTGCGGGTCCTCACAGGTGGCATCAGAGCGTATGGTTAAGCGACAACCATGGTTCTGTTGGGTATTACTCATTAGAGATAGAGTCAGTAGTACTCTAGAATGAGTTTGAGTGTAATAATAGATATGAGCGCGTATTTGTTAGTGAATATAAAATTGTTTTATATTGTGATGATTGGTTTATTGAGTGGCGTATGAACCTTCGTCAGCACGGTCTGGACAACTATGCCGAAGGGGTTTATAAACACTTGAATAGAACAATTCGACACGATATTGTTTTAAATTGGGTAAATGAAATAATTTTACCTTGATTATATTTTATATATGAAGAAATAATTTTTCAGAATTATTAAAGTGTATATAAGTTGATTGTTTGGTTGTTGAATAAGTTGTTTGAATAATCTAAATTGAAGAATAATTGTATAAGTAAAAAGAGTTATAAGAATTGAATTTTAATTAAAGTGATTTACAATTGTGAAATAAACTTATATATATATAAGAAGTGAAACTATATGAATATATTTATGAATATGAGTTGTAAATAAAAATGAATTTAAAGTTAAATAAAAATTTACTTTAGAATTAGAATCTGAATTGATTTATAAGTGGGAATTTAAGTTAAGTAAAACCAAGTGATGTTTATAAAATGAAGTATAACTTAAGTGATGTTGAATGAAGTTGATATTGGTATCAAAGTAAATTAATAAAGTGAAGTGATGAATATGAACTTAAGTTATGTAAATGAAATTCAACTTTTGTAATTCAATTGAATGAAAGGATTGAATATTAATCAATTAAATGTAAATTAAGTTGATATGAAATAATGAATGTAAGTGTAATTCATTAAAATCTTATGTTATTGGAAGTTGAATAATTGAATGAAAATCATTTTAATTAAACCAATTGAAAGCAAAGGAATTTGGTTGTAATTAATATACTTTGGTTGTTATATGATTGTTAGTTGATTGTATATAATTCATTAAGTATTAATGAAATTGAATTAATGAAATTGGAAGCTAAAGTAATTGAAATTCAATTGGAAGTTAAGTGAATCTTAAATAGAATTGAATTTGAATTGGAAGTAAACCAACTTGAATATGAATTAGTGAATATAAACTAATTAAGAATGAATGTTAGTAAAAACATCCACTGTTAATGAATCAAATGTGATTAAATTGAAAACCATTTCATTGAATATTAATGAGAATATGAATGAATATTTATTGGTTATGAATTTGTTGGATGATAGTTGCATTTGTTGCTTTTGTTTCATTTGCTATGTTGGCATATATAGTTATTATGTTGCTATATGTTGTATATCGATACTATTGTCTATATACATGATTCTCATGTTGTTTGTTGAGTGTTTAGTAGGTGCGGATCGCGTTTGCTTCGCATTTGGAGCTCGCTTTCGCGCTATATTAGCCGTATACGCTCGCTCATAATAAATAAGGTACATATCTAGGATTAAATATCGTACTTTTACATTTTTTTCCCTGCCGGATGCCTCATTACTTGATGAGATGTATATTTGTGATATATATACTATCATTTTTTTCGGATCGAGCCGCGCAAAGGAGACTATGACGAATTTTTCCGAAAATTTAAGGCGTTAGAAAATTTTTGAGAAAATTTAGGAAATTTTGTGAAAACTATAACTTTGATTTGGAATTGAAAGTTAAACAATAGTAGTTGTTTTTGAAAAGATAACTAAGTATGATTTGAAAACTTAGTAAAGTATGGTAAGAAGTTTAAATTTGTTTTGGGAAAGTTAATAGATTATGTAACTTTTCTTACTTGTTAATTTCAAGGACGAAATTCTTTTAAGGGGGGAAGTATGTAACGACCCAGGATTTTTATTAATTAAAATTTGAATATTTAATTAATTTTAAATATTAATAAGTGAAATTTATAAGTCGAATAAATTTTATTTTGAATAATTGGATTTAATTGGATAAATTAAATCGATAATTTAATATGTTAAATTATGGAAATAATTGAAATTTGGGTTAAAAATGATTGAAAATGATTTGTAAAATTTTATTTTATCATGTTGGAGTTAGAATGATATTTTAGAACTTTTAAAATCGAATTAAAAGTTTATTTGTGAAAATTGAATATTTTTAATATTTAATCGACTAGTGAAATTAGCCAATTTTCAAACAGTCTCAGAATTGGACGAAACTAGTTCCATTGGATCCGTAATAGTTTGTTATTATCGGATTTCAATTTTCGTAGCAATCGGAGTTGTCGTTTGATCGTGGCAGCTTGAAATGCATCGAAATTGTTTTTAATATTAATTCGGCGAGTTAAGATAGCCATTTTTCAAACAGTCTCGGATTTCGACAAAACTAGTTTCATCAGATCCTTAATGTGATATTATTGTATGGTTTCAAATTTCGTGTCAATCGGATTTACTGTTTGTCCGGTGCAAGCTAAAACGCCTAGAAAATCGTTTAATCGGTTTAATTTTAAATTGAACGTTTATTGCCATAACTCGCACAGATGACCAAATTAGCTTTCGAAACCTATTCCATTGTGTCTGGAACGCGGGGTAAACCCTAGAAACGCTGGTCACCATGCGTAAATCGGAGTTTGGAAAATCCGGGATGAATAGTGTCGTTCAAACTTCTATAAATAGCCCCCTCTCTTCACAAATTAAAAAAATAAAAATAAAAATAAAACCCTAATTCTCTACAGCCGCCACCAACAATCAATGGCCGAAAGTTCATAACCTTCTTGTTTGCGCGAAAAGTGGGCAAACACCTCCAAGTCGTGAAATTTAATGGGTTTTATGTGATTCTTAATGATTTAGATGAGTTATGTAAATATGAAAAAAGCAGGGACTGAAATGTAAAAGACACACAGATTTATAGTGGTTCGGCCAGAACGTGCCTACGTCCACTTTATATGTTATTATCTTCTTTCTTTCGGATTACAAGTACAATGCTTTGAGTACAAGTATATGAAAGTAGTTTGAAAGTTCCTTCCGTGCTTGAGCTCTCAAACTTGTCTGCTATTGTTGTACCCCTGCCCCTCTATTTATAGAGTGAGATAGGGGGCAGGGGTCTTGGATGTATATAGCTGCTGGTGGGCCCGGGCTGAAGCAATCTGGACTGGCAGTTATCTGGTTCGGCGAGGCTTCATTCGGTGGTGAGGTATGTGTTTGGCTCGATGGTGTTGGTCCGGCCATGAATGATCCGGTGATGGTGGTCCGGTCGTAGCTTGGGTGTTGGTTCGGTAGAGGGGTGATGTATGGATCGGTGGACCTGGTCCGGTGAAGGCTGGTGGACCGGCATGGCTGGTCCGGTAGGGTATTGGAGGGGTTGGTCCGGTGGACCTGGACCGGTGAAGTCTGGTTCGGCAGGAGCTTATGCCGAATGGGGTGGAGGTTGTGCCTTGCCGAATGGATATGGCCGAATGAACTATAAGTTGGGCTTGCCGAATGGACCCTTGGACATGAGTGTTGAACGAACTCCTTACTAGATGGAATGGAGGTCGCCAACCCGGGTGAAACTGCCGCTTCTCGGTCTCGAGATCTTCTGGGTGAGAATTCGCCCAACATTTGCCCCCCAAAGTGGGGCACGTGCTTGCATGTGTCGCGCTTTGTTTCCCTGCAGTAGGAAGGCGTATTTTGTAACGCCATGGGCTGGATGCTCGTATCCTGTTGATGTCCTGCAAAGGAATTTACGGTTTTAGTGTGACTTCAGATAACGACCGTTGAGGATTGAAGCATTTGAGATGAAGTGAATCGCGCCGTTCGGGGCGAGAGGTGTGCCCCGAGGGGGCTTAGCACTATCGATGCCAGGTTCACGTCAGAGTGGGTCCCTGGATCGTTTGTCCAGGTGGTTTATCGCCAGCTCAGAGCATGCCTAGGGATCGTTCGCGACCCCGTACATGTGTAAGTAGCTTAGCCATTTCATAATTATCAGAATCAAATATCCATTTAACCGATGAGCTTAAAAAGGAATGTCAAAGTGTAAATTCTCACGATTACAGGGTTAATAGCCATTCAGAGCGTGCCTATGGACCGTTCGTGGTTGCGTACACGTGTAAATGATTAACCCATGTTAGTGAGAGATTTACGACTTATTCATTGTTATCATATTCTTTATTTTATTAGTAAGCTCTGGAGTTCGGTACTTATCTAAGTGAGGCGCCCTGCGTGCCCCTTGCTTCTGGTTTCTGCTGGTAGAGACAGTTTCATTCGGCTTCGAGTAGGTATAGGTTTTCATTCGGTTGGAGGTTGGTCCGGTATGCCGAACCATCTGGTCCGGTGGTGTTCCTCCAGTCTATATATAGGGGCTGCACCCCCTTAGGTTTTCTTCACCGAATCAACAAGCGCCGAACAAATACTATACCGAATCAACAATCTTGCCGAATCAAACGAAAGCCGAACCATTTCGTGCCGAACCAACTTGCTTGCCGAATCAGGTATACACTTATTGCCGAATGGACTAACTACCGAATGTGCCTAATTTGCCGAATACATACGAAGGTCCTCGTTTTACCGAATGTGCCTTAGGCCTTAGTGCCGAATGGATGTATACCGAATGAACTCTTAGTGCCGAATGACATGTATACCGAATGAACTCTTGTCTTTGGACTTTGAGTGGAACTCTGGACTTACGCATTCTTTTTCGCTTACATCTCTGTACTCCTTGTTCTAACAACTTGTCTTTTCGCTTTTGTGTATGCAGATAAATGTCTCGCAAGGCGGAAACACGATCAGACAGACGGAAATCCAAAGATAGAGGCGAGTCTTCCTCCATGCCCCCAGCCCAACCAGGATCTGGGCAGCATCGACCTGTTCCGAGGTCGTTAGTGGACGGATATGGTCCACAAGAACTTCTGGTCTCCCCTCCCGATTGCTTTCCTAGCTCCCTAAAGGAGGAGCAACTTGATGTCATCTCTCGTTCATTTGGGATAGACAGGGCTCTTATGCTGCTGCCGGGAGATGGAGTGATGCCGTATAATCCCCCCGAAGGTTACTTCGCTTACAGCAGGTACCATTGCATGTGTGGTGCTATCCCTCCTATCAATGCCTGGATAGTCAGCTTTACCACATATTTGAAAGTGGCTCCCTTCCAGCTTCAGCCGAACTCTTATGCCATTTTGGTAAGCCTTTTCGTCATCTTCCAGAGGAGGTACGGGCGCCCTCCTTCTAACCGGGAAATTCGATATTTGTATAACCTGTGGGGCTACAAGAAGGGGTCTCTGTATATTAGTCTAAAAGCGGCCGTGCCCTTCAAACTGGTCTTGGACTTATATTCAAAGTTCACCATGTTCAAGAAGGAATGGTTTTTTGTCAAGGACAATTCTGTTTCTTTCCGCCTTTTCACTTCCGGCTGTAAGATTAATTTCATTTATATTTTCCATGTTCTGACTGTAGTGCTTCTTCTGACACGCTTCTATTTCTTGCTAGCGACAGGTGGCATTGCTGTCGTGGAAGATGATTCTTTGGCGCGGATGGCTGCTGGAATAAAGGCCATTCCTGCGCGGCACAGGTCGGCTTCGTTCCTGATTAGGAACGCTACCCTCCTGGAGTACAATTTGATCCAACCGCACCAGTCCGTTGTTAAGCAGAGGGACACGGCTGAGGAGAAGGCTGCTAAAGCTAAGGAGGGGGTCACGGTGAAGAGTGGCAAGAGAAAACCCTTTGCACAGCATCCCGTCGCGGGGGGCAAGAAGCTTAAAGAATCGGAGGGCCCCTCTCCTAGTACTTGCCCGATCATTCCGGAGGAGGAAGGTGTGGAAGAGGGCGAAGGAGGCGATATGGAAGGAGAGTCGGAAGGCGGAGGAGATGGAGATGGTCAGGGTGGTAGTGGTGCCGGTGCCTTAACTTCTGGGCAAGACTCTGAGCTGGATGAGGCCCTCCGCCAGGCCTTCGGGGAATCGGAAGGGGAATCGGGAGCGGAGAAGGCGAAGGAGACTGGCAAGGTCGGGGCTGATGCCGATCTATCCCCCAGGGGTTCCTCAGCTAGGGTGACTTCGGCGGTGCAAGGTGAACTTTTGTCCTCTGTCGATTCCATTTTCGATAAGGACTTAGAAATATTTTATGGTTCACTCCCGTCCTGGAATGAGATTCAGGACTTATTGCAGTACCCCACTTCTCCGCAGGGTTTGTATAATAGACGTGCCTTCACACTTTTCTTTCTTTTTACTTAACATATTTCCTGAATTGGGGACCATTGTATGTTCGTAACACTTGTTCTTTATTCCAGGGGCAGGCCAGGTGGTTAAAACGTAAGACGTTCGACACCGCCTCGAACAATTCAAGTTGATGAGAGCTTCTGCGAAGCCTCCCACTGGTCGCACTGAAGACGTGGTCAAATACCGTCCTCTTCTTGGGGTCATCGAAGAGAGCATTCAGAAAAAGAAGAGGAGTCGTTCTTTATTTGAGCCTTCCCCTGGTCCGCAGCTTCCTGTTCAGCCTCCTCGTGATGCCACGGAGGAGAGCACGGAGTTTATCCCCCCTCCACCTCCTTCCAAGAATCCCACAGTTATCCGTATAAGGCGTCCTGACGTGCCCCGTGACCCCTTTGCCGGTCATCCTGATTTAGATCCAAGCTCTCGGGATATTTCATTTGATGAGGCCACGGGTGAACACCTCCTTCCCCGCAACCCCATGGTACGAGTGTTAGGCGAGGCTAAGTCCCTAGATCTTGATCTGCTTACCACTCGAGTAGTTACCATGGAAGACGAGGCCAAGGCTAATATCGATCGGGTGGCTGAAGAGACCAAGAAGTTAATGAAGTATCATGCTCAATTGGTCAAGGCCGGGGAGGAGATTGGGAGCGCTAATATTCGGTTGCGGCTGAAGGTTGCTGATCAGGCCGAACAGCTTGCCGGTCAAGCCGTTCAGATTTCTCGGCACGAGGAAGCCTCCAAGCGTCTGAAAGAGGCCATGGAAAAGGCTAGTAGGGCGGAATTACGGAAGATGGAGGCCGCCTGTAAGGAGCGGATCGACATGGCCATTGCGACAGTGGATGAGGTTCGGAATGCGGATCCCGAGCAGGTAGAGGAGTTGTCTGGAAGGCTTGAGGCCGCGGAGATGGCTCAAGTCAAGTTAAAGGAGGAGATGGAGGAGATGAGGAGGTCTCTCCAGGCTGACTGCTCGAGATACCGATCAGAGAGGGATGTTGCTGTCGCCAAGTTGCAGGCTTCCGAGGCCCGGGTGAGGGAGTTCGAGGAGAATGAGGGGATGATGGGCGAGATGCTGCAGGACATGTACTTCCGCACTTGGAAGGAGGGCAGCTTGTCTTGGATGGATGACTATCCCCGGGTCATGGCCAAGATATATCTTCGGGCTTTAGAGGAGGCCAGGGTTGATGCGGGTAAGGAAGGTGGAGCGGCTTTTAGTCTGGACGTGGTCACTGCTCAGTTCTCGAAAGAGGAGCAAGCGGCGGTGAAGGAGGGGATGCGGTTGCTTGCTGCGGAGGAAGCGGGTGTGCAACTGGAGGATGAGGATCAAGCGGCGGACGCTGGTGAGTTATTCTTCTCTTTTCCTTTTCTTTTCGGGTTTCCATAACTTGATCGTTTATCGTTTGTTTAATGGATTCCTCTTCTGAATTGGACAGGCGGAACTTCCGATCAACATGCTGGGGGTTCCGGCCCTACGGCCAAATAGGCTTGGGAAGTTGGTGATGGAGTGCGGACGCAGCTGGTTACTTGTCCGGATTCGGCCGCTTTTTATTTCTTTTTACTGTTGTTTACGTTAGTCCAAAACATTGATGTGACTGTAATAATATTATTTGCAGAGAATAACTTTGTGTGATTTTATAATATAAGCTGATTTTGTTATGTTTAAATGTTGTTGTCATTTTGATGTGCTGCGTGAGAAGTATAACCATGTATATGCCTGTGATTTTAGTTGTGTTTGATGTTAAGCCTTTGCTTGAAATATAATTTCATGTTTTGCAATGTTGGTGTGGCGTATGAATAAGCTATAGTTATGTATTTATGTACAAGAGAAGAGAGTACCGCCCTTCATGTTTTATTTGCAGGCGGTAGCTTCGAGCTTCTTGTGTAACTGATCATGGATATCTCTGAGTACCTTGCCACCCAGTACGCAGGCTTAGATTCTCATGACTGAATGCTCCCTATTTGGTTTCCTGTACTTTAGAGTTTGTTATACAGGATAGGAGAAAAATATTTAAATGAAACGGAAATATAGAAAAAGTAAAACTTCCAGTCACGGAAGGCCGTCGATGTGCTTAAGTTCGTGGCAAACGGGTTTTGTAGTCACTTTCCCTAGCTGTGGGTCTTGGAGACATTTGTCACCCATCTTACGCCTCCGCGGGGAGTTTTCTTTTTTACCATAGGCGCACTTAAGACACATCGGAGCCGAGATCGCGCACGGTAACTACCCGAACCATTATGGTCCGTAATCATGGGTATTATTCGATTTACCGTAGCCGGCTAGCGTGGGTGCCGTTGGCCGTGAACTACCCCTGGCTGGCCACACCTTATGTTGGGGCTTAAAGTAGGTTCACAGTTGCCGGCGAGCCGAACGCCGTAATGAGCTGCCATGGGCTATAGTCGGCCTTTATGATGACTTATAATCGGCTCATAACAGTTGGCTTTGAGGGCAGGCGCGAGCAATGAGTTAACCTGCAGCAGAGGGATGCTGGAGCAAAAGAGTCTCATTGGCGAGTGCATAGAATCGTAGCGTACCTGTTAGGCCTTGTCCAGATGAGGCCGCGGTGCGTCTTGAGTGGAGATGCCATAAGATTTTGTTCAACAGAAAAGGATAAAGTTTAACAAGCAGCCAAGATATAAAGGAACAAGTTAAAAAGAGACAAGATTTTTAAAGTGGTTCGGCATGAAAATGCCTACGTCCACTGATTCTCTTTGTTAATTCACTTCATATGGGCAGTACAAGTTAAGAAAAGTATCGACGGAGGTGTCGGATGTTCCATGCCCTCTGGAACACCTCTCCGTCCACTGTTGACAAAATATAAGCTCCGTTGTGGAGATCTTTATGAATTACATATGGTCCGTTCCAGATGGGGTCCAGTGCCCCGGGGCGCGGAAAGATTCGCCTGAGGACAAGATCTCCTTCTTGTAAGATGCGATGCTTGACTTTGGAGTTGTATAGTGCTGCCACTTTTTGTTTGTGAGCTGCTGCTTTGAGTGCTGCATTGTTTCTCCTTTCCTCAATCAGATCCAAAGACATGAGGAGTAGTTCTTCGTTTTCTTCTGGATTGTAGTGGATCCTACGGTGGGAAGGAACAATAGTTTCAACAGGGAGCATTGCCTCCGATCAGTATGCCAAAGAGAAAGGAGTATGTCCCGTTGATGTTCTGAAAGAGGTGCGGTAGGCCCAAAGTGCCGTAGGAAGTTCGTCCACCCAAGCGCCTTTTGACTTTTCAAGTTTCTTCTTGATTAGGGTTTTGAGAATTTAGTTGACAGCTTCGACTTGTCCGTTTACCTGAGGATAAACTACCGATGAGAAGCTTTTATGAATTCCATGCTCTTGGCACCAGTCGGCGAATTCTTCGCTGTCAAATTGGAGTCCGTTGTCTGATATGATCTTGAGTGGTACTCCGTACCTGCACAGAATATTTTTGATTAAGAAGTTGATAACTTTTGCTGAAGATATTTTATTTAGGGGTTCCGCTTCCACCCATTTGGTGAAATAATCGACTGCCACTATAGCATATTTGGCCCCGCCCCTGCCCGTTGGCAGTTCGCCAATTAAATCAATTCCCCATACAGCAAAGGGCCAAGGGCTGGTCATTTGAGTAATCTCATTTGTCGGTAGTCGAGGAATCTTGGCAAATTTCTGACATCTGTCGCATCTCTTGACGAAGTCTAAGGCGTCTTTGTTTAGTGTGGGCCAGTAATATCCATATCGGAGTATCTTTTTCGCCAGAGTCTGCCCTCCAGTGTGATCTCCGCAACTTCCTTGATGGATGTTGAATAAGATTTCCTTGGCTTCCCTTCTAGCGACGCATCTGAATAAGGGGCTAGAGAAGCCACGCCGATAGAGGATGCCTTCTTGTATTGTGTAGTGGGGAGCTTTCCTCAAAATTCTCCTGACTTCATCACGTTTGTCTGGTAGTGTGCCGTCCTGCAAATATTTCCGGATAGGAGTCATCCAAGTTGCTTCTTCAATTGCAGTTATCAGATTCACTTGTTCAAAACTTGGGGCTAGCTGCCTTGAGATGGCTAGTGCTCCGGAAATGGTGCTATTCTTCATACTAGCTTGCTTTGCTAGTTCATCGGCCTCTTGGTTATCTTCTCGAGGAATGTGTTTGATTAGATAATGGTCCAATTGGTCGAGCAGCAGTTTGGTTTTCTTTAGATATGTTGTGAGTCGTTCTCCTCGTGTCTGGAATTCTCCTAGTACTTGGTTTACGATAAGTTGAGAATCACTATGAAGACATAAAGAATTGACTCCAATTTCTAAGGCAAGCTCCAATCCCGCTATTACTGCCTCATACTCCGCATCGTTGTTAGTGGCCGCGAATTCCAACCTTAATGCATAGTACAGCTTTCTTCCCCTGGGGGTGATTATCACAATACCTGCCCCCGAGCCTTGTTCGTTTGATGCTCCATCTACAAAGAGGTTCCACTTGATGTTTTTTTCTATTTCAAACTGATCCTTGCCTTCGTTGGTAGTGAATTCGGCAATGAAATCGGCCAGGGCTTGCCCCTTGATAGCAGTGCGAGGATGGTAGGTGACGTCATACTGACTTAGTTCAATGCACCATTTGAGGAGTCGTCCAGAAGTGTCGGGACGATGGAGCACCTGTCTTAGTGGCTGATCGGTTAGAACTCTGATGGAGTGAGATTGGAAGTAGTGTCGTAGTTTTCGTGATGCGATCAATAAACAATATGCCAATTTCTTAAGTTTAGGATATCTGGCTTCTGCCCCCGTAAATCTCTTACTTATAAAGTACACCGGGCGTTGTGTGCGGTCTTCTTCTCTTACTAGGGCAGCGCTTAAAGCATGAGATGATACAGCGAGGTATAGGTATAGCTCTTCGCCTTCGTTCGGGGTTGAGAGTACTGGTGGTTTCTGAAGGTGTTCGATCAGGTTAAGGAAGGCTTTTAAGCATTCATCGGTCCACTCGAACCTTCCTTTGTCTTTCTTGAGAGCTTCGAAGAAAGGGACGCACTTGTCAGTTGCTTTGGAAATGAATCTGCTTAGGGCGGCCACCTTTCCGTTTAAGCTCTGCATTTCTTTTCGGGTGGAAGGTATCCTTATTTCTTTTAGAGCCCGGATTTGTTCAGGGTTTGCTTCAATTCCTCTGGAATGGACAATGAATCCTAAGAATTTTCCTGATGACACTCCGAAGGAGCACTTTAGAGGATTCAGCTTCATTCCATATCGGCGAAGTACCTGAAACATCTCGCTCAGGTGGCTTACATGATCGTCGGCTTTCCTGGACTTTACCAACATGTCATCCACATATACTTCCATAGTTCGTCCTATTAATTCCGCGAACATCTTGTTGACGAGGCGTTGATAGGTAGCTCCGGCATTTTTGAGTCCAAAAGGCATGACTTTGTAACAATATAACCCCCGGTCAGTGATGAAGCTAGTGTGGTCTTGATCGGGAGCGTGCATGGGAATCTGGTTGTATCCGGAGTATGCGTCCATAAAAGATAAAAGTTCGTGCCCGGCAGTGCTGTCCACAAGTTGATCGATTCGGGGGAGCGGGAAGCAGTCTTTCGAGCAAGCGTCATTTAAGTTGGAGAAATCAATGCATGTTCGCCACTTCCCATTAGCTTTCTTTACTAGTACCGGGTTAGCTATCCATTCGGGGTAGATGGCTTCTCGTATGAAGTCATTAGCAAGTAGGTTCTTTACTTCCTCATCGAGGGCTGCTGATCGTTCTGCTCCCATGCTTCTCTTTTTCTGCTTTATCGGTACCTTGGTGGGATCGATGTTCAGCATGTGGCGTGCTATGTCTGGGGAGATTCCTGTCATATCGGCATGTGTCCACGCAAATATATCTAAGTTGTGGCGGAGAAAGTCAATGAGTTGATCCTTCAATTCTGTTTTTAGCTGAGATCCTATTTTTAATAGTCTGCTTGAATCATGTTTGTCTACAGATACGAATTCCATGGCCTCTGCAGGCTCAGCGGTAGCTTCCTCCTCCTTATCCCTGGGGTCTAGTTCATTGAAAGGATCGCTGGTGTATCGAAGAGGAGGGGCTTTCTTTAGTTGCTATGCTTCCAAGCTTTTCATGCAGAGAGTGGACTCTGCATCTTTCCCTTTATTCTTTCTATGGTTATTGCGAAGTTCAGTTACATAGCAATCTCGAGCGGCGTCTTGATCTCCTTCAACTTCTCCTATTCCATTATCTGTTGGGAATTTCATCTTTAGGCACCACGGGGTTAGGACAATTTGGAAGTCAGACAAGGCTGGTCTTCCCAAGAAGGCGTTGTAGGCCGAGTGGTTTTCTATTAGTACGAATGTTTGTTTTCGCACAACGGAGCGGGGATGACTTCCTATTTCGACGAAGAGGTCAAGTCGCCCGAGCGGCATTTTTGCATCTCCAGTGAAACCGTGCAGGGGTTTGTTGCAGGGAGACACATCCTTCATTGACAGCTTCATTTTGTCGAAAGCATGCTTGAATAGGATATTTACGGAGCTTCCTGTGTCTATTAGAATTCGGAAAACTTTAGCTGGACCGAACCAGGCAGAGTTGACCATGGGATCCATATGCGGATACTGTCTTCCTTCTAAATCACGCCTACTGAATACGATGTCGTCACTCTCTTTCCGTTTCGGGTGGCGTTCTTCCATAATGGAGTTGACATAGCCTTCAGCATTTCTAAGTGACTTGCCGTATCTTTCCATCTCTGCCCAGCTTCTGTCGGCGATGTGTGGTCCTCCCGAGATGGTATGGACAACTATCTTCTCTTGACTAGAGCCACTGGTGTTGTGATTCCCTCCGCCTACTTCTGGGAGGGGTCGCTTTGAGTTCTCATTGGCAGGAGTTGGAGTCCTGTTCTGACCTTTCACATAGCGTTCCAGCCTTCTTCTTCTGATGTGTTCTTCGATCAAGTCTCGGAGATGGTGGCATTCATTGGTGTCATGTCCGTGGGATTCGTGGAAGCGGCAGAACTTTCCAGACTTGAGTGCGTTATCAGATTCTTTCTTGTGCGGGGGGCGCTTGTATCCGAGTTCGCCCTGAGTGGCTAGAAAGATGTTTTCGATTGTTTCATTCAAAGGAGTGTAGGAGTCAAATCCTGGTCCTGGTCTATATTGGCGTTTTTCAACCTTCCTGCCCCCAGCATTGTCTCTAGATTCATTTCTTCGAGTGTCCTTAGCTGCAGCGGGAACCTTGTCCGAAGTTGTCTTACCTTGTTGCCCTGACTGCCTCTCAGTGGCGGCATCTTCAAGTCTCATATACTTTCCAGCTTCATGGAAGAAATCAGGTAAAGTAGCTGGTTTTTCCTTAGTTAGTCTTCTAGCGAACTTGGTATCTGGGTGTACACCACTACAAAGGGCCATTAGGGTGAGCTTCTCATCGGCATCTTGGACTGCGGCCGCTGCGGCGTTGAACCGGGTTAGATATTGTTGCAGTGTCTCTCCGGATTTCTGTTTGACATTGGACAGAGAATAAGCATCCTTGGGTTGCTCTACATGGATGCGGAACTGGCTAATGAACCTTTCTTTCAACATCTCCCATGAGCTGATAGATCCTTGGGGTAGATGGCAGAACCAGGAGGTAGCTAGATCTGCTAGGAATAGCGGAAAGCATTTACACAGCACCCCTTCTGTTGCTCCGCTCATGAGCATATGCTGGGTGTATCTTTGTAAGTGTACGATGGGGTCGGAAGTTCCCTTGTAAGGTTCCTTGGTTGGCATTTTCCATTCCCAGGGGGTGATGGCAGTTTCGATATTGCGGGTGAAGGGGCTGGTGACCCTAGCGCCTATTCCTCGGTCCCTTTGCTCCCGTTGGACGCATTCTCTGAATAATCGTGCCATTCTTTCATCAGAATTTGGAGCGGATAGAAATGAACTTGGTTCTTCCCTGCGGGATCGATCTCGTCCAGATGACCTGTAGGGATGGTATAGTCTATCACTTCTGACGTTATCCAGTGGTTGCCTCTGGCTGCTCGGATGCATGCTAGGACCAGCTGCAGTTGCCCCCTGCCTCGATCTTCCCCTGTGGGGTTCTGTTTCGAGCATTTCCATGGGGTCAACTTCGGGCTGGGTTCTAGCTCGGCTCCGTTCAGCGGGGTTTCTATGATTAGGTGGCATGACTGGCTCAGCTACATCCGACCCTCGCCTGGCGCCTCCCCCACTGGGTTCGGTTCCAAGCGCTTCCTCGAGTCGGAGTTCGGGCTGAGTCCGGGCGCAGCCCCTATCATTGTTGTTCCTGTTGATGGCTTCCTCGAAGAGGGAAGACCTTTGCTGTCTCCGAGATCCTCCAGATTGAGATTCATCCCATGATTCAGTGTTGCGGTTGGATTCTTCGACATCCCTCAAGCGTGACATGAGTTGGTTCACCAAAGCTTCTTGTTGGGATGCGAAGCGGTTAGTCACTTCCACCACAACTCTGTCTAGGTCTGCTCCAGTGATTACTGCCGGTTGTTCCGCGGCAGGGGCTGTTGGAATTGCCTGATCTACATGTGGCACTACTGCTGTAGTGGGATGGTTCTCTTGATCTGGATCCACTGGATTTGGAGCGCTGCTAGTTGCAACGTTCTTTCCCTTGTTGGCGTCTTTTCTTGGCCTGGAAGTCATGTTTCCTAGGTAATGAAGGGTGCTATTGGGAAAGAAGGTTGAATGAGGGAAGCTGAAGCTTCGAGTTCGATCTTCTCAGTGAAAGCACCAAAAATGTTTGCGCGAAAAGTGGGCAAACACCTCCAAGTCATGAGATTTAATGGGTTTTATGTGATTCTTAATGATTTAGATGAGTTATGTAAATATGAAAAAAGCAGGGACTGAAATGTAAAAGACACACAGATTTATAGTGGTTCGGCCAGAACGTGCCTACGTCCACTTTATATGTTATTATCTTCTTTCTTTCGGATTACAAGTACAATGCTTTGAGTACAAGTATATGAAAGTAGTTTGAAAGTTCCTTCCGTGCTTGAGCTCTCAAACTTGTCTGCCATTGTTGTACCCCTGCCCCTCTATTTATAGAGTGAGATAGGGGGCAGGGGTCTTGGATGTATATAGCTGCTGGTGGGCCCGGGCTGAAGCAATCTGGACTGGCAGTTATCTGGTTCGGCGAGGCTTCATTCGGTGGTGAGGTATGTGTTTGGCTCGATGGTGTTGGTCCGGCCATGAATGATCCGGTGATGGTGGTCCGGTCGTAGCTTGGGTGTTGGTTCGGTAGAGGGGTGATGTATGGATCGGTGGACCTGGTCCGGTGAAGGCTGATGGACCGGCATGGCTGGTCCGGTAGGGTATTGGAGGGGTTGGTCCGGTGGACCTGGACCGGTGAAGTCTGGTTCGGCAGGAGCTTATGCCGAATGGGGTGGAGGTTGTGCCTTGCCGAATGGATATGGCCGAATGAACTATAAGTTGGGCTTGCCGAATGGACCCTTGGACATGAGTGTTGAACGAACTCCTTACTAGATGGAATGGAGGTCGCCAACCCGGGTGAAACTGCCGCTTCTCGGTCTTGAGATCTTCTGGGTGAGAATTCGCCCAACACTTCTCCTCCAATTTTCTCTCAAACTACACATTAATTCAAGAAATTATCAACTACAAAAGTGTAGAGCTCTCCGAGCTCGATACATCCAACGGTGGGTTTTCGTTCTAGTGCTTTGGATTGATGGCAAATGGAGTTTTAATGCAACAAAGTCGTGCACATTTTTCTCAACCAGAGGACCACCGAGCTTGGCTTTGCTCTGGGCGGTGGTAGGGGGTGCAATGAGCGTTCGTTTGGCTGTTATTTGATGGGGTTTAGTCGAGCGTGGTGGCCGAACTATTGAACCCTAGTTTATGCAAATGGGTTCGGCTGTTATCAGGAAGAAACGCGAACGTGAAAGAGGGAGAAGGGAGGAGCGCACGGATCTGATGGATGGAAGTGGATCCAACGGATCTGGATAGTTTAGGTTATAAAATTAAAATAAATTGTTGTAATTAGTTTATATAAAATCGTGTAAACTTTAAAAAATCATATCTTTTTCATACGAGGTCGAAAACGCGCGAAACCAGTTGCGTTGGAATCGTATGGACGAGCACTACGCTATGGAATTGGATTGGAGTCGTTTGGAGTTAGTGAGAATTTTGGGTAAAATTAAACGTCCGTTTAATTTTATTCGAAATAAATCGCTAAAACGAAATTGAAATCAAGGTGAGAACTTCTCACTCAATCGAATCGGTTTCGATTTTATTTTAAATAGTTATATTTAAATTTTTTGAATGCATGTTTGAATGATGATTGTTATCTATTGATTGTTAAAATAGACATTATGCGCCGTTAGTAAGCGGATGTTATTTATCAAAAAAAATATATACCCATATACCGCGAATATTTCATAAACAGTGAAATTGGTATTATATATAATAGCAATATATATATTTATTGGCATATGTATATATTGCAGTTATTGATTTCCCGCATTGTATAGCGGATGAGACCCTATTGCGCCGTCTATTAAGCGGATAATATTTTAAATCCCATATACCGCGATAATTTCGTACTGGAACGGAATTGGTATTGTGCTAACATCTTTGGATGCAGGAAAACAGGTTGGAGGGATCCAACTGGATTTCTCAACAGTATTTATTTGATTTCAGATATATTGATATTTGATGGATTATCATATCGATATATGATGTCGTTGTAGTCGTGATTGACTATTTGGTGTGTAGCATCATTGGGCCAAATTTTGGAATTTTAAAATGATTTTTGAAAGTATACGTTATAAAATATTTTTTGGAAATTGATTTATTTTAAATAAATAAATGTTATACTTTTAAAAGTTATAAAATTATGATTTTTGAGAAATATAGTTAAAAGTTGATTTTTGAAAATATGGGTTAATGATTTTATAAAATAGTTTAAATCGGGTTTTTTTTGAATTCACTATAAAAGTTTAAATATAGGATTTATAAAAATTGATTATTTTTATAAATCAAAATGATGAAATTATAAAGGAGTTTAAAGACGTTTTAAAGAATAATATAAATTGATCCATATAAAAGATTTATAAATTGATAATTTATAAATTAAAATATTTGAATTATAAAACGAGTTTTTATAAGTGTTAGAATGAATTGTGAATCAATTTTGTAAATGAATGAAATTTATAGAATTATAAACGGTGAAGTTATAAATGAAATTTTATAAGCAGCAGGTTTATAAATTTTGTAAAGTTATTTGAAGAATAGATTTGGTTAAATAAATGAATCTTATAAGTTATAAGATTTATAACTTTGGAAGTCTTAAAAAGAACGATTTTATAAACAAATAAATTATAAGTATTTAACTTATAATATGAGCCTTTGGTATATAATTGAGATAGGTTAATAAAGGAATTTATAAAAGGAGTTGATATAAAATAAATAGAAAAGGAATTTATAAACGTTGTTTTATAAATTCGCAACGACTTATTTTGATAAGTAAATTATTATAACTTATTTATGGAGTTATATTCACATTTTAGATAGTGAATAATCCTTTAAAATAGAATGAATAGAAATGATGAAATTGGTTCCGAAGAATATTCACGTTTTTGAATAGTGAATAATATGTTAAAGAATTTGTTTTGGATGTGATATTTTAAATAGAATTAAAACGATCTAACGATGTTTTTAATGTGTTAAGATTCGAAACCATAGATTTCAACATTTATTGTTGAAATAGACGTTTTCGAGAAATAGAAGGAAATGGTGGACTATAACACTGTTGTTATAGTAAATGATTTCCGAAAGGAAATGTTTTGTATAGTATTGGGATTTATATATCTATTTTAATTTCGAATACCTATACTAGTGATTTTGGGTTGTCGTAACGATGTTTTACGCAACATTCGTTTTGGCCCAAATAAATATGTTTAAGAGAATGATTTCCTTAAAGAATGAAATATGTACTTAATCTCGATTTAAGTATATTGAATATTTTCCAAGTGTTGAAAATAAAAGGATTTGTGAATTATTTATTAAATAAGTATGGAAATGTTTTCCAATATGAAGTGAATATTTTGAGAATTTATCTTTTTGAAGATAAATTGAAAATGAATAATTGAAATCGTATATTCATAGATATTTTGGAATATAAATTCACTATGGAATTTATAAAAGAAAAAGGGGAATTCGTTTAAAAATAAATATTGATTTATTTTTGAAGTATGAAAATTATATATCTTGTAAAGATATTTTTGGGAAATAAATAATTTGGAAAATTATTTGGAATCTGGTGATGTGTGCATATCCATTGATAGTTCAATAACCGACTATCAATATTTACCTTTGAAAGGTATTTGTTGTGATTTGCTGAATTTGAATGCCACACTTATTTTTAAATTATTGCGCTCGTTATTCGGATTTCCCATTCCGAATAGTGATACGATGTAATGGATAGCATTGATGACCGTTGTTGAAGACCGGATATTTGCGAGAGCGATAGGATGACCTGTCGATTGACTCTGCAACGAGTTGCTCCGGTATAGAGTTCTCCATATGTGATGGGGAATCCGATCAGGATTGTGGATATCCGGATTTCAAGGACTTCTTTGTAAGTGCCTTCGGTTCTGCTCGAGCCCGGAACAGACTTGTATGGATAGTGTGTCTGACATTACAAATTGAGATATAAAGCATATTTCTTTCAAATATATTTTTGTTGGTGGCGGAGAATTTATTCTCTTAGCTTAACACCCTTCTCTGAGACGTACGAGCTCAGAGCTTATGTAGTTGAAGGTTATCAGCAATATATTCCCAATTTGGTAATGTGACATGCTGAGTGTTGCTGTGAAATGATCATTGTGTTGATCATTTGTGATAGGATCATTTGTTTGATCGTTTATCTTTGTGATCATTTATATGATCATTTGTTGACCCAAAGCACAGCTTTTGTATAAAGCGTGGCTTTGTGGACGAGACTTCGTCGAGCCTCACACCCCGGAATGGTCAAAACAGGAAAGATGCGGCAAGGTTATGAGGGGTAGCTCCCTTTAGGGTATGTGCATTTCCTTCTGGAAAAGGGTGGTATCATGGTATGGAGCCCAGATACTTACTCATGTTGAAACACTTTATTATTTATGATTGTGTGATGTTGATGACGAGCGCTCGGTTAAAGGTCCCAATGGACCGGGGGATGGCATACTCGTGTCAGTAGTTACCCAGTTAGGGGTAACCCGGCCTTGTGTTGGCAGAGATCCGGTTTGGTTCTCGGGGACGTCCTTCCAGAGGCGTTCTCATGTGGCAATGGGAAGTTCCTTGGCCTAACCATTCGTTGGAAATCCAAAGAAACAATACGATCTTGTACGGTATTAGTTGTAGAACCTATCATTCACTTATGGCGGCGCCCCACTGTTTGGATGGTAGCTATAGTAGGCATAGTTCGGAATGTCTATGCTGGCTAAGATTTATATCTTTATTTTCGAAATGATTTTCTCTACACTATGCACTAGTAATAATATCAAATGTTCTTTTTAGTGTGTATCAAGCATCTTTGACTATCATAAGGAGAAATCTCCTCCGATTCTGCGTTTGCATTGTGTGTGTGTGCGGGAGGCCTTATGGTAGTCTCATTTTTAAAAGCATTGCGAATTGACTTTAAAAATACTCCCCTATTTTGTTTTCAAAGATAAATAAACTGTTTTGAGTTCTCACACCAGTCACACGACTGACTCGGAGTTTATTGTTTTCCTTCCTAAACTCTAGGTGCCCACCAATTTCTACACGGGCAGTCAAGACTTAAGGTTTATCAGGATATTCTGGAGTTGCTGGAAGCAAGCTGGATGGCATGGCGTATTATTAGTATATAGTATTTCTTTTCCACTGTTTGATGTTGTTTGTTGTTGTACACTCTGATGTAATGAAATGTGATGTAATGTAATAACTGATATAGTTCTTTGTTTAAAGATTATTCATTTATCTATTATATGTTGTTCCGCTGCGATTGTGAGATTCTGATGTTGTTCTGTTGTTTCCTTTCTGTTCTATTTTCTATCTTTTCTCTCTTCTTCTGTTTTTTTTCCTTCTTCTTTCTTTTTCTTAAACATTGAGAATTCGTATTTCTGTTCATCTTGAGTTAATCTATGGAGATTAGTGTATATTCAAGGAGTACGGATTTGCGGGTCCTCACAGATGTTGATGATTATCATTGTATCAAATTGATGTATCGGATATTGTATTCATGTTATATTTGTGATATCATCTTTTATTTCAGCTGTGTTATTTATCATCTAATGGGTGTTGCAAGCTCCCGCGATACGAATTTGATGTTGTTTGTCGGACATCGAGTTCGGGTCGTGACAGAATTGGTATCAGAGCTGAAGGTTGAGTAAGAACTTTAGCTATGGAGTGTAACACATTAAATGGCTCATTAGAGATAGGGTGAAGTATACCCTAGAATGAGTACAACTAGTGGAACCAAAAAAACCAAATTTCTTAATCTATTCTTTTTATTAGTTGTTATTCTCTAGGATATTTCATCCAAATGCCTAATTTGGTCTTCTTACTATTACAGATAGTAAGAATGAGTGGAAGAAGAGCACGAAATAGGAGACAGGAAAGTACCACTTCAACTGGTCAAAACCCTGCAACGACAGATATTCCTGTTCAATCTCAACCAAATTGAGCTAATTTATATCGAAGTTTTTCTAGACTTGGTGGAAAGCCGTTCACTGGCAAAGAATCTGTTATCGAAGCACAAGCCTGGATTCGATTGTGTGAAAAGATTTTCAAAGCACTAAAGTTAGAAGATGATAAAATGCGATTGATAGCTTCTTGGCAGGCTTTAGTTTGGTGGGAAGCAGTTACATTGGATGAGTCGGTGGATGAATTTACTTGGAGTCGTTTCAAGGAAGTGTTTGAGCAGCAATATATGCCGTCTGCTGGTATCTCTAGAATGTGCCAGGAGTTTATGGATTTAGAGCAAGGAAGTTTATCATTTGAGGAATATTTAAACAAATTTATTGAATTATCTCGATTTGGTCCAGAATTGGTGAATACACCGTTAAAGAAGAATGAAAAGTTTATTCGGGGGATGAACAAGGAGTTTCAGGAAAGGATGACTACTCACGTTAAGGAATCTTTTTCTAAATTAATTGATATGGGCTATCGATACGATACTCTGGAAAAGAAAAAAGATCCGGAGGAGAATGGAAATGCAAGTAATTTGAATTAGAGAAAAAGGAAGTTTGGCGGAAAGAAATCGAGGAAAGATAAAGGAAAGAAGAATATACGAAAGAAAAAGATGAAGGATATTACTTGTCTCAATTGCTTGGAGAAAGGTCACTACTCGGATAAATGCAAGAATCCTCGGAAGCCAGGAATGAGAGAGCCATTTATGAGGCCAGATCAGGAATCTAGTGGATGCTATTACTGCCGCAAGCCGGGACATAGGATCAACTACTGTTCAGCTCATGAGCAAACTTTAGTAAAGAAAGTGTATGTAATTTGAGATGATTCTTCAACCTAAAAAAGCTGATTAAGGAAATGATTTTTTATAAGGTAATCTTCTCGTTTACGATTAAATTGTTCGAATTTTGTTCGACGTAAGAACTACCCTTAGTTTTATTTTCAGCAAATCATAAATGAGTTAAATCTTGAATCTGAAAACGTAATCGAATCTATTTTGTCTATTTCATTGGGTTTCGATATATTCTACGAATGGTTAGTTATCCCTTCGAACTAACCAATACCCTGTATACTTCGTAGATCAGATAATCCAATTGTTTCGTAGTTGATTGAGTTGTTCTCATATCTATTTTTGATATTCTGATTTGGTAAGCCAAAATGCAGAATTGATATTCAGTTTGATTTGGAAAGATATTTCTCTATCTTTCATCTATCTTAGTTATCTCCTTAGCAAATTTCGAGAATGAAATTTCTTAAGGAGGGGAATCTGTAACGATCCCAGTTTAATGACGAATTTAAAATGTTAATTAAGACAAATAAGTATTATTGTTAATTGTTTAAAAAGGGTAATTAAGAATGAATAATTAAATTAAATTGTAATTAATTAAGTAACTAAAGATTTGTCGAGTTGAAATTAAAGAATTTGATTTATTCACAATTAAGTATTTAATTTATTTGTAATTACAAATTTTAATTAGATAATTTAAGAGAATTAATGATTAGTAGTTAATTAAGATAATTAATTAAGGATATGATTAACTTATCATTAACAATATTTAATCATTGATTTAAATAAATCAATAAAAATAGTCATATAGTTAATTCTTTTAAATCACCTTCACCTTAAATTGAAGATGATTGACTATCATCGGATGTCATGCACTGGATTGACATTTCTGTTTGTAATTATGATACCGTGTGATGTGAACTGCCTTATGCTGTATTGCGAACCGTGATTTGTTTCTGTGAAAACCCTTTTGCCTGTAAAACGGCATTTGAATTTTGATGCGATAGGGAGTTGGGTTCCAGTTGGTTATCCGAAATCCACATCGAATTGTAATGATGACTCTTTATGATCGATAAATTTATTTTATCTGTGAAACTGTGAATGAAGATAGGCGTTATAGATTATATCGCTTATCGAGATTGATATGATTGATGATGTTGCACTATTGTGTAAACCCCCTAGACCACACTCATACACACACAAATATGGATTTCACGTGGAAATCGGCTAAGTCATAGATATTTGAATTTAATTCAAAATAGTAAATCCGAACTGTTTTGGAAATGGAATTTGGTTAAAGTGAAAAGTTTTTCGAAAGGTATTTTAAAAATGAAAGTTGTTTTGAATAACTTAATAAAAATATGAAATTTGAATAATTCGATTCAAATTGGAATTCAATATCTGAAATTGAATTCTATATTCAGTATTTATGATTTAAAAAGGACTTTACAAGTTATACGGGTTTAAACCGTTTTTAAAGCGTTGTTTTGGGAATTTGAATTAACCCAAAGATTGTAACTTGTATAAATGGAATCGGGTTTTTTCGAAATAAAACTATTGTTTCTAAATGATAAAAAGCTTTCATATGAGAAATGAATTTCAAATTGTATTTAAGGGATTTCAAGTTAAACAGAAGATAGTTTTCCAAGTTATGAATGAATCTTTGGAAACAGTTTTGAAAGCTATGGGATAAATCTTGATTTTAAGATTTAAATGAGTTAATCTAATTGAAATGAAAATTTCTTTGAAATCCGTAAATGGACCTTTATGAAACTGAGTGAACTTTGTGAAGTAAATCTTTTTGTTTAAAGGATTTGAAATGGTAATTGGTTTAAACCATTTGAAAGAAAGTTTTGAATTTTAAAGTGTGACTTAATTGAAATCCAATATCCATATGTTTTTAAATATTACGCTCATTATTCGGTTTAGCTGGGAGAGGACCGAATAATGATACGTCGTTATGGATAGCATTTGAAGACCGGTGGTGAAGACCGGGTATATGCAAGAATGATAGGATGACCTATCGATTGTCTCCGCACTGAGTTGCTCCGGTATAGAGATTCCCTAAGTGATGGGAAGTCAAATCGAGATTGTGAATACCCGGATTGCAAGGACTTCTTTGGAAGTGCCTTCGGTTCTGTTTGAACCCAGAACAAACTTGTATGGATGGTAATGTCTGATTACATTTTGGGATATAAAGAAGAATGCTTTCAAATACATTCCTGTTGGTGGCGGAGAATTTATTCTCTTAGCTTAACACCCTTCTCTCAGACGTACGAGCTCAGAGGTTATGTAGTTGAAGGTTATCAGCGATATATTCCCAATTTGGTAATGTGGCATACTGAGTGCTGCTGATCACTTGTTGATCAAAGCGTGGCTTTTGTGAAAAACGTAGCTTTGTGGACGAGACTTCGTTGAACCTCACAACCCGGTAATGGTCGAAACAGGAAAGATGCAGCAAGGTTTCAGGGGTAGCTTCCCTAGGGTATGGCCATTCCTTCTGGAAAAGGGTAGTATCATGATATGGAGCCCAGAAACTTACTCATGTAGATACTGTATTTTATTACTTTGTGATGTTGTTGGTTTAGAGAGCTCTCGTATAAAGGTCCCTAAGGACCGGGGGTGGCATATCTGAGGTTTTTTACTACCCGGGAAGGGGGTAGCCTGCCTTGGGTTGGCAGAGATCCGGTTAGGAGTCTCGGGCGTCTTTCTAGAGGCGTACCCACGTGGCAATGGGAAGTTCCTTGGCCTGACCATTTGTTGGAAATCCAATCAAAACAATACGAGCCTTGTACGGTTTTAGTTGTATAACCTTCCATTTACTTATGGTGGCGCCCCACTGTTTGGATGGTAGCTATAGTAGGCATAGTTCGAACTGTCTATGTTGGCTAAGATTTATATTATACTTTCGAAATGTTTTTCTGCACTTTGCACTTATAGTAATAATATCAAAGAATTTTGCGTATCAAGCATGTTTAACTATCATAAGGAGAAATCTCCTCCAATTCTGCGTTTGCATTGTGTGTCTGTGCTGGAGGCCTTATGGTAGTTCCATTTTCTAAAAGCATTGCGGATCTATTTTAAAATATTTCTTTGTTTTTTAAAAGATAAAATGTTTTTGTTACTCATACCAGTCCCATGACTGACCTGGAGTTTATTGTTTGTTTCCTAAACTCTGGGTGCTCAATTTTTTTCGACACGGGCAGTCTAGGGTTTGGTTTTTCAGTTATTTAGGTTCAATAGATTATCTGGAGCTAGTTCATTCTTTGGATGCGGACGAGACTTGCTTGTCTTGGTGAAATCTTGATGGTGGATCGAGCTAGGAGTTTTGAAGCTTTTGGATCAGAGTTGCAGTATTGGATATCTGTGAAGACTATTCTCATATTGTATCATGTTCCGCTGTATTCTGTGTTGTATATTCTCCGATGTTGATGATTATCATTGTATCAAATTGATGTATCAGATATTGTATTCATGTTATATTTGTGATATCATCTTTTATTTCCGCTGTGTTATTTATCATCTAATGGGTGTTGCAAGTTCCTGCGATACGAGTTTGATGTTGTTTGTCGGACATCGAGTTCGGGTTGTGACAAAATCCTCGAACGAGATCTCGCTCGATTCGTCCCCTCGAGCTGATTAGAGGAGATTGACGAGGAATAGGAATTCGTGCTCAAACTAAAAATTAGATCCCGATTACTCCAAAAGAGAATTGTCTGCCCTTTTTTTTACTGAGATTTTGAATTTAGTTTTGAAGAAAAACAAAGCTCGGGGTATTATTTTTCATTTTGTTTTTCATTTGCGTAATTATTATTAATGAACGCGTGTTATTAAGATAAACAAGTGTTCTCAATTTTCTCCACGTGTTTGAAATTTCCTTACGTCTGTTTTGCTACAGTGCTTAGGTGTATTTATATTCAAAATTTAATTCAAACTCAAATCATCCCAATTTTTGCAACTCTCAATCTTGATCTCCAATCGAGGTGTGCCGCTAGGCGTTTATAATGTTAAACCCCTATTTCGAATATAATGGAAAGGGTTTTGAGTCCTAATTCGATCATATGGAGAAGATAACCTTTTGGACTCAGTTAATAAATTAAATTTCGATATAGATTTCAGCGCGTTTATCTACCGTATGGCCAAACGATCACTCCAAACAGTACGAAAAATTGAAATCCGATAATAATACAACTTAGACATTCTATAGATGCATTGGGAACCAAGCTGCATTTCAGTACTGCTTATCACCCACAATCCGATGGGCAGACAGAGAGGATCAATCGAATCTTGGAGGATCTATTGCGAGCTTGTCATCCTTTCGTGGAACTTTTTATTCATCCCACGAATGAATCGCTCATTCTTCTTCAACGGTGTGTTCACTAATTCTGGACCAAAGCGTGACAATTCATTGAACTTATTGAGACACTCCTCGAACGGCAGACTTCCTTGCTTTAAATCCATGAATTCTTGGTACATACGAGAAATCCCGGATGATGGCAAGTAGCGCTTCTCAAATGCTTCTTTGAATCTGCTCCATGTGAACTCATCCTCAGGCTCATCAATAGTGACGGTCTCCCACCAAGCTAAGGCTTCACCCTGAAGTTGCCAAGTAGCTATGAGACGCATCTGATCATCTTGTAGCTTGAGCCCCTTAAAGATTTTCTCACAAGACCTAATCCATGCCTGGGCTTCAATAATCGTCTCTTTGCCGGTGAATGGCTTACCCCCAAGCCTTGAAAAGTTCTTATATAAGTCAGCCAGATTCGGCTGATTCTGAATAGGTAAAGCTACCTCGGTTGTAGGGGGAACTTAGCTAGGTGTTGTGGCATTTCCTCGCCCCCTAACTCTGCCTCTTCTTCCGCTCATCCTTACTATCTGTAATTAGTAATAAAAAGTGGCTTAGATATTTGGATGAGATATCCTAAGAAATATCGGCAATTAAAGGAAATAGACTAAGAAAATTTTGAGGTGTTAATCCATTATGCTCACTCTAGGGTATACTTCACCCTATCTCTAATGAGCCATCTAATGTGTTATACTCCGTAACTAAAGTTCTTACTCAACCTTTAGCTCTGATACCACATTTTGGAGTATTTTGGTTTGGAGATTTGTGGTTTTTGGAGGCTCATACCCTAGAGACATTTTGGAAGCTTTTGGATCTCGAGGTGCTTAGTTTGGCGTTCACTATCATTCTCTATCTTTTTGAAGACCTTTGGCATATGATATGTAGTTGTTCTATTATGACATTCTATTTGGAGATGTGATTCATGTATTATGTACTCTGGTGTTGTAACAGATATTATTGTGATGTTGTATCTGTGATATGATGCATGTTATTCATTTTATTTCCACTGTTATATATTCATCTAATGTTGTTATAAGCTCCATCTGACTGGAGTTCGATGTTTGAATCATTGACAGTCGAGTACAAGTGAGGTATTTGTTACGGATCCAATGGAACTGGTTTCGACGAATTCCAAGACTGTGCCTCGGAAGGCTATTTTAAATTCAATTTAAATTATATATTTTTAAAACCGAACAAAATACTTTCAACTTAAAATTTAAAACTTCAATTATCTTCAGTATTGTTAATAGAAATTTTCTAAGCCATCAAATTATTTTTAACCAGCTTAAAACTCAAGATTTAATATTTTACCCAGTCTCTAATTATTAACTTCAATAAATTTAATTGCCAAATAATAATGATATTTGAAATTCAAGTTAAACTACCTTTCAAATATTTAAAATCAATTAAATATTTCAATTTCAAATATCCAAAAATTCTAGGTCATCACAATTCATAATCATATAATCAAATTATTTCTCAAAACTACAGCATAGTCCATAATTCAAAAATAATTATAAATAATTTCATATACTTCTATATTTCCTAATGCATCACAATTGTTATATAAACAAATACCACATTATAATTTTATTTTATAATGTATTCATAATATTCATTTTAAAATAAAACTATGTCTATTTTTCTATCAACACTGTAAAATGGTATTATTATGTTGGTATGTTTTACGAAACAACTTTTGTAACTTGATGCATCCAACAAATGCTATATGGCAAGCTCTCACTATATCTTCCATTAATTAATATCATATGAAAATATGAAGCTCCATTCAACCACTTTATATACGTTATTTATTTCAATTACTATGACCAATTTATAATCGAGAATTTTTAGATCAAATATCTTAAATTCAAATAAACAAATCTCATAAAAAGCCATTTTTTATGTGAAAATACATTTTGGAATAGAAATCTTCCAATTCTAATGTTAAAAGTATCTATAATTATATTATAATTATACTTTTCAAATTCTTTATGACATAGAAGGACCGTTCACTTTCTTCATCCCAATTAAGCCTTAGGTTACATCCACTACTATACATTCAGTTTCCTTTCTTAATGGTCGAACCATTCAAAGAAAATCCTTACTACGATATCATAACGAACTCTTTATAAACATGCATTTGGTCATCCTTACCCCTTAAGGATATTAAATGAACTGCACTTTACGTAAACTGATCAAATTGACATTGCAGTGATCAAATTCTTAGATCTTTCCTGTAGCCTTTGGTCCAATGTTACATTTAACACAAGAAGGTCATTATTGTAATCAATTATATTGAGTGCATAATCTTACACTACAGTTTTCTTGCTTATCTCAATAAATAAATTTCATTGAGGTTTTGTACATTACGGATTGTACCCATTCATTATATAACATTTACATTTGATCGTATATGGATCAAATATCTATACTCTTATATTGCTTTTAGAGTTCGAAACTCATTGAAGACAATACATAGTCTCGAGCAAGTAAACTTATAAGTGACCAAGTTATGAATGTATTTTATTACTGTATAATTAGGCACTTGCAAGGGTCGGCGTGCAAAAAATTATTGGTAAGTATTTTTTATATTTTTATTTATCAATATTAACTTGGTTCATTTGTATATTTTAATTGATAAACATTTTATCAATTATATTAATTGAACAAATTTATCAATGTAAATTACTATAACTTTATATAATAGATGTTCTGACAATATTAGAAAGGTTAAATGTTACCATTTCATTTTTCTAATAAGGCTCCCAGTAGTCTTTTATGTTTCTACAAATCCAAAGATGAAATATAGAAGTCTTTCGACTTTACTAGTGGATGTTAGGACTCATATATCTTAGGATTCTGACCTTGAGGAAAGCTCAACAAATCATACTACCATATATTATTAATAACTTCTTATCGGTTATATCATATATACGACTCCTAACCTATGGTTCCTTGTCCTAATCTCAGTCTTACCTTGAGGAAAGCTCAACGAGTAAAATGTGATTATTCACTCGTACCCACCATTTCATGACGACCTAAGTATACTATACATACCATGAGGAAAACTCAACAAATATATGTACGTATCGTACCTTGTCTAGCCTCTACATTAATAATACTACATATATCATCTCTAGCGTGAGGAAAGCTCAATAACTAGAGAGTATTTAGTTAATTTATTAATGTATAAACAGTAGAGGACAAGTTTATATTAAAGATCAGGATCTGCAATATATTATACTGAGTGATATCGACTTATGGAATAATATATTTCTTATGAAAAACCTTCATATTTCAAGTATCAAATGCATCAGAAATCATGGTATACATACTATACATATGTATTTATACCTTAAGTCTAATTGGGTTTCTTACTGTTCCGCCTTTAGTTTATACATTGTATTATATAAGTTTATTATTATATAACTTTTATACTTTGGTTAAATTATATAATATTTTATGTATAACATTATATTAATTAAATATTATTATTTAATTTAATTAATTAACATTTTAATTAATTAATATATTATTCAATTATAATTTGAATATTTATGTATTATAATCTTTATAGTAATACACATATATCATATACATATGTATTTGAATTTATTAATCAACTTTTAATTAATTTATTTAATGAAATAATTTTAACTAAATTTTATTAACTTTGAAAATTCTTTTAACACATGTATACTCATAACTTCTTAAATAATTCAAGACAACATAAAATATATCATTATATATATTATACATGTATATATATTTAACTGGTTAACTTATTAAATTAATTTTAATTTATCTTATTAATAATAGTTTTAAGAATTAATTTTCAAAAAATTCAAACATTTTGAAAAATTATATTATAACTTTTATAATTTATGTTTTATTTGAAATTTGACTTTTAAATTTGAAACTTTTATTTCAGTTTTTAAAACAATTTGAAAATATGTATTATAGTATTTGTAATATTTTTCTTATTTTAAATTTAAATTTTAAATTTAAAACTTTTATTTTAGTTTCAAACAATTTTGAAATCAGCCCAATGCCTGATTCAAATTGGGCCTTTTCTATTTGGGACAACCTTTAGGCTCACATAACTGTTCGCGCTAGGCCAGTATCTAGGCATGATAGAGTACTTGACTACCCAATAATCCAACCTAGACACTACCTTTCTTAGACACACTACTAACTAGATTATAAGCTTAATTAGTTAGCCCTAATATGACTAATTAGACTGTATAAGCTATGGGACCTTAATACTATTGTTGGAACGCGGCCAACCTATAGCGGATTAAATGGGTAAATTTCAAAATAATTCTTCCATTTGGATCTTGTTGGGCCTATATGGTCTAAATTTATTTATAATTTTTCTAAATTTTGTTTTAAATAAAATTAATATTTTATTTAGTTCATAAATAATGTTTCATTTATTATATAAGTTGTATTATAAAGAATATGTGTATCATATATACATATGTATGGATGTACATATGCAATAGAATAATGTTTGCATGGTTCGACATGCCCACGTACAGATGTTGGGATTTACACCGCAAAGGACATGTTACCTTCTCTTGTATTAGATTTACTGTCTGAGCATGTATATATGTTTACATCATAATAACACACACACACACACACACACACATATATATATATAAATAATATACATATAAGTAAATATATAATATAAATATAAATATATATATTCAATGCTAATTGTATACAATTTATATATAAAACTTTATATAATTTATATTTATATATATGTGCGTGTATATGAATATATGTGTATATATATAATTAAATCAATGAATTAATTAAATATTAGTTCATAAAATAATTTTAACATATACCTATGTGTATAAAATATACAATATGAAAGCTGTAAAAAATTTAATTAAATAATATTTTATTTTATTTTAATTAATTTGATATATATACATATATTAATATAAATAATATAATTAAATTTTTTGAAATTATGTTTCTGTAAATTCTTGTTCTGTAACGACCCGTAAATTTCGGTAATTAAATTGGTTAAGTTAATAAGATTTTTGTAATTAAATTTAGAAGGAAATAAAAAATTAATAATTTATAATGAAGCGAATGTTAAAAATGAGATGTAGCAATGGTAATTAAAATTAATTTTTGACAATTGGAGTGAAATCCCAATAATGAAATAGTGTAAAGTGTTGCACTTGGTAATAAAATTGAAAATAAGTAAATAAAAGTAAGTATTGAATTGACCAATGAAATAATATATTGATTAATAGTAATTGAATGTAAAGGTAATAATGTTAATGCAAGTTGATAAATAAATAATTTAGTGCAATCCTAATTAATTGAAACAATTGTAAGGTTATAATTGCTTGCATTTAGTAAATTGGGAAATAAATTCAAAGTTATAATAATTGATGAAATAATACGTATTAAATTGTAATTTGATAGAATTAATGCTAGATAAGTAATATAGTAATGATGGGTTGATAATAAAGTATGAATGGGATTAAATTAGGCAAATAGTGAAAATTATTAATTGTTTAGCCATTTATATAATTTTTTGAACTAGATCTAAATCCATTGCAATTAAACATAGTTAAATACTAAGTTAATATGAATTTAGTTGATGACTGTAAAAAAATATTAGGATAATTGGATATATACCAATGTTAAATTTATCCATAAGATGATGAATGATTGAATAAAGAGATTGAATACAAATTGTATTAATTTAATTGAAATTAAAAATATAATTTATTTGAATTTACTTAAATTGAAGGTAAATACTATAAATTTTGTAATAAATCCTTATTTGATTGATATAGAAATTTTGTCTAATGAATCAGAAATTTATTTGTAATTAGAAATGATATAAAGCGTAAATAATTAAATTTGAATTGAAGAAGTGATTAATTAATATTAAATTATTTAATTAACTGGAAAATAGCCATTTTGGCCACTGACTCGGATTTCAACGAAACCAGTTTCATTGGATCCGTAACGGTGAATTATTATAGGATTTCAAGTTCGTAATGATCGGACTTGTCGTTTGATCGTATGGGCTCGAAACGTCTAGAAATAAATTAAATTGAAATTAATTGAAATCAATTTGAAATAAGCTGAATTCACCATAACTTCTTCATACGATGGAATTAGGACTCGAAACCTGTTTCATTAATTTTAAAATATTTGATAACATCTATTCCGATATATGGGTTGACCCATTTTCGTTCCGAAGTCGGAACGGGCTTTTCGGGTCAATTATCGTTCAAAACCCACATTCGATCGAGCCCATTCGTTTCTATTGTGTTCTGCCTATATATATGTCGTTATAAACCCTAACAGCCTTTCTATTTCTCATTTCTGTATTTTTCAGAAATTTCTGTTGCTCCTCTTCCTTAATGTCTGAAAACCCTATATTCTACAATTCAATTCCAATTCAAAATTCAACAACAAAAATTCAAACTCCTCAAATATTATCAAATTATGTTTCGATCTGAAGCTCTCGACGAACACACCCCAGATCGGCAATTCGTTTTCCAATTTGAAGCTCTGTTTGTCCTAAAATTGAAGAACAATTCATGGCTGTACATTGCACGTGGAGATCAACGTTGACCGATCGTCAAATCAGTTGAGGGGTTTTGTAGCGCTCGCTTCATGGAGTAGATCGAGGGTGGTCGAGCCTGTATTGTAGCCGGAAGAGTTTGGAATTTGCAGTTTAGGGTTCGAAACCCAAAAAGCTGTGGTGGCGAAGCACGCCGTTTCTGGCGATCGGACCAATGGGGAAGGATGGGCGTTGGTGTAGCAAGCTTCATGGCGGGGGTCTCAAGGTCGAAGGAGGCGTGTAGGTGGAAGTCAGGCCGGTCAAAGATGGAGCAGCTGTATGCGTTCAGTGTTCGAATGATAGTTGGCTACAGTAGGGATTTCTGGAACGAAGTGGGGGGTGACGTGTTTATTTTCTGGTTAATTTAATTTAATTTAAATTTGAGATCGATATCTTCCAACACGTATAACTATTGCATACGAGGTCCGATTCACACATGGTTTTCTCTACTGGGATCGCAATAAAATTTCAAAAATTATGGCGCTGGTTTTGATAAAATCTGAGACCGTTTTAATTTTGGATTTAAATTGAATTTAAATTCAAATGGTGAGTGTTTTAACCCACTCACAACTTCTAAAATTTCTTATGTTTGTTAAATTTATTTACGATGTGAATAGAAATTTATTTATGACTGTTTGGCATATTTTGAATCATCATCTCAGTTTATTAGAATTTAGTTGGATAAAATAGTTATTTAATTTATTATTGAATATAAACTGCTCGTAAATACCTGTTATTTATTATCTGTTCTATATTGATGTTATTGATTTAATTGGATGATGATTGTGATAAATGTTTGATGATTGATATTGGATGAATGAATGTTGTATTTTATATTGTTATAAATTGCAAGTTGTTACAGATTTTTATTTCATTCGGGATTGTGGTTTGAAATGTTATATAACCGTATTTATATTTTAAATTACGAATTGAAATGATAAATATCTGTATCACTTGACCATAGGATAGAAAGTTATACACAGACACCGTGGTCTATATATAAAAATATTTTGAAATGATTTATATGGTTTTGTAAAGGAATGTATGGTTTTAGATAAATATTGATTTTAGATATTATATAAATGTTATTTTATCCTTGATTTTAAGCTAAGAATAATTTGTTTTAATATAGAATAAGCTTAATAATAAGTTTGATTTTATTGAGGATAATATGGTTAAGTATTTAATTTTATTTCAATATAGAGTTTATAATGATTTAAATGAAATAAGGTTGGAGGATAAATTTGAGATTTGTTTGAAACTAAATTTATTTAAGAATTAAACTCAAATAAATTTGATGTGAAATTTATTAAATTTGAAATCTTAGAAGGTATGATTTTAATAACTTGATTTTTGGTTTAAGGTGAATTAAACGAATATTACAAGTATAAATAAATTGAAGGAAATATTTAATTATTTGTAATTTGACTTTTATTTAAATGATAATGGATTTATTATGTAAATTATTTCAAAAATAAATAATAGAAAATTGAATTGTTGAATCATAATTACCAACTTAGTTTTGAAATTGTTGAATACTAAAAATTGAAATATATTGAATTCGAAATGGTTTATTCTGTGGATCAAATCTGTTTTGAAATCGATATAACTTGGAATAGTTTAACTGGAAACTGAATCGTATTGAAATTTATTATTGGGATTTGCATAAATATAAAATTTTGGAATTCGAGTTGTTTTGAAATTGATTTGCGAAATTGAAGAAGCTATTTATTATATAAAGCATTTTTATATTTAAATCATTTAAGTGATGGAAGTTATGTTTCAAAGTTATGAGTTTCAAAGTATTATGATTTGAAAGTGTTATAATTTCAAGTGTTTGGTTTCGAAGTGTATAACTTTGAAAGCGCTATGATTTTTGTAACAACCCGCATATTTATCGGTGGTATATTTAAATATTTTATTTAAATATGACGTCGTTTGTCGGATTATGGTCTGAAAAGCTACTTTCGACAAACGGCCGAATTGGGACTCGAAACCATTTCCATTGAGTCCAAAATGTCGTTTGCGATCTTTTTGAGTATAATCTTTGATATGTTTGGAGTAAGTTGAATTTTGCTACTTTTTCTATTGGGTTTAGGGTTTGGGTTCAGCCCACTAGCTTAACTAATACCCTAACTCAGCCCTCTCCTCTCCATTCTCTCATTCCACTCTTCCCAAACTCAAGCTCCAACTGAAAATGGTGGAAGGGAAAGGGAAATAGAAATTGCAAACCCTAGTTCTTCTTGCTAGCTCATATTCTTGCTCCAAAATCAAAGAAAAGCAATAGGTAAGCTTCATCTTCTCCTCTTCAATTTCAGTAATTTCATAACCCTAACTTAGGAAATACTTGCTTTGATTTTAGATTGAAGCTAGTAGAGTTGAAGTAGAGAGTGGTTGGCCTTGTTCCTTTGCATTTGAGCTTCTTCTTCTTGTTCTTGAGTTAAAAAGGTGAGTTTTGAACTCACATCTACTTCTCTTGATTTCATGGGTGTTGTGTATGAATTCCTAACAAGTATGCATGTGCCATTGCTTTGGATTTAGAAAGAATTTGCATTTCATTGAAATAGGGCAGGAAGTGCAAAATCATCAGGTTTTGCCGACCGAGCTCTGTAGCCGGTCGACCGACCTGCTGCCCCGAGCCATATTTTGTTTCCTGCATCCGGCCGACCGACCGAGCCCTGTAGTCCGGTCGACCGACCTGCTCTGTTCTGCCTGTTTTGCCTATTTTGCATATTTGATTGATTTTCTGGATATTATCGATTCAAGTTGGTTTTTAGTGTTTGTTATTGCATCTTTGATTTTGATAACTTATTTTTGACTTCATTCACGGGTTTTATAAATAATCCCTCTAAATCGTATTAAAAGCTTCCGTCTCCAATTCATAAATTCCATTTATAATGCACACACACGATTTCGTACTTCGAGCGAAGTGGAAGGAAGATTAAATGGTTGGGCAAAACGCGGACCATGAATCTATGCGTTTATCCTTCTGATTAATCCCCGACCTATTCAATTGATCGTTTTGACCTTCGGGTTTGGTTTATCGATGATATGAGATAAACTTTGTACTGCTTTGAGTGTGAAAGTAACTGATGGATAGTAAACCGTTTAGTGCGAACGAGTGGTTATGGGACGCACGTTAACACTTTTCGGATTCTTTTTCGAGAGTTGTGACACATTCCGCCAGTTAGTGGTGTCCAGTACTGGGTCTCACCACTACGGCTTGTCACCCTATAGTATCGCTTTCTATGTTGGTCGTTATGAGCCGCATGGGTGATATTGGGTTTTTTTGCCTTTAATATCGCTTTTGGAGTTGGTCCTTTGCCCTGACTCAAGAGATATTGGAGTGGTTTCTTCACCACCGCTCAAGAGATATAGGAGTGGTTTCTTCACCACCGCTCAAGAGATATTGGAGTGGTTTCTTCACCACCGCTCAAGAGATATCGGAGTGGTTTCTTCACCACCGCTCATGATGTTTCATTTATAGGTATATTCCCTAGATATTGCTTTTCTGTATTGGTTCTTTGGAGCCACACGAAATATAGCGTTTACCTTGTGGAACTCGTATTTATCGGTATTAATTGTTTGCCTTTATGGCTTGCTTTGGGATATTCTTATCCTTTGTTTCTTTATGTTGCCGATGATATGAGGCTTGTTCTATATGATTCATCTTTTGTTAGATGATTGTGTTATATCCCTTGGAGATATCTATTATGCTTTGTAACCTTGCAGGTTTATTGTTGTTCAGTTTATCTAACTGATTTGTTTAGCTAGACTGACCCGTGTATTTTATACTCGGGTCAGACCGAGATGTTTCAGGTTAGGTGCATTTGGACTTAGCCTATTTTGCTTCCGCATGGACTATTCCGCTAGTTTCTTTTGTCTTAGCTTTTGTGTAGTCCTTATCTGTTGTAACTCTGATATGTATTCTTGTGAACTCGTTTGTATATTATGGTTTGCTATACCACTTGACATGTATCATTTTGTATACTCTGCTATGTATCAGTATATGTGTATATGATGGTTTACTGTTCTGTGATGTATATTGCATTTGAGTTGTTATATTCTGTTCTGATAGATCCTCTAGCCACCTAAGGTTTTGTTTTAAGTATTCATTGGATATGTCGATCTGCTTGGTAAGGCAATTGTCGATGTATTCAATAGATAATTAAAGCAAGGCTATAGATGGTCGCTCCTAAACAGCCTTATTCTCCGTGTTAGCAGACGGTATTATATATTAATACTCTTTGCTAGCGTGGGTATAGAGGTGGGGCGTCACAGCTTGGTATTAGAGCTGAGTTCAGAACAAAATATGATAAACACAGAATAGAAGCGCATATTATGGTACATCAAGGTGTAACAAGTGTTACAAATCTATGAATCATCGTGTCTTTCTATTCCTTCTACCATCAATGGTTAGATAGAATTTGGGAATACGTCTAGGAATGTATTTTATTCCGTAGTATTCTGTAATGAAATATCTACCTTGAGATTAATCTTTATCTTCTTTAACTTTCAGCTTATGGCTGGAAGAGGCAGAGGACGACGTTCGGATGCTGGGCAATCTAGTGGCTCACATCCGGATGGCGTTTATATGTCAGCCGATCAGTTTATGGAGTTGTTTAGGAGCATTCAGCCTCCAGCTCCTACTCGTGTATCTCCACCACGCAAGTCTACCTTTGCACGCCTGTGCAGTGATTTTTCTCATCTTGGAGGAAGGCCGTTTAAAGGCTCCGAGTCTGTTCTTGAAGTCCAAGCTTGGGATCGCTCGTGCGAACGTATCTTCTCTAGAATGGATATTTCTGATCATGATAGGGTTCTGGTAACTTCTAGCTTATTGCAAGAGCGTGCCCTTGATTGGTACGAGCTTCTTGTAGCCGAAATTGATGAGTCTGCTCTTTCTTGGACTCAGTTTCGGGAGCGATTCGAACTCAAGTTCGTTCCTGAATCTGAGAAAGCTTTGTTGTCCCGGCGCTTTCTTGAATTAAAGCAAGGGGAGTCTTCCATTTCTGAATATGTTGCATCTTTCGAGGCCTTATCTAAGTATGGTCTTGAATTCATCAGTACTTCTTATAAGAAGAATTTGAAGTTTGTTTCTGGTCTTAAGAAATATCTTAAGAAATCTTTGTTGCTCTAGCTTAAACTTTCTTTTGAGGAGTTGGTTGATTCTGCGCTTCATCTCGAGACCATCGAGAGGGAGTGTGATAGTGATGATGATGTTGAGGTTCGCAAGAACCCCGACAAAAAGCAGTCTCCATTGGATGAGCCGGAATTTATCCCTTCCAAGAAGAAAAAGCCCGATGAATCTGATTCTCAGTCTCAATCTGCTGGAACACCTTCCATTTGGAAGTGTTTCAATTGTGGTTATCCTGATCATATGATTCGAGCTTGTCCTAAGCCTCTCTTCTGCCGTTATTGCAAGAAGGAAGGTCATCGTAGTTCCACTTGTCCCATTGCTCCGAATAATTCTCCATCTGGCAAGTTAAATGTAGCATATGCTTCTGGAGGTTCTTCTCGGGGATAAGGTATGTCTCCATCTATTTTGGCAGGTTTCTACTTTTCTTTTATTCGATTTCCAATTTGATCTTATCATTTTATTCTTTAATCCCTCATGACGAGGAAAGTGTTGTTTCTCTCATTCTTATAGTTTTAGAATTTTCTGACATTTTGATCTTGTCTTAGGGTTATCACCTAAGCAATCTTTTGAGTAGTGTTAAGGTCTTTTTAGCTCGACCTTACCACTGGTTTTCATTTGGCTACGAGTTGCGGAAGTTAGCACTCCACTTACCGCATTTTGCACTCGTTGTAATTCTTATAAATGATTTGTTATGTCATTCAGTTTGTCTAGCTCATTTCATCCATTTTTGAATCGAGTATTCTGTGAATATCTCGATGATTCCATTTTTTGGTATTTATTGATTTTGGTTGGAAAATAGCAATTTAAAATTTTTGCAAATCTTTTTCATAAGATTTATTTATAAGTATAAATGGGATTTTTGTTCTTAAAACGAACAAAGAGAATTTTTAAAAGTTTCCAGAAATATGTTTATCATATAGAAGATTGTTTTGTGATTGTATTGCCCATTGAGTGCTTTAAGAATTCTGGTCGATGCGCTTGATCAACGTTATCGATAGGAATCTCCTAAACGCTTTGATGAGACAATTTGACACAATAAATTGATTTGAAATAAGAAAAATTTTCTCGAAATATGATTTCATGAAGGTAATTGAAATTTTGAAGCTTTAGCTTTTTGGTAAAGAATTTTATTTGAATGTTTTAGCTTTTAAGAAAGTAGATTATTTGAAAGGACTCTTTTCCGATACTCTTATCTTGGGATTCCCGAAGGGAACCAAGATTTTATCTTTTTACCAATACTAGTCGTGTTGGTTTGAATGCCATTCTCTTGCAAAAGAAAACGTGCTATCACTTGTGCTTCTAAATCATTAAAGCCGATAGAGACTAGGTATGCCACTCATGATCTAGTGCTCACGGCTATTGTTTTCGCTCTTTATATTTGGCATCATTATTTTTAGGAAAGGAATTTTGTTCTCCTCACCAATCATAATTTTTGAATGTTTAATTTCTCATAAGGAACTTAGTGTTGGCTTGAGTTCCTTGCATCTTATGATCTTGATATTATTTTTATTCCCGAAAAGGGGAATCGTGTTGCCAATGCATTTAGTTGTAAGCAACAAGTGATTGTTTCTTTGTTGATGTCCGAATGGAATGATCTTTTTACCAAGTTCATCGAACGTTTTGTTGCACTTCTTTTGTTGAGCTTTGGATCATTTGACGTATTGTTTGTACCACGTCAGTGTTCCGAATTATTTTGAGCTTAGGAATCCATAGAATTCTTTGAGCAAGCAAATTCAGGCTTATCTTTTCGTGCACTTTAGGGTGAACTTCTTATTCTGTTATTCTTATATGTTGATATGTTTTGGTTGTTACTCTTTATTTTCTTCTTAAGAATTGCGAGGACGCAATTTCTTTAAGGAGGGGAGTCTGTAACAACCCGCATATTTATCAGTGGTATATTTAAATATTTTATTTAAATATGACGTCGTTTGTCGGATTATGGTCCAAAAAGTTACTTTCTACAAACGGCCGAATTGGGACTCGAAACCATTTCCATTGAGTTCAAAATGTCGTTTGCGATCTTTTTGAGTATAATCTTTGATATGTTTGGAGTAAGTTGAATTTTGCTACTTTTTCTATTGGGTTTAGGGTTTGGGTTCAGCCCACTAGCTTAACTAATACCCTAACTCAGCCCTCTCCTCTCCATTCTCTCATTCCACTCTTCCCAAACTCAAGCTCCAACTAAAATGGTGGAAGGGAAAGGGAAATAGAAATTGCAAACCCTAGTTCTTCTTGCTAGCTCATATTCTTGCTCCAAAATCAAAGAGAAGCAATAGGTAAGCTTCATCTTCATCTTCTCCATCTCTTCTCCTCTTCAATTTTAGTAATTTCCTAACCCTAACTTAGGAAATACTTGCTTTGATTTTAGATTGAAGCTAGTAGAGTTGAAGTAGAGAGTGGTTGGCCTTGTTCCTTTGCATTTGAGCTTCTTCTTCTTGTTCTTGAGTTAAAAAGGTGAGTTTTGAACTCACATCTACTTCTCTTGATTTCATGGGTGTTGGGTATGAATTCCTAACAAGTATGCATCTGCCATTGCTTTGGATTTAGAAAGAATTTGCATTTCATTGAAATAGGGAAGGAAGTGCAAAATCATCAGGTTCGGCTGACCGAGCTCTGTAGCCGGTCGACCGACCTGCTGCCCCGAGCCATATTTTGTTTCCTGCATCTGGCCGGCCGACCGAGCCCTGTAGTCCGGTCGACCGACCTGCTCTGTTCTGCCTGTTCTGCCTATTTTGCATATTTGATTGATTTTCCGGATTTTATCGATTCAAGTTGGTTTTTAGTGTTTGTTATTGCATCTTTGATTTTGATAACTTATTTTTGACTTCATTCACAGGTTTTATAAATAATCCCTCTAAATCGTATTAAAAGCTTCCGTCTCCAATTCATAAATTCCATTTATAATGCACACACACGATTTCGCACTTCGAGCGAAGTGGAAGGAAGATTAAATGGTTGGGCAAAACGCGGACCATGAATCTGTGCGTTTATCCTTCTGATTAATCCCCGACCTATTCAATTGATCGTTTTGACCTTCGGGTTTGGTTTATCGATGATGTGAGATAAACTTTGTACTGCTTTGAGTGTGAAAGTAACTGACGGATAGTAAACCGTTTAGTGCGAACAATTGGTTATGGGACGCACATTAACACTTTTCGGATTCCTTTTCGAGAGTTGTGACACATTCCGCCAATTAGTGGTGTCCAGTACTGGGTCTCACCACTACGGCATGTCGCCCTATAGTATCGCTTTCTATGTTGGTCGTTATGAGCCGCATGGGTGATATTGGGTTTTGTTGCCTTTAATATCGCTTTTGGAGTTGGTCCTTTGCCCTGACTCAAGAGATATTGGAGTGGTTTCTTCACCACCGCTCAAGAGATATTGGAGTGGTTTCTTCACCACCGCTCAAGAGATATTGGAGTGGTTTCTTCACCACCGCTCAAGAGATATCGGAGTGGTTTCTTCACCACCGCTCATGATGTTTCATTTATAGGTATATTCCCTAGATATTGCTTTTCTGTATTGGTTCTTTGGAGCCACACGAAATATAGCGTTTACCTTGTGGAACTCGTATTTATCGGTATTTGTTGTTTGCCTTTATGGCTTGCTTTGGGATATTCTTATCCTTTGTTTCTTTATGTTGCCGATGATATGAGGCTTGTTCTATATGATTCATCTTTTGTTAGATGATTGTGTTATCTCCCTTGGAGATATCTATTATGCTTTGTAACCTTGCAGGTTTATTGTTGTTCAGTTTATCTAACTGATTTGTTTAGCTAGACTGACCCGTGTATTTTATACTCGGGTCAGACCGAGATGTTTCAGGTTAGGTGCATTTGGACTTAGCCTATTTTGCTTCTGCATGGACTATTCCGCTAGTTTCTTTTGTCTTAGCTTTTGTGTAGTCCTTATCTGTTGTAACTCTGATATGTATTCTTGTGAACTCGTTTGTATATTGTGGTTTGCTATACCACTTGACATGTATCATTTTGTATACTCTGCTATGTATCAGTATATGTGTATATGATAGTTTACTGTTCTGTGATGTATATTGCATTTGAGTTGTTATATTCTGTTCTGATAGATCCTCTAGCCACCTATGGTTTTGTTTTAAGTATTCATTGGATATGTCGATCTGCTTGGTAAGGCAATTGTCGATGTATTCAATAGATAATTAAAGCAAGGCTATAGATGGTCGCTCCTAAACAGCCTTATTCTCCGTGTTAGCAGACGGTATTATCTACTAATACTCTTTCCTAGCGTGGGTATAGAGGTGGGGCGTCACAATTTTGGAAAAAGGATATATTTGAAATAAAAATGATATTTTATTGATTTGGGTTTTTATAAAATGATATCATATTGATTTGGTTTTTGAAAGGGAAATGATATCGTATTTATATGGTTTTGAAATGGATATGATATATTGGTTTTAAAGTATAAACTATTTAAAATAACCACGGTGTTATAATAACGCTTGGTTGTTAAAGAGACTGGGATCGAAAGTTGTCATACCTCTGCCAACTACGAAAACCACTTTAACAACCGTGTACGCGATGGAGATTCCAGAATGAAGTAGGATGGCGGCGGCGTTCTTTTGATGTATATACTCGACCGAACTCCCATGAGTTGGCATAAGGTGGCTAAAATAGGAGCGATTGTCGGGCTAATGAGGTGGCTCTTTTGATCCGACACATCCCTTCGATATTATATTCTGACTTTGAGATTGATTTGGTGGCCACTTTTGATTTTTTTGATTTAGGGGTGTGGCTCAAGGTGGGCGGTAGGTGCGCGCTACGCGTTACCACCGGCCCGGAAGCATAATTGGTATATCTACCCTGGCATTGCCTAGTTGTGCCTTGTCACCTACCCAAGCGCACCTTATACGAGTTTGATTTGTGTCGTACATATGGAGTATCCTCTGGTAGGCTTCGGATCAGGAGGTATTACGGTACTGTATAGACTATTGGCACTATTATGTGTTAAGGACTATATTGGTAACCCCTTAACGCTATTTTAAAGTAAGTTTACTTTACAAATAACATTATTATAATAGCATATATTGCTACATAGTAAATAGTTTAACGGATCCTAAGGAGATGTAAATCCTGAACATCTCTTAAGTTACTACACTCACATTTTAAGATCTTTTAAGTGTGACGAGTGTTTTGTCATAAGATCTTTTAGTTCTGACGAGTGTTTTGTCTTTTCAATTTGCTCGGGTCAACTGAGCATTTCAGGATTTGAAGACCTTATTTCTGGCGGATGAAGACGAAGATTGTGGTACTACTATATATTATATTATTCCACTACATTCACACTGTTTCACAGCATTATTATTTATTATACTCTGGCATGTGTAACTCTGATATGTGTTGTATAAGTATAATCAAATGTTTTGTAAAACAGCTTCATGAACTGTTATTTGATTATTATATTTTGTCATTCCGCTGTGAGACTTTGTTTTATTTTTATTTTTATTTCTTTCTCGGCTTTTCTTATTTACCCCAATAACAATCCGTCCTTTTGTATGGTTTAAGTCTGACGTGTGTGGTTTATTGTCGACTTAAAACGTACAAAAAGGCAGGTCCGTTACATTTGGTATTAGAGCTTTGGTTTAGCGATAAACCTTTGCTTTGTGGGGTTTGACTCCTTACTAATATGGTAGTAATACCCTATGATGAGTCGTTGAGTGTATATATATGAGAAAGCATACTTATTCGTGTTATAAAAGGTTTTTGTATTGTGTTAATTTGTTCCGTTTTGTATTTATAAATTCTGGTTGGTGCATAGGATGCTATGACATCAATAGGGATTTCTAAACAATTAATATGACACATAGACACAATATTTGTTTTGAAATATAGGTAAATGAAATAATTTTGCCTATTGTATATTTTATGCATAAAATAATATATTTTATAAGGGATATATTTGGTTGTTATATATTTGTTGTTAGGTTGTGAATTTTATAAATATTGATTGAGAAATAAAATTTACAAAGAAAATGAATATAAAATTGGGAATTTAGAACTTAAGTTCCGGGTTGTGAAAATTTCTTTCGAATGATTTTGGAATATAATTATAATACTATTTAGAAGTATTTTCGGATATAAATATTTCAATATGATTTGAAAGAATTATTTTGAAGAAACTTTGGAAAGGGATAAGTTATGTACTCTCCTCTCTATCGTTGGAAAATAATTTCGGTGATGAGTGCATGCATCATCGACATTCATTTTCGAGTTTCAAAGTGGAAAGGCCACTGTAGTAGTTTACTACAGATTTATTTTGATAAACAAATATAAATTTCAAATTGTTTTATATATAATTGGATATATAAATTGTAAGTGTATACATCTATCTATTATTTTAAAATGATTTGGAATTTAACCCGGTATTTAGTTCTTAAGTTTCCGTTAATTAATAGTTTCCATTATTGTAGTGAAATGGAATGTAACCAATTAATAATTAGAACCTCTAAATGAAATAAGAAACTAAATGTTGAGTTATAAATGAAATTACAAGAAAGTTGAAGTTTGTAACTTATATAAACGAAGGATATGATTATTGCACATCAAGTTAATAAAAATGAAATAAGTTAAACTTGTGTAATTTTCAATTTGCACACTTTAACATATACATAACTTACCAAAAGACTTAAAAAGCGAAATGTTAATAAGAAAATGTAATAGAATATTATACAAGTAATACTTAAATGATGAAAGTGCTCAATAAAAGTTACTTTATAAATAAGAAATTTGACATGAAAATAGTTATAAACTTGAGTCAAAATTTTAATGCTACTAATTAAATGAAATAGGAAATGGGTAATGTAAGTAAAGATTTTGAACTTAAGCTAATGTTGAAACTATTTATAATTAAAACAAATAAATGAAATTAAGTAGTGAACAAATGAATGAAAATAAATAAAATTGAGAAATGAATCAATGTAATGCAATAAAACTAAAATTTACATGATATGATTAAATAAAAATGAATTTATGTACGTATAAGTGCAAATAAGTGAAATAAACACTGAATCAATGGATGGAAATGAAAATAAATGAAAAATTGTAAGAAGTTAAATGTAAATTAAAAAGATAAAACATTATATGAATGAAAAAGAAATGAAACAATAAATGTTTTGAAAGAAAATCTATAAGAATAAACCTAAATAATGTAGAATTTGTTGTTTGTTTTAGTTTATGGTTGTTTGGGCAAGGATACTTTAAAATTGTTAGGATGTATGAATAATCTATCTAGTTTCATCTAAGACTGTTGAGTAAATGATGCACTTGGTAGTTTATTTTTCATTCTGTACAATTTAAAGTTTTTGAATCCTAACAACTATTTGTTTTGTTTGATATGAATGGATAATTGATTTGTGTTGATTTTATATGATGGTCGTATGCTTTGTTGCAAGTGATTGTTGATTATTATTGATTTAATTGTTAGTGGTTGAAACAACTTTAAATATCTCATTTTATATAATTATTAACTCTTTGGAATTATATAAGTGAAATACAGGTTATGGAAGCAATTGCTACTTCTTTTGGTTTCATATTTAAGCGTTAATTGCCCGACAAATAGGTACGTTCTCGGATTATGGTTCTATAGCATTGTTATATTATTTTCTCGTGTTGGAATATATATGTATATATTGTTATATTTGATATTATAATTTCTCCCGAGCCTCCACGTACGAAGGAGACTCTGCCGAAATTTTTCGTGAAATTTTGGACTTAGAAAATTTTATGAAATATTTTCAAAATTTTTGTTACTTGAATATAAATGGATTTAATGGCTATAAATTGATATATTTTATTTAAATCATTAAATTTTGTAAGTTTGTTTGTTTATAAATTTAATGTTTTTGAATAAGATATATATATATATATATATTGATTCCTTAATTCTTTCTTTCTCTCCTTTTTCCTTTTTGGGGACGAAAAGTTTTGAGTGGGGGAGAGTGTAACGACCCGTAAATTTCGGTAACTAAATTGGTCAATTTAATAAGATTTTTTTAATTAAATTTAGAAGGAAATAAAAAATTTATAATTATAATGAAGCGAATGTTAAAAATGAGATGTAGCAATGGTAATTAAAATTAATTTTAGACAATTGGAGTGAAATCTCAATAATGAAATAGTGTAAAGTGTTGCACTTGGTTATAAAATTGAAAATAAGTAAATAAATGTAAGTATTGAATTAACCAATGAAAGAATATATTGATTAATAGTAATTGAATGTAATTTAAGGTAATAATGTTAATGCAAGTTGACAAATAACTAGTGCAATCCCAATTAATTGAAACAATTGTAAGGTTATAATTGATTCTATTTGGTAAATTGGGAAATAAATTCAAAGTTATAATAATTGATGAAATAATACGTAATAAATTGTAATTTGATAGAATTAATGCTAGGTAAGTAATTATAGTAATGGTGGGTTGATAATAAAGTATGAATGAGATTAAATTAGGCAAATAGTGATAATTATTAATTGTGTACCCATTTATTTAATTTATTGAATTAGATCTAAATCCATTGCAATTAAACGTAGTTAAATACTAAGTTAATATGAATTTAATTGATGACTGTAAAAAAATATTAGGGTAATTGGATATATATTAATGTTAAATTTATCAATAAGATGATGATTGATTGAATAAATAGATTGAATACAAGTATCATTAATTTAATTAAAATTAAAATATAATTATTTTAATTTACTTAAATTGAAGGTAAACACTATAAATTTTGCAATAAATCCTTATTTGATTGATATGGAAATTTTGGTTAATGAATTATAAGTTTATTTGTAATCAGAAATGATAGAAATGGTAAATAATTAAATTTGAATTGAAGAAGTGATTAGTTAATTTAATATTAAATTATTTAATTAACTGGAAAATAGCTATTTTGGCCACTAACTTGGATTTCAACGAAACCAGTTTCAGTGGATCCGTAACGGTGAATTATTATATGATTTCAAGTTTCGTAATGATCGGACTTGTCATTTGATCGTACAGGCTCGAAATGCCTAGAAATCACTTAAATTGAAATCAACTTGAAATAAGCTGAATTCACCATAACTTCTTCATACGATGGAATTAGGACTTGAAAACTATTTCATTGATTTTAAAATATTTGAAAACATCTATTCCGATATATGGGTTGATCCATTTTCGTTCCAGAGTCTTAACCGGCTTTTCGGGTCAATTATCGTTCACAACCCAAATTCGATCGAGCCCATTTGTTTCTATTGTGTTCTACCTATATATATGTCATTATAGACCCTAACAGCCTTTCTATTTCTCATTTCTATACATACAGAAATTTCTGTTACTCCTCTTCCTCAATGGCTGAAAACCCTATATTCTGCAATTCAATTCCAATTCAAAATCCAACAACAAAAATTCAAACTCCTCAAATATTATCAAATTATGTTTCGATTTGAAGCTCTCGACGAATGCATCTCAGATCTATAATTCGTTTTCCGATTTGAAACTCTGTTTGTCCTGAAATTGAAGAACAATTCACAGCCATACATAGCACATCGTGATCAACATTGACCGATCATCAAATCAGTTGAGGGGTTTTGTTGCGCTCGCTTTGTGGAGTAGATCGAGGGTGGTCGCAGTCTGTATTGTGGCCGGAGGCGTTGGGAATTTGCAGTTCAGGGTTTGGAACCCTAAACGCTGTGGTGGCGGCGCACGGCGTTTCTGGCGATCGGACTAGTGGGGAAGGATGAGCGTTGGTGTGGTGAGCTCGATGGCAGGGATCTCAAGGTCGGAGGCGGCACGTAAGTGGAAGTCAGGCCGGTCAAAGGTGGAGCAGCTGTACGCGTTCAATATTTGAACGATAGTCGGCTACAGTAGGGTTTTATGGAATGAAGTGGTTTTTTCTGGTTTATTTAATTTAATTTAAATTTGAGATCAATATCTTCTAACACGTATAACTATTGCATACGAGGTCCGATTTACACGTGATTTTCTCCACTGGGATCGTAATAAAATTTCGGATATTATGACGCTGATTTGGATGAATTCTAAGACCATTTGAATTTTGGGTTTAAATTGTTTAAGTTTAATTTAAATTCAAAAGATGAGTGTTTTAACACACTCACAACTTCTAAAATTTCTTATGTTTGTTAAATTGATTTATGATGTAATTAGAAATTTATTTATGACTGTTTGGCATATTTTGAATCATCATCTCAGTTTATTTGAATTTAGTTGGATAAAATAGTTATTTACTTTATTATTGAATATAAACTGCTAGTAAATACCTGTTATTAATTATCTGTTCCATATTGATGTTATTGATTAAATTAGATGATGATTGTGATAAATGTTTGATGATTGATATTAGATGAATTGATGTTGTATTTTATATTGTTATAAACTGCAAGTTGTTACAGATTTTATTTTCATTCGGGATTGCGGTTTGAAATGATATATAACCGTATTTATATTTTAAAGTACGAATTGAAATGATAAATATCCGTATCACTTGACCATAGGATAGAAAATTATATACAAACACCGGGGTAAATATTTTGAAATATTTTCTATGGTTTTGTAAAGGAATATATGGTTTTAGATAAATATTGATTTTTGATATTATATAAATGTTATTTTATCCTTGATTTTAAGCTATGAATGATTTGTTTTAATATAGGATAAGCTTAATAATAAGTTTGATTTTATTGAGGATAATATGGTTAAGTATTTTATTTTATTTTAATATAGAGTTTATAATGATTTAAATGAAATAAGGTCAGAAGATCAATTTGAGATTTATTTGAAACTGAATTTATTTAAAATTAAACTCAAATAAATTTGATGTGAAATTTATTAAATTTGAAATTTTAGAAGGTATGATTTTTATAACTTGATTTTTGGTTTAAGGTGAATTAAATGAATATTTCAAGTATAAATAAATTGAAGGAAATATTTAGTTATTTATAATTTGAGTTTTATTTAAATGATGGATTTATTATGTAAATTATTTCAAAACTGAATAATAGAAAATTGAATTGTTGAATCGTAATTACCAACTTAGTTTTGAAATTGTTGCATACTTAAAAAGGAAATATATTGAATTTGAAATGGTTTATTCTGTGGATCAAATCTGTTTTGAAATCGATATAACATGGAATAGTTTAATTGGAAACTGAATCGTATTGAATTTATGATTGGGATTTGGTTAAATATAAAATTTTGGAATTCGAGTTGTTTTGGAATTGATTTGCGAAATTGAAGAAGCTATTTATTAAATAAATTATTTTAATATTTAAACCATTTAAGTGATGGAAGTTATGTTTCAAAGTTACGAGTTTCAAAGTATTATGATTTGAAAGTGTTATAATTTCAAGTGTTTGGTTTCGAAGGGTATAACTTTGAAAGTGCTATGATTTTGGAAAAAGGATATATTTGAAATAAAAATGATATTATATTGATTTGGGTTTTTATAAAAATGATATCGTATTGATTTGGATTTTGAAAGGGAAATGATGTCGTATTTATATGGTTTTGAAATGGATATGATATTTTGGTTTTAAAGCATAAACTATTTAAAATGACCGCGGTGTTATAATAACGTTTGGTTGTTAAAGAGACCAGGATCGAAAGTTGTTATACTCTCTGCCAACTCCGAAAACCACTTTAACAACCATGTACGCGGTGGAGATTCCAGAATGAAGTAGGATGGTGGCGGCATTCCTTTAAGGTATATATGTGGACCCGACTCCCGTAAGTTGGCATAAGGTGGCTAAAACATGAGCGATTGACGGGCTAATGAGGTAGCTCCTTTGATCGGACACATCCCTTCGATATTATATTCTGACTTTGAGATTGATTTTGTGGCCACTTTTGATTTTGTTAATTTGGGGGTGTGGCTCGAGGTGCGCGGTAGCTACGCGCTACGCGTTACCACCAGCCCGGAAGCATAATCGGTATATCTACCCTCGCATTGCCTAGTTGTGCCGTGTCACTTACCCCAGCACGCCTTGTAGGAGTTTGGTTTGTGTCGTACCTATGGAGTATCCTCTGGTAGCCTCTCGATCAAAAGGTATTACGGTACTGTATAGACTATTGGCCCTATTATATGTTAAGGGCTATATGGGTAACCCATTAACGCTATTTTAAAGCAAGTTTATTTTACTAATAAACATTATTATAATAGCGTATATTATTACATAGTAAAGAGTTTAGTGGATCCTTAGGAGATGTAAATCCTGAACATGTCTTAAGTTACTTCACTCATGTTTGACACTGGATTGGAGATGTCAAATCCCGTAAACATCTCTGATGCCGTTCCACTCATATTTTACTGTTGATTTAACTTACATAAGATCTTTTAGTTCTGACTCGAGTGTTTTGTCTTTTCAATTCGCTCGGATCAGCCTGAGCATTTCAGGATTTGAAGACCTTATTTCTGGAGGATGAAGACGAAGATTGTAGTACTATTATATATTATATTATTCCACTACATTCATGCAGTTCCGCTGCATTATTATTTATTATTCTCTAGCATGTGTCACTTTGATATGTGTGTATAAGTATAATCAAATGTTTTGTAAAACAGCTTCATGAACTATTATTTGATTATTACATTTTGTCATTGTGCTGTGAGACTCTGTTTTGTTTTTATTTCCTTTTTTTACTTTTCTTATTTACCCCAATAACAATCCGCCCTTTTGTATGGTTTAAGTCTGACATGTGTGGTTTATCGTCGATTTAAAACGTACAAAAAGGCGGGTCCGTTATATGTTCTCGGCCAAACACACACACGCACACATATATACACATGTACAAATACACATATTCTTTTTTATTTATTTATTTCAATTTTGATTTTAATACATTTTAAAATTAAAAAGCTATGTAAATATTAAAATTAAAATATAAAAATATTATTTTCAAAAGTTTTTTGTATAATATATGTTGTGTAATATTTTTATGCCAAATTTTAATATTTGTAATATAAGTATATATGTGTGTGTGTGTGTGTGCGCGCGCGTGTGTTTGGGTACAAATATTTTAAATGTCATAATTTTTTTAGATTAAATAAATAATTAACTATAGTTAATCAAAATAAAAAAATTACCGTCAAATACATATTATACATTAATAATTTTTTTAAAATTTAAAACATATGACATATAACATTAATCTTTTAAATATGAATTTTGATTAATTAAATCATTTAATAATATTATTTATATATAAGTTTTTTAATAATTTACAGGCTGTGAGCATCTAATAAGCAAGCATACAAATTTTTTTTTATATAGATATAATAATATATCCAACAACCAATTTGTGAAAATATTTTGATATGCAAGATTCATTATAATCTTACATATTATTATATAAACAATATATGAATATAATATAACAAAATAAAATAGAGAATTACCTTTCAGCAAAACCATTGCATACATGTTTAAATGTTGAATTGATCCCCTTGAATCCGTTTACAAATCAGAAGTTGCTAGCTCTCAATCTGCCTTACCACCAATGATCAAATCAAAGAGTTTTTATGTGATTTTGTACTTGGATTTATTAAGTTTAGGGAGGATAGTTGCTGGCTAAAAATGGTAGAGAGGAAGGAGAACAATAAGTGTAAAAAGAAATGGTGTAAAGGGTGGCTTATAAATAGGAAGTGAAGAGAGAGAAAAGTGGATCACTTCGTAATATCTCTCTCTTACCAATTCCGCTCATTTATCCATTCAAAATCCTATCTATTGCCATCATATAGCAGCCCGGACCATGCCATCTACTTTCAAAAATATCATGCCGTAGGGATCTCAAATTTGGTCTAAGTTTGTCTGAACAAAATCCAATGCAATTTTAAATCTTATAAACGCATACCGATATCATATACCGATTGGTATATTTATCACTATTTTAAGTACTCTATTTAATATTTCTCACTATACATCAAATAAAATTTTATAATTAATAGTCCATAAATATTAATTAATTTACATTAATTTGTAAATCAATTAAATTAAGTGGTAAAAAGGAATATTCAATGTTTCGATTGTGTGATTTTATAACGACACGAAATTTCAAACACTTTGTATTTAAATATTTGAATCTTCAGTTTAATGTGATAGAAGTGATTTTATAACCTTACTAACCCCTTTTTAATTAATAACCAGTGATGGTAAACTTGTTTTGAAAAATGTTCATAAAAATAAATACTTCAAAGAAATATCGTTAATATGACCGAAAATCGTTTTATCGATATATAGCTTTTTACTCAATAAAGGTTGTTCAAAAATTTTAGGCATGCCTAATATATTAATATGTAATTAATTCGTAACTAAAAAAAAAAATTATGGCTAACTAAACGTGATTAGTGTAAGATGCAAATGGATTAAGGGGGAAGATATTTTGGAAGGGGAGAAGAAACTTTAGACAAGTGTGGTGGAAACTAAACACATGTGGAGGGTTGTTTGGCCGACTACTAAGGCATATAGGGGGTAATTTTTCCTCTTCTTAAATCCACACAACATACGTCTTTGGTTCATAAATTATTTTGCCCAAGTTATGAGCAAAAATGTTAGTTTTCTTCCTCTTCGGTCTTCTTAAATCAATGCAAATGATCTCCAATCCCTCTCAAAATTTGGAATAGGTCTTAGAAAAACCTAGGTGCAAGGAAAATCATCATAAAGTTGAAGGAATTTGATAAAATTTTGGTACCCTATTGAGGCCATGAGCAATATAGAGGAGATGGAGGTGGCTGAGAGATATTTAGAGGCTAAAGGTTAGATCTTTGGCAAGTTTGTGATGGTAGGAAGTGCCTTTAATTCTTGTTTGCTTGTGCTTGGTTGTAAGCTTGGTTTGTGGAGTGTTTTCTCAGCATCTAATAGTATATATTGAGTATACATGTTTGCTCGAATATAGTGTAAAGTATTAAACAAATGAAATTATAACTTTGTACGACACTTTCTTTTAAAAGAAAATGGCAACTCTATATTGTATATTATCACTTTTTTTACCCTCTACAACATGTAATGAGGCCTTTACTTTGTGTTTACATGTTTGGCTTGGTCGCATGTGACATTGAAGTGTGTTTGAGGGTGTTGAAGTGAGAAAAGTTGCTATAAGTACACTTCGAAATCCCTTGTATTTAACTAGCTTAAAATGGTTATATGTGAATATACTATAAAGCATATATTTTGGTTGTGCCATACACTTTTAGTAGTGTATGGGACAGCTAGGAAGTGGTTTGAAAAGTTATAGATTTAGAACAACATTGCAAAGGTTATAGAAAAAAGATTGCTATGGATTCACTTTGTAAAGGCCTTGTGTTTAGCAATTTTTAATAATATTTTGAAATACATCCTTAGGGGATTCTTTTGCTATTTTAATAAGAACTGTATGTGTAGTATTTAAAAAAAATACAAGTTTAAATCATTTTGAAACTGGTTTAATAAAGTGGCAAAAGTCATAGCGAAATGGTCACTGTATAAGCACTTTGAATAGCTTATTTTTGGGAATTTTTAATATGATTTTAGAAGACATCCTTAGGGGTTTCTTTGTATTATTATTAAATAGTATAAATTAAGTGCTTACTGTAAAAAATTGGATTTTAAACTTATTGTTAACTAGTTGATAACTAGTCAAACATTTAGGCCTTTAAAACCGATTTTATGGCAAAAACAGGAAACAACATTATTTTGCAACTGCAACACTTTCTGAGCGTTTCTAAAATTTTGGCAGCACTCTTATTAAATGATATTGTTTGTTTTTTGAGACTTTAGAAGTTTAAAATGATATTAAATAAAGTATTTTCTAGAATCTTTTAGAGAGGTTTAATAACATATATTAGAGTATTTTAAAAGGAGTTTCAAGTTTAAATATGTTTTTATTAATTATTTATGAAATTTTAAAGTAAAGACTTTTTAAATATAAAAAATGTTTTTTATGAGTTCTGTTAAATTCTAAATTTGTTTTTTGAAGTAATATTTTACATGGATATTTAAAATGTATTTATAAGTATTTTAAAAGTATTGTTATATAAGTTTGGGAAAAGTAAGCAAAGTATTTTATAAAAAGATAAGTGGTTTTGGTAATAACACTTAGTTATAAATGAATGGTTTTGTAAAGTTATGTAAAAGTAGATTATCTTGTTAATAAGTATACTTAGATCTTTAAAAGAATGTTTTGAAGATAATGACAAGTATAAAATGATTTTGGATTTATAGTAAACAATGTTTTAGTAACATTTGTTTTTAACCCATTTGAATATACTTATGAATGCAATTAGATCTTTAAAAAGAATATTTTCAAAGATAAGGTAAAGTATGAAATGGTTTTTGGTTTACATTAAACAATGTTTTAGTAACATTTTTTTAATCCTATTATTTATACTTTTAATGTGGAAAATCTTGTTAAGTGATTTTAAATATTCTAATACCTTTGAGATAAGTATATGAATGTATTGAGAAGAATGCAAATGAATAGTGAAATAATAGAATACATGTATATATCTTTCATACAGGTATTTTAATTATTTATATACATATATATGTACAACTAGAAAAAAAGACAAAAGCTTTGCATATTCATATGGTTTGATGTGACGCCCCACCTCTATACCTACGCTAGCCAAGAACACTACGGAGTAATGCTGTCAACTTGCATGGAGAATAAGGCTGTTGAGGAGCGACCATCCGTGTAACTTCTTTGTGCGAGCACCGATATGTCAGATAGTATAACATGCAGTTCATTTAAGGAGGAAGTCCGACATACCAATACAAACTCAAAGCTATCACACGGTGGCTATAAATAAATCTTCGAAAACAAATATAGAAATAGACATAACATAAATCAGTCACAGATAATTCATATCACAAAGGCGGAAAAATATATGAATATTCCACACATAAAAGTGTGCATCAGAGTAGTGGTCTGAAAGATCCACAATAATACAGAAGAATAGCAACACGTGCTATACAAAAGAATACAACTATGAGTCTATATCTCAAGTGTAAACAACAAAAACTGCTAATCTATGTGGGTAGCCAAAAGTCAGAGTAATGAATCCCTGGGGAGAAGTCAAGAAGAAGCACCTGTAACATCTCGGTCTGACCTAAGTATTATTCAATAAGAAAATAATAAACGGATCAGTCTAGCTATAAATATCATATAACATGATATAGAATAAGAGATATGGCATAAACATATGATAACCATAATGGCATACTACAATAAGTATGTAATTGAAAATCGTCATGAGATTAATCAATATCACAAGAATCTTCTCAAAGATCCAAAAAGGGTATCATACCCAAAACTTGTATTCATAACAAGTCAATGAGACACGAATTCACCAATGCACAAAAATTGATTAATCATATCAATGAAAATCACTAAAATTGGTGAATCATAAATTCAAGAATTCAACACACGAAATCCAGAAATCAAAAAAAGGGGGGGAGGCCTATCACACGAACGGGAGCATAAAAACTCACCAACATATGTATCACACGAACGAGACGCTATCTCATGGTAGCTAGCCATTAATTTTTGACACACGAACGGCCCGAAGACCATGGGGAGCTACCCCACATGTGTGAGTCGAAATCACACAGAAACGAGGTCTAATCACCCTCACAGACAAAGAGACGTCGCACAATTGCTAGTCTAAATCACAAAATGATCGTCATGATCAAAGAGAAATGTCAATTACAGTAAGCTAGTAAATATATGAGCTTAGCTTCATGTTCCATAACCACTAGCTTAACTTAAATATTTACGAACAAATTGTAGATCTCTACTAGAAAATTGTCACAAGAGATTCAATCGAACAAGTACAAGAATTAACCGACGAAGTAAACGCAAGCGTTTCATACCACTTGTTTTACTAAATCATTTAATTAGATTTCTCATCCGAGTCAGGTAAAGGTTTGTATATACTAGTAGATTGTAAAACGGTTTAAGAAAAGAGCTTTATTATTGAAAATAGAGTAGAAATTGTTTTGATGAAAGAGTGTTGATATTTACTACTAGTATAGAAAACCTTTATATTTTTAAAGTGATAAATCATAGAAATGATCGTAGAAACAATCAATCATCAAAATTCACATTCGAAGACGTGAATAGAATCCAAAGAAATCGATACCGAATCCATCAAAAAGGATATTCCCAAAAATCACGAAGAAAATGTCATCAAAGTCGATAATAAGTGATAATAACAAAAGGGAATCAACACGAATCGATAAAGGTTGGAATTCTTAAGAAAATAGGCAAATAGGCAAAAGAGTGCAGATTCAGACGTCTGAAATCTAGGATTCAGACGTCTGAATCTGGAAAACCAAATGTTTTCCAGAGTAAATTTCAGACGTCTGAACCCTATATTTCAGACGTCAGAAATAGGCAATTTTTAGCCTATTTCCTTTTTGGTCCAAAACAAACTAATTCAGACGTCTGAAATATAAACTCAGACGTCCGAATCTGGGAATACAAATCTTCCCAGTATAATATTTAGACATCTGAATCTAACGTTTCAGACGTCTGAAACTGGGGTTCAGGGCATTCCCTGAACCTAGACCAAAAATGGCCAAACGAATACCGGAAGCGATCGATCGAGTGACAACGACTAAGGATTTATGCCAAGCGAGAACCCAGCCTTAATGGCTCTTCGATACGCCGCAAATATCAATGTCCAAATATCCATAAAAGGATTTTCATAGATTTTGATTTCAAAACACCAAAAATTGGAATATACACCAAATCAATCCAAACCAAAATCAATTGCACAAGAAAAAGTGTTAGGAATTCATACCTAACAATTGAAGATAATTATAGACAAAGATGTGAGATAAAAATCTCACCTTTGAACCTAACAAATGAAGAAGAAGCTTAAAAGCAAAGGGAGAATCAACCACTCTTCAACATAACCCAAACGAGCTTAAATCTATGCTCAAAAAGAAGAACATTCCCAAAGTTAGGTTTAGGAATTTCTAAAATTCAAGAGAGAAGGGGTTGGAGAAGATGAAGAGAAGGCTTACCAATGGGTTCTTCTATTAGTTTGGAGCTAGAGTTTGATTTGCAAAAGAAAACTAGGGCTTGAGTTTCAATTTCCCATTCCACTCTCCATTGTTATAAAAGCTTGAGTATTAGGAAAATAGAAAGGAAGTAAATGAAGAGGAGAGGGTTGGGACTGAATACATAAGTGGGGTTATTGGGCTCAGCCCAAACCAAAGCCCTAAATAAAAAAGTAGCGAAATTCTACTATCTCCAAACATATCAAAGTTTATACTCAAAAAGATCGCAAACGGCGTTTTGAACTCAATGGAAGTGGTCCCAAGTCCTAATTTGACTGTATGCAAAAATTAGCTTTTCGGACTAAATTCCGAGTATCGATAAAATATTTAAATATAATATTTAAATATAAAATCGATAAATATGCGGGTTGTTACAGACTCCCCTCCTTAAAGAAATTGCGTCCTCGCAATATTTAAGAAGAAGATATATAGTAACAACCACGAGAGCGTATTCAACACAAAAGAAATCTGAAATAAAAGGTTCACCTTAAAGAGCGCGGGAAAGTAAGTCCGGATGTGTTCGCTCGATGAACTCCCTAGATTCCCAAGAACAATCCTTAGGATTTGAAGACCATTGAACTTTCACAAGCGGGACATCTTTATTTCGAAGGCGTTTGACCTCCGAAGCACTAATTCAAATAGGATGCTGCTCATAAGTTAAATTAGGTGAAACTTCAATCTCTTCCACAACACCGGGCTCAAGAATAGAATCAGAATCTCGAAGACATTTCCGTAATTGAGAAATGTAAAACACGTCATGCATGGCAAAAAACTGAGCCGGTAATGAAAGGCGATAAGCCATGGAACCAATACGTTCAGTGATATGAAATGGCCCAATATATCGAGGTGCTAACTTTCCCGACCGACTGAAACGTACAACACCTTTCATAGCTGAAACACGAATAAAAACAAGATATCCAACAGAAAATTCTAATCTCCTTCTTCGATTATCGGCATAGGATTTTTGTCTACTCTGGGCTTCTTTCATCTTATGTCGAATAAGTTCAATCTTTTCTATAGAATCACGAATAAAGTCCGGACCTAAAACCAGCTTCTCACCGGCCTCAAGCCAACAAGAAGGAGATCGGCATGGCCTTCCATAGAGTGCCTCGAAAGGTGCAATACCAATACTAGATTGGAAGCTATTATTATAGGAAAATTCAACAAGAGGAATATGATCTTCCCAGCTTCCATCGAAATCAAGCACACAAGCACGAAGAAGATCTTCAAGAGTTTGATTCACACGCTCGGTTTGTCCATCGGACTGGGGGTGATAAGCGGTGCTCAAATTAAGCTTCGTTCCTAAAGCTTTTTGAAGACTCTTCCAGAATCCACTAGTAAACAATGGATCGCGATCACTAACAATAGAAGTAGGAACTCCATGTAATTTAACAATCTCTTTAACAAAGAGTTGGCCAAAAGAGGAACGGTTCGGTTAGACCGAACGGGAATAAAACGGACGGATTTATTAAGTCTATCAACTACAACCCATAAGCTATCATGACCCGAACGAGAACGGGGAAGGCCATCTATAAAATCCATGGAAACTTGGTCCCACTTCCAAATTGGAATTTCTAAAGGTTACAATAACCCATCGGGCCTTTGAAGTTCGGCTTTAACGAGTTGGCAAGTCATGCAACACTTAACGAAGTTAGTGATGTCAAGTTTCATTCCCTCCCAATAATAAAGTCGCTTCATATCCGCGTACATTTTACTACTACCAGGATGAATGGTAAATTTAGAACGATGGGAATCTTCTAAAATCTTTTTTCGAAGATCACTAATATTTGGCACGATAAGTCTACCAAATTTCTGAATGCCGCCACGAGAATCAATATCAAAGTCTTTCAAACCTTCAATATCAATTCCATCCTTAAAATTTTGGCCAAAAAGAGCCAAGTCAGGATCTAGCCTTTGAGCTTCAAGAATGCGGTCTAAAAGAGAAGGATGAGCCTCAAGGCTACATAAAACAAATGATGAGCACAAATCAGATACGCGGTCTCGAATCTCACAAGTGGATAAGATCTCGAGATCGTTCCATTCAGATATCATCATGGAAACAACTGCTTGTTGCTTACGGCTAAGAGCATCGGTGACACGATTACCTTTACCGGGGGTATAAAGAATATCAAGATCATAAGGAGCAAGGAACTCGAGCCAATGTTGTTGACGCAAATTAAGTTCCTTTTGAGAAAATAAATATTTCAAAGACTTATGATCCGTGTAAAGTATAAATTTCTCTCCTAAAAGATAATGACGCCAAATCCAAAAGCGAAAACAATAGCCGCGAGTTCTAAATCATGTGTGGCATATCTAGTCTCGGCCGGCTTCAATTGCCTAGAAGCATAAGCAATAACACGTTCTTTTGGCATAAGAACGACACCCAAACCAATGCGACTAGCATATGTATAAACAATAAAATCTTGGTTCCCATCGGGAATCACAAGAATAGGAGCATCGGAAAGGAGTTCCTTTAATTTCTGGAAAGAAGCTTCACATTTGTCCGACCAAACGTATTTAACACCTGTAACAACCCGCATATTTATCGAGTTTGTATTTAAATATTTTATTTAAATATTAACTCGTTAATCGGATTTTGGTCCGAAAAGCTACTTTTTGCAAACGGTCAAATTAGGACTCGAGACAACTTCCATTGAGTTCGAAATGTCGTTTACAACTTTTTTAAGTATAAGCATCGATAGGTTTGGAGTTAGTGAAATTTCACTAACTTTTCCCGCTTTGGACTTTGGGTTAGTTTAGCCTATTAAGCCCAAGTTCCAACCCTCTTCTCCTCACTCTTCATAAATTTCCTAACTAATCAAGCTTTGGCATTAATAGTGGAGGGAATGGGAAATTAAAATTCCAAAACTCAAATTCAATTGCAATCCATCTTTCTACTCCAAATTCAAGAAGAAGACATTGGATTCAAGCTTCTTGTGCTTAGATAGAAGAAGGATTGATTCTTGCTTGCTTAAAACTTCATTTTCATTGATATTTCATGCAAAGGTGAGATTTTTATCTCACAATTCTATCCTATAACTATATTGGACTGTTGGGAATGATTCCCTATCATTTTTGCATGCATGTTAGCATTTGGTTTGGATTGGATTGGCGAAAAACTCCAATTTTTAGCGTTTTGGTGAATTTTCTGCACTTAGGTCGTTCTGGCCATTTTTAGGTCGTTCGGAGTTAAGTCGTTCGTCCATAGGTCGTGAGTCGTTCACTAGTTAACCCTAGGTCGTTCTGGCCATTTTTAGGTCGTTCGGAGTTAAGTCGTTCGTCCATAGGTCGTGAGTCATTCACGAGTTAACCCTAGGTCGTTCTGGCCATTTTTAGCTCGTTCGGAGTTAAGTCGTTCGTCCATAGGTCGTGAGTCGTTCACGAGTTAACCCTAGGTCGTTCTGGCCATTTTTAGCTCGTTCGGAGTTAAGTCGTTCATCCATAGGTCGTGAGTCGTTTACGAGTTAACCCTTAAGTCGTGCAGCCCTTCAGTCACGCAACCCTTAAGTCGGTTACGAGTTATCCCGATAGGTCGTTGGACCCTTAACTCGTAGGTCGTTGGACCTTATCTCGTTAGGTCGCTCCTGGCCTAACCCTTAAGTCGTGCAACTCTTAAGTCGTGCAACCCTTAAGTCGTGGAACCCTTCAGTCACGCAACTCTTAAGTCGGTCACGAGTTATCCTGTTAGGTCGCGACCTCTGTTAAGTCGGCCATGTTGGGTCGTGAGTCATCGTTAGGTCGCGAACACCTCTAGGTCGCAACCACTAAGTCGCTTGACCCCTTAGACCCCTAGGTCGCAACCGTTAGGTCGCTCGACCCTATCCCTCTTAGGTCGTTAGACCCCCTTTTTGTCTTCACTAGGTCGTACCGTTTTGGACGGGGCGTTGCCCCGCACCCCGCCGGGGGCGCTGCCCCTTGGACCCCCACGACCTGACCGGGCAGGTCGAACCCCGTAAGCTGTGGCGTTGCCCCCGCACCCCTACCTTGGGGGGTTGCCACCCCCCCTGGACCCCCCCTCCGTAGGGGATCTTATCTGAAAAACATTGAGCTGATTTCCTTGGATTTTATTCACATCTCCGTATGCGATTTTTGTGACTGATTATTTCTACAATTGCTTCTGTGTTTTGTCACTTTATAATATAAAGGTTTCAATACTAGTAGTAAATATCAAAACTCTTTTAACAAACAATTTCAACTCTATTTTTAATAACAAAGCTCTTTTCTTAAACCGTTTTCCAATCTATTAGTATATACAAACCTTTACCTCACTCGGATGAGAAATCTAATTAAACGACTTAGTAAAACAAGTGGTATGAAACGCTTGCGTTCACTTCGTCGGTTAATTCTTGGACTTGTTCGATTGAACCTCTTGTGACAATTTTATTAGTGAAGATTTACAGTTTGTTCGTAAATATTTAAGTTAAGCAAGTGGTTATGGGACATGAAGCTAAACTTCTATATTTACTAGCTTAGTGTAATTGACACTTCTCGTTGATCATGACGATCATTCTGATGATTTAGACTAGCAACTGTGCGATGTCTCTTGTTGCGAGGTTAGACTAGACACCACTTGTGTGATTCCACTCACACATACCTTTTTGCTTTTTGGTTAGTCTGGACCTTAATCTGTGTGATTCCATTCACACATGTGGGGTAGCTCCCCTTGGTCTTCGGACCGTCATATGATAGGCCTCTTTCTCTTTTCTATGATTTCTGGACTTCTTGCATTGATTTCTAGAATTTATGTCATTGACTTGTTATGAGTACACGTTTGGGGTATGATGCCCTTTCCGAATCTTTGAGAAGATTCTTGTGATATTGATTATCTCTTATTGATTGATCTTCTGTTGATCATTATTTACATACTTATAGTGGTATGTCATTATGGATGTTTATGTTTATGCCATATCTTTTATGTTATATCATGTCATCTGATATTTATAGCTAGACTGACCCGTTTATTATTTTCTTAAATAATACTCGGGTCAGACCGAGATGTTACAGGTGCTTCTGCTTGACTTCTTCCCAGGGATTCATCACTCTGACTTTTGGCTAACTGTTTAGATTAGCAGTTTTTGTTGTATACACTTGAGATATAGACTCATAGTTGTATTCTTTTGTATAGCACGTGTTGCTATTCTTTTGTATTATCGTGGATCTTACTGACCACTACTCTGATGTACACTTTCATGTGTTAGTTATATATTCATATCTTCTTCCGCCTTTGTGATATGGATATCTGTGACTGATTTGTGATATGGATATCTGTGACTGATTTGTGGTATGATTATTTCTGTGTTTGTTTCCGAAGATTATTTATAGCCACCGTGTGATAAGCAATTACATGGATGGTCGCTCCTCAACAGCCTTATTCTCCGTGCTAGTTGACAGCACTACTCCGGAGTGTTCTTGGCTAGCGTGGGTATAGAGGTGGGGCGTCACAACACCTTTCTTTGTTAAGCTAGTGAGAGGCACGACAATCTTAGAAAAGTCTTTAATGAAACGACGGTAATAGCCCGCCAATCCGAGAAAACTACGAATTTCTGTCACACTCTCCGGTCTTTTCCAATCTTGAATCGCTTCAATCTTTGAAGGATCCACGGAAATTCCGGATTCGGAAATAATATGACCGAGAAACTTCACACGAGATCGCCAAAAGTGGCATTTAGAAAATTTCGCCTTTAATTGATTACTCCTAAGAGTTTCCAATACAATCCGAAGATGTTTCTCATGTTCCTCCTCGGTTTTTGAATACACAAGAATATCATCAATGAAGATGAGAACAAATCGATCGAGAAAATCTTTGAAAACTCGATTCATGAGGTCAACAAAATAAGCTGGAGCATTCGTTAACCCAAACGGCATAACTAGCCATTCATAAGATCCATATCGAGTACGGAATGATGTCAACGGAATGCTATCCTCTGCGATACGAAGCTGATGGAAACCGATAGCCAAGTCCAATTGTGAAAAGACCTTAGCACCACTAAGCTGATCGAATAGATCATCAATCCGAGGTAAAGGATATTTATTTTTGATAGTAAGATCATTAAGCTTGCGGTAGTCAACGCAAAGTCTAAGTGTACCATCGGATTTCTTCACGAAAATAGCCGGAGCTCTCCAAGGCGAGGAACTAGAGCGAATAAATTGCTTCGTCACCAATTCGGATAATTGTTTGCGCATCTCCTCATTCTCCTTATTAGACATGCGATAAGGAGGACGAGTAATAGGTTGAGCTCCAGGGATAAGATTAATTTTGAACTCAATTGCTCGCTTAGGTGGCAATCCTAAAACGGGCTCAAATATGTCGGAAAATTCACGAACAACGTGAATAAGAGCAATGACATCTTCCTCATCATCATTATCGTCATCACGAGGATTTAAAGAATATAAAGATGCAGTCAAAGAAGAATCCGAATCTTTAAGAATAATAGAAATCTGCTTTACAGATTGCGGGTGTCGGAGATAAATAGTCCGCTCGGGACATAGGATGTGAGCTTCATAACGGTTAAGCCAATCCATTCCCAAAATCATTCCAAAGCCTAAATAACGCATGACATGCAAATCTGTTAGGAAAGGAAAATCACACAAAATAATCTCCACATCTTTACAAAGCAAACTAAGAGTTGCGGATCCACCAACCGGATTCACAATTCTTAAAGAAGTCATTAAAGCAACAACACTTAAAGAAAAGGTATCGACAAGTTCCTTTGATATAAAAGAATGGGATGCACCCGTATCAAAGAGAACTCGAATAGGTTGATCACGAAATATAATAATACCATCAAGGATAGAATGAGATATACCTTGACCACGAGATGTGTTGCCAGGGGCTTGAGCAACATTTAACTTTCCCTCCTTCCTATTTTGAAGTTAAGGACATACCTGCATAAAATGGTTCGGGCTTTTACAACAGCGACAACGACGGGGCTTTGAACACTTGTTCGCAAAATGGTTTCTGGAACCACAGTTAAAGCATTTCCCTTCAGTAGAGGAGAAGGTCTTCGCAGCAGGAGCTGCCTGTTTACCCTTTTTACTAGGATAAGGACCTTTGAATTTGTTTGGCCTCTTCTTGTTGTTGAAGTTTGGTTTGGAACCCACCACTTCAACATCACTTTCTCTATCCGCCTCTTCAAGACGAAGAGCGATATCAATGAGTTGGTCGAAAGGAATTTCTAACTTTAGAAGTAATGGCTTCTTGAGGCTTTTGTTTAACCCATAGACGAACCTTTGGTTCTTCTTCAATGGGGTGTTGATATATTCGACCCCATATTTGGAAAGTGACTCGAAGGATGCAACATAATCAGTCACGGAGGCTTCAACCTGAACAAGGTCTATGAAACGTCGAGCCAATGTCACTTTCTCTGCTTCTGGCACGAATTTTAATTCAAAGCATTCCCGGAATTGCTTCCATGTGAGATCTGCTTCATTAATCTCAGAAATAAGAAGTTCATACCAGTCCAATGCTCTCTCTTGGAGCATACTGGAAGCCACCTGAACACGGTGAAGATCGACGAGATTCATGCGAATGAAGATTCGATCGCAGGTCCTCAACCAAGCCTGGACCTCGATGATAGTTTCAGAACCTTTAAATGGCTTCCCACCCAGGTTGGTGTAATCATTGCACAAACGTGCAAACCCAGATTTAGGGTGAGTAGGTTCTGGATTAGATCCAGCTGCTTGAGCATTCGTGACAAGGTCAAGAAGTTGCTGGGTAGTCATAAAAACTCCATCTTGGGGTGGAGCACTAGTTGGTCCAGCTTTGGGATGACCAGGTCTAACCATTTCTCTTCCTTAAGAAAGAAAGAAGATAAAGAAGAAGATTATTCATTAATGAATATCAAGCAATCTTGCTAGATAAAACAAGGAATCATAAAGGATATAGGATGAATCGGAACGACGACTCGAATTAATCCTAAGACATAACTCCTAAGGTGGACTTAGGTCGATGATCCTTGTTAAGATTTTCTATATTGTTCCGAAGTTTGGCTCTGATACCAAGCTGTGACGCCCCACCTTTATACCCATGCTAGCCAAGAACACTACGGAGTAATGCTGTCAACTAGCACGGAGAATAAGGCTGTGGAGGAGCGACCATCCGTGTAACTTCTTTGTGCGAGCACCGATATGTCAGATAGTATAGCATGCAGTTCATTTAAGGAGGAAGTCCGACATACCGATACAAACTCAAAGCTATCACACGTTGGCTATAAATAAATCTTCGGAAACAAATATAGAAATAGACATAACATAAATCAGTCACAAATAATTCATATCACAAAGGTGGAAACAGATATGAATATTCCACACATAAAAGTGTGCATCAGAGTAGTGGTCAGAAAGATCCACAATAATACTGAAGAATAGAAACACGTGCTATACAAAAGAATACAACTATGAGTCTATATCTCAAGTGTAAACAACAAAAACTGCTAATATATGTGGGTAGCCAAAAGCCAGAGTAATGAATCCCTGGGGAGAAGTCAAGCAGAAGCACCTGTAACATCTCGGTCTGACCCGAGTATTATTTAATAAGAAAATAATAAACGGATCAGTCTAGCTATAAATATCAGATGATATGATATAGAATAAGAGATATGGCATAAACATATGATAACCATAATGGCATACTACAATAAGTATGTAATTGAAAATCATCATGAGATTAATCAATATCACAAGAATCTTCTCAAAGATCCAAAAAGGGTATCATACCCAAAACTTGTATTCATAACAAGTCAATGAGACACGAATTCACCAATGCACAAAAATTGATAAATCATATCAATGAAAATCACTAAAATTGGTGAAGCTTAAATTCCAGAATTCAACACACGAAATCCAAAAATCATAAAAAGGGGGAGGCCTATCACACGAACGGGAGCATAAAAACTCACCAACATATGTATCACACAAACGAGATGCTATCTCATGGTAGCTAGCCATTAATTTTTGACACACGAACGGCCCGAAGACCATGGGGAGCTACCCCACATGTGTGAGTCGAAATCACACAGAAACGGGGTCTAGTCACGCTCGCAAACAAAGAGACGTCGCACAATTGCTAGTCTAAATCACAAAATGATCGTCATGATCAAAGAGAAGTGTCAATTACAGTAAGCTAATAAATATATGAGCTTAGCTTCATGTCCTATAATGTAACAACCCGCATATTTAACGATTTTATATTTAAATGTTTGATTTAAATATAGCGTCGTTATTCGGATTTTGGGGTCCGAAATGTTACTTTCTGCAAATGGCCGAATTGGAGCTTGAAACCATTTCCATTGAGTCCAAAATGGCGTTTGCGATCTTTTTGAGTATAATCTTTGATATGTTTGGAGTTTGTGAAATTTTGGCTACTTTTCCTATTGGGTTTGGGGTTGGATTTAGCCCACTAGCTCACTTAACCCCTAGCTCAACCCTTCTCTTCATTTCATCTTCATTTCATTTTATTTCTTAAACTAAAAAATGAAATGGGGGAAAGGAAAGAGAAATAGAAATTAGCAAGCCCTAGTTTCTCCTTTGTAACTTGATTCTTGCTCCAAAATCAAAGAGAATCCATTGGTAAGTTCATCTCCACCTTCTCCATCTTTTCTCCTCTTCAATTTCAGTAATTTCCTAACCCTAACTTAGGAAATACTTGCTTTGATTCTAGATTGAAGCTTGTAGTGTTGAAGTGGAGTATAGTTGGTTGATTCCTTGCAATTGTGCTTCTTCATCTTCTTTGTTTTGTGTAAAAAGGTGAGTTTTGAACTCACATCTACTTCTCTTGATTTCATTGATGTTAGGCATGAATTCCTAACACCTTGTTCATATGCACTTGCAATTGGTTTGGTTGAATTGGGGAATATTCAAATTTTTAGTGTTTTGGGTTCAAATCTTTGAAATCCTAACTTTGACGTTTTAATCATGTTTTGGTGATGCATCGAGGAACATATAGGGCCGGGTTGTCGATTGGCATAAGCCCTTAGAGCCAATGTTCGTCCGATTGCATTTTGGGAGAGTTTGCTCTTCATTTGAATAAGGCTGAAAAACAGCACAGGCATGATTCAGTCGACTGAAAACTCTGTTCAGTCGACTGAACCTGAAACCCGAGAGTTTCCAGGCATGATTCAGTCGACTGAAAAACTCTGCACAGTCGACTGAACCTGTAAACAGAAAGTTTCCTAAACCTGGAAAATTTCCAGGCACAGGGTCAGTCGACTGAAAACTCTGTTCAGTCGACTGAACCTGCTGTTTGAGTCCAATTTGCCTTTTTGGATTGAATTTCCAATTTGAATCGATTCATGATGACCCCATGTAAGATTATCAATTGTTTTGACTTTGATGGTTCCTTTTTATTTTAATCCACGGGTTTTATAAAATAATCTCTCGAATCGCATTTAAAAGTTCGTTTCTCTAATTTTTAAATTCTATTTAAAACACACACACTTTCGCACTTCGAGCGAAGTGGAAGGGTGATTAAATGGTTGGGCAAAACACGGACCATGAATCTGTGCGTTTATCTTTCCGATTAATCCTTGACCTATTCGATTGATTATTTTGACCTTCGGGTTTGGTTTATCGATGATATGAGGTAAACTTTGTACTGCTTTGAGTGTGAAAGGGACTGACGGATAGTAAACCGTTTAGTGCGAACGAGTGGTTATGGGACATACGTTAACACTTTTCGGATTCCTTTTCGAGAGTTGTGACACATTCCGCCAGTTAGTGGTGTCCAGTACTGGGTCTTCGACCTTCACCACTACAGTTTGTTGCCTCTGGGATAGTGTCTTCGGACTGTCTCCCTAGGTTTGTTGCCTTCGGGTATGTTGCCTTCGGGTGTGTGCCTTCGGGTTTGTTACCCTATATAGTTTCGCTCTGATGTTGGCCTTATGTGCCGCATGGGTGATACTTAGGTTTGGAGTCTTCGGGCTCATGGATCCTTGTTTGTACAGTACTGAGCTCGAGCAAATTTTATGATGTTTCATTGATATGTATATTCCCTTGGTATCGCTCTTCGGTATTGGTCTTTTTGAGCCGCATGGAGTATAGCGTTTACCTTGTGGAACTTGTATACCTTATTGGTATTTGTTGTTTGCCTATTGGCTTGTTTTGGGGCATTGTATCCCTTGTTTCTATATGTTGCCGATGATATGAGGCTTGTTCTATATGATTCATCTTTTGTTGATGATTGTGTTATCTCCCGTAGAGATATTTGTTATACTGTATGACCTTGCAGGTTTATTATTGTTCAGTTTATCTAACTGATTTGTTATCTAGACTGACCCGTGTATTTTATACTCGGGTCAGACCGAGATGTTTCAGGTTAGGTGCTTTTGGGGACTTAGCCTATTTTGCTTCCGCATGGACTATTCGCTAGCTTCATTTTGTTATAGCGTCTTTTGTAGTCCTTATCTGTTGTAACTTTGATTTATACTCTTTCGTCTCGTCTGTATATGGTGGCATCCTGTACCACTTGGCATGTATTATTTTGTATACTCTGTGGTGTATCTGTGTATGTGTACAATATGATCGACTGTTCTGTGATGTGAATTACATTTGAGTTGTTATATTTTCTTCTGATAGATCCTATAGCCATTGTAGTTTTGCTTTAAATATTTATTGAATAGGTCGAATTTTAATGTGTTTCTACTTTTCGACATATTTAGTGAATAGTTAAGGTAAGATTGCACATGGTCGCTTCCATTATACTCTATTGTCCGCGTTAGCCGACAGTATTATCTATGTAATACTCTTTGTTAACGAGGCTCTCGGAGTGGGGCGTCACATATAACCACTAGCTTAACTTAAATATTTACGAACAAATTGTAGATCTCCACTAGAAAATTGTCACAAGAGATTCAATCGAACAAGTCCAAGAATTAACCGACGAAGTAAACGCAAGCGTTTCATACCACTTGTTTTACTGAGTCGTTTAATTAGATTTCTCATCCGAGTGAGGTAAAGGTTTGTATATACTAGTAGATTGGAAAACAGTTTAAGAAAAGAGCTTTGTTATTGAAAATAGAGTTGAAATCATTTTGATGAAAGAGTTTTGATATTTGCTACTAGTATAGAAAACCTTTATATTTTTAAAGTGACAAATCATAGAAATGATCGTAGAAACAATCAATCATCAAAATTCACATTCGAAGACGTGAATAGAATCCAAAGAAATCGATACCGAATCCATCAAAATGGATATTCCCAAAAATCACGAAGAACATGTCATCAAAGTCAATAATAAGTGATAATAACAAAAGAGAATCAACACGAATCGATAAAGGTTGGAATTCTCAAGCAAATAGGCAAATAGGCAAACAAGTGCAGATTCAGACGTCTAAATTTGGAAAACCAAATGTTTTCCAGAGTAAATTTCAGACGTCTAAACCTTATATTTCAGACGTCTGAAATAGGCAATTTTTAGCCTATTTCCTTTCTGGTCCAAAACAAACTAATTCAGACGTCTGAAATATAGATTCAGACGTCTGAATCTGGGAATACAAATCTTTCCAGTATAATATTCAGACGTCTGAATCTAACGTTTCAGACGTCTGAAACTGGGGTTCAGGGCATTCCCTGAACCTAGACCAAAAATGGCCAAATGAATACCGGAAGCGAACGATCGAGCGACAACGACTAAGGATTTACGCCAAGCGACAACCCAGCCTTAACGGCTCTTCGATACGCCTCAAATATCAATGTCCAAATATCCATAAAAGGATTTTCATAGATTTTGATTTCAAAACACCAAAAATTGGAATATACACCAAATCAATCCAAACCAAAATCAATTGCACAAGAATAAGTATTAGGAATTCATACCTAACAATCGAAGATAATTATAGACAAAGATGTGAGATAAAAATCTCACCTTTGAACCCAACAAATGAAGAAGAAGCTTAAAAGCAAAGGGAGAATCAACCACTCTTCAACACAACCCAAACGAGCTTAAATCTATGCTAAAAAAGAAGAACATTCCCAAAGTTAGGTTTAGGAATTTCTGAAATTCAAGAGAGAAGGGGTTGGAGAAAATGAAGAGAAGGCTAACCAATGGGTTCTTCTATTAGTTTGGAGCTAGAGTTTGATTTGCAAAAGAAAACTAGGGCTTGAGTTTCAATTTTCCATTCCACTCTCCATTGTTATAAAAGCTTGAGTATTAGGAAAATAGAAAGGAAGTAAATGAAGAGGAGAGGGTTGGGACTGAATACATAAGTGGGGTTATTGGGCTCAGCCCAAACCAAAGCCCTAAATAAAAAAGTAGCAAAATTCTACTATCTTCAAACATATCAAAGTTTATACTCAAAAAGATCGCAAACGGCGTTTTGAACTCAACGGAAGTGGTCCCGAGTCCTAATTCGACCGTATGCAAAAAGTAGCTTTTCGGACTAAGTTCCGAGTATCGATAAAATATTTAAATAAAATATTTAAATATAAAATCGATAAATATGCGGGTTGTTACATTTGAGATCTCCTAGGGAGGACTCATTCGTCTAAATCGTCTCTTGCTTGTAGAATGTATGTATTCGAGATCCACTGGAGAGGACTCCTATATCCCATTCACTTTCTTAGAAAATATTATTTGACAAAAGAATTTTAAATGATAAAAGAATTATTATTTAATAAAAGAGGATTATAAGTTGCTTGTGTGAATTTATCATGCGTTGTGTAACTTAATGGTGCTTTGTGTGTTTACTTGTCTAAGGTAAGTAGTTAGTCGTGTACTTAGCACTAATAGCCAACAAAGTAGGCTTTTTCTATCTATGAGAGTTAAGAATGATGTTCGAGTAGGGATTAGAAGAAAATAGTGCTCTAACATACTGGCTTCATTCTTGATCGAGGTATAGTGTAAGTTGAGAAGGTTGGAAATGTAATATGTATACAAGACTTGGTTTCCATATGCGATCGTTCTCATTGTTATTGAATTAGACCAAAATTAAGTTAGGAAATATCTAGAAGAAATACAAAAATTATATGGTACGTGTATCCTCGATGATGCTATACCCTACATACAAATTTGTCTTTACCTTCTAAGACCAATGATAAGGAAATCCGTTTGGATAGGAGATAGCCTCTTCACTTATGTATTGTCTGTTTATTTCTGAAAGAACTAGAGTTAACTCAACCAAAAATCTATCAATTGGCTTTGAAGCATCCGTTCAGTGGGGACATAAGATGACCCAAAATCGTAACCACTTCAAAACCGATATACATGCTCTATGTCGTGGAAGCAATTTATAACAACCCGGGGTTTCACATCAATTAATTATCGTCATTAAACGATTAATGTTGATAACTAATTGCTGTGGGAGTTTTTAAATCATGTTTAAATTCTTTTAAAAATTGTTAAGAGTAAGCGGGCTTTAAAATTTAATTTTGGCCCACGTTTCTTTTGCTTGGGGCTGTGATATTATTAAAGCAGATAACCGATCCCCTTTCATTAATTTTTTTGGCAAGCCCTAGCATAATAAAAGAAAATGAGATAATGGCGGCTCGTTCTTTTTCGTTCCTCTTCTTCAAATTAGAGTTTTCAGTATTCGTTGATGCCGATTACAAATGCTCGATTCAACTTGATTTCTTTGCTTGGTTGTTGATCGTCTCTTGCGGGATTCGGCCGCATTATTGTGTTCGTTTTTGCATCGATCAAGGTGAGTGATTTCACTCACATCTTTAATTCACTCTTAGTACTATGCACTGCAGTTCGATTTTATTTTTTTGTTGATGATTTTTGTCTTGGTCAGATTTCTTGTTGTCTTCGGCTACCACTTGATTTCGTTTAAATGTTGTAGATTTCTCTGACTTTTTCAATTTAATCGGTTTCGAACCGTGACTTGGTTCGATTCCTTGTTGCTTGGGTTTTTCGGCACCGTTTGGTTTTCGAGACCACCACGGCTTCACTTGACTGCAGTCATAGGATTTTGTGTATCGCCTTGATTTTTTTTAGCTTGATTTCTGACTTTGGTCACTTGAATTGATTATGTTGATTATATGAAGATATTTTGGGTTTGGCACTGTTTCTGTCACGATCCAAATTCCAGCGTTTGAAAATCGACATCCGTACCCCACTTGTACTTGAATGCCGCATATTCAATCATTGAAATTCGAATTGTGCCGGAGCTTATAACACAATTAAGTAATAATAACAACACAGCGGAAGAAAAAGAAATGAATATCATATAAGATTCCAATGATTACAATATCCAAGTATGGAACAACACTGATACAATATGATACATAATATTAGAGACCATAAACAACGGCGGAAAAACTAAATGAACTAGCAGCGGAACCAAAACTCCAAACAGCAACTGCATCTCAAATCCAATGCTCCAAAGCCAACTCCAAAATCACAAGTTCGAACCACTATCTAGATTCACGCAGATAAGCAAGTCTGGCCCGAGAATCCAAAGACTCCAATATCCATTATCTCCAGAGAATGCCAGAGAGAAAGCTAAAAGATACTGAACCGATATCTACTATCTGAAAAACCCAACTCTAGACTGCCCGTGTGGAAAATAGTGGGCACCCAGATTTTAGGAAGGAACAATAAACTCCGGGTCAGTCATGGGACTGGTGTGAGCAAACGAAAACATTTGGTCTTTTAAAAACAAACAAAGAAGTTAAATTTGACATTCACAATGTTTTTTAGAAAATGAAACTACCATAAGGCCTCCCGCCACACACACAATGCAAACGCAGACTTGGAGGAGATTTCTCCTTATGACAGTCAAAAATGCTTGATACGCGAAAACCATTTGATATTATTATTAGTGCATAGTGGAAAACATTTCAAAAGTATAATATTAATCTTAGCCAGCATACGTACCATTATAGTATGCCTACTATAGCTACCATGTTAGATGGCAGGTTCTACAACTAAAACCATACAAGGCGCGTATTGAAGAATGGATTTCCAACAATGGTCAGGCTAAGGAACTTCCTGGGCCACATGGGTACGCCTCTGGAGGGACGCCCCGAGAACCTAACCGGATCTCTGCCAACACAAGGCCGGGTTACCTCGTAACTAGGTAACTACTGACACGAGTATGCCATCCCCCGGTCGTAACCAACCTTTATCCCGGGATCCGCCAACAACCACAAGGTAATAAATCTGCAGCTACCACATATGTTAAGTATCTGGGCTCCATACCATGATACGTCCTCTATCCAGAAGGAAATGAACATAACCTCAGGAGGCGCTACCTCCAAATAACCTTGCTGCATTCTTCCTGTTTCGACCATTTCGGGTTGTGAGGTTCGATGAAGTCTCGTCCACAAAGCTACGCTTTTCACAAAAGCCATGCTTTGCTCAAAAAATGATCAGCAAATGATCATCAATACACAGCAACACTCAGCGTGCCACACTACCAAATTGGAAGTATATCGCTGATAACCTTCAACTACATAACCTCTGAGCTCGTACGTCTCAGAGAAGGGTGTTAAGCTAAGAGAATAAATTCTCCGCCACCAACAGATATGTATTTGAAAGAAATCGGCTTTATATCTCAAAGTGTAGTGTCAGACACACGACCATACAAGTCTGTTCTGGGTTCGAACAGAACCGAAGGCACTTCCGAAGAAGCCCTTGCAAATCCGGATAATCCCTAATCACGTCCAGACTCCCCATCACAAAGGGTGATCAAATCTCTATACCGGGGACCAGTTGGTGCAGAGACATTCGACGGGTTATCCTTTCGTTTTCGAAAAATATCCGGTCTTCACCACCGGTCTTCAAATGCTATCCATATACGTCGTATCATTATTCGGAATGAGTTATATGACACAAAGGTCCTCTCCCAGCTAAACCGAATAATGAGCACAATATTTAAAATCATATGGATAATGGGATTTTAGGTAAGTCACAACTTTAAACCCAAAAATTTTCTTTCAAATGGCTAAACAAATTATCATTTATAAATATTTTTAACCAAAAAGATTCATTTCAAAAACCTTCAATGGTTTTAACAATTTCCATACTTAAATCTTTTAAACAAAAGATCCACTTTTAAATCCTTTTTCAATTTTAAACAAGGTTTACCAATTTTTGACAAAGATTCATTTGTAAATTTTCAAAACAATTCCATTTCAAATTTGATTGACTAATTCGTCTTTAAATTAAAGACTCATTTCATAGCTTTCAAAACAGTTCCCGTTTCAATCTTTTATATATATAAAAGACACATCATTTAAAACCTTCTTCAATTTCAAATTAGGATTCTACTATCTTTCACAAAGATATAGGTTTCAAAATCATTCTATTTCAAATTTGAAATCATAATTTGTATAACCTTTTTATGTCATAAATACCAAATATAGAATTCAATTTCTGATATTGAATTCAAATTTAAATCAAATGATATAAATTTCAATCTTTATTTAGTTATTCAAAATAACTTTCATTTGTAAAACACCTTTTCAAAAGTTTATCACCTTAAAAACCCAATTCATCTCCAAAACCATTTGAATTAAAAATTCAAATTCGAAACTATTTTAAAAAAATCTGTGACTTAACCGATTTCCATATGTAATCCATATTTGTGTGTGTATAGTGTAGTCCAGGGGTTTATACACAATTGTGCACAGCATCAATTATCACATCACATATTAACGTGTAGAAATATCGATAAGTGATATAAGCTATAATGCTTATCTTCATTCACAAATTCATAGATAAAATAAATTTATAAATCATAAATATTCATCATTACAATTCGATGTGGGTTTCGGATAACCAACTAGAATCCGACTCCCTGTCGCATCAAATTTCAAATGCCGTCTTACGGCCAAGGGTATTTACATCGAAAACATATCATAGATATCACAGATCAATACACAGCATATTTCACATCACTAAATATTACAGTCTAGAGATAACAATCAATGCAAGGCAATACAATCCTTCATAAGCAAGCATATCTCTAATTCAAATTTTAATTAATTTAACTAATTCAAATTAAATTAATTACTTAAGAATAAATCAACTTACCTTTCTTAATCAATCATTAATTAATTTATCACAATCATGTAATTAATTAATCATTTCTTAATTGACCTCATTATCAATTAATTAACCTTTAATTAATTAATTAATTATCCTTTAATTATTAATTAATAACCCTAATTATTCATTATTAAAACTTGATTAAATAGAATTTAATCATCCTTTAATTAATTACTAATTAACCCTTAATTTACAATTTATTAATCTTAATTAATTGCTTAATTAATTCCAAATTAGAAGTTAATTTATCTTAATTAACCTTAATTATTTAATTAATTAATCCTTAATCATTTACTATTTAATCAATTATCCTTAAATAAATAAGTAATTACCTTTAATTACTTACATATTTATTTTTACTAATTAATTAGGTTGAGTAATTATTACTTTAATTAATTTAACTATCAACTTTAACAATCAATTAATTACTTACATAAATTAAATAAACCCTTAATTAATTACCTTAAATTAATTAAGATTAACTATGTGATTATCCTTAATCACTTACATTAATTAATCATTTCTTTAATTAATGATCTTAATTAATTAACCCTTAATTGTGTTTAATTGAATCTTAATTCCAATTAATTATCCTTAATTGGTTATTCTTAATTTAAATCACCATAATGGATTAACCACATTAATTATACTTCAAAGTAATTTACCCCTAATATTTGATTAATCAATCTTTAGTTTTTTTATTATCTACCCTTAATCTCTTTTACTAAGCAATTATTAATTTTTATTTAATCATTCATTTATCTGCTGATTAATTAGCTTGAAGTATTAATCAATTACCTAAATTACTTTAATTACTTTCATTAAGTAATTCACCTCAAATAATAATTACCCTTTAACGAATATATTAATTTAACTTTGAAAGCTACTCAACCATTTTTAAAACATTCTTTATGACAATTATTATTAATTATTTATAATTTAATCTTTATTACAAATCATTAATTACTTGACTATCATTAACGATATAAATTAACTTACTTAAAAAAAATTAAAACATTTGATTTTTTATTTATTTCTAAATTACCTATTCAGTTTCATTTAAAATAACTTATTAAAAATATAAGTTTAAAGTTAATTGTTTTTAAATCCTTTATTTTCAAAAACCTTAAAAAAAAATTATCTTAATAATAAAATCATCATTTATGAAGAAACAATTTTATAAATTTGTTTTTACTAATTTGCTTAAGTTTTAAAACTCAGAAAACACAAGACCCAGGCAACCCGAGTGTTCCCCCGAGCTAATCCCCTCCATACACGAACCCTACTTCGGGTTTTTCCCCAAATTTTCCCGAGTGACCCAAAACTTTTCAAACTTAAAATTCGTTAAGTGTTAACCCCTACGCATTTGAAATTTACCCGAGACAAAACTCAGGCCAACACGCGATTCTCCCGAAGCCTTCTTCGAGCTCAAAGCCTTCCTCTTCCAAACATATACCATTGATACCCATCAGAGGTTCGTGTACATACACAATCGAAAACGTCACTACTGGTCGAAGCCCCCGCCACCATCGAGTCGACGGCAACTCACCTGAACCTCACAACCACTCATGTACCCCACATGTCGATGAACTCGTGATCGAACATCACATTCCAGACTGCAACAAAACCAAGCCACCAGAAAACACCTCGTCCTCCTATCTCTGGCCATCGAAAACCATGGAAACTTCGTCAGAGACTCGTCTTTACCCCACGCAGCTATCCCCACCGTCTTATGCAACTCAGTTCCTCAGAGATGCCATAGCGACGAGATGGCTGACCCTAATTAAACTAAGGAATAAAACCCTAAATCGTTTTCGTTCATCATTCACAATGAAATAGAAAATCAGCGAGCATTTTTCCTTGACTCATCAACCTCTAAGCTTCCTCTATCATGAATTTCGAAGCTCAATTTTATGTTGATCATCGGATTTTGACAAAAACTAAAAAACTGTTCAACCTCAAATTTCTTAATAAACATGACATTAAATTTTTTGATTCTTCCATTAAAATTCATGGTGTTCCAAGACAAACTTAGTAATGTAGGTAAATCAAGGAATCATGAAATTTAAATTTTGACATGTTTCCTTTTTTTTCCTGTATATTTTACTTTCCAGAATATTTACTCAATAAGTTCATTTAACCCTATTTTTAAAAATGATGATGTATACCTACAGACACCTTTTAATTCAAATATCAAAATTCAAAAATTATTTAGGTAGGTTGATTGGAAATCTTGAATGAAACCTGTTGCCTGTAACAGAGATATATCACAGGCATACATACCATATTCACAAATGTATATATCTGACATGCAGGCATTCCTAAACAAGCACACAAGCATATTCACATTATAACTTTACTTACTAATCCAAACACCAAGATATATAATAGGTTTGAGGGTCTGCTCACCTTTCTGGAAGGAGGCAGAGCACCAAGTTCTGGAAATCTGGAAATGCAGAGTTTCTGTTTTAAATTTGTTGAGGCTTCAAACAAATTTCTGGCTTATGATTTTTTTTAGTTGCTGAGATGATCTCTGCTTGAATGTTTCCAGATTTGATACTGCATGCTGAATTTTTTTTCTTTTGAAAACAAGATGTTGCAGGCTCTTGAATTCTTTCAAAAATTTGAACGGAGTGGACATTTTTGTTCTGAGGAGAAATACAAGTTTGTATTTTGATGATTCTTTGCTTATAGATTTGAAAACAAATGCTTGAGGAGGAATATGTTTACAGGATTGCATGTGTTTTGGTTTTGAAGCTTTGTTTTCCAGATCTTTGAAAAGCTTCTGGATAATGAATCAGGTTTTGATTCAGGTTTTAGATGGAAAAATGGTTTTGATGTTCTTTTCTTTAAATCTGATTTTCAGTTTAGTTTTAAAGAGAAGAAAGATTGAACGCACTTGTCTATTTTTTTTTGATCTAGTTTTACTTTTCCTTTGATTTTGAGATGGAAGAAACTTAATGCATATTAACAAAATTAAGTTTAAAAGAAAACATTCAAATGCCACTTGTTAAAGATCCTTACACTTGTTAATTGTTTGAGTAATTATTTTACAAATGTCATTTTTATACTAAATTTATGTTTAAACCTTGTTTCTAATATATTTACAAGTTATGCTTTAAACCTTGTCTTATTTTAATTTACAAATCATTTTTTCTTGATGAAGTAATTAATGAATAATTAACATATTACTAAACTGTAAATTTATTTAAACACTTTTTTTTATATTTCAAAATCATGTTTTCTTATTTTATTTTCAAAAGATAGTTTCAATTGCTTATACATATATATTTTAAACTTTGTCTTATATTTCAACTATTGTACATTTAAATAAGTATTTATTCATATACATAAATAAATAAAAATGTATATATATATATATATATATATATTGGGTTAGCTTTTAGAAATTTACCATATTAAATTCAAATATACTTTCAAAATACATATCACATATGTATGAATATATATTGGAAAACAAACCTTTATAAGCTGAAAATGTAATGTAAATTAAATGGAAAACAAATATTGTTATTGAAAATAAAATGTTTATTAATTGAAAATAAATTTAAACTAAATTTGTAAATATAAACAAATAACAGAACATATCTTTTATTGATCTTAAAAAATTTATAATTCTATTTATAATCTAGAATATTTATTTATCCCAGAAATTTCTAATTAATTCACAAATAGATTCACAATTAAATTTCCAAAAATTAAATTAATATTCAAACTATCCTGGATAAAATTCAGGGATGTTACAGACTTCCCCCCTTAAGAAAATTTCGTCCTCGAAATTTGAAAGTAGGGAGACAATCAAGAATGGATTCACAAAGATAGAGAGACAGTTTCCATATCAAACTGGGTATCTATTCTGCATTTGTCTTACCAAATCAGAATATCAATTATTGATACAAGAACGAATCAGGATACTCGGGTCACCAGATCTACGAGTATACAGGGATATTGATTAGTTCAAAGAAAACTAACCACTCGTAGAATCTACCGGAATCCAACAGAATAAACAGATATATGGATGCAATCCAAAACCTTTATTTTTAAACAACCAAAATATACCTATCAAGCGTAACAACCAAAGTAAACAATTCATACAAACAATTCTGACCCATCTGGAGTTTGTGTCCCATGTAAAATCAAAGCTTCTTCCTGGATCTACCAAGAACTATCAACGAATTGAAAAGACGAATCAAAGGGGATTGATAGAGAAAGTTGTTTCCGCTATTGCAGGGTATCGACCATTTGTAGTCGTACTCCTCTGTCCTCTGTCTCGTCCTCTTCTTGCACTCATACTTACTATCAGTGAATAGTAAGAGAATTTACTAAGGCATTCGAACGGATATCTTAGGGATATACTCATTCTAGGGTATACTTCACCCTATCTCTAATGAGCTACTTAATGTGTTATACTCCTGAGCTAAAGTTTCAACCTTCGGCTCTGATACCAATTTGTCACGATCCAAATTCCAGCGTTTGAAAGTCGACATCCGTAGCCCACTTGTACTTGAATGCCGCATATTCAATCATTGAAATTCGAATTGTGCCGGAGCTTATAACACAATTAAGTAATAATAACAACACAGCGGAAGAAAAAGAAATGAATATCATATAAGATTCCAATGATTACAATATCCAAGTATGGAACAACACTGATACAATATGATACATAATATTAGAGACCATAAACAACGGCGGAAAAACAAAATGAACTAGCAGCGGAACCAAAACTCCAAACAACAACTGCATCTCAAATCCAATGCTCTAAAGCCAACTCCAAAATCACAAGTTCGAACCACTATCTCGATTCACCCAGATAAGCAAGTCTGGCCCGAGAATCCAAAGACTCCAATATCCAATATCTCCAGAGAATGCCAGAGAGAAAGCTAAAAGATACTGAGCCGATATCTACTATCTAAAAAACCCAACTCTAGACTGCCCGTGTGGAAAATAGTGGGCACCCAGATTTTAGGAAGGAACAATAAACTCCGGGTCAGTCATGGGACTGGTGTGAGCAAACGAAAACATTTGGTCTTTTAAAAACAAACAAAGAAGTTAAATTTAACATTCGCAATGTTTTTTAGAAAATGAAACTACCATAAGGCCTCCCGCCACACACACAATGCAAACGCAGACTTGGAGGAGATTTCTCCTTATGACAGTCAAAAATGCTTGATACGCGAAAACCATTTGATATTATTATTAGTGCATAGTGGAAAACATTTCAAAAGTATAATATTAATCTTAGCCAGCATACGTACCATTATAGTATGCCTACTATAGCTACCATGTTAGATGGCAGGTTCTACAACTAAAACCGTACAAGGCGCGTATTGAAGAATGGATTTCCAACAATGGTCAGGCTAAGGAACTTCCTGGGCCATATGGGTACGCCTCTGGAGGGACGCCCCGAGAACCTAACCGGATCTCTGCCAACACAAGGCCGGGTTACCTCGTAACTAGGTAACTACTGACACGAGTATGCCATCCCCCGGTCGTAACCAACCTTTATCCCGGGATCCGCCAACAACCACAAGGTAATAAATCTGCAGCTACCACATATGTTAAGTATCTGGGCTCCATACCATGATACGTCCTCTATCCAGAAGGAAATGAACATAACCTCAGGAGGCGCTACCTCCAAATAACCTTGCTGCATTCTTCCTGTTTCGACCATTTCGGGTTGTGAGGTTCGATGAAGTCTCGTCCACAAAGCTACGCTTTTCACAAAAGCCATGCTTTGCTCAAAAAATGATCAGCAAATGATCATCAATACACATCAACACTTAGCGTGCCACACTACCAAATTGGGAGTATATCGCTGATAACCTTCAACTACATAACCTCTGAGCTCGTACGTCTCAGAGAAGGGTGTTAAGCTAAGAGAATAAATTCTCCGCCACCAACAGATATGTATTTGAAAGAAATCGGCTTTATATCTCAAAGTGTAGTGTCAGACACACGACCATACAAGTCTGTTCTGGGTTCGAACAGAACCGAAGGCACTTTCGAAGAAGCCCTTGCAAATCCGGATAATCCCTAATCACGTCCAGACTCCCCATCACAAAGGGTGATCAAATCTCTATACCAGGGACCAGTTGGTGCAGAGACATTCGACGGGTTATCCTTGCGTTTTCGAAAAATATCCGGTCTTCACCACCGGTCTTCAAATGCTATCCATATACGTCGTATCATTATTCGGAATGAGTTATATGACACAAAGGTCCTCTCCTAGCTAAACCGAATAATGAGCACAATATTTAAAATCATATGGATAATGGGATTTTAGTTAAGTCACAACTTTAAACCCAAAAATTTTCTTTCAAATGGATAAACAAATTATCATTTATAAATCTTTTTAACCAAAAAGATTCATTTCAAAAACCTTCAATGGTTTTAACAATTTCCATACTTAAATCTTTTAAACAAAAGATCCACTTTTAAATCCCTTTTCAATTTTAAACAAGGTTTACCAATCTTTGACAAAGATTCATTTGTAAATTTTCAAAACAATTCCATTTCAAATTTGATTGACTAATTCGTCTTTAAATTAAAGACTCATTTCATAGCTTTCAAAACAGTTCCCGTTTCAATCTTTTATATATATAAAAGACACATCATTTAAAACCTTCTTCAATTTCAAATTAGGATTCTACTATCTTTCACAAAGATATAGCTTTCAAAATCATTCTATTTCAAATTTGAAATCATAATTTGTATAACCTTTTTATGTCATAAATACCAAATATAGAATTCAATTTCTGATATTGAATTCAAATTTAAATCAAATGATATAAATTTCAATCTTTATTTAGTTATTCAAAATAACTTTCATTTGTAAAACACCTTTTCAAAAGTTTATCACCTTAAAAACCCAATTCATCTCCAAAACCATTTGAATTAAAAATTCAAATTCGAAACTATTTTAAAAAAATCTGTGACTTAACCGATTTCCATATGTAATCCATATTTGTGTGTGTATAGTGTAGTCCAGGGGTTTATACACAATTGTGCACAGCATCAATTATCACATCACATATTAACGTGTAGAAATATCAATAAGCGATATAAGCTATAATGCTTATCTTCATTCACAAATTCATAGATAAAATAAATTTATAAATAATAAAGATTCATCAGTACAATTCGATGTGGGTTTCGGATAACCAACTAGAATCCGACTCCCTGTCGCATCAAATTTCAAATGCCGTCTTACGGCCAAGGGTATTTACATCGAAAACATATCATAGATATCACAGATCAATACACAGCATATTTCACATCACTAAATATTACAGTCTAGAGATAACAATCAATGCAAGGCAATACAATCCTTCATAAGCAAGCATATCTCTAATTCAAAATTTAATTAATTTAACTAATTCAAATTAAATTAATTACTTAAGAATAAATCAACTTACCTTTCTTAATCAATCATTAATTAATTTATCACAATCATGTAATTAATTAATCATTTCTTAATTGACCTCATTATCAATTAATTAACCTTTAATTAATTAATTATCCTTTAATTATTAATTAATAACCCTAATCATTCATTATTAAAACTTGATTAAATAGAATTTAATCATCCTTTAATTACTTATTAATTAACCCTTAATTTACAATTTATTAATCTTAATTAATTGCTTAATTAATTCCAAATTAGAAATTAATTTATCTTAATTAATTATAATTAATTAGCCTTAATTATTTAATTAATTAATCCTTAATCATTTACTATTTAATCAATTATCCTTAAATAAATAAGTAATTACCCTTAATTACTTACATATTTATTTTTACTAATTAATTAGGTTGAGTAATTATTACTTTAATTAATTTAACTATCAACTTTAACATTCAGTTAATTACTTACGTAAATTAAATAAACCCTTAATTAATTACGTTAAATTAATTAAGATTAACTATGTGATTATCCTTAATCACTTACATTAATTAATCATTTCTTTAATTAATGATCTTAATTAATTAACCCTTAATTGTGTTTAATTGAATCTTAATTCCAATTAATTATCCATAATTGGTTATTCTTAATTAAATCACCATAATGGATTAACCACATTAATTATACTTCAAAGTAATTAACCCCTAATATTTGATTAATCAATCTTTAGTTTTTTTATTATCTACCCTTAATTGCTTTTACTAAGCAATTATTAATTTTTATTTAATCATTCATTTATCTGCTGATTAATTAGCTTGAAGTATTAATCAATTACCTAAATTACTTTAATTACTTTCATTAAGTAATTCACCTCAAATAATAATTACCCTTTAACGAATATATTAATTTAACTTTGAAAGCTACTCAACCATTTTTAAAACATTCTTTATGATAATTATTCTTAATTATTTATAATTTAATCTTTAATACAAATCATTAATTACTTGACTATCTTTAACAATATAAATTAACTTACTTAAAAAAAATTAAAGCATTTGATATTTTATTTATTTCTAAATTACCTATTCAGTTTCATTTAAAATAACTTATTAAAAATATAAGTTTAAATTTAATTGTTTTTAAATCCTTTATTTTCAAAAACCTTAAATTTATATTTTTTTATCTTAATAATAAAATCATCATTTATGAAGAAACAATTTTATAAATTTGTTTTTACTAATTTGCTTAAGTTTTAAAACTCAGAAAACACAAGACCCAGGCAACCCGAGTGTTCCCCCGAGCTAATCCCCTCCATACACGAACACTACTTCGGGTTTTTCCCTAAATTTTCCCGAGTGACCCAAAACTTTTCAAACTTAAAATTCGTTAAGTGTTAACTCCTACGCATTCGAAATTTACCCGAGACAAAACTCAAGCCAACACGCGATTCTCCCGAAGCCTTCTTCGAGCTTAAAGCCTTCCTCTTCCAAACATATACCACTGATACCCATCAGAGGTTCGTGCACATGCACAATCGAAAACGTCACTACTGGTCGAAGCTGCCACCACCATCGAGTCGACGGCAACTCACCTGATCCTCACAACCACTCATGTACCCCTAACGTCGATGAACTCGTGATCGAACATCACATTCCAGATTGCAACAAAACCAAGCCACCAAAAAACACCTCGTCCTCCTATCTCTAGCCATCGGAAACCATGGAAACTTCGTCAGAGACTCATCTTGAACCCACGCTGCTATCCCCACTGTATTATGCAACTCGGTTCCTCAGAGATGCCATAGCGACGAGATGGATGACCCTAATTAAACTAAGGAATAAAACCCTAAATCGATTTTGTTCATCATTCATGACGAAATAGAAAATCAGTGAGCATTTTTCCTTGACTCATCAACCTCTAAGCTTCCTCTATCATGAATTTCGAAGCTCAATTTTATGTTGATCATCGGATTTTGACAAAAACTCCAAAACTGTTCAACCTCAAATTTCTTAATAAACATGACATTAAAATTTTTGATTCTTCCATTAAAATTCATGGTGTTCCCAGACAAACTTAGTAATGTAGGTAAATCAAGGAATCATGAAATTTAAATATTGACATGTTTTCTTTTTTTTCCTGTATATTTTACTTTCCAGAATATTTAATCAATAAGTTCATTTAACCCTATTTTTAAAAATGATGATGTTATACCTACAGACACCTTTTAATTCAGATATCAAAATTCAAAAATTATTTAGGAAGGTTGATTGGAAATCTTGAATGAAACTGTTGCCTGTAACAGAGATATATCACAGACATACATACCATATTCACAAATGTATATATGTGACATGCAGGCATTCCTAAACAAGCACACAAGCATATTCACATTATAACTTTACTTACTAATCCAAACACCAACATATATAATAGGTTTGAGGGTCTGCTCACCTTTCTGGAAGGAGGCAGAGCACCAAGTTCTGGAAATCTGGAAATGCAGAATTTCTGTTTTAAATTTGTTGAGGCTTCAAACAAATTTCAGGCTTATGATTTGTTTTAGTTGCTGAGATGATCTTTGCTTGAATGTTTCCGGATTTGATACTGCATGCTGAATTTTTTTTCTTTTGAAAACAAGATGTTGCAGGCTCTTGAATTCTTTCAAAAATTTGAACAGAGTGGACATTTTTGTTCTAAGGAGAAATACAAGTTTGTATTTTGATGATTCTTTGCTTATAGATTTGAAAACAAATGCTTGAGGAGGAATATGTTTACAGGATTGCATGTGTTTTGATTTTGAAGCTTGGTTTTCCAGATCTTTGAAAAGCTTCTGGATAATGAATCAGGTTTTGATTCAGGTTTTAGATGGAAAAATGGTTTTGATCTTCTTTTCTTTAAATCTGATTTTCAGTTTAGTTTTAAAGAGAAGAAAGATTGAACTCACTTGTATATTTTTTTTAGATCTGGTTTTACTTTTCCTTTGATTTTGAGATGGAAGAAACTTAATGCATTTTAACAAAATTAAGTTCAACAGAAAACATTCAAATGCCACTTGTTTAAGATCCTTACACTTGTTATTTGTTTGAGTAATTATTTTACAAATGTCATTTTTATACTAAATTTATGTTTAAACCTTGTTTCTAATATATTTACAAGTTATGCTTTAAACCTTGTCTTATTTTGATTTACAAATCATTTTTTCTTGATGAAGTAATTAATGAATAATTAACATATTACTAAACTGTAAATTTATTTAAACCCTCTTGTTTTATTTCAAAACCATGTTTTCTTATTTTATTTTCAAAAGATAGTTTCAATTGCTTATACATATATATTTTAAACTTTGTATTATATTTCAACTATTGTACATTTAAATAAGTATTTATTCATATACATAAATAAATAAATATGTATATATATATTGGGTTAGCTTTTAGAAATTTACCATATTAAATTCAAATATACTTTCAAAATACATATCACATATGTATGAATATATATTGGAAAACAAACCTTTATAAGTTGAAAATATAATGTAAATTAAATGGAAAACAAATATTGTTATTGAAAATAAAATGTTTATTAATTGAAAATAAATTTAAACTAAATTTGTAAATATAAACAAATAACAGAACATATCTTTTATTGATCTTAAAAAATTTATAATTCTATTTATAATCTAGAATATTTATTTATCCCAGAAATTTCTAATTAATTCACAAATAGATTCACAATTAAATATTCCAAAAATTAAATTAATAATCAAATTATCCGAGATAAAATTCAGGGATGTTACAGTTTCGATTCGAACTGCTGTAGGCTCAACTGCACATACATGTTCATGTTGTAGCATCTCGATTTTTACCCTTTTTAAAATTACTGTTTCATGATATATGTGTAATAACGTTTACTTTGTAGACTTGAGACTTGTGATTGCACTCGGTTTTGTCAATGGAATCATGTACAGTCTGCGACATTTTTGGTTCCGCTGGTGCATGTATCTTGTAGTCGTGATGCAGTGCATTTGACTGGATTTTGAGTTGCATGGAATTTTAGTAGCACTTGAGCATTTCCTCAGTTTTTCTTGAGAACTTTTGAGTTGTGCTTTGTTTGATGCACATCTTTGGCCTGTTGTAGTGTTCAACCTAGTTTGTAACCGTGTCGAGTTGTTGTGCATTACATCATATAATCGTTGCATTAATTTTTTTAGTTGTTGTAGTTTGTACCATTCGAGGCATTAGACATTTTGTTTCATGATACATATGGGCAGTGATATGAACTTATTGGTTATTCATTATTGCCAAGACCTGACCGTGTGTGATTTCTCGCTATTGTTGTTAGCTTGGTTTGGTCTTGCAGTTGTGTTGAGTCATGATAGGAGTGACTTGACCTTTCCAGTTTCGACCTGCTGTTAATATTTGGAGTTGTGATGGTATCATTTGCTGTAGTGGCGAGGCAGTGCACACTAGCATGTACTGCAGCCCTATCAGAATTGACGTTTTAATTGATATTTCAATTGCTTGAATTGTTTGGTGTGTTCAATTCAATATTTTGAAATTGTATTTTGATTTGTGTTGATTTGATTATTTTGTTGCTATCTAATTATCTATTGGATGATTATATTATGTGTTCTATTTATTTATTTAATAATTAGATTTTGTTGTTAATTGCTGTTTAGGCAATTCTGTGGTTTACAAATTATCTTCATTGATAAGCCCTTTATTTATCTTTGTTGATGATCTAGGTTTGTTGATTTGTTGTTTATTGTTGTTACGTGTTATTTCTACCATTATCCGATTCTCTTACGAAGGATTGGATATACGAGATTTATTGAAACCGTCGTCTATTTAATTATTTAATTATTATTGCTTCCGTGCATTAATAACCGAGTTTGAATTAGACTGACCCGTTATTATTTTCTTTTGAATTAATACTCGGGTCAGACCGAGTTATTACAGGTTGTTGATATCTTGCTTTGGGTTGCTGCTTGAGCTATGAAGTTTTTTCATATCTTTTGGAGTTGTCGTAGTCATTTTATAGGATGATATGTATTCATGTATATTATTTACAGTAATGTACTTGTAAATGTAACTTCCAGTGTCGACGGTTGTAGTTGTACCATATGTATAGTATCACATGTATTGTAATTGACTTCAGTTATATATATGAGATTTTATATTTCCGTGTTCCTTGTTTAACTTATCTGTGTTATTATTATATATGTGTCTTGAACTATTATGAACCATCATAGTTCATTTTATACTGAAATTGGATATGTCGATGGGAGTAAATAAATAAGAGATGAAAAAAAAGAATATATACCACTCCTATCGAAATAATCAATACTAGTGTAAGGCCTAACTATGGATGGCCGCTCCTATCCATCCTTATTCTTCGTAATAACAGACGATATTTCTTTTAATACCCTTTGTCATTGTGAGTATAGAGGTGGGGCGTCACAGTTGGTATCAGAGCGAGGGGTTTATGGACATAATATAGAGCATAACTTAGATGGAACATGTGTTACATCTATTTGTTGATGTTTTTATTTGTGCCTTGAGTCAAAACTAAAGTTTTGAAATTGTGATGAAATTTTTGAATATCTTTAGTTAAAAATAAAAGTGAAATTGTGTTTTGATGATTGAGTAATTTTTGTTCAGTTTATCAGAGTGCGCAGCGGAAACAGTGAGACTGCCTTCGCTGAGTACAGCTGATAACCCTTTTGATTTAAAAATCAAAATATGAAAATGAAATAAATTTCATTGTGTTGTTACATAGATATGTTTATTTTGTTTTCTTTGAAAATTTCGAATCCGATTTGAGGGTCCGAAGCGACTGCAGTTATGTGATTTTGTTGAGATTTTTGATGTTTTAAATTATCTTCATTGAAGATATAATTGAGTGATTTCTTTGTTTATCTTGTAGAGTGCGTGCAAATATGAGTTGCATGTTACTGCATTAATTTTACGTTGAACCAGTGTTTGGTTTTAAGACGTATTTTGTTGCTGTTATTTTTATAACGGGATTTTTACAACGGTGCTAAATTTTTGAAGCACGGTGTTTTGTTGACATTTTTGATGAATGAAAATTCACTGGTATTATATTTTGATGCGAATTATTTTGATGAGATTTTGACGTATAAAGATTACTGTCGCTTTGGCTTCAGTAACCGTCAATTTAAAAGTGAATTTTCAGGCGGTTATCCCACAACGCTGATTTTGAGATCCCTTTTTACGGTGTTTTGAGAAGTGCAATTTTCTCGTCCAAATTTCTATAATTGTTGCTATTTTAATCACGGGTTTTCAAATCGTTTTAAAATGAAATTGTCTTCAATTTTTTTACAATTTATGCTTTCAAAAGAATGAGGAAGCGATTTAAACGCTTCAGCAAAATTAAGGACTATGAACCCTCACTTTTACTGATTCTCTTAATTCCGGACTTGTCCGTTTGAGAACATAAAATGTTATATATTTAAAATACATAATTTTGCACGTTCAAGGAAACGATTTAGTAAAACATGTAGTGTGGGACATGTGCGTTCACTATTTCGATGAGTTCCGGACTCGTTAATTGAAACATCTGCTGTTTGATGATTCTGATGATTTTGTTGGGCTTTCGAGCCACTATGTTGGACCTTTGGGTCATTAGTTGGACCTTCGGGACATTTGGTGGGCTTTCGGGCCACTCTACTGGACCTTTGGGTCATCTGATAGACCTTCGGGTCAAATACCAGTACTAGACCTTCGGGTCATCTGATGGGCGCCAAAATTTATAGTACTTGGTAGGCTTCGGCCATCTGAGATGCACTTGCGGCGTAGCTAAAACTCACCATCTGCTGGGGTCGATCCACCTTTTATGTTGATTTTTTAGTCATCTTAATTGATTTCTAGATATTTGTTGAGTTCTAATTATCTTTGCAGGTAATTAGATATTTGCTGATTTGAGTTCTAATTATCTTTGCAGGTAATTAGATATTTGCTGATTTGAGTTCTAATTATCTTTGTAGATAATTAGATATTTTCTGATTTGAGTTCTAATTATCTTTGTTGATAATTATATATTTGTTGATTTGAGTTCTAATTATCGTTTTTGATAATTGGATATTTGTTGTTTTCTGATTATCGTTTTTGATAATTAGATATTTGTTGTTTCTAATTATCATTTTTGATAATTGGATATTTGATGTTTTCTGATTATCGTTTTTGATAATTGGATATTTGTTGTTTTCTGATTATCGTTCTTGATAATCGGATATTTGTTGTTTCTCATTATCGTTTTTGATAATTGGATATTTGTTGTTTTCTGATTATCGTTTTTGATAATTAGATATTTGTTGTTTCTAATTATCATTTTTGATAATTGGATATTTGATGTTTTCTGATTATCGTTTTTGATAATTGGATATTTGTTGTTTCTGATTATCGTTCTTGATAATCGGATATTTGTTGTTTCTCATTATCGTTTTTGATAATTGGATATTTGTTGTTTTCTGATTATCGTTTTTTATAATTGGATATTTGTTGTTTCTGATTATCGTTCTTGATAATTGGATATTTTTCGTTTTCTGATTATCGTTTTTGATAATTGGATATTTGTTGTTTTTTGATTATCATTTTTGGTAATTCGATGTTTGCTAATTTTGCTGATTATGAGATTTTCTAGTCTCTAATTGATTCTAGATTATGTTGATTATATTGAATAGCTGTTTCCTAATTATCTTTGTTGATAATTAGATTTCGCTGTTCTCTAATTATCGTATCGATAATTAGATATTGCCGTTTTGCGATTTCTGAATTCTAATTATCTAATTGATAATTAAATATGGCTGATAATGGTATTTATTCAGTTTTGTTGTATCTGATTATCTATTTGATAATTAGATTTTGTGAGAATTTGTGAATTTCTTTTATGAAATTGAAAGATTTCTTTGGCATCGGTGTTCTTGACCTTTATTTTTCTAGCTTAACCAATTTATGTAAGAAAAATAATTGTTATTGACAACTTTAATTATGAAAATTGCGGTAACGCAATTTTTATAAGGAGGGGAGTCTTTAACAACCCGGGGTTTCACATCAATTAATTATCGTCATTAAACGATTAATGTTGATAACTAATTGTTGTGGGAGTTTTTAAATCAGGTTTAAATTCTTTTAGAAATTGTTAAGGGTATGCGGGCTTTAAAATTTAATTTTGGCCCACGTTTCTTTTGCTTGGGGCTGTGATATTATTAAAGCAAATAGCTGATCCCCCTTTCATTAATTTTTTTGGCAAGCCCTAGCATAATAAAAGAAAACGAGATAATGGCGGCTCGTTCTTTTTCGTTCCTCTTCTTCAAATTGGGTTTTCGGTATTCGTTGATGCCGATTACAAATGCTCGATTCAACTTGATTTCCTTGCTTGGTTGTTGATCGTCTCTTGAGGGATTTGGCTGCTTTATTGTGTTCGTCTTTGCTTCGATCAAGGTGAGTGATTTCACTCACATCTTTAATTCACTCTTAGTACTATGCAATGCAGCTTGATTTTATTTTGTTGTTGATGATTTTTGTCTTGGTCAGATTTCTTGTTGTCTTCGGCTACCACTTGATTTCGTTTGAATGTTGTAGATTTCTCTGACTTTTTCAATTTACTCGGTTTCGAACTGTGACTTGGTTGTATTCCTTGGTTGCTTTGGTTTTTCGGCACCGTTTGGTTTTCGAGACCACCACGGCTTCATTTGACTGCAGTCATAGGATTTTGTGTATCGCCTTGATTTTTTTTAGCTCGATTTCTGACTTTGGTCACTTGAATTGATTATGTTGATTATATGAAGATATTTTGAGTTTGGCACTGTTTCGATTCGAACTGCTGTAGGCTCGACTGCACATACATGTTCATGTTGTAGCATCTCGATTTGTACCCTTTTTACAATTGCTGTTTCATGATATATGTGTAATGACGTTTACTTTGTAGACATGAGACTTTTGATTGCACTCGGTTTTGTCAATGGAATCATGTACAGTCTGCGACATTTTTGGTTCCACTGGTGCATGTATCTTGTAGTCGTGATGCAGTGCATTTGACTGGATTTTGAGTTGCATGGAATTTTGGTAGTACTTGAGCATTTCCACAGTTTTTCTTGAGAACATTTGAGTTGTGCTTTGTTTAGTGCATATCTTTGGCCTGTTGCAGTGTTCAACCTAGTTTGTAACTGTGTCAAGTTGTTGTGCATTGCATCATATAATTGTTGCATCAATTTTTTTGGTTGCTGTAGTTTGTACCATTCGAGGCATTTGACATTTTGTTTCATGATACATATGGGCAGTGATTGAACTTATTGGTCATTCATTATTGCCCAGACCTGATCGTGTGTGATTTCTCGCTATTGCTGTTAGCTTGGTTTGGTCTTGCAGTTGTGTTGAGTCGTGATAGCAGTGACTTGACCTTTGCAGTTTCGACCTGTTATTAATATTTGGAGTTGTGATGGTATCATTTGCTGTAGTGGCAAGGCAGTGCACGTGAGCGTGTACTGCAGCTCTATCAGAATTGACGTTTTAATTGATATTTCAATTGCTTGAATTGTTTAGTGTGTTCAATTCAATATTTTGAAATTGTATTTTGATTTGAGTTGATTTTATTATTTTGTTGCTATCTAATTATCTATTGGATAATTAGATTATGTGTTCTAATTATTTATTTAATAATTAGATTTTGTTGTTAATTGCTATTTAGGAAATTCTGTGGTTTACAAATTATCTTCATTGATAAGACCTTTATTTATCTTTGTTGATGATTTGGCTTTGTTGATTTGCTGTTTATTGTTGTTACATGTTATTTCTACCGTTATCCGATTCTCTTACGAAGGATTGGATATACGAGATTTATTGAGACTGTCGTCTATTTGATTATTTAATTATTATTGCTTTCGTGCATTAATAACTGAGTTTGAATTAGACCGACCCTCGTATTATTTTCTTTTTAATTAATACTCGGGTCAGACCGAGTTATTAAAGGTTGTTGATATCTTGCTTTGGGTTGCTTCTTGAGCTATGAAGTTTCTGGATATCTTTTGGAGTTGTCGTAGTCATTTTATAGGATGATATGTATTCATGTATATTATTTACAGTAATGTAGTTGTATATGTAGCTTCCAGCGTCGAAAGTTGTAGTTGTATCATATGTGTAGTATCACATGTATTGTAACTGACTTCAGTTGTATATATGAGATTTTATATTTCCATGTTCTATGTTTAACTTATCTGTGTTATTATTATATATGTGTATTGAACTATTATGAACCATCTTAGTTCGTTTTATACTGAAATTGGATATGTCGATGGGAGTAAATAAATAAGAGATGAAAAAAAAGAATATATACCACTCCTATCGAGATAATCAATACTAAAAAAGGCCTAACTACGTATGGCCGCTCCTATCCAGCCTTATTCTTCGTAATAACAGACAGTATTTCTTTTAATACTCTTTGTTATTGTAAGTATAGAGGTGGGGCGTCACACAATTTTAAAGCAGAATGTTATAGAGTTGCGCTGTTTATCCTAAGGTTAAATCCAATAGGGATGTTAGCGTTAACATTTAGAATGATGCTATCATGTTGTACTATCTATATTGAGGATGATTTCAAGAGAGATGAAACATTAGTATTAGTCAAGGACTTACGGTAGAATCCATAGAGAGATTCATGAACAATTCGAGATGCTAGAATCTATATACAGATTCGAGACCAATTCAATATACTGGAATCCATAGATAGATTTGATAAATTGTTGAATTACGATTTTGATTCATGACGAAGAACATCAAAAAGCATTGACGATCATACCTCACAAGATGTTGAAACATAGCGACAAAAAGAGAATAGAACTTCAAACAAAGAGAACTTCAATTGTATGTGTATTTATATTGTTTTTGAGTATTAGTTCTGTTCAAATACTATTAAAATCATCCCTCAAGAAGTCACACTCTCACACAAAATGATTTCTCCTTGAAATATTGATTTTTAAACTAATCTGTACAACATAGCACAGGTCAGTCGACTGACTCATACCAACCAGTCGACTGACCTATGTTAGTGCACATAAAATTGCTATGAAATGCACGGTTTTGAATTTCATTCGACTGGCACTTCTGAGTCAATTGACTAAACGGCAAATAACGGCTATTTTACTGAAAAGACACCTTCTTTCATGAAGGGGTTTCAATCCAATTTCAATACGAATAGATGCAACCTTTGATGAGATCTTTCACGAACGATTGCATCCCTATATCCTCTATATAAACATGCTATGATTCTCATCACATTTACCGAATTTTTACTTTGCTCTCTTAATCGATTTTTGCTCTATATTCAAAGCATTCACAAACTTTGTATCACTTGAATCTTTGAGTTCATACATATAATCTTTGATTCTAAGTGATTTACTTCCTTTCAATCAATACACACACAAAATACTCTTGAGGATTTGATTATAGGAAGGGTGTACTTCAAGACATATCCGTATTATCAAGAACATATTAGTCAACAAAGCTTTCTGTATATAGTAGAAGTCCTGTTCGGTTGTTCAGGCAGAAATACCTCTTCGGCTGTTGAGGCGAAATCCTGTTCTGCTGCTTAGGTCCCTTGTTCGGCTGTTCAAGGGTTGTATAAACCTGTTCCTCCGGGTTAAGTGAGGATAGTTGTTAGTAAAATTCCAGAAAGGAGTCTGGGGCTGGACGTAGAATGGAAAGTTCGAAGCAGTATAAAAATTCCTGGTGTGCTTGTCTTATTTTTACTTACTATACATTGCTATAGTTTATTTCCGCACTTGCTTAATATAATTCCATATTGCACGATCCGCATAGTAACTTTCATTTAGTATCAGAGCGAGGTCATCATATAACCGTAACACGGTTATCTGATATTTTGCTAAGATGGAAAACAATACCAGCACTATTAACACTAACACTAGTTTTATGGAAGGTCAATCTACTACACGACCTCCACTATTCAATGGCATGAATTACAACTATTGCGCAACTCGAATGCATATTTATATGCAAGCATGTGGTTTTCATTCATGGAATATCACTCAAACAGAGTGTAACATTCCTACGATAGAGTACTCTACATGGTCAAACACAGAAAAACTAGATGCAACTGCAAATGCCAAAGCTATGAATATGTTATTTTGTGCTTTAGATAGAAATGAATTTAACCGTGTTAGCATGTGCACAACTGCTTATGAAATATGGAGAACACTTAAAATTTCTCACAAAGGGACTAACAAGGTTAAACAAAGCAAAATATCCATGCTCAAAAGTCAATTTCAAAATTTTAGAATGAAGTAGGATGAATCTATAAACGATATGTACTCTAGGTTTCAAGATATATATCACTCATTACTAGGACTTGGAGAAAAGTATTTTGGTTTTAATATTGTTTTAAAAATTCTTAACTCTTTAATGGATGAATGGGAAAGAAAAGTCTTAGCTATTAAAGAAGCTAATGATATCTATAGTTTGTAAAGAATATATATGATTTTTGAGATATTGATTTGGATATTTGATAAAGGTTATTTTATATATAGTTAAATTCTTGGTTTTAAGCTATGTATAAAATTGTTTTGAAGTACGAAGTAAGTTTAATAATAAAGTTGATTTTATTAAAATATATTATGGATAAGTGGCTACTTAAATCATATTGTAATATAGAGTTTATATTGATTATTATAAATCAAAGTTGAGAAGATAGTTTTAAAATTGATTTGAGATTTTATTTAATTAAGATCTTATTGAAATTTAAATTTGAAAGAATATGGGGTTATAACTAAATTCGGGTTTAAGATGATTTAAGTGAATATATCCAGCCTAAATAAATTGAGGAATATTCAATTATTGAATTTTGAAAGTTTTATTTAAAGGATACTGGATTTATTAAGTAAGTATTTCAAAACTAAATAATAGTAAAAGGGAATTTGACGCATATATATGAATTAAAAATTTAGTTTTGAAATGGTGGAATATTAAAAACTTTGAAATATATGGAAATTTAAATGGTTTATCTGGGAATTCAAATCTGTATTTGGAATTGATTTGAGAAATTACAAAGCTAATTTACTTTATAAAGTAATTTATTATTAAACCATTTAAGTATTGAAAATTTTTTTTCGAAACTATGGGCTTAAGGTACATATATTTGAAAGTACTATGATTTTTGGAAAAAGATATATTTGAAATAAAAATGATATCATATTGATTTGAGTTTTAAAATAGAAATGATATCGTATTTATATGGTTTTGAAATGGATGTTTTATTCTGGTTTTAAAGTATAAACTATTTAAAAAGACCGGTGTTATAATAAAGTTTGTTGTCGAAGAGACCGGGATCGGAGTTGTCATACTCTCTTCCAACTCCGAAAACCACTTTAACAACCGTGTACACGGTGGAGATTCCAGAATGAAGTAGGATGGCCGCGGCGTTTCCTTTGAGGTAAATACGTGGACCCAACTCCCGTGAGTTAGCATATGGTGGCTAAAACAGAAGCGATTCTCGGGCCAATGAGGTCATTCCTCTGATCTAACACATCCCTTCGATTTTATACTTTGACTTTTGGATTAATTTGGTGGCCACTTTTGATTTTTTTTTTTTTGGGTGTGGCTCGAGGTGGGTGGTAGCTGCTTGCTACGCGTTACCACCAGCCCGGATGAGTAATTGGTATATCTACCCTAGCATTGCCTAGTTGTGCCGTCTCACCTACCCTATCGCGCCTTGTACGAGTTTCTATTTGTGTCGTACCTATGGAGTGTCTTCTCGTAGTCTCTCGATCAGGAGATATGCAGGCACTGTATAAACTATTGACATTATTTGTGTTAAGGGCTATATGGGTAACCCCTTAACGCTATTTAAAAATAAGTTTATTTTACTAATAGACACTATTATAATAGCGAAATATACTACATAGTAAATAGTTTAACGGATTCTTAAGAGATGTAAATCCCGAGCATCTCTTGAGTCACTGCACTTATATTTATTTTTGTTGATTTAACTTACATAAGATCTTTTAGTTCTGACTTGAGTGTTTTTTCCTTTCAATTCGCTCGGGCCAGTCCGAAAATTTCAGGATTGAAGACTTTATTTCTGGAGGACGAAGACGAAGATTTCATTATTATTATATTATATTGCACTACACTGTATTCCGCTGCATCGATTTTATTCGTTGGTATGTGCAACTCTGATATATACTGTGTAAGTAAAATCAAATATTTTGTAAACAGCTTCATGAACTGTATATTTGATAATTATATTTTATCCTTGCGCTGTGAGATTCTGTTTTGTTTTATTTTTTTCTCGTTTTTCTTATTTACCCTGTAACAATCTGCCCTTCCGTATGGTTTGAATTGGCACGTGTGTCGATTTAAAGCGTGCGAAAAGGCGGATGTTACATCTTACTAGTCAAAAATTTAAAACACAACTTTTTAAGTATCGGCCAGTTATGTGACACAGGTTTCAAAATCTCTTTTTCTAAATACAAGTGTAGCATTTTTGATAAAAATCAAAATCTTATATTTGAAGGAAATAGGGACAGAAATATCTATGTTCTGAATATGAAAATCAATCACAATTCAGATATGTGCTTAATAGTTAATGAAAATGATCCTTGGCAATGGCACAAAAGATTCTGTCATATCAACTTCAAAACTATGAACAAACTTTCTAAAAATGATTTAGTCAGAGGATTACCAAAAATGAACTATAAATTCAATCATATTTGTGATGCACGTCAATTAGGAAAATTAACTAAATCATCTCTTAAATCTAAGAAAGTTATTTCTACTTTACAACCACTTGAATTATTACACATGGATTTATTTGGACCAACCCAAGTTCAATCCTTAAACCATAATAGATATGTGTTTGTAATAGTAGATGATTTTTCTAGATATACTTGGACCATTTTTATAAAAAACAAAAGTGATACGTTTGAGCATTTTAAATTTTTTGTCAAACAGATTCAAAATTTAAAAGGTTTGAAAATAAAGAATATAAGAAGTGATCATGGAGGAGAATTTGAAAATGAAGTTTTTGACCATTTTTGTAAAAAGAAAGGAATTTTTCATAATTTTTCGTTTTCTAGAACTCCACAACAAAATGGGGTTGTAGAACGTAAAAACATAACTTTACAAGAATGTGCACGAACTTTTTTAAATGGAAGCACTCTTCCAAAACATTTTTGGGCAAAAGCTGTTGCAACTGCTTGTTATGTTTTGAATCATGTTTCTATTCGACCTCTAACGAAAAACACTTCTTATGAACTTTTTACTTGAAGAAAACAAAATATTTCTTATTTTAAAGTGTTTGGTTCAAAATGTTTTATATTAAATACAAAAGATCGGCTTGGAAAATTCGATGTGAAATCCAACGAAGGAATCTTTCTAGGATATTCAGATCGTAGCAAAGCTTATCGTGTATTTAATAAAAGAATAAATACTGTTGAAGAAACGTTACACGTATCTTTCGATGAAAATTTTCTACAAAAACCAAGTATAGAAGATGATGAAGATTTTCCATATAACATTACAAATACGGAATCCACAAATTTAGAAAATGATGAAAACATTGTTGATAGTAATAATGAATTAAGATCTCCACTAAAAATATTACGGGATCATCATGTTAAAAATATTATTGGAGAAATTAATTCAAATGTACGAACTAGAAGTCAACTAAATCAAACGGCCACGTAGCATTCCTTTCTAATATCGAACCAAAGAATCCCAAAGAAGCTTCCACAGATGACTACTGGATAATTGCAATGTAAGAAGAGCTAAATCAGTTTGAATGCGATGAAGTTTGGAAATTAGCACCAAGACCAAGTGATCAAACTGCTATTGGAACAAAATGGGTCTACAAGAACAAAGCAGACGAACAAGGTAACATCACTAGAAATAAAGCAAGATTGGTCGCACAAGGATATAATCAAGAAGAAGGAATTGACTAAGAAGAAACGTTTGCTCCGATTGCAAGACAAGAAGCAATACGAATCTTAATGGCCTATGCATGTTTTCACAATTTCAAACTTTATCAAATGGACGTTAAAAGTGCTTTTCTGAATGGTTATATAAAAGAAAATGTGTATTTGAACAACCTCCCTTATTTATTCATGAGAAATTCCCTAATCACGTTTATAAACTTAAGAAAGCTCTTTACGGTTTAAAACAAGCACCACGTGCTTGGTATGAATGGCTAAAGACATATCTAATTTCTTCGGGATTTCAAATTGGGAAAGTTGATCAAACACTTTTTATTAAACATTCGAAAAAGGATATTTTAATAGCTAAAATTTGTGTTGATGATATCATTTTTGGTTCTACTAAGGACAAGTTGTGTCAGGACTTCTCAGAAATAATGACCAAGGAATTTGAAATGTCTCACATGGGAGAATTAACATATTTTCTTGGTTTACAAATTAAACAACTTCAAAATGGCATATTCATTAATCAAGAAAAATATTGTGATAATTTAATCAAACGTTTCGGAATGGAAAATACTTCTGCCAAACCAACTCCAATGAGTACAACAACACATCTTGAAAACGATGACAATGGAAAAAGTGTTGACCAGAAACTATACCGAAGTATGATTGGATCATTACTATACTTAACTGCAAGTCATCCTGACATAATGATGAGTGTATGTATGTGTGCTAGATTCCAAGCCAATCCAAAGGAACCACATTTAAGAGCAGTAAAACATATATTACGTTATCTCACTAACACCAAGGATTTCGGTCTATTCTATCCTAAAGAATGTCCATTCGAATTAGTTTCATATAGTGATGCTGATTTCGATGGCTCTCGAACAGATCGAAAAAGTACAAGTGGTACATGCCATTTTATTGGAAAATCACTTGTATCTTGGTTTAGCAAGAAGCAAAGTTGCATTTCTCTTTCTACATGTGAAGCAGAATATATTTCTGTTGCTTTGGCTTGTACTCAAGTAATCTATATACAACAAACACTTAAAGATTTCAATATAAATTTATCAAATTCAACTATATATTATGACAACTCTAGTGCTATTAACTTGTCTAAAAATCCTGTCAATCATTCACGAACTAAACATATTGACATTCGTCATCATTTTCTTCGTGATAATATTAAAAAGGATATAATAAAATTAGAATTTGTAAATTCTGAAAATTAATTAGCTGACATCTTCACTAAACCTCTAAATGAAAATTGTTTTATCAGAATTATAAAAATAAATTAATTTAAATTTTAAAAAAAATGTATATATTTTTCTGGGTACTCGAACTCTGCACCTCGGGTTTGATAAGTCTATGTCTTTACCGCTTGGCTATTCATTGCTTCACATCTACACCATATACATCTGTTTCTTTTATTTTTAATTTTTTTTAAGAAAATTTCAGCCACAAATTCTTTATGGTTCATTCCCTTCCTCTAATTATTCAAACTGCATGTTAAATCATCACTTCTTAACAACCTTTTACTCCTATATATTCCATCTCTCTGTTCTCATATCCCCATCAAAAAGAAATTTAAAAAAAAACATATTTGTTTCTTTCTCTACATCATCTTCTAAATCCAAAATGTCGTCATCACATAACTCATCAGATGGATCATCCTACTCTTCTTTCAACTTTGAGACTCCATCATCCGCTTCATCAAACCTACCAACATCTACTCCCACCCATGAACCTGCAACACCATCAACTTATCGAACGGGTTATACACCTGAGAAAAAGAAAGCTAGACGGTTCATGTTCTTTGGTTCTCCTCAAACCAAGCAAAAAATTGATGATCTTCATCATTAACAGAGGGAATCAATAACGCTTCAGCCATAAATGTATTATGAACAGAATATGAACTCTAGACGTCTGAGTTTTCTTGAACAAATTGGATGGAAGTTCTGTGGTTCATCTTCCTCTTTGGCTCATCAACCTACACCATTGGCAACTCAAAATCCAAAGGACAAGTCGCCACAAGCTTCACCTGTCTCTCCAAACTCTTGCGAGCGTGGAAACCGTTGGTCACCTCTGCGACCATATGTTGAGAAGACTAAAGATGAACCAAGAAAATCCAACTCTCCATCAACCTCATCTTCAAAATAAATTTGTTTTTGTTGTCTATTTTTTAATTATTTTACTACATATTTATTATGCATTGTATTAATATATAATAAAAATTATCTGTTGGTGCTCAAAAAACGACTGTATATGCTGAAAGACAAATTCAGTCAACTGGAAAAATTGAGTTAGCCGACTAAATTTCATAGTAAAAACTCTCGGATTCAGCTCAGTCAACTGGAAAAACTAAGTTAATCGACTAAATTTCATAGTAAAAACTCTCGGGTTCAGTTTAGTCAACTGGAAAAACTGAGTTAGTCAACTAAATTTCATAGTAAAAACTATATGTTTTAGCTCAATCGACTGAAATAACTGAGTCAGTCGACTGAATGTATGTTAAAAACTCTCGGGTTCTACTTTCAGTCGACTGACTCGGTTATTTCAGTCGACTGAACGTAGAATTCTGCATTTAAACTACTCTTACCTATTTTTTTACACCACACTTTCACTTTTTTAACCTTTCTTCTTCTTTACTCCAGCCCTAATTCCGAATTTCACCACTTCTCCATTACCAAATTCTAATTTTTTTACCTCTCTCTTTCAATTTCCATGGCTCCTAGGCAAACAAAACGTGTCAAGAAAGGTTATTCTTCTTCCTCTACTCCAATAAATTCTCAGATTGCTACTTGGTTGGTCCATGATAAAGCAATTCAACGGTGGATAAATATGCAAGATTCACGTATTTTTGAAGGCTGTTTTGTTCATTATCCTAATTTTAACGCATATGGCATACGTGAGCTTTCCGAAAGAAGTGGATTGGATACTTTTCTGGACTGCAAGAAGAACAACCTAAAAATCAACCATATAATGGTTAAACTCTTTTATGCGAACTTGAACCTTCAAGAGCCAGCACCTAGAAATAGAGAAAACTGCATTTGGACTTCGGTATGTGGAACCTCTGTTTTTCTTTCTCTAGAAAGAATGTACCATTTGCTTGAAACTAAAGTTGGGGGAATTAATCTTCGCGATGTAAGTTGCGATATGAAACTTCGGGACAATTTAATTCACTTATTCCTCGAAGATAATGCTGTTGAAGTTAAATCTATGTCTCTACGACCCAAAGCTAGATTAATGCATAAATTTCTTCTTAGAAGCATAACCCTCCGAACAGGATCATATGAATTAGTATATCCTGAAAATTTTCATGCTTTATATGCTATATGGGGAAATTTGCATGTTAATTGGACTCAGCTTCTTCTGGATGAATTTCTCAGTTTTAACCAAGGTAGAACTAATGCCATTTACTTTGGTGAAAATATAATGCGACTATTAAATGATTTTGGTATAAGATCCCCAGAATCTGAATTCTCCAAAGTCAGCTTATATAACATTCGTACCATAAGATTAATGAAACTCCCTGATCGACCGAAACCTTTTATCACCTTTCACGATTGGCAAGCAACCCAACAACAAAGACGACAAGGTATTCACATTGCCAAACAGTCCTCTTCTCAAACTCATCAATCCGAAGAAGAGGTTATCCGTCCTCCAACTTTTGGTCAAACTTCGCGAGAGGCTATTGATTTGCTTGCACAAAATAAACTTATTCTTGGCTCTCATTTGAATACGATAGATAAAAAGGTTAACAAGGTCAAAGGTTTTATCACAACTTTATGGGAGGCTATTTCTTGTACATCATCCACTACCGGTTCTTTGCATTTGGATCCTAGAAAAAGACCAGCTCCACAATTCTCTTGGTCAACTTCCGAAGCCACAAGCTCTAGCACAAGTGCTCATGACATCGCTAAAGGAAAGAAACCAATTCAAACGGAGGAGGAAGATACTTCTGATTCCGACGAAGAGTAAGTTGTCTTATGGCTTTTGGTTAGGTATTTTGGTGATTGTTTTAATTCATATGGCTATGAACTTTTCTAAGAACTATTGTTGTGTAAAATGTTTATATGACTATGTAATCTGTAGTAAGAATGCTTATGTGACTATATGGCTATGAATTTATGTGATCTTCTGTGAACTTTTGGCTATTTCTAAGTATTCCTTTTTGTCGATGACAAAGGGGGAGAAATTATTGTGCTTTCTAATAGTTTCTTTGCAGAGCCATACATTCAGGGGGAGAAAAATAAAGAAAATGAATTCTTTATAACTCATATTATATATCGTCAAATATATTATTGTCATCAATCAAAAAGGGGGAGAATGTTGAATCATGATTTTGATTCATGACGAAGAACATCAATAAGCATTGACGATCATACCTTACAAGATGATGAAACATAGCGACAAAAAGAGAATAGAACTTCAAACAAAGAGAACTTCAATTGTATGTATATTTATATTGTTTTTGAGTCTTAGTTCTGTTCAAATACTGTTAAAATCATCCCTCAAGAAGTCACACTTGCACACAAAATGATTTCACCTTGAAATATTGATTTTTAAACTGATCTGTGCAACATAGCACAGGTCAGTCGACTGACTCATGCCAACCAGTCGACTGACCTGTGTTAGTGCACATAAAATTGCTATGAAATGCACGGTTTTGAATTCCAGTCGACTGGCACTTCTGAGTCAGTTGACTGAACTGAAAATAACGGTTATTTTACTGAAAAGACACCTTCTTTCATGAAGGGGTTTCAATCCAATTTCAATAGGAATAGATGCAACCTTTGATTGAGATCTTTCACGAACGATTGCATCCCTATATCCTCTGTATAAACATGCTTTGATTCTCATCACATTTATCAAATTTTTTACTTTGCTCTCTTAATCGATTGTTGCTCTATATTCAAAGCATTCACAAATTTTGTATCACTTGAATCTTTGAGTTAATACATATAATCTTTGATTCTAAGTGATTTACTTCCTTTCAATCAATACACACACAAAATACTCTTGAGGATTTGATTATAGGAAGGGTGTACTTCAAGACATATCTGTGTTATCAAGAACATATTAGTCAACAAAGCTTTTTGTGTATAGTAGAAGTCCTGTTCGGTTGTTCAGGCAGAAAGACCTCTTCGGCTGTTGAGGCGAAAACCTATTCTGCTGCTCAGGTCCCTTGTTTGGCTGTTCAAGGGTTGTATAAACCTGTTCCTCTGGGTTAAGTGAGGATTTTTGTTAGTGAAATTCCAGAAAGGAGTCTGGGACTGGACGTAGAACGGGAAGTTCGAACCAGTATAAAAATTCTTGGTGTGCTTGTTTTATTTTTACTTACTTTACATTGCTATAGTTTATTTCCGCACTTGTTTAATATATTCCATATTGCACGATCTGCATAGTAACTTTTAGATATGTCCGAGTAATAAAGACTCATGAAATTCCCCATAAGAATTAATATGAAATTAATTAATTAATTAATAATAAGGTGTGATAACCCGAAATTTTGGGTAATAGCAATTTGATAATCTTTATTAATAATTATTTAAAATGTGCAATATTGGCTTAATAATCTTCTTTATAATTATTTTAAAATTTGCAAGTTTAATCTTTTCAAAAGCTAATAATATTTAATTTGGCAAATTTATATTTTTCAAAAAACAAATTTATCTTCTTAAAACTAATAATTATGTTTTCTATTTATAATGTATATATATATATATATATTTGTATATATATTGTAAATAGGAAGGCTTTGGTTTGAATTTAATAAAATATTTTCAAATTATAATATATATATATATATATATATATATATATATATATATATATATATATATTGTGATTCGAAGCTTTGTTTTGAATTTAACACAGTAGTTTTTCAAAAGCTATTTAAAGTTAATTCTATATTTTCAAAACACAAGATAAATAGCTTAAGTTTGAAATGAGATTTTATAAAAAGGTTTAATACACTTTTCTTATATATTTGATAAAAATATTTAGTTTGTATATATATAAAAGTTTTAAATATAAATATGTGTAGTTTGTGTATAAACATAAATGGATATAAACATAAACATATATTAATAAAACATAAGTATAAATAAAAAAATATAAACGTAAATTCATATTTCATAAATATAAAAGAATAAGAGATTTTTAAAGCAAAGGTTTAGACATAAAATTCTTGTTTTTAACATTTATAAACATTTGAATATAGCTTTTGACATTTGTATAATAATAATAACATGTATTATACATTTGTAAGCTTTGTAGGATTTGGATTAACAAGTAGTAACATTTATTTCTTTTAAGAAAAAAAAGAATCAAAACAATAACCACATTAGTTTCAAAGCTTCAACCTGTGATCAAGCTAAGCAATGATTCAGATTCAAAATTAATTCCAAGATCAGTATCAACTTAAAGCCTCAGGAAAATGGTCTCCAGATTAAAATCAAAATCCTCTTTTCTCTGTTTTATAAAATCTGGCGAGTAAACTTTTTAAAAATAGTTTAATCTATGTTTATACTTGTTGCATGAGATGAATCTGCAAAGTAAAGTTGTAAATAGGATTTGCATGAATGATTTTAACAAGATTTTAGTTTTAAGTGCACTGTATATTTCTAAATATGTCTAGATGTAAGCATAATGGACTCTGTTGTGATCACAAAACTCATGAACAGAACAAATAAATTTAGTTCCTCTTCATATATTCAGATTTAGGCTTGGATCTTTAAATAAAAAATAATTATAATAATGTAATATCAATTATAAAATTGGTTTCAAGAGTTTATATTAAGTATTTACTTCAAAAATTAAAAATTACAGAGAAAATAAATTATAAGTCAAAATTTGATTTCTGGAAATCATGTTTTGATTGTGTAAACAAATTTGTATTGTAAACTGATGAATTTTAGAAATCGAATCATGATTTTCAAACAAGTATATGGTGAGATATCTCAAGATGAACGGGAAATGCATTATCGTCGATTCTCGACGTTAGGCGAAGTGATAGTCATCGAGATTGGAGCTGAGGGTAACTGGATGGATGGTGGTCATAGGAAAAATAGAGGAAGGATTTATCGATGGCTGTGGTGACCAGGCAGCATCGAACTACGGTTCGATGTCTAGTTTTGGGTCAGCTTAATTCTCGAGATCGTGTGTGAACGAGGATGGATCAGACTTGTTTGCGAGGGATGGAATCGTAGTGGGGTGACTTGATGCTGCTTTAGACGTGGCGGCAAGGGATCAGGTGGACGAGATCGACGTGGCGACCCATTTTTGTCGACATGGTTTAGGGTTCCTGATGTTGTTCGTTTTGCTCATTTCGATTTCGTGCTGAGATCGTCAGATCTGGGTATTAGAGAGGTTCGTCAAGATCTTTGTCGACTCGAAGGAGGAGGCGTGGGTGACCAAAGATGGTCAGGACGGCATGCACCGTGCACATGTGCACGTTCGTATCTGGTGTTGTTATTGGCTTTGTGAGAGAAGGGTGTCGCTCGAGACAGTCTCGAAGCATTTCATATATTTTCTCGAAGGAAGTTGTTAGTGAGGTTTTGCTCTCGTGTGTCTCGGGAAAGAATCGAATTTTTCTCGAGGTTTAGTGGGTTTTGCCCGGGTTTTTATTTGATAGGCTCAAATATGAAACAGTTTTATAAAAGCATAAGAAATATAAAGTTTCAAAGCAATGTGTTAACAAAGTTTTTAAATAACCATGTTTTAAATATAAAGTATGAACAAATTTTAAGGCATGTTTAAGTGAACAAGTTTTTCAAAGAAATGTAAACCATGTTTTTCCAAGGTAAATTTATTAAACAAGTTTTTAAAGTTATTAAAGAAATTTAATTTTCAAAAGAAAAGTTTCAACAAGTTTTCCAAGCAAAATGCTTTAAACAAATTTTAAACAAGTTTTTCTAAGATTTTAAATGTTGAAGTAAATGTTTAAAATTGTTTGTTAAAAGTGATTATTTTTAGTTAATTATGTAATTATATCCTAAATGTTTTTCAAATGAAGATTAATGATGTAATTAAAAAGTGTTTAAGAAAAGTATTAGTCCTTAATTAATCAAGAAGATAACAAATGATTTTTTTATAAATTAATTTCAAGCATTAAATTAGATTTAAATGAGTAATTAATTAAGATTTATCTTCAAATTAAATAAGGTGGTGACTAATTAGGAATAATTAATTAGTGAAATTAATTAAAAGTTGATCACTTAATGTAATTAATAAGGGTTAATTAATTAATGCTAATAATCAAAGGATAATTACTTAATGGAAGTAATTAATAGGAATTTAATGAATGTAATTAATTTAAGGATCATTAACTAGTGATTAAGGGATAATTAATTAATGTGATTAATTTGAGATAATTGGTTTAACTAAGAATAGTTAATTACTTAATTAATTAAGGTTTAATTAAACTTACTAATTAAAGGTCAATTAAGCAAAGAGTAATTACTTAATGGAAGTAATTAAAGGGATTAATTACTTAATGTAATTAATTAAATTAATTAATGTGATTAATTTAAGATAATTAATTAATTTAATTAATTAAGGATAACCACTTATGAAATTGATTAAGTATAATTACTTAATTTAATTAATAAAGTATAATTACTTAGTGTAAGTAAATAATGGATAATTGCTGAATGTAATTAATTAAAATGAAATTACGTAATGGAAAGTAATTAAAGGATGATTACTTAATAGAAGTAATTAAGGATTAATTACTTAGTGTAATTAATTAAGGGATTACTTAATTAATATAATTAATTAAAGGATTAATTACTTAATGTAAAGATTAATTAATATAAGTAATTTAAGGGTAATTAATTATTGTGATTAATTAAAGTTCATTAATTAATGGATAATAAATAAATGTGGTTAATTAAAGATAATTAATGAATGTAATTAATTACAGGATAATTAATTAATGTAATTAATTAAGGATCATTAATGAATATAATTAATTATGGTATAATTAATTAATAAGAGTAATTAAATGTTTATTAATGTGAATGGTTAAAGGTAATTCATTTATGCAATTAATTGAAGGCCAATTACTTAATGTAATTAAAGAATAATTAATCAAAGATGATTAATTAAGATGTACAATTAAAGGATGACTAATTAATTGGTTTGTAATTAATTAATGTTAAATAAGTAGGATTGTAGGTAATCTAATTAATTAAAGTTAGTAATTAATTTAATTAAAGATTAATTAAATTAATTAGGAATTAATCAATCTTGCTTATGAATGATTGAATGATATTGAATGCCTTGGATTATGTGATATCTCTGATATGTGTTATGTGCTGCTTTGTGATATGAGATGTTTTGGTTGAATTGTGATAATATGGATTATCTATCTGTGCTAATGTGAATATATTATCCTAAATGATAGATTAAATTGTTTAAACTTAAAATAACATGGACATTAAAACGGCGTTTTGGATTTCAGTGAGACCGTGATCTGATTTCCAAATTGGATATTCGAAAACCACATCGATCCAAATTAAACGATAGGTCGTGAAATCTCAAGTGAAGTTCAAGATGAAGACTCGAAGTGTAAGGGCTATTGTCGTTAACTCTGAGGATGGTTCCAAAATGAGTGTAATGAAATAGTACTTTCAGTTTCGAGATGAAGATTCAGAGTGCAAGGGCTATTGTCGTTAACTCTGAGGGTGATTCCAAAATGAGTGTAGCGAGATAGTGCCTTCGGTTTCATTCGAACCCGAAACGAACTTGTGTTGATCGAATGCTTTCAGAACATCGTCATTGGAGGACAATGAGCATTCCAAGATATGTGTTCTAAAAAGTTAATCGTAGCATCAAGCCTCCTCAACCGGGAATGGCTAAAACAGGGGAGGTGTAGCAAGGCTAAGTTGGTAGCACCCAAGTAGGATAAGATTTTCTCATGTTTAGAGGTCCCTTTTTATACGGCTTAGTGGGCGGTTGGTCGCGCCAACTGCGGGGTTGTCTTATTCGGGATTATCTAGTAAGGGATGGTTCTGGTCTTGTGTTGTAGGGGATCAGGGTGGATCCTCGATACGGTGATCTAGATCACATAATGTGACGAGCGGTACCCCAGTAGTCCTGCCTATAATGGAAATCCATTCTCCCTACCTACCTTTACGGTTTTGTTTGTAGAACCCACTTTGTGGCTAGTAGCTGGAATTTAATGAATGTAACAATTTCGGCTATTTGAATAAGTATTTTTATATAGGCACTATTATAATATCAGAGGATTTTATAAGAAATGTTTTGGTTATCGTAAGGTAAAAGTTCGACATGTTTATTTGTGGTGTGGTCTTACGAGATACCCTTTGTTTTCGAATGTTTTTCAAAGTTAAACAACTTTAACCCGTTTACACACACCAAATCCATGTCTGACCCAGAGTTTATTTTCTGTTTTCTTAACTATTGGGTACTCAAATTTTTACAAGTAGCCAAGGGATTCAGGTTAGCTTTAACGAATTCTGAAGGAGATATGGTGCAGGGGCTTCAGCAAATATAGATATTGCGGTTCCACTGTGTTTATCTCTGTGTTGTATCTAGAGTTGTTTGATAGACAGTTTTTCATAACTGTCTAATGTGTTGTGATGTAAAGCTGTGTAACTCAGATAGATGATGTGTATTATGTAATATCTATGTGATTAATATATTTTATTCATTCCACTGTGAGATTATGGTATTGTTTAGTTCTTTCTTTCCTATCTTTTGTCTTTTCTATCCCTTTCTTTCTTAATGATAATGCGTCTTTCCGTGGAATGAAAGGCGGGTCGTCATATTTGGTATCAGAGTGCTAGGTTGAGAGAATTCTTAGTCTTTGGAGTGATATCTTTCTTGGGAGAGCATACTTGTATATATATATATATATATATATATATATATATATATATATCTATATATCTACCTATTTTGTTGGGTTACCTATCCGGGTTACTCACATGAGTTACGCTGGTAGCTTGAGTTCTAGAGTAGGAGGGGTAGTGGTGTGTTTAGCACGACTACCACAAATGGAAGAACTCTGAGTGATTGAGGTTGGAAAAAATATCTACCGAGGCTGTAGACCCAATACCTCCTCGAGTAAGCTTTGCAACATTTGGTTACGGATTTCATCAATGTCGGAAGATGGCCTTTTTAAAGGTTCAGAGTCCATCATTGAAGTGTGAGCTTGGTTGTGCTCATATGAGTGGATTTTCTAGAGTTTGGATTTGTCGGAAGTGCAGAAGCGAGTAAGGGCATCTTGGCAACTTCAGGAAGGAGCAGTTGCATGGTGGGATGCAGTAACCATGGATGTTCCTGAAGACATTTCTTGTAACAACCCGCATATTTTACGATTGAGGATTTAAATATTTCATCGTTGGTCGGATTATTGTCTGAAAAGCTACTTTTTGCAAACAGTCGAATTAAGACTCGAGACCACCCCCATTAAGTTCAAAATGACGTTTGCGACCTTTTTGAGTATAAATTTTGATATGTTTGGAGTTAGTGGAATTTTGCTACTTTTTCACTTAGGGCTTTGGTTTGGTTTCAGCCCATTAGACCCAAGCTCCACCCCCTCTTCTCTCCATTCCTTCATAATTTTCCTTATACTCAAAGTTTAGCAACAATGGAGAGAGGAATGGAAAATTAAAACTCCAAGCCCTTGTTTCCATTTGCAAATCAAGTTCTAGCTCCAAATTTATAGAGGAAGCTTTGGTAAGCCTCCTCGTCTTCTTCTCCAACTCATTCTCTTACCAATTTAAGAAATTTCTAAACCTAATTTAGGAAAAGTTTCTCTTTTAAACTTAGATTCAAGCTTGTTGGGTTGGAATTGAAGTGTGATTGTTCTTGCCATTGCTCTATAGCTTCTTCTTCACTGTTTTGGGTTTAAAGGTGAGATTTTTATCTCACATCTATGTCTATAATTATCTTTGAATGTTGCATATGAATTCCTAACACTTATGCATGTACATTTGCTTTTGGTTTGGTGAATATTCTAATTTTTGGTGTTTTGATGTCAAATCTTCAAAAATCCTAACTTTGATGTTTAAACATGTTTTTGGTGATGCATTGATGAGCCTATAGGGCTGGGTTGCTGAATTGGCGTAAACCCCTAGCGCCGTTGCTCATTCGACTGCAATTCGGGAGAGTTTGCTCTTCATTGAATAAGTTGAAAAACAGCCCAGCACCCAGTCAGTCGACTGACCATTTGCAGTCAGTCGACTGGCTGTAGCCAAGGATGGCTTCGGGGGCTGTTTACAGAGACAGGGAGTCTCTGTTTCCTATAATCAGTCAACTGGCCACTGTAATCAGTCGACTGTTTGCAAGAAATGAAATTTCCATGTTTCTGTTCCAGTCGACTGATTACAGAGAACCAGTCGACTGACCTGCTTCTATTTGCCTATTTAGCCTATTTTGTGTTGATTTCCAATTTTTATCGATTCGTGGTTTTCTGATCTGTTGTTATCATTTATTATCGATCTTGATGACTTCTATTTTGTAATTTTTGGGTATATCCATTTTGATGGGTTTGGAATTGATTTCTTTGGAATTAATTCACGTTTTGGAACGTGAAATTTTGGTGATTGATTGTTTCTACAATCATTTCTTTGATTTGTCACTTTAAAAATATAAAGGTTTCAATACTAGTAGTAAATATTCAAACTCTTTCACAAAGATGATTTCAACTCTATTTTCAATATCAAGCTTGTTTATAAAACCGTTTCCAATCTATTAGTATATACAAACCTTTACCTCACTCGTATGAGAAATCTAATTAAACGACTTAGTAAAACAAGTGGTATGAAACACTTGCATTTACTTCGTCGGTTAATTCTTGGACTTGTTCGATTGAATTTCTTATGACAATTTTCGAGTGGAGACTTACAGTTTGTTCGTAAATATTTAAGTTAAGCTAGTGGTTATGGGACATGAAGATAAGCTCATATATTTACTAGCTTAGTGTAATTTACACTACTTGATGATCGATGATGATCATTTTGTGATTTAGACTAGAAATGTGCGATGTCTCTTTGTCTACGAGGGAGACTAAACCCAGTTTCTGTGGAGCTTCTGCTCAATTTGGTGGGGTAGCGACCCATGGTCTTCGGGCTGTTTTGTGGAGCTTCGGCTCAAAACTAATGGTTAACAACCATGGAATAACGTTCCGTTTTGTGATACACGTGTTGGTGAGTTTTCATGCTCCCGTTTTGTGATAGGCCTCCCCCTTTTTGTGATTTTTGGGTTTCCATTGATGATTTCTAGAATTTGTATTTCACCAATTTTTGTGATTTACATTGATAAGTTTTATCAATATTTGTGCATTGGTGACTTTGTGTGTCATAACTTTGTGATTGGCATTGATATAATTGTCAATATTTATGGTTTGGTGAATAAAAATAAAGAGTATGATATTCTTTTTGATCTTTGAGAATATTCTTGTGATATTGATTAATCTCTAGTTGATTTTCAGTTGCATACTTATTACAGTATGGCTTTATGGTTATCATACGATTTTGTCATATCTCTTATTTTATATCATATCATCTGATATTTATAGTTAGACTGATCCGTTTATTATTTTCCTATTAAATAATACTCGGGTCAGACCGAGATGTTACAAGTACTTCTGCTTGACTTCTCATCTGGGATTATTATCCTGACTTTTGGCTAACTACATTAGATTTGTAGTTTTTATTGTTGACATACATTCGAGATAGAGATTCCTTGATGTATACTTATTCTTTTGACTGGAACTTGTAACTATTCTATTGTGATATTGTGTATCTTGTTTGACCACTACTCTGATATACACTTTTATGTGTAATATTCATATCTGTTTCCGCCTTTGAGATATGAACTTTTGTGACTGATTTGTGTTACGATATTTCTATATTTGTTTTCGAAGATTACATATGGCCACTGTGTAGTAGCTTTGAGTTTGTGTCGGTATGTCGGATTCCCTTTCAAGATGAAAAAATTATATTTTTATTCTGGCACATCGGTACTCGCACAAAGCAATTACACGGAGGGTCGCTCCTCAACAGCCTTATTCTCCACACTGGTTGACGGCATTACCCCGTAGTGTCCTTGGCTAGCATGGGTATAGAGTTGGGGCGTCACATTTCTTTTGGAGTAAGTTTATGGAAGTGTTTGAGGAACAGTTCAAACCTACTACAGGGAAGACTCGGTAGTATAGGAATTTTTTGGATCTCGAGCAAAGGAGTTTTTCAGTATTTGAGTAAGAGACTAAGTTCGCCAAGTTGTCTCTACGGGCCTGGTCTTATTGACTCACCCTTAAGAGAATGAAATGTTTATGCTTGGTTTGAGACCCGAGTTTCTTGAGAGGATGACTTCCATCTCGATGGCTCTTTTGTGGAATTGGTTGGTATGGCTTTTTGTTCGAGGAGCTTATGGATAAGAAGTCTTTGGAATCTGTGGTAGCATTGCAGTTCAGAAGTGTTGTATGGGTCAGTAGAAAGATCTTTGGCTAAGAATTTCCTAGAAGTAGAGTTCGGAAGCTGCGGAGTGGGCCTTTTGCTTCAATGGTTTAGAAGTCTTTATGTTTCAACTGTCAACAGCCCGGGCATTTGGTGGAAGCTTGCCCACTTCTTCAGAAGGTTCAGCAGGATAAGGTGTTTGCATTTGAAGGCGGATCATCAGTTTCTTCTAATAGGAAAAGTCGTTCTTACCTTATTTTGGAAAAGGATTTGTTAAGCATAAGCTGTTCTGATTTGTGAAAAGAGAACAGTATCTTTGAGAGCTGAACTGGATAGGATTGCAAAAGTGACTTGCGATTAGTTTAGGACTTTTTTAGTGATCTTTTGCATGGGATTGAGGCATATCTAGAGAAGATAGAGCTATCGATGTTGCCGGAGATTTTTCCAGATGTCTTCGAAGAAGTCAAGGTTTGCCTTAGCATCGGGAGATTGAGTTTTCATATCGACTTGGTTCCAAGAGTGATACTAGTGGTTCAGTCTAGTAGAAGGATATCTCCTAGTAAGGAAAGGATTGGGTGAAGCAGCTGAGGACTTCATGGTGCTTCTGTGTTTTCTCTGTTGGATCTAGTTTTGGATTTTCTCCAACTAAGGGTAGTTAAAGTCAGTATACCCTTGACTGCATTCAGAGAACCCATCTGTTTCTTTGAGTGGTTGGTTATGCTTTGGATTAACCAACACTCCATCTTATTTTGTGGGTTTATGAACCGTGTCTTCCAGAATGTGCTGAACTAATCTATGCTCGTGTTTATCGACGACATTCTCATCTTCTCCATATCAGAGTTGCGCAGCGGAAGCGAGGTAGCAGCTGTGTAAGAGTGGAAGCAATCTTGGACTCCTCAAAAGTTCGCAGTATATTAGAGGGTTTCTATAGGAAGTTCATTCGGGATCTGAAGGCTAGGTTGTCTAGTGCACCTGTTTTGGCTACTACGGATCGGAGAAGTAGGTTCGAGGTCTACTGATGCTTATGAAGTAGAGTTTGTGTTTTGGTTTTTTGGAAGATCTTGAGAGGGCCATTTTGTTGGGTAGGATCCGGAGATCGTCTTGAGCTTGGTATAGATTTGTTTCGAGAGGCATCTGCGAAGGTTGAGTTGATCAGGAAGGATGAAGGCAGCCCAAGATCAGTAGAAGAGTTATGCGGATAAAACAGAGGAATTTGGAATTCGAAGTAGGAGACTTTGGTATTGTTATTATTTTCCCCGATTTAAAGGAGCAATAAGATTTGGTAAGACTGGAAAGATAGCTTCGAGATATATTGGTTTTCTTTTCGTGTTCTTGAAAGGTTAAGTTCTTAGGCCTACAGGATTGAATTGCCAGCGGGATGACTGGGATTCACAATGTATTTCACGTATATCTGAGGCCGTACGTGTATGATCCATCACTGGTTTTAGAACCAGCAGTTCAGGAAGATTTGGAAGTTGAGTCGGACTTGTCTATGGTCAGATATCCTATTCAGTTTATAGATCTAGATGAGAAGGAGCTCTGGATCAGAGTAGTGTAGCTAGTTTAGGTTCAGTAGGGCGAGGATCCCAGTGATTGTACCTGGGAAATTCTAGATAGTAATTAGGAAGTCCTATCCTGAATTGTGTCTGGATAGTTAGATTTGTTTGTTTGGATGAACTGGTTGCCATGATTGTTAGTGTATGGTTGAATTATGCTTTGATGTTTGTAAATAAAACCTCTGTTGGATTATTAAATTAACTTTGCTTTTAAATTTCGGGGACGAAATTCTTTTAAAGGGGAGGAATGTGATAACCCGGAATTTTGGGCAACAGCAATTTGATAATCTTCATTAATAATTATTTAAAGTGTGCAATATTGGTTTAGTAATCTTCTTTATAATTATTTTAAAATTTGCAAGTTTAATCTTTTCAAAAGCTAATAATACATAATTTGTAAATTTATATTTTTCAAAAAAACAAATTTATCTTCTTAAAACTAATAAATATGTTTTCTATTTATAATGTATATATTGGTATATATATTGTAAATAGGAAGGCTTTGGTTTGAATTTAATAAAAATAATTTCAAATTATGATATATATATATATATGAATATATTGTGATTGGAAGCTTTGTTTTGAACTTAACATAATAGTTTTTCAAAAGCTATTTAAAGTTAATTCTATATTTTCAAAACAGAAGATAAATAGCTTAAGTTTAAAATGAGATTTTATAAAAAGGTTTAATACACTTTTCTTATATATTTGATAAAAAGATTTAGTTTGTATATATATAAAAGTTTTAAATATAAATAAGTGTAGTTTGTATATAAACATAAATGGATATAGACATAAACATATATTAATAAAACATCGGTATGAATAATAAATATAAACATAAATTCATATTTCATAAATATAAAAGAATAAGTTATTTTTAAAGCAAGGGTTTAAACATAAAATTCTTGTTTTTAACATTTGTAAACATTTTAATATAACTTTTGACATTTGTATAATAATAATAACATGTAATCTACATTTTTAAGCTTTGTAGGATTTGGATTAACAAGTGGCAACATTTATTTCTTTTAAGCAAAAAAAGAATCAAAACAATAACCACATCAGTTTCAAAGCTTCAACCTGTGATCAAGCTAAGAAATGATTCAGATTCAAAATCAATTCCAAGATCAGTATCAACTTCAAGCTTCAGGAAAATAGTTTCCAGATTAAAATCAAAAACCTCTGTTCTCTTATTTTACAAAATCTGGTGAGTAAACAGTTTAATCTATGTTTATACTTGTTGCATGAGATGAATCTATATAGTAAAGTTGTAAATAGGATTTGCATGAATGATTTAACAGGATTTTAGTGTGAAGTGCACTGTATATTTGAGAATATGTCTGGATGTAAGCATATTGGACTCTATTGTGATCACAAAACTCAAGAACAAAACAAATAAATTTAACTCCTCTTCATATATTCAGATTTAGGCTTGGATCTTTGAATGGAAATTAATTATAATAATGTAATATCAATTATAAAATTGGTTTCAAGAATTTATATTAAGTATTTACTTCAAAAATGAAAATTACAGAGAAAATAAAGCATAAGTCAAAATTTTATTTCTGGAAATCATGTTTTGATTGTGTAAACAAATTCATATTGTAAATTGATGAATTTTAGAAATCGTATCATGATTTTTAAACAAGTATATGGTTAGATATATCGAGATGAACGGGAAATGCATTATTGTCGATTCTCGACGTTAGGCAAAGTGATAGTCATCGAGATGGAGCTGAGGGTAGCTGGATGGATGGTGGTCATAGGAAAAATAGAGAAAGGATTTATCAATGGCTGTGGTGAACAGGCGGCATTGAACTAGGGTTCGATGTCTGGTTTTGGGTCAGCTTAATTCTCGAGATCGTGTGTGGACGAGGATGGATCAGACTTGTTCGTGAGGGATGGGATCGTAGTGGGGTGACGTGATGCTGCTCTGGACGTGGTGGCAAGGGATCAGGTGGACGAGATCGCCGTGGCGAGCCATTTTGTCAACGTGGTTTTGGGTTCCTGATGTTCGTTTTGCTCGTTTCGTTTTCGTGGTGGGATCGTCGGATTTGGGTGTTAGAGAGGTTCGTCTAGATCATTGTCGACTTGAAGGAGGAGGCATGGGTGATCGAAGGTGGTCAGGATGGCTTGCACCGTGCACACGTGCACGTTCATATCTGGTGTTTTTATTGGCTTTGGGAGAGAAGGGTGTGGCTCAAGACAGTCTCGAAGCAATTCGCATATTTTCTCAAACGAAGTTGTAAGTGGGTTTTGCTCTAGTGTGCCTCGGGAAAGAATCGAAGTTTGCTCGGGGTTTTGTAGGGTTTTCTCGGGTTTTTATCTGATAGGCTCAAATATGAGACAGTTTTATAAAAGCATAAGAAATACAAAGTTTCAAAGCAATATGTTAACAAAGTTTTTAAATAACCAAGTTTTAAATATAAAGTATGAACAAATTTTAAGGCATGTTTAAGTGAACAAGTTTTTAAAAGAAATGTAAACCATGTTTTTCCAAGGTAAAATTTGTTAAACAAGTTTTTAAAGTTATTAAAGAAATTAAATTTTTAAAAGAAAAGTTTCAACAAGTTTTCCAAGCAAAATGCTTTAAACAAGTTTTTCTAAGATTTTAAATGTTAAAGTAAATGTTTAAAATTGTCTGTTAAAGGTAATTATATTTAGTTAATTATGTAACTATATCCTAAATGTTTTTTAAATGAAGATTAATGATGTAATTAAAAGTGTTTAAGATAAGTGTTGGTCCTCAATTAATCAAGAAGATCTCAAATGATTTTTGTATAAATTAATTTCAAGCATTAAATAAGATTTAAATGAGTAATTAATTAAGATAAAGTATTTATCTTCAAATTAATTAAGGTGGTGATTAATTAGGAATAATTAATTAGTGAAATTAATTAAAAGTTGATCTCTTAGTGTAATTAATAAGGGTTAATTAATTAATGCTAATAATCAAAGGATAATTATTTAATGGAAGTAATTAGTGGGAAGTTAATGAATGTAATTAATTTAAGGATCATTAACTACTGATTAAGGGATAATTAATTAATGTGATTAATTTAAGATAACTGGTTTAACTAATTAAGAATAGGTAATTTCTTAATAAATTAAGGGTTAATTAATCTTAGTAATTAAAGGTCAATCAATCAAAGAGTAATTACTTAATGGAAGTAATTAAAGGGATTAATTACTTAATGTAATTAATTAAATTAATTAATGGGATTAATTTAAGATAATTAATTAATTTAATTAATTAAGTATAATCACTTATGAAATTGATTAAGTATAATTACTTAATGTAATTAATAGTATAATTACTTAGTGTAAGTAATTAATGAATAATTACTGGATGTAATTAATTAAAGGGAAATTACTTAATGGAAAGTAATTAAAGGATAATTACTTAGTAGAAGTAATTAAGGATTAATTACTTAATGTAATTAATTAAGGGATTAATTAATTAATATAATTAATTAAAGGATTAATTACTTAACGTAAAGATTAATTAATGAAAGTAATTTAAGGGTAATTAATTATTGTGATTAATCAAGGTACATTAATTAATGGGTAATAAATAAATGTGGTTAATTAAAGATAATTAATGAATGTAATTATTTATAGGATAATTAATTAAGGATCATCAATAAATATAATTAATTACGGTATAATTAAAGGTTAATTAATGTGAATGGTTAAAGGTAATTAATTTATGTAATTAACTGAAGGTCAATTACTTAATGTAATTAGAGAATAATTAATCAAAGATAATTATTTAAGATGGATAATTAAAGGATGATTAATTAATTGGTTTGTAATTAATTAATGTTAAGTAAGTAGGACTAAAGGTAATCTAAGTAATTAAAGTTAGTAATTAATTTAATTAGAGATTAATTAATTTTTTTAGAAATTAACCAATCTTGCTTATGGATGATTGAATGATATTGAATGCCTTGGATTATGTGATATCTCTGGTATGTGTCATGTGCTACTTTGTGATATGGGATGTTTTGGTTGAATTGTGATAATACGGATTATCTATCTGTGATAATGTGAATTATCTATTTGTGTGAATATATTATCCTAAATGATAGATTAAATTGTTTAAACTTAAAAAGACTTGGACCTTAAAACGGCTTTTTGGATTTCGGTGTGACCGAGATTGGATTTCCAAATTGGATATCTGAAAAGCACATCGTTCCAAATTAAACAATAGGTCGTGAAATCTCAAGTGAAGTTCCAGATGAAGACTCAAAGTGTAAGGGCTATTGTCGTTAACGCTGTGGGTGATTCCAGAACGAGTGTAACGAAATAGTGCTTTCAGTTTCGAGATGAAGATTCAGAGTGCAAGGGCTATTTTCGTTAACTCTGAGGGTGATTGCAAAATGAGTGTAGCGGGATAGTGCTTTCGGCTTCATTCGAACCCAGAGTGAACTTGTATGGATTGAATTCTTTCATCACATCGTCATTGGAGGACGATGAGCATTCCAAGATATATGTTCTAAAAAAGTAATCTTAGCCTCAAGCCTCATCAACCGGGAATGGGTGCAGCAATGCTAAGTTGATAGCACCCAAGTAGGATAAGATTTTCCCCTGTGTAGATGTCCCATTTTATTCGGCTTAGTGGGCGGTTGGTCGCGCCAACTGCGGGGTTGTCTTATTCAGAATTATCCAGTAAGGGATGGTTCCGGTCTTATGTTGCAGGGGATCAGGATGGATCCTCGGTATGGTGATCTAGACCATGTACTGTGACGGGCGGTAACCCAGTAGCCCTGCCATTGGTGGAAATCCATTCTCCCTACATACCTTTACGGTTTTGTTTGTAGAACCCACTTTGTGGCTAGTAGCTAGAATTTAATGAATGTAACAATTTTGGCTATTTGAATAAGTATTTGTATATATACACTATTATAATACTAGAGGATTTTATAAGAAATGTTTTGGTTATCGTAAGGTAAAAACCCGACATGTTTATTTGTGGCGTGGTCTTACGAGATACCTTTTGTTTTTAAATGTTTTTCAACGTTAAACAACTTTAACCCGTTTACATACAAAAGACCCATGTCTGACCCAGAGTTTATTTTTTGTTTTCTTAAACTCTTGGATACTCAAATTTTTATGAGTAGCCAAGGGATTTAGGTTAGCTTTGATGAATTCTAGAGGAGATATTGTAACGATCCCGGTTTAAGCCAAATATAAATTGGTACTTAATAAAAATTTTGGATTAATTTGTGAATTAATTTGAATTTTTCCAAAATAAAATGTGTGTTGATATATAGATTGAGAATAGAATTTTGATTTGGAAATTCAAAAATAAATATCTTATAAATAAATTGGATTTATTAATTTTATATTTCAAAGGAACTAACATACATACATACATACATACATACATACATACATACATACATACATACATACATACATACATACATACATATATATATAGTTGGTTTGTAAAATGAGATTTAAATAAAATTTGGTAAAAAGGTTTATTGTACATTTTCTTTTAAAATGTAGGTTGTGTGTATATATATATAACATATAAAACACATAATACAAATTCATTTATTTAAAGTATATTAGTTTGAAAATGAATAAAAGGATCAAATACTTTCTTTTAAAATTATATATAAATAAGAAAACATATTACCTAAATTTAAATAATTAACAAAAATATAAGTTAAAGGTTTAGACATAAAAATATTTGTTTTTAACAAGTGTGGGTTAAAAAGAATATGTATTAACAAGTGTACATATTTATAAACAAGTGATGGTTAAATCTAATTTGAAATATACAAGTGGCATTATGGAAATGTAAATACATATCAAAATAAGAAACCTGGCTATGGATTTCTCAGTTCAAAATTTACATCTTATCTTCTTTCATCTTCAAATTAAAATCAAAACCAAAAGAAAACTGGAAATCAAATAATCAAATCTAAAGAAATTAAATTCCAGTTCAAATTCAAAACAATAAGCATGCATATTCAAATTGCAACCTGACATCAATCAAGTTCTGAGGTCAAACTAAATCAAGCTTCAGATTCAAATAGAATTAAAGATCAAATTCAATCAAGTACAGATTAAAAAATCAAATGCAGATCAAAATCAGAAATTAGGTCCAGATCAAAAGAAAGAAAAAAACATAAATCTGGTTCTTTGTTTCAACATAATACTGTGAGTAAACTACTTGAACCTGTTGATATATCTTGATTTTTTGAGATTGATACATGAAGTATGTGGTGAAGAATGTTGTATGGATGTAAAAATATATCTACATGTATATATATATAGATTGTGTGTGTGCATATCTATACATTTCTCTGTTCTTAGTTTACAGGCTACAAAACCCGTTTGAAATTCAAAAATTCTTTCCCCAATCTTTCTAGGCTTTGATTTCTGAAAGTAAAATGTTTGTATATGGGTAACATCATTTATAAAAATAATTTCAATTGAAAATACTCAGTGAATTTTTCGAAAATAATATATTACAGTAAAAATAAATCAAAGTCATAAATTCGATGTTCGCGATTTCTTGTTTTGAATTTATAACCTGATTTGTGTCGCAAAATGATGAATTTTAATGATAAGATAAAGATTTTTAGATTTGAGAATCGTGTCGATTTTCGAGTTGAACGGAATTGTAAAAATTGTCAATTCCCAACGATCAATGAGAAATCGAGCATCGGGCTTAATGTCAGATGAAGTTCAGGTGATGGAGTTTACAGGAAAAATGATCGTTGATTTTTTAAATGATCGTGGAAGTTGATCAACGAGGTTAGGGTTTGAGGGCATATTTTTGTCGGTGTCATTCTCAAATTGATTTCATTGTCGATGGATGATCATAGGTGATCGGTCCGGGGGGATCGAGGTTGGAAGTCGAGATGAGGATACGGTGTGGTCGGCGTGGATGATAGTGGTCTGTATTGTCGTCGGCAAGGCAATTTGGTCGTGGTGCTGGTTCTAGGAAGAAGTAGATTAGCTCGATTTCGTTTGACGATGAAATCATCGAAGTTGGGTGGTCGAGCTGGATGGTGAAGTCATAGACGATAGGTTAAAGGTTGCGGTGATGACCGAAGTTGACCAGATTGGTCGTACACGTGCACCACGTATCACTAGTATCTGGTATGCTTGATCGATTTGGGGGAAGAAAATGGCTCGGGTTCGAGCACGAGAAATGGAAGGGTTGACTCGAAGAGAAATAGTGTTCGTCGAACTTGGAGTTTTGCTCGAGGAAAATTGAAAATGGCTCGGGTTATCTTGGGTGTTATCAGGTTTTCAAATTTTAAAAATAAACCTGTTTCAGATTTTAAAAAAATTCAACCAGATTTTAAAATAAAAAATATATATGTTAAACAAAGTTTTCAAAAACTAAGTAAAATGCTTAAGAAGAAAAGTGAAGTATTCATCATGTTTTGTTAAGCAAATTTTAAACTTAAATTTTAAATTTAAATGTGATTTGTTAAAAGAATAATTATTAATGAAAGTAATTAAAGAATAATTATTTAATGTCATTAATTAAGGTGGGTAATTAATGGATAATTACTAAATGTGATTCATTAAAAGGATAATTACTTAATTAAGTAATTAAAGGTTAATTAAGTAATTAAAGGTTAAAGGTTAATTAATTAAAGTGACTAATTAAAGGATAATTAATTAATGTGATTAATTAATTAATGTGATTAATTTGAGGTTAATTTGTTAATGTGATAAATTAATGATATTAAGTAAAGGTTAATTAAATATTAATTAAAGGTTGATTAATTAATAATTAAAGGTTAATTTGTTATGTAAATAATCAAGGGTTAATTAATTAATGTTGTGATATCTCGGAATTTTTGGCAATATCAATTTAATAATCTTTATTTAAAATTAAATTGATTTGATAATATTGATTAATAAAGTATGAATTGGTTTAATAATCTAATTAAATAAATATTTAATTAGTGATTTTATCTTTTAAAATCTAAATAAATGTTTATATTTCTAATGTGTGTATATATATATATATTTATATATTATAGAAAATATTTTAATTGAAATTTAATAAATAAATAAGTCTTGTTTTCAAATTCTAATAATATATTTAATAATTTGGAAATTATGATTTAAATTAATATCTAGCTTTTCAAAGTTATTTAATTAATAACTCTATGGTTTTAAATACTTAAGATAAATGTTAATTGCTTAAGATTATATCTTAGCTTAATTTTAAATTTTAAATAAAAATTTTGTTTCAATTTTTTTAAATATTACTTGATACATATGTGATTTGAAATAGAAGTTTCAAATACAATTTACATATGGTATTAATTCATTCAATAATAGAAGTGATTTATAATCTCTTTCATAAATCATTTAAAATTGTTATTTTCAAATGATAATTATAATACTTAGCTTTTATAAAAAAACATAAATAGATTTTTATATAAATAGGATTGTTATTTTTAAATTTAATAATTAGTTATATATGTACAGATATAACTTGATTCTTAAATTTTATTTTTATAACCTAACTTAAATTTGAATTTAAAGTTTTGAAATTCAATGTATAGGTTTTATATTTGTTTGGATTTTAAAATATTTGTATAAACTTTTATTTATAAATATAATTGGTTTTTATTTCTTTTAAATTTATTTATACATATATAAATACTAATTAACTAATTCATTAAGCTTGATTTTTGTATTAATCTTTCATTAACATTTAAAATATAACTAATTAAATTATGAGACAAGTGTTAACATATTAAGTAATCAAACAACATGTGTTAATTTATGAATTGAACAATATGACAAGTGTCATGTTTGAATTATATTTTCTTTTTGTTTTTTTAAATGAAATTCAGCCTTTATAAACCATATTTTTCTTCCCCTTCACTCTTTTTCCTATCTTTTATTTTAAGCTGAGAAAACAAATCTGAAATCATCACAAAAACCTGAAACATCATTCTTCAAATCTGAGAACCATCTTCCTCTAAACAAGATGAAAACTCAAATTATCTATAATCATTCTTAAAAAAAACATAACTTGTTCATTTTCAAAAATCAAAGCCTGCATTTGAACCTGTATCACTTCTTCAACCTGAAGCAAGTCAAAATTCATCAAACTTGTTAATCCTCTTCAATCAGTAAACTGCAAACCATTTTCAAGTTCACAGCCTGTGCGTTATTCTTCAACAACTAGGAATCAAACAAGAACTCCAGCCTGCATGCAACTGCATCTTTTCAAACAACAGCAAGCATTCCAGTTTTTAAGATCAAAGCATTTTTATTTAAACAACTCAAGTTTCAAGGGCATTTCAGTTTTAATGGTATCAAAAGCTTTTCAATAATTAAAGAGGCTGTCGCTATTTTAAATCAGGTGAGTAATTTTTTTTTAAATTACTTAAGTGGAAACATGGTTGCATGATTTTTCCTATGATAAGTATGATTTGTGTGGATATAGATAATTAAGTTTTGCATATATATATATATATATATATATATATATATATATATATATATATATTTGTGTGTGTGTGTGTGTGTGCGTGTGTGTGTGTGTGTGTGAATTATCTGTGTGTATTTGAATGTAAATGTATGCATGCTGTATCATTGTGATATCTCTGTTCTGGTTTCTTTAGACCCAGATTTATAAACAAATCCAATATCTTTAAATCTGCTTGCTGTTAGTACCTTGAATTTGAACGAGACTTGTTTGATTTACTTTAAAATCTAAATTTAAATTCTATTTAAGTTAAGATAAAATGGCAATTTCTACGAAACCAAAAAGAATAGGGAAATTTGAATTGGTGTAAAAATTCAAATACGTAAATTTAACAATTCAATAATATAAATTGAATCCCTATACTAAATCATGTTTTTAAAAAGCAAAATCACAATTTTTAAATTAGAAATGAAAATGCATTTCTGGGTGACTAGAATTTAGATTTTTGAGAAGTTTTGGTGATCTAGTTAATAGGGAAGGTCAGGGTTTTCTATGGTGGTAGAGGAGTGATCGGAGGGTGTGGGCAAAAATGGCCGATGGGTGTGCAAGTCGCAGTGGAGGCAGCGGTGATCAGAAATTGATTTGAACCCTAGTTTTAATCAAGTTAGGAAATTTGATCATCTCAGTCTCTATGATTAATCGAGTGCGATGGGGCTTTGAGAGATGGTAGCTGGGTCGATGACGAGGGCATGGTTGGAGCAGTAGGATTTACGGTGGTCGGAGGATAATGGTTGGGGCATTGACAGGTTTTGGGTTTGTGGTGGTTCTGGTTCCTGTTTGTGTTTCTGTTACTCGATTTTGAATTCAAGTGGATGGTGAAGTTCTAGTGGTCGGGGTAGGGTGCTTGGGTGATCATCGACGTGTTCGATGTTCTGGTGATGAACGGAGGTCGTCGGCGGCACCGTGCGTGAAACGACCTCTAAATTTTGATAATTAAATTGGTTAGTTTAATAAGATTTTTTGAAATTAAATTTGGAAGGAAATAAAAGTTTATAATTTATAATGAGGCAAATATTATAAATGAAATATAGCAATGATATATAAAATTTGACTTTTGACAATTTTAATGAAATCCCATAAAGAAACAGCGTAAACATTTTAATTTGTTAATTTAATATGATTGTGAAATTAATACTGAAAGTAATTGAAATTGGAAATAAATTTTAATAAATGTAAATTTAATAGTAACTGTACGTAAATTTAGGTAGTAATGTAAATGGCAGTTGATAAATGACAAATTTAGTGCAATCCTAATTTATTGAAACAATAGTAAGGTTTAATGGATTGGAATTAGAAAATTTGGAAACAAATTCAAGTTATATTTACTGATGAAGTAATTCGTAAAAATTAAAGATTTGTACAATCAATGTTTGAAAAGTAATTTTTAATGTTCGTTGTTGATAATAAAGGTACTTTAAATGATTATTAATATAGTAATGGAAGTGTGAATGAAATTTAATAGGAACAATGCAAATTTAAGTTAATGGTTAATGAACTTGCGTAAAATTCCAATTTTTTTTGAAAATAATATAAATGTATGTTTGACCATAAATTGTACATGTAATAAAATAAAAAAATGGATTGAGAATATAAATCGTAATTAATATATTTTTGGCGAAGATACATTAAATGGAAATATGATAGAAATAACAAAGGAGTTAGAAATTTGAATAAAGTTAATGTAACATTCATACAAACTGTAAAATGTAATGGTGTATAATAGGGTAATAGATAAGTACCCATGTTGATATCATCTTTAAATGGTAAGTTCATAACTGATTCATAATAAGGAAATCAAATGAATGGATTTATTTGAAAGAAAACTGACAATTAATGAATTTATTAAATTGAAAGGGCATAGTTGATTGCATTAAATTATATTTTGGTAATCAATTGTAATGAAACAAAATTTAACGTTTGTGATGTAAATTAAAGTAATAATCGAAAATCAATGTTAATTATACTCAAAAAATCACAATTTATTTAATGGCAAGATTTTAAATAAATAGACGGTTTTATTTAGATTTCAATTGATGATTTATGAAGTTTAATGTGAAATCAAATTGCAATTAATCGTCTTAGTTTGTGCAGTTAGGGTAGTTTTGATTTGTCATTGAAAAGGGTTAATGTTATAAGATGTAATTTATGCTAATTCTATTTATAATATGACCATTAGTTGATTTAAGGAATAGAAAACAAGGCTTATTTATTCAATTGAAGAAAAAAAATTCAATAAATTGAATTTATTGCAAATGAATGAAATTTAACATTTTAAATTTTACGTTAATAAAATTTAGATTAAATTTGGAGATATTTAGGTAATTAAGTAGGAATCCTATGACGACCCGCCCTTTTACTACCAGAAAGACGTATCATCATTAAGAAAGAAAGGGATAGAAATAGAAAAGAAAGAAAAGAAAGATCAACAATATCAGAATCTCACAGCGGAACGGAACAAAATATAATATATCACATAACTATTACATAGTTTTACATATATCAGAGTTATACAATATCAATACCCATGACAGTCATACATACATCTGTCACTATATATACATCAGAGATATAAGATACATCAACTAACACAGCGGAACTAAATAGATAGCTACATACATCTGGAACTCCTACTCCAAGCCCCTCCAGCAAATCAAATGTCCAAAACCTATCACTTGGCTACTCATAAAAATTTGAGCACCCAATAGTTTATGAAAAATAAAATATAAACTCTGGGTCAGACATGGGTCTGGTATGAGTAAACGGTTTAAATTGTTTAACTTTGAAAAGTCATTTGAAATAAAGGTATCATGTAAGACTCCCCACAAATAAATACGGACAAGTTTTTACCTTACGCTAACCAAAACATTTTATAGGAAATCCAGTGATATTATAATAATGTCTAGGGTTTTCAAGTAAATAGAAAATAGCCGAAATTGTTACATTCATTAAATTCCAGCTACTAGCCACAAAAGCGGGTAATAAAAATCAAAACCGTTGGGTCTCGTAGGGAAAATGGATTTCCAACAATGGCAGGGCTATTGGGGTACCGCCCGTCGCAGTACGGGGCCCAGATCACCGTACCGAGGATCACTCCCGACCCCCTACAACACAAGGCCGGAATCATTCCTTACTGAACAGTCCCGAACAAGATAACCCCGGCAGTTGTTGCAATCAACCGCCCACACAGCCAAAATAAAGGGACATCCAGACAGGGGAATATCTCATCCTGCTTAGGCATGACCCACCTAACCTTGCTGCACCTCCCCTGTTTTAGCCATTCCCGGTTGATGAGGCAAGAGGCTGCGATTACCTTTACAGGACATATCTCTTAGAATGCTCATCGTCTGCCTGACGATGTGCTGAAAGCATTCAATCCATACAAGTTCGTTCCGGGTTCGAACGAAACCGAAGGCATTATCTCGTCGCACTCATTTTGGAATCACCCTCAGAGTCAACGACGATAACCCTTGCATTCTGAAAACACCATCTCGATCTTCATTTCAGAATTCATGACCTAACGTTTAAATTGGATCGATGTGGTTTTTGGAATATCAAATTGATACCCGATCCCGGTCTCATCGAAATCCAAACGCCATTTTAAAGGCCAAGTTGTCTAATTAACTTAAATAGTTTAAATAATTTAAATTCAACAATTGAATTACATAGCATTTATCATAGATGAATCATGCATAATATTACAGATATATCATAGCATATCACAGAGCATCACAGAATATCATCAAATAAATATCACAATCAGATATTCTACACAACAATCCATAAGCAATCACCTTTAAATTCTCATTGTAATTAATTTAATTTAAAATCAATTTCTTGAGAATTTATCTCTTAAACATGTTTAATTGATTATTAATTATCAATTAATTACTTATTCCATTTCAAATTATTTAATTAATTAATCATTTCTAAATCAACTATTACATCTTAATTATTTCATTAATTACTTATTTTATCCCACACCATTTAATTAATTACTTCTTAATCGATTTGTTTAACTTTAATTAACCATTAATTAATAACCTTAATTATTAATAAATAAAACTTAATTACCTATTTATTTACTGCTAATTACCTAATTAATCATTTATTAATAAGTAGTTAAATTACTTAATTAATGACTATTAACCATTCTTAAATTAACTTAAGTAGTTAATTGAAATTTCATTTATTACTTAAACATCGATTGATCCATTGCTAATTACAATTAAAAAGTAATTATTCTAAATTGTTTTCTAAGATAATTAATTAATTACCATTCAATTTAATTAACACTTTAAAGCTCTTAATTTTGAAATTCAATTGATTTTTAACTTCCAACTTTAAATGTAAATTAAATTTATATTTACTTAAATTAATTACTTAAAAAAACTTTAATATTGGAAACATTATTAAGGTATTAACTAAAATGAAAACTTATATTACATTCCTTTCTCAACAGTTAAAATTTTATTAAACTGTAGTATTAAAACTCGTACTAAGTTTTACCTTAAATATTTAAACCTTAATTAGTTTATAGTGTTAAAACTGTTGAAAACAAATTTGGCTAACTCATATTCATTTTAACTTTGCTTCGTTGTGTACTGCAAATAAAAACCCGAGCACTACCCTGGAAAACTCGTGCAACGCTTCGAGTTACCCATCCAAATCACCCGAGCCCTTCCCACTACTTCTTCTTCTCCCCTTTTCTTTTTCTTTTCTAGTAAGTTAAGTTATATCTTAAATCAAACATCAGTAAATACACACGCACACAATCGAAAGAACTCGAAGAAAATCCCACAACCACTCGAGCACGACCCGAAGCGTTCGTCCATCTTCCTCGTATACGATGCGCGACCCACATCTTTGTGTCAGAGTAGCGTATCGCCGCCGCCGTACACGTGCACGGCGGCATCTCCCTTCTCCGGCAAACAAAAATAACTTCAACAAGTCACAAATCGACACTAGCCTCGTAATCAAGATTCAAATCACCCTAAAAAGCTCGAATTCGAAAAATAGCCTCTGCTCGAAAAAACTGTAACAACGCCTTGGGTTTATCGCCTTGCCACCGCCGCTCCATCCACCTGTAACACCCAAGATTTCGCCCATGCGTCGTCATCACGATAAACCATCATCTTACAGAAGCACAAGCCACTCGATCGCGTGAAGGTGATGAATTCGACACAATACAGTCATAGATAAAAACAAGGACTCGAGCCCTAGATTGATCTCGTATCCAAATCTCAAGCAATATAAAAATTTTCTGGTAATTTTTATGAAATCACATGCGTTTGAATTTGCTTCATCCCAAATTTTAACTTTTATTATTGATCAAATAACAAGAAATTTGCAAAAGTGCAGTTTTAGTTCAAATGCAAACTGCTTCGGAAATACTGAGTTAAAAATCTTCATACAAATTTTAAAAATCATAGCTTTTAGTGTTAATTCAAGATATAAACTCGAATTAGCAATTTACGACATTCGAATTTATCAAAGAATATGTGAATCACCTGTATAACATGTTACAATGAAGTACTCCCTTCAACGTATTTAAATTAGCTTTTAAAAACAAATCTTAATTTAGTTTTAAACATTTTGTTGAGCTGAAATAATTACAGATTTCAATATTGATGAGAATAGCTTGAGTTTTGAACAAGGATAAGTAACTGTAACAACCAAGAGCACATAGCAGAGAAGATAAATATGCAGTAGGACATATATATACAGATTCATATCTAAATATAAAACAATATACAAATTATACTAGTTAAAGAATCATGAACTATTTAATTAACTTAAACCTTTTAAAAAATCTTTGTTTACTCACTTTTCATTTCCTTTGAACAGAAAGACGCACTTGAAGCTTTGAACACCTGAAGCTTTTGAAACTGCCTGTATATATTTTATCCCTGTTTTTGTATTGAATTTTAAATTTGAGTTTTGCTTGCTTTACATTTTGTTTTCAGCAAGTTACTGAACGAACCAAATGAAGATGCATACAAATATATAGAAAACAACAGTTGAATAGGGGAAGGCAATATCTGGTCAGCTCCTACCTTTATAAACAGATTTTTATAATATTTTGAAATGACAAAATTGTTGGCCGAGAAGATAGCAAGTACATGTTTTTGTTTACCAAATACGTTTACATACTTATTATGTTTATCTGTACAAAAATAGTTGTATGCAGACATATATTTGCAGGAAATTACTTGGCTTGCAAATGAAGCTTTATTTTGTATGAAGATGCTATGCTTTACCTTTTTCTTTTATACTTTGACTTTGGTCTTGATAATAAAGATAAGTTGTTTTGTTATTTTATGAACATATATAGTTTCAGGTTGTAGTTTATACACTTCTAGTTTGAATAGTTTACACTAATATGTGTTATGTTTTCATTTTATTTTGCTTACTGATTTTTAAAGTTATGTTGTATGCATAACTTATTACTTAATTCTTATTTTCATTTATTTTTACATTTGTATTTTATATTTTGTTTACAAATGTTAAGGTTATGTTGTATGTTTAACAAAATTATCTAATCATTGTTTTTTCTTTTAATTTCATTCTAACTATCAATGTTTAAGTTATTTTCAATATAGTTTACTTGCTTATATTTATATTTATTCCTATTTTTACTTTACTATTAATATTTTGTATTTGACAATCAATATTAAACTTCGATTCATGAGTTTACTTATTTATTTATATTTATATTTTATATCCTGATTATTTTATTTTATGTTTTCAAATTTACAGTTTATGTTGCATGCTTGCTTATTTATTTTAATCCTATTTGTATATTAACTATTAATATTTAATTTGCATTCATATGCTTACACCTTTATATTTTATATTTTATATTTTCACTATAAATATTTAAATTATATCCTTAAATTTTACTTATATTTGATATCTATATTTATATTGATAAACTTTGATTTTATTTTGAAGATTATTATCCATATCAATATATTTATTTATCACATGTTAATAAGACAAAGTATTGTAATTCAATCATATAAGACAGATTTTATTTTAATTGAATTATATAAGAATGATTTTATTGTAAACATTATTGGGATTTCTTTTAAATTCCCAAATCACTCTCCTTTTTAAAATACAGTTTATATAAATAAACGGCAGTATTTCCAAATCATATGCATTTTAATATGATTAGTTTACATTTAATTTAATTAGATTAAATATTTATTAAAATAACAGGGCCTAAAATCCAGGGTCGTTACATTCCTCCCTCCTTAAAAGAATTTCGTCCCCGAAATTTTAAAACAAAGATAATTTAAAAAAAACTATTATACCAACCATCCAAACATATATATCATTCACACATTAGCAAATAACCAAACAGTCTATCCTAACAAACATCACTAGTTATTCGGACACAAATCCGAATAAGCTTTCCTAAAACTATCCTGAGTTTCCATGGTGCCATTGCTGGGATCCGCGCTTCACTGCACTTCGACACTTCACTACCTTACTTCCGAGTTGCATATCGTCTTGATCATCGGTCCGAACTGAATTCCTAACGACGGTCACACTCGGCTCAACTTCCAAATCTTTCTGGACTATAGGTTCAACAACTAATGATGGATCATGAACAAATTCCTTAGATGAGATATATAGAATACTTTATGAAATCCAGACATCCGTTCAAGCAATTTAACTCTGTAAGCTACAGCACCAACCCTTTCCAATACTCGAAATGAACCAATGTATCTTGGCAAGTTTTCCCGTCTGCCCAATTCCAAAAACTCCTTTAATCGGGAAATTTAGACAAAAACCAAAATCACCAATCTCAAAATCCAATTGTCTTCTTCTCATATTTGTGTACTTCTTCTAACTGTTTTGAGCAGCTCTCATCCTTCTCTTGTTAAACTCAACTTAGCATAAGCTTCTTGAATCAAGTCCAATCTAGTCCAAGCTTAAGATGATTTTCCGACTCTATCTAATAGGATGGGGATCTATACGGTTTTCCATAAAGAGTTTCATAAGTAGCCATCTTAATATCGGCTTGATAACTATTATCATATAAGAATTCTACCAAATAAAGATGGTCTTCCCACGGTTTCCAAAACCCAAAACACAAGCTCGCAACAAATCTTCTAGAATTCAGTTCAGTCTCTTCGTCTGTCCGTCTGTCTGAGGATAATAGGTTGTACTCAATCTCAAAATCGTTCCCAAAGCTGATTTCAAAGCCTCCCAAATTTTACTGGTAAAGATAGGATCACGATCACTTATTATACTGATCGGAATACTAAACAATCTGGCTATTTCCCTCAAGAAAATCTTGGCTAGAGAAACTGCAGTACGAGTTGCCTTAACTAGCGTAAAATGGGCACTCTTAGTCGAACGATCCATAATAACCCATATTCCATCATTTCCTTTCTTGGTTCTTGGCTCTTGGCAAACCGTCGATAAAATCATCTCCCATTACCATTCTGGGATTTTTTCAAAGGCTGCAACAAACCGGCTGACTTCTACTGATCCCCTTAAACTTGCTGTTAGAAAGCACAACTATAAACGAAAGTAGCTACATCCCTCTTCAAGCTCGGCCTCTAAAAAAATTTCTCATATCTTTATACATCTTAGAGATTCCGGGTTGAATATTCAGTCTAGAGTGATGACACTCAGCTAAGACTTCTTGCCCCAATCATCTATATTAGGCACATACAAACGGCCATCAATCTACATAATAACATAATCATTTACCTTGAAATCCAAAATACCGACCATTCTTAGTTCTAAGGATCGGTTCCCCAAGAGATCTATCCTCCATGGCTTACCAACGATTCTGACCTGAAGAGATGGAACAACTCCCAAAAGAAACAAAACTGCATTCCAGCTATGAGCATCAGCCACCACATACGCTTTTCCCGGGGTATACAGAATATCCAAATCATATGATGCCAGAAACTCGATTTATCGCTACTTCCTCAGATTAAGATCCTTCCGAGAGAAAAGATATTTCAACGGTTGGTGAACCATGAATAACTCAAACTTCTCTCCCAAGAGATAATGTCTCCAATCTTCAAAGAAAAAACTAGGGCTAACAATTCAAGATCGTGCGTAGCGTAGTTTCTTTTCATGCGGCTTCGATTGCCAACTCACATACGCAATTACCCTTCTATCTTGTATCAACACTGCTTCCTAAACCAACTTTACAGGCATCTGTATATACTTCAAATTTTCTTTTCCATCCGGAATAGCAAACACTGGTTAGCCTCGTCTTCAATTCTTGAAAAGCTTCTTCACACTGGTATGTCCACTTAAACTTAACTCCTTTCCTTATCAACTTAATTAGAGGTGAAGAAATCTTGGAATATTCCTTGATAAACTTCCTGTAGTAGCCAACTAAACTTGGAAAAATGCAAACTTCCGTTGATGCCTTCGGTTGCTTTCATTCCAGAATAATCTCGATCCTCGCTGGATCTACAGAGATACCTTTGCCAGAAACAATGTGCCCTAAAAGTTTTACTTCCGATTTCCATAAATGGCATTTAGAGAACTTCGGCTTCAAAACATGACTCCTCAGAGTCTCCAATATAATTCTCAAATACTGCTTGTGCTCTTTTTCAAATTTAGAATAGACCAAAATATCATCGATGACTATCAGAATAAACTTATTCAATTCTCGATAATCCACACAGAATCTTAGCGATCTATCCGATTTAGTGATAAACACCGCAGTAGAACCCCAACCAGAAAAAAACTGGTCTAATTAATCCTCCTTAACAAAATCCTGAGTCTGCTCAACTGACTCTTCTCCCGAGGAGCCATTCTCCTACTAGATCAAATCGCCGACACTGCTCCTAGAATCAAATCAACGCGAAACTCTAACTCTCGAAGGGGAGGCAAACACTTGACTTCCTTAATTCGTTCCAAAGAAACATATTCGGAGACAATCCCAAGTCACTGTGTCTCATCACATAGCTACTACTTCCTGAGATAACAAGATATATATCCTGAGATAACAAGTTATCATGACTCGCTTCTGTCCAACCGACAGATCCAAACTCTATCTCATCCAACTTACACTTCAAAGCTGAACTCCAAACCCTAACAGGTTTCCTTCAGAGATCAATGTAATTCTTACTCCATCCAGAGCTCATTAGAGACGGTAATAGGTCTACAGTCTCGACAGATATATTTCCAATCTCAAACATTCAAACTACAACCATTGGTAGTCGTGTTATACACACCACTACCCTATCTACCTTTATAACTTATATTGGAAAACCCGAACAGGTAACCCAACAAATAGGTAGATATATATATATATATATATATATATATATATATATATATATATCAAAATTACAAATATGCTCTCTCACGAACGAAATCACTCTAGAGCCTAGGTATTCGCTCAACCTAGCGCTCTGATACCAACTGTGACGACCCGCCCTTCTACTACCAGAAAGACGTATCATCATTAAGAAAGAAAGGGATAGAAATAGAAAAGAAAGAAAAGAAAGATCAAAAATATCAGAATCTCACAGCGGAACGGAACAAAATATAATATATCACATAACTATTACATAGTTTTACATATATCAGAGTTATACAATATCAATACCCATGACAGTCATACATACATCTGTCACTATATATACATCAGTGATATAACATACATCAACTAACACAGCGGAACTAAATAGATAGCTACATACATCTGGAACTCCTACTCCAAGCTCCTCCAGCAAATCAAATGTCCAAAACCTATCACTTGGCTACTCATAAAAATTTGAGTACCCAAGAGTTTATGAAAAACAAAATATAAACTTCGGGTCAGATATGGGTCTGGTATGAGTAAACGGTTTAAATTGTTTAACTTTGAAAAGTCATTCGAAAATAAAGGTATCACGTAAGACTTCCCACAAATAAATACGGGCAAGTTTTTACCTTACGCTATCCAAAACATTTTATAGGAAATCCAGCGATATTATAATAATGTCTAGGGTTTTCAAGGAAATAGAAAATAGCTGAAGTTGCTACATTCATTAAATTCTAGTTACTAGCCACAAAAGTGGGTAATACAAATCAAAACCGTAGGTCTCGTAGGGAAAATGGATTTCCAACAATGGCAGGGCTACTGGGGTACCGCCCGTCACAGTACGGGGCCTGGATCACCGTACCGAGGATCACTCCCGACCCCCTACAACACAAGGCCCGAACCATTCCTTACTGAACAGTCTCGAACAAGATAACCCCGACAGTTGTTGCAATCAACCGCCCACACAGCCGAAATAAAGGGACATCTAGACAGGGGAATATCTCGTCCTGCTTGGGCATGACCCACCTAACCTTGCTGCACCTCCCATGTTTTAGCCATTCCTGGTTGATGAGGCTTGAGGTTGTGATTACCTTACAGGACATATCTCTTAGAATGCTCATCGTCCGTCTGACGGTGTGCTAAAAGCATTCAATCCATACAAGTTTGTTCCCGGTTCGAATGAAACCGAAGGCATTATCTCGTCGCACTCATTTTGGAATCACCCTCAGAGTCAACGACGATAACCCTTGCATTCTGAAAACACCATCTCGATCTTCATTTCAGAATTCACGACCTAACGTTTAAATTGGATCGATGTGGTTTTCGAAATGTCAAATTGATACCCGATCCCGGTCTCATCGAAATCCAAACGCCATTTTAAAGGCCAAGTTGTCTAATTAACTTAAACAGTTTAAATAATTTAAATTCAACAATTGAATTAACATAGCATTTATCATAGATGAATCATGCACAATTATACAGATATATCACAGCATATCATAGAGCATCACAGAATATCATCAAATAAATATCACAATCAGATATTCTACACAACAATCCATAAGCAATCACCTTTAAATTCTCATTGTAATTAATTTAATTTAAAATCAATTTCTTGAGAATTTATCTCTTAAACATGTTTAATTGATTATTAATTATCAATTAATTACTTATTCCATTTCAAACTATTTAATTAATTAATCATTTCTAAATCAACTATTACATCTTAATTATTTCATTAATTACTTATTTTATCCCACACCATTTAATTAATTACTTCTTAATCGATTTGTTTAACTTTAATTAACCATTAATCAATAACCTTAATTATTAATAAATAAAACTTAATTACCTATTTATTTACTGCTAATTACCTAATTAATCATTTATTAATAAGTAGTTAAATTACTTAATTAATTGACTATTAACCATTCTTAAATTAACTTAAGTAGTTAATTGAAATTTCATTTATTACTTAAACATCAATTGATCCATCGCTAATTACAATTAAAAAGTAATTATTCTAAATTATTTTCTAAGATAATTAATTAATTACCATTCAATTTAATTAACACATTAAAGCTCTTAATTTTGAAATTCAATTGAATTTTAACTTCCAACTTTAAATGTAAATTAAATTTATATTTACTGAAATTAATTACTTAAAAATAATTAAGTGTTGGAAACATTATTAAGGTATTAACTAAAATGAAAACTTATATTACATTCTTATCTCAACAGCTAAAATTTTATTAAACTATAGTATTAAAACATGCACTAAGTTTTACCTCAAATGTTTAAACCTTAATTAGTTTATAGTGTTAAAACGGTTGAAAACAAATTTGGCCAACTTATATTCATTTTAACTTTGCTTCGTTGTGGACTGCAAATAAAAACCCGAGCACTACCCTGGAAAACTCATGCAACGCTTCGAGTTACCCATCCAAATCACCCGAGCCCTTCCCACTACTTCTTCTTCTCCCCTTTTCTTTTTCTTTTCTAGTAAGTTAAGTTATATCTTAAATCAAACATCAGTAAATACACAAGCACACAATCGAAAGAGCTCGAAGAAAATCCCACAACCACTCGAGCATGACCCGAAGCGTTCGTCCATCTTCCTCGTATACGATGTGCAACCCACATCTTCGTGTCACAGTAGCGTATCACCGACGCCATACACGTGCATGACGGCATCTCCCTTCTCCGGCGAACAACAATAACTTCAACAAGTCACAAATCGACACTAGCCTCGTAATCAAGATTCAAATCACCCTAAAAAGCTCGAATTCGAAAAATAGCCTCTGCTCGAAAAAACTGTAACAACGCCATCGGTTTATCGCCTTGCCATCGCCGCTCCATCCACCTGTAACACCCAAGATTTCGTCCATACGTCGTCATCACGATAAACCATCATCCTACAGAAGCACAAGCCACTCGATCGCGTGAAGGTGATAAATTCGACACAATACAGTCATAGATAAAAACAAGGACTCGAGCCCTAGATTGATCTCATATCCAAATCTCAAGAAATATAAAAAATTTCTGGTAATTTTTATGAAATCACATACGTTTGAATTTTCTTCATCCCAAATTTCAACTTTTATTATTGATCAAATAACAAGAAATTTGCAAAAGTGCAGTTTTGGTTCAAATGCAAACTGCTTCGGAAATACTGAGTTAAAAATCTTAATACCAATTTTAAAAATCATAGCTTTTAGTGTTAATTCAAGATACAAACTCGAATTAGCAATTTACGGCATTCGAATTTATCAAAGAATATGTGAATCACCTGTATAACATGTTACAGTGAAGTACTCCATTCAACATATTTAAATTAGCTTTTAAAAACAAATCATAATTTAGTTTTAAACATTTTGTTGAGCTAAAATAATTACAGATTTCAATATTGATGAGAATAGCTTGAGTTTTGAACAAGGATAAGTAACTGTAACAACCAAGAGCACATAGTAGAGAAGATAAATATGCAGTATGACATATATATATAGAGATTCATATCCAAATATAAAACAATATACAAATTATACTAGTTAAAGAATCATGAACTATTTAATTAACTTAAACTTTAAAAAAATCTTTGTTTACTCACTTTTCATTTCCTTTGAACAGAAAGAAGCACTTGAAGCTTTGAACACCTGAAGCTTTTGAAACTGCCTGTATATATTTTATCTCTGTTTTTGTATTGAATTTTAAATTTGAGTTTTGCTTGCTTTACTTTTTGTTTTCAGCAAGTTACTGAACGAACCAAATGAAGATGCATACAAATATATAGAAAACAACAGTTGAATAGGGGAAGGCAATATCTGGTCAGCTCCTACCTTTATAAACAGATTTTTATAATATTTTGAAATGACAAAATTGTTGGCCTAGAAGATAGCAAGTACATGTTTTTGTTTACCAAATATGTTTACATACTTATTATGTTTATCTGTACAAAAATATTTGTATGCAGACATATATTTGCAGGCAATTACTTGGCTTGCAAATGAAGCTTTATTTTGTATGAAGATGCTATGCTTTACCTTTTTCTTTTATACTTTGACTTTGGCCTTGAGAATAAAGATAAGTTGTTTTGTTATTTTATGAACATATATAGTTTCAGGTTGTAGTTTATACACTTCTAGTTTGAATAGTTTACACTCATATGTGTTATGTTTTCATTTTATTTTGCTTACTGATTTTTAAAGTTATGTTGTATGCATAACTTATTACTTAATTCTTATTTTTTATTTATTTTTACATTTGTATTTTATATTTTGTTTACAAATGTTAAGGTTATGTTCTATGTTTAACAAAATTATCTAATCTTTGTTTTTTCTTTTATTTTCATTCTAACTGTCAATGTTTAAGTTATTTTCAATATAGTTTACTTGCTTATATTTATATGTATTCCTATTTTTACTTTACTATTAATATTTTGTATTTGACAATCAATATTAAACTTCGATTCATGAGTTTACTTATTTATTTATATTTATATTTTATATCCTGATTATTTTATTTTATGTTTTCAAATTTACAGTTTATGTTGCATGCTTGCTTATTTATTTTAATCCTATTTGTATATTAACTATTAATATTTAATTTGCATTCATATGCTTACACCTTTATATTTTATATTTTATATTTTCACTATAAATATTTAAATTATATCCTTAAATTTTACTTATATTTGATATCTATATTTATATTGATAAACTTTGATTTTATTTTGAAGATTATTATCCATATCAATATATTTATTTATTACATGTTAATAAGACAAAGTATTGTAATTCAATCATATAAGACAGATTTTATTTTAATTGAATTATATAAGAATGATTTTATTGTAAACATTATTGGGATTTCTTTTAAATTCCCAAATCACTCTCCTTTTTAAAATACAGTTTATATAAATAAACGGCAGTATTTCCAAATCATATGCATTTTAATATGATTAGTTTACATTTAATTTAATTAGATTAAATATTTATTAAAATAACAGGGCCCAAAATCCAGGGTCGTTACAAATCCAATGTTAGTTCCATCTATTTGATACTAATAGGTAGAATAATAGAATGAAAATATAATTCAATGGAATTATTGAAATTTATTTTAAAATCTATGAATTTAACGAAATTCTAATTTAACGCTGAAATTGATAATTGAATCAACATTTAAAGGACATCTAAATTTTTTTAAATTTGTATAAATGATTAAGGAATATAAAGGTGATAAAAATTTGTCAATTATAGAAGTAAAATTTAAATTGGATTTATTTGATTGATTTATTTATTTAATTAATATAAAAATAGCCATTTTGGTCACTGACTCGGATTTTAACAAAATCGGTTTCATCATATCCATAACGGTGAATTATTGTAGGATTTTAAGTGTCGTAGCGATCGGGCTTGTCGTTTGATCGTACGGACTCGAAACGCCTTGAAATCGACATAATTGAAATCAATTTGAAAAATATTGATTTTAGCATAACTTCTTCATACGATGCAATTTGAACCTGAAACCTTTTCCATCGCATTTAAAATATTTTAAAAAATCTATTTTGATATATGGGTTGATCCAATTTCGTTCCGGGGACAGAACGGGTTTTTTGGGCCACTTTATCGTCAACACGTACATTTATCTTACCCGATCCATCCTATTTCAACTTTGACTATAAATATCTTGCTATAAACCCTAGACTTCCTAATTCTCATTTGTCTGTATGTAAATTTATTCTATTCCTCCTCCTCAATGGCAGATAAAAATTTCAGATCCAAATCCATTTCAAAATCAAAGTCAAAAATTCAAAGTCCTCAGAAAATTTCAGAAAAAATATATGTTAAAGCTATCGACTAGCGTAATTCACTAGTGGTGTTCATTTTTCATTTTGGATTGTCGTTTGATCAGTAAAAATTGAGGAAGTTCCAGTCGTTCATTGGGTGGTTTCATTTTAACGGTTGATTTTCGCCGTTGCGGCGATCGGAGGGCGTAGGCTTGTAGGGGTTGGCGAGCAGCTCGCATCCATGTAGTTGGTTGGCCTCGAAGTCGAGCATATTGGCCGGAATTTTCTGACCTAGAGGGCGGCGGCGAGCACGGCTTGGGAGCCAGAGGAGGCCGGTCGGCCTGAGGGGATGCGTCTCGGGGAGAGGGTGACGACGGCGCAACTTGATCGTGGTCTAGGGGCACGTGGCGGCCGCAAAAATTGGGAAAAGGGTTGCGGCGGCGGCTTTGAATTGTCGCGACTTGTAGATGAACGCACGCGTAAGGTTTCGGTTCTGTGAAGTTGTTGAGGTGGACGGTAAGTAGGGGTTTGTTTATTTTTTTATTTTTTTTATTTCGGAATTTAAATGTTCAAATCAATGTAACTTCCACATACGATATCGGAATTTCACACGATTTCTTGCGTTAGGATAATTAAATTCCGGAGACTTTGACGCTAGTTTGGACAGATTCTGAGGCTGTTGAATTTTTCGGTTTAAATCGGATTTAAATTCGATTTAAATTCAAATAGTGAGTGTTTAACCCACTCACAACTTCTAAAATTTCTTATGTTTGTTAAATTGATTTATGATATGAGTAGAAATTTATTTATGACTGTTTGGCATACTTTTATTCATCAACTCAGTTAAATCGCATTTATTTAATTAATTTGTTATTTAATTCATTATTGCATATTAACTGCCAGTTAAATTGTTATTTATTTTATTGCATATAAACTGCCAGTTAAACAGTTATAATTTATTTTTGAATATAAACTGATAGTTGATACCTGTTATTATCACCTGTTATATATTGATGTATTTTTTGAATTTGAATGATGATTGTGATAAATGGTTGATGGTTGATTATTGGATGAATGGATGTTGTACATATATTGTTATAAACTGCAAGTAATTATGCATTTTCATTTCATTCAAGATTGTGGTTTGAAATGATATATAACCATAATTTTTATTTTAAATTACGGATTGAAATGATAAATATCCGTATCACTTGACCATAGGATAGAAAATTTTATACAGGCACCGCGGTATCTATTTATATATATATATAAATATATATATATATATATATATATATATATATATATATATTGAAATGATTTTCTATGGTTGGAAAGAATATGGTTTAATGAAGATTGATTTTTGATATTTTTAAATATTATTTTTACATACAGTTAAACGCTTGAATTTAAGCTATGTATAAATTTGGTTTAAAGAATAAAAGAAGTTTAAAAATAAAAGTTAAATTTTATTTAGATATAATACGGTTAAGTATTTATTTAAATTTATTGATGGAGTTTATAATGTCTTAAATAAAATAAATGTTGGAAGATAAATATGAATTTGCTTTGAATTAAGGTATTTAAGAATTATCCTCGAATAAAATTTATTTGAAATTTAAATTAATTTGGGGTTTTAAAAGGTAGATCTTTATAACTTGATTTTGGTTTAGAGGACTTAAATGAATATCAAGTCGATTTAAATGAATATTATCAAGTTATTTAAATTGAGAGAACATCCCATTATTTGAAGTTTAAAGGTTTTACTTAAATGATAGTTGATTTATTAAGTAAACATTTCAGATCTAAATAATAGTAATTGAATTTGATATATATGAAATTATCAAAATAATAAGTTTTGAAATGGTGGAATAATTAAATCTTTGAAATATATGGAAATTAAAATGGTTTTTTGGAAATTTAAACCTATATTTGGAATTTATTTGTGAAATTTAAAAAGCTATTTTGTTATGCAAAGCGGTTTAATACTTAAACCATTTAAGTGTTAGAAATTTTGTTTCAAAGCTATTGGGTTTAAGATATATATATTTGAAAATATTATGATTTTGGGGAAAAGGGATATTTATAAAATAAAAATGATATCATATTGATTTGGGGTTTTAAAAATATAAATGATATCGTATTTATATGGTTTTAGAAGGGATATTATATACTGGTTTTAAAGTATAAATTATTTTGAAAAGACATCGGTGTTATAATAACGTTTGGTTGTTGAAGAGACCGGAATCAGAAGTTGTCATACTCTCTGCCAAACCCGAAAACCACTTCAACAACTGTGTACGCGGTGGAGATTGCAGAATGAAGTAGGATGGTGGCGGCGTTTTCTTTGAGGTAAATACGTGGACCCAACTCCCGTGAGTTGGCATAAGGTGGCTAAAACAGGAGCGATTGACGGGTTAATGAGGTAGCACCTTTGATCGGACACATCCCTTCGACATTATACTTGACTTTTGGATTGATTCGATGGCCACTTTTGATTTCTTTGATTTGGGGGTGTGGCTCAAGGTGGGCGGTAGCTGCGGCTATGCGTTACCACCGACCCAGAAGCGTAATTGGTATATCTACCCTCGCATTGCGTAGTTGTGCCGCGTCACCTACCCTAGCGTGCCTTATATGATTTTGGTTTTGTACCATACCTATGGAGTGCCCTTTGACGACGCCCAGTATGGGGGAGATTACGGTACTGTATGGACTATGGGAATATATAAATGTGTTAAGGTGGAAAATGTAAAGCTTTAACGCTATTTAAAAGTAAGTTTATTTTACAAATAGACACTATTATGATAGCGAAATATACTACATAGTAAATAGTTTAACGGATCCTTAGGAGATGTGAATCCCGAGCATCTCTTGAGTTACTGAACTCATATTTATTTCTATTGATTTAACTTACATAAGATCTTTTAGTTCTGACTCGAGTGTTTTGTCTTTTCAATTCGCTCGGGTCCGTCCGAGCATTTCAGGATCGAAGACTTTATTTCTGGAGGACGAAGACGAAGATTTCATTATTATTATTTTATTATATTATTACATTACACACTGTATTCCGCTGCATCGATTTTATTCGTTGGTATGTGCAACTCTGATATATACTGTGTAAGTAAAATTAAATATTTTGTAAATAGCTTCATGAACTATATATTTGATTATTATATTATGTCCTTCCGCTGTGAGATTCTGTTTTGTTTACTTCTTTCTAGTTTTTCTTATTTACCCCATAACAATCCGCCCTTCCGTATGGTTTGAATTGGCACGTGTGTCGATTTAAAGCGTGCGAAAAGGCGGGATGTTACATCTGGTATCAGAGCTTTGGTTTAGCGATAGACCTTAGCTTTGTCGGGTTTGACTCTTTATTAATAGGGTACTAATACCCTATGGGCGTCACTGAGTGTATATAGGAGAGAGCGTATTTGTTAGTGTTATAAAAAGGTTTTGATATTGTGTTAATCAGTTCTGTTTCGTATTTATAAGCTCTGGTTGATGCATGGGACGCAGTGACATCAATAGGGATTTCTAAACATTTAATAGGACAGACCAACATAATATTTGTTTTAATATAGGTGAATGGAATAATTTGGCCAATTATATTTTCTATATATAAAATAATTTTTTTAAATAATATATATATATATATATTTGGTTGCAATATATTGGTTGCAATATATTGGTTGTTAGGAAATGAAATTTTAATTAATAGTTGAGATAAGATTGAAAATAAAATAAATCAAATTAGAAATTTTGGGACTTAAGTTTCGGGGTTTTGAAATTTCTTTTGAGTGATTTCGAAATATAATAATAATATTATTAAAAGAAGTATTTTCTGATATAAGTATTTCAATATAATTTGTAAGAAATGTTTTAAAAGAAATTTTGAAAGATAAAGCTGTACTCCCCTCTCTGTCACTGGAAAATAATTTCGGTGATGAGTGCACGCATCATCGACATTCGAGTTTCGAAGTGGGAAGGCCACTGTAGTAATTTTACTACAGAGTTGTTTTGATAAACAAATATAAATTTTAAATTGTTTCAGATATAATTTGATATATATAAATTTGTAAGTGTATATTTATCTGCTATTTTAAAAGGATTTCAATAAAAACCCGGTATTTAGTTCTTAAGTTCCCGTTAATTAATAATTTCAATTATTATAGTGAAATTGAATGTAACTAATTTATAATTAGAACCTTTGATTAAAATAAGTAAATTAACGATAGGTTATGAATGAAATTAAAGGTAAGTTGCAACTGTAATCTATGATACAAAGAATAATATTATTGAACATTTAATAATTTTAAAGAAATAGAGATTAACTTGTGTAACTTCTATTACATCCTTAAAAGCATGTATATAACTTACCAACTATAAAAGGTTAGAATGTTAAAAGAAATTGTAATGGATATTATGCAAGTAATTGATGAAATTCTTAATAAATAAGAATTTGTTGTTGTAGTGGGATAAACTTAGGTATAATTGAAATTTCTTCTAATAAAATATAATAGAAAGATAAGTAATATAAATAAAGGATTATAAACTTAAGAACATGAAATTAAGCAGTGAATAAATGAATGTAATATGATAAAAGAAAATTTCATATTATGAGTAAGTGGAATGAGTTTTTGTTAGAAATGAATAAAGGTAAATGAAACTGTAGGAGAAAGACAAGGTAAATTAAAAAGATAAATTACTATACGAATGAAATTAATCCATTGTTCGAAATTTTTGTTTGCTTGACTTATAGCTGTTTGGGCAAGGATACTCTAAAATTGTTTGGATGAATAAATAATCTATTTAGTTTCACCTAAGACTGTTGAGTGAAGGGTACACTTAGTAGTTTATTTATTTTTTTATTTTTTCGTACAATTTGAAGTTTTGAACCCGAACAACTACTTGTTGTTTGATATGAATGAATGTTTGATGTGTGTTGATTTTATGTGATGTTTGTTTGCTTGTTGCAAGTGATTGATGTTGTATTGATTTGTTTTTTTATGGTTGAAACCACTTTAAATATTTCATTTTATATAATTGTTAACTCCTTTGGATTATATAAGTGAAATACAGGTTATGGAAGAAATTGCTACTGCATTTGGTTTCATAATATAAGCGTTATTGCCCGACAAATAGGTACGTTTTCGGATTACGGTTTATAGCGCTATTATATTGTTTTTCCCGGGTTGGGATATATATTATTTTGAAAAATATATGTTGTATATTTTTATTTTTGATATTATATTTTCTCCCGAGCCTCTCCGTACAAAGGAGACTCTTCCGAAATTTTCCGTAAATTTTGGACCTAGAAAATTTTTGAAAATATTTTCCAAACTTTATTAATTTGAGTATTAAAAGGATTTGATGGTTATAATTTGTATATTTTATTTAAAGTAATTAATTTTGTAAATTTAGTTGTTTATAAAATTAATATTTTGAATAAGATATGTTGATTTCTTAATCCTTCCTTTCCCTTCTTTTCCTTTTCGGGGACGAAAAGTTTTGAGTGGGGGAGAGTGTAACGACCTGTAAATTTTGATAATTAAATTGGTTAGTTTAATAAGTTTTTGGTAATTAAATTTGGAAGGGAATAAAAGTTTATAATATACAATGAGGCAAATGTTATAAATGAAATATAGCAATGATATATAAAATTTGACTTTTGACAATTTTAATGAAATCCCATAAAGAAACAGCGTAAACATTTAATTTGTTAATTTAATATGATTGTGAAATTAATACTGAAAGTAATTGAAATTGGAAATAAATTTTAATAAATGTAAATTTAATAGTAGCTATACGTAAATTTAGGTAGTAATGTAAATGGTAGTTGATAAATGACAAATTTAGTGCAATCCTAATTTATTGAAACAATTGTAAGGTTTAATGGGTTGGAAATAGAAAATTTGGAAATGAATTCAAGTTATATTTACTAATGAAGTAATTCGTAAAAATTAAAGATTTGTACCATCAATGTTTGAAAAGTAATTTTTAATATTCGTTGTTGATAATAAACGTACTTTACATGATTATTAATATAGTAATGGAAGTGTGAATGAAATTTAATAGGAACAATGCAAATTTAAGTTAATAGTTAATGAACTTTCGTAAAATTCCAATTTTTTTTGAAAATAATCTAAATGTATGTTTGACCATAAATTGTACAAGTAAAAAAATAAAAAAATGGAATGAGAATATAAATTGTAATTAATATATTTTTGGCGAAGATACATTAAATGGAAATATGATAGAAATAACAAAGGAGTTAGAAATTTGAATAAAGTTAATGTAACATTCATACAAACTGTAAAATGTAATGGTGTATAATAGGGTAATAGATAAGTACCCATGTTGACATCGTCTTTAAATGGTAAGTTCATAACTGATTCATAATATGGAAATCAAATGAATGGATTTATTTGAATGAAAACTGACAATTAATGAATTTATTAAATTGAAAGGGCATAGTTGATTGCATTAAATTAGATTTTGGTAATCAATTGTAATGAAACAAAATTTAATGTTTGTGATGTAAATTTAATTAATAATCGAAAATCAATGTTAATTATACTCATAAAATGACAATTTATTTAGTAGCAAGATTTTAAATAAATAAACGGTTTTATTTAGATTTCAATTGATGATTTATGAAGTTTAATGTGAAATAAAATCGCAATTAATTGTCTTAATTTGTGCAGTTAGGGTAGTTTTGATTTGTCAATGAAAAGGGTTAATGTTATAAGATGTAATTTATGCTAATTCTATTTATAATATGACCATTAGTTGATTTAAGGAATAGAAAACAAGGCTTATTTATTTAATTGAAGAAAAAAATTCAATAAATTGAATTTATTGCAAATGAATGAAATTTAACATTTTAAATTTTACGTTAATAAAATTTAGATTAAATTTGGAGATATTTAGGTAATTTAATAGGAATCCAATGTTAGTTCCATCTATTTGGTACTAATAGGTAGAATAATAGAATGAAAATTTAATTCAATGGAATTATTGAAATTTATTTTATAATCTTTGAATTTAACGGAATTATAATTCAATGCTGAAATTGATAATTGAATCAGCATTTAAAGGACATCTAAATTTGTTCATATTTGTATAAATGATTAAGGAATATAAAGGTGATAAAAATTTGTCAATTATAGAAGTGAAATTTAAATTGGATTTATTTGATTGATTTATTTATTTAATTAATATAAAAATAGCCATTTTGGCCGGATATCAACGAAATAGTTTCATCGGATCCGTAACGGTGAATTATTATAGGATTTCAAGTTTCGTAGCGATCGGGCTTGTCGTCTGATCGTACGGACTCGAAACGCCTTGAAATCGATTTAATTGAAATTAATTGAAATCAATTTGAAAAATATTGATTTTAGCATAACTTCTTCATACGAAGCAATTTGAACCTGAAACCTTTTCCATCGCGTTTAAAATATTTTTAAACATCTATTTTGATATATGGGTTGATCCAATTTCGTTCCGGGGACAAAACGGGGTTTTTGGGCCACTTTGTCGTTGGCACGTACATCTATCTTACCCGATCCATCCTATTTCAACTTTGACTATAAATATCTTGCTATAAACCCTAGCCTCCCTGATTCTCATTTGTCTGTACGTAAATTTATTCTATTCCACCTCCTCAATGGCAGACAAAAATTTTAGATCCAACTCCATTTCAAAATCAAAGTCAAAAATTCAAAGTCCTTAGAAAATTTCAGAAAAAATATATGTTGAAGCTCTCGACTAGCATAATTCACTGATGGTGTTCGTTTTTCATTTTGGATTGTCGTTTGATCAGCAAAAATTGAGGAAGTTTCAGCCGTTCATTAGGTGGTTTCATTTTAACGGTTGATTTTCGTCGTGGCGGAGATCGGAAGGCGTAGGCTTGTAGGGGTTGGCGAGCAGCTCGCATCCATGCGATTGGTTGGCCTCGAAGTCGAGCAAATTGGCCGGAATTTTCCGACCTAGGGGGCGGCGGCGAGCGCGGCTTGGGAGCCCGAGGAGGCCGGTTGGCCTGAGGGGCCGCGTCTCGGGGAGAGGGCGACGACGGCGCGACCTGATCGTGGTCTAGGGGCACGTGGCGGCCGCGAAAATTGGGCAAAGAGTTGCGGCGGCGGCGGATTCGAATTGTCGCGACCTATAGATGAATGCATGCACAGGGTTTCGGTTCTGTGAAGTTGTTGACGTGGACGGTAAGTGTAACAACCCGCATATTTATCTATTTTATATTTAAATGTTTTATTTAAATATTTTATCGTTCGTCGGATTTTGGTCCAAAAAGCTACTTTTTGCAAACAGTCGAATTAGGACTCGAGACCACCCCCATTGAGTTCAAAATGACGTTTGCGACCTTTTTGAGTATAAACTTCGATATGTTTGGAGAAAGTTGAATTTTGCCACTTTTTACTTAAGGCTTTGGTTTGGACTGAACCCATTAGCCACTTACTAACTCAGTCCCAACCCACTCCAACTCTTCATTACTTCATTTCATATTCCTAACACTCAAGCTTAAGCAAAAATGGTGGAAGAGAATGGGAATTAGAAACTCCAAGCCCTAGTTCCTCTTGCTAGATCAAGTTCTTGCTCCAAAATCAAAGAGAAGCCATTAGTAAGCATCCTCTTCTTCTTCTCTAACTCTATCTCCATTCAATTTCAGAAATTTCCCAAATCTAACTCAGGGAATGTTCTTCTTTTGAGCTTAGATTCAAGCTTCTAGTGTTGAGATTGAAGTGTGGTTAATCTTCCCTTGTCTTCAAGCTTCTCATTCATTGGTTTGGGTTCAAAGGTGAGATTTTTATCTCACATCTATGCTTATATTTATCTTCGAATGTTAGGTATGAATTCCTAACACTTATTCATGTGCATTTGCTTTTGGTTTGGATTGATTTGGTGAATATTCCAATTTTTAGTGTTTTGAGTTCAATTCGTTAAAAATCCTAACTTTGATGTTTGAACATGTTTTTGATGATGCATCGAGGAGCATATAGTGTCGGGTAGTCGATTGGCATAAACCCTTAGCGCCGTTGCTCGTGCGATTGCAAATTGATCGAGATTTGCACCTCATTTGAAATAGGGTATGGGAGTGCCAGCAACAGGTTCGGCCGACCGAGCCCCTGGGCCGGTCGACCGACCTGTTGTCCAGGCACTTCCTGCCTCTGTTTGGAAGTGCCGGTTACAGGCTTCGGCCGACCGAGCCCCTGGACCGGTCGACCGACCTGGTGCCCCGAGCACTTCCAACCCCTGGTTCGGTCAACCGACTCAGGGAGTCCGGTCGACCGACCTGCTGCTATTTTCCAGCTATGCCTATTTTGCCTAGTTGTTTGAATTTTCAACTTTAGTCGATTCGTGTTGTTTCCCTTTTGCTGTTATCATTTATTATCGACTTTGATGACTTATATTCTTCGGGAATTCTTGGAATATCCATTTCGATGGATTCGTTATCGATTTCTTGGATTTTATTCACTTCTTTGAATGTGAATTTTTAGTGATTGATTGTTTTCACAATCTTCTTTGTGATTTGTCACTTTAAAAATATAAAGGTTTTCTATACTAGTAGTAAATATCAAAACTCTTACTTTAAATGATTTCAACACTATTTCATTACAAAGCTCGTTTTCTTAAACCGATTTCCAATCTATTAGTATAAACAAACCTTTACCTCACTCGTATGAAAAATCTAATTAAACGACTTAGTAAAACAAGTGGTATGAAACGCTTGCGTTTACTTCGTCGGTTAATTCTTGGACTTGTTCGATTGAAACTCTTGTGACAATTTTCTAGTGGAGATCTACAATTTGTTCGTAAATAGTTAAGTTAAGCAAGTGGTTATGGGACATGAAGCTAAGCTCATATATTTACTAGCTTACTGTAATCGACACTTCTCTTTGATCATGACGATCACTTTATGTTTTAGACTAGCATGTGCGATGTCTTTCCTTTTGATACATTGGATGTACCGTTTGCACTACATCAATGTCTTTCCTTTTGATTCATTGGATGTACCGTTTGCACTACATCAGTAATATACTTTTGATTCATTGGATGTACCGTTTGCACTACATCAATGTCTTTCCTTTTGATTCATTGGATGTACCGTTTGCACTACATCAATGTCTTTCCTTTTGATTCATTGGATGTACCGTTTGCACTACATCAATGATATACTTTTGATTCATTGGATGTACCATTTTCACTACATCAATGTCTTTCCTTTTGAATCATTGGATGTACCGTTTGCACTACATCAATGATATACTTTTGATACATTGGATGTACCGTTTGCACTACATCAATGTCTTTCCTTTTGATACATTGGATGTACCGTTTGCACTACATCAATGTCTTTCCTTTTGATTCATTGGATGTACCGTTTGCACTACATCAATGTCTTTCCTTTTGATTCATTGGATGTACCGTTTGCACTACATCAATGATATACTTTTGATTCATTGGATGTACCGTTTGCACTACATCAATGATATACTTTTGATTCATTGGATGTACCGTTTGCACTACATCAATGTCTTTCCTTTTGATTAATTGGATGTACCGTTTGCACTACATCAATGATATACTTTTTGATTCATTGGATGTACCTTTTGCACTACATCAATGTCTTTCCTTTTGATACATTGGAAGTACCGTTTGCACTACATCAATGTCTTTCCTTTTGATTCATTGGATGTACCGTTTGCACTACATCATTGATATACTTTTGATACATTGGATGTACCGTTTGCACTACATCAATGTCTTTCCTTTTGATTCATTGGATGTACCGTTTGCACTACATCAATGATATACTTTTGATTCATTGGATGTACCGTTTGCACCACATCAATGTCTTTCCTTTTGATTCATTGGATGTACCGTTTACACTACATCAATGTCTTTCCTTTTGATTCATTGGATGTACCGTTTGCACTACATCAATGATATACTTTTGATTCATTGGATGTACCGTTTGCACTACATCAATGTCTTTCCTTTTGATTCATTGGATGTACCGTTTGCACTATATCAATGTCTTTCCTTTTGATTCATTGGATGTACCGTTTTCACTACATCAATGATATACTTTTGATACATTGGATGTACCGTTTGCACTACATCAATGTATTTCCTTTTGATACATTGGATGTACCGTTTTCACTACATCAATGTCTTTCCTTTTGATTCATTGGATGTACCGTTTGCACTACATCAATGATATACTTTTGATTCATTGGATGTACCGTTTGCACTACATCAATGTCTTTTCTTTTGATTCATTGGATGTACCGTTTGCACTACATCAATGTCTTTCCTTTTGATTCATTGGATGTACCGTTTGCACTACATCAATGATATACTTTTGATTCATTGGATGTACCGTTTGCACTACATCAATGTCTTTCCTTTTGATTCATTGGATGTACCGTTTGCACTACATCAATGATATACTTTTGATTCATTGGATGTACCGTTTGCACTACATCAATGTCTTTCCTTTTGATACATTGGATGTACCGTTTGCACTACATCAATGTCTTTCCTTTTGATTCATTGGATGTACCGTTTGCACTACATCAATGATATACTTTTGATACATTGGATGTACTGTTTGCACTACATCAATGTCTTTCCTTTTTATACATTGGATGTACCGTTTGCACTACATCAATGTCTTTCCTTTTGATTCATTGGATGTACCGTTTGCACTACATCAATGTCTTTGCTTTGTGATTCATTCGATGTACCGTTTTCACTACATCAATGTCTTGGCCATCCTTTTCTTGTGATTTCTGGATTTCGTGTGTTGATTTCTGGAATTTATGTTTCCAACTTTTACGATTGGCATGGATATATATGTCATTTATTGTGGCTTGGTGAATGAAATTAGGAGTATGACATTCCTTTTTATCTTGAGTAGATCTTTGCGATATTGATTAATCTCTTATTGATTTTTCAATTAGTTACATATCACAGCTTGGCATTGTGATTATTATACGTTTAGTCATATTTCTTATTCTATATCATTTCATCTGATATTTATAGCTAGACTGATCCATTTATTATTTTCTTATTAAATAATACTCGGGTCAGACTGAGATTTCACAGGTGCTTCTGCTTGACTCCTTATCGGACCATCATCTGACTTTTGGCTAACTACTTAGATTAGTAGTTTTTGTTGTATACATTTGAGATACAGACTCTATGATGTATACTTATTCTTTTTTCTAGCACTTATATCTATTCTTTTTGATATTGTGGATCTTGTTTGACCACTACTCTGATGTACACTTTCATGTGTTATATTCATATCTATTTCCGCCTTGTGATATGAATTATCTGTGACTGATTTGTGTTATGTTTATTTCTATATTTGTTTCTGAAGACCATTATAGCCACTGTGTAGTAGCTTTGAGTTTGTGTCGGTATGTCGGATTTCCTCTTGAGATGAAAAGTTATATTTTTATCCGGCATATCGGTACTCGCACAAAGCAATTATATAGATGGTCGCTCCTCAACAGCCTTATTCTCCGTGCTAGTTGACAGCATTGCACCGTAGTGTTCTTGGCTAGCGTGGGTATAGAGGTGGGGCGTCACAGCTTGGTATCAGAGCCAAACTTCGGAACAATGTAGAATAATTTAACAAGGATCATTGTCCTAAGTCTTTCTTAGGAGTCGTGCTTTAGGATTTTATTCGAGTCTTCGTACCGATTCATCCTATTTTCTTTATGATTCCTTGTTTTATCTATCAAGATTGCTTGATATTCATTTGTGAATAAACTTCTTCATCTTCCTTCTTTCTTTCTTAAGGAAGAGAAATGGTTAGACCAGGCCGTCCCAGTGCCGGTCAATCTAGTGCTACTCCCCAAGATGTAGTTTTTATGTCTGCCCAGCAGCTTTTAGATCTCGTGAAGAATGCTCAAGCTGTAGGACCCAATCCAGAGCCTACTCATCCTAGATCCGGTTTTGCACGCTTGTGCAGAGACTACACCGATTTGGGTGGAAGGCCATTTAAGGGATCCGAGAGTGTTATAGAAATTCAAGCTTGGCTCAAATCATGCGATCGCATCTTTTCTCACATGAACCTTATTGACCTACATCGAGTCCAAGTGGCTTCTAGCATGCTCCAAGAAAGAGCATTAGATTGGTATGAGCTTTTAATTTCTGAAATCGTTGAAGCGGATCTCACTTGGGAGCAATTCCGGGAAAGATTCGAATTGAAATTTGTGCCGGAGGCTGAAAAAGTAACTTTGGCCCGGCGTTTTATTGACCTTGTTCAAGGTGAATCTTCTGTGACAGACTATGTCGCATCTTTCGAATCTCTTTCTAAGTACGGGGTTGAGTATATTAATACCCCGATGAAGAAAAATCAGAGATTTGTCTATGGCTTGAATAAGAATCTTAAGAAGCCATTGCTTTTGAAACTTGAGGTTTCATTTGATCAGCTTATTGATATCGCTCTTCATCTTGAAGAGGCCGATAGAGAAAGCGATATTGAAGTTGTGCGTGCCAAACAGAACTTCAACAACAACATGAAGAGGCCTATTAAATTCGAAGGCCCCAATTCTAATAAGAAAGGGAAGCAACAAATTCCGGTAGCAAAGACTCCTACTTCTAGTCGTGGTCAATGCTACAATTGTGGTTCCACGGACCATTATGCAAGGGAGTGTCCGAAACCCCTCTTTTGTCGGTATTGCAAAGGTTCGGGCCATCTTTTATCTTCGTGTCCTAAGCTTCCAAGCAAGAGAGAAGGAAAGCTGCAAGCTCCTAGCAACTCTTCTCTTGGTCAAGGTATTTTTCACTCAATCCTTGATGACATTGTTTTATTTCATGATCTTCTTATTCGAGTTCTTTTTGATATGGGTTCCATCTCACTATTTTATATCAAAAGAACTTGTTGATTCTTTTTCTTTGAAAATATTTTGGACTTGTCGACTTCTTTGAGAGTTGCGAATCCGGTTGGTGGATCCGCAACACTCAATTTGCTTTTTATTGATGTCGAAATCATTTTATGTGATTTTTCTGTCCGAGCCGATTTTTACTTAGGCTTCGGAATTTACTTTTGTAAGGATTGGCTTAATTGTGAAGCTCATATCCTATTTTCCGTGTGGACTATTCATCTTCGACATTTTCAATCTGTTAAGCATATTTCTATTTTTCCTTTATAATTTTGATTCCAACTTGATGGCATCATTTTATTCCTTAAGCCCACTTATAAGGAAAGTGTTATTTCTCTCATTCATGTAGTTTGAGAAATTTTCCGGTATTTTTGAGTTTGTCTTAGGATTATCACATAAGTAATCTTTTGTGTCGTGCTAAGGTCTTTTCAGTTTGACCTTACCACCGGTTTTCATTTGCTACGAGTTGCGGAAGTTAGCATTCCACTTACCGCATTCCGCACTTGTTATGATTCTTATGAATGAATTATTTTGTCATTCAGTTTGTCTAGCTTATTTCATCCATTTTATTAATCGAGTATTCTATGAATATTTCGATAAGACCATTCTTTTATTTATTGATTTTGGATGAAAATAGTGATTTAAAATTTTTGCAAATCTTTTCCATAAGATTTATTTATAAGTAAAATTGGATTTTGTTCTTGAAACGAACGAAGAATATTCTTAAAAGTTTTTAAGAAACATGTTTATTATCTAGAAGACGATTTTGTGATTTTATTGCCCGTTGAGTGCTTTAAGAATTTTGGTCGATGCGCTTGATCAACGTTGTCGATAGGAATTACCTAAACGCTTTGACGAGACAATCAGACACGATATATATATTGACTTATAAAATGTAAATTTTGTAGAAAGATTATTACATAAAGATAAATGTAATTTTGAAAGTTTTAACTTTTCAGGAAAGGAGATTATTTAAAAGAAATTCTTTCTTTTCGATACTCTTATTCTTGTGATTCCTGAAGGGGAACCAAGACTTCGCTATTTGTACCGATACTAGTCGTATTGGTTTGGATGCCATTCTCTTGCAAAAGATAGCGTGTTATTACTTGTGCTTCTAAATCATTATAGCTTATCGAGACTAGATATGCCACTCATGATCTAGTGCTCGCGGCTATTGTTTTCGCTTTTAAAATTTGGCATCACCATTTTTGGGGAAGAAATATGTTCTCCACCTCGATCATAAATCTTTGGAATATTTATTTTCTCATAAGGAACTTCATGTTGACTCGAGATTCCTTGTATCTTATGATCGTTTTACCAAGTTCATCGGGCGTTTTGACGTACTTCGTTTTATTGAGTTTCATCTCACCTCTTTTATGGACTAGTGTCCGATGTTCTTTTATGGTGTTCGGTTCATCGGAGGTATTGTTATTATAATACATCGATGTTCCATCTTATCTGGATCAATGGATGTACCATTATTTTACTACATCGTTGTTCCGGTTTATCGGCTCATTGGACATACCGTTTTTGTACTACGTCGGTGTTCCGAAATTATTCGGGCTTTGGTTCATTAGGCGTACCATTTTTGTACTACGCTGATGTTCCAAATTATTTGAGTTTATAGTTTCTTGGGCGTACCGTTTCTGTACTACGCCGTTGCACTGGCTCAATTTTCTGCTATTCTTGACGTTTTCTGCGTCTTTTAACTATGGAAATGCTTTTAGGTTTCCTATTTTTATTCTTGAGCTGGTGTTATTGATGAAATTGAAGTCTCACCAGATTTGATTTATGAGCAACATTCCATTCGCATCATTACTTCGGAGGTTGAGCGCCTTCGGAATAAAGATGTTCTTCTTGTGAGGGTTCAATGGTTCTCAAATCCTAGGGATTACTCTTCGGAATCTAGAGAATTCATTGAGCGATCCCGTTCTTGCTAACTCTTTCGTGCTCTTTATGATGAACTTTCTATTTCAATTTTTCTTTTGTGTTGATATGCTTCTATGGTTGTTACTTCTTATTTTCGTCTTAAGTATTGCGAGGACGCAATTTCTTTAAGGAGGCGAGTCTGTAACAACCCGCATATTTATCGATTTTATATTTAAATATTTTATCGTTCGTCGGATTTTGGTCCAAAAAACTACTTTTTGCAAACAGTCGAATTAGGACTCGAGACCACCCCCATTGAGTTCAAAATGACGTTTGCGACCTTTTTGAGTATAAACTTCGATATGTTTGGAGAAAGTTGAATTTTGCCACTTTTTACTTAAGGCTTTGGTTTGGATTGAACCCATTAGCCACTTACTAACTCAGTCCCAACCCACTCCAACTCTTCGTTACTTCATTTCATATTCCTAACACTCAAGCTTAAGCAAAAATGGTGGAAGAGAATGGGAATTAGAAACTCCAAGCCCTAGTTCCTCTTGCTAGCTCAAGTTCTTGCTCCAAAATCAAAGAGAAGCCATTAGTAAGCATCCTCTTCTTCTTCTCTAACTCTATCTCCATTCAATTTCAGAAATTTCCCAAACCTAACTTAGGGAATGTTCTTCTTTTGAGCTTAGATTCAAGCTTCTAATGTTGAGATTGAAGTGTGGTTAATCTTCCCTTGTCTTCAAGCTTCTCATTCATTGGTTTGGGTTCAAAGGTGAGATTTTTATCTCACATCTATGCTTATATTTATCTTCGAATGTTAGGTATGAATTCCTAACACTTATTCATGTGCATTTGCTTTTGGTTTGGATTGATTTGGTGAATATTCCAATTTTTAGTGTTTTGAGTTCAATTCGTTAAAAATCCTAACTTTGATGTTTGAACATGTTTTTGGTGATGCATCGAGGAGCATATAGGGCCGGGTAGTCGATTGGCATAAACCCTTAGCGCCGTTGCTCGTGCGATTGCAAATTGATCGAGATTTGCACCTCATTTGAAATAGGGCATGGGAGTGCCAGCAACAAGTTCGGCCGACCGAGGCCCTGGGCCGGTCGACCGACCTGTTGTCCAGGCACTTCCTGCCTCTGTTTGGAAGTGCTGGTTACAGGCTTCGGCCGACCGAGCCCCTGGACCGGTCGACCGACCTGGTGCCCCGAGCACTTCCAACCCCTGGTTCGGTCAACCGACTCAGGGAGTCCGGTCGACCGACCTGCTGCTATTTGCCAGCTATGCCTATTTTGCCTAGTTGTTTGAATTTTCAACTTTAGTCGATTCGTGTTGTTTCCCTTTTGTTGTTATCATTTATTATCGACTTTGATGGCTTATTTTCTTCGGGAATTCTTGGAATATCCATTTCGATGGATTCGTTATCGATTTCTTGGATTTTATTCACTTCTTTGAATGTGAATTTTTAGTGATTGATTGTTTCCACAATCTTCTTTGTGATTTGTCACTTTAAAAATATAAAGGTTTTCTATACTAGTAGTAAATATCAAAACTCTTACTTTAAATGATTTCAACACTATTTCATTACAAAGCTCGTTTTCTTAAACCGATTTCCAATCTATTAGTATATACAAACCTTTACCTCACTCGTACGAAAAATCTAATTAAACGACTTAGTAAAACAAGTGGTATGAAACGCTTGCGTTTACTTCGTCAGTTAATTCTTGGACTTGTTCGATTGAAACTCTTGTGACAATTTTCTAGTGGAGATCTACAATTTGTTCGTAAATAGTTAAGTTAAGCAAGTGGTTATGGGACATGAAGCTAAGCTCATATATTTACTAGCTTACTGTAATCGACACTTCTCTTTGATCATGACGATCACTTTATGTTTTAGACTAGCATGTGCGATGTCTTTCCTTTTGATACATTGGATGTACCGTTTGCACTACATCAATGTCTTTCCTTTTGATTCATTGGATGTACCGTTTGCACTACATCAGTGATATACTTTTGATTCATTGGATGTACCGTTTGCACTACATCAATGTCTTTCCTTTTGATTCATTGGATGTACCGTTTGCACTACATTAATGATATACTTTTGATTCATTGGATGTACCGTTTGCACTACATCAATGTCTTTCCTTTTGATACATTGGATGTACCGTTTGCACTACATCAATGTCTTTCCTTTTGATTCATTGGATGTACCGTTTGCACTACATCAATGATATACTTTTGATACATTAGATGTACCGTTTGCACTACATCAATGTCTTTCCTTTTTGTACATTGGATGTACCGTTTGCACTACATCAATGTCTTTCCTTTTGATTCATTGGATGTACCGTTTGCACTACATCAATGTCTTTGCTTTGTGATTCATTGGATGTACCGTTTGCACTACATCAATGTCTTGGCCATCCTTTTCTTGTGATTTCTGGATTTCGTGTGTTGATTTCTGGAATTTATGTTTCACCAACTTTTACGACTGGCATGGATATATATGTCATTTATTGTGGCTTGGTGAATGAAATTAGGAGTATGACATTCTTTTTTATCTTGAGTAGATCTTTGCGATATTGATTAATCTCTTATTGATTTTTCAATTAGTTACATATCACAGCTTGGCATTGTGATTATTATACGTTTAGTCATATTTCTTATTCTATATCATTTCATCTGATATTTATAGCTAGACTGATCCATTTATTATTTTCTTATTAAATAATACTCGGGTCAGACTGAGATTTCACAGGTGCTTCTGCTTGACTCCTTATCGGACCATCATCTGACTTTTGGCTAACTACTTAGATTAGTAGTTTTTGTTGTATACATTTTAGATACAGACTCTATGATGTATACTTATTCTTTTGTCTAGCACTTGTATCTATTCTTTTTGATATTGTGGATCTTGTTTGACCACTACTCTGATGTACACTTTCATGTGTTATATTCATATCTATTTCCGCCTTGTGATATGGAATTATCTGTGACTGATTTGTGTTATGTTTATTTCTATATTTGTTTCCGAAGACCTTTATAACCACTGTGTAGTAGCTTTGAGTTTGTGTCGGTATGTCGGATTTCCTCTTGAGATGAAAAGTTGTATTTTTATCCGGCATATCGGTACTCGCACAAAGCAATTATACAGATGGCCGCTCCTCAACAGCCTTATTCTCTGTGCTAGTTGACAGCATTACACCGTAGTGTTCTTGGCTAGCGTGGGTATAGAGGTGGGGCGTCACAGTAAGTAGGGGTTTGTTTATTTTTTTATTTATTTTGGAATTTAAATGTTCAAATCAATATAACTTCCACATACGATATCGGAATTTCAAACGGTTTCTTGCGTTAGGATCGTAATTAAATTCCGGAGACTTTGACGCTAGTTTGTCAGATTCTGAGGCTGTTGAATTTTTGGGTTTAAATCGGATTCAAATTCGATTTAAATTCAAAAAGTGAGTGTTTTAACCCACTCACAACTTCTAAAATTTCTTGTGTTTGTTAAATTGATTTATGATATGAGTAGAAATTTATTTATGACTGTTTGGCATACTTTTATTCATCATCTCAGTTAAATCGCATTTATTTAATTAATTTGTTATTTAATTCATTATTGCATATTAGCTGCCAGTTAAATTGTTATATATTTTATTGCATATAAACTGCCAGTTAAACAGTTATAATTTATTTTTGAATATAAACTGATAGTTGATACCTGTTATTATCACCTGTTATATATTGATGTATTGTTTGAATTTGAATGATGATTGTGATAAATGGTTGATGGTTGATTGTTGGATGAATGGATGTTGTACTTATATTGTTATAAACTGCAATTTATTATGCATATTTATTTCATTCGGGATTGAGGTTTGAAATGATATATAACCGTAATTTTAATTTTAAATTATGGACTGAAACGATAAATATCCATATCACATGTCCATAGGACAGAAAATTTTATACAGGCACCGCGGTATCTATATATATATATACATATATTTTGAAATGATTTTCTATGGTTGGAAAGAATATGGTTTAATGAAGATTGATTTTGATATTTTTAAATATTATTTTTATATATAGTTAAACGCTTGAATTTAAGCTATGTATAAATTTGGTTTAAAGAATAAAAGAAGTTTAAAAATAAAAGTTAAATTTTATTTAGATATAATACGGTTAAGTATTTATTTAACTTTATTTATAATGTCTTAAATAAAATAAATGTTGGAAGATAAATATGAATTTGCTTTGAATTAAGGTATTTAAGAATTATCCTCGAATAAAATTTATTTGAAATTTAAATTAATTTAGAGTTTTAAAATATAGATCTTTATAACTTGACTTTGGTTTAGAGGACTTAAATGAATATCAAGTCGGTTTAAATGAATATTATCAAGTTCACTAAATTGAGAGAACATCCTGTTATTTGAAGTTTAAAGGTTTTACTTAAATGATATTTGATTTATTAAGTAAACATTTCAAATCTAAATAATAGTAATTGAATTTGTTATATATGAAATTATCAAAATAATAAGTTTTGAAATGGTGGAATAATTAAAGCTTTGAAATATATGGAAATTGAAATGGTTTATTTAGGAATTTAAACCTATATTTGGAATTTATTTGTGAAATTTAAAAAGCCATTTTGTTATGCAAAGCGGTTTAATACTTAAACCACTTAAGTGTTAGAAATTTTGTTTCAAAGCTATTGGGTTTAAGATATATATATTTGAAAATATTATGATTTTGGGGAAAAGGGATATTTATAAAATAAAAATGATATCATATTGATTTGGGGTTTTAAAAATATAAATGATATCATATTTATATGGTTTTGGAAGGGATATTATATTCTGGTTTTAAAGTATAATTATTTTGAAAAGACCGCGGTGTTATAATAACGTTTGGTTGTTGAAGACACCGGAATCAGAAGTTGTCGTACTCTCTACCAACCCCGAAAACCACTTCAACAACCGTTTACACGGTGGAGATTCCAAAATGAAGTAGGATGATGGCGGCGTTTTCTTTGAGGTAAATACGTGGACCCAACTCCCGTGAGTTGGCATAAGGTGGCTAAAACAAGAGCGATTGACGGGTTAATGAGGTAGCACCTTTGATCGGACACATCCCTTCGATATTATACTTGAATTTTGGATTGATTCGGTGGCCACTTTTGATTTCTTTGATTTGGGGGTGTGGCTCGAGGTGGGCGGTAGCTGCGGCTATGCGTTACCACCGACCCGGAAGCGTAATTGGTATATCTACCCTGGCATTGCCTAGTTGTGCCGTGTCACCTACCCTAGCGCGCCTTATACGATTTTGGTTTTGTACCATACCTATGGAGTGCCCTCTGACGACGCCCAGTACGGGGGAGATTACGGTACTGTATGGACTATGGGAATATATAAATGTGTTAAGGTGGAAAATGTAAAGCCTTAACGCTATTTAAAAGTAAGTTTATTTTACAAATAGATACTATTATAATAGCGAAATATACTACATAGTAAATAGTTTAACGGATGCTTAGGAGATGTGAATCCCGAGCATCTCTTGAATTACTGAACTCATATTTATTTCTATTGATTTAACTTACATAAGATCTTTTAGTTCTGACTCGAGTGTTTTGTCTTTTCAATTCGCTCGGGTCAGTCCGAGCATTTTAGGATCGAAGACTTTATTTCTGGAGGACGAAGACGAAGATTTAATTATTATTATTTTATTATATTGTTACACTACACACTGTATTCCGCTGCATCGATTTTATTCGTTGGTATGTGCAACTCTGATATATACTGTGTAAGTAAAATTAAATATTTTGTAAACAGCTTCATGAACTGTATATTTGATTATTACATTTTATCCTTCCGCTATGAGATTCTGTTTTGTTTATTTCTTTCTCGTTTTTCTTATTTACCCCACAACAATCCGCCCTTCCGTATGGTTTGAATTGGCACGTGTGTCGATTTAACGCGTGCGAAAAGACGAGATGTTACAGTTCATGTGCACGGTGCACTTATTTCCTGGTGATCTGGTGCTTTGTTAGTTTGGGTGGATGCGGATTTTTACTCGCGTTTGTCTCGAGTAATTCGAGTATTTTACTCGAAGATATATGAGGTTAGACTCGAAGAAAATAGAATAGGCTCGGGTAAATTTTGTTACAGGATTTAGAAACCTGTCGGTGTTACAGTTTTTAAAAATTTAAACTAAAAATAAAAATAAAGCAAGTTTTAAAAAAAAGGGATTTGAAAACAAGTTTAAATCTGAATTCAAATGAGTTTGAATTCCAGTTTTTAAAATAAATAAGTTTTATAAAATGGAATGTTTTTAACAACTAAAAATTTGAAAAAGTATTTTATAAAGTGGTTTTAAAATTTGAAAATAAGATTTAAACAGGATTTTAAATTTAAGTTAAAATCTGAATTCAAAGCTTAGTTTGAATTATAGTTTGAAATAAATAAAGTTTTTGGATTTAAATGTTTTAAAACAACTTTGAATGTTTTAAATATGGTTTGAAATTTTAAAATGAACTTGGTATAAATTTCTTTTAAAATTCTTTTATAAGACTAGTATTTCTTTAACATGTAATACAAAGGTTTATGAATTGTTTTAAAAGCTTTTTTAAAGTTAAAATTGTTTTCATTTTAAATCTTGAATTTAAAATGGAATTTAAAGGAAAATTTAAAGTAAAACTGGTTTTAAAATACTTTGTTAATGATAATTAAATCATGAATAAAATTAAGGTTTATCTTAAAGTTAATTAGGACTTAATGATTATAATTCATTAAATTTTTAAGATAATTAAGATGGATAATTAATTAATTTAATTAATTAATGATTTGGGTTAATTAATTAAGTAATTAGGGGTTTTATTTAATTAATTAAAGGATTAAGTAAGTTGATTAAGATTAATTAAATTGTAATTAAGAAATCATTAATTATATAAGATTTGATTTTAAATTAATGATTTGAAATTTATTAATCAAGTAATTAAAAATTAATTAAGTTATAGATTAACACTTAATTAATTAAATAATTAGAGATTAATTAATAGGTTTTATAGATAATTTAATTTGTAATTGATAATGATTAATCTCAGTTAATTACTATAGACAAGTAATTATAGATTTGTTAATGGTTAATGAAGGTCATTAACTTAGGATTGTTTAATAATTAATTAATGTGATTAATTTTAATAATTAATTACAGTAATTAATTTAAAGAAATCATTTGAGAACTGTTTAAGTGTAATTACTTAATAGAAGTAATTAAGAAATTAATTACTAATTGTAATTAATTAATTTTATTTTGATTATTTTAAGTTAATTAATTAAGTTTAATTAATTTAAGATAATCATTGGATAATTTAAGAAGTAATTACTCAATGTAATTAATAAAGGACAATTACTTAGTGAAGTAATTAAGAAGATAATTATTGAATGTAATTAAATTGAAGAATAATTAGGAATAGAAGAGTTTTTGGAAATTAATTACTTTGTGTAATTAATATGTAGTTAATATGAAGAATAATTACTTAGTAAAAGTAATTAATAATTAATTACTTAGTGTAATTAATTAAGAATTGGTTAATAAAGTTATTTGAAGATAATTAAGAGATGTAATTAATTAAGGGTAATTAATTACTTAATGAGAGTAATCTAGGGTGATTAATGAATATAATTAATTAAAGATTAATTATTAAAGATAATAAATTAAGGAGTAATTAATTTATCTAATGAAGTAATTAAGGTAGTTAATTACTGAATGAGATTAATCAAGAGTGATTAATCAATATGATTTAATTAATGATTAATTACTTATTGTAATTAATTTAAATAGGGTAATTATAAATAAAAATAATTAGAGATCATTAATCAATATAATGATGTAATTAAGGATTGATTAATTAAGAACAATTAATCAATGAAGGAATTAATTAATGTAATTAATTAAGGATTAATGTAATTAATTATAGTTAATTAATTAATGAAGTAATTACAGGTTAATTACTAAATTTGGTCTGGGATAATTAATTTGTGAAATTAATTAGAAGCTAATTACTTGAGTGTAATTAAAGGGCAATTAATCAGGGTGACTAATTAAGGTGATTAATTAGAGAATAATTAATTAATTGATTTGTAATTAATTAATGGTTATGTAAGCAAGATTTATAATGATGAAGTAAATAATTTAATTTACTTTAAATTAATTAGAGAAGAAGTAAATAAATTATTTCATTTTAAATTAATTATAGAATGATGATTAATGAGTCATTGCTTATGATTGCTAATTGCTAATTGATATTGATTGCGCTAAATAGTTGAGATTTCAGATATGAGATAAGTAATGCAGTGTGATATGGATGCTTTGGGTGCATTGTGATGATAATATGAATTATCTGTTTGTGGTGATAATATGGATTATCTGTTTATGATGATAATGTTCATTATCTATTGTGATATTGTGAATTATCTATCTGTGTGAATATAGATAATAAATTGAATTGTTTTAAACTTTAAAACAACTTGGACCTAAAAGATGGCGTTTTGGATTTCGATGAGACCGGGATCGGGTTTCCATATATGGATATCCGAAAACCACATCGATCCAAATTAACGATAGGTCGTGAATCTCAAGTGAAGATGAAGATTCAGAGTGCAAGGGTTATCGTCGTTAACTCTGAGGGTGATTCCAAAATGAGTGTAACGAGATAATGCCTTCGGTTTCGTTCGAACCCGGAACGAACTTGTATGGATTGAATGCTTTCAGAATATCGTCAGGTGGACGATGAGCATTCTAAGATAGATGTGTTCTATAAAGTTAATCGTAGCCTCAATCCTCATCAACCGGGAATTGCTAAAACATGGGAGGTCCAGCAAGGCTAAGTGGGCCATGCCCAAGTAGGATGAGATTTACCCCTGTCTAGAAGTCCCTTTATATTCGGCTGTGTGGGGCAGTTGATTGCAACAACTGCCGGGGTTGTCTTGTTCGAAACTGTTCAGTAAGGAATAGTTCCGGCTTTGTGTTGTAGGGGATTAGGAGTAATCCTCGGTACAGTGATCTAGGCCACGTACTTTGACGGGCGGTACCCCAGTAGCCCTGCCATTATATGGAATCCAATCTCCAATAAGTGCCGTACGTTTTGATTGTGCCCAACTATGTTGGAACGTGAGATGTAAGCATTCCATCTATTTCTGTATTTTACTTGAAAACCCTAAACAGTATTATAATATCATCAGATTTCCTATCAAATGTTTTGGTTAGCGTAAGGTAAAAATGTTTCCATGTTTATGTGTGGGAAGTCTTACATGATACCTTTTGCTTTCAAAGGTTTTTCAAAAGTTAAGCAACCTTAACCTGTTACTCACCCCAGACCCATGTCTGACCCGGAGTTTATCTTCTGTTTTCTTAAACTCTTGGATACTCAAATTTTTACGAGTAGCCAAGGGATTCAGGTTAGCTTTGACGAATTGTGGAAAGCAATGAAGCAGGAGGCTTTAGCGTTAGATATATAGTTTCCGCTGTGTGTTCTCTTTGTTGGTATCTCTTTGTTGAGTTGTAATAACTAGACAGGTGTTTATAACTGTCTAGTATGTGATGTATATGCTGTGTAACTCCAATAGATGTTGTATATTATGTAATACTTATGTTATTAATATAATTTATTCGTTCCGCTGTTGAGATTCTGGTGTTGTTTCTTCTTTCTCTTCTTTCTTTTCTCTTTTCTATCCCTTTCTTTCTTAAAGATGATACGACTTTTTATGGAGAAAAAGTCGAGTCATCACAAATGTAATTAACTTAAGGTTAATTTATTTGTATGATTAATTAAGGATAATTAATTAATTAATTAAGGATAATTACTTAAGATGGATGATTAAGGATTGATTAATTAATTCTTATTAATTAAAATAATAATAAATGGTTTGTAATTAATTAATGTTAATTAATCAGAATTTGTAATTTATTCATAAGTAATTAATATGGTTTAAATTAATTATAATCAGGTGATTAATTGATCTTGCTTATGGATGATTGAATTCTATTGGATGCCTTAAATTGTTTTATATCTTTGATATGTGATATTTTTGATATGATTGCTTTGAATTAAGTTGTGAACTATGATTTATTTATCTGTGATGATATTACTTGTTTATTTGTGGATGAAAGATAAGCGTTATAGGATCATACCGCTTATCGATATTGTTGTTCTTGAATTGATGATGGTTGTGATATTTTATTGTTTCCTGTGAAACCCCTGGACTACACCGCATACACACAAATGTGGATTTCACAAGGAATTGGTTAAGTCATAGATATTTGAATTTAATATTATTTTATTCAAAATGATGAAATGGTTTTAAAAGTTGAATTTTGAATCCAATTGGTTTGGAAATGAAACTGAGTTGAATATGAAAAGCTTTTGAAAAGGATGTTTTGAAATTTAAATTTAGTTTAAATATATTATGTCTTGTTTTGAAATTATTTTTGGAAATATGGTTTGAAAGGGTTATACAAGTTATAATATATATATATATATTTGGATTTTAAACCATTTTGAAGTATATTGAATAAATTATTTTGGGAATGAATTTAATTTAAATAGAACTTGTCGGGAATACGGCGGTTTGCTGATTTTCCAATGTATATTTTGAAAGGCTATAACTTGAGTAAATATAATCAGTTTTTCCCGGAACAAAAAGCATTTGATTTCAAATGATAATTGCTTTCATATAAGGAAAGGATTTCCAGTTGTGGTTGAAAATATTTTTAAGTTATGGGTGAATCAAAATGAAATTAGTTTTGAAAGCTATAAATGAATCTTTGTTAAAGATTGGTGAATCTTGTTTTCAAATTGAAGAGGATCTTAAAAGGTGAATCTTTTGTGGAAAATTTGTTTTGGGGGCTGAAAGTTGCGTCTTAACTAAGATCCCAATATATATATATATATGTGTGTGTGTGTGTGTGTGTGTGCTTTTAAAAATAAGCGCTCATTATTCGGTTTAGCCAGGAGAGGACTTTATGTCATAAAACCCATTCCGAATAATGATACGACGTAATGGATAGCATTTGAAGACGGTGGTGAAGATCGGGTATTTTTGAAAGCGAAAGGATTACCTGTCGAATGTCTCTGCACCTAATGGCCACGATATAGAGATTTTGATTACCTTATGTGATGGGGAGTCTGGACGTGATTAGTGAATATTCTGGATTTGCAAGGGCTTCTTTGAAGTGCCTTCGGTTCTGTTTAAACCCGGAACAGACTTGTATGGTTGTATGTCTGACATTACACTTTGAGATATAATGCTGATCTCTACCAAATACATTTCTTTTTAGTGGCGGAGAATTTATTGTCTTTGCTTAACAACCTTCTCTGAGATGTACGAGCTCAAAGGTTATGTAGTTGATGGTTATTAGTGATATACTCCCAATATGGTATTGTGGCATGCTGAGTGCTGCTGAACATTTGTTGATCGAAGCATGGCTTTTAGGAAAAGCGTAGCTTTGTGGACGAGACTTCGTCGGACCTCATAACCCGAAAATGGTCGAAACAAGAAGAATGCGGCAAGGTTATGAGGGTTGTGCCCTTTAGGGTATGTGCATTTCCTTATGGATAAAAAGTAGTATCATGGCATGGAGCCCAGATACTTAACTTATGTGGTTGTTGGAATTTGTTGGTGTTGAGGATCCTTGGATAAAGGTCGGTGGCGACCGGGGGATGGCATACTCGTGTCAGTAGTGACTTAGTTACAAAGGTAACCCGACCTTGTGTTGGCAGAGATCCGGTTAGGTTCTCGGGGCGTCCCTCTAGAGGCATACCCATTCGGTGAGGAAGTTCCTTAGCCCGACCATTTGTTGGAAATCCAAACAAAACAATACAAGCCCTTTACGATTGTAGTTGTATAACCCACCACCTCGGGTGGTAGCTATAGTAGGCATAATATAATGGTACCTATGCTGGCTAAGATTAATATTATACTTTCGAAATTTTTTCTGCACTATGCACTAATAATAATACCAAAAGGATTTTTGCGTATCAAGCATGTTTGACTATCATAAGGAGAAATCGCCTCCAAGTGTGCGCTTGCATTGTGTGTGTGGCGAAAGACCTTATGGTAGTTTCATTTTTCAAAAAGCATAGCGGATTTCTTTTTATTTCTCTTGTTCAAATAAAACTGTTTTTGTTTGCTCACACCAGTCCCATGACTGACCTAGAGTTTATTGTTCCCTTTCTAAACTCTGGGTGCCCACAATTTTCCACATGGGCGGCATAGAGTCAGATTATCAGACAGTCAGCCAATAGATATAGCTTTTGGAAATCCATGGAGTCTTTGGTTTGGTGATCGCATTGCGTTTCACTTCAGCTTGATGGTGGTTCGAGCTTATTGGATTAGAGTCTTTAGAGCTTTGGAGTTTTGGCATTGAAGATGTTGTGTTCCGCTGCTGTTGCTTTATTTCCGCTATTGTATCATATCTCGGATATTGTTGATCATTTCATTTGTATCATTATTGTATTAAATGTTTGTATTAATAAAATTTCATTTCTGTTTCCGCTGTTTTTTTATCTCCTAATGTTGTTATAAGCTTCGGCGAACCATACTCAACGTTTGAATCTACGACATTCAAATGCGGATGATGTATTTGGGTGTCAGTTTTCGAAGGTCGAGTCAGGGTCGTCACGGATATGGAGCAGGAGGCTTCAGCTAATATAGATATTGTGGTTCCGTTGTGTTTATCTCTGTGTTGTATCTTGAGTTGTTTGATAGACATGTTTTCATAACTGTCTAATTGTTGTGATGTAAAGCTGTGTAACTCAGATAGATGATGTATATTATGTAACACCTATGTGATTAATATATTTTATTCGTTCCACTGTGAGATTTTGGTATTGCTTAGTTCTTTCTTTCCTATCTTTTCTCTTTTCTATCCCATTCTTTCTTAATGATGATGCACCTTCTGTGGAATGAAAGGCAGGTCGTCACATAAGGTTAAAATGAAAATTTTGTAAATGTCAAGGTTTGACTATGAAAGTTAAACCACTATGTTTGTGATTATTTTTCGGTCAACTTTCATGTGTAAAGTTTTGTAATCGAAGCTTGAATGAAAAAGATATTCACATTTGAAGTTTTGTAGTCGTAACTCGAACGGAAAAGTTATTAACGTTTAAAGTTTTTAAATTCAAAATAATTCAAAGTAATTTAGTTTAAAAATTTAATTAATTTTAACATTTGAAATTTAAAACGCTAATAAATATTTTAACAATAATTAGAAATCTTGAGGGTTTAAGGAAACGCTAAAATAAATGATAATGTTAAGTTAAAATAGGGACTATATATGGAAATTAACACAATAATTGTATCGTTCCAAATAAAAATGGACCGATCGACTGCCTTGCTTGGGCTGGTCGACCCATAACAGTCAACCGCCTAGGGAGTAGCGATTGACCAGTTGTAACGACCCGTAAATTTATAATAATTTTATTTGTTTTATTTTATATTTAACTAAAATTTGGTGAAATTTTAAATAATAAAATTTCAACATAAAAATTTAATATTTGGAATACGTATGTTTTAACATAACAACTGGTAAATTTTCATCGGATAATTTGGAAGTCTATTTTTTTGTAACTTTATTTAAATTTATATCAGTTAAAATCGATGATAATAAAATGTTTTCGAAACCTAAATATTTTACATAGGAAAATTGTAAATCATCTTCTGAGCAAGACGTCATATTTCGTTTTTCTAAAATTTGAATGTTATTGCTCCATCGATCTTATTTCCGACGAAATAGCAGCATTTCGGTACCGATACTGACTTTAATAGGATGATCGTACCACTGATCTCTGTATACCATTTAGATCGTCTCGTCGTCCTGATCTCTGCGATATATTCAATTTTGTGTTTTGAAGTCCCGGTAACGGCGAAAAATCTATGAAACGGATTTGTATCGGTTCCGCATCTAATTTTTTTACCTTCTTTACCTTTCGTATTCCACCGTATGAAATAGATGGCTACTTACTTTATTGTTCTATGAATTTTGAGCATGTGACCTTTATTATTCCACCTCTTCAAATTTGATCGGCTATTTCATTTCCTTCAGTTCTAAAATATCAGTGCCTCATTTTGCTTCTTCTGTTTTGTTCTCATCTCAATATAATAATAATATATTTTTCAGGCTTATATTTTTGCCTGTCCGTATATTTGCACTTGCTAGCCGAAGTTTTTCTAACTCATCTCATCCCCTCCTTGCCGTGGGTTTCTTCCTCACATCCTTTCAACCGACCCGCGTGAAACAAGTCCCCGCCGAACTATGGCCAAACCTCCTCATCCCCTCCACCATGCAAGTCATCACCGCGAGCAACCGAAGCGCGAGCATCCTCCCACGTGTCCTTGCACCATCAGCACACCCACTTTTACCGTGCCTCCTTTGCCTTGTTTGAAAACCAAGGCCAAGGTCAACCTCAGTTTTCCTACCTCCGCTCGGCCAGTCACCCATGTTTTCCCCTCGAGCCTCCACTTTGTTCTTTTAGGTAATGTATTATTTTATTTATAAAAGATTTTAAATTGTTATGTGTAATTATATGTGTGAAGTATGTGAATATTCATGTATAATATGTTAATGGAAGTATGGCGAATAGCATCTTGGTAATTTTGTTTCATTTTGCTAAAAGTAAACTGTAGAGTGTATGTTTATATTTATGCTTATAATTTGAACTGTATATATACACCGCATAGATATATAATTTGTTTGATTCTTTTAGGTTTATGTTTTTTTATGAACCCAGTAGTTTTGAATATCATATACGTTAGTTTATATGTATTAAAATAAGTAAATATATATTAAAATATATCCATGTTAGTTATAATCAATTATATAGTCAGTACGTATATTGCTTGAAACATTTATATATATATATATATATATATATATATATATATATATATATATATATTTATTGGTGAAACCTCTTTGATTATATATAGTATATCAGAGAGTTATATATTGGTTATAGTATATTCTGTGTTTGCGTATAGATTTTCTTAGTTTCTGTTATACATATTTTTTTTACATGGACGTTAGTTGTATATATATTTGTATCCATTAGTAAGTGTATATAATCTTATATACTGCTGTTCGTATAAGTGTTATAGTGTGTATATTTAAATGAAATAATGTTTACAGTATACATACATTAGTCTATTTATGTTGCTATATATTTATATATAGTTAATATAAAGTTTGTTAATAGGTATGTACATATTCTATTATGGAAGTTGTTTGTATATAGGTTTATAAAAGTCATATGTAATATGTCATCTGTATCTTAATGTACATATGACCTGGGTGAGTGCGCATTTAAGTAATTTTTTTAAATATTGTTAGTTATATATATTATATATCTATTGTTTTATAAGTGTGGCTTATGTATGTTATACAAGTCAGTTAGTGTGTGTGTGTGTCTATATATATGGTGTGTATATAATTTAAAATGTGTCGGTTTCTATTTGTTGTTTATATATATAAATTTATACAAGTATTTTATGAAAATTATGTAGTTTATATATATAATTGGCTGTTGTGTAGATAAAATGTTGGATAAGTATTGTTTGCAGTTATATTATATATTAGTTATACATATATATTTTGATTTCAATGTATATATGTGAATATAATATGTTTCTGGTTATACAAATTTTGACTTTTATGATATGTACTTTGTTTTAAATATGTGTGTAAGTTATATAGGTAAAAGTCATAGTAATGCATATATATTTAGTTTAAAAACAATGATTTTGAAAACCCTATATATATAAATTAATATGTATTTGACTTTAGAATATGATTTTATATGCAGAGATATATCATTATATATAAGTTCACTTATACCATTTATCTTCATCGATGCCGTTCTAATTTGACTTCGTTAATTTCTATTTATCTGCTTTGTCCTTCGAATTCATGCCAATCCTATTTGCTTTGAAATTCGTTCTTTGGAAATCGTAGCTCAACTTCATTGACTAGCTCTCTCTAACCTCGAAAGGTGAGCAATCACTCACAATTAATGTTCTTATATTTATTAAATTTAATTTCAATTGAAACGACAATTAAAATATGCTGTTGTTAGATAGATACATTGCTATATATATGCTGTTATCTGCATTTGTTCACCTGTGGCATCTGACACCAGTTTATGTTATTTATATTGATGACATATGCCTGTTATATTATTATCATATCTGTTATCACTCTGAAAGTTCCCTATTAGTATAGAGTTCACTATGGGTTGAAATGATACATACCCAAACGATATGTAGAATAGGAGAATATCATTATGGGTTGAAATGATAGACCCAAGCGATTTTCATTGAATTTGGGATTACTGGTTGAAATGATATATACCCATATATATTTAAATTACGGATTGAAATGATAAATATCTGTATCACTTGACCATAAGATAGAAAATTATATACAAGCACCGTGGTCTATATGTAAAAATATTTTGAAATGATTTCTATGGTTTTGGAAAAATATATGGTTTTATATAAATATGGATTTTAAATATTATATAAATGCTATTTCATATATATAGTTAAATTGTTGATTTAAGCTATGTATAAATTTATTTGATATAAAATAAGTTTAATAATAAAGTTTATTTATTAAAATATAATATGGATAAGTATTTATCTAAATTATATTTTAATATAGTGTTTATAATGATTTAATAAATTAAGGTTGAGAAGATAGATTTGAAATTGATTTGAAATTGTATTTAATTAAGAATTTATTTAATTAATCGATTTGAAACTTATGGAATTTGAAATTTTAAAAGATATGATTTTATAACTTGATTTTGGTTTGAGATGATTTATAATGAATATTTCGAATTTAAATTAATTGAAGGAATATATAGGGATTTGGAATTTGGGGTATATTTAAAAGATATTGGATATATTAAGTAAATATTACAGAAACTGAATAATAATGAAGTTAAATTAAGGTATATATGAAGTTATCAAATTTAGTTTTGAAATTGTGGAATATTTAAAGCTTTGAAATATATGGAAATTGAATTGGTTTATTGGAGTTTCAAATCCGTATTTGAAATCGATATAATTGAAATGGTTTATTGAAAACTGAATTGAGTTGAAATTTATGAATTAAGATTTGATTTAAATTGAATTTTTGGATTCAAGTTGATTTGAATCAATTTGTGAAGTTGAGGAAATTATTTTATAAAGTTATTTTAAATTTAAAACTATTTTATTATAAATTCTATTTGAATATCTAAACTATCTAAGTGATGAAAGTTATGGTTTCAAGGCTATGAATTTCAAAGTATTATGTTTTGAATTGTTATATTTTCAAGTGTTTGGTTTCGAAAGTGTTATAACCTTGAAAATGCTATGATTCTGGGAATGGATATATTTGAAATGGAAATGATATCGTACTTGGTTTTGAAATGGAAATGATATCGTATTGATATGGTTTTGAAATGAGAAAGATATTTTGGTATAAACTATTTTGAATTGACTGCGGTGTTATAATAACTTTTGGTTGTTAAAGAGACTGGGATTGGAAGTTGTCATACTCTCTGCCAACTCTGAAAACCATTTTAACAACCATGTACACGGTGGAGATTCCAGAATGAAGTAGGATGGTGGCGACGTCTTATTGAGTTATATACGTGGACCCAACTCCCATGAGTTGGCATAAGATGGCTAAAACAGGAGCAATTGACAGGCTAATAAGGTAGCTCCTCTGTTCGGACACACTCCTTCTGTAACGACCCTCAATTTTCGACGTTCAAAATTCATTAATTTAAAAAAGAGTTTGGCAACTGAAATTGGAATAAATAAAATTTATAATTTGTTAAAGAATTAATAAAGGAAATGAAATGTAAGAGTGTAATGCAAGTTAATAAATAATTAATTTAGTGAAAACCAAATTAATTCAACCAATTGTAAGATTTTAACTGATTGTAATTAATAAATTTGAGAAATAAGTTCAAAGTATATTAATTGATGAAATAATACGTAATAAACTGTAATTTGATAAAATCAATGTTAGTGTAAATTAAGGAAATAATTGGAAATAATGTTAATTCTATTTATAATATAACAATTGGTTGATTTAAAGAATGGAAATCGAGATTTATTAACTTATTGAAATTTTAATTATAATAATTGGATTACTTGCAATAAAATAAAAGTAAACACTGTATTTGGTAAATTGATTAACTTTGAAATTTACATCTGAACTTGTTTAAATTTTTGTAATTGTCTAAGAAGCCAAAAATGATAAGATTTGTTAATTATGGAATTGAAATTGAAAAAGTGATTTAATTAATTAATTTTAATTTATTTAATTACCTAGAAAATAACCATTTTGGCCACTGACTCAGATTTCGGCGAAACCAATTTCATTGGATCCGTAACGGTGAATTATTATAGGATTTCAAGTTTCGTAGTGTAACATCCCGGAATTTTTAACAATATCAATTTAATAATCTGTATTAAAAATTAAATTGATATTTTTGTTAATAATAATTCAAATTGATTCAGTAATCTTCTTCAATAATTATTTAATTGGTTATTTAAAAAAAAAATTGGTTTCTGTTTATAATATAAATATATGGTTTATTTTGTAAGTAGATTAGCTTTGTTTTAAATTTAATAAATAAAACATATTTTTCTAATTCTAATATTTTTAGCAATTTGGAAATTTGTTTTTATCTAATATATAAGCTTTTCAAAGTTATTAAATAATTAATCTTGGTTTAAACTTAATAAATGAATCATGTTTTAAAATTCTAATACATATAATAGTAATTTGGAAATTTTGATTTTTATTTAATATTAAGTTTTCAAAGCTATTTAGTAAACAAATATATGATTTCAAAATTGATAAGATAAATATTTAAATGTTTAAAATAATTTGGCTTGAGTTTTAAATTTAAAATGAATTAACAAACAAAAAGTTTTATGGCTTAACAAAATAGATAATTTATAAAAATATAATTTCTTTTAAAATAATTTTAATTTAATAATGAGATATTTTTAAAAATAATATTAATAGTGTATTGATTTACAAATAAATTTTGAATAAAATGGAAATTGTTATTTCAAGTTTTATTTGTATTCATAACTTGATTTTAAAATATTAGATTTTGAATTTGATTTGAATTTTAAATCCAAAGTATAAATTTTTAATTGTTTTAATTTTTATATGTATAAGCTTTATTTATAAGTATAGTTTGTTTTCATTTCTTTTGTAAATTTATATACATATTTAAATTCTAATTTATCAATTAAGCTTAATATATATTAACTTATGAATTAAATAATAATCACTTTAAAGGGACAAGTGTTGATTTCCTAAGCAACATATAAACAAGTGTTCAAAGATCAATCTATTAATTTGACAAATGTTGGAATTTTTACAAATGTCATTTTGTTTTAAATATTTTTCTTTTATTTTATTAAATCTGAAAATAACCTATATAAGAATACATTCATTCGTTCCCATCTTTTTTTCTCATATCCTAAAATCAAAAGAAAACTTCAAAACACCTCTTCAAAAATCAAACATGCATCTTCAAAACCTTGCATGTTCAGATCTAGAAATCATGTTCAATGCAAAATCAAACCCTACATTTGCTATCCTAAAACAAATCTTCTTGCAACTTGGGCAATAAAGCAACTACAGTTTTAAAATCTACATCTCCTCTCTGCAATCTGGAAGTGCAGCAGTTTTTAGATCAAGCAAAATTCAAAAGCATTTTGTATAGAGGCATGCAAACTTGCACTTTTAATCTGCAAATTCAATAGAAACTGCATTCCTTCCTCTGGAATCATGCCTGCATTTTTAATCTGCAAATTCAAAAAGCATAGCAGGGGCTCTGCTTCTTTTTTAAGAAAAAGGTGAGTAACTTTTTAAAATTTAAAAGTTTAAAAATAGGTTGCATGTTAGAACATTGAAATGAAATAGAACTGTTTGTGTTTATAAGTAATTGATGATGTGAAACTTAGTTGTGTGCATGCTGTTTTTTTTGTATGGTCTGTTCTGTTTTGATTTTCCAGGCACGGTATTTTATAAAAATACTTATCTCTTAATTAAGTTTCTGATATGATGTAATTTATTAAGTAAAGTGGTTTGACTGTCTGAAGTTAATAATTAAAACTTAAGTAAGTTAAAAAAAACAAGATGCTGTCTCTGTAACACTGTAAAACATTAGTGCATGTGATTTTTACCAAAAATCCAAATATGTAAATTTTGTAATTCAGTTTCATAAATCTAAAGCATTAACTATAACTTGATTTTTAAATCAAGAATTAGGATTTTTAGAACGTGGTTAAGGGTGCAGTTAGATATTGAACTGAAATAGGATTTTTAGCAAATTCTGGTGATTTTTGAATTGAGGAAACTTGAGTTTCTTCTGGGTGATGGTGAAGGAATAGAAGAAGTTAGGAAAAATCATGGATGGTGATAAAATTTGTCAAAGAGGATGCAGTTTTGAAATTTATTTTTAAACCCTAGTTTTGCTGGGTTTTAAGAAAATCGGTCATATTGACTTGTATAATTGACCGAGTGATAGGATGTTTTGGGAATCGATAGATTGGCAGTGGATGAAGTTGAGGCCGGAGGGGCTAGTTATCAGGTGGTCGGAGCGGCAAGTTTTCACCGTTGATATGTTTTGAAGGGGGTCTGGGTTGTGGTTTCCAGGTTTGGGAAATTTTGCGTTCGATTTTTTTTCAAGGATGATAGTTCGATCTGATGATCGCATTTGGGTATTGGAGTGTTTTTGGATGACGTACGATCATCTCTGATGATCAGAGGAGGCTGGGGTCGCCGTGCATATACACGGTGATGAGATGTCTAATGATGTTTTGGGTTTAGTTTTGGTTACACGGGAAGTTGATAGTCTTTCTCGAAGCAGTGGGGAGGTTGACTCGGGGGAGTTGGGTAGAAGACTCGAAGAAATTTTGTGATTGTAACAACCCGATATTCGCGTCAATTCATAATCGACGTTAAAACGATTTATATTTTTTCGTCAATTGCCATTTTGAAGTTTTTAAAATTTAAATTAAAATTTAAATTACAAATGGTTATTAAGTTTGAGGGGCTTTGATATTTTTTTAAAAATAATAAATGGTCCACGAGTTTTTGTTTGGGCCGTGAAAATTTAATAAAGAAACCCGTTCCCCCCTTTTTTTCTTTCATACTTCCCATTCACGAACCCTAAAAAGAAAAACCGAACGAAGAAATAAAAATGGCGGTGGTCTCGTTCATCCCCCTTTTCAAAATTAGGGTTTTCATAATTCTTCGAGGTCGCGCTGGGTACTCTCAAGAAGCGTTGATCGTTCGTGCTTCTAATTGCTTCGAAACACAGGTGAGTGCTTTCCCACTCACATCTAATTCGAATTGTTCGCCCTATTCTGCTTATTTTATTTTCGATTGTCTCGGCCTCGTCCTGATTTTATCAATGTTGATTTTGTAACTTGATAGGCTCAGCATTGATTTCTGACTTCAATCACTTTGATTTGTTTTTGATTGTTTTGCTGTGAGGTTGATTTCGTGACCACCACTGTCTCGAATTCTTTTGTTGATATTGACTTTTGTGGACTTCGTAATTACTGTCTTCGTTCAAACTGCTACTTAATTTTTAAGTTTAAACTTGGCATTGCTTTTAATTGCAGTATGAAATCTTTTCTAGCTTTGTACGAACTACCTAGGTCACTTGTTTATACTGGTGCTGTTGCATTGGGTATAGATATGTATGTGTTTTATATATATAGACATACATGCACACTTGTATTAGTATTTGCTCGCTTTGTCTTTCTGATCACATGAACTTCTGCTGCTTACTGCCTTGGCTTGAGAGTGCATTTAGTTGAACTTGACTATTTGTGACTGCACGCTGCTGTGTAGTGTCATTTATGTCCTGTTGCTCCACTTTCATTGAGCACTTCATTTGATCTACCACTGTATTTCCAGTTGCAGCCCACCTGAGTACATATGTAGGGTGTCTTGCATACATTTATATTTGTATGCATGTTTCTACTGCATTGTATAAGCTTACCTGTATATTATGGCTTTCTTGGATACATCATTATGCTGTTTTGAGGCTTATTAAGTGTTTGTATCATCCCTGCTTCATCATGTTGCACACACTCCATTTTTGCATACTGCTACTTGTCTCTGACTTCGGCATATACTCACTGAGGTGTTCTAGCCCTGTTGCGTACATGATGCTTAATTTACCTTCTAGTCATGTTGACTTGTAACTTGATTTTTTTTATTGCAATAAGTCTTATGCACCATGTTGTCTACTGTGACCTTCATACTGCAGTGACATTTGTTCTGGTTGTCATGTATATGGAGTAGAGTTGCATTCCCTTGTCATTGTCTCAGGCCACTTGATCACTTGTATACTGCTGTTTGCATTTGGTCTTGATCATACTTGATGTCGCAGTTGCTTGACCCAGTTTCATTCCTCTTGAGTCTGTTGTGGTTGCATTACCCCCTCTGTAGCACACTTGAACTTGACCATGCAATTTGCCACTGTTTCATATATGACATAGTTTGCATATTAGTTGTTACTGTTGCCTTGAACTGTTGCCATAACATTCATGTGCTTGTCCATGTGCCGTGAACTGATCTTGTTCACTGCAGCAATTTCTTGCATATACATTACTGCGCTGTCGGTCATGTTTAAATTCTTATGTCTTTGACCTTGATGGCATTTGGTTTGCATACCTGTTTCATGTAGTATTTGGTTTCATTAACCACGTATGTACATGATTACTTATCGTCCGGTCTTTCATTTATAAGAAGCACTGTTGCATTTCCTTGTGCTCAAACCTTATCTGTTAGTACTGTTGAACTTTGAGGCATATCATATTTTGGGTTGTGCCTCTATTGTGTAGAGTGCCTTGGTTTTTGAGTATTATTGAGTTTGTGTCTCTCTTGCTGTCACCTTATTCCATTGTGTCTTCATGTTGGTACCACTGCCATTATTTGTTTGTTAGCACTGTTTCATCATGTCACTGCCATATGCATTTGGATTGATTTTCGAATTACACTTGAGTTGAATCCGATGACTCGGGTTTGATCTTGTGTTTGGTTGTGAATTTTCATTGGGTACATCATCACTGTAGTAGCAAGGCAGTGCATGCAAGCGTGAACTGCAGCCACACGGTACTCATTGGGTACATCGTCACTATAGTGGCAAGGCAGTGCACGCAAGCGTGAACTGCAGCCACACGGTATGGTTTTGTGATATTCTATTTTGTTTTGATTTATTAATCTTTTGCGTAGTTCATGTGCTGTAATGGCGAGGCAGTACACATGTGCGTGTACTGCAGCCCTACTCATCTTAATATTTTAATTGATATTTCAATGGTTTTGAACTGTTTTGTTTATTCAATTCAATATTCTGAATTGCATTTCGATTTGGCTTAATTACTGTCGTCTATTCATTATTTAATTATTATTGCTTCTGTGCACTAATAACTGAGTTTGAATTAGACTGACCCGAGTATTATTTTCTTTTGAATCTAATACTCGGGTCAGACCGAGTATTTCAGGTTGTAGATATTCTGCTTTGGGTTGCTGCTAGAGCTATGAAGTTCTTTCATATCTTTTGAAGTAGTCGTCGTCATTTGTAATAGTCTGTAAAATTGTATAGGAAGATATGTGTTCATGTATATTAAATACGTTAATGTACTTGTATATGTAATTTCCTTAGTCGACTGTTGTAGTTGTATCATATGTACCGTGTGAATGTATTGTAACTGACATCAGTTATTATATATATATATATATATATATATATATATATATATATATGAGACTTTCTGTTTAATCTGTGTTCCGCATCTATATTATCTGTGTTGATATTTTATATTTACTGTTCTAAACTATTACGAACCATCGTAGTTCGTTTTATACTGGAATTGGGGTATGTCGATGGGAGAAAATAAATCAGAGATGGAAAATGAAAGAAAATATATTTATATACCACTCCCATTGAGATAACCAATACTAGTGTAAGGCCAACTATTGATGGCCGCTCCTCAACAGCCTTATTCTCCGTGCTAGTTGACAGCACTACACCGTAGTGTTCTTGGCTAGCGTGGGTATAGAGGTGGGGCGTCACAGCTTGGTATCAGAGCCTGGGGTTTAGAACAAATATAAAACATAACTTAGATAGTACATATGTTACAACTATTTGTCGACGTTTAATCTCTCGTATTTGCATATGATTGTCTTTGATCGTTAGGTATGAATTCCTAACGCTTATTCATATGCATTTGATTTTGATTCTTGTGTTTTCGGCTTTGATTTGATTTAGCCGATGATTGATTTTGTTCGAATCTCAGCGATTCCGAACTTGATATTTTATGTTTTCCTCTGCTTGAATTCCATTCGACTTGGTCACTTTGTTTTTGAGAAATTTCTAAATTCGTGATTTCCAAGACTCTGATTTGGTTTGCCGTTGAGTCCTTTTATGATGATGTTGAATCGTTTTGTACTCTATTAGGGCCATTAATTGTTGACTTCGACATTGACTCGATTTTTATTTTTGTTGAAGTCATTTATGCATTTATGCTCGTTCTGCTTTGTTTTTCCAATTGTTAATCGATTCTTCTTTTCCGATTAGTTGTTATCTTCTTTGTCGACTTTGATAACTTCTATTTCTGGAATTTTTGGATATTCCTACTTTGATGGATTTAAGAATCGAATTCTTTGGTTTTTATTCACGTCTTCGAATGTGAATTTTAGTGAATTGATTTGGTTTCCAAATTTAATCGATTCTTGTTAATTTCCCGATTTGTTGCTATCATTTATTAGCAACTTTAATGACCATTTCTTCGGGAATTTTTGTGAACATACCTTTCGATGAATTCGGTATCGATTTCTTTGGATTCTATTCACGTCTTCGTATGTGAATTCTTGTGATCGATTGATTTTACAATCATTTTTGTGATTTGTCACTTTAAAAAAAAAATAAAAACGTTTTAATACTAGTAGTAAATATCAAAACTCTTTTATCAAAATGTTTTCAACTCTATTTTCAATATCAAAATCTTTTCCTAAACCGTTTTCCGATCTATTAGTATATACAAACCTTTATTTTCACTCGTATGAGAAATCTAATTAAACGGCTTAGCAAAACAAGTGGTATGAAACGCTTGTGTTTACTTCGTCGGTTAATTTTTGGACTTGTTCGATTGAACCACTTGTGACATTTTTCTAGTGAAGATCTACAATTTGTTCGTAAATATTTAAGTTAAGCTAGTGGTTATGGGACATGAAGCTAAACTTTTATATTCACTAGCTTAGTGTAATTGACACTTCTCGTTGATCTTGATGATCGCTTTATGAATTAGACTAGCAATTGCGCGATGTCTCTTTCATTGCAAGGTTAGACTAGACACCACTTGTGTGATTCCACTCACGCATACCTTTTTGCTTTTTGGTTAGTCTTGACCTCAATCTGTGTGATTCCATTCACACATGCTTAGTGTAATTGACACTCCTCGTTGATCATGATGATCGTTCTGATGGTCAGACTAGACACCACTTGTGTGATTCCATTCACACATACCTTTCTGCTTTTTGGTTAGTCTTGACCTCAATCTGTGTGACTCCATTCACACATGTGGGGTAGCTCCCCTTGGTCTTCGGACCGTCATGTGATAGGCCTCTTTCCCTTTTTCTGTGATTTCTAGATTCCTTATGTTGATTTCTGGAAATTTTATGCTTCACCTATTTTTTTGCATTGGTGAATTCATATGTTATTGATTTGTCATGAGTACAAATTTGGGGTATGATACCTCTTTGGATCTTTGAGAAGATTCTGGTGATATTGATTATCTCTTATCGGTTGATCTCATGTTGATCATTATTTACATACTTATAGTTGTATGTTAGTATGGGTATTTCATATTTATTCCATACCTCATGTCGGTTGATCTCCTGTTGATCATTATTTACATACTTGTAGCAGTATGATAATATGGATATTTTATGTTATGCCATATCTTTTATTGTATTTCATACTCCGTTCGAGTTTTCATACTCCGTTCGAGTTTTCGTACTCCCGTTCGAGTTCTCATACTCTTATCTTGTGATTTCTGGATTTCTTGTGTAGATTTCTAGAATTTGTGCTTCACCAATTTTCGTGATTTCTATTGATAAGTTTTATCAATTCTTGTGCATTGGTGAATTCGTGTGTTATTGACTTGTTATGAATACAAGTTTAGGGTATGATATCCCTTTCTATCTTTGAGAAGATTCTTATGACATTTTTGATGAACGAAAATTCATTGGTATTATATTTTGATGCCAATTATTTCGATGAAATTTTGACGTATGTCGAAGTTGCTACTGACATTGCTATTTTAATCACGTGTTTTAAAAATTTGTTATTCTTCAAAATATTTCAAAATATAAATCAAAATTGTTTTCAAAATTTTTACGATTTGCGCTTTCAAAAGAATAAGGAAGCGAATTAAACGTTTCAGAAAAATCGAGGACTATGACCCCTTTCTTTTACTGATTCGCTTAATTTCGGACTTGTCCGTTTGAGAACGTAAAATGTTATTTATTTAAAATACACAATTTTGCACTTTCAAGGAAACGATGAAGTGAATTAAACGATTTAGTAAAACTCGTGGTTATGGGTCATGTGCGTTTGCTATTTCGGTTAATTTCGGACTCGTTAATTGAAAATTTGTGATTTTTGATAATCAAATATTTGAGATTTAATTATCGTTTGTGATAATTAAATATTTGTGATTTGAAATTTGATTACCGTTGTGGTAATTTCTGATTATCGTTTTGATAATTGGATGTTTATGATTTCTGATTTATCGTTTTTGATAATCAGATATTTATTGTTTCTAATTATCGTTTGTGATAATTAGATATTTGTAGTTTGATTATCATTTGTGATAATTAAACATTTGCGATTTGAGATTTTATTATCAATTGTGATAATTAAATATTTGTGATTTGAAATTTGATTACTGTTGTGGTAATTTCTGATTATCGTTTTGATAATTGGATGTTTATGATTTCTGATTTATCGTTTTTTGATAATCAGATATTTATTGTTTCTAATTATCGTTTGTGATAATTAGATATTTGTAGTTTGATTATCATTTGTGATAATTAAACATTTGCGATTTGAGATTTGATTATCAATTGTGATAATTAAATATTTGTGATTTGAAATTTGATTACCGTTGTGGTAATTTCTGATTATCGTTTTGATAATTGGATGTTTATGATTTCTGATTTATCGTTTTTGATAATCAGATATTTATTGTTTCTAATTATCGTTTGTGATAATTAGATATTTGTGGTTTGATTATCGTTTGTGATAATTAAACATTTGCGATTTGAGATTTAATTATCGTTTGTGATAATTAAATATTTGTGATTTAAGATTGATTTTCGATTTTGATAATCGAATACTTGTTGATTTGATTATCGTTTTTGAATAATCGAATATTTGTGATTAAGATTTCTGAATTATCTATTGATAATTAGATTTTGTTGATAATTTGTGAATTTCTTTTATGAAATTAAAAGATTTCTTTGGTGTTCTTATTGTACTACGCCGGTGTACCGGCTCAATTTTCTGCTATTCATGACGTTTTATACGTCTTCCAATTACGGAAATGCCTTAGGGATTTCCGATTTCTATTCTTGAGCAACCTTATATTCACATCATTGCTTCGGGGGTGCAGCACCTTCGAAATAAAGATGTTCCTCTTGTGGAAATTCTCAATGGTTCTTAAATCCTATGGATTTCACTCCGGAATTCAGGGAATTCATCGAGCAAACACGTTCAGGTTTTCTCTTTCATGCTCTTTATGTTGAACTTCCAATTTCAAAATTCTCCATCTTGTGTCGTTGTGTTTTGGGGTTGTTACCTTTTGCCCATTTATTTCTTAAGATTGCGAGGACGCAAGTTCTTTAAGGAGGGGAGTTTGTAATAACCCGATATTCGCGTCAATTCATAATCGACGTTAAAACGATTTATATTTTTTCGTCAATTGCCATTTTGAAGTTTTTAAAATTTAAATTAAAATTTAAATTACAAATGGTTATTAAGTTTGAGGGGCTTTGATATTTTTTTAAAAATAATAAATGGTCCACGAGTTTTTGTTTGGGCCGTGAAAATTTAATAAAGAAACCCGTTCCCCCCTTTTTTTTCTTTCATACTTCCCATTCACGAACCCTAAAAAGAAAAACCGAACGAAGAAATAAAAATGGCGGTGGTCTCGTTCGTCCCCCTTTTCAAAATTAGGGTTTTCATAATTCTTCGAGGTCGCGCTGGGTACTCTCAAGAAGCGTCGATCGTTCGTGCTTCTAATTGCTTCGAAACACAGGTGAGTGCTTTCCCACTCACATCTAATTCGAATTGTTCGCCCTATTCTGCTTATTTTATTTTCGATTGTCTCGGCCTCGTCCTGATTTTATCAATGTTGATTTTGTAACTTGATAGGCTCAGCATTGATTTCTGACTTCAATCACTTTGATTTGTTTTTGATTGTTTTGCTGTGAGGTTGATTTCGTGACCACCACTGTCTCGAATTCTTTTGTTGATATTGACTTTTGTGGACTTCGTAATTATTGTCTTCGTTCAAATTGCTACTTAATTTTTAAGTTTAAACTTGGCATTGCTTTTAATTGCAGTATGAAATCTTTTCTAGCTTTGTACGAACTACCTAGGTCACTTGTTTATACTGGTGTTGTTGCATTGGGTATAGATATGTATGTGTTTTATATATATAGACATACACGCACACTTGTATTAGTATTTGCTCGCTTTGTCTTTCTGATCACATGAACTTCTGCTGCTTACTGCCTTGGCTTGAGAGTGCATTTAGTTGAACTTGACTATTTGTGACTGCACGCTGCTGTGTAGTGTCATTTATGTCCTGTTGCTCCACTTTCATTGAGCACTTCATTTGATCTACCACTGCATTTCCAGTTGCAGCCCACCTGAGTACATATGTAGGGTGTCTTGCATACATTTATATTTGTATGCATGTTTCTACTGCACTGTATAAGCTTACCTGTATATTATGGCTTTCTTGGATACATCATTATGCTGTTTTGAGGCTTATTAAGTGTTTGTATCATCCCTGCTTCATCATGTTGCACACACTCCATTTTTGCATACTGCTACTTGTCTCTGACTTCGGCATATACTCACTGAGGTGTTCTAGCCCTGTTGCGTACATGATGCTTAATTTACCTTCTAGTCATGTTGACTTGTAACTTGATTTTTTTTATTGCAATAAGTCTTATGCACCATGTTGTCTACTGTGACCTTCATACTGCAGTGACATTTGTTCTGGTTGTCATGTATATGGAGTAGAGTTGCATTCCCTTGTCATTGTCTCAGGCCACTTGATCACTTGTATACTGCTGTTTGCATTTGGTCTTGATCATACTTGATGTCGCAGTTGCTTGACCCAGTTTCATTCCTCTTGAGTCTGTTGTGGTTGCATTACCCCCTCTGTAGCACACTTGAACTTGACCATGCAATTTGCCACTGTTTCATATATGACATAGTTTGCATATTAGTTATTACTGTTGCCTTGAACTGTTGCCATAACATTCATGTGCTTGTCCATGTGCCGTGAACTGATCTTGTTCACTGCAGCAATTTCTTGCATATACATTACTGCGCTGTCGGTCATGTTTAAATTCTTATGTCTTTGACCTTGATGGCATTTGGTTTGCATACCTGTTTCATGTAGTATTTGGTTTCATTAACCACGTATGTACACGATTACTTATCGTCCGGTCTTTCATTTATAAGAAGCACTGTTGCATTTCCTTGTGCTCAAACCTTATCTGTTAGTACTGTTGAACTTTGAGGCATATCATATTTTGGGTTGTGCCTCTATTGTGTAGAGTGCCTTGGTTTTTGAGTATTATTGAGTTTGTGTCTCTCCTGCTGTCACCTTATTCCACTGTGTCTTCATGTTGGTACCACTGCCATTATTTGTTTGTTAGCACTGTTTCATCATGTCACTGCCATGTGCATTTGGATTGATTTTCGAATTACACTTGAGTTGAATCCGATGACTCGGGTTTGATCTTGTGTTTGGTTGTGAATTTTCATTGGGTACATCATCACTGTAGTGGCAAGGCAGTGCACGCAAGCGTGAACTGCAGCCACACGGTATTCATTGGGTACATCGTCACTATAGTGGCAAGGCAGTGCACGCAAGCGTGAACTGCAGCCACACGGTATGGTTTTGTGATATTCTATTTTGTTTTGATTTATTAATCTTTTGCGTAGTTCATGTGCTGTAGTGGCGAGGCAGTACACGCGTGCGTGTACTGCAGCCCTACTCATCTTAATATTTTAATTGATATTTCAATGGTTTTGAACTGTTTTGTTTATTCAATTCAATATTCTGAATTGCATTTTGATTTGGCTTAATTACTGTCGTCTATTCATTATTTAATTATTATTGCTTCTGTGCACTAATAACTGAGTTTGAATTAGACTGACCCGAGTATTATTTTCTTTTGAATCTAATACTCGGGTCAGACCGAGTATTTCAGGTTATAGATATTCTGCTTTGGGTTGCTGCTAGAGCTATGAAGTTCTTTCATATCTTTTGAAGTAGTTGTCGTCATTTGTAATAGTCTGTAAAATTGTATAGGAAGATATGTGTTCATGTATATTAAATACGTTAATGTACTTGTATATGTAATTTCCTTAGTCGACTGTTGTAGTTGTATCATATGTACCGTGTGAATGTATTGTAACTGACATCAGTTATTGTATATATATATATATATATATATATATATGAGACTTTCTGTTTCATCTGTGTTCCGCATCTATATTATCTGTGTTGATATTTTATATTTACTGTTCTAAACTATTACGAACCATCGTAGTTCGTTTTATACTGGAATTGGGGTATGTCGATGGGAGAAAATAAATCAGAGATGGAAAATGAAAGAAAATATATTTATATACCACTCCCATTGAGATAACCAATACTAGTGTAAGGCCAACTATTGATGGCCGCTACTCAACAGCCTTATTCTCCGTGCTAGTTGACAGCACTACACCGTAGTGTTCTTGGCTAGCGTGGGTATAGAGGTGGGGCGTCACAGTGATGGTCTCGGGTTGATCTGTGCTTTACAGGTTTTACAGAAACCTGGAATTTCTGTTTTAAATTTTTTTTAAAAATCTGAAGTTTTTAAATGTAGAGAAAGATTTAAACCTAGTTTAAATTAAATCCAAGTTTAAATTTTAAATCTCAGTTTTGAAAAAAAATATCATGATAATAATAAAATAAGTTTAAATTGAATGTTAAACTACTTTATAATGATAAGTAGTTTCAAATTTTAAACTGAAAATAAAATTTAAATCTGGAAATCTTAAATCAAAATATGAACTCCTGTTTTTAAATTAGAATAGGATTTAAAATTGAAGATTTAAACTAAATATAAATTGAAGTTATTGAAATTTTAAAATGAATTTAGTTTTCAAAATTTTTATGAAATTCAATTTCTAAGACAAACACTTGTTTGTCTTGAAATTTTAAAAAAGTTTTAAACTGTTTAAACTTTGATTAAGTTTAAAATATATTCACTTTAAATCATGTATTTAAAATGAAATTTGAAAGTAATTTCAAAAGTAATTTTTTTTCAAATAAATTTGTTTTTTTACATAATCTATAAATGTTTTATCTTAAAGTTAATTAAGATTAATGTTTTGAAATTAATCTAATTAATGGAGTAATTAAGGAATGGTTAATTAATTTAATTAATTAAGGATTTGGAATTAATAAATATTGATTTAGGATTAATCAATTTATAATTAAGATCATTAATTAGATTATTTAATTAATGATTAAAGAATTATTAATTAGGTAATTAAGTTTTAATCAAGGTTAATTAATTAAATAATTAAGGATTAATTAAGTGACAATTAACACTTGATTAATTAAATAATTAAACTTTAATTAATGGATAATTAAAGATAATTTAATTTGTAATTAATCTAAGTTAATTACTTAATGAAAATAATTGGAGAAGGGTTAATGAAGACCATTAACCAAGATTATTTAATAATTAATTAATGTGGTTAATTTTTAATAATTAATTAGATTAATTAATTTAATAATAATCATTTGTGAGTTGTTGAGTATAATTATTTAATAAAGTAATTGAGAGATTAATTACTTAAGGTAATTAATTGATTTAAATGTGATTGTTTAATTTAATTAATTAAGTGTAATTAATTTTAAACACTAGATGTTTTGATGATAATTACTTAATGTAATTTATGGATTGGAAATTACTTAGTGAAGTAATTGTTTGATAATTACTGAATGTAATTTATTGAAGATGTTTTAAAATGGAAGTAATTTGAGTAAAATTACTTAGTAATTAATCAAGGGATTAATTAAGAAAATAATTAAGGAATAATTAATTTGTTTTAATGAAGTAATTAAGTTGGTTAATTACTGAATATAGTTAATCAAGAATGATTAATAATTATGGATTAATTACTTAAGGTAATTAATTTAAGAAGATAATTAATTAAATATAATTAAGGATCATTAATTAATACAATTAATGATGTAATTAAAGTTGATTAATTATGATTAATTAATCAATGATAAGTAATTAAAGGTAATTAATTAATGTAATTAATTAAGGATTAATGTAATTAATTATAGTTAATTAATTAATTGAAGTAATTAAAGGTTAATTACTGTTTTGGTTGAGAATAATTAATTTGTGAAATTAATTAAGGATAATTACATGAATGTAATTAAGGATAATTAATCAAGAGTGATTAATTAAGGTGTTTAAATTTGAGTGATTAATTAATTGATTGTAATCAATTAAATTGTTAAGTAAGCAAGATTTATATTGGTGAAGTAATTAATTTAATTTAATTTAAATTAATTAAAGACGGAGTAATTAATTTAATTCATTTTAAATTAATTAGAGATGGAGATAGTTAATTTAATTCATTTTAAATTAATTATAGATGTTGATTAAGTAAATCATTGGTTATATATGAATGGATGACATTTATTGTCTTGAATGATTGTGATCTCAGTATTGAGATAAGTAATATTGTGTGGTATGAATGTTTGGTTGCATTGTGATGATAATATAGATTATCTATTGTGATGATGATATGGATTACCTATTTTGATGATGATATGGATCATCTGTTTATTTTGATAATGTTGATTATCAATTGTGATTTGTGAGTTATCTATCTGTGTGTGTATAGATAATTGAATTGTTTTAAACTCTTGTTTTAAACTCTAAAACAACTTGGACCTAAAAGACACGCTTTGGATTTCGATGAGACCGGGATCGACTTTCCATATTTGGATATCCGAAAACCACATCGATCTAAATTAACGATAGGTCGTGAATCTCTTGTGAAGACTGAAGACTCGAGGTGTAAGGACTATTCGTCAGTATAACTCTGGGGGTGATTCCGTGATGAGTTTGACGGAAATAGTACTTACAGGCTCGAGATGGTGATTCAGAGTGCAAGGTTTATCGTCGTTAACTCTGAGGGTGATTCCAAAATGAGTGTAACGAGATAATGCCTTCGATTTCGTTCGAACCCGGAACGAACTTGTATGGATTGAATGCTTTCAGAACATCGTCAGGTGGACGATGAGCATTCTAAGTGATATGTCCTATAAAGGTAATCGTAGCCTCAAGCCTCTTCAACCGGGAATGGCTAAAACAGGGGAGGTGCAGCAAGGTTAAGTGGGTCATGCCCAAGTAGGATAAGATTTTCCCCTGTCTAGAGGTCCCTTTTATTCGGCTGTGTGGGCGGTTGCTAGCTACAACCGTAGGGTTGTCTTGTTCGAAACTATTCAGTAAGGAATGGTTTCGGCCTTGTGTTGCAGGGGAGCGAGTGTACTCCTCGGTACGGTGATCTAGGCCACGTACTGTGACGGGCGGTACCCCAGTAGCCCTGCCATTGTATATGGAATCCAAAATCCAATAAGTGCCAACGGTTTTGATTGTATTACCCACTTTTGTGGCTAGTAGCTAGAATTTAATAGATGTAACAATTTCGGCTATTTCATATTTACTTGAAAATCCTAGACCTATTATAATATCATCGGATTTCCTATCAAATGTTTTGGTTAGCGTAAGGTAAAAACTTTTCCATGTTTATGTGTGGGAAGTCTTACGTGATACGTTTCTTTTCAAAAGGTTTTTGAAAATTAAGCAACTTTAACCTATTACTCACACCAGACCCATGTCTGACCCGGAGTTTATCTTCTGTTTTCTTAAACTCTTGGGTACTCAAATTGTAATGACCCGGTATTTTCAACCATTCGCATCCATTATAAGTGTATGGGTAGACACTCATGCCGAAATTGAATTGCTCAAAATACCGCGTTGTAAATAAAAATTTGGCAAATTTCAGAATGTACAGTAAATAAAATCACAGATCACAGACACAGAGTATATAAAAATGCAGCGGAAGAAAAAGAGATAGTAGTTCATGAAGCTACTATATAAATATGAGATACATCAGAGTTAAATAAGATACAACAGAAGAGTAACAGGATACATCATGTACAAATCAGATACATCACTAACTAATGGATACTGAAACAAAATAGATGGCTGGATCTTCAAGGAAAGCTCCAACGCCGAAGGTGAATCTGGAATGCTAACTCACTCAATCTAACCCGAGCGTAAAGAAAAACACAAAACCCTCGAGTCAGGACATAAATACTTATACACTGTAAATCAACTCAAGTGAACAGTAACAAAATGCATTAGTAACTTAAAGGATGCTTGGGACCGTCTATCCTCTAAGGATCCGTTAAACTATTTACTATGTAGTAATATACGCTATATACGGTAATGTCTAATCAGTAAAGTATAATCATATAGAAAATAGCATTAAGGGGATGGTGAACCTTAACGCGGTCGGATCTTTAAAACCAAAATGGTAGTGGGCTCGATATAAGGATATGACACGGCACGCGAGGCAATGCCAGGGTGGATACACCGTTTGCACTCCCGGACCGGTGGTGACGGCAAGCCAGCAGCTTCCGCCCACCTCGAACAATACCCCCGAATCAAAGCGGCGCCACCGAATCGAATCACAAAAGTAATAGAATAGTTTCCGATGGAGCATGCTCGATGAAAGGGTGCGACCCTTTGTGTAGCCCGGTATAGCTCCTGTTTTAGTCATATATGCCAACTCACGGGAGTTGGGTCCACGTAACATACCTCGAGAACGTCGCCACCATCCTACTTCATTCTGGAATCTCCACCGCGTACACAGTTGTTAAAGTGGTTTTCGGTATTGTCCGGCTATAAGACAATATCCGATCCCGGTCTCTTTAACAACCAATCGTTATTATAACCCATGGATATTTATTTCAAATAATTTATACTTTCAAGACCAAAATATCATACTCATTTCAAAACAATATCACAATTGTATCATTTCCATTTCAAAAATAATTCAGTATTATATCATTCAAATAAAACCCAAATTTTCAAATCATTGAATATTTCTTTAAATTTATTAAACTTGAAATATTCCTTTAAATTATCATAGCAATTTGGAAATGTTACCTTAAGGAATCATAGCATTTTTGGAATGTACTACTTTCCACTTTACATTGTATATAATTCAAAGTATTGATAAGCTTAAAATTTTAACATGTCAATTTATCATAGCCTTATGGTTAAATAAACTTTCTTACTGTAATATACAATTTAAACCGAAATTCTTATGTTAAGTTAAAAGCACCTTATTAACTTACATTATTATTACAATAAAGAAACTTTATTATTTTAATCATTTAAAGTATGCCATTCACATAAATTAAAACTTGCTTATCAAATGTACGTTATCAACTTACATTTTATTATTACAGTAAGTAACATTTATCATTTTAATCAATTTAAAATACACCATTACATTGATTAAAATCTACGTGTCAAATGTACGTTTTAAATTTTATATTCCTATTACAATAATGAACATTTATTAATTTAAATCAATACCACACTACTTAAAACTTTACACGTTTCTTTCATTAATTAAAAACTTATACGTTCTTGCATTAATTAAAACTTTCATGTTCTCTCGTTAATTAGGACTTTACACGTTTCTTTCATTAATTAAAAACTTATACGTTTCTTTCATTAATTAAAACCTATACGTTTCTTTCATAAGTTAAAACCTATACGTTTCTTTCATAAGTTAAAACCTATATGTTTCTTTCATTAATTAAAACCTATATATTTCTTTCATAAATTAAAACCTATACGATTCTTTCATAAATTAAAATCTATACGTTTCTTTCATTAATTAAAACCTATACGTTTCTTTCATAAATTAAAACCTATACGTTTCTTTCATAAATTAAAACCTATACGTTACTTTCATTAATTAAAACCTATACGTTACTTTCATTAATTAAAACCTATATGTTTCTTTCACAAATTAAAACCTATACATTTCTTTCATAAATTAAAACCTATACGTTTCTTTCATAAATTAAAACCTATACGTTTCTTTCATAAATTAAAACTTAACATTTCAGATTTATATTACCATTTCACAAATTTAACTAAACTTCCAGTTTATTTAATTAATTTAACATCTTTAGTTACAACTCAAATTTCACAGTTTCAAGTCATGTTATATTTTAAAATTTCATTTTCAACTGTCATTTATTCAACCACTTAAATTTATAGAAAATCAATAATTCTTTAATAAATCACTTAAATTCAAATATAAATCAATTTATCATATTTACCATTTTCCAAATAAAATTAAAGTCCATTTTATTCAAGTAACTTAAATATCATTTTTAGTCAAAATTCCAAATTTCAAACATAAGTTATATTTCAAAATCCAGTTAATCCATTCATAAATTACATTTTTAACACATAGAAAAATCATAATTTATTTATTTTAAAACCTTTCAAAATCTATTTAAATTAAATTTCATAATTTTATATTTTTAAAATACTTAAAATATTCAAAGCACTTTATAGAATAACCACGGGTCTGTATATAGTTTTCTAACCTAGGTCAAGTGGTACGGATATGTATCATTTCAATCCGCAGTTTAAAAGGTAAAAATCCGGGTTCTATCATTTCAAACCCGCAATCCCAAGTTTAATTAAATAAATAAAATAACTCAGGCCTATCATTTCAGCCCATAACATTTTTTCTAACAGGGAACTTGCAATGTGATCATATACAGAAATAAATCTAAACAAAGTCAATATCACAATATACAGTCATATATCAGATGTCAGGTGAAAATTAACAGTTTTAACATGGTAATAACATGGTAATAACATGGCATAGCATATCATATGATCATCATTAACTTGCATAAACATTTTACATTACTAAACACTTGTCATCAATCCACTTTTCATAAGTATATATGTCATAGTGAGAAAGACTCACTTTTTTCAAAGCTAGAGACCAAAACAACATACAAGCACGACTCCAAAGGCACGACAAGCACAATTTCACGACTTTTGATTTGAGTTGAAAGATAGCCAAGATATGATTTTGTATCATCAACCCAAAACAAAACAAACCAGACAATATATAAACATTCAACATAAAATAACATTGAAACAATTTTGAAATACAAAGCGAAATGAACAAGATAGATTGGACCTTGCTTCAACCACTTCAATGCTTGGCCTAAGGGACACTTATGCTTGGCTATGATGATGCTTTGGCTCAGGTATGACATCATATAAGTCAGGTTTAACATCATATAGGCAAGGCAACAAGTGGAGATGAAGGGAATGAGGCAACAATGGTCAAAAACATTGTTTTTAGGCATGTAGGTTGCAATTTGAAGGGTTTGGCCACCATAGATGGCTCGGCCATGGTCATGGTTGGTGGAGTAGATGGTGTTGGAGGCATGGAAGAGATGTAGGAGTTTGTGGTTGCGGCTATGGAGAAGAGGCCGATTCAAACTTAGAAGAGAAACAAGGCAAAATTGCATAGAAAAGTAAGAAAAGTAGAAAGAAGAGAGGGATTTACCTAATTTTTTTTTCTTCAAGGTGGAGGCCGTGATTTTTAGGGTTTTGGGGCTTCAAAAATTCGTGAATGATAAGAGGAAGTCGGCTGCAAAGGATGGGGAAAGGAATGGCTAAGATGAATTGATGTATTAATGACAGAAGAAACTGCAAAAGAAACGGATAAAACGTTTTTTTCCGTTTCTTAGCTCTTAACCGTTTCAAATTTCTCATATATATTTATATACATCCAAATAACTAAAAATAATTAAAATCTCAGTTAAAATTCGAAAATATAACAGATAAACAAAATATTAAAAATTAAATATTAATTAGATATGATTAAATAAGAAAAATAGCATAGAAAAATGAAAACTAGACTTAAGAATTAGAAATAACTTCAATACACTTTAGAAAAAATTACTTAAATTTAAATACATGTAAAATGAATAAAATAAAGTAAAACACAGAAAATAAAAGTGAGTGCATAAAATAAATAAATAAATTTTAATTATACATAATTAAAATAAGAAAATGGCTTAAAATTGTAGACTGAGCTTTAAAATTAGAAATAAATCCAAATGAACTTTAGAAAATCTTCATGGACTTGTAAAATATTTATAACAAATAAAATAAAATAAAAAATAAAAGTGCATTCACAAAAAAAAAAAATTTATTAAATATAATTTATATGAAGAAAATGGCAGAAAATTAGAAAACAGCCTTTAAAAATAGGAAATAAATACAGTAAATTTTGGAAAAATTCTATTATCATTTAAAAATATTTAAAAGTCAAAATATACATAATAAAACATATTATCACATATTAAAATAAAATATAACCAAGAAGAAGTAATTTATACAATTTAAAATAGTCATTGTTAAATAACCCTATATACGCACAATATTGTAAAGGGTATAACTTTCACAATTTACATCCAATTTCAACGAAACGAAAAGTGGTGTTCTTAGAATTTTATGTACTTTCATAATAAAAGAAAAAAAATTAAAATTTTAAACTTTTAAAATTTTAAGTTAAAAGTCACAGTTTGACTGTTTTGACCAAAATCAGCATTTTGGGCAAATATTCAACTTACAAAATTTTGGAATTATAACTCATATAAAAATCAAGATTATATTTAAATAATAAATTTAATCATTTCAAATAATTAAAATAATTTTTTAAATCAAAATCTTACATTAAAAATAATTAAAATATACAATAAAATAATTACAAAATACAGGGTTGTTACACTCTCCCCCACTCAAAACTTTTCGTCCCCGAAAAGGAATGAGGTATGGAAGGGCACAGAAAAGATAGAGTGAAATAGGATTAAGATAAGATGACAAGAAGATTGAAATTATACCTGATAACTGTTGTTATAGGTAAGTTTCGCAAGGTTGAGATTATCAAAGATTGTGGAAAGATTTCTAAACAGAAAGATCATAGAAAGATGCATATACCAGTCTATAGCAAGATAAGGATGATAAGAACAACCAAAAGATAGTTTGAAAAACAAAATAAGGAAATGAATTTGAAAGCATGGAGATTTTAGCTTAAATAGAAAATAAACTTTTACACAAGTTACATAAATCTTAACTATCTCAAATTTCATTATCTTATTATCCAATCATCTTAAATTAACAATTTTTTTTTTAAAACCATGGGTTAGAAAAATAATCATTTATTACACTCACAATGTATTTAATAAATTTTATTCTTCTTTATTCCTAATAAAATTAAATTTATTCCTCTCAATATATTTATCACTCATGTTCAATATACTTACACTTATTATAACTGCTTTCTTTTATTCTTAGTTCTTTTAACATCATTTTATTGTAAGTTATTCAATTACCCTTTATTATATTTACCTCTGTTAATCATTTTATAATTAAAATTTAAGTGTATAACATTTATTATAACCACTCAAATTTTATTTATAAAATCTTTTTATATTGTATATTACCCAATTACATTATTAACTTCTGAAATTAAGGTAAGTTATATTGGAATGAAATTGTGTCATACAAATAAAACTTTCCAATTCAATTATCTCAAGTTTAATCATTTATCCAAATTTTTTGATTTTCTTTTTATAATTGAAATTATTGTTAAAAATAAAATTTAAGAATTAAATTTCCGATTTCTTCAAACCATTTAGAGATAAGTAATAATATATATATAATATGTCAAATCAAATTTCAATCATATATCTATATATATTATAAATTAAGTCATATTTTAGAAATTCAAATCAATTTAATTTCCCAAAACAAAGCTGTAGCAAGACTACAGAACAGTCTCTTCACTTCGAAACTCGAAAATGAACATCGATGATGCTGCAGTCATCACCGAAGTTATTTTCCAGCGACAAAGAGAAGAGTACTAATTTTAAACTTAAAATTCTTTGGAAACAAATTTCTATTTGAAAATATTTTAAATATTATATCCCTTTAAACTTTTAAACAAAAGGTTTGGAACCATCGGAAATTAAATTCTCAAATTTCTTTTTCTAAATTCATTTAAGTTCCCGTATAAATTTATAAACAATTATTTATAAATTCATTTGTAGAACAATAAATGATAAATCAAGTATTATCATTTCAAATTATCAATTTGAATCATTTTGTTAAGTTCCATAAATATATATATCAAAATTTTATTTCATTAACCAAAACAAAATTTAAAATAATATCGTGTCAGTTTGTTCTGTCAAAGTGTTTTAGAAATCCTATCGATAGCGTTGATCAGACGAATCGATCGGAAACCCAAATCAACATCAACAACTCCAACAACACAATAAAAAAAATATAGATTGACAAATAGAATTCAAAATGTTTGAAAATATGTTGGAAACAAAAGACAAGATGATTAAATACAGAGTAGGGAGGTGGATAAGCTAAAATAAATCACGGGAAACCTTAATCGGGTCAACCGTGACTTAAAGTATAAGATCGAAGTGGATTTTCTGGGGTAAATCTACGTTTGATCTCAAGAGTTAGAGTTTGGGATAATAGGAGATACTAGCATCCAAACCGAGGATATAAAATCTTTGGTGAATCGATGCTGTTGTAATGGAGTTTCACCCCTCTTACAAGAAAAATTTTGAGATTGGCGGGACCGCCAATTCACTATAAAGATCATTCGAAGTGGAGTTGTGGGATACTCCAGAATCAAATGAAGATGAATAGCGGGGAATAAGAATGGACTTTGGAACCGCAGGGAACGTTCCAAAATTCAAAGGAATCGAGTCAAAAGGGAAGAGGTTCAAACTCGAATGAAAGTGATTCTGTAAATACATTCACTCTATATGCTGAGCTTTGCCTAGAGCAACCAAAGCTCTGATACCAACTGTAACGACCCGGTATTTTCAACCATTCGATCCGTTATAAGTATATGGGTAGACACTCCGAAATTGAATTGCTCAAAATGCCGCGTTGTAAATAAAAATTTGGCAAATCTCAGAATATACAGTAAATAAAATCACAGATCACAGACACAGAGTATATAAAAATGCAGCGGAAGAAAAAGAGATAGTAGTTCATGAAGCTACTATATAAATATGAGATACATCAGAGTTAAATAAGATACAACAGAAGAGTAACAGGATACATCATGTACAAATCAGATACATCACTAAACTAAACTACTGGATATTGAAACAAAATAGATGGCTGGATCTTCAAGGAAAGCTCCAACGCCGAAGGTGAATCTGGAATGCTAACTCACTCAATCTGACCCGAGCGTAAAGCAAAACACAAAACCCTCGAGTCAGGACATAAATACTTATACACTGTAAATCAACTCAAGTGAACAGTAACAAAATGCATCAGTAACTTAAAGGATGCTTGGGACCGCCCATCCTATAAGGATCCATTAAACTATTTACTATGTAGTAATATACGCTATATACGGTAGTGTCTAATCAGTAAAGTATAATCATATAGAAAATAGCGTTAAGGGGATGGTGAACCTTAACGCGGTCGGATCTTTAAAACCAAAATCGTAGTGGGCTCGATATAAGGATATGACACGGCATGTGAGGCAATGCCAGGGTGGATACACCGTTTGCACTCTCGGACCGGTGGTGACGGCAAGCCAGCAGCTTCCGCCCACCTTGAACAATACCCTCGAATCAAAGTGGCGCCACCGAATCGAATCACAAAAGTAATAGAATAGTTTCCGATGGAGCATGCTCGATGAAAGGGTGCGACCCTTTGTGTAGCCCGGTATAGCTCCTGTTTTGGTCATATATGCCAACTCATGGGAGTTGGGTCCACGTAACATACCTCGAGAACGTCGCCACCATCCTATTCTGGAATCTCCACCGCGTACACAGTTGTTAAAGTGGTTTTCGGTATTGTCCGGCTATAAGACAATATCCGATCCCGGTCTCTTTAACAACCAATCGTTATTATAACCCATGGATATTTATTTCAAATAATTTATACTTTCAAGACCAAAATATCATACTCATTTCAAAACAATATCACAATTGTATCATTTCCATTTCAAAAATAATTCAATATTATATCATTCAAATAAAACCCAAATTTTCAAATCATTGAATATTTCTTTAAATTTATTAAACTTGAAATATTCCTTTAAATTATCATAGAAATTTGGAAATGTTACCATAAGGAATCATAGCATTTTTGGAATGTACTACTTTCCACTTTACATTGTATATAATTCAAAGTATTGATAAGCTTAAAATTTTAACATGTCAATTTATCATAGCCTTATAGTTAAATAAACTTTCTTACTGTAATATACAATTTAAACCGAAATTCTTATGTTAAGTTAAAAGCACCTTATTAACTTGCATTATTATTACAATAAAGAAACTTTATTATTTTAATCATTTAAAGTATGTCATTCACATAAATTAAAACTTGCTTATCAAATGTACGTTATCAACTTACATTTTATTATTACAGTAAGTAACATTTATCATTTTAATCAATTTAAAATACACCATTACATTGATTAAAATCTACGTGTCAAATGTACGTTTTAAATTTTATACTCCTATTACAATAATGAACATTTATTAATTTAAATCAATACCACACTACTTAAAACTTTACACGTTTCTTTCATTAATTAAAAACTTATACGTTCTTGCATTAATTAAAACTTTCATGTTCTCTCATTAATTAGGACTTTACACGTTTCTTTCATTAATTAAAAACTTATACGTTTCTTTCATTAATTAACCTATACGTTTCTTTCATAAGTTAAAACCTATACGTTTCTTTCATAAGTTAAAACCTATACGTTTCTTTCATTAATTAAAACCTATACGTTTCTTTCATAAATTAAAACCTATACGTTTCTTTCATAAATTAAAACCTATACGTTTCTTTCATAAATTAAAACCTATACGTTACTTTCATTAATTAAAACCTATACGTTACTTTCATTAATTAAAACCTATACGTTTCTTTCATAAATTAAAACCTATACGTTTCTTTCATAAATTAAAACCTATACATTTCTTTCATAAATTAAAACCTATACGTTTCTTTCATAAATTAAAACCTATACATTTCTTTCATAAATTAAAACTTAACATTTCAGATTTATATTACCATTTCACAAATTTAACTAAACTTCCAGTTTATTTAATTAATTTAACATCTTTAGTTAAAACTCAAATTTCACATTTTCAAGTCAAGTTATATTTTAAAATTTCATTTTCAACAGTCATTTATTCAACCACTTAAATTTATAGAAAATCAATAATTCTTTAATAAATCACTTAAATTCAAATATAAATCAATTTATCATATTTACCATTTTCCAAATAAAATTAAAGTCCATTTTATTCATGTAACTTAAATATCATTTTTAGTCAAAATTCCAAATTTCAAACATAAGTTATATTTCAAAATCCAGTTAATCCATTCATACATTACATTTTTAACACATAGAAAAATCATAATTTATTTATTTTAAAACCTTTAAAAATATATTTAAATCAAATTTCATAATTTTATATTTTTAAAATACTTAAAATATTCAAAGCACTTTATAGAATAACCACGGGTCTGTATATAGTTTTCTAACCTAGGTCAAGTGATACGGATATGTATCATTTCAATCCGCAGTTTAAAAGGTAAAAATCCGGGTTCTATCATTTCAAACCCGCAATCCCAAGTTTAAATAAATAAATAAAATAACTCAGGCCTATCATTTCAGCCCATAACATTTTTTCTAATAGGGAACTTGCAGTGTGATCATATACAGAAATAAATCTAAACAAAGTCAATATCACAATATACAGTCATATATCTGATGTCAGGTGAAAATTATCAGTTTTAACATGGTAATAACATGGCATAGCATATCATATGATCATCATTAACTTGCATAAACATTTTACATTACTAAACACTTGTCATCAATCCACTTTTCATAAGTATATATGTCAGAATGAGAAAGACTCGCTTTTTTCAAAGCTAGAGACCAAAACAACATACAAGCACGACTCCAAAGGCACGACACGCACAATTTCACGACTTTTGATTTGAGTTGAAAGATAGCCAAGATATGATTTTGTATCATCAACCCAAAACAAAACAAACCAGACAATATATAAACATTCAACATAAAATAACATTGAAACAATTTTGAAATACAAAGCGAAATGAACAAGATAGATTGGACCTTGCTTCAACCACTTCAATGCTTGGCCTAAGGGACACTTATGCTTGGCTATGATGATGCTTTGGCTCAGGTATGAAATCATATAGGTCAGGTTTAACATCACATAGGCAAGGCAACAAGTGGAGATGAAGGGAATGAGGCAACAATGGTCAAAAACATTGTTTTTAGGCATGTAGGTTGCAATTTGAAGGGTTTGGCCACCATAGATGGCTCGGCCTTGGTCATGGTTGGTGGAGTAGATGGTGTTGGAGGCATGGAAGAGATGTAGGAGTTTGTGGCTGCGGCTATGTAGAAGAGGCCGATCCAAACTTAGAAGAGAAACAAGGCAAAATTGCATAGAAAAGTAGAAAGAAGAGAGGGATTTACCTTTTTTTTTTCTTCAAGGTGGAGGCCATGATTTTTAGGGTTTTGGGGCTTCAAAAATTCGTGAACAACAAGAGTAAGTCGGCTACAAAGGATGGGGAATTGAATGGCTAAGATGAATTGATGTATTAATGACAGAAGAAACTGCAAAAGAAACGGATAAAACGTTTTTTCCGTTTCTTAGCTCTTAACCGTTTCAAATTTCTCATATATATTTATATACATCCAAATAACTGAAAATAATTAAAATCTCAGTTAAAATTCGAAAATATAACAGATAAACAAAATATTAAAAATTAAATATTAATTAGATATGATTAAATAAGAAAAATAGCATAGAAAAATGAAAACTAGACTTAAGAATTAGAAATAACTTCAATACACTTTGGAAAAATTTACTTAAATTTAAATATATGTAAAATGAATAAAATAAAGTAAAACACAGAAAATAAAAGTGAGTGCATAAAATTAATAAATAAATTTTAATTATATATAATTAAAATAAGAAAATGGCTTGAAATTGTAGACTGAGCTTTAAAATTAGAAATAAATCCAAATGAACTTTAGAAAATCTTCATGGACTTGTAAAATATTTATAACAAAAAAATAACAAAAAAAATAAAAGTGCATTCACAAAAAAAAATTTATTAAATATAATTTATATGAAGAAAATGGCAGAAAATTAGAAAACAGCCTTTAAAAATAGGAAATAAATACAGTAAATTTTAGAAAAATTTTATTATCATTTAAAAATATTTAAAAGTCAAAATGTACATAATAAAACATATTATCACATATTAAAATAAAATATAACCAAGAAGAAGTAATTTATACAATTTAAAATAGTCATTGTTAAATAACCCTATATACGCACAATATTGTAAAGGGTATAACTTTCACAATTTACATCCAATTTCAACGAAACGAAAAGTGGCGTTCTTATAATTTTATGTACTTTCATAATAAAAGAAAAAAAATTAAAATTTTAAACTTTTAAAATTTTAAGTTAAAAGTCACAGTTTGACTGTTTTGACCAAAATCAGCATTTTAGGCAAATATTCAACTTACAAAATTTTGGAATTATAACTCATATAAAAATCAAGATTATATTTAAATAATAAATTTAATCATTTCAAATAAGTAAAATAAGTTTTTAAATCAAAATCTTACATTAAAAATAATTAAAATATACAATAAAATAATTGCAAAATACAGGGTTGTTACACAAATTTTTACGAGTAGCCAAGGGATTCAGGTTGGCTTTGACGATTTGTGGAGGGGCAATGGAGCAGGAGGCTTCTACGTGTAGATATATAGTATTCCACTGTGTAGATTTCTCTGAGTAGTTTCTTGTACTGTATTGAGTCGTATAACTAGACAGGTGTTTATAACTGTCTAGTATGTATTTTACTATCTGTGTAACTCTGATAATGGTTGTAAACTATGTAATATTTATGTTATTAATATAATTTATTCATTCCGCTATTTAGATTCTGATGTTGTTTCTTCTTTCTCTTCTTTCTCTTCTTTCTTTTCTCTTTTCTATCCCTTTCTTTCTTCAAGATGATGCGATTTTTTGTGGTGTGAAAGTCGGTTCGTCTCACGTAGCGATCGGGCTTGTTGTTTTACCGTACGGGCTCGAAACGCCTAGAAATCTATTTAATTGAAATCAATTGTAATCAATTTGAAATAACTTGATTTTAGCATAACTTCTTCATACGATGGAATTTGAACTTGAAACATGTTCCATTGCGTTTAAAATATTTTAGAACATCTATTTTGATATATGGGTTAATCCAATTTTGTTTCGGAGTCAGAACGGGCTTTTCGGGCCATTTATCGTTTAGCGTGTGAACCAATCTTGTCCATTCATCTCCATTTCTGACCTACCCATATATACCTCGTTATAAACCCTAGCCTATTTTTTATGTTCATTATTCTGTAGGTACAATTTCTATAGCTCCTCCTCATTCCATGGCAGACAAAACCAAAATTTCAATTGCAATTTCAAATAAAATTCAAAGCCAAAAATTTAAATCTCCACAAACCCTATCGAATTTTATATCAATTCGAAGCTCTCAAAGAGTGTAACTCAGATCTGCAATTCGTTTTTCGATTCGACGCATTGAATGTCTTGAAATCAGCGATATTATTTCGGCCATTCGTTTTGGTAAGGGTGATCTCGATGGTGGATCATCGTCGTTACGACGATCAGGAGGCATGGGGTGGTAGAGCTCGCCGAGCAGTGATGATCTATGGTCTTCGTTCGTCGAATGGGTGCTATGAATCGCTGGAATTCGGCCTTGTAAGTGGTGGCGACGGTCACGACATCGCGAGCCGAAGGTTGCCGCGTTCGGCATGGTGGGGCAGCTCGTGATGGGCTTCGCGGCGGCGTAGTGCGATCGAGGTGGTTGTGGTTGTGGAAGCGGCAAAAATAGATGGAGTGGCAGCGCAGTTTTGCCTGTACGCGATTATTAGGGTTCGAACGAGAGCGATCGTGAACGTGCTGACATGTGAGTCTTCTCTGTGTTATTTATTTATTTTAAATTTAAATTTTGAATCTGTAACGATCCGATATTTTCAACCATTCGTATCCGCACATATCAGACTTGAATTGCTCAAAATACCGAATTGTAAAATAAATTTGGCAAAAGACAGCATAAATAGTAAATAAATAAATCACAGATCACAGGCACAGAGTAATAAATTCAGTGGAAGCAAAAAGATAGTTGTTCATGAAGCTACTATATAAATACATCAGAGTTAAACATGATACAACAAAAGTTTAATATGATAAACAAGCACAAGCTGAATGCATCACCAGAATCAACTGAATAACTGGAATCAACAGAATGCTAAAATTGAAATAGATGGCTGGATCTTCAAGCAAGGCTCCAGCTCCAAAGGTGAGTCTCTAATGCTGTATCACTCAGTCTGATCCGAGCGTAAAGCAAAATACAAAACACTCGAGTTAGGACATACATACTTATACAATGTAAACCAACTCAAGTGAACTGTAATATAAGGTACAAGTAACTTAAAGGATGCTTGGACCGCCCATCCTCTAAGGATCCGTTAAACTATTTACTATGTAGTAATATTTCGCTATTATAATAATGTCTATAGTAAAATAAACTTACTTTTTTCATAGCATTAAGGGGTTACCCATATAGCCCTTAACACGTAATAGTCCTAGTAGTCCATCCAATATCATAGTCCCTCCTGATCGGGAAGCCACTAGAGGATAGCACACGGGCTACGTGAGAAAACCAAACTTGTACAAGGCGCGATAGGGTAGGTGACATGGCACAACTAGGCAATGCCAGGGTAGATATACCAATTATGCTTCCAGGTCGGTGGTAACGCGTAGCACGCAGCTACCGCCCACCTCAAGCCACACCCCCAAATAAAAATCAAAAGTGGCCACCGAATCAATCCAAAAGTCAAAGTATAATATCGAAGGGATGTGTCCGAGCAAAGGTGCTACCTCATTAACCCGTCAATCTCTCATGTTTTAGCCACCTTATGCCAACTCTTGGGAATTGGGTCCACTTATTCACCTTAAAGGAAACGCCACCACCATCCTACTTCATTCTGGAATCTACACCGCGTACACAGGTTTTAAAGTGGTTTTCGGAGTTGGCAGAGAGTATGACAACTTTCAATACCGGTCTCTTTAACAACCAAACGTTATTATAACCCATGGATATTTATTTCAAAATCATTTATACTTTCAAAACCAAACTAGCATATCCATTTCAAAATCATATCATTTCTTTCAAACTAGTATATACTTTCAAAACCATATCACAATAGTATCATTTCCATTTCAAAACTAATTCAATAATATATCATTTAAATAAAACCAAATTTCAAATCACTGAATATTTCCTTCAATTTACTAAACTTGAAATATTCCTTTAAATTATCATAGCATTTTGGAAATGTAACCTTAAGGAATCATAGCATTTTTAGAATGTAATACTTTCCACTTTTATATAATCAAAGTATTTATATACTTAAAAAATTTAACATGGTCATTTTATCATAGCCTTATAGTTAAATAAGCTTTGTTACTGTAATATCCACTTTAGAGCTGAAATACTTATGTTAAGTTAAAAGTACCTTATTAACTTACATTATAATTACAATAAAGAAACATTATCATTTTAATCATTTAAAATATGTTATTTACATTAATTAAAACTTACATATCAATTGTACATTATCAACTTACATTTTATTATTACAGTAAGGAACATTTATCATTTTAATCAATTTAAATTACACCATTACATTAATTAAAACTTACATGTCAAATGTACATTTTAAATTACATTTATTACAATAAAGAGCATTTATCATTTTAATCAATATTACACTAATTAAAACTTACATTATCAAATGTACGTTTTAATTTACATTTCTATTACAGTAAAGAGCATTTATCATTTAATCAATATTACACTAATTAAAAATTACATTATTAAATATACGTTTTAATTTACATTTTTATTACAGTCTAGAGCATTTATTATTTTAAACAATATTACAATAATTAAAACTTATATTATCAAATGTACGTTTTAATTTACATTTCTATTACAGTAAAGAGTATTTATCATTTAATCAATATTACATTAATTAAACTTTACATGTTTCTTTAATTAATTAAAACTTTACATGTTTCTTTCATTAATTAGAACTTTACATGTTTCTTGCTTTAATTAAAAACTTTACACTTTACACATTTCTTTCATAAATTAAAACTTTACACGCTTCTTTCATAAATTAAAACTTTACATGTTTCTTGCATTAATTAAAACTTTACATGTTTCTTGCATTAATTAAATTTTTTACACATTTCTTTCATTAATTAGGACTTTACACATTTCTTTCATAAATTGAACTTTACATGTTTCTTGCGTTAATTAAAAACTTTACACGTTTTTTCATTAATTAGGACTTACACATTTCTTTCATAAATTAAATCCTTACACGTTTCTTTCATAAATTAAAACTATACATGTTTCTTACATTAATTAAAACTTTACATGTTTCTTGCATTAATTAAAAATTTTACACGTTTCTTTCATTAATTAGGACTTTACACATTTCTTTCATAAATTAAACTTTACATGTTTCTTGCATTAACTAAAAACTTTACATGTTTCTTTCATTAATTAGGACTTACACATTTCTTTCATAAATTAAATCTTTACATGTTTCTTTCATAAATTAAAACTTTACATGTTTCTTGCATTAATTAAAACTTTACATGTTTCTTGCATTAATTAAAACTTTACATGTTTCTTTCATTAATTAGGACTTTACACATTTCATTCATAAATTAAAACTGTACATGTTTCTTGCATTAACAAAAAACTTCACACGTTTCTTTCATTAATTAGGACGTACACATTTCTTTCATAAATTAAATCTTTACACGTTTCTTTCATAAATTAAAACTTTACATGTTTCTCGCATTAATTAAAACTTTATATGTTTCTTGCATTAATTAGAACTTTACATGTTTCTTTCATTAATTAGGACTTTACACATTTTTTTCATAAATTAAAACTGTACATGTTTCTTGCATTAACTAAAACTTTACACTTTAAACCAATTATCAGCTTATAACATTTTAACTTATAAAAACTGATATCTCTTTATATTTCAAATCTTTAAATCAAATTTAAGTTAAAATTCCATATATTCCAAAATTTCAAAATACTTAATAAATTTTTAGGAAAATATTACTTTAAAAATATCAACCATGGGCCTGTATAATATTTTCTAACCTAGGTCAAGTGATACGGATATGTATCATTTCATTTCGTAATTTAAAAAGAAAAATTCGGGTTCTATCATTTCAAACCCGCAATCGCAAGAAAACTTAATACGACAAAAATCGATAAAAAATCACTCGAGCCTATCATTTCAGCCCATAGTAATATTCCTTATCCTAAAGTCCGTTCGGGTATGTATCATTTCAACCCATAGTGATAGGGAACTTGCAGTGGTGATTAACCGAAATAAAATAACAGTATACATATAATATCATAACAAATGATGTAACAAATATATAAACGGCATTTATCATCATGTAATCACAACACAGGCATGTATGAATGACATATCAATGTCTACAGATTCACTTGTCATTTTTTTCACAAAAATATAAGTACATATGTCTAGAGTGATAAAAACTCACCTTTTAAAAGCTAGAATTGACAAATTCAGAATAAAAATCCAAACTTCGCAAAGCACGAAAAAGCATGACAAAGCACAATGCAAACTTGAGTGAATAAAGAATCAGATCCAAACCTTATATGCAAACAAATATTACATACATAAGAATATGATTCAATACAAAACAATAGATGTTAAAACAGTGGAAAAATAAATGAACCAAAGTGACATAACTTGCCTTAATCAATCAATGGCTTGGTTACACCATATATGTTTTCAACCATCACCTTATATTGCTTGGTCATAATGGTTAGAGGTGTGCTAGAGGCCAGAGGCTGACTATAAGCATGAAGAACAAAGAAGAAACAAAAAGAGAAAAAGAAAGAGGAGGAAGAGAAGCCATGGATCTAGAGCTTGAATATAATTTTTTTTCACGCAAATGATAATGAGAAATTTTGGGAAGTTTTTATGTGTGATAGGCAAGAGAAATTCATGGCTAGATTAAAGGAATGAACAGCTAAGGTAAGTAATAAAGAGGCTATGCAATAAAAGGCAAGATTTCGAATGGTTTGGAAAATAAAATGGCAACAAATACTTGATGTATTTAATAAAAAAAATCTTTCTTTCAAGAGATGAAATGAGAAATGGAATAAAATGAGATATGTTTGTGGAGTTTTGTACATTAATGATAAAAGGAAATACATGGCTATATAAGAAAAAAAACAGCTATGGAGTTATGAATACTAGGGAAACGGAAAGGCATAAGTTAAGGAGGAAGAAACGTATAATATATTTTATTTTTGAATACAAATAAAAAAATGAGAGATGGGAAATAATTTTTTTGTACGTGAATTTTCAACTTGATATGCAAGGCTGTGAGTAGAGTAATTCATGGCTAGGAATGAGGAGGAAATGGCTAGAAAATAATAAAGGCCATGCAAATGAGAAAGGCAAGAGTTTAAACAATCAAACGTATGCCTCTTAAATTTCTCCAAGCCATTTATTTGCACACATTTCTTTCTAGAAATGAAATGTGAAGTAAATGTGTACGTGAATTATGAAGTGGAGTGGATGGCAAGAAAAGATTTGAACGGCTAAAGAGGAGTGAATGATAGGAAAACAAAAAGGCTAGGAAATAAAAGGCAAGAAATAAGGAGAAAGAAACACACACACACACACACACATATATATTTTATTCTTAAATGAAATTGACAAGAGGATGTTTTGAGATGTTTGTACGTGATTAATAAGAGCAATTCATGGCTATGAATGGTGAATGGCTAGGATAAGTAATAAAGAGGGTAGATAAATAAAAAGGCAAGCATTAAAGAAATGTAACGCATGTCTCCTTGATTTCTTCCAAGCCTTTTATGAAAAGATATACACACAAGCAAAATCCAATAAATAAAGTTTAGATAAACAAAATATAAAAATAAAATAAAATAACATAGAAAATAAAAATATAGAAATGAACATAGAAAAATTGAAATTGAAATACAGAAAATAAATGCGTGTAAAACGTTGTACTTTATCTAATTTAAAAAGTATAACTCAAAATTTAACGAAACGAAAAGCAGAACAGATATCATAAATATATTCTGCTTCAAAGAAAAAGATAAAAATTCAAACTGAAAATTCAAATTTTGACCAAAATATAAAATTTTCAAAAAACGTTTATTTATTGCATTTGGAAAATAAATTACAAACAAATTCCAAACTTACATTGGAAAAATTCTAAAAATTCACTTTTAAATGATTTAAAAATCAAAATTTCAAATAAAAATTTAATTAAAAATATTCACAAAATTATGGGTTGTTACACTCTCCCTCACTCAAAACTTTTCGTCCTCGAAAAGGAACGATGCTTGGAAAATAGAGACAACGGATAGAATGAGATGGAATTAAGACATTATAAAAAAAGAAGATTGAAATTGTACATGGTAACAGTCGTTATAGGTATATTCAACAAGATGGAGATGATGTTCCCAAGATCCTCTGTAATCAAGGACACAAGCACGAAGAAGGTTCTTGAAAAGTTTTCCAAAACAGACCGGTAAAGGCATTTTGGAAGGAAGAACTACAGATCGAACTTTAGGAGATAAGATCAATTTGGAATTCAATTCCCCGCTTAGGATGCAGGAGGATAGGAACAACCGAAGGATAAGAGATTGGAAAACAAAATAAGATGATAAATTTTAAAACCAAGAAAGTTTCAACTTAAATTAATAATTGATTTCATCCATTTGATTTTTCCTAAGTTAATTAAATCATATCTATTTATAATTTCATTATCTTATCACCCAATTAACAATTTCTGAAATCGTGAATTTGAAATCATTTATTATACTCAAAATTTTGTTCAATAAGTTTCATTCTTCTTTATTCCAGATGGTTATTACATTTATTCCACTTAATATATGTCTAATCACATATATTAAGTATACTGACACTTTTTACGACTTACTCCAATTTATTTCTAAATTCCTTTAACATCACTTTATATTGTATATTATTCAATTAACTTTTTATTCTATTTACCTTTATTAATCCTTTTATAACTAAAATTTAAGTGTATAACATTTATTATAAACACTAAAAATTTATTTATAAAATCCTTTTATAATGTATATTATCCAATTACATAGTTAACTTTTAAATACTTTAGGTAAGTTATAATAGAAATGCAATAGAATATTATACAAATAAAGTTTTCTAATTAAATTATTTCAACTTAAATATTTATTCAAAATTTTTGGTTCATATTATAATTGAAAACATTCTTTAAGGTAAATTTAAGAATTACATTTCCGATTAACTTCAAACCATTTAAAGGTAAATAAATATATATACAATATATATAAAATCAAATTTAAATCATATATCCATATATATATTATAAATCAAGTCATATTTTTGAAATTCAAATCAATTAAATTTTCAAAGAAAAACAGTAGCAAAGCTACAGCATGGTCTGTTCACTTCAAAACTCAAAAATGAATGTCGATGATGCTGCAGTCGTCACCGAAATTATTTTCCAGCGACAAGAGAAGGGCACTGATTTAAACATTAAAAATTATTTGAAAACAATCTCTATTTGGAGAACACTTTAAATGATATATCTTTTAAAACTTTTAAAACCCAAGTTTGGAACCATCGGAAATTAAATTCTCAAGATCTTGATTTAGATTCATTTTAATTTCCAAATTAATTTATAGCTATGTTTTATAGTTCAGTTATTTATATAGGAGACAAAAGCCAATGGTTACAAGATATATATAAAGTCAAATATTATTTCTTAATAAGCTATTCAATTAATTATCAGAATTCAGAAAATCAAAGTCATACATAATATAATTATACAAAATTTATCATTTACTAAATTTTGAAATCAATATGGTGTCAGTTTGTTCTGTTCAAGTGTTTTGGAAATCCTATCGATAGCGTCGATCGGACGAATTGATCGGAAACCCAAATCAACAACAACAACTCAAACCACACAATATATAAAACATTTTAAATATAGGTTTACAAATAAAGAATGGGGATTCAAATTTGATTGACTCAAATCATGAGAATTCTGATTCGAAGATAAGTTGGAAACAAAAGATAAGATGATTAAATTGACAGAATAAGGAATGGATAAGCTTACATAAATCGTGGGCAAGCTTAACCAAGTCAACCGTGACATCAAGAATTAGATCAATGTGGAATTCTAAGGTAATTCTACATTCGATTTTAAGAAATAGAATTCGGAATAACAAGAGGCACTAGCATCTAAACCGAGGATATATATATCTCAGGTGAATCGATGCCTATGTTAAAGGAGTTCCACCCCTTTACAAGTCATTCAAAGGTTGGCGAGACAGCCGACTCATTCTATGGATCATTCGAAGTGGAGTTATGGGACACTCCAGAAACAAAAGAAGATGAATAGTGGGGACAAGAATGTATTTTGGAACTGCAGGGAACATTCCAAAATTCAAAAGAAATTGAGTCAAAAAGGAAGAGATCCACACTCAAATGAAAGTGATTCTGTAAATATATTTACCATATATGCTAAGTTTTGCCTAGATCCAAAGCTCTGATACCAAATGTAAAGATCCGATATTTTCAACCATTCGCATCCGCACATGTCGGACTTGAATTGCTCAAAATACCGAATTGTAAAATAAATTTAGCAAAACACAGCATAAATAGTAAATAAATAAATCACAGATCACAGAGACAGAGTAATAAATGCAGCGGAAGCAAAAAGTTAGTAGTTCATGAAGCTACTATATAAATACATCAGAGTTATACATGATACAACAGATGTTTAATATGATAAACAAGCACAAGCTGAATGCATCACCAGAATCAACTGAATAACTGGAATCAACAGAATGCTAAAATTGAAATAGATAGCTGGATCTTCAAGCAAGGCTCCAGCTCCAAAGGTGAGTCTCTAATGTTGTATCACTCAGTCTGACCCAAGCGTAAAGCAAAACACAAAACACTCGAGTCAGGACATACATACTTATACAATGTAAACCAACTCAAGTGAACTGTAATATAAGGTACAAGTAACTTAAAGGACGCTTGGGACCGCCCATCCTCTAAGGACCCGTTAAACTATTTACTATGTAGTAATATTTCTCTATTATAATAATGTCTATAGTAAAATAAACTTACTTTTTTCATAGCATTAAGGGGTTACCCATATAGCCGTTAACACGTAATAGTCCTAGTAGTCCATCCAATATCATAGTCCCTCCTGATCGGGAAGCCACCAGAGGACACCACACGTGCTACGGGAGAAAACCAAACTCGTACAAGGCGCGATAGGGTAGGTGACATGGCACAACTAGGCAATGCCAAGGTAGATATACCAATTACGCTTCCGGGTCGGTGCTAACGCGTAGGGCGCAGCTACCGCCCACCTCGAGCCACACCTCCAAATAAAAATCAAAAGTGGCCACCGAATCAATCCAAAAGTCAAAGTATAATATCGAAGGGATGTGTCCGATCAAAGGTGCTACCTCATTAACCCGTCGATCGCTCCTGTTTTAGCCACCTTATGCCAACTCACGGAAGTCGGGTCCACTTATTCACCTTAAAGGAAACGCCACCACCATCCTACTTCATTCTGGAATCTCCACCGCGTACACAGTTGTTAAAGTGGTTTTCGAAGTTGGCAGAGAGTATGACAACTTCTGATCCCGGTCTCTTTAACAACCAAACGTTATTATAACCCATGGATATTTATTTCAAAATCATTTATGCTTTCAAAACTAAACTAGCATATCCATTTCAAAATCATATCATTTCTTTCAAACTAGTATATACTTTCAAAACCATATCACAATAGTATCATTTCCATTTCAAGACTAATTCAATAATATATCATTTAAATAAAACCCAAATTTCCAAATCACTGAATATTTCCTTCAATTTACTAAACTTAAAATATTCCTTTAAATTATCATAACATTTTGGAAATGTAACCTTAAGGAATCATAGCTGTAACAAACCACATATTTTACGATTGAATATTTAAATATTTTATTTAAATATTTCATCGTTCGTCGGATTTTAGTCTGAAAACCTACTTTTTAAAAACAGTCGAATTGGGACTCGGTACTACCTCCATTGAGTTTAAAATGACGTTTGCGATCTTTTTAAGTATAAACTTTGATATGTTTGGAGATAGTAGAATTTTGCCACTTTTTCACTTAGGGCTTTGGTTTGGGTTTCAGCCCATTAACCTAACATATGAACCCAACTCCGCTCCAACTCTTCATTACTTCATTTTTAATTCCTAATACTCAAGCTTTAGCAACAATGGTAAGAGGAATGGGAAATTAAAACTCCAAGCCCTAATCTTTATTGCAAATTCAAGCTTCTACCTCAAAATTCAAGAAGAAGCTTTGGTAAGCCTTCTCTTCATCTTCTCCAACTCTTTCTCCATTCAATTTCAGAAATTTCCTAAACCTAATTTAGGAAATGTTCTTCTTTTAAGCTTAGATTCAAGCTTCTTGTGTTGAGATTGAAGTGTGGTTGATCTTCCCTTGTCTTCAAGCTTCTCATTCATTGTTTATGGGTTTAAAGGTGAGATTTTTATCTCACATCTATGCTTATATGTTCCTTTTTATTATGCTTTGGTTCATCGGACGTTATGCTGTACGACGTCGTTATTCCTTTTTATTACGCTTTGGTTCATCGGACGTTACGCTGTACGACGTCGTTGTTCCTTTTTATTACGCTTTGATTCATCGGACCTTACGCTGTACGACGTCGTTGTTCCTTTTTATTATGCTTTGGTTCATCGAACGTTACGTTGTACGACGTCGTTGTTCCTTTTCATTGTGCTTTGGTTCATCGGACGTTACGCTGTACGACGTCGTTGTTCCATATTATTGTGCTTTGGTTCACCGGACGTTACGCTGTACGACGTCGTTGTTCCTGTTTATTGTGTTTCTAAATCATCGGACGTTGCGTTGTACGACGTCGATGCTCCGAATTATTTGATCTTTGGATTTCTAATGGTTGATTTCTGGAATTTATGTTTTCACCAACTTTTACAAATTGGCATTGATATGTATGTCGTTATTCGTGGCTTGGTGATTTAAATAAAGAATATGACATTCTTTTTAATCTTTGTGAAGATTCTTGTGATATTGGTTGATCTTTGGATTGATTTTCAATTACATACTTATCACAGTATGGCTTTATGGTTATCATACGTTTTGTCATATCTCATATTCTATATCATTTTATCTGATAATTATAGCTAGACTGATCCGTTTATTATTTTCTTCTTAAATAATACTCGGGTCAGACTGAGATTTTACAGGTGCTTCTGCTTGACTCCTTATGGAACCATCTTCTGACTTTTGCTTAACTACTTTAGTCTAGTAGTTTTTGTTGTATACATTTGAGATATAGACTCCTTGATGTATACATATTCTTTTGTCTAGCACTTGTATCTATTCTTTTGTGATATTGTGGATCTTATTTGACCACTACTCTGATATACACTTTCATGTGTAATATTCATATCTTTTTCTGCCTTTGTGATATGAATTATCCGTGACTGATTTGTGTTATATTTATTTCCATATTTGTTTCCGAAGATATTTATAGCCACTGTATAGTAGCTTTGAGTTTGTATCGGTATGTCGGATTTCCTCTTGAAATGAAATGCATGTTATACTATCTGACATATCGGTGCTCACACAAAGCAATTATACGGATGGTCGCTCCTCAACAGCCTTATTCTCCGTGCTAGTTGACGGCATTACACCGTAGTGTTCTTGGCTAGCGTGGGTATAGAGGTGGGGCGTCACAAGTTGTTTCGAAGAGTCCGAGATCAGATATGCTATTTGAAAACCATTTCGATCCAACTCAAGCGTTTCAAAATGAAGACATCTTGAAGAATGGGATTGAAGACAAAGCCATTGAGGTGCAAGGGTTTCTTGCTACTAGTCTTGATTGTGGTTCCAAAATGGATGTAGTAGATATAGTGCCTTTGGTATGTCCTTTTCATGGACAACTTGTATAGATGAATGCTGGTGTTGCATTGACGCCTGGAGGGCAGTGTTAGCATTCCAAGATGGATTGCTATTCACGAAGGAAAAGCGTAGTCTCAAGCCTCACAACCGGGAGGAATGGCAAAAGCAGGGCATGCAGCAGCAATATGTGGTTCGCTACCATAAGGAGCGGTCACCCCATTCGAGATGTCCCTTTCAAAGTTGGTTTTCATGCAAACACCATGGTAGTATAAGGCTTCTGTGTTAAGAGGGTGAGGTAATCTGGTCTGCCATGTTAAAGGGGCAACTGGCTCTGTTTTAGAATCAGTGCATTTTCTAGAGGTGTATCATCGGAAGGTAGTCCCTTACCTTGCCATTGTTGGAATCCAATCTCCAATATGTGCCTTACGTTTTTGATTGTAGAGCCCATTATGTTGGAATGTGAGATGCAAGAATTTCAGCTATTTTATCTATTTATTTAAACCTAGCCACTATGATAATATAACTGGATTTTGATATAAAATATTTTGGTTAACATAAGGTAAAAACCCATCTGTTTTTATGTGCAGTGTGGTCTTACGAGATACCCTTTGTGAAATTTTTTCAAATGTAGAAATTAGTTTGGTCGTTACTTGTTATTGAGTTTTATTCATGCTGGTTTACCTGACAGACCCTAGCATTATTCCATATACTGCTCTGGACAGAACGAGCATGTTTTTCCTCGGTTAGCTGGATACTTTGGAGTTGGAGAGGAGTTGGATGGTCAAGACATATTCACATGTATTTTTTTTCCATTGTATTATAGAGTCTGTATGTTTGTCAATGTAAGGACAAGTTTCTATAACTATCCAAATTTTAGAATAAGTCTAGTGTACTTTGATGTTGTATATATGAATAAAGATGTTTCCTTTTTGTAAAGATCATTGTTGTATTATATATTATTTTCCGCATTGTGAGATTTTGTGTTGTTTAGTTTTCTTCTATCTTCTACCTTATTCTTTCACCCTAACAAATCGGTATTTTCGACACTTGAATATTCGGCATATAATATAGTAGATGTATTAGTTTCGATTTTTGAGGGTCGAAAAGCCGGGTTCGTTATAGGTACAAGATTTTCTTGTCAGACCCCGGTGCATTTATCTAGAGATGTACCATCGGAAGGTAGTTCCTTAACATGTCATAGTACGGAGTTCATTCTCCAATATGAGCTTTATGGATTTAGTTGTACCCAAATATGTTGAAATGTGTGATGCAAGCATTTTTTTATATATACTTTGAATTCCTAGACATTATTATAATATAAGTGGATTTCTATAGAAATTATTTTCAGATATCGTAAGGTAAATTCCCTTCCGTTTTTATATGTCGCATGGTCTTGCGAGATACATTTATTTTGAAAAGATATTGATACCTTTAAGAGTTCAACTTAGTTTTTTTATCATGCTTGTTAACTAGGCTGACTCAAGAGTTATTTTATTATAACGCTCGGGTCAGATCGAGCATATTTACAGATTGCTTTGGATGCATTGGATCTCGGGAGAGGGGTTGGAGGCCTTCAAGTCATATTCACGTGTATGTTTATTTTCTGCTGCTTGGTAGTTGAAATCATCAACATTTATGAGGACAGGTTGTGATAACTTTCCAGGTTGACGATTATGATTGTTGTTGTACTCTAATGGATGTATGTATAACAATTTCTCTTTTATAAAGATCATTGATAATATAGTATATATTGTTCCGCTGGGATTGTGAGACTTGTGTTGTTTCTGTTTTCTTTTCCTCTTCTTCTTCTTCTTCTTTTCTTCTTTCTTCCTTCTTCCCCATAATTATCCATCATTTTGTTCAATTTGGATTAGACATATGCGGTTTATTGTTAGTTGAATTGTGCAGATTTGCAGGTCCTTACACATACATACATACATACATACATACATACATACATAGATATATATATATATATATGTGTGTGTGTGTGTGTGTATATGTATGTAAGTAACATAAAAGGTGGCCTAAACAATGTCATCATTATTTTAAAAGCAAAAACTATTTTTAAAAAAAATGTGTGAAGTATACATAATTTTTCATGCAAAATTCCAATAATGATATTTACACCACATAAAGGATTCAAATATATATTTACATTTGCAGATTCAAACGGTCATAGGCAAAAACATTTGCACATATAAAATCATTGTAAAATATGAGGGATATAATCTACATTAAAAGATGTAATGTATAATTAAAATTGAGATTAGATAACTACCTTAAGATGTAGCCTAAGAAACACAACTTTAGTGAAGAAATCTCCTCAGATCTCCAAGATCCATAATCATTGCAAGAGATGGATGAACCATTTTCCTTCATTATTATTTTTTATGTTTGCATTTGATTCGGAGTTAAGATTTTCTAGAAATTTTATTTTTTTCTTCTACCATGGAAGGTTAGGAGGAGAATAAGAAAGAATGAATTGTATGTAGGAAATGAATTAGTGAATTTGTTTTAATTAAAAGAATGAAACTTTTTTTATTCTTTAATTAAAACTTCCCTTATTAATTCCCATGATTGTCTCTCTCTCCACTCTTCTCTCTTCACGTGATATCGTTGAAATTACATGTCATTAAATGACAATTTTTTTTATAAATCACTTCATGCAATTATCTTTTATTTAAATCTGTTTAAAATTACATCGATATCGTATATCAATGCATACAAATTTAGCCTTTATAAATGCATCCAAATAATTAAAAACAACTCCTTAACATCAAGTAAATTAAATAATAATTAATATTTCTTAAATATTAATTAATTTATAAAATTTATAAACTAATTCAATCATGTGATTTTTCAACGAATCCATCATTACAATTGTGCGATTCAAATGTGAAAATTCAATCAACGATAAATATCGAACAATTCGAATATTAGCGTTCACACGTCACCTTAACTAGTGGCGTGACATTTTGTTTGAATTTAGTGCTTACAAATCTTTGGTAAAAACCAATTTTACTTACTATTAAAGGTACCCGACAGTGGCAATTAGTTACACTAATTCTCTTCATCAAATCTATAACACGTTAGGACTTGTTAAATTTGGTAATGGTCAAAATTCCAATATCGTCCACATTCAACTTTAGTGAAAACAAAAAAAATCCTTGGTTCAATAATAACAATTATTATTAAATGAACTTCTCTGGCCAAATACTTTGAGTTGACTTCAGTTGACTACTATACGAACCTCATATAACTAAGAAGACGAATCCTCTCTTGGATAATGCTTCACTTCCAGTGCTTCAATTTGACCTAACTAAAGTCGTTCGATGGATGTCATGCCATGACTTAACTACAATCAAAGTAAAGCCTCTACAATGAAGATCAACAATATTCTTAAGTCAAGAGAACCTTTAATTTTGCTACATCAATATTTTCTATTTCATCTTAGTAATATTAACCAATAGAAAACTATTGAGTGAGTCAATCCATAGTTATCCAATAACTATCAGTACATAACTTCTCGGCGCCGCCAGTATTCATGAGTACTATACTACCCAACATTTGGAGAGCGTTATATACTCTAGTCTCAACAAATGATCTATACCTGGTATCGATATATCTATACCAAAAATATTTAAAACGGTGTTTAATTTCATTGTGATAAATCACTCATGGTTACAACACCTTGTAACTATTCACAAAACACACCATTTATCGATTTTGTATTAAATATACTTTTAATCAAATTAATAAATTAATATAACTCATTATATCAAATATATAATAGAAAAAACACCTTTTATTTCAAACAAGATTTGTTATCAAGTAAGATATGCGTAACAAATTACATATTTGCCCTAGGGCATATCGCTAACTTTATCACTAACAAATGTTATTTAATTATCTTGTAGTATAAAATTATCTAAATCATAAAGTAAACTTTTGGTGGTGTTTCCTGCTAATTTCCTGAAGTAGAAAATCAACATCAACTTATCATGTAATCTCATTATACAAATACATGTGCACAAACACATGATATATGGAATATAATTGGACTATGTCACGTTACCAATGTGATCGCCTACATACCATTAAAGGATTAAGTGCACATAGTTCTTTTTTCCTATAGACTAACCAACTCAAGGGAGTGTTGAAAAATCATACATATCCCCGTTCTTCTCTTAGACCAATGAGTTAGCACATATATAATATATAATGATAACAAAGAGCATATTATATAACCAAAATAAAATAAACAACAACAATATAAGTAAATAGAACTCATAAATACGTGTCTCCTACATGTCTCCTACATCATAGATTTTACAAATATACGTAAAGTATATAAGAGAACATATATAGTGTATAATTAACACAATAAAATATCTAAAATAAGGGTTGTTGAACTCCTATCCAAATCATATTCCTATCTTGCTCTCTAATGAAGTGGTTAAGCTATAATACACGATTAAAATTTTCAAATAGATAAGTTACATAACCCACTAGTTACCTTTATTCAGGTTTCAACACATGTAGTCTACCCTTTTAGTTATAGGTTGCTACGATACAGTGGCCTAATTTATGTTTTCCTGAAAATACCTTAACCAAAGTTTCCAAAGTAATTCCAAATTCATTTCAAATATCAAACCTCTAAAGCTTACGCAAACCAATTTTCTAAATGATTTCAAAAACACATTTCTTAGTGTTATCCAACCTTGTGACTTGGTCATATTCGGGCACATCAAGTAAGTCGAGCTAAGAGATTATCCAGCAGAAAATCCAGAGTGACAAGCACCAAGCTTAGACGCCGAGTAAGGTCAACGGATGAAATCTAAAGATAACAAGTAATCTCTAAGCACGCTTCCCACTTTTGAGCACTAAGTACAAAGCCCCAAAAATCAGCAAAGGACTTGGATTAGTACGGATCCCTGACCAAGGATCAATACTGATCCTTGATAGTTGCCTCCAGTGGTTATTCACTTCATGCATTATTAAGCTAGGTTGTTTACAAATTATACAGTATATGATGGTTTGCAAGTTCATATCAGCTACCACAACTAACACATAATTCAAACTCTATTGCTCCATCCCCAAACCAAGAAATTCACTCTGATCTTGGCCTTTAGCAATACAAATGAAGCAACGAAGATGGAGGCACAAGTAAAGAAATCATCAACAAGAGTTAAGTTAAGACCTAAGAAGAAAGTGCATGGATTGGTACCGATCCCTAAGCATGGATCGATAACGATCCTTGAATTTCAGTGGTATGACCACAATTTCTTCGGTTAACCGCTACAAAACATGGGGAATGTAGGCTGGAACAAGTGAGAATGATTTTCATCAGCCTACAACAATAAATAGAGGGATATGAACATAGTTTTAATGAACTATTTAGCTGTTTACAAGCTATTGAATTGTCTTGGTAATTCCATAGACCATCGCCGGTCCCTAAAAATAATGTTGTAAAAATCCATCAAAGACTTCAACAAAGTTTAAGTGGATGTGGGCCTTTGATTATTTAAACCACTATAATTGTCACATGCTGTTGTTTTCTTCATGTTTAAGTTATTTTCCTCATTTCATTCTCCACTATTAATCTTAAGGTGATTATGCCAAGTTTTGGCATAAACGTTTTGATTCTTTCATCAAGAGCGTAACGATCTTAGATGATTAGGTTATATTTTCAATTTTTGGGTTGTTTAAATCCATGAGATAGATCCATCTATTTTGTTGCTGCAATCCATGGTCATTAAGATTTCCGCAGAATCATTCATAGGATCATTTAAAGTTATGGCCCCATAAAAGGAGAAATCCACTGCCTTTAGACCTGTTGCTGACGTTGAGAATGCTGGTTCTCATCATATTAAAGAAGTTTCTCAACCTGTAACTGCAAAATTTCTGAATTCCTTAGATATGATGACAAGGATTGAGATGAATCGCATGATGAAGTAGACAAATGATCAGGTGCATGGAAGTTAAGATGAATTGAGGAGGCAAATGGAGGATAGTCTCGACTTGCTAAATTAGCTTACCCGTAGTTGCAGGAGTAGGAGAGATTTATCATCTTCTAACTCAAAAGACACTTCTTCTTTGTCTGCTAAAAAACATCAAGATGGAAAATATAAAATGAAGTGAAAGGAAATAGGTACTTTGAAAGATGGAATATATGGAGCTCATAATAAGGGACTGTGGATTGGTACCGAGCCGAATCTCGGAAAGGTACCAAACCTAGAGTTGTCGAATTAGGCGATGGAGATGTTGATGATGTTAGAGATCATGTTGTTCGTGTTAATGACAACCAAAATGTTGGAGTTCATGTGGCTGCTTCTAATCTGCCCTACGGAAACTGTAAATATGCATCAACTAGATGAATGATTCATCCAAAGGGAACCCAGGTATCACGGAACTAATTGAGAATATTTGTGGAGCCAAACATTCAGGATAGGCTATGATTATCACCGTTTAGTTGAACAAGTCAAGCTAGAGTCACTGGCAGATATGGTAAAGAAATCAATAGGTGAAAACTAACATAGAAATAATAATGAGTGGAGTTCTTCCCCTATCAAGAACACATTCACTCAGGAGATACTACATGAGAATACACCAGGGGTTCGCAATACCAAAGGTGTCGTCCTACAATAGGGTGACGGATCCAAGGCACCATTTAATGAAATATAAAAGGCATATGGACACGGTGAGGGCGAAAAATACCATGATATATACATGTGTGTGTGTGTATTTCCAATTTTCCTTAAAGGTGTAGCGATGATGTGGTTTATTCGGCTTCCACCTAGGTCTATATCGTCTTTCGATCAACTGGTAAGAAGTTTTTTGAGAAATTCCCTTTGCACACAACACGTCCCAAAGACATAATGTCATTATCAAACCACTTTTAGGGAGCGGGAGAGTTGATGAAGGATTTTTTTGAGCAAGTTCACTATGGCAGTGATAGAAGTAAGCAATTCACAAGAAGACATTGTGTCTATGGCTTTGATCAAGGGAATACATCCCGATACAAACTTTGGAAGGTGGTTAAAGATGAAAACCCCACCGATGATGGATGTTTCTATAGGAAGGCAACTTAGTTCTTGTGCTTGGAAGAGGTAAGTACAATCACTAGGATGGCTAGTTGCTCAACCCCGGGGGTAGTCGCTTTAAAGGGGTCGGTTGGGTCTAGTGATGACGAGCTTAGGCTGCCTGGGAAAAGATTGTTTATTAACACTATCTCTGGTGGATCCCATCCACTTATGAAGATCTTGAATAAGATAGAGTGGTATGCGATTCTTCGAACTACACTGTGCACGAAAGTTTCTTTACTGTCGAAGATAGAGCTCTAACAAAGTAGCTAAGGAAAATGACTGATTATATTGCATTTAGAAATAGGGATGCCAATAGGGTTGAAGCACCGCATTGGATCCCTTGGTGATAATGGCTATAATTTGACCGGTGACATTGAGAAAGAAGTTGGTTACCGTGGTAGTTCGGTCAACATTTTGCTCAATAAAGCTTATGATTAGATGCTGATGGATGGCCAAGATCGGAAGTCGTCTAAGTCTGACATTTAGGTTTTAGTAATATGGCAGTAGAGCCTGTGGGTTGTGTGGACTAACTAGATTTTTAGGGAAGATGACTGCAAAAAAGTGCAGGTTGTGACCTTCGTGGTGATGGATATATTTTCTGCATATAATGCTTTCTTGGGCCGACTGGCCCTAGCTAGTTTTTAGGTGGCCCTTGCACTATGGTGCTTGACAATGAAATTTCCTATGGAAAACAAGGTAGGAGTCATTTAAGGAGACCAAAGTGTTAGACGTGAATGCTGCGTCGTGGAGCTAAAGGAAGCAAAGCGGTTGAAAATGGAAAAGATGTAGGAAGACTTTCTGCATCAAGACGATGGACGCATAACAACCACCGTCTTATCCCTGACTCAATTGGCATATGAGGTTTCGCAAAGCTATGGATCTGAGAAAGGAGCCACAGGATGCGAGGCCGACCCCCATTGAGTTGACAATCTGCATCCCGATTAGTTAGAATGATCGTACACGAGTCCTGAAAACCGACTCTTGGCTTGGTAAAAGGATGAGGAAGCAGTTGATGAGTTTTCTCTAGAAAAACCTAGATGTATTTTCCTCGAAATATTGTAACATGTGTGGAATATCGCTAGAGATAGCATGCCATGCATTGAATGTGAATCCTAAGTGTCTTCCAGCGAAGTAGAAGCGACGTAGTTTGGGTCTAAACCGATCTGCTACGTTGAAAGAAGAAGTAGATAAGCTAAAAGACAATAGCTTCATCTATGATGCTCTATACCCGGAATGGGTTTCTAATCCAATCTTAGTTAAGATGTCCAGTGGGAAATGGAGGACATGCATCGATTATTCAAACCCGAATAAGGCATGCCCAAAAGATGGTTTTCTATTAACAAAAGTCGACCAACTATTAAATTCAATTGCCGGACGTGAACTTCTGTAATTCATGGATGCTTATTTGGTTATAATTAAATTCTAGTGCACATCCAAGACCAACAATATATTAACTTCATAACTGACCTAGGACTGTATTGTTACCTTGTCATGCCATTTGGTCTGAAGAATGCCAAAACCACCTAACAAAGATTAGTGAATTCGATGTTTAATGGTTAGATTTGCTGACGAATGGAGGTCTATAAAGACGGTATGTTGGAGAAGTTGCAGTGGTCGATGAACCATTTGTAGTACTTGTTCGAAATGTTTGGCATGCTTTGGAAATATAGAATGAAGCTTAATCAACTAAAATGCTCATTCAGAGTCACATCAGAAAAGTTTTTATTGTGAACTTGGGAGGAATTGAAGCTAATCCAAATAAGATTAAAGCCTTGAGGAGTGTGGAGGCTCCAAAGACGATTAAAGAAGTACAGAGTCTAAGCCGAAAAGTACTCATGCTGAGCTAATTTATGTCAAGGGCTATAGAGAAATGCATTTCATTCTTTGATGTCCTTAGAGTGGGTAAAAGAAACTTTTCTTGGACACAAGAATGCAAGGATGCCTTCCAAGAATTGGTTAATCGCCTAGAAAGCCGCCTAACTTGTCAAAGCCTTTGGAAGGAAAAGATTTATTCATTTATCTGGCAATATTTACTCATTCTTGAATGTTGCCCTTATATGTGAAGAAATTAGAATAAAAGATCGGCGTATTACATCAGCAAGTGATAAGCAAAAGCCAAAAGGAATTATCCAAAGTTGGAAAAACTGGCATATGGCTTGTTGATTGCATCGAGGAAACTCCACCCATATTTCCAAGCTTATCCAATTAAGGTGCCGACTGACCAGCCCTTAAGGCAGGTGCTAAAATGATCTAAGACCTCTAGGAGACTGTTAAAGTGGAATATTGAATTGAGTCAACATGATATATCGTATTATCCTAAGAGGGCGATCCAAGGCCAAGCGTTGGGCCAATTTCATCATTGAGTTCACTGCTCGAGATGATGAAAGGGGAGAAATTTTAGAATGGAGTACTCAATGGAAAGTGTGCAGGGATGGAGCATCCAATGAACGTTGCTCGAGGGAAGGATTAGTTTTGGTAACCCCAAGGATCGATCAGTTTTCTATGCCATAAAACTTGAGTTCCCTGCAACGAACAATGAGGCTGAGCATAAGGCACTAATTGCGAGGATCATGATTATGAAGGAATTGGGAGTCAAGACCTTGCGCATATATAGTGACTCTTAGTTGGTGGTCTTCAAGGTAAGAAAAGAATTCCATGCATAGGGCGCTAGGATGGCCTCTTATTTTATGAATGCTCTAGAACTGCTTAGTGATTTTGAGTATTACATGATAACGCACATTCCCAGGGAGGAAAACATGAAAGATGATTCTCTAGCCAGGTTGGCTAGCTCTAGGGATGTGCAACTCATGTGATTAGTTCCAGCAGAGGTATTATCAGCTTCAAGCATTGACCAGATAGATGTTGATTGGATCTTAGAGGTTGAACTTGAAAAGGAAGTGTGGATGACTCCGACTAAGGAGTATATACTAAAGGGTACCCTTCTACATAGGATGAGTGAACAAAGGAAATTATTGTATTAGGATCCATGATTTATTATCTATGGAAGGCTATTATACTAAAGAGGCTTCTTTGTGCCTTTACCATGGTGTGTTGCCTATGAAGAAGCCAAAAAGATCCTTGTAGATGTCCACAAAGGAGCCTACGGCCACTACATCAGGGGGTAAACCTCAATGAAGAAGATTCTTTGCTATAGATACTTTTGGCTGACCATCAACAGAGATGCATCCGATTACACCAGGAGGTATGATCGATGCTAGAAATTCGCCAAAATTCTTAGGGCTCCGCCTATAGAGATTGCTTAAATAGTCAGCCCATGGTCGTTTGCGGTATGGGGAATCGACATTATAGTGTCTTGTCGATGTCGAAAGGTGGAGTGAAGTATGTTATTGTTGCGGTTGATTATTTTACGAAGTGGGCCAAGGCCGGGCCCCTTGCCACGATCACCATGATGAAGGTGATCAACTTCGTAGTCAAGAACATTATCTGTCATTTTGGGATTCCATGAAAGGTCATTTTCAATAATAGGACCCAATTCAATGGTATGGAATTCAAGAACTTCTACAGCTAGTATCAGATTGAGAAAAGGTTCTTTGTAGTAGTGCACCTATAGGAGAACAGACAGGTGGAAGCAGTGAACATATCATCAAGTCCATACTGAAAAAATGGATCACAAAAGCCAAAGGTAAGTGGGTCGATGAGTTACCGCTAGCACTTTGGGCTTATTGAATGACCCACAAATCCATAACTGTTCACACTTCATTTGCTGTGTCCTATGGGTTGGAGGTCATGATTCCATTAAATTAGAAGTGCAATATTATCGGAAGATCCACCATGATCCCAAAAAGAACGAGCAGCTCCTGATCGACTCCCTCAACATGATCGATGAGAAGAATGATGAAGCTGATACGAGAGTCGCTGCTTACCAGAAGTGAGTAGCTTGACATTACAATATAAAGGTCAGGAATCGAACCTTTAAGATCGATGATCTTGTTCTTAAACGAATCTTCCCTAGTCCAGTGAACGTGGGCCTAACTTTGGAAGATCTATTATCTATTGAACACAGGCTTAGAGATGGAACATTCAAGCTAGCAACTACGGATAGAATTTCACTTCTAAGGGTGTGGAATACCAAACATGTATGATGTTATTTCGCTTAGAACTGTCTTTGTACATATTTTGTTAATCTCAATGTAAAAAAGGAATGATTGGCCATTCTTATTAATATGCAACGAATTTGCACTGGAAGCGATGAATTTATATTCTTATTAGCTAATTTTTGCATTGTGAAAAACATGATGATTGAATGATACTGGCTTATATAATACATAATTTTATGTGCTTGGAGATAGGTGCTGATCAAACTTTACTTTCTGTCACTAGAACTAAGGAACGCCAATATTCTAGGCATCCGAAGTAGATGCTAAATGACTCCTCTAACTTACGACTTGGCCATTGAGGTATTAAACATATAGGGAGTCAAACAAGATAGTTCACCTAAGAATTGTTGCCCGGAGTTGGCAAACCAAACAATTTACACTATAACAAAGCTTTAGCTTGGAGTCTGGTAGAGCTTAAACTCCATACCCAGAGTATGGTGAGGTAAAAGATCCATGCTCGAAGTTAGGCAAGATCTTCCCTAAGTACCATGGGCGTGAACACTATAACCACCGTTCCAGGTGAACAATCCAGATTAATTCCCGGAGTTAGGCAAGATTGGAGGAAAGTAACCATGAAATGGATGTTCAGACTGCTACTCTGAATAACCAATTCATATCAAGACCCAAGGTTAGCCCTGGCCTAACAAGGATGCTCAAAGACAAGCATCCAAGCTATTATTCTCCAGGAATGGAAATGATGTAATTCCAAACATTATCACCAGTCGGATAGAACTCCAGTAAAAGATAGAAAAGTAATCTATTGATTTGGCTAATTATTTATAGAGAGATGATTCACACGCATCGGAGCAAAAACAACAAACACATTTCTCAATGCATAAACATATTAACACAAGGCTCGAACAAAAAAATAAGTCTAATTTTATTAACATACTACTTAAAAAAAGGTGAGGGCTGCACCACACAACTTCAGCCTATTTACATGATTATTCTAATTAAAACAAAAGATGAAAAAACACAAGGGAGGATGCAACTATATTTTCTTCTTCCTCTTCTCTCTTTCTTCTTCTCCTCGCAAGAGGGCATTTGGGACTCATCAGGCTTCCTTTGGCTCCTGTCTTTTCCTTTATAATCCTTTGGAAGTTCACTCATCGAAGTCTCAAGAGGCATAAAAATAGGCTGATTGAGCAATGAACTAGACAAGGGAGGAGGTAATTCGACATCGTTCTCCTTCTTGATCTTGAGTTTGAAGCATATCCTCCATGTTACACCTCAAGGAAGGATTGGAAGCTCTAGTTATAACAAGGTCCTCTTCCTCCTGCACCCCCTAAATGTCTTCCGTCGCCTCCTCCTCCAACGCACAAATTATTTCATCCCTAGGGCTTGGAGTTTTACCGGTTAGAATATCTAGGAGCGTTTAGGTTGCATACATGACAATTGATTCTACAAATAAGCTTATGCCCCCATTTACAAGCTCTTTTTGGGTAAGGGGACAATAAAAGGCTGACCTGAAACTTGGTAAACATAAAAGAAGAGATTAGTGACATCGACCAATGTCATATGGGTTACCTCAAACACGAGCGAGGGTAATGATATACCTCCTAGAGATGCATATTCTATGTAAGTTGGAGTCCTACCAGAACCTCTCTTATGAATAGAAGATAAGATGAACGACTTTGGAAGTAAGGGTTCAATAGGGTTGTATTGACCCTCCAACAAAGACACTGAAACTGCTGTACATTTAGAAAACATCCCGACGGCAGAAATAATGGTTAAGCGAGGAATAAAAGGGATATTTTCAGTATTCAATGACTCAGAGCCGAAGGAGTAGTAATATTCACTATGGAGCCCCGAAGGACTGACTTGGAGGCCTTACCTTAGTCTTTGTGATCCCCGATGGTCGATTCAGGGTACAAAACACGTTCGCCAATCCTAAGCACCCCTAGGTCTTTTTCATCAAGGAGGTCGGGTTTTGGTTGTTCCACATCGACTTCAGCTCCACCAGAGAACTCTCATTCTTTATCAGTAATATCCTCTCATGCCAAGGCCAAAGCGTCGGGATACCCTTTATCGAGCCATTTCAAGTGACCAAACCTAATGATGTTGGCATTATAATAGATAAGCATGGGCTCTAGTTAGTCCTTACCCGTTGTTCCATAGCTTCGACCTGTTTCTCAATGTCTTTTGCTTGGACTTCTGCATCACCTTTTTCCTTATGGGCATCCAATAATTCTTTGCAGTAGACCTAGGCCTCGATGAGAGAATTGTTCTTCTCTTTCTTTTCACTCTTCGGCTGCTTTTTAAAATTATATATTTCTTCCTTAAATTGCTAATTTTCTGGTGACAAGTTGTAGCTCTTATAGTGAGCAGTTTGATTTGCTTCTACTGATTTTGGTTTTCTTCCTCGACCGATTTGGTTAGAACACTTAGTTTTTTTTGACTCGGTTAATGAGGCATTGAGCTTCTCAACCTCCTCATCGAGATTGGCAAAGATGTGCTTATCTTTCTCTTTTTCTAGCTTCACTCCATCAAGCTCAAACTTTCTTTTTTAAGCACCTTCAGAGATAACCTCAGCTCAGCGTCTCTATTTGAAGTATTGATCATACACATGGTCGACGTAAGCCATGGTGTTGGTTCTGATGTGCAAGGAAATATCCTTCAATTCATGGACGAACATGACATCATCAAGAAAGATATTTGGAAAAGTGTGCTTTAAGGAATCCATATGAGGATTAGAAACAATTTCTTTTTCTACTCGAACTGATCTCTTATCGGGCCTTGAACGGAGAATATCAGAAGTGGTCGGACCTAATAGTTTCTTAGAGAAACACGGCACAAAAGAAGATATCGTCGGCTGCATTAAAGCATGAGAATTTGGTAAGGAAATGTAGTCAATTTTTGTCGAGTACAGATCCAAACTACGTGAAAAGGGTGACCAACCCCTGTATTGCGAAGATGACTCACAAGATATATATCCTCTTTCCCAACTTTTGTGGTATCAACTAGAATGCCTCCCTGGATCAAAATCATAAGAAGAGTCATGAGGATGATTGGATGGCATGCGCTTCCTTTGCTTTCTCCCCTGGCTTCTGATGATATCCTACATGCCTCTGCTCTCCATTGAATCTGCAAATGAATTGTAAGCAAGTCAGCTCAAACAGGATAGGAAAATAGCATGAGCTAAACATAACATAGTGTTTTTTGTGTGTGTGTATGTGTCTGAATGTCCCCCCATAGACCATTGACTTAGAGTTTGCTAATAGGGATTATCTCCCCTATGAGAGTGGTTGACACTTCATCTAGTAGATGGATGGGGGATCCAATACCTCGAATACTGATGTTACCAAGGCTAAAAGAACCGAACTCATTTATAATCAGATCAAGGTACCAATAAATGTCATCAGAAAGTGGGATAGGAGTTTCCTCGGTTACAGTGGTTGTTGGAGGTTGTGTCGGTGTTCACATTAGGATAATCTTTATCTTGGGTCGCCACTTTAGAAGGAAAGCTTGGTCATCATCCCCTTCATCACAGGAGGGCTCACGACCCATATCATCATCCTCATTATCTCCTTCATCACTTCTTCCTTCCTCGGTATACGCATATACCACTTTAGTCTCCACAACAGGACTCGGGACTAGAGGCCATTTTTGGTTGTTGTTACCATTCTCCGACGAAGAACCGTCATCATCTTCATCACCAGCTTCAGGAACATGGACGATTCTATGATCCCCTTCTAAGAGATATAAGCTATCAAGTTCTCATCAATGAGAAGTTCCCTCATATCCCTTTCTTCAAGTGGGACATGACGGAGAGATGCAAGCATGTTCGCCAAGGCTGCCCACTAGTCCTTCTCTAATTATCTACAAGAAAAAGGATAATCGTGTGAGTAATTGGGGTTATATTGTCCACATAAAAAAGGATAAAGGTAAGATATACGTCTGGACAACCACCTCTATGAAAACTAGGCGGGCATCGCACAAAAAAGAATTCATCTTCAAAGTAACTCAATTTGTTCCAAAGACCCATTACAGTTCAACAACCTATGGAAGGTTCTATATATGTTAGCAAAGGAGACCTAATGTTCGAAGCTGTATATGTGGCAGATCTCCCAAGTGCTCGGCTCATGATTCAAATGGCAAGCGAAAATGATGTAAATGCAATTTAGAAAAGCATAGCTATTAAGGTGCAGTTAGACCGAAGAAAATTTCATGAACTGCAAAATTATGCGGATATAGTTGCTAAACGCCGGAGACAACCAGCCATACACATATACTGATTACAAGCCATGTATCCTACCGGTGTGAGATGCTCCTATTGATGGTGTGATGGAACCAATACGTCCTTATGTGAAATGTGATGCCTCTCACACATTCTTCGAAGAGATGTCTCTTTTACTTTCAATGTTGAAGAGTTCTAAGGATCATCTAAAATAATGGTATTTCCCACGTCTACATCAAGGGACAATCCAACCATAGCCTCCTTGATTGGCATGAAAGGAACCATTCCTAAAGATTGTACTACTTGATGACTAGTTAATCGAGTAGTATGCCTTGCTACATGAAGTAAAGTATAACTGTATTTTATCTTAGATTCCATATATTTTGATGAAAAAGAACCTACTGCCATAGTAGAGAGATGCTCGGAATGTCTGTGATCCATAACTAATAAAGCTTTACATATAAATGGTATCAGACACATTAAAAGTCGTAATATTCATGCTAGAAAAGAGCCATGTGAAGTCGATGTGCCAAATTCTACAGATATCAACGTGTGTTGATCAACCGAGTCTCCTGCATTGACGGGGAGTAATATAGTGCAGTTAAAGTGTACAATGTGTACATCTAACGTCGTATAATTCAGATTTATTATTCAAAAGGAAATCTGCAAATAGTTCGCTTGTCATGGTCCGGATTTTCAACCTTCGAAAATCGATATCAATACGCCCACTGTATTACATGTTGAATAATCGAATGCTGGAAATACCATATCTTTAGGAAAAGAAGAAAGAGGTATAAGAAGAAAAGGAAATAAAAACATAGAATCTCACAATCGCAGCGGAATAGTATATAATATATAATAACTGGTCTTTATACAAAAAGAAATTATAACCGTGTTCAAACATTACATCATCAGAGTACAACAAAATCAACAACACAATACTGAACAGTTATAATAACTTGTCATCACAAATACTGAATATATATAATACCATACTCAGTGGAATATAAATCAGATACGCAGTATATGTCTTCGTCATCCAGCTCGTCCCTTGAGCTCCATAGCATTCTGTCATGTATCTATAATACTCGTTCTGACGCGAGCATTATAATAAAATAACACTCGAGTCAGTCTGGAAAACCAACGTTAGAAACACACCCCAATTGAATTATTAAAGTTATAAAATCCTTTGAAAATCAACAGTATCTCGTAAGACCATGCCACAAATAAACACGATGGGTTTTTACCTAACGATAACCAAAACATTTCATATCAAAATCCTCTGATATTATCATAGTGTCTAAGTACAAATACTTATTCAAATAGCTAAAATTGTTACATTAATTAAATTCTAGCAATACTAGGCTCTACAATAAAAACCATAAAGGCATGTATTGGAGGATGGATTCCAACTAATTGACTAGGCAATGGGGTACCACCTTTCATAGTACACATCTAGAACAGCATAGCGAGGACCACTCTGGGGTCCCCTACTACACAAGACCGGACTACCCCTTAAATTGGATACCTCAAATAAGATTACCCCGTGGATGGGATCAACAACCGCCACACAGCCGAATAAAAGGGACTTTAGATAGGGGTAGGTAACCTTACCCTACTTGGTGCGACCCATTTAGCCTTGTTGCATCTCCCCTGATTTTCAGTCATTCTCGGTTGATGAGGCTCGAGGCTAAGCGTTACCTTTTTAGAAATATTCACTTAAAATGCTCATTGTCCTCGAACGAAAATGTACTGATATCATTCACCTATACAAGTCCGTTCCCGGTCCGAACGGAACCGAAGGCACTACACCTACTACATCCGTTTTGGAATCACCCTCGGGATTAGTAGTGCTTAGCCCTTGCACTTCGCTGCTCCATCTTTGACTACATGCTTTTGTCTTCGTTATGAAAACGTACTCGTTGGATCGAAGTGGTTTTCGGATCACAAATTCGATCTCGGTCTCTTCGAAACAACGTTCGATATTTCTCCGTATCCTCAACCTCGGTTCTCTAGGAAATAAACAGACGAAAATAAGATCGGAGGTCACCTCCTAACCATTAGTGGACGAATTTCCTTATCAACGTCCTAGAAGAACAAAACGAGTTTATACGTACAGTATAGCACCCCGAACGGTAACCGTACCATATAATCCCCATGCCTTTTCTAGATATTTCCAAAGTTATATTTGGGCCAGATTTGATAGTCCGTTATTTAACCATCAAATAAAACAATCAATTCAACCAAATAATTCACTTTCCACCAAAAACTCCAAATCTCTTTTCAATTTAATTTTGTACATTAAATCTCCTTATCCAAAATACATATCTTATCGAATTCATCATGGTAACAAATTATCCTTTCCTTTTAAAATATTTGAAAACCCTTTTTTTAAGTAATATGGAAAGTACCACTACGTTATCATACCATGGATCACAGTTCAATGGTTACGTCTCTATCCCAGAGAAATCGAAGTCTTGACTTCAGATACTCACTGCTTCTGATTTACGCCATGTGGGTATACCAATACTTCTCGAAACTTTATTTACAAATTTTTAAAATAATACTTATGGGATTTCTATAAAAGTTTTCCAAGTTACTTTAGACAAAAACTACCTTTAAATATTAAAAAACTATTATATAAAATATTAATATTGAATAATTATCCTTTTAAAATAATAATACTAATTTAGCCTTTGATAATAATTAACTATTATAGCTACTCAATTAATATTTGCTTTAACAAATTTTTAAACAATAAATAATACATTCTTCTAAACATTCCTTTAAACACTTTTACATTCTCTAATTAATACCTAAAAGTCCTTCTTTTAAAAATATACTTAACTTTATAAAAAAAATATTTTCACCCCAATATAGCAAGTCCAATTATTGTATAAATCTCTATCGATTTATTCCCAACATAATTTACGTCCAATTCCGTAAATTCCCTTTTTTTACATTTTTAAAAATAAAACTTCTATTTATTTTTAAAATGATTTATCCATCTCCTTATAAATTCCTATTGTGAATTTATAAATTTCAAATTACCCACTGATAATTTACTTCACTTTATTAATAATACTTCGTTTATAAATTCCATAGTCCTAGTTGCCCCTTTTATCATTGTTTCACACACTTAATTGATTTTCAAATAGATTCTCTCAATTAAATTCCATTTTAAAATTTATTACTTGATTTACCCAAATTTATTCTGAAATCCCCTAATTTCCGATTCACTTCCTTTCTTTATGACTTAAAATCTTATTTAAATCTTGAATATCAATTTCATATTTTATTTTCAAAATTTCTATTTTATTTTTCCCAACTATTTAAGTTTCAAATTTAAAAATAAATTCTTCTATATTTAAACAATATCGCTTAAGTTTTTTATATTTTTTTAAAAAACCCTTTTATTCACATTTTTCCAAAAATAACTATTTTTCCATATTCTAAAATTTATTAAATTTGGCTCTAAAATCAACTGTTTATTTTCCCGAATTCATTCTTTTAATTGATTCAACTTCACTATAAATATTTTACTTTAAAATTCCCTTTTATTTTCCTTTAAAATTTCAGTATTCTTATTTATGGTATTTTGAAATACCAAAAATCTATCTAGCAGTACGATGGCATCCAAATAAATTTGATCTCCAATATAATATATCACAGATTATTCAAATAAGTCATATAACAGAATATGAAAATAAATCTAACATCTTTGAGGAATCCAGTTGGATCCCTCCAACCTATTTCCCTGCATCCATAGATGTTAGCACAATATAAAAATACCAATCCCACTTCGAGGGGGATATCGCGGTATATAGGGTGATCCGCTATTATGCGGGGCGCATAGGGTCTCATCCGCTATATAATGCATGAATATCAATCACTCCAATATATAAACCACTATATATAATAACACATCAATTTGATAAAAATTATCAACTCGACAATCAAATAATAATTTATTGTAACTATTTGAAATTAATTGCCGTAATCCAAAATTAAGTGAGATTAACTCACCTTTATTTTCGAATTTGCTAAACAATCCATTTTTGACTCAACTGCACATTTCGTTCGATTTTAACCTCGTATAAGCAAATTTGAAGCATATATAAGTTATCGATTTCAGTTTTCAATTATAGTTAAATTTAATATGACACTTAACCGTGAACTATCTTATTTTAATTTTAGTTACTTATAAATGAGATAAGTAAATTCCTGAATGATTAATTCCTACTTAACTCAACTCAATGAAAAAAAATCTAAACTAATCCCTTACATCACACCTATAGAACCACATATCACCATACGCCTGCATAACCACCCTCCCTTACACGTGACATACCCAGCCTCCAGAACACGCCAACGCCCCCTGCTTCGATTAAAAAACTCCAAGCCCTAACCTCTATAAAGCCTTGAGGCTATGACAGTCGAGCCCCAACCCATGCCATACTTCCGCACTTCGACTAGAGGAGGATATATCCCTCTTGAATTCAAGCTCATCCTCTCCCATCGCGATTGACGCGGTCGGGAGTCCTCCCCTATGCCTGACAACAATATAGCACGATACACCACTTGACTGGGTCGCGATATATAAAACAAATGAATCTCGTTCGATTTCATATGGGAATATTTGAAGTTAGAACAAGAATTGAAGAAGAAGCTATCGCCTTTTTTTCTTTTCGATTTGTTCACGGTTGGGTGGAGAGGGAAAATCGAAGTGGGATTTGCGATTTGTTTATTTTCAATTTTTTTTTAAACTGTGCGGCTTGTTGTTTTAAAAACGAAAGAGATTGCGTGTAGAATATATCTTGCATGTTTGAATGGTTAATATATAGTGTTTTTGAAAAGTGGTGTAAAAACTGATGTGAAGATTTTGTCAAATCAATTTTACATATATTATTTAAAATTTCAAATCGTCTCGATTATGCAACTTAAAATCTTGACCTCCTATCGAGGCATGCTGCTAGGCATTTATAATGTTATACCCCTATTCTAAATGCAATGGAAAAGGTTTTGAGTCCAAATTCGACCATATGGAGAAGATAGCTTTTTGGACTCAATAATTATATTGAATTTCGATATAAATTTCAGTGCGTTTCTATCCCGTACGACCAAACAATAACTCCATACACTACAATATTTACAATTTGATAATAATACACTATTATGGATCCAATGGAACTGGTTTCATCAAATTCCAAGACTGTGCCTCGGAGGGCTATTTTTAAATATCAACAACATAGGTTAAGTATCTGGGCTCCATACCATGATACCACCTCTATCCAGAAGGAATGACATAAACTAAAGGGGCGCTACCCCCTAATAACCTTGCCGCATCCTTCCTGTTTTGACCATTTCCGGGGTGTGAGGTCCGACGAAGTCTCGTCCACAAAGCCACGCTTTATATAAAAGCTGTGCTTTGATCATCAAATGCTCAATAGCACTTCGTATGCCACATTACCAATTTGGGAATGTATCACTAGTAACCATCAACTACATAACCTCTAAGGGTGTTAAGCTAAGAGAATAAATTCTCCGCCACTAACGGAAATATATTTGATAGAAACCGGCTTTACATCTCAAATTGTAATGTCAGACACACATCCATACAAGTCCGTTCCAGGATCGAACGGAACCGAAGGCACTTACAAAGAAGTCCTTGCAATCCGGATATTCACTAATCACGACCGGACTTCCCATCACAAAGGGTAATATATTTCTATATCGGGGATCAGCCGATGCAGAAGCATTCGACGGTAATCCTTCCGTTTTCACAAATATCCGGTCTTCAACACCGGTCATCAAATGCAATCCATAACGACGTATCACATATTCGGAATGGGTTATACAACCCCAAGGTCCTTTCCCGGCTAACTCGAATAGTGAGCGTTTATTTTAAAAATAAGTGTGGCATTCAAATTCAAGCAAATCACAACAAATACCTATTTAAAGGTAAATATTGATAGTCGGTTATTTAACATATCAATAAAGATGCGCAACATCATCAGATTCCAAATAATTTTCCAAATAATTTATTTTACCAAAAATATCTTTTCAAGATATAAATTTTCCACACTTCAACCATTTGAAAACAATTTTCAAATCACTTTTCACCTTTACTACTTTTGAAAACAAATTTCAAACATTTTCCTTACGCGGAAATACTTTCATTTCAACATGGTTCATTTAAACCAATTAAATAAATCCTGAACGATTTACTTTATATTTACGTTCCAAATCCGTAAATTAATTCCCACACTTCAAAAATAAATCAACGTTTATTTTTAAACAAATTTTCCTTCCCTTTTATAAATTCCATAGTGAATTTACATTTCCAAAATATTTATGAAAATACGATTTCCCAAACCGATTTCTAATATTCATTTTCAATTTATCTTTAAAAGATAAAGTCTCAAAATATTCAGTTCACATTGGAAAACATTTCCATACTTATTTAATAATAATTAATTTACAAATCCATTCATTTTCAACACTTGGAAAATATTCAATATACTTAAATCGAAATTTAAGTATATATTTCATTCTTTAAGAAATCATTCTCTTAAATACATTTGTTTGGGCCAAAACGAATGTTGCGTAAAGCATCGTTACGACGACCCAAAATCACTAGTATAGGGATTAAAAATTAAAATAGATATATAAATCCCAATACTATACAAAACATTTCCTTTCGGAAATCATTCACTATAACAACAATGTTATAGTCCACCATTTCCTTATTTCTCGGAAACGTCTATTTCAACAATGAATGTTGAAATCTATGTATTTGATTCATAATACATTTTAAAACATCTTTTTAAAATAATTAACTTCGTTTTACAGTATCGCTTTCCCAAAACCTAACCATTTTATTTAATAATATATTCACTGTCCAAAATCGTGAATATACTCCACTAACCAAATTTCAATATTTCTACACATTTTATATAAAGAATAGTTCGTTGTCCAACATCGCGAATATACTTCTTTTAATAAATTTCTACATTCAATTTATCAAATTCCATTGATTTCGAATTTATAAACAATGTCTATAAATTCCATTTCAATTTATACTTCGATTTATAAATCTCCTTTATTAATCCAATTCAATTTATATATCTCAAATATATACCAAAAGTCCATATTATAAGTTAAATACTTAAAATTTATTTATTTACAAAATCGTTCTTTTTAAAACTTCTATTACTTATAAGATTCATTTATATTTTATAATAACTTCAACTTATAAAATCTTCTTTATTAAAAATTTCTATTAATATCCCATTTAAATGCCCAAAATCAAGTTTATAAGTTATTTACTTATAAATCTTTTATTTTACAACATCTATTCATTTTATAATCTTCACAATTTATAAATCTATAATTTTTAATGAAAGCCATATTATACTTCATTTTAACACTTAATAAACTCATTTTATAAGTCCAATATTATATATATATATATTTATTATAAATATAAATGTTAAAAATCTTTTATACACATCCTTTATAATAATTCAAAAATCCAAATTTAAACTATTTTATAAATCTATTTATTTTAAAAATCACCTTTTGGTTATATTTCACAAAAATCTTAATTTTTATAACATAAAAATTTATAACGTTTTAATTATTTAAAATGAATCAATTCAAAAATTTAATAAAACATATACTTTGAAAAATCATTTTAAAAATCCTTTTAAAATCAAAATCGTTATTTTTAAACTTTAAAAATGGATCCGATGATGCAACAACACCCAATAGTCAATCACGACATCCAAATATCATATATCGATATGATAATCAACAAACATCACAATATCTGTAAAAAAATAAATACTGGTGAGGAATCCAGTTGGATCCCTCCAACCTGTTTCCCTACATCCACAGATGTTATCACAATACCAATTCCGTTCCACTACGGAATTATCGCGGTATATGAGATTGATAAAAATATTATCCGCTTAATAGGCGACGCAATAGGGTCTCATCCGCTATATACTGCGGGAAATCAACTCCAAGTACATAGATAATACCAATTTCACTATACGGTGAAATATTCGCGGTATATGTTTTTAATAAATAAAATTCGCTTACTAATGGCGTATAATGTCTATTTAGCAATCAATAGATAATAATTCATCATTCAGGCATACAATCATAAATTTTAAATCTAACTATTAAAAATTTAAATCGAAACCGATTTGATTGTGTGAGAAGTTCTCACCTTGAATTTCCGTTATCAGTTGTAGCGTTTTATTTCGAATAAAATTAAACGGACGTTTAATTTTACTCGAAATTCTCACTAGCTCCAAATTACTCCAATCTAGTTCCATAGTATAGTGCTCGACAAAACGAATCCAACGTAATTCGTTTCGCAATTTTTCGACCTCGTATGAAGAAGATACACATTTTTTAAGTTTTGAACGAATTTAAAATATAATAATCAACATTTTCTTTATTATTTTTACCCACAACCAATTTGGGCCGTTCAATTTGCTTGCTTAGATCCTGGCCGCGCATCTTTGTCTTCCTCCAGGTCATGAAATTCACGTTCCCTTGAACCCAACGCACGCCATCTAGGGTTTCATTTCGCACCCAACTCCGAACGTTTCTACATTGATCAAGCAGCATCACTATGAAGCACGTCGCGCCACCAACGTTCTGCCGTAAATTGGTGGAGCTCGGCCTCCTCTATGCCGAGATCTCGACCCACGAACATGTGCCCTTTGAGGCCAGTTTGTCGTCGATTCGCTACTTTGTACACCATCATAACCGTATAGATTTGTAGTACTCGTGAAGCTCTTCATCTTTCGTGTTGAAAGTTTCTTGAAATATTGCGTAGATTGGAAGAGATTAAAGGAGGAAATTTCGAGCTTCCATGGCCATTCAATAACAAACGGCGGCTAGGGTTTTCTGGGTAGGTTTGTTTGCAAATTAGAGATAGTGAGGTCCTTATATAGAAAATTCTCCAAAGCACTATTCACCCGAAATTTTCCGAACTCCAAACGAAGCGTGCCGGTTGGCGTTTCTAAGGTTTACCCCACGTTCCAAACACAATGGAACGTGTTTCGGGAGCCAATTCGATCATGTGTGCGAGTTACGGCAATAAACGATCGATTTTAAATTAAATTGATTAAACGAATTTTCTATGCGTTTTGGCTTGCCCCGGACAAACGGTAAATCATTGACACAAAATTTAAAACCATACAATAATATCACATTACGGATTCGATGAAACTGGTTTCGTCGAAATCCGAGACTGTTTGAAAAATGGCTATTTTAACTCGTCTATTAAATATTAAAATATTCATTTTTCACAAATTAACTTTAAATTCAATTTTAAAAGTTCTATAACATCATTCTAACTTCAACATGATTAAACAAAATTTTACAAATCAATTTTAATCATATTTAACCCAGTTTCCAATTATTTTCTGTAATTTCAACTATTAAATTATCGATTTAATTATCCAATTAAATCCAGATATTCGAGATAAAATTATTCGACTTATAAATTTCACTTATTAATATTTAAAATCAATTAAATATATAAAAAAATTGACAGAAATTCTGGGTCGTTACATACTTCCCCCCTTAAAAGAATTTCGTCCTCGAAATTACCAAGTAAGAAAAAGTTACAGAATCCATTGACTTTCCCAAAACAAGCCATTCAAATTGGATTTTACAAATCTCTTAACTGTTTAACTTTCCCAAAATCTATAGTTAAACTTCTTACAAAATCTTTACTAAGTTTCCAAATCCAAACTTAGTTTTCAAAAAATTTCCAATTTTCTCAAAAATATTCTAACGCCTTAAATTTTAGGAAAAATTCGCCAAAGTCTCCTTTGCGCGGCTCGATCCGAAAAAAAATATGACAGTATATATATCACAAATATACATCTCATCAAGTGATGAGGCATCCCGCAGGGAAAAAAAGTGTAAAAGTACGATATTTAATCCGAGATATGTACCTTATTTATTATTAGCGAGCATATACGGCTAATATAGCGCGAAAGCGAGCTCCATATGCGAAGCATAAGCCATCCGCACCTACTATACACTCAATCAAACAATGAGAATATGCATATATGAAAATAATATCAATATACATCATATAGCAACATAACAACTACATGTGCCAACATAGCAATGCATTCAAAAGCAATAAATGCAACTACCAAACAACTATTATCCAAAAAATCCATATCAAATCAATATGCATTCGCTTCTCATTATTATTCAATGAATTGGTTTTCCAATTTAATCACATTTAATTTGTTGACATTGGATTTATTAACATTCATTCATATTCAATTTCAATTAGTTTGCATTCACTAATTTACATTCAAGTTAGTTTACTTTCCATTCAATCAAATTCAATTTCATAGCTTTCCATTTCATCAATTCATTTTCATTAAGCACTTAATGAAATATACACAATCAATTAATAACCATATAGCAACCAATGTATATTCAACATAACCAATTTATTCAATTCATATTCTATTTGGTTTAACACTTTTTAACTCCAATTGGTTCAACATTCAATTGACTTCCATCCAATTATTCAACTTCTCAACTTCATTAGCTTTTAATGAATTAACACTTACATTCATTTTTCTATATCAATTATTTACATTCAATTGATTAACATTCAATTCATTAATTAATTCAATTGCTAATTCTTTTAACTATATCAAGTTGAATTTCATTTATATAACTCAAGTTCATATTTTTAATGACTTCATTTCATTAATTCACTTATTAATTTACTTTGACACCAAAATCAACTTTATTCAACATCACTTAAGTTATATTCTCTTTCAAACATCATTTGTTTAACTTAACTTAAGTTTCCACTTATAAATTCAATTCAGATTCCAATTCTATTTAACTTTTACCAAAGCCAAATTTTCATCACTTATTCAAATTCAAATTTATTTTGCTTAACAAATCGTTTAACCATTTTAATAATTGGTTTCACTTACATTTTCTCATTTTATAAGATATACAACTTATATTCAACAATTACCACTTGGATTTTTTTATTGATTTACTTATACTTTCTTTAATTTAACTCCATCCTTAAAGTTAAATTTATTCTATCAAAATTCAAATTGTCTAAGTTACCAACTCATTTATCATTTCCTTATATATTTAAAAATAGGATTCCAGAGTCTTTTCAATCTTTCAAAACCATTTTTTTTGAAATCAATTCAAATTATCCTTTGAATTTCAAAACCCAAACTCAAAATTTTCCAAACAACTTTCATAAAACAATTTGGCAGCAATTCCTCTTTTGGAAACCCGAAAATGAACACCGATGATGTCATGATCATCATCGGAATTATTTTCCAGCGACCGAAAAGAGTTTAGAGCTTTAATTTCTTCAAAACAATTTTCCAAAATATCAAATCCTTTCAAAATACTTCTCTGGAATTTTGTTTTTAGATTATAAATCACATTTACAAACCTTTTACTTATATAATTTTACTTATTATATATAAGATTATTTCCCAATTGTAAATCATTTTAATTATAATTCCATACTTATAATTCAATTGCTTATACAATTATTCTTTAAAAATTGTTGTTTTTATTTAACTTATTCAAACAACTTTTGTTTAGTTACATACATTCTTACATTTTCAACAATCAACAATCAATTTATATACACTTAATAATCCTGAAAATTTACTCCTTTATATATAAAATATAATCAAGGTATTATTTCATTTACCCAATTTAAACAATACTGTTTCAGTTTATCTTGTTTAAGAGTTTAGAAACCCCTATCGATCACGGTTGTACTTTCCGCACCGACCAGAATTCATAAACAGCTCAACGGATAAGCAAACACAATATAAAACAATTTCATATTAACTAACAAATACGCGCTCATATCTATTATTACACTCACACTCATTCTAGAGTACTACTGACTCTATCTCTAATGAGTAATTCCCAACAGAGCCATGGTTGTCGCTTAACCATAGCTCTGATACCAAATGTGCGGGTGCGACTTTTCGACGCTCGAAAACCGACGTTAATACTTCCACTGTATCAACTGCCGAGAAATCGAAGGCCGGAAAACCGTACCGTTAGGGTTAAAGAAGAAGAAAAAATAGAAGAAGAGAGAAAAAGAAACAGAAAACAATATCAGAATCTTACAATCGCAGCGGAACAACGTATAATAGATAAATGAATAATCTTTAAACAAAGAACTATATCAGTTATTACATTACATCATATTACATTACATTACATCATCAGAGTGTACAACAACAAACAGCGGAAAAGAAATACTATATACTAGTGAATACGCCATGCCATTCAGCTTGCCTCCAGCAACTTCTGAATTCCAGAATATCCTGATAACCTGACTCTAGACTGTCCGTGTGGAAATTGGTGGGCACCCAGAGTTTAGGAAGGAAAACAATAAACTCCGAGTCAGTCATGTAACTGGTTTGAGAACTTAAAACAATTATCCTTTAAAAACAAAATAGAGGAATATTTTTAAAGTCAATTCGCAATGCTTTTAAAAATGAAACTACCATAAGGCCTCCCGGCACACACACAATGCAAACACAGACTTGGGGGAGATTTCTCCTTATGATAGTTAAAGATGCTTACTACGTAAAATCAAATCATTTTTGATATTATTAATAATGCATAGTGTAGAAAACATTTCGAAAGTAGAATATAAAACTTAGCCAGCATAGGTACCATTATATTATGCCTACTATAGCTACCATATTAGATGGCAGGTTCTACAACTAAAACCGTACAAGGTTCGTATTGTTTCTTTGGATTTCCAACAAATGGTCAGGCCAAGGAACTTCCCATTGCCACATGGTTACGCCTCTGGAAAGACGAACCGAGAACCTAACCGGATCTATGCCAACACAAGGCCGGGTTACCCCTAACTGGGTAACTACTGACACGAATATGTCATTCCCCGATCGTAACCGATCTATATCTGAGGATCCTCGATTTCCAACAACCACAAAGCAATAAATTTGCAGCAACAACATAGGTTAAGTATCTGGGCTCCATACCATGATACCACCTCTATCCAGAAGGAATGACATACACTAAAGGGGCGCTACCCCCTAATAACCTTGTCGCATCCATCCTGTTTTGACCATTTCCGGGGTGTGAGGTCCGACGAAGTCTCGTCCACAAAGCCACGCTTTATATAAAAGCTGTGCTTTGATCATCAAATGCTCAACATCACTTCGTATGCCACATTACCAATTTGGGAATGTATCACTAGTAATCATCAACTACATAACCTCTAAGGGTGTTAAGCTAAAAGAATAACTTCTCCGCCACCAACGGAAATATATTTGATAGAAACCGGCTTTACATCTCAAATTGTAATGTCAGACACACATCCATACAAGTCCGTTCCAGGATCGAACGGAACCGAAGGCACTTACAAAGAAGTCCTTGCAATCCGGATATTCACTAATCGCGACCGAACTTCCCATCACAAAGGGTAATAAATTTCTATATCGGGGATCAGCCGATGCAGAAACATTTGACGGTAATCCTTCCGTTTTCACAAATATCCGGTCTTCAACACCGGTCATCAAATGCAATCCATAACGACGTATCACATATTCGGAATGGGTTATACGACCCCAAGGTCCTTTCCCGGCTAACCCGAATAGTGAGCGCTTATTTTAAAAATAAGCGTGGCATTCAAATTCAAGCAAATCACAACAAATACCTATTTAAAGGTAAATATTGATAGTCGGTTATTTAACTTATCAATAAAGATGCGCAACATCATCAGATTCCAAATAATTTTCCAAATTACTTATTTTCCCAAAAATATCTTTTCAAGATATAAATTTTCCACACTTCAACCATTTGAAAACAATTTTCAAATCACTTTTCACCTTTACTACTTTTGAAAACAAATTTCAAACATTTTCCTTACGTGGAAATACTTTCATTTCAACATGGTTCATTTAAACCAATTAAATAAATCCTTAACGATTTACTTTATTTTTACGTTCCAAATCCGTAAATTAATTCTCACACTTCAAAAATAAATCAACGTTTATTTTTAAACAAATTTCCCTTCCCTTTTATAAATTCCATAGTGAATTTACATTTCCAAAATATTTATGAAAATACAATTTCCCAAGCCGATTTCTAATATTCATTTTCAATTTATCTTTAAAAGATAAAGTCTCAAAATATTCAGTTCACATTGGAAAACATTTCCATACTTATTTAATAATAAGTAAATTACAAATCCATTTATTTTCAACACTTGGAAAATATTCAATATACTTAAATCGAAATTTAAGTATATATTTCATTCTTTAAGAAATCATTCTCTTAAACACATTTGTTAGGGCCAAAACGAATGTTACGTAAAACGTCGTTACGACGACCCAAAATCACTAGTATAGGGATTAAAAATTAAAATAGATATATAAATCCCAATACTATACAAAACATTTCCTTTCGGAAATCATTTACTATAACAACAGCATTATAGTCCACCATTTCCTTATTTCTCGAAAACGTTTATTTCAACAATGAATGTTGAAATCTATGTATTCGATTCATAATACATTTTAAAACATATTTTTAAAATAATTTACTTCGTTTTATAGTATCGCTTTCCCAAAAAATAACCATTTTATTTAATAATATATTCATTGTCCAAAATCGTGAATATACTTCACTAACCAAGTTTCAATATTTCTACACATTTTATATATAGAATAGTTCGCTATCCAACATCGCGAATATACTTCTTTTAATAAATTTCAACATTCAATTTATCAAATTCCATTGATTTTGAATTTATAAACAATGTCTATAAATTCCATTTATATCTATACTTCGATTTATAAATCTCCTTTATTAATCGAATTCAATTTATATATCTCAAATATATACCAAAAGTCCATATTATAAGTTAAATACTTATAATTCATTTATTTACAAAAATCGTTCTTTTTAAAACTTCTATTACTTATAAGATTCATTTATATTTTCTAACAACTTCAACTTATAAAATCTTCTTTATTAAAAATTTCTATTAATATCCCATTTAAATACCCAAAATCCAGTTTATAAGTTAATTACTTATAAATCTTTTATTTTACAACATCTATTCATTTTATAATCTTCACAATTTATAAATCTATAATTTTTAATGAAATCCATTTTATACTTCATTTTAACACTTAATAAACTCGTTTTATAATTCCAATATTTTATATATATATATATATATATATATATATATATATATATATATATATATATTTTATTATTATCATAAATATAAATGTTAAAAATCTTTTATATACATCCTTTATAATAATTCAAAAATCCAAATTTAAACTATTTTATAAATCTATTTATTTTAATAATCACCTTTTGGTTATATTTCACAAAAATCTAAATTTTTATAACATAAAAATTTATAACGTTTTAATTATTTAAAATGAATCGATTCAAAATTTTAATAAAACATATACTTTGAAAAATCCTTTTAAAATCAAAATCGTTATTTTTAAACTTTAAAAATGGATTCGATGATGCAACAGCACCCAATCGTCAATCACGACATCCAAATATCATATATCGATATGATAATCAACAAACATCACAATATCTGTAATCAAATAAATACTGGTGAGGAATCCAGTTGGATCCCTCCAACCTGTTTCCCTGCATCCACAAATGTTAGCACAATACCAATTCCGTTCCCGTACGGAATTATCGCGGTATATGGGATTGATAAAAATATTATCAGCTTAATAGGCGGCGCAATAGGATCTCATCCGTTATATACTGTGGGAAATCAACTCCAAGTACATAAATAATACCAATTTCACTATACGGTGAAATATTCACGGTATATATTTTTAATAAATAACCTCCGCTTACTAACAGCGTATAATGTCTATTTAACAATCAATAGATAATAATTCATCATTCAGGCATACAATCATAAATTTTAAATCTAACTATTAAAAAATTAAATCGAAACCGATTCGATTGAGTGAGAAGTTCTCACCTTGAATTTCCGATATCAGTTGTAGCGTTTTATTTCGAATAAAATTAAACGGACGTTTAATTTTACTCAAAATTCTCACTAGCCCCAAATGACTCAAATCCAGTTCCATAGCATAGTTCTCGACAAAACGAATCCAACGCAATTCGTTTCGCAATTTTTCGACCTCGTATGAAGAAGATACACATTTTTTAAGTTTTGAACGAATTTAAAATATAATAATCAACATTTTCTTTATTATTTTTACCCACAACCAATCTGGGTCGTTCAATTTTCTTGCTTAGATCCTGGCCGTGCATCTTTGTCTTCCTCCAGGTCGTGAAATTCACGTTCCCTTGAACCCAACGCACGCCATCTAGGGTTTCATTTCGCACCCAACTCCGAACGTTTCTACATTGATCAAGCAACATCACTACGAAGCACGTCGCGCCACCAACGTTCGGCCATAAATTGGTGGAGCTCGGCCTCCTCTATGCTGAGATCTCTACCCACGAACGTGTGCCCTTTGAGGCCAGTTTGTCGTCGATTCGCTACGTTATACCCCATCATAACCGTATGGATTTGTAGTACTCGTGAAGCTCTTCATCTTTCGTGTTGAAAGTTTCTTGAAATATTGCGTAGATTGGAAGAGATTAAAGGAGGAAATTTCGAGCTTCCATCGCCATTCAATAACAAACGGTGGCTAGGGTTTTCTGGGTAGGTTTGTTTGCAAATTAGAGATAGTGAGGTCCTCATATAGAAAATTCTCCAAAACAGTATTCACCCGAAATTTTCCGAACTCCAAACGAAACGTGCCGGTTGGCGTTTCTAAGGTTTACCCCACGTTCCGAACACAATGGAACTTATTTCGGGAGCCAATTCGATCATCTATGCGAGTTACGACAATAAACGATCGATTTTAAATTAAATCGATTAAACGAATTTTCTATGCGTTTTTGCTTGTCCCGGACAAACGGTAAATCCGATTGACACGAAATTTGAAACTATACAATAATATCACATTACAGATTCGATGAAACTAGTTTCGTCGAAATCCGAGACTGTTTGAAATATGGCTATTTTAACTCGTCTATTAAATATTAAAATATTCAATTTTCACAAATTAACTTTAAATTCAATTTTAAAAGTTCTATAACATCATTCTAACTTCAACATGATTAAACAAAATTTTAGAAATCAATTTTAATCATATTTAACCCAATTTCCAATTATTTTCTGTAATTTCAACTATTAAATTATCGATTTAATTATCCAATTAAATCCAGATATTCGAGATAAAATTATTCGACTTATAAATTTCACTTATTAATATTTAAAATCAATTAAATATAAAAATTTAATTGATAGAAATTATGGGTCATTACAAAAAATGCCTCTACGGCCCCAAATTTTCAAAAGAAAATGAAAGCCAAGTGGCTAGATAAAAAAACCATCAATTTCATACATCAATTTAATCTTTTGAAAATCGAAAACATCAATTTTTCCTTTTGCTTTTAAATACCTGCATCTTACTTACCATCATACCCAATCATTCAATTCAAAATCATTTTATTTATTTCCTTTGAAAATTTCAATATTTGCTATACTTATGTCGTACGATGTACATATATCATCCACACGCAATATCAAATCTGATCTCTCACTCGATCATACAATTTCACTACCGAACTAGTATCGTTCACATGACTCCCTAGTGTGGACTCAGATCTGATTTCTTGATTAGAAACTGTCATTGTCCTTGCACAGCCATACACTATGATAGAGAATTTCAGGATCAATCAAAAATCCATATCTGGGGTTCGCCGTCGAAATCGAGTGAAAAATCCTAACCCGGATCGATATAACTATCTCGAAATTCTATGCTCGAATCTGGATCGAATCTCTATGCGACTAAGATAATATAAGTACGACTTACATATAAATCCCCAATTGATTATTAGTTGTATCCAATCCTTTCTATCCACATTTATTTACATTTCCATTCAATTATTCTCAATTATCCTTTTACTCAATTTTTATTAAATCTTCGTTCAAATATTAACTTTGTATATTTCTAATACCAAATTTACTTACGGATTTTACCATCAATTTCTTAAGTTCAATATAAATATTTTATATAACTCCTTATATTTGTTTCCACTTCTATTTAATTTAAAATTTTCAATTTCATCTGAACTCAATTTACCTTTCATTCTTTAATTTATTTTCAACCCAATTTAATATTGAATACTATCAACCATCTCCCAAACCTTATTTAATTGACCATTTCTTTAATTAGTTCCACTCACTAATTTATTCATATCTCAATCAAATTTTATTTCCAACTTTTATATTATTTAGTCCATCCGAACTAAATTTTCTATTTCACTTTATTTAACATAATTCAAATTTAACATCATTCCAATATTCAATCTCAATTCCATTTACTTACAAATTAAATTAATTTGTTCATTCACAAATTTATTTCCAACTTGATAAATTTTATTTCAATAACTATTTCATTTAGCCTACTTAGGCTTATTTCCTCAAAATTCACTTTTATTTTACTTAATTCAAGTTAAATCTCACTCCACAAATTCGAATTTCAAAATTTCTTAAGTTATCAAATTTACCAATATGTTATTCACCATTTTCCTCCAATTTACTTCATTTACTTGGTTTTCTTTACTAATCTATTTCATTATCACACTTACTTTTATTTAACTCTTCTTAAGTTAAATTTTATTCTAAATAAATTTCAAATTTTATAAGTTTCAAACTTATTCATATTCCATAAACATTTTAAAATAAACTTCCAGAGTTTTAAACAATTTCTTAAGCATTCAAATCCAATTTTGAAATCATGTATACCCCAAAATCCTTCGAATGATTCCCTTTAATTTCAAATCAAATCGGTTTTACAAACAACTCCAACTCAAATAACTGAGGTAGCAATTCCTCTATTGGAAACTCGAAAATGAAAGTCGATGATGTTGCAGTCTTCACCGAAATTATTTTCCACCAACCGAAGTGAGTTCAGTGCTTTTATTCCTTTAAAAACCATTTTTTCAACATTTTTATTCCAAATCTCAAAATATTTCATTTTCGATTCAAATATATTTCCAAATAATATCACTATTATTTCTCCAAAGCCTTTGAAAATCATTTTCAAACTCAAAGGGAATTAAATTCCCTAAATTTTCGAATTTCAAATCCTTTCAATCTATATTCAAATATTCCTCTGGAATTTTTTCCCATTTCAAATTATAAATCACATTAATAACTCACATTTACAAATTCTATTTTGTTATTTGAATTTATTTCTTAATTTTGGTTATAATATCATCGTTTATTCAATTTCCACAACAACAACGATAATAATTTAATATTATCATTTCCTAACAACTAAGCAAACCATATTTAACTATAATAATTTCTGAAAATTTTTCCTTTATATATATATATAAATAATTTAGATAAAAATTTTCAATTTACCCTATTTAAAGCAATACTGTGTCGAATTGTCCTATTATAGCGCTTAGAGATCCCTATCAATAATGTTAATTACTTGTATGACCAGAATCCATAAGCCACTCAACAAACCAATCAATACAATAAAAAAAATTATATTCACTAATAGATACGCACTCATATCTATTAGTACACTCAAACTCATTCTAGAGTGTTACTGACCCCATCTCCAATAAGTAATCCCCACTAGAGCCAAGGTTCTCGCTTAACCTTCAGCTCCAATACCAGGTGACGCGGTCTGGATTTTTGACCTTCGAAAATCGACATCAATATGCCCACTGTATTACATGTTGAAAAATCCAATGCCGAAAATACCAGATCATTAGGAAAAGAAGAAAGAGGTAGAAGAAGGAAAAGAAATAACAACACAGAATCCCACAATCGCAGTGGAACAATATATAATAGATAAGAACTGGTCTTTATATAAAAAGAAACTGTAACCATTTTCATACATTACATCATCAGAGTACAAAAATATCAACAACACAATACTAGACAGTTAGAATAACTTATCATCACAAATGCTAAATATACATCATACCATACTCCGCGGAATATAAATCAAATATGCAATATACATCTTCGTCATCCAGCTCGTCCCCTAAGCTTCATAGCATCCTATCATGTATCTGTAACACTCGGTCTGACCCGAGCATTATAATAAAATAACACCCGAGTCTGTCTGGAAAACCAATGTGAGAAACACTCTCAAATTGAATTATTAAAGTTATCAAATCCTTTGAAAATCAAAGGTATCTCGCAAGACCACGCCATAAATAAACACGACGGGTTTTTACCTTACGATAATCAAAACATTTCATATCAAAATCCTCTTATATTATCATAGTGTCTAAGTACAAATACTTATTCAAATAGCTAAAATTGTTACTTTAATTAAATTCCAGCAATACTAGGCTCTACAATCAAACTGTAAAGGCATGTATTAGAGGATGGATTCCAACTGAATGACTAGTCATTGGGGTACCACCCATCACAGTACACGTCTAGAACAGCGTACCAAGGACCACTCCGGGGTCCCCTGCTACACAAGACCGGACTACCCCTTAAACTGGATAGCCCGAATAAGAATACCCCACGGTTGGGATTAGCAACCGCCATACAGCCGAATAAAAGGGACTCTAGATAGTGGTAACCTTACCCTACTTGGGTGCGACGCACTTAGCCTTGCTGCATCTCCCTTGATTTTCAGTCATTTCCGGTTGATGAGGCTCGAGGCTAAGCGTTACCATTTTAGAAATATTCACTTAGAATGCTCATTGTCTTCCAATGACAATGTACTGATAGCATTCACCCATACAAGTCTGTTCGCAGTCTAAATGGAACCGAAGGCGCTACTCTTACTACATCTGTTTTGGAATCACCCTCTGGATTAGTAGCGATTAGCCCTTGCACTTCACTGCTCCATCTTCAACTCCATGCTATTGTCTTCATTACGAAAATGTGATCGTTGGATCAAAGTGGTTTTCGGATCACAAATCTGATCCTGGTCAATTTGAAACAACATTCAATATTTTTCGATAAAATCAACCCCGGTTCTTTAGGAAATAAATAGACGAAAATAAGATCGGAGATCACCTCCTAACCGTTAGTGGATGGATTTCTTATCAACGTCCTATAAGAACGAAACGAGTTTATACGTACAGTATAGCACCTCGAACAGTAACCGTACCATATAATCCCCATGCTTCTTCTAGATATTTCCAAAGTTATATTTGGGCCAGATTTGATAATCGGTTACTTAACCATCAAATAAAACAATCAATTAAACGAAATACTTCACTTCTCACCGAAAACTCCAAATCTCTTTTCAAATTAATTTTATATACTTAATCTCCTTATCCAAAAAACATACTTATCTTATCGAATTCAGCATATTAACAAATTATCCTTTCCTTTCAAAATATTTGAAAATGTTTTTTTTAATAATTTAGAAAGTACCTGTGACGATTCGGATTTTTAACGTCTGTTAATTTGGTAAATTAACTAGTTTAATCAATGAACGTTGAATTTATTAGTTGGACAAATAAATTTTTGATGATGGAAATATATGAACAAATATAAATTGATTTGAAAACCATAACAAATGTTGAATTATAAATCTCTAGAAATGATAAATCTTATAGTAAATTAATAAATAATATATTTCACCATTTAAATTCAAGATAAAATATCCATAAATATATAAATAGATATATACAAGCTTTATAGTATATGTGAGTATATACATATATATGCCCTATGGATTAAAATGTAGGAAAGTTTGTAAAAATGTGGATATATATAATATCAAAAATACACATAAGTAAAATTGTGACAACCGGGGATTTTTGGCAAAATTTAATTCAATAATCTTCTAATATAATTATTTAAAATTGGCAAACATATCTTTTCAAACAAATAAAAATATGCTTTCTAATTTCTATTATTCATATATAGATTGTGAATAGAAACTATGATTTGAATTCAATGTAAATTTCTCAAAAGTAATTTAGATTTAAACTCTACATTTTTAAACACTAGTATATATGTGGTTATTAATTAAAGTACTATTAACTTAACCTAAAATGAAAATAAGAATAAACAAAAGAGTTATATAATATTAAGTAAACTTTTTGAGCTATACATAGTTAATAAAAATAAAAATATATACATATAGATACTTGTAAGCTAAGAGGAGACATATGGATTCATCAAATTACAAGTGTTAATTTCTTCATTAAAAAATTTAATAAAATAAAGAAAAATGATTAAAGAAGAACCCAGGGTGTTGTAACAAGCAGTTTATCCTCTTTTAAACGTATATCTCAACTTCTTCTTTTTTTTCTTTTCTTTAGGGGGAAACAAATCAAAACAAACAACTTTATCACTTCACAATTGAACAAAGCAAAGCAAAGCAAACTCAACTTGAACAAGAAGATCTGAGCAAAGAAATCAAATGCAGTTTTTCAAAACAGAACTGGGTTGCTCTGTTCAAATTTTTACAGTGAGTAAACCTTGACTTTTAAAGTTAAATCATCTTTATTAACTTGTACATGTAATAATTAATGATAGAATTGACTTAAACATGTCTTGCATGAGTGATATGTTGTGTGCCTAGGTGTATATGTCTATAAATTGCTGTGTATATAGATTTTTGGTCTTTGTTCCTGTTCTAACAGGTCTAAGTACCCTTTTAAAAAAATTCATTTCCCTTCATTTAAGCAATTATAAGATATGATGTCTAAAGAAAATCTTTTTGTAATGACATAATACTATTTTTAAAATTGATTTCAAGGGGAATTATTAAAGTATTCATCTGAAAAGAAGAATTTACCGTAGAGGGTGAATCATATCAGAAAATAAATTGTTTTAATTCATGTTTTGCTTATATTATCAGAATTGACTTAAGAAATTGTTATTTTTGGTGGGAGTTTTGTAATTTTTAAGTTAGTATATAAAGAGGAATTGGAAGTTGATCGGTTTTCGATCGTTGGGTGATTGATGATGATCGCGATGGGGTTTTGGCGTCGGGTTGGAATTGGAGGTAGCTTGTCGTCTAGGAGTTGTGGGAAAAATGGTTGGTGATTTTTCTTATCACCGTGGTGGCGTGGTGAAGGAGATGTAGGATTTAGGGCATGTTGGGGTCGAGGTCGATGTCATGGCAATTGCGACTTCGTCATCGCATCGAGTTGGACCGGTGTAGGGGAATTAGGGAGGTGGATGTGTGGTAAAGTTCTGGGCACGAGGACGAGGCCTCTATTGGTCGGAGTTAGGCGATGCGAGGTGATATTTGGCGATCGGGTTTTGTCCCTGATGTAGCTCGACATGCTCGAATGCGATGTGGAGGATTGTTTCTGGTTCTGGGTGGCCGGGACGAACGAGCGTGTCGTCAGCGATTGGGTGGTGTCATCGATGTTGGTCGGAGCGGCATCGACACAGTGTGTACGTGCACGCGTATCAGTGTGTACGTGCACGCGTATCAGTGTGTACAACTTCGTTTTGCTGTAGGATTAGAGTAGAGGAGAGGAAGAAGAGAAGGAGAGGGGAAAGGATCTTCGTGGGTTTTAGGCTTGGGCTTGCGTGTTTTTTAAAATAATAATAATAATAATAATAATAATAATAATAATAATAATAATAATAATAATAATAATAATAATGGAAATGTAAACATAGTTTTCAAGTAATTTTTACCAAGTTGTTTAAGTTAAAACATTTAGGTTAATAAATGTTTCAAATAGAATAATTTAAGCTAAAATTAGTTAAGGTTAAAATAATTACACATATATGATATTTCTTAAAAATTTATAAGTTATTAAGTAAAATAAAATAGATGAAATTAGTAAAGGGTTAAAGTAAGGTAAGTTGTTTGAAGGATTAATTAATTTAAAACCCTTATGTTCTTATACAGGATAATAATTAATTAATTTCAAATATTTAATTGAAATAAAATAAATGGCTTGTAATTAGTTAATGTTAAGTAAGCAGGACTATAAGTAATTTATTTTTAAATTAATTAAATGATTATGGACTAGTTAATCTAGCCTATAAATGATTAAATTGGATTGATTGCTTTGGATTGCTTTAATATCTCTAGTATGTTAATTCATGATATTCTGTAATATGAGATACCCTGGATTGAACTGTCGATAAATGCGAGTCGTTTATTTAAATAGATATCTATGATGGGATTTCTGTTCAAATATGACATTCTGAAATTTAAATTGAATTATTTTTACTTAAACAACTTGGCCTAAAGGATAGCGTTGGATTCGAAGAGATTGGGATCGGATATCAGCGATATCCGGAACCACTTCAATTAGTAACTACTATAATTCTTTATAGATTTTATTATAGAATCAAATAGGCTGGAATGGAATAAATTAAGTAAATATGACATTTAAACTAAGTAACGGCACTTAGATATTATTTTGTGAAATAAGTGGTTTGACTATAGCAAGATAAAACTCGTAGTGATGAACGAGTTACCTGAGTTTTCAAAGAAGCTTTACAACTTAAGTATTTCAGTTTAAATGGGTTTACTCACGCTGGTTTCCAGCCTGACTCAGGTTTTACTTTATTGTAATGCTCGGGTCAGATAGAGTATTACAGATTTTCAGGTTAGGATGCTGGGAGCTCGAGGGACGAGCTGGATGGCAGGGACGTATGGAGTATATTCCGCTATGTATTAGAGTTTGTATTGATGTCATTCAGGGAAAAGTTATTATAACTGTCCAGATGTATTTGTTGATAGCTGTACTCTGATATATTGCATGTAAATTGACATTTACAGCTTTCTTTGTGTAAATGCTGTTATTTGTATATTATATTTTGATCTGCCATGATTATGAGATTCCGTGCTTTTGTTTCTGTTTCTTCTTCTACCTCTTTTCGTCTTAACCCTAATAGTATGGGATTTCAGGCATTCGATTGCTTGGCACTTCTACAGTGAACGTATTAGTCTCAACTTTTGGGGGTCGAAAATTTCGAGCAGTTATATTTGGTATCAGAGCTGAAGGTTAAGCGAGAACCTTGGCTCTGGTAGGGATTACTCATTTGAATAGGGTAAGTAGTACCCTAGAATGAGTTGAGCGCATTATATGAGGGCGTAATTGTTATTTTCTTATATAAAGATTTTAAAATGGTGTTAAAAATGAATGATTTTTATATAAGCTTATATTTTGATATACAAAGCAATAATTATTCTAATTATCATATATATTAAGGCAATTCGTTGTTGATTATTGAAATTAAATATAATAATAAGAATTAAGTGGTAATATATATACAACCGGATAGAAATTTGGGTAAGGATTAACTATGCAAATGAGTTGAGCTAAAAATGGATTTAGAACTGAATTTAAATCCTAGAAAATTCAAAAGAATTTTCAAAGTATCGAAATAAATTACCTTGATTTGATTTTCCAACAAATGATTATAGAATATATGGTGTGTTTGATTTCTAGATATGATAATTATCATAAATTGGGTATTGTATCTTAATAAAGGGATGTTTATTTTTCTAATAAACAAAGATAAAAATAGAATGAAATGTGTTAAGGAAGTAAACATTTAGATAAGTATGACTTATAAATTGAAAAGGATTTAAATTATGAAGTTTTAAAATCTAAGTCCAGAAAATTTGAAATTGTTTCAAAGTGTTAGATATAATAAATATAGAATATTTTTGAATGTAGGAATCTTATTTTGATATAAGAGTTGTTTTAAATTTTAAAGGAATTTGTTATGAATTAAAAAAAATGTTTTAAAATTGGAAATATGACTTGGTATGCAAATAAAGTAAATATGAATATATATGTTGATATACATAATATCAAAATTAATTTGAAATAAATACTAAGCATCGAGTTCTGAAATTCCTTAGAATGGGATGTATAACTTAGAGAAGATAAGTTTTTGCACTTAAGTGGGAAGTGATGTTGATAAGAAATTCAAATGTGGGATGGAAATTTAAATTGAGAAGTCTATATGGATTAATGAATAGGAATTTAACTCTGGACAAGTTAAGTAAGTTGTGGAATTATAATCTGAAATGGGAGATTTCAAGATAAAATTGAGATTTAACTTAGGGGAAGTTAAATAAGTTTAGAACGAACAACTTGAATTGGAAATTCCTAGGTGAATTTGAAGATTTAACTCAGGGAGGTATGTAAAATATCAAACGGGTTTCATATTCTGGAAATGTGTGATGGATTCTTTTGGTTGGTGCTTAGAAAATTTGGATGCTGTTTACTTTCACATATCTTGTTATCATCCTGTTGATACTAATAATCTATGAAACTGTAAATTGGATTATTTTGAATGAATTAAGAAGTGTATTGAGATACTATATATCCATTGCTAAAATTAAATGGAAATAAAATTTTAATTTGAAATTATTTAAAAGAATTTGATTTTAAGAGATAAAGATTGAACATATGAAAGTGGAATCACTTTGAACTTAAGATTTAAATGTTAAAAATGAACTTGCAAACCGAAATGGTTAAGAATTGGGTAATAAATTAGATTCCGAAGATTAAATTGTTTAAAAAGATTTGAACTATTACTTGAACCTTGAAATAAGTTAAGTAAAGGTAATTTAAATGAATATTAAAAATTTGGACTCAGAATTAAATTGTTTAAAGACTTAGGTTGTTAAATTGAAAGTAAAGGTTATTTTTTTAAGGGATTAAATCAACATTTGAAATTTTAACTCGAATTTTTATAAATTGAGATGATTTAAAATTTGAAAATGGAATTGGAATTAATTCAAAGGTGGAATTGAAATAAATTAATTGGGAGTGTAATCGAAATTGAATAATTTTGAATTCAAATGGGAATTGATTTGAATTTGGAATGGGAATTGAGGTTAATTCAGATCGAATTGGAATTGAATCAATTTAATGGGAATGGAAATCGAAATGGGTTGAAATGGGAGATTGGGAGATTGAACAATTTGGCTTTGAACTATTTTCAAACAAATTATTTTAGTATAAATCATTTTGAATCTCTTCCCTTAAATATTTAGATAATTATGATTACTATACAAATCTTTCTTTTTAAAACTCAAACTATCTTATATTAACTAATTACTATTTTACAACTACTTTACAACTAATTTTATTTTACAACTATTTTGCAACTATCTAACTATTCTACAATAATTTAATTATTTTACAACTATTTTATAACTACTAACTATTTAACTAGTTTACAACTAATTACTATTTTACAAGTACTTAACTATTTTACAACTACTTAACTATTTTAATTTTTTCAAGCTATTTTCTAAATTCTAACTGATCAGAGTAGAAACTATTGGATTTAAACACCAATTATGATAAGAACTGAAGTGATAACCCAAATAGAAATTGAAGCAATTGTGAAAGCAAAACTAGATATTGAAGTAAAAATGATTTTGAAATGGAAAAGTATATATTGAGAAATATATGATGAATAAGAGTGGAAGTCGGATATCACTATAACTGAAATTCACTTTATGAAGAGTAAGTAAGGTGGTAAATAACTTAATAAAGGAAATCAAACTTGAATATTTGATTTGGCATAAATGAAGTGTGTGTGTGTGTGTGTGTGTGTGTATTTGTTATATATGATAAACTTCCCTTGTTGAATCTATAACCAGAAGAAAAGATCTTTGAAAATATTTGAAGTATAAAAAAGAATTTATATAAGTATGAAGTGATCCAAAGATTTTTCAAGTTGAAGGAATAAACTTATATATATATATATATGAATAATTTTATGAGGATGAAACTGGGAAAAGGTTTTTGAAACCAATTGATTTTTAAAGGCTTTTGATTTTGGGAAAAAAATCAAATTTTGCGAATTTGGAAAGCCAAGTTTGAGAACCATCGATTTAGAGATATCGATTTTGTGAAAATGGGATTTATATATGATACATATAAGGATTATGATCTGAAGGTAGCATATGTGTATAGTATAAATGTTTTGAGAATGCAATGGGGAAAAAGGTGCTCCCATTTAGAGTTGAAACTTGTAATAGGAGATCCACGGGGTGGTTCTGCCTTGAGCCCAAAGGGTGTTTCTAAATTTTGAACCTAGAGGATGTTCGAACTAAACTGTAGTTCCTGAGGATTGTGGTTGGGTAGCGAAAGTTGAGGTTGCTGAAGCCTACAGAGACATTAGGGTTATGTTGTGACGGTAGTGTAACTCAGTGTAACTGCGATCTACTACGTTCCATAGCGTAAGTCGAGGGGCAGTGATTGCCTAAATTCTATGTTTGATTTCGCTGGGAGAGCAACGTAACATCGGTAGATTGCGATCTATGAGGACATAGCAGAAGTCGTGTGGCAACGAGTGCCTATAGGCTACATTGGGACTCGACTGATGTAGTCTACGATCTATGTAGTGAAAGTTTCATTTGGCAGCGAAATTCGATAGCGCTGAGGCATACGGTTACATGGTTTTTGCTGTGATGGCAACGTAAAGCAACGTAACCTTGGGTGTTGCTACGATCTGTGGCGGTTCCATGGTGAAATTGAGGGGTGCGAGTGCCTACAGTTTTCCATGGCTTCACAAGGATGGCGACGTAATCATCGGGCTAACTACGACCATGGAGGGGGTGATGATTTCCAAAGCATTCCCACAAAAATGTTTTCTACATTCTCACAAAATGTTTTCCAAGTATTTTCATTGGGTGTTGAAAACGGGTCTACTTAATACTTATAGATTTTCAGTCATGCGCGTGATCAATGTATGATCGAATTTCTTTGACAACAAGGATGGACTTGTTGAGACATCGAGTTATAAAAAGTATTTTTATAAAACTATTTTGGTAATTTATGTAGATTTTTAAAGTGTTTTAAAAACTTAAAATAAAAAGAGTAAAGAGTTAAAAATGTTTAAAGAATAATTAAACTAATCATAAACATTATAATTAAAGCTCTTGCTTCGTTCCTTTTCGAGGACTAAAAGTTCTAAAGGGGGAGGAATGTGAAGACCCGGATTTTTAACTTCTGTTAATTGGGTAAATTAACTGGTTTATTGAATTTATTAGTCGGACAAATAAATTTTTGATAATGGAAATATCTGAAAAAATATAAATTGATTTGAAAACCATAACAAATGTTGAATTATAAATCTCTAGTAATGATAAATCTTATAGTAAATTAATAAATAGTATATTTCACCATTTAAATTCAAGATAAAATATCCATAAATATATAAATAGATATATACAAGCTTTATAGTATATATATATATATATGTATATATGTATGTATGTATGCCCTATGGAATAAAATTTGGGAAAGTTTGAAAAAAAAATGGATATATATAATATTAAAAATACACATAAGTAAAATTGCGACAACTCGGGATTTTTGTCAAAATTTAATTAATGATCTTGTAATATAATTATTTAGAATTGTCAAACTTATCTTTTCAAACAAATAGAAATATGCTTTCTAATTTATATTGTTCATATATAGATTGTGAATAGAAACAATGATTTGAGCTCAATGTAAATTTCTCAAAAGTAATTTAGATTTAAACTCTACATTTTTAAACACTGGTATATATGTGGCTATTAATTAAAGTATTATTAACTTAACCTAAAATGAAAATAAGAATAAATAAAAGAGTTATATAATATTAAGTAAACTTTTTGTGCTATACGTAGTTAATAAAAAATAAAAATAAAAATATATACATATAGGCACTTGTAAGCTAAGAAGAGACATATGGATTCATCAAACTTATAAGTGTTAATTTCTTCACTTAAAAATAAAAAGAAATAAAAATAATTAAAGAAGAAACCAAGGTGCTGTAACAAGCAGATTATCCTCTTTTAAACGTATATCTCAACTTCATCTATTTTTCTTTTCTTTGGGGGGAAACAAATCAAAACAAACAACTTTATAATTTCACAACTGAACAAAGCAAAGCTAAGCAAGTTCAACTTGAACAAGAAGATCTGAGCAAAGAAATCAAGTGCAGTTCTTCAAAATGGAACTGGGTTGCTCTGTTTCAAAGTTTTTACAGTGAGTAAACCTTCACTTTTAAAGTTAAATCATCTTTATTAACTTGTACATGTAATAATTAATGATAGAATTGACTTGAACATGTCTTACATGAGTGATATGTTGTGTGCCTAGGTGTATATGTCTGCAAATTGCTGTGTATATAGATTTTTGGTCTCTGTTCCATTCTAACAGGTCCAAGTACCCTTTCAAAAAATTCTTTTCCCTTCGTTTAAGCAATGATAAGATATGATATCTAAAGAAAATTGGTTTGTAATGATGAAATACTATTTTTAAAATTGATTTCAAGGGGAGTTTTTAAAGTATTCATCTTAAAGAAGAATTTACAGTAGAGAATGAATCATATCAGAAAATAAATTGTTTTAATTTCATGTTTTGCTTATATTATCAGAATCGACTTGGAAAATTATGATTTTTGGTGGGAGTTTTGTAATTTTTAATTAGTATATAGAGAGGAATCAGAAGTTGAACGGTTCTCGGTCTTTGGGTGATTGCCAACGATCGTGAGGGGTTTTGCCGCCGGGTTAGAAGTGGAGGTAGCTTGTCATTTAGGGGTTGTGGGATAAATTGTTAATGATTTTTTTGATCATCATGGTGGCGCGGCGAAGGAGGTGTAGGGTTTAGGGCATGTTGGGGTCGAGGTCGATGTCGTGGCGATTGGACTTCGTCCCCGCATCAAGTTGGACGGTGTAGGGGAATTAGGGAGGTGATGTGTGGCGAAGGTCTAGGCACGAGGATGAGGCCTCTGGTGTTTAGAGTTAGGTGGTGCGAGGTGATATTTGGCGATCGGGTTTTGTCCCAGATGTAGCTCGACTTGCTCGAATGCGATGTGGAGGATTTTTTTCACGTTCTGGGTGGCCTGGACGAACGAGTGTGTCCTTAGCGATTGTGTGGTGTCGTCGATGTTGGTCGGAGCGGCATCGACGCAGTGTGTACATGCGCGCGTATCAGTGTGTCCATCTTCGTTTTGCTATAGGATTAGAGTAGAGGAGAGGAAGAAGAGAAGGAGAGGGGAAAGGGTTTTCGTGGGTTTTGGGCTTGGGCCTACATGTTTAAAAAATAATAATAATAATAATGGAAATGTAAACATAGTTTTCAAGTAATTTTACCAAATTGTTTGAGTTAAAACATTTAGGTTAATAAATGTTGCAAATGGAATAATTTAAGCTAAAATTAGTTAAGCTTAAGATAATTACACATACATGACATTACTTAATTGATGTCTAAGTTATTATGTAAAATAAAATAGATGAAATTAGTAAAGGGTTAAAGTATGGTAAGTTGTTTGAAGGATTATTTAATTTAAAACCCTTAAGTTCTTATACAGGATATTAATTAATTAATTTCAAATATTTAATTAAAATCAAATAAATGGCTTGTAATTAGTTATTGTTAAGTAAGCAAGACTATAAATAATTCATTTTTAAATTAATTGAATGATTGTGGACTAGTTAATCTAGCCTGTGAATGATTAAATTAGATTGAATGCTTCGGATTGCTTTAATATCTCTAGTATGTTAATTCGTGATATTCTGTGATATGAGATACCCTGGATTGAACTGTCAATAAATGCGAGTCGTTTATTTAAATAGATATTTGTGATGGGATTTCTATGCAAATATGACATTGTGAAATTTAAATTGAATTATTTATACTTAAACAAATTGGCCTAAAGGATGGCGTTGGATTCGAAGAGATCGGGGTCGGATATTAGCGATATCCGAAATCATTTCGATTAGTAACTACTATAATTCTTCATAGATTTGATTATAGAATCAAATAGGCTGGAATGGAATAAATTAAGTAAATCACACATTTAAACTAAGTGACGGCACTTAGATATTATTTTGTTAAATAAGTGATTTGGCTATAGCAAGATAAAAATCGTAGTGATGAACGAGTTACTTGGGTTTTCAAAGAAGCTTTACAACTTAAGTATTTCAGTTTAAATGGGTTTACTCACGCTGGTTTCCAGCCTGACTTGAGTGTTACTTTATTGCAATGCTCGGGCCAGGCCGAGTATTATCGATTTTCAGGTTGGGACGCTGGGAGCTCAGGGGACGAGTTGGATGGAAGGGACGTATGGAGTATATTCCGTTGTGTATTAGAGTTTGTATTGATGGTATTTAGGGAAAAGTTATTATAACTGTCCAGATGTATTTGTTGATAGTTGTACTCTGATATATTGCATGTAAATTGACATTTACAGCTTTCTCTGTGTGAATGCTGTTATTTGTATATTATGTTTTGATCCACTGCGATTGTGAGATTCTGTGCTTTTATTTCTATTTCTTCTTCTACCTATTTTCTTCTTAACCTTAACACTCTGGGATTTATGCCATTCGATTGCTTGGCACTTCCTTAGTGAACGTATTCGTGTTGACTTTTCGGGGTCGAAATTTTCGGGTCGTTACAGTACCACTGCGGTATCTAACCATGGATCACTATTCAATGATTATGTCTCTATCCCAGAGAAATCCAAATCTTAACTACAAGCACTCACTGCCTCTGATTTACGTCATGCGGGTATACCAATACTTCCCGAAAGTTTATTTACAAATTTTCAAAATAATACCTATCGGATTTCTATAAAAAATGTCCAAGTTACTTTAGACAAAAACTACTTTTAAATAATAAAAAACTATTATATAAAATACTAATATTGAATAATTATCCTTTTAAAATAATAATACCGATTTAACCTTTGATAATAATTAACTACTATAGCTACTCAATTAATATTTACTTTAACAAATTTTTAAACACTAAATAGTATATTCTTCTAAAAATTCCTTTAAACACTTTTACAATCTCTAATTAATACTTAAAATCCTTCTTTTAACAATATACTTAACTTTTTCGAAAAATATATTTTCACCCCAATATAACCAGTTCAATTATTGTATAAATCCCTCTCGATTTATTTCCAACTTAATTTACGTCTGATTCCATAAATTCCCCCTTTATTTTACATTTTTAAAAATAAAACTACTCTTTATTTTTAAAACGATTTATCCATCTCCTAATAAAATCCTACTGTAAATTTATAAATTTCAAATTACCCACTGATAATAAACTTCACTTTATTAATAAAACTTCGTTTATAAATTCCATAGTCCCATTTTCCCATTTTATCATTGTTTCACACACTTAATTGATTTTCAAATCGATTCTCCGAATTAAATTCCATTTTAAAATTTATTTCTTGATTTACCCAAATTTATTCCAAAACCCCTTAATTTCAGATTCACTTCTGTTCTTTTGACTTAAAATCTTATTAAATCTGGAATATCACACAACGACCCTGACTCGACCTTCGAAAATCGGCATGTAATACATCACGTTATTCGAATGCCGGAGATTCAAACGTTGAGTCTAGTTTGCTGGAGCTTATAACAACATTTGGAGATAACAACACAGTGGAAACAAATGAATTTTTATTGATACACAAATGGATACAACAATCTGATACAAATGAAACATCAATATCAGAGCTAAAATACAACAGCGGAAAGAAATCTCCAACATGATCTTCAAGAAAGAAAGAGAGATAAAATCCAACAGACTGCATCCCAATTGCCAAAGCTTCAAAGACTTCAAACCAAAAAGCTCGAACACCATTATGCCGAAACACAGCAAATGCAATCGCCAAATCCATTGGACTTCAAAGACTTCCAAAAGCTACCAAACCAAAGACTGAAGGCTACCGAATCTACATCTACCATCTGATTATCTGAAAACCTGACTCTAGGTTGCCCGTGTGGAAATATTATGGGCACCCAGAGTTTAGAAAGGAAACAATAAACTCCAGGTCAGTCATGGGACTGGTGAGATCAAACAAAAACAGTTGTTTTAACAAAAAGAATAAAAATAATGCGACGACCCGGAATTTTTTAACAATTTAAATTGGAATATTTAATTGATTTTAAATATTTAAAAGTTAATTTTTAACCTGAATTCAAATATTCTTATTATTTAGCAATTAAGTTATTGGATTTAATAAACTAAAAATGGGTGAATTATTGAATCTTCAGTTTTAAGCCTGTTAAAAATGATTTAAGGGTTTGTAAAATTTATATCGATAATACTAAAGATAGTAAAAGTGTGGAAATTGAATTTCAGAATGCTTTGTTAAGTTTTGAAAATATATCGTTTAAATTGATATTTAAAAATAGCCTTTTGAGGCACAGTCTCGGAATTCGACGAAACCAGTTCCATTGGATCCGTAATAGTTAGTTATTATAGATTCTAATTTTCGTAGCGTTTGGATTTACCGTTTTCCCGTACGGGTAAGAAACGTGTTCAATTAAAATCGATAATTTAATATTTAAATTCAATTCAAAAAGCTATCTTCCACATATGACTGAATTAGGCTCCGAAACACATTCCATTGTGTTTGGAATACGGGTAAAACCTTATAAACGCCTGGCAGCATGTCTGATTCGGAGTTCGAGATTTCGAGTTATGCTAAACTAGTTATTTTGGAAATTTAATAATATTAAAAAAATTGAAAGTCAAACCAGCCACCCTATAATCGTACTCGAGCCACCCTACCATCTGAAACGCGCAGATCTACTTTCCCCTTCTCGTTTAAAATTACGCTCAACCCTCCTTCTGTAAAAAAAGCAAGCGAGTGGCCGAGCAATCATGTAGTCGCGAGTTGGTTCACGAGCTCGCACCGAAGACGCCATGGCCTAGGGCGATAGGGATGGTCGCATCTGAGCTTGAGGGCATTCGTGCTCGAGGATGGGAACGTCGCTTTCGAAGTGCAGCGCCGAGGAGACAGGGAGGATCGCGAGATGATGGCGCGATATCGAGCTAGAGCTGGAAGCGAGTCGCGATTCGTGGGAGGAAGCGGAGTAGCTAGCAACGGCAAAGGCGAGGCTTCATTTTTTCAAGGTGGCGTTCGGTAGGCAATGGCACGATTTAGGGTCGTTTCAGTAAGGGTATTCGTTTTTATTTTCTCAATTAAATTAAATTTAAATTTATATATGTTGTATAATATAGCAGAAAGGGTTATTTATAGTAAAAGGAAATGAATTTATGTAAATTAAGGATTGCCGTGATAAACTTGCGTAAAACAGAAAGAATGATATAGGAGTTTTAGACATTGAAACATCTATATGAAGTTAGTTTAAAATTTTAATTACTAGATAAATTAAATTTTAGTTTAAATTAGATAAATAAATATTAATTTAGTGCCTGATTTATTTTGAATATTAATAAACCGTAAATGGTTATACAAGATTGAGAAAATCGTGGAATCAAATCGAGAATGAAGTGGATTGCAAATTTAAGGGGCAAAGGTGAGTTAATCTCACTCTTCTGGATTGCTATTTAAATTTAGATGGTTAAATTTAAATAATTGGTTGAATGGTTGAATTGATTTGATGTGGTATATTATATAGTAATATATAGTATATTGGAGTGATTGATTTCCCGCATTATATAGCAGAAGAGACCCTATGCGTCGCATAATAGCGATGATATTATATAAATCCCATATACCGCGATATTCCACCTCAAAGTGGAATTGGTATTTTATGTTGTGCTAACGTCTGTGGATGTAGGGAAACAGATTGGAGGGATCCAACTGGATTCCTCTAAATTATTTAGATTGTTTAATATTTTGTGTTATAAACATTTGATATTCTGTGATGAATAATATTGATAATTGGAATATTGAAATACTATGGTTTGCTTGAATATATTTTGGTACACTAGGTCATCAAAATATTTAGAATTAGATTTTTGGAAGAAATATAAGGGTAAATTTTGAAAGTGAAATAATCATAGAATAAAAACAAGAATGAATTGGAAAGAAATAAAAGTGATATTCAAAAAATGAAGTTAAATTGTAAAGTACAGATTTAAAACAAGTTTTAAATCAAAAATTAAATCTGGGATTCAAGTTAGTGAATTTCATTTTTTAAACAAATAAGGGTTTTTTTAAAATTTAAATTGTTTTAACAACTTGGATGGTAAAGTGCATTTTTAAATTGATTTGAATTTTAAAAATGATTTTGGTTTTAAATTCCTTTAAACTTCTTTTATAAAATGAGTAATTAATTTATTTCATGAAGTAAATAAAAAGGTAGTCAATTACTGGTTGAGATTAATCAAGAATGATTAATATTTGTGGTTTAATTAATGATTAATTACTTAATGTAATTAATTCAAACTAGGATAAATTAAAATGTAATTAGAAATCATAATTTACATATAATTAATGGTGTAATTAAAGGTTGATTAATTAAGATTAATTAGTCAATAATAAGTGATTTTTGAGCAATTGATTAATATAAGTAATTAAGGATTAATGTAATTAATTATAGTTAATTAATTTGTGAAGTAATTAAAGATTAATTACTGTTTTTGGTTAAAAATAATTAATTTATGTAATTAATTTAAGATAATTACTTGAATGTAATTGGTAATTAATCCAGGTTGATTAATTAAGATGGATAATTAAGAGATGATTAATTAATGGATTTGAAATTAATTAATGTCAAGTGAAGGAATCTAAGTGATTGAGGTTAGTAATTCAATTAGAAGTGATTAAATTTATTTTGGAAGTGATCAAGTTTGCTTATGGATGGTTGAATGGTATTGGATGCCATGAATGAGTTGATATCTCTGATATGAAGTGTTTTGTGGTATCATATGTTTGGGCTGTCAGGATATTATGGTTATCTATCAATGATGAATTGTTGTGTAAAGGGACATCCTGTATTTAAAGTTTGAAGTGCATTTTATTTGGATAACTTGGGTTAAGATGCCAGTATGACTCGAAGAGACTGGGGTCGGGTATTATAAAATACCTGAAACCACTTTGAATTTTTATAGATTGATATGTGAAATCAAAAGGCCGGAATGAAATGATTTAAGTGAATAGGGTTAATGGTACCCTAGAATGAGTTGAGTATATATATATATATATATATATATATATATATATATATGAGCGCGTAATTGTTATTTTCTTATATAAAGGTTTTAAATGATTTTATATATGAATATATTTTGATATATAAAGCAATATTTCTTCCTAATAAATATTAAGGTAATTGGTTATTATATTATTTGAAAATTTTAATAATGAGAATTAAGTGGTAATAGAAATACAACCAAATTAAAATCAAATGAAGATAAGTTTGAAATGGATTCAGAATTAAATGGTTTAAAGAGATAAGTTGATTTGATTTAAAGGATTAAATCAACATATAAAATTTTAACTCGAATTTATATAATTCAGAATGGTTTAAATTTGAAATTTGAATTGAATTCGTTCAAATTGAATCTGATTTGAATTAATTGGATTTGCGATTGAAGATATATAAGTTTAAAATTTTAAATGGCAAATTTGAATTGGATTGAACTGAAATGATTTGAGATTGAAGTGGGTGCAATTGATATTAGTCCAAAATGATTGGAATAATTTGGAATTGTAATTAAAGTTGAGTAGGTTTAAAATCAAATGGAATTTGATTTGAATTTGGAAAGAAATCAAGATTGATTGAAATTGAGTTGGGGTTAAATCAATTTCAATGGAAAGTGAAGTTATTCAAATTGGAATTGAGTCAATTTAAATGGAAGTGGAAATTAAAATTGAATTGATGGGGAAGTGAACAGTTTTGACTGTGGACTATTTTCAATATAAATTGTTTTAATATAAACTTATTTTTCCAAGCTATTTAATATATACAACGTTTCTTTTTAAAACCAAATTATTTTATATTTATTTTACAATTATTTTTGGAACTATTTAACAATTTTTCAACTGTTTTATAAATTAATTATTATTTTTCAACTATTTACAAATTAATTACTATTTTACAACTATTTTGCAATTATCTAAAATTTCTGAAACTATTTAACTACTTTCCAACTATTTTACAATTAGTTAACTATTTTACAGCTATTTTGCAAACTAATAATTATTTTTTAACTACTTATCTATTTTTATAATTTTCAAGCTATTTTCTAAATATAAACTGGTCGGAGTTTAAATTGTTATTGATTAAATACCCAACTGAGATAAGAATTGAAGTGATAATCAAAATGGGGATTAAGGCAAATGTGAATAACTGAATAAAATCAAAGTGAGGATGAATAGAAAGGAAATTGATTTGGCTAATAATCAATGAACTTAAATATGTAGGATGTTCGTATATTATTCTATTCGCATAGTGATCTGATCCAGATTCGAGCACAGAATTTCGAGATAGTTATATCGATCCGAGTTGGGATTTTTCACTCGATTTTCGACGGCGAACCTGGATATGGATTGTTGATTGGTTCTGGATATTCTCTATCATAGTTATGGCTACGCAAGGAGAATGATGGTTTCTGATCAAGAAGCCAGATCTGAGTCCGCACTAAGAAGTCGGGTGGACGATACTAGTTCGGAAGTGAAATTGCATGATCGAGTGAGCGATCAGATTGGTATAGCGTACGGATGATAAGTGTACATCGTACGGATTTGGATGCAATTGATATTGAAAATTTGTGAATAAGAAATGTGAAATGATTTCTTTCGAAATGAAAGTATATTTTGTGAAATATACAATGGATAAAAGTGAAAATTGGATATTTTTTGATGATAAGTAAGATGGAAACGACTTTAAAGAAAAAGAGTAATCAAATTTGAATATTTGATTTTGAATAAACAAAGTTATATATCTTTGTTATATAAGATAAATCTCCCCTTGTTGAATCTATAGCCGGAAGAAAAGGATTTTGAAAGTGTTTGAAGTATAAGGAGTTTTATACAAGTTTGAAATGATCCAAAGTTTTTAAAAAAAATTATATATATCTATATATATAACAGATCTTATGAGGATTTTGGAAAAAGGTTTTGGGAACCTTTGGATTTGGCAAGGCTTTTGATTTTTGGGTAAAATCAATATTGGATTTGGAATGCCTAGTTTGAGAATTATCGATTTTGGGATAATCGATTTTGAAAAAAGGATATTTATATGAGATTCATACTAGGTGTATGATTTGTAAGATACTATATGTGTATACTATAAAGTGTTTTGGTAATGGCTATGGAGAAAAAGGCGCTCCCTTGAAATGAACTTCTCAGGAGCACCATAGGTTGGTACTGCCTTGAACCCTAAGGGGGGATTCTAAAGTTGATCCTGTGAGGAGTCCGGACAAAACTAGTTCCTGAGGATTATGAGTAGTGTGCAGCGAAAGTCGAGGGCGCTGATGCCTAAAGAGGCATTTGGGTTATGCTGTGACGACAGTGTAACTCGATGTCACTGCGATCTACTGGGGACTATACTGAAAGTCGTGTGTGCTGTTGAGAGCCAACAGTCTACGTTTGATTTTATATCGGTAGACTGCGACCTATGGTAACATAGCGAAAGTCGCGTGTGCCGCTGAGAGCCAACGTCTGCGTTTGATTTTACATCGGTAGACTGAGACCTATGTAGGAGTGGAGAAGTTTCATTTTTGACAGCGAGAATCGAGGGAGCTGATGCCTATAGTTACATGGACTTTTGCTGTGATGGCAACGTAACCCTGGAATGTAACCGCGATCTGTTGTAGGTTCCATGGTATAACCGAGGGGCGCGGAGTGCCTACAGTTACATGGACTTTTACTGCGATGGCAACGTAATCCAGGATGTAACTACGACCGTGGATGGGGGTGATGGTTTCCACAGCATTCTCACCGAAGATATTTCCTCTGTTTTCCAAAAAAAAAATGTTTTTGATATTTTCAATAAAATTATTTTCCAAGTATTTTCACTGGATGTTGAAAATGGGTCTGCTAAGTACTTATAGATTTTCAGTCCTACGCCTGATCAACGTATGACCGAATTTCTACGAGAATAAGGATGGACTGGTTGAGACATCAAGTTAAAAGAAGTATTTTTATAAAAAGCTATTTTAATAGTATTATGCGAATTTAAAAATATTTCTAAAATTTTAAAATAAAGAAGTAAGCTAGTTAGCTAAATAAATTAGTTAAGTAAGTATGTTAATAAGATTTAAATTGGTTAAATAGAAGTTGAATTGGGAGTTATTAATGGAGTTTGGAAAACTTGAGTTATAAATTAAATTGGACTTGAATTGTTAGTAAATTGAATACAATTGAAATATTGTCGAATAAAAAGGAAGTTGGATTGAAACAGAAATAGTTTGAATTGCAAATTAAGTTCAGAAAGGTAGAAATAAATTGAAAATGGCCTTGTAATTAGTTAAAAGAGTCATGAATGAATTGAATTTGGAAATTAAATTTATAATAACTAATCAAATAAATTTGTAGATTGAAATGAGATTTGATTGAAATAGAACCAAGTTAAATTGAAAAGGAAAATTTATTGTGCAAATGAAGTGAGCTTAAGTTTTGAAGTTGGACTAAATTAAAGTAAATTAACATAAGTTTAAAATTTATAGAAGCTCGACTTCAAGTAGGAAGGCTAGACCATTAAATAAAAGCTTAGGTTGAATTAATTTGGGAATGGCTAGTAGTATACAAGCATGGAATGTGTCGAGCTAAATAAAATGGTTGTGAATGAATTAAAATGGAAGGAATTAAATATAAATTGAGTCGAAATCAATTTAAATTAGTTGTAAAACTTAAGTAATTATTTATTCACATGGATATCATCAAATTGCATAGAATGAATTGTCGTTTGACGTAAACGAGGGTAATTAAATTTCTATGAGTTGATAGAGATTAAAAAATTGATTTTAAGAGCAAATGAAGTGAATATGAGTTTGTTTTGCTTAAAAATGAATTGAATGTAAGCAATTGAGTTGTAAACCATTTGAATTGAATGAAGTTGTATGTGAATTGGTTGTAAACAATTGAAATTAATGTCGGAATCCTATAAGTTGCTTATAAATATTGTTTAACCTGCATTGCTTATAGAAACTCGTATGTTTATGAGTTAAATATGTAAAATGTTGTTAAGTTACATGATTTTGGCACTTACATATTTAAATTGAGTAAGTACAGGTGCCGAGAAGCCGTTTGGCTGGATTTTGACGCGCTAATTGCTAAAATAATAAGCCGCTTGCTTAAAAATGCTAAATAAAGGTACGCCTACGCAATAAAAATATGAAATATGAACTATTTTTGTTTTTCCTACCGTGTGGGTCGATGTGTGTATACACACACACACACACACACACACACACACACACACACATATATATATATATATATATATATCTTGTCAAATTGCAAAAGCTCCTCCGTACAAAGGAGACTCTGTCAAAATTTTCAGAAAATCTCGGGAGTTAGAAAATTTTTGAAAATTTTTTGTTAGCGACAAAACGATTTCAAATTTGAAATTAAATAAATTAGTGGATGAAACTAATTTAAAATAATGATATGAATCAGTTATAAATGGAATATAAAATTCAATATTCAGAATTGAAGATAAATTAAATTCCTATGGAAATGGTAAAACTAATATGGAATAGAAGTAGATATGAAAACTTCTGTAAGGAAATGTATAAAATGGTTTTAAAAGCTATGATTGGATATTATTGATAAGTAGGATATGCAGGTATTATAAAGGGAAAGGAAAATTGGTTTTGATTTCAGAAGATGAATTTGAATTACTTGATAAAAAGGTATGTGTTTAAATTTTTGTATGAAATTTGATTGGGCTTCTGATCTAGCCACTTGGCTTTTTGTTTTCTTTTGGAATTTGGGAGCCCGTAGTGGCATTTTGTAGTTGTACCAAGCTAGCCGCGCAAAGGAGACGCTGGCGAAATTTTTCAAAAATTTAGGGAGTTAGAAAACTTCTGAGAAATTTTGAAAATTTAAAACTTGGTTTTGAAATATAATTTGAATGGTTGAATAAGTACAGTTGTTTGGAAACTATGGAAAAGTTTGGAAAGTTAGTAAGATGGATAGTGTGTCTTTAATAAAGATTGTTAGGTTGTTGTTAAAAACTGTTTAGTTTTGGAAAATAGTAATGGTATTGAATCATTCTTCTTAACTACCAATTTCGGGGACGAAATTCTTTTAAGGGGGGAGGAATGTGACGACCCGGAATTTTTAACAATTTAAATTGGAATATTTAATTTATTTTAAATATTTCAAAGTTAATTTTTAACTTGAATTCAAATATTATTATTATTTAGCAATTAAGTTATTGGATTTAATAAACTGAAATTGGGTGAATTATTGAATCGTCAGTTTTAAGCCTGTTAAAAATAATTTAAGGGTTTGTAAAATTTATACCGACAATACTGAAGATAGTAAAAGTGTTGAAATTGAATTTGGGAATGTTTTGTTAAGTTTTGAAAATATATCATTTAAATTGATATTTAAATAACCTTTCGAGGAACAATCTCGGAATTCGACGAAACCAGTTCCGTTTGATCCGTAAAAGTTAGTTATTATCAGATTTCAATTTTTATAGCATTTGGAGCTACCGTTTGTCCGTACGAGTGAGAAACGTGTTGAATTAAAATCGATAATTTAATATTTAAACTCGATTCAAAAATCTATCTTCCACATACGACTGAATTAGACTCCGAAACAAGTTCTATAGTGTTCGGAATATGGGTAAAACCTTATAAACGCCTGGCAGCATGTCTGATTCGGAGTTCGAGATTTCGAGTTATGCTAAACGAGCTATTTTGGAAATTTAATAATATTGAAAAAATTGAAAGTCATACCAGCCACCCTATAATCGTACTCGAGCCACCCTACCATCTGAAACGCGCAGATCTACTTTCCCCTTCTCGTTTAAAACCACGCTCAACCCTTTTTCTCTAAAAAAAGCAAGCGAGTGGCCGAGCAATCATGTAGTCGCGAATTGGTTCACGAGCTCGCAACGAAGTCGCCATGGCCATGGGAAATAGGGATGGTCGCATCTGAGCTTGAGGGCATTCGTGCTCGAGGATGGGAACGTCGCTTTCGAAGTGCAGCGCCGAGGCAACATGGAGGATCGCGAGATGATGGCGCGATATCGAGCAAGAGCTGGAAGCGAGTCGCGATTCGTGGGAGGAAGCGGAGTAGCTCGCAACAGCAACGGCGAGGCTTCATTTTTTCAAGGTGGCATTCGGTAGGCGATGGCACGATTAAGGATCGTTTCGGTAGTGGTATTCGTTTTTATTTTCTGAATTAAATTTAATTTAAATTTGTATACGTTGTATAATATAGCAGAAAGGGTTATTTACAGTAAAAGGAAATGAATTTATGTAAATTAAGGATTGCCGTGATAAACTTGCGTAAAACAGAAAGAATGATATAGGAGTTTTAGACATTGAAACATCTATATGAAGTTAGTTTAAAATTTTAATTGTTAGATAAATTAAATTTTAGTTTAAGTTAGATAAATAAATAGTAATTTAGTGCCTGATTTATTTAGAATATTAATAAACCGCAAGAGGTGGTTGAGAAAATTGTGGAATCAAATCGAGAATGAAGTGGATTGTAAATTTAAAGGGCAAAGGTGAGTTAATCTCACTCTTATGGATTTCTATTTAAATTTAAATGGTTAAATTTAAATAATTGGTTCAATGATTGAATTGATTTGATGTGGTATATTATATAGTAATATATAGTATATTGAAGTGATTGATTTCCCGCATTATATAGCGGACGAGACCCTATGCGCCACATAATTGCGGATGATATTATATAAATCCCATATACCGCGATATTCCACCTCGAAGTGGAATTGATATTTTATGTTGTGCTAATGTTTGTGGATGTAGGGAAACAGGTTGGAGGAATCCAACTGGATTTCTCAAAATTATTTAGATTGTTTAATATTCTGTGTTATGAATATTTGATATTCTGTGTTGAATTATATTGATAATTGGAATATTGAATACTATTGTTTGCTTGAATATATTTCGATACACTGGGTCATCAAAATATTTAGAATTTGATTTTTGGAAGAAATATAAGGGTAAATTTTGAAAGTGAAATAATCATAGAATAAAAACAAGAATGAATTGGAAAGAAATAAAAGTGATATTTAAAAACTGAAGTTAAATTGTAAAGTAGACATTTAAAACAAGTTTTAAATCAAAAATTAAATCTGGGATTCAAGTTAGTGAATTTCAGTTTTTAAAACAAATAAAGTTTTTTTTTAAATTTAAATTGTTTTAACAACTTGGATGGTAAAGTGCATTTTTAAATTGATTTGAATTTTAAAAATAAATTTGGTTTTAAATTCCTTTAAACTTCTTTTATAAAATGAGTAATTAATTTATTTAATGAAGTAAATAAAAAGGTAGTCAATGACTGGTTGAGATTAATCAAGAATGATTAATATTTGTGGTTTATTTAATGATTAATTACTTAATGTAATTAATTTAGATTAGGATAAATTAAAATGTAATTAGAAATCATTAATTTACATATAATTAATGGTGTAATCAAAGGTTGATTAATTAAGATTAATTAGTCAATAATAAGTGATTTTTTAGAAATTGATTAATATAAGTAATTAAGGATTAATGTAATTAATTATAGTTAATTAATTTGTAAAGTAATTAAAGGTTAATTACTGTTTTTGGTTAAGAATAATTAATTTTTGTAATTAATTTAAGATAATTACTTGAATGTAATTGAAGGATAATTAATCCAGGGTGATTAATTAAGATGGATAATTAAGGGATGATTAATTAATGGATTTGAAATTAATTAATGTCAAGTGAAGGAATCTAAGTGATTGAGGTTAGTAATTCAATTAGAAGTGATTAAATTTATTTTGGAAGTGATCAAGTTTGCTTATGGATGGTTGAATGGTATTGGATGCCTTGAATGAGTTGATATCTCTGATATGAAGTGTTTTATAGTATCATATGTTTGGGCTGACAGGATATTGTGATTATCTATCAATGATGAATTGTTGTGTAAAGGGACATCTTGTATTTAAAGTTTGAAGTGCATTTCATTTGGATAACTTAGGTTAAGATGGCATGAAGACTCGAAGAGACCGGGTCGGGTATTAGAAAATACCCGAAACCACTTCGAATTTTTATAGATTGATATGTGAAATCAATAGGCCGGAATGAAATGATTTAAGTGAATTGGACTATTTAATCTAATTTTTGGTACTTAGAAAATTGATGTGTGAAATAAGTGATGTCTATAACAAATTATGAATTTGTAAATTGATACGAGTTACCCCGCGTTTTAAATAAGTTTTAAGCTTTGGTATTTCATGTTAGATGAGTTTACTCACGCTGGTTTCCAGCCTTACCCGGGTGTTACTTTGATGTAATGCTTAGGTCAGACCGAGTATTACAAATTTTCAGGTAAGGACGTTCTGGAGCTCAGGAGGAGTGCTGAAGGGCAAGAACGTATGGAGTGTTTCTGCTGTATTATATTGTTGTATATCTGAGTCATGTTGATTGTATATTTATATATGTTGTAACTCCGATGTATTAAAGTGAAATTTGACGGTACAATTTTCCTTTGTATAACTGTTATTATTTGTTATTATATTTTATCAGCTGCGAATGTGAGATGTTGATGTTTATGTTCTTCTTATTCTTCTATCTCTTTCTTCTTTTCCTAACTATCTGAAATTTTCATGATCGAAAATTTCGGATCGTTACAAAGAAACTCGCTATGCTTTTCTGAAAGTGAAACTACCATAAGGCCTCCCGCCACACACAATGAAATCGCACACTTGGAGGAGATTTCTCCTTATGATAGTCAAACATGCTTGATACGCAAAAATCCTTTTGATATTATTATTAGTGCATAGTGTAGAAAACATTTTGAAAGTATAATATTAATCTTAGCTAGCATACTACCATTATAGTATACCTACTATAGCTACCATGTTAATTGGCAGGTGACCACCATGTTAAATGGCAGGTTATACAACTAAAACCGTGCAGGGCTCGTATTGAATGTTTGGATTTTCAACAAATGGCCAAGGCTAAGGAACTTCCTTTATCCGAATGGGTACGCCTCTGGAGGGACGCCCCGAGAACCTAACCGGTTCTCTGCCAACACAAGGTCGGTTTACCTCTTTAACTAGGTAACTAACTATCACGAGTATGCCATCCCCCGGTCGTCACCGACCCTTATCTGAGGGCCCTTAACACCAACAAATTCCAACAACCACATAAGATAAATATCTGGGCTCAATACCATGATACCACTTTTTATCCAGAAGGAAATGCACATACCCTAAGGGGCACGACCCCTGTAACCTTGCTACATTCTTCCTGTTTTGACCATTTCTGGGGTGTGAGGTTCGATGAAGTCTCGTCCCACAAAGCTATGCTTTTCACAAAAGCAATGCTTCGATCAACCAATGATCAGCACTCAGCATGCCACATTACCAAGTTGGGAATATATCACTAGTAGCCATCAACTACATAACCTCTGAGCTCGTACATCTCAAAGAAGGGAGTTAAGCTAAGAGAATAAATTCTTCGCCACCAAACTGAAATGTATTTGATAGAAACCAGGTTTACATCTCAAAGTGTAATGTCAGACATATATCCACACAAGTCCATCCTGGATATGAATGGAACCGAAGGCACTTTGTCCAATTAAGGATAGAAGCCCTTGCAAATCTGGATATTCCCTAATCATGTCTAGACTCCCCATCACATAGGGTAATCAAAATCACTATACCAGGGCCATTCGATGTAGAGACATTCGAAAGGTTTAACGACCAGTAAATTTCGATAATTAGATTGGTTAATTTAATAAGATTTTTATAATTAAATTTAGAAAGAAAAACAAAAAAAACTTTATAATTCATAATGAAGTGAATGTTAAAAATGAAATGTAGCAACGGTAATTAAAACTTGGATGAAAGCAGTGTTATGTAAGCAATTGTAACATTTGTTTATTAATAATAACTTATAAGTGTAATTAAAAGCTAATGGTAACAATTATTGTATGTTATCCCTCTATTTAATGTAACATCCCACCTTTTCGCACGCTTCAAATCGACACACGTGCCAATTTAAACCATACGGAATGGCGGATTGTTATGGGGTAAATAAGAAAAACAGAGAAGAAATAAAATAAAACAGAACCTCACAGCGGAAGGATAAAATATAATAATCAATATACAGTTCATAAAACTGTTTACAAAACAATTGATTCTTCTTTATACAATAATTATCAGAGTTCACATACCAATAAATATCAATGCAGCGGAATTAAATAGTGTAGTGGAATAATAGTAGATGATAGTAATACAAATCTTCATCTTCGTCCTCCAGAGCTAAAACTTCAAATCCTGAAACGCTCGGACTGACCCGAGCGAATTGAAAAGACAAAACACTCGAGTCAGAACTAAAAGATCTTATGTAAGTTAAATTACAGAAATAAATATGAGCGCAGTAACTCAAGAGATGCTTGGGATTTGCATCTCCTAAGGATCCGTTAAACTATTTACTATGCAGTATATTTCGCTATTATAATAGTGTCTAATCGTAAAATAAACTTACTTTTAAATAGAGTTAAGGAGTTACCCAATCTCCCCCTTAATACAATAATAGTCCCAGTAGTTCATCCAATATCATAGTCCCTCCTGATCGGGAAGCCACCAGAGGATACCATACGGGCTAAGGGAGAAAAACAAACTCGTACAAGGCGCGATAGGGTAGATGACACGGCACAACTAGGCAATGTCAAGGTAGATATACCAATTACGCTTCCGGATCGGTGGTAACGCGTAGCGCGCAGCTACCGCCCACCTCGGACAAACTCCCCCAAATCAAAGAAATCAAAAGTGAAGGTGGCCACCGAATCAATCCAAAGTCAGAGTATAGTATCGAAGGGAAGTGTCCGATCAAAGGTGCTACCTTATTAACCCGTCGATCGCTCCTGTTTTAGCCACCTTATGCCAACTCACGGGAGTTGGGTCCACGTATTTACCTCGGAGGAAACGCCGCCACCATCCTACTTCATTCTGGATTCTCCACCGCGTACACCGTTGTTAAAGTGGTTTTCGAAGTTGGCAGAGAGTATGACAACTTCCGATCCCGGTCTCTTCAACAACCAAACGTTATTATAACATCGCGGTCTTTAAAAATAGTTTATACTTTAAAACCAGAATATAATTATCCATTTCAAACCCATAAATACAATATCATTTCCATTTCTAAAACAACTCATTTTGATATTATTTTATAAAACCCAAATCAGTAATATCATTTTTATTTCAAATATATTTCTTTACCAAAATCTTACTGCTTTAAAATTTATGATATCTAGAGACCAAATATTTGAATTATAACTTCCAAAACATAATACTTCGAAATTCATAGTTTTAAAACCATAACCTCTAAAACTCGAATGGTTTGGATATTCAACAGTATGTAAAATAGTTTATTTTAAATTACTTTATAAAGTAAATAATTTCCACGCCTTTCCCATTTATTCACTTTAAATTAAGTCTAAACCCATAAATCTAGATTCTCTTTCAGTTTCAATAAAACACTTCGATTCCAATATATTTCAAACTTTGAGTATTTAACAATTTCAAAACTAAGGTTGGAAATTTTCTATTCAACCATTCATTATTCTATATTTTAGTCTAAAATATTTACATAATAAATCCATAATCATTTTAAATAAAACTCAAATTACTAACAACTAAATATTTCCTTCAATTTATTTATACTAGAAATATTTATTTGATTTATCTTGAATAAAAATCCAGTTATAAATATCATACCTTTAAATTTGCAATCTTAATAAGTTTACATCAACTTATGGAGTTAAATTTTAAATAAGCTCAATTCCAAATAAATTTCCCATTTATCTTCCAATCTTAATTGATTTGAATCCTTTAAAACTCTACATATATACAATATCTTAAACCTGTACTAAATCATATAAATAAATTATCAAACTCCATTATTCAACTTATTCACTTTTATTTAACAGATTTATACATAGCTTAAATTCAACAATTTAACTATGTATGTATATATAAAATATTATTTATATAATATCAAAATTTAATATTTATTAAACCGTATCATATCCAAACCATAAAAATCATTTCAAAAATAATTTTATATATATACCGCGGTGCATGTATAAAATTTTCTATCCTATGGTCAAGTGATATGGATATTTATCATTTCAATCCGCAATTTAAAAATAGAAAAATGCGGTTGTATATCATTTCAAACCGCAATCGCGAATGAAATGAAAATGCATAATAACTTGCAGTTTATACAATATAAATTATCGCATCCATTCATCCAAATATCAATCATCAACCATTTATTACAATCATCATCCAATTTAAACGAACATCAATATAGAGCATATAAAAATATAACAGGTAATAAATAACAGGTATTAACTAACAGTTTATATTCAATAATGAATTTAATAACTGTTTAACTAGCAGTTTATATGCAAATAAATAAATTTAACCATCAATTTATATGCAATAATAAAATTAAATAACGATTTAGTTTAAATAAATGCAATCTAACTGAGATGATGAATAAAATATGCCAAATAGTCATAAATGAATTTCTACTCATATCATAAATCAATTTAACAAACATAAGAAAATTTAGAAGTTGTGAGTGGGTTAAAACGCTCACCTTTTGAATTTAAATTGGATTTAAATCCAATTTAAACTCAAAAATTTGGCCATCTCGGAATTTGTCCAAACCAGCGTCATCAAGTCCGGAATTTAAAAACGATCCTAACAAAAAAAATCGCGCGTGAAAGGGATATCGTATGTGAAAATTACTTCAGTTAAACGAGTTGAAAATTAAATTTATATTAAACAAAATTAAAACTCACCCTCACAAAAAAACTTCCACGTCACCATCCTCTATTCTTTCCCACTCCAGAAAATGCGACCCATCAACCTTACGTTCGAAACACCGAAGCACTCGAACCACTCGCCGCCACCGTACCTCACGCCGTCGAGCCCTTAGCCTTCGCCGCCGCACCTCCTGGAACCCCCCCATGGCCGCCGCGATCACCCGTGATCGATGAACAATGCCCAAAAATCAACAGCCGCCGGCTATTATAAAATTTAATTAAATTTACATTAAATTTAATTTACCCATATTTATTTCATTCATAATTTCAAATAGAAGGGATTACCAGTGGATTTAAAATTATTACACAATTATTTCCAAATTTCAACTTAATTTTTAAATTAACGTAATAATTTCATATTTGATTTCATTCATTTGCAATAAATCCAACTATTATAAATTAAATAAATTAACTCACTATAAAAATTCAAATTCTATAATTCGTAAATTTTATCATCTTGATTTACTTATAAATTTATAAATTTCAAACCAATTCCCATCTCAATTTAAAGTAACTTAATTTATCCATTATAGAATTTATTTCAGTTTCTTAAAATAACCCCTTTATTATAAATTGAATCCAATTTATTTTAATAAGTTTCCAATTGAATGGATTAGATTCAATTTCAACATTTAACTTACACTTAAGTTTAGGTCATAATCAATTTATAATGTGTTCCTTTCTTAGTTATTACTTTACATACTTCTCGTATCAATTTCACAATTAATCATAATTATTAAAGCAACGCTTATAATAAATACGACACTATATTCACTCAACATTTAGATGAACGTTATTTCATTTTCCATTAGTGTAACATTCATTTATTTTATTATCATTTATTACAAATTCTAATTCCATTAACAAACAAGCAAGTAATTTATAATATATGTTACAAATTTTTAATTAATCACTATTCATTATTATTGACTTTAATTTAGAATTACTTACCTTGCATTAACATTATTACTTAAAATCCCTATCCAATTGCAATTAATATTCTAATGAATACATTTACTCTTTTCCGTTATGTTATTAATTATCATCAAGGCACATCTAATTATCTTTATTGGTAAATGAGTGAATTTACTAGTAACTCACTATTATAACCTTTAATATACTTGTACATTTATTTATAAATCAATATTTACGTTTTTTTTTCCAATCAAATTGATTTATATCCTAATATACATTTATATTAGTCCCATTTCATTCCATTCCATTCATTAATGGGTATTGCACTAACCTTATTACTTTACATTACATTCAGTTTCCAAATTTTATAGAATTAAATTCTAATTACTTACCATTTAATCCATCAATTATGGATTCCATCCAAACATGTATTTAGTTTTTATTTTAATTAATTTATTCAATGTTGACATCCACTTAATAAAATTTACTTTCACTTATATAGTTGTAATTCAATTCAGTTATTATTTCATTAATACTATTTCCAATTTATTTCTTCCAGTATTAATTTCACAAATCAAATTTAGTTAACAAATTATAATGGTTTCTACTATTTCTTCAATTGGATTTCATTTCAATACTAATTTATCACCCTTTTTTTTCAAAATTTCAATTACAAAATCCTATTTAATTAACAACCTTAATTGTCAAAATTTACGGGTCGTTACATTTAATCTGTTAATTTAAACTGGAAATAAATTTCAATAAATGTAATTAGATATTATGTTAATGTAAATTAAGTTAATAATTGGAAGTAATGTTAATTTTATTCATAATATGATAAGTGGTAAAGTAAAATAATGGAAAATAAGATTTATTAATTTATTTGAATTTAACGGATAGTAATTGGATTTATTGCAAATAAATGAAATTAAGTATTTAAATATTATGATAATGGGAAATTAAGATGAAATGGGAAATATTAAGGTAATAAATGTAAGCCAATGCTAATCATACCATAATTTGAAATTGATAGGATAATAAATGGAAAGCAAATTTAATTAAATTATTGGAAATTAAATCTATAATCTCTAAATATATTAAAATTGAAATTTAAGCTTTGAAATTGGAGGAATATGCAACATTTAAACTATATGGAATTTTGCTATATAGGATTATAAAATACTAGAGTAATCTAAGATGAAGAAAATTTATAAGCTTTAAAATTTGAATGATAAGTGATTTAATTAATTTAATATTTATTTATTTAATTAACTGAAAATAGCCATTTTGGCCACTGACTCAGTTTTCGATGAAACCATTTTCATCGGATCCGTAACGGTAAATTATTATAGGATTCCAAGTTTCGTAATGATTGGACATGTCGTCTGATCGTACGGGCTCGAAATGCCTAGAAATCAATTTAATTGAAATCAATTGAAATCAATTTGAAATAAGCTGATTTTGGCATAACTTCTTCATACGATGGAATTAGGACTTGAAATCTTTTCCATTGATTTTAAAATATTTGAAAACATCAATTTTGATATATGGGTTGATCCATTTTCGTCCCGGAGGCAGAACGAGCTTTTCGGGTCGTTTATAGTTCCAATCCGAATCAAATCCGATCGGTTGTTTCTATTTTCTAACCTACCCATAAATACCTCGTTATAAACCCTAGCCACTCCTTATTCTCATTTTTCTGTAAGTACAATTCAGCTGTCTCTCCTCCTCAATGGCAGACAAGCAAATTCTCAATTCCAAATCCAATTGCAATTCAAAATCAAATCAAAAAAATTCAAACTCCTCAATACCTATCAAATTATATATCAATCTGAATCTCTCGACGAGTGCATCTCAGATCCATAATTTGTTTTCCAATTCGAATCAACATTTGTTCAGAAATCGATGGTTTCTTCTCGACCGTTCATCGCACGACGATCAACGTCGATGGATCGTCAAATTGATGATACAATCGTGTGCAGAGGGTCGCGCGCTGTCCATCGGCATGGCTTGCTCTTCATTTCAGTGGTTGGATCAGTCGAATTTATGCATCTAGGGTTTGAAACCCTAGAATCTACGGCGGCGGCGGCGTGGCTCTGGAGGCTCGCGGTGATGCCGGTCGGAAGAGGGGTGATGAGGGACTCGTCGATGGCAGTGGCTCGACGTATGGAGGCTTCGGGTGGCGCGCACGGCGTGGTCAAAGTTAGGTCAACGGCTGTAGAGATGGATTCGGTTCCGTGTGTTCGAGCTTGCGTGCGAACGATGAAGCAAGGTGACGTGTTAAAATTTTATTTTATCCTATTGATATTACAATATAAAGCATATAATATTCTAATTCGAATAACTTTTGCATGCGGACTCTGTTTCACGTGCGATTTTCTCAACTAAGATCGTATTGGAATTAAGGATATTTTGGCGCTGGTTTGGTCGAATTCTGAGACCGTTCAAATTTTGGTCTTTTTTTCAATTTAAAACCAACTTAAATCAAAGGTGAGTGTTTTAACCCACTCACAACTTCTAAAATTTCTTATGTTTGTTAAATTGACTTACGATGTGATTAGAAATTTATTTGCGACTGTTTGGCATATTTTGAATCATCATCTCAGTTAATTTAAATTTATTTGGATAAAATAGTTATTTAATTTATTATTGCATATAAACTACCATTTAAATACCTGCTATTTATCATCAGTTTCTATATTGATATTTATGGAATGCTTTGGATGATGATTGTGATGGATGTTGATTATTGATATTGGTTGAATGGATGTTTAGTTTATATCGTTATAAACTGCAAGTTTGTTATGGATTATTATTAATTCGGGATTACGGTTTGAAATAATATACTATCGTAAATATTAAATTGCAGATTGAAATGATAAATAACCGCATCACTTGACCATAGGATAGAAAATTATATACAGACACCGTAGTCTATATATATAAAAATATTTTTGAAATGATTTTTATTTTTTTGTAAATAAATATATGGTTTTATATAAATATTGATTTTAAATATTATATAAATATTATTTTATTCTTGATTTTTAAGCTATGTATAATTTGTTTTAATGTACAATAAGCTTAATAATAAGTATGATTTTTACTGAAGACAATATGGTTAAGTATTTAAATTATATTTTATTATAGAGTTTATAATGATTTAAATAAATTAAGGATGGAAGATAAATTTGAAATTTATTTAAAATTGAATTTATTTAAGAATTAAACTCAAATAAGTTTGATGTGAAATTTATTAAATTTGAAATTTTAAAAGGTATGATTTTTTTTATTTTGGTTTAAGGTGGATTAAATGAATATTTCTAGTATAAATAAATTGAAGGAAATATTTAGTTATTTGTAATTAGTTTTTATTTAAATGATAATGAATTTATTAAGTAAAATATTTCCAAATTAAATAATAGAACATTGAATTATATATATATATATATGTATAAAATTACCAAACTTAGTTTTGAAATTGTTGAATACTTAAAGTTTGAAATATATTGAATTTGGAATGGTTAATTCCATGGATCAAATTTGTTTTGAAATCCATATAATTTGAAATAGTTTATTTGGAAACTGAATTGAAATTTATGATTTGGCATTTGGTTAGATTTAAAATTTAGAAATTCAAGTTGTTTTGGAATTGATTTGTGAAATTGAAGAAGCTATTTTATTATGTAAAGTATTTTAAATATTTAAACCATTTAAGTGGCGGAAGTTATGTTTCAAAGTTATGAGTTTCAAGGTATTATAATTTGAAAGTGTTATGATTTTAGAAAAGGATATATTTGAAATGAAAATGATAACGCATTGATTTGGTTTTGAAAAGGCAATGATATTAGGTTTTAAAGTATAAACTATTTTGAAAATGACCGCGGTGTTATAATAATGTTTGGTTGTTAAAGAGACCGGGATCGGAAGTTGTCAAACTCTCTTTCAACTCCGAAAACCACTTTAACAACGGTGTACGCGGTGGAGATTCCATAATGAAGTAGGATGGTGGCGACGTTCTATTGAGGTATATACGAGGACCCGACTCCCGTGAGTTGGCATAAGGTGGCTAAAATAGGAGCGATCGACGGGCTAAGAAAGTGGCACCTTTTATCGGACACACTCCTTCGATACCATTCTATTACTTTGTGATTTATTGGAGCCCTTTTATTTTGGAGGTATGGCTCGAGGTGGGCAATAGTAGCTGCTACGCATTACCATCGGTCCAAAAGCGTAATTGGTATATCTACCTTGACATTGTCTTCGTGTCACTTACCCTAGTGCGCCTTGTACGAGTTTGATTTGGGTCGTACCTATAGAGTATCCTCTGGTAGCCTCCCGATCAGGAGGTATTACAATACTGTATAGACTATTGGCACTATTTATGTGTGAAGGAGAATATTGGGTCACTCCTTAACGCTATTTTAAAGTAAGTTTATTTTACTATCAGACATTATTATAATAGCGTATATTACTACATAGTAAATAGTTTAACGGATCCTTAGAAGATGTGAATCCCGAGCATCTCTTAAGTTACTGCACTCACGTTAGACACTGCATAGGAGATGTCAAATCCCGTAAACATCTATGACGTAGTTCCACTCATATTATTTACCGTTGATTTAACCTACATATGATCTTTTAGTTCTGATTCGAGTGTTTTGTCTTTTCAATTCGCTTAGATCAGCCTGAGCATTTCAAGATTTGAAGACTTTATTTTTGAAGGATGAAGACGAAGATTGTATTATTACTATTATTTACTATATTGTTCTGATGCATCACATTGTTCCGCTGCATTGTTATTTATTATTCTTTGGTATGTGTAACTCTAATTTTGTGTTGTATGAGTATAATCAAATGTTTTTGTAAAACAGCTTCATGAACTGTTATTTGATTATTATATTTTGTCATTCCGTGTAACGACTCGCTATTTTGGACTATTCGCATCCGCACCTGTCGGACGTGGATAATTCAAAATACCAAATTGTTAATTTAAATTTGGCAAACCTCAGATATACAGTAAATAAATAATCACAGAATCACAGACACAGGGTAATAATATGCAGCGAAAGCAAAAGATAGTAGTTCATGAAGCTACTATATATAACAGAGTTAAATAAGTTACAACATAAGTAACGAATACAATAGTCAAATACAAGAATTAGAATACATCACTGGAATCAACTGAATATCTGAAAGCTGGATGGATAGCTGGATCTCCAGGCGAAGCTCCAACTCCAAAGGTGAGTCTCAAAAGCTGAATCACTCGGTCTGACCCGAGCGTAAAGCAAAACACAAAACACTCGAGTCAGGATTAACATTGTTATATCAATAAATCCAACTCAAGTGAAATAACAATTGAAATACAAGTAACTCAAAGGACCTTGGAATAACCATCCTCTAAGGATCCTTAAACTATCTACTATGTAGTAGTGTACGCTAAGTAGATAATGTCTATCAGTAATATAAATATCAAAATAGTGTTAAGGCGTTACCATTATCTCCTTTAACACGTTTTATATAAGCGTTAGACTATGCAGCACTGTAAACTCCACCGTAAACTAGTGAGCTATCAGGGAGTACTCCATAGGTATAACACAAAACAAATTCGTAGTGGTCGCGTATATAGGGATACAAATATGACAAGGCACATGACGCAATACCCAAGGTAGTGAAACTACCGTTTGCCTGATCCGGACTGGTGAGAACGCATCGCCACAACGATCGCAACACCGCGAAACAACACTCCTAAAATTTCGAGGGTGCACCAATCAATAACAAGTAATGAGTAGTTTACGAAGAAGTGTCTTCGCTCGAGGTGGCTAACTCCATTTGGCCTGGCACGACTTCTGTTTTAGTCATTTCCAATTTGACACAAGTGTCAAGGCTATCCATTATCGTTCTCTTTCTTCAGTCATCGCGTACATCATTCCAACCACTTCATTCTGGATCACACTCCGCGTATAGTTATTAAAGTGGTTTTCGGTTTAGACAGAGAGTATGTTCATAATCGATTCTGGTCTCTTTAATAACTTTCGTAATTATTACACCGATTGGTCGTTTAATAAATTTCAAAAACCAAATCAATTTCAATTTTAATTCGAATTTGTAAACCAACATTCCATTTGTCTTCCTAAATCAATTTCCATAATTTACGTTTCAAAACTTCCAAATTACTATTTCAAAATCTTATAATTCAATTTCAATTTTTATTTAAACAATTCAAATTATTGATTCAAATTCGTATATAAGTTTCATTCCGTAATCATTTAAATAAATTCAATTTAACATTCAAATCAATTTTAAATTCATTTATCGACTTTATTTAATATTCGTTAAGTTAATTTATCATTCATAACGATTCCTATTAAATTTCCAATTCAATAAATCAATTACTTAAGTTCAACTCCATTATAACAAAACTTCAAATTTAATTAAATTAGATTCATCAAATCAAATTCTCTAAATTACAAGTCTTACACTAATTTCAAAAAATCACATTTTATTTCTTGTTAACGAAATTCAATTTCGCTTATTTGTTTACTTAGTTACAAATTTCTAAACTCAATTAATAAAGAAACTAAATTACACATATTCAAGAAGTTGAATTTCACTTATTAACTTACTCAAATTTTGCAAAGCTTAATTAATAAAGGAACCCAATTTCATTTATCAACGAAGTTCAAATTCACTTAGTCAAAAGTTTAATTTCTCTTATCAAAGAATTAACATTTTTATTTAGTTACCAATTAATTCAATCTTATTCAATTATTAAGTAGTTTCAAATCTTAATTATTAAGTAATTTCAAAACTTAATTATTAAATAATTTCAAAACTTAATAATTTCAAACTTAATTATTAAATAATTTCAACTTAATTATTAAATAATTTCAAACTAAATTATTAAATAATTTCAACTTAATTATTAAATAATTTCAAACTTGATACAATGAATAATTCCAAATTTTATTGTGAAATAATTTATTATAAAACAACGTTCTTTCAACAACTACCATGTTAATATTTTGTTTCAAATATTAAATATTAACATTTTCCTTTCATTAAATTCAAATTCCAACTTCTTTCAAAACTTATTATTTATTCAAATAAAATCTTCATTTTATTTTACATCAAATTATTGACCAATCGGGTTTTTATTTAATTCTCTATCCTATGTCAAGTTCATTTGGGTATTTATCATTTCAACCCGACGTGTCTCATTTTTAGGCCCAAACCATGAGCTTAGGCACACGACGTGCCTCATTTTTAGGCGTCGTGGATCGGTACCGCTCCCTCATCAGGGATCAGTTCTGACCCTTAAAAATAATAATGATGATGATGAATGAAGATGGAATGAAACGCTTGCATGTGTGCGCATGTATATGCATGGCACCAGACTATTGAAGTTCCAAGAGAGCAGAGTCAAATTTGCAGAATCTATAAAGAAAATTCATTGAAGGCTTTCTTAAGTTAGAACAACAAACTTGGAGAGCACGCTTTAGCATTTATACTACATGGAACGTACAAGCCTAACCAAAACTGAATAAGTACAACTATTGATGAAAGATGCTACGCTTCACTAATAGAGTTTAGAGGGAGAGACGATATCTTTTCAAAACAAGGCAAGAAACCAGTAGTGTAGAGCCTTCAACTTGTCCCGTTCCAATTTATATCTTGTTAAATCAAGATATACATTGGGGGGAAAATGTCATCCAGCCTTATGACTAGGCCATATTCAGGCACGTTAAGTTGGTAGAGCTGAGAGATTATCCAGTAGAAAATCTAAAGTGATAACCGTCAATCCCAGATATCGAGTGAGGTCAATGGATGAAGTCCAAAGATAACAAGTAATCTCCAAACAAATGACCACACACTTTCCACTTTTAAGCACCAAGTATAAAGGCTCAGAAATCAGCAAAGGACTTGGATCGTTACCGATCCCTGACCAAGGATCGGTACCAATCCCTGATAATGGCTTTTGATGGTTATTCGCTTCATGCACTTTTAAGCTGGGTTGTTTACAAAAAAGCTTGTACAATATGGGTTGCTTTGCAAGTCCTTATCAACTACCACAACCAACACATAAGTTAAACTCTATTGCTTCATCCCCAAAACCAGAAATTTACTTAGATTTTAGCCATTAATACAAATTAAGCAATGAAGATGTAGGCACGAGTAAAGCAATGTTCCATAAGAGTTGAGTGAAGACCCAAGAAGTAAGTGCATGCCCTAAGAATTGATCGGTACTAATCATTTAATGTTAATGGTATGACCACGACATCTTCGGTTTACCACTCCAGAACATAGGGAACGTGGGCTGAAACGTGTGTGAGTGATTTTTGTTAGCCTGCTGCTATAAATATAGGGATATGGTCATGGTTTTGAGACCCTTTTTCAGCTATTAACAAGCTATTGTATTCTTCCTGTAATTCCACGAAACATCATCGATCCCTAAGAATAGTTCTATAAAATCTCACCAAAGACTTCACCAAATTTTAAGTGGGCGTAGGTCTTTGATTAACCAAACCACTATAATTGGTGGTTGTTGTTGCTTTCCTCATTTTAAGTTATTTTCTTCATTCTATTCTCCACTATTGATCTCGGGGTGTTTATGCCAACTTTTGGCGTAAACACTTAAAATTTTCAAAATCACATTTTCCCATTTGTACAAAATCACATTTATTGGAAACCTGTACCATACGATGAGTAATTATGCTCATTTATTTAAAAACAATTTCATAAAAACTGTATAAAACCAAAATTTTACAATAATCCATAATTTCTCAAAGATTGAACAGACCAAATTTTCAGAGTATTTCTCAATTTGATAATGTTAGTGCATAACCCAGATTTTATAATATTTCATAAAACCACAATTTTTCGAAGTTCACAAACTCACAATTTTCTCACTCTTTACTCAAATTGGTAAATACCTTACAAATGATAAGTGCCGACCACCAATAAATTCCCTAAGTGGTAATTGCCAATAAACAGCCAATGCCAATACATGAAAAATCACATAATCGAACACAATATCAAAGTCACCAAAAGGACAAATATTCATAAATAGAAATTATCAAATGGAGACAAATACCAAGGTAACAAATATGCTAAAATAGCAAACTCAATAAATCAAACTTCCTTGAAAAAGGTAAATACCTAAAGTATTTACAATCTCAAAATACTAAAGTACTTTGCTCCTTAAAAATAGGAAATATAATAAATTTCATAATTGGTAAATACCATTGAACTTTAAATATTTCAAAATATATCGACTTACTTTTAAAATTCACCGTTGGTTTATTTGTTATAAAGTTACATTACTATAACACAGTGTAATATCAAAAAGGTATCAAATACGTTGAGTACACTTAACAATTAGATGTCGTTGTCTCAACTATCTAATGTACATAAAAACTTGCAAATATGTACATTACTAAAACTATCATTGTACACAATAAAACAATCGAATGTTTATTTAGCCAAAACAAATTAGTAGTATGCAACGATTTGTACTGACCTTAACTATCATTTATACATTATAAAACTAGCAACATGTACAAACATTAGGTAATTCTAATCAGAGTAGTTTATGAGTTTTCAGTACTTAGAATAATAATTGCACATCAAATACACAAATGGTCAAATAAATATTTCTCACCAATTTTATTTATAGCAATAATGGAGTATTCAACTAAGGGATAATCGGTTAATTTTTGTAACCATTAGCCACATTGGCGAGCAGACTTCTATTAAAAAAATTGTAACCGCTAGTACCTATAGAAATGAGTATACTTCTACCACATATATATCTATGAATGTTAGTTGCCACATCGATGGATAGACTTCTTTTGCACATATTTGGAACAATCCACCAACATTTTTATACATACCCATTTTAAATTAATTTACTAAATTACAAGTCAATAAAAAATATTTCCTAAATTATATTCAAAAGGATAAGGGATATCGATTAGTGTTATAGCATTAGTGGTCGTTTATTCTACCAATAAAAAGGTCATTAACATTTTAGTTAAGGGATTATGTACACTTATTACCATTTTATATAATATTCTATACTTCTCAATATGGAGAAATAAAATATGGTTAATTCTATTTATACATCAATAATTACTTTACATACATTTAAAAAAATACTATAAGTAGTCTACATCACAACTACTTTACATGCACCATTCTTTTTACAAAATTACGCTTATTTTCGTCTTCCTTATCTATTCTCTTTCAAATTCAAACTTATTTACATAAAATTAGGAATTCTTAACACTAAATTAAGTTAAAATCCAACAAAGTGAACTTTAGTTTTTGGTACTAATATTATAACTTCTAAGTTGTTTTAAAAAAAATTCCATGTCAACAAAATTATCTCTCATTTTAGAAAAAGCTAAAATTACAGCAATTACTTGTGAAAGTTTTTATAATTAGTATTTTAGGTTTCAAGATAATTCATTATCATCTTCATCAAAATGTATATATTTAATCAAATTTCATTAATTTTTAATTTTTAATTTAATGGATTATAAGAGAATGATAAAAAATGCTATTAAGAAAAAAAAAAATTGACAACAAATTATTTTAGAAATAATAATGACGCATGTTAGGTGATTTTGGTGTATGAATAGAACTTACTATTAAATATATCAAAATGTTTTAGTTTTCGTAGCGTTCTGAATAACGCGAACCATGCGTCACGTATGAATTAATTATCACATATTTTAGTTTAAGGAGCTAAACAAAAATTTATAAATTCAGGCAGTTGAAATATGTAAATCATATCAGTTCGATTTTGGTCTATGAGTTGTAAATGGTGTAAATTTAAAAATATAAAATAAATAAAGAAAGTTGAATGTTTTTTCATTTAACCGAACTATTGTATGACATGTAACTTAAACATTTATGTGACAGAGATCATATAGGATATGAAAATTAAAAAGATAGCTTTACAAATTCAAGGAGGGTAGAAAAAAGATTACTTGTTTGGATAGTATATTTTTTAACTTGATACTAAAGGTCTTGATATCGAATTTCCCCGGTAGATTCTAAGTAAATTTTATTCAGTCTATCAAATTTTTATAAAATTTTGTTTGAGTTTAAATTAACTATTTTGGAGAATAAAAGAGTAGTTATATTTACTTAAAATATGAGTTTCATGACAGAAAGGTTGAATATTTTTGGATGTTCAAATATTATTAATTTATTTAAAAGAAGCTATGCATGATAGCACAAATGATAATCATGACAGTTCAATTGACTATGCTAGGTGGCGCTTGGGCAAGAATTATACTTTTGAAAAGAAATTAATTAAATAAATTAGACTTTTCATCCAAAACATTAAAGTGTTGAACATTATTCTTTCGAAAGACGTTTTGCCATGACTCAAAATATCCATTCATTTAATGAAAAGGTTTTGAGGCCAAATAACATTTTAAGAAAAACATAATCAATGTGTTTGAGATTTGCCATGAATAAAAACATCCATTCACTTAATAAAAAGGTTTGAGGCCAAATAACATTTTAAGAAAAGCATATTCAATGTGTTTGAAACTTGCCATGACTTAAAACATCTGTTCACTTAATAAAAAGGTTTTGAGGCTAAATAACATTTTAAGAAAAGCATATCCAATGCGTTTGAAGTTTAATTTTGTTGAAGTTCAGCGTCATAATTAAGAATTAACACCAATACACTCATGTTGATCCCTATCGTTTTTCACGTGAGTTCCTGTGTCACTAAAATGCATTTGGAAGAATAATCGGTGGAAGAATAATCAGAATTCTCTTAGCTCAGATGAAACTCTCGAACGACGTGCATCTTTTGTGATCTTGGCTTTGCGTGCAAAGCTGGTATAATGATTGGATGTAACATCTGCGTCAATCTAATACGGTGATGTTAATTTTATGTACGCTTTAAACTTTAATATTATTCAACTAGATTCGATAAATATCCCATAAACCCATGAGCAAGTGCCAGTTGATTAAGTACAAAGTAACAAATATGAGCAGCGAACCACTGCCCGTGGTCGCCTTTTACTTGACATTATCGTACTATATATAGCATTATAGTACTTAATTACATGTTTCTTTTCATACGTCTCTTTATGTTTTAATTTACTTAAGTTGTTGACTAACGTACATGTTTAATGCTTCAACAGTAAAGATTTTCTATCCATTATATATATATATATATATATATATATATATATATATATATATATAGACACACGTAAACACACGTATGTGTGTATATATGTGTATATGCGGCATGCTCGCATTTACTATTAATAACTCTAATTTATAAATACTGATTGCTTCATCGATGAATCATGCTGTTAATTTATATTATAACATTATTGTACAAATCAAACTTACGTTGAATAGGGTCCTGAAGTTTACTTACCGAATCTACATTAATAATACGCATGATAAGTAGGTTGGCAGCGGACCAACACCAAGCTAAGTTAAGAATCAAAGCTAAAGAACAAATCCGTTAGTGTAGATTCCGCGTTTACATAGCAAGAAAATTATTCAAAAGCATGTCAAATAAAATAGTTTTCAATTTGGTTTACAAAAAATCAACTTAGTAGATAATACTAATTGTTATCATAGTTACTTCGTATTGTTTATAATTTGGCAAAGTATCGCATAGATGATGTTTAGAGAACATCAGAGAGCATTTAACAGGATTAGTTGAAGAAATGTATAATGTAAAAGCTAGTCCCACACGCAATGATATACCATTATTAAAATATATATAGTCATATAAACAAAGGATAAGGAGAGGATGCTAAAATAATCAAGTTGATGGCATTAATGCTTTTATTTAACATTATGTGCGAGTAACGGGGACCTAATCTTTTGATGCCCATACTTTGTCACATGCCACCTCCATTTTTTTCAGATCCATTCTATTCTTTAATTCAATGTATTGCATTGATTCCACTGCGTCCCATTTTCTAATTTCATATTGGACTATCTAGCACAAATATTGCGTAAGATTTTTCCTTTTTTTTTTTTTTTTTTTTTTTGAATATACGAAAGAAAAAGAATTCATGACACATACACTGAGTTACTGATGTAAATAGTTTGATCCCATTCAACTATACAAGGCTCTAGCAAGTTACGACATGTCTTTTTATAAGTGGCTGATCAAGACGTGGTTGGCTTTTGGACTTAAACCTTTTTTAAAGATTAAAACTTAATGCAGAATACTTCCATTGACAAATGAATTCAATCCAACGATTATGGCTTTGTCCTTCTATTGAAAATGACCTTACCATGAATTTTAAGATTACATCAAAATTCCGAACCTCTAATCATAGGTTTGGGACATTGATCTTCATAGCATCAAATTCCACATTTTCTGTGTATTCTTTATATTTTTATTGCTGTACACGTTTTCAAAATCACCCGTAGGTTTGTAAGAATAGTAGTATGCCCTGATTTAATTATGCCTGAGCTATTTCCAAGTTGTAATATAGTTACTTCTCATTCTTTAATTCTTAATATTGATAAATTCCCAAATATATTTACATCTGAACATGAATATCTCATTCCCAACTGGTGCTTAAAAATACTGGTTCTTTTCATATATCTCTGTTACATGCAAAGGAATAACTATGTAGAAACTTTTATTTTAGAAAAAAAAAACTACCTATAAAACCTTATGTGTTTGATCAAGACTAATTTGGAAATCAAACATTTAATTTATATTATGGTAAATGTAAATGTTGTTAAACACCGGTTAAGGGTTAGTATCAAGGGTTATTTGGGAAAAAATATACATATATAACAAAAGGAAAAGTAGCAACATGTTTGGTTTACGTTCAATTTCTGTCACATATGAGATAATTGATCGAACGGTAAAATTGCTTAAAGTGAAATAGTGTGCATACCGCTATAGGGTAGGATTTGACAACGTATAAACTAAAGTATTAATTTTACATTTTAATTCAAGGAAAATGACATATATCGAGTCTTTGGTATGAATGCTAATTTTGGTATTAGTCATTCATGGATTTGTTTGTGTCTCCTAATTAAATAAAAGCTTGCACTAAACCTGGGCTAAGAGTACAAATTACAGTTTTATTTACTGATTGAAATGCTCATTAAGATCTCGCAAATCTTAATTTCATAATTAAAAATTGCACCACCATTCCATGTCTCCTGCAAAATATACAAAGAGACAATTTTCTCTGTAACAAAACTTTAATAATAGATGCCTCAGGTTATATTTTACCCAATAATAACAGGCTACACATCAAAAATAGCATAAATTCCAAGGGAATCCTACATGCTCATTAAATCTATTTATATTTTCTAGCACAAATGCTTGACTTACCATAATTTTCGTGCTGTAAATGGATATCATAAGGGTAGAACACATAAGATTTACATATAGATCCCTCGTAATCCCTGCATGCTAGTAAATTGCTTTGTGGCATATATTTAACGCAAAAATTACGGTAAGTCTAACATTTCCTATTTCTAAATACAAAGATAAATCTAACAATGCCAGCAAAATTTTGCAAAGAAATATATACAACCTTCAACTTCTACGGTTTGATATTTATATCGATTGACATCTCAATATTTTGATCACTTATCAAGCATATATCAGTAACAGTAGAAGGTTTAAAACAAATAAAGTCAATTTGTTAGGTATAGAGATAAAAAATTCTGAAATATCTTGAATTTCAATATCTCTTCGTAAATTTGTCACTAACCTGACTATGTTAACCTCGAAACTTCGGGTCCCCCTAGCACTCCTCATATATATTCTAAAAATGATAGTACCATTAAACTTATAATATTCACAATAAGTTAGCTTGGTCTCTATTCCTATACTTCATCATAACACCATCTCTATTTTATATCTTTCTAATTGACCTCAACTTAGATCTCTAATTTCAACTTCTACACATGAAAATACAGTGTGATGTTTGCAGCCAAGATGAAGCTTCAGTTTTCTGCTGCGCCGATGAGGCTGCTTTATGCGATTCATGTGACCAGAAAGTTCATTATGCAAATAAAGTAGCAAGCAAACACCAAAGGCTCTCTCTTTCTTCTTCAATCCAAACTCAACCTCTTTGTGATATATGCAAGGTAATACTTTATCTGAATCTGTCTGTGAACTTCTGAGCAAGTGTCATAAACTGATTACAAAATATTTATATTGTTTTAGGAGAAAGCAGGATATGTGTTTTGTCAAGAGGACAGGGCAATATTATGCGTGAACTGTGATGATTCAGTACATAGTGCTAACAAACTCACTATGAAACATAGTAGGTTTTTGTTAACCGGTGCTCGAATTTCAGATATCGGTAACAAAAATAAGAACATCAAGACATGTGATCTGGAAAAGGTAGGTCAAGATAAATCTACGAGTTTTGAAGAAAAAACTTCGATTGTTAGTAATGGAAGCAGCAGCATTATATCGGAGTATCTGACAAAGACACTTCCAGGTTACTGTGTCGAAGATTTGCTAACTGATGATGTGAATGGATTCTACCAGGTACTTAAATTTAGGCTAACTTTGATCATTTTATGTTGTTGTCAATTACCAGCCATGCTTTTAATTTTGAGTTTGCAGAACGATGAAATGTTTGCGTTTTCTGAACCCGAGTTTGCAAATCCAACCGGAAATGATTTCCAGATTTGGGTGCCTCAAGTTCAATCGATGAATTTTCTACAGACTAATGTCAATGGTTCGATGAATATAAACTTTGGGATCGAGAAAGAGAAACCGAAACAACAGTTCAATGTAGGAAGGAAACAAATGAACGATGATTGTTTCATGGTGCCTCAGATCAACAGTCCAGTAACAAGCAACAACTACAAGAGATTCAGGCCTACCGCCGCTTGGGATTTCTGAAGTTTTTTTTTTACCCCCTCCCCTTCCCCTCTTTTTTTCTTCTTGTTTAAGATTAATCCGCTTTCTTTGTGGTTGTATTTTGCTGTGATAAACTTGCTGTTTATGTTATGATCATGTAGTAAAACCGTGTGGCAGTTGTTTGGTTGTTTCTGCTTGTAGTATGATATTTGAATGCTATGCATTATGAGAAAAAAATAAACATTAGCAAAAACTTAATTTCACATGTTTTATGTGTGAATTGGAAGAAGACTCCTTTGTGGTAAACATCCGCTTGATTTGCCTTTCATCCCCACCAAATTTATGATTTTTCTATTTTCAATTTATTCATTGATTTTTCTCTTCCCTCTTTTTTTTTTTCTTTTGAAAGAGTGAATCTACAATGAAAACTTAGGGATACTGGACATAGAAAAACATAATCATGCCCCATGAAAACGTACTATAGCAGTCTTGCTTGCATCGAGCTTGTTTACCCATTGTAACCTCACTCACACGGTAACCCCGCTCACGCCGAGTTGGTTCGCTCACCTCAAGCTTGCTTATCATAGTAATTTCTGTCCTGGCAAGCTTGATTATCATAGCAACCTCGCTTATGGGAGCATGAATAATATAAAAATCATGCTTGTACAGAGCGTGATATACTATATAGGTGTATTTTGGGATTAGATCGGAGGATGTAAAAAAAATATTGAGATGTATTTTTCAAAGAAATAAAGGGGAGTTCAAGACAAATAAAGGGAGATAGGATCACTTGTCTCCCTTTTGCCTGTTCTCGTTTGCTACGTAAATCTGAACCATTTGTTTATCATCATCATTAACTCATATAATATAGCAGGTCGCACTAATTTATTTCTTTAACTACAAATAAACCTAATAAATGATAGTTGATAGACGTGGCCTCTAAAGAAAACACATGAATTCATTTGCTTGACCGAAAATGCCAATAATGTCAAAGTTAACCGACATCCATAACGCGTATTAGTATGTCAGTTTTGTATTGCCACACGAGAACCAAAATTTTAGCGGCGTTCCGGTTTCGTCTTAACATCTTATGTAGGGCAAATATTGTTTATGTTTTACGTCCAAATCCAAAATCTCTTGCACTAACTTAAATTGGAAATCATTCCACTTAAGTGGTGAATGACCACAACTTATAATTTGATATTTTTACAAAATATATACTTTGTTAAATGTGGTTCTCACTATATACACCAGTAAATAGAGCACATCCTTTGGACATACAGAAAGAAAAACGTCTGTTAACTTCTTTTTAGTGCAAAATAGTATGTACAAATGCACACAAAAGCACAAAACTCAAAATTCAACATGTTATGCTTTTAGAGCAAGAGAAAAAGTATCGTTTACGTTAAAGTTATTTGAGAAATTGAGATTGAAATTACTGTAAGAGCATTGCAAATTGAAATCTATGCAGGCATGTAAAGTAATACATCGATGGTCGGGTTTTGATCGAAAGTGAGAAGAAAGCATTGTTTATGGAAGCAATGCAGTCAGGTTATCATGATGTGTAGAAGATGCGAGTAGTAAATTACAAAAACGTCTTAGCTTTGAGGTGAGTTGCATTGATTTTGGGTTGTCATTGATTTTTGAAAATAGGATTGTTTGGCAACATCTCAACAAAAAGAAAAATGTGGGAGATTATGAAGGCTTGGTTAAATGCATAGTGCGCCTTCTGCCTCTAATTGAAATAAACTTGGCAATAGCAGTCTCGACACTACTGCCCTAAGGCATAGTTTCCTTACCCTTCGCATAATGAGCTAGCCACTTCTTTTACACTTCCTTGGGCTTAGTCTCGACTCTCTTCTTATCTTGATACGTATTATCATATCATTTTGTCATGTCCACAACAAACTCAAATGGAGATGTTATGTGTGTCATTACCTTATGATCCGAACTCTAGCTTAAGCCTCGGATAAACTTCTCACTCTTTTCCAGTGGGGTGTTAATCATCTTTTGGTAATACTACCAAAGCATTAAACTTATGAATAAACTCCTCCACTGTCAAATCTCTGTGCTTTAAATCTACGAACTCCCAAAGCAACAGGGTCCTTTGAAGCCTGGATATAAACTGAATCTCAAACCTTTCTTTGGAAAACCTAAGTAATTTGCTCTTCAGACAGCTCAGCAACTAATATCTCCACCACCATAGCATCTTCATGCAACTGCATGGAAGCCAATGTTCGCTTTTGCACATCACTCAAACTTTACTTCTCTGAAGATTTGCTTGCAAACCTCCAACCAATTCAATATTTCAGTAGCCAGCTCCTTTCTAATAAACGTCTTGCCTCCCAAATTTTTATAATCTTGTTTCATCTTTGAGAAGTCTTCCATTGCTATAGGTCACGGCTCAATTTGGTTGGGCATGTTTTCCTCGTCTTTTGCTTCATAAATTGTTAAAATAAAGCATTCACATACATACCCATGGCATTTGTAGGTGGAACAACTTTATTTCAACCACTTGTGGTGCTACGCCTTCATTTCTTGCATTAGTTTGAGTACTCTTGGCTTCTCTTCTTGCTCTTTCTCCTCCTACCATAATCCTTTCACATCTCATTCCTATTCCTGCTTCTATGTTAGTTAAGCATGTCTTCATTAGAATTGAAAAGAAAGATAATGAAACAATATTAAAATGATAGATACATCCACACACACAGATATATATATATATATATATATAGTAAAATACAAGTACATTATATAATAGCGTATGCCCTCTCTATGGTGTTGATTTTCTACCAAGTACTTAGCTAATTATAGCTTCGTTTATTTAGGTGTCAATTAAACCTAAGCTTTAATACCAAACTATTACATCCCCATTCTAAAACTCAAAGATGGAACTTCGATGTATTGCAGTCACCTTAGAATTATCTTTCGGTAAGAGAACGAGATCGTTTTTTTCTTTACCTAGACTAAGTGAACAAAACAAATACAACATTTTCCATTGCATGTGTAACGACCCGTAAATTTCGATAATTAAATTGGTTAATTTAATAAGATTTTTGTAATTAAATTTAGAAAGAAATAAAAACTTTATAATTTATAATGAAGTGAATGTTAAAAATGAAATGTAGCAATGGTAATTAAAACTAATTATTGACAACTGGAGTGAAATCTCAATAATGAAATAGTGTAAATTGTTCGACTTGGTTATAAATTCAATATAAGATAAGCGAATGTAAATATTGAAGTATGTAATTAAAAGTGAACAGGTGACATTTAATACATGTTTATTTATTTAGTGTATTAAATAAAATTCGGTAATCAATTGCGATAAATATAAATTAAATATTACGTTAATGTAAATCTAGATAATAAATGGGAATAATGTCAAATTTATTCGTAGTATGACAGTGGGTTGAAAAAATGGAAATCAAGATTTATCAATTTATTGGAATTTAAACTTAATAATTGGATTAATCGCAATAAATGAAATTTAATATTTAATCATTACGTCAATAGAAATTAAGATGAAATCTGAGAATATTAATGTAATAGATCATGAACCAATGTTAATTTCATCCATTTGATAATAATTTACTGAATACAGGATTTAAAATCAAATAAATGGATTTATTGGAATTTCAATTGATAATTAATGAATTTGTTAAAATTGAAATTAAATACGGTAATGGGTAAATCAATTTACTTTGAATCGTTATTTAAGTTGTTTAAATTATTGTAATTGTTTAAGAAATCAAAAATGATGGAATTTGTGAACTATTCAATTTGAAACAAAAAAGTGATTTAATTAATTAAATATTAATTTAATTTAATAATGTGAATATAGCCATTTGGCCCACTAACTCGGATCTCTACGAAACTAGTTTCATCGGATCCGTAATGCCGAATTTTTATAGGATTTCAAGTTTCTTAACGATCGGACTTGTCGTTTGATTGTACGGGCTCGAAACGCCAAGAAATCAATTTAATTAAAATCAATTTGAAATAACTTGATTTTAGCATAACTTCTTCATACGACGGAATTTGGACTTGAAATCTGTTCCATTGCGTATAAAATATTGAAAAACATCTATGTTGATATATGGATTGATCCATTTTCGTTCCCGTGACAAACGGAATTTTCGGGCCGTTTATCGTTCAATATTTCGAACCAATCAAGCCCATTTGTTTCTATTTTGTTCTGCCTATATATATGTCATGATAAACCCTAGATCACTTCTTATTCCTTAGTTCTGTATGTACAATTTCGATTGCTCATCTTCCTCAATGACTGAAAACGCTAATTCCCAGATTTCAAATCCAAATCAAAAATCAAATTGAAAATTCAGACTGCTCAAACTATATCGAATCATATATTGATCTGAAGCTCTCAACGAGTGCATCTCAGATTTGAAATTTGTTTTTCAAATTGAACAGCCGTCTATTTAGAAATTAAAGAACAATTTTCGGCCGTTAATTGGGCTGCGATCGACCTTGACCGACAGTCGAATCGACGACATGGTTTGGTAGAGATCATTGAGTGGAAGTCATCGGTGGTATTCGCTTGAACTTCTAGCGGTTGGATTGAGCTCTAAATTTTGCCTAGGGTTTAATATTTATGATGGCGGCTGCTTATTTCTAGAGGCGGAGATGACCAGAGTTGGATTGTTGGGGGCGTCCCATCACGGGGAAGAGAACGGCGGTGGTCGGCGTGGCATAGGCGGCCAAAGGTGGTTGATGTTCGTGGTCAACGGTAGGCTAAAAAAGGGGCGAGCTGCTGTGGAATTATTGGATTCTAAAGTTGTTACAGGGAGGGTGGAACGCTTCTGAGTGACGTGTCTGCTTTTGTCTGGTTCGTCTGATTGTTTTTATTATTTTAATTTTGTTTTCAATATTCTAACTCCAATAATTTCCACATACGAGGTCCGTTTCTCGTGCGGTTTCCTCCGCTAGGTTCGAATTGAAATTCTAAACTTTTTGGCGTAGGTTTGGGCGAATTCTGAGACTGTCCAATTTTTGGGTTTAAATTGGATTTCAATTCAATTTAAATTCAAAAAGGTGAGTGTTTTAACCCACTCACAACTTTTAAAATTTCTTATTTTTGTTAAATTGATTTATGATGTGATTAGAAATTTATTTATGACTATTTGGCATATTTTAAATCATCATCTCAGTTTATTTGAATTTGTTTAGATAAAATATTTATTTAATTTATTATTGAATATAAACTGCCAGTAAATACCTGTTATCTATCATCTATTCTATATTGATGTTATTGATTGAATTGGATGATGATTGTGATAAATGTTTGATGATTGATATTGGATGAATGGATGTTGTATTTTATATTGTTATAAACTGCAAGTTGTTATGGATTTTGATTTCATTTGGGATTGTGGTTTGAAATGATATATAACCGTATTTATATATTAAATTGTGGATTGAAATGATAAATATCAGTATCACTTGACCATAGGACATAAAATTATATACAAACATGGTGGTCTATATATAAAAATATTTTTGAAATTATTTCTATGGTTTTGTAAAGAAATATATGGTTTTATATAAATATTGATTTTAGATGTAATATAAATGTTATTTATTCTTGATTTTAAGCTATGTATAAATTTGTTTTAATATAGAATAAGCTTAATAATAAGTTTGATTTTTACTGAGATAATATGATTAAATATTTAAATTATATTTTGTATAGATTTAAATAAATTAAGGTTGGAAGATAAATTTGAAATTTATTTGAAATAGAATTTATTTAAGAATTCAACTCAAATAAGTTTGATGTGAAATTTATTAAATCTGAAAATTTAAAAGGTATGATTTTATAACTTGAGTTTAGTTTAAGGTGGATTAAATGAATATTTCAAGAATAAATAAATTGAGGGAAATATTTAGTTATTTCTAATTTGGGTTTTATTTAAATGATAATGGATGTATTAAGAAAAATATTTCAAAACTAAATAATATAAAAATTGAACTTGATATATATATATATATATATATATATATATATGAAATTACAAAATTTAGTTTTGAAATTGTTGAATACTTAAAGTTTGAAATATATTGAATCTGAAATGGTTTATTCTGTGGATCAAATCTGTTTTGAAATCGATATAATTGGGAATAGTTTATTTGGAAACTAAATTGAGTGGAAATTCATGATTTGGGATTTGGTTAAATATAAAATGTAGAATTCGAGTTGTTTTGGAATTGATTTGTGAAATTGAAGAAGCTATTTTATTATATAAAGTATTTTAATATTTAAACCATTTAAGTGGTGGAAGTTATGTTTCAAAGTTATGAGTTTCAAGGTATTATAATTTGAAAGTGTTATATTTCAAGTGTTTTGATTTTGAAATGTTATAACTTTGAAAGTGTTATTATTTTAGAAAAGGATATATTTGAAATGAAAATGATATCGTATTGATTTGGTTTTGAAAAGGCAATGATATTTGGTTTTAAAGTATAAACTATTTCAAAAATGACCGCGGTGTTATAATAATGTTTGGTTGTTAAAGAGACCGAGATTAGAAGTTGCGATACTCTCTGCCAGCTCCAAAAGCCACTTTAACAACCATGTACGCGGTGGAGATTCCAGAATGAAGTAGGATAGCGGCGACGTTCCTTTGAGGTATATACATGGACCCGACTCCCGTGAGTTGGCATAAGGTGGCTAAAACATGAGCGATTGATAGGCTAAGAAAGTAGCACCTTTTATCGGACACACTCCTTCGATACCATTCTATTACTTTGTGATTGATTGGGGCCCTTTTTATTTTTGGGGGTGTGGCTCGAGGTAGACGGTAGTAGCTGCTACGCGTTACCACCGATCCGGAAGCGTAATTGGTATATCTACCCTGGCATTGCCTAGTTGTGTCATGTCACCTACCTTAGCGAGTCTTGTACGAGTTTGGTTTTCTCCCGTAGCCCGTGGAGTATTTAGGGTAGTCTCCCGATCTGGAGATGCGTTGATACTGGATGGACTACTGGGACTATTATTATGTTAAGAGGGAGATTGGGTAACTCCTTAAAGCTATTTTAAAGTAAGTTTATTTTACTATAGATATTATTATAATAGCGAAATATTAATACATAGTAGATAGTTTAACGGATCCTTAGGAGTTGTGAATCCCGAACATCTCTTAAGTTACTCACTCACGTTAGACACTGGATATGAGATGTCAAATCCCGTAAACATCTCTGACGCCATTCCACTCATACTGATTTCTGTTGATTTAACTCACATAAGATCTTTTAGTTCTGACTCGAGTGTTTTGTCTTTTCAATTCGCTCAGGTCAGTCTGAGCATTTTAGGATTTGAAGACCTTACTTCTGGATGACGAAGACGAAGATTGTATTACTATTATTTACTATATTGTTCCACTGCAACACATTGTTCCGCTGCATTGTTATTTATTATTCTTTGGTATGTGTAACTTTGATTCTGTGTTGTATAAGTATAATCAAATGTTTTGTAAAAGAACTTAATGAACTGTTTATTTGATTATTATATTTTGTCATTCCGCTGCAAGATTCTGTTTTGTTTTTTTCTTTCTCTGCTTTTTCTTATTCACCCCAATAACAATCCGCCCTTCTGTATGGTTTGACTCTGACGTGTGTGGTTTATCGTCGATTTAAAGCGTACAAAAAGGAGGGATGTTACAACATGTTAAATTTCGTACCATAATGTTGGATCATAGGTTTTGATTGTTGACAAGACACAACAATTCATGAATCTTTAACATCCAGACTCATCGGCTCAATATATGGTTTGTATAGTTATATATTTTAACAAGAGTCATCAATTGTATATATAAAGTCTAGTTTAGTGCTTTGTTAAATTCTTTCCACAAGAATCATCATTCACATTCAAATAAACTAGCATGCATATTTTAATCAAAATCAAGTTTTCAAAAAATGCATGGAGCAGGGATCGAACCGTGGTCACTAGTTTGTAAGGCAAGTACTCTAACCAAATAAGCTATTATAGTTTTTTCTTAGTAATAGAATTCATTCGAATGAATACAGTCAGTTAGTCGACCGAATCTATATATTTTAACTTATATGTGCATGTTCTTAAATTCAGTCGAATGAATACAGTCAGTTAGTCGACCGAATCTATGTATTTTAACATATATGTGCATGTTCTTAAATTCAGTCGACTGAATGACCTGAGTCAGTCGAATGAATTCTGCAACAGTCATTTTCTTGTGAAAAGGCACTTCCTTTTCTGAATAGTTTTCTTCCTCTCCAAGGGTTGCAACTATTGCTATTCGAGAGATCTCTTCACCAGCAGTTGCAACTCCTTAACTACTATATATATGTATGAATTTGAATATCAAATCACTTCATTTACTTGCTTACACTTGAATCGTATTTTCTGAATTAACTACTCGCTTGAATTCATACATTCATTGTTTACGTATTCATTTCCATATTCTTCAAGCGATTTGGAACTTCGTAATCTTCATATACACACAACTGCACACATCATACTTGAGGAAAAGATTATAGGAATGGTAAACTTCAAGTGACAAATCCATGTTATCAAAACACACAAGGTCAAAACAATCTTTTGTATTTGTTGAAGTCCTATTCTACTGCTCAGGCGTGTAAAGTCCTCCTCGGCTGTTGAGGCGAAATCTTGTTCTGCTGCTCAGGTCCCTATTCAACCACTCAGCGGTTGTATAGACCTGTTCTTTTAGGTTATGTGACGACCCGGAATTTTAGAACATTTGAAATTAGAATTTTTAATGAATTTTAAATATTTAAAGGTTAATTTTTAACTTGAATCCAAATATCACCTATTGGGTAATTTAATAAGTAAATTGAATAATTTGAAATTGGATAAAATATGAAATCTGAGATTTTAAGCCCATTAAAAATAATTTGAAGGCTTATAAAATTTATATTGATAATGCTGAAGATAATAGAAGTGTTAAAATTGAATTTGACAGTGATTTGTTCAGTTTTGAAATTTTATCGTTTTAAATTGAATTTAAAAATAGCCTTCCGAGGCATAGTCTCGGAATTCGACGAAATCAGTTCCATTAGGTCCGTAATATTGAATTATTATCGGATTTCAAATTTCATATTGATCGGAGTTATTGTGTGAGTGTACGATATATAAACGCACTGAAAATTTAATTGGTAATAATCTAATGAAATTTAATTTAAATAGTCAAGCCTTCTTGTATACGCCACTTCCCTTAACTTAAAATCGTGTCCATCCTTATCTTCTTTTCGTATCTGCAAAAAATCAGTTCGATCTAAAAAAATAAATAAATGGCCAACACCATCCTCCTCAAATTCGAATTAACCAGATCTAGGAGTGTGTTCATCTCCTCGACTTGCCTGTAGAGATCGAGCTTCTGAAGCTTGCGCGCGTGCTCACGAAGGGGACAACGTCGACTCGAAATCACGATGCGTGGAATGAATGTTTCGAGGCCGTGAGATTCGAGGCTCGCGATTTCTGGAGGAGGGGAAGGTGTGTGATGGAGGGAGTCGCGGGTCAGGGGTACGAGAAAGGGTGCAATGCTCGAAGTCGAGGGATTTCAAAGACGATCTGGGCTCGATCGCATTGTGATTCCCATGCTCGAAGGTTGGCGAAGGATGAATCAAGGTTATAGATCTCAAATTCACGAGCGACCCATTGCTCGAAGGCGATGAAGGCATGATGCTACTGATAGGATTGAGGCACGTGTTGGTTCGATTTTCTAGGTTCGGCGACTTGGCGTGTTCGGCGTCGATGGTCGAGGTGAGGTATTCGTTTTTTTCACCGTTAATTTTGATTAATAGATATAGGTATAAATTCTTATTCGATTTAAAATAAGAAGTTTGTGTATAAAAAAATAAAATAAAAATAAAACAGTATTTGATTTTTGATGTAAACATATATATACCTAAATTAGATGCTCATGTTACAGTAAGAATTAGTTTTCAGTAAGGTATATCAGTTGTTTAATTTAGATTAATGAATATTTATAGATTAAAAACAGAAATTTTAGGAAATTACTATAAATAGGATTTTTAATTTACAGAAAAAAAATATATAGTTCTGTAAAGATATGTATGAGATAGGAATCCGAAAAGGAAAACCAATTTTTCTAAGAGATATATAAATATAAGCACATATATAGTTTCAAAGGCAAATAAATATACCTATTCACATTTTAATCTACTAGTTTATCTCAAAATACTGTAGTTCCGGTGATTAACTTGTCTAATGAACTTATTTAATTATGTGTCACTAAAAGTATTTTATCAAAAGAAAATAGTTTAAATCAAATTATTGGTTAATTAAATTTGTTAAATGGTAATTGACTATTCGAATAGTTCAAATGTTGATAAATCATATAATGTTATACAGGGTCGAAAATCGAGAAGAAACAAGCCGGTTGGATCGGATTGCGAAATAAAACAAAGGCGAGTTAATCTCACTCAACTGAATTTTAATTTAAATTTAAATGGTTAAATTTAAATAATTGATTGATTGATTGGATTTGGTGTGTTATATTATATATAGTTGTATATAGTATATCTTGGAATGTTTGATTTTCCGCATTATATAGCAAATGATTTATATTAATCCCATATACGGCGATACACCTCGAAGTGGAATTGGTATTTTATATTGTGCTAACATCTGTGAATGCAAGGAAAACAGGTTGGAGGGATCCAACTGGATCCCTCAACATTTATTTAAATTATTTAATATTCTCTGTTGTGATTATTTGGTATTCTATGACGAATTATATTGAAATATTGAATGTTATGGTTCGATTGAATATATTTAGGGATAATGAGTTACCAAAAATATATAAATTGGATTTTGGAAAGAAAATAAAAGAAGCGAATTTGTAAGTGAAATAATTATAGGAAATTTGAATAAATTAAGAATGAATTGGAAAGAAATAGGAGTGATATTAAAATACTAATAAATAACTTCGAGTATGGAAAGACAAAAGATTTTGAATAAATAAAAATTAATGAATTGTAAAATTAAGTGATATTATTTTAAAGGAATATAGAATTATTTTAAAATTTAAAGTTTAAATTTATTTAAAAGGATTAAGAAGTAATTTGAGAAATCTAAAATTGGTATTTACAGTTAAAGTATTTTAAATCATAATTAAGGAATAAAATCTGAAATTAATGATTTTTGGAATAAAAGGGAGTAAATTGGAAATCAAATTGGAAATTGATTCAAGTGTTTGAAATTGGAAATTTAAAGAAGAATGTGAAGAGAAGTATATTTCTCTGGATAGCCAAGTACGTTCAAAGTAAATTTTTAAATATAAGATAAGAAGTTTTAATGTTGTTTAAAAAGCATATTTTAGGAATTTATTATTTCTAAATATCTAAATTCTAAAGTAAATATTTTTCAAATCTATTATCGTAGTAATTATTTAAAAGGTGACTTAGTATTCTATTTTTAGAAGTGAAAACCTAGTTTTATATTGTATAAAGTAACCTCATTTTCAAATATTCATATAGTATGTATTTTTAATAAATTATTGAAGTAGTTTTTAACTTAAATGTTTTAAAGTATATTTCAAAGTAAAGCGGTTTAAATTATTTTAAAAATCTAAAGTTTTGTTCTTGGTGATTTCAGTGGGAATAGAAATACTTGGAATTTATTCTAAGAAAGGAAGATAGTTTGAAACTGTTTTCAAATGGGTTTGAAAACTGGTAATATATCTTATGAAGATATTTTTGGGATTAATAAATAATTTAGGAAATTATTTATTGGTTGATGGTTGTTTGTGAATATTAATTGATAGTTAAATCACCGACTATTAATATTGGCCAAATGCGCTGATCGTTTCGAAGAGATCGGGATCGAGATTTGTTTCTCGAAAACCACTTCGATCTGGTTTGTACGTTTCATGGGAAACGAGTGTGGATTCGAAGTGAAGCAGTGAAGTGCAAGGGCTAGTCGCTACTAATCCTGAGGATATTTCCACAATGGATGTAGTAGGAATAGTGCCTTCGGTTCCATTCAAACCCGGGACGGACTTGTATGGATGAATGCTTTCGGAATATCGTCAGGTGGACATGGACATTCTAAGGGATATGTTCTAAAAGGTAACGCTTAGACTCAAGCCTCATCAACCGAGAATGACTGAAAATCAAGGGTTATGTAGCAAGACTAAGTGGGTAGCACCCATTCAGGGTGAGGTCATCCCTGTCTAGATGTCCCTTTTTATTTCGACTTAGTAGTGCGGTTGCTGATCCCAACCATGGGGTGATCTCACTCGGGATTATCCAGTAAGGGGTATTCCCGGTCTTATGTTGCAGGGGGTCGGGATTGATCCTCGGTACAGTGATCTAGGCCACGTACCGTGACAGGTGGTACCCCAGTGCCTAGTCATTAGTTGGAAATCCATTCTCCCTACGCTGCTTTTACGAGTTTTGTTTGTATTACCCACTCCGTGGCTAGTAGCTGGAATTTAATCATGTAACAATTTCGGCTATTTTAATAAGTATTTGTATATAGACCCTATTATAATATCAGAGGATTTTATAATAAAGTGTTTTAGCTATCGTAAGGTAAAAACCCGACATGTTTATTTGTGGCGTGGTCTTACGAGATGCTTTTGTTTTCAAAAGGATTTTGAAACTTTAATAATCAATTTGAGTGTGATTTCTCATGCTGGTATTCCAGACTGACTCGGGTGTTATTTAACTATAATGCTCAGGTCAGACCGAGTATTATAGGATACAGGAAATAATGCCGAGGAGCTCAGGAGTCGAGCTGGATGGCGATACGTACTTCCGTATTTGATTATTATTCCGCTATGTATCCAGTTGTATGTTATTGATGTGGAACTCTGATGATGTACTCTGATGATGTAATGTATAAACAGATATATGTTTGTTTTTGTGTAAAGATCATTTATTATCTATTATATTTTATTCCGCTGCAATGGTTAGATTCTGATAATTGTTTTCTATTTTCTTCTTCTACCTCTTCTTCTTTAACCCTAATGGTTCGTATTAATGTTCAACTTGAGTTGATTGATGTAGTATAGTGTCGACTCAAGAGGTACAGATTTGCGGATCGTTATAGGTTAAGTGAGGGTGGTTATTTTAGTGAATTTCCAGAAGGAGTCTGGGACTGGACGTAGGACGGAGCTCCAAAACCAGTACAAAAATCTCTGGTGTTAATTTTATTATACTACTTTAATATTCTACATTATTTACTGTATTGCTATCATTACTATACTCTGTATTATCATATATCAATATTACACAATCCATAGCACACTTTCATTTGGTATTAGAGCATAGCCATTGTCATTTGGTATCGGAGCCTGGAATTCTATCGATCGTCATAACATCGTAGAATAATGGCCAGAAAACGATCCAATCGAAATACAACAGGAAAAATCCCTGTCAAAGCCACCAGTGAGGACTACAAAAAGGTACTTTCTGATTTACAAATTTTAGTAAAAGATAATAATGAATTAGTTAGTATAAGCAATAAGATTTCAAAGCTTAATTTTATTATTTTAGAAAAAATGAAATCTGTTGAACTTGAAAATGAGAAATTGAAAAATGAAAAGTTAAATTTAGAAAATCAACTTGGTGTTTTAAAGAATAATTTTGTAAATGTTAAAGATTTTCTAGATGAAAAAAACACCATATTTGAAAAAGAGAGAGAAAAATTTTCAAAAGAAATTTTTGATTTGAAAAGACAAAATGATTTATTGCAATCCTCTTTAGATAATTCGAAATCTCAAAATTCCCTTCTCGAAAATGAGAATTGTACGTTAAAAACGAGAATTTTGAATTAAATGAGAAAATTGATATTTCGAATAATAGTAATATTTCTTTCGAAAATAATAATTGTGACTTTAAGGCTAAATTTTATAAACTTAACAATGAAGTCACAAAGTTTAATAAAGGTCAAAATGATTTAAACATAATTTTATCTAGTTCTAGACCTTTAAATAATAAAAGTGGTTTAGGATATAATAAAACAGATTGTAGAAATAGCACTAGACATGCTTTCATATATAGTTAATATGTTAGTGCAAGTACTAGTTTACGAGAAAAGTCTAAATCCAGTTTTTATAGAAATTCAAATACTTCTATGACCAATATTGTTTATAATTTCTTTAGTAGTAAAAAATCATTGACGGGAAATATGTATAAAATTTATCTAAATATTTGGGTTCATGTTAATCGAAAAAATAGAGAAAAATACATTGATGATTATTTTGATATGGTAGTTAATAATGAAAATTATATTTATAAAGGTTCAACCACACCCAAATAGGTATGGTTTCCTAAAAATTAGGAAATTATAAGAACCTTGGGTATTGCATGCTTTAAATGTTAATTTTTTTTCCTCATACCTTACATTATAAGTAGTAGTTATTTTGATTTATATTGTTCTATGTTAACACTTATGTAAAATATAATTTATATCATCATATAAAGTCTCCTTTTCGTCGATGACAAAAGGGGAGAAAGGTATTGCTCTAACACTATGTGCAGCATGCAAGCACAGATTAAGGGGGAGAAAAGATTAATTATTTACATGAATATATAGCATAGATTCAGGGGAAAAAATCTATAGCACAATTACAAGAATATATTCAGTGAGAGAGATAAGATCAACAAAGCTTGTCAAATATTCATTCGTAGCAAATGAAGTTGTCACATCAAAAAGGGGGAGAATGTTGGATCATATGTTTTAATTGCTGAGAAGACACAACAATTCACGAATCTATAAAATCCAAACTCATCGGCTTAATATATGGTTTGTGTAGTTGTATGTTTTAATAAGAGTTATCAAATGTGTGTGTATATATATATATATAAGTCTAGTTTAGTGCTTTGTTAAAATCTTTCCTCAAGAATCATCATTCACATTCAAATAAACTTGCATGCATATTTTAATCAAAATCAAGTTTTCAAAAAATGCATGGAGCGGGGATTGAACCCAAGTCACTAATTTGTAAGGCAAGTACTCTAAGCAAATGAGCTACTGTAGTTTTTGCTTAACAGTAGAATTCAGTCGACTGAATACAGTCAGTCAGTCGACTAAATCTACGCATTTTAACATATATGTGCATGTTCTTAAATTCAGTCGACTGAATGACCTGAGTCAGTCGACTGAATTCTGCAACAGTCATTTTTTTGTGAAAGACACTTCCTTTTCTGAATAGTTGTCCTCCTCCCCACGGGTTGCAACCATTGCTATTCGAGAGATCTCTTCACCAGCAGTCGCAACTCCTTAACTACTGTATTTATGCATGAATTTAAAGATCAAATCACTTCACTTACTTGCTTATACTTGAATCAAATTTTCTGAATTAACTACTCTCTTGAATTCATACATTCATTGCTTACGTATTCATTTCCATATTCTTCGAGCAATTTTAAACTTCTTAATCTTCATACACACAACTACACACATCATACTTGAGGAAAAGATTATAGGAAGGTTGTACTACAAGTGACAAATCCGTGTTATTAGAACACACAAGGTCAAAACAATTTTTTTTATTTGTTGAAGTCATGTTCTGCTGCTCAGGCGTGTGAAGTCCTCTCCGGCTGCTGAGGCGAAATCCTATTCTGCTGCTCAGGTCCCTGTTCGTGTGAAGACCTAAATTTCTTTTTGAGATTAAAATTACTTTGAAAAAAATATATAATAATAAATTAGTCAATAGAGAATAGTTAAAGAAGATAATAATGGGAAGAAAAATAGCTGAGTAAAGAGGAGTATTATATTCACATATTTTATGTATATATATATGTATTATATACATAACCAAAGGATAAAAATAGCTTGAAAATGAATATCAGAAGTGAGTGAAATAGTTGTGCAAGGGGATAATTATTTTTATATAGACTTTGATGAAAGGGAAATGATTAAGTATAAAATGAATTCTAAAATTCACATGACTTGTATATATATGTGAATATTGTATAGAAAATATATACATATGATTAGAGAAGTATGTGATGACAAAATAAAAATTCTCTTGATAATTAAAATGCATAAAAGTCAGTCAAGCAATATTTATGAGTGTGGATGCATTTTTGAAATAAATCAAGAGAGAAGCAAATGGTAAATTATGTTAGTTAAAAATAAAACTTATAGGAAGAGACACGAGAATTATCTCGGGTATGATAAGATACATTGTGAAATTAAGTCACATAAAAATAATGTGCAGATAAAATCATGCAAAAAGCATGTGCACAGAAAAGCAGTGAGATAACTGCTTTTACCAGAAATGGAAACTAAAAAGAAAATGGCAAGATTAGCCATAAGCATATACACATGATCCTTGAAATCATATGAGGATAGAAGGGGTGTTTCCTCTATTAAAACCCTAGTTAAATGATTTAAATCAAGGGGTAAGGTAGAGGTTTTCTCTGGAAAAAAAAACAGAAGTTCAATTCAAAAAAAAAAAAATAGAAAGGAGAAACTCACACAGTCTTCAAGCTTAGGCATTCTCGGGGAAAAGAAGGGAAAGGTGAGTGATAATCACTTATGAGATTTATGGCATTAACTCCCAAGTAAGGGCAGCCAATTATTTTATATGAAAATCATAATATGATTTCTGTTAATCTTTATTTCTTTGAACAAATATATGATGATCATGAATGGCATTTTGGTTGAATTTTTGGTTGCTGTTTTGATTTGTTTTTGGCATTGACTAATTTTGTTTTGAAAATTATTTAATCAAACATATAACCTGATTACAGAAATGAGTTTATGACTCAGTTTTTTTATAAGAAAATAATCTGATTAATTTACTGAGAAGTAGGGTATTGAATAATAATGGATTAGGCAGTATGGACAGAGAGGTTTATGCTCATGTCTAATTCATTTAAAGACTGCTATGAACAAAGAAATATTGTAAAAATGTGCTGATTTGTTCAGATCAAAATCCAATATGTTTATGGGTTTTTCTCAAAACCACATCTTATGTTCACAGCAAAAACAAATATGGCATTTCTTATGATTTCAGTAGATTTATTTAAGCAGAGGAAAAGTTCTAGAAACTATTGTACTAGCAGGTTATTAGAAAATGTAATCAAGCAGAAATGACTTTGAAATGGGTTGTAAAAATTGGTATGAATGGTTGGTTTGTTTAGATATGGTTTTTAAGGAAATTAAGTTCCTTACTTATGAAATGAAGAAAGAATTACAAGAGTATTTCTGGAGTTAAAAAGGAAAATTCCTTAAATGAATGAATATGCATGGTCTCTAAATTACAAAGTAATTTAGGAGAGTTGTCTTGATCTATTCATCATTAGGTGGATGATGGGTATGTGCATGACTTGTTCAAGTCCTGAAGGCCTCTGTGCAAAGGTTAACAGAATTGAGTCCTTTGGAATGCACACTTTGTGTTCAAAGGCAAGAGTTTAGACCATATAAAAATGTAAAATGGAACTGGAAATGAAGGCTGTGGAATTTAAGAGTTTAAATCCATAGGAGTTTTGTACATGTACATTTGAACAAATTGGATGAACGGCTGCTTGAATGTATGATTGATGTATAGGTTTAATTATATGTATGTTAAAGCTCTTTATGGAACTGGAAGGCATCAAACTCTATATGATCTCTGCACAGTCTTAAAAGAATTTTACAAGTTATTTTTAATATTGATTTCACTCATACCAGAATTTTATTCTGACCTTATTTATTGCCTTTGCAATATTTGGGGTGTCTCATTTTATTGAGGCAGCTCAAAATATTGTTGCAGGTAGAGATGTCTGATTAGCTTGCTTGCTGGAAAAAAAATTAGAAGACCTACTTGAGTTTTAAAATGCAGTAGTTCATTGTAATAAAGATAGCTAGACAAACTTTCTTAAGTCTATGCAGACCTCTCAGTATTGTAATAGCCTTGTCCATCTGAAAAGAATTTGTAAAACTTAAGTATTATATGTGTCTGGGGCTACTGATTCAAGTAACTGATCTTGATGTTTTCTGGTGGATTGTGATGATGAAAGTTATGTCATGTAATTTGATATGTGGACATACTTTCTTTAGTATAATTGATAAATTTTTAAATAGTGAAATTACAGTGGTTTTCTTTTGAAAATGCATATAGAAGAAATGATAGGTGATGGTTGAACCTGATCTGGATTAGCCAGTAAGGCTTGATCATGACTTATAAATTGATATAAGGCCATCAAAAGCTTGAATTCTTAGTTTGAAAATCCTTATTTAATATTTGATTTTCAGTAAAATCTTGTATTGCAGAATGAACCACATGTTATATAATAATAATCTGAGGTGCAACTACATTAAAAACTTGGCTTAGCTGCCCATATAATTGATTTAAGTTTAGTGTATTTGGTCTTAAACAAATCTACTGCAGAAAATGCAATGTCATGTAGTCTACCTAGATACTAAGCACGTCAGTAAACCCACTGTTTAATTGATTACACTCATTTGTTTCATAATTTGAGGATTTGTCAGTAACCTTCACTATATGTCCATCTGAAAGTTTTGCAACAGTCTAATCTTGATGCTGCTTTAATCGTACTATTTTCAAGTATATGCTGGCCTACATTGACATGATGAATTGAGTTAACATTTTGTTCATGTGCAATGTTTTCACTGCTTGGCCTTTAAACTGATTTACTGTCTTGATATTCATCAGATCATTGCATACTTTATAAAATATGACATAAGCAATTTTCTTAACATAAGAATTGCTTGAGTTTAAGAATAGAATCCCCGAGATAGACAAACATGTATGGGCTGAACTAATACCCTGTATCAACCAAATTTTCTATTATCAGATCCCAAAATTCTATGGATCAAATGGCTAGCTTGTAAAACCCAGAAATTAGTTAATCTGAGTATAGCACAGGCTAGGAAATAAGACAAGAAAATGATGTGATTATTTTAGGATTAGCAGACAAGTTTGAGTTAAAAAATATATATAGATAAATGGCTATGTGACACTAAAGTCCCTCAATTATGAGGAACAAAGTGTGAATGAGATTCTTTGCCATTTTAGTTGCTCTGATAAGCAAAGAACCATTTATATATCTTCACATATTTAAATGACATGATTTATCTTATATACTGATATTTTTATATTAGTAAAATTCTGGATCTTGGGAGAATGAATTTAAAGAAGTGACCACTTATGTGTTTATAAAAAAAAACTCACTTAAAAATCACACAAATTTGAGTATAAAGAAGTGGGTCACTTCAGTTGGTATCAGAGCTATGTTGTTAAAACATAGCACAAATATATTATCCAATCTCCTTGTGTGGATAAAAATGTGTATATATATATATAAAGTATACATACAGTAATTATAGAAATCAATGTCCACAATAGAAATAAATTGCAGAAAATAATTAAATAGGACTATGACTAACTAACTATGCAATTGAATAGTGAAACATGGTAGGAAGACCCCCAAGCACTGGAGCAGGACCCTCAAATGTTGCACCATTGGTTAATTTGCAAGATTTGGTGAGAGCATTAAGGGAGGAAGCAGTGCAGAGGGAAGAAAATCCTTATGAGGAATTAGCTAAGTTATTAAAGACATTTTCAAATTTAGGAGGCAAGGATTTTGAAGGAACTGAAGGAGTAATAGGAGTGCAGACATGGTTGAGAACTTTGGAAAGAATATTTACAGACATGCAAATTAATGATCAAAGAAAGAGGCAGATAGCTTCAAGGAGACTCAAAGGAGCAGCATTGGATTGGTGGGAGGTAATCATCACAGGGAGGCCAGAAAATGAGATAACATGGGATCAATTCAAGGAGATGCTTGAGGCAAGGTTTGTTCCAGCAACAGCTAAGGCAACATTGCTTGAGGAATTCATAAGGCTGAGGCAAGGATCAATGAGTGCGACTGAATACACTCAAAAATTTGAGAGTTTGTCTAAGTATGGAACAATGATCATAGGAAATGAAGAATCAAAGAATTCAAGATTCATTCAAGGACTCAATGCTAGTTTGAGTAGGGCAATGTTACCATACAAAGACAGGACATTTGATCAAGTCATAGATCTTACCCTTTCCTTTGAACAACATGACAATGCCAGAGAAAAGTTCAGGAGCATGAGGGCAAATAGTCAAAAGAAAGGGAAAAATAGGACACATCCTTATGATAAAAAGAATGCAAACAGGAAAGTTGAAGGAGAAACTAGCGGGGAAGCTAAGAAGAAGATTACTTGTTATAACTGTGGCAAAGAAGGACACATGAGTAATAGGTGTCAAGAAGCTAAGAAGGCACCATTTAGCTGCTATAACTGTGGAAAAGAAGGTCATATTAAAAGAAACTGCCCAGAGTTTAAAAAAGGAGCAAAGGCAGGAGCACTGGAAACAAAGTCAAAGGCAAATGCAACAGGAAGCTCTGGACAATTGGAAGGTATACTTCTAATTAAAAGTTACCCAATCACAGTTATATATGACACTGGAGCCACACATTCTCTAATATCACAAGACATAGTGGATAAATTAGCTCTCACATGCCACAAAGTTGAAAAACCCTTGTTTATTCAAAGTCCCCTGGGTAGCTCTTGTTTGCTAGGATTAAAATGTTTGGGAGTAGAATTAAACATATGGGGAGATGTGTTTAAATCTGATTTGTTTGTATTGAAATACCCTGGAATAGGAATTATTTTAGGGGTAGATTGGTTGAGTAAATTCAAAGCAATATTGAATCTAGAAAACTTCACAATATCTTTAAAAATAGAAAATGGTAAAAATATTTTAGTCATGAGTGAAATAGCAAAAACAAATTGCCTTAATCAAATATGGAGTATGACTGAAAAGGAATTAATTTTGGAAGATATAGAAGTGGTAAGAGAGTATCCAGATGTTTTTGGAGAGGTAGTAGGGGTGCCAGACAATAGACCAGTTGAATTTCAAATAAGGTTAATTCCTGGATCAAGTCCTATCATCAAGAAGCCTACTAGAATGGGTCCAAAAGTAATAGAATTGAAACAGCAGCTGGAAGAATTGGAACAGAAAGGCTTTATAAGGCCTAGCAGTTCAAACTGGGGATCTCCAGTGGTGTTTGTGAAAAAGCATGATGGTACACTAAGAATGTGTATTGATTATAGGGAACTAAATAAAGTCACCATCAAGAACAAATACCCACTCCCCAAAATTGATGATTTGTTTGATCAATTAAATGGAGCGAAGGTCTTCTCAAGGCTAGATTTAGCCTCTGGGTTTCATCAGATGAAAGTAGAGGAAGAAAGCATTAAGTACACTGCCTTCAATACAAGGTATGGATTGTATGAATTTTTGGTGATGCCTTTTGGATTGACAAATGCACCATCATATTTTGTAGATTTAATGAATAGAACATTTAGGGATTTTCTGGATAAATTTGTGGTTGTCTTTATTGATGATATATTGGTGTACTCAAAGTCAGAAGAGGAGCATGCAAGGCACTTGCATCTGATTTTATCAAGGCTAAGAACACACAATTTAAAAGCAAAATTCAACAAGTGCATATTTTGGCAGAATGAATTAAAAATTTTAGGGCATATTATATCTCAACAAGGCATTAGAGTAGATCCAAATAAGGTCATGGCAGTTCAATCTTGGAGTAGACCCAAATCAGTGACTGAGGTAAGATCATTTTTAGGAATGGCAGGCTATTATAGGAGATTTATAAAAGACTTTGCAAGAATAGCCATCCCACTGACCAAGCTAACTAGAAAAGATCAACCATATGTGTGGACAGAAAAGTGTGAACAAGCATTTGTATCACTAAATAAAGCATTGATGGAAGCTCCAGTTTTACAAGTACCAGAGGGAAATGAAGGATTAGTAGTTTACACAGATGCTAGTGGATCTGGACTAGGGGCAGTGCTCATGCAACATGGAAGAGTCATAGCATATGCATCCAGGCAACTTAAACCAAATGAAACAAGGTATGCCACACATTATTTAGAACTTGCTGCAGTAGTATATGCATTGAAGCTATGGAGACACTATTTGTTAGGTGCTAAGTTTGAATTGTTCACAGACCATAAGTCACTTAAATATTTGTTTTCCCAAAAAGACTTGAACATGAGGCAACATAGGTGGGTAGAATTCCTAGCTGCCTATGATCTTGATATATTGTATACCCCAGGAAAAGCTAATAAAGTGGCAGATGCATTAAGTAGACACCAAGCAAAATTGGCAAGCCTAATGATGGCTGAGTTCAGGGATTTGACAGTCCTAAGTGAGGTGGAAGTAAAAGAAGAAACGGGGGTATTGGATAAGGCCCACAATGAGATGATTGAGTATGGTAAATTAAGCCTCATTTCTTTAAAGTCAACACTAGTTGACAAAATAGGACAAATGCAGAATCAAGATACAAGTTTGAAGGAGAAAAAGAATATGATATTACAAGGCATGACAGTGGAAAACTATGAAGTAGATGATAAAGGATATTTAAGGAAAAAGGGGAAACTCTGCATACCAAATGTAGAGGAACTGAAACAAGAAGTTATGAATGAACATCACAAAACAAAATATAACATACATCCAGGTGGTACAAAAATGTACCATGATCTTAAGAGGAATTAATGGTGGCCAGGGATGAAAGGAGCAGTGGCAAAATATGTGCAAATTGCTTGACATGCCAACAAGTAAAGGCAGATTATCAAAGACCCTCAGGCCTATTGCAACCTTTGGAAGTGCCTACTTGGAAATGGGAAAGCATATCAATGGATTTTGTGGATGGTCTGCCAAGAACAAGAAGAGGCAATGATAGTATTTGGGTGGTGGTTGATAGACTTACAAAAACAACACACTTCATTCCTATAAATTCAAACAGAAATGCCCATAAACTAGCTCAATTGTTTGTGAAAGAAATTGTGAGGTTGCATGGTATCCCCAAGACTATTGTTAGTGATAGAGATACTTTGTTTACATCAAGGTTTTGGAGTAGCTTTCAAGAAGCTATGGGGACAGAATTAAGCCTAAGCACAGCCTACCACCCACAAACAGATGGGCAAACTGAAATTGTTAATAAGGTTTTAGAAGATTTGCTTAGAGCATGCATACTTGATTTTGGAGGCAACTGGGAGGATCACATTTATTTGGCTGAATTTGCTTACAATAATAGCTATCAGTCCACCATAGGAATGGCTCCCTTTGAAGCCTTGTATGAGAAGCCTTATTTATCTCCTGCATGTTGGATGGAGGCAGGAGAAAGAGTGTTGCTTGGACCAGACAATGTAAAAGAAACTTCTGCAAGAATTGAATTAGTGAGACAAAGAATGAGAGTAGCTCAAGAGAGACAGAAAGCATATGCAGATAAAAGGAGAAGGCCGGTAGAATTTGAGGTGGGAGACTATGTGTTTCTCAAAGTTTCACCAATGAGGAAATTACTGAGATTTGGCATAACAGGGAAACTGTCACCAAGGTATATAGGACCATATGAAATTGTTCAAAGAATAGGGACTTTAGCTTATAAATTAAGGTTACCAGAGGAATTAAGCAACATACATGATGTATTTCATGTATCACAATTAAGGAAATGGGTGCATGATAAGGAGACCATTCTTGAATCTCCTACACATGTTGAAATTCAAGAGAATCTGGTTTATAAAAAGGAACCAGTGGGCATTGTAGCTAGAGAAGAAAAGAAATTGAGAAATAAAATAGTTAAACTAGTTAAAATCCAATGGAGTTTGGATGGAAATGACTGTACATGGGAGGCTGAAGATAGGATGAAGGATAAGTATCCTAATCTATTTTCTGCTTGAAGGTATGTCTAAAATCATAATAGCTTTAAATACTACCGGGTGTATTTGATTGATCTTGGATGAGTGAATTTATGAAATTTTTGAAACATACTAATGAACATATACATAATTGTGGGACACAATTCCTTTTAAGAGGAGAGTATGTGAAGACCTAAATTTCTTTTTGAGATTAAAATTACTTTGAAAAAAATATATAATAATAAATTAGTTAACAGAGAATAGTTAAAGAAGATAATAATGGGAAGAAAAATAGCTGAGTAAAGAGGAGTATTATATTCACATATTTTATGTATATATATATGTATTATATACATAACCAAAGGATAAAAATAGCTTGAAAATGAATATCAGAAGTGAGTGAAATAGTTGTGCAAGGGGATAATTATTTTTATATACACAGTGATGAAAGGGAAATGATTAAGTATAAAATGAATTCTAAAATTCACATGACTTGTATATATATGTGAATATTGTATAGAAAATATATACATATGATTAGAGAAGTATGGGATGATAAAATAAAAATTCTCTTGATAATTAAAATGCATAAAAGTCAGTCAAGCAATATTTATGAGTGTGGATGCATTTTTGAAATAAATCAAGAGAGAAGCAAATGGTAAATTATGTCAGTTAAAAATAAAACTTATAGGAAGAGACATGAGAATTATCTCGGGTATGATAAGATACATTGTGAAATTAAGTCACATAAAAATAATGTGCAGATAAAATCATGCAAAAAGCATGTGCACAGAAAAGCAGTGAGATAACTGCTTTTACCAGAAATGGAAACTAAAAAGAAAATGGCAAGATTAGCCATAAGCATATACACATGATCCTTGAAATCATATGAGGATAGAAGGGGTGTTTCCTCTATTAAAACCCTAGTTAAATGATTTAAATCAAGGGGTAAGGCAGAGGTTTTCTCTGGAAAAAAAACAGAAGTTCAATTCAAAAAAAAAAAATAGAAAGGAGAAACTCACACAGTCTTCAAGCTTAGGCATTCTCGGGGAAAAAAAGGGAAAGGTGAGTGATAATCACTTATGAGATTTATGGCATTAACTCCCAAGTAAGGGCAGCCAATTATTTTATATGAAAATCATAATATGATTTCTGTTAATTTTTATTTCTTTGAATAAATATATGATGATCATGAATGGCATTTTGGTTGAATTTTTGGTTGCTGTTTTGATTTGTTTTTGGCATTGAATAATTTTGTTTTGAAAATTGTTTAATCAAACATATAACCTGATTACAGAAATGAGTTTATGACTCAGTTTCTTTTATAAGAAAATAATCTGATTAATTTACTGAGAAGTAGGGTATTGAATAATAATGGATTAGGCAGTATGGACAGAGAGGTTTATGCTCATGTCTAATTCATTTAAAGACTGCTATGAACAAAGAAATATTGTAAAAATGTGCTGATTTGTTCAGATCAAAATCCAATATGTTTATGGGTTTTTCTCAAAACCACATCTTATGTTCACAGCAAAAACAAATATGGCATTTCTTATGATTTCAGTAGATTTATTTAAGCAGAGGAAAAGTTCTAGAAACTATTGTACTAGCAGGTTATTAGAAAATGTAATCAAGCAGAAATGACTTTGAAATGGGTTGTAAAAATTGGTATGAATGGTTGGTTTGTTTAGATATGGTTTTTAAGGAAATTAAGTTCCTTACTTATGAAATGAAGAAAGGATTACAAGAGTATTTCTGGAGTTAAAAAGGAAAATTCCTTAAATGAATGAATATGCATGGTCTCTAAATTACAAAGTAATTTAGGAGAGTTGTCTTGATCTATTCATCATTAGGTGGATGATGGGTATGTGCATGACTTGTTCAAGTCCTGAAGGCCTCTGTGCAAAGGTTAACAGAATTGAGTCCTTTGGAATGCACACTTTGTGTTCAAAGGCAAGAGTTTAGACCATATAAAAATGTAAAATGGAACTGGAAATGAAGGCTGTGGAATTTAAGAGTTTAAATCCATAGGAGTTTTGTACATGTACATTTGAACAAATTGGATGAATGACTGCTTGAATGTATGATTGATGTATAGGTTTAATTATGTGTATGCTAAAGCTCTTTATGGAACTGGAAGGCATCAAACTCTATATGATCTCTGCACAGTCTTAAAAGAATTTTACAAGTTATTTTTAATATTGATTTCACTCATACCAGAATTTTATTCTGACCCTATTTATTGCCTTTGCAATATTTGGGGTGTCTCATTTTATTGAGGCAGCTCAAAATATTGTTGCAGGTAGAGATGTATGATTAGCTTGCTTGCTGGAAAAAATAAAATTAGAAGACCTACTTGAGTTTTAAAATGCAGTAGTTCATTGTAATAAAGATAGCTAGACAAACTTTCTTAAGTCTATGCAGACCTCTCAGTATTGTAATAGCCTTGTCCATCTGAAAAGAATTTGTAAAACTTAAGTATTATATGTGTCTGGGGCTACTGATTCAAGTAACTGATCTTGATGTTTTCTGGTGGATTGTGATGAAGAAAGTTATGTCATGTAATTTGATATGTGGACAAACTTTCTTTAGTATAATTGATAAATTTTTAAATAGTTAAATTACAGTGGTTTTCTTTTGAAAATGCATATAGAAGAAATGATAGGTGATGGTTGAACCTGATCTGGATTAGCCAGTAAGGCTTGATCATGACTTATAAATTGATATAAGGCCATGAAAAGCTTGAATTCTTAGTTTGAAAATCCTTATTTAATATTTGATTTTCAGTAAAAACTTGTATTGCAGAATGAACCACATGTTATATAATAATAATCTGAGGTGCAACTACATTAAAAACTTGGCTTAGCTGCCCATATAATTGATTTAAGTTTAGTGTATTTGGTCTTAAACAAATCTACTACAGAAAATGCAATGTCATGTAGTCTACCTAGATACTAAGCATGTCAGTAAACCTACTGTTTAATTGATTACACTCATTTATTTCCTAATTTGAGGATTTGTCAGTAACCTTCACTATATGTCCATCTGAAAGTTTTGCAACAGTATGATCTTGATGCTGCTTTAATCATACTATTTTCAAGTATATGCTGGCCTACATTGACATGATGAATTGAGTTAACATTCTGTTCATGTGCAATGTTTTCACTGCCTGGCCTTTAAACTAATTTACTATCTTGATATTCATCAGATCATTGCATACTTTATAAAATATGACATAAGCAATTTTCTTAACATAAGAATTGCTTGAGTTTAAGAATAGAATCCCCGAGATAGACAAACATGTATGGGCTGAACTAATACCCTGTATCAACCAAATTTTCTATTATCAGATCCCAAAATTCTATGGATCAAATGGCTAGCTTGTAAAACCCAGAAATTAGTTAATCTGAGTATAGCACAGGCTAGGAAATAAGACAAGAAAATGACGTGATTATTTTAGGATTAGAAGACAAGTTTGAGTTAAAAAAATATATAGATAAATGGTTATGTGACACTAAAGTCCCTCAATTATGAGGAACAAAGTGTGAATGAGATTCTTTGCCATTTTAGTTGCTTTGATAAGCAAAGAACCATTTATATATCTTCACATATTTAAATGACATGATTTAGCTTATATACTGATATTTTTATATTAGTAAAATTCTGGATCTTGGGAGAATGAATTTAAAGAAGTGATCACTTATGTGTTTATATAAAAAAAAACTCACTTAAAAATCACACAAATTTGAGTATAAAGAAGTGGGTCACTTCAGTTCGACTGCTCAGGGGTTGTATAGACCTATTCCTCCGGGTTAAGTGAGGGTTGTTGTTTTAGTGAATTTCCAGAAGGAGTCTAGGACTGGACGTAGGACAGAGCTCCGAACCAGTATAAAAATCTCTGGTGTTATTTTTATTATACTACTTTTATATTCCGCACTATTTACTATATTTCTATCATCACTATGCTTTGTATTATCATATGTCCATATTACACGATCCATAGCACACTTTCATTTGGTATCAGAGCATAGCCATTGTCGCATAATACCCATTGGTCTTTACTAAGTAGGGGTTAAATAATTATAGTTACTTAATATCATCAAGGATCCAACATATGAGGATGATGAACCCTTAAAGACTCTTAGACTTAAGCATATATTTACATCATAAAGAAAACTTAAAAGCGACAGCTATATCTAATAATAATAAGGCCTATATTAGTCTTTGCCTTCTACTTAGTCTCGAAAATATCCTAAATTGGAAGATATCATTAATCTGAAATCCCTGTAAAGTACAAACTCGACCAAATCAAATAAGCACCCGCGAGTTTATGATAGAGTTCGGGGTATGCTTTAGCAGCAATTATGTAATTTGTTTCATATATATAAGTCGATAACCAATCTTGTTCGAAGTAAAAAGTGTTTTCTTTCTATTATATACTTGATATAATGTGTAATACTAATTAATTAATTTAATTAAAAGTATTTTTAATATAAAATCCATAAATGGTACTCCCTCCGGTCCAAAATATACGACGTTTTGGAATTTCTCACATAAATTAAGAAAACTAAAAAATGACTTATTTATCCTTTAATTGATCGACAATTAAATGCTTATTAACTTTTCATCAAAAAATGCTCACTAACTCTTCTTTTGAAACTCGTATCTCTTTAGCTCCCACCTCTTAACTTTTAAAGGAGCTAAATCTACAAATTTAAAATTAAGCTATTTCAACATAAGTAATTTTGAAATGGAGCCAAATCTAAAAAATTTATCGCTTCTCTTCCCTTGCTTGTATATTGCTTGTATATATAGGAAGCATGAAAATGTTGGTTTTAAACTACAGTACTATGGCTTCTAAAAGTAGTCATAACGCTGATCTAAATCTTCCTGCTACAAACAATGATGAATTTTTTCATTCGACGACTCAAGCCTACGTAATGCACAGCCCATGGCTTCTAGAAGTAATAATAACATTGATCTAAATTTTCATGCTATAAACAATGATAAAGTTTTTCCATTCGACGACTCAAGAATGTGTAATGCATAATCCAACGTAGAGGAAGAAGAGGCAATCCCATTGATAGTTAGACAATCTTCTAGTGGAACACTCATACTAGATTTACACGTCAACCTCAATCAAGAGTTTGAATCTCCATTACTCGAACTAAATGTTCACTAGTTGCATGAAGAAGATGAAGAAAACATAAACATCGATTCAAATCAAGAGTTTGAATCTCCATTGCACGAAGAAGAAGAATAAATTATTACTACGAATTTAGGTAATTGAGTCTATACTTACATATATTTACTTATACTTGGGTCTTTACTTTTTGTATTTTGTCTCTGTGGATTACACGTACAAATATAGAGTAACATATGTGGTGTTCTTACTAGTTTTTTTTGTTTTTTTACATGTATAGACAATGTCAATACATCTCAAGAAAAGTTATTTCTATCAAATGAAGAAAGATGGGCAATTTATCGTGCTTTGTTAGAAAAGAGTGTTAATGGAAAGCTAATTTTTTTACAACAAGATAAGTTTTCGAACAAATTTTGGTACCCATATGGACAGTACAATGGACTTGGAGATGGATAAAAGAGACCTCGAATGGAGCCCCAATTCATGTTTCACACAAGAAAATGAAAAATTATGGTCGGAAAAGAATTCATGTTGATTCAAGTCGACTGCTTGAAATTCCTTTACACCAACAAACAACCTTGAAAACACTTGCCGAAGCTTTGAATGTAAGCTACACGACGTTATTTTAACTTTTGAAACATGGTCTCCTTTGATGCCACACGAACGCAGTTAAGCCGTATTTGAAGAAGGAGCATAAAATAGCACCTCTCAAATTTTGTATATTAAGGTTCGATCCAAGAAGCTTACCTCAAAAGCCAATGTTTGTCGACATGTATAACATGATACGATGAGAAGTGGTTCTATATGACCAAAAAGATACAGACATTTATTTACTTCCAAATGAAGAAGTACCTTTATAGACATGTTAGAGTAATATTTTTTTAGAAAAAGTTATGTTTGTTGCTATGGCACGCCCAAACATAGACGATGACGAAAGTGAAGTGTTCTCGGGAAAATTAGGTGTGTTTCTTTTTGTCACCATGGAAAGAGAACAAAGATCAAGTAGGGACAAAGAAGCTAACACTTAGGAAATTAAATTGATGACCTCGGTAAAGAGGGAGAATGTGCGAGCATATATGATTGAGAAAGTTATTCCTACTATTCAAAGTAAGAGGCCAAGAGAAAATGTTAATAAAACCATCTTCATTTAACAAGATAATGTAGGAACACATAGTGATTCGAATGATAAGGCATTTTCAATTAGCTATTTCAAAAACTTATTTGACATTCGACTAGCATGTCAACAATCTAAATCATGGGATTTAAATATTCTATATCTTGGTTTTTTGCTTCTATTCAAGCATTGCAACACAAGGAGTGTCCACGGATGGTACAAGAACATAACCGTGCAATTGAAAAAGCTTTCGATGAATACGTTTTGAGCAAAGAAAAAGATTTTTTGAGTCTACAATTATGCGTGCAAGCGATCATGAAGATAGAAGGTTTGAAAAAATATAATCCTCCATACATAAATAAAGCTGCATACAAAGAGAACGTTGTCTTCCTGCACAAATTACTTGTGATGCCACTTTGGTACAAATTGTTGTGAATATATTATCAGCATCATAACATAGAATTCAAAATTATGGATGTGACGACCCGGAATTTCTGGATATTTGAAATTGAAATTTTTAATTGATTTTAAATATTTGAAAGTTAGTTTAACTTGAATTTCAAATATCACTATTTATTTGGCAATTAAATTATTGAATTTAATAATTAGAAATTGGTTAAAATAGTGAATCATGGTTTTTAAGCTGGTTAAAAATATTTCAAAGCCTTGAAAGATTTATATTTGTAATACTGGAGACAATAGACGTTTTAAATTTGAGTTTGAAATTGTTTTTTTAGTTTCAAGAATATATCGTTTAAATTGGTATTAAAAATAGCCTTCCGAGGCACAGTCTTCGAATTCGACAAAACCAGTTCTATTAGTTCCGTAATAGTGTATTATTATCGGATTTCAATTTTCATAGCATTTAAAGTTGTCGTGTGATCGTATGATAGATAAACGCGCTGAAATCTTTATCGAAATCTAATATAAATAACTGGGTCCAAAAAGCTATCTTCTCTATACGATCGAATTAGGACTCAAAACCTTTTCCAGTGCATTCGAAATAGGGGTATAACATTATAAACGGCTGATGGCACGCCACGATAGGAGGTCAAGATTTTGAGTTGCATTTATCAAGACGATTTAAAATTTGATATATGTTTTATATTCTGGATAATGCTTTCACAATTTAACACGTTCCCTCTCTTACAACACGTGTCTCCTACCTTCTAAATCATGCACCAGATGTCATTCTCGTTTCTATTTTTTAAATAATAATAATAGTAAAAACAAGCCGAGCCTTTCTCTCGATTCATAACTTAAAAAAAAGGGAAAGGGGAAATTGAAGCTCAAGAAAATCATGCCTGAAATAAAAATCAATCGAACTACTCGGTTCGATTTCGAATCAAAGATTTGTTGTCGGGAATGAATGGTGATTGGGAGCAGGGCAGGAGTAGCACCTCTCGCGTGGCATGCGCATGAGTGAGGCGAGGTCGAGGGTGCCGGAGTGAGGCTCGGAGGGTCAAGGCGCGCGTTTTGTCAGAGGATAGCGGGGTGGGGTTAGTCGTGAGTGCTCGCGTCATCGCGGTGACGTCAGAGAAGGGCGCGGTGAAGGCACGATGCATATATCGAGCAGGAGCTTGATGTTTGGGTTCTCTCATCGAGCAGGTAATGTGAACTTTTTGCTTTTAACATCTTAATTTGAAATCTACTAAGGTTTAAAAACTGGTGAATAAAATCTATTGACTCATTTGGAAATTAGGAAATTAAATTGATTTTAGTCTGAATCAATAACAGAAAAAAAATTAACAGAAAGGAAAAAAATTGTGCAACGAGGTGTGTATATATATATATATGCAGGGTATTTTCAGTATATATATACATAAAGACAAATATATATAATATATATATGATTTCAGGCGAATACAGGAATTTTAAATTATTATAGAGTTATAAAAAAAATTAGGCATTTACACTTATATGGATTATTATTTTTTTGTAGCTCGAAAATGGAAATAAAAAAATACACACACACACACCCATTTTTAAATCTTCTAGCCTATTTTGGAACAAGGTATTTGGTTATTAACTTATTTAATTTAACTTATTTAATTACTTTAGTCACTAAAAAAATATTTTATTAAATGAAAGTTGTTTAAAAATAAATTATTGGTTTAAACCCAAATTATTAGCTAAATTAAATGAATAAATAGTAATTAATTTTTTGACTAATACAAATATTAATAAACCGTATAAATGTTTGTACAAGGTCTAAAATTGTGAAGAAACAAGCCAGAATGGAATGGATTGCAAACAAAAGCAAAGGTGAGTTAATCTCACTCATCTGGATTACCTTTTAAATTTAAATAGTTAAATTTAAATTATGGTTGCTTGCTTGAATTGATAGTTTAATATCAGTTTGGATGTGGTATATTATATATAGTATGTATATATATTGAAGCGATTGATTTCTCGCATTATATATCGGATGAAACCCTATGCGCCCCGCATAATAGTGGGTGACCCCTTATATCGCAATATCCCCTTCGAAGTGGGATTAGTATTTTATATTGTGCTAACATCTATGGATGCAGGGAAACAGGTTGAAGGGATCCAACTGGATTCCTCAAAATGTTGAATTTATTTTACTTTCAGTGATGTGATTTAATTGATGATCTGTGATAGATTATATTGATTATATTGGGGATTGAAATTATTGAATACTATGGCTTGGATGTGTATATATGGGTATTTTGAGAAAGCGAATATATATATATATATATATATATATATATATATAAAGTATGGATTTTTAAAGGGAAATGAAAAGAAAATTCTTAAGTAAACAATCATTGGGAATTGGATAAATTGAGTAATAAATTTTGAAGGGAATTTAAACTAGTAAATCGGTTTGGAATAGATTTAGTGTTTTGGAAACTGTGATTTAAAGGAAAATGAGAAATGGAAATTTGTGAACTGGTTTATAAATGAAGTGGAATATTTATCAGTGGATAAATTTGGAAGTATAGATTTCGGTGGAATTTATTAGAAAAGGTGCAATTCATTTTATATATAAAAACGTGATTTTATTTTTTAAAAGTTGGAAAGTATATTCTCATGGAAAACTAAGTACATTTTTAAAGAAAAGATTTCAAAGTATAACTAGAAGTTTAAAAAAATGTTTTTTTAAGAATGTTTTATAAAATTTATTATTTAATTACTTTTTTAGTGAAAGTAAATATTTATTAGTTAATTATGGTAGTTAATTATTTTTAAAGGTAAATTAGTATTATGATTTTCAAAAGGGATTTTTTACCATAAAAATTTGACATAATAAATTTATTTTAAATGGGAAATTTGGGTATAAGTTTTACTCAAAAACAATTGTAGAATTTCTTAAGTATTATTTTATTTAAGTAATTTTAGTAGCCTTAATGTAAATAATTTAAGTATATATATATTGTTGAAAGTGATTATTAGGAGTTGGGAAATGTGTTTTAAAATATAAAGTTGTAACGACCCACTATTTTGGACCATTCAAATCGAAAATAAAACCATACATGTCTGACTTGAATAGTTCAAAACAGCAAATTGTAATATAATTTGGAGAAAATAAAACCAATCACAGAATCACAGACACAGATAAAACAAAATAACTCGTAGCGGAAATAGAAATAACCATAGTAGTTCATGAAGCTACTACAACACAGAGTCAGAAAAACAGTACAAAATCTAGAGTCTGAAAAGTAAATACAACAGAAATCCTAATAAAAAATGTCCACTAATAAATAAGCTAAATAGAAATACAGAATGGAAATAGATAACAACTAGATAGATAGATAAACTCCAACAAATCCTTTAGTTCCAGAAGGTGACATCCAAAGCTGATACTCAGGCTGATCCGAGCATAAAGCAAAACACAAAACACTCGAGTCAGGACATACATACTTATACAATGTAAACCAACTCAAGTGAACGATAACAAAATGCACATGTAACTTAAAGGATGCTTAAGACCGTCATTCTTTAAGGATCTGTTAAACTATTTACTATGTAGTAATATACGTTATTATAATAATGTCTAAAGTAAAGTAAACTTACTTAAAAATAACGTGAAGGCTTTACATTTTCCACATTAACACATATATAGTGCCAATAGTCTGTACAGTACCGTGTACCTCCAGATCAGGAGGCTACCACAAATACTCCATAGGTACGACACAAATCAAAACTTGTACAAGGCTCGCTAGGGTAGGTGACATGGCACAACGAGGCAATGCCAGGGTAGATATACCAATTACGCATCTGGGCTGGTGGTAACGCATAGCCGCAGCTACCGTCCACCTCGAGCCACACTCCCAAAAATCAAAGGTGCGCACCATATCAATCACAAAGTAATAGAATGGCATACGAAGAAGTGTGTTCGATCAGAGGAGCCGCCTCATTGGCCCGGGAATCGCTCCTGTTTTAGCCACCTTATGCCAACTCACGGGAGTTGGGTCCACATATATACCTCAAAGGAACGTCGCCACCATCCTACTTCATTCTGAAATCTCCATCGCGTACACGGTTGTTAAAGTGGTTTTCGAGGTTGGCAGAGAGGATGGCAACTTTCGATCTTGGTCTCTTTAACAACCAAATGTTATTATTACCCATGGATCTTTATTTCAAAATAGTTTGTACTTCCAAACCATAACCATTAAAATCAAGTTCTATCGCTCTTCCAAAATAATATACATTTCGAATGGTAACATTTCCAAATCCATATATATTAGTTATAGCATTTCAAAATGTATAATAATTTAGATATCATAACACTTTCCAAAACCATACACTTATTATGGCACTATAAAATTTTTATCTTTTAGAAATCATACTACTTGAAAATTATGATCCATATATACAATAGCATTTCAAAATGTTATCCTTTATAATTACAGCATTTTTAAAACATTACCTTAAAGTATATAACATTTTTTTGGAAAACATTACAATTTGAAAAAGTAGCACTTTCAAAACATAACCTAAAGTAACATAGCCTTTTTATAGCTAAATCTTTACATAGCATTTTTAAAATGTGATAATACATAGAAATATTGTCTTTTCAGAAACAACAGCACTTAGAAAACGTTACTGTAAGTAAGATAGTATTTCAGAAAACAGTGCATTTTCAGAGCAGCACTTAGAAAACGTTACTGTAGATATAATGGTATTTCAGAAAAACAGTGTATTTTCAGAAACAGCAGCACTTAGAAAACGTTACTGTAGATATAATGGTATTTCAGAAAAATAATGTATTTTCAGAAACAGCAGCACGTAGAAAATGTTACCGTAGATATAGTAATTTCAGAAATATAGCCTTTTCAGAAACAGCAGCACTTAGAAAACGTTACTATAGATATAGTGGTATTTCAGAAGTATAGTACGTTTCAGAAATGGTAGCACATAGAAAACGCTACCTTAAATCCACAGCACTTTGGAAATGCTGCCAATACAAAACTAAGATTTATTATAACATTTCAGAAATACTATAAATTTTAGTTTTCACCACTTTTAACTTATAAAACATATCTCACGTTTCAGAAATATTTATTTGGATATCATTTAACTTATGATTAAATAAAATAAAATTTTATAAATAAAATGTCCAAATTAAACTATAATTCATTTATTAAGTCAAAAGTACATTATTTTACTTAACTTTTTATCTCAACAAATAACTTAATACTTCATTTTAAAATAGCCATTTCATAAATAAAATATCCTTATTACTAAGTCATGCTTAAAATTTCCATTTGAAAACTAAATTTTCAATTATCAAGTTAAGTCGTATTTTAAATTACATTTTAAAACATTTATTTACTTATACATTTTTAGCTTATAGAAAATCACTATAACGTTAATTTAAATCATTTAAATCCAACTTAAGTTAAAATTTCATAATTTAAATTTCAAAAATACTTGATAAATTTAAGAAAATATTTAAAATTAACCATGGGTCTGTATATAATTTTCTAACCTAGGTCAAGTGATACAGATATGTATCATTTCAATCCGTAATTTAAAATAAAATCCGGGTTCTGTTATTTTAAACCCGCAATCCCAAGTCAACAAAATAAAATAAAAATAGCTTGAGCCAATCATTTTAGTTCATAACGGTTTTTCCTTATTCTAATGTCCGATCGGGTATGTATCATTTCAACCCATAGTGATTCTATACTTATAGGAACTTGCACTGTGAGAAACAGGAAATACAATGAATAGTATAATATGGCATATCATATCTGGTGATGTAACAAATATATATCAGGTTATAACATCATGAAATATCATATCACGGGCATATATAATTTACTATCATATCATCAACTACAATCCACATGCCATTATTTCACAATTATATAAGTACGAATGTCGAGAGTGAATAACTCACCTTCTAGAGCTAGAGATGATAATTAAAGATACAATAACAAACTTCAAAAAGCACGACAAAGCATGAAATAGATTTGAGTGGAAGAAGAGCCAAGATTCAATCTTGTAAACAAACAAATATATAACATATATAAGTAACTATATTTATACCAAAGATTATAAATCAAAACAATGCAAAATATGAATCAAAATGAAAAAAGATTGGCTTAACCTTTCAAGTAGGTTCGGCCACATGTGTTTTGGGCTTGGTCACACCACTTGTGCTCGGCCATCATCCAAATATGGCTCGGCCATGATGGTTTAGAAGCAAGCATGCTCGGCTAAGGCTAGCAAAAGGCATGGCTAGGGTTTATGAAGAGATAGCAACACAAAAGTCATGTGAAGGCAAAAAGGCAAAGGGTCAAGATGAGTTTGGTTCGGCCCTATGGCAACATGGCTCGGCCATGGCTAAGATCTGGTCAATGCACATTAGAATAGGAACGACTATGGTATGATTCACGGCAGGGAAAGGCAAAGGAGGAGGTGTAGGTGTTGGCCGAGGCTAGTGATGATGTAGTGCTCGGCTAGGGTTTCAAACATAGTATGGTGATGGGATTTTGGGTTTATGGTCACGACATGGGTGGAGGAGATGAGATGGTGATGGTTGTGGCTGGTCTAAGGTGATGGATGTGGTGAGATGGTCGGCAATAGGAGGCATGATGGTGGAGGCCGAGCATGTAAAAGAGAAGAAAAAGAAAAGAGAAAAAGGAAAAGAGAAATAGGAAGCCATGAAAAAGAAACTTACTCTAAATATTATTTTGAGAAAGAGATGAGATGAGAAATTTTGTACGTGAATTGAAAAGATTATGGGAAGTTTGTACGGCTAGGAAAATAAAATACGAATGGCTAGGAAAAATGAAAAGGCAGACATCATAATAAAGAAAAATAACATAAGCTCTTTGAATTTCCGAGCCCAAAATCGAATAAAAGAAAATAGAGAGTATAAAATGGAAAAATAAAATAAAAATAGAAAATAAGAAATATACCGAAAATAATCGCGTGTAAAACGCTGAAATTTACCAGATTTAAAAAATATAAACTGAATTTGATGAAACAAAAAAGCAGAACGAATATCAGAATAAAATACTTTTTAAAAGAAAAAGATTAGAAATTTAAAATTTAAATTTAAAAATTTCAACTGAAAGTCAAAGTTTGACCACTGTTGACTAAATATAAAATTTCATAAAATCTTTAATTTATTTTATTTGGAAATTAAATTATAAACAAAATCCAAAATACATTGGAAAGTTCCAAAATTTCAAATTTAAATGATTTAAAAATCAAAGTTTCAAATAAATTTGAATTAAAATATTTATTAAAAATTATGGGTTGTTACACTCTTCCCCACTCAAAACTTTTCGTCCTCGAAAAGGAACGAGACACGGAAACAAGGAAAGATGAGATAGGAAAGCAAATAGTACCTGAAACAAACAATTCCTGATTCGAAGCACACATGCTCTCCTCCATCTCCCAGTTACAATCCCGATCATCAATACTCCACTACACTTTGGCCAGGTTGACTGATATCTTTCTTTGCTGCTTCGTACCTCTATCGATAATACAAAGTGGCTTCCTCTCGACAGTAAGATTAGGCTCAATATCCAAACTCTCGAGAGCAGAAGACTGGACGATCAAAGATAGATCATGCAGATATCGACAAAGAAGCGAAACATGGAATACATTATGTGTAGCGATCCCCATTTTTGAGTAAAATTAAATTTAGTAATTGGTATTGATTAGTGAATTCAAATTGTAAATTAAATTAATTTTTCCAAGGCTAAAAAATGATATTTGTTTATTTGGACATTGGTTTTTTTTAAATTTAATTATGGATATGAAATTCTATATTTAATATCTTATAAATAAATAAAATTTGGATTTGAAAACTATATAATTTTATACTAGTAGAAATTTGTTTTCTAATTTTAAGAGACATATGTAATATTTATTTTGAAAGTTATATTTTGAATTAGATATAAATGATTTTCAAAACAATTGTTTAAAACTAAATACTATTATATATGTGTTTATTTATTAAAAGCATAATTAGTTTAAAATCATTTCTTTCTTTAAATTGGTATAAGTAGAAATAATAAACAAAATGTATATAAAACAAGAAATAAAAGTTTACAATAATACATATATAGATAATTATTTATTTAAAAGGTATAATGGTTTTAGTTCAAAAAGTATAATGAACTAAGCTTAAAATAATATTGGTTACAAAGATTTGAACATTTTCATTTGAAAATAGTCTGTAAATGTATAAAAGTATAAATTTGAGAACATAAAACATGATTCTTAATATATACAAAAGTATAAATTTGTAAATATAATAACAAGTGAGTTTAAAACAAAATTTACAAAATAAATTGCATTAGGGATTTAAACATAAAAATACAAACTTATGACGCTTGTACATAAAATGTTTGCATGAATAACACTTGTTAAGTGATTGTGTTATGAAACAAACAAGTGTCATAATGGTTTTATAAAAAATAAAATAAAAGCATAGATATCAAAAAGAAAGTAACCAGGCCATTCAAAATCTCAGACCTGAAATAAGTAAACAAGACACAAAAATCTTCTTCAACTCTGAAATTTTCTGAGGCAACCTAGAAAAGCAAGATCAAAAACAATACAAAAAACCTGAAAGAAACAAACAAATCAGGAAATTTAAAGTAGAACCAGGAAAACATCTCAAACAACTTCAAGCCGAAGCAACATAAATTCGAATTCATAGATCATCTCTACAATATCTTCACCAAAGTTCAACCCAAATTTAAAGATCAATAAAAAAAACTGCTGTTTCAAAGCAAAGGAGTAAGGATCAAGCAATTCCAGAAACAAATCAAAGCATGCAACAAAGTCTAGCTAACCAGAATCAAAATCCAGCTTTCAGAAAACAAAAACAAGATTTTCAGATTTAAAGAAAAAAAAAGTAATAATAGCATGTCTCTGTTCTTCTCTGCCATCCCCTGTTCTCTGCTGCAACTTTAGGTAAGCAAACTTGGCCCTGTTATGTTTCTTTTGTGTTGGATCTGTGTTTAAAGTATGTGATTGTGATTGTGTGAATATTTCTGCATACATGTGTATATGAAAACATAAGGATAGTGGAATGCATGTCTGTGTGTATACATAGATATATCTCTGTTAACAATCTACCAGGAAAAAAAATCATATCTTTCTGCACAATTAAATTTAGGTTGTGATTATAAAAGAGAAAAGGACTGTATGAATGTAATATAAATTTTAAGAATACTTTTAAGTACAGAAAATAGATGGATTTACTGGACATATTGAAAACACATTAGAATCAGATTTTTTTTCAAAATTTAATTAATTTGAATATGAGTTTCAATTACATAATCTTGTTAGTATTCCTGAATCGTGAATTTTAAAGGGGAAATCGAGATTTTTAATATAACATCGTTCGAGAAATTGGGAGTTGAACAGAAATTGGAAATGCCATAAATTCTGGTGATCGCGAGATCACGGGGTTTCGAGCTTGGTGTCAGAGGTGCTTGGGTGATTGATGAATTCCAGAAAAATGCTAGATGATTTTATAATTCATCATGGATGAATATTTGAGTCAATCTAGGGTTTTAACCTAGTTTTTGTAAAGGTCGGATTTTGGGTTCGTACATCATCGGGGTTGAACTGGAAGGGTATGCACTGGGGGGATCGAATCATGGAAGTAAGGCGAATGTTTGGTCGAAGTTTCGGACGGCCAAATGATCGGAGGTGGCCATGCGTGGTGATTCCTGGATGAACTAGTTTGTTCAGTGGAGTTGCTGTTGCTCGATTTTGTGTTGATGGGTTTTCGAGTTTTCTGGGTTTACGAGATCATCGGCGAGGTGTTTGACGGTGTGTGGGTGATGGCGGCAATGACCAGAGGTGGTCGGAATGGCGTGCACGTACACGCATGTACGTTTGTGCATGAGGTAGAATAGTGTAATCGGGGAAGAAGGCGGGTTTCTCGGGTTCGAGCTCGAGACCTAGTATATTTGGCTCGAGTTATGTTTCGGGTATGATTAAGTGGCTAATACGTTTTAATAAGTTTTAAAGTTAAAATAAAAGTCTAAAATAAAGATACAGGAAGTTTTCTCAGGGATGGACCCGAGAATCTTATTGGATGGCTCGGGGATTTCAGTTGTTTTAGTTCAAGTCTGGAATTTAACTTAAAAATAGTTTTAATTTTTTTTAGGAAAACAAAATCAAGTTTTATTTTGAAAACAATCATGTTAAAAACAATTCTTTCGTAAATGATTAATATTATACAGGTTTAAATTTGGTGAAAAAGGGTTTTTAAATAAAAATTATTTTTATTAACCAAACTTTGAAATTGTTTAATTGATAATTAACTTTTAAAATCTAGGTTAATTATTTTGTTATTGAAAATCAATTGCCTGATTTAAGCTATTAAAGATAATTACTTAATCAAAAGTAATTAATAAATGATTAAAGTTAATTTATCAAGTGATTAAAAGATAACTTCTCAAGGTAATTAAATTGTGATTTATAATTGAAAATGATTAGAATAATCACTTATTATAATGAATTAAAAAAAAATTAATTAAAGGATAATTGAACAATTAAAGTTTAAGTATTATATAATTTAAAATTTTATTTATTTATTAATAAAAAATAATTAATTATTATATAAGGTTAGTTAATTTATAATTAAGGATTAATTAATAAATTAATTAATTAATGAAAATTAATTAGTGAAATCAATTAATTGCTTAAAGATAATGACTTAATTAAAAGTAATTAACTAATGATTAAAGATGGATAAATCAAGTGATTAACATTGATTTAAGATTAGGGATAATTACTTATCGTAATTAATTAAAGATAATTAGTTTAATGGTAATTAATTAATTAAGGGTTAATTAATTGATTAAAGATAATTAATTAAATGGTGAATTATAATTAAATTTAATTTCTTTATAATTAAAGGTTAATTAATTTATTATTAATGGTTAATTAATAAATGATTAAAGAATAATTAATCAAAATGATTTGTAATTTATTAATGTTAATTAACCAGGATTAGTAACTCATAAGTAGTTAATCTGATTTGAATTAATCAGACAATAACTGATCTCACTTATGAATGTTTGGATTCTATTGGATGATTGAATTGTTTGATATCCCTGATTGTGATGCTCTGTCTAGATTTGAGCTGTGTTTAATGTAATTTATTATCTGTGATATATATATCTATGATCTATGAATGAAAGATAAGCGTTATAGTTTATACCGCTTATCAAATATATTGTTGGATTTGAATATGTACTGACTGATGATGTTGCACTTTTATTATGTAAAACCCTTGGACCACACCTATACAGACACAAATATGGATTGCACGTAGAAATTGGTTAAGTCACAGATTTTTGAAGTAGTTTTTAAAAAAATTGAATTTTTGAATCCAAATGGATTTGGAAATGGATTGGGATTAAAGTAAAAAAAGTTTTTGAAAAGGAATTTCAAAGCTAAAATTTATTTTTGAATAACTTGATTAAGTCTTGAAGTTTAAATAGTTTAATTTAAATTTTAATTTGAAATTTGAAATTGAATTCTATGTTTGGGAATTAGGGATTAAAGATGTTATACAAGTTATATATAGGTTAAACCATTTTAAAGGTGTTTGCGCCAAAATTGGTCACAAACCCCCAAGTATTGTGAAAGCACCAGTGTTGGAATATAAATCAGCAATATCCAAACACAAATCACAGATTTAAGCAAGCAACACGCAGTAAAATAGAAATTACGAACGAGAACACACAATTTATAGTGGTTCGGCTATCTCCGGCCTACGTCCACTTCAAAGGTTTTAACTTATATTGATGTTCTTCGCTGATTACTCTTGATTACAGTGGATTACAGTTGATGATAGCCTTGAAATCTGAATACAACAATGATAATGAAGTATGTAATTCAATCCGGCAGAGTCTGGACGTTCAATGGTGGAAGCTCCCAAAAGTCCCCCTTTCTGTTGGCTCTGGGGTTCTATTTATAGGCGTTGGAGGCCCAGATCATGCTCAAACTTCGGGAGACTTCTTCTGGCACGTGAGTGGGCCCACGCGACCGACCCCACCAAGTTTCGTCTCGATCTGACATCGTTTCGAAGTGATTTCGAACCCATCAAGAAATGGTCCAATCGAGCTGAAACTTTGCAGGAGCAATCTTTATCTTGTATGTATGCTACTGTGAAAATTTCGTTGCATTTGGATCAGTAGATTGGAAGATATAATGGGTTCAAAATGGGGTTTATTGCATGGCTGTTTGGTTCGAAACCATGCTTTCGAACCGATGGTTTCGAATCCATGGTGGCACGTGTCTTCGTGTCGACGTGGAGCGCACACTTCGCTTCGATCCGGGTTTCGCTCCGAGTTGAATGCTTCGACTCCATATATCTCGGCGCATTCGAACCGATGGAAGACACGTCATCGTGGTTGGTTGACCCAGTGGGTTCGAATGGAGCTACACAGGTGGGTTCGAACAAGGCTTCTGTGATGGGTTCGAACAAGGCTTCGTGATGGTTTCGAACAGGACCTCTGTGCTGGATTCGAACTGGACCTCTGTGATGGGTTCGAATTGGACGTCTGTGATGGGTTCGAACTGGACTTCGTGATGGGTTCGAACTGGTCTTCGTGATGGGTTCGAACTGGACCTCTATGATGGGTTCGAACCGAGCAACGTCCATTCCTCTTAACTCGAATCCATCATAACTTGAGCATACGACCTCGGATTGACTTGAAATTTGAGATGCGGACTTCTATGATCTCTCTTGTCATGTCCTCTCAATTGTGGCCCGATCCGGACTCGGACAAAATTCATCGATATCCATGGTTATCCTGCAATGCATGGTCGACATTCAAGAATAATAATCATCGATTTTTAGTAAATTTTGGGTATCTCAACTTTGCCAAAAGTTGGGATAACAAAAGGTATTGATTTGGGAATTTGAAATTAAATTCAAGGGCTTTAACTCGTGCAAATATAATTGGATTTTTCTGAAACGAAAACTATTTGTTTTCAAATAATAAAAGTTTCGTATAAGAAATGAATTTCCAATTTGTGTTAAAGGGATTTCAAGTTTGAAATGAAACGGTTTTCTAAGTTATGAATGAATTTTTGGAAATGGATTTAGAAGCTATAAGTTAAATCTTTGATTTAAAGATTTAATGAGTTAATCCAATTGAAATGGAAATTGTTTGGAAATCTATGAATAGATCTTTGTGAAACTAGGTGAACTTTGTGAATTGAATCTTTTTTGTTTAAAGATTTGAAATGGTAATTTGTTTAAACCTTTTGAAGAAATATTTTGGGTTTTTAAAAGTTGTGACTTGACTGAAATCCCATATCTATATTTTTTTATGTATTGCGCTCACTATTCGGTTTAGCTGGGAGAGGCCCTTGTGTCGTATAACCCATTTCGAATAGTGATACGACGTTATGCATTGCAATTGAAGACCGATGGTGAAGACCGGGTGTCTTCGAAAACGATAGGATAACCTATCGATTGTCTCTGCACCGAGTAGCTACGATATAGAGATTCCCTAAGTGATTGGAAGTTCGATCGAGATTGTGGATACCCGGATTGCAAGGGCTTCTTCGGAAGTGCCTTCGGTTCTGTTCGAACCTGGAACAGACTTGTATGGTTGCATGTCTGATATTACACTTTGAGATATAAAATAGATCTCTATCAAATACATTTCTGTTTGGTGGCGGAGAATTTATTCTCTTAGCTTAACACCCTTCTCTAAGACGTACAAGCTCAAGGTTATGTAATTGATAGTTATCAGTGATATACTCCCAATTTGGTAGTGTGGCATGCTAGTGCTGCTGTGTATCATTTGTTGATCAAAGCATGGCTTTTGTATAAAGCGTAGCTTTGTGGACGAGACTACATCAGGACCTCACACTCGGAAATGGTTGAAAAAGGAAAGATGCGGCAAGGTTATGAGGGTCGCTCCCTTTAGGGTGTGTCATTCCTTTCTGAAAAAGGGTGGTATCATGGTATGGAGCCCAGATACTTAACCCATGTGGTCACTGCAAATCTATTACTTTGTGATTGCTTTGTGGTAGAGAGGCGCCTCGGATAAAGGTCCCAAAGGACCAGGGGATGGCATGCTCGAGTAGTAGTTACCTAGTCACAGAGGTAACCCGGCCTTGTGTTGGCAGAGAGCCGGGTAGGTTCTCGGGACGTCCCTCCAGAGGCGTACCCATGTGGCAGTAGGAAGTTCCTTAGCCTGACCATTTGTTGGAAATCCAATTTTCAATACGCGCCTTGTACGGTTTTAGTTATATAACCTGACATTTACTTATGGTGGCGCCCCACTGTTTAGATGGCAGCTATAGTAGGCACACAATAATGGTTGTATGCTGGCTAGGATTAATATTATACTTTCGAAATGGTTTCTACACTATGCATTAGTAATAATATCAAAGAAATTTTCTCGTGTCAAGCATATTTGACTATCATAAGGAGAAATCTCCTCCAATTCTGCGTTTGCATTGTGTGTGTGGCTGGAGGCCTTATTGTAGTTTCATTTTCCAAAAAGCATTGCAGATTTATTTTACATTCTTTTGTTGGTTGTTTTAAAGATAAAACTGTTTTGTTTGCTCATATCAGTCCCATGAATGACCTGGATTTTATTGTTCCATTCCTAAACTCAAGGTGCCCACAATTTTCCCACATGGGCAGTTTAGAGTTGGGTTTTTCAGATAATTAAAAATAGGTGTAGATTCGATAGCTTTCAAAGTCTTTGGTTTGGTAGCTTTCAGTCTTTGAGAATCTTCTTCAGTCTTTGGACGGACTGACCTTACTTAGCTTTGTGCATCGTGATGGGGGATTCGAGCTATTTCTGGATTGGTGCCTTGGATGGAGATTTCCGATACTGGAGTTCTCTATTGGAGATATTGTTCCGCTGTTGGTGTTATCTTTTTCTTTCCGCTGCTATTGTCTTGTATCATATCTCTAATGTATATCGATGTATCTAAATATTATATCAAATGTTGTGTATCAAATGTATTATTCATTTCTTCCGCTGTGTTGTACTTAATGTGTTATAAACTCAGGAAAACCAGATTCGAGGTTTGGATCTGCGGTATTTGAATACGAGTGTCGTATTCGGTGCCGATTTTCGAAGGTCGAGTTAGGGTCGTTTCATTTTGGTATCAGAGCTGAAGGTTAAAACTTTAGCTCAAGAGTATAACACATTAAGTAACTCATTAGAGATAGGTGAAGTATACCCTAGAATGAGTATATCCCTAAGATATCCATTCGAATGCCTCAGTAAATTCTCTTACTATCCACTGTTAGTAAGCATGAGGGCAAGAAGAGGACGAGATAGGGGATAATGGAGTACCACTACAAATGGTCAATACCCTGCAACTGTGGAAATAACTTTCTCTATCAATCTCCTTTGATTTGATTCCAATTCTTTTGATGGCTTCATACCAGCTACAAGTAGTAGTTTCGGTGTGATGGTGGCCCTACGAATCGTTGTAGAAAATCCTTACTTCATATCTTCATCGGTTTCTTGTCAGCTTTTCATTTTAAATTCTAATGAATTTGAAAATTTATTTGGAATAAAATCGGTTCACAAATATAAGAAGTTAAATTTGAATTGTATCAATAAAATGATATCGGTTAAAAAAAATTGAAATTCATTTGTAATTTCTTGTGTAGACTGAAGTCCGAAGAGGGACAAATTGGTATATACTTTGGGGTGTTCCGACTAGGTTGGAATCCATATCTAGTGTTTGGGAATTATGGATGATTAAATACATTTATCTATTGTCTAGGTCCGATATATTCTACGAACGATTAGTTATCCCTTCGAACTAATCAATGCCCTTGCATATTTGTAGACCGATGGACCCGAGTATCTTGTGAAATAATTGTATGAGTTTGTTCCCATATTGTTAATATTCTGATTTGGTAAGCCAAATGCAGAATAGATACTCAGTTTGATCTGAAAAGATATTTCTCTATCTTTATGTTTCCATCTATTCTTTATTATCTCCCTTGCAAATTTCAAGGACGAAATTTTCTTAAGGGGGAATCTGTAACGATCTCGATTTTTGAGTAAAATTAAATTTAGTAATTGGTATAAATTTGTGAATTCAAATTGTAAATTAAATTAATTTTTCCAAGATTAAATAGGACATTTGTTTATTTGGACATTGGATTTTTTTTTTTAAATTTAATTGTGGATTTGAAATTCTACATTCAATATCTTATAAATAAATAAATTTTGACTTGAAAACTATATAATTTTATACTAGTAGAAATTTGTTTTCTAATTTTAAGAGGCATATGTAATATTTATTTTGAAAGTCATATTTTGAATTAGATATAAATGATTTTCAAACCAACTGTTTAAAACTTAATACTATTATATATGTCTTTATTTATTAAAAGCATAATTAGTTTAAAATTATTTCTTTCTTTAAATTGGTATAAGTAGAAATAATAAACAAAATGTATATAAAACAAGAAATAAAAGTTTAAAATAATACATATATATATAATTATTTATTTAAAAGGTATAATGGTTTTTATTCAAAAAGTATAATGAACTAAGCTTAAATAATATTGGTTATAAAGATTTGAACATTTTCATTTGAAAATAGTTGTAAATGTATAAAAGTATAAATTTGAGAACATAAAACATGATTCTTAATATATACAAAAAGTTATAAATCTATAAATATAATAACAAGTGGGTTTAAAACAAAATTTACAAAATAAACTGCATTAGGGATTTAAACAAAAAAAAACAAACTTGTGACACTTGTACATAAAATGTTTGCATGAATAACACTTGTTAAGTGATTATGTTATGAAACAAACAAGTGTCAAAATGGTTTTATAAAAAATAAAATAAAAGCATAGATATCAAAAAGAAAGCAACCATGCCATTCAACTTCACAGACCTGAAATAAGAAAACAAGACACAAAAATCTTCTTCAACTCTGAAATTTTCTGAGGTAACCTGGAAAAGCAAGATAAAAAACAAAAGAAAAACCTGAAAGAAACAAACAAATCTAGAAATTTAAAGTAGAACCAAGAAAACATCTCAAACAACTTCAAGCCAGAGCAACATAAATTCGAATTCAGAGATATTCTCAACAATATCTTCAACAAAATTCAACCCAAATTTAAAGATCAATAAAACAAACGGCTGTTTCTAAGCAAAGGAGCTAAGGATCAAGCAATTCCAAAAACATATCAAGGCATGCAACAAAGTCTAGCTAACCAAAATCAAAATCCATCTTTTAGAAAATAAAAACAAGATTTTCAGATTTAAAGAAAAAAGTAATAATAGGCTGTCTCTGTTCTTCTCTGCCTTCCCCTGTTCTCTGTTGCAACTTCAGGTGAGCAAACTTGGTCCTGTTATGTTTCTTTTGTGTTGGATCTGCGTTTTAAGTATGTGCTTGTAATTGTGTGAATATTTTTGCATACATGTGTATATGAAAACATAAGGATAGTGGAATGCATGTCTGTGTGTATACACAGATATATCTCTGTTAACAACAGATTAACAACCTTCCAGAAAAAAAATCATATCTTTCTGCATAATTAAATTCAGGTTGTGATTATAAAAGAGAAAAGACTATATGAATGTAATATAAATTTTAAAAATACTTTTAAGTATAGAAAATAGATGGATTTACTGGACATGTTGAAAACATAGTAAAATCAGATTTTTTTTCAAAATTTAATTAATTTAAATCTGAGTTTCAATTACATAATCATGTTAGTCTTCCTGAATCGTGAATTTTAAAGGGGAAATCGAGATTTTTAATATAACATCATTCAAGAAATTGGGAGTTGAATAGAAATTGGAAATGCCGCAAATTCTGGTGATTGTGAGATCGTGGGGTTTCGTGCTTGGTGTCAGAGGTGCTTGGGTGATTGTTGAAGTCGAGAAAAATGCTAGATGATTTTGTAATTCATCATGGATGAAGATTTGAGTCAATCTAGGGCTTTAACCTAGTTTTTGTAAAGGTCGGCTTTTGGGTTCGTACATCATCGGGGTTGAATTGGAAGAGTACGCATTGGGGGGGGGGATCGAATCATGGAAGTAAGGCGAATGTTTGGTCGAAGTTTCGGAGGGTCAAATAACCGGAGGTGGCCATGCGTGGTGATTCCTGGATGAACTAGTTTGTTCAATGGAGTTGTTGTTGCTCGATTTTGTGTTGGTGGGTTTTCGAGTTTTCTGGGTTTACGAGATCATCGGCGAGGTGTTTGACGGTGTGTGGGTGATAGAGGCAATGACCAGAGGTGGTCGGAATGGCGTGCACGTACATGCATGTACGTTTATGCACTGGGTAGAATAGTGTAATCGGGGAAGAAGGTGGGTTTCTCGAGTTTGAGCTCGAGACCTGGTATGTTTAGCTCGAGTTATGTTTCGAGTATGATCGAGTGGCTAATACGTTTTAACAAGTTTTAAAGTTAAAACAAAAGTCTAAAATAAAGATATAGGAAGTTTACTTGGGGATGGACCCTAGAATCTTAGTGGATGGCTCGGGGATTTCCCTTGTTTTAGTTCAAGTCTGGAAATTAACTTAAAAACAGTTTTAATTTTTTTTAGGAAAACAAAATCAAGTTTTACTTTGAAAACAATCTTGTTAAAAACAATTCTTTCATAAGTGATTAATATTATACAGGTTTAAATTTGGAGAAAAAGGGCTTTTAAATAAAAATTATTTTTATTAACCAAACTTTGAAATTGTTTAATTGATAATTAACTTTTAAAATCTAAGTTAATTTATTTTGTTAATGAAATTCAATTGCTTGATTTAAGCTATTTAAGATAACCACTTAATTAAAAGTAATTAATAAACGATTAAAGTTAATTTATCAAGTGATTAAAAGATAATTACTCAAGGTAATTAAATTGTGATTTATAAGTGAAAATGATTAGGATAATCATTATTATAATGAATTAAGAAAAAAATTAATTAAAGGATAATTGAATAATTAAAGTTTAGTTATTAAATAATTTAAAAATTAATTAATTTATTAATTAAAAATAATTAATTATTAATACAAGGTTAATTAATTTATAATTAAGGATTAATTCATTAATATAATTAATCAATGAAAATTAATTAATGAAACCAATTAATTGCTTAAAGATAATGACTTAATCAAAATTAATTAATTAATGATTAAAGATAAATCAAGTGATTAACGTTGATTTAAGATTAGGGATAATTATTTATCGTAATTAATTAAAGATAATTAGTTTAATGGTAATTAATTAATTAAGGGTTAATTAATTAAAGATAATTAATTAAATGGTGAATTATAATTAAAGGTTAATTTCTTTATAATTAAAGGTTAATTAATTTATTATTAATTGTTAATTAATAAATGGTTAAAGAATAATTAATCAAAATGATTTGTAATTTATTAATGTTAATTAACCAGGATTAGTAATTCATAAGTAATTAATCTGATTTGAATTAATCAGACAATTAACCGATCTCACTTATGATTGTTTGGATTCTATTGGATGATTGAATTGTTTGATATCCCTGATTGTGATGCTCTGTCTTGATTTGAGCTGTGTTTAATGTAATTTATTATCTGTGATATATATCTGTGATCTGTGAATGAAAGATAAGCATTATAGTTTATACCGCATATCAAATATATTATTGTATTTGAATATGTACTGACTGATGATGTTGCACTTTTATTATGTAAAACCCCTAGACCACACTTATGCACACACACAAGTATGGACTGCACGTGGAAATTGGTTAAGTCACAGATTTTTGAAATAGTTTTTAAAAAAATTGAATTTTTTAATCCAAATGGTTTTGGAAATGGATTGGGATTAAAGTAAAAAACGGTTTTGAAAAGGAATTTCAAAGATAAAATTTATTTTTGAATAACTTGATTAAGTCTTGAATTCAAATAATTTAATTTAAATTTAAATTCAAAATTTGAAATTGAATTCTATGTTTGGGAATTAGGGATTAAAGATGTTATACAAGTCATATATAGGTCAAACCATTTTAAAGGTATTGATTTGGGAATCTGAGATTAAATTCAAGGGCTTTAACTCGAGCAAATATAATTGGACTTTTTTGAAACGAAAACTATTTATTTTCAAATAATAAAAGCTTTCATATAAGAAATTAATTTCCAATTTGTGTTAAATGGATTTCAAATTTGAAATGAAACGGTTTTCCAAGTTATGAATGAATTTTGGAAATGGATTTGGAAGCTATAAGTTAAATCTTTGATTTAAAGATTTAATGAGTTAATCCAATTGAAATGGAAATTGTTTTGAAATCTATGAATGGATCTTTGTGAAACTAGGTGAACTTTGTGAATTGAACCTTTGTTTAAAGATTTGAAATGGTAATTTGTTTAGACCATTTGAAGAAAGATTTGGGGTTTAAAAGTTGTGACTTAACTGAAATCCCATGTCTATATTTCTTTAAGTATTGCTCTCACATTCGGTTTAGTCGGGAGAGGACCTTGTGTCATATAACCCATTTCGAATAGTGATACGACGTTATGCATTGCAATTGAAGACCGGCGGTAAGCCAGGTGTCTTCGAAAACGATAGGATAACCTGTCGATTATCTCTGTATCGAGTAGCTACGGTATAAGGATTCCCTAAGTGATGGAAAGTCCGATCGGGATTGTGGATACTCGGATTGCAAGGGCTTCTTCGGAAGTACATTCGGTTCCGTTCGAACCCGGAACAGACTTGTATGGTTGTATGTCTGACATTACACTTTGAGATATAAAAATGATCTCTATCAAATACATTTCAGTTTTGTGGTGGAGAATTTATTCTCTTAGCTTAACACACTTCTCTGAGACGTATGAGCTCAGAGGTTATGTAATTGATAGTTATCAGTGATATTCTAACGACCCTGACTCGACCTTCGAAAATCGGCACGGAATACGACACTCATATTCCAATGCCGGCAGATCCAAACGTCGAACCTGGTTCGTCAGAGCTTATAACACAATTAAGTATAACAACATAGCGGAAGAAAAAGAAATGAATCATATCATATACAACTCCAATGAATACAATATCCAAATATGGAACAACACTGATACAACATGATATAAGAATATAGAGACCAAAAACAACAGCGGAAAATAAATAGCCAAGAGATAACTCCAATCCAATGCTCCAGGGTCAAAACTCCAAACCACAAGCGAGAACCACCATCAAGTTTCACCAAGCTAAGCAAGTCTCGTCCAAACCAAATACTTCAATATCCAAAGTCTTCAAAGAATACCAAAGAGAAAGCCGAAAGCTACCAAATCGATATCTATATCTATTATTTGAAACCCAACTCTAGAATGCCCGTGTGGAAAATAGTGGACACCCAGAGTTTAGTAAAGGAACAATAAACACCGGGTCAGTCATGGGACTGGTATGAGCAAACAAAACCATTTTTATTTTTAAAACAACAAAAGAATTTAAATTGAAAACCGCAATGCTTTTAGAAAATGAAACTACCATAAGGCCTCCCGCCACACACACAATGCAAGCGCAAACTTGGAGGAGATTTCTCCTAGTGATAGTCAAAAATGATTGATACGCGAAAACCATTTGATATTATTATTAGTGCATAGTGCAGAAAACGTTTCGAAAACATAATATTAAGCTTAGCCAGCATACGTACCGTTATAGTATGCCTATTACAGCTACCATGTTAAATAGCAAGTTCTACAACTAAAACCGTAAAGGGCTCGTATTGGATGATTGGATTTCCAACAAATGGTCGGGCAAAGGAACTTCCCATATAAAATGGAACGCCTCTTGAGGGACGTCCTCGAGAACCTAACCGGATCTCTGCTACACAAGGCCGGGTTACCATTGTAACCAGGTAACAACTGACACGAGTATGCCACCTCCCGGTCGTTACCAACCTTTATCCGAAGTGCTTCTCAACCGACAACCACAAAGCAATAGTTTGCAGCAACCACAAAGTAAGTATCTGGGCTCCATACCATGATACCACTTATAATCTAGAAGGAAATTGACATACCCTCAAGGGGCGCTAACCCTAAATAACCTTGCTACCATGATTCATGTTTTGACCATAACCGGGTTGTGAGGTTCGACGAAGTCTCGTCCACAAAGCTACGCTTTTACACAAAGCCATGCTTCGATCAACAAATGATCAGCAGCACTCAGCATGTCACACTACCAAATTGGGAATATATCACTAATAATCCTCAACTACATAACCTCTGAGCTCGTACGTCTCAGAGAAGGGTGTTAAGCTAAGAGAATATATTCTCCGCCACCAACAGATATGTGTTTGAAAGAAATCAGCTTTATATCTTATTTTGTAATGTCAGACATACAATCCATATAAGTCTGTTCCGGGTTCGAACAGAACCGAAGGCACTTCCGAAGAAGCCCTTGCAAATGCAGGAATCCACAATCCCGACCGAATTTCCCATCACTTAGGGAATCTCTATACTGTAGTTGCTCGGTGCAGAGATAATCGATAGGTCATCCTATCGTTCTCGCAAATACCCGGTCTTCACCACCGGTCTTCAAATGCTATCCATAACGTCATATCATTATTCGGAATGGGTTATATGACACAAGGTCCTCTCCCGACTAAACCGAATAATGAGTGCAATATTTAAAAACATATGGATATTGGGATCTCAGTTAGATCACAGTTTAAATCCCAAAACATTTCATTCAAATGGTTAAAAAAAATTACCATTCCCAATCTTTTAAACAAAAAGATTCATTTCAAAAACCTTCAATGGTTTAAACAATTTCCATACTTAAATCTTTTAAACAAAAGATTCACTTTAAGACCCCTTTCAATTTAAAACAAGGTTCACCAATATTTTAAACAAAAATTCATTCATAGCTGTTCAAAAAATTCCATTTCAAAATTTGATTAACTCATCGGGTCTTTAAATCAAAGACTCATTTCATAGCTTTCAAAACAATTCCCGTTTCAAATCTCCTATATATACAAGATACACCATTTGAAAATCTTCTTCAATTTCAAAATAGGGTTCAACTATCTTTCACAAAGATTCAATTATAGCTTTTCAAAACCATTCAATTTCAAGTTTGAAATCTTTTCATCATAATTTGGAAAATTCTTTCCTTATATAAAAGCTATTATTGTTTGAAATCACTTGTTTCCATTTTCGGAAAACCCGATTATAATTGCACGAGTTAAGGCCTTTCAAATATAAACTTGGGTTAAATTCAAATTCTCAAAACCATACTTTTAAAATGGTTTTAAAACCCATATAAACACATTTATAGTTTGTATAACCTTTTTACATCATAAATTCTCAACATAGAATTCAATTTCAAATTTTGAATTCAAATTTTAAATCAAATTTCAAAACTAAATTAAGTTATTCAAAAACAACTTTTATCTTTGAAATTCCTTTCCAAAAACATTTCACATAAACCCAATCCATACCCAAAACATTTGGATTTAAAAATTCAATTTAAAAATTATTTTCAAAAATCTGTGACTTAACCAATTTCCATGTGAAATTCATATTTGTGTGTGTATATGTAGTCCAAAGGGTTTTACACAATAGTGCACACATAAATCATCACAGATATATGGATAAGCGGCATAACCCATAACGCTTATCTTCATTCACCGATTCATAGATAAGGTAAACTTATCAATCACAAAGATTTACTAATACGATTCGATGTGGGTTTCGGATAACCAGCTGGAATCCGACTACCTGTCGCATCGAAATCCAAATGTCATTTACGGGTCAAGGGGTTTGCATATTCATATAACCATATATTCATCACAGATATAACAGCTTAGCATAAAGCATTACATAGTATCACATCATATATCAAATATATCAATCCATCACATAGCATTCAACAACAATCAAACATCTACAATTAAGACGAATAAATGAGGTGGTTTTTTAAATTTATCAACCACATAATTACTTTCATTAATAATCTTTAATCGAAGATTAAATTCATTAACTACAATTGATTTAGTCTTAATCACCTTCATTAATTAAATCATTTCTTAATTAATTATCTAAATTAATTAACCCTTAATCGTAATTAATTAAATCTTAATTACCTTTATTAATTAATTTTTCCCTAATTAATTACTCCTTAGTTAAAGAAGATTTCTTAATAAATTTAAGTTAATTAACCTTTAATCAATTATTCTTAATTTGATTACCTTAATTAATTAACCATATTAATTGATTATTCTTTAAAGTAATTAACCCTTAATATTTGATTAACCAATCTTTAATCACTAATTATCTACTCTTAATTACTTTCACTAAGTAATTACTATTTTTATTTAATCATTGATTAATTACTTTATCAATTAACTTGAATTATTAATTAATTACTTTAATTACTAAATCCTCAATTATTAATTAATTTAATCTTAATTATAACTAATTATCCTTTAATTGATTTTCTTAATTGTTAATGAATTGATCTTAATTACAAATTATCACTTAATTATATTTAACGATATAAATCAACTTACTTTTAAGTTAAAATTTTGAAACGTTTGATTTTTATTTCTAAATCACTTATGAAGTTTCATTTAAAGTACCTTGTTACAAATATTATTTTAAACTTAATTGCTTTAAAAATCCTTTATTTCAAAACTTTTAATTTATACTTTCTACTTAATAAATAAATCATTATTTATAGAAGAAATAACTTTTGAAATTTATTTAACTAAGTTATTAAAGATTAAAAACTGGAACATGAAAATCCCAGCCAAACCCGAGCTAAACACTGAAGTCCCCAAGCCCTCCTTCGAGTTTTTCCAGAATTTACCCGAGTGCCCCCAAATTTTCAATATAAAAATTTTTCTAAGTATTTTCATCTCGCACCAAAATCTAGCTTCGAGTTAAGACTCGAGCTACCCCACGTCCAACCCGAGCTCATCTCCAAGTCGCACCTTTCTTTCTCTTTGTCTTCGTCTTCCCCAATGCTGTTTCGAACCCAAATGCACAAACACGAACCGTGCACGTGTACGCCTAAACTGGCGATCACCGATCAAGATGCTGATTATCAACAAGTCAACGACCATCTAAACGAACACCCCAAACCCTCAGTTCCCACGAATTCGTGAGGAAAGGAAATCGAGCAACTTGAAGCAAACCTGGAACAAAACCCAAATTGACAAACCGCCGTGCCGCTGACGAACCACGCCACCAGAACCTCTACAATTCCATATAGAGCAATGTCACATCCCTAAGCCTCCATCCCCTAGGTTCGATCCCACTCGATGCCACAATGACGTAGTGGCGATCTAATCTTTGCCCTCGACCAAAATTAGGGTTACAACCTCAAACCATTGCCGCGACGACACCACGATAATTTATAAATTCTTTGACCATTTTTATTATGATCACTGATGCTCTGGATAGCTTCACCAAGGATCACGACTCCCCAAACTTTGTCGTTCATCGAAAATTGTTGATTTTGCATTTTCTGTTCAACTCACTCATGCTCGATGATGACACTCTTAAAAAATTTGAAATGAGTTTCTAAATTCATGTTTTTGCAACTTGAATCAGATAGTATAATCCAAACACATATTTATGATCATCAAATTCTTGATTTATTTTGATTTTGATTTTTTTTTCTGCCATTTATCATTTTTGAAGCAAATATCTGATGAATTCATTTGAAATCATTTTTCTTATCTGTGTTACATCACTAGGATAAATTTTATTTAAATTTTATCACTTAAACATGTTTATAACTTGAGATATGATTCTTACTATGAAGAACTTCTGTCTGTTCGACAACAGAGAAGCATATTGGCATATACACAGTCATGCATACCACGGTTCATACTTATAAACACATGCAAATACATGTTCATCACATTCATTTCTTCAACAACAAATAAACATCAAAGCATATCAAAGATTCAAACTTAAATGGGTCAAGTTTGCTCACCTGACATTGGAGTTTGAACAGAGCAGTATTTTCTTTTTCTTTTATCCAGGTTTTAGTTTTGATTTGCTCTTTTTTTTTTCTTTTCCCTTAAATCTGAAGATGATCATGATGTTGTACTTGTTTTGATCTTCTAGTTTCCTGCTTGAATCAAAGTTTGATTTTGTTCCTTTGAGTTACCTAAAGTTATTGCTTGATCTTGTTGAATTGCTTGTGATCAGGTTTTCAGTCTAAATCAAAAATTTGATTTCCAGGCTTTTATTTTTAAATCTAAGAACTGCAACTTGCATTTGCACTGATCTCTTTTCCCTTTTCCAGATTTTTTTTCAATTTCAATCAGCCCGGAGTTTTGATTTAAACTTGCTTCAAACTGAGTTTGGTTGAAGATTTGAATTTGCTGAGATGGTGAATGCTTCAGGTTGTAGTTTGCAATTTTCTTTTCTTTGTTCTCAGGTTTTGTTTATGTTTTGATCAGGTTTTGTGATTTTGTTTTGCTGGTTTTTGGTTCACTTTAATTTTTTTCTTAGTTTTGAAAAATAGAGGAGATGATTCTCAAATGGAAATGTAATAGCCTAGTTTGTGTTTATTTGTAAGTTAATATCTTTTAAAAAAAACAATGAGCCACTTGTATTGTTTGTTAACACATGTTATTGCATGATCTCATTCGGTTTACATTTTTCACAATGGACAAATTTGTGTTTAAATCCTTTTAGTTAATTTAAAATTTATTTACAAATTTTGTTTTTGAACCTTGTCTTGATTTAATTTATAATTTTTATTTTAAACTCTTTTCATTTTAATATTTTTGAATCAATTTATCTCTTATGTTTTATAACTTAACATATGTATTACATTTTTAAATTTATAAATATACAACTATATTTATGCATTCTTAAAAGAAAGGTGTTTTAATTTTTTTATCAAATTCATATTCAACTTTTAAACTTCTATAAATTCTTGTTTCACATCATTTATACATTATACATACATTGTTCAACTATCTATACTTATACATCCTTACAGAAAAATGTTTTGAAACTAAATTACACTTTAATCATATATACGCATTTGTTAATTTAAAAATTTTATTCTTAAATTCCCAATTCAAAGTTATTTTCAATCTACTTATAAAACACATTTACTTCCAAATCCAATATTATTTATAAAATACTTATCCTTAAATTTAAAATAAAAATTTCTATTTAAAATCCAATTTTTTTTATTTATTCTAGAAATTCTTTTAATTAATTCATAATTAAATTCACAACTTAGTTTCAAAAATTAAATTGATTATCAAATTATCTTAACTAAAATTTCAGGGACGTTACAGATCCCCCTTAAGAAAATTTCGTCCTCGAAATTTTAAAGGGAGACAATCAAGAACAGATGAAAGACAGAGAAATATCTTTCCGATAAAATTGAATATCTATTCTGCATTTGTCTTACCAAATCAGAATATCAATAATGGATACAAGAACAAATCAAGATACTCAGGTCACCAAACTATGAATATACAGGGATATTGATTAGTTTAAAGGATAACTAACCATTCGTAGAATATATCGAGACCCAAAAGAACAAATAAATGAATTTAATCTTCCATAATTCTCAAACATTGGGTATGGATTCCAAACTCAAGCCGGAATACCCCAAAGAATAGATAGATATATGGATACAGTCCCAAAACTTTTCGTTTAAACAACCAAAATATACCTATCAACCATAGCAACCAAAGCAAATAGTTCATCCAAACAAACAATTCTGACCCATCTGGAGTTTGTGTCCTATGCAAATATATCAAAGCTTCTTCCTGAGCTGCCAGGAATCATAAAAGAATTGAAAAGACGAATCAAAGGAGATTGATAGAGAAAGTTGTTTCTGGTATTGCAGGGCATCGATCATTTGTAGTGGTACTCCCCTGTCCCCTATCTCATCCTCTTCTTACACTCATACTTACTATCAGTGGATAGTAAGAGAATTTATTGAGGCATTTAGACGGATATCTTAGGGATATACTCATTCTAGGGTATACTTCACCCTATCTCTAATGAGTCACTTAATGTGTTATACTCCTGAGCTAAAGATTCAACCTTCAGCTCTGATACCAATTCTAACGACCCTGACTCGACCTTCGAAAATCAGCACCGAATACGACACTCGTATTCCAATGCCGCAGATCCAAACGTCGAACCCGGTTCGCCGGAGCTTATAACACAATTAAGTATAACAACATAGCGGAAGAAAAAGAAATGAATCATATCATATACAACTCCAATGAATACAATATCCAAATATGGAACAACACTGATACAATATGATATAAGAATATAGAGACCAAAAATAGCAGCGAAAATAAATAGCCAAGAGATAACTCCAATCCAATGCTCCAAGGTCAAAACTCCAAACCACAAGCGAGAACCACCATCAAGTTTCACCAAGCTAAGCAAGTCTCGTCCAAACCAAATACTTCAATATTCAAAGTCTTCAAAGAATACCAAATAGAAAGCCGAAAGCTACCAAATCGATATCTATATCTATTATCTGAAAACCCAACTCTAGACTGCCCGTGTGAAAAATAGTGGACACCCAGAGTTTAGGAAAGGAACAATAAACTCCGGGTTAGTCATGGGACTGGTATGAGCAAACAAAACCATTTTTATCTTTAAAACAACAAAAGAATTTAAATTGGAAACCGCAATGCTTTTAGAAAATGAAATTACCATAAGGCCTCCCGCCACACACACAATGCAAGCGCAAACTTGGAGGAGATTTCTTCCTATGATAGTCAAAAATGCTTGATACGTGAAAACCATTTGATATTATTATTAGTGCATAGTGCAGAAAACGTTTCGAAAATATAATATTAAGCTTAGCCAGCATATGTACCATTGTAGTATGTCTATTACACCTACCATGTTAAATAGCAAGTTCTACAACTAAAACCGTAAAGGGCTCGTATTGGATGATTGGATTTCCAACAAATGGTCGGGCAAAGGAACTTCCCATATAAAATGGAACGCCTCTAGAGGGACATCCCCGAGAACCTAACCGGGTCTCTGCTACACAAGGCCGGGTTACCTTTGTAACTAGATAACAACTGACACGAGTATGCCACCTCCCGGTCGTTACCAACCTTTATCCGAAGCGCTTCTCAACTGACAACCACAAAAGCAATAAGTTTGCAGCAACCACAAAGTTAGTATCTGGGCTCCATACCATGATACCACTTATAATCTAGGAGGAAATGGACATACCCTCAGGGGACGCTACCCCCAAATAACCTTACAGCCACGATTCCTGTTTTGACCATAACCGGGTTGTGAGGTTCGACGAAGTCTCGTCCACAAAGCTACGCTTTTACACAAAGCCAGGCTTCGATCAACAAATGATCAACATCACTCAGCATTCACACTAGCAAATTGGGAATATATCACTAATAACCTTCAACTACATAACCTCTGAGTTCGTACGTCTCCGAGAAGGGTGTTAAGCTAAGAGAATAAATTCTCCGCCACCAACAGATATGTGTTTGAAAGAAATAAGCTTTATATCTCAGTTTTTAATGTCAGACATACAATCCATACAAGTCTGTTCCGGGTTCGAACAGAACCGAAGTGTGATATCCCGGAAATTTGGTAATATAAATTTAATAATCTGTGTTTAAAATTGAATTGATTTGACAAATTTTGATAATAAATTTTGAATTGATTTTATGATCATCTTTTAAAAAGATTTTAATTGGAAGATTTATCTTTTTAAAGCTAGTAAATAGTTTTCTGTTTATAGTATATATAGTTGTATATGTTGTAAGTTGATAAACTTTGATTTGGAATTTAGTAAATGAAGTTATTTTCTAATTCTAATTTATTTTTGGTAAATTGGAAATTTGATTTAAATTTAACATTTAAATTTTCAACACGATTCAATAAATAATTTTATGGTTTATACTTATGGAAAATCTTATTTGTTTAAATTTATATTTTAATTAACTTAAATATGAATTTAAATTAGATTAACATTAAAAGCTTTATTTTATTTTATCTTAAAATATTATTTGAATTTATATATAAGAATTTAAAATACAAATTACAAATGATCTTAATTTGTTTATAATCTCTTTTATAAATTATTTTAAATATTGTTTAATTTGTTATTTTCAGATAATAATGACAGTACTTAGTTTTTATAATCATAAATAAATTTTGTTAGAAATAGGATTTGTTGTTTTTAAATTTAATAAGAGTGATGTATGTCTATACATAACTTGATTTTTAAATTGGTTTATAAAATTTATTTAAATACGAATTCAATGTTTTGAATTTAATAGAATAAATATTTAAAAATATTTGAATAAGCTTATATTTATGATTTGTTTGTTTTCATTTCTTTTTAAATTAGAAAGGAAGAAATTCATTTATATATATACATAAGAATAATAAATTTAGATTTAAAAGTTTTTATAAACAAATTTAAATTAAAATAAAGACACTTAATACATGTGTAAGTTTCTCTTAACATTCTGTTGACATGTGTAAGGCATAGATTAAATTGGTGACAAATGTTCAACTAAGAAAAAACAAGTGTAATGTTTTAATTTTCTTTTTTATTTTATTTTAAATTAAATCAAAAAAAATTTCTTATATAAAAACTTTGCTCCTCATTCTACCTTCTTTTCTATTCTTTTTTTTAAAACTTAAGAAAATTTTTAGTTAAAAATATGAAATCTAAACTTCTTCTCCAAAACAGAAAATTTGTAATCCCTGCACTAATATCTCCTCCACCCAAAATCATCTGAAACCTTCTTCCAAACTGAAATGCAAGTAAATCTGTAGCTCTTCAAAAGCATTAACCTGAAATCAAATCTGCAACTTCATCATGCCTGCATGCATTTTCTTTTTTTGGAAGCCTGCATCTTTTCTCCTGGAAACAAACAAGCATGCATCAGGGAGCAGGGCATTTCAACATAAACAAGAGGAATGTCTAAAAAAAAGGAAACTGCAGCTTTTTAAAATGCAAAACAGGAAGTAACTCAAAGTTCTGGAAATTTAAACACAATCCAGTTTCAAGCTTTTCAAAGGCTCTGCTCATAAATTACCGTGAGTAATATTTTTACTAGATAAACTTAAGTATTAAATTATTTGCTTGTTTTTAATCTAGAGATAAGTCCGTTTGCATGCCATATTTAAAGTTCATTACTGGTATAATATGTGTGTTTGTAGTTGTTCATGTTGCTATGAATTTACCTTTCTGTGCTCAAGTTCCAAATTTAGGAATTGCTTTAAAATATCCACTTCATTTGAATTGATATGTGTTAATTTTTAACATTCAATCAAAATATGGTTGTTAACATTTGTTACAGTTTAAAATTTTATTTAATATGAAAAATTTCTGTAATGTTATTTGTAAATTCAGAAAATACAGAACAATTTTTTTATATAAGTAAGAATCTAATTATCTAAATTCTTTGATTTAAGATTATCAACATATTACATTATCAAAGACTTGAATTTTAAAACTAAAACTAAAATTTTTAGTTTGAATTTGATTGGGTATTTCTGGTTTAACCAGAAATCCTATTTTGGTATGATACTGTCGATCAAGGAAGTTTGGGTGGCCTGTTTCTTTTCTGATGATGGAATGTTGATCGAAGTTGCAGGGAAAAATGGTAGGAGGTGGATTAAAGCTTGGAGGCAGTGGTGATTAGGGATTGAAATAATTAACCCTAGTTTTTCCGTGTTCAAGAAAATTGATCACCATGGGCTTTTTAAGTGATCGAGTTCTTCAAGGTGCTAGTAGGTGATTGGTGGAGTGTGGAGGAGTACATGGCCGGAGGTGAAGTTTTTCTGATGATCCGATCTTGGTGTTTAAGGCGGTTACAGGTTCGACCATGGTTCCAGTTTTCGAGCTCGAAGCTCGTTTTTGAAAATTGGAATTCTGCGGTGTAATTAATGATCGGAATAGTATGGGGTGATGACCGTTGACTTGCGTATGGGGTCGCGAGAGGTCGGAGTTGATTGTCATGGTGGTGCAGGTGCACGGCGTTCTTGGAGTATCAGCTGTTTGTTTGTTTTGGGGAAGATTGTATTCTCGAGTTTGTTTTCGGGTAAAGTCGTGTGTGGCTCGAAGTTTGGGGTTAGATGTCTCGAAGTAATTTGGTTATGGGCTCGGGTGAGTATGGTTATTTCAGGTTTGTGTTAAACCTGTTAATTTTACTTTGAAAGATTTCAAGATGAAGTGTTACACGAGTTACTCGAGTTATTTTAGTGTTTAGCTCGAGTTAGTTTGTTCAAGTTTGGAACTTGTCCTATTTAAAAAATTAAACTAAATTTAAAACATTAAACAAAGATTTAAATTAAGTTTTAAATCTAATTTTAAATTATGGATTCAAATTGATTTGAATCTTAAGCTGGAAATGATTAAGTATTTAAATTCAAATTTGCTTTAAAATAACTTTAAAGGAGTTTATTGTTTAAAAATGTTTTTAAAAGAAATTTGAAATTAAATTGGAAATTGAAATATAAAGTAATGTTTAAACGAAGTTTAAATTTGATTCAAATCTAGATTTGAATCTTTGTTTCAAAATAGATTTAAGTTTTATAAATTTAAGTATTTTAACAAATTTGAATGATAAAGAAAATGTTTTAAATTTAGAAAAGAATTTATTTTGAACTTTTGTAAAATTTTCTTTTATAAGAAAAGTATTATGTAAATTTAAAGGTTTTAAATTGCTTTAAACTTGTTGAGTTAAATTATAATTTAATGTTTTGTAATTCATTTAATTATTAGGATAATTAAATGGATAATAAATAAATTGATGAAATGAATAATTACTCAAAGTAATTAAGGGTTTAATCTTAAAAGTTTAAGACTAATTATTCTTAGAATAATTAACTTGTAATTTATGAATTATTAATTAAATAAGATTAGTTTTTAATTAATGATTAATAATTAATCAATCAAGTTTTAAGGAATTAATTAAGTTATAATTAACACTTAATTAATTAAATAATTAGGGGTTAATTAATGGGTTATTAATGATTAATTAATTTGTAATTAATTTATAATGATTAAAATAAGTTAATTATTTTAGAAAAATAATTAATGAATTGTTAAATAGTTAATGAAGGTCATTTACTAAGGATTACTTAATAATTAATTAATGTAATTAATTTTAATAATTAATTTAAAGATAATCATTTGTAAAATTTGCCAATTATAATTACTTACGGAAGTAATTAAGAAATTAATTACTTATTGTAATTAATTGAGTTTAATTTGATTAGATTAAGTTAATTAATTCAGTTTAATTAATTTAGAAATCATTTGATGATTTGTGAAGTATAATTACTTAATGTAATTAAATGAAGAGAAATTACTTAGGAAAGTAATTAATGGGAAATTACTGTATGTAATTAATTGAATGTAATTTGATGATGAAGTAATTTGAGTATAATTACTTTATGAATTAATCAAGGGATTAATTTAAGCTAATTAATTAATGAGAAATTAATTTATTTGTGAAGTAATTAAGGGTAGTTAATACTGAATGGAGTTAATCAAGAGTGAATAACAATTATGTTTTAAATAAAGATTAATTACTTGATGTAATTAATTTAAATAAAAAGAAAATGTATTTAGAAGATCATTAATTATATAATTAATGATGTAATTAAGAATGGATTTATTTAGAAATAATTAATAAATGTAAGGATTAATTAATGTAATTAATTAAGGATTAATGTAAATAATTATAGTTAATTAATTTAGAGAGTAATTAAAGATTAATTATTGTATTTGGTTAAGTATAATTATTTTGAGAAATTAATTAGCGGGTAATTACTTGAATGTAATTAAAGGTTAATAATCAGGAATGATTAATTAAAATGAATATTTGATTGATGATTAATTAATTGATTGATAATTAATTATTAGTGATGTAAGCCAGTTTGTTAATGGTAATTAATTTAATTTACTTTAAATTAATTAGAAATGATGTAATTAATTTAATTCATTTTAAATTAATTATATTTGGTTTGATTGTTAATCATTGCTTATATGGTTAAATGATGTTGTTTGCCTTGAATGGATTGAATCTCAGATATGAGATAAGTGATGTTGAATGATATGGATGCATTGGTTGCATTGTGTTGATGATTTGGATTACCTTTTGATAATGATAATATGGATTATCTGTAGTGTTGATTACCTATTGTGAATCTGTGATTTATCTATCTGTGTATATAGATAATTGAATTGTTTTAAACCTTTTAAAACAACTTGGCCTTAAAAGACACGCTTGGATTTCGATGAGACCAGGATCGGGTTTCCATATTTGGATATCCGAAAACCACATCGATCCAAATTAACGATAGGTTGTAAATCTCTTGTGAAGAGTGAAGACTCGAGGTGTAAGAACTATATTCGTCAATATAACTCTGGGGGTGATTCCGTGATGAGTTTGACGGAGTAGTACTTACAGGTTCGAGATGGTGATTTAGAGTGAAAGGGTTATCGTCGTTAACTCCGAGGGTGATTCCAAAATGAGTTTAACGAGATAATGCCTTCGGTATCGTTCGAACCCGGAACGAACTTGTATGGATTGAATGCTTTCAGAACATCGTCAGGAGGACGATGAACATTCTAAGAGATGTGTTCTCTAAAGGTAATCGTAGCCTTAAGCCTCATCAACTGGGAATGGCTAAAACAGGGGAGGTGCAGCAAGGCTAAGTGGGTTATGTCCAAGTAGGACGAGATTTTCCCCTGTCTAGAGGTCCCTTTTTATTTCGGCTGTGTGGGCGGTTGGAACGTACGCCAACTGCGGGGCTGTCTTGTTCGGGACTGTCCAGTAAGGGATGGTTCCGGTCTTGTGTTGCAGGGGAGAGGGCGTACTCCTCGGTACGTTGATCTAGGCCACGTACTGTGACGGGCAGTACCCCAGTAGCCCAACCATTGATGGAATCCAAAATCCAATAAGTGCCAACGGTTTTGATTGTATTACCCCCTTTTGTGGCTAGTAGCTGGAATTTAATGAATGTAACAATTTCGGCTTTTTCATATTTACTTGAAAACCCTAGACCTATTATAATATCACTGGATTTCCTATCAAATATTTTAGTTAGCGTAAGGTAAAAACTTTTCCAAGTTTATGTGTGGGAAGTCTTACGTGATACCTTTCTTTTCAAAGGTTTTTCAAAGTTAAGCAACTTTAACCTGTTACTCACACCAGACCCATGTCTGACCCAGAGTTTATCTTCTGTTTTCTTAAACTCTTGGGTACTCAAATTTTTACGAGTAGCCAAGGGATTCCGGTTATCTTTTGACGAATTATGAAGGAGCAATGGAGCAGGAGGCTTCTGTGTTAGATATATAGTTCCGCTGTGTGTTCTCTGTGTTGGTATCTCTTATTTGAGTTGTGTTGAGTTGTATAACTAGACAGGTGTTTATAACTGTCTAGTATGTGATGTATATTCTGTGTAACTCCGATAGTTGTTGTATATCTATGCAATACTTTTGTTATTAATATAATTTATTCGTTCTGCTGTTGAGATTCGAATGTTGTTTCTTCTTTCTTCTCTTTATTTTCTCTTTCTATCCCTTTCTTTCTTCATGATGATACGACTTTTCTGTGGTGAGAAAGTCGGGCCGTCACACGAAGGCACTTCCGATGAAGCCCTTGCAAATCCGGGAATCCACAATCCCGATCGGACTTCCCATCACTTAGGGAATCTCTATACCATAGCTACTTGGTGCAGAGATAATCGATAGGTCATTCGATCGTTCTCACCAATACCCGGTCTTCACCACCGGTCTTCAAATGCTATCTATAACGTCGTATTATTATTCGAAATGGGTTATATGACACAAGGTCCTCTCCCGGCTAAACATGTGACGCCCCACCTCTATACCCACGCTAGCCAAGAACACTACGGTGTAGTGCTGTCAACTAGCACGGAGAATAAGGCTGTTGAGGAGCGACCATCCATGTGATTGCTTATCACACGGTGGCTATAAATAATCTTCGGAAACAAACATAGAAATAATCATAACACAAATCAGTCACAGACATCCATATCACAGAGGCGGAAGAAGATATGAATATATAACTAACACATGAAAGTATACATCAGAGTAGTGGTCAAAAAGATCCACAATAATACAAACGAATAGCAACACGTGCTATACAAAAGAATACAACCATGAGTCTATGTCTCAAGTGTATACAACAAAAACTGCTAATCTAAATAGTTAGCCAAAAGTCAGAGTAGCAAATCCTAGGAAGAAATCAAACAGAAGCACCTGTAACATCTCGGGCTGACCCGAGTATTATTTAAGAAAATAATAAACGGATCAGTCTAGCTATAAATATCAGATGACATGGTATAAAATAAAAGATATGGCATAAACATAAAATATCCATATTGACATACTACTATAAGTATGCAAATGATGATCAACAGAAGATCAATCAATAAGAGATAAATCGATATCACAAGAATCTTCTCAAAGATCCAAAAAGGGCGTCATACCCTAAACTTGTACTCATAACAAGTCAATGACATAAATTCCAGAAATCAACACAAGAAATCCACAAATCACAGAAAAAGGGAAAGAGGCCTATCACATGACGGTCCGAAGACCATGGGGAGCTACCCCATATGGGTGAGTCGGAATCACCCAGATGAGGTCTAGGCTAACCAAAAAGCAAAAAGGTATGTGTGAGTGGAATCACACAAATGATGTCTAGCCTAACCTTGCAACAAAAAGGTATGTGTTAGTGGAATCACACAAATGGTGTCTAGCCTAACCTCGCAACAAAAAGGTATGTGTGAGTGGAATCACACAAATGGTGTCTAGCCTAACCTCGCAACAAAAAGGTATGTGTTAGTGGAATCACACAAATGGTGTCTAGACTAACCTTGCAGACGAAGAGATATGTGTGAGTCGGAATCACACCAATGAGGTCTAGTCTAACCTTGCAAACAAAGAGACATCGCACAATTGCTAGTCTAAATCATAAAATGATCGTCATGATCAACGAGAAGTGTCAATTACACTAAGTTAGTAAATATAAAAGTTTAGTTTCATGTCTCATAACCACTAGCTTAACTTAAATATTTACGAACAAACTGTAAATCTTCACTAATAAAATTGTCACTAGAGGTTCAATCGAACAAGTCCAAGAATTAACCGACGAAGAAAATGCAAGCGTTTCATACCACTTGTTTTACTAAGCCGTTTAATTAGATTTCTCATCCGAGTGAGGTAAAGGTTTGTATATACTAATAGATTGGAAAACGGGTTAAGAAAAGAGCTTTGTTATTAAAAATAGAGTTGAAATCCTTTTATTGAAAGAGTTTTGATATTTAATACTAGTTTTGAAACCTTTATATTTTAAAGTGACAAATCACAGAAGCGATTGTAGAAATAGTCAATCACAAAGATCACATTCGAAGATGTGATAAAAATCCAAGGAAATCAGCTCAACAAGTTCTGTTGATTGTTTTTTAGATAAGATCCCCTACGGAGGGGGGGTCCAGGGGGGTGGCAACCCCCCAAGGTGGGGGTGCGGGGGCAACGCCCCTGCTACGGGGTTCGACCTGCCCGGTCAGGTCGCGGGGGTCCAGGGGGCAGCGCCCCGTCCAAAACGGTACGACCTAGTGAAGACAAGCGGCCTACGACCTAAAACAAAAATGAGGTCTAACGACCTAAGGGGGTGCGCGACCTAAGAAGGTACGCGAGCTAAGGATGAGCGACCTAACAAGGTTCATGACCTAACAAAAACAAGGTCACGCGACCTAACAGGAAACAAGGTCAAGCGACCTAAGGGGTTACGCGACCTAACGTAACACGGGTCAAACGACCTAAGGCATCACAGTTCGAACGACCTAACTGCTTAAGGGACGGGCGACCTAAAGAGGTTTGCGACCTAATGGGGTTCACGACCTAAAGGTATTCGCGACTTAACGGGTTATAGGTGTAACGACCTAACGACATAAAGGCCTAACGACCTAAAGGTGATAGGGTTACGCGACTTAGGGACAGAAGTAGGACCGAGCGACCTACGACCAGGAGACTCATGACCTACGACCTAAGGCCTGCGCAACCTAGTGAAATAGCAGAGGCAATATTAGGTCAGAGACGACCTATGACTTAAGGCCAGCGCGACCTAAAGTTTTAACACGCGAGCGACCTAACGTTATAAAGGCCAAACAACCTAAGGCTTAACTCGCGAACGACCTTCGGCTTAAGGCTTAACTCGTGAGCGACCTACGACCTAACGTGCAGGTGAATTTTCCACGCACGCAAGCCACGAACCCGAGCGACCTAAAGGTCCAGAACGACCTAAGGCTGGAAATTCACCAAAAACACTAAAAGTGGAGTTTTTTTCCAATCCAATCCAAACCAAATGCAAATGTGCATGTTAAAGTGATAGGGAACCATTCCCAACAGTCCAAGATAGTTATAAGCAAGAGTGTGAGATAAAAATCTCACCTTTACACCAAATTGATGAAGAAAAGCTTGAAAGTAATGGAGAAGTAATCACAGGCTTGAATCCAATATCTTCTTCTTGAATTAGGAATTGAATGTTGGATTTGCAAGAGAATTTGAGCTTGGACTATTAATTTCCCCTTCCACTCACCATTAATGCTAAAGCTTGGTTGTTAGGAAATTTATGAAGAGTGGGGAGAAGGAGAGAAGAGGGTTTGAGTTATAATGGCTAAACTAACCCAAAGTCCAAAGCGGGAAAAGTAAGTGAAATTCCACTAACTCCAAACCTATCAATATTTATACTTAAAAAAATTGTAAATGGCATTTGGAACTCAATGGAAGTGGTCTCGAGTCCTAATTTGACCGTTTGCAAAAAGTAGCTTTTCGGACCAATATCCGATTAACGACAAAATATTTAAATAAAATATTTAAATATAAAATCGATAAATATGCGGGTTGTTACAGACTCCCCTCCTTAAAGAAATTGCGTCCTCGCAATATATAAGATGGATATAAAAAGTAACAACCATAAAAGCATATTAACACAAAAGAAATTTGAAATAAGAAGTTCACCCTATTGAGCACTAGAAAGCAAGTCCGGATGTGTTCGCTCGATGAATTCTCTAGATTCCCAAGAGCAATCTTTAGGGTTTGAGGACCATTGAACCTTCACAAGCGGAACATCTTTATTTCAAAGTCGTTTGACCTCCGAAGCAATAATTCGAATAGGTTGCTGCTCATAAGTTAAATTTGGCGAAACTTCAATTTCTTCCACAATACCAGGCTCAAGAATAGAATCGGAATCCCGAAGGCATTTCCGTAATTGAGAAACGTGAAACATGTCATGCATGGCAGAAAACTGAGCCGGTAATGAAAGGCGTTAAGCCATGGAACCAATATGTTCAGTGATAGGAAATGGCCCAATATACCGAGGCGCTAACTTTCCTGACCTACTGAAACCTACAACACCTTTCATAGGTGAAACACGAATAAAAACAAGATCTCCAACAGAAAATTCTAATTTCCTTCTTCGATTATTGGCATAGGATTTTTGTCTACTCCGGGCTTCTTTCATCCTATGTCGAATAAGTTCAATCTTCTCTGTGGAACCATGAATAAAGTCTGGACCTAAAACCAGCTTCTCACTGGCCTCAAGCCAACAAGAAGGAGATCGGCATGGCCTTCCATAGGGTGCCTCGAAAGGTGCCATACCAATACTAGATTGGAAGCTATTATTATAGGAAAATTCAACAAGTGAAATATGATCTTCCCAACTTCCCCTAAAATCGAGCACACAAGCACGAAGATCTTCAAGAATTTGATTCACACGCTCGGTTTGTCCATCGGACTGGGGGTGATAAGCAGTGCTGAAATTAAGCTTCGTTCCTAAAGCTTTTTGAAGACTCTTCCAAAATCCACTAGTAAACAATGGATCTCGATCACTAACAATAGAAGTAGGAACTCCATGCAATTTAACAACTTCGTTGATAAAGAGTTTGGCCAAAAGAGGAACGGTTCGGTTAGACCGAACGGGAATAAAATGGGCGGATTTAGTAAGTCTATCAACGATCACTCATAAGCTATCATGACCCGAACGAGAACGGGGAAGGCCATCTATAAAATCCATGGAAATTTGGTCCCACTTCCAAATTGAAATTTCTAAAGGTTGCAATAACCCACCAGGCCTTTGATGTTCGGCCTTGACAAGTTGGCAAGTCATGCAACACTTAACAAAGTTAGCAATATCAGATTTCATTCCCTCCCAATAATAAAGTCGCTTCATATCAGCATACATTTTACTATTATTGGGATGAATGGTGAATTTAGAACGATGGGAATCTTCTAAAATATCTTTACGAAGATCACCAATATTTGGTACGATAAGTCTACCAAATTTTCGAATGCCGCTACGAGAATCAATATCAAAGTCTTTCAAACCTTCAATATCAATTTTATCCTTAACATTTTGGCCAAGAAGAGCCAATTCAGGATCTAGCCCTTGAGCTTCAAGAATGCGGTCTAAAAGAGAAGGATGAGCCTCAAGGCTACATAAAACAAGTGATGAGCATAAATCGGATACGCGCTCTCGAATCTCACAAGTGGATAAAATCTCGAGATCGTTCCATTCGGATATCATCATAGAAAAAACTACTTGTTGTTTACGGCTAAGAGCATCGACGACACGATTACCCTTACCGGGGGTATAAAGAATATCAAGATCATAAGGTGCAAGGAACTCGAGCCAACGCTGTTGACGCAAATTAAGTTCCTTTTGAGAAAATAAATATTTCAAAGACTTATGATCCGTGTAAAGAATAAATTTCTCTCCCAATAGATAATGACGCCAAATTCGAAGAGCGAAAACAATAGCCGCGAGTTCTAAATCATGTGTGGCATATCTAGTCTCGGCCGGCTTCAATTGCCTAGAAGCATAAACAATAACACGTTCTTTTTGCATAAGAATGGCACCCAAACCAACATGACTAGCATCAGTATAAACAACAAAATCTTGATTCCCTTCGGGAATAACAAGAATAGGAGCATCAGAAAGGAGTTCTTTCAATTTCTGAAAAGAGGCTTCACATTTGTCCGACCAAATGTATTTAACTCCCTTCTTAGTCAAGCCCGTAAGAGGCACGACAATCTTAGAAAAGTCTTTAATGAAACGACGGTAATAACCCGCCAATCCGAGAAAACTGCGAATCTCTATCACACTCTTCGGTCTCTTCCAATCTTGAATCGCTTCAATCTTTGAAGGATCCACGGAAATTCCGGATTCGGAAATAATATGACCGAGAAACTTCACACGAGATTACCAAAAGTGGCATTTAGAAAATTTCGCCTTTAATTGATTACTCCTAAGAGTTTCCAATACAATCCGAAGATGCTTTTCATGCTCCTCCTCGGTTTTAGAATACACAAGGATATCATCAATGAAGATGAGAACAAACCGATCGAGGAAAGCCTTGAAAACTCGATTCATGAGGTCAACGAAGTAAGCTGGAGCATTCGTTAAACCAAATGGCATAACAAGCCATTCATAAGACCCATAACGAGTATGGAACTGTCAGCACTTTAAGTTTTAACGAGTTCAAATGAAATGTTACTCGAAGTTTTATTCGAGTTATATTGTATTTTGTTTGGGTTAGGTTAGGTTAGGCTCGAGTGAATTATGTGAAGCTCAAGTTAGTTTTGTACAGTTTTAAAAACCCTGTACTGTTTTCAAAATTTTAAACTAAAAATTTAAAGTTTTAAGCAAGGATTTAGAATGAGTTTTAAATCTTTTTAAATAAATGACTCAAGTTTAATTTGGATTTTAGCTTGAAAAGAATAAAGTTCTTAAATCCAAATTTGTTTTAAAATACTTTAAAAGGGTTAAATGTTTAAAAGTGTTTTTATGGAATTTGAATTTAAATTGGAGTTTGAAATGAAAAGAAATGTTTTAAACAAAGTTTAAACTGATTCAAATCTAAATTTGAATCTTTATTTTAAATAAATTTAAATTCAAGTTTTATAAATTTAAGTGTTTTAACAATTTTGAATGATAAAGTAAAATTTAAATGTTTTGAATTTAAAAAAAGAATTTCGTTTAAACTCTTGTAAAATTTCTTTTATAAGAGGAAGTATTCTTTATCATGTAATTTTAAAGTTTTTAAATTGTTTTTAAATTTTGTTGAAGATAAATTGGTATTCATTTTAAACATGAATTTAAAATGAAATTTGAAATTAAATTTGGAAATGAGTGTTTTCAAATATCTTTGTGAATGATAATTTAACCATAAATAAGAAAAAGGTTTTATCTTAAAGTTAAATTATAATTTAATGATTTGTAATTCGTTTAGTTATTAAGGTAATTAAATGGATAATTAATTTATTTAATAAGTTAAAGAAATGGATAATTACTTAAAGTAATTATGGGTTTAAACTTTAAAAGTTTAAGATTAATTATTCTTAGAATAATTAACTTGTAATTTATGAATCATTAATTAAATAAGATTAGTTTTTGATTAATGATTGGTAATTAATTAATCAAATAATAAAGGATTAATTAAGTTACAGTTAACACTTAATTAATTAAATAATTAGGGGTTAATTAATGGGCTATTAATGATTTATTAATTTGAAATCAATAATAAGTTAATCACTTTAGAAAAATAGTTAATGCATTGTTAATAGTTAATGAAAGTTATTAACTAAGGTTTATTTAATAATTAATTAATATGATTAATTTTAATAATTAATTAGATTAATTAATTTAAAGATAACCATTTGTGTAAATTGTTAAGTATAATTACTTATGGAAGTAATTAAGGAATTAATTACTTATGGTAATTAATTGAGTTTAATTTGATTAGATTAAGTTAATTAATTCAGTTTAATTAATTTAGAATAATCATTTGATGATCTGTGAAGTATAATTACTTAATGTAATTTAATGAAGAGAAATTACTTAGGAAAGTAATTTATGGGTAATTACTGGATGTAATTAATTGAAGGTGATTTGATGATGAAAGTAATTTGAGTATAATTACTTTGTAAAATTAATCAAGGGATTTATTAGAGATAATTAATTAAGGAGTAATTAATTTATTTTGTGAAGTAATTAAGGGTAGTTAATTACTGAATGGAGTTAATCAAAGGTGATTACCAATTATGGTTTAAATAAAGATTAATTACTTAATGTAATTAATTTAAATAGAAAATGTAATTAGAGATCATTAATTATTATAATTAATGAAGTAATTAAGAATAGATTTATTTGGAAATAATTAATAAATGAAGGAATTGATTAACGTAATTATTAAGGATTAATGTAATTAATTATAGTTAATTAATAAATGAAGTAATTAAAGATTAATTATTGTATTTGATTAAGAATAATTAATTTATGAAATTAATTAAAGGTTAGTTACTTGAATGTAATTAAAGGTTAATTAATCAGGGATGATTAATTAAAATGAATAATTGGTTGAGGATTAATTAATTGATCTATAATTAATTAATAGTGATATAAGCAAGTTTGGTAATGATGAAGTAATTAATTTAATTCACTTTAAATTAATTAGAAATGATGTAATTATTAATTCATTTTAAATTAATTATATTTGGTGATTATTAATCATTGCTTATATATGAATGGATGATATTGGTTGCCTCGAACGGTTTGAGATCTCAGATATGAGATAAGTAATGTTGTGTGATATGGATGCGTTGGTTGCATTGTGATGATGATATGGATTATCTTTTGATAATGATAATATGGATTATCTGTTGTGATGATAATGTTGATTATCTATTGTGGTATGTGAATTATCTATCTGTGCGTATAAAGATAATTGAATTGAATTGAATTGTTTTAAACTTTAAAACAACTTGGCCTTAAAAGATACGTTTTGGATTTCGATGAGACCGGGATCGGGTTTCCAGATTTGGATATCCGAAAACCACATCATCTAAATTAACGATAGGTCGTGAATCTCATGTGAAGATTGAAGACTCGAGGTGTAAGAACTATTCGTCAGTATAACTCTGAGGCTGATTACGAGATGAGTTTAACGGAGTAGTACTTTCAGATTCGAGATGAAGATCCAGAGTGCATGGGGTATCGTCGTTAACTCTGAGGGTGATTCCGAAACTGAGTGTAACAAGATAATGCCTTCGGTTTCGTTCGAACCCGGAACGAACTTGTATGGATTGAATGCTTTCAGAACATCGTCAGGTGGACGATTAGCATTCTAAGAGATGTGTTTTCTAAAGGTAATCGTAGCCTCAAGCCTCTTCAACCGGGAATGGCTAAAACAAGGGAGGTGCAGCAAGGCTAAGTGGGTCATGCCCAAGTAGGACGAGATTTTCCTCTGTCTAGAGGTCCTTTTTATTTCGGCTGTTTGGCGGTTGGAACATACGCCAACTGCGGGGTTGTCTTGTTCGGGACTATCCAGTAAGGGATGGTTCCGGCCTTGTGTTGCAGGAGATTGGGAGTGATCCTCGGTACGGTGATCTAGGCCACGTACTGTGACGGACGGTACCCCGGTAGCCCTGCCATTGTATGGAATCAAAAATCCAATAAGTGCCAACGGTTTTGATTGTATTACCCACTTTTGTGGCTAGTAGCTGGAATTTAATAGATGTAACAATTTCGACTATTTCATATTTACTTGAAAACCCTAGACCTATTATAATATCATCGGATTTCCTATCAAATGTTTTGGTTAGCGTAAGGTAAAAACTTTTTCATGTTTATGTATGGGAAGTCTTGCGTGATACCTTTTCTTTTCAAAGGATTTTAAAAGTTAAGCAACCTTAACCTGTTACTCACACCAGACCCATGTCTGACCCGGAGTTTATCTTCTGTTTTCCTAAACTCTTGGGTACTCAAATTTTTACGAGTAGCCAAGGGATTCAGGTTGGCTTTGACGAATTGTGGAGGAGCAATGGAGCAGGTGGCTTCTACGTGTAGACATATAGTGTTCCGCTGTGTTGGTTTCTCTGAGTAGTTTCCTTGTATTGTATTGAGTTGTAATAACTAGACAGGTATTTATAACTGTCTAGTATGTGATGTGTAATCTGTGTAACTCTGATTAGTGTTGTATACTATGTAATATTTATGTTATTAACATAATTTATTCGTTCCGCTGTTGAGATTCTGATGTTGTTTCTTCTTTCTTTTCTTTCTTTTCTCTTTTATATCCCTTTCTTTCTTCAAGATGATGCGATTTTCTGTGTTGAGAAAGCCGGGTCGTCACAACTACTCGGGTCAGACCGAGGTGTTACAGGTGCTTCCACTTGACTTCTTAACTGGGTCTAGCTTTTGACTTTTGGCTAACTACTTAGATTAGTAGTTTTTGTTTTATACATTCGAGATAGAGACTCCTTGATGTATACATATTCTTTTGTTTTGCACTTGTATCTATTCTTTTGCGATGTAGTGGATCTTAAATGACCATTACTTTAACGTACACTTTTATGCGTTGTATTCATATCTGTTTTCGCCTTAATGATATGAATATCTGTGACTGATTTTGTGTTATGCTTATTTTATATTTGTTGTCGAAGGCCACATAGCCACTATGTAGTAGCTTTGATTTTGTATTTGATATGTCGGATTTCCTCTTGAAATGAAATGCATGATAAACTATCTGACATATCGGTACTCGCACAAAGCAATTACACAGATGGTCGCTCCTCAACAGCCTTATTCTTTGTGCTAGATGATGCCATTACCCCGTAGTGTCCTTGGCTAGTGTGGATATAGAGGTAGGGCGTCATCGCTGGTATCAGAGCTAAACTTCGGAACAATATAGAATATTATAGCAAGAATCATTGTCCTAAGTCCCTCTTAGGAATCGTGCCTTAGGAATTAATTCGAGTCATTGGACCCATTTTATCCTATTTTCTCTTATGATGCCTTGTTTTATCAATCAAGTTTGTTTGATATTCTGAGAATAACTTTTTCCTCTTCTTTCTTGTAACGACCGTGATTTTTGAATTACAGTCGTAATAAATATTTTAAAAATCTATAACGACCGCGATTCTTGAATTACTGTCGGAATAAATGTTTTAAATAGAAACTTTAAAAATTTTAAATTCGGAAAAAGAAGAAGAAGAAAGAATGTTTCAGTGCGTGTGCATGGAAATATTGCCCCAGATCTTGTACGTGGATTGCAAATTTAGTATGTACATAAATACACCTGTACTACTGTTTCGTGGTCCATTTAAAAGCAAATGTGTGTGTCACTTAATTACTCTAAAGAAAAAGTGAACACAATTTACTCTTTCTGTCACTTGTTTGTGAAACAATGTGGAACATTTTCTTCTTGCCTTGCTGTCACAAAGTTTTATTAACCAAAAATTTGAACGTACAACTATCATCACTTTATATGCTAGCTAAGTCCTATCCTTCACCTATGCACGTTTCCTCAATTAATACGTTTATATAAAGTTGACAGCACTTCCTCTTTGACTTGTGCACATAAAAGTGTAAAGAAGAGTAAAGGCTGCATATTTTTCTTTGGTTCATTTCTTCTTCCAATAGCTCAATTGAAGAATTTTAATGGTGGTTCAACTCTTTGGATCTAGGTTGCTTAACGATTTTGGAAGCCAATTTGGTGAGTGCAAACTCACCTTCTATTTAAACCGTGCCTTTTGTTGTTAATATGGGGTAGACAGAGTATTATTATCCTAAACTTGAAAACGAATTTGCCAGACACCTGTGTTTGAATTTTGTACATGAGAGAAAAATTTCACATTTTCTAATTTATACTTTTTCTTTATTTAATGGCGTGCATTCCATTTTTACATGCAACTAAGTGAAGCGTGAAATCTGTTTGGCAAAGAATGTTTTAAAACGATTTTGGCCTGAGTTAAAAATTACAGTTGCTTCACTGTTGCTCATATTTTCTATGATACCGATGCTTGATAGAAACCATGCCTTTTCTTTTCGAATTACTTGCTATATATGTGCACGTAACCATCGTTAGTAGCATGCTTGATTCATTTGTATCTCCCACTTTTAAATAGCGTGCAAGTGTGTGCAAGTTTGCACAGATGGCTAGTTGTTGATTGCGTGCATGTATATGAATTAGTCAAAACATTTTTTTGTTGCAAGTTACATCATTTCTCGTTTTAATGGATTGACGAGGTTATCCTTTCATTTCATGCATAATATGCACAGCCAGATGGTGTTTTATCCACATAAATGTATTTTTGTCCCAGTGCTACGCCTAAATGTCAAGAACCTCCTTGCATGCGTGTTGTAGCATATTGGTCCTTCGCGTATTATGTACAATGTTGCGTGCGTACATGATGAATAGCGTGCAAAAGTTAAAGTAGCCCAGGCCTTTCCAAAAATTTACATGCGTGTTACCCATTTTTGTCCATGTATAGTTATTTGCATGCAAAAGTTAGAGTTGTCCAGGCCATAAAAATTTACGTGCGTGCTATTTGTGTATTATTGTGATAGTTTTATCTTGCACGCTGCATTTTTGAGAAAGAAATTATTTTCCATTGAACCCATATGAATTAACACTTATATATGCGAGTATAAGTCAAGTATTTTTATTTTTGTCTCATTCTGGCTTAAGTGTCAGTATGTGGGAGGGTGCATGCTTGGTGTATTGTCCGTATCTCCTTGCTTTTTATGTCGAACCTTCCTTGCAAATTTGTATTGCACGCTACCGAATTCATACCGATTTATATTTTAAAAATGCGAATATGTGTTGCACATTGTCAGGCGTAGGCGATACCCTAATTGAGGTAGATATAAGTAGTGTAGACTACTGTTTAATTTATGTTGAACCAGCGTTTGGTTTTAAAACATATTTTTGCGCCGTTATTTTTATAACAGAATTTTTACACCGGTGTTATATTTTGAAAGCGTGTTGTTTTGATGGCATTTTTGACGAATAAAAATTACTATTCCTTTAACTTCAGTAACCGTCGATTTTGAAATGAATTTTTAAGCGGTTATTCCGCAACGCTGATTTGATATCCGTTTTTACGGTGTTTTGTGAAGCGCAATTTCCTCGTCGAAATTGCAATAGTTGTTGCTGTTTTAATCACGTGTTTTAAAAAATCGTGTTAAAATAAAATTGTTTCTAAATTTTTTACAGTTTACACTTTCAATTGAATGAGAAAGCGATTTAAACGTTTCAGCAAAATTAAGGACTATGGACCCTTACTTTTACCGATTCGGTTAATTCCGGACTTATCCGTTTGAGAATGTAAAATGTTCTTTATATAAAATACACAATTTTGCACTTTCAAGGAAACGATGAAGAGATTTAAACGACTTAGCAAAAGTGCGGAGTATGGAACCACACTTTTACTATTTCGGTTAATTCCGGACTCGTTAATTGAAATATTTTGCTGTTTGATGATTTTGATGATTTCATTTGGCTTTCGAGCCACTCTACCGGACCTTCGGGTCATATGATGGACCTTCGGGTCAATACCAGTACTAGACCTTCGGGTCATTTGTTGGACCTTCGGGTGATTTGTTCGGCGCCAAAAATTGTAGTACTTGGTAGGCTTCGGCCATATGAGATGCACGTGCGGCGTAGCTAAAACTCGCCATCTGCTAGGATCGATCCATCTTTTATGTTGATTTTCTAGCTATCTTATTTTGATTTCTAGATTCTACGTATTGCTGTTTTTAATTCAATTGTGAATTTGGAAGTTGATTTTGATGATGTTTAATGGGATTTCTTCCTTTAAACTATGCTGATTACTATGTTGTACCCGAGACTATAATTTTGTGTATAGTCTCTTTCGAGATTATAATTTTGTGTATAGTCTCTTCCGAGATTATAATTTTGTGTATAGTCTCTTCCGAGATTATAATTTTGTGTGTAGTCTCTTCCGAGATTATAATTTTGTGTGTAGTCTTATCCGAGATTATAAATTTGCGTATTACTATTTTGAATTCAATTGTGAACATAAAAGCTGATTTTGATGGAGTTTAAATTGAGATTTCTTCATTTAAACTATGGTGATTATTTATATTGAACAGTTTCATTCAAGGTTATTGATTTTGATGGAGTTTAAATTGAGATTTCTTTATTTGAACTATGTTGATCATTTACGTTGTATAATCTCATTCGAGATTATAATTATTTGCTTAAGTGATGTTTATCAAACACTTATTTTTGAAGTTTAAATTAGACTGATCCGTTTATTATTTTCTTTTAAATAATACTCGGGTCAGACCGAGTTATTTCAAGATAATCGCTATCACTGATTCAGTTTTAGCTTCAGCTTTTGGGATTTCACACCATCTTTTATCTAGACTTCGACGAGTTCTTTTGGTTATTGGACTCTTATCTCATGTACGTTATGATGTATATGTATATGTACATTTGGTTCATGTGAACTATCGATTGTTGTAGCATGTATTCCAGACTTGTCTTCCGCTATATATCTGATATTTCTGTTCGGATGTGATTATATTTATCAGTGTTGTTGTTATTATGAGTTGTTCTAGATTTTTCTTTAGCCACTGTAGTTTCGTTTTAGATTTGGATTGAATTTATATATTTGGGAGTAATTTACACAACTCCTATCGATGTAATCGATACTCGTCTAAGGCATAACTTACGGATGGTCGCTTTTAACAAGCCTTATTCTTCGCAATAGCATACGTTATTCCTTATAATAATCTTTGTTATGGTGAGCATAGAGGTGGGGTGTCACAGCTTGGTATCAGGGCTGAGATTCAGGACAAATCATATTAAACAGAGAACAGAAGCAGAATGGAACATGCGTTACAACTATTCGAGAGTTTTATTCGTGCCTTTCTAATCTATTCCTTCGTTATTCTTAAACTTTTATTCTCTCTAACAAGTTGGAATATGTCTAGGAATATATCTCATATTTTCGTAGTATTCCATTTGTTAAATTTCTTATCAATCTTGCTTGTAGTTTCCTTGAGTTAAAACAAGGAAAGTCCTCTATTTCTGATTGTCCAACTGCTCCTAAGGGTTTCAACTCTGGGAAGCTTAGTGTTGCTTAAGCTTCTGGTGATTCTTCTTAGCCCAAAGGTATTACTCCTTCTGTTTTGGTAGGTTTTATTTTATTTCGTTGTCGTTCTATAAGAGTTCTTTTCGATACGGGTGCATCACATTCGTTCGTATCGAAGGAGCTTGTTGATGTTATTCCTTTGGTTGTTATTACTCTTTACGACCCTTTGAGGATTGTGAATCCTATTGGTGGATCCGCTGCTCTTGGTTTGTTGTGTGTTGATGCTGAGATTATTCTTTGTTGTTTTTCCATTCGTGCAAATCTGCATGTTATGGATCATCTTGGTGTTGATATGATTTTGCGTATAGATTGGCTCGTCCGTTATGAAGTTCAATCCTATGTCCCGAAATAACTTCGTATCTTAAGCATCCCGATGCTATCGAGCAGTTATCTATTATATTTCGAAGTATGGACCATCCTTCGAATGCTCTTATTTCTTCCTTCGAATCGAAGGATGTCGTTGCTAATATTCCGGTTGTTTGTGATTTTTCTGATGTCTTCGTGCCTATTTTGAGATTGCCACCGAAGCGGGCAATTGCGTTTCGAATTGATCTTATCTGAGGTGCTCATCCTGTCGGTCGTCCTCCCACGAGGATGTCTGGTAAGGAAAATGAGGAGCTCAAGCAATAATTATTTGAGTTGGAAGCCAAGCATTTTATTCATTTTAGCTCTTCTCCCAACTCGACCTTACCACCGGTTTTCTTTTGGCTACAAGTTATGAAAGATAGCATCCCCCTTACCGCATTCCGTACTCGTTATGATTCTTATGAATGACTTATTATGTCATTCAGTTTGCCCAGCTTATTTCATCCATTTTGTGAATCGAGTATTCTACGAATATCTCAATGACTCCATTTGTGTATTTTGGATTTTGGATGAAAACAACAATTTAAAAAAAAATTGCAAATCTTTTTAATAAGATTTATTACAATTATAATTGGATTTGTGTTTATCATATAGAAGATGATTTTGTGATTGTATTGCCCATTGAGTGCTTTAAGAATTCTGGTCGGTGCGCTTGATCAACATTGTCGATAGGAATTTCCTAAACGCTTTGATGAGACAATTCGACACAATAAATTGACCTATAAAAGAAAAAATTTCAAGAAAATGATTTCATAAAGATAATTGTAATTTTGGATGTTTTAGCATTTCTGGAAAGAAGATTATTGAAAGAACTCTTTTCCGATACTCTTATCCTTATGGTTCCCGAAGGGAACCAAGACTTCATTATTTGTACCAATACTAGCCGTATTGGTTTCAGTGCTGTTCTCATACAAAAAGGTAGTAGTTGCCCATGCTTCTAGACAACTAAAGCCTAACGGGGATCGTTATGCTACCTATGATTTGGAATTAGCCGCCATAGTCTTTGCTCTAAAGATTTGGCGACAATATTTATTGGGCGAGCATTTTATCCTCTCCACTGATCACGAACCTCTGAAATATCTCTTCACTCAAAAGGAACTTAATATGAGGCAGCAGCGTTGGCTCGAATTTCTTGCTTCATATGATTTCGATATTCAGTATACCCCTAGTAAGGGTAATTGAGTTGCTGATGCGCTTAGTCGTAAGCAGGAGTATGTTTCTATGATTTTAGCAGAGTGGAATATGTTGGAAGCTTTATCTCTTGTGATATTAGAGACCGTCCGTCAGTTTCTGGTTCTCCTGTGCTTTTATTTAGCATGGAAGCTCGTCCTAGTTTGTTGGATCGTGTTGCCAATGCCCAGAAACAAGATCCAGATCTCTCTTGTCTTATCCAGAGTTGTACATCGGAATCCCGAAGTGATGATCTAAGGGATTTCGATATGGATGTCCATGGTTGTATTCGAAAGAAGGGTAGGTTGATCGTGCCTAGTGTTTCTAATCTTAGAAATGACATTCTTGAGGACTGTCATTGTTCTAAGTATATTATCCATCCGAGTAGTAGTATGATGTATGATGTATGCAGATATGTAACGCTTATACTTTTAGGTAGGTATGAAGCGTGATGTTGCAAGTTATGTGAATCGTTGCATGACTTATCAACTTGTTAAAGCAGAACAACAACGTCCTAGTGGTCTTTTGCAGCCTCTTGAGATTCATTATGGAAATAGGATCAGATTTCTATGGACTTCATTGATGGTCTACCTCATTCGAGGTCGGGCCATACTAGTGTTTGGGTGATTGTTGTTCGATTGACCAAATCAGCCCATTTTATTCCTATCAAGTCCAATCGGACTGCTTCTTTACTTTGGTGGTAGTTAGGAAGACCTATTATCTTTTGTTGAATTTACTTACAATAACAGTTTCCAATCCAGTATCGGTATGGCTCCTTTCGAAGCCCTTTACGGAAGGCCGTATCGATCACCATCTTGTTGATTGGAATTCGGGGAGGAGTTAGTTCTTGTTCCCAATTTTATTCGTGAATCTTCTGAGAAGATTGGTATTATTAGACAGAGAACGAAAGAGGCTCAGAATAGGCAGAAATCTTATGCCGATCATCGTAGGAAGCCTTTGGAATTTTTTGTTGGCGATCATGTATTCATTCGTGTTTCCCAGATGAAGGGTGTGGTGTATTTTAGTAGCTTCGGGAAATTGGCTCCTCGTTATATTGGACCGTTTCCTATTATGGAACACATTGGCCCTGTTGCTTATCGTGTATCGCTACCTATTCATTTTTCGAGAATTCATGACGTATTTCATGTATCCCAGCTTCGTCGATACCTTCTAGATTCGGACTTTATTATTGATCCTCATATGTTGCATGATCTTGAGATCTCACCCGACTGGTTTATGGTGCAAAATCCTATTTGTGTGCTAGCTTTTGAGGTTAACCACCTTTGGAAAAAAAAGTCCCGCTTGCGAAAATTCAATGGTCCGTGAACCCCAAGGATTGCACTTGGGAAAGCAGAGAATTCATCGAGTGTTCTTATCCGGGTTTTCTCTCCGCTTCGAGTGGGGGTGAGCATTCTTATCCATCTTTTCTATTTTAGTCTTGGTTGTGATGTATATTTGTGTTATTGAGTGCTTCTAGTATGAAAATTGAGGGGATGCAATTTTTATAAGGGGGAGTCTGTAACGACCGTGATTTTTGAATTATAGTCGTATAAATATTTTAAAAATCTATAACGACCGTGATTCTTGAATTACTGTTAAATATTTTAAATAGAAACTTTAAAAATTTTAAATTCGAAAAAAAAGAAGAAGAAGAAAGAATGTTTCAGTGCTTGTGCATGGAAATATTGCCCCAGATCTTATACGTGCATTGCAAATTTAGTATGTACATAAATACACATGTACTACTATTTCGTGGTCCATTTAAAAGCAAATGTGTGTGTCACTTAATTCCTCTAAAGCAAAAGTGAACACAATTTACTCTTTCTGTCACTTGTTTGTGAAGCAATGTGGAACATTTTCTTCTTGCCTTTCCGTCACAAAGTTTTATTAACCAAAAATTTGAACGTATAGTTACCATCACTTTATATGCTAGCTAAGTCATTTCCTTCACCTATGCACGTTTCCTCAAGTAATACGTTTGTATAAAGTTGACAGCACTTCCTCTTTGACTTGTGCACATAAAAGTGTAAAGAAGAGTAAAGGCTGCATATTTTTCTTTGGTTCATTTCTTCTTCCAGTAGCTCAATTGAAGAATTTTAATGGCGGTTCAACTCTTTTGATCTGGGTTGCTTAACGTTTTTGGAAGCCAATTTGGTGAGTGCAAACTCACCTTCTATTTAAACCGTGCTTTTCGTTGTTAATATGGGGTAGACAGAGTATTATCATCCTAAACTTGAAAACGAATTTGTCAGACACCTGCGTTTGAATTTTGTACACGGGAAAAAAATCTCACATTTTCTAATTTATACTTTTTCTTTATTTAATGGCGTGCGTTCCATTTTTACATGTAAATAAGTGAAGCATGAAATCTGTTTAGCAAAGAATGTTTTAAAACTATTTTGGCCTGAGTTAAAAATTATAGTTGCCTCACTATTGCTCATATTTTCTGAGATACTGATGCTTGATAGAAACCATGCTTTTTCTTTTTGAATTACTTGCTATATATGTGCACGTAACCATTCTCAGTAGCATGCTTGATACATTTGTATCTCCCACTTTTAAATAGCATGCAAGTGTGTGCAAATTTGCACAGATGGCTAGTTATTGATTGCGTGCGTGTATATGAATTAGTCAAAACATTTTTGTGTTGCAAGTTACATCATTTCTAGTTTTAATGGATTCACGTGGTTATCCTTTCATTTCATACATAATATGCATAGCCAGATGGTGTTTTATCCACATAAATATATTTTGTCCCAGTGCTACGCCTAAATGCCCAGAACCTCCTTGCGTGTGTGTTGTAGCATATTGGTCCTTCGCGTATTATGTGTAATGTTGCGTGCGTACATTATGAATAGAATGCAAAAGTTAAAGTTGCCCAGGCCTTTCCAAAAATTTACGTGCGTGCTACCCATTTTTGTCCATGTATAGTTATTTGCATGTAAAAGTTAGAGTTATCCAGGCCATAAAAATTTACGTGCGTGCAATCTGTCTATAATTGTGATGGTTTTATCTTGCACGCTGCATTTTTGAGAAAGATAAAATTTTCCATTGAAACCATATGAATTAACACTTAATATGCGAGTATAAGTCAAGTATTTTTCTTTTTATCTCATTCTGGCTTAAGTGTCAGTATGTGGGAGGGTGCATGCTTGGTGTAGTGTCCGTATCTCCTTGCTTTTTATGTCGAACCTTCCTTGCAAATTTGTGTTGCACTCTAACGAATTCATACCGGTTTATATTTTAAAAATGCGAATATGTGTTGCACATTGTCATTTGTTGGTCGCCAAAAATTATAGTACTTGGTAGGCTTCGGCCATTGAGATGCACGTGCGGCGTAGCTAAAACTCGTCATCTACTGGGATCGATCCATCTTTTATGTTGATTTTCTAGTTATCTTATTTTGATTACTAGATTCTGCGTATTGCTGTTTTGAATTCAATTGTGAATTTGGATGTTGATTTTGATGATGTTTAATGGGATTTCTGCCTTTAAACTATGCTGATTACTATGTTGTATAGTCTCACTCGAGACTATAATTTTGTGTATAGTCTCTTCCGAGATTATAATTTTGTGTATAGTCTCTTTCGAGATTATAATTTTGTGTGTAGTCTCTTTCGAGATTATAGTTTTGTGCATAGTCTCATCCGAGATTATAAATTTGCGTATTGCTGTTTTGAATTCAATTATGAATTTAAAAGATGATTTTGATGGAGTTTAAATTGAGATTTCTTCATTTAAACTATGGTGATTATTTATATTAAACAGTTTCATTCAAGATTATTGATTTTTATGGAGTTTGAACTGAGATTTCTTTATTTGAACTATGTTGATCATTTATGTTGTATAATCTCATTCGAGATTATAAGTATTTGCTTAAGTGATGTTTATCGTACACTTATTTCTGAAGTTTAAATTAGACTGATCCATTTATTATTTTCTTTTAAGTAATACTCGGGTCAGACCGAGTTATTTCAGGATAATCGCTATCTCTGATTCATTTGTAGCTTCAGCTTTTGGGATTTCACACCATCTTTTGTCTAGACTTCGAGGAGTTCTTTTGGTTATTGGACTCTTATCTCATGTACGTTATGATGTATATGTATATGTACATTTGGTTCTTGTGAACTATCGATTGTTGTAGAATGTATTCCAGACTTGTCTTCCGCTATATATCTGATATTTCTGTTCAGATGTGATTATATTTATCAGTGTTGTTGTTATTGTGAGTTGTTCTTGATTTTTCTTTAGCCACCGTGGTTTCATTTTAGATTTGGATTGAATTTATATCTTTGGGAGTAATTTACACAACTCTTATCCATGTAATAGATACTCGTCTAAGGCATAACATACAGATGGTCGCTTCTAACAAGCCTTATTCTTTGCAATAGCTGACGCCATTCCTTATAATAACCTTTGTTATTATGAGCATAGAGGTGGGGCATCACATTTCTTTCTTTCGTAAAGAAGAGAAATGGTTAGACCTGGCCGTCCCAGCGCTGGTCAATCCAGTGCTTCTCCTCAGGATGGAGTATTTATGCCTGCCCAATAACTTTTAGATCTTGTAAAGAATGCTTAAGCTGCCGGACCCATTCCAGAGCCTACTCACCCTAAATCTGGGTTTACACGCTTGTGCAGTGATTATACCAATTTGGGTGGAAAGCCATTTAAGGGTTTCGAAAGCGTTATAGAAGTTCAAGCTTGGCTTATAACATGCGATTGCATATTTTCTCGCATGAATCTTGTTGAATTACATCGAGTCCAAGTGGCTTCTAGCATGCTCCAAGAAAGAGCATTAGATTGGTATGAGCTTTTGATTTCGGAAATTATTGAAGCGGATATTACTTGGGAGCAATTCCAGGAAAGGTTTGAATTGAATTTTTTGCCGGAAGCTGAAAAAGTAACTTTAGCTTGACGTTTTATTGACCTTGTTCAAGGTGAATCTTCCATGAAAGATTATGTCGCATCTTTTGAATCTCTCTGTAAATATGGGGTCGAGTATATTAATACCCCATTGAAGAAAAATCAGAGATTTGTCTATGGGTTAAATAAGAACCTCAAAAAGCCTTTATTTTTGAAACTAGAAGTTTCTTTCGATCAGCTTGTCGATATCGCTCTTCGACTTGAAGAGGCCGATAAAGAAAGTGATGTTGAAGTTGTAGGTGCCAAACAGAATTTCAACAACAACAAGAAGAGGCCTATGGAGTTCAAGCCTAATTCCAACAGGAAGGAAGCAAGCAACTTCGGTAGCAAAGCCTCCTACTTCTATTCGTGGAGAATGCTACAATTGTAGTTCTAAGGACCATTATGGAAACAAGTGTTCGAAGCCCCTTACTTGTCGCTATTGCAAAAGTTCAGGTCATACTATATCTTCATGTCCCAAACTTCAGACCAAGAAGGAGGGAAAGCTAAATGTTGTGCAAGCCCCTAGTAACACTTCTCATGGTTATGGTATTTCTCATTCTATCCTTGATGGCATTATTATGTTTTGTGATCTCCCTATTCAAATTCTTTTTAACACGGGTGCATCCCACTCTTTTATATCAAAAGGAATTGTTGATACCTTTTCTTTAAATGTTATGAGCTTGATGACTTCTTTGAGAATTGCGAATCTGGTTAGTGGATCCACAACACTCGGTTTACTTTGTAAAGATGTCGAGATTATTTTATGTGATTATTCTTTCCGAGTCGATTTGCATGTTATGCGCTACTTAGGCTTTGGAATTATTTTGGGAATGGATTGGCTTAACCGTTTGAAGCCCATATCCTATGTAAGAGGACTATACATCTTCGACATCCTTAACCTGTTAAGCAAATTTCTATTGTTCTTAAATATTCAAATTCCAATTCGGTGGCATCCTTATATTCTCTAAATCCATATGATTACGATAATGATGACGAGGAAGATGTTATTTCACTCATTTACATTGTTCGTGAATTTCCCGATATATTTAAGCCTGTTTTAGGATTACCCCCTAAGCGAGAAATTGAGTTCAGAATTAATTTGGTCCCTGGAGCTCTACCTATCACTCGTCCTCCTTATCGTATGTCCAATAAGGAAAATGAGGAGATGCGTAAACAATTGTCCGAATTGGATGCGAAGCATTTTATTCGATCTAGTTCATCTCCTTGGGGGGCTTCAGCTATCTTTGTGAAGAAATCCGATGGTACCCTTAGGCTTTGCGTTGACTACTGCAAGCTTAATGATCTTACCATTAAGAATAAATATCCTTTACCTTGGATTGATGATCTATTCAATCAACTTTGTAGTGCTAGAGTCTTTTCACTGTTAGACTTAGCCACCGGTTTTCATCAGCTTCATATTGCAAAGGATAGCATCCCATTGACATCGTTCCATATTCGTTATGGATCTTGTGAGTTGCTTGTTATGCCATTTGGTTTAACGAATGCTCCGGCTTATTTCGTTGACCTTATGAAGCGAGTTGACCTTATGCCTCAAGGCTACTTATCATTTCTGAACCAGGACTCCTTCAAAGATTGAAGTGATTCAAAATTGGAAGAGACCAGAGAGTGTGATGAAAATTCGTAGCTTTCTTGGATTGGCGGGTTATTACCGTCGTTTTATAAAGGACTTTTCTAAAATTTCTATACCTCTTACTAGTTTGAAAAAAAAGGGAGTTAAGTACATTCGGTCAAACAAATGTGAAGCTTCTTTTCAGAAATTAAAATAACCCCTTTCCGATGCTCCTATTCATGTGATTCCCGAAGGGAACCAAGACGTTGTTGTTTATACCGATGTTAGTCGTGTTCGTTTGGGACCCGTTCTCATGTAAAGGGAACGTGTTTTTGCGTATGCTTCTAGGCAATTGAAGCCTGTCGAGACTAGATATGCCACTCATGATTTAATGCTCGCAGTTATTGTTTTCGCCCTCAGAATTTGGCGTCATTATCTTTTGGGAGAGAAATTTGTTCTCTACACCGATCATAAATCTTTGAAGTATTTATTTTCTCAAAAGGAGCTTAATTTGCATCAACAATGTTGGCTCAAGTTCATTGCATCTTATGATCTTGATATTCTTTATACTCTCGGAGAGGAGAATCATGTTGCCGATGCCCTTAGTCGTAAGCAACAAGTGGTCGTTTCTATGATGATATCCGAATGGAATGATCTTGAGACTTTGTCCACTTGTGAAATTTAAGATTGTGAATTCGGTTCATGTTCATCACTTGTTTTATGTAGCCTTGAGGCTCATCCTTCTCTTTTTGACCGCGTTCTTGATGCTCAAAAGCATGATCCCGAATTGGCTCATCTTAACCAAAGTTGTCGGGATAGTAATATTAATGGTTTGAAAGACTTTGAAATCGATGCTCGTGGCGGCATACGAAAATTTGGTAGACTTACCGTGCCAAATATTAGTGATCTTCGTAAAGACATTTTAAAAGATTCTCATCGTTCTAAATTTACCATTCATCCTGGTAGTAGTAAAATGTATGCGGATATGAAGCGACTTTATTATTGGGATGGAATGAAATCTGATATTGCTGACTTCATTAAGCGTTGCATGACTTGCCAACTCATAAAGGCCGAGCATCAAAAGCCCGGTGGGTTATTGCAACTTCTAGATATTCCTTTTTAGAAGTGGGATCAACTCTTCATGGACTTTATTGATGGTCTTCCCCATTATCGTTCGGGTCATGACGGTTTGTGTGTGATTGTAGATAGGCTTATAAAATCCGCCCATTTTATTCCCTTCGGTCCAATCGGATCGCATCTCTTTCAGCCAAACTTTATGTTAAAGAAATTGTTAAATTGCATGGAGTTCCTACTTCTATCGTTAGCGATCATGATCAATTATTTACTAGTGGATTTTGGAAGAGTATTCAAAAAGCTTTGGGAACGAAGCTTAATTTTAGCACCGCTTATCACCATCAGTCTGATGGGCAAACCGAGCATGTGAATCAAACTCTTGAAGATCTTCTTCTTGCATGTGTTCTTGATTTTGGTGGAAGTTGGAAAGATCACATTTCTCTTGTTGAGTTTTCTTATAACAATAGCTTCCAATCTAGTATTAGTATGGCACCTTTTAATGCACTTTATGGAAGGCCATGCCGATCTCCTTCTTGTTGGCTTGAGGCCAGTGAGAAGCTGGTTTTAGGTCCAGATTTTATTCGTGATTCCATAGAAAAGATCAACCTTATTCGTCATAGGATGAAAGAAGCTCAAAGCAGACAAAAATCCTATACCGATAACTGAAGAAGGAATTTATAATTTTTTGTGGGAGATTTGGTGCTTATTCTTATTTTACCTATGAAGGGTGTTGTGCATTTCAGTCGATCGGGAAAATTAGCACCTCGATATATTGGCCCATTTTCCATCACTAAACGTATTGGTTCTGTGGCTTATCGCCTTTTGTTACCGGCTCAATTTTCTTCTATTCATGACGTATTCCACGTCTCTCAACTACGGAAATGCCTTAGAGATTCCAATTCAATTCTCGAGCCCGGTATTATTGAAGAAATTGAGGTTTCACCTAATTTAATTATGAGCAACATCCTATTCGTGTTATTACTATGGAGGTTAAACACCTCCGTAATAAAGATGTACCACTTGTGAAAGTTCAATGGTCCTCAAATCCTAAGGATTGTTCTTGGGAATCTAGAGAATTCATCGAGCGAACACATCCGGACTTACTCTCTCGTGCTTGTTCTGGTGAACTTCTTACTCCAAATTTTCTTTTGTGTTAATATGCTTTTGTAGTTGTTACTCTTTATTTTCTTCTTAAGTATTGCGAGGATGCAATTTCTTTAAGGAGGGGAGTCTGTAACAACCTGCATATTTTACGATTGTATATTTAAATATAGCATCATTAGTTGGAGTAAAGTCCGAAATGCTACTTTTTGCAAACAGTCGAATTAGGACTCGAGACCACTTCCATTGAGTTCAAAATGACGTTTGTGACCTTTTTGAGTATAAACATCGATACATTTGGAGTTGATTAGAATTTTGATATTTTCGTTTAGGGCTTTGGTTTTCAGCCCACTAACCCAATAAGAGAACCCAACTCCTTTATCAAACACTCTAACTCAACTCCCCTTCATTCATTTCATTCCTCATTTCCTAACACTCGAGCTCAAAAGAAATTGGGGAAAAGATTGGAAATTAGAAATTCCTAATCCCTAGTTTTCTTAGGAAATTCAAATTCTTGCTCTAAAATCAAAGAGAAGCGTATGTGAGCATCCTCTTTGTCTTCTTTATCTCAATCTCTCTTCAATTTTCAGAATTTCCTATAACCTAACTTAGGAAAAACTTCACCATTGATAATAGATTGAAGATTCTAGAGGTGTATTGAAGAGGGATGGGTCTTGCTTTGCTTTAAAGCTTCTCCTTCATTGTTTTTGGGTTTAAAGGTGAGTTTTTTTTAACTCACATCTAGTGCATAACTTTTATTGTTGTTAGAAACATCTATTCATGTTCATTTTCTTTTGATTCTAATTAATTTGGTGAATTTTCCAAATTTTGGTGTTTTGAAGTCAAAATCTTTAAAGATCCTATTTTGGATGTTTGAACATGTTATTTGTGGCATATCGAAGAGCCTATTGTGATGGGTTGTCGATTAGCATAAATCCGTAGCTTCCATTGCTCGTTCGATCGCATTTCGGTTTGGATTTGGCGTTTTTGGGCTAGGCTATTTTTTTGCCTAGCATAAAAATTCAGACATTCGAAAGAAAATTCAGATGTCTGGTTGAAAATTTTAGACATCTGAAATGGTTCTGGAAATAAAAAAAAGGCAGAGACAAAATCCAGACGTCTGGAATGAAATCCAAACGTCTGAAACCAAATTCAGACGTCTGGTTGAAAATTTCAAACGACTGAAATGGATCTGGAATTAAAAATAGAAAGGAGAAAATCTAATATACTTCCAAAACCTAGGGCCAGACGTCTGGAACACCTACCAGGCGTATGGAACTATCAATTTTGCCTATTTTAGCTGGTTTTAAGTGAATTTCCAATTTTAATCGGTTTTTGTTAATCTGGTTGGTTGTTGTCACTTATTATCGACTTTGATGACTTCATTTATGGATTTTTGGAAATATCCATTTGATTGGATTTGATATCGATTTTTATGGTTTGAATTCACGTAGTCGAATGTGAATTTTGGTGATAGATTATTTTTACAAGCATTTGTGTGATTCGTCACTTTTAAATACCAAGGTTTCTATACTTGTAGTAAATACAAACTCTTTCACAAAAATGATTTCAACATTATTTTTAATACAAAGCTTGTCTTTAAAACCATTTTTCAATCTATTAGTATAGACAAACCTTTACCTCATTTGTATAAGAAATCTAATTAAACGACTTAGTAAAACAACTGGTATGAAACACTTGCGTTTACTTTGTCGGTTAATTCTTAGACTTGTTCGATTGAATTCTTGTGACAATTTTCGAGTGCAAATCTACAATTTGTTCGTAAATATTTAAGTTAAGCCAGTGTTATGGGACATGAAGCTAAACCCGTTTATTTACTAGCTTAGTGTAATTTGCACTTATCGACCAATGATGATCATTTTGTGATTAAGACTAGCGATGTGCGATGTCTCTTTGTTTGTGTGGGGACTAAACCCCGTTTGTGGAGTTTCGGCTCAAAATTTGTGGGGTAGCAACCCATGGTCTTTGGGCCGTTTGTGGAGCCTTGGCTCAAAATTGATGTTTAGTGATCATGGAATAGCGTTCCGTTTGTGATGCACGTGTTGGTGAGTTTTCATGCTACCGTTTGTGATAGGTCTCCCCCTTTATGAATTCTGGATTTCTAATTGATGATTTCTAGAATTTGTATTTCACCAATTTTTGTGATTTACATTGATAAATTTTATCAATATTTGTGGTTTGGTGAATATGTTAAAGAATATGACATTCATTTTGGTGTTTGAGATTCTCGAGATATTGTACGATTTTTGTTGTTATCTAATGTATACTTGCCACAATATGATATTATTGTTATCATACGTTTTTTTCATATCTCTTATCCTATCTCATTTTATATGATATTTATAGCTAGACTAATCCATTTACTATTTTCTTCTTAAATAATACTCGGGTCAGACCAAGGTGTTACACGTGCTTCCACTTGATTTCTTAGTTGGGTCTAGCTTTTGACTTCTGGCTAACTACTTAGATTAGTAGTTTTTGTTTTATACATTCGAGATAGAGACTCCTTGATGTATACATATTCTTTTGTCTTGCACTTGTATATATTCTTTTGTGATGTAGTGGATCTTATATGACCACTACTTTAATGTACACTTTTATGTGTTTATTCGTATCTATTTCCGCCTTAGTGATATGAATATCTTTGATTGATTTTGTCTTATGCTTATTTTATATTTGTTGCCGAAGGCCACATAGCCACCGTGTAGCAGCTTTGAGTTTGTATTTGATATGTCGGATTTCCTCTTGAAAAGAAATACAGGATTAACTATCTGACATATCGGTACTCGCACAAAACAATTACATAGATGGTCACTCCTCAACAGCCTTATTCTTCGTGCTAGTTGACGGCATTACCCCGTAATGTCCTTGGCTAGTGTGAGTATAGAGGTGGGGCGTCACATCGCTACTAATCCTGAGGGTGATTCCAAAATGGATGTAGTAGAAATAGTGCCTTCGGTTCCGTTCGGACGCGGAACGAACTTGTATGAACGAATGCTATCAGAACATCGTCAGGGGGACGATGAGTATTCTAAGTGAATGTGTGCTAAAAAGATAACGCATAGCCTCGAGGCTCATCAACCGGGAATCACTTAAACAAGGGAGGTGCAGCAAGGCTAAGTGGCTAGCAACCAATTAGGGTAAGGTCATCCCTGTCTAGATGTCCCTTTTTATTCGGCTGTGTGGGCAGTAGTTGATCCCAACCGCGGGGTGATCTTATTCGAACTATCTAGTAAGGGGTAGCTCCGGTCTTATATAGCAGGGGATCAAGGTGGATCCTCAGTATGGTGATCTAGACCACGTACTATGATGGGCAGTGCCAAGTAGCCCTGCCATTGATGGAAACTAATCTCCAATAAGCGCCTTCGAATTTGTTTGTATACCTATTATGCTGGAATTGAATGAATGTAACAATTTCGGCTATTTGAATAAGTATTTTTATATAGACACTACTATAATATCAGAGGATTTTATAAAATATGTTTTGGTTATAGTAAGGTAAAAACTCGACATGTTTATTTGTGGCGTGGTCTTACAAGATACCTTTGATTTCAAAAGGATTTTGAAAACTTTAATGATCCAATTAAGTGTTTTCTCACACTGGTTTTCCAGATTGACTCGGGTGTTATTTCACTATAATGCTCGATTCAAACCAAGTATTATAGAATACTGGAAAGGATGTGTCATGACCTGAAATTCAGCATTCAAAAATTGACATCAAATAGCGTACTTGTATTCGACTGCCGAAGGTTCAAACATCGAACACCAGTTAGGATGGAGCTTATAACAACATTAGATGAAAATAAACAGCGGAAACAAAATGAATATCATTGTTCAATATCACGGATGCAACATCATCATAATATCCATTACAACATCATCACCAATATCAGAGCATTTTATACATATAACACAACTTCAAAATAGAAACATCACAGAGGAACAACAAGTTATCATACTTCAAGAAAGTCTCCAAAGGAAGAGATTGATAGCGAGCTTCCAAACTAAGCACCTTGAGATCCGAAAACTTCCAAAAGATCATTAAGACAAAAGCCTTCAAAAACCGATAGCTTCCAAACTAAAAGACTTCAAAAGATTCCAAGCCAGCTCCAAAACACGGTAACCTGCTTCCTAGGCTGCCCGTGTGGAAATTATGGGCACCCAGAGTTTAGAAAGGGAACAATAAACTCCAGTACGGTCATGGGACTGGTATGAGTAAATAAAACAGTTGTTTTTTTTAAAATAAAAACAAAATTTTAAAATAATACTGTTCATGCTTTTGGAAAATGAAACTACTATAAGGCCTTCCAGCACACACACATAATGCAATCGCACAATTAGAGGAGATTTCCCCTTATGATAGTCAAATATGCTTGACACGAGATTTTTTTTGATATTACTATTATTAGTGCATAGTGTAGAAAACCATTTCGAAAGAATAATATTAATCTTAGCCAGCATACGTACTATTATAGTATGCCTACTATAGCTACCATGTTAAATGGCAAGTTCTACAACTAAAACCGTACTGAGTTCGTATTTGGTGATTGGATTCCCAACAAATGGTCAGGCTCAGGAACTTCCTATGCCACATGGGTACGCCTTTGGAGGGACGTCCTGAGAACTTAACCAGCTCTCTGCCAACACAAGGTCGGGTTACCTCTGTAACTAGGTAACTACTACACGAATATGCCATCCCCCGGTCGTTTGCGGCCTTTATTCAAGGGCCCTCAACCACAAATCAACAACCACACAGTAATGAGATTGTAGCAACACCATAAGTTAAGTATCTGGGATCCATACCATGATACCAGCTTTTTCCAAAAGAAAATGATATACCCTAAAGGGCGTGTCCCTCATAACCTTGCCGCATCTTTCCTGTTTCGATCATTTCCGTGGTGTGAGGTATGATGAGGTCTCGTCCACAAAGCTATGCTTTGCATAAAAGCCATGCTTTGATCAACAAATGATAAACAAATGATCGGCAACACACAGCAGCACTCAGCATGCCACACTACCAAATTGGGAGTGTATCACTGATAACCTTCAACTACATAACCTATGAGCTCGTACGTCTCAGAGAAGGGTGTTAAGATAAGAGAATAAATTCTCCGCCATCAACAGAAATGTATTTGAAAGAAATCTGCTTTATATATCAAAGTGTAGTGTCAACATACAACCATACAAGTCTGTTCTGGGTTCAAATATAACCGAAGGCACTTCGTCCAACAAAGGAAGAAGCCCTTGCAATCCGAGTATCCACAATCCTGATCAGACTCCCTATCACATGTGGAGATCTCTATACCGGAGCAACTCAGTTCAAAGACATTCGATAGGTTATCCTATCATTCTCGAAGACACCCGGTCTTCACCACCATCTACAAATGCTATCCATTTCGTCGTATCACTATTCGAAATGGGTTATATGACACAAAGTCCTCTCCCGGCTAAATTGAATAGTGAGCGCTCAATTTTAAAAACATGTGGATATATCATTCACAAAGTTTCACAGGTTCGATGTGTGTTTCGGATAACCAACAGGAATCCGACTCCCTGTCGCATCGAAATTCAAATGCTGTTTTACGGGCCAAAGGGTTTTCACATTCACATAGCAGTATAGTCATTACAAATACCACAGCTCAGCACAAAGCATTTCATATTTCATAGCATCACATCACATATCAGAAATATCAATCCATCACACATCTTCTAATAACAATCAAACATCTTCAATTAAGATGAATAAATCATGTGGTTTTAAATTTATTAACCACATAATTACTTTCATTAGTAATCTTTAATCAATGATTAATTATTATTAATTATAAACGACTAAGTCTTAATCATCTTCATTTATTAATTATTTCTTAATTAATTATCTTAATTAATTAACCCTTAATTGTTAATTAATTTAATCTTAATTATTTTTATTAATTAATTAATCCGTAATTAATTAACCTTAATTACTAATAAGTAATTAAGTAATTACTTCTTGAGAAATTATATTAACAAAATCATTAATTGTTTAATAAACCAAAAGATAAATTAATTACTTTGATTATCCTTTTAAACCTTGTTAAATCATTATCCTTATACATTAGTTGCCTTAAAATATTAAGATTAGTGTAAACAAAATTTTATCTTAATTTCCTTTTAAATTACATTATTTATTTAATATAGATAAGTTTTAAAATGATGTGTTAAATAAATTAAATTTAATTCCTTTAAAAACATCATATTTAAATCCTGAATGAAATTCAAAATTCAATCAAATCATCATTTGAAAACATAGTTTAAAAGGTTTAAAATTTTTAAACTTTTTAAAGTAAAATTGTTTTACATATTAAACTCGAGACCCGCTTCTAGTCACCCTCGAGAATTTTGCCCGTCCCCTTCAAGTATTGCCAAAAATAAACCAGAGTGCATCACTTTCAATCTTAAAATTTTTTCTAAGTATTTTTATGAAATGATCCACTTTCCTACCCTAATTTTTTTTATTTAGTGTCATACTGTGGTCATCTACTCAAGAAAGTGTCATCTCTAACTTTTCCTCTATCCAGGATCTTTAGCCAATATAAAAATATTGTTGTTCTCCAAATTATCTTAAGCTCTCATATGTGAAAATATATAAATAATGCTTTGTGTATTTAAATCAGAGTAGGGAAGTTTTGGAAGCAAAAAGAAAAGATAAATTCTAATTGGAAATCATTATATGATTCCCACATAGTAAAATAATTTCCAAAATAAGTTTTTCAGTCATATACAATTTTTGCCAAGCTCTTGATATCATCTTTTCCGGTCTTAGCATTTATTTGTATTTTCATGATTTTATTTCTGTCTTGTACAGGTGTGGGTGCATGTTTTCTGTGCATATGTGTTTGAATAATTTCAAGTACTCAGTTTTTTTTTCTACACAAATAACTTAGCTTCCTTGATAATTGAATTGTTCATCTCTTATGCAAATTAAGTTATAAGGTATTGAAAGGTGGTCAAACCCAGGCTTAGTGGATATGGTCAAGTTAGCCTTATTTCCTTTTACCCCCATTCTCAAGCAAAATATATATAATCTGGGTTCCTTTAAGTGCCTCAAAGCTATTGTTTACCATGCTTTTATATCATCTTTTAAACATAAGCTTCTCATAACAGTTACCAGATTATTCTTTTAATTTGAACATACTTATCATTTCAGATTTTCTAGTACTACAAATTTTTGTTAAGTATTCTGGAAGTTAAGGAAAGAAACTACATTCCACAATAAAACATTTTCAAAAGCAACTCATGAAATTTTAACTGAACTACACCATTTAGTTCAATACTTACAAAACAGAAAATAACACTACATAAGTTTCTTTTCAAACAACTTAACTAATCATATCATAACATAAATTCAACTTAAACTTCTATTTTAATATCAGTTAATCTGAAACTACTGCATCCAATTCCTTAAGCAGCTATCTCATCCAAAGCTTGATCAGAGAAAAACCTATTTGCCTGCACAATCACCATGAACTGCCTCATATAAATATGAGACACCCAATGGTGTATAAACACACATGGGTCAGACTATTGTCTGGTATGAGTACCCTACCTGAAAGCACATACCTATCTTAATTTCATTATATTTAAGTACTTTATATGAATAAGGAAGCCAAAATCATCACTGTGCATAATTCTATAAAGCATGTACACTCATGTCAGTGCAAAACTGTTTATGTATGGTTTAAGCAATTTAATTCGGAGAAAAATAATCATAAAACTCAACAATAAACATCATAGCCTTTCAATACAAGCACTAGTTCAATCATCAAGTCCCTTCTTCAAATTTTTCTTTCTGGCCATCAGGGTTTCACCCATGCCTCACTTGACCCTATTTTTTTTTTATTATCCGTTATCAAGTGTCAGTTTAAGGTCTTTACCTACTTTCTCATATTATAACACACATTGCCTGGGACAAATCTCTGTTAACCCAGCACACTCAGGCCCCTGGGTCTAAACATACCATGTGTGAGCTTGGAATATTCCCCTTGCCAAGCCTTCTTTTGTAGCCCTAAGATCCATAGTCCTTAGTTAAATTACTAAGTGTTATTTTCCCTTTTTCTTAACTGTGCTAATCTCTTTTGCAGGACATATTTTCAATCAGAGGAAAAATAAACATTTCACCCAGTCATACATTCATTCAGAGATGTATAAATCATGTTCTCAGAAACAATTATTTACTCATGCAAATGGATATGGTCACTTATCAGGTTATTTTTGCCTAGGGGTTCTAGTAGATCAGATCATAAACATATGGTCCTATTTAGTTTTCTGGTTACCCTTTTTTTTTTCTTTTTACCTCTAGTTCAATCAGATCTTCATTAATTACTAGATCTGGCTAAACCACAAGTATGATCTATAATTTGGGAGATTCATAAAATCATAGAAGCTCAGCACATGTATCACATTGCACTTCTATATATATTTCAATTTAATATGAGGCATAAGCAACAACACAATGTTACTGCCTCATATTTCTTTTTATCTCTGACCATATATTTACCAACCAAAATCCTAGAATTTAAATGAGCATTTTGAAGGAAGGAACCCATAAAAACAATCACTTCATTTCAAGGTTAATCCATAGTCAGATAGTCATTTTAAAACATGAAGCACAAGACCCTTTTTCTTTGAACAAATCACTATGCAGAGTTTTGTACTTAAATAAACCATTCACATACCAAAAGTATCAAATCATAAAATGAACACAGCTTGCAAAATAAAACATAAAATCAATTAGGCTGCCTCAATATTCAGGACTTAGTGCCCAGCTTTTCAGTGAGGTTACTCACATTAATTCTTTTTCCTAAGCCTTCCACTTCCTCTTATCTCTAATAGCCAGTACTCCACATTTTCCTCTAGCTTCTGTTTTTCTTTATATATTATTATTTTTCCTTTTATGAGGCAGAACCATGCAAAACCTCACTGCACCAGGTTTTCTTATATAAACTCTGGTTGCTTCTAGGGTTTAAGGAGATTACCCAATGTCAATTTTATCCCATAATATATATTCCTTAATTATTTTTCCCTAATTTATACATTGATTTCTGACTATTTTCATTGTGCAGAGAAGTATGTGTATGTGTGTGCACTATCTTATGTACACATCCATATTCAAACAATACACTTGCAACAGTTTATTTTACTATGCAAAAATTTTGAGAAAACATGAACTAATTTAAATCATAAAACTTATTTATAAAATCAGGGTTATCACATATTACCCGGCGCATCAGAAATCTTACTCTAGCCCAAACTCGAGTCGACACACGTCCCCCCCCCCCCCCCCCGAAGATCACTTCGAGTCGAACCCTTTTCCCCAAACTTTTTTGCACTAACACCCATCATCTTGCTGTGCACATGCGCATACGAAATCGCCATCGTTGGTCGATGCTCCAGCCTCCATCGAGTCGACGACGAACCCACCAAACATCCACACCACCCAGAAACTTGAATTAAATTCAAAAACAAGATCGAGTCGTCTCGACCAAACAAGCCCAGCGCAATGTCATCAAAGAATTCCCTGGCTCATTTACCTCAGGCCACAGGAGACAACGCGAATCCACTCGAAGCTTCCACAATGTCTGAAGCCTCATCCCCTCCGGTCTAGTGAATTCCGATGCATTGACGAAGCGCCACTGACAAGATTTTCGACCTTGACACAATATTGGCCTTAAACTCTAATTCAACCCGATCACCCACTACGGTGATCTGAAAATTTATTGAGTAATTTTCACAGGCTCTATGATCCCCCGACTAGCTACAGCTCCGATCTCGAGACGAGCAACGTCGCCGACCACCGTAATTTGCCCAAAAACTCAAATTTATTCATCTTGTGATTTCTCCATAAATACATGACTAAAAATCTTGATTTAAGTACTAAAAATCAAAATTTTTGATATTGATTTCGATGATATTATTGAAACTGGATGATATGACGTTTGAATTTTTATTTAGTTCAGAGCTTTACTGTGTTTCGATTTTTTCCAGCAAAACTATTTATTCTTAGTACTTACAAATATTTTTAAATTTATGTCTTGATCAATTTGTACACCTTTTTTTTAACAATTCACACTAACAATCATTAAAACAGAGATTATAGGGATTTTTATAGGTTTTGTAAAACCTGGAACCAGAAAACAGGGTGAAAGATCCCTGTATATCAACATGCACAGGGATTATGAACACATACACATACATTTTTATACATGCAACCAATTTGACTTCAAGCATTACCTCAACATAGATTCGAATTCCATAATTTTCAAAGTTTACTCACCTTGAGATTTGAACGAAAAAGCTTTCTAGAATTTAAAAGTTTGAAAGGTTGGCACTGTTTTTTTAACTGGATCTTGAATTCTTTTCTGCAATTGATTTATATAACTTGCTTAATTTTTTGATGAAATGACTTGCTTAAATCTTTAACAACACAAACTCAAATTTCAAATTCTTAAAAGATTACCTACAGTTAAGAATTTTATGAAAACAGCGAAGACTACTGGTCTGCAACTTGAAACTGAGCCTTGAAATATGAATCTGGTTGTTTGAATTGATTTGTGATGATGAATCTTTGATTTTTCTTTCTTCATTTGATTGCTGAAATTTTCTTCAATTGTTTGAAATATTCCCTCTACAAACTTAAGCTTTAAACTGTAGGTTGAGATGAATTCAGACTCTCAGTTTTGAATTTTGTTTGCTGATCACTTCTTTGTTTTTCTGATTTGCTTGATTTGTGTTTCAAAGTTTGCTTTGATTTTTTTTCTTATTTGTTTTTCTCAGATTTTCTTAAGTCTTGAAAGTGAATAAAAGGGATGAGAAAGAGGCTTTAAGATATTATATAGTTTCTATTTTCTTTATTTATAAATTTTCTTAAAGTGAAGACAATACGATGACACTTGTTAAATCCCTCTTCTCATGAATTACACTTGTCAATTTAATTACTAAGGATTAAGCACTTGTCTCTATAGTCATTACTTACTTAACATTTTTAATTTCTAATTATAATAATATTTTACATTATTTAAATTGTATTTTAAATTTATATCTCCCATTAAAGATATTTGCTTGATATTAATACATATTATAAAAAGAGAATGTTTTGAAATTAAATACATATTAAATAAATTACATTTATGTATTATATTTTTAAATCCAATTTATTTTACTGAAGCATTTATTAAAATTTAAATTCAAATTCAAAATCAAATTCAAATCTATTCATATATACAATAATACATAATTTAAATTCATATGATTTTAAAAACATTTGTTATTTCAAATTTTAAACTCAAATGAAATTGAAAACTTATTCATACCATCTATCACTTATTTATTTGATTTATTTTTTTTTCAAATTATTTTCAAATTAAATTCCAGAGGTTCAAATAAATTACCAATTTTAAATTGATGAAATTTGGGATGTTACAGATTTCCCCCCTTAAGACAATTTCGTCCTCGAAATTTGAAAGAGAGAGAAAAGAAAACAAAGGATATAAGAATATCGAAAAAGATTGAAAAGGGCTTATAAGTTTAAGCCGAAATATCCACTCTGCAATTGGGATACGATTTCTGCATGCTATCTTGAGTTTCCCAAGTGTAGTCCTTTGGACCGCCACTCCACTGTACTTTAACCAATTTCATAACCTTGTTCCTTAATTGCTTTTCATCACAATCCACAACCTTTGTTGGTTCTCTTTCAACTGTTAAATTGGGAGTGATTTCGAGATCCTGCTGAGCAGCTTCTTCAATGATACTATCTGGACCGTGCACATATTTCTGGAGGTTAGAAATGTGAAACACATCATACACGCCAGATAACCAGCAGGGCAGATGCGCTCGATGTGCTTAAGAATCGATCCACACCAGAATAGGAATACGACCAATATACCGTGGTGCCAGTGTACCAGTCTTCCCAAATCTTAACACGCCATGCATTGGAGAAATTTTGAGGAAAATAGAATCTCCAATCTGGAATCCCAAATCTCTTCTTCTATGATCGGCATAACACTTTTGACGACTTTTAGCCGTTTTTAATTTCTTTCGTATAATGTCAACTTTTTCTATGGCTTCCTTAATCATATCATGTCCAAGGACGAGTCTATCACCTGACTCGATCCAGCATGCAGGTGATCGACACAGACGACCATATAAAGCTTCAAAAGGAACCATCTCGATACTGGCTTGATAGCTATTATTGTATGAGAATTCGACCAGATGCAAATGGTCCTCCCAAGAACCAAGAAAGTCAAGTATACAAGCACGCAATAGGTCTTCTAATATATGTTTTATCCTTTTAGTCTGTCCATCAGACTGTCGATGATAAGCAGTGTTGAAGTTCAGTTTTATTCCTAATGCGGCTTGAAATGCCTCCCAAAATCTACTAGTGAAGATCGCATCACGATCACTCACTATACTCCTAGGTATACCGTAGAGACGAACAATCTCTTTTATATACAAATTTGCCAGACTTGCTGTCGATCGATTAGATTTTACTGGAATGAAGTGGGCAGTCTTGGTTAGTTGATCCATGATAACCCAAATCGCCTCATTTCCTTTTCGAGTTCTTGGCAAACCGTCTATGAAATCCATAGACACTTTATCCTAGTTCCATTTTGGTACTTCTAATGGCTGAAGTAAACCCGCCATCTTCTTCTGATCGCTCTTAGTTTGTTGACAAGTAGCACAGCGACTCACATATATAGATATGTCCCTTTTCATTGTCTTCCACAAGAAAGTTCTTTTGATATATCTATACATCATATTAACTCCTGGATGGATACTGAGTTTAGACTTGTGACATTCATCTAAAACTTCACGTTTCAGATCAGGCCTGTCTGGGACACACATTCTGCCTTCTAATCTTATAATCCCATTATTATCGATTCCAAAGCTGGAATCCTTACCTCGACGAATCCTCCCATATATTTCCTGAAGAAACTTGTCCTCTTTTTGCTTGTTGGCGATTTTCTCAAGAAGAGTAGGAGCGATGACAAGGTGAGCAAGAATAACATGCTTTCCACTCAAGGCGTCGGCAACTACATTGGCCTTTCCGGATGTATACAGAATATCTAGGTCATAGGATACTAGAAATTCCAACTAATGTTGTTGTCATAGATTTAAATCTTTCTAGGTGAAGAGATATTTCAAAGATTTGTGGTCGGTGAATAATTCGAATTTTTCACCAAATGAAAAAGCGAGTTCATTAAGTATATTCATTAAGTTAAATTAAATTCCTTAAATCATTAGGAAAGTTGAAAGAGGTTCTTACCTAGAAGATAGTGTCGCCATATTATCAAAGCAAAGATAACAGCTAGAATCTCCAAATCATGTGTTGGGTAGTTTCTCTCATGCGGGCGTAATTGTCTACTCGCGTAGGCAATTATGTTCCCATTTTGCATTGGAACCGCACCCAAACCATCACCACAAGCGTCGGTGTAGACAGATAAACCCTGGTTCCCGTTAATGATAGCGAGAACAGGAGCAGTAGTTAATCTCCTTTTTAACTCCTGAAAAGCTTCGTCACATTTCAGAGTCCAATTGATTTTTTCATTCTTCATTGTTAGCTTAGTCAATGGACTAGCTATCTTTGAAAAGTCCTGAACAAACTTCCGGTAATAACCCGGTAAACCCAGAAAACTTCAAACTACTTTTGGAGTAGTGTGTTTCCTCTAGTCAAGAATAGCGGAAACTTTGCTAGGATCAACATAAATTCCTTCTTCATTAATGATCTGCCCAATAAATTTAAATTCTTTGACCCAAAAATGGCATTTGGAAAACTTGGCGAATAGAATATTCTTCCTTAATATCTCCAAAACAATTCTAAGATGCTCAGCATGCTCCTCTTCGGTTTTGGAATAAACCAGAATATCGTCAATAAATACAAGCACAAATTTATTCAATACTTCTTGGAACACACGGGTCATTAAGTCTACGAAGTATGCTGGAGCATTGATTAGTCTGAAAGGCATGACTAATCATTCGTAGAATATGTTAGGACCCCTGAAGACAACAAAGGTGTAACAGTCAAAGATAAACCTGCAACTTCTAAAGCAGAAAAGGGGAAAGAAGTTCTGGAAGGTAACCTTACTATTTATGATAGAATCGTTAGAGTTTTGGTTCAGAATTGGTAAATACACCTCTAAAGAAAAATCTTGTCACGACCTGAAATTTAGCGTTCAAAAATCGACATCAAGTACCTCACTTGTATTCGACTGCCAAAGGTTAAAACATCGAACTCCAGTTAGGATGGAGTTTTGAGAACATTAGATGAAAATAAACAGTGAAAACAAAACGAATATCATTGATCACTATCACAGATACAACATCATCATAATATCCATTACAACATCATCACCAATATCAGTGCATTTTATACATATAACACAACTTCAAAATAGAAACATCACAACAGAACAACAAGTTATCATACTTCAAGAAAGTCTCCAAAGGAAGGGAGCGATAGCGAGCTTCCAAACTATGCACCTTGAGATCCAAAAAACTTCCAAAATATCAGCAAGACAAAAGCCTTCAAAAACCGATAGCTTCCAAACCAAAAGACATCAAAAGGTTCCAGGCCAGCTCCAAAACACGGATAACCTGCTTCGTAGGCTGCCCGTAAGGAAACTATGGGCACCCAGAGTTTAGAAAGGGAATAATAAACTCCAAGTTAGTCATGGACTAGTGTGAGTAAACAAAACAATTTTTTTTTTTAAAATAAAAATAAATTTTTAAAAGAAAACCGTTCATGCTTTTGGAAAATGAAACTACCATAAGGCCTCCTCGCACACACACAATGCAATCGCATAATTAGAGGAGATTTCCCCTTATGATAGTCACATATGCTTGATACGAGAAAATTCTTTGATATTATTATTATTAGCGCATAGTGTAGAAAACCATTTCGAAAGTATAATATTAATCTTAGTAAGCATACGTACCATTATAGTATGCCACCATGTTAAATTGCAGATTCTACATCTAAAACCGTACCGAGTTCGTATTGGTGAATGGATTTCCAATAAATGGTCAGGCCAAGGAACTTCCTATGTCATATGGGTACGCCTCTGGAGGGACATTCCCAGAACTTAACCAGCTCTTTGCCAACAACAGGCCGGGTTACCTCTGTAATTAGGTAACTGCTACACGAGTATGCCATCCCTCGGTCGTTTGCGACCTTTATCCGAGGGCCCTCAACCACAAATCAACAACCACACAGTAATGAGATTGTAGCAACCACATAGGTTAAGTATTTGGGATCCATACCATGATACCACCTTTTTCCAGAAGGAAATGACATACCCTAAAGGGCGCGACACTCATAACCTTGCCGCATCGTTCCTGATTCGACCATTTCTGGGGTGTGAGGTCCGATGAGGTCTCGTCCACTGAGCTACGCTTTACACAAAAGCCATGCTCTGATCAACAAATGATCAACAACACACTGCCGCACTCAGCATGGCCACTATCAAATTGGCAGTATATCACTTATGACCTTCAACTACATAACCTCTGAGCTCGTACATCTCGGAGAAGGGTGTTAAGCTAAGAGAATAAATTCTCCGCCACCAAAAGAAATGTATTTGAAAGAAATATGCTTTATATCTCAAAGTGTAGTGTCAGACATACAACCATACAAGTCTGTTTCGGGTTCGAACAGAACCGAAGTCACTTCGTACAACAAAGGAAGCTCTTGCAATCCGGGTATCAACAATCCCGATCGGACTCCCCATCACATGTGGAGATCTCTATACCAGAGCAACTCAGTGCAGGGTCATTCGATAGGTTATCCTATAGTTCTCGAAGACACCTGGTCTTCACCACCGTCTTCAAATGCTATCCATTTCATCGTATTACTATTCGGAATGGGTTATATGGCACAAAGTCCTCTGTCGGCTAAACCAAATAGTGAGCGCTCAATTTTAAAAACATTTGGATATATCATTCGCAAAGTTTCACAGGTTCGATGTGGGTTTCAGATAACCAACTAGAATCCGACTCCCTATCGCATCGAAATTCAAATGCCGTTTTATGGGCCAAAGGGTTTTCACATTCACACAGCAATATATTCATCACGGTTACACAGCTCAGCACAAAGCATTACATATTACATAGCATCACATCACATATTAGAAATATCAATCAATCACACAGCATTCAATAACAATCCAACATCTTCAATTAAGATGAATAAATCGTGTGGTTTTAAATTTATTAACCACATAATTACTTTCATTAGTAATCTTTAATCAATGATTAATCATTATTAATTACAATTGATTAAGTCTTAATCATCTTTATTAATTAATCATTCCTCAATTAGTTATCTTAATTAATTAAACTTTAATTGTTAATTAATTAAATATTAATTACTTTTATTTATTAATTACTCCTTAATTAATTAATAATTAATTACAAATTAATTAACCTTAATTATAAATAATTAATTAAGTAATTACTTCTTAAGAAATTATATTAACAAAATCATTAATTGTTTAATAAACCAAAAGATAAATTAGTTACTTTGATTATCCTTTTAAACCTTGTTAAATAATTATCCTTGTACATTAGTTGCCTTAAAATATTAAGATTAGTTTAAACAACATTTTATCTTAATTTCCTTTTAAATTACATTATTTATTTAATATAAATGACTTCTAAAATGATGTATTAAATAAATTAAATTTAATTCCTTTAAAAACATCTTACTTAAATCCTGAATAAAATTCAAAAATTCAATCAAATCATCATTTGAAAACATAGTTTAAAAGGTTTAAAAGTTTGATTTTTTTTTAAGTAAAACTGTTTTACATATTAAACTCGAGATCCGCTTCGAGTCACCCCCAAGAATTTTCCTGTCCCCTTTTTGCCAAAAATCAAACCGAGTGCCTAACTTTCAATCTTAATTTTTTTTAAGTATTTTTACCCCGCGCATCAGAAATCTTACTCGAGCCCAAACTCGAGTCGACACACGTTTCCCCCCGAAGATCGCTTCCAGTCCAACCTTTCTTCCCTAAAATTTTTGCATTGACACCCATCATCTTGCTGTGCACATGCACAAACGGAATCACAATCGTTGGTCGATGCTCGAGCCTCCATCGAGTCGACGAAAACAATACAAAACATCCACACCACCCAAAAGCTTGAATTGAATTCGAAAACGAGATCGAGTCATCTCAACCAAACAAGCCCAGCACAACGTCATCAGAGAATTTCCTGGCTCAATCACCTCAGGCCACCGGAAATAACGCGAATCTACTCGAAGCTTCCACAATGTCTGAAGCCTCATCACCCCCATTCCAGTGAATTCTGATGCATTAACGAAGCGCCACTGACGAGATTTCCGACCTTGACCAATATTGGCATTAAACCCTGATTCAACTCCGATCACCCACTACGGTGATCTGAAAATTTGTTGAGTATTTTTCCCAGACTCTACGACCCCTCGACTAGCTACAGCTCCGATCTCGAGACGAACAATGTCGCCGACCACCATAATTTTCCCAATAACTCAAATCTGTTCATCTTTTGATTTCTCCATAAATACATGACTAAAAATCTTGATTTAAGTTCTAAAAATCAACATTTTTGATAACGATTTCGATGATATTATTCAAATAGGATGATAGGATGTTTGAATTTTTACCTAGTTCATAGCTTTACTGTGTTTTGATTTTTTCCAGCAAAACCATTTATTTTTAATACTTACAAATATTTTTAAATTTATGTCTTGATCAATTTGTACGCCTTTTGTTTTGACAATTCACGCTAACAATCACTAAAATAGAGATTATGGGATTCTTACAGGTTTGGTAAAACCTGGAACCAGAAAACAGGGTGAAAGATCCCTGTATATCAACATGCATAGGGATTATAAACACATACACATACATTTTTATACATGCAACCAATCTGGACTTCAAGCATTATCTCAATACAGATTTGAATTCCATAATTTTCAAAGTTTACTCAACTTGAGATTTGAACAGAATCGCTTTCTGGAATTTAAAACTTTGAAAGGCTGGAACTATTTTTTTTACTGGTTCTTGAATTCTTTTCTTCAACTGATTTATATAACTTGCTTAGTTTTCTGATGAAAGGACTTGCTTAAATCTTTAACAACAACTAACTCAAATTTCAAATACTTAAAAGATTACTTACAGTTATGAATTTTATGAAAACAGAGAAGACTACTGGTCTGCAACTTGAAACTGAACCTTGAAATTTGAATCTGGTTGTTTGAATTGATTTGTGATGATGAATCTTTGGTTTTTCTTTCCGTCTTTGATTGCTGAATTATTCTTTAACTGTTTGAAATCTTCCCTCTACAAACTTAAGCTTTGAAATGGAGGTTGGGATGAATTCAGACTCTTAGTTTTGAATTTTGTTTGCTGATCCCTTCTTTGTTTTTCTGATTTGCTTGATTTGTGTTTCAAAGTTTGCTTTGATTTTTTTCTGATATTTTTTCTCAGATTTTCTTAAGTCTTGAAAGTGAATAAAAGAGATGAGAAAGAGGGTTTAAGATATTATATGGTTTCTATTTTCTTTTTTTTATAAATTTTTTAAAATGAAGACAATATGATACACTTGTTAAATCCCTCTTCTCATGAATTAAATTTGTCAATTTAATTACTAAGGATTAAACACTTGTCTCTATAGTCATTACTTACTTAACATTTGTAATTTCTAATTATAATAATATTTTACATTATTTAAATTGTATTTTTAATTTATATTTCCCATTAAAGATATTTGCTTTATATTAATACATATTATAAAAAGAAAATGTTTTGAAATTAAATACATATTAAATAAATTACATATATGTACCATATTTCTAAATTCAATTTATTTTGCTACAGCATTTATTAAAATTTAAATTCAAAGTCAAAATTAAATTCAATTCTATTCATATATACAATATTTATATAATTTAAATTCATATGGTTTAAAAAACATTCGTTATTTCAACTTTTAAACTCAAATGAAATTGAAATCTTATTCACCCATCTAACACTTATTTATTTGATTTAAATATTTTTTCAGATTATTTTCAAATTAAATTCCAAAGGTTCAAATTAATTAAAATTTTAAATTGATGAAATTTGGGATGTTACAGGATGCTACGGAGCTTAAGAGACGAGCTGGATGGTGAAACATGTCACACGTATTTGATGTATATTCCGCTATGCAGTATAAGGTGTATAGTCAGTTTTTGTGAGGACAAGTTAATATAGCTGTCTAGTAATTGTTTTGATTGTGATGTACTCTGATGATGCAATGTAAAAAACAGATAGAGTTTCTTTTTGTGTAAAGATCAATTATTATCTATTATATTTGTTCCGCTGCGATTGTGAGATTCTGATGTTGCATGTTTTCTTTACTTCTACCTCCTTCTTCTTTCCTCAGCAATCTATCTTTTCTGGGACTCGATCGTCTCTATATTTTACAGTGGCGTATTTGTGTCGATTTTCGAGGGTCAAGAAGGTCGGGTTGTTACATTATGGTATCAGAGCTGAATGTTAAGCGACAACCTTGGCTCTGGTGGGGATTACTCATTAGTAATAGATTCAATGGTACTCTAGAATGAGTTAAGCGTATAAATAGATATGAGCACGTATTTGTTAATGAATATAAATTTTTTTTATACTTTGTTGATTGGTTTATTGAGTAGTTTATAGGTTTTGGTCAATACGAGTAATTAACGTTATTTACAGGGATCTCTAAACACTTATATAGAACAATTCGATAGGGTATTGTTTTAAATAGGGTAAATGAAATAATTTTTCCCAAGTTATTTTTATATACAAAAGAAATAATTTTTGTAAATTATTATAGTATATGGTTGCTTGGTTGTTAAGGAATGATAATATTAAACTATTATCATTGTTGTGTAGAAATTAAAATAAGAAATTAACGTTATAACCAAAAAGTTTAGAAAATAAATTCATATTACATAATAAAATTGTAAATGTGAATTATAAATGTGATTTATAAATTGAAATAAGATGCCAGAGTAATTTTTGAATGGGGATTGAAAGGATTTGGAATTTGAAATTTTGGAAGTCAAATTCCTTTGATTTGAAATGATCTTTTTAGGTTTTTGGAGAAATAATAGTGATATTGTTTCGGAAATATTTTTGAATTGGATTTGAAATCTGGTGATATTTGGAATCTAAAAATATTTGAAAGGGTTTTAAAAAGAGTAAAAGCGTTGAACTCTTTTCGGTCGCTGGAATATAACTTCGGTGATGACTACAACATCATTGATGTTTGTTTTCGAGTTTCTAAGTCAGGAATTGCTACCAAAATGTTTTAAATTGGAGTTGTTTGCAAAACTGGATTTGGTTTTGAAATTAAAAGAAATAATTTAGGTTGATTTTGAAATAAATTGATTTGGATATATATGTTTTGAAAATTGATTTTGAATGTTTAAGTAATAACTTGAACTCTGAAATCTTATTTAATAATGTTCGTGAATAAAATGGGTTAGAATCAAATTTAACTTAGAAAGAGTTAAGTAAAGGGAAGCGTGACAACGAAATGCATGTGTATGTAAACTAGTTAATTGAAGTGAATTAAAGAGATTAGTAAATGGAATGTAAATAAGTTAAGAAACTTATAGAAGTTTAAAATTTGAATTTAACTGAAGTGTAACTGAATCAAGTGAAATAAAACTGAATTTGACGGAAATCTGAGTGGGCTTGATGAATGATCATAGATATAAAATTTATTAAGTTTGAAATAAATTTGTGAATTGAACAAACTAATTTAAATTAGTATGTAAAATAATTGATTTAAATGGGTAAGCAAATAAATTGAAAATGAATATTGGGATGATATTTAATTTAAACTGTTTAAGTAAAGTGAAGTAGTGGGATTAAGTCTAACTTGACTAAAAATAATTAAAGTTTGCAAATAAAATCCGTTAAGATTTAAAATAAATTAGTAAGTGGAACTAATTAAAGAAATGGATTTGAAATGGATTTTGAGATAAGCTGAATAAAATTTAATATTTAATTTGATTTGGAAATAAATTAAGAATTGAAGATAAAATTGAATTCAGAGTTGAAAATTTAAGTTAAATGAAATAGATGTGAAAGCTTAAGTGGTAAAGTAAAAATAAATAAATAAGTACATCGAATATTTATAATAAACTTAAGCAAGGTAAATGGTAAAATTATCAGGAAAAAATTTGGAATTGAATAATATACCAAGTAAATATGTGAATGAAGGTTTAATTGGTGAATTGGTAAGTGTGGATAAGTGGATGAAAATCAAAATGAATGTGAATAAAAAGAAAATTGATATAGCTAATAATCAATCGAGGAAAACTGGTAGGATGTACGTATATTATTTTATTCCCATAATGATTTGATCCAGATTCAACCACAGAATTTCGAGGTAGTTATACCTAACCGAGTTGGGATTTTTCACTCGATTTTCGAGGCGAACTCTGAATATGGATTTTTGATTGATTCTGAAATTCTCTATCATAGTTTAGGACCATTCAAGGAGAATGATGGTTTCTGATCAAGAAACCAGATCTGATTCTGCACTAGGAAGTCGGGTGGGCGATAGTGGTTCAGAAGTGAAATTGTGTGATCGAGTGAGCGATCAGATTTGATGTTGCGTACGAATGATATGTGTACATCGTACGGCTTATGTAAAACAAATATTGAGATTTTGTGAAAGAAGTGAATAGAATGATTTTTTAATTCTGTAATTGGGTATTGTTACTGAGTAAGGTACATGTGTTATAAAAGAAAAAGGAAATTGGGTTTTTTGATTTCAAAAGATAAATTTGAATTGCCGACAAAAAGGTATGTATTTAAATTTCTATATAAAATTTGATGGTTTTCTGATCTAGCCACTTGGCCTTTTTTTTCCTTTTAAAATCTAGAGGCCCGTAGAGGCATTTTGCAGTTGTGCCGAGCTGGCCATGCAAATGAGACGCTGGCAAAAAATTTCAAATATTTAGGGAGTTGGGAAATTTTTGAGAAAATTTTGAAAATTTAAAATTTGGTTTTTAAATTTAAATTTGAATTATTGAGTAAATAATACTATTTGGAAGCTATGAAGATTTTGGAAAGTTTGTAAGGGTGATTGGATGACTTTAATAAAAAGATTGTTTTGGGAAACCATTGAAAAACTATTTGGATTGGATAAATAGCTAACGGCTTGGAGCATTTTCTCAACTAGCAATTTTGGGGATGAAATTCTTTTAAGGGGGGAGGAATGTGATGATTCAGATTTTCTGGATATTTGAAATTGAAATATTTAATTGATTTTAAATATTTGAAAGTTAGTTTAACTTGAATTTCAAATATCACGTTTTATTTGGCAACTAAATTATTGAATTTAATAATTAGAAATTGGTTAAAATAGTGAATCGTGGTTTTTAAGCTGGTGAAAAATATTTTAAAGCCTTGAAAAATTTATATTTATAATATTGAAGATAATAGAAGTTTTAAATTTGAGTTTGAAAGTGTTTTGTTCAGTTTTAAGAATATATCGTTTAAATTGATATTTAAAAATAGCCTTCCAAGGCACAGTATCGGAATTCGACGAAACTAGTTCGATTGGAACCATAATAGTGTATTATTATCGGATTTCAATTTTCGTAGCATTTGGAGTTGTTGTGTGGTCGTATAATAGAAAAAAGCGCTGAAATCTTTATCGAAATCTAATATAAATAACTGGGTCCAAGAAGATATCTTCACCATACAATTGAATTAGGACTCGAAACATTTTCAAGTGCATTTGAAATAGGGATATAACATTATAAATGCCAGGCGGCATGCCTCGATAGGAGGTTAAGATTTTAGTTACATTTATCAAGAAGATTTAAAATTTAAATTTAAAATTTGATATATATATTTATATATTATATTCTGGACAATGTTTTCACGATTTAACACATTCCATCCCTTACAACATGTGTCTCCTACCTTCTAAGTGGCGCACCAGATGTCGCTCTTGTTTCTTTTTAAATAATAATAAAAAAAAGAAGCCGAGCCTTTCTCTCAACTCATAACTTAAAAAAAGAGGAAGGGGAAATTGAAGCTCGGGAAAATCATGACCTAAATAAAAATCAATCAAACTACTCGGTTCGATTTTGAATCAAAGATTTACGTTCGCCAGTGAATTGGGACTGGGAGCACGAAGTGGAAGGAGTCGCTCCTTTCGCGTGGCATGCGCATGAGCGAGGCAAGGTCAATGGTGCCAGAGTGAGGCTCGGAGGGTCGAGGCGTGTGCGTTGTCAGAAGATAACGGGGTCAGGTTACTTGTGAGTGGTTGTGTCATCGCGATGACGTCAGAGAAGGGCGTGGCGTAGGCACGATGCGTATATCGAGCAGGAGCTTGATGTTTGGGTTCTCTCGCCGAGCAGGCAACGTGATCTTTTGCCTTTTAACATCTTAATTTGAAATGTACTAAGGTTTAAAAACTGGTGAATAAAATCTGTTGATTCATTTGGAAATTAGTAAATTAATTAAATTGATTTTAATCCGAATCAGTAATCGTAAAAAATTTAACAGAAAGGAAAAAAAATTGTGCAATGAGGTACATATATATCTGTGCAGGGTATTTTCAGTATATATGTACAGAAAGACAAATATATATATATATATATATATATATATATATATATATATATATATATATGATTTCGAGTGAATGTAGGAATTTTAAATTATTATTGAGTTATAATTTTTTTTAGACTTTTAGACTTATATAGATTTTTTTTGTAGCTCGAAAATGGATATATATATATATATATATATATATATATATATATATATATAAACACATTTTTAAATCTTCTTGCCTATTTTGAAACAAAGTATTTGGTGATTAACTTGTTTAATTTAACTTATTTAATTACATATTCACTAAAAAAATATTTTATTAAAAGATAGTTATCTAAAATAAATTATTGGTTTAAACACAAATTATTAGCTAAATTAAACGAATAAATAGTAGTTAATTGTTTGACTAATTCAAATATTAATAAACCGTACAAATGTTTGTACAAGGTCTAAAATTATGAAGAAACAAGCCGGAATGGAAATGGATTGCAAACAAAAGCAAAGGTGAGTTAATCTCACTCATTTGGATTACTTTTAAATTTAAATAGTTAAATTTAAATTATTGGTTGTTTGCTTGAATTGATAATTGAATATCTGTTTAGATGTGGTATATTATATATAGTATGTATATATATACTGGAGTGAATGATTTCCCGCATTATATAGCGGATGAAACCCTATGCACCCCGCATAATAGCGGATGACCCCTCATACCATGATATCCCCCTCGAAGCGGGATTGGTATTTTATATTGTGCAAACATCTGTGGATGTAGGGAAACAAGTTGGAGGGATCCAACTGGATTCCTCAAAACGTTGAATTTATCTTACATTCAGCGGTGTGATTTAATTGATGATATGTGATAGATTATATTGGGGATTGAAATTATTGAATGTTATGGCTTAACTGTATATACATGGGTATTTTGAGAAAGGGAATATATATATATATATATATATATATAAAGTTTGGATTTTTAAAGGAAAATGAAAAGAAAATTCTTAAGTAAATAATTATTGGGAATTGGATAAATTGAGTAATAAATTTTAAAGGGAATTTAAAACAAGAAATCGGTTTGGAATTGATTTAGTGTTTTGGAAACTGTGATTTAAAGGAAAATGAGAAATGAAAATTTGTAAACTGGGTTTACAAATGAAGTGGAATATTTATCAGTGGATTAATTTGGAAGTATAGATTTCGATGGAATTTATTAGAAAAGGTGCAATTCATTTTATAAGTAAAAAGGTGATTTTATTTTTTAAAAGTTGGAAAGTATATTTTTCATGGAAAACTAAGTATATTTTTAAAGAAATTATTTCAAAGTATAACTAGAAGTTTAAAAAAATGTTTTTTAAAGAATGTTTTAGAAAATTTATTATTTAATTATTTTTTAGTGAAAATAAATATTTATTAGTTAATTATGGTAGTTAGTTATTTTTAAAGGTAATTAGTATTATGATTTTCAAAAGGGAATTTTTAACATAAATATTTGATATAATAACTTTTATTAAAAGGGAAATTTTGGTTTAAATTTTACTCAAAAATTATTGTATGAATTTCTTAAGTATTATTTTATTTAAGTAATTTTACTAGCCTTAATGTAAATAATTTAAGTACATATATTGTTGAAAGTGATCATAAGGAGAGGGGAAATGTGTTTTAAAATATAAAATTGGTTTTATTTTTGAAGTTTTGAAAGAAATTTATGTGATTGGGACGTAAACTAAATTAGGATAAATCAAGCAGGATTATATGGGTTATATTGAAATGGAAACTGTATTTCCCTAAAAAGCCAAGTATATTTTCAAAGGAGATTTTTATGTATAAGTTTAAGGTTTTAAAATTTGTTTTAGAAGAATGTTGTAGAGAAATTTATTATTTTTAATTGTTTTTAGGATTTTAAACTAAATATTATTCAAATTTATTTTAGTAGTAACTGTTTTAAAACTTAAATTAGTATTATGTTTTTAAAGAAATTTTCTAATATTTATACTTTATATAAAACTTTTATTTAAAAAAAATGGTTTATGGCTTAAGTCTTACTTGGAAATCTATTATAGAACTTCATAACTATTATTTTAAGTAAAATGATTTAAGTAGTTTATATTTTAAGTGTTTTAAGTATATATTTTTAGATGAAGTGATTTAAATTATTTAAAAACACCTAAAGTATTAAGACTTGGTGGTTTTCAGTGGAAATATAACAATAGGGGGGAAATTTATTCCGCGAGAGAAAAGTGATTTGAAACTATTTTCAAAGGATTGACTTGTAGGAAAATATCTTGCGAAGATATTTTGAAATAAATAATTTGGAAAATTATTAAGGCCCAATGGTTGTTTGTGAATGTTGTATGATCGTTAAATAACCGGCTATCAATACTGGCCAATGCGCTGATCGTTTCGAAGAGACCGGGATCAGGATTAATTTCTCGAAAACTACTTCGATCCGATTTGAACGTTTTCGTAAGAAAGACAAGAGCTTGGAGTCGAAGATGGAGTAGTGAAGTGCAAGGGCTTATCGCTACTAATACTGAGGGTGATTCCAAAATGGATGTTGTTATCCCACCTTTTGGTCAAGACTGGAATATCAACAAATTGGCAAGGAAGATTGGATATTGGGATTGGAGATCGATTGGAAGCAAGGCTGCAATCGATGTCGTCAAAATTTGGCCGAACTCCGATCAGGACGGAATCGCTTGGAGGTGATGATCGAGGCCAGGGGTGGTCGCTTTTCAAATTTCAGGTTAATTGGAGTTCGTATGGTAGAGATATGATCGATACAAGATAAAGAAAACACACTGTTCGTATCCATCAGGGAGCCGACATCGAGTTCGAATCCATCAGGAGCTAGCAACTTCGAATCGATCGTCTTTGAATCGATGAGGTACGAATGAAGCCGTGGTCATGTTGTTCATATCCATTTAGTTCTTATCGTTCCAGAAAAATCTCGTTTGCACTCCATATGTTCGAATCCATGTCAACGCATCGGTATTATTTGCATCCCTTTGAAAACTACGCAGTTCGTATCGATCGCCAAGCAAACAACTATTTCGTATCGATCGGTCGATAGTCGATTGATGCGAGCAGAACCACAATTGATCGATGCGAACAAGACCCTATGAACGAACGGTGCGAATACTACCGGTGCGAAGTCAACACGAACAGGTGAAATTGGAACGAACAAGGCGCGAATGAGACCCAGTCAATTCGCCGCAAAAATTGGATCGATCCACGAAACTCACGCCACATCACTATGCGCACGTGCTTCTGATCGATGCAGAAGGGATGGATACGAAACCATGGGTTCGAAATCGGCAGCCTACGAAAATCACAATCTTGCATCGATCATATCTCACAAACCACAGGTCTAAATGCTACGAAATTTTCACAGGAGCTTACGTACAAGATAAAGAACATCCCTACCAAGTTTCAGCTCGATTGGATCATTTTTTGATCGGTACGAAATTGGTTCGTATCAATCACGAATCGAGTCGAAGCCTTCCAGGATCGGTCGCGTGGGCCCACTCACGTGTTAGAAGGAGTCATCCGAAATTTGAGCGCGATATCAGCCTCCTACGGCTATAAATAGCCCCCTAAAGCCTACGGAAAAAGAGTCTTTTGGCTATAAATAGCCCCCGAAGCCGGATTCAATTCTACATCTCACCATCGCTGCTATATTCGAATTCCTTCATTGTAACTATTGTAGCCATCTGTAACCAGTGAAGAACATCAATAAAAGACAAACCTTTGAAGTGGATGTAGGCCGGAGATAGCCGAACCACGATAAATCTTGCGTTTCTGTTCTTTATTTCTGAATTGCTATTTGTTATTGCTTAGATCTGAGATTTGTGTTTGGAATATTGCTGATCTATATCCATAACTTGGTGCTTTCATGCTACTTGGGGTTTGTGACCAATTTTGGCGCAAACACATTGGTGCTTTCACTGAGAAGAACTAGCACCTGTTATACCATAATCGGGACTCGGATTTGAAGGCTTGAAGGAATAAGATTTGAAAGACAATTACTCGACAGACAAGTAGAAGACAAAGAGCTGAGAGAAGCCAACAGGAAGGAAGTCAAGAAGAATCCTCCGGAGCTGGAGAAGGACAAGCTTCAATCCGCATCACCAGGGATGAGATGGAGGCTGTAACGACCCAGTATTTTCAACCATTCGCATCCACACATGTCGGACTTGAATTGCTCAAAATACTGCGTTGTAATTTAGAATTTGGCAATACTCAACATAAAAAGTAAAGAAATAATCACAGATCACAGACACAGAGTAATATAATGCAGCGGAATAGATAAATAGTAGTTCATGAGCTACTATATAAACGTCAAAGTTAGAAATAATATATAGCAGAATATCTCAAATACAGTGAAGTCTCGGTAACTCAAAGGATGTTTGGGATAACCATCCTCTAAAGATCCGTGGAACTATCGACAATGTATAAATATACACTATACACCGTGGTCATTTCAAATTAATTTATACTTCAAAACCACAGCATCATTTCCATTTCATATATATTTATTTCCAAATTTTATCCCTTTCAAAGTTACGATTCAAATCTACTCAAATTCCAAATTCAAATTTAGTCCCATCTCAATTTATCAATTTAAATTCAACTCAATTCCTAAATAACCATTTCAAATTTTGTCGATCTCAAATCTGGATTTGAAATCATAAATCCCATTTATACTTCAATATTATTTCAAAACTTTAAATTTTCAACATTTCAAACTAAATTTAACGATTTCAGGTAGATTTAGTTTATCTTCATTATTATTTAGTCTTGAGATATTCCCTCATTTGATTCGATATCGTTTAAGTAACCTTAAGTTACATTTTACTAAATATTTTCTTTAATTTATTTAAACGTGAAATATTCATTAAATCACTTAAACCAAAAATCCAGTTATAAAATCATACCTTTAAATTTCACATTCATTAATTTCAAATTGATTTAATTAAATAATATCCTTGATTAAATACCATTCCAAATAAACCCAAATTTATCTTCCCAGTCTTACTTATTCAATTTATTACAAGAAAATCTATTTGAAATATCGATTTACATAAATACTTAACCATATTATATCAATCTAATTTAAATTAAATATTACTAATAATTTATATATAAATTACCATTTATATACAATATCTTAAGAATAAATACTTATTAAACCATATATTTCTTTTCGAAACCATAGAAATTATTTTCAAAATATTTATATATGGACCAACAGTGTCTTTGTATATTTCCTATCCTATGGTCAAGTGATACAGATATTTATCATTTCAATCCGTACACTAAATATGTACGGGTGGATATAATTTCAACCCGTAATCCCAAATTCAGTTCAATGAAAATTTCTTGGGTCTATCATTTCAATCCATAACGATTTTCTCCTATTCTAAAGTCTGTTCGAGTATGTATCATTTCAACCCATAGTGAATTCTATACTAACAGCGAACTTGTAGAGTGATAACGGATATGAAAATAATAATAACATGCATATATCATCAATAACAATATAATATAAACAACATGATATGGTGTCATACCCCATAGGTGAACGGTTACAGATAATAGCATAGATGACTATTTAAATAACCACAGCAACATATTTCCATTGTCGTTTCAATTGAAATTAAATTTAATAAATATAAGAACGTTAATCGTGAGTGATTACTCAACTTTTGAGGCTAGAGAAATTTGAGAAGGAAACGAGCTACGAATTCCTAAGCAACGCTAGACGGATATGATTCGATGAAGAAAACAGGCACGATGGACAACTGATAATGAGGAATCGATGGAACGATTTGGATCAGTTTGAGATAAATTGAAAATAGACATATTATTAATACATATTCAGTATTCTAATTTAAGACAAAAATCAAAATAATATAAAAATTTCTAAATCATCATTCTTAACTCAAGCATTAAAAATCAAAGATTTTTTTTATTATACTTAAACTATTTCCCACAACAATTTCTTAAACACATATTATATATATACACACATTCCAAAATCCATTAGAATAAAACGCAATTTATCTAAAACACCTACATTTACCTAAAGTCGGTACTCATTTTATATACAATCTTTTAAGCGCACTTAAAAATATACTTAAATCCATCATAACCCCATATACTTTATACATATCTTAGAATATGAACAACTTAACAAGTATAACATATGCAGACCTAAAAAAAATTCATGCTGATGCCTAAAAAAATAAGATGCTATTTTAAAACAAACCAAATATATATAATACTTAAAATAGCCGATCAAAACAAAATAACTATATATTTTAACTTTAACAATGAGTTACAATACTAAAAAAAAGTTTATTATTTTATATAAAATAGTATAACATATATCACAAAACTTAATATCATTTACTTAACATATCATACACAAATAAACTATTATAAGCATGTGCACAATCCATCAGCCTCCATATAAACATATACATTATATAAGTTTTGTCAACATATTATATGACATACACAAATTTGTATATATAAAGCAATAGGTATCGGTACAGGTTAAACAATGATGCAACTCATTTTTTATTTCAAAAAATAAATAAACAAATGCTAACATGTTTTAAAAATTCATATACACTAACCTATATATACTGGATACATCAGCATCTATTTTCTATTTAAACCAATGTTTATAAAACTCCTCACTAACTCAAACAAAACAAAGTTTAAAGCAAAATTTTACACAAATTTCTTTACACGACAAAAGACTACTGCTTCCAAATATATACATATATTTATTAAAGAATCAAAACATTAATGTATAATAAAAATCAAAACTGTTATATATATCTACTTAAACACATTACTAATATAAAACTATAACCAATTTTAATATACCGTATTATAACATAATTAATATATGCATGATTGGTAAAATTTGTATAACAAACATATTTAAAATTTATATGTTTTTGTATATTATATTAAAAAGTGTATATATATATATATAATCAGAAAGAAAAGTATTCATATAAACGAAAATAGAATATACACTACCTTTATATATATTACAGGTAGAACTCACACGCAAAACAAAATATAAGTTTGTACGTATATTAACCCAAAATAGAAAGCTCTGAGTTATATCTATATATACTAATGTATTTTGATCCAAAACTAACATATACATACAGCAAATTATATATATGTACTTTAAAATCATAAACAACAGTGATGAAATATGCTATGATATAATATACTATACTAGTATATGTAACACACGCATCATACAAAGAAAAAAAAGAAAAAGAAGCAACAGGTACCACCAATAAAAAGATTTGATAAAATGAAATATACTATAACAAAATATACATATGAATAAATTTGCAAGCCATATATTTGCTGTCTCCAAATTAAGTTTATATCACACTATATATCACATGCCAACCCATATTAGCACAGCCTTATTACAAATTATATCAACCAAAATCGACATATCTTTTTTTTGTATAATAGTAAACACATGGAACTAACCTATATGTATTATGTATATAACAAAAGCGTGCTAAACTTGATAACAAAACTGCAGATTAACCCAACATAAGTTTTAAAACAACTTACTTACTTATATAAGAATATAAATGAGGGGGAAGGAAGCAGAAGGCTTGTTTTGGAATTGGCGAAGGCAACGAGATCCAAGCGGCAAAAGATGAAGCAGCGATGATTTTATTTTTGTTCAATTTTTTTTCCTTGCCGAGTGAAAATATGAAGGTGGATTTGGCAATTTATATTGAAAGTAGAGAACAGGGTGAGGGGGAAGAAACGAAATATATAAAATGGGTAGAGTGGAAAAACTGAACTATCAAAAGGTTAAAAATGTTTCAACGGTTAAAACAAGAAATGTAGAAAAAACGAATAGGCACAAATCGGGAAACGTATCACATAAATAATAAATATAAATTAGTGGGTGAGGATTTTAGGCAATAAATATTCACGTTGATTTATACACACAAATAAAATACGAGCTGCAGCCAAATCAAATAATGAAAAACGTACGTATTTTATACGTTTCTTCAAGTGATCGTGCAGAACAAAAGATAAAGGGAGTAATAAAGCTAGATGACCGTTTGAATTTGTACTATAGGCAATAAAATAAATGAGAAGTAACATAAACAATTGGTTGACGCAGATAATTAAGCAATTGATATGCGTGTGCAGCACGTTTCAAAATTTAAAACTGAAGGGAAATTAACTATCACAGTTAAAGGTACTGATATAAATGTAAAGTAATGAATGTGGAAAAAAATTCAAGCGCAGATTTCAGGGGATAATAAAGGAAATGACCGTTCATAATTTAAACTGACACAGATAAGGTAAGGGATATATATATAAATTTTGTCCTGAATATGATACATTTGTTGAAGCCAATAACACCAAAATCAAGGAATGAAAAATGCAATATGGAAAAGAACGGAACAAATAGAAATGAAACGTATCAAATTAAATATGAGCAATTTTACAAGCAACGGTCACCCATTGATTTAGATGACAAATATTAAAGCAATTGATTTATGCGCGTTTAAATTTTGAAAAGCAAAAGAAAGCAAATGTCACGGATCCGGTACCGATACGGTTACCAGTTTCATGAATTCCGCTGTGTACCGAAGTCCAAAACATAGAAATAAATATACCGTAGAGATCCACTCGACGAGATGATCAAAATGGTATACAGATTTCAGTGGTACGATTGAATTATAAAAATTTGAATTTTCTACTAGCTGAAAATGCAGCAAAAACGCAGAAGAATAAGATCGACGGAGCTTAAAAAGTCTGAATTTGGAAAAACGAAAAGACGTCTCAGTCAGAAGATGATTTAGAATTTTTCTATGTAAAAATATTCAGGTTTGGAAAATATTTTATTATCTGCAATTATTAACTGACTTGAATTTAATAGAACTTCACAATGAAATAAACTTTCATAAAATCGGATGAAAATTTACCATCTGCTGAAATAAAATGGACGTACTTCAAATATTAAATTTTTATTTTAAAATATTATTTTTTAAAATTTCTCAAAAATCAAATTAAATACGTTATGAAATTTATTAAAATCTACGGGTCGTTACAGAGGCTATGGCAAATTCGATGCATGAAAGAATAATGAAGAGTCAATAGGAGATGCTACAGGACTTCTTCGAACAGATGAGAGCAGCAAATGCACAAAACCTTGGACCAACTACTACAACTGGAATGTGGAACAAGGAGCAAGGGTCGGGAACCCAATGGAGGACAGAATACAGAACTAGGAGGCAATCAACAAAGGCTTGGGGGCAGGCCCGCAGGATCTGACACTGGAAGGTTTTTGGATGGAGCTCAACAGGCTAGAACGAGCGCTAACGTTAATGAACCGCATGAGGAATATGTACCAGAATTCCCTCGGGTGCATGGGGGCAACCTTTGACAGACAATGCTGGATTAGATGAGATTATTAGGAGAACTATGCGTGGAGGTCTGACCAATAGAGATTTGGAAGGAGTGAACAAGAGTCCATTTACTCGGGAAATCAGGATAGCTCGATATCCACCTGATTTCAAGCTACCTAGTGTGGAAGTATACAATGGCAAGGGTGATCCAACAGATCATCTGATGAGATACACCAGACACATGAAAGTGCTGGGGGCATTGGAGGAAGTTATGTCCCGATGTTTCCCTCTGTAGATTTAGCTGCGATGTGGTTTAGGCAGCTGGAAGAGGGATCTACTAGGCGTGGACAGAGTTGGTGGACAGGTTTTTGAGGTAATTTTAGGTTCATATCAAGAGGCCAAAGAACGTGATGACACCGACGTCAATCAAGCAAAGAATGGATGAGTCGCTTAGAGCTTTCTTGACTCGGTTCAATGCGGCGGTTGCTTCGGTGGATTGGCCAGATCCCTTGATGGTTTTAATGGCAGTAGTGTTAGGAGTCAGAGAGGATTTAGATTTTAAAGTATCTCTGATACTGGATCCACCGTTGGATCTTAGAGAATCCTTTCACGAAGCTGAGCGATTCCTTCGACAAGAAGATGCGTGTATAGATTTGAAGTTAAAGGATGTGAATGCAACTCAGCATGGAGGTCCATCCAGTGGAAGCTCGGATAAAAATAAAGGAAAAAGGAAGCTGGATGACGATTCTGTAAAAGCCAGGAAGCGATGGAAGGATCCAAAGTTTTCCACGTACACAGGACTAAACGAGACGCTGGAGTGAATATACGTGGAGATTCGGAATCGCCTTCCCTACCGAAGGCCAGCTAGGAGAGAACCTTCTGAACGTGAAAGGGCATCGGGAAGGTACTGTCTCTTCCATGATTTGGATGGGCACGATACCAACAGCTGCAGGCACTTGAAGGATATAATCGAGGAGCATGTGAGGAATGGGCAGTTGCGGCAATATGTCGGGACTAGGAATGCAGCGATGGAGCAGGAGCAACCACCGCCTACATCAACCAACGATGGTGTGAGGCCCAGGAATGATGGTCGATTGGCTATCAATTGACTGGGATAGTATGAAATAAGTAGCAAGCTTCTGGCAAACGGCAAAGTTATACACTCATGTACGGGGACGGAGATAGCCCGCTAGGCATGCTCTGAATGATGATAAATCATGATGCTATGGTTTGTGAAACCTGTCTTTTGTTTTTGGATTGGACACTCGTTTCACTGGTTTGGTTTTGAAGTTTGGTTTGAACCCGTGGTTTTGTTTTCTTTCTGGCTTGGATTCTCGTTTGGATGATTGTTATCTGTTTTGAATGTTGATTCAGATTTCTGATTTTCTAATTTGATTTGGATTTTGGATTGGATTTTGATTAGGTTTTTGTCTAGTTTTTGGTAAACGGTCGTCAGGTATGGATTATACCTGGCAAGGGGTAAGTTACTTTGTCCAAGCATGGCAAATCGACTTATTCAGGTCGTCGAGTATGGACTATGCTCGACAAGGGTCCGGAGAGACCAGGATTCGGCCTAGGACTTAGGCCCTACATTATTGGCTACTGTTTCACGTCGTCGAGTATGGACTATACTCGACTAGGGTCTTGAGTGACTAGGATTCGACTAAGGACTTAAGCCATGGTATTGTACAACGTCCAAGGACACTGGACCACGGCCGTCAAGTGTGGATTGCGCTTGGCAAGAACCCGAAGAGGTTAGCTCAACGTACAGGGACACTGGACCATGGTCGTTAAGTGTGGATTGCGCTTGGCAAGAACCCAAAGTGGTTAGCTCAACGTCCAGGGACACTGGACCATGGACGTCAAGTGTGGATTGCGCTTGGCAAGAACCCGAGGAGGTTAGGTAAACATCCAGGGACACTGGACCACGGTCATCAGGTGTGGATAGCGCTTGGCAAGAACCGGAAGACGTTACGGATTTGGATATCGACCTAGAGAGGTCATGGATTAGGTTATTGGCTATTGGTAAGGATGGATTAGGACTCGGCTGTCGAATTCAGATGGGTATGGAATTGACTAAAGGCTTTGGTTACTAGATTTGGCATCAAACATCGACTCGGAGCAACCAAGAACGATGCATTCGAATGATATGGCTATGGACTTTGGATGTCGGATTCGAAACTATTCAAAACACACCTTCTTGTCACAAGGCATGTTTTAGGGGGCAAATGTTATCCCACCTTTTTGTCAAGACTGGAATATCAACAAATTGGAAGAATGGATATCAGGATTGAAGATCGATGGGAAACAAGGCCGCAATCGATGTCGTCAAAATTTGCCCGAGCTCCGATCAGGACAGAATCACTTGGAGGTGATGATCGAGGCTAGGGAAGGCTGAATTTCAAATTTCAGGTTAACTGGAGTTCGTATGGTAGAGATATGATCGATACAAGATGAAGAAGATACACTGTTCGTATCCATCAGAGAGCTGCCATCAAGTTCGAATCCATCAGGAGCCTGCGACTTCGAATCGATCATCTTCGAATCGATGATGTACGAATCGATCCGTGGTCATGCTTTTCGTATCCATTTAGTTCGTATCGTTCCAGAGAAATCTCGTTTGCACTCCATATGTTCGAATCCATGTCAACGCATCAGTATTATTTGCATCCCTTTGAAAACTACGCAGTTCGTATCGATCCCCAAGAAAACAACTATTTCGTATCGATCGGTCGATAGTCGATCGATGCGAACAGAACCACAATTGATCGATGCGAACAAGACCCTATGGACGAACGGCGCGAATACTACCGGTGCGAAGTCAACACGAACATGTGAAATTGGAACGAACAAGGCGCGAATGTGACCCAGTCAATTCGCCACAGAAATTGGATCGATCCAGGAAACTCGTGCCACGTCACTATGCGCACGTGCTTCTGATCGATGCTAAAGGGATGGATACGAAACCATGGGTTCAAAATCGGCAGCCTGCAAAAATCACAATCTTACACCGATCATATCTCATAAACCACAGGTTCAAATGCTATGAAATTTTCACAGGAGCTTACGTACAAGATAAAGAACATCCCTGCCAAGTTTCAGCTCGATTGGATCATTTTTTGATCGATACGAAATTGGTTCGTATCAATCATGGATCAAGTTGAAACTTTCCGGGATCGTCGTGTGGGCCCGCTCACGTGTTAGAAGGAGTCTCTCAAAATTTGAGCGCGATATCGGCCTCCTACACCTATAAATAGCCCCTTGAAGCCTACAGAAAAAGGATCTTTTGGCTATTGGACGTCCAGACTCTACCGGATTCAATTCTACATCTCACCATTGCCGTTATATTTGAATTCCTTCATTGTAACTATTGTAACCATCTATAACCAGGGAAGAACGTCAATAAAAGACAAATCTTTGAAGTGAACATAGGTCGGAGATAGCCGAACCACTATAAATCTTGTGTTTCTGTTCGTTATTTGTGAATTGGTATTTATTATTGCTTAGATCTGAGATTTGTGTTTGGAATATTGCTGATCTATATCCATAACTTGGTGCTTTCACGATACTTGGGGTTTGTGACCAATTTTGGTGCAAATAGATGTAATAGGAATAGTGTTTTTGGTTCCGTTCGGACCCGTAACAGACTTGTATGGACGAATGCTATCAAAACATCGTAAGGGGGACGATGAGTATTCTAAGTGGACGTGTGCTAAATAGGTAACGCATAGATCGAGCCTCATCAACCGGGAATGGCTTAAACAAGGGAGGTGGAGCAAGGCTAAGTGGCTAGCAACCAATTAGGGTAAGGTCATCCCTATCTCGATGTCCCATTTTATTCGGTTGTGTGGGCGGTTGGTGATCCCTACCACGGGGTGATCTTATTCGGATTATCCAGTAAGGGGTAGCTCCTGTCTTGTGTTGTAGGGGATTAGGGTGGATCCTCGGTATGGTGATCTAGACCACGTACTGTAATGGACGGTACCCAAGTATCCCTGCCATTGATGGAAACCCAATCTCCAATAAGTGCCTTCGGATTTGCTTGTATACCTATTATGCTAGAATTTAATGAATTTAACAATTTCGGCTATTTGAATAAGTATTTTGTAACGACCTATTATTTTGGACCATTCAAATCGACAATAATCCACACATGTCGGACTTGAATAATTCAAAATAATAGATTGTGATAAAATATGGAGCAAATGAAATACAACCATAGAATCATAGACACCAAAATATCAGAATAACTCGCAGCGGAAATTAAAATACCATAGTAGTTCATGAAGCTACTATAACAAACTCTCAAAAAAAAATACCTAATATCAGTTTGAAAAACATATACAATAGAAATCTTAAATACATAGAAGTTTATAAATACTAGAGCTGAAATAGAACAACTGAAACTGAAAGGGAATAGATAACTAGACAAGCAGAATCTCTAGCGATTCCTAGCTCCAGAAAAGAAATCTAAAGCTAAGCTGTAAATACTCAGACTGACCCGAGCGTAAAGTAAAACACAAAACACTCGAGTCAGGATTAACATTCTTATATCCATAAATCCGACTCAAGTGAAATATCAACCGAAATACAATTAACTTAAAGGATGTTGGGATAACCATCCTCTAAGGATCCGAGTAACTATCTACAATGTAGAAATATACACTATAACACCGTGGTCATTTCAAATTAATTTAGACTTCAAAACTTAAATATCATTTCATTTCAAATATATCTATTTTCCAAAATAGTATATATATACTAACTAATTTATAATGTAAAGTATTTGTAATTTCCTCAAAACTTCACAAATCGCTTCAAAATCAACTCGACTTTTCTATTCAAATTTAATTCAATCTAAATTTATCAATTTCCATTCAATTCAGTTTCTGACTAGACAAATTCAAATTTTATCGATTTCAAATACAGATTTGAACCACAAAATAAACATTTAAATTCCAATATATTTCAAGGCTTTAAATATTCAACATTTTCAAAACTAAATTCAACAATTTCATATAAATGTTGGTTTAACTTCATTATTTTATAGCCTTGGAATATTAACTTAATAAATTCAATATCGTTTAAATAACCTTGAATTACAGTTTACTATATTTTCCTTCAATTTTTTTAATCGGGAAATATTCATTTAATTTCCTAAATCAAAATCAAGTTATAAGATCATATCTAAAAATTCCAAATTCAATAGTTTCAAAACGATTTAATTAAGTTAAATAAATACAATTTTAATAAATTCAACATTATCTTCTTTACTTACACAAATCATTGAAAAATCGATTTAAGAATTTACTACTTAACGTAATATATTAATTAAATCACTTTATTTTAAAACTTATTTATATATCAAACATTTCCAATATTAAATAAAACCATATATATATATATTCCCTTTCAAAACCATAGAAATCATTTTGAAATATTTATATATAGACCAACGGTGTCTGTATATAATTTCCTATCCTATGGCCAAGTGATACAGATATTTATCATTTCAATCCGTAATTTAAATATATACGGGTAGATATCATTTCGACCCATAATCCCAAATTCAATTCAAATGAAAATCGATTGGGTATATCATTTCAACCCATAACGATTTTCTCCTATTCTAAAGTCCATTCGGGTATGTATCATTTCAACCCATAGTGAATTCTATACTAACAGGGAACTTGCAGAGTGATAACAGATAATATAGAATATAACAACATGTATATATCATCAATAATAATATAATATAAACACAGGATATGGTGTCATAACCCATAGGTGAACAGTTACAGATTGTAGCATATATAACAATTTAAATAAATAACGGTTCAAACTAGTAGCATGTTTCAATTGTCGTTTCAATTGAAATCAAACTTAATAAATATAATAACATTAATCGTGAGTGATTGCTCACCTTTCGAGGTTAGAGAGATAGACAATGAAGTGAACTACGAAATCCAAAGCAACACTGGATGGACAAGATTTGATGTAGAAAATAAGCACGATGGACAAGGCTTATAATGGAAAATCGAGGAGAACGATTAACTCAGTCGATATAAATTTGAACTAACTAGATATGAAATCTATATTTAGTTTAAAACCCATAAATAAAATTAACCATCATATATACAAAAGATTGAAATAAATACTTGTATACTATATTACCCATATTTCAAACCAATATCCGAACACCATCTAAAATTTAAATCTTTATAAAAGTAACCTTTTATATATATAATATAAAAATCAATTTTCATTTAATATCATATAGATTCTTTCAAAATTGTACGGCAAAGCAGGCATGAATTTATATACATTATCTTTATACATCACAAACATGCAGACTAAAAATTTAAGTGCAGACCTTAAATCACACTTTAAACATATATACAATATATATATATATATATATATATTGAAACAAATACATATATATTTTTAAATCAATCTTAAACTTTAAACATATATATTGAATTTAAAGCATATCTATAATAAAAATCAAAACGTTTATGGGTATATAAAAATCATTATTATATCCAAACTCATATTTAGAATACATACCTAATATATAATTTAAACTGAATACCCTTATAAAATCAAACTGACTTACTTTAAAATCAACATATAATTCTTATGAAACCCAAGTAGCAGTATATAACCATAACTATATATGTAACCGCATAAATATTACACTTAAACACGTTACATATTTAAAACTTATACCTTCCATTTTAAATCCAAGTATAGAAACAATAGGCCCTGACTTAAAATGTCACATATATGAAAAATGCAGGTCGTATATGTGTGTAGGTGTAAACTATATATGCAAGCTATTCAGACACGTGCCTATGAAATCAAAACATGTGTATATATATTATATGTTAAAACAAGATATGAACATAGAATTCAAACTCATGTACACAATATATAGACTAATATGTGTTCATGATATTTTTCTGATGAAATCATACAGATTGAAATCCAACTATTCTAAACTTCTTATATGATATATAAAAGTATGCAGACTTCTAAACTTCTTATATTATATATAAACAGTATGCAACAACCCAATGTATATTCAAAAGTCAGACTAAACAAATTTCAATAAATACTCATATAAAACTAACCATAGAACAAATGCAGATGTTTATAACTTTAAATTTTATGTATACTTGTGCTGCACTATATAAACGTACTTATATTTTAATATATACTTGAAATATGTTATACTTAAAATAAAGGAAAAGGAAAAGCAATATAAACAAGAAGAAAATAAAAGAAAAGGATGAAAAAGAAGAATAAAAAGAAAATAAAGGAAAAGCGTGCGACCATTTACCTGCTGCTTCACGCGAGAGAGGAGATGAAGGTCTATTGATATGGAGTAGGGTATGTACGTGTGATTTATATTTATAAGAGAAGCCTCAAATTGATAAAGTGGAAAGAAATTTCGTTTAAAGTGGCAAGAGAAAATGAAGGGATTTAATTCCTGTTTCTAAAAAAAGGAATAAATGGAAAAATGAGAACTCTTCCTATCTTCACGTGAATTGATAGGCTACATGTAAGGAACCGCTATGGGTATTGAGGAATAAGTTAAGGTAGGAAATAAATAAATAGGTAAATAAAGAGGTAGGAAATCAAAAGGTGGGGACAAAGGGCAAGAAATAAAGATAGTAACGGCTAGAGGAAATTTAGGACTTTATTCCTATCAATTAAGGAGAAGTAAAAAAGGAAAGACGAAATTATCACACGTGAATGACAAGGCAAGTTTTTCATTTCTTTCCTATAGAAAAGAACGGCTATTGAATGATTTTTTTTTTCTCCAGCTAAGGTAAGAAATTAAAGAGCGCGTACAATAGACGCAACAATTAGAACGAAACGTACGTCCAAAATTATTAACAAAGTAAGGTAATTTAAATTTATATGTTTCTTATTTATTTTGTAAATATGCTAAAGAAAATATCAGGAAATAACGTACCATTAATAACGCCAAATAATTAAACAAGAATGGATATAAAACGTGTTAAGTAAACGTATAATTTATTGTCTTTTTACACATTATATATTACTATATTTAAAATTTGAAGAAATAGACATTACTTTCAAATATTATCATAATATATATTAACAAAATATTAAATTTTATTTATTAAAATTTATTTCCCAATTTTCTAAATAAAATCAATTAAAATCTTGCAATTGTGCATGAACTATAATTCCCACTTATATTGAAATTTTGCCAAATATAACATTTGCATTTCTTTTCGTTAATTGGTATTACCTTCAATACATAAATTCATTAACCTTGACTAGAATTGTTTACCTTTTATTTACTTAACACATTCTCATTCCCATTAATGTAACCTTCAATTATATTTTTATTAGAATTTTATTTCCCATTCCAATTCAATCGACAAATTGAACAGGCAACTTATAATAATTGTTTACAAGCCATTGTTACACTTAGGTTTATCATACTTCAACCAAATTTTATAATTACATACATATTACCGAATTCATTTAATTACTGCTAATAATATATAAATTCCTTTAGTTATACAACACTTACATTTATTTACTTATTTTATATTTTTATTTTATACCAAGTGCAACAATATACACAATTTCATTTTCATTGTGATTTTACTTAAACTGTCAATAATTAGTTCTTAATAACCATGGATAAAATTCATTCTTAACATTTACTTCGATATAAATTTTAAAATTTTTATTTCTTTCTAAATTTAATTAAAAAATCTTATCAATTCAACGAATTTATTTATCAAAATTTATAGGTCGTTACATATTTGTATATAGACACTACTATAATATCAGAGGATTTGATAAGAAATGTTTTGTTTATCGTGAGGTAAAAACCCAGCATTTTTTTTTGTGGCGTGGTCTTACGGGATACCTTTGATTTCAAAAGGATTTGGAAAACTTTAATAATCCAATTGAGTGTGTTTTCTCATGCTGGTTTTCCAGACTGACTCGGGTGTTATTTCTATAATGCTTGGGTCAAACCGAGTAGTATAGAATACAGAAAAGGATGTTGCGGAGCTTCGGAGACGAGCTGGATGGTGAAACGTATCGCACGTATTTGATGTATATTCCATTGTGCAGTATAAGCTGCATAGTCAGTTTTTGTGAGGACTGATTAATATAACTGTCCAGTATTTGTTTTGATTGTGATGTACCTTGATGATGTAATGTATAAAACATATAGAGTTTCTTTTTGTGTAAAGTTCAATTATTACCTATTATATTTTGTTCCACTGCGATTGTGAGATTCTGATATTGTACGTTTTCTTTACTTTTACCTCCTTCTTCTTTCCCTCAGCAGTCTATCTTTTCCAGCACTCGATCGTTGGCATATTATACAGTGGCATATTTTTTTTTATTTTCGAGGATCGAGAAGAACGGGTCATTACAATGGAGATGCATTCACTTTATGTTTCCGTTTTTTCTTTTGGTTACTTTTTTCTCTTTGCTTGCAACAAATAACCCATCTATCACTTGTAACAAAAAGCAGGCCAATTTATTTGGCACAAATACATGTCTTTCTTTCAAATGAAAAGAAAATGAAAATTATTTGAACATGACAATCATGCTTTTGATAATGTTAACGCAAAAAGTATAAAATTACATAAAGCTTACATACATTATAATATGAATGAAAATAGGAAGAACCAAAGCACAACAACCTAGCAACGAAACTGCTAGAAACTAAAGAAAAAAGGAGTCCCGTTAGCATGAATTCAAAAGAAGTCCAGGTACATAATCTTCAACATTGAGAAATAAACCAATGCATCTGTGGATCATTATCAAGCATTCTTTCTTCAATAAGCAGCTTGCTCAAATCAGGAAGCTGATCAACCTTCTTCTCAGGTTCATCATAATTATTGCAAAGTTCTTATTCATCAAGCTCTTCTTCATTAGTAGGTACCACATTCAAATCAAATCCTTTAGTAACCTTCTTCTCAAAGCCATTAGCGTCATGCTTAATATCATATTTAACGCTTCTTTTGAGTTTTGGAGGAGATGGAGAATCCTTTTTGTTAGCGATGATGGATTACTATTTTGCATGGTTTTCTTGATAGGAAAAATGTGATTCTGACATGAGAATTATTGTCATCATTTTTATAATAGAAAAATAAGATGGAAATAAGTTGACAGACGTTTGTGAGAGGAGATTGGAGGGAAATATAGAAGACATGTGCATTGGAAGACTAAAGGAACAACAGAATGAATTGTCATTTTCATTAATGATGAATATGAAAAGCTTTTCGAAGAAGGTTAAAATAGAGAACAAAGCGCTTATTTTCTCAAACGTCATATATTTTACAAAATGACCAAATCTTTGAAAAATCTTATATTTTTTACTAGAGGGAATATGTTTTTATATAGTAGTTAAAAATGTTGTAACCGTGAGTAATTTATCACAATGAAAATAAATATACCATTTTAAATATTCATTGTTACGATGTTTCAAGACTAGATATCGATACAGCACTCTTCGAATGTTGGGCAGTATGTCACTCATGGCTGTTGGAGCACCAAGGAGTTACATACTGATAGTTATTGCATAATAATTATATTGGTTAATATAATTAGGGTCAAGCAAAAAATATCGGTATGACTAACTTAAACGGTTCTCTTGACTTGATAATATTGTCGATCTTCAATTCGTGTCACGGTTCGGATTTTCTTACTCTGAAAATCAACGTCGATGCGCCCACTGTATTACATGTCGAACAATCGAATGCCGAAAATACCAGATCGCTAGGGAAAGAATAAAGAGGTAGAAGAAGAAAATAGAAATGACAACACAGAGTATCACAATCGCAGCGAAACAATATATAATAGATGCAACCGGTATTTATACAAAAAGAACTATAACTGTTTTTATACATTACATCATCAGAGTACAGTACATCAATAACACAACATTGGATAGTTATAATAACTTGTCCTTCCAAAGCTGAATATACAGCCAACAATACATAGCTTAATAAATGTCAAGTACGTGTGACTCGCCTTCGCCATCCTGCTCGTCTCCTGAGCTCCATGGCATCCTATCATGTGTTAGTAATACTCGGTCTAACCCGAGTATTATAATAAAATAATACCTGAGCCAGTCTGGAAAACTAGCGTGAGTAAACACACTCTATTTGAATTATTAAAGTTATCAAATCCTTTGAAAATCAAAGGTATCTCGTAAGACCACACCACAAATAAACACGATGGGTTTTTACCTTACGATAACCAAAACATTTCATATCAAATCCTCCGATATTATAATAGCATCTAAGTACAAATACTTATTCAAATAGCTGAAATACTTGCATCTCACGTTTCAGCATAGTTGGGCACAATCAAAACCGTACGACGCTTATTGGAGAATGGATTCCGTCTGAATGACTAGGTAATAGGGTACCACCTTTCACAATACACGTCTAGAACAGTGTAACGAGGACCACGTCGGGATCCCTTGCTACATAAGACCGGACTATCCATGAACTGGATAGACTGAGTATGAAATCATCTTGGGTGTTCCCACCCTTTTTCGAGCTCCTTCCATAATCCTAGTAATAATATCCGAGGGTATCTAGAAAGGTGATATACATACCTTAATTGGGTGCTACCCACTTAGCCTTGCTGCATCCCCCTACTTTTCAGTCATTCTTGTTTGACGAGGCTAGAGGCTAAGATTACCTTTTAAGGTATTTTCACTTAGAATCCTCATTGACCTCCAATGACAATGTACTAATAGCATTCATACATACTAGTCCGCTCCGTGTCCGAACGGAACCGATACGAATGGAACCGAAGGCACTATTCCTACTACTTTCATTTTGGAATCACCCTCAGGATTAGTAGCGATTAGCCCTTGCACTTCACTGCTCCATCTTCGACTTCATGCTATTTTTTTCACAAAGAAAACTTTCTAGCTGGATCGAAGTGGTTTTTGGATAACTTATCTGATCATGTTCTCTTCGAAACAACGTTTGCTATTTCCAGCAAACTCAACCATGGTTCTTTATGAAATAAATAGACGAAAATAAGATCGGAGGTCACCTCCTTCCCATTAGTTGACGGATTACCTCATCACGTCCTAGAAGAGCGGAAACGGTTTATACGTACAGTATAGCACCTCAAATGGTAACTGTACCATATAATTTTCGTGCTCCTTCTAGATATTTCCAAAGTTATATTTAGGTCTAGATTTGATAGTCAATTATTTAACTATCAAATAAACAATCAATTCAACCAAATTCTTCCTTTTCACTGAAAAACCCAACGTCTTATTTAATTTTAATTTTAAATAAATTAAATCTCTTTATTTAAATGTATGTGCTTATCTTACCGAAATTAGTATATTCACAAAGTATCTTTTCCAAAAAAATATTTGCGAACCCTATTAAAATAATATGGAAAGTACCACTGCGGTATCAAACCATGGATCATAGCTCAATAGTTATGTCTCTATCCCAGAGGAATCCAAAACTTAACTGTAGGCACTCAATGCCTCCGATTTACGCCACGCGAGTATACCATTACTTTCCGTAAACTTTATTTTAAAATTTTTATCAAAATAATGCTTGTAAATTCTAAAATAAATTTCAAATTAACTTTAGACAAAACTACTTTTTAAATAAAAGTTATTAAAAAATATTAATATTGATAATATATTCTTTTGAAATAATAATAATGTTTACTTCTTACATAATAATTAATTTAATATAAACTATCTTAATTCATAATTTAGAGTATACTTAAACCCCTTTTAAACAACTAAATAATTTAATTTTGAAATATTCTTTAACACTTTAATTTTTTTAGTGAATACTTAAAAATTCCCTTTTAAAAAACCTAACTTCTCAGAAAAATATATTTTCAACTTCCGAATAGGCAGTCGAATATTAATAAATCCTTCTCGATTTATTTCCCATTTAATTTACATCTCAATTTCATAATTTTTTTTTTCATTTCTAAAGATAAATTTACCATTTATTTTTAAATCGATTTATCCATTTCCATATAAATCCTCATCGTGAATTTATGATTCCCATTTATCCACTTATAATTTACTTTACTTTATTTATAAAATTCGTTTATAAATTCCATAGTCTCATTTCCCCATCTATCACTATTTTCACAACACTTAATTGATTTTAAATTTATTTTCTAAATCCAGTTCCCCTTTTAAATTAATTTCTTAATTAACCCAAATATATTCCAAAGTCCAACTGAATTCAGATTTCCCCTCACTTATCATAATTTAAATTTTCTTTTTTAAATTTGGAATATCAATTTCAGATTTGAATCTAAGATCTCTTTTTTATTTTTTTAGAACTATTTTGAACCTTTCTAGAAAATAAATCCCGTTTATTCTTAAACAATTTCACTTAAGTTCTATTTTTTTTAAAACCCCTTTTATGTACACTATTTCAAATCTTTATTTACACTATTCCAATATTATTAAATATAAATTCGCATCAAACTGTTTATTTTCTTTTCAAACTTTAAATAAATTCCAATTTCACTATAATTATTTTTACTTCAAAACTCCTTTAATTTTTTTAACTTAAATTACATATCTATGTTATTTAAAAAATACCAAAACCTAAACCAGCAATACCGTAGCACCAAATAAATTCAAATCACGCTATAATCTACCATAGATTATACAATATATCATATCAAAAAATATGGAAATAATTTCAACAATTTTGAGGATTCTAGTTGGATCCCTCCAATTTGTTTCTCTACATCCATAGATGTTAGCACAATATAAAAAAATACCAACCCCACTTCGAGGGGGGTATTATGGTATATAGGTTCATCCGCTTTTATGCGGGGTGCATAGGATCTCATCAGCTATATATATATGCGGAAATATTAATCACTCCAATATATATATATAACACTATATATAATTTCAAATTCAACTCATAGTAATTATCAAATTCAGCAATCAACCAATAATTAATTTTAACCATTTAAATCAACTTCTGCAGTCCAAATTGAGCGAGATTAACTCCTCTTGATTTTTATTGCTAATATCCAAATTTTTAAACTAAATTGAGCATCGTTCGATTTAATTTAAAAATCCCGAAGGAATCCGAAAAATTCCAAACCACTTCCCGAAATGTGAGTTTTTGTAGCTACGAATTTATCGTAATCGACTTCATGATTTTTGGACCTTGTATAAATTAGTGATAGCGTTTATAACATTCACAAATTAAAGTATATACTAATTCCATTAATACCGACTTAAGAAAATTAATTACCTTAATAACAATAATTAATGACCGATTTCCCGCAATAATCTAAACATGAAAACTGCCAAGCCTATACCTTCTACTGTAACTTCGTCCTTCTCAGATAGCTGCCCCCACCAACCATTCTTAAATTGCGACCTGGAACTCCTCCTCCTCAGCCTTGAAATTATCGCAACCCCTAGAAGTGTCGCACACCCACCGCCATCCGCCATTGCCTCCCAAACCGCAACCCAGCATCGCGCACCCCAACCACATTGCCGACCTTCCTGTAATACGCCATGCCTCCATCAGAGCACCACGACCATGCCCTCGCCTCGAATTCGGCCATCTTCCCACGACGCTGCCGACCTACCCTGTCACCACCAATCGCCGCGCACCCGTGAAAGCCGTCCCCTCTCCTCCGATGCCACTTCTCCATTGTCGCGAGTAGCTGAGCTCCACTAAGTTGTTTGAACGATTCGAATTTGGCCGCTCCCTCTAAATTCTTTCGAGTTTGCCGCAGCGATGATCGCAATTAAGTTCGTGCTTACCTCATTTTTTTCTTCAAACTCGAACTGGAAACAGAGAAACAGAAGAAGAACGGGACGTTGGATTGTATTAAAAAAAGGGTTAGAAGATGATGTTTAATTTTACAATGCAATTGTCTTTTTTTATTCTTTTTTGATGTTCTCGGATGTAAAAAAAAGAGAGGAAGTGGATGTGAATTTGAAAGGAAGGTGGTGTGATGGAATGGGTGTGCAATAGCTTGAAGGGAAAGGAAGGAGTTGATGTGAATAAAAATCAAGTCAAATATATATATATATATATATATATATATATATATATATATATATATATATATATATATATATGTATGTATGTATGTATATTTAAATTTCTAAATCATCTCGAATGCGCGGCTTAAATCTTGACCTCCTATAGAGGCATTCTGCTAGGCGTTCATAATGTTATACCCCCACTCTGAACGCAATGGAAAAAGTTCCGAGTCCTAATTCGATCGTATGGAGAAGATAACTATTTCGACATAATTATTATATTGAATTTTCGATATAAATTTCAGCACGTTTATATATCGTATGACCAAACATTAACTCAAATGCTACGAAATTTTAAATATGATAATAATACAGTATTACGGATCCAATGGAACTAGTTTCGTCGAAATCCGAGACTGTGCCCCGGAATGCTATTTTTAAATGTCAATTTAAACAATATATTTTTAAAATTGAACAAATCGCTTTTAAATTAAATTTTAAAACTTTTATTATCTTTATTATTATCAGTATAAATTTTATAATCCTTTACATTAGTTTTAACAAGCTTAAAACTCAATATTTGATATTTTACCCAATTTTCAACTATTAAATTAAATAATTAAATTATCAAATAAATAGTTATATTTAAAATTCTGGTTAAAAATTACTTTTAAATATATAAAAACAATTAAACATTCCAATTTCAAATATTCAAAAATTTCGGGTCGTTACAATATTAAAGCTCCACTTTGATTATAGTCAAATCATGGTACAGAGTCCATCAAATGAATATAATTGGGTCAAGTGGAAGTTTTGAAAGTGAAATACAATTCAAGGGAGGATATGTCTTCTCAACTATATGGGTTTAGTGTCGCAGTCAACTGAAGTCAACTCAACATCAAAATCTCTAGCCATATAATTCACTTAATAATTATTATTATTATCAAACACAGGAATTTTTATGTAGACTATAAAGTTAAGTATTGACGACAGTGGAATTTTGACCATTACCAAATTCCACAAGTACAAACTAATATAGTTTTGACATAGAGAATTGGTGTTTACAATTGTCCCTAATGTGTAATACTTATAATAAGTAAAATTAGATTTTACCAGAAGAGGTATGAGCGATAAATTCAGCCAAAATTTCATACCACTTACTAACGTGACGTGTGAACGTTAACATTTTAATTATCTAATATTAATCAATGACTGAATTTACATCTTTGAGTCATACAACCGAAATGATGAATATTCTGAATCAACCACCCGATTTAATTAATATTTAATCATTGAAAAATAATATTTAAGAAATATTAATTATGAATTTTTATTTAGTTTATTGGATGTCATTAGTATTTAGTAAAGTGCGTATGTAATAGTTATAAATGCGTGTATCGATATATGATATCGGTATAATATTTAATTTCACTTAAATATGATAAATATGAAATGAATTTTAAATAAATTAAACTAATTAATATTTGTGAAATATTAATTATTAAAAATATTTATTATGTTATTTGTTTGATTTGCATTGGTATTTAATAATGTGCCTATATAAAAGATTATAAATGTGTGCATCTGTATATGATATCGATATGAAATTTAAATTAGATTCAAAGAAGATAATACTTGTAGCGACCCAGAATTTTGGTTAATTTAAATTGGAATATTTGCTTGATTTTAAATATTTAAAAGTTAATTTTTAACTTGAATTTCAAATATAACTATTTATTTGGTAATTTAATTATTGAATTTAATAATTGAATATTGGTTAAATTATTGAATCTTGAGTTTAAGCTTAATAAAAATAATTTAATGGTTTATAAAATTTACATTAATAAAAATGAAGATAATAAATGATTTTAAATTGAATTTAGAAGTGATTTATTCAAATATCTCACTTGAATTGATGAGTGAAAATAGCCTTTCGGGGCACAGTCTTGGATTTCAACGAAACTAGTTCCATTGGATCCATAAAAGTGCACTATTATCAGATTTCAAATTTCGTAGTATTTGGAGTTATCGTTTGGCCATACCGGATATAAATGCGCTGAAATTTATATCGAAAATTCAATATAAAAATTGGATTCAAAAAGCTATCTTCTCCATGCGATCGAATTTGGACTCGAAACCTTATCCATTGTATTTCAAATAGAGATGTAACATTATAAATGCTAGGTGGCATGCTTCGTTCGGAGTTCATTCGAAAAAGCATGTGAATAATCGAGATAATAATAAAATAATATATATTACATGTATATATATACTCGTATCTCTCTGAAATCCTAGTTTCTAAGACGCGGATGCAGTTCAAAATTTAATAGCCGATAGTTCACCTCGTTCTCCCTCAATTTCTGATCCATCCATTAGCTTTTGGTGAAAACTCTCAACTAGAAAGTCGAAGGGCTTGTTGAGATCTACGAGATGAATGGTGGATCTTGGCTATAGTGACTCGAGGAAGTGGCAAATCGTGGGTAAAATTTGGACGTTCGAGCATGATTTTTGAGGGCTGTAGGCGATTGAGCTCGCCAAGCTTCCATTCATAGGTGGCGTTTGTGATGACAAAGGGGATGGTGGCCAGCGATCATCTCCTAGGGAAGTGTGTAGGTCGCGATAAATGGATCTATGGAGACGGCTATTGTTTTCAAAGTGCTAGAACGAACGAAGACGTGCATACCAAGGAGAAGGGTTTGGCGGCCTAGATTTGTAGTTGTAAAATCGAATCGTTCTATTAATTAGGGTATAAGATATAAAAAAGAAATTGAAATTTTATATTGTTTTAAAAATCATTGATCTTATAAATTGTATATCATTTTCATATGATGTCATAATTGAACAAAACAAGTTGAATTGCACTCGTATTTGCAATTCTATGAATTAGAATTGGATTGGAACAATTTGGAGCTTTTAGAATTTTGATTTGAATTCAAACGCTCTTGAATTTAGTCGAAACCAAAACGCGAAAGCGACAAAAAATCAAAATGAGTTGATCTCACCAAATTTTGGATTACTATTTAATTTTAGATAGTTAAATTAATTATTGATTGATTGGTTGAATTTGATAATTATTATCTGTTGAATGTGTTATTATATACAGTAGTATATATTGGTAGTTGAATTGATATTCCCATATATATCTATATAGCGGATGAGACCCTATCCGCCACGCATAATAGCGGATGACCCTATATACCGCAATATCCCCCTCGAAGTGGGATTGTTGTTTTTATTTTTTATTAACATCTATGGATGGAGAGAAACAGGTTAGAGGGATCTAACTGGATTCCTCAAAAATGATGAATTTAATTTTCATATATAGTGATATACGATCTATTGAATAATCTGTGACAGATTATAGTGTGGTTTGAATTGATTAGATGCTACTTAGCATTGACCTAGAGTTAGGCATTTTAAAATACCATAAATATATATAGTTGAATTTGAAAGAAAATTAAAAAGGGATTTTGGAAGTGAAGTATTTATATAGGATTTTGGATAAATTAAAAGGAATGTATTTGGATAACATAAATAGCTTGACTTTAAAATTTGTACTTGACTCTTTCGGAATATTGTAAACATAGTTTTTTTGGGATAATATGTATAAAGGATTTTTAATAATAATTTTAGGTAGTACTTGTTAAATATAAAAGGTTTTAAAAATTGAGATTTAAAAATAGACTCGAAGAATAAAATGGGAATTTGGAGATAATTATAAAATTGGTTATATTAAATCCTCAATAAGATTTTACGTAATGGAAGTAAAACAGAGATTTGGTCGTTTTTGGAATATAGTTGGGTTATTTGAGGAGATAATTTATAAACAAAATTCAATTTAAGAAATTGATTTATAAATAAAATTTAATTTAGAAATCGATGTGATTGTGAAACCATTATAAACTGGAATTGAAAACTATCAAATTTATAAACAGTGTTTATAAATAAGGTGAAGTGATTATCAATTGATAAATTGAAGTTATAAACTCATGGTGAGGATTTATAATGAGATGGTTAGATCGGGTTAAAATAACTAATAGATTTATTTTTAGAAATGTGAAAAGGGGATTTACGAAATTGGGACATAAATCAAATTAGTGATAAATCGAGAGGGATTTATAAATATTAGACCGGCTATTTTGGAACTATAAACTATATTTATATCGAGAAGTTGAGAAGCTTGTAAAAGGAGGATTTTTAAATATTAAAATAGGTAAATTCAAAAAAATGTTTTAAGCACAAGAGTATTGTTGAAAATTTAGTTATTTAAATATTTTAAAATTGTCAGAATGGAATAACGTTAATAAATAAATCTTGAAGTCGATTAGAATCTTATTAATAAATCAAAATAATAATTATTTCAAAGTTATGTAATTATTTTAAATTGTTTAAAATCTATTTAATTATTAATTAACTTAGTTTATAATGAGTTGATATTAAGTTAATTATTATTTAATAATTAATCAGCATTATTATTTTAAAAGAAAAATTATTCAATATTACTATAGTTTTATATAATAACTTTTATTTAAAAGTATTTGCCTAAATTAAACTAGGAAAATTACTATAGAAATTTTATAAGTATTTTTTTGGGAAAATTATTAAATAAAGTTTTTGGAATGTCATGGTATACTTTCATGGCGAAATCAGAGGCAATGGTTAAGCTTTGGATTTCTTTAGGATAGAGACGTAATCATTGAGCTGTGAATCCATGTTTGATACCGCATGGTGCTTTCCATATTTATTTTAAAAAGTCTTCAAATATTTTTGAAAAGAATGGTTAGCGAACGTACTTACTCTGATAAGATAAGTACATACCTTATGATAAAGATATTTAATTTATTAAAATTAAATTAAATGAGACTTAGTCTATTCAGTGAAAAATGAAATATTTGGTTGAATGCTTGTTCATTTGATAGCCAAATAACCTACTATCAAATCTGGACCCAAAACATAACTTTGGAAATATCTACGAGAAACATGGGAATTATGTGGTACAATTACCATTTAAGGTGCTATATTGTACGTATAAACTCGTTTCGTTCTTCTAGGATGATGATAAGGAAACCCATCCACTAACGGTTAGGAAATGATCTTCGATCTTATTTTCGTCTGTTTAATTCCTAGGGAACTGGGGTTGAGTTTTCCATAAATATCGAATGTTGTTTCGAAGAGACCGGGATCGGATAAGTTGTCCAAAAACCACTTCGATTCAACGAATTCATTTTCAAAATGAAAAACAAGAGCGTGGGATCGAAGATGGAGCATTGAAGTGCAAGACTAATCGCTACGAATCCTGAGGATTATTCAAAAATGGATATAGTAGGAGTAGTGCCTTTGATTTCGTTCAGACCCAAAAAGGACTTGTACGGATGCATGCTATCAGTACATTGTCAGTAGAGGACAATGAGCATTCTAATTGAAAATTCCTTAAAAAGGTAATCATAGCCTCAAGCCTCATCAACCGAGATTGACTGAAAATCAAGGGAGATGCAGCAAGGCTATGTAGGTCGCACCCAATTAGGGTATGTTTACCACCTTCTTAGATACCCTCGGATATTATTACTACAGTGTGCAGAAGAACTCGAAAAGAGAGGGAATACCCGGGGTGATAGCATATTCGGTCTATTCAGGTTAGGGGTAGTCTGGTCTTGTGTTGAAGGAGATCACATTATGGTCCTTGGCATATTATTCTAGATGTGTATTGATATAGGTGGTACCCCAGTGCCTAGTCATTCATATGGAATCCATTCTCCAATAAGTGCCTTTACGGTTTTGGCTGTAGAGCCTAGTTTGTTGGAATTTAATTAATGTCATAATTTCAGCAATTTGAATAAGTATTTGTACCTAGACACTATTATAATATCAGATGATTTTGATATAGAATGTTTGGTTATCGTAAGGTAAAAACCCATCATGTTTATGTGTGTTGTGATCTTACGAGATACCTTTGTTTCAAAGGGTTTTGATAACTTTAATAATTCTAATTGAGTGTGTTTTCTCATGCTGGTTTTCCAGACTGACTTGGGTGTTATTTTGTTATAATTCTCAAGTCAGACCGAGTATTACAGATATAGGATAGGATGTTGTGGAGCCCAGGAGATGAGCTGGATGATGAAGACGTATCGCACGTACTTGATTACATTCCGCTTATATTGTATACTGTATATTCAACACTTGTGAGGACAAGTTATTATAACTGTTCAGTTTTGAGTTATTGATTCATTGTACTGTGATGATGTAATGTATAAGTAAAGTTTTATAGCTCTTTTGTATAAAAACATGTTATTATCTATTATATATTGTTGCGCTGCGATTGTGAGATTCTGTGTTGTTGTTTCTGTTTCTTCTTCTACCTCCTTCTTCTTTTTTCCCCTAACGATCTTGTATTTTCGGCATTCGATTGCTCGACATGTAATACAGTGAACGTATTGATGTCGATTTTCGACCGTCGAAAATCCAGGCCGTGGCATTTGGTATTAGAGCCGAAGGTTAAGCGAGAACTTTGGCTTTGATGGGCTAACTCATTAGAGATAGGGTCAGTAGCACCCTAGAATAAGTTTGAGTGTATTAATAGATATGAGCATATTTGTTAGTGAATATAAAAATTGTTTTATATTGTATTGATTGATCTATTGAGTGGCTTATGGATTTTGGTCAATACGAGTAATCAACGTTATTGATAGGAATCCCTAAACACTTGTATAGAGCAATTTGACATTGTATTTTTTTGAAATGAGGTAATTGAATTTTTATCCAAATTATTTTTATATATGAAAGAAATAATTTTTTCAGAAATTGTTATAGTTGTATATGGTGTGCTTGGTTATTAGGAAATGATAATATTAAACTGTTATCATTTGTGGTTGTGGTAGTTGAATAAAAGTTGATATTATAATCAACAGTTAGAAATAATTTCATATAACAAAATGGGATTTTGTAAATATGGTTTTATAAATGTGATTTAAAAGTTGATATGGTTTATAAAAACAAAATATAAGAAGTTAAAAGTTGGAAATTTGTTAATTTAGAACCCGCTGGTTTTGAAAATGTTTTTTCAAAGTTGTGAAAATAATAATGGTATTATTTGGAGAATATTTTTGAATTGGAACTATTTAAAATGGTTTTTAAGGGAATAAAAGTACTGAACTCACTTCGGTCGTTGGAAAATAATTTCGATGATGATCGCGACATCAACGGTGTCCATTTTCGAGTTTTTGAGTGATAGATTGCTACCTAATGATTTCCTATTGGAGTCTAGTTTTGATAAACAAGTTTTTGATTTTAAGAAACTTAATTTTTTTTTGATTTGATATATGTAACTATCCCGTTTTTAAGTCAAACTTAAATTGGTAATTAATGTTAATTTTTAAGTTAAATTGTGAATTAATTTGAATTTTCCAAAATAAATAAGAATATGTGTTTGTTTTGTATAATAAGTTGATTGTAAACTGAATTTTGGAATTGAAATTCTAAAATAAATATAGTGAAAATAAATTGAATTTGAAAACTCTGTAATTTATAATTAATAAAATTTGTTTTGTAATTATATTATGTATATATATACATACATTGTGATTTGAATGTTATATTTCGAATTTGATATAAATAATTTTCAAAAGTTGTTTAAAGTTAAATTCTATATTTTAAAAATAAACTTAAAAATAATATATATATATATATATATTTGTTTATTTATTAGTGTAATTTGGTTTTAAAATCAATTTCTTTAAAGTTATAAATATTTATAAAAAGGAAATGCATTAATAAATATCATATGAAAACATATTTAAAAATTTAATACATATAATTTACAGGTGTAAAAAATTATATCATACAAATTAATATTTGTAACCATTTTAACATGAAAAAGAAACGTGTGTAACATTATAACATGAAGATAATACAAGTGTAAACCATATAATAAGGAATTGTACAATGTAAGCTTGGATCTAACAAGTGTAAATAAATTTTACATGTAATTGAACAAATGTAAGATAAATATATTATGAAAAAAAGTGTTACGTTGATTTATAATAAAAACAGTTTATCCTGAACAAAATGAAATAAAAAGTAATTTGCTGTGCTTTTTGGAAAATGAAACTACCATAAGGCCTCCCGCCACATACCCAATGCAATCACACATTTGGAGGAGATTTCTTATTATGATAGTCAAATATGCTTGATATGTGAAAATCCTTTTGATATTATTATTAGTGCATAGTGCAGAAAACATTTCGAAAGTATAATATTAATCTTAGCCAGCATACTACCATGTTTTATGAAAGGATACCACCACGCTGCATGGCAGGTTGTAGAACTAAAACCGCACAAGGCTCGTATTGTTTTGTTTGGATTTCTAACAAATGGCCAAGGCTAAGGAACTTCTTAATCCGAATTGGTAGGCCTCTGAAGGGATGCCCCGAGAACCTAACCGGATCTCTGCCAACACAAGACCGGGTTACCTCTGTAACTGGGTAACTAATTGTCACGGGTATGCCTTCCCCCGGTCGTCACCGACCTTTATCCCGGGAATCACCAACAAATTGCGACGACCACATAAGTTAAATATCTAGGCTCCATACCATGATATCATTTTTCATCCAGAAGGAAATGCAATGCCCTAAGGGGCTCAATCCCCATAGCCTTGCTGCATCCTTCCTATTTCAACCATTTCCAAGGTGTGAGGTTCAATGAAGTCTCGTCCCATAAAGCTACGCTTTTCACAAAAGCCATGCTTTGATCAGCAAATGATCAGCATTTAGTATGCCACGTTACCAAATTGGGAATATATCACTAGTAAATATCAACTACATAACCTTTGAGCTCATGCGTCTCAGAGAAGGGTGTTAAGCTAGGAGAATAAATTCTCGGCCATGAAACAGAAATGTATTTGATAGAAACCATCTTTACATCTCAAAGTGTAACGTCAGACATACATCCATACAAGTCCATCTTGGGTCTGAATGGAACCGAAGGCACTTCAAAGAAGCCCTTGCAAATATGGAATATTCACAATTCTGATCGGACTCCCATCACATATGAAGATCTCTATACCAGAGAAACTCAGTGCAGAGACATTCGAAAGGTAATCGTTTCGTTCTAAAAAATACCCTATCTTCATCACCTTCTTCAATTGCCATCCATTTCGTCGTATCATTAATTCGGAATGGGTTCTACAACATAAAGTCCTCTCCTGGCTAAACCGAATAATGAGCGCATATTTTAAAACCATATGGATATATTGGGATCTTAGTTAAGTCATAGCCATTAGCCCTTTTTTTCCAAAACCTTTCATTTGAATAGTTTAAACAAATTTCCTCTTCAATCTTTTAAACAAAAGATTCACCCTTTAAGATCCTCTTCAAGTTTGAAAACAAGGTTCACCAAATCTTTAACAAAGATTGATTATATTTTTAAACAGGTTTTGAAACCTATTGCCTATAAATAGAGATATATAAACATACATACACACAGTCCTGCATAGGAATTTATTATGATCACATTCATATAAACACTTGAATTCATCCATGCAAACAACTTTACTTTGAAATATAGAAATTACAGTGAGCAAACTTTCAATTTAAAAACCTAATCTATTTATATGATTGCTTGTGATAAACAATCAACTGTAACGATCCCGTTTTATGCCAATTTTAATTGAATAATTAATATGATTTCTAGAATTAATTTGTGAATTAATTTGAAAATTTCCAAAAATAAATGAGATAAGTATTTCTTTATATATGTATGTATATATATATATATATATTTTAAATAGAATTTTGATTTGAAATTAAAAGATAAATATCGTGAAAATAAAATGGATTCAAAACTCTATATTTTTAAAACTAATAAAAATTTGTTTACTAATTTATAATATATATGCATGTATGTATGTATGTATGTATGTATGTATGTATGTACGTATGTATGTGCATTGTAATTTGGAAGTTATGTTTTGAATTAAATATAAAAGCTAATTAAGAGTTAAATTATAATATACACATGTGTTTATTTATTAATGCATAATTAAATTTAAAATCATTTTCTTTAAGGTTATATAAATATTTCTGAAAGGAAATATATATAGATAAGTATTTATTTATTTAGAGGTATAATAGCTGTAATTAAAATAAGATTTAATAAAAAGGTTTAAATATTTTCTTTTAATTTTATACATGATATAAAAATAATTTGTATATGTATATATAAATATATAACATATGTTAGTTTAATAAAGAGAAATGTATTAAAAACTAAATTGAAAAATATAATATAAAGTTTATATAAAACATGATATAAATTTAAATATAAAACATATATGAATATAAAACATTAAAACATATGTTAATATAATACTTAAATTAACAAAAACATTAAATACATACAAATTAACTTGTGTAAGCTAATCAATACATGAGATTAACAAGTGTAAAATAATTTAGCATGTATTGAACATTTATAAGATTAATATCATGCAAATATAACAAGTGTCACATATTTTTTAAATTTCTTTCCATTTAAGTTTAATAATAAAATGAAGAACAAAGATTATAAATACACATCTACTCTCCTACTCCTTCATTGTTGTTTCATATTTTTCGAAATCCATAAACCAGAAAATCAAAATAAACCTGAGACAAACCAAAGAAATCAAAACTATAAAAAATAAAATCAAACAATCTAAAAAATGAAAACAGATCAAAGATCAAAGAAAGATCTAGATCAACTCAACAATTTTCAGAAAAACATAAGGCATTGATCATTTTAACTAAGCTAAAGATCAAAGCCAAAGCAATCTGCAATTTCAAGCTCTTCTGCAATTTCAAGCTCTAGATTTTCAAAGTATAAACAATTTCCAGATCAAAAGTTCAAGATCAAAAACTAAGTTCAAAAACATTTCCAAGCTTAAGCTTCTCTGTTCATCACTCATATCTATGAGTAAAATGTGACGACCCTGACTCCAACGCTCGAAAATTGACATCCAATGCATCACCTGTATTCGAATGTCGCAGATTCAAACGTTGAGTCTGGTTCATCGGAGCTTATAACAACATTAGGTAATAACGACACAACGGAGTCAAAATGATTTTTATTAATACAAAAATGGATACAACAAACTAATATAAATGAAATATCAATATGAAATTCAAACTACAACAGCGGAAAGAAATCTCCAACATGATCTTCATGAAAGAAAGGGAGATAGAATCCAATAGACTACTTCCCCATTGCCAAAGCTCCAAAGATTTCCAAAGGGTCCAACCCAAAAAGCTCGAACATCCATCATGCTGTAATATAACAGATGCGATCTCCAAACCCAAGACTGAAGGCTATCGAATCTATATCTACTATTCGATTATTTGAAAACCAGACTCTAGGTTGCCCGTGAGGAAAAGTGTGGGCACCCAAAGTTTAAAAAGGAATCAATAAACTCCAGGTCAATCATGGGACTGGTATGATCAAACAAAAACAGTTTATTTTAACAAAAACAAATAAAAAGAAATAAAACGAAATCCGCTATGCTTTTTGGAAAATGAAACTACCATAAGGCCTCCCGCCACACACACAATGTAATCGCACACTTGGAGGAGATTTCTCCTTATGATAGTCAAACATGCTTGATACGCGAAAATCCTTTTTGATGTTATTATTAGTGCATAGTGTAGAAAGCATTTGCAGGTATAATGATAATCTTAGCTGGCATACGTACCATTATAGTATGCCTACTATAGCTACCATGTTAGATGGAAGGTTCTACAACTAAAACCGTACAGGGCTCGTGTTGGGTGATTGGATTTCCATCAAATGGACAAAGAAAAGGAACTTCCTTTCCGAATGGGTACGCCTCTGGACGGACGTCCCGAGAACCTAACCGGCTCTCTGGCAACACAAGGCCGGGTTACCTCTATAACTAAGTAGCTAACTGTCACGAGTATGCCATTTCCCGGCCGTCACCGACCTTTTCCGAGGCGCCAACAACAACAAAATTCCAACAACCACATAAGTTAAATATGTGGGCTCCATACCATTATATCACTTTTTCTCCAGAAGGAAATGCACATACCCTAAGGGGCACGACCCCCGTAACCTTACTACATCCTCCATGTTTCGACCATTTTCAAGGTGTGAGGTTTGATGAAGTCTCGTCCCACAAAGCTACGCTTTTCACAAAAGCCATGCTTCGATCAACCAATGATCAACACTTAGCATGCCACATCACCAAATTAGGAATATATCACTAGTAACCATCAACTACATAACCTCTAAGCTCGTATGTCTCAAAGAAGGGTGTTAAGCTAAGAGAATAAATACCCCGCCACAAAACAGAAATGTATTTGATAGAAACCCGCTTTATATCTCAATGTGTAACGCCAGACATACATCCATACAAGTCCATCCTAGGTGTGAATGGAACCAAAGGCACTTCGTCTAATTAAAGAAAAAGCCCATGCAAATCCGGATACTCCCTAATCACGTCCGGACTCCCCATCACATAAGGTAATATAGATCTCTATACCGGGGCCACTTGGTGTAGAGACATTCGACAGGTAATCCTTTCGTTTTCGAAAATACTTGGTCTTCAACCACCGTCTTCAAATGCAATCCAATTATGTCGTATCACTATTAGGAATGGGTTTTATGACTTATTGTCCACTCCCGGCTAATCCGAATAATGAGCGCTTATTTTAAAAACACATGGATACAGTCACAGCAAATATCCATTTTTTATCTTTTAAACAAAAGATTCACCTTTAAGATTCGATGTGGTTTTCGAATAACCATTTGGAATCCAACACCCGGTTGCATCAAAATTAAAGTGCCGTTTTAAAAATAATAATTCAGAAGTGCACAATCACACAGCAATTTATCACATATCACAGCCCAATCCAAAATAATTCATATCACAAAACATCACATATCAGAGATATCAAACAATTCAAGACATTCAACATAATCCAATCACTCATAAGCAAGATTAATTAATCACCTGATTAATTTAATTAACTCAAAATAAATTAATTACTTATGAATTAATCACCTAACCCTGATTAATTAACATTATTTAATTACAACCCATTTGTTTTTATTTAAATTAATTAATGAAATTAATTAATCATCCTTAATTATCCATCTTAATTAATCATCCTCAATTAATTAATTATTCCTTAATCAATCACATAAATTAATTAACCTTAAGTTAATTACATTAATTAATTAACCCTCGATCAATTACATGAAAAAATTGACCCTTTAATCATTAATCAATTATCCTTTAATTAATTCCATTAAGTAATTATCCCTTAATTACTTATATCAATTAATCAACCTTTAAATTATTTACATTAAGTAATTATCCTTAATTAATGATTTTTAATTAATTAAGACACCAATTAACTTAAGACAAACCATTTATCTTACTCATCATTTAAACCTTATGAAATAAACCTTTGAAATTAATTATCATGAACATATGAATTAACCAAGATCTTTAAATTAATAATTAAAACATTTATCTTAAACACTCACTTAATTACATTATTAAAATATTTGAAAACACTTAGGGATTTAAATCAAACAACTAACCTAATATATAATTATTTTAAATCAATTTAGTTTTAAAAACAATTAACTTTCAAAATTCAACCTTAAAAATAAATTTATTACTAACCCATAAATTAACTTAGATTCTTAAGTCACTTAACAATTAAAAACATTTTTACCTTTTTAATTAACTTCTTAATTAAGCTATTTAATTTTTATTTAAAATAATATTAAGAATTAATTTATCAAAGTGTGTGTGTGTGTATATATATATATATATTAAAACTCTTTAAACTTGATTAGTTACAATAACTTATTTTAAAACCTTTTTCTATTTCCAATACTTAAATAAAACATTAATTATCTAAAGAAATAGGTTAAAAATTTATTCAAACTTTTGAAACTTGAAAATATACTTTTCAGATTTCTGACTCGAGATAACTTTGGGTTCCCAACCGAGCCATTCATGTATTTCCCGAGTAAAACCCTGAGTCACCCCTTTCTTTCTTTTTTGTTTTGATTTAAATTATTAAAACCCTGTACAAACTAACTCTCGCGCATATGACTTGATACATCACTCGAGCCATAACCCATCCTTCCCGAGCACATCCCCGAGACCACCTAGCATAGAACCACCTGATACAAATGATAACTTATGCACATGCACACGAGTTCGCCATCTCTCCAGCCTCGCCGACGTCAACAGGTCACCGACGACCTCCCCAAACATCTCGACCACCCAGATCACATCACCAATCTCGAAATCAAAATCGAACAAATTCGAAACCCATCAGGATAAAACCTGATCATCTGAAACGCCTTGCACCACCGCTCTCCGACTACCGAAGACCTCGTCCACCTGCCTGGACCCTTGCCTTGCTCCCATCCTTCTATTCCACCACCTCCTAGTCAAGTCGACGCCACCGTGCCTTCCAAATTTTCCAAAACTTCCCTTGACCAAAATATGACCTAATACCCTATTTTGACATCGCCGCACCACCACGAAGGTTGATAAACTCTCCAGCCAATTTTCCCTTGATCTCCATCCTCCATACTACTTCCAGAATTGATCGCGAGACCCATCTCTGGTTCGATCATCAGAATTTGCCAAAAACCACCTTCTCATTCAACCTGGGATTCTATATTCAAAACAAAATTTAAAATCTTGATTCCACTTTTAAAAATCATGATTTTCTAAAACGAATTAGATGATGTAATCAAAACCAAGATTTAAACAACTAAATTTTGAATTTAGTTTGATTTCACTGTGCTTTCTTATTTCTAGTAATCCTATTTATCAAATATACTTAATAATTTTTTAACAACAAGATATCGATAATTCAAACATAATTCCTTTGAACATCGTAACCTATAAAGAATTAGAGAAAAAGATTTGAATTTTTTAAACAGGTTTTGAAACCCGGAACTTTTAGAGAAGAGACATGTTTTTCTATATACAGGCATGCACACACATATTTACATATATATACAAGCATGCAGGCATATTTAACAACTAATGAAGCAATTTTTATAACATTCATTTGTCAAACACAACATCAAAATATATAGGCAGAATCAAGTGAGTTTACTCATGTGTGAGTGATGAACAGAGAAGCTTAAGCCTGGAAATGTTTTTGAACTTAGTTTTTGATCTTGAACTTTTGATCTGGAAATTGTTTTATACTTTGAAAATCTGGAATTTGAAACTGCAGATTGCTTTGGCTTTGATCTTTAGCTCGGTTGAAATGATGTATGCTTCAGGTTATTTTGAAAATTGTTGAGTTGATTTGGATCTTGCTTTGATCTTTAAACTGCTTTCAGGATTGAGATTGTTTGATTTTAATTTTTTCTGATTCTGAATCCCTTGGTTTGTCTCAAGTTTGTTTTGATTTTTTGGTTAATGGATTTTGAAAAATATGAAACAACAATGAAGGAGTAGGAGAATAGATATGTATTTATAATCACTGTTCTTCATTTTATTTATTAAATTTAAAATGGAAAGAAACTTTAAAAATATGTGACAGTTGTTATATTTGCATGATATTAATCTTACAAATGTTTAATACATGCTAAATTATTTTACACTTGTTAGTCTCATGTATTGATTAGCTTACATATGTTAATTTGTATGTATTTAATGTTTTTATTAATTTAAGTATTATATTAACATATGTTTTAATGTTTTATATTCATATATGTTTTATATTTAAATTTAAATCATGTTTTATATTAACTTTATATTATATTTTTCAATTTAGTTTTTAATACATTTCTCTTTATTATACTAACATATGTTATATATTTATATATACATATACAAATTATTTTATATCATGTATAAATTTAAAAGAAAGTATTTAAACCTTTTTATTAAATCTTATTTTAATTAAAGCTATTATACCTCTAAATGAATAATATTTATCTATATATATTTCCTTTTATAAATATTTATATAACCTTAAAGAAAATGATTTTAAATTTAATTATACATTAATAAATAAACACATGTATATTATAATTTAACCCTTAATTAGCTTTTATATTTAATTCAAGACATAACCTCCAAATTACAATGTATATACATATATATATTATAAATTAGAAAACAAATTTTTATTAGGTTTAAAATATAGAGTTTTTATATCTAATTTATTTTCAAGATATTTCTTTTTGAATTTCAAATCAAATTTCTATTTAAAATATATATATATATACACATATATAAACAAATACTTACCTTATTTAGTTTTGGAAATTTTCAAATTAATTCTCAAATTAACTCTAGAAATCATATTAATTATTAAATTAAAATTGGCTTAAAAACGGGATCGTTACAGATTCCTCCCCTTAAGAAAATTTCGTTCTTGAATTTTGCTAGACGGGGAGACATGCAAAGAATAGATGAAAAGATAGAGAAATGGCTTTACCAGATCAAGATGAATATCTATTCTATATTCGGGATTCCAGTTTTGGAATAAATCAGAATATCATTAATAAATACGAGAACGATCTTATTCAATACATCTTGGAATACTTGGGTCATCAAGCCTACGAATTATGCCCGGGCATTGGTTAGTCCGAAGGGATACTAACCATTTGTAGAATATAACAGAACCCCAAAAAACAGACAAACGGATACAATCTTTCGAAATTCTCAGCTGATGGAATCCTTGTGCTAATCTAGATAGTGCGCGGTTCTTTTCCAAGATGGACCCAGCCCATGCAATTGATCGAACAGGTATTCGATTATGAACAAAAGAAATTCTTGAACAATAGGTATGGATTCTAACTTCAGGTCGGAATGCCCTTAAGTATACACTAGCTTGTCCCTCTTCGGACTTGGATCCTCACAAGAAATTACAACAAAATTTATAAAATTTGGTTTTGACCGAAATTGTTTCATGGATACAATCTAATTTAGCTTTATATTTTGTTATCCAATTCATTTGAAGTAGAATTTTAAATTTATTAAAGTGAAAAACGAAAAGGATGATGAAGAGAATACGAAATAGGAACTTTTCTACAACGCAAGCGAAGATTCGCAGGGCCTCCTACTGGACTCTTCACATAGATAGGTTCGTTTACTAATTCGGGTTCAAGATTTAACTCTCCTACAGTTTGTTGGGAAATAAGACTATACGTGGCTCTAGTTATGAATAGAACTCTAACAATTTTATCATAGATAAGAAAATTAGGTAAGAAGCAAGGTAATTTCTTGATACATCCTTGAAATACCAGCGGAAGGCATATAATGCTGCTCAAATACTTGCTTGAATCTATCCCATGTAAACTCATTCACCGATACGACCATAGTAATGGTCTTCCACTATACCAAAGCTTCTTCCTGGAGCTGCCAGGAATCCATCAAAAATTGAAATTGGACAATGATCAAAGGATGTTAATAGAAAAAGTTGTTCCTTGTTGTTACTTGGTATCGACCATTTATAGTGGTACTCCCCTATCCCCTACCTCGTCCTCTTTTTCACTCATTCTCACTATCAGTGAATAGTAAGAGAATTGACTAAGGCATACGAACAAGATATCTTAGGGAATATACTCATTCTAGGGCATTTATAACTCTATCTCTAATGAGTCACCTAATGAGTTATACTCCAAAGCTAAATTTCTTACTCAACCTTTAGCTCTGATACCAAATGTGGTGGTCTAGGCTTTTCAACCATTGACAGTGGCCACTCTCCGCCGTGGCACATAATGGTACCTTGACTTTGGCTTTTACAGCCAACCTCTCGACTCGCAACTAACCCTCATAGGGACATATAGGGGTAAGACTCTCCTGCTCGCTACCCAAATGTTTTGAAAGGATTTCTAGTTTTTGTTGAAAGGATTTCAAGTTATGGGTGAATCAAAATGGAAATAGTTTTGAAAACTAAGAATAAGTCTTCGTTAAAGATTTGGTGAACATTGTTTCAAATTGAAAAGGATCTTTAAGGGTGAATCTTTTGTTTAAAAGATTAAAGTGGAAATTTGTTTAAACCATTCAAAAGGAAAGGTTTTGGGCTAAAAGTTGTGACTTAACTAAGATCCCAATATATCCATATGCTTTTTAAAAATAAGCGCTCATTATCCGGATTAGCCGAGAGAGGACTTTATGTCATAAAACCCATTTCGAATTGATGATACGAAGAATTGGATAGCATTTGTAGACGGTAGTGAAGACCGGGTGTTTTCGAAAGTGAAAGGATTACCTATCGAATGTCTCTACACCAAATGGCCCCGGTATAGAGATTTCCTTATGTGACAGGGAGTCCGGACATAATTGGGAATATCCGGATTTGCAAGGGCTTCTTTTGAAGTGCTTTCGGTTCCATTCAGACCCAGGATGGACTTGTATGGATGTATGTCTGGCATTAAACCTTGAGATGTAAAGCTGGTTTCTATTAAATACATTACTATTTAGTGGCGGAGAATTTATTCTCTTAGCTTAACACCCTTCTCAGAGACGTACGAGCTCAAAGGTTATGAAGTTGATGATGACTAGTGATATATTCCCAATTTGGTAATGTGGCATGCTAAGTGCTGATCATTTGTTGATCGACGCATGGCTTTTGTGAAAAGCATAGCTTTATGAGACTAGACTTCATTGAAATTGACACCTCGAAAATGATCCAAGCAGGATGGATGCGACAAGGTTACAAGGGTCACACCCCTTAGGGTATGTGTTTTTCCTTCTGGATAAAAAGTGGTATCATGGTATTGAGCCTAGATATTTAACTTATGTGGTTGTTGGAATTTGTTGGTGTTGAGGATCATCGGATAAAAGTCGGTGACAACTGAGGGATGGCATACTCGTGTCAGTAGTTATCTAGTTACAGAAGTAACCCGGCCTTGTGTTGATAGAGAGCCGGTTAGGTTCTCGGGGCGTCCCTCCAGAGTTGTACACATTCGAAAAAGAAGTTCCTTAGCCGGGCCATTTGTTGGAAATGCAAACAAAACAATACGAGCCCTGTACGGTTTTAGTTATATAACCTGCCATGCAGCGTGGTGTTAACCTGCCATTAAACATGGTAGCTATAGTAGGTATACTATAATGGTAGTATGCTGGCTAAGATTAATATCTTAATTTGGAAATGTGTTCTGCACTATGCACTAGTAATAATATCAAAAGGATTTTCACGTATCAAGCATGTTTGATCATCATAAGTAGAAATCTCCTCCAAGTATGCGATTGCATTGTGTGTGTGGCGGAGACCTTATGGTAGTTTCATTTTCCAAAATGTATAGCGAATTTATTTTATTTCTTTTTGTTGTTTTTTTATGCAAACAATTGTTTTTGTTTGCTCATACCAGTCTCCTGACTGACCTGGAGTTTATTGTTCCCTTTCTAAACTCTGGTGCCCATAATTTACCACACGGGCAGCCAAGAGTCAGATTATCAGATAGTCGGCTAGTAGGTGTAGCTTTTGGCAATCTTTGGAATCTTTGAACTCTTTGGATTTTGGCGATCGCATTCTGCACTAAGTTTGCTATATGTTCAACATGATGGAGGTTCGAGCTTCTGGTTTGGCGTTTTGGAGCTTTGGAATTAAAGATATTATCTTTCCGCCGCTATGTTTTTCCATTGTTGTGTCTATCTCTGATAATGTTGATCACTTCTTATTGTATCAAATTGTTTTATCAACTATTGTGTATCAATAAAATTATTCTTCTATATCCGCTGTGTTGTTATCACCTAATGTTGTTATAAGCTTCGGCAAACCAAACTCAATGATTCAATCTGCGGCATTCGAATATGGGTGATGTATTGGATGTCGATTTTCGAAGGTTAGGTCAGGGTCGTTGAAGACAGTACATTTGACTGCACTCAGAGAAACCCTTTATTTCTTTGAGTAGTTGGTTATGTCATTTTGGGTTAACCAACGTTCCAACTTGTTTTGTGGATATGTTGAACCGTGTCTTTCAGGATGTATTGGGCGATTTGTGCTCGTAATCATCGGTGGCATTCTCATCTATTCCAAAATCATAGTTGCGAAGCGGAAGCGTCATTTGGAGATAGTCTGTGGATCCGGTCAGAGTAGTAGTTGTTCAAGAGTGGAAGCAACCGCAGACTCCTTGTAAGTTCGTAGTTTTCTTGGATTAGAGGGTTTCTACAAAAAGTTCATTCGGGATCTGAACGCTAGGTTATCAAGTGCACCTGTTTGGATTTTCTGGATAAGAGAAGTAAGTCCGAAGTCTACTGATGTTTGTGTAGTAGAGTTTGTGTTCTAGATTTTCAGAAGATCTTGGGAGGATCATTTTGTTGGGAAGAATCCGAAGATCATCTTATTCTTGGTCCAGATTTGTTTCGAGAGGCATCGACGAAGGTTGATTTGATTAGGAAGGATGAAGACAGCCCAGGATCGGCCGAAGAGTTATGTGAATAAGAGACAAAGGAATTTGGAATTCGAAGTCGAAGGTTTGGTTTTGTTAAGGTTTTGTTTGATCAAAGGAGCAATAAGATTTTGGTAAGACTGGGAAGCTAGCTCCGAGGTATATTGGATTTCTTTCCGTTTTCTCGGAAGAATAAGTACTTTGACCTACAAGATTGAAGTGCCAGTCCGGATGGCTGGGATTCACAATGTATTTCACGTATCTCTGAGGGAGTATGTGTACGATACATTAATGGTTTTAGAATCAGCAGTTTAGGAGTATTTGGAAGTTGAGCCGGAATTGACTATGGTCAGATATTTAGTTGAAAATTTAGATCAAGATGAGAAGGACCTCAGGATCAGAGGGTTGTATCTAGTTAAGGTTCAGTGGAGGGAGGATCCCAATGATTGTATCTCGGAAACTTTAGAGAGTACTAGGAAGTTCTATTCAGAATTTTGTTTGGATAGTTAGGTTTGCTTGTTTGAATAAATTGGTTGCTATAGCTAATATGTATGCTGCTGTTTGAATATAATAGTTTTTTGTTGGATTATTAAATTATCTTTGCTTTTAAATTTCGAGGACGAAATTCTTCTAAGGGGGAAGGAATGTGATGACCTGGAATTTTGGGCAACACCAATTTGATAATCTTCATTTATAATAATTTAAATTTGGTAATATTGGTTTAATAATTTTCTTTTATAATGTTTAATTTGGCAAAATTTATCTTTTCAAAAGCTAATAATATTTAATTGGTAAAATTTATCATTCAAAGCGAATAAAAAAGTATTCTATTTATAATGTATATATGTGATGACCCTGACTCGACCTTTAAAAATCGACTCTCAAATACATCACCCATATTCGAATGCCGCAAATTCAAACGTTGAGTCTAGTGCGCCTGAGCTTATAACAACATTAGGTGATAAGAACATAGTGGAAACAGAAGAATAATTTTATTGATACATAACATTTGATGCAACAATGATACAAAAGAAATGATCAAGATATATTCGAGATAGATACAATAGCAGAAATAATAAGACAACAACAGCAGCGGAGAACAACATCTTCAATGCCAAAGCTCCAAAGCTCGAAACCAGAAGCGAGAATCACCATCATGCTGAGGTGAAACACAATGCGATCGCCAAACCAAAGACTCTAAAGATTGCCAAAACCTACACCTACTAGCTGACTATCTAATAACTTGACTCTAGGCTGCCCGTGTGGAAATTTTTGGGCACCCAGAGTTTAGAAAGGGTATAATAAACTCCAGGTCAGTCATGAGACTGGTGTGAGCAAACAAAAATAGTTTTTATCTTAAACAAAAAAAATAAAGGAAAATAAAAACAAATTCGCTATTCTTTTTGGAAAATGAAACTACCATAAGGCCTCCCAGCACACACAAAATGCAATCGCACACTTGGGGGAGATTTCTCCTTATGATAGTCAAACATGCTAGATACGCAAAATCCTTTTGATATTATTATTAGTGCATAGTTCAGAAAACATTTTGAAAGTATATTAATCTTAGCCAGCATAAATACCATTATAATATGCCTACTATAGCTACCATGTTAAATGGCAGATTCTACAACCAAAACCGTACAGGGCTCGTATTAGGTGATTGGATTTCCAACAAATGGTCAAGCTAAGGAACTTCCTCACCGAATGGGTACGCCTCTGGAGGGATGCCTCGAGAACCAAACCGGCTCTCTGCCAACACAAGGAAGGGTTACCTCTGTAACTAGGTAAATACTGACACGAGTATGCCATCCCTCGGTCATCACCGACCTTTACCCGAGCGCTCAACACTAATAAATTCCAGCAACCACATAAGTTAAATATCTGGGCTCCGTACCATGATATCCTTTTTTATCCAAAAGGAAATGCACATACCCTAAAGGGCGCGACCCTCATAACCTTGTCGCATTCTTCCTGTTTCGACCATTTTCGGGTTGTGTGGTTCGACGAAGCCTTGTCCACAAAGCTACGCTTTTCACAAAAGCCATGCTTTGATCAATAAATGATCAGCAGCACTTAGCATGCCGCATTACCAAATTGGGAATATATCACTAATGACCATAAACTACATAACCTCTGAGTTCGTATGTCTCAGAGAAGGGTGTTAAGCTAAGAGAATAAATTCGCCGCCACCAAACAGAAATGTATTTAATAGAAATCAGCTTTACATCTCAAAGTGTAATGTCAGATGTAATAGTCTCGATTCTTCGACTTTCGAAAACCGACATCAATACGTCCACTATGTCAACTGCCGTGCAATCGAAGGCCGAAAAATCAAACCATTAGGGTTTAAAGAAGAAGAGGTAGAAAAAATAGAAGAAGTAAGAAAGAAGAAGCAACAGAACAATATCTGAATCTCATAATGGCAGCGGAACAACATATAATAGATAAATGAATAATCTTTAAACAAAGAACTATATTAGTTATTACATCACATTACATTACATTACATCATCAGAGTGTACAACAACAAAACAACGGAAAAGAAATACTATATACTAGTTGATACGCCATGTCATCCAACTTGCCTCCAGATTTCTACAGCAACTCTCGCGTTCCAGAATGACCTGATAAGCTGACTCTAGACTGCCCGTGTAGAAATTGGTGGGCACCCAGAGTTTACGAAGCAAAATAATAAACTCCAGGTCAGTCATGGGACTGGTGTGAAAACTTAAAACAGTTTATCTTTTAAAAACAAACAAAGGGATATTTTAAAATAGATTCGCAATGCTTTTTAGAAAATGAAACTACCATAAGGCCTCCCGCACACACACACACAAAGCAAACGCAGAATCGGAGGAGATTTCTCCTTATGATAGTCAAAGATGCTTGATACGCAAAATCAAATCATTGTTTTTTTTATATTATTATTAGTGCATGGTGCAGAAAGCATTTCGAAAGTATAATATAAATCTTAGCCAGCATAGGCATTTCACACTTATGCCTACTATAGCTACCATGTTCAATAGCAGGTTACCGCCGCATCCCATGGTAGGTTATACAACTAAAACCGTACAAGGATCGTATTGTTTCTTTGGATTTCCAACAAATGGTCAGGCCAAGGAACTTCCCATTGCCACATGAGTACGCCTCTGGAAAGACGCCCGAGAACCTAACCTAACATTACGGTTAGATCTCTGCCAACACAAGGTCGGGTTACCCCTAACTGGGTAGCTACTGACACGAATATGCCATCCCCCGGTCGTAACCGACCTTCATCCGAGGATCCTCGATTCCAACAACCACAAAGTAATAAATTTGTAGCAACAACATAGGTTAAGTATTTGGGCTTCATACCATGATACCACCTCTATCCAGAAGGAATGACATACACTAAAGGGGCGGTACCCCTTAATAACCTTGCTGCATCCTTCCTATTTTGACCATTTTCGAGGTGTGAGGTCTGAGCAAGTCTCGTCAACAAAGCTACGCTTTATACAAAGCCATGCTTCGATCAACAATTGATCAACAGCACTTCGTATGCCACATTACCAATTGGGGAATGTATCACTATTAACCATCAACTACATAACCTCTGAGCTCGTACATCTCAGAGAAGGGTTTTAAGCTAAGAGAATAAATTCTCCGCCACCAACAGAAATATATTTGATAGAAACCATCTTTACATCTCAAATTGTAACGTCAGACACACATCCATACAAGTCCGTTCCGGGATCGATAGGAACCGAAGGCACTTCCAAAGAAGCACTTGCAATCCGGATATTCACCAATCACGTCCGGACTTCCCGTCACTAAGGGTGATAAAACCTCTATATCGGAGATCAGCCGATGCAGAGTCATTCGACGGTAATCCTTCCATTTTCAAAAATATCCAATCTTCAACACCGGTCTTCAAATGCAATCCATAACGACGTATCACATATTCGGAATAGGTTATACGACCCAAAGGTCCTTTCCCGGCTAACCCGATTAGTGAGCGCTTGTTTTACAATAAGTGTGGCATTTAAATTCAAGCAAATCACAACAAATACTCATTTAAAGGTAAATATTGATAGTCGGTTATTTAACTATCAATAGGTATGCACAATATCACCAGATTCCAAATAATTTCTCAGATTATTTATTTTCCAAAATATCTTTACTAGATATATTTTTCCACACTTCAAAAATAAATCAACGTTTATTTTTAAACAAATTTTCCTTTCTTTTATAAAAACCATAGTGAATTTAAATTTCCAAAATATCTATGAATATACGATTTCCAAATCGATTTCTAATATTCATTTTCAATTTATCTTTAAAAAGATACAATCTCAAAACATTTCACTTCATACTGGAAAAAGCATTTCCATACTTATTAATAATAAGTAATTCACAAATCTATTCATTTTCAACATTTGGAAAATATTCGATATACTTAAATCATAATTTAACTATATATTTTATTCTTTAAGCAAATATATTCTCTTAAACACATTTATTTGAGTCAAAACAAATGTTGCATAAAACATCGTTACGACAACCTAAAATCACTAGTATAGGGATTCGAAATTAAGATAGATATATAAATCCCAACACTATATAAAACATTTCCTTTTGGAGATCATTTACTATAAAAACAGTGTTATAGTCCACCATTTCCTTATTTCTCAAAATTGTCTATTTCAACAATGAATGTTGAAATCTATGGTTTCAATGCTTAACACATTTTAGTACATATTTAAAACAATTAACTTCATTTTATAACATCACTTTCCCAAAACATATCCATACTTATTTAATAATATATTCACTGTCCAAAATTTTGAATATACTTTATTTACCCAATTCAATGTTTCTACACATTTATTAAAAGATTATCCACTGTCCAAAATCGTGGATATAATTCCCAACTAAACTCTTATTATTACAACATTTTAACTTAAAAGATAATTCGTTGTCCAAAAACACGAATATATCTCCTTTAATAAACTTCTATGTTTAATTTTATCAAATTCAATTGATTTCGGATTTATAAAACAATGTTTATAAATTCCCATTTATATTCTATAAAGACTTCAACTTATAAAATCACTTTATTAACAAATTCTATTTATATCCCATTTAAATGCCAAAATCCAATTTATAAGTTAATTACTTATAAATCTTTTATTTTAAAAAAATCTATTCATTTTATAACTTCCCAATTTATAAATCTATAAATTTCATTTACTTATGAAATCCATTTATACTTCATTTTAACACTTATAAAAGCATGTTTTATAATTCCAATATTTTAATTTATAAATATCAATTTTATAAATCTTTTATATAAATCGTTTATAATAATTCAAAAACCCCAAGTTAAACCATTTTACAAATTAATCAACTACATATTTCGAAAATCACATTTCGGTTATATTTCACAAAAATCATAATTTTTATAACATTAAAATTATAACGTTTATTTATTTAAAATGAATCAATTCAAAAAATTTAATAAAATGTATACTTTCAAAAATCACTTTAAAAGTCCTTTTAAATTCAAAATCGTTACTTTAACATTTTTAAAACTCCAAAATAGGCCCAATGATGCAACAGCACCAAATAATCAATCACGGCATTCAAACATCATATATCGATATGATAATAGAATATATAGCAATATTTGTAAATAAATCAATACGGTTGAGGAATCCAGTTGGATCCCTCCAACCTGTTTCCCTGCATCCATAGATATTAGCACAATACCAATTCCGTTTCCAAACGGAATATCGCGGTATATGTTTTTAATAAATAACCTCCGCTTAATATACGGCGTATAATGTCTATTTAAATATAATAGATAATAATTTATCATCCAAGCATACAATCAAGCAATTTTAAATCTAACTATTTAAAATTTAAATCGAAATAATTTCGATTGAGTGAGAAGTTATCACCTTGCTTTCAATTCAGTTTCAGCGTTTTATTTCGAATAAAATTAAACGCGCGTTTAATTTTACCCGAAATTATCACTAGCTCCACTTGACTCCAATTCAGTTCCATTGCGTAGTGCTCGACAAAACGAAGCCAACGCAATTCGTTTCGTAATTTTCTGACCTCGTATGAACAAGATATGATATTTTAAAGATCGTACTGTTAAATATATAATTAATTGACAATTTTCTTTTATATTTTTAACCTCTGCTTATCTGGGCCATTCGTTTTACTAAGGAAAATCACGGTCATGTTTTTAGCTTCTTCCTCATCCAGTTAACTTGCGTACGAATTAACCCATGGAGCCGCATACTAGGGTTTCAAATCGCCTCCACCTTGCTCAACGATAGATCGATCGAAGGCTACTACGTCGAAGAGTGCTGTGAACTCCACCCTCGGCTTGAAGGGCTTGAAGCTCGGCTCCTTCCTGATATTGGAAACCGTGCATGAACTACCATAGGACGCGGCCCCCTAGTCTCCACGTCGAGCCTCCGTCTCCAATCTCCACCGTTGATCTCGTAGCTCTCGCTACGCTCTATAACTTCGTAGTTGAACGTTTTTGCTATAAGTGGATGGATTTAAAGATATTGAGGGAGAAAGTATAGAGCATTTCGGCCATTGATATAGAAGTGGCGGCCTGAAGCTTAAAACCCTAGCTAGATTTTGTTTTATGAAAAATAGCAAAATGTAGGTCCTTTTATAGAAAATTTCAAAACACTATTCATCTCCAAATTTTCCGAACTCCAAACGAAGCGTGCCGGCTGGCCTTTTTAGGGTTTACCCCGCGTTCCGGACACAATGGAATATGTTTCTGAGGCTAATTCGACCATATGTGCGAGTTACGGAATTAAACGATCAAACTTAAATTAAATTGATTAAACTAATTTTCTATGCGTTTTGGCTTGCCCCGAACAAACGGTAAATCCGATTGACACGAAATTTGAAATATTATAATAATATAATATTACGGATCCGATGAATCTGGTTTCGTCGAAATCTGAGACTGTTTGAAAAATGGCTGTTTTAACTCGTCAATTAAATATTAAAATATTCAATTTTTCACAAATTAACTTTTAATTCAAATTTAAAGTTCTATGACATCTATCTAACTCCAACACGATTAAATAATATTTTACAAATCAATTTTTAATCATATTAAACCTAATTTCCAATTATTTCTGTATTTTCAAATACTAAATTATCGATTTAACTATCCAATTAAATCTAGATATTCGAAATAAAATTTAGACTTACAAATTTTACTTGTTAATATTAAAAATCAATTAAATATATGAATTTTAATTGACATAAATTCTGGGTCGTTACATCAGACATACATCCATACAAGTCCATCCTGGGTCAGAATGGAACCGAAGGTACTTCAAAGAAGCCCTTGCAAATCCGGGTATTCACAATTCCGAACAGACTCCTCATCACATATGGAGATCTCTATACCGTGGCCACTCGATGTAGAGATAATCGAAAGGTAATCCTTTCGTTTTCGGAAATACCCGATCATCAACCACCGTCTTTAATTGTTATCCATTTCATCGTATCATTAATTCGGAATGGGATTTATGACATAAAGTCCTCTCCCGGCTAAACCAAATAATGAGCGCTTATTTTAAAAACATATGGATATATTGGCATCTTAGCTAAGTCACCACTTATTACCTAAAACCTTTCATTCAAATGGTTTAAACAAATTTCCATTTCGAACCTTTTATACAAAGGATACACCTTTAATATCCTCTTCACTTTGAAAACAAAGTTCATCAATCTTTAACAAAGATTCATTCATAGCTTTCAAAACATTTTCCATTTCAAATTTTGATATACCCACAACTTGAAATTCTTTCAACAAAAACTGAAAATCCTTTCTTTATGTGAAAGAAATTGTCATTTGAAAACAAATGTATTTTTTTGTCTCGGGAAAATTCGATTAAATATGCTCAATTTATATTCTTTCAAAGTATACATTGGAAAATCAGCGAACTGCCGTATTCTCGACAAGTTCTATTCGAATTAAATTCCCAAAATAATTCCATTTCAAAAATGGTTTAAAATTGTAACGTCCTACCTTTTCGTACGCTTTAAATCGATAATAAACCACACACGTCAAACTTAAGCCATACATAAATGCGGACTGTTATGGGGTAAATAAGAAAAAGCAGAGAAAGAAATAAAACAAAACAGAATCTTGCAGAGGAACGATTAAATATAATAATCAAATATACAGTTCATGAAGCTGTTTTACAAAATATTCGATTATTCTTATACAATACATATCAGAGTTACACTTACCAGAGAATATTAATAATGCAGCGGAATACAATGGTGCAGTGGAATAATATAATAGATAATAGTAATATACTCTTCGTCTTCGTCCTCCAGAAATAAAGTCTCTGAATCCTGACATGCTCATACTGACCCGAGCGAACTGAAAAGACAAAACACTCGAGTCAGAACTAAAGATCTTATGTAAGTTGAACGAACAGTCAATAATATGAGTGGAACGGCGTCAGAGATGTTTACAGGATTTGACATCTCCTATCCAGTGTCTAACGTGAGTGCAGTAACTTAAGAGATGTTCGGGATTCACATCCCCTAAGGATCCGTTAAACAATTTACTATGTAGTAATATTTCACTATTACAATAATGTTTATAGTAAAATAAACTTACTTTTAAATAGCGTTAAGGCTTTACATTTTCCACCTTAACACGTAATAGTCCCAGTAGTCCATCCAGTATCAGTGCATCTCCAGATCGGGAGACTACCCTAAATATTCATGGGCTACGGGAGAAAACCAAACACGTACAAGGCGTGATAGGGTAGGTGATACGTCACAACTAGGCAATGCCTGGGTAGATATACCAATTACGCTTCTGGGCCAGTGGTAGCACGTAGCAGCTACTACCGCCCACCTCAAGCCTCGCCCCTAAATCAAAAATCAAAAGTGGTCACCGAATCAATCCAAAGTCAGAGTATAATATCGAAGTGATGTGTCCGATAAAAGGTGCTACCTTCTTAGCCCGTCAATCGCTCCTATTTTAGCCACTTTATGCCAACTCACGGGAGTCGAGTCTACGTATTTACCTCAAAGGAAACGCTGCCACCATCCTACTTCATTCTGGAATCTCCACCGCGTACGCGGTTGTTAAAGTGGTTTTTGGAGCTAGCAGAGAGTATGACAATTTTCGATCCCGGTTTCTTAAACAACCAAACGTTATTATAACACCGCGGTCATTTCAAAATAATTTGTACTTCAAAACCAGGATATAATATTCATTTCAAAACCATATAAATACGATATCATATCCATTTCAAAACCGAACCAATATGATATCATATTAAAAATCATAGTATTTCAAAGTTATAAAATTTCGAGTCCAAAGACTTAAAACTATAACTTTCCAAAACATAATACTTTGAAATTAATAACTTTGAAAAAAAACTTCCACCCTTTCATGGATTAAATATTAAAATATTTTATAAAACCAACTAGCTTCTTAAATTTCACAAATCAATTCCAAAACAATCTGAATTTCTATATTTTAAATTTAATATATTTCAAAGCTTAAATATTCAATATTTCTAAACTAAATTTTATAATTCATATATTTACCAATTTCACTTTCACTATTATTTAGTTTTGAAATATTAGCTTACTAAATCCTATATACTTTAAATAAAACTTCAAATTTCAATAACTATATATTCCTCAATTTATTCACTTAAATCACCTTAAACTGGTTAAGTTATAACACCGTATTCTTTTAAAAACTCAATTTCAATAAGTTCTAAATGGATTCTTATTAAATATAATTCTTAATTAGATAAAATCTCAAATCAATTTCAAACTATCTTCTCAACCTTGATTTATAAAAATCAATATAAACTCTATATTAAAATATAACTTAAGTAAATACTTATCCATATTATATTTTAATAAAATCAAACTTTATTATTAAACTTATTTTATACTTTAAACAAATTTTATTCATAGCTTAAACCAAGAATTTAACTATATATAAAAGAACATTTATAAAATATCCAAATCAATATCTCATAAAATCAGATATTTCTTTACAAAACTATAGAAATCATTTCAAAATATTTTTATACATAGACTGTGGTGTCTGTATATAAATTTCTATCCTACGGTCAAGTGATACGAATATTTATCATTTCAATCCGTAATTTATAAAAAATACGGTTATATATCATTTCATACCGCAATCTCGAATGAATTAAAATGCATAACAATTTGCAGTTTATAACAATATAAAATACAACATCCACTCACCCAATATCAATCGTCAATCATTTATCACAATCATCATCCAATTCCAACAATAACATTAATATAGAGCAGATAATAAATACAAGTAATTACTGGCAATTTATATTCAGTAATAAATTAATTCAACTGGCAGTTTATATACAAAAATAAATTAAATAACAATTTAATTCAATAAATTAAATCAAACTGGAATGAGGATAAAAATATATCTAACAGCCATAAAGAAATTTCCAATCACATTAGAAACTAATTTAACGCACCTAAGAAATTTTAGAAGTTGTGAGTGGGTTAAAGCACTTACCTTTTAAATTTAAATTGGATTTAAAGCCAATTTAAACCAAAAATTTGAATAGTCTCGGAATCCATCCAAACAAGTGCCAAAATGTTTGGAATTCCAATACGAACCTAGCAGAGAAAACCGCGCGTAAAAACGCAAAAGTTATAGCGATTAAAACGTGTTAAAATTGAAATAGAATAAAATAAATAAACAACCTACCACTTAGAAGCGCCACGTCAGCAGTTCATCTTCCACGTGCATAAAACCTGCTCCTGATTCGTTCGATACCCTACCGCACTTTCCAGCTATCACCGCGATCCAATGCATCGAAGTGCGCCACATAGGCCGACCGCGGCCTCGCCGCAAGGTGTGCCGAACACCCCCAAGTCACGCGACAACAACCCCCGAGGCCCACGACCATCATCGATCGAGAAAAGCACACCAGCCGCCGCCCATGTCGAACCCTAGTTTAATTTTAGCCGCGAATCCAACCGTTAGTTTGTCGAACGACCACCATGGATGAACTCCATTTGTCGCTCTCCACACGACTTTGACCTCGATTTGACGATCTGACACAGTTGATCATGGCACGATGAACGACCGAGAATTGATTGGCGAATTTTGGGCAAATGGTGCATCGATTTGGAAAAAGAATCACAGCGGAAGATTACGCTCCTTGAGAGCTTCGAATCCATATAAAATTTGATATTGTTCGGAGAGTTTGAATTTTTGGCTTTGGATTTGATTTGGAATTGTATTTGAGAATTAGAGTTTGCAGCCATTGGAAAGATGAGAAAATAGAACGTATAGAAATGAGGAATAAGAAATGAATTAGGGTTTATAGAAGGGTATTTATAGACAAATTTGAAAAAGAATAGATCGAATCTGATTGATATACGCGTTGAACGATAAAATGGCCCAAAAAGCCCGTTTCGACTCCGGAAGGAAATTGGGTCAATGCATATATCAAAATAGATGTTTTAAAATATTTTAAATACGATGGAACAGGTTGCAAGTCTAGATTCCATCGTATGAAGAAGTTATGCTAAAATCAATATTTTTCAAATTGATTTTAACTGATTTCAATTTCATTGATTTCAAGGCGTTTCGAGTCCGTACGATCAACCGACAAGTCCGATCGCTATGAAACTTGAATTCCTACAATAATTCACCGTTACGGATTCGACGAAACTGGTTTCGTCGAAATCCGACTCAGTGGCCAAAATGGCTATTTTTACATTAATTAAATAAATTAATAATTAATTAATTAAGTCAAATTTTGAATTCAATTCTATAATTGACAATTCCTATCATTTTTAAATTTCTTAATCATTTACAATAATTTAAACAAATTTAAATGTCAATTTAGAGTTGATTAATTTATCCATTTCAGTATTAACCTCGATTTCATTAAATCAAGAAATTATAAATTTAATTTCCAATAATTCTATTAAATTTACCTTTCATTCTATTATTCAACTAATTATTATCAAACGGATGAAATTTACATTGGATTCAAAATCTATTACCTTAATATTCTCATATTTCATCTAAATTTCTGTTAACGTAATAATTAAATGTTTAATTTCATTTATTTGCAATTAATTCAATTATCATAAATTAAATTCCAATATATTGATAAAACTTTATTTCCATTCCTTTTATTCAACCAACTGCCATATTATAAATAAGATTGGCATTATTTCCAATGTTTCCCTAAATTTTATATTAATATAACATTGAATTGAGATTATATTGCAGTTGATTACAAATTTGATTTAATGGACTAAATAAATGATTACTTTATAATAATTGTTGCCACTAACCCTTAATCATGTTTATATAAGTTACCATTTCCTAACAATTACATACAGAACATTGATTTTACTCAATTACTATTTATTATTATTAATTCAATGATAAATTCAATATTTACATTCATTTTTCTTATATTAAATTTATTACCAAATATTCCTATTTACATTCAATTATAACCCAAATAGTTGTTTCAATCAATTGGGATTGCATTGAATTAATTTTTTATTAGCTTACATCAACATTCTTGCATTTCATACCCATCATAAATTCATTAACGGATTACAAATTTTTAATCCTTCCAATATTAAATAACAAAATTGATTACATAACACTGTTCTTATCTAACTATCATAAATTTTATACTAATTCATCAAATTGTTCAATATCTACTCTGGTTTTCTTATATTCAATTCATAGTCAAGTATGACATCTAAATTATTTTAGTGAAATCGTTAACGATTAACATTAATTAACATTGTTACGTTTTATTTTTTTATTATAACATTTAAATTTATTTTCATTAATTGGAATTTCCTTCCATTCAGTTATTATTAACTTTAATTAGCATTGCTTACCTTGCATTAACATCACTGCCTTAATTTACATTCAGTTACTATTAATCAATATATTATTGCATTGGTTAATTAAATGCATACCTTTAATTACTTATTTTAAATTTTATACCCAAGTGCAACAATTAACACAATTTCTTTATTGGGATTTCACTTCAATTGTCAAAAATAAATTTTAATTACCAATGCTACATTTCATTTTTAACATTTACTTCAATATAAATCATAAGTTTTTTATTTCTTTCTAAATTTAATTACAAAAATCTTATTAATTTAACCAATTTAATTATTGAAAACCTACGGGTCGTTACACTCTCCTCCACACAAAACTTTTCGTCCCCGAAAAGGAAGAAGAAGGGGAAAAAATTAAATAAACAATACATCTTATCAAAATATTAACTTCATAAACAATTATATTACAAAATTAATTACTTTAAATAAAATATACCAATTTATAACCATTAAATCTTTTTATACTCAAATTAATAAAGTTAGGAAAACATTTCAAAAACTTTCTATGTCCAAAATTTACGGAAAATTTCGGTAGAGTCTCCTTTGTACGGAGAGGCTTCGGAGAAAATATAATGTCAAATACAAAAAATATCACATATAATTTCCAAAATAATATATATCCCAACACGTGAAAAACAGTATGATAACGCTATAAACCGTAATCCAAAAACATACGTATTTGTCGGGCAACTTACACTTATATTACGAAACCAAATGCAGTAGCAATTTCTTCCATAACCTGCATTTCACTTATATAATCCAAAAAGGTTAACAATTATATAAAATGAAATATTTAAAGTTGTTTCACTGCCAACAAACAATTCAATACAAACAACCATCATTCGCAACCAAAAGCATACACATCATGTATAAATCAACCATTCAAGCAAAAAAAAACAATGGTTGGTTCAGTTAAGACACTTTAAATCACATAGAATAACAAATAACTATGGAGTATTCCATTTACTCAATAGTCTTAGATAAAGCTCAATAGATTATTCATACATCTAAGAAATTGAAAGTATCTTTACCCAAAAAACTCATAAACCAAACAAACAACCATTTCAAACAATAGATCAATTTCATTCTTATTAATTTCATTTCATACATTTGTTGTTTGATTTCTTTTTCATTCATATACTGATTTATCTTTTTATTTTACATTTATTTCTTGCAAATTTTCAATTTCCATTCATTCATTTACTACTTAATTTCATTTATCACTAAATTCCACTTATTCGTTTATTTATAATACTTACCTTCCAAATTATTAAATTAGTAGCCTTTCAATTACAGCTTAAGTTTATAACTCTATAACATCAATTCTTATTAATAAAAGCAATTTATTGAACACTTTCATTACATAAGTTTACTTGTACAATTTTCCATTACAAATCTTTGATATTTTAACTTTTAATATTTGGTAAGTTATATATATATATATATATATATATATATATATATATATGCTTTAAAAATGTGATTCAAAGCTATACAATTTTTCTCATTTCTTTTAATTAATTTAATGTTCAATAAAAATGTCCTTCATTTCATAGGTTACAAATGTCAACTTCCTTTTAATTTCATTTATAAGCTAGCATTTAACCTCTTATTTTAATTAAAGGTTCCAATTATTAATTAATTATATCCCATTTTACTACACTTAATTGAAACTCTTAATTAATGGAAACTTAAGAATTAAATACCGGGCATTATTCATAATCATTTTAAAATAACAGATAAACATATACTTGCAATTTATATATCCAGTTATATTTAAAACAATTTAAATTTTATATTTGTTTATCAAAATAAATCTATAGTAAAGCTACTACAGTGGCCTTCCCACTTCGAAACTCGAAAATGAATGTCGATGATGCATGCACTCATCACTGAAATTATTTTCCAACGACAGAGAGGGGAGTACAGAACTTATTTCTTTCAAAATTTCTTTAGAACAATTCTTTCAATTTATATTGAAACATTTATATCAAAAAATACTTCTAACTAATATTATTATCATATTCCAAAATCCTTTTGAAAGAAATTTTCAAAATCCCGAAAATTATGTTCTAAATTTCCAGTTTTCATTTGTTTTATTTTCTTCAACTCTAGTTTCCAATCAATATTTATAAATTTCACTACCTAACAACCAATATATTGCAACCAAATATGTATATATTTTATAAAAATTAATTATATATATATAGAAAAAATAATAGGCAAAATTATTTCATTTACCTATATTCAAAACAAATATTGTGTCGGCTTGTCCTATTAAATGTTTAGAAATCCCTATTGATGTCATAGCATCCCATGCGTCAACCAGAATTATAAATACAAAATTGAACAAGTTAACACAATATTAAAACCTTTTTATAACATTAACAAATATGCTCTCATATATATATATATATATATATATATATATATATATTCTCAGTGACTCATCATAGGGTACTACTACCCTATTAATAAAGAGTCAGACCCCACAAAGCTAAGGTTTATCGCTAAACCAAAGCTCTGATGCCAGATGTAATGTCCCGCCTTTTGATACGCTTTAAATTGACGATAAACCACACACGTCAGACTTAAACCATATAGAAAGGCGGATTGTTATGGGGTAAATAAGAAAAAGCAGAGAAAAAAATAAAACAGAACAGAACCTTGCAGCGGAACGATAAAATATAATAATCAAATATGCAGTTCATGAAGCTGTTTTACAAAATAGTCGACTATTCTTATACAATACATATCAGAGTTACACTTACCAGAGAATATTAATAATGCAGCGGAATACAATGGTGTAGTGGAATAATATAATAGATAATAGTAATACACTCTTCGTATTCGTCCTTCAGAAATAAAGTCTCCAAATCGTGAAATGCTCAGACTGACCCGAGTGAATTGAAAAGACAAAACATCGAGTCAGAACTAAAAGATCTTATGTAAGTTAAATCAACAGTCAATAATATGAGTGGAACGGCGTCAGAGTTGTTTACGGGATTTGACATCTCCTATCCAGTGCCTAACGTGAGTGTAGTAACTTAAGAGATGTTCGGGATTCACATCTAATAAGGATCCATTAAACTATTTACTATGTTGTAATATTTCACTATATAATAATGTCTATAGTAAAATAAACTTACTTTTAAATAGAGTTAAGGCTTTACATTTTCCACCTTAACAAGTAATAGTCCCAGTAGTCCATCCAGTATCAGCGCATCTCTAGATCGGGAGACTACCCTAAATACTCCACAGGCCACGGAAGAAAACCAAACTCTTACAAGGCGCGATAGGGTAGGTGACATGGCACAACTAGGCAATGCCAGGGTAGATATACCAATTACGCTTCCAGGCTGCTGATAACGCGTAGCACTACTACCGCCCATCTCGAGCCATAGCCCCAAATCAAAAATCAAAAGTGACCACCGAATCAATCCAAAGTCCGATAAAAGGTGCTACCTTCTTAGCCCGTCAATCACTCATGTTTTAGCCACCTTATGCCAACTCACGGGAGTCGGGTCCATGTATTTACCTCAAAGGAAACGCCGCCGCCATCCTACTTTATTCTGGAATCTCCACCGCATACACGGTTGTTAAAGTTGTTTTCGGAGTTGGCAAAGAGTATGACAACTTCCGATCCCGGTCACTTCAACAACCAAACGTTATTATAACACCGCGGTCATTTCAAAATAATTTATACTTCAAAACCAGGATATAATATTCATTTTAAAACCATATAAATACGATATCATTTCCATTTCAAAACCGAACCATTATGATATCATTTTAAAAATCATAGTATTTCAAAGTTATAAAATTTCGAATCCAAAGACTTAAAACTATAACATTTCCAAAACGTAATACTTTGAAATTAATAATTTTGAAACATAACTGTTGGACGAATTCCCACCACCGATCCAAAGACACTACCGAACCATATCCTTCCCCATGCTACCGAACTAACCCACAAGACCAGCCACTACCGAACCAACTGACCTCCTCGTCCTACCGAATCAAACACACTTCCCCTACATAGCCGAACCATCATCACCGGTCCAAAGCCTCACCGGACCGAACCATCCACCTACCACCGAATCAAGAGGGGGACCATTATCACCAGTCCAAAGCCTCACCGGACCGGACCATCCACCTACCACCGAATCAAGAGAGGAAGGCACTATCACCGGTTCAAAGTCTCACCGGACCATCCACTCATCACCGAATCAAGACCTAGAAGGCATTACCGAACCAACGTTGCCAGGCCAGAACGCCTCAGCCCAGGCCCACCAGCGGCTATATACATTCAAGACCTCTGCCCCCATTCTCACTCTATAAATAGAGGGGCAGGGGTACAACAATGGCAGACAAGTTTTGAGAGCTCAAGCCTGGAAGGAACTTTCAAACAACTTTCATATACTTGTATACAAAGCTTTGTACTTGTAATCTGAAAGAAAAAGGAGAATAACATATAAAGTGGACGTAGGCACGTTCTGGCCGAACCACTATAAATCTATGTGTCTTTTACAGTTTAGTCCCTGCTTTTTATATATTTGCGTAAATCACCCAAATCACAAGAAACAACATAAAATCAACTAATTCATACAACTTGGAGGTGTTTGTCCATTTTCTATGCAAACATTTTTGGTGCTTTCGCTGAGAATCGAGCTAGAAGCTACAGCTTCTCCTACTCAACCTTCTTCCTCACAGCATCGCTCCTTGCTCCAACAACATGACTTCCAGGCAGAGGAGAGATGTTAACAAAGGAAAGAACGTCGCAACTAGCAGTATCCCAGATCCAGTGGCCCCAAATCAAGAGAATCATCCCGTTTTAACAGCAGTATCAGATAAAAATCAGGCAAATCCAACAGCCCCCGCCGCGGAACAACCAATTACTAGGGCAGATCTAGACAGGGTTGTGGCTGAAGTAACTAACCGCTTCGCATCTCAACAAGAAGCCTTGGTGGACCAACTCATGTCATGCCTAAGGGATGCTGAAGAATCCAACCGCAACACCGAATCATGGGGTAAGTCCCAATCTGGAGGATCTGGGAGGCGACAAAGACCTTTATTCTTCGAAGAGGCTAACAACAGAAACAGCCATGGTAGGAGCCGAGCCCGGACTCAGCCCGAATTCCGACCCGAGGAAACACTTGGAACCGAACCCGACGGGGGAGGTGCCAGGCAGGGGTCGGATGTAGCTGAGCCTGTCATGCTACCTAACCATGAAAACACCAGTAAACGGGGCCGAGCTGGAGTCCAGCCCGAAGTTGGACCCGAGAAAGCGCTGAAAACAGAACGCAGCAGGGGAAGATCAAGGCAAGGGCCAACTATGGCTGACCCCAGCATGCCCCCCAGAAGACCAGAGGCAGCCTTTGGAGAATGTTAGGAGTGACAGACGATACCATCCCTACAAGTCATCTGGACGGAATCAATCCCGCGGGGAAGAACCAAACTCATTTTTGTCCGCTCCAAGTTCTGATGAAAGGATGGCGCGATTGTTCAGAGAGTGCGTCCAATGGGAGAAAAGGGATCGGGGGATAGGTTCTAGGGTAACCAGCCCCTTCACCCGCAATATCGAAACTGCCATCACCCCCCGGGAATGGAAAATGCCAACGATGGAACCTTACAAGGGAACCTCTGACCCCATCGTACACTTATAGAGGTACACCCAGCATATGCTCATGAGCGGAACAACAGAGGGAGTGTTGTGTAAATGCTTCCCACTATTCTTGGCAGATCTAGCTACCTCCTGGTTCTGCCACCTACCCCAAGGGTCCATCAGCTCATGGGAAATGTTGAAAGAAAAGTTCATCAGTCAGTTCCGCATTCATGTGGAGCAACCCAAGGACGCTTATTCCTTATCTAATATCAAACAGAAACCCGGAGAGACAGTGCAACAATATCTAACCCGATTCAACGCCGCGGCGACCGCAGTCCAAGATGCCGACGAGAAACTTATCCTAATGGCCCTCTGCAATGGTGTACATCTAGATACTAAATTTGCTAGAAGACTAACCAAGGAAAAATCAGCTACTTTACCTGATTTCTTCCATGAAGCTGGAAAATATATGAGACTTGAAGACGCTGCCACTGAGAGGCAATCAGGGCAACAGGCTAAGACGGCTACAGACAGGGTCCCCGCTGCAGCAAAGGGTGTTCGAAGAAATGACTCTAGAGACAATGCTGGGGGCAAAAAGGCAGAAAAGCGCTTATATCGACCAGGACCAAGATTTGACTCTTACACTCCTTTGAATGAAACAATCGAAAACATCTTCCTAGCCACTCAATACGAAGTTAGATACAAGCACCCCCCGCACAAGAAGGAGTTAGATAACGCAATTAAGTCTGGAAAGTTCTGCCGCTTCCACGAATCCCATGGACATGACACCAATGAATGCCACCATCTCCGAGACTTGATTGAAGAACACATCAGAAGGAAGAGACTGGAACGCTATGTAAAAGGCCAGAACAGGACTTCAACTCCTGCCAATGAGAATCCTGGACTACCCCCCCAGAAGCAGGCGGAGGAAATCGTAACACCAGCGGCTCTAGTCAAGAGAAGATAGTGGTCCACACCATATCAGGAGGACCGCACATCGCCGAAAGAAGCTGGGCGGAGATGGAAAGATACGGTAAGTCACTTAGGAACGATGAAGGCTACGTTAATTCTGTCATGGAAGAGCGCCACCCGAAACGGAAAGAGAATGACGACATCACATTCAGTAGGCATGACCTAGAGGGAAGACAGTACGCACACATGGATCCTATGGTCATCTCCGCTTGATTCGGTCCAGCCAAAGTTTTCCGAATTTTAATAGACACTGGAAGCTCAGTAAATATCCTATTCAAGCATGCTTTCGACAAATGAAGCTGTCAATGAAGGATGTGTCTCCCTGCAACAAACTACTACATGGTTTCACTGGAGATGCGAAGATGCCCCTCGGGCAACTGGACCTATTTGTTGAAATAGGAAGTCATCCCCGCTCCATTGGGCGAAAGCAAACATTTGTGCTAATAGAGAACCACTCGGCCTACAACGCCTTTTTGGGGAGACCGGCCTTGTCTGACTTCCAAATTGTCCTAGCCCCATGGTGCCTGAAGATGAAATTTCCAACAGATAATGGAATAGGAGAAATAGAGGGAGATCAAGACGCTGCTCGAGACTGCTATGTAACTGAACTTCGCAATAACCGCAGAAAAGATAAAGGGAAAAATGCAGAGACTACTCTCTGCATGAAAAACTTGGAAGCATAGCAACTAAAGAAAGCCCCTCCTCTTCGATATACCAGTGACCCTTTCAATGAATTAGACCCCAGGGACAAAGAGGAGGAGGCCACCGCCGAGCCTGCAGAGGCTATGGAATTCGTAGCTGTAGACAAACATGACTCAAGTAGACTATTGAAAATCGAATCTCAACTAAAAGAAGAGTTAAAGGATCAACTCATTTATTTCCTTCGCCACAACATGGATGTGTTTGCATGGACGCATGCTGATATGACAGGAATCTTCCCAGATGTAGCATGCCACGTACTGAACATCGATCCCACGAAGGTGCCAGTAAAGCAGAAAAAGAGAAGCATGGGGGCAGAATGATCCGCAGCCCTAGAGGAAGAAGTAAAGAACCTACTTGCCAATGACTTCATACGAGAAGCCATCTACCCAGAATGGATCGCCAATCCGGTACTGGTAAAGAAAGCTAACGGGAAGTGGCGAACATGCATCGATTTCTCCAACTTAAATGACGCTTGCCCAAAAGACTGCTTCCCACTCCCCCGAATTGACCAACTCGTGGACAGCACTGCCGGACACGAACTCTTATCCTTTATGGACGCATAATCAGGATATAACCAGATCCCTATGCACGCCCCCGATCAAGACCACACTAGTTTCATCACTGACCGGGGATTGTACTGCTACAAAGTAATGCCTTTTGGACTTAAAAACGCCGGAGCTACTTATCAGCGCCTTGTCAACAAGATGTTTGCGGAACTAATAGGACACACTATGGAAGTTTATGTGGATGACATGCTGGTAAAATCGAGGAAAGCCAACGATCATATAAACCACCTGGATGAGATGTTTCAAGTACTTCGCCAATATGGAATGAAGCTGAACCCTTTAAAGTGCTCCTTCGGAGTATCATCGGGAAAGTTCTTGGGATTCATCGTTCATGCCAGGGGGATTGAAGAAAACCCCAAACAAGTTCGAGCTTTGCAAGATATCAAGATACCATCCACTCGAAGAGAGATGCAAAGCCTAAACGGGAAAGTGGCCGCCCTAAGTAGGTTCATCTCTAAAGCAACCGACAAATGCATCCCTTTTTTCGAAACTCTAAAGAAAGACAAAGGAAAGTTCGAATGGACTGACGAATGCTCGTCAGCCTTCCTTAACTTAATCGGACACCTCCAGAGACCACCGGTACTCTCAACTCCAGATGAAGGTGAGGAACTGTACTTATACCTTGCTGTATCGTCCCACGCTTTAAGCGCCGCTTTGGTGAGAGATGACAACCGCGCACAGCGGCCCATATACTTTGTAAGCAAGAGATTTACAGGGGCAGAAGCCAGATATACTAAACTTGAGAAGCTAGCATACTGTCTGCTAATCACGTCATGGAAACCGCGACACTATTTCCAATCTCATTCCATCAGAGTTTAAACCGATCAACCACTAAGGCAAGTGCTCCATCGCCCCGACACTTTTGGGTGATTACTTAAGTGGTGCATTGAACTAAGTCAATATGATATCACCTACCATCCTCGCACCGCTATCAAGGGGCAAGCCATAGCTGATTTCATTGCCGAATTCACTACTAACGAAGGTAAGGAGCAATCTGAAATAGCAGAAGATATCAAGTGGAATCTCTTCGTAGATGGAGCGTCAAACGAACAAGGCTCGGGGGCAGGTGTTGTGATATCACCCCTAGGGGAAGGAAGCTGCACTACGACCTAAGGTTGGAATTCGCTGCCACCAACAATGACGCAGAATACGAAGCGGTGATAGCTGGATTAGAACTGGCCTTGGAGATTGGAGTCGGTTCTTTATGTCTCCATAGTGATTCTCAACTCATTGTGAATCAAATACTGGGAGACATCCAGACTCAAGGAGAACGACTCACAACATATTTAAAAAAGACCAAGCTGCTGCTCAATCAATTGGATCACTATCTAGTCAAACACATTCCTCGAGAAGAGAATCAAGAGGCCGACGAACTAGCAAAGCAAGCTAGTATAAAGAACATCACTATTTTCGGAGCACTAACCATCTCAAAACAGCTGGCACCAAGTTTCGAGCAAGTGAATCTGATAGCTGCGATCGACGAAGAAACTTGGATGACTCCTATTCGGAAATATTTACAAGATGGCACACTGCCCGACAGGCATAAGGAAGTCAAGAAAATCTTGAGCAAAGCTTCCCGCTATATATTACAAGAAGGCATCCTCTATCGGCGCGGCTTCTCTAATCCCTTATTAAGGTGTATCGCTGGAAGGGAAGCTAGGGAAGTCTTATCCAACATCCATCAAGGAAGTTGCGGAGATCACACTTGAGGGCAGACTCTGGCAAAAAAGATACTCCGATATGGATATTACTGGCCCACCTTAAACAAAGATGCCTTGGACTTCGTCAAGAGATGCGACAGATGTCAGAAATTTGCTTTGATTCCTCGACTACCCACGAAGGAGATTACTCAAATGACCAGCCCTTGGCCCTTTGCAGTATGTGGAATTGACTTGATTGGCGAATTGCCAACGGGCCAAGGCGGAGCCAAATATGCTATAGTGGCGGTCGACTACTTCACCAAATGGGTGGAAGTGGAATCTCTAAATAAAATATCTTCGGCAAAAATTATCAACTTCTTGATCAAAAATATTCTATGCAGGTACGGAGTCCCACTCAAGATCATATCGGACAATGGACTTCAATTTGACAGCGAGGAATTCGCCAACTTGTGCCAAGAGCATGGAATTCACAAAAGTTTCTCATCTGTGGCTTATCCCTAGGAAAACGGTCAAGTCGAAGCTGTCAACAAAATCATCAAAACTCTAATCAAGAAGAAACTCGAAAAGTCAAAAGGCACTTGGGTGGATGAACTCCCTACGGCCTACCGCACATCTTACAGAACATCAACAGGGCATACTCCTTTCTCTTTGGCATACGGATCGGAGGCCATGCTCCCAGTTGAAACTGTAGTGCCTTCCCACCGTAGGATCCACTACAACCCAGAAGAGAATGAAGAACTCATACACATGTCTTTGGATCTAATTTAATAAAGAAGAAATGATGCAGCACTTAAAGCGGCAGCTCACAAGCAAAAAGTAGCAGCACAATACAACTCTAAAGTCAAGCACCACAGCTTACAGGAAGGAGATCTTGTCCTCAAGCGGATCTTCCCGCGCCCCGGAGCGCTAGATCCAATCTAGGACGGACCCTATGTAATTCATAAAGATCTCCACAACGGAGCTTATATTTTGTCAACAGTGGACGGAGAGGTGTTCCAGAGGGCATGGAACATCCAACACCTCCGTCGATACTTTTCTTAACTTGTACTGCCCATATGAAGTGAATTAACAAAGAGAATCAGTGGACGTAGGCATTTTCATGCCGAACCACTTTAAAAATCTTGTCTCTTTTTAACTTGTTCCTTTATATCTTGGCTGCTTGTTAAGCGTTATCCTTTTCTGTTGAACGAAATCATGTATAACGACATTTCCGTACTGGAACTTCGCGGCGCAACCTCACCTGGACAAGACCCAACAGGTACTATGCGATTCTATGCACTCGCCAATGAGACACTTTTGCTCCAGCATCCCTCTGCTGCGGGTTAACTCATTGCTCGCAACTGCCCTCAAAGCCAATTGTAATGAGACGATTATAAGCCATCACGAAGGCCGACAATAGCCGATGGCAGCTCATTACGGGATTCGGCTCGCCGGCAACTGTGAACCTACTTTAAGCCCCAACATAATGTGTGGCCAGCCAGGGGTAGTTCACGGTTGACGATCGGCACCCACGCTAGCCGGCCACAGTAAATCGAATAATACCGACGATTACGGGCCATAATGGCTCGGGTAGTTACTGTGCGCGATCTCGGCTCCGATATGTCTTAAGTGCGGCTGTGGTAAAAAAGATAAACTCCCCGCGGAGGCATAAGATGGGTGACAAATGTCTCCAAGACCCACAGCTAGGGAAAGTGACTACAAAACCCGTTTGCCACGAACTTAAGCATATCGACGGCCTTCCATGACTGGAAGTTTTACTTTTCCTATATTTCCATTCTATTTAAATACTTTTCTTGTATCCTGCATAACGGTCCCCAAAGTACAGGACACTAAATAGGAGGCATTCGCTCACGAGAATCTGAGCCCGCAAACTAGGTGACAAGGCACTCAGCCGCATCCATGGTCAATTACACAAGATGTCCAAAGCTACCCCCTGCAACCAGAACATGAAGGGCGGTACTCTTTTCTCTTGTACATAATCATGTAGCTATGACTTATTCATAACATTGCAAAACATGAGATTATATTTCAAGCAAAAGCTTAACATCGAACACAATTAAATCACAGACATATGCATAACTATGTTTCTTATACAGCACTTCAAAATAATAACAGCATTCAAAATATAACAGAATCAGCTTATGTTATAAACTTACATAAAGACGTTCAATAACATAATTACAACTTAAGAGTACATTAATGTTTTGAACTAGCATGTACAGGAATGTCAAGCAGACCAAATAAAATAACCAACTGCACCAGTGCTCCACCCTCGTCCTACCAGCTCTTCGAATCTACTTGACTGCAGGATCGGAGCTCCCAGCATGATGACCAGAGGCCCCACCTGTCCAATTCAGGAAAAGAGTCCATTAAACCGACAACGAACGATCAAGTTATGAAAAGCTAAAAAGGGAAAACTCACCAACACCCGCTCCTTGGTCCTCATCCCCCAACTGCACACCGGCTTCCTCCGCAGCAAGTAGTCGCATCCCCTCCTTCACCGCTACCTTCTCCTCCTTTGAGAACTGGGCGGTAACCACATCCATCCTGAATGCCTCTCCACCTTCCTTATCCGCGTTGGCCTTGGCCTCCTCCAAAGCCCGGAGATATATCCTAGCCATGATCCGGGGATAGTCATCCATCCAGGATAGATTACCCTGCTTCCAAGTACGGAAGTACATATCCTGCAACATCTCATCCATCATCCCCTCATTCTCCTCAAACTCCCTCACCCGGGCCTCGGAGGACAGCAACTTAGCGATGGCAACATCCCTCTCCAATCGATATCTCAAGCGGTCAGCCTGGAGAGACCTCCTCATTTCCTCCATCTCTTCCTTTAGCCTGGCCTGAGCAAGCTCTGCGGCCTCAAGCCTCCCAGATAACTCCTCTACCTGCTCGAGATCCGCCCTCCGAACCTCATCCACCGTAGCAATGGCTATGTCAATCCGCTCCTTGCAGGCGGCCTCCATCTTTCGTAGTTCTGCCCTACTAGCCTCTTCCATAGTCTCCTTCAACCGCCTGGAGGCTGCCTCGTGCTGAGAAATCTGAATGGCCTGATCGGCGAGCTGCTTGGCTTGATCAGAAACCATTAACCGTAGTCGGATGTTGGCACTCCTAATCTCCTCTCCAGCCTTGACCAGTCGAGCATGATGACCCATCAACTTCCTGGTCTCCTCCGCAACCCGGTCAATATTAGCCTTGGCTTCGTCCCCCATGGTAACTATGCGAGTAGTAAGCAAATCAAGGTCTAGGGACTTGGCCTCATCAAGCACCCATACCATGGGGTTGCGGGAAAGAAGGTGCTCACCCGTGGCCTCGTCAAATGAAATTTCCTGAGAACTCGGGTCCAGATCGGGGTGACCGGCAAATGGGTTGCGTGCCAAACCAGGGCGATCTATCGGGGTGACAGTTGGATTTTTCGATGGATGTGGGGAAGGCATAAACCCAGTATCTTCCTTAGTAATATCGTGAATAGGCTGGACTGGGGGCTGAGGACCAGGTGGAGAACCAAACAAAGAACGTCTCCTCTTCCTCTTCTGAATGTCTTCTTCGATAACTCCGAGAAGGGGGGCGATAGCCAACTACGTCTCCAGGACGGTTAGTAGGAGGCTTGGGCTTGGCAGAGGCTTTGAGAAGTCTGTATTGTTCGAGGCGGTGTCAAACGCCTGAGGTCATTGCCACCCCGCCTGCCCCTAGAGTTAAGAACAAGTGTTACAAACATACAATGATCCATAATTCAAGAAATATGTTAAGTTAAAAGGAGTGAGAAGGCACATCTATTATACAAACCCTGCGGAGGAGTAGGATACTGCAATAAGTCCTGAATCTCATTCCAGGACGGGAGCGAACCATAAGATATTCCTAAGTCCCTATCGTAAATGGAGTTTGCAGAAGTCAAAAGTTCACCTTGAATCGCCGGAGTCGCCTTAGCTGAAGAGCTCTTAGAGGATGGATTGGCACCAGACCCAGCCTTGTCAGCCTCCTTTTCCTTCTCAACCAAAGCCGATCCTCCCTCCGACTCCCCGAAAGCTTGACGGAAAGCATCATCCGTCCACTCATGAATCTCTCCCGCTTGCCCGAAGGTTAAGGCACCAACACCACTACCGCTCTGTCCATCGCCTCCTTCACCCTCACCTCTATCCTCCTCCACATCTTCCTCCCCCGGAGCAATTGGGCAAGTGCTAGAAGAGGGGCCGTCGAACTTCTTGAGCTTCTTCCCTCCGACAGCTGGAGGCTTTGTGAAAGGTTCCCTCTTGCCGCTTTTCACCATGGCCCCTTCCTTGGCTTTGGCGGCCTTCTCCTCAGCCGTATCTCTCTGCTTAACCACGGACTGGTGTGGCAGGATTAAGTTGTGCTCCAGAAGAGTAGCGTTCCTGATCAGGTAAGAAGCCGACCGATCCCGTCCCGGAATAGCCCTTATTTCCACAGCCATCCGAACCAAGGAATCATTCTCCACGACTGCAAAGCCACCTGTCGCTAGCAAGAAATAAAAGCATATAAGAAGGAGCATTGCAGCCAAGACAAAGAAAGTACAGATGGAGTTCAACTTACAGCCAGAAGTGAAAAGGCAGAAGGAAACGGAGTCATCCTTGATAAAAAAACCATTCTTTCTTAAACATATTGAGCTTCGAATATAGGTCTAGGACCGGTTTAAAGGGAACGACCGCTTCCAAGCTAATGTACGGAGACCCCTTCTTATAACCTCTTAAGTTATATAAATATCGAATATCCCGGTTGGAAGGGGGGCGCCCGTACTTTCTCTGGAAAATAACGAATAAGCACACCAGGATAGCGTAGGAATTGGACTGGAGCTGGAAAGGGGCCACCTTCAGATAGGTGATGAAGCTGATTACCCAGGTATTGATGGGAGGAATGGCCCCACACATGCAGTGGTACCTACTATACACAAAATATCCTTCAGGGGGATTGTACAGCATCACTCCGTCCCCTGGCAACAACTTGAGTGCTCTATCAATCCCAAAGGAGCGGGATATAACATCAAGCTTCTCCTCTCGGAGGGAGCTAGGAAAGCAGTCAGGAGGAGAGTTCAAGAGCTCCTGAGGACCATATCCATCCACTAGCGATCTCGGGATGGGCCCCTGTCATCCCGGTCCTGATTGGGCTGGAGGCACTGCGGAGGACTCTCCTTCGCCCTTGGATTTTCTCTTATCTGATCGAGTTTCCACTTTGTGAGACATTATCTGCATCACCGGAAAGACATATTGTTAGAACAAGGAGTATGAAAATGTAAATGAACAAGTGCATGCAGCCTGGAGTTTCATTCATGATTCAAAACACTAAAGGACATCCGACATTTAAGCTCCCGAATTCATTCGGTATTGATAGTCTTTGAGGACATCCGGTAATCGAAGGTTTTTCATGTTCATTCGGTACACAAGGTTCCCGAGTCCATTCGGTAGTTGAGAACAAACAAACATTCAGCAGAGTAGATACTCACCTGGCTCGGCAAGAACTTGATTCGGCTAACACGTTGATTCGGCAGGGATAATAGTTTGATTCGGTAAATACGGGGGAGTGGTTCGGCTGATGGGGGAAAACAGAGCGTTAGGCCCCTATTTATAAGGAAATACCAATAGCCGGACCAGTTGGTTCGGCGCTAGAAACCGGATGAGAACATCCAAGACTAAAACAAAGCGCAACACATGCAGGCATGTGCCACACTTTGGGGGGCAAATGTTGGACGAATTCCCACCACCAATCCAAAGCCACTACCGAACCATATCCTTCCCCATGCTACCGAACCAACCCACAAGACCAGCCACTACCGAACCAACTGACCTCCTCGTCCTACCGAATCAAACACACTTCCCCTACATAGCCGAACCATCATCACCGGTCCAAAGCCTCACCGGACCGAAACATCCACCTACCACCGAATCAAGAGGGGAACCATTATCACCGGTCCAAAGCCTCACCGGACCGGACCATCCACCTACCACCGAATCAAGAGAGGAAGGCACTATCACTGGTTCAAAGTCTCACCGGACCATCCACTCATCACCGAATCAAGACCTAGAAGGCGTTACCGAACCAACGTTGCCCGGCCAGAACGCCTCAGTCCAGGCCCACCAGCGGCTATATACATCCAAGACCTCTGGCCCCAGCCTCACTCTATAAATAGAGGGGCAGGGGTACAACAATGGCAGACAAGTTTTGAGAGCTCAAGGCTGGAAGGAACTTTCAGACAACTTTCATATACTTGTATACAAAGCTTTGTACTTGTAATCTGAAAGAAAAAGGAGAATAACATATAAAGTGGACGAAGGCACGTTCTGGCCGAACCACTATAAATTTGTGTGTCTTTTACAGTTTAGTCCCTGCTTTTTATATATTTGCGTAAATCACCCAAATCACTAGAAACAACATAAAATCAACTAATTCATACGACTTGGAGGTGTTTGTCCATTTTTTGCGCAAACAATAACTTCCACCCTTTCATGGATTAAATATTAAAATATTTTATAAAACAAACTAGCTTCTTAAATTTCACAAATCAATTCCAAAACAACCCGAATTTCTAAATTTTAAATTTAATATATTTCAAACCTTAAATATTCAATACTTTAAAACTAAATTTTCTAATTCATATATTGACCAATTTCACTTTTACTATTATTTAGTTTTGAAATATTTGCTTACTAAATCCAATATCCTTTAAATAAAACTTCCAATTGCAATAACTGAATATTCCTCAATTTATTCACTTAAATCACCTTAAACCCGGATTAAATTATAAAACCATATTCTTTTAAAAACTCAATTTCAATAATTTCCAAATGGATTCTTATTAAATATAATTCTTAATTAGATAAAATCTCAAATCAATTTCAAACTATCTTCTCAACCTTGATTTATAAAATCAACATAAACTCTATATTAAAATATAATTTAAGTAAATACTTATCCATATTATATTTTAATAAAATCAAACTTTATTATTAAACTTATTTTATACTTTAAATTTTTTTTATTCATAGCTTAAACCAAGAATTTAACTATTTATAAAAGAACATTTATAAAATATCCAAATCAATATCTCATAAAATCATATATTTCTTTTCAAAACCATAGAAATCATTTCAAAACATTTTTATATATAGACCGCGGTGTCTGTATATAATTTTCTATCCTGTGGTCAAGTGATACAGATATTTATCTTTCCAATCCATATTTTAAAATAAAAATACGGTTATATATCATTTCAAACCGCAATCCCGAATGAAATAAAATGCATAACAATTTGCAGTTTCTAACAATATAAAATGCAGCATTCATTCACCCAATATCAATCATCAACCATTTATCACAATTATCATCTAATTCAAACAATAACATCAATATAGAGCAGATAATAAATACAAGTAATTACCGGCAATTTATATTCAATAATAAATTAATTTAACTGGCAACTTATATGCAAAAATAAATTAAATAACAATTTAATTCAATAAATTAAATTAAACAGGAATGATGATAAAAATATATCCAACAACCATAAATAAATTTCCAATCACATTAGAAATTAATTTAACACACATAAGAAATTTTAGAAGTTGTGAGTGGGTTAAAACACCCACCTTTTGAATTTAACTTGGATTTAAATTCAATTTAAACCCAAAATTTGAACAGTCTTGGAATCACTACAAACAAGTTGTAACGACCCGTAAATTTTAATAAATAAATTGGTTAATTTAATTGACGACCCTTAAATTTTTATAAAAAAGTTGGTTAATTTAATTGGATCTTTGTAATTAAATTGAGAAAGAATTTTTTATAATTTATAATGAAGCAAACATTAAAAAGGTAATGTAGCAATGGTAAGTTAAATAGGACTTCGTGATTTAATATTTGGAGAAATTAATTTTTGTAACTTACTAATGAAATAGTAAGTAAATTAAAACGTAACAATGCCAATTAAGGTTAATAATTTATACAATAACGGAAAGTGTGAGTGTAAATAGAATAGAAACGTAAACTTATTATAAGGTAGTAATTGGTGTAATAAAAAGCATGAGACCAAGTAAGTATATTTATTGGGAATATTAAATGTAATTGGATGTAGATTTATGTAATAACATTAATGAAAATTATGTAAATAAATGTAAGTATTGTTGAATATATGAATTAATGTCTGATTTAGGGTAATAGAATGAATTCATATGATGTAAGCAATTATGAAAAAATAATGAAATAATAATTCGAATGGAATATAACAACGAAGTTAATTAAAGCTGAATTGTGTAAATTGAAGGGAATTGCAACAAATGGAATAATGGAAAATGGTATAACCGGGTTATAGGATGATGTAAGGTAATAAGTAATTAATTCAAGGCAATCCAAATTGACTAAAACGACTATTTAGGTTATAATTGATTGTAAATAAGAATATTTGGTAATAAATTGAATATAAGAAAACAAAGGCAATTAGTGAATTAATTAATGAATTCATAAAAATAAATAGTAATGTCCTGTAGGTGATTATCATATTGTTTGGAATTGAGAAGTTATAAAGCATGAAACCAAGTAAATAATTAATGGAGAATATAAATAATAATTAAGGTACATATTTGGCAAATACAATAAGATTGGAATTAAATGTTATGCAATTGAAATAAAGATGAAAATAGAAATGGAATAAAATTAGCATTATATATGGAATTTTAATCGGGATTGATAAGTAACGAACGTATAAGAGCAATTAAAAAGCAAGAAGGTGGAAATTAATATAGGTTGCTAGTTTATTTAATGTGTTGAATAAAGTTTGGTAATAAATTGTAAAAAAACTAAATTTGACATTTGTTAATATAAATGAAAGTAATAATCGGAAATAATGTTAATTTTGTTTATAAAATGATAGTTGGTTGAATAAAAAGGAATGCAAAATAAAGTTGTCAAAATATTGGAATCTAATGTATGATAATAGGATTGATTGCAATTAAATGAAATTAACTATTCAAATATCACGTTAATTGAAATTTAGATGGATTATGAGAAAATATTAAGGTAATAGTTTGCAAATCCAATGTAGTTTTATCCGTTTGATAATGATGAATTGAAAAGTAGAATGAAAGTGAATTTAATAGATTTTTTGGAAATTTAATTTATAAATTTGAATATAATGAAATTGAAAATTTAGCACTGCAATCGATAGATTAATCAACGATAAATTGACATTTAAATCTGTTTAAATCATTGTAAATGAATAAGAAGTTAAAAATATTGAAATTTGTCAATTATCGAAATAAAATTTAAAATTTGATTTAATTAATTAATTATTAATTTATTTAATTAATTGAAAAATAGCCATTTTGGCCACTAACACGGATTTCGACGAAACTAGTTTCACCGGATCCGCAACGGTGAATTATTATACTGTTTCAAGTTTCGTAGCGATCGGACTTGTCGTTTGATCGTACGGACTCGAAACGCCTTGAAATTAACGAAATTGAAATCAACTGAAATCGATTTGAAAAATATTGATTTGAGCATAACCCTAATCGCGTTTAAAATATTTAAAAACATCTATTTTGATATATGGGTTGAGCCAATTTCATTACGGAGTCAAAACGGGCTTTTTGGGCCACTTTGGCGTTAGCGCGTAAATCTATCTTATCCATCCATTCAAATGTCAACCCGGCCAATATGTATCGTGCTATAAACCCTAGCAGCCTCTGTTCCTCATTTCTATACGTTATATTCACCTCCTCACTTCAATGGTAGAAAAACCCTAATTCCGATTGTAATCCCAAATCAAATCCAAAGCTGAAATTTCAAACTCCACAATATATGCCAAATTTTATATCAATTCGAAGCACTAGAAGAGCGTAACTCAGATCTGCAACTTGTTTTTCCATTTGACATACTGTTTGTCCAGAAATTGAAGAACAATTTTTGGCCGTTCATCGCTCGACGATGAACTTCGTCTGATCGGGAAATCCTTTCTGGGTATTGCAGAGGGGACTAAGGGGAGTCGATCTATGTGGTTAGTATGGCGAGTTGACGGTCAGATTGCGGCAAAATTTGATTAGGCCATGATTTTTCAAGTGGCGGCTGCTCATGGTTTTGGGGTCGGTCAGCGATTTGAGGGTCTCATGGGCCGCGGGGGAAGTGAACGTGGTGCGGCGCTCAGATGGAGGGCGGTGGCGTTCGTCGTGGTTGATGGGAAGGCATGCGTGGGTTTCGGTTCCTCTGCGCGTCTGAACGATGGAGTAGAAGCTCTATAGTGGTGACATGTCTTTTGGGTGAATTTTTATCTTGCTTTATTTTATTTTATTTAAATTTTTATTTCAATTGTTCTAACGAGTATAACTCTCGCATATGTGATCCGTTTTACACGTGGTTTTCTCCGTTAGGTTCGTATTAGAATTTTGGACATTTTGGTGCTAGTTTGGACGAATTCTGAGCCTGTTGAAATTTTGGGTTTAAATTGGATTTAAATTCAATTTATATTCAAAAGGTGAGTGTTTTAACCCATTACAACTTCTAAAATTTCTTTTGTTTGTTAAATTAAATTCTGTTGTGATTATGCATTTGTTTATGACTTTTCGTATATTTTTAATCATCATCTCAGTTATTGCATTTATTTAAATTAAATCATTATTTAATTTATTATTGAATATAACTGCCAGTTAAATACCTGTTATATATTATCAGTTATCTATTGGTATTGATTGATTGTTTTGGATGATGATTGTGATTGTTTGCGCCAAAATTGGTCACAAACCCCAAATACCGTGAAAGCACCAGTGTATGAATGCAAATCAACAATATTCAAACACAAATCACAGATCTCAGCAAATAACAAGCAGCAATCCAAAAGTAATGAACAAAGACACAAGTTTTTATAGTGGTTCGGCTATCTCCGGCCTACGTCCACTCCAAATTTTTATTCTTTCTATTGATTATCCTTGATGATTACAGATGATTACAACAATTACAAAGTCCAAAATCTGAAATAAATAGTAGCAATGATGATATGGAATGATTCTGGCAGCGTCCGGGCGTGTTTTCTCTCTCCAAATTCTCCGACCCCTTTCCTGAATGACCAGGGGCTCTATTTATAAGCGCAGTAGGCTGATATTTCTCCTAAATTCCGGGAAGACCGCTTCAGGAACGTGAGGGGGCCCACTCGCCCGAAATCTGGAGGTCCGGGCCCACATCAGGATTGATTCGACCCTTGGTTCGAATCGATCAAGGAAATGTCCAATCGAGGTGAAATTTGGTGAGAACATTCTTCAACATGTATGTAAGCTTCTGTGAAAATTTCATGGCATTTGGATCAACGGTTTGGAAGATATGATCGATTCAAGCTCAAAGTTCCGTGTGTTCTGCCTGTTTCGAACCCATGCTTCGAACCCACCTCCTTCAAATCCATCTCGTTCGAATCCCTCTTCTTCGAATCCATTGCTTCGAATCCCTCGAAGTGCATGCGCATCGATGATGTGCCACGAATTATCCGGGTCGATCCACCTTTTGCGCCGCGTTGAATGTTTCTTCCTCTGTTCGTATCCATCGCTTCGAATCAGTACGAACACTGTCCCTAAGTCCTTCAAATCCATGAAGTCGACTCCCTGCGTATCCTTCTCGAACGCTCTCTTCGCATCGATAGGTACGAACCCAGAAACCTCCCTTCGATCGATATGAATTGTATCGATTCGAGCTGTCATTGATACGAACTAACCTGTGTACACCATATGGATACGAAGGAGATCCATGCTGTGATCGAGTCGAAGCCCACCTATTCTTCTCATCTGATCGATACGAAGCAACCGTGTCAAAAACAATAACTCGATCGATTCGAAGCCCATCGAGTCGAACCAACATCTAACGCGAACTTCTCAGAGCCGAATCCATACTAATCGATATGAAGTGTATCGATTCGAACCATCCCTGTGCCTTGCCTTCGATCGATGCGAACCTGATGGGTTCGAATCCGATGGATTCGAACCGAGCACCACCTTGACCCCTTGGTGGATTCGAACAGCATGCCTCTCCTACCTTGAATCGATCATAACTCCTCCATACGAACTCCGATTAACCTGAAATTTGAAACATAGCCTTTCCTAGTCCTTATCATCATTTTCAATCAATTTCGTCACGATCGGAGTTCAACCAAATTTTGACGATATCGATCGTTGCCTTGATTCCAACCGATCTCCAATCCTGATATCCATAATTCCTTGCCAATTTGTTGATATTCCAGTTTTGACCAAAAATGGGATAACCCTTTGCCCCCCGAAACATGCCTTGTGATAGCAAGGCGTGTTTTGAATAGTTCCGAATCCAATATTCGAAGTCCAAAGCCATATTGCCAGAGTATATCACCCTTGATTGCTCCGAGTTGATGTCCAATTCCAAATCCAATAACCAAAGCCTTAGCCAATTCCATATCCGTCCAAATTCGACAACCGAGTCCCAATCCATCCTTATCCAATAGCCAATAACCGAATCCAGAACCTCTCCGGGTCGATATCCAAATTCATAACCTCTCCGGGCTCTTGTCAAGCGCAATCTACACCTGACGGCCATGGTCCAGTGTCCCTGGACGTTGAGCTAACCTCTCCGGGTTCTTGCCAAGCGTAATCCATACTTGACGACCTTGGTCAGTGTACCTGGACGCTGTACAATGCCATCGCTTAAGTCCTAAGCCGAATCCTGGTCTCTCCGGACCCTTGTTGAGCATAGTCCATACTCAACGACCTGAAACAATAATCGACAATATGGGGCCTAAGTCCTAGGCCGAATCCTAGTCACTCCGGACCCTTGTTGAGCATAGTCCATACTCAACGGCCTGAAATAACAATTGATAATGCAGGGCCTAAGTCCTAGGCCGAATCCTGGTCTCTCCGGACCCGTGCCAAGCATAGTCCATACTTGACGACCTGAATGAGCCAATTTACCACGTTCGGGCAAAGACACTCACCCCTTGCCTGGCATAATCCATACCCGACGACCATTTATCAAAAACCAGATGAAAATCCAATCAAAATCCAATCCAGAATCCAAATCCCAAAAATCCAAATCGAAATCAAAGAATCAGAAATTCGAACCAGCATCCAAAACCAAAAACAATCATTCGGTGAAAAATCCAAATCAAAAAATAAGCAAAAACCAGGAGTTCGATCCGAACTCCAAAACCAAATCCAAAGAGAAAAGCAGTGTTCAATCAAAAAGCAAAAGATAAATTTCACAAACCACAGCATCGCAGTTTATCGTCATTCAGAGCATGCCTAGGGGCTATCTCCGTCCCCATACATGTGTAAATGACTTAGTTGCTTGCCAGCAGTTCGCTACTTATTTCACATTATCCTGATCAGTTGATGATCAATCGACCATCATCCCTGGGCCTCCCATCATCTCGGCGAGAGGTTGTCGGTGGTTGCTCCTGCTCCACCGTTGCATTCCGAGTTCCAACATATTGCTGTAACTGTCCATTCCTTACATGCTCCTCGATTATATCCTTTAAGTGCCTGCAGCTGTTGGTATCATGTCCATCTAAATCATGGAAGAGGCAGTGCCTTCCCGATGTCCTTTCCCGTTCTGTTGGTTCTCTCCTAGCCGGCCTTCGGTAAGGAAGGCGATTTCGAGTATCCATGTATATCCGTTCCAGCGTCTCGTTCAATCCTGTGTATGTGGAAAACTTTGGATCCTTCCATCGCTTCCTAGCGTTTTCAGAATCATCGTCCAACTTCCTTTTCTCTTTGTCTCTATCCAAACCTTTACTGGATGGTCCTACATCGTGAATTACATTAACCTTTTTCACCTTTAAATCCGTACTCGCATCTTCCTGTCGAAGGAACCTTTCTGCCTCATGAAAGAATTCGTCGAGATTCTGTGGGGGATCTCGTATCAGAGATACCTTGAAATCCGAGTCCTCACTAACTCCTGATACTGCTGCCATCAAAACCATCGATGGATCAGGCCGATCCACCGAAGCGACTGCCGCACTGAATCGAGTTATAAAAGCTCTAAGTGGTTCGTCCATCCTTTGCTTCACTGATGTTAATGTCATCACATTCTTTGGCCTCTTTATGTGAACCCGAAATTGTCCCAAAATTTTTTCTACCAATTCCCTCCAAGTCCTTATAGATCCTTCTCCCAGCTGCCTAAACCACATTGCAGCTAAGTCTGTTAAATACAAAGGGAAACATCGGGCCATCACTTCCTCCGATGCCCCCAGCACCTCCATGTGTCTGTTGTACCTCATCAAGTGATCAGTTGGGTCCGCCTTACCATCATATACCTCCATGCTAGGTAGCTTGAACTTAGGTGGATTCTGAGCCATCCTTATTTCCCGAGCGAACGGACTCCTATTTACTCCTTCCAAGTCTCTGTTGGTCAAACCACCTCGTACAGTTCTTCTGATGATTTCCACTAATCCAGTATTGTCCGTTGGGAGTTGCCCCCCATGCCCTCGAGGGAACTCTGGCACATATTCCTCGTGTGGCTCACTAGCAGCAACGTTAGCTCTAGCTTGTTTGAACTCCTTCCAAAGGTCCTCCTGTGTTGGATCCCGTGGGCCTGCCCCCAAGCCCTTGTTGATTGCCTTCTGTCTCCGTATCTCGTCCTTCATTGGGTCCCATGACCCTAGTCCCCTGTCCTGCATCAATAGCGGCTGTAGTTGTTCCTAAGTTCTGCATTCCTGCAGCTCTCATTTGCTCAAAGAAAGTCTGCATCATTTCATGTTGGTTCTTCAACAATCTCTCTTGTAAAGAATTTTCCATAGCCTCCATTTCATCCCGGGTTATGTAGATTGAAGCCTGTCCTTCCCCGGCTCCTGAGGATGCTTGTTGACTTCCTTCCTGTTGGCTTCTCTCAGCCCTTTGCCTTCTGCTATTTTGCCTAGTCATTGTACTTGAATCCAAACTCTTTAAAACCTTCAAATCCAACTTTCAAGTCCGATGTAGCGGGTGCTAGTCTTTCTCAGTGAAAGCACCAAAGTGTTTGCGCCAAAATTGGTCATAAACCCCAAATACCGTGAAAGCACCAGTGTATGAATGTAAATCAACAATATTCAAACACAAATCACAGATCTCAGCAAATAACAAGCAGCAATCCAAAAGTAATGAACAAAGACACAAGTTTTTATAGTGGTTCGGCTATCTCCAGCCTACGTCCACTCCAAAGTGTTATTCTTTCTATTGATTATCCTTGATGATTACAGATGATTACAGTAGTTACAAAGTCCAAAATCTAAAATAAATAGTAGCAATGATGATATGGAATCATTCTGGTAGCGTCCGGGCGTGCTTTCTCTCTCCAAATTCTCCGACCCCTTTCCTGAATGACCAGGGGCTCTATTTATAAGGTAGGAGGCTGATATTTCTCCTAAAATCCGGGAAGACCGCTTCTGGCACGTGAGGGGGCCCACTCGCCCAAAATCTGGAGGTCCGGGCCCACATCAGGATCGATTCGACCCTTGGTTCGAATCGATCAAGGAAATGTCCAATCGAGGTGAAATTTGGTGAGAACATTCTTCAACATGTATGAAAGCTTCTATGAAAATTTCATGGCATTTGGATCAACGGTTTGGAAGGTATGATCGATTCAAGTTCAAAGTTTCGTGTGTTCTGCCTGGTTCGAACCCATGCTTCGAACCCACCTCCTTCGAATCCATCTCATTCGAATCCCTCTTCTTCGAATCCATTGCTTCGAATCCCTCGAAGTGCATGCGCATCGATGACATGCCACGAATTCTTCGGGTCGATCCACCTTTTGCGCCGCGTTGAACGTTTCTTCCTCTGTTCGTATCCATCACTTCGAATCGATACGAACACTGTCCCTAAGTCCTTCGAATCCATGAAGTCGACTCCCTGCGTATCCTTCTCGAACGCTCTCTTCGCATCGATAGGTATGAACCCAGAAACCTCCCTTCGATCGATACGAATTGTATCGATTCGAGCTGCCATTGATACGAACTAACCTGTGTACACCATATGGATACAAAGGAGTTCCATGTTGTGATCGAGTCGAAGCCCGCCTATTCTTTTCATCTGATCGATACGAAGCAACCGTGTCAAAAACAATAACTCGATCGATTCGAAGCCCATCGAGTCGAACTAACATCTAACGCGAACTTCTCAGAGCCGAATCCATACTAATCGATACGAAGTGTATCGATTTGAACCATCCCTATGCCTTGCCTTCGATCGATGCGAACCTGATGGGTTCGAATCTGATGGATTCGAACCGAGCACCACCTTGACCCCTTGGTGGATTCGAACAACATGCCTCTCCTACCTTGAATCGATCATAACTCCTCCATACGAACTCCGATTAACCTGAAATTTGAAACATAGCCTTTCCTAGTCCTTATCTTCATTTTCAATCAATTTCGTCCCGATCGGAGTTCAACCAAATTTTGATGATATCGATCGTTGCCTTGATTCCAACTGATCTCCAATCCTGATATCCATAATTCCTTGCCAATTTGTTGATATTCCAGTTTTGACCAAAAATGGGATAACAGTGATGGATGTGTGATCTGTTGATGGATGAATGGATGTGTATTAAATATTATTTTAAACTGCAAATTATTATGCATTCTATTTCATTCAAGATTGCGGTTTGAAATGATATGTAACCGTAATTTTATTTTAAATTACGGATTGAAATTATAAATATCTATATCACTTGACCATAGGATAGAAAATTATATACAGGCACCGCGGTCTATATATAAAGATATTTTGAAGTGATTTTCTATGGTTTGAAAAGAAATATACTGTTTAATAAAAATTAATTTTTGATATTATATAAATATCAATTATATATATAGTTAAATTCTTGAATTTAAGATATGTATAAGTTTGTTTAATAAAAACAAGTTTAATAATGGAATTTGTTTGCTTATATCATATGGTTAAGTACCTGTTTAAGATTTGGTATATATATAGAGTTTTGATGACCTAAATAAAAAAATTAAGTTGGAAAATAAATATGAAATTTGTTTGAATTGAATTATTTAAGAATTATACTCGAAAAATTTGATTTCAAATTTAAAATAAATTGAGATTGTAAGAGGTATGATTCTTATAACTTAATTTGGTTTAGAGGGATTTAAATGAATATAAAGATTTATATGAATATATCAAGTTAACAAAATTTAAAGAATATCTACTTGTTTGAAGTTAAAGGTTTTACTTAAATGATATTGGATTTATTAAGTAAATATTTCAAATCTAGATAATAGTAATGGAATTTGATATATATGAAATTATCAAAGAATTCATTTTGAAATTGTAAAATATTTAAAGCTTTGAAATATACGGAAATTGAAATGGTTTTTTTGGGAATTTAAACCTATATTTGGAATTTATTTATGAAATTTAAAAAGCTATTTTGTTATATATAGTGGTGTAATATTTAAACCATCTAAGTATTAGAAATTTTGTTTCAAAGCTATGTGGTTTAATATATATATATATATATTTGAAAATATTATGATTTTGGAAAAAGTGATATATTTAAAATAAAAAAATGATATAATATTGATTTAGGGTTTTAAAAATAGAAATTAAATCGTATTTATATGGTTTTGAAAGGAATTTTATATTCTGGTTTTAAAGTATAAATTATTTTGAAATAACTACGGTGTTATTATAACATTAGGTTGTTGAAGAGACTGGGATTGGAAGTTGTCATACTCTCCGCCAACTCCGAAAACCACTTTAACATCCGTGTACGCGGTGGAAATTCTAGAATGAAGTAGGATGGTGGCGGCGTTTCGTTTGAGGTAAATGCGTGGACCCGACTCCCGTGAGTTGGCATAAGGTGGCTAAAACAGGAGCGATTGACGGGTTAAGAAGGTAGCACCTTTTATCGGACACATCCTTTCAATATTATACTTTGACTTTTGGATTTATTCGGTGGCCACTTTTGATTTCTTTGATTTGGGGGTGTGGCTCGAGATGGGCGGTAGCTGCACGCTACGCGTTACTACCGGCCCCGAAGCGTAATTAGTATATCTACCTTGGCATTGCCTAGTTGTGCCGTGTCACCTACCGTAACGCGGCTTGTACAAGTTTGATTTGTGTCGTACCTATGGAGTGTCTTCTCGTAGTCTTCCGATCAGGAGATATGCAGGTACTGTATAGACTACTGGCATTATTACGTGTTATGGGCTATATGGGTAACCCCTTAACGCTATTTTTAAGTAAGTTTATTTTACAAATAGACATTATTATAATAGCGAAATATTATTATATAGTAAATAGTTTAATGGATCCTTAGAAGATGTGAATCCCAAGCATCTTTTAAGTTACTGCACTCACGTTAGACACTGGATAGGAGATGTCAAATCCCGTAAACATCTCTGACGCCGTTACACTCATATTATTTCTGTTGATTTAACTTACAAAAGATCTTTTAGTTCTGACTCGAGTGTTTTTTCTTTTCAATTCGCTTGGGTCAGTCCGAGTGTTTCAAGATTTGAAGATTTTATTCTAGAGGTCGAAGACAAAGATTTATTATTATTTATTATAGTATTCCACTGCACACTGTATTCCGCTGCATTAATTATTATTCTCTGGTATGTGTAACTCTGATATTGTGTAATATAAGTAAAATCAAATATTTTATAAAACAGCTTCATGAACTGTATATTTGATTATTATATTTCATCATTCCGCTGTAAGATTCTGTTTTGTTTTTCTTACCCTGCTTTTCTTATTTACCCCATAACAATCCGCCCTTCTGTATGGTTTAAGTCTGAAGTGTGTGGTTTATCGTCGGATTTAAAGCGTGCAAAAAGGCGGGATGTTACATTTGGTATCAGAGCTTTGGTTTAGCAAAAAACCTTAGCTTTGTGGGGTTTGACTCTTTACTAATAAGGTAGTAACACCCTATGATGAGTCGCTGAGCGTATATATGAGAGAGCGTATTTGTTAGTGTCATAAAAAAGTTTTAATATTGTGTTAATTTGTTCCGTTTTGTATTTATAAATTCTGGTTGATACATGAGACTTTATGACATCAATAGGGATTTCTAAACACTTTATAGGACAAATCGACATAATATTTGGTTTTAATATTGGTGAATGAAATAATTTTTCCTATTATATTTTCTATATATATGAAGTAAATTTTTATAAAAGTTATATTTTGGTTGTATTATATTGGTTGTTAGGTAATGAAATTCATAAATAATAGTTGAAATAATATTTAAGATAAAATAAATGGAAATGGGAAATTTTAGAACTTAAGTCGGGGTTTGGAAATTTCTTTTGAGTGATTTTGGAATATAATAATAATATTATTTAGAAGTATTTTCTGATATAAATATTTCAATATAATTTGAAAATAATTGTTTTAAAGGAATTTTTTTAAAAATAAGTTATGTACTCCCCACTCTGTCGCTGGAAAATAATTTCGGTGACGGCGGCCGCATCATCGACATTCATTTTCGAGTTTCGAAATGGGAATGCCATTGTAGTAGTTTACTGCAGATTTGTTTTGATAAACCAATTTTTTTTAAATCGTTTTAATTATAATTGGATATATAAATTATAAGTATATATTTATCTGTTATTTTAAATGGTTTGAAATTTAACCCGGTATTTAGTTCTTAAGTTTCCGTTAATCAATAGTTTCAATTATTGTAGGAAATGGTTTGTAACTAATTTATAAATTGGAACCTTTAATTAAAATAAGAGATTTAATGAAAGTTGAATTTGTAACGGATTAAACAAAAGATATAATTATGGAACATTTAATTAAATGAAAGGAAATGAGAAAATTTGTATAACTTTCAATTACATTCTTAAAAAGCATATATATAACTTACCAAATATTAAAAGTTGAAATGTTTAATAAGAAATGTAATGGAAATTGTACAAGTAAAAGTATGTAATGAAAGTGTTTAATAAATTGCTTTTATTTATAAGAATTGATGTATAGAGTTATAAATTTAAGTTATAATGGAAATCTTACTATAATAAAATATGATAGAAGGTAAATGTTGAAAGTAAGTAATTATAGACTTAAGCAAATATTGAAGTTATTTATTTTGAAAATAAGCAGAAAGATGAATATTGTAAATAAATGAAGTTAAGCTGTAAATAAATGAAGTTAAGCAGTAAATAAAAGAAGTTAAGCAGTGAATAAATGAATGTAATATAATAAAAGGAAAATTTCATGATATGAATAAGTGAAATTGAGATTTTGGCAGAAATAAATAAAAGTAAATGAAACTGTAAGAAATAAAATGTAAATTAAAAAGATAAATTATTATATGAATGAAATTAATAAGAGTGAACTTGATCTATTGGTTGATTTGTTGTTTTTTTTGGTTTATAGTTGTTTGGGCAAGGATACTTAAATTTGTTTGGATGCATGAATAATCTTTTTAGCTTCATCAGAGGCTGTTGAGTAAATGGTGCGCTTAGTAGTTATTTTGCATCCTGTACAATTTGAAGTTTTGAACTCAAACAACTATTTGTTTTGTTGATATGAATGGATAATTGATGTGTGTTGATTTTATGTGATGGTTGTTTGCTTGTTGCAAGTGATGGTTGTTGTACCGATTTGCTTGTTTATGGCTGAAACCACTTTTAATGTTCCATTTTATATAATTGTTAACCTTTTTGGATTATATAAGTGAAATACAGGTAATGGAAGCAATTGCTACCGAATTTGGTTTCATAATATAAGCATAAATTTGTCCGACAAATAGGTACATTCTCAGATTTCGGTTTTATAGCGCTATTATATTATTCTTCCATGTTGGGATATATTATTTTGGAAAAATATGTTATATATTGTTATATTTGATATTATATTTTCTCCCGAGCCTCTCCGTACAAAGGGGACTCTGCCAAAAAAATTCGAAAATTTCGGACCTAGAAATTATTTTGAAGATGTTTTCCAATTTTTTTTAATTTGAGTATAAAAAGATTTAATGGTTATAAATTGGCATATTTTATTTAAATTAATTAATTTTTTAAAAATTATTTATTATAAATTTAATTTTTTTAGGATATATTGATTTCCTAATTTTTCTTTTCCTTTCTTTACCTTTTCGGGGACGAAAAGTTTTGAGTGGGGGAGAGTGTAACGACCCGTAAATTTTAATAAATAAATTGGTTAGTTTAATTGGATATTTGTAATTAAATTGAGAAAGAAAAAAAATTATAATTTATAATGAAGCAAACGTTAAAAAGGAAATGTAGCAATGGTAAATTAAATAGGACTTTGTGATTTGATATTTGGAGAAATAAATTTTTATAACTTATTAATGAAATAATAAGTAAATTAAAACGTAACAATGCCAGTTATGGTTAATAATTTATAAAATAAAGGATAGCGTGAGTGTAAATAGAATAGAAACGTAAACTTATTATAAGGTAGTAATTGGTGTAATAAAAAGCATGAGACCAAGTAAGTAAATTTATTGGGAATATTAAATGTAATTGGATGTAGATTTATGTAATAACGTTAATGCAAATTATGTAAATAAATGTAAGTATTGTATGAATATATGAATTAATGTCTGATTTAGGGTAATAGAATGAATTCACATGATGTAAGCAATTATAATAAATAATGAAATAATAATTGGGATGGAATATAACAACGAAATTAACTAAAGCTAAATTGTGTAAATTGAATGGAATTGCAATAAGTGAAATAATGGAAAATGGTATAACTGGGTTATAGGATGATGTAAGGTAATAAGTAATTAATTCAAGGCAATCCAAATTGATTAAAACGACTGTTTAGGTTATAATTGATTGTAAATAGGAATATTTGGTAATAAATTGAATTTAAGAAAACAAAGGCAATCAGTGAATTAATTAATGAATTCATAAAAATAAATAGTAATGAAATAAAATCAATGTCCTGTAGGTGATTATAATATTGTTTGGAATTGAGAACTTATAAAGTATAAAACCAAGTAAATAATTAATGGAGAATATAGATAATAATTAATGTACATATTTGGCAAATACAATAAAATTGGAATTAAATGTTATGCAATTGAAATAAAGATGAAAATAGAAATGGAATAAAATTAGCGTTATATATGGAATTTTAATCTGGATTGATAAGTAACGAACGTATAAGAGCGATTAAAAAGCAAGAAGGTGGAAATTAATATAAGTTGCTTGTTTATTTAATGTGTTAAATAAATTTGGTAATCAATGGTAATAAAATCTAAATTTAACGTTTGTTAATACAAATTAAAGTAATAATCGGAAATAATGTTAATTTTGTTTATAAAATGATAGTTGGTTGAATAAAAAGGAATGCAAAATAAAGTTGTCAAAATATTGGAATCTAATGTGTGATAATTGGATTGATTGCAATTAAATGAAATTAACTATTTAGATATCACGTTAATTGAAATTTAGATGGATTATGAGAAAATATTAAGGTAATAGTTTGTAAATCCAATGTAATTTTATCCGTTTGATAATAATGAATTGAAAAATAGAATGAAAGTGAATTTAATAGATTTTTTGGAAATTTAATTTATAAATTTGAATATAATGAAATTGAAAATTTAACACTTCAATTGATAGATTAATGAACGATAAATTGACATTTAAATCTGTTTAAATCATTGTAAATGATTAAGAAGTTAAAAATGTTGAAATTTGTTAATTATCGAAATAAAATTTGAAAATTGATTTAATTAATTAATTATTAATTTATTTAATTAATGGAAAAATAGCCATTTTGGCCACTGACTCGGATTTCGACGAAACCAGTTTCATCGGATCCACAATGATGAATTATTGTAGGGTTTCAAGTTTCGTAGCGATCGGACTTGTCGTTTGATCGTACGGACTCGAAACGTCTTGAAATTAATGAAATAGAAATCAAATTAAATCAATTTGAAAAATATTGATTTGAGCATAACTTCTTCATACGATGGAATTTGGACTTGAAACTTGTTCCATCGCGTTTAAAATATTTAAAAACATCTATTTTGATATATAGGCTGACCCAATTTCATTTCGGAGTCGAAACGGGCTTTTTGGGCCACTTTGGCGTTAGCGCGTAAATCTATCTTATCCATCCACTCAAATTTCAACCCTGCCTATGTATATCCTACTATAAACCCTAGCAGCCTCTGTTCCTCATTTCTATACGTTCTTTTTACCTCCTCACTTCAATGGTAGAAAAACCATAATTCCGATTGCAATCCCAAATCAAATACAAAGCTGAAATTTCAAACTCCACAATATATACCAAATTTTATATCAATTCGAAGCTCTCAAGGAGCGTAACTCAGATCTGTAACTCGTTTTTCGATTCGACGTACTGTTTGTCCAGAAATCGAAGAAAATTTTTCGGCCGTTCATCGCTCGACGATGAACTTCGTCTGATCGGGAAATCGTTTCTGGGTATTGCAGAGGGGACTGAGGGGAGTCGATCTATAGGTTAGTATGGCGAGTCGACGGTCAGATTTGCGGAAAAATTCGATTAGGTCATGATTTTTCGAGCGGCGGCTGCTCGTGATTTTGGGGTCGGTCGGCGATTTGCGGGTCTCGTGGGCCGTAAGGGAAGTGAACGTGGTGCGGCGCTCAGATGGAGGGCGGTGGCGTTCATCGTGGTTGATGGGAAGGCGTGCATGGGTTTTGGTTCCTGTGCGCGTCTGAACGATGGAGTAGAAGCTCTGTGGCGGTGGCATGTCTTTTGGGTGAATATTTGTCTTGCTTTATTTTATTTTATTTAAATTTTTATTTCAATTGTTCTAACGAGTATAACTCTCGCATATGTGATCCATTTCACATGCGGTTTTCTCCGCTAGGTTTGTATTGGGATTCCAAACATTTGGCGCTGGATTGGACGAATTCTGAGCCTGTTGAAATTTTGGGTTTAAATTGGATTTAAATTCAATTTAAATTCAAAGTATGAGTATTTTAACCCACTCACAACTTCTAAAATTTCTTGTGTTTGTTAAATTAAATTATGTTGTGATTATGCATTTATTTATGACTTTTCGTATATTTTTAACCATCATCTCAGTTATTGCATTTATTTAAATTAAATCGTTATTTAATTTATTATTGAATATAATTGCCAGTTAAATACCTGTTATATATATCATTAGTTATCTATTGGTATTGGTTGATTGTTTTGGATGATGATTGTGATGGATGTGTGATCTATTGATGGATGAATGGATGTGTATTAAATATTATTTTAAACTGCAAATTATTACGCATTTGATTTCATTCGAGATTGCGGTTTGAATGATATATAACCGTAATTTTATTTAAATTACAGGTTGAAATGATAAACATCCGTATCACTTGACCATAGGGTAGAAAATTGTATACAGGCACCGCAGTCTATATATAAAGATATTTTGAAGTGATTTTCTATGGTTTGAAAAGAAATATACGGTTTAATAAATATTAATTTTTGATATTATATAAATATTAATTATATATATATAGTTAAATTCTTCAATCTAAGCTATGTATAAGTTTGTTTAATAAAAATAAGTTTAATAATGGAATTTGCTTGTTTATATCATATGGTTAAGTACCTGTTTAAGATTTGGTGTATATATAGAGTTTTGATGACCTAAATAAAAAATTAAGTTGGAAAATAAATATGAAATTTGTTTGAATTGAATTATTTTAGAATTATACTCGAAAATTTTGATTTGAAATTTAAAATAAATTGAGATTTTAAAGGATATGATTCTTATAACTTGATTTGGTTTAGAGGGATTTAAATGAATATAAAGATTTATATGAATACATCAAGTTAATAAAATTTAAAGAATATCCAGTTGTTTGAAGTTAAAGGTTTTACTTAACTGGTATTGGGTTTATTAAGTAAACATTTCAAATCTAGATAAAAACAATGGAATTTGATATATATGAAATTATCAAAGAATTCGTTTTGAAATTGTAAAATATTTAAAGGTTTGAAATATATGGAAATTGAAATGGTTTATTTTGGAATTTAAACCTATATTTGGAATTCATTTCGGAAATTTATAAAGCTATTTTGTTATATAAAGTGGTTTAATATTTAAACCATTTAAGTATTAGAAATTTTGTTTCAAAGCTATGGGGTTTAAGATATATATATATATTTGAAAATATTATGATTTTGGAAAAAGGGATATATTTAAAATAAAAAATGATATCATATTGATTTGGGGTTTTAAAAGTAGAAATGATATCGTATTTATATGGTTTTCAAAGGGATGTAATATTTTGGTTTTAAAGTATAAATTATTTTGAAATAACTGCGGTGTTATAATAACGTTTGGTTGTTGAAGAGACCGGGATGGGAAGTTGTTATACTCTCTGCCAACTCCGAAAACCACTTTAACAACCGTGTACGTGGTGGAGATTCCAGAATGAAGAAGGATGGTGGTGGCATTTCCTTTGAGGTAAATACGTGGACCCGACTCCCGTGAGTTGGCATTAGGTGGCTAAAACAGGAGCGATTGACGGGTTAAGAAGGTAGCAGCTTTTATCGGACACATCCCTTCGATGTTATACTCTAACTTTTGGATTTATTCGGTGGACACTTTTGATTTCTTTGATTTCGGGGTGTGGCTCGTGGTGGGCGGTAGTTGCGCGCTGCGCGTTACCACCGGCCCGGAAGCGTAATTGGTATATCTACCCTGACATTGCCTAGTTGTGCTATTTCACCTACCATAGCGCGCCTTGTGCGAGTTTGTTTTGTGTCGTACGTATGGATTATCTTCTCGTAGTCTCCCGATCAGGAGATATGCAGGTACTGTATAGACTACTGGCACTATTACGTGTTAAGGGCCATATGGGTAACCCCTTAACGCTATTTTTAAGTAAGATTATTTTACAAATAGACATTATTATAATAGCGAAATATTACTATATAGTAAATAGTTTAACGGATCCTTAGAAGATGTGAATCCCGAGCATCTTTTAAGTTACTGCACTCACGTTAGACGCTAGATAGGAGATATCAAATCCCGCGAACATCTCCGACGCCGTTACACTCATATTATTTCCGTTGATTTAACTTACATAAGATCTTTTAGTTCTGACTCGAGTGTTTTGTCTTTTCAATTCGCTCAGGTCAGTCCGAGCGTTTCAGGATTTGAAGATTTTATTCTAGAGGTCGAAGACGAAGATTTATCATTATTTATTATAGTATTCCACTACACACTGTATTCCGCTGCATTAATTATTATTCTCTGGTATGTGTAACTCTGATATTGTGTAATATAAGTAAAATCAAATATTTTATAAAATAGCTTCATGAGCTGTATATTTGATTATTATATTTTATCGTTCCGCTGTAAGATTCTATTTTGTTTTTTCTTTCCCCGCTTTTCTTATTTACCCCAAAACAATCCGCTCTTCTGTATGGTTTAAGTCTAACGTGTGTGGTTTATCGTCGAATTTAAAGCATGCAAAAAGGCGGGATGTTACACAAGCGCCAAAATGTACGGAATTCCAATACGAACCTGTGGAGAAAACCACGCATAAAACGAAACTCGTATGCAAAAGTTATAGCGTTCTAAACGTGTTGAAATTGAAATAGAATAAAATAAAATATATAAACAACCTACCACTCAGAAGCGCCATGTCAGCAGTTCATCTTCCACGCGCAAAAAGCCTGCTCCAGATTCGTTCGACACCCTACCACGCTTTTCAGCTATCTCCGCGACCCAACGCATTGAAGCGCGCCATGTAGGACGACGGCGGCCTCGCCGCAAGGTGCCCCGAATGCCCTCAAGTCACCCAACAGCAACCCCCGAGGCCCACGACCATGATCGATCGAGAAATGCACACCGGTCGCCGCCCCTATCGAAACCCTAATTGAATATTAGCCTCCTGTAACGCCCCACCTCTATACCCACGCTAGCCAAGGACACTACGGTGTAATGCCGTCAACTAGCACGGAGAATAAGGCTGTTGAGGAGCGACCATCCGTGTAATTGCTTTGTGCGAGCACCGATATGCCAAATAAAATATAACATGCATTTCATCTCAATAGGAAATCTGACATACCGACGCAAACTCAAAGCTACTACACAGTGGCTATATATAATCTTTGGAAACAAATATAGAAATAAACATAACACAAATCGGTCACAGATAATTCATATTACAATGGCGGAAATAGATATGAATATATATAACACATAAAAGTGTTCATCAGAGTAGTGGTCCAAAAGATCCACAATGACATAAAAGAATAGCAACATGTGCTAGACAAAAGAATAAGTACACAACTATGAGTCGATATATCAAATGTATACAACAAAAACTACTAATCTAAGTAGTTAGCCAAAAGTCAGAGTAATGAATCCCTGGGGAGAAGTCAAGCAGAAGCACCTGTAACATCTCGGTCTGACCCGAGTATTATTTAATAAGAAAATAATAAACGGATCAGTCTAGCTATAAATATCAGATGACATGATATAGAATAAGAGATATGGCATAAACATATGATAACCATAATGGCATACTACAACAAGTATTTAATTGAAAATCAACATGAGATTAATCAATATCACAAGAATCTTCTCAAAGATCCAAAAAGGGTATCATACCAAAAACTTGTATTCACAACAGGTCAATGACACACGAATTCACCAATGCACAAAAATTGATAAATCATATCAATGAAAATCACTAAAATTGGTGAAGCATAAATTCCAGAATTCAACACACGAAATCCAGAAATCATAAAAAAGGGGGAGGCCTATCACACGAACGGGAGCATGAAAACTCACCAACATATGTATCACACGAACGAGACGCTATCTCATGGTAGCTATCCATTAATTTTTTTACACACGAATGGCCCTAAGAACATGGAGATCTACCCCACATGTGTGAGTTGAAATCACAAAGAAACGGGGTCTAGTCTCCCTCGCAGACAAAGAGACATCGCACAATTGCTAGTATAAATCACTAAAATGACCGTCATGATCAAAGAGAAGTGTCAATCACAGTAAGCTAGTAAATATATGAGCTTAGCTTGATGTCCCATAACCACTAGCTTAATTTAAATATTTACGAATAAATTGTAGATCTCCACTAGAAAATTGTCACAAGAGATTCAATCGAACAAGTCCAAGAATTAACCGACGAAGTAAACGCAAGCGTTTCATACCACTTGTTTTACTAAGCCGTTTCATTAGATTTCTCATCCGAGTGAGGTAAAGGTTTGTATATGCTAGTAGACTGGAAAACGGCTTAAGAAAAGAGCTTCGTTATTGAAAATATGGTTGAAATCATTTTGTTGAAAGAGTTTAGATATTTACTACTAGTATTGAAACCTTTATATTTTTAAAGTAACAAATCATAGAAATGATTGTAGAAACAATCAATCATCAATATTCACGTTCAAAGACGTGAAATAAAATCCAAAGAAATCGATACCGAATTCATCAAAATGGATATTCCCAAAAATCATGAAGAAAATGTCATCAAAAATCAATAATAAATGATAACAACAAAAGGGAATCAATACGAATCGATTAAAGTTGGTAATTCAAACAAAAGAGGCAATATAGGAAAAAAGTGCAGATTCAGACGTCTGAAATAAAGGATTCAGACGTCTGAATCTGGAAAACCAAAAGTTTTCCAGAGTATATTTCAGACGTCTGAACCCTATATTTCAGACGTCTGAAATAGGCAATTTTTAGCCTATTTCCTTTCTGGTCCAAAACAAACTAATTCAGATGTCTGAAATATAGATTCAGACATCTGAATCTGGGTATACAAATCTTCCCAGTATAATATTCAGACGCCTGAATCTAACGTTTCAGACGTCTGAAACTGGGGTTCAGGGCATTCCCTGAACCTAGGTCAAAAATGGCCAAATGGATACCGGAAGCGATCGATCGAGCGACAACGACTAAGGATTTACGCCAAGCGATTACCCAGCCTTAACGGCTCTTCGATACGCCTCAAATATCAACATCCAAATATCCATAAAAGGATTTTCGTAGATTTTGATTTCAAAACACAAAAATTGTAATATACACCAAATCAATCCAAACTAAAATCAATTGCACAAGAATAAGTGTTAGGAATTCATACCTAACAATCGAAGATAATTATAGACAAAGATGTGAGTTAAAAATCTATCCTTTTCACAAAATCAATGAAGAAGAAGCTATAGAGTAATGGCAAGAACAATCACTCCTCAATTCCAACCCAACAAGCTTGAATCTAAGCTTAAAGGAGAAACATTTCCTAAATTAGGTTTAGGAAATTTTTGAAATTTAACGGAGAAAGAGTTGGAGAAGATGAAGAGAAGGCTTACCAAAGCTTCTTCTTGAATTTGGAGGTAGAAGCTTGAATTTGCAATAAAGATTAGGGCTTGGAGTTTTAATTTCCCTTTACTCCCACCATTGTTGCTAAAGCTTGAGTATTAGGAATTAGAAATGAAGTAATGAAGAGTTGGAGTGGAGTTGGGTTCATATGTTAGTTTAATGGGCTGAAACCCAAACCAAAGCCCTAAGTGAAAAAGTAGCAAAATTCTACTATCTCCAAACATATCAAAGTTTATACTTAAAAAGATCACAAAAGGCGTTTTGAACTCAATGGAAGTGGTCCCGAGTCCTAATTCGACCGTATGCAAAAAGTAGCTTTTCGGACTAAATTCCGAGTATCAATAAAATATTTAAATAAAATATTTAAATATAAAAATCGATAAATATGCGGGTTGTTACAGACTCCCCTCCTTAAAGAAATTGCGTCCTCGCAATATTTTAGAAGAAGATATATAGTAACAACTACGAGAGCGTATTCAACACAAAAGAAATCAGAAATAAAAGGTTCACCTTAAAGAGCGCGGGAAAGTAAGTCCAGATGTGTTCGCTCGATGAACTCTCTAGATTCCCAAGAACAATCCTTAGGATTTGAAGACCATTGAACTTTCACAAGCGGGACATCTTTATTTCGAAGGCGTTTGACCTCCAAAGCAATAATTCGAATAGGATGCTGCTCATAAGTTAAACTAGGCGAAACTTCAATTTCTTCCACAACACCGGGCTCAAGAATAGAATCAGAATCTCGAAGATATTTCCGTAATTGAGAAACGTGAAACACTTCATGCATGGCAGAAAACTGAGCCGGTAATGAAAGGCGATAAGCCATGGAACCAATACGTTCAGTGATAGGAAATGGCCCAATATATCGAGGTGTTAACTTTCCAGACCGACTGAAACGTACAACACCTTTCAGAGGTGAAACACGAATAAAAACAAGATCTCCAACAGAAAATTCTAATCTCCTTCTTCGATTATCGGCATAAGATTTTTGTCTACTCTGAGCTTCCTTCATCCTATGTCGAATAAGTTCAATCTTTTCTGTGGAATCACGAATAAAGTCTGGACCTAAAACCAGCCTCTCACCAGCCTCAAGCCAAACAAGAAGGAGATCGGCATGGCCTTCCGTAGAGTGCCTCGAAAGGTGCCATACCAATACTAGATTGGAAGCTATTATTATAGGAAAATTCAACAAGTGAGATATGATCTTCCCAGCTTCCACCAAAATCAAGAACACATGCACGAAGAAGATCTTCAAGAGTTTGATTCACATGCTCAGTCTGCCCATCGGACTGAGGATGATAAGCGGTGCTAAAATTAAGCTTCGTTCCTAAAGCTTTTTGAAGACTCTTCCAGAATCCACTAGTAAACAATGGATCACGATCGCTGACAATAGAAGTAGGAACTCCATGCAATTTAACAATTTCTTTGATAAAAAGTTTGGCCAAAAGAGGAACGGTTTGGTTAGACCGAACGAGAATAAAATGGGCAGATTTAGTAAGTCTGTCAACAATCACCTATAAGCTATCATGACCCGAACGAGAACAAGGAAGACCATCAATAAAATCCATGGAAATTTGATCCCACTTCCAAATTGGAATGTCCAAAGGTTGTAATAACCCACCGGGCCTTTGATGGTCGGCCATAACGAGTTGGCAAGTCATGCAACGCTTAACAAAGTTAGCAATAACAGATTTCATCCCATTCCAATAATAAAGTTGCTTCATATCCGCATACATTTTACTACTACCGGGATGAATGGTAAATTTAGAACGATAAGAATCTTCTAAAATGTCTTTATGAAGGTCACAAATATTTGGCACTATAAGTCTACCAAATATTCGAATACCGCCACGAACATCAATATCGAAGTCTCTCAATCCTTCAATATTAATATTATCCCAACAAATTTGGCTAAGAAGAGCCAATTCGGGATCTAACCTTTGGGCTTCAAGAATGCGGTCTAAAAGAGAAGGATGAGCTTCAAGGCTACATAAAGCATGAGATGAACATAAATCGGATCCACGACCTCGAATCTCACAAGTGGATAAAGTCTCGAGATCCTTTCACTCGAATATCATCATAGAAACAACCGCTTGTTGCTTACGACTAAGTGCATCGGCAACGCGATTTTCCTTCCGGGAGTATACAAAGAATATTAGGATCATATGATACAAGGAACCCAAGCCAATATGAAGTTCCTTATGAGAAAATAAATATTCCAAAGATTTTATGATCGAGGTGGAGAACAAATTCCTCCCCCAAAAATAATGATGCCAAATTCTAAAAGCGAAAAAAATAGCCGCGAGCACTAGATCATGAGTGGCATACCTAGTCTCAATCAGCTTTTAATGATTTAGAAGCACAAGTGATAGCACGTTACCTTTTGCAAGAGAACGGCATCCAAACCAACACGACTAGCATCGGTATAAAGGATAAAGTCTTGGTTCCCATCGAAAATCACAAGAATAAGAGTATTGAAAAGAAAGAATTTCTTTTAAATAATCTTCTTTTCCGAAAATCTAAAACTTTCAAAATTACAATTATCTCAATGTAAAAATCTTTCTAGAAAATTTACATTTTACAAGTCAATATATCGTGTCTGATTGTCTCATCAAAGCGTTTAGGAAATTCCTATCGATAACGTTGATCAAGCGCATCAACCAGAATTCTTAAAGCACTCAACGGGCAATACAATCACAAAATCATCTTCTATATAATAAACATGTTTCTTAAAAACCTTTAAGAATATTCTTTGCTTGTTTAAGAGCAAAGTCAAATTGTACTTATAAATGAATCTTATGAAAAAGATTTGCAAAAATATTTAAATTGCTATTTTCATCCAAAATCAATAAATACAAAAATAAAGTCATCGAAATAATCATAGAATACTCGATTTATAAAATGGATGAAACAAGATGGGCAAACTGAATGACATAATAAGTCGTTCATAAGAATCATAATGAGTGCAGAGTGCGTAAGTGGAATGCTAACTCACGCAACTCGTAGCCAAATGAAAATCGGTGGCAAGGTCGAGCTGAAAGACCTTAACACCACACAAAAGATTTCTTAGATGATAATCCTAAGACAAACTCAAAAATACCGGAAAAGTTTCACAAATTATTTAGATAAGAGAAATAACACTTTTCTCATCTTGAGGGCTTAAGGAATAAAATGATGCCTTCAAAAATTTGAAATCAAAATCACAAGAAAAAATAGAAATCTGCTTAACAGATAGAAAATGTCGAAGATGAATAGTCCACATGGAAAATAGGATATGGCTTCACAACGATTGAGCCAATCCTTACCAAAAAATCAATTTCGAAGCCTAAGTAAAAATCGGCTCGGAAAGAAAAATCACATAAAATAATTTCGACATCAATAGAAAGCAAATTGAGTGTTGCGGATCCACTAATCCGGATTCACAATCCTCAAAGAAGTCAACAAGTCCAAAAATGTTTAAAGAAAAAGAATCACAAGTTCTTTTGATATAAAAATAATGAGATGAAACCCATATCAACAAGAACTCGAATAAGATAATCACAAAGCAAATGTCATCAAGGATTGAATGGAAAATACCTTAACCGAGAGAAGTGTTGTTTAGCTCCCTCTCTCTCTTGCTTTGAAGTTTGGGACATGAAGACATATAATGGTCTGCACCTTTGCAATAGCGGCAAGAGATAGGTCTAGGACACTTATTTATATAGTGGTCCTTAAAGCCACAATTGTAGCATTCTCCACGATTATGGATTGGAGTCTTTACTACAAAAGTAGTTTGCTTCACTTTCTTATTGGGATTAAGGCTCTTGAACTTAATATGCCTCTTCATGGAAGTCCCAATATCACAAACACTTCCTTTACCAACCTCTCCATGAAGAAGAGTAACATCCACAAGCTGATTGAAAGAAACTTCAAGTTTCAAAGGTAGAACCATTTCGGGGTTCTTACTCAAAGCACAGATAAACTCTTGATTCTTTACAAGATCCAAAAGTTGTTGGGCAGACATGAATGGGCCATCAATAGAAGGGCTACTGGATTGACCAGCGCTAGGACTGCTAGAACTAACCATTTCTCTTCCTTTAGAAAAGAAAGAAGGAGAAAAGTTATTCTCAAAATAAATATCAAGCAATCTTGATAGAAAAAACAAGGAATCAAAAATGAAAATAGGATAGGACGGTACGAAGACCCGAATAAAATCCTAAAGCACGACTCCTAAGATGGACTTAGGACGATGATCCTTGTTAAATTATTCTACATTGTTCCGAAGTTTGGCTCCGATACCAAGCTGTGACGCCCCACCTCTATACCCACGCTAGCCAAGGACACTACGGGGTAAAGCCGTCAACTAGCACGGAGAATAAGGCTGTTGAGGAGCGACCATCCGTGTAATTGCTTTGTACGAGCACCGATATGCCAGATAAAATATAACATGCATTTCGTCTCAAGAGGAAATCCGACATACTGACACAAACTCAAAGCTACTACACAGTGGCTATATATAATCTTCGTAAACAAATATAGAAATAACCATAACACAAATCGGTCATAGATAATTCATATCACAATGGAGGAAATAGATATGAATATATATAACACATAAAAGTGTTCATCAGAGTAGTGGTCCAAAAGATCCACAATGACATAAAAGAATAGCAACATGTGTTAGACAAAAGAATAAGTACACAACTATGATTCGATATATCAAATGTATACAACAAAAACTACTAATCTAAGTAGTTAGCCAAAAGTCAGAGTAATGAATCCCTGGGGAGAAGTCAAGCAGAAGCACCTGTAACATCTCGGTCTGACCCGAGTATTATTTAATAAGAATATAATAAACGGATCAGTCTAGCTATAAATATCAGATGACATGATATAGAATAATAGATATGGCATAAACATATGATAACCATAATGGCATACTAAAATAAGTATGCAACTGAAAATCATCATGAGATTAATCAATATCACAAGAATCTTCTCAAAGATCCAAAAAGGGTATCATACCCAAAACATGTATTCACAACAGGTCAATGAAACACGAATTCATCAATGCACAAAAATTGATATATCATATCAATGAAAATCACAAAAATTGGTGAAGCATAAATTCCAGAATTCAACATACAAAATCCAGAAATCATAAAAAAGGGGAGGCCTATCACACGAACGGGAGCATGAAAACTCACCAACATATGTATCACACGAATGAGATGCTATCTCATGGTAGCTAGCCATTAATTTTTGACACACGAACGGCCCGAAGACCATGGGGATCTACCCCACATGTGTGAGTCGAAATCACACAGAAACGGGGTCTAGTCGCCCTCGCAGACAAAGAGACATCGCACAATTGCTAGTCTAAATCACAAAAATGACCGTCATGATCAAAGAGAAGTGTCAATCACAGTAAGCTAGTAAATATATGTGCTTAGCTTCATGTCCCATAACCACTAGCTTAACTTAAATATTTACGAACAAATTGTAGATCTCCACTAGAAAATTGTCACAAGAGATTCAATCGAACAAGTCCAAGAATTAACCGACGAAGTAAACGCAAGCGTTTCATACCACTTGTTTTACTAAGCCGTTTAATTAGATTTCTCGTCCGAGTGAGGTAAAGGTTTGTATATACGAGTAGATTGGAAATCGGTTTAAGAAAAGAGCTTCGTTATTGAAAATAGGGTTGAAATCATTTTGTTGAAAGAGTTTTGATATTTACTACTAGTATTGAAACCTTTATATTTTTAAAGTGACAAATCATAGAAATGATTGTAGAAACAATCAATCATCAAAATTCACGTTCAAAGACGTGAAATAAAATCCGAAGAAATCGATACCGAATCCATCAAAATGGATATTCCCAAAAATCACGAAGGAAATGTCATCAAAAATTGATAATAAATGATAACAACAAAAGGGAATCAACACGAATCGATTAAAGTTGGAAATTCAAACAAAATAGGCAATATAGGCAAAAAGTGCAGATTCAGACCTCTGAAATCCAGGATTCAGACGTCAGAATCTGGAAAGCCAAAAGTTTTCCAGAGTATATTTCAGACATCTGAACCCTATATTTCAGACGTCTGAAATAGGCAATTTTTAGCCTATTTCCTTTCTGGTCCAAAACAAACTAATTCAGACGTCTGAAATATAGATTCAGACATCTGAATCTGGGAATACAAATCTTCCCAGTATAATATTCAGACGCCTGAATCTAACGTTTCAGACGTCTGAAACTGGGGTTCAGGGCATTCCCTGAACCTAGGCCAAAAATGGCCAAATGGATACCGAAAGCGATCGATCGAGCGACAACGACTAAGGATTTACGCCAACCGATAACCCAGCCCTAACGGCTCTTCGATACGCCTCAAATATCAACGTCCAAATATCCTTAAAAGGTTTTTCGTAGATTTTGATTTCAAAACACAAAAATTGGAATATACACCAAATCAATCCAAACCAAAATCAATTGCACAAGAATAAGTGTAAGGAATTCATACCTAACAATCGAAGATAATTATAGACAAAGATGTGATATAAAAATCTCACCTTTTCACAAAATCAATGAAGAAGAAGCTATAGAGCAATGGCAAGAACAATCACTCCTCAATTCCAACCCAACAAGCTTTAATCTAAGCTTAAAGGAGAACATTTCCTAAATTAGGTTTAGGAAATTTCTGAAATTGAATGGAGAAAGAGTTGGAGAAGATGAAGAGAAGGCTTACCAAAGCTTCCTCTTGAATTTGGAGGTAGAAGCTTGAATTTGCAATAAAGATTAGGGCTTGGAGTTTTAATTTCCCTTTCCTCCCACCATTGTTGCTAAAGCTTGAGTATTAGGAATTATAATTGAAGTAATGAAGAGTTGGAGTGGAGTTGGGTTCATATGTTAGGTTAATGGGCTGAAACCCAAACCAAAGCCCTAAGTGAAAAAGTAGCAAAATTCTACTATCTCCAAACATATCAAAGTTTATACTTAAAAATATCGCAAACGGCGTTTTGAACTCAATGGAAGTGGTCCCGAGTCCTAATTCGACCGTATGCAAAAAGTAGCTTTTCGGACTAAATTCCGAGTATCGATAAAATATTTAAATATAAAAATCGATAAATATGCGGGTTGCCACACCTCCCATCCAACCGTTAGTTTGTCAAATGACCACCATAGATGAACTCTATTCGTCGCTCTCCACACGACTGTAACCTCAATTTGACGATCTGACATAGTTGATCGTGGCATGATGAACGAAGAAGAATTGATTGGCAAATTCTGGGCAAACGATGCATCGATTTGAAAAACGAATCGCACCAGAAGATTATGCTCTTCGAGAGCTTCGAATCCATGTAAAATTTGATATTGTTTGGAGAGTTTGAATTTTTGGCTTTGGATTTGATTTGGAATTGTATTTGGGAAGTAGGGTTTGCAGCCATTGGAAAGAGGAGCAAATAGAACGTACGAAAATGAGGAATAAGAAATGAATTAGGGTTTATGTGACGCTCCACCTCTATGCTCACCATAACAAAGGTTATTATAAGGAATAACGTATGCTATTGCGAAGAATAAGGCTTGTTAGAAGCGACCATCCGTAAGTTATGCCTTAGACGAGTATTGATTACGTCGATAGGAGTTTTATAAATTACTCCCAAAGATATGAATTCAATCCAAATCTAAAACGAAACTACGGTGGCTAAACAAAAATACAGAACAACTCATAATAACAACAACATTGATAGTATAATCACATCAGAACAGAAATATCAGATATATATAGCGGAAGACAAGTCTGGAATACATGCTACAACAACCGATGGTTCACATGAACCAAATACACATATACATGTAACATACATGAGATGAGAACTAATAACCCAAAAGTACTCCTCGAAGACTAGACAAAAGATGGAGTGAAATCCCAAAAGCTGAAGCTGCAACTGACTCAGAGATAGCAACTATCCTGAAATAACTCGGTCTGACCCGAGTATTATTTAAAAGAAAATAATAAATGGATCAGTCTAATTTAAACTTCAGAAATAGTTGTATGATAAACAACACTTAAGCAAATAATCATAATCTCGAATGAGATTATACAACATAGATAATCAACATAGTTCAAATAAGAAATCTCAATTTAAACTCCACCAAAATCAATAATCTCGAATGAGACTATGCAACGAAAATAATCACCATAGTTTAAATGAAGAAAACTCAATTTAAACTCCATCAAAATCAATAATCTCGAATGAGACTATGCAACGAAAATAACCACCATAGTTTAAATGAAGAAAACTCAATTTAAACTCCATCAAAATCAGCTTTTAAATTCCTGATTGAATTCCAAATAGCAATACGCAAATTTATAATCTCGGATGAGACTATACACAAATTATAATCTCGGATGAGACTATACACAAAATTATAATCTCGGATGAGACTATACAACATAGTAATCAGCATAGCTTAAAGGAAGAAATCCCATTAAACATCATCAAAATCAACTTCCTAATTCACAATTGAATTCAAAACAACAATACGCAGAATCTAGAAATCAAAATAAGATAACTAGAAAAATCAACATAAAAGATGGATCGATCCCGGCAGATGGCGAGTTTTAGCTACGCCGCACGTGCATCTCATATGGCCGAAGCCTACCAAGTACTATATTTTTGGCGCCCAACAAACGACCCGAAGGTCCAACAAATGACCCGAAGATCTAGTACTGGTATTGACCCGAAGGTCCAACAAATGACCCGAAGGTCCAGCATAGTGGCTCGAAAGCTTACAAAATCATCAAAATCATCAAGCATCAGATATTTCAATTAACGAGTCCGAAATTAACCGAAATAGTAAAAGTGTGGTTCTATACTCCATGCTTTTGCTAAATCGTTTAAATCTCTTCATCATTTCCCTGAAAGTGCAAAATTATGTATTTTATATAAATAATATTTTACGTTCTCAAACGGACAAGTCCGGAATTAACCGAATCAGTAAAAGTAAGGGTTCATAGTCCTTAATTTTGCTAAATCGTTTAAATCGCTTCCTCATTCTTTTGAAAGCGCAAACTGTAAAAATTTTGAAAATAATTTTATTTTAAAATGATTTTTAAAACACGTGATTAAAACAGCAACTTCTGTAGCAATTTCGACGAGAAAATTGCGCTTCACAAAACACCATGAAAACGAATACTAAATCAGTGTTGCGGGCTAACCGCTTAAAAAGTCACTTTAAAATTGATGGTTACTGAAGTCAAAATAATAGTGAATTTTCATTTATCAAAAATGTCACCAAATCATCATGCTTCAAAAATATATCACCGTGCTTCAAAAATATAACACCGGCAGAAAAATCCTTTATCGAAATAATGGTAATAAAATACATTTTAAAACGTAATGCTGGTTCAAAACAATTTAAACATTGGATTACACTACTTTTTCATTCATCAAAAATGTCACCAAATCACCGTGCTTCAAAAATATAACGCCGGCAGAAAAATCCGTTATAGAAATAACGGTAATAAAATACATTTTAAAACGTAATGCCGGTTCAAAAAAATTTAAACATTGGATTACACTACTATATATACATCAATATAGCATAGCCCGGATTTATTAACATGCACTCAAATTTGCATTGTCTAATTTAACCTGTGCACATATAAGGAAAAACAACCTAAATCTATCAATGTGAACACACACGTGCACACTCGAAGACAAAAAAAAAGATAAGTCAAGGGAATAAAGTGACAGGCCTTACCAAACAATATAAGAAAATAAACCATATCACAACTGGTGAATCTACAGGCTTTCACATAAGATAAAAAAAAAACAACAACACACATGGGTTGCATGACTCATATAAGCAACATGAATACTAAATAACATATTCTAAGGCCAATTTAGTTTTAGCATCAGGTAGATAAAAATAATATCCCTAGGCTTATTAGTCCCGTGCATTGCAATATGCATTCCAGAATGAAAATTAGTTCTGTGCATTACAATATGCATTCCAGAATGAAAATTGATACAATTAATAGATGACTTAGACCCCACTATTACCACACACATGCACGTAGATTAGAATACATTTGATACCTGAGTAATCTACACTTGTATGCACAGATTTTGTGATACATTGGCTGCCTGGTCCATGATATATTCACCAATATACTAATTAAATACAATTAAAGAAATTAAAACTAACTTATTGAACTTGCATGCCAGTAAATAAAATATTATTAAAGCTACTTGAACACAATATATATATATATAGGTGCGCACAGAATTATTCATGTAAAGAAAATATAAACTATAGCTATATGAACACCTATATTTATATGAGCACAAAGACATGCAAACAGCTCTGTACCACATTATTATATATGCACGAAGACACAAAGACATACAAGCTCAATATAAAGCTCTGTACTATATACAAGATGATGGCCAGACACTTCATACACTTGCACACGTGAAAATGCAAGGTTTACACAAAATTATTGACACACGTGAAAATGTGATACGCTAGAAGAAAATAAAAAAAGGAAGACTTGGGCTCATCCTAATTTTCACGCACAAATCAAAATGGCCTGGCCAAAATCCATGAACTAATAGAAAGTAAGGTGAGTTTGTACAAGCTGATAAAAATCATCAAACCAGGTCATTTTGCACAAAGAAATTGCACGCCAAAATTCATTAAGCTAATAGAAATAAATTTCTCAGTTTAAAAAGATGTGAGTTTGCACTCACATGATTGGCTTCCAAAATTTTAAGCACTCAAATCCGAAGAGGAAGCAAGGATTTCACTTGAATGCCATTTTAAATTGTACTTAGCTGTTGAAGAAAAATGGGACAAAAAGAACGTTTGCAGTTTTTCTTTTTTTCTTCTTTTTAATATTTTGAGCAAGTCAAAATGAGGAGTTGCTGAAAAGAGTTTTGTACCCAAAAGCATTAATTGAAGACATGTTGGCCAGCATATAAGTACACGAGCATTTAAGGCTAGATATGCTCAAGTGGGAGATAAAGTACTTGCTGCACAAAGATGACAGCAATTGCAATTATATGAAGTGAGAATTAATATAAAGTGTTCACATTATTTGCCTTACCAAATCTTCATTGCAGCCGAGAAAAATTGTTCCTACTTGCATTAATTTTTCACGTGAAGGAAAAAGGTGTTTTACCTATCAACGTGCAACCGTTAGCAAGAAGTTACTGACTTGGCAACATGATTTTTTTTTCAAAATTGTTAATTTAAAATTTCTACTTAAAATATTTGCTCCAACGGTAATTCGAAAATCATGGTCGTTACAGATTTTTAAAATATTTATTACTACAATAATTCAAAAATCACGGTCGTTACAGACTCCCCTCCTTATAAAAATCGCGTCCCCGCAATTTTCATACTAGGAGCAGTCAATAAATCAAATAATTCATCATAACAAAGATTAAAATAGAAAATATGGATAAGAATGCTCACCCGCACCCGAAGAGGAGAGAAAACCCGGATAAAAACGCTCGATGAATTCTCTGGTTTCCCAAGTGCAATCATTGGGGTTTGCGGACCATTGAATTTTTTACAAGCGGGACTTTTTTGCTCCGAAGGCGTTTACCTCCGAAGCTAGCACACAAATAGGATTTTGCACCATAGATAAGTCGGGTGAGATCTCAAGATTTTGCAACATATGAGGATCAATGATAGAATCCGAATCTCGAAGGCATCGACAAAGCTGGGAAACATAAAATACATCATGAATTCCAGAAAACTAAATATGTAACGATACACGATAAGCAACTGGGCCAATGCGTTCCGTAATAGGTAACGGTCCAATATAACGAGGAACCAATTTCCCGAAGCTAGTAAAATGCACAGCACCCTTCATCGGGGAAACACGAATGAATACGAGATCGCCAACAGAAAATTTCAAAGGCTTCCTACGACGATCGGCATAAGATTTCTGCCTATCCTGAGCCTCTTTCATTCTCTGTCTGATAATATCAATCCTTTCGGAAGAATCATGAATATAATCATGGCCGAGAACCAACTTTTCCCCCGATTCCAACCAACAAGATGGTGATCGACACGGCCTTCCGTAAAGAGCTTCAAAAGGAGCCATACCGATACTGGATTGGAAACTGTTGTTATAAGCAAATTCAACAAAAGATAAGGTCTTCCCAACTATCTCCAAAGTCAAGAAGCAGTCCGATTGGACTTGATAGGAATAAAATGGGCTGATTAGGTCAATCGGTCAACAATCACTCAAACACTAATATGGCCCGACCTCGAACGAGGTAGACCATGAATGAAGTCCAAAGAAATTTGATCCCATTTCCATAATGGAATCTCTAGAGGCTGCAAAAGACCACTAGGACGATGGTGTTCTGCTATAATAAGTAGACAAGTCATATAAAGACTTATCTAACTTGCAATATCATGCTTCATACCTTACCTTCTTCCAAATACAACCATAAACATCAATATCAAAATCCTTTAGATCATCACTTAGGGATTCTAATTACAACTCTGAATAAGATAAAAGAGACCTGGATCTTGTTTCTGGGCATTGGCAACACGATCCAACAAACTAGGACAAGCTTGCATGCTAAATAAAAGCACGGGAGAATCAGAAACTGAAGGACGGTCTCTAATATCACAAAGGGATAAAGCTTCCAAAATATTCCACTCTGCTAGCATCATGGAAACAACAATCTGCTGCTTTCGACTAATCGCATCAGCAACTCGGTTACCCTTACCCGGGGTATACAAAATATCGAAATCATATGAAGCTAGAAATTCGAGCCAACGCTGTTGTCTTAAATTAAGTTCTTCCAGAGTGAATAGATATTTCAGAGATTTGGGATCAAAGTGGAGAACACCACTCCTCTCCAAAAATAATAATGTCACACACTAAAAGTGAAACAATAGCCGCGAGCATTAGATCATGAGTGGCATACCTAGTCTCGATCGGCTTTAATTGTAAAGAAGAATAACAACTACTATCTTTTTGCATGAGAATAGCACCGAAATCAATACGGCTAGTATTGGTACAATTATGAAGTCTTGGTTCCCTTCGGGAATCACAAGGATAAGAGTATCGGAAAAGAGTTCTTTCAAATAATCTTCTTTCCTGAAAAACCAAAATTCCAAAATTACAATTATCTTTAAGAATCATTTTCTAGAAAAATTTACTTTCTATAGTTCAATTTATTATGTCAAATTGTCTCATCAAAGCGTTTAGGAAATTCCTATCGATAATGTTGATCAAGCGCATCGACCCGAATTCTTAAAGCACTCAATGGGCAATACAATCACAAAATCACCTTCTATATGATAAACACAAATCCAATTTTACTTGTAATTAGATCTCAAGAAAAAGATTTGCAAAATTTTAAATTGCTGTTTTTCATCCAAAATCAATAAATACACAAATGGAGTCATCGAGACATTCGTAGAATACTGGATTCATAAATTGGATGAAATAAGCTGGGCAAACTGAATGACACAATAAGTCATTCCTAAGAATCACAACGAGTGTTTGCACAAAAAATGGGCAAACACCTCCAAGCCGTATGATTTAGTCGATTTTAAGTTGTTCTTAGTGATTTGGGTGATTCATGCAAATATGTAAAAAGCTGGTACTAAACTGTAAAAGACACACAGATTTATAGTGGTTCGGCCAGAATGTGCCTACGTCCACTTTATATGTTATTCTCCTTCACTCTTCAGATTACAAGTACAAAGCTTTGATTACAAGTATATGGAAGTTGTTTGAAAGTTCCGTCTGTGCTTGAGCTCTCAAACTTGTCTGCCATTGTTGTACACCTGCCCTCTATTTATAGAGTGAGGCTGGGGGAAGGGGTCTTGGATGTATATAGCTGCTGGTGGGCTTGGGCTGAAGTGATCTGGCCTGGCAACGTTGGTTCGGTAGTAGATGGTTAGAGTAGCGTTTTGGTCCGGTGGTAGAGGAGATGGGATTGGTCCGGTGTGGTTGATTCGGTGTTGGCTGGTCTGGTGAGGCCTTGGATCGGTGGAGGTTGATTCGGTGGTGAGTTGGTCCAGTGAGGCCTTGGATCGGTGGAGGTTGATTCGGTGGTGAGTTGGTCCGGTGAGGCCTTGGATCGGTGGAGGTTGACTCGGTGGTGAGTTGGTCCGGTGAGGCCTTGGATCGGTGGAGGTTGACTCGGTGGTGAGTTGGTCCGGTGAGGCCTTGGATCGGTGGAGGTTGATTCGGTGGTGAGTTGGTCCGATGAGGCCTTGGATCGGTGGAGGTTGATTCGGTGGTGAGTTGGTCCGGTGAGGCCTTGGATCGATGGAGGTTGATTCGGTGGTGAGTTGGTCCGATGATGGTTGGAGCGGTTGTTGGTTCGGCTATGTAGGGGAAGTGAGTTGGACCGGTCGAAACACACCCAACACTTGCCCCCTAAAGTAGGGCATGTGCATGCATATGGCGTGCTTTGTTTTAGGTCATTCATCCTGGACCCTCTCATCCGGTCACGAATGCCGAACCAATTGGTACGGTCGTTGATATTTGCCTATAAGTAGGGGCCTTATGCTTTCGCTATTCCCTAACAAGTGAGATAGCCGGACCAGATTCTCTCCTGCCGAATCAAACGTACTGCCGAATCAGGTGACTTAGCCTTCTCTCGCCGAATGGCTTTTATGTTTTTGGACTACCGAATGAGTCTGGGGATACCGAGGGCCGAATGAACTTAAATACTTGACTTGCCGAATGAACCTGGAGATTCCAAATACCGAATGAACTTAGATACTTGAATTACCGAATGAACCCGGAGATTCCGAGTACCGAATGATCTTTCGGCCTTGAATTCCCGAATGACCATGGGGAGTATGATTTCCGAATGAGATTGGGAGATTGAATGCCGAATGAACCTTATGCCTTTTATGTTTTAACTTATAAATGAAATTCTAGACTTCATGCACTTGCTTGTTTACTTCCCTCATTCTAACGACGTACTTTTTTGTGTTTGCAGATAAATGTCTCATAAAGTGGAAACTCGATCAGATAAGAAGAAATCCAAGGACAGAGAAGAGTCCTCCACAGTGCCCCTAGCTCAGTCAGGATCGGGACGTCATGGACCTCCCCCGAGATCACTAGTAGATGGGTACGGCCCTCAGGAGCTCCTGAGCTCGCCACTTGACTGCTTTCCTAGCTCCCTTAAAGATGAGCAACTTGATGTTATATCTCGTTCTTTCAGGATTGACAGAGCATACATGGTGCTGCTAGGGAATGGAGTTATGCCGTATGACCCCCCTGAAGGATATTTCGCTTATAGTAGGTACCATTGCATGTGCGGGGCCATCCCCCCGATCAATGCTTGGATAGTCAGCTTCATTACCTATTTGAAGGTGGCCCCTTTCGAGCTTCAACCCAATTCTTATGCTATCTTGGTGAGCCTATTCATCATTTTCCAGATAAAATACGGGCGTCCCCCTTCCAACCGAGAGATCCGATATTTGTACAACTTGAGGGGCTATAAGAAGGGGTCCCCATACATCAGCTTGGAATCGGCCGTGTCCTTCAAGCCGGTCCTGGACTTATATTCGAAGTTCAGCATGTTCAAGAAAGAATGGTTTTTCGTCAAGGATGACTCTGTTTCTATCCGTCACTTCACCTCCGGCTATAAGTTGAAGCTTATTTATAATTTCCGTTCTGACTGCAATGCTTCTTCTTATGTGTTTTTATTTCTTGCTAGCGACAGGTGGCTTTGCGGTCGTAGAGAACGATCGCCTGGTTCAGATGGCTGCAGAGATAGAAGCCATTTCGGGAAGGGAGAGGTCAGCTTCTTACCTGATCAGGAATGCTACTCTTCTGCAGCACAACTTGATTCTACCACGTCAGTCTGTGGTCAAGCAGAGAGACACACCTGAGGAGAGGGCTGCCAAAGCTAAAGGAGGGGCCACGACGGAGAGCAGCAAGAGGAAACCCTTCTCGATACCTCCAGTCGCCGGGGGGAAGAAGCTCAAGAAATTCGATGGACCCTCCCCTAGCACATGTCCAGATGTTCCGGAGGAGGAAAATGTGGAGGAGGAAAGAGGCGAGGAGGAGAGCGGAGGTGATGGAGAAGGTGATGGTGATGATGGTGGCGAAGGACAGAGCGGAGATGACGCCGGGGCTTTGTCCTCTGGGAAAGCAGGGGAGATCCAAGAGTGGACAGATGATGCTTTCCGCCAGGCTTTTGAGGGGTTGGAGGAAGGATCGGCCTTGGTGGAGAAGCCAATGAAAACTGATAAGGCTGGGACTGGTGCCGATTCATCTTCCAAGAGCATTTCAGCTAGGGCAACTCCGACGATTCAAGGTGAATTTTTGACTCATCTTTACTCTTTTTAACTTCACATGTTTCTTGGATTATAGTCCCATGCATGCTTGTAACACTTAGTTTTTATTCCAGGAACGGGTACGGTGGCTAAGACATCAGACATTCGGCACCGTCTTGAACAATTCAAACTCCTCAAAGCTTCTGCTAAACCAAAGCCTCCGACCAACCGTTCCGGGGACGTAGTCGGCTACCGTCCTCTTCTCGGAGTTATTGAAAAGGATATTAAAAAGAAAAAGAGGAGTCGCTCCTTATTCGAACCTTCACCTGGTCCTCAGCCCCCAACCCAGCCTATTCATGATATCACGAAGGAGGATACTGAGTTCATACCCTCTCTGCATCCGTCTAAAAATCCTACCGTTACTCAGATTGATCGTCCCGGCTTGGCTCGTATCCATTTGCGGGTCATCCAGATCTGGATTCGGGTTCTCATGATATTTCCTTTGACGAGGTTACTGGTGAGCACCTTCTCCCTCGCAATCCTATGGTAAGGGTGCTTGATGAGGCCAAGTCCCTGGACCTTGATTTGCTTACTACTCGGATTGTAACTATGGGGGATGAAGCTAAGGCAAACATCGACCGGGTTGCTGAGGAGACTAGGAAGTTGATGGGGCATCATGCCCGACTGGTCAAGGCCGGGGAGGAAATTGGGAGTGCCAACATAAGATTGCGGTTAGTGGTTTCCGATCAGGCCAAGCAACTCGCCGATCAGGCCATCCAGATCTCTCGGTACGAGGCTGCCTCCAAACGACTAAAGAAAACCATGGAAGAGACTAGCAGAGCCGAGCTGTGGAAAATGGAGGCCACCTGCAAGGAACGGATCGATATGGCTATTGCAACGGTAGATGAGGTTCGAAAAGTGGATCTCGAGCGGGTAGAGGAGTTATCTGGGAAGCTTGAAGCCGCAGAGCTTGCTCAAGCAAAGCTGAAGGAGGAGATGGAGGCGATGAGGAAATCCCTTCAGGATGACCGCTCGCGATACCGATCGGAGAGGGATGCTGCCGTTGCAAAGCTATTGGCTTCTGAGGTCCGAATGAGGGAGTTTTAGGAGAACGAGGGATGATGGATGAGATGCTCCAGGACATGTATTTCCTTACCTGGAAGCAGGGAAACTTATCCTAGGTGGATTATTATCCCCGGATCATGGCCAGGATTTATCTCCGTGCTCTGAAGGAGGCCAAGGCTGATGCAGATAAGGAGGGTGGTGTGGCCTTCAGGATGGATGTAGTCACGGCCCAGTTTACTAAGGAGGAGAAAGTGGCGGTGAAGGAGGGCATGCGGCTGCTCGATGCTGAGGAGGTAGGTGTGCAGTTGGGGGATGATGATCAAGGAACAGATGCTGGTAAGTTTCCCTTTTAGCCTTTTCATAGCTTGGTTCTTATTGTTTAATTAATGGATTCTTCTCCTGAATTGGACAGGCGGGACCTCTGAAGCGCCAACTACCTATGTTCAACATGCTGGGAGTTCTGATCCTGCGGTTAAGTAGACCTCGAAGGGCCAGCAGGATAGAGGCGAAGCCCCGATGCAGTCGGTTCCTTGGCTTGTTCTGGACATTTCTTGGTTTACTTGACATTGCTGTCTATGTTAGTCTTAAAACATTAATGTAATTTTCAGGCTGTAATTATGTAACGAACAACTTGATTTTTGGCATGTAACTTTTAACTTAGACTGATTTTGCTATATTTGAATGTTTTTGTTATTTTGATGTGTTGCATAAGAAATATAGTTGTGCATGTGCTAGTGATTCAATTGTGTTTGATGTCAAGTTCTTGCTTAAAATATAATTTCATGTCTTGCAATGTTAGTGTGATGTGCAAATAAATTATAGTTACATATTTATGTTCAAGAGAAGAAAGTACAGCCGTTCTAGTTTTAGCTGTTGACGGTAGCTTTGAATGCCTTGTGTAATCGAATATGGAATGCAGCTGAGTGACCTGCCATCCAGCTGTGAGTTCTTATTCCCATTAGTGAGTGTCTCCTATTTTGTGTCCTCTACTTTAGTGATCGTTATAGAGGATAGGAGGAAAGTTTTTATAAATAAAATGGAAATATAAGAAATAGTAAAACTTCCAATCACGGAAGGCCTTCGACGTGCTTAAGTTTGTGGCAAACAGGCTTTGTAGTCACTTTCCCTAGATGTGGGTCTTGGAGACATTTGTCACCCATCTTACGCCTCCGCGGGGAGTTTTCTTTTTTACCACAGCCGTACTTAAGACACATCGGAGCCGAGATCGCGCACAGTAACTACCCGGGCCATTATGGCCCGTAATCGTGGGTATTATTCGATTTACCGTGGCCGGCTAGCGCGGGTGCCGATCGTCAACTGTGAACTGCCCCTGGCTGGCCACACCTTATGTTGGGGCTTATAATCGGTTCACGTTTGCCGGCGAGCCGAACGCCGTAATGAGCTTCTTAGGCTATGGTTGGCCTTCTCGGCGGCTTATAATCGTCTCATTACAGTTGGCTTTAAGGGTCGTCACGAGCAATGAGTTAACCCGCAGCAGAGGGATGCTGGAGCAAAAGTGTCTCATTGGTGAGGGCATAGATTCGTATAATACCTGTTTGGTTTTGTTCAGGTGAAGTTGTGTTGTGATGCCCTGAATGGAGATGCCGTCTACACAGGATTTTGTTCAACAGAAAAGGATAAAGCTCAGCAAGTAGCCAAGATATAAAGGAACAAGTTAAAAAAGAGACAAGTTTTTAAAGTGTTTCGGCACGAAAATTCCTACGTCCACTGTTTCTCTTTGTTAATTCAATTTATAAGGGCAGTACAAGTTAAGAAAAGTATCGACGAAGGTGTTGGATGTTCCATGCCCTCTGTAACACCTCTCCATCCACCGTTGACAAAATATAAGCTCCGTTGTGGAGATCTTTATGAATTACATATGGTCCGTCCCAGATTGGATCTAGCGCTCTGGGGCGTGGGAAGATTCGCTTGAGGACAAGACCTCCTTCTTGTAAGCTGCGATGCTTGACTTTGGAGTTGTATTGTGCTGCCACTTTTTGCTTGTGAGCTGCGGCTTTGAGTGCTGCATCATTTCTTCTTTCTTCGATTAGATCCAAAGACATGTGGAGGAGTTCTTCGTTCTCTTCTGGGTTGTAGTGGGTCCTACGGTGGGATGGTACTACAGTTTCAACTGGGAGCATGGCCTCCGATCCGTATGCCAAAGAGAAAGGAGTATGCCCTGTTGATGTTCTGAAAGACGTGCGGTAGGCCCAAAGTGCCGTAGGAAGTTCATCCACCCAAGCGCCTTTCGACTTTTCAAGCTTCTTCTTGATTAGAGTTTTAAGAATTTTGTTGACAGCTTCGACTTGCCCATTTGCCTGGGGATAACCACAGATGAGAAGATTTTGTGAATTCCGTGCTCTTGGCACCAGTCGGCGAACTCCTCGCTGTCAAACTGAAGTCCATTGTTCGATATGATTTTGAGTGGAACCCCGTACCTGCATAGAACATTTTTGATCAAGAAGTTAATAACTTTTGCTGAAGATATTTTATTTAGAGGTTCCGCTTCCACCCATTTGGTGAAATAGTCGACTGCCACTATAGCATATTTGGCTCCACCTCGGCCCATCGGCAGTTCGCCAATCAAGTCAATTCCCCATACTGCAAAGGGCCAAGGGCTGGTCATTTGAGTAATCTCATTTGTTGGTAGTTGAGAAATCTTAGCAAATTTATGACATCTGTCGCATCTTTTGACGAAGTCTAAGGCGCCTTTATTTAAAGTGGGCCAGTAATATCCATATCGGAGTGTCTTCTTTGCCAGAGTCTTCCCACCAGTGTGATCTCCGTAGCTCCCTTGATGGATGTCGGATAAGATTTTCTTGGCTTCCCTTCCAGCAACACACCTTAATAAGGGGTTAGAGAAGCCGCGTCGATAGAGGATGCCTTCTTGTATTGTGTAGCGGGAAGCTCTCCTCAAGATTTTCTTGACTTCGTTACGCTCGTTGGGTAGTGTGCCATCTTGTCAGTATTTCCGGATAGGAGTCATCCAAGTCTCTTCTGCAATTGCAGCTATCAGATCCTCTTGTTCGAAACTTGGGGCCAGTTGTTTCAAGATGGCTAATGTATCGGAAATGGTGTTGTTCTTCATGCTAGCTTGCTTTGCCAGTTCGTCGGCCTCTTGATTTTCTTCTCGAGGAATGTGTTTGATTAAATAGTGATCCAGTTGATCGAGCGGCAGCTTGGTCTTATTTAGATATGCTGTGAGTCGTTCTCCTCGAGTCTGAAACTCTCCTAGTACTTGGTTTACGATAAGTTGAGAATCACTATGAAGACATAAAGAACTGACTCCAATTTCTAAGGCAAGTTCTAATCCTTCTATTACTGCTTCATATTCTGCATCATTGTTGGTGGCAACGAATTCCAACCTTAGGGCATAGTGAGCTTCCTTCCCCTGGGGGTGATTATCACAATACCTGCCCCCGAGCCTTGTTCTTTTGATGCTCCATCTACAAATAGATTCCACTTGATATCTTCTATTATTTCAGATTGCTCCTTACCTTCGTTGGTAGTGAATTCAGCAATGAAGTCGGCTATGGCTTGTCCCTTGATGGCGGTGCGAGGATGGTAGGTGATGTCATATTGACTCAGTTCAATGCACCATTTAAGTAGTCGTCCAGAAGTGTCGGGGCGATGGAGTACCTGCCTTAGCGGTTGATCGGTTAAAACTCTGATGGAATGAGATTGGAAATAGTGTCGCAGTTTCCATGACGTGATTAGCAAACAGTATGCTAGCTTCTCAAGTTTAGGGTATCTGGCTTCTGCCCCCGTAAATCTCTTGCTTACAAAGTATACGGGCCGCCACGCGCGGTTGTCTTCTCTCACCAAAGCGGCGCTTAGAGCATGGGACGATACAGCAAGGTATAGGTATAGTTCTTCGCCTTCATTTGGAGTTGAGAGTACTGGTGGTCTCTGGAGGTGTTCGATTAGGTTAAGGAAGGCTGTTGAGCATTCGTCAGTCCATTCGAATTTTCCTTTGTCTTTCTTTAGAGCTTCGAAGAAAGGGATGCATTTGTCGGTTGCTTTAGAGATGAATCTGCTTAGGGCGGCCACCTTCCCATTTAGGCTTTGCATCTCTCTTCGAGTGGATGGTATCTTGATATCTTGCAAAGCTCGGACTTGTTCGGGGTTTGCTTCAATCCCCCTGGCATGGACGATGAATCCCAAGAACTTTCCCGACGATACTCCGAAGGAGCACTTTAGAGGATTCAACTTCATTCCATATTGGCGAAGTACTTTAAACATCTCGTCCAGGTGGCTTACATGATCATTGGCTTTCCTCGATTTTACCAGCATGTCATCCACATAAACTTCCATAGTTCGTCCTATTAGTTCCGCAAACATCTTGTTGACGAGGCGCTGATAAGTAGCTCTGGCGTTTTTAAGTCCAAAAGGCATTACTCTGTAGCAGTACAATCCTCGGTCAGTGATGAAACTAGTTTGGTCTTGATCGGGGGCGTGCATAGGAATCTGGTTATATCTTGAGTATGCGTCCAGAAAAGATAAGAGTTCGTGCCCGGCTGTGCTGTCCACGAGTTGATCGATTCGGGGGAGTGGGAAACAATCCTTCGGGCAAGCGTCATTTAAGTTGGAGAAGTCAATGCATATTCGCCACTTTCCATTAGCCTTATTTACCAGTACAGGGTTGGCGATCCATTTTGGGTAGATGGCTTCTCGTATGAAGTTATTGGCAAGTAGGTTCTTTACTTCTTCCTCGAGGGCTACTGATCGTTCTGCCCCCATACTTCTCTTTTTCTGCTTTACTGGCACCTTGGTGGGATCGATGTTCAGTACGTGGCATGCCACGTCTGGGGAGATTCCAGTCATGTCAGCGTGTGTCCATGCAAATACATCCAAGTTGTGGCGAAGAAAATCGACGAGTTGATCCTTCAACTCTGCTCTTAACTGAGACCCGATTCTCAGCAGTCTACTTGGGTCATGTTTGCCTACAGATACAAATTCCATGGCCTCTGCAGGCTCGGCGGTGGCCTCCTCCTCTTTGTCCCTGGAGTCTAATTCATTGAAAGGATCACTGGTATATCGAAGAGGAGGGGCTTTCTGTAGTTGCTATGCTTCCAAGTTTTTCTTGCAGAGAGTAGTCTCTGCATCCTTCCCTTTATCCTTCCTGCGGTTATTGCGAAGTTCAGTTACATAGCAATCTCGTGCGGTGTCTTGATTTCCTTCTACTTCCCCTATCCCATTATCTGTTGGAAATTTCATCTTCAGGCACCAAGGGGCCAGGACAATCTGGAAGTCAGACAAGGCTGGTCTTCCTAAAAAGGCATTGTAGGCCGAGTGGTTATTAGCACAAATGTTTGTTTCTGCACAACGGAGCGGGGATGACTTCCTATTTCAACAAAGAGGTCCAATTACACGAGGGCTATCTTCGCATCGCCAGTGAAACCGTGTAGTGGTTTGTTGCAGGGAGACACATCCTTCATTGACAGCTTCATTTTGTCGAAAGCATGCTTGAATAGAATGTTTACGGAGCTTCCAGTATCCACCAAAATTTGAAAAACTTCGGCTAGGCCGAACCAGGCAGAGATAACCATAGGATCCATGTGAGGGTACTGCCTTCCTTCTAGTTCTCGCCTACTGAATGTGATGTCATTATCCTCTTTCCGCTTCGGGCGGCGTTCTTCCATGACGGAATTGATGCAGTCTTCATTATTTCTAAGTGACTTTCCATATCTTTCCATTTCTGCCCAGTTTCTGTCGGCGATGTGTGGTCCTCCCGATATTGTATGGAACACTATCTTCTCTTGACTGGAACCGCTGGTGTTGTGATTTCTTCCGCCTGTCTCTGGGTGGAGTTTCCATGGGTTCTCCTTGGCAGGAGCTGGAGTCCTATCCTGACCCTTTACATAGTGTTCCAATCTCTTCCTTCTGATGTGTTCTTCAATCAGGTCCCAGAGATGACGGCATTCATTGGTATCATGCCCATGGGATTCGTGGAAACGGTAGAACTTCCCAGACTTGATTGCGTGATCTGATTCCTTCTTGTACGGGGGGCGTTTGTATTTAAGCTCGTCTTGGGTGGCCAGGAAGATGTTTTCGACTGTTTCATTCAAAGGAGTGTAAGAGTCAAATCTTGGTCCTGGCCGATATAGGTGTTTTTCTCCCTTCCTGCTCCCAGCATTGTCTCGAGAGTCATTTCTTCCGACGCCCTTTGCTGTAGAGGGTGCGTTGCCATGAGCTGCCTTGGCTTGTTGCCTTGTCTTCCTTTCGGTGGCAGCGTCTTCAAGTCTCATTACTTTCCGGCTTCATGGAAGAAATCGGGTAAGGTAGCTGGTTTTTCTTTCGTTAATCTTCTAGCAAACTTGGTATCCGGATGTACGCCACTACAAAGAGCCATTAGGATAAGTTTCTTATGGGCATCTTGGACTGCAGCCGCTGCGGCGTTGAATCGGGTTAGATATTGTTGCACTGTCTCTCCGGGCTTCTATTGATATTAGATAGGGAATAAGCGTCCTCGGGTTGTTCTACATGAATGCGGAACTGGCTGATGAACTTTTCTTTCAACATTTCTCATGAGCTGATGGATCCTTGGGGTAGATGGCAGAACCAAGAGGTAGCTAGATCTGCCAAGAATAGTGGGAAGCATTTACACAACACTCCCTCTGTTGCTCTGCTCATGAGCATATGCTGTGCGTATCTCTGCAAGTGTACAACGGGATCAGAGGTTCCCTTGTAAGTTTCCATTGTTGGCATTTTCCATTCCCGGGGGGTGATGGCAGTTTCGATATTGCGGGTGAAGGGGCTGGTCACCCTAGCGCCTATCCCCCTATCCCTTTGGTCCCGTTGGACACACTCTCTGAACAATCGCTCCATCCTTTCATCAGAACTTGGAGCGGACAGAAATGAGTTTGGTTCTTCTCTACGGGATTGATTCCGTTCAGATGACCTGTAGGGATGGTATCGTCTATTACTCCTAACATTTTCCGGTGGCTGTCTTCGGTCTTTTGGGAGCATGCTGGGGTCGGCCACAGTTGGCCCTTGCCTCGATCTCCCCCTGCTGGGATCTGTTCTAAGCATTCCCTCGGGTCCAACTTCGGGCTGGACTCCAGCTCGGCGCCATCCATTGGTGTTCCCATGGTTAGGTAGCATAACAGGTTCAGCCATATCCGATCCCTGCCTGGTACCTCCCCCGTGGGGTTTGGTTCCAAGTGTCTCCTCCGGTCGGAATTCGGGCTGAGTCTGGGCTCTGCTCCTACCATTGTTGTTTCTGTTGTTAGCCTCTTCGAAGAAGAAAGATCTTTATCGTCTCCCAGATCCTCCAGACTGGGACTCAACCCATGATTCGGTGTTGCGGTTGGATTCTTCAGCATCCCTTAAGAGTGAAATGAGCTGGTCCACCAAGGCTTCTTGTTGAGATGCGAAGCGGTTAGTTACTTCAGCCCCAACCCTGTCCAGATATGCCCTAGTAATTGGTTGTTCCGTGGAAGGGGTTGTCGGATTTGCCTGATTTCCATTTACTGTTGGAACAGGACGATTCTCTTGATCTCTGATCACTGGATCTGGGATACTACTAGTTGCGATGTTCTTTCCTTTGCCAGCATCTTTTCTCTGTCTGGGAGGCATGTTTTCCAAGCAATGAGCGATGATGTTGGGAAGAAGGTTGAGTGGGAGAAGTTGAAGCTTCTAGCTCGATTTCTCAGTGAAAGCACCAAAAATGTTTGCACAAAAAATGCGCAAACAACTCCAAGCCGTATGATTTAGTTGATTTTAAGTTGTTCTTAGTGATTTGGGTGATTCATGCAAATATATAAAAAGCAGGTACTAAACTGTAAAAGACACACAGATTTATAGTGGTTCGGCCAGAATGTGCCTACGTCCACTTTATATGTTATTCTCCTTCACTCTTCAGATTACAAGTACAAAGCTTTGATTACAAGTATATGAAAGTTGTTTGAAAGTTCTGTCCGTGCTTGAGCTCTCAAACTTGTCTGCCATTGTTGTACCCCTGCCCCTCTATTTATAGAGTGAGGCTGGGGGCAGGGGTCTTGGATGTATATAGCTGCTGGTGGGCCTGGGCTGAAGTGATCTGGCCTGGCAACGTTGGCTCGGTAATAGATGGTTGGACTAGCGTTTTGGTCCGGTGGTAGAGGAGATGGGATTGGTTCGGTGTGGTTGATTCGGTGTTGGCTGGTCCAGTGAGGCCTTGGATCGGTGGGGGTTGATTCGGTGGTGAGTTGGTCCGGTGAGGCCTTGGATCGGTGGAGGTTGACTCGATGGTGATTTGGTCCGGTGAGGCCTTATATCGGTGGAGGTTGATTCGGTGGTGAGTTGGTCCGGTGAGGGGTGGGAACGCACCCAACAACGAGTGCGGAATGCGGTATGTGGAATGCTAACTTCCGCAACTCGTATCCAAATGAAAACCAATGGTAAGGTCGAGTTGGGAGAATAGTTTAGCACCACCTAATTGATCGAACATGTCGTCGATCCTAGGTAATGGATACCTACTTTTGATAGTGCTCATTAAGCTTGCGATAATCGATGCAAAGCTTAAGAGTACCATCAAGCTTCTTAACAAAGAAAACGGCGGCGCCCCAAGGAGATGAGCTAGAACGAATAAAATGCTTGGCCTCCAATTCAGATAATTGTTGCTTGAGTTCCTCATTTTCCTTAGCAGACATCCTCGTGGGAGGACGACTGACAGGATGAGCACCAGAGATAAGATCAATACGGAACTCAATTGCCCTATTCGACGGCAAACTCGAAATAGGCTCGAAGACATCAGAAAAATCACAAACAACCGGAATATTTAGCTATAACAGCCTCTGATTCGAAGGAAGAAATGATAGCATTCGAAATATAATAGATAACTTCTCGATAGCATCAGGATGCTTGGGATATAAAGTTCTTTTGGGACATAGGATTGAACTTCATAACAGACGAGCCAATCCATACCCAAATCATATCAAAACCAAGATGATCCATAACATGCAGATTCGCATGAAAGGAGAAATCACAAGAATAATCTCAACATAAACACATAACAAACCAAGGGTAGAGGATCCACTAATAGGAATTGCAATCCTCAAAGGGCCGCAAGGACTAACAACATCCAAAGGAATAATATCAACAAGCTCCTTCGACACGAATGAATGCGATGTACCCGTATGGAAAAGAACTCTAATGAAACGGCCACGAAATAAATTAAAACCTTCCAAAATAGAAGGAGTAATACCTATGGACTTAGAAGAATCACCAGAAGCTTAAGCAACATTAAGCTTCCCTGATTTGAAATCTTTAGGAGCACTAAGACAATCAGAAACCCGATGTTCTACTTTCAAATCTAAGATTTAAAAAGGAATTTAACAATTGGAATACTACGGAAATATGAAATATATTCCTAGGCATATTCCAACTTGTTAGAGAGGATGAAAGTTTAAGAACACGAAGGAATCGATTTGAAAGGCACGAACAAAAGCCTCGAATAGTTGCAACACAAGTTCCATCCTATTTCTGTTCTATGTTTATTATAATTTGTTCTGAATCTCAGCTCTAATACCAGGCTATGACGCTCCACCTCTATGTTCACCACAACAAAGGTTATTATAAGGAATAACGTCTGCTATTGCGAAGAATAAGGCTTGTTAGAAGCGACCATCCGTAAGTTATGCCTTAGACGAGTATTGATTACGTCGATAGGAGTTTTATAAATTACTCCCAAAGATATGAATTCAATCCAAATCTAAAACAAAACTACGGTGGCTAAAGAAAAATCCAGAACAACTCATAATAACAACAACACTGATAGTATAATCACATCAGAACAGAAATATCAGATATATATATATATATATATATATATATATATATATATATATATAGCGGAAGACATGTCTGGAATACATGCGACAACAACCGACAGTTCACATGAACCAAATACACATATACATGTAACATACATGAGATGAGAACTAATAACCCAAAAGTACTCCTCGAAGACTAGACAGAAGATGGAGTGAAATCCCAAAAGCTGAAGCTGCAACTGACTTAGAGATAGAAACTATCCTGAAATAACTCGGTCTGACCCGAGTATTATTTAAAAGAAAATAATAAACGGATCAGTCTAATTTAAACTTCATAGATAGGTGTATGATAAAAAACACTTAAGCAAATAATCATAATCTCGAATGAGATTATACAACATAGATAATCAACATAGTTCAAATAAAGAAATCTCAATTTAAACTCCACCAAAATCAATAATCTCGAATGAGACTATGCAACGAAAATAATCACCATAGTTTAAATGAAGAAAACTCAATTTAAACTCCATCAAAATCAATAATCTCGAATGAGACTATGCAACGAAAATAATTACCATAGTTTAAAGGAAGAAAAATCAATTTAAACTCCATCAAAATCAGCTTTTAAATTCCTGATTGAATTCCAAATAGCAATACGCAAATTTATAATCTCGGATGAGACTATACACAAATTATAATCTCGGATGAGACTATACACAAAATTATAATCTCGAATGAGACTATACAACATAGTAATCAGCATAGCTTAAAGGAAGAAATCCCATTAAACATCATCAGAATCAACTTCCTAATTCATAATTGAATTCAAAACAACAATACGCAAAATCTAGAAATCAAAATAAGATAACTAGAAAAATCAACATAAAAGATGGATCGATCCCAGCAGATGGCGAATTTTAGCTACGCTACACGTGCATCTCATATGGCCGAAGCCTGCCAAGTACTATATTTTTGGCACCCAACAAATGACCCGAAGGTCCAACAAATGACCCGAAGGTCTAGTACTGGTATTGACCCGAAGGTCCAACAAATGACCCGAAGGTCCAGCATAGTGGCTTGAAAGCTCACAAAATCATCAAACAGTAGATATTTCAATTAACGAGTCCGGAATTAACCGAAATAGTAAAAGTGTGGTTCTATACTCCGCACTTTTGCTAAATCGTTTAAATCTCTTCATCGTTTCCTTGAAAGTGCAAAATTGTGTATTTTATATAAATAATATTTTACGTTCTCAAACGGACAAGTCCGGAATTAACCGAATCAGTAAAAGTAAGGGTTCATAGTCCTCAATTTTGCTAAATCGTTTAAATCGCTTCCTCGTTCTTTTGAAAGCGCAAACTGTAAAATTTTTGGAAACAATTTTATTTTAAAACGAGTTTTAAAACACGTGATTAAAACAACAACTTCTATAGCAATTTCAACGAGAAAATTGCGCTTCACAAAACACCGTAAAAACAAACACCAAATCAGTGCTGCAGGCTAACCGCTTAAAAAGTCACTTTAAAATTGACGGTTACTGAAGTCAAAATAATAGTGAATTTTCATTTATCAAAAATTTCACCAAATCACCGTGCTACAAAAATATATCACCGTGCTTCAAAAATATAACACCGGTAGAAAAATCCTTTATAGAAATAGCGGTAACAAAATAGATTTTAAAACGTAACGCTGGTTCAAAACAATTCAAACATTGGATTACACTACTTTTTCATTCATCAAAAATGTCACCAAATCACCGTGCTTCAAAAATATAACACCGGCAAAAAATCCGCTATAGAAATAACGGTAATAAAATACATTTTAAAACGTAACGCCGGTTCAAAACAATTTAAACATTGGATTACACTACTATATGTACATCAATATAGCATAGCCCGGATTTATTAACGTGTACTCAAATTTGCATTGTCTAATTTAACCTGTGCACATATAAGGAAAAACAACCTAAATCTATCAATGTGAACACACACGTGCACACCCGAAGACAAAAAAAAGGTAAGTCAAGGGAATAAAGTGACAGGCCTTACTAAACGACAGAAGAAAATAAACCATATCACAACTGGTGAATCTACAGACTTTCACATAAGATAAAAAAAAGAACAACAACGCACATGGGTTGCATGACTCATATAAGCAACATGAATACTAAATAACATATTATAAGGCCAATTTAGTTTTAGCATCAGGTAGATAAAAATAATATCCCTAGGCTTATTAGTTCTGTGCATTGCAATATGCATTCCAGAATGAAAATTAGTTCTGTGCATTACAATATGCATTCCAGAATGAAAATTGATACAATTAATAGATAACTTAGACCCCACAATTACCACACACGTGCACATAGATTAGAGTACATTTGATACCTGAGTAATATACACTTGTATGCACGGATGCTGTGATACATTGGCTGCCTGGTCCATGATATATTCACCAATATACTAACTAAATACAATTAAAGAAATTAAAACTAACTTATTGAACTTGCATGCCAGTAAATAAAATATTATTAAAGCTACTTGAACATAATATATATAGGTGCGCACAGAATTATTCATGTAAAGAAAATATAAACTATAGCTATATGAACACCTATATTTATATGAGCACAAAGACATGCAAACAGCTTTGTACCACATTATTATATATGCACGAAGACACAAAGACATACAAGCTCAATATAAAGCTCTGTACTATATACAAGATGATGGCCAGACACTTCATACACTTGCACACGTGAAAATGCAAGGCTTACACAAAATTATTGACACACGTGAAAATGTGATACGCTAGAAGAAAATAAAAAAAGGAAGACTTTGGCTCATCCTAATTTTCATGCACAAATCAAAATGGCCTGGCCGAAAACCATGAACTAATAGAAAGTAAGGTGAGTTTGTACAAGCTGATAAAAATCATCAAACCAGGTCATTTTGCACAAAGAAATTGCACGCCAAAATTCATGAAGCTGATAGAAATAAATTTCTCAGTTTAAATAGATGCGAGTTTGCACTCACATGATTTGCTTCCAAAATTTTAAGCACTCAAATTCGAAGAGGAAGCAAGGATTTCACTTGAACACCATTTTAAATTGCACTTAGCTGTTGAAGAAAAATGGGACAAAAAGAACGTTTGCAGTTTTTCTTCTTTTCTTCTTTTTAATATTTTGAGCAAGTCAAAATGAGGAGTTGCTGAAAAGAGTTTTGTACCCAAAAGCATTAATTGAAGACATGTTGGCCAGCATATAAGTACACGAGCATTTAAGGCTAGATGTGCTCAAGTGGGAGATAAAGTACTTGCTGCACAAAAATGACAGCAATTGCAATTATATGAAGTGAGAAATAATATAAAGAGTTCACATTATTTGCCTTACCAAATCTTTGTTGCAGCCGAGTAAAATTGTTCCTACTTGCATTAATTTTTCACGTGAAGGAAAAAGGTGTTTTACCAATCAACGTGCAACCGTTAGCAAGAAGATACTGACTTGGCAACATGATTTTTTTTCAAAATTGTTAATTTAAAATTTCTACTTAAAATATTTGCTCCGACAGTAATTCAAAAATCATGGTCGTTACAGATTTTTAAAATATTTATTACTACAATAAATGAAAAATAACGGTTGTTACAGTTTATAGCAGGATATTTATAGACAAATTTGAAATAGAATAGATCGGATCTGATTGATATACGCGTTGAACGATAAAATAGCCCGAAAAGCCCGTTTCGACTTCGGAACGAAATTGGGTCAATGCATATATCAAAATATATGTTTTAAAATATTTTAAATACGATGGAACATGTTTCAAGTCCAGATTCCATCATATGAAGAAGTTATACTAAAATTAATATTTTTCAAATTGATTTCAATTTCATTGATTTTAAGGCATTTCGAGTCCGTACGATCAACCGACAAGTCCGATCGCTATGAAACTTGAAATCCTACAATAATTCACCGTTACGGACAAGATGAACCTGGTTTTGTCGAAATCCGAGTCAGTGGCCAAAATGGCTATTTTTACATTAATTAAATAAATTAATAATTAATTAATTAAGTCAAATTTTGAATTCAATTCTATAATTGACAATTCCTATCATTTTTAAATTTCTTAATCATTTACAATAATTTAAAAAAATTAATGTCAATTTAGAGTTTATTAATTTATCCATTTCAGTATTAACCTCGATTTCATTATCCGGAAATTATAAATTTAATTTCCAATAATTCTACTAAATTTACCTTACATTCTATTATTCAATTCATTATTATCAAACGGATGAAATTAACATTAGATTCAAAATCTATTACCTTAATATTCTTAAATTTCATCTAAATTTCTATTAACGTAATAATTAAATGTTTAATTTCATTTATTTGCAATTAATTCAATTATCATAAATCAAATTCCAATATATTGATAAAACTTTATTTCCATACCTTTTATTCAACCAACTGTCATATTATAAATAAGATAGGCATTATTTCCAATTGTTTCCCTAAATATTTTATTAATATAACACTGAATTGAGATTCATTGCAATTGATTATAAATTTGATTTAATGGACTAAATAAATGATTACTTTATAATAATTGTTGCCACTAACCCTTAATCAAGTTTATATAAGTTATCATTTCCAAACAATTATATACAGAATATTGATTTTATTTAATCACTATTTATTATTTTTAATTCATTGATAAATTCAATATTTACATTCATTTTTCTTATATTAAATTTATTACCAAATATTCCTATTTACAATCAATTATAACCCAAATAGTTGTTTCAATCAATTGGGATTGCATTGAATTAATTGTTTATTATCTTACATCAACATTCTTACATTTCATACCCGTTATAAATTCATTAACGGATTACAAATTTTTATTCCTTCCAGTATTAAATAAGAAAATTGATTACATAACACTATTCTTGTCCAACTATCATAAATTTTATACTAATTCATCAATTTGTTCAATATCTACTCTTGTTTTCTTATATTGAATTCATAGTCAAGTATGACATCTAAATTATTTTAATGAAATGGAATTTCACTGAAATCGTTAAAGATCAACTTTAATTAACATTGCTGCGTTTTATTTTTTATTATGACATTTAAATTTATTTTCGTTAATTGGAATTTCCTTCCATTCAGTTATTATTAACTTTAATTAGCATTGCTTACCTTGCATTAACATTATTGCCATAATTTACATTCATTTACTATTAATCAATATATTATTGCATTGGTTAATTAAATGCTTACCTTTAATTACTTATTTTAAATTTTATATCCAAGTGCAACAATTAACACAATTTCTTTATTGGAATTTCACTTCAATTGTCAAAAATAAATTTTAATTACCGATGCTACATATCATTTTTAACATTTACTTCAACATAAATTATAAAAAAATTATTTCTTTTTAAATTTAGTTACAAAAATTTTATTAATTTAGCCAATTTAATTATTGTAAATCTACGGGTCGTTACACTAATCCATATATATATGTATTGTATAACTTGTATACCCTTTTCAAACTTTAATTTCCAAAATAATTTCGAAACCTAAACAAGATATATATTCAAACTAAATTTTAATTTCAAATATCTTTTCCAAAAGCTTTTCAAATTTAACTCAATTTCACTTCCAAACCATTTGGATTCAAAATTAAACTTTTAAACAAAATAATAATTAAATTTAAAATATCTGTGACTTAACCGATCCTCGTGAAATCCATACGTGTGTGTGTGGTGTAGTCCAGGGGTTTTACACACAACAATACAATATCACAACCATCATCAATTCAAGCACAACAATATTGATAAGTGGTATAATCCTATAATGATTATCTTTATTTATAGATAAACAAGTGATATCATCACAGATAAATAAATCACAGTTCACATAATTCATATCACATAACATCACATATCAGAGATATCAACAATTCAAAGCATTCAACAGAATCCAATAATCCATAAGTAAGATCAATTAATCATCTGATTATAATTAATTTAAACCAAATTAATTAACTATGAATAAATTACTAATCCTTGTTAATTAACATTAATTAATTACAAACCATTAGCTATTATTTTAACTAATTGATGAAATTAATTAATCAACCTTAATTACTCAACTCAATCAATTACCCTTAATTAATTAATTTCCCTTAATTAATCACATAAATTAATTAACTTTTAATTATTAATAAGTCAATTTTAATTAATAATATTATTCAACCTTTTATCATTAAATAATTAACCTTTTAATCATTTAATTATTCTTCAATTAATTATCCTTAATTAATTCCATCAAGTAATTATCCCTTAATTTCTTATATCAATTAACCAACCTTTAAATTAATTGCATTAATTAATTAACCCAAATTAATTACCCTTAATTAATTACAATAAGTGATTATCCCTAATCACTTATATTAATAAATCACAAATTATTGACATTGAGTTATTATTCTTTAATCAATTGATTAATTATTCTTAATCAATTTTCTTAATTACTTTCATTAAGTAATTTACCTTTAAGTAATTGATTACCCTTTAATTACCTATCATTAATCAATTAATAAGTCAACCTTTAGTTATTTGAATATTCTTTAAGTAATCACATTTAGTAATTAACCTTTAAATACTAACATTAATAAAGTAATATTTAATTAAAGATAAACCATTTACTTAACAAATCACTTAATTGTCATTTAAATCATATTAAATAAACCTTAGGAATTAATAATAATTAAAACATTTACCTCAAATACTCACTTAATTGCGTCATTAAAATTCTTTAAAAACACTTAGGGATTTAAATCAAATAATTAACCTATTATATAATTATCCAAAACAATTTAATTTCAAAAACATTTGCATTATAATCTATATATTTTGAAACTTGTTTGAAACTTGATCAACATCTTTATTAGAAAACCCTTTAAAATTTGTTAATAAATTTATCATTAGCAAATGAAAAAAAACATTTCATCTTCTAAATTAATTACTTAATTACATGATTACATTTATTTAGAAATAAATTCAAGAATTGATTTTAACAAGGTACACAAAATAATACTTTAACTTTATTAACTAAACTAATTTATTTTAAAATTGTTAAATAGTCCCAAACTAAATAAAACATTAATTATATAAAGTAACTAATTAAGAATTTTTTTTATTTTCAAAATTTTAAACTGTTTCACACACACCCGAGCCTGAACCCAAAATACTCGAGCCAAAACCTAAAATACTCGAGTCTATTCCCGAGTCAACCCTTCTTCTTCATTTTTAAACTTGGTTCTGTTTAATTTTTTTTATTCTGTTATAATATTTTTAAACCAACACGAACGACCCGAGGATACTCACGAGCCATATCCATATTTTTCTCGAGCTCAACTTCGAGCCACCCTCCTCCTCCTTCTTCTTCTTCTTTTTCTTCCAGACCCAACAATGCACGTACACGTGCACAGATGACGAAGCTTCTCCGATCATCGCCATGTGCATCTACACATCACCGAACACCTCTCTGACTCACCCGATCACCCAGGACTTCAGATCAAACATGAAACCAAAATCAAGACATATGAACACTACCTCGAACAAACCCAACCACTAGGAAACCATCTCGTGCCGTCACCTCCGACCACCGTAGAACATGCAATCACGTCCCAAGATGCGCCACATCACGATGCTCATATTCACCTTGGTCCCATCCAACCCGATCTGATGTTGCTGAAGATCCAGCCTCGAATTCAACAACCACCCAAAACAGACCTTAAACCCTAAATTCTCTCTGCCCCGCCACCACGACACATTAAAATTTGCGTCACCATTTTTCCTGAAACCCCCCACCTCCAGGCAAGCTTCAGCCATAATCTCAAGAACTCAATGTCCTCTATTCGCTAGAAATTGAATAAAATCCCAATTCTGATCGTCCCATCATTTCTCTCAAACTACCATCTTAAAAATCTTGATTTATCATTGAAAATCATAGTTTTCGAATTTGAACAAGATTATATAAGTGAATCAAGGAATCCTGGTAGTCGAATTTTTGTAATTGTTTAATTCTTACTCTACATTTCATTTTTCCCAAATAATCAAAAATAATTTCACTGGAAACCATTTTTAAAATTAAGATCCTGCTAATTTGAACATATTTTATTTAAGCATCCAAGCCTAAAAAGGATCATGGGATGAGATCTTGAATTTTATATAGGTTTGAAACCTGTATCTATGAACAATGCATGTTTTATAGACATGCACACCCATTTACACACACATATATATACATACAGAAATATTCACATTCATGAAATCACTTATCACCACTATACTTAAAATATTAATCGCAAAATATCCAGGTGTAACAAGCCTGTATTTTGTGATTATTTTAATTGTATATTTAAATTATTCTAAATTAAATTCCTGACTTAAAAACTTTATTATATTTATTAAAATGAATTAATTTTGTTATTTGAAATATAAATTTTGATTGGTATGTGAATAATAATTTCATACCGGAATATATTGAATATTTTGCAAAAAAGTGAATTTTGCTCAATCTGGTCAAACTTTGACTTTTAAATTTAAAATTTAAATATTTGAAAATATGAATTTTATCTTTTATTATGAAAATAAATAGAATTTCAAGAACACTTCTTTTCGTTTCTTTGAAATGCGATTAACATTGTGAAAGTTATGTTTTTTACAATATTGTATGTAAATTGATTTGTTTAACAAAATTGTTTATTTTAATTTATATAAATAATATTTTTATTTGTCAAAACATGTTCTAATATATGTAACATGTCATGTCATGTATTTATTTTTATTTTTAAAACATTTTTAAAGTGTTGTTATAATTTTCCAATGTTCATTGTATGTTGTTTACAAATTTTAAATGCTAGTTCCAATATATTAGCTATTTTCTTAATTATTTTCTATTTTTCCATAAATATATTTTTATTTTATTTTCACTTTATTTTAGTTCTTCAGCTTTTTATTTTTTTTATTTACTGAAATTTCTGTTTTTTTAAAAATGAGTAAAAGAAAATGGAAATATAAAGAGTTTAAAACCTTTCATATGCCATAACCTTTCATATGCTATTTGTCTTTTCATTTCAAGTGTCATTTGAATTTAATGTTGCTGACCCTATTCCCTTTCTTCAGCCGTGTATCCCCTTCGTTTTTCACATGAATTTGTTCCTCTCATCACTCAACTCATGGCTATGAGAAGAGAAAACAAAAATATGGCTTCCATCTTCTTTTTCTTATTCATTTCCATTGATTTTTGCTTGATATCTTCACATGCTTTGCTTGGCCTCAACACCACCATCTCCTCCGACCACCACCATCATCTCCACCTCCTCATACATAGCCTACAACCATCCCTCTTCTCTGTCCATAGCAGGCCCTGCACCCTCCTTGATCAAAACTCCATAAAAATGTGTGCAAACCTCTCCAAAATTGACTTAGCCGAACTATATCATTACCTACCCTCCATATCTTGCTTTGGCCACCCCCTTAGCCACCACCACCACTTGCTACATGACCTTTGGCCACTGCTACACCATCACTCTACACTGTCCAGACATGTACAAGCTTGAGCCTAGCCCAAGCAATGACATAGGCCGAGCCTAGATGGTGAACCAAACTCCCTTATGCCTTGATCTTTGACATTTCATGCCTTGTAACTCCAACCACTTCACGTTTTTGTGCTTGTCATTCCTTTGTGATGCCAAACCAGATCCTTTTCCACCTGAAAACATGTGTGGCCGAGCCCTAAGCATGTATGGCCGAGCATACATGGAGTTGTGATCAAGCAAAAATGGTTGAAAAGCTTGGTAATGTCATTTGTTGCTTCTACTTTCCTATTGTTCCAATTAATCTTTGTATTGTATATATATGTTAATATTGCTTTGTTTAATTGTTATGTGCAAGAACGTATCTTATCTCTCTCTCATTTGAATCAAAGTCGTACCAAATCGTGCTTGTCGTGCCCTTGGAATCGTGCTTATGTGTTGTTTTGGTCTCTAGCTTCGTAAAAGGTGAGTTTATCTCACTCCGACATATTTACTTATGAAATCGTAAATTGATGAAAAGTGTTAGTAATTAAAATGTTTATGCAAGTTAATGATCATTATATGATATGTTATTTCATGTTATTACCGTGTTAAAACTGTTAATTATCACCTGACATCTGATATATGACCGTATATTGTGACATTGACATGTTAGTATAATTATTTATATTGTTTATGCAATTGTTCACACTGCAAGTTCTCTGTTAGAATAGAATCACTATGGGTTGAAATGATACATACCCGAATGGACATTAGAATAAGAAAAAATCATTATGGGCTGAAATGATAGTCCTGAATGATTTTTATTGTAATTTATTTTACTTGGGATTGCGGGTTTGAAATGATAGAACCCTGGTTTTCTTTTTAAATTGCGGATTGAAATGACATATATCCGTATCACTTGAGTTAGGTTAGAAAATTATATACAGACCCTGTGGTACATTTTTAAATGATTTTTATTAAAATATGTATTTTTAAAAGCATGAATTTTGATTTAAAAATATATATTTTATGGTTTTAAGAAAGTTAAATACTAAGTTTTGAATTTGTGAATTTAAGTATGTAAATTTGAAGTAAATGTGATTTTTGACTTTAAACTTTATTTTCAAAAATGTAAGTAGATAATGGAAATTAAATTTAATGTTTTGAAATGATATTTGAAGAAAAATGTTAAGTTTTGTTGAAATTTACAAGTTAAGAAACAGTGAAATTTTGACTTAACGAATGAAAGTGAGCTTTAATTGGATATTTAATTATAAAATTTTGTTGTGATAAATCATATGTTAAGTTGATTTAAATGCGAAATTTTTAGGTCTAGAAATATGATTTAAAAATTTAGAATAGAAATTTTTTGAAGTTTAATGTTTCTAAAGTTATAATAAAATCTGGAATTTTATTAATAGCATTTCTAAAATGCTGTAGTTTTGTGACAGCACTTTAAAATGTTGATGTTTTGAATTTAACTATGTTTGAGGTAACTAAATATCTATTACTGCATTTTATAAATGCCGTTGTTCCTAAACTAAACTATTTTGGAAATTTTAAGCTATGATAGCACTTTATAAATGTTGTCGTTGCTATATTTTGACAATGTTTGAAATATTATAGATTTTAACACTATTTGAGTCATATTTTAAAGTGTTAAATGATTTAATTTTTGGAATTGATTATTTGTGAAATTTAAGAAGTTCAAATATATATTTAATATTTAAATTGAATTAGAATTTAAATAAGGTTTACTTAGTTATGTGTTAATTTGAATGAAATGAGATAAATGAATTTTTGAATGGAATTTTGAAATGTATTTTGTAATGATATTTGAAATAATAAATAAATGACATTTTTGATTTTTAAAATTATATTTAAATTTGAATATTTGAAATTGAACTCAAATAATGATTTGATACTGAGGTTTTGAAAGGATATGATATTTTGATGATTTAAATGGTTTGGAAATGATTTGATCTATTTTTGAGAAAGAATATGAATTTGGAATGTATTTGATTTTGATAAATGAATATTTAAAGTTTATATTTGTATGAAAGGATCTTTGGTTTACTTGTAATTTGAGTTTATTTAAATGATATTGGATTTAGGAAATGAATATTTCAAAAATAAGTAATAATGAAGTTAAATTTGAGATATATGAAATTATAGAATTTAGTTTTGAAATGCGGGATATTAAAGCTTTGAAATATATAAAAATTTGAATAGTTTAATTTGTGGATCAAATCTATATTTGAAATTGATATGATGTGAAATAGTTGTTGGGAAGTTTAATTGAAACTGATGGTTTGAATTGAATTAAGTTGGAAATTGGAAATTTAGGATTAATTGAATGAATTGTAGAATGTAAAGAATTAAAGGAATGTTTCATGATTTCAAATGTATGATTTTGAAATGTTATGATTTTCAAAGTGTAATTATTTCAAGTATTTTTGGTTTCGAAAGAGTTATATTTTGAAAGTATTATGAATATGAAATGAATATATGTTTGAAATGTTTTTGGGTTCGAAGTATAAACTATTTTGATTGAATAAATAGTTTTGAAATAAAAATGATTCTGGTTTCATAGTATAAATTATTTTGATTTGAATATAGTTTTGAAGTAAAAATGGTTTGGTTTCGAAGTATAAACGATTTTGATTTGAATATAGTTTTGGAGTAAAAATGGTTTTGGTTTCGAAGTACAAACTATTTTGATTGGAATATAGTTTTGAAGTAAAAATAGTTTTGGTTTCGAAGTATAAACTATCTTGAAAGGAATATAGTTTTGAAATGAAATGATTTAATCTTTGAAGTATTATGATTTTTGAAAGGTGAATATATGTTTGAAATGGAAATGATATCGTATTGACTTGGACATGGTTTTGGAATAAAAATGGTTTTGGTTTAGAAGTATAAACTATTCTGATTTGAGTATAGTTTTGAAGTACAAACTATTTTGATTTGAATATAGTTTTGAAGTAAAAATGGTTTTCCTTTCGAAGTATAAACTATCTTGAAAGGAATATAGTTTTGAAATGAAATGATTTGATTTTTGAAGTATTATGATTGTTGAAATGACCACGGCGTTATAATAACGTTTGGTTGTTAAAGAGATCGAGATCGAAAGTTATCATACTCTCCGCCAACTCCGAAAACCACTTTAACAACTGTGTACGTGGTAGAGTTTCCAGAATGAAGTAGGATGGTAGCAACGTTCTTGAGGTATATTACGTGGACCCAACTCCTGTGAGTTGGCATAAGATGGCTAAAGCAGGAGCGATCTCGGGCCAAAAGGGGTAGCTCCTCTGGTCGGACGCATTCCTTCGATACTATACTCTTACTTGTGATTGATTAGATGGTCATCCTCCGATTTTGATATGGGAGTGTGTTCCGAGGTGGGCGTATGTGGCTGCTGCGTTACCACCTGCATGTGTGCGTAATTGGTATATCTATCCTGGCATTGCCTTGTGTGCCGTGTCACTTACCATACCGAGCCTTTACTACGAATTTGTTTTTCTCCCATAGCCCGTGTGGTGTCCTCTGATGGTTTCCCGATCTGGAGATGTCATGATATTGGATGGACTACTGGGACTATTATGCGTGAAGGGTGATATGGGTAAGCCCGTAACGCTATTTTAAAGTAAGTTTATTTTACTATAGACATTATTACAATAGCGCAATGTTACTACATAGTACATCGTTTGACGGATCCTTAGAGGATGGGCTATCCCAAGCATCCTTTAAGTTACTGATGCATTTTGTTACTGTTCACTTGAGTTGATTTACAGTTTATAAGTATTTATGTCCTGACTCGAGTGTTTTGTGTTTTGCTTTATGCTCGAGTCAGATTGAGTGATTCAGCATTCAAGACTCACCTTCGGAGTTGGAGCTTTTCTTGAAGTTCCAGCCATATATTCTGCTTCCAATATTCAGTGATTTCAGTGATCTATTTTGATTTGTACCTGATGTATCTTGTTACTCTTCTGTTGTATTTTTGTTTAACTTTTATATATCTTATTATTATATAGTAGCTTCATGAACTACTATCCCTTTTACTTCCGCTGCATTATTATTTTCTCTGTGTCTGTGATCTGTGACTATTTATTTACTATATATTCTGAGATTTGCCAAATTTTATTTACAATGCGGTATTTTGAGCAATTCATGTCCGACATGTGTGGATTGCGAGTGGTTGAAAATATCGGGATGTCACATTTGGTATCAGTGCTTTGGTAGCTCTAGGAAAAACTCAGTATATAAGGTAAATGTATTTACAGAATCACTTTCATTCGAGTTTAAACCTCTTCCTTTTTGACTCGATTCTTTTGAATTTTGGAACGTTCCTTGCTGTTCCAAAATTCATTTCGTGTCCATCATTATTCATTTTCTTTTGATTTTGGAGTATCCGATAACTCCACTTCGAAGGATCTTTATAATGAGTCGGCTGTCCTGCCAATCTCATATTATTTTGAAAGGGGTGAAAGTCCTTCACAAAAGCATCGATTCACCAAGGATTTTATATCCTCGGTTTAGATGCTAGTATCTCTTATTATCCCAAGCTCTATCTCTTGAGATCGAATGTTGATTTACCCTAGAAATCCACATCGATCTTATTTTTCAAGTCAAGGTTGACCGGTTAGGTTGCCTGTGATTTATATAAGCTTCTCCATCTTCCTATTCTATTATTTAATCATCTCATCTATGTTTTCCAACTTATCTTCAAATCATTATTAAGGCGTAATTGTAAACTAATATATAAAATGCTTTATATATTGTGTTGTTTGACTTGTTGATGTTGATTTGGATTTTGGATCGATTCATCTGATCAATGATATCGATAAGATTTCCAAAACACTTGAATAGAGCAAACTGACATAATATGTTTTTTTTTCAAATTTGATAATGAAATAAATTTCGTAACTATATTATAAATCTTTTTCTAGATTTTTATTGAATTGGTTGTTAAGAAATAATAATTTGATTTTTATGTATCATTATCTCTTGTTTCATATATAAATAATGGAACTATAAACATGGTTTTAAATCTATTTGGAAATTTAAAATGAAGTTAAACAAGAATTTGAGAATTTAATTTCCAATGGATTTCAAACCATGTATTTAAAGTTTTAAAAGGATATATTATTTAAAGTATTTTCGAATAGAAATTTGTTTCCAAAGAATTTTATAGTTTAAAAATAGTGCTCTTCTCTTTGTCGTTGGAAAATAATTTCAGTGAAGACTGCAGCATCATCGACATTCATTTTCGGGGTTCGAAGTGAAGAGACCGTTCTGTAATCTTGCTACAGTTTTGTTCTGAGAAATTTAATTGATTTGAATTTCTAAAATAAGACTGATTTATAACATATGCTGATATACGATTTAAATTTGAATGGATATATATATATATATATATATATAGTATATGTGCATTTATTTGTCTCTAAATATTTTGGAATTTATCGGAAATTTAATTCCTAATTTTATCTTGAATGACAATTTTTAAGTATAATTTCAAGATTTGGAAGAATATTTAAGCTTGAAATGATTGAATTGAAAGTTTTATTTGTATAATACACAATTTCATTCTAATATAACTTACCTAAATTATACAGAAGTTGAATATGTAATTGGATAATATACAATATAAAAAGGGATTTTTATAAATAAAATTTGAGTGGTTATAATAAATATTATGCACTTAAATTTTAGTTGTAAAAAGATTAACTAAGGTAAATAGAAAAAGGGGTAATGGAATTATTTACAATATAAAATGATGTTAAGCAACTAAGAATAAATTTGAAGCAGTGATAATAAGTGTAGATATATTTAATATAGGTGATAAAATATATTGAGAAAATAAATTTAATTTTAGTTAGGAATAAAGAAGAATTAAATCTTATTGAGTACATTATGAGTATAATAAATGTTTTTTTCAAATCCATGATTTTAGAAATTATTAATTTAAGATAATTGGATGATAAGATAATGAAATTAGAGATGGTTATGATTTATTTAAATTATGTAAGATTAATTATCAATTTAATTTGGAATTTTCAGGGTTTCAAATTTATTATTTTATTTTGTTTTTTTAAACTATCTTTTGGTTGTCCTTATTTCCCTTATCTTGCTACAGAATGGGGAGGCTATTGCTTGTACCGGTCTGTTTAGAAATATTTCTATAATCTTTCTATAATCTTTTGTACTCATCTTTGAATCAGAGTACTGCTTGCCATCCATAGACCGTCGGTCAAACGGGATGGGTGAATCAGATTCTAGAGGATCTTTTCATGCTTGTGTTCTTGATTCTGGAGGATCTTGGGAAAGTCATCTCCACCTTGTTAAACTTACCTATGACAATAGTTATCGGGCATAATTCAGTATTCTTGTTATCTTATCTTAATCCTATTTCATTCTATCTTTTTCTGTGCTTCCCATACCTCATTCCTTTTCGGGGACGAAAAGTTTTGAGTGGGGGAGAGTGTAACAACCCTGTATTTTGTGATTATTTTAATTTTATATTTAAATTATTCTAAATTAAATTCCTAATTTAAAAATTTTATTATATTTATTAAAATGAGTTCGTTTTGTTATTTTAAATATAAATTTTGATTAATATGTGAATAATAATTTCAAACCCGAATATATTGAATATTTTGCAAAAAAGTGAATTTTGGTCAATCTGGTCAAACTTTGACTTTTAAATTTAAAATTTAAATATTTGAAAATTTGAATTTTATCTTTTAAAAATAAATAAAATTTCAAGAACACTGCTTTTCGTTCCGTTGAAATCTGATTAATATTGTGAAAGTTATGCTTTTTACAATATTGTATGTAAATTGATTTGTTTAACAAAATTATTTATTTTAATTTATATAAATAATATTTTTATTTGTCAAAAAGTGTTCTAATATATGTAACATGTCATGTTATGTATTTATTTTTATTTTTAAAACATTTTTAAAGTGTTGTTATAATTTTTCCAATGTTCATTGTATGTCGTTTACAAATTTTAAAAGCTAGTTTCAATATATTAGCTATTTTCTTAATTATTTTCTATTTTTCCTTAAATTATATTTTTCTTTTCTTTTCACTTTATTTCTTCCGATTTTTATTTTTTTATTTACCGAAATTTTTGGTTTTTTAGAATGAATGAAAGAAAAAAGAAATATAAAGAGTTTAAAACCTTTCAGATGCCATAACCTTTCATATGCCATTTGTCTTTTCATTTCAAGTGCCATTTGAATTTAATGTTGCTGGCCCTATTCTCTTTCTTCAGCCATGTATCCCCTTTTTTTTCATGTGAATTTGTTCCTCTCATCACTCAACTGATGGCTATGAGAAGAGAAAACAAAAATATGGCTTCCATCTTATTTTTCTTATTCATTTCCAATGATTTTTTCTTGATATCTTCACATGCTTTGCTTGGCCTCAACACCACCATCTCCTCTGACCACCACCATTATCTCCACCTCCTCATCCACAGCCTACAACCATCCCTCTCCTCTATCCATAGCAGGCTGTGCACCCTCCTTGATCAAAACTACACAAAAATGTGTGCAAACCTCTCCAAAATTGCCTTAGGCGAACTATATCATCACCTACCCTTCATATCTTGCTTTGGCCACCCCCTTAGCCTCCACCACCACTTGCTACATGACCTTTGGCCACTGCTACACCATCACTCTCCACTGTCCAGACCTGTACAAGCTTGAGCCGATCCCAAGCAATGACATAGGCCGAGCCTAGATGGTGAACCAAACTCCCTTATGCCTTGATCTTTGACATTTCATGCCTTGTAACTCCAACCACTTCTCATTTTTGTGCTTGCCATGCCTTTGTGATGCCAAACCTGATCCTTTTCCACCTGAAAACATGAGTGGCCGAGCCCTAAGCATGTATGGCCGAGCATACATGGAGTTGTGATCAAGCAAAAATGGTTGAAAAGCTTGGTAATGTCATTTGTTGCTTCTACTTTCCTATTGTTTCAATTAATCTTTGTATTGTATATATATGTTTATATTTCTTTGTTTAATTGTTGTGTGCAATATCATATCTTAGCTTTCTCTCATTTGAATCAAAGTTGTACCAAATCGTGCTTGTCGAGCCCTTTGAATCGTGCTTGTGTGTTGTAGAAGGTCTCTAGCTTCGTAAAAGGTGAGTTTTTCTCACTCCGGCATATTTACTTATGAAAATCATAAATTGATGACAAGTGTTTAGTAATTAAAATGTTTATGCAAGTTAATGATGATCACATGATATGTTATTTTATTTTATTACCATGTTAAAACTGTTAATTATCACCTGACATCTGATATATGACCGTATATTGTGACATTGACATGTTAGTATAATTGTTTATATTGTTTATGCATTTGTTCACACTGCAAGTTCCCTTTAGAATAAAATCATTATGGGTTGAAATGATACATACCTGAACGGACATTAAAATAGGGAAAAATCATTATGGGCTGAAATGATAGGCCTGAGTGATTTTTATTGTATTTTATTTTACTTGGGATTGCGGGTTTGAAATGATAGAACCCGGGTTTTCTTTTTAAATTGCGGATTGAAATGATATATATCCGTATCACTTGACCTAGGTTAAAAAATTATATACAGAATCCGTGGTATATTTTTAAATGATTTTTATTAAAATGTGTATTTTTAAAAGTATGAATTTTGATTTAAAAATATATATTTTATGGTTTTAAGAAAGTTAAATATTCAGTTTTGAATTTGTGAATTTAAGTATGTAAATTTGAAGTAAATGTGATTTTTGACTTTAAATTTTATTTTCAAAAATGTAAGTAAATAATGGAAATTAAATTTAATGTTTTGAAGTGATAGTTGAAGAAAAATGTTACGTTTTGTTGAAATTTATAAGTTAAGAAACAGTGAAATTTTGACTTAACGAATGAAAGTGAGTTTTAATTGGATATTTAATTATAAAATTTTGATGTGATAAATCAGATGTTAAGTTGATTTAAATATGAAATTTTGAAATCTATAAATATGATTTAAAAATTTAAAATAGAAAAGTTTTGAAGTTTAATGTTTCTGAAGTTATAATAAAATCTGGAATTTTATTAATAGCATTTCTAAAATGATGTAGTTTTATGACATCACTTTAAAATGTTATTGTTTTGAATTTAACTATGTTCGAGGTAACTAAACATCTATTACGGCATTTTATAAATGCCATTGTTCTTAAACTAAACTATTTTGGAAATTTTAAGCTACGATAGCACTTTATAAATGTTGTCGTTGTTATATTTTGACAATGTTTGAAATATTATAGATTTTAACACTATTTGAGTCATATTTAAAGTGTTAAATGATTTAACTTTTGGAATTGAGTATTTGTGAAATTTAAGAAGTTTGAATATATATTTAATATTTAAATTTGAATTTTTAAGGAATTTAAATTGAATTTGAATTTAAATGAGGTTTACTTGGTTATGTGTTAATTTGAATGAAATGAGATAAATGAATTTTCGAATGGAATTTTGAAATGTATTTTGTAATGATATTTGAAAAAAATAAATAAATGACATTTAGATTTTTAAAATGATATTTAAATTTGAATATTTGAAATTGAATTCAAATAATGATTTGATAATGAGGTTTTGAAAGGATATGATATTTTGATGATTCAAGTGGTTCGGAAATGATTTGATCTTTATTTTGAGAAAGAATATGAATTTGGAATGATATTTGATTTTGATAAATGAATATTTGAAGTTTGTATTTGCATGAAGGGATCTTTGGTTTACTTGTAATTTAAGTTTATTTAAATGATATTGGATTTAGGAAATGAATATTTCAAAACTAAGCAGTAATGAAGTTAAATTTGAGATATGTGAAATTATAGAATTTATTTTGAAATGCGGGATATTAAAGCTTTGAAATATATAAAAATTTGAATAGTTTAATTTGTGGATCAAATCTATATTTGAAATTGACCCGATTTTAAATAGTTATTGGGAAGTTTAATTGAAACTAATGGTTTGAATTGAATTAAGTTGGAAATCGAAAATTTAGGATTAATTGAATGAATTGTAAAATGTAAAGAATTAAAGGAATGTTTCATGATTTCAAATGTATGATTTTGAAATGTCATGATTTTCAAAGTGCAATTGTTTCAAGTATTTTTGGTTTCGAAAGAGTTATACTTTGAAAGTATTATGATTTTGAAATGAATATATGTTCGAAATGTTTTTGGTTTCGAAGTATAAACTATTTTGATTGAATAAATAGTTTTGAAATAAAAATGATTTTGGTTTCGAAGTATAAACTATTTTGATTAAATAAATAGTTTTGAAAAAAAATGATTTTGGTTTCGAAGTGTAAACTATTTTGATTTGAATATAGTTTTGAAGTAAAAATGGTTTTGGTTTCGAAGTATAAACTATTTTGATTTGAATATAATTTAGAGTAAAAATGGTTTTGGTTTCGAAGTACAAACTATTTTGATTTGAATATAGTTTTGAAGTAAAAATGGTTTTAGTTTCGAAGTATAAACTATCTTGAAAGGAATATAGTTTTGAAATGAAATGATTTGATCTTTGAAGTATTATGATTTTTGAAAGGTGAATATATGTTTGAAATGGAAATGTTATAGTATTGACTTGGATATGGTTTCGGAATAAAAATGATTTTGGTTTCGAAGTGTGAACTATTTTGATTTGAATATAGTTTTGAAGTAAAAATAGTTTTGGTTTCGAAGTACAAACTATTTTGTTTTGAATATAGTTTTGAAGTAAAAATGGTTTTGGTTTCGAAGTATAAACTATCTTGAAAGGAATATAGTTTTGAAATGAAATGATTTGATTTTTGAAGTATTATTATTTTTGAAATGACCACGGCGTTATAATAATGTTTGGTTGTTAATGGGACTGGGATCGAAAGTTGTCATACTCTCTGCCAACTTCGAAAACCACTTTAACAACTGTGTACATGGTGGAGTTTCCAAAATGAAGTAGGATGTTGAGGTATATTACGTGGACCCAACTCCCGTGAGTTGGCATAAGGTGGCTAAAACAGGAGCGATCTCGGGCCTAAAGGGGTAGTTTCTCTGGTCGGACACATTCCTTCGATACTATACTCTTACTTGTGATTGATTAGATGGCCATCCTCCGATTTTGATATGGGAGTGCGTTTAGAGGTGGGCATACGTGGTTGCTGCATTACTACCAGCCCGTGTGCGTAATTGGTATATCTACCCTAGCATTGCCTTGTGTGTCATGTCACCTACCATACCGAGTGTAACAACCCGCATATTTATCGGGTGTATATTTAAATATTTCATTTAAATATAACGTCGTTTGTCGAATTATAGTACGAAAAGTTACTTTCTGCAAACAGTCGAATTGGGACTCGAGAACCCTTCCATTGAGTTCAAAATGCCGTTTGCAACCTTTTTGAGTATAGGCTTTGATATGTTTGGAATAAGTTGAATTTTGCTACTTTTTCTATTGGGTTTTGGGTTTGGGTTCAGCCGACTAGCAAACTAAATACCCTAACTCAGCCCTCTCCTCTTCATTCACTCATTTCCACTCCTCAAACTCAAGCTCCAACTGATAATGGTGGAGGGGAAGTGGAAATAGAAATTGCAAGCCCTAGTTCCTCTTGCTAGCTCAAATTCTTGCTCCAAAATCAAAGTGAAGCCATTGGTAAGCTTCCTCTTCATCTCCTCTATCTCTTTCTCTCTTCAATCTCAGAAATTCCTAAACTTAACTTAGGAAATATGTGTTTTATTCTTAGATTGAAGCTTGTTGTGTTGAAGTGAAGAGTAGTTAGTCTCCTTCTTGTGTTTGAGCATCTTCTTCTTTGTTTTGTGATATAAGGTGAGATTTTTATCTCATATCTATGCTTATATATATATATGTATATATATATATGTATATATATATATATATATGTATCTATATATATATATGTATATATCTTTGTTAGGTATAAATTCCTAACACTTGTTCATATGTTCATTTGCTTTCGATTTGGTTTGCTTTGGTGAAATTGCCAAATTATGATTTTTGAAGCCAAATCTATGTAAAACCTTATATGGTTGATGTTTATGTTGTTCGGAGTGCTTGGGTGTGTCGTTAAGGTTGGGTAGTCGTTTGATGTAAGCCCATAATCAACATGCATCCGATTGCTTCCGATTTGTTTGGCCATAGATGGCCCAGGTTCAGGAAATGCCTGACCATCAAGTTTCAGACGTCTGAAACCATATTTCAGACGTCTGAATACTGTTCTGGGGAAGATTTTCATCCCCGGATTCAGACGTCTGAATTTATATTCCAGACGTCTGAAAGTGCTTAATTTCGACCAGAAAAGAAATAGGAAAAGTAATGCCTATTTCAGACGTCTGAAAGTTTGGATTCAGACGTCTGAATTCTGTTCTGGGGAACATATTTATTCCCAGATTCAGACGTCTGAATCCCTTCTTTCAGACGTCTGAATCTAGTGTCTTTTTCCAAATTGCCTTTTTCGCATAGTTTTCCAAATTTGATCGATGCATATTGATTTCAATTAGTTGTTAATGCATATTTGACCTTGATGGTTCCTTTTTGACTTCATTCACGGGTTTTCATAAATAATCCCTTCAAATCATATTAAAAGTTCGCTTCTCCGATTTATAAATTCTATTTAAAACACACGCACAATTTCGCACTTCGAGCGAAGTGGAAGGGTGATTAAATGGTTGGGCAAAACATGGACCATGAATCTGTACGTTTATCCTTCTGATTAATCCCCGACCTGTTCAATTGATAGTTTTGACCTTCGGGTCTGGTTTACCGATGATATGAGGTGAACTTTGTACTGGTTTGAGTGTGAAAGTGACTAACGGATAGTAAACCGTTTAGTGCAAACGGATGGTTATGGGACACACGTTACCGCTTTTCGGATTCCTTTTCGAGAGTTGTGACACATTCCGCCAGTTAGTGGTGTCCAGTACGGGGTCTTCGACCTTCACCACTACGGTTTGTTGCCTTGGGGATAGTGTCTTCGGACTGTCTCCCCCAGGTTTGTTGCCTTTGGGTTTGTTGCCCTATAGAATCGCTTTTGGAGTTGGTCCATCGTCACTGCTCGAGTGATACTTGGGTTTGTTGCCTTTGGGTTTGTTGCCCTATTGTATCGCTTTCGGAGTTGGTCATTCGTCACCGCTCGAGTGATATTGGGTTTAGAGCCTTCGGGCACATGGATCCTTGTTTATATAGTACTGTGCTCGAGCAATTTTCTAATGCTTCATTGATATGTATATTCCCTAGGTATCGCCCCTTGGTGTAGGTCTTTTTCAACCACACGATATGTAGCGATTACCTTGTGGAACTTGTGTTACCTTCATTGGTATTTGTTATTTGCCTTTGTGGCTTGTTTTGGGGTATTCCTACCCTTTGTTTCTCTGAGTTGTCGATGATACAAGGCTTGTTTTGTTATGATTCATCTTTTGTTGATGATTGTGTTATCTCCTTTGGAGATATTTGTTATACTTCATAACCTTGCAGGTTTATTGTTGTTCAGTTTATCTAACTGATTTGTTTAGCTAGACTGACCCGTGTATTTTATACTCGGGTCAGACCGAGATGTTTCAGGTTAAGTGCTTATGGACTTAGCCTCTTTTGCTTCCGCATGGACTACTCCGTTAGCTTCTTTTTGTCATTGCTTTTTGTGTAGTCCTTTTGTTGTAACTCTTATATTTATTCTTTTGGATTTGTCTGTATATTGTGGTTTGCTATACCACTTGACGTGTATTATTTTGTATACTCTGCTATGTATCAATATATGTGTATATGATGATCCATTGTTCTGTGATGTATATTACATTTGAGTTGTTATATTCTGTTTTGATAGATCCTCCAACCACCTATGGTTTTGTTTTAAGTATTCATTGGATATTTCGACCTGCTTGGTATGACTATTGTCGATGTATTCAATAGATAGTTAGAGCAAGGCTATAGATGGTCGCTCCTATCCAGTCTTATTCTTCGTGTTAGTTGACGGCATTACCCTGTAGTGTCCTTGGCTAGCATGGGTATAGAGGTGGGGCGTCACATCTTGGTATCAGAGCTAAGGTTCAGAACAAAGTATGATAAACATAGAATAGATGCACATATTCCTGTACATCAAAGTGTATAAGTGATACAAATCTTTGAACCATCGTGTCTCTCTATTCCTTCTACCATCAGGGTTAGATAGAATGTGGTAATACGTCTAGGAATGCATTTTATTCCTTAGTATTCCACATTTGAATTAATGACATCTACCTTGTGAATAATCTTGTTCTTATCTTACTTTCAGCGTATGGCTGGAAGAGGCAGGGGACGACGTTCGGATGCTGGGCAATCCAGTGGCTCACATCCGGATGGCGTTTATATGTCTGCCGATCAGTTTTTGGAATTGTTTAGGAGCACTCAGCCTCCAGTTCCTCCTCGAGTTTCTCCATCTCGCAAGTCTGCCTTTGCACGTCTGTGCAGTGATTTTGCTCATCTTGGAGGAAAGCCGTTTAAAGGCTCTGAGTCTGTTCTTGAAGTCCAAGCTTGGTTTCGCACGTGCGAGCGTATTTTCTCTCGCATGGATCTTTCTGATCATGATAGGGTTCTTGTAACTTCTAGCTTATTACAAGAGCATGCTCTTGTTTGGTATGAGCTTCTTGTAGCCGAGATTGATGAGTCTACTCTTTTTTGGAATCAGTTTCGGGGACGATTCGAACTCAAATTCGTTCCTGAATTTGAAAAAGTTTTATTGACCCGTCGCTTCCTTGAGTTGAAGCAAGGGAAATCTTCTGTTTCTGAGTATGTTGCATCATTCGAGGCTTTATCTCAGTATGGTCTTGAATTCATTAGCACTTCTTATAAGAATAATTTGAAGTTCGTTTTTAGTCTTAGGAAATATCTTAAGAAGTCTTTGTTGCTCCATCTTCAGCTTTCTTTTGAGGAGCTGGTTGATTCGGCACTTCATCTCGAGACCGTTGAGAAGGACTGTGATAGTGATGTTGATGTTAAGGTTCGCAAGAACCCCAACAAAAAACAGTCTCCATTGGATGAGCGGGAATTTTTCCCTTCCAAGAAGAAAAAGCCCGTTGAATCTGATTCTCAGTCTCAGCCTGCTGGAACACCTTCCATTCGGAAGTGTTTCAATTGTGATTCTCCTGATCATATGATTCGAGATTGTCCTAAGCCTCTCTTATGCCGCTATTGCAAGAAGGAAGACCATCGTTGTTCCACTTGTCCCATTGCTCCAAACAATTCTCCATCTGGCAAGTTAAATGTAACAGGTGCTTCTGGAGGTTCTTCTCAGGGATAAGGTGTGTCTCCATCTATTTTGGTAGGTTTCTACTTTTCTTTGTGATTCGATTTCCAATTTGATGGCATCATTTTATTTCTTTAATCCCTCATGATGAGGAAAGTGTTGTTTCTCTCATTTTTATAGTTTGAGAATTTTCTGGTATTTTTGGTCTTGTCCTAGGATTATCACCTAAGCAATTCTTTGAGTGGTATTAAGGTCTTTTCAGTTCGACCTTGCCACCGGTTTTGATTTGGCTACGATTTGCGGAAGTTAACACTCCACTTGTCGCATTCCGCACTCGTTGTGATTCTTAGGAATGATTTATTATGTCATTCGGTTTGTTTATCTCATTTCATCCATTTTAGGAATCGAGTATTTTGTGAATATCTCGATGATTCCATTTTAGTATTTATTGGTTTTGGATGGAAATTAGTAATTTAAAATTTTTGCAAATCTTTTTCATAAGATTTATTTATAAGTATAAATGGGATTTTTGTCCTTAAAACAAACAAAGAGAATTTTTAAAAGTTTTTGGAAATATGTTTATCATATAGAAGATTGTTTTGTGATTGTATTGCCCATTAAGTGCTTTAAGAATTCTGGTCGATGCGCTTGATCAACGTTATCGATAGGAATCTCCTAAACGCTTTGATGAGACAATCAGACACAATGAATAGATTTGAAATAAGAAAAAATTTCTAGAAAAATAATTACATGAAGATAATTATGATTTTGAAAGTTTTAGCTTTTCGGGAAAGTTGATTATTTAAAAGAACTCTTTTCCGATACTCTCGTTCCTTTTGTTCCCGAAAGGGGGATCGTGTTGCTAATGCATTTAGTTGTAAGCAACAAGTGATTGTTTCTTTGTTGATGTCCGAATGGAATGATCTTTTTACCAAGTTCATCGGATGTTTTGTTGTACTTCATTTTGTTGAGCTTTGGTTTATTTGACGTATTGTTGCACCACGTCGATGTTCCGAATTATTTTGAGCTTAGAAATCCTTAGAATTCTCTGAGCAAACAAGTTAGGGCTTATCCTTTCGTGCACTTTATGGTGAACTTCTCATTCTGTTATTCTTATGTGTTAATATGTTTTTTGGGTTGTTACTCTTTATTTTCTTCTTAAGAATTGCGAGGACGCAATTTCTTTAAGGAGGGGAGTCTGTAATAACCCGCATATTTATCGGGTGTATATTAAAATATTTTATTTAAATATAACATCGTTTGTCGGATTATAGTCCGAAAAGTTACTTTCTTCAAACAGTCGAATTGGGACTCGAGACCCCTTCCATTGAGTTTAAAATGCCGTTTGCAACCTTTTTGAGTATAAGCTTTGATATGTTTGGAGTAAGTTCAATTTTGCTACTTTTTCTATTGGGTTTTGGGTTTGGGTTCAGCCGACTAGCAAACTAAATACCCTAACTCAGCCCTCTCCTCTTCATTCACTCATTTCCACTCCTCAAACTCAAGCTCCAACTGATAATGGTGGAGGGGAAGAGGAAATAGAAATTGCAAGCCCTAGTTCCTCTTGCTAGCTCAAATTCTTGCTCCAAAATCAAAGTGAAGCCATTGGTAAGCTTCCTCTTCATCTCCTCTATCTCTTTCTCTCTTCAATCTCAGAAATTCCTAAACCTAACTTAGGAAATATGTGTTTTATTCTTAGATTGAAGCTTGTTGTGTTGAAGTGAAGAGTAGTTAGTCTCCTTCTTGTGTTTGAGCATCTTCGTCTTTGTTTTGTGATATAAAGTGAGATTTTTATCTCATATCTATGCTTATATATATATATACATATATATATCTTTGTTAGGTATAAATTCCTAACACTTTTTCATATTTTCATTTGCTTTCGATTTGGTTTGCTTTGGTGAAATTGCCAAATTATGATTTTTGAAGCCAAATCTATGTAAAACCTTATATGGTTGATGTTTATGTTGTTCGGAGTGCTTGGGTGTGTCGTTAAGGTTGGGTAGTCGTTTGACGTAAGCCCATAATCAACACGCATCCGATTGCTTCCGATTTGTTTGTCCATAGATGGCCCAAGTTCAGGAAAAGCCTGACCATCAAGTTTCAGACGTCTGAAACCATATTTCAGACGTTTGAATATTGTTCTGGGGAAGATTTTCATCTCCGGATTCAGACGTCTGAATTTATATTCCAAATGTCTGAAAGTGCTTAATTTCGACCAGAAAAGAAATAGGCAAAGTAATGCCTATTTCAGACGTCTGGAAGTTTGGATTCGGACGTCTGAATTCTGTTCTGGGGAACATATTTATTCCCAGATTCAGACGTCTGAATCCCTTCTTTCAGACGTCTGAATCTAGTGTCTTTTTCCAAATTGCCTTGTTCGCATAGTTTTCCAAATTTGATCGATGCATATTGATTTCAATTAGTTGTTTATGCATATTTGACCTTGATGGTTCCTTTTTGACTTCATTCACGGGTTTTCATAAATAATCCCTTCAAATTATATTAAAAGTTCGCTTCTCCGATTTATAAATTCTATTTAAAACACACGCACAATTTCGCACTTCGAGCGAAGTGGAAAGGTGATTAAATGGTTGGGCAAAACACGGACCATGAATCTGTGCATTTATCCTTTCGATTAATCCCCGACCTGTTCAATTGATCGTTTTGACCTTCGGGTCTGGTTTACCGATGATATGAGGTGAACTTTGTACTGCTTTGAGTGTGAAAGTGACTAACGGATAGTAAACCGTTTAGTGCGAACGGGTGGTTATGGGACTCACGTTACCACTTTTCGGATTCCTTTTCGAGAGTTGTGACACATTCCGCCAGTTAGTGGTGTCCAGTACGGGGTCTTCGACCTTCACCACTATGGTTTGTTGCCTTGGGGATGGTGTCTTCGGACTGTCTCCCCCAGGTTTGTTGCCTTTGGGTTTGTTGCCCTATAGAATCGCTTTTGGAGTTGGTCCATCGTCACCGCTCGAGAGATACTTGGGTTTGTTTCCCTATTGTATCGCTTTCGGAGTTGGTCATTCGTCACCACTCGAGTGATATTGGGTTTGGAGCCTTCCGGCTCATGAATCCTTGTTTATATAGTACTGTGCTCGAGCAATTTTCTGATGCTTCATTGATATGTATATTCCCTAGGTATCTCCCCTCGGTGTAGGTCATTTTGAACCGCACGATATGTAGCGATTACCTTGTGGAACTTGTGTTACCTTCATTGGTATTTGTTATTTGCCTTTATGGCTTGTTTTGGGGGTATTCCTACCCTTTGTTTCTCTGAGTTGTCGATGATACGAGGCTTGTTTTGTTATGATTCATCTTTTGTCGATGATTGTGTTATCTCCTTTAGAGATATTTGTTATACATCGTAACCTTGCAGGTTTATTGTTGTTCGGTTTATTTAACTGATTTGTTTAGCTAGACTGACCCGTGTATTTTATACTCGGGTCCGACCGAGATGTTTCAGGTTAGGTGCTTATGGACTTAGCCTCTTTTGCTTCCGTATGGACTACTCCGTTAGCTTCTTTTTGTCACAGCTTTTTGTGTAGTCCTTTTGTTGTAACTCTGATATTTATTCTTCTGGATTTGTCTGTATATTGTGGTTTGCTATACCACTTGACGTGTATTATTTTGTATACTCTGCTATGTATCAATATATGTGTATATGATGATCCACTGCTCTGTGATGTTCATTACATTTGAGTTGTTATATTCTGTTCTGATAGATCCTCCAACCACCTATGGTTTTGTTTTAAGTATTCATTGGATATGTCGACTTGCTTGGTATGACTATTGTCGATGTATTCAATAGATAGTTAGAGCAAGGATATAGATGTTCGCTCCTATCCAACCTTATTCTCCGTGTTAGTTGATGGCATTACCCTGTAGTGTCCTTGGCTAGCATGGGTATAGAGGTGGGGCATCACACCGAGCCTTTACTACGAGTTTGTTTTTCTCCCGTAACCCGTGTGGTATCCTCTGATAGTTTCCCGATCTGGAGATATCATGATATTGGATGGACTACTGGGACTATTATGTGTAAAGGGTGATATGGGTAAGCCCGGAACGCTATTTTAAATTAAGTTTATTTTACGGTAGACATTATTATAATAGCGCAATATTACTACATAGTAAATAGTTGGACGGATCCTTAGAGGATGGGCGATCCCAAGCATCCTTTAAGTTACTGACGCATTTTGTTACTGTTCACTTGAGTTGATTCACAGTTCATAAATATTTATGCCCCGACTCGAGTGTTTTGTGTTTTGCTTTACGCTCGAGTCATATTGAGTGATTTAGCATTCAAGACTCACCTTCGGAGTTGGAGCTTTTCTTGAAGATCCAGCCATATATTCTACTTTCAGTATTTAGTGATTTCAGTGATCTATTCTGACTTCTACCTGATGTATCTTGTTACTCTTCTGTTGTATTTTTCTTTAACTCTTATGTATCTTATTATTATATAGTAGCTTCATGAACTACTATCCCTTTTACTCCCGCTGCATTATTATTTACTCTGTTTCTATGATCTGTGACTATTTATTAACTGTATATTCTGAGATTTGCCAAATTTTATTTACAACGTGGTATTTTGAGCAATTCAAGTCCGACATGTGCAGATTGCGAATGGTTTGAAAATGTCGGGTTGTTGCACCAGGTATAACCAGGTATATCAACAGATTCAAATTGAAATAGGTTAGTTTACTCACCTTTCAACTAAATAGAGAAACCTGGAAGTAGATTTTGAAAATCTGGAATTTGGATCCTTGTTTGATGATGATTTGCTCTTTAGATTGTTTGAGTTGAATGCTTGATATTCCTTAGTTGAACTTTGATTTGAACTCGCACTTGATCAGATTTAAACTTTAATCTGCACTTGTTGTTTGAACTAGTTCTGATTTCCAGGTTTGCAGTTTGCCTTTGATTTGTTTTATTAAGTTGAATTTATTGATGTTGAATCTTGCTTAGTTTAATCAGGTTTTGATTTTTTTTTTGATTGTTGATTTTATTTTCTGGTTTAAGTTTTCAGATTTGTAAATTTTGAGTCATATGAAGGAAAATATGAAAAGAGGAGAGTAAATGTATTTATAAATAACTTGTTTTAATTTTTATTCATTATTTAAAAGTAAAACAAAAGACACTTGTAATTCATGTTTTTAAAATGGTTACATTTGTAAATCTTTTGTTAAAATGCTTACACATGTTAATTACATTGTTAAAATACTTACGCATGTATTTTACATGTGTTTAAATGTTTAAATATATTTTTATATTATTTTCTATTTATATTTCCTTTTATAACTATTTATATATGTATATTTCTTTCATAAATATTTATAACTTTTAAATAGCTTTTTATAAATTTTCAAATTAAAAGAAAATTACTTGCCACTTGTATTACTAAGCTTACACTTGTTCAATCTTATGTTATATGGTTTACATTTGTTATATTCATTTTAAAATCTTCACACTTGCCTTTTGCATGTTTAATTAATGTTTAAATATGGTTTATTATACTTTTCAATTTAGATAAATCCATTTCATTTTACATATATATATTTATACAACATAAATGAACACACGTGTATATTACATATATTAATTTTGAAAATATATATTTTAACTTTCAAATCACAATGTATATATATACATATATATGTGTATATATCGTTAATATTAGAAAACAAATTATTATTAATTTTTAAATTCAAATTCTCAGATCTAGTTTATTTTAAAAATATTTATCTTTGAATCTCAAATCCAAATCCTATTTACAATCAATTTATATACATATATATAAATAAACAAATAAATATATTATTTAATTTGGAAAAATTCAAATTAATTCAAAATTTAATTAGAAAATTTATATGAATTACCAATTTAAATCTGACTTAAAAACGGGATCGTTACAGATTCCCTCCTTAAGAAAATTTTGTCCCCGAAATTTTCTAGACAGGGGGACAACAAAGAACAGATGAACACACAAAGATAGTTAATTGGTTTATTAGATTAAATTGAATTTCTATTCTATATTTGGCGTAGAAAATCATAATATCATCAACAAATATGATAATGATCTCATCCAATACTTCATGAAATATACTCGGGTTATCGGGTCTACGAAAAATGCAAGGGCATTGATTAGTCCGAAGGGATAACTAACCATTCGTAGAATATATCTGGACCTCAAAGAATAGACAAATGGATACAATTCAATTTGGCTTTATATTTTGTTAACCAATTATTTCAATTAAAATTTCAAATTCATTAAATTTAAGATGAAAAACTGATGGAAAACTGATGATGAGAATACGAATTATGAACCTATCTACAACATAAACAAAGATTCGTAGTGCCACCGCCACACCAAAGCTCTTTCTTGGAGCTGCTAGGAAACCATCAAAGAATTGAAATTGGACGATGATCAAAGAGATTGATTGAGAAAGTTGTTCCTGTTGTTACAGGGTATCGACCATTTATAGTGGTACTCCCCAGTCCCAACCTAGTCCTCTTCTTGCACTCATACTCGCTATCAGTGAATAGTAAGAAAATTGATTGAGGTATACAGACGGATATTGTAACAACCCGATATTTTCAACCATTCGCATCCGCACATGCCGGACTTGAATTGCTCAAAATACAGCATTGTAAATAAAATTTGGCAAATCTTAGGACATACAGTAAATAAAAATCACAGAACACAGACACAGAGTAAGAAATGTAGTGGAAGTAAAAGAGATAGTAGTTCATGAAGCTACTATGAAAATATATCAGAGTTAAATAAAATACAACAGAATAAATAAAGTACAACAGAAGTCTGAAGACGATAACCAAGTACAAGCTGAATAGAACAACAGAACTGGAAAAGATAAAACTAGATAAGTAGACGATCTCCAGCGATTCCAATCTCCAGAAAGTGGAATCCAAATCTATGAATAACTCAGGCTGACCCGAGCGTAAATAAAATACAAACACTCGAGTCAGGACAATATATACTTATATAATATAAACTAACTCAAGTGAACTGTAATAAGGTACAAGTAACTTAAAGGATGTCTGAGACCACCCATCCTCTAAGGATCCGTTAAACTATTTACTATGTAGTAATATTTTGCTGTTATAATAATGTCTATAGTAAAATAAACATACTTTTAAATAGCGTTCCGGGCTACCCATATCACCATTCACACATAATAGTCCCAGTAGTCCGTCCAATAACATAATATATCCAGATCGGGAGACTATCAGAGGATATGACACGGGCTACGGGAGAAAACCAAACTCGTACAAGGCTCGCTAGGGTAGGTGACAAGGCACACGAGGCAATGCCAGGGTAGATATACCAATTACGCTTCCGGGCTGGTGGTAACACAGCAGCCACATACGCCCACCTCGAGCCACACTCCCATATCAAAGGTGTGCACACCTAATCAATCACAAAAGCAATAGAATGGCGTCGAAGAAGTGTGTCCGATCGGAGGAGCTACCTCACTTGGCCCGTCGATCGCTCCTGTTTTAGCCACCTTAAGCCAACTCACGGGAGTCGGGTACACGTTACATACCTTAAGAGTGTCGCCACCATCCTACTTCATTATGGAATCTCCACCGCGTACACGGTTGTCAAAGTGGTTTTCGGTATCGATAGAGAGTATGCCAGATATCCGATCTCGGTCTCTTTAACAACCAATTGTTATTATTACCCGTGGTTATAATTTAAAATATAATATTTTATACTTTGAAATAAAATCATTTCAAATCCAAACCTTTATCAAAATAAAGATTAAATATTTTCAAATCATTTCAATACAACAAGATATAATACCTTTCTAAACATCCTTTCAAATCATTTCAATATGTCAAAATATCATATCTTTCCAAAACTTCATTGCAAATCATTTTAATATATCAAAATCCTATCTTTCCAAAGATAGTTTATACTTTGAAACCAAAAACCATTTTATTTCAACACAATATTCAAATCAAAACTATATCATTTCTATTTCAAACATATATTCACCTTTCAAAAATCATAACACTTTCATAGTTATAAAATACTTGAAATCATTACACTTGAAAATCATAACATTCCGAAATAATACATTTTGAAATCATCCTTTAATTCTTTACATTTTACAAATTTATTAAATTAAACCCAAATTTCAAATTTCCATTCAATTTAATTCAAACCATCAATTTTTCAATTTCAGTTTATAAATAAACCATTTCAAAACTTATCAATTTCAAATATCGATTTAATCCACAAAATACAATATTCAATCTTAGTATATTTCAAGGCTTAAATATCCCACCTTTCATAAATTCAATATCATTTGAATAAACTCAAATAATATACTTCAAATATTTATTTATCAAATAAATTAAATAAAACAAAAATCAAATATCATTTCAAACCATCCTTTATTTAAACATCAGTCGTTTAATTTACTTTCAAATACCATTTAAATCTATTTATTTTATTAAGGAATTAATTACCTTTCAAATTCACATTTAAAGTTAAATTCCTCTATTTAAAACCACTTAAAGTCAATTCCTTATATTAATTAATTACATATTAAATTTCCAAAATTTAAGCCTTTTTCCAAAAATTATTCAACATTAAAATTTATTAAAACGACAAAATTCAGTTTTCGTAGCACTTATAAAATGCTACGTAAAATTTTTAGTTTAAAACAGTTCATTTACAAAAGACAGCATCTAAGTGCTGTAATAGCTTCCTTTATTTTTAACTAAGTTTTAGTTATCTTTATCAACTATAGCACTTACAAAGTGCTATAATAGCTTTAGTACAATTTAGCCTTTAAATTCATTTATTCTTAACAACAGCATTAGCAAATGCTGTAATATGCGTTATATTTAAATTTCAAGCTTAAAAGTAAAATTTCAAAACTAAATAAATTTTTATTTAAATCATATTTACTTATGAAATCATATAATTTTACATTATTAATTCATTATTTCAATACTCACATTTTTGTCAACTTTATAGGTTAAGTTTCTTACAAAAATCCAATTTTTATTATATTTTCTTAATTTAAATTCAAGTATAAATTTCCATTTCTTTATTTAGTTTTATTACTTAACCATTAAGTCTTAAATTTATAACTTATTCCATTTATTTTACTTAATAAAAATGTCACTTTTAACAAAAATTCAAAATTCCCAAAAATAGGTTATATTTCAAAATTTGACCTAAACATTCATTTACTTACATTTTCACTTATACAAAAATTATTTTTATTTTCTAAAAATCATTTAAATTCATTTTTTAATTCAAAATATTATACTTTTACATTCAAAAATATATTTAAAACATTTCAGAAAATAATTTATAAACCACGGGTTTGTGTATAGTTTTCTAGCCTAGGTCAAGTGATACGAATGTATATCATTTCAATCCGCAATTTAAAAAGAAAAACCCCGGTTCTATCTTTTCAAACCGGTAGCCCAAAGTAAAATGAATGATTTGAAAACCGCTCAGACCTATCATTTCAGCCCATAACGATTTTCCCCTATTCTAAAGTCCGTTCGGGTATGTATCATTTCAACCCATAGTGATTCTAGTCTACAGGGAACTTGCAATGGTGATAACTGATATAAACAACAGAATAGCATAAAATAACAGTGAAATATGATATAATAGGTGTAAAAACAGGTGTGAACAGCATATGAAAATAATATAGCAGTGATAACAGGATGATATGCATATACAGGTTCAGGTGATGTCGGTTTATAATTACATAAGCACATATTAGTCTGGTGAGATTTACTCACCTGTTCAAAGTTGGAGATCGCTACCAAAGCACACATACCGATACTACGAAGGCACGACAACACGGATACGAAAAGAGAGTGGAGAGCCAAAGCAAATAGCCTTGTTTAAACATTTACAAAAAACAATACAAATATATGTGAGTTTTCAACAGAGATTGTCACTTAACAATGCAAGAAAATAAGTCAAATTCATTGCACTTGTTCTCAACTTCATATGGATCAGTTATAGGTTGGATAAGCTCAGCTAAGGCAGGGACTAAGGGCCGGGTTTGGGTCCAAACAGGCCGGCCTAGCTTGGTTTGGAGATGGTGCATAGGTCTAGGTGCATAAACCTCAACAACAAGGCAAAGATAAGGCAACATACATCATTTCTTTGCTCCAATTGTGCTCGGCCAGAGGCTCGGTGGGCCCAACCAGTGGTGCATGTGGTGGTGGATGTTGTGGCAGAGGGTGGAGATCAGGTAAGAGGTGGCGGTGGTGGAGGAAGTGGCGGCTAGAGGTGGTAGAAGGTGGTGCTATCAAACTAGGCTCGGTTTATGCATAAAGTGATGGTTTAACTAGATTTTGGTGGTGCTCCTTGCCATGGATGGGTTCGGCCTGCCTTGGTGATGAAACTAGGGTGGGTGATGGTCAGAGAAAAGGGGTGGTAGAGGTCGGGTCAGATCTGTTTGAGGAGGAGCCAAGCTATGAAGGTAGAGAGCATATGCAAAACAAAGGTAGAAAACATAGAAAATAAGAAAAAAGAAGGAAGAATTTTACCCAATCTCTTAAAGCCATGGCCATGATTTTTTCTTATTGGTTTGAGAAGGTTAGAATACATGAAAAAATGAGGAAGTAATCTTAAATGAGAAAAGTATTGTACGACCAATTTTTTTTAATGAGATGTAGATTGGAAAATGAAAAGGCGGAAGAGGAAAAGTCAAAAGGAGATAAAGAGTTTCAAGTCTTTTCAATTTTTCACAAATTCATTTTAATTTTATAAATACATAAAAATGCTGATAATAAAGATAAATAAACTCAAAAAATAGAATAAATAAGAAAAAGAAATAAATAAATTTAAATCAAATCAAATAAGTAAAGAAAATGGCAATATATACATAACTAGGCTTTATAAATTTGAAACAAATTCAAATGAACTTTAGAAAATATTTATGCACTTGAAAAATATTTATAAATAAAGATAAGAACATAAAATAAAAATTAACTCACAAAAATAAATAAATATGTTTTAATTAAATATAATTTAATGAAGAAAATAGCAGAAAAATGGAAACTAGGCTTAATAAATTGAAATAAATTCAAATAAACATTAGAAAAATTATATTATCACTTTAAAAATAATAAAAGACAAAAATATACATACAATAACATATTAAAAAAATTAAAATAAAATGTGACAAAGAAAATATAATTTATATAATTTAAAATAGACAAAATTGCAAAATAAAACAAATTACACTCAAAATTGAAATATACATAACTTTTACAGTTTAAGTCCGTTTTCTATGAAAAGGAAAGCACTGTTCAAGTTATTACATCTATTTTCATAATAAAAGATAAAATTTAAGAATTTAAATATTTAAATTTAAAATTTAAAAGTCAAAGTTTGACCAGTTTGACTAGAAATCCATTTTTCAGTAAAATTTCCAAATTATACCAGTTTGAAATTATAATTCACATAATAATCAATATATATTTTTGGAAATGAAATGTTTGAAATAAAAAAGTTTAAAATAATTTAAAAATAAAAAATAAACTCAAAATTATAATATATGAAAAATCTAGGGTTGTTACAGATATCATAGGGATATACCCATTCTAGGGCATTTTAATCCCTATCTCTAATGATTCACCTAATGTGTTATACTCCCGAGCTAAAGTTCTTACTCAACCTTCAGCTCTGATACCACTTGTGATGACCCTGACTCGACCTTCGAAAATCAACACTCAAATACATCACCCGTATTCGAATGCCGCAAATTCAAACGTTGAGTCTTGTTCGCCGGAGCTTATAACAACATTAGGTGATAATAACATAGCGAAAACAGAAGAATAATTTTATTGATACACAACAATTGATATAACAATGATACAAATGAAATGATCAACATATATCAGAGATAGATACAACAGCGGAAATAATAAGACATCAACAGCAGCGAAGAACAACATCTTCAATGCCAAAGCTCCAAAGCTCCAAACCAGAAGTGAGAATCACCATCATGCTGAGATGAAACACAATGCGATCGCCAAACCAAAGACTACAAAGATTGCCAAAAGCTACACCTTCTAGCTGGCTATCTAATAACCTAACTCTAGGCTTCCCGTGTGGAAACTGTGGGCACCCAGAGTTTAGAAAGGGAACAATAAACTCCGGGTCAGTCATGGGACTGGTGTAAGCAAACAAAAACAGTTTTTATCTCTAACAAAAAAAGCAACGGATAATAAAAAGAAATTCGCTATGCTTTTTGGAAAATGAAACTACCATAAGGCCTCCCGGCACACACACAATGCAATCGCACCCTTGGAGGAGATTTCTCCTTATGATAGTCAAACATGCTTGATGCACAAAATCCTTTTGATATTATTATTAGTGCATAGTGTAGAAAATATTTCGAAAGTATAATATTAATCTTCGCTAGCATAGTAACCATTATAGTACGCCTACTACAGCTACCGTGTTAAATGGCAAGTTCTACAACTAAAACCATACAGGGCTCGTATTGGGTGATTGGATTTCCAACAAATGGTTAGGCTAAGGAACTTCCTCACTAAATGGGTACGCCTCTGGAGGGATGCTCCGAGAACCAAACCGGCTCTCTGCCAACACAAGGAAGGGTTACCACTGTAACTACGTAACTACTAACACGAGTATGTCATCCCTCGATCGCCATCGACCTTTACTCGAGCGCTCAACACCAACAAATTCTAACAACCACATAACTTAAATATCTGGGCTCCATACCATGATATTCTTTTTTATCCAGAAGGAAATGCACATACCCTAAAGGGTGCGACCCTCATAACCTTGTCGCATTCTTTCTATTTCGACCATTTCCGGGTTGTGAGGTTCGACGAATTCTCGTCCACAAAGCTAAGCTTTTCAAAAAGCCATGCTTTGATCAACAAATGATCAGCAGCACTTAGCATGCCACATTACCAAATTAGGAAAATATCACTAGTGACCATCAACCACATAACCTCTGAGCTCGTATGTCTCAGAGAAGGGTGTTAAGCTAAGAGAATAAATTCTCCGCCCACAAAACAGAAATGTATTTGATAGAAACTAGCTTTACGTCTCGAAGTGTAACGTCAGATGTACATCCATAGAAGTCCATCCTGGGTCAGAATGGAACCGAAGGCACTTCAAAGAAGCCCTTGCAAATTTGGGTATTCACAATCCCGAACGGACTCCCCATCACATATTGAGATCTCTATACCGCGGCCACTCGATGCAGAGACAATCGACAGGTAATCCTATCGTTTTGGAAAATACCCGATCTTCAACCACCGTCTTCAATTGCTATCCATTTCGTGGTATCATTAATTCGGAATGAGTTTTATGACATAAAGTCCTCTCCCGGCTAAACTGAATAATGAGCTCTTATTTTTAAAACATATGGATATATTGGGATCTTATTAAAGTCACAACTTATTACCCAAAACCTTTCTTTCAAATGATTTGAACAAATTTCCATTTCAAACCTTTTATACAAAAGATACACCTTTAAGATCCTCTTCACTTTGAAAACAAAGTTCACCATTCTTTAAAAAAGATTCATTCATAGCTTTTAAAACAATTTCCATTTCAAATTTGATTTACCCACAACTCGAAATCCTTTCTTTATGTGAAAGTAATTATCATTTGAAAACAAATGTTATTTTTTCGTTTCAGGAAAATACGATTAAATATGCTCAATTTATAGCCTTTCAAAGTATACATTGGAAATTCAGCGAGCTGCCGTATTTTCGGCAAGTTCTAATCGAATTAAATTCCCAAAATAATTCCATTTTAAAATGGTTTAAAATCATATATACACAATATATATATATATATATATATATATATATATATATATTGTGTAACTTGTATACCCCTTTCAAACTATAATTTCCAAAATAATTTCAAAACTTAAACAAGATATATGTTCAAACTAAATTTCAATTTCAAACTTCTTTTCCAAAAGCTTTTCAAATTTAACTCAATTTCACTTCCAAACCATTTGGATTCAAAATTCAAATTTTAAACAAAATAATATTTAAATTTAAAATATCCGTGACTTAACCGATCCTTGTGAAATCTATATTTGTGTGTGTGTGGTGTATTCCAGGGGTTTTACACACAACAATACAATATCACAACCATCATCAATTCAAGCACAACAACATTGATAAGAGGTATAATCCTTAATGCTTATCTTCATTCACAGATAAACAAGTAATATCATCACAGTTAAATAAATCACAGTTCACACAATTCATATCACAGAACATCACATATCAGAGATATCAACTCAAAGCATTCAATAGAATCCAATCATCCATAAGTAAGATCAATTAATCATTTTATTATAATTAATTTAAACCAGATTAATTAATTATGAATAAATTACTAATCCTGGTTAATTAACATTAATTAATTACAAACCATCGGCTATTGTTTTAATTAATTGGTGAAATTAATTAATCAACCTTAATTATTCAACTAAATCAATAATCCTTAATTAATTAATTTCCCTTGATTAATCACATAAATTAATTAACCTTAATTATTAACATATCAATTTTACTTAACAATTTAACCAACCTTTTATCATTAAATAATTAACATTTTAGTCATTTAATTATTCTTCAATTAATTATCCTTAATTAATTCCATTAAGTAATTATCCCTTAATTTCTTATATCAATTAACCAACCTTTAAATTATCTACATTAATTAATTAACCCTTAATTAATTACCATTTAATTAATTATCCTTAATTAATCACAATAAGTGATTATCCCTAATCACTTATATTAATAAATCACAAATTAATTACATTGAGTAATTATTCTTTAATCACTTGATTAATTTTCTTAATCAATTTTCTTAATTACTTTCGTTAAGTAATTTACCTTTAAATAATTAATTACCCTTTAATTACTTATCATTGATTAATTAATAAGTTAACCTTTAGTTATTTGAATATCCTTTAAGCAATCACGTTTAGTAATTAACCTTTAACTACATACATTAATTAAGTACCCTTTAATTAAAGATAAACCATTTACTTAATAAATCACTTAATTGTCATTTAAATATTATTAAATTAACCTTAGGAATTAATAATAATTAAAACATTTACCTTAAACACTCACTTAATTGCATCATTAAAATTCTTTGAAAACACTTGGGGATTTAAATCAAATAATTAACCTATTATATAATTATCCAAAACAATTTAATTTCAAAAACATTTGCATTATAATCTATATATTTTGAAACTTGTTTGAAGCTTGATCAACATCTTTATTTGAAAATCCTTTAAAACTTATTATTAACAAATGAATAAAAACAGTTCATCTTATAAATTAATTACTTAATTACACGATTACATTTATTTAGAAATAAATTCAAGAATTTATTTTAACAAGATATACAAATAATACTTTAACTTTATTAACTAAACTAATTTTATTTAAAATTGTTAAATAGTCCCAAACTAAACAAAACATTAATTACATAAAGTAACCAATTAAGAAATTGTTTTTATTTTCAAAATTTTAAACTGTTTCGCACATACCCGAGCCTGAACCCAAAAAACTCGAGCGAAAACCTAAAATACTCAAGTCTATTTCTGAGTCAATCCTTGTTCTTCTTCTTCATTTTTAAACTTGGTTGTGTTTATTTTTTCTTAAATCTGTTATAATATGTTTAAACCAACGCGAACAACCCGAGGATACTCACAAGCCATCTCCACATTTTTCCCGAGCTCAACTTTGAGCCACCCTCCTCCTTCTTCCTCTTCTTTTTCTACCAGACCCAAGAATGCATGTACATGTGCACATATGATCGGAGCTTCTTCGATCATCGCCATGAGCATCTACACATCACTCAACACCTCTCCGACTCACCCGATCACCCAGGACTTCAGATCAAACATGAAATCGAAATCGAGACATATGAACACTACTTGGAACAAACCCAGCCACCAAGAAACCATCTCGTGCTGTCACCTCCGACCACCATAGACCACGTGATCATGTCCCAAGATGCGCCATGTAACAACCTCCTATTCCGCTTGGTCCCATCCAACCCGATCCGACGTTGACGAAGATCCTGCCTTGAATTCAAAAGTCACCCAAACCGGACCTTAAACCCTAAATCCTCTCTGCCCTGCCACCGCGACATATTAAAAATTGCGTAACCATTTTTCTTGAAACCATCCACCTCCAGGCAAGCTTCAGCCATAATCTCGAGAACTCATTATCTTCCATTCGCTGGAAATTGAATAAAATCCCAATTCTGATCATCCCATCATTTGTCTCAAACTACCATCTTAAAAATCATGATTTTATCATTAAAAATCATAGTTTTCGAATTCGAACAAGATTATAAAGTGAATCAAGGAATCATGGTAGTCGAATTTTTATGACTATTTTATTCTTAGTTTATATTTCATTTTTTGCAAATAATCAAAAATAATTTCACTAGAAACCATTTTTAAAATTAAGATCTTGCTAATTTGAACATATTTTATTTAAGCATCCAAGTGCAAAGCCCCACAAATCCGTACCCCTTTTGAGCTGGCAAAATTCCACAACAATTCAGCCCAAAGTGGCACAAATGTACGAGTCTTTGGGTTTAAAGAAGAAAGAGGTAGAAGAAGAAACATATAACAATAACAGAATCTAACATTTCGTAGTGGAACAAATATAATAGATAAATGAATAATCTTTAAACAGAATCACTATATCAGTTATTATATTACATCACATTATCAGAGTTTATAACAACAAACAGCGGAAATGAATATTACATATGTATGTGATACGCCTCGCCATCCAGCTCCAACTCTTGATTTCCACAACAACTTCTTGACTTTGCTCCCGAATAATGATAACCTGACTCTGTGCTGCCCGTGTCAAAAAATTATAGGCACCTAGAGTTTAGAAAGGGAACAATAAACTCCAGGTCAGTCGTGGGACTGGTGTGAGATCTTAAAAACAGTTATTTCCACAAAGAAAGGAAAAGAAATCCGCTATGCTTTTTGGAAAATGAAACTACCACAAGGCCTCCTGGCACACACACAATGCAATCACAGACTTGGTGGAGATTTCTCCTTATGATAGTCAAACATGCTTGGTACGCAAAATTCATTTTAATATTATCATTAGTGCATAGTGTAGAAAACATTTTGAAAGTATAATATTAATCTTAGCCAGCATAGGTACCATTATATTATGCCTGCTATAGCTACCTCCTGAGGAAGTAGGTTATACAATTGCAATCGTAAAGGGTTCGTATTGTTTCTTTGGATTTCCAACAAATGGTCAGGCTAAGGAACTTCCTATTGCCACATGGGTACGCCAATGGGGGGATGCCTCGAGAAACTAACCGGATCTCTAACAACAAAAGGCCGGGTTACCTCTGTAATTAGGTAACTACTACACGAGTATGCCATCCCCCGGTCGTTTGCGACCTTTATCCGAGGATCCTCAACCACAAAGAAACAACCACAAAGTATAATAAATTTGCAGCATCAACATAGGTAAAATATATGGGCTCCATACCATGATACTACCCTTTTCCACAAGGAAATGACATACCCTCAAGGGGAGCTACCCCCAAATAACCTTGCCGCATCTTTCCCATTTTGACCATTTCCGAGGTGTGAGGTCCGACGAAGTCTCGTCCACAAAGATACACTTTACACAAAGCCATGCTGTGATCAACAAATGATCAGCAGCACTTCGAATGTCATGTTACCAATTTGAGAATATATCACTAATATCCATCAACTACATAACCTCTGAGCTCGTACGTCTCAGAGAAGGGTGTTAAGCTAAGAGAATAAATTGTCCGCCACCAACAGAAATGTATTTGATAGAAACCGGCTTTACATCTCAAAGTGTAACGTCAGACACACATCCATACAAGTCCGTTCCGGGATCGAACGGAACCGAAGGCACTTCAAAGAAGCCCTCGCAAATCCAGATATCACTAATCACGTCCGGAATCCCCATCACAAAGGGTGATAAAATCTCTATACCGTAGCAACCCAGTGCAGAGACATTCGACAGGTAATCCTTTCGTTTTCGAAAATACCCGGTCTTCAACACCGTCTTCAAATGCAATCCCATTTCGTCGTATCATTATTCGGAATGGGTTTTGTGACACAAAGTCCTGTCCCGGCTAATCCGAATAACGAGCGCTTATTTTTAAAAATAAATGTCCAATCAGATTTCGAACAAATCACAACAATTTCCACGTTGATCTTTTAAATATAAGATCCATCACAATCACAAAGGTTCGATGTGGGTTTCGAATACCCACTTGGAATGCGACCCTCGGTCGCATCGAAATTCAAATGCCATTAAAAGGCCAATATTTGTAGTCGATTATTTAACTATCAATCAACATCCACAACAATTTGTCGGATTTAAATAAATTTCCAAATTATTTATTTTCAAAATATTTCCGCAAGATATATTTCACACTTCAACTATTTGAAAACAAATTTCAAATTACTTTCCACATTTCAATACTTTGAATTTCAAATCACTTTTCCTTACGCGGAATACATTTCCAAATATTTATTCATTTCCACTGGAAATCTGCCGAGTTAAAATAATTCAAATTACTTATCCAAAATATTGTTGGAACCTTTAAAATAAAACCATCTAAAATACTTACTTAAAATGTTGGTTATGAAAACATTATACTAATTATCACATATAAGATTTTAAGTCCCAACTAATTTTAAAATAACTAACATTAGTAGATAGAATATGAATTTTTAAATAACTATTGCCTAAATCAAATATCAAATTTAATCTTTAAAATAATCCCTTCTAAAATTAATTAACTAAATCTTTACCTTAAAGATTTAAACAATCCAAAAAATAATAATTTCTTCAACAATATTCTTCCAAATCAATTCCTAGAACTTTTAATTTATACTTCAAAATCTACTTTAAAAATATACTCGGCTTTCCAAGGAAGAATTCTCTTTCCATTTATATCAATTAATAAATCTTCTTGATTTATTTGGATTTACATTCCAAATCTGTAAATTTCTTTTTACACCTTTAAAAGTAAACCAACATTTATTTTTAAAACAAAATTCCCTTTCCTTAATAAAATTCCCATTCCGAATTTTAATTTTTCCAAATATCTACTGATATACGATTTCCAAATTGATTTTAAAAATCATTTCCAAACACCAAATCAAGTTTCAACTTGATTTCAAATTTAATCTTTAACACAAAATCAATTTTAATATTGATTTCCCAAATATTTATTCTTTTATCACCAAATCAATTTTCGAATTTATGTTTAAAATAAATTCCTCTAGCTCTTCCAAATTATTTAAAAACCGTATAATTAAAATAAATTCTTCACCTTTTGAATATTATGACTTGGAATCCATTTATTAAACATTTTCACCATATTTTGGAATTTTATTCAATAGGATTTCACTATAGGTTTTCTACCTAAATTTAAAAATCCAATTTTATTTATTTCCTGTATCTTACGATACCAAAAATATATTTGGCTAAATTTTACCCTTCAACGACTTCAATCACAGTATAATCACACACATATGAAACAAAATCAAATGTTTGAGGAATCCAGATGGATCCCTCCAACCTGTTTCCCTGCATCCACAAGATGTTAGCACAACAATTAAATACCAACTCCACTTCGAGGTGGAATATCGCGGTATATGGGATTTATAAAATATCATCCGTTATTATGCGGCGCATAGGGTCTCATCCGCTATATAATGTGGGAAATCAAAAACTCCAATATATTATATATACTACTATATATATAATATCATCTAGTGAATAATTATTATAAATCAATCATTCAAGCACACAATCAATCAATTTTAAATCTAACTATTCAAAATTTCAATCAGAACAATATTGATTGAGTGAGAAGATCTCACCTTTGATTTGCAATCCATTTCAACTCATTTCCATTTCAATAATATTTTTTTGTTTGGCAATTCTATTATCCAATGATTTTATTTTAGACCAATTTCTTTTTAAAATGAGAACATGCATGAAGATATATACATTTATTAAGTTAAAAACAAAATTATTTTATTCCTTGATAAATTTTCTTTTAAATTTCCAATCCCTTACCTACATATACCATATTACTTACTGTAAACTGTAAAAGAAAGATTTATTTTACTATTTATTATTTTTCTTTTGCATATATACATATATACAATTTAAATAAATAAATAAATAACCTAGAATTTACCTCACTGTTGAAATCACATGCTGCCCAAATTAACATCGCCGGGTCTTCGCCATTTCATACAACGACTTCTTCCTACTGCATCACCGCCGAGCTTGATGACCTCGAATTGTCGTGCCTCTGCCAAGCCATATTACCACCATCACCACGCTGCTCCTCACCCCAGCCTCGCGCGTGCAGGCTACGTGATGACGAAGTCAACTTAGTCTCGTAACCCCAAGTTATAGCCTCGTCGAAACCCTAGCTTGAATTGCGACCTTCCACTTGCGCTAGCTCGCGTATGCGATCAGCCATCTTCGTCGCCGCCACTAGCCTTCATGACATCGCTGATTCGATTTGATCGCGAACCCTCCATCTACATCGGCCTAAACGTGCCTCCATTTCCTTGATTTCGATTTCGAATTGATTACGAAAAGAAACTTGGCCATTGATTTTATTTCCTTTCCATTTAAACGAGAGAAAGGGAATGAGGGTTTAATTTGTTTTTTTCTTTTGAAGAAAGTGCTCGGCTGTCTTTCAGATGAAAAGAAACACGATGATGTTGGCGTGTACGAGTGGAGACAGTGATTTGAAGGTAAAAAGTTGTGATGTGAATGAAATACAGCTGAAGGAACTAGGGTATAAATATATTTTTTAAATTGAATTCAAACCGCCTCAATTTACGTAGGTTAAAACCGCGAACTCCTATCGAGGCATGCCGCTAGGCGTTTATAATGTTATACCCTATTCCGAACGCAATGGAAAAGGTTCGGAGTCCTAATTCGATCGTATGGAGAAGATAGTTTTTTTAAACCCAGTTATTAAATTAAATTCCGATCTAATTTTCAGCGCGTTTATATGTCGTATGCTCACACAACAACTCCAACCACTACGAAGTTTGAAATCCGATAATAAACAATATTATGGATCCAACGGAACTGGTTTCGTCAAATTCTGAGACTGTGCCTTGGAAGGCTATTTTTAAATATCGATTAAAACGATATAAATTCAAAATTGAACAAACTTCTTTTAAATTCACTTTTAAAAGTTTTATTACCTCTGATATTATCGATATAAATTTCCAAGCCTTGAAAATATTTTTAATCGGCTTAAAATTTCAGATTCAAATTTTTACCCAAGCTTTAACAATTAAATTCAATAATTTAATTGCCAAATTCATATTTATATTCGAAATTCAAGTTAAACTAACCTCCAAATATTTAAAATCAATCAAATATTTCATTTCAAATGTTAAAAATTTCTGGGTCGTCACATCCTTCCCTATTTAAAAGAATTTCGTCCCGAAATTACAAGTTAAGAAGAACGATCCTTAACCCATTTGCTATCTTTCAAAACTAAACAGTTTTATCAACTTACCAAACAAATCTTTTTTTATTGACAACTCATTATCGCTTCAACTAACTTTCCAAAATTAATCATAGATTCCAAACAACATTGTTTCTTAACAATTCAAATTTAAATTCAAATTTTAAACTTCCAAAATTTTCACAAAATTTTTTTAACTCCCTAAATTTTCAAAAAAATTCGCCAGTATCTCCTTTGCGCTGCTAGCTCGGTACGACTGCAAAATGGCACCACAGGCCCTCAGATTCAAAAAGAAAACAAAAAGCCAAGTGGCTGGATAAAAAAATCATCAAATTTCATATAAAAATTTAAATACATACCTTTTGTCGAGCAATTCAAATTTATCTTCAAAAATCAAATCCCAGTACTTTTGCATTTAATACACCTGTATATCCTGCTAGCCATAATATCAAATTACAACATTCAAATTTATTTTGCACATTTCTTTACAAAAGTTTGAATACTTCTTATACCGTTTTTACTTCACTATTGAAGTTATATATCTATTATCATTCAATCTTGCATTTTCAATTTCACTTGAATTCAATTTACACTCCAAAAATTGGATTCAATTTTTTCCTTCCGAATATTGAATTTATCAATTATCTTTCATTCACAGTTGATTCACATCACAATTTTAAATTAGTTTCATTTACATCATTACAAATTCCAATTCATTTTATCTCAAACCATTTCTTTATTTCACCTTTATTATCTTTAGTTCAATTCGAACTAATTTTACAACTTCATTTTATTTCACACAATTCAAATTGATTTTCAATATTCAGTTATATTCTTTCGTTCGTTCTCTTATTCACAATTACCATTTCACGATTTTCAATTTAACCTTCGCTTAATTATTAACCTGGTATATTCCCAATACAAAATTTACGTAAGAATTTCACACTCCATTTCTTAAGTTCAATGCAAATATTCTATATACTTCCTATATTTATTTCTAATTCATCACTTTGGTTTATATTTACTTATATTAAACTGGATTTCCAATTTTATATGAGTTCCATTTACTTTCATTTATAAATATTAGATTAAATTCATTTTAAACCATGTCTATTTGGTCATTTCCTTAATAAATTTTATTTTAATACTCTGCTTTACAAATCAAATTCAATTCCACTTCCAGTTCTATTTGCTAACAAATTCGAAATGAATTTTAACATTCAATTTCACTTTCATTTAATTTCAATTGCAAGTTTATTCATTCATTCACAATTTTATTTTCCTCCTTTATAGATTTTATTCCAATCATTTAGTTTATAAGACTTCTCAAATTTACCTTTATTCAAATTAACTCAAGTTAATTAAGTTTAAATCTGAATTTTCTAAGTTTTCAAACTTATTATTCCATAACTATTTTTTTTATAAGATTCCAGAAGCTTTTCAACATTTCAAAACCATTTTTGAAGTCAATTCAAATTATCCCTTTAAATTTCAAAACCAAACCCAGTTTTCCAAACAACTTCAATTTAAAACAGTTTGGCAGTAATTCCTCTTTTGGAAACTCGAAAATGAACACCGATGATGTCGCGATCATCATCGAAATTATTTTCTAGCGACCGAAAAGAGTTTAGAGCTTTTATCCCTCCAAAAACATTTTTCCAAACCCTTGAAAACTATTTCCAATCCTAAAAGAAATTTAATTTCCAAATCTCTCGAATTTCAAATATTTTCAAGAACATTTTCAAATATTTCTCTGGAATTCTATTTCAAATTATAAATATCATTTACAATTTACATTTACAAATGCCATTTGGATTTTTATTTTCACAGCGTTTTGTTTTGATTTCAATTCCTCATACAACAATGATAATAATTTAATATTACTACTTCCTAACAATCAAGCAACCATGTACTATAATAATTTTCAGAGATTATTTCCTTTAGCTACGAAAATAGTTTTTGGTAAAATTATTTCATTCACCCTATTTTAAAACAATATCGTGTCGAAATATTCTATACGAGTGTTTAGAGATCCCTATCGATAGAGTTGTACAGACTATATCCACCAGAATCCATATACCACTCAAAAAACCAATCATCACAATATAAAACAATTTTTATATTCACTAACAAATACACGCTCATATCTATTAATACACTCAAACTCATTCTAGAGTACTATTGACTTTATCTCTATTGAATAATACCCAACAGATCCAAGGTCGTCGGTTAACCAAATGCTCCGATACCACTTGTAAAGGCCCGCAAATCCGCACCCCTTTTGATCTGGCAAAATTTCACTACAATTCAGCCCAAAGTGGCACAAATGTACGAGTCTTCGGGTTTAAAGAAGAAAGAGGTAGAAGAAGAAGCAGAAAACAATAACATAATCTCACATTTTGCAGCGGAACAAATATAATAGATAAATGAATAATCTTTAAACAGAATCATTATATCAGTTATTATATTACATCACATTATTAGAGTTTATAACAACAAACAGTGGAAAGAAATATTACATATATACGTGATACGCCTCGCCATCCAGTTGCAACTCCTGATTTGCACACCAACTTCTTGACTTTGCTCCCGAATAATGATAACCTGACTCTAGGCTGCCCGTGTGGAAAATTGTGGGCACCTAGAGTTTAGAAAGGGAACAATAAACTACAGGTCAGTTGTGGGACTAGCATGAGATCTTAAAAACAGTTATTTCCACAAAGAAAGGAAAAGAAATCCGCTATGCTTTTTGGAAAATGAAACTACTATAAGGCCTCTTGGCACACACACAATGCAATCGCAGACTTGGGGGAGATTTCTCCTTATGATAGTCAAACATGCTTGATACGCAAAATCCTTTTTAATATTATCATTAGTGCATAGTGTAGGAAACATTTTGAAAGTATAATATTGATCTTAGCCAGCATAGGTACCATTATATTATGCCTGCTATAGCTACCTTTTGAGGAGGCAGGTTATACAATTGCAATCGTAAAGCGCTCGTATTGTTTCTTTGGATTTCCAACAAATGGTCAGGCTAAGGAACTTCCTATTGCCACATTGTAACAACCCGCATATTTAACGATTTTATATTTAAATGTTTCATTTAAATATAGCGTCGTTAGTCGGATTTAGGTCCGAAATGTTACTTTTTGCAAACGGCCGAATTGGGACTCGAAACCACCTCCATTGGTTCCAAAATGGCGTTTTCGATCTTTTTAAGTATAAGCTTTGATATTTTTGGAGTAAGTTGAATTTTTGCAACTTTTTCTAGTTGGGTTTGGGTTGGGTTCAGCCCACTAACTATCTTATTAACCTAACTCAGCCCTCTCCTCTCACTCACTTGTTTCATCTTCTAAACTTAAGTTAAAAACTGAAATGGTGGAAGGAAAGAGAAAATAGAAATTGCAAGCCCTAGTTTCTTCTTTGCAAACTTGATTCTTGCTCCAATATCAAAGAGAAGACATAGGTAAGCTCCTCTTCATCTTCTCTATCTCCTTCTCTCTTCAATCTCAGAAATTCCTAAACCTAAACTTAGGAAAATACTTGGTTTATTCTTAAATTGAAGCTAGTTGAGTAGAGGTGGAGATTTGTTGGTATTCTCCTTGCAAATTGAACTTCTTCTTCTTTGTTTTTGGTTAAAGGTGAGTTTTGAACTCACATCTACTTCTCTTGATTTCATTCATGTTGGGTATGAATTCCTAACACTTGTTCATATGCACTTGCTTTTGGTTTGGATTGAATTGGAGAATATCCAAATTTTTAGCGTTTGGGTTCAATTCTTTAAAGATCCTAACTTTGATGTTTGAACATGTTTTTGATGGCGAATCGGAGAGCTAATGGAGCTGGGGTATCAATTGGCTAAGACTCCTTTGGTCCATTGCTCGAACGGTCGCGTTTTGGAAGAGTTTGCATTTCGATGAGAAAGGGCAAGAATTGCAGAAATTTGCAGTTCGGTCGACCGAGCCCTGTAGCCGGTCGACCGACCTGCTATCCCGAGCTTTTTTTTTTATTTTCTGCATCTGGCCAGCCGACCGAGCCTTGTAGTCCGGTCGACCGACCTGTTCCTATTTTGCTGTTTTGCCTATTTATGCTCATTTTGATTGGTTTTCCAAATTTTATCGATTCAAGTTGGTTTTTAGTGGTTGTCATTGCATCTTTGGCTTTGATAACTTATTTTAACTTCATTCACGGGTTTTCATAAATAATCCCTCTAAATCGCATTAAAAGCTCGTTTTCTCCGATTTATAAATTCTATTTAAAACACACACAATTTCGCACTTCGAGCGGAGTGGAAGGGAGATTAAATGGTTAGGTAAAACACGGACCATGAATCCATGCGTTTGTCTTGCCGATTAATTCCCGACCTATTCGATTGATCGTTTTGGCCTTTTGGTCTGGTTTACTGATGAGATGAGGTGAACTTTGTACTGCTTTGAGTGTGAAATTAACTAACGGATAGTAAACCGTTTAGTGCGAACGAGTGGTTATGGGACTCACGTTACCACTTTTAGGATTCCTTTTTGAGAGTTATGACACATTTCGCCAGTTAGTGGTGTCCAGTACCGGGTCTTCGATCTTCACCACTATGGTTTGTTGCCTTCGGGTATGTGCCTTCGGGTTTGTTGCCCTTTAGTATCGCTTCCGATGTTGGTCATTATCAGCCGCATGGGTGATATTGGGTTGCCCTTTAGTATCGCTTCCGATGTTGGTCGTTATGAGCCGCATGGGTGATAATGGGTTTGGAGTCTTCGGGCTCATGGATCCTTGTTTGTACAGTACTGAGCTCGAGCAAATTTTCTGATGTTTCATTCATATGTATATTCCCTAGGTATCGCCCTTCGGTGTTGGTCTTTTTGAGTCGCATGATGCGTAGCGTTTACCTTGTGGAACTTGTATACCTTATTGGTATTTGTTATTGCCTTTTGGCTTGCTTTGGGATATTCTTATCCTTTGTTTCTATGAGTTGCCGATGATATGAGGCTTGTTATGTTATCATATGATTCATCTTTTGTTAGATGATTGTGTTATCTCCTTTAGAGATATTTGTTATACTTTGTAACCTAGTAGGTTTATTGTTGTCAGTTTATCTAACTGATTTGTTTAGCTAGACTGACCCGTGTATTTTATACTCGGGTCAGACCGAGATGTTTCAGGTTAGGTGCTTTTGGACATAGCATATTTTGCTTCCGCATGGACTATTCAGCTTCTTCCTTTTTGTTAAAGCTTTTTGTGTAGTCCTTTATTTGTAACTCTGGTATGTATTCTTTCGACTCGTATGTATATTGTGGTTTTCTATCCCACTTGACATGTATTATTTTGTAAACTCTGTTATGTATCTGTATATGTGTATATGATGATCTACTGTTCTGTGATGTATATTACATTTGAGTTGTTATATTCTGTTCTGATAGATCCTTCAACCACCTATGGTTTTGTTTTAAGTATTCATTGAGTATGACGACCTACTTGGTATGTTTACTATCGATGTATTCAATTGATAGTTAGAGCAAGGGTATGGATGGTCGCTCCCAACCAGCCTTATTCTCCATGTTAGTTGACGGCATTACCTTGTAGTGTCCTTGGCTAGCATGGGTATAGAGGTGGGGCGTCACAGCGTGGTATTAGAGTTGAGTTCAGGACAAAATATGACAAACACAGAATAGATGCACATATTACGGTACATCAAAGTGTATAAGTGATACAAATCTTTGAATCATCGTGCCTCTCTATTCCTTTTGTGCCTTGGTATAGATAGAATTGGGAATACGTCTAGGAATGCATTTTTTGTTCCATAGTATTCCATCTTGATTATCTACCTTGTGAATAATCTTGTTCTTATCTAACTTTCAGCGTATGGCTGGAAGAGGCCGAGGACGACGTTCGGATGCTGGGCAATCCAGTGGCTCACATCCGGATGGAGTTTATATGTCTGCTGATCAGTTTTTGGAATTGTTTAGGAGCACTCAGCCTTTGCACGTCTGCCTTTGCACGTCAGTGATTTTGCTCATCTTGGAGGAAAGCCGTTTAAGGGCTCCGAGTCCATTCTTGAAGTCCAAGCTTGGTTTCACACGTGCGAGCGTATCTTCTCTCGCATGGATCTTTCTGACCATGATAGAGTTCTTGTAACTTCTAGCTTATTACAAGACCGTGCTCTAGATTGCTATGAGCTTCTTGTAGCCGAGGTTGATGAGTCTACTCTCTCTTGGACTCAGTTTCGGGAGCGATTTGAACTCAAGTTCGTTCCTGAATCTGAAAAAGTTTTATTGACCCGTCGCTTCCATGAGTTTAAGCAAGGGAAATCTTCTGTTTCTGAGTATGTTGCATCATTCGAGGCTTTATCTAAGTATGGTCTTGAATTCATTAGCATTTCTTATAAGAAGAATTTGAAGTTTGTTTCTGGTCTTAAGAAATACCTTAAGAAGTCTTTGTTGCTCCAGCTTAAGCTTTCTTTTGAGGAGTTAGTTGATTCTGCGCTTCATCTCGAGACCGTCGAGAAGGAGTGTGATAGTGATGTTGATGTTGAGGTTTCCAAGAACCCCAACAAGAGGCAGTTTCCATTTCAGAAGTCCAAGTCTTTTCCTTCTAAGAAGAAGAAGACTGGTAGTTCTAGTTCTCAGCCTCAGCCTTCTGGAACACCTTTCATTCGGAAGTGTTTCAATTGTGGTTCTCCTGATCATATGATTCGAGCTTGTTCTAAGCCTCTCTTCTGCCGCTATTGCAAGAAGGAAGGACATCATGTTTCAGCTTGCCCTACTATTCCGGTTGGTGCCAAGTCTAGCAGGCTTTATGCTGCTAAGGCTTCTGAAGGTCCTTCTCAGTCCAAAGGTATATCTCCATCTATTTTTGAAGGTTCTATTTTATTTCATGATCTTAGTATTCGAGTTCTTTTCGATACGGGTGCATCACATTCTTTCGTATCGAAGAAGCTCGTTGATGATTTATCTTTGGATGTTTCTTGTTTGGTTACTTCTTTGAGGATTGCGAATCCTATTGGGGGATCCGTGACCCTTAGTATGCTTTGTGATGATATTGAGATTGTTTTATGTGGCTTTTCTTTTCGTGCGAATCTGCACGTTATTTCTTGTCTGGAATTTGATATGATTTTGTGTATGGACTGGCTAGTGAGATATGATGCCAGGATTATTTGTTCGGAGAGAATTTTGTATCTTCGACATCCGGATTCGCCTACTCAGCTATCTCTTATTCTTCGGGATGTGGATAATTCTGAAATGGCTTTATATTCTCTTGACTCGTGAGATGATGATGATATATCTCATATTCCTGTTACTTGTGACTTTTCTGATGTTTTTGAGCCTGTCTCGGGTTTGCCACCTAAGTGTGCAATTGAATTCCGCATTGATCTCATTCCAAGCGCGCAGCCAGTTAGCCGTCCTCCCACGAGGATGTATACAAGGGAAAATGAGGAACTCAAGAAGCAGCTTTTAGAGCTTGAGTCCAAGCAGTTGATTCAGTCTAGTTTTTCTTCGTGGGGATCCGCGGTCGTCTTCGTGAAGAAGTCCGATGGAACTCTTAGGCTTTGCATTGACTATCGCAAACATAACGAGTTGACCATCAGAAATAGGTATCCATTGCCTAGGATCGATGATATGTTTGATCTATTGAGTGGTGCTAAGGTCTTTTCTCGGCTTGACCTTGCCACAGGTTTTCATCAGTTACGAGTCGCGGAGGATAGCATACCTCTTACCGCTTTCCGCACTCGTTATGGTTCTTTCGAGTGGCTCGTTATGCCATTCGGTTTGACGAACGCTCCTGCTTTCTTTGTTGATCTCATGAATCGGGTATTCCGGGAATATCTCGATAAGTTCGTCCTTGTTTTCATTGATGATATCCTTATTTATTCTAAGTCTGATGCAGAGCATGCTAATCACTTGAGAATTGTCTTGAGTACTCTTCGTCATCATCAGCTTAGAGCCAAATTCTCCAAGTGCCACTTTTGGGAGAATAAGGTTAAGTTCTTAGGCCATGTTGTATCTTCCGATGGCATTTCTGTCGATCCCTCAAAGATCGAAGCCATCCAGAATTGGAAGAGGCCTGAGAATGTGCATGAGATTCGTATTTTCCTTGGATTGGCGGGTTATTACCGTCGGTTCATTAAGGATTTTTCCCGTGTGGTGCTTCCTCTCACCTGCCTTACTCGGAAAGGCATTCATTTTGATTGGTCCGACAAGTGCGAAGCTTCCTTTCAGACATTGAAGGAACTTCTCACTAATGCTCCTATTTTGGTGGTTCCCGAGGGGAATCATGATCTTGTTGTCTACACCGATGCTTGTGGTAGTGGTCTCGGTGCTGTTCTTATGCAGAAGGATCGGGTAGTTGCTTATGCTTCTAGGCAACTACGTCCAAATGAAGTTCGCTATGCCACTCATGATCTTGAGTTAACCGCCATTGTCTTCGCTTTGATGATCTGGCGACACTATTTATTGGGCGAGCGCTTCATTCTCTATACCGATCATAAATCCTTGAAGTATTTGTTCACTCAGAAGGAACTCAATATGAGACAACAGCGTTGGCTCGAGTTTCTTGCTTCCTATGACTTTGATATCCAGTATACCGCTGGTAAGGGTAATCGTGTTGCTGATGCGCTTAGTCGCAAACATTCGGCTATAGTTTCCATGATGCTTACCGAATGGGATATTCTTATGACTCTATCTTTTTGTGAAATTCGGGATCGAAGTTCATCTTCTGATTCTCCTATTCTATTATTTAGTTTGGGAGCTCGACCTATTTTATTGGATCGTATTGCCGATGCCCAACGACGTGATCCTGATTTGTTGCATCTTATTCATCTTTGTGAGTCTGGATCCTGTGATGAGGCGTTGCGGGGTTGCAGCATTGATTCTCATGGGTGTCTTCGCAAGAAGAACCGTCTTTTTGTGCCTTCTGATTTTGAACTTAGGCATGACATTCTTGATGACCGTCATCGTTCTAATTATACCATTCATCCTGGTAGTAGTAAGATGTATGCCGATATGCATCGTCTTTATTATTGGGAAGGCATGAAACGCGATGTGGCGAGTTATGTGAGTAATTGCATAACCTGTCAGCGTATTAAGGCCGAGCATCAACGTCCTTCTGGTCTTCTTCAACCTCTAGAGATTCCATTGTGGAAATGGGATCATATTTCTATGGATTTTATTGACGGCCTACCTCGTTCGAGATCGGGCCATTCTAGCATTTGGGTTATTGTGGATCGCCTCACTATGTCTGCTCATTTTGTTCCTATTAAGTCTAATAGGACAGCTTCGCATTTTGCTAAGTTGTATGTCAAGGAAATCGTGAGACTTCACGGTGTTCCTAGTTCTATTGTGAGTGATCGTGATCCTTTATTCATGAGTCATTTTTGGCGGAGTCTTCAGCAAGCTTTGGGGACAAATCTTAATTTTAGTACAGTTTATCATCCGCAGTCTGACGGGCAGATTGAACGGGTGAATCGTATCTTGGAAGATATTCTCTGTATTTGTATTTTTGATTTCGGTGGTTGTTGGGAGGATCATCTACCTCTTGTAGAGTTCTCCTACAATCATAGTTTTCAATCTAGTATCGGTATGGCTCCTTTTGAAGCTTTATATGGAAGGCCATGTCGATCACCTTCTTGTTGGTTGGAATCTGGGGAGAAGCTTATTCTTGGTCCAGATTTTATTCGTGATTCTTCCGAGAAGATTGATCTTATCCGGTTGAGAATGAAAGAGGCACAGAGTCGCCAGAAATCCTACGCGGACAACCGTAGGAAGCCTCTCGAGTTCTCGATTGGTGATCTTATCTTTATTCGTGTTTCTCCTTTGAAAGGGGTTATGCGTTTCAGTACGACTGGGAAATTGGCTCCTCGCTTTATAGGACCGTTTTCTATTACTGAACGTATTGGCCCTGTGGCTTATAGAGTTTCACTTCCTGCTCATTTATCTGGCATTCATGACGTGTTTCATGTCTCTCAACTTCGGAAGTGTCTTCGGGAGTCAGATTCTGTTATTAATTCTCGTGATTTTCTTGAGCTTGAGATCTCACCGGACTTATCTATTGTACAGCAGCCTATTCGCGTACTTGACACAGAGGTGCGACACCTTCGGAACAAGGACGTGCCGCTCGTTAAAGTCCAATGGTCTGCTAATCCCAATGACTGTACTTGGGAAACCAGAGAGTATATCGAGCGATCTTGTCCGGGTTTTCTATCTTTGCTTGGAAACGGTGAGTATATCTTTTCATCTCAAGCTTATTTTCTTTTCTTTTTGGATGTTCTATGTATGTAGTTGTTACAAATATCGTCTCTGGGAATTACGGGGACGCAATTTTGTAAGGAGGGGAGATCTGTAACAACCCGCATATTTAACGATTTTATATTTAAATGTTTCATTTAAATATAGCGTCGTTAGTCGGATTTAGGTCCGAAATGTTACTTTTTGCAAACGGCCGAATTGGGACTCGAAACCACCTCCATTGGTTCCAAAATAGCGTTTGCGATCTTTTTAAGCATAAGCTTTGATATTTTTTGAGTAAGTTGAATTTTTGCAACTTTTTCTAGTTGGGTTTGGGTTGGGTTCAGCCCACTAACTGTCTAATTAACCTAAGTCAGCCCTCTCCTCTCACTCACTTATTTCATCTTCTAAACTTAAGCTAAAAACTGAAATGGTGGAAGGGAAGAGGAAATAGAAATTGCAAGCCCTAGTTTCTTCTTTGAAAACTTGATTCTTGCTCCAATATCAAAAAGAAGACATAGGTAAGCTCCTCTTCATCTTCTCTATCTCCTTCTCTCTTCAATCTCAGAAATTCCTAAACCTAAACTTAGGAAAATACTTGTTTTATTCTTAGATTGAAGCTAGTTGAGTAGAGTTGGAGATTTGTTGGTATTCTCCTTGCAAATTGAACTTCTTCTTCTTTGTTTTTGGTTAAAGGTGAGTTTTGAACTCACATCTACTTTTCTTGATTTCATTCATGTTGGGTATGAATTCCTAACACTTGTTCATATGCACTTGCTTTTGGTTTGGATTGAATTAGAGAATATCCAAATTTTTAGCGTTTGGGTTCAATTCTTTAAAGATCCTAATTTTGATGTTTGAACATGTTTTTGATGGCGAATCGGAGAGCTAGTGGAGCTGGGGTATCAATTGGCTAAGGCTCCTTAGGTCCATTGCTCGAACGGTCGCGTTTTGGAAGAGTTTGCATTTCGATGAGAAAGGGCAAGAATTGCAGAAATTTGCAGTTCGGTCGACCGAGCCCTGTAGCCGGTCGACCGACCTGCTATCCTGAGCTTTTTTTTATTTTCTACATCTGGCCAGCCGACCGAGCCCTGTAGTCCGGTCGACCGACCTGTTCCTATTTTGCTGTTTTGTGTAGTCCTTTATTTGTAACTTTGATATGTATTCTTTTGACTCGTCTGTATATTGTGGTTTGCTATACCACTTGACATGTATTATTTTGTAAACTCTGTTATGTATCTGTATATGTGTATATGATGATCTACTGTTCTGTGATGTATATTACATTTGAGTTGTTATATTCTGTTCTGATAGATCCTTCAACCACCTATGATTTTGTTTTAAGTATTCATTGAGTATGTCGACCTACTTGGTATGTTTATTGTCGATGTATTCAATTGATAGTTAGAGCAAGGGTATGGATGGTCGCTCCCAACCAGCCTTATTCTCCGTGTTAGTTGACGGCATTACCTTGTAGTTTCCTTGGCTAGTGTGGGTATAGAGGTGGGGCGTCACACACATGGATACGCCTCTGGAGGGACGCCTCGAGAACCTAACCGGATCTCTGCCAACACAAGGCCAGGTTACCTTTGTAACTAGGTAACTACTACACAAGTATGCCATTCCCCGGTCGTTTGCGACCTTTATCCGAGGATCCTGAACCACAAAGCAACAACCACAAAGTATAACAAATTTGCGGCATCAACATAGGTAAAATATCTGGGCTCCATACCATGATACTACCCTTTTCTCGAAGGAAATGACATACCCTCAGGGGGAGCTACCCCCAAATAACCATGCCGCATCTTTCCTGTTTTGACCATTTCTGGGGTGTGAGGTCTGACGAAGTCTCGTCCATAAAGCTACACTTTTAACAAAGTCATGCTTTGATCAACAAATGATCAGCAGCACTTCGTATGTCATGTTACCAATCTGAGAATATATCACTAATATCCATTAACCACAAAACCTTTGAGCTCGTACGTCTCAGAGAAGGGTGTTAAGCTAAGAGAATAAATTCTCCACCACCAACAAAAATGTATTTGATAGAAACCAGCTTTACATCTCAAAGTGTAACGTCAGACACACATCCGTACAAGTCTGTTTCGGGATCGAAAGGAACCGAAGGCACTTCAAAGAAGCCCTTGCAAACCCGGATATTCACTAATCACGTCCGGAATCCCCATCACAAAGGGTGATAAAATCTCTATACCGGAGCAACCCGGTGTAGAGACATTCGACACGTAATCCTTTCATTTTCGAAAATACCCGATCTTCAACACCGTCTTCAAATGCAATCCCATTTCGTCGTATCATTATTCGGAATGGGTATTATGACACAAAGACCTCTCCCGGCTAATCCGAACAATGAGCGCTTATTTTTAACAATAAGTGTTCAATCAGATTTAAAACAAATCACAAAAATTTCCACGTTGATCTTTTAAATATAAGATCCATCACAATCACAAAGGTTCGATGTGGGTTTCGAATATTCACTTGGAATCCGACCCTCGGTCGCATCGAAATTCAAATGCCATTAAAAGTCTAATATTGATAGTCGGTTATTTAACTATCAATCAACATCCACAACAATTTGTCGGATTTAAATAAATTTCCAAATTATTTATTTTCAAAATATTTCCGCAAGATATATTTCACACTTCAACCATTTGAAAACAAACTTCAAATTACTTTCCACATTTCAATACTTTGAAAACAAATTTCAAATCACTTTTCCTTACGCGGTATACATTTCCAAATATTTATTCATTTCCATTGGAAATCTACTGAGTTAAAATAATTTAAATTACTTATCCAAAATATTCTTGGAACCTTTAAAATAAAACCATCTCAAATACTTACTTAAAAGATTGGTTATGAAAACATTATACTAATTATCACATATAAGATTTTAAGTCCCAACTAATTTTAAAATAACTAACATTAGTAGATAGAATATAAATTTTTAAATAACTATTGTCTAAATCAAATATCAAATTTAATCTTTAAAATAATCCCTTCTATAATTGATTAACTAAATCATTACTTTAAATATTTAAACAATCCAAAAAATAATTTCTTTAATAATATTCTTCCAAATCAATTCCTAGAACTTTTAATTTATACTTCACAAGCTACTTTAAAAATATACTCGGCTTTCCATGGAAGAATTCTTTTTCCATTTATATCAATTAATAAATCTTCTTGATTTATTTGAATTTACATTCCAAATCTGTAAATTTCTTTTTACACCTTTAAAAATAAACCAATATTTATTTTTAAAACAAAATTCCCTTTCCTTTATAAAATGCCCATTCTGAATTTTTTCCAAATATCTACTGATATATGATTTCCAAATTGATTTTAAAAACCATTTCCAAACACCAAATCAAGTTTCAACTTGATTTCAAATTTTATCTTAAACACCAAATCAATTTTAATATTGATTTCTCAAAGATTTATTCTTTTAACACCAAATCAATTTTCGAATTTATGTTTAAAATAAATTCCTTTATCTCTTCCAAATTATTTAAAAACCGTGTTTTTAAAATAAATTCTTCACCTTTTGAATATCATGACTTGGAATCCATTCATTAAACATTTTCACCGTATTTTGGAATTTATTCAATAGGATTTCACTATATATTTTCTACTTAAATTTAAAAATTCAATTTTATTTATTTCTGGTATCTTACGATACCAAAAATATATTCAGCTAAATTTTAGCTTTTAACGATTTCAATCACAGTATAATCACACACAGATTATAAATTAATAAACATGCACATATGAAACAAAATCAAATGTTTGAGGAATCTGGTTGGATCCCTCCAATATGTTTTCCTACATCCACAGATGTTAGCACAGTAATTAAATACCAATTCCACTTCGAGGTGGAATATCGCAGTATATGGCATTTATAAAATATCATCCGCTATTATGCGACGCATAGGGTCTCATCCTATATATAATGTGGGAAATCAACAACTCCAATATATACTAATTACTACTATATATATAATATTATCCAGTGAATAATTATTATAAATCAATCATCCAAGCACACAGTCAATCAATTTTAAACCAAACTATTCAAAATTTCAATCAGAACAATATTGATTGAGTGAGAAGATCTCACCTTTGATTTGCAATCCATTTCAACTCATTTCCGTTTCATCCTGTTTTCTCCATTTTTAGACCTTGTTTAAATAATTATACAATTTTATTAATATTCGAAATAATCGAATAACCAATTTTTTTTTGTTTGGAAATTTTATCATTTAATGATTTTATTTTAAACCAATTTCTTTTTAAAATGAGAACATGCGTGAAGATATATACATTTATTAAGTTAAAAACAAAATTATTTTGTTCCTTAATAAATTTCCTTTTTAATTTCTAATCCCTTACCTATATATACCCGTATTGCTTATTGTAAATAGTAAAAACAAGATTTATTTTACTGTTTATTATTTTCTTTTGCATATATACATATATACAATTTGAATAAATAAAAAAAATAACCCAGAATTTACCTCGCTATTGAAACCGCCTGCTGCCCAAACTAACATCGCCGAGCCTCCACCATTTCATACAACGACTTCTTCCCACTACATCATCGCCGAGCTCGACGGCCTCGATTTATCGCGCCACTACAAAACCAATAGTACCACCATCACCATGTTGCTCCTCACCCCAGCCTCACGTGTGCAGGCTACGCGATGACGAAGTCAACTTAATCTCGTAAACCTTCAACATAATAAGAAGCGTACGCGATCAGCCATCTTCGTCACCGCCACTAGCCATCATGACATCGCTGATTTGATTTGATCGTGAACCCTCCATCGACATCGTCCTAAACGTGCCTCTATCTCCTTGATTTCGATTTGATTACGAAAAGAAACTCGGCATTGATTTTATTTCCTTTCCATTTAAACGAGAGAAAGGGAATGAGGGTTTTAATTCGTTTTTTTTCTTTTAAAGAAAGTGCTCGGCTGTCTTTTAGAAGAAAAGAAACACAATGATGTTGGCGTGTACGAGTGGAGACAGTGATTTGAAGGTAAAAAGTTGCGATGTGAATGAAATACAGCCGAAGGGACTAGGGTGTAAATATATATTTTAAATAGAATTCAAACCGCCTCGATTTCCGTAGCTTAAAATCGCAAACTCCTATCGAGGCGTGCCGCTAGGCATTTATAATGTTATACCCCCATTCCGAACGCAATGGAAAAGGTTCTGAGTCCTAATTCGATCGTATGGAGAAGATAGTTTTTTAAACCCAGTTATTAAATTAAATTCCGATCTAATTTTCAGCGCGTTTATATGTCGTACGCTCACACAACAACTCCAATCACTACGAGATTTGAAATCCGATAATAAAACAATATTACAGATCCAATGGAACTGGTTTCGTCAAATTCCGAGACTGTGCCTCGGAAGGCTACTTTTAAATATCGATTTAAACGGTATAAATTCAAAATTGAACAAACTACTTTGAAATTCACTTTTAAAAGTTTTATTACCTCCAGTATTATCAATATAAATTTTCCAAGCCTTGAAAATATTTTTAATCAGCTTAAAATTTTAGATTCAAATTTTTACCCAAGCTTTAATAATTAAATTTAATAATTTAATTCCCAAATTCATATTTATATTCGAAGTTCAAGTTAAACTAACCTTCAAATATTTAAAATCAATTAAATATTTCATTTCAAATGTTAAAAATTTTCTGGTCGTCACATCAAGCCTAAAAAGGGTCAAGGGACGATCTGCTTGGTGATAATTGTCGATTTATTCAATTGATAGTTAAAGAAAGGCTATAGATGGTCGCTTCTATCCAACTCTATTCTCCATATTTGCAGACGGTATTATCTAATAATACTCTTTGCTAATGTGGGTCTCGGAGTGGGGCGTCACAGAAAAGCTTTTGGAAAAGAAGTTTGAAACTAAAATTTAATTGAATATAATATATCTTATTTAAAATTTTAAATTGTTTTGGAAATTATGGTTTATACAATATATATATATATATGGATTTAAAACTGTTTTAAATAAATTGTTTTGAGAGTTTGAATTTAATTTAAATAGAACTTGCCGAGTATATGGCAGTTCGCGGATTTTCCAATATATACTTTGAAAGACTATAACTTGAGTAAAATTAATCGGATTTTCCCGAAATGAAAAGAATTTGTTTTCAAATGATAATGGCTTTCATATAAAGAAAGAATTCCCAGTTTTTGTTGAAAATGATTTCAAGTTTGAAATAGAATTATTTTGAAAGTTATCTTTGTTAAAGAATGGTGAACTTTGTTTTAAATTGAAGAGGATCTTCAAGGGTGAGTCTTTTATTTAAAAGATTAAAAGTTTGTTTAAACCATACAAAAGAAAGGTTTTGGAAAACAAGTGTTGAAAAGTTATTACTTAACTAAGATCCCGATATATCCATATGGTTCTAAAAATTAGCGCTCATTATTCGGTTTAGCCGGGAGAGGACTTTGTGTCATAAAACCCATTCCGAATGATGATACGACATAATGGATTGCATTTGAAGATGGTGGTGAAGACCGGGTATTTTTGAGAACGATAGGATTACCTGTCGAATGACTCTACAATGAATAGCTTTGGTATAACGATCTCTATATGTGATGGGGAGTCCGATTAGGATTGTGAATACCCGGATTTGCAAGTGCTTCTTTGAAGTGCCTTAGGTTCCATTCAGACCCAGGATGGACTTGTATAGTTGTATGTCTGACGTTACACTTTGAGATATAAAGATGGTTTCTATCAAATACATTTATGTTTGGTGGTGGAGAATTTATTTTCTTAGCTTAACACCCTTCTCTGAGACGTACGAGCTAAGAGTTTATGTAGTTGATGGTTACTAGTGATACATTTCTAATTTGGTAATGTGGCATGCTAAGTACTGCTGATCATTTGTTGATCGAAGCATGGCTTTTGTGAAAAGCGTAGCTTTGTGGACGAGACTTCATCGAACCTCACAACCTGTAAATGGTCGAAACAGGAAGAATACGACAATGTTATAAGGGTCGCGCCCTGTAGGGTATGTGCATTTTCTTCTGGATAAAAGGTGGTATCATGGTACGCAGCCTAGATATTTAACCTGTGCGGTTGTTGGAATTTGTTGGTGTTGAGGATCCTCGGATAAAGGTTGATGACGACCGAGGGATGGCACACTCGTGTCAGTAGTTAACTAGTTACAGAGGTAACCCAGCCTTGTGTTGGTAGAGAGCCGGTTAAGTTCTCGGGGCATCCCTCCAGAGGCGTACCCATTCGTTGAGGAAGTGTAACAACCCGCATATTTATCGATTGTATATTTAAATATTTTATTTAAATATTTCATCGTTCGTCGGATTTTAGTCCGAAAACCTATTTTTTGCAAACAGTCGAATTGGGAATCGAGACCACCTCCATTGAGTTCAAAATGCCTTTTGAAACCTTTTTGAGTATAAGCTTTGATATGTTTCGAGTAAGTTGATTTTTGCTACTTTTTCTATAGGGGTTTGGGTTGGGTTCATCCCATGTGGCCAATTCTGGTTATATCAACCCAACCCCTCTCCACTTCTCTTCATTCATTCCTTATTTCCTAACTCTCTCAAGCTCAAGAGAGTAATGGGGGAAAAGATTGGAAATTAGAATTCCAAGCCCTGGTTCATTTGCAAAATCCAAGCTCTAGCTCCAAATTCTAAGAGAAGCCATTAGTAAGCATCTCCTTCTTCTTCTCCAACTCATTTTCCTTTCAATTTCAGAATTTCCTAAACCTAACTTAGGACATATTTTACTTGTAAGCTTAGATTGAAGCTTCTTGGGTAGGAATTGAAGAGTTTTTGTCCTTGCCTTGCTCTATAGCTTCTTCTTACTTGTTCTTTGGGTTTAAAGGTGAGATTTTTATCTCACATCTATACTTATATCTATCTTCGAATGTTGGGTATGAATTCTTAACACTTATTCATGTGCATTTGATTTTGATTTGGGTTGGTTTTGTGAATATTCCAATTTTAGTGTTTTGAAAGCCAAATCCTTAAAAATCATAGCTTTGATCTTTGATCATGATTTTGTGATGCATCGAAGAGCTTATAGGGCCGGGTAGTCGATTGCCATAAACCCCTAGCGTCCATTGCTCGTTCGATTTCAATTTGGTGGAGATTTGGCCCTCGCTTAGATAGGCTGGGAGGTGCTGGAAACAGGCTCCGGTCGACCGATGTTACTGAGCCGGTCGACCGACCTGCTACCAAAGTGCATAGCACTTCTCTGTCTCTGGTCCGGTCGACCAGCTACAGAGCTCAGTCGACCGACCTACTTACCGAGAATTTTCCAGAACAGGGTCCGGTCGACCGAGCTCTGAGGCCGACCGACCGACCTGTTAATCGATTCGTGTTCTTTCCCTATTTGTTGTTATCATTTGTTATTGACTTTGATGACTTCTTTTCTTCGGGAATTTTAGGAATATCCATTTTGATGGATTCGATATAGATTTCTTTGGATTTTTATTCACGTCTTCGAATGTGAATTTTAGTGATTGACTGTTTCTACAATCATTTTTGTGATTTGTCACTTCAAAATATAAAGGTTTTCAATGCTAGTAGTAAATATCAAAACCCTTTCTTCAAAACGATTTCAACACTATGCTCGTTTCTTAAACCGTTTTCCAATCTATTAGTATATACAAACCTTTACCTCACTCGTATGAGAAATCTAATTAAACGACTTTGTAAAACAAGTCGTATGAAACACTTGCGTTTACTTCGTTGGTTAATTCTTGGACTTGTTCGATTGAATCTCTTGTGACAATTTTCTAGTGGAGATCTATAATTTTTTCGTAAATATTTAAGTTAAACTAGTGGTTATGAGACATGAAGCTAAGCTCATATATTTACTAGCTTAGAGTAATTGACACTTTCTTGATGATCATTGAGGATCATTTTTATGATTTAGACTAGTGCTATGCTATGTTTCTTTGTCCACGAAGGGGACGGTACCTCGTTTTATTGAGTTTCGTCTCATTTTTATTATAGGCTAACGACCTATTTATTTCTTGGGGTTTCGACCCAATTTTTGTGGGCTAGCGACCCACGTTTTTATGGAGTTCGGATCTTCGGGCGTACCGTTGTACTACGTCGTTGGTTTGAATTTTACGAGTTTCAGGTTCCTCGGGCGTACCGTTGTACTACGTCGTTGCACCAAATATTACGAGTTTCAGGTTGCTCGGGCGTACCGTTGTACTACGTCGTTGCACCGAATTTTACGAGTTTCAGGTTCCTCGGGCGTACCGTTGTACTACGTCGTTGCATCGGCTCTATGGTTAGCGACCATGGGATAGCGTCCCGTTTTGTGATACACATGTCGATGAGTTTTCAGGCTCCCGTTTTGTGATAGGCCTCCGCCTTTTTGTTATTCATGGATTTCTATTGATGATTTTTAGAATTTGAATTTCACCAATTTTATGATTGGCATTTATATGTTGTCAATATTTGTGGCTTGGTGAATGAAATAAGGAGTATGACATTCCTTTTGATCTTTGAGAAGATTTTTGTGATATTGATTAATCTCTTGTTGATTTTCAATTACTTATTTATCACAGCTTGGCATTGTGATTATTATACGTTTAGTCATATCTCTTATTCTATATCATTTCATCTGATATTTACAGCTAGACTGATCCGTATATTATTTTCTTATTAAATAATACTCAGGTCAGACCGAGATGTTACAGGTGCTTCTGCTTGACTTCACTTCTAGGATTATCATCCTGACTTTTGGCTAACTACTTAGATTAGTAGTTTTTGTTGTATACCTTTGAGATATAGACTCCTAGATGTATACATATTCTTTTGTCTAGCACTTGTAACCATTCTTTTGTGATATTGTGGTTCTTGTTTGACCACTACTCTGATGTACACTTTCATGTGTTATATTTATATCTTTTTCTGCCTTTGTGATATGAATGTCTGTGACTGATTTGTGTTATGTTTATTTCTATGTTTGTTTCCAAAGAATATATATAGCCACTGTGTAGTAGCCTTGAGTTTGCATCGGCATGTCGGACTTCCTTATACTATCTGACATATTGGTGCTCGCACAAAGCAATTACACGGATGGTCGCTCCTCGACAGCCTTATTCTCCGTGCTAGTTGACAGGATTACACCGTAATGTTCTTGGCTAGCGTGAGTATAGAGGTGGGGCGTCACACCTTGGTATCAGAGCCAAACTTCGGAACAATGTAGAATAATCTGGCAAGGATCATGTCCTAAGTCTTTCTTAGGAGCCGTGCTTTAGGATTTTATTCGAGTCTTCGTACTGATTCATCCTATTTTCTTTTATGATTCCTTGTTTTATCTATCAAGATTGCTTGATATTTATTTTGAGAATAACTTTTCTCCTTCTTTCTTTATTAAAGAAGAGAAATGGTTAGACCAGGCCGTCCCAACATCGGTCAATCTAGTGCTACTCCCCAGGATGGAGTATTCATGTCTGCTCAGCAGCTTTTAGATCTTGTGAAGAATGCTCAGGCTACCGGACCCATCCCTGAGCCTACTCATCCAAGATCCGGTTTTGCACGCTTGTGCAGAGACTATACCGATTTGGGTGGAAGGCCATTCAAGGGATCCGAAAGTGTTATTGAAATTCAAGCTTGCCTCAAATCATGCGATCACATCTTTTCTCGCATGAATCTTGTTGATTTACATCGAGTCCAAGTGGCCTCTAGTATGCTCCAAGAACGAGCATTAGATTGGTATGAGCTTCTGATTTCTGAAATAAATGAAGCGGATCTTACTTGGGAGAGATTCCGGGAATGATTCGAATTAAAGTTTGTGCCTGAGGCTGAAAAAGTAACTTTGGCACAGTGTTTTATTGACCTTGTTCAAGGTGAATCTTCTGTGACAGACTATGTCGCATATTTCGAATCTCTTTCCAAATACGGGGTTGAATACATTAATACCCCATTAAAGAAAAATTAGAGATTTGTCTATGGCTTGAATAAGAATCTTAAGAAGCCATTACTCCTGAAACTTGAGGTTTCATTTGATCAGCTTATTGATATCACTCTTCGTCTTGAAGAGGCCGATAGAGAGAGTAATGTTGAAGTTGTGGTTGCCAAATAGAACTTCAACGACAACATGAAGAGGCCTATTAAATTCAAAGGTCCCAATCCCAACAAGAAAGGGAAGCAAAAAATTCCGGTAGCAAAGACTCCTATCTCTAGTGGTGGTCAATGCTACAATTGTGGTTCCACGGACCATTATGAAAGGGAGTGTCTGAAACCCCTCTTTGTCGTTATTGCAAAGGTTCGGGTCATCATTTATCTTCGTATCCTAAGCTTCTAAGCAAGAGAGAAGGAAAGCTGCAAGCCCCTAACAACTCTTCTCTTGGTCAAGGTATTTTTCACTCAATCCTTGATGGCATTGTTTTATTTCATGATCTTCTTATTCGAGTTCTTTTTGATATGGGTTCCATCTCACTAATTTATATCAAAAGAACTTGTCGATTCTTTTCAAACATTTTTGGGCTTGAAAACTTCTTTGAGGATTGTGAATCTGGATGGATCCGCAACATCAATTTGCTTTCTATTGATGTCGAAATTATTTTATGTGATTTTTCTTTCGGAGTCGATATTTTTGCTTAAGCTTCGGAATTGATTTTTTTTTGAAAGGATCGGCTTAATCATTGTGAAGCCCATATCCTATTTTCCGAGTGGACTATTCATCTTCGACATTTTCTATCTGTTAAGCAGATTTCTATTTTCCTTGGTGATTCCGATTTCGAATTTTTTTTGGTTGCATTGTTTTTATTCCTTAAGCTCACGTATAAGGAAAGTGTTATTTCTCTCATTCATGTGGTTTGAGAATTTTCTGATATTTTTGAATTTGTCTTAGGATTATCACTTAAGAAACCTTTTGTGTGGTGTTAAGGTCTTTTTAGTTCGACCTTGCCACCGATTTTCATTTGCTACGAGTCGCGGGAGTTAGCATTCCATTTACCATGTTCCGCACTCGTTATGATACTTATGAATGACTTATTACGTCATTCAGTTTGCCCATCTTGTTTCAACCATTTTATAAATCGAGTATTCTATGAATATCTCGATAACTCCATTCTTGTATTTATTGATTTTGGATGAAAATAGATTTAAAATTTTGCAAATCTTTTTCATAAGATTTATTTATAAGTACAATTGGATTTTGATCTTAAACGAGCAAAGAATATTCTCAAAACTTTTAAGAAACATGTTTATCATATAGAAGATAGTTTTGTGATTGTATTGCCCATTTAGTGTTTTAAGAATTTTGGTCGATGCCCTTGATCAACGTTATCGATAGAAATTTCCTAAACACTTTGATGAGACAGTCAGACACAATAAATTGACTTGTAAAGATGTAAATTTTTCTAGAAAGATGATTACATAAAGTTAATTATAATTTTTGGAAGTTTTGAGCTTTTCGGAAAAGAAGATTATTTAAAAAGAACCCTTTTCCGATACTCCTATTCTTGTGATTCCCAAAGGGAACCAAGATTTCACTGTTTCTACCAGTGCTAGTTGTATTGGTTTGGGTGCCGTTCTCTTGCGAATCAGAATGTTCTATCATTTATGCTTCTAAATCATTAATTCCTAATTAGACTAGATATTCCACTCATGATCTAGTGCTCGTGGCTATTGGTTTCGCTTTTAAAAATTTGGCATCATTATTTTTGGGTGAGAAATTTGTTCTCTACCCTGATCATAAATCTTTGGAATATTTATTTTCTCATAAGGAACTTAATATTGGATCGAGTTCCTTGCATTTTATGATCTTGATATTCTTTGTATATTCCTGGAAAGGGGAATCGTGCTGCCAATGCACTTTGTTGTAAACAACAAGTGGTTGTTTCCTTAATGATGTCCAAATGGAATGATCATTTTACCAACATCGGAAGTTTTGATATACTTCGTTTTATTGAGCTTTATCTCGTTCCTTTTATGGACTAGTGTTCGATGTTCTTTTATGGTGTTCGGTTCATTGGACGTACCGTATTTGTACTACGTCGGTGTTCCGAATTATTCGAGCTTTGGTTCATCTGGCGTACCATTATTGTACTACGCTGTTGTTCCAAATTATTCGAGTTTCTAGTTTCTCGGGTGTACTGTTATTATACTACGTCGTTGCACCGGCTCAATTTTCTGTTATTAATGACGTTTTCTCACGTCTTTTATCTGCGGAAATGCCTTAGGGTTTTCGATTTTTATTCTTGAGCCTGGTGTTATAGTAGGGATTGAAGTTTCACCAGATTTGACATTTGAGAAACATTCTTTTCGCATCAATTCTTCGAAGGTTGAGCGCCTTCGAAATAAATACGTACTTCTTGTGAAAGTTCAAAGGATCTCAAATCTCGAGGATAGCTCTTGGGAATCTAGAGAATTCAACTAGCGAACACGTTCGGACTTACTCTTTCATGCTCCTTCTAGTGAACTTCTTATTTCAAAATTTATTTTGTGTTGATAAGCTTTTATGGTTGTTACTCTTTATTTTCTTCTTAAGTATTGCGAGGACGCAATTTCTTTAAGGAGGGGAGTCTGTAACAACCCGCATATTTATCGATAGTATATTTAAATATTTCATCGTTCGTCGGATTTTAGTCCAAAAACCTACTTTTTGCAAACAGTTGAATTGGGACTCGAGACCACCTCCATTGAGTTTAAAATGCCTTTTGAAACCTTTTTGAGCATAAGCTTCGATATGTTTGGAGTAAGTTGATTTTTGCTATAGGGCTTTGGGTTGGGTTCAGCCCATTTGGCCAATTCTGGTTATATCAACCCAACCCCTCTCCACTTCTCTTCATTCATTCCTCGTTTCCTAACTCTCTCAAGCTCAAGAGAATAATGGGGGAAAAGATTGGAAATTAGAATTCCAAGCCCTGGTTCATTTGCAAAATCCAAGCTCTAGCTCCAAATTCTTAGAGAAGCCATTAGTAAGCATCTCCTTCTTCTTCTCCAACTCATTCTCCTTTCAATTTCAGAATTTCCTAAACCTAACTTAGGAAATATTTTACTTGTAAGCTTAGATTGAAGCTTCTTGGGTAGGAATTGAAGAGTGTTTGTCCTTGCCTTGCTCTATAGCTTCTTCTTACTTGTTCTTTGGGTTTAAAGGTGAGTTTTTTATCTCACATCTATGCTTATATCTATCTTTGAATGTTGGGTATGAATTCCTAACACTTATTCATGTGCATTTGATTTTGATTTGGGTTGGTTTTGTGAATATTCCAATTTTAGTGTTTTGAAAGCCAAATCCTTAAAAATCATAGCTTTGATCATTGATCATGATTTTGTGATGCATCGAAGAGCTTATATGGCCGGGTAGTCGATTGGCATAAACCCTTAGCGTCCATTGCTCATCCGATTTCAATTTGGTGGAGATTTGGCCCTCACTTAGATAGGCTGGGAGGTGCTGGAAACAGGCTCCGGTCGACCGAAGTTACTGAGCCGGTCGACCAACCTGCTACCAAAGTGCATAGCACTTCTCTGTCTCTGGTCCGGTCGACCAGCTATAGAGCTCAGTCGACCGACCTGCTTCCGTAGAATTTTCCTGAACAAGGTCTGGTCGATCGAGCTCTGAGGCCGGCCGACCAGTTGCTATTTTGCCTATTTCGCCTATTTTGCGTGGTTTCCAAATTTAATCGGTTCGTGTTCTTTCCCTGTTTGTTGTTATCATTTGTTATTGACTTTGATGACTTCTTTTCTTCGGGAGTTTTAGGAATATCCATTTTGATGGATTCGGTATCGATTTCTTTGGATTTTTATTCACATCTTCGAATGTGAATTTTAGTTATTGATTGTTTCTACAATCATTTTTGTGATTTGTCACTTCAAAATATAAAGGTTTTCAATGCTAGTAGTAAGTGTCAAAACCCTTTCTTCAAAACGATTTCAAAACTATGCTCGTTTCTTAAACCGTTTTCCAATCTATTAGTATATACAAACCTTTACCTCACTCGTATGAGAAATCTAATTAAACGACTTAGTAAAACAAGTGGTATGAAACGCTTGCGTTTACTTCGTTGGTTAATTCTTGGACTTATTTGATTGAATCTCTTGTGACAATTTTCTGGTGGAGATCTACAATTTGTTCGTAAATATTTAAGTTAAGCTAGTGGTTATGGGACATGAAGCTAAGCTCATATATTTACTAGCTTAGAGTAATTGACACTTTCTTGATGATCATTGAGGATCATTTTTGTGATTTAGACTAGCGCTATGCTATGTTTCTTTGTCCACGAAGGGGACGGTACCTCGTTTTATTGAGTTTCGTCCCATTTTTATTATAGGCCAACGACCTATTTATTTCTTGGGGTTTCGACCCAATTTTTGTGGGCTAGCGACCCATGTTTTTATGGAGTTCGGATCTTCGGGCGTACCGTTGTACTACGTCGTTGCACCGAATTTTACGAGTTTCAGGTTCGTCGGGCGTACCGTTGTACTACGTCGTTGCACAGAATTTTACGAGTTTCAGGTTGCTCGGGCGTACCGTTGTACTACGAGTTTCAGGTTGCTCGGGTCAGACCGAGATGTTACAGGTGCTTCTGCTTGACTTTACTTCTAGGATTATCATCCTGACTTTTGTCTAACTACTTAGATTAGTAGTTTTTGTTGTATACCTTTGAGATATAGACTCCTAGATGTATACATATTCTTTTGTCTAGCACTTGTAACCATTCTTTTGTGATATTGTGGTTCTTGTTTGACCACTACTCTGATGTACACTTTCATGTATTATATTCATATCTTTTTCCGCCTTTGTGATATGGATGTCTGTGACTGATTTGTGTTATGTTTATTTCTATGTTTGTTTCCGAAGAATATATATAGCTACTGTGTAGTAGCCTTGAGTTTGCATCGGCATGTCGGACTTCCTTGTACTATCTGACATATCGGTGCTCGCACAAAGCAATTACACGGATGGTCGCTCCTCGACAGCCTTATTCTCCGTGCTAGTTGACAACATTACACCGTAATGTTCTTGGCTAGCGTGGATATAGAGGTGGGGCGTCACAAAGTTCCTTAGCCTGACCATTTGTTGGAAATCCAAACAAAACAATACGAGCCCTTTACGATTACAGTTGTATAACCTGTCACCTCATATGGTAGCTGTAGTAGGCATAATATAATGGTACATATGCTGGCTAAGATTAATATTATACTTTCGAAATTGTTTTCTGCATTATGCACTAATAATAATATCAAAAGGATTTTGCGTATCAACATGTTTAACTATCATAAGGTGAAATCTCCCACAAGTGTGTGATTGCATTGCGTGTGTGCCGGGAGGCCTTATGGTAGTTTCATTTTCCAAAAGCATAGCGAATTTCTTTTTTACTTTTTTTATTGTTTGTTTTTGTTCAAATAAAACTGTTTTTGTTTGCTCACACCAGTCTCATGACTGACCTAGAGTTTATTGTCCCCTTTCTAAACTTTAGGCCCATAATTTTCCACACAGGCAGCCTAGAGTCAGGTTTTCAGATAATCAAATAATAGGTGTAGCTTTTGGAAATTCTTTGGAGTTTGTGGTTTTGCGATCGCATTGTGTTTCACTACAACAATTGTGCACCTCGTTTGTGTAACTTCAGCATGATGGTTGTTCTCGCTTCAGGTTTGGAGCTTTCGAGTTTGGCAATGGAGATGTTGTTTTCCGCTACTGTTGTTGTTTGCCTTCTGCTACTATGTTTTCAGCCATTGTATCTCTGCTAATGTTGGTCATTTCATTTATATCATTTTTTTATCAAATGTTGTGTATCAATAAAATTATTCATTTTGTTTCCGCTGTGTTGTTATCGCCTAATGTTGTTATAAACTCAAGCGCGAATCTAATTTCAATGTCTGAATCTGCAGCATTCGAATACGGGTGAAGTATGGATGTCAATTTTCAAACGCTGGATTTCGATTCACGACATAAGGGAATTGTATTAGTGTAACAACCCGCATATTTATCGATTTTATATTTAAATATTTTATTTAAATATTTTATCGTTAGTCGGATTTTAGTCCGAAAAGCTACTTTTTGCAAACAGCCGAGTTAGGACTCGAGACTACTTCCATTGAGTTCAAAATGCCGTTTGTGACCCTTTTGAGTATAAGCTTCGATATGTTTGGAGAAAGTTGATTTTTGCTACTTTTTCCCGCTTAGGGCTTTGGTTTGGGCTGAGCCAATTAACCACTTACTAACTCAGTCCCAATCCCCCTCTCCTCTTCATTACTTCATTCCAACTCCTAACTCCCTAGCAAAACTGAAAATGGAGGGGGAGAGTGGAAATTAAAACTCCAAGCCCTGGCTTCCTTTGCAAATCCATCTCCTAGCTCCAAAGTTCAAGAGAACCCATTGGTAAGCTTCCTCTTCTTCTTCTCCAACTCATTCTCTCTTTGATTTCAGAAATTTCCTAAACCTAATTTAGGGAATGTTTCTCTTTTAAGCTTAGATTCAAGCTTGTTGAGTTGGAATTGAAGAGTGCTTGTTCTTTCCATTGCTTCATAGCATCTTCTTCATTCGTTTGGGTTCAAAGATGAGATTTTTATCTCACATCTATGCTTATATTTATCTTCGATTGTTAGGTATGAATTCCTAACACTTACTCGTGTGCATTTGCTTTTGGTTTGGATTGATTTGGTGAATATTCCAACTTTTGGTTTTTTGAGTTCAATTCGTTAAAAATCCTAACTTCTATGTTTGAACATGTTTTTGGTGATGCATCGAGGAGCATATAGGGCCGGGTAGTCGATTGGCATAAACCTTTAGCGCCGTTGCTCGTGCGAATGCAATTTGATCGAGATTTTGCACCTCATCCAAAATAGGGAAGGGGAGTGCTAGCAACAGGTTCGGCCGACCGAGCCCCTGGGCCGGTCGACCGACCTGCTACCCAGGCACTTCCTGCCTCTGTTTGGAAGTGCCGGTTATAGGCTTCGGCCGACCGAGCCCCTGGGCCGGTCGACCGACCTGGTGCCCGGGCACTTCAAACCCCTAGTTCGGTCAACCGACTCAGGGAGCCCGGTCGACCGACCTGCTGCTATTTGCCAACTATGCCTATTTTGCCTAGTTGTCTAAAATTCCAACTTTAATCGATTTGTGTTATTTCCCTATCTATTGTTATCATTTGTTATTGACTTTGATGACTTATTTTCTTCGGGAATTCTTGGAATATCCATTTCGATGGATTCAGTATCGATTTCTTTGGATTTTATTCACATTTTAGAATGTGAATCTTAGTGATTGATTGTTCCTACAATCTTCTTTGTGATTTGCCACTTTAAAAATATAAAGGTTTTCTATACTATTAGTAAATATCAAAACTCTTTCTTCAAATGATTTCAACACTATTTTATTACAAAGCTCGTTTTCTTAAACCGTTTTCCAATCTATTGGTATATACAAACCTTTACCTCACTCGTATGACAAATCTAATTAAACGACTTAGTAAAACGAGTAGTATGAAACGCTTGCGTTTACTTCGTCGGTTAATTCTTGGACTTGTTCGATTGAATCTCTTGTGATAATTTTCTAGTGGAGATCTACAATTTGTTCGTAAATATTTAAGTTAAGCTAGTGGTTATGGGACATGAAGCTAAGCTCATATATTTACTAGCTTACTGTAATCGACACTTCTCTTTCATCATGACGATCATTTTATGTTTTAGACTAGCATTGTGCAATGTCTTTTTGATTTGGTTCATCGGATGTCACGCTGTATGACGTCGTTGTTCCCTTTTGATTGTTATTTGGTTCATCGGATGTCACGCTGTACGACGTCGTTGTTCCCTTTGATTGTGTTTTGGTTCATCGGATGTCACGCTGTACGACGTCGTTGTTCCCTTTGATTGTGTTTTGGTTCATCGGATGTCACGCTGTACGACGTCGTTGTTCCCTTTGATTGTGTTTTGGTTCATCGGATGTCACGCTGTAGGACGTCGTTGTTCCCTTTGATTGTGTTTTGGTTTATCGGATGTCATGCTGTACGACGTCGTTGTTCCCTTTGATTGTGATTTGGTTCATCGGATGTCACGCTGTACGACGTCATTGTCCCCTTTGATTGTGATTTCTGGATTTCGTGTGTTGAATTCTGGAATTTATGTTTCACCAACTTTTACAATTGGCATGGATATGTATGTCATTTATTGTGGCTTGGTGAATGAAATTAGGAGTATGACATTTCCTTTGATTCTTGTGTAGATCTTTGCGATATTGATTAATCTCTTATTGATTTTTCAATTACTTATTTATCACAGCTTGGCATTGTGATTATTATACGTTTTGGCATATTTCTTATTCTATATCATTTCATCTGATATTTATAGCTAGACTGATCCGTTTATTATTTTCTTATTAAATAATACTTGGGTCAGACTGAGATATTACAGGTGCTTCCTCATGGCTTCCTATTTGGAACCATCTTCTGACTTTTGGCTAACTACTTTAGTTTAGTAGGTTTTTTTGTATACATTTGAGATACAGACTCTATGATGTATACTTATTCTTTTGTCTAGCACTTGTATCTATTCTCTTTGATATTGTGGATCTTGTTTGACCACTACTCTGATGTACACTTTCATGTGTTATATTCATATCTATTTCCGCCTTTGTGATATGAATTATCTGTGACTAATTTGTGTTATGTTTATTTCTATATTTGTTTCCGAAGACCTTTATAGCCACTATGTAGTAGCTTTGAGTTTGTGTCGGTATGTTGGATTTCCTCTTGAGATGAAAAGTTATATTTTTATCTGGCATATCGGTGCTCGCACAAAACAATTATACAGATGGTCGCTCCTAAACAGCCTTATTCTCCGTGCTAGTCGACAGCATTACTCCGTAGTGTTCTTGGCTAGCGTGGGTATAGAGGTGGGGCGTCACAACTTGGTATCAGAGCCAAACTTCGAAACAATATGGAATATTATAACAAGGATCATCGTCCTAAGTCTTTCTTAGGAGTCGTGCTTTAGGATTTAATTCGAGTCTTCGTACCGATTCATCCTATTTTCTTTATGATTCCTTGTTTTATATATCAAGAATTGCTTGATATTTATCTTGAGAATAACTTTTTCCTCTTCTTTCTTTCTTTCTTAAAGAAGAGAAATGGTTAGACCTGGCCGTCCCAGCGCCGGTCAATCTAGTGCTACTCCCCAAGATGGAGTTTTTATGTCTGCCCAGCAGCTTTTAGATCTTGTTAAGAACGCTCAAGCTGCCGGACCCAATCCAGAGCCTACTCATCCTAGATCCGGTTTTGCACGCTTGTGCAGAGACTACACCGATTTGGGTGGAAGGCCATTCAGGGGATCCGAGAGTGTTATTGAAATTCAAGCTTGGCTCAAATCATGTGATCTCATCTTTTCTCGCATGAACCTTATTGACCTTCATCGAGTCCAAGTGGCTTCTAGCATGCTCCAAGAAAGAGCATTAGATTGGTATGAGCTTTTAATTTCTGAAATCATTGAAGCGGATCTCACTTGGGAGAAATTCCGGGAAAGGTTCGAATTGAAATTTGTGCCGGAGGCCGAAAAAGTAACTTTGGCCCGGCGTTTTATTGACCTTGTTCAAGGTGAATCTTCTGTGACAGACTATGTCGCATCTTTCGAATCTCTTTCCAAATACGGGGTTGAATACATTAACACCCCAATGAAGAAAAATTATAGATTCGTCTATGGCTTGAATAAGAATCTTAAGAAGCCTTTACTTCTGAAACTTGAAGTTTCATTTGATCAGCTTATTGATATCGCTCTTCGTCTTGAAGAGGCCGATAATGAAGGTGATGTTGAAGTTGTGCGTGCCCAACAGAACTTCGACAATAACTTGAAGAGGCCTATCAAATTCAAAGGCTCCAATTCTAATAAGAAAGGGAAGCAATAAATTCCGGTAGCAAAGACTCCTATCTCTAGTCGTGGACGATGCTACAATTGTGGTTCCACGGACCACTATGCAAAGGAGTGTCCGAAATCTCTCTTTTGCCGTTATTGCAAAAGTTCGGGTCATCTTATATCTTCATGTCCCATTCTTCAAAGCAGGAGAGAGGGAGAGCTGAATATTGTGCAAGCTCCTGGTAACACTTCTCTTGGTCAAGGTATTTTACATTCAATCCTAGATGGAATTGTTTATTTCGTGATCTTCTTATTCGAGTTCTTTTTGATATGGGTTCCATCTCACTATTTTATATCAAAAGAACTTGTTAATTCTTTTTCTTTAAATATTTTGGGCTTGACGACTTCTTTGAGAATTGCGAATCCGGATGGTAGGTCCGCAACACTCAATTTGCTTTCTATTAATGTTGAAATTATTTTAAGTGATTTTTCTTTCCAAGCAAATATTTTTGCTTAGGCTCCGGAATTGATTTTTGCGATAGGATTGGCTTAATCCTTATGAAGCCCATATCCTATTTTCTGAGTGGACTCTTCATCTTCGACAATTTTCTATCCGTTAAGCAGATTTCTCTTTTTCCTTTGTGTTTTTGATTCCAATTTGATGGCATCATTTTCTTCCTTAAGCCCACTTATAAGGAAAGTGTTATTTCTCTCATTTATGTAGTTAGAGAAATTTTTCGGTATTTTTGAGCTCGTCTTAGGATTATCACCTAAGTAATCTTTTGTGTAGTGCTAAGGTCTTTTCAGTTTGACCTTGCCACCGATTTTCATTTGGCTACGAGCCGCGTGAGTTAGCATTCCACTTACGCACTCCGCACTCGTTATGATTCTTATGAATGACTTATTTTGTCATTCAATTTGTCCAGCTTATTTCATCCATTTTATATATCGAGTATTCTATGAATATTTCGGTGAGACCATTCTTGTATTTACTGATTTTTGATGAAAATAGTAATTTAAAATTTTGCAAATCTTTTTCATAAGATTTATTTATAAGTAAAACTGGATTTTTGTTCTTGAAACGAACAAAGAATATTCTTAAAACTTTTTAAGAGATTTAATTATCCTATAAAAGATGATTTTGTGATTGTATTGCCCGTTGAGTGCTTTAAGAATTTTGGTCGATGCGCTTGATCAACGTTATCGATAGGAATTTCCTAAACGCTTTGATGAGACAATCAGACACAGTATATTGACTTGAAAATAGTAAATTTTTCTAGAAAGATTATTACATAATGATAAATGTAATTTTGAAAGTTTTTACTTTTCAGGAAAGAAGATTATTTAAAAGAAATTCTTTCTTTTCGATACTCTTGTTCTTGTGATTCCCGAGGGGAACCAAGACTTTATCTTTTGTACCAATGCTTATCATATTGGTTTGGATGCCGTTCTCTTACATAAGATAACGTGCTATCACTTGTGCTTCTAAATCATTATAGCTTATCGAGACTAGATATGCCACTCATGATCTGGTGCTCTCAGCTATTGTTTTTACTCTTGGAATTTGGCATCATCATATCTGGATGAGAAATTTGTTCTCTGCCTCGATCATAAATCTTTGGAATATTTACTTTCTCATAAGGAACTTCATGTCGACTCGAGCTCCTAGCATCTTATGATCTTGATATTCTTTTATTCCCGAAAGGGGAAATCGTGTTGCCAATGCGTTTAGTCGTAAGCAACAAGTGGTTGATTCTTTGGTGATGTCTGAATGGGATTATCTTTTTACTAAGTTCATCAGACGTTTTGATGTACTTCGTTTTATTGAGTTTCATTCATTTCTTTTATGGACTAGCGTCTGATGTTCTTTTTTGCTATTTGATTCATTGGATGTACCGTTGTACTACATCAATGTCTTTGCTATTTGATTCATTGGATGTACCGTTGTACTACATCAATGTCTTTGCTATTTGATTCATTGGATGTACCGTTGTACTACATCAATGTCTTTGCTATTTGATTCATTGGATGTTGCTATTTGATTCATTGGATGTACCGTTGTACTACATCAATGCCTTTGCTATTTGATTCATTGGATGTACCGTTGTACTACATCAATGCCTTTGCTATTTGATTCATTGGATGTACCGTTGTACTACATCAATGCCTTTGCTATTCGATTCATTGGATGTACCGTTGTACTACATCAATGCCTTTGCTATTCGATTCATTGGATGTACCGTTGTACTACATCAATGCCTTTGCTATTCGATTCATTGGATGTACCGTTGTACTACATCAATGCCTTTGCTATTCGATTCATTGGATGTACCGTTGTACTACATCAATGCCTTTGCTATTTGATTCATTGGATGTACCGTTGTACTACATCAATGTCTTTGCTTCTGGATTCATTGGATGTACCGTTGTACTACATCAATGTCTTTGCTTCTGGATTCATTGGACGTACCATTTTTGTACTACGTCGGGGTTTCGAAATTATTCGGGCTTTGGTTCATTGGGCATACCGTTTTTGTACTACGCTGATGTCCCAAATTATTTGAGTTTCTAGTTCCTCGGGCGTACCGTTTTGTACTACGCCGTTGCACCGGCTCAATTTTCTGCTATTCTTGACGTTCCCCACGTCTTTTATCTACGGAAATGCCTTAGGGATTTCGGTTTTCATTCTTGAGCCCGGTGATATTGTGGAAATTGAAGTTTCACCAGATTTGATTTTGAGCAACATCCTATTCGAATTATTGCTTCGGAGCTCAAACGACTTCGAAATAAAGATGTTCTTCTTGTGAGAGTTCAATGGTTCTCAAATCCTAGGGATTACTCTTGGGAATCTTGAGAATTCATTGAGCGATCCCGTTCTTGCTAGCTCTTTCGTGCTCTTTATGGTGAACTTCTTATTTCAATTTTCTTTTGTGTTGATATGCTTCCATGGTTGTTACTTCTTATTTTCCTCTTAAGTATTGCGAGGACGCAATTTCTTTAAGGAGGGGAGTCTGTAACAACCCGCATATTTATCGATTTTATATTTAAATATTTTATCGTTAGTCGGATTTTAGTCTGAAAAGCTACTTTTTGCAAACAGCCGAATTAGGACTCGAGACCACTTCCATTGAGTTCAAAATGTCGTTTGCGACCCTTTGGAGTATAAGCTTCGATATGTTTGGAGAAAGTTGATTTTTGCTACTTTTTCCCGCTTAGGGCTTTGGTTTGGGCTGAGCCAATTAACCACTTACTAACTCAGTCCCAATCCCCATCTCCTCTTCATTACTTCATTCCAACTCCTAACTCCCTAGCAAAACTGAAAATGGAGGTGGAGAGTGGAAATTAAAACTCCAAGCCCTAGCTTCCTTTGCAAATCCATCTCCTAGCTCCAAAGTTTAAGAGAACCCATTGGTAAGCTTCCTCTTCTTTTTCTCCAACTCATTCTCTCTTTGATTTCAGAAATTTCCTAAACCTAATTTAGGGAATGTTTCTCTTTTAAGCTTAGATTCAAGCTTGTTGAGTTGGAATTGAAGAGTGCTTGCTCTTGCCATTGCTTCATAGCATCTTCTTTATTCGTTTGGATTAAAAAGTGAGATTTTTATCTCACATCTATGCTTATATTTATCTTCGATTGTTAGGTATGAATTCCTAACACTTACTCGTGTGCATTTGCTTTTGGTTTGGATTGATTTGGTGAATATTCCAATTTTTGGTGTTTTGAGTTCAATTCGTTAAAAATCCTAACTTCTATGTTTGAACATGTTTTTGGTGATGCATCGAGGAGCATATAGGGCAGGGTAGTCGATTGGCATAAACCCTTAGCGTCGTTGCTCGTGCGAGTGCAATTTGATCGAGATTTTGCACCTCATCCAAAATAGGGAAGGGGAGTGCTGGAAACAGGTTCGGCCGACCGAGCCCCTGGGCCGGTCGACCGACCTGCTACCCAGGCACTTCCTGCCTCTGTTTGGAAGTGCCGGTTATAGGCTTCGGCCGACCGAGCCCCTGGGCCGGTCGACCGACCTGGTGCCCGGGCACTTCCAACCCCTGGTTCGGTCAACCGACTCAGGGAGCCCGGTCGACCGACCTGCTGCTATTTGCCAACTATGCCTATTTTGCCTAGTTGTCTGAAATTCCAACTTTAATCGATTTGTGTTATTTTCCTATCTGTTGTTATCATTTGTTATTGACTTTGATGACTTATTTTCTTCGGGAATTCTTGGAATATCCATTTCGATGGATTCGGTGTCGATTTCTTTGGATTTTATTCACGTTTTCGAATGTGAATCTTAGTGATTGATTGTTCCTACAATCTTCTTTGTGATTTGTCACTTTAAAAATATAAAGGTTTTCTATACTAGTAGTAAATATCAAAACTCTTTCTTCAAATGATTTCAACACTATTTTATTACAAAGCTCATTTTCTTAAACCGTTTTCCAATCTATTAGTATGTACAAACCTTTACCTCACTCGTATGAGAAATCTAATTAAACGACTTAGTAAAACGAGTGGTATGAAACGCTTGCGTTTACTTCGTCGGTTAATTCTTGGACTTGTTCGATTGAATCTCTTGTGACAATTTTCTAGTGGAGATCTACAATTTGTTCGTAAATATTTAAGTTAAGCTAGTGGTTATGGGGCATGAAGCTAAGCTCATATATTTACTAGCTTACTGTAATCGACACTTCTCTTTCATCATGACGATCATTTTATGTTTTAGACTAGCATTGTGCAATGTCTTTTTGATTTGGTTCATCGGATGTCATGTTGTATGACGTCGTTGTTCCCTTTTGATTGTTATTTGGTTCATCGGATGTCACGCTGTACGACATCGTTGTTCCCTTTGATTGTGTTTTGGTTCATCGGATGTCACGCTGTACGACGTCGTTGTTTCCTTTGATTGTGTTTTGGTTCATCGGATGTCACGCTGTACGACGTCGTTGTTCCCTTTGATTGTGTTTTGTTCATCGGATGTCACGCTGTACGACGTCGTTGTTCCCTTTGATTGTGTTTTGGTTCATCGGATGTCACGCTGTACGACGTCGTTGTTCCCTTTGATTGTGTTTTGGTTCATCGGATGTCACGTTGTACGACGTCGTTGTTCCCTTTGATTGTGATTTGGTTCATCGGATGTCACGCTGTACGACGTCGTTGTCCCCTTTGATTGTGATTTCTGGATTTCGTGTGTTGAATTCTGGAATTTATGTTTCACCAACTTTTACGATTGGCATGGATATGTATGTCATTTATTGTGGCTTGGTGAATGAAATTAGGAGTATGACATTTCCTTTGATTCTTGTGTAGATCTTTGCGATATTGATTAATCTCTTATTGATTTTTCAATTACTTATTTATCACAGCTTGGCATTGTGATTATTATACGTTTTGTCATATTTCTTATTCTATATCATTTCTTCTGATATTTATAGGTAGACTAATCCGTTTATTATTTTCTTATTAAATAATACCCGGGTCAGACTGAGATATTACAGGTGCTTCCTCATGGCTTCCTTATAGGTAGACTACTTTAGTTTAGTAGGTTTTTTTGTATACATTTGAGATACAAACTCTATGATGTATACTTATTCTTTTGTCTAGCACTTGTATCTATTCTCTTTGATATTATGGATCTTGTTTGACCACTACTCTGATGTACACTTTCATGTGTTATATTCATATCTATTTCCGCCTTTGTGATATGAATTATCGGTGACTGATTTGTGTTATGTTTATTTCTATATTTGTTTCCGAAGACCTTTATAGCCACTGTGTAGTAGCTTTGAGTTTGTGTCGGTATGTCGGATTTCCTCTTGAGATGAAAAGTTATAGTTTTATCTGGCATATCGGTGCTCGCACAAAGCAATTATACAGATGGTCGCTCCTAAACAGCCTTATTCTCCGTGCTAGTCGACAGCATTACTCCGTAGTGTTCTTGGCTAGCGTGGGTATAGAGGTGTGGCGTCACAATTAGGGTCATTTGGTAGGAAGTTTCATGTATAATAGCCATGCACATTCTCTTGTTTCTACCCACATCCTTCTCCTTCTTTCTCTACTTCCATGGCTTCCATCTCCCACTAAACTTCTCCAATTCAATTAATTCTTTTTCTTAAACTTAAGAGAATTGGGTTGCCTATAATTCTCATTTGCATCATTTATTCAAAATCCAAGAGTTACTATGTCAAAATTTCAATTCTTTCAAAGTCATTTTTGGTCCAGATTTTTCAAATCCGAAAATACACTCCCTTCTTTTCACTATATCTCCTTTAAAAAACACTTGGAATTGAATGATTCATTTTTTGGATTTTAGAGAAGAGAATTTCTAAGAAATTTCTATTCGACGACTTCTCCAAATTCCATAAGTAAGTCATCCAAAAATTAGTTAGAAGATGACCCAATTTTGGGTTTGATTTTTTTAAGTTCAATAATAATCCAAAATTCTCCTCTAGGCCGAGCTCTCCACCTCCATAGCCAAACTACATCTTCACTTAGTTCGGGACCCTGTGTGTTGATAGTGCAAGAAAAGAATATCATAGTTCATAGAGAAGGAGTTTAGGGAAAGCTCCAGAGCAAGAAAAAGAAAGGAAGTGCTGATGAAATACTGTCGGATCTAATTCAATAAAATTAGACGGAGTGAAAATGAAGGTGAGTGCCTATTTAAGAAATAAATTATGAACTAATTTTAAAATGATGTTAAGTAAGTTAACATGACTATAGATGATGTTTTGGAGGTTTAGTTGGTTAGCTAATAATGTTTGATAGTTACTTAAGAAGTAAGAAGTAATTTATATATATATGACAAGTAAAGTGAGCTCCTTTATTTTAAATTCTATTCTTCCTTGTTGCTGTGATAACCATGATTATACCTTATGATAATAAGTTGATTTAACACCTTATAGTTGTAATACTGGTATGGATGAATTTGTGATTAATAATATCAACAGATTAATTAAAGTTAGTTATGACTACATTATTAGTCATAATTGCTTATAGTTGATTTAAGACTCACTTCATTAGAAATCATATGTGGTATACTGGACATAGTTAAGTTTTTCATATTTATTATAGAAAAAAAATTCATTCTGGAAAAGATAGAAATTTTATTGGAAAATGACAAGTAAAAGATAAAGTTTTGAAATTTTTTTAGGAAGGAAAGTTAGTGTTTTAAGATTTTAAAGTTAATAAATTCTAAGGTTTTAGAATATGGAAAAAAATAAATGGCTTATAAATTAAGAAGATTAAAAGATAAAATGTTGAATATCTGAAAATAAAGTGAAAATGGGTTTTTAATAAATAAATTAGTAAAATGTTGATTTAAAATGGTTTATAAATGTTTTATAAATAATAAAATCTAATTTGAAAAAGTTTTTAAAAATAGTGAAAAAACAAGTAAAAATAGGCACGTCGAGTAAAGGCAGATCGCAATGTCATGCGAAAAAGCTAGATGAATATACAAGATAGAAACGGAGTTGGAATTGTTCGAAGTAAGAATTTTTCAGTCCCTTATAATCATAGTTTTCAAATGGAAAAGGAAAAAAACCAAGATTTCGTTTTGTAGATTTTAAAATATGTCCAAACCAAATTTTCCACAAAACTGCGCTTTTGCATTTAAGTGACCAATGTGTAAAGTCTTTCAAAATGAATATTTTTTAATGTTTAAAAATATGAAATAAATTTGATAAATATGTTCAAATGTTAAAAGTAATTTACATAGATTTCCAAATGATAGAAAAAAAAATTTAATCAAATAAACTTACAAAACATTATCCACAACACTTTTCTACAACAGTTTTAATAAGAGTTTAAATAAATGGTTAAGAGAAATTATTTATAACACTTAAAAAATATAATTGAAATCATGTTCTTGAATGTAATAACAAACTGAGTATGAAGAAACGACTGGTACATTTGTCGCATCTATGAGATCTAGAGAGGTGAAAAGGTGTGTAGCTAAGGCTAGAAATGGTGCAATCAGTGCCTTGAACTTACCTGGCCTCTGTATTCTCTTTTTGGGCAAGAGGTGGAGCAGATCGAAAGGAAAGCCCGAATGCTCTAAATGTAAAGATCATATTTAATATTTTCAAAAAAAATAAAAAGTGTTAAGAAAGTTTTATAATCTAAAGAATATTTTGGCCAAACTCCATATTTGGTTCCAAGGAGGGAATTTGTACTATCCACATGAATTTTAAAGTGATTTCATCGTTATTCCACGAATAGTATGAGTTGAATATGGAAATTAATTTGGGTATGAGTAGTTAAATAATTTGCTCAATATAATTGGTTTTAGGTTTAAAGTAAAATTTTGTCTTAAATAACATTGTTTTTAACAAATTTAAGACATGTTTTAGGGAAATATTTTTTTATACATTAGGGATTAAAATTCCTAATTAAATATGACTTGAAGATTTTCAAAGTTGAAAGGATTTTGTTTAACTGGAAAAAAGTTAAAATGAAAGAGGCGTAACAAATCTTATATATATATATATATATATATATATATATTCATAATTTTTTATCGATGATTGGATTTTGAAGAGACCAGGATCATATTTGGGTGATTCCTAACCGAAAACCACTTCGAATCAATTTACGCTTCTGAAGTAAAACACGTTGAAGATGAAGACAATTAAAGATGATGATCTTCATGATGTAGGGCTACTTGCCACTAGACCCTCGACGAAATTACCCTATCATATACTTATGGTGGAATTAGTGCTCTTTTATGAAAATCTTCGATTTTCAAGGTCTAATTGCTACTAATCCAAGTGATAGTTCCCGATCGGATGTGGTAGGAGAAGTGCCATCAGTTTGTCCTGTTCTTGGAAAACTTGTATGGAAAACTGTCTGACATTGCGTTTTAAACTACATTGATTGATCTCTATAATGTGTCATGTGTTTGGTGGCGGAGAAGGTAACATCTCTTAGCTTAACACCCTTTTCTAAAACGTACGAGCTCAGGAGTTATACATTTGTAGAAATTAGTTGTGTGGTTATGGATTGGCAACGTGGCATCCAAAGTGGAAATTTGATGTTCTATATGAAAAGTAATCGTTACCTCTGGCTTCACCAGAAGATCATGGTAGATGTGACAAGGTTATGTGGTTCACAACTATTAGAGCATGATCATCCCCTTCTAGATATATTTTTACTTGCGATAACGTTTTTGTAAGGGCCCTGGATTTTGGCCCTGTTTATTTTAATATATACTTAATTTAATTAAATAAAAAGTAGCTTGATCATCTTAAAATGAATATGATTTTGGAAGTAACTGTTATTTGTTCATATGGATGGGTATTCAAAAAAAAGAGGGAAATTGGATTCTGGGAATTTAAATTAAAAATCTCTTGATAATATTTACAATAAAATTTATCTTATATAATTTAATTAAAATACTTTACTTTGTTTATATTTAGTATAAAATAATACATATAGATAATAATGGTTGAAAATTCTAAAATAAAAATTTCTTAACAATATTTTTAATAAAATTACCTTCTATTATTAAATTAGAATGTTTTACATTGCTAACATTTGATAAATAAATACATATGGATGATAGTGTTTAAAATAAGATCAAAGTCTAAAAATATGAAATATAAAATAATCAAAATATAAATATAAATATAAATAAGTAAACTCATGAATCTAATTTTAATATTGATTGTCAAATACAAAATATTGATAGTAAAGTACAAATAGGAATAATATAAATATAAGCAAGTAAACTATATTGAAAATAACTTAAACATTGAAAGTTAGAATGAAAATAAAAGAAAAACAAAGATTAAATAATTTTGTTAAACATACAACATAACTTTAAAAATCAGTGAACAAAATAAAATGAAAACCCAACACATATGAGTGTAAACTATTCAAACTAGAAGTGAATAAAACATACAATTAGAAGTTAAACAAGGCCAAGTGTATAAACTATAACCTGAAACTATACATGTTCATAAACTAACAAAACAACTTATCTTTATTTTAAAGACCAAAATCAAAGTATAAAAGGAAAAAATAAATAAAACATAGCATAAATCAATACCTGACAGAAGTGCATGTGAATCAACTATTTGGACTAAAAGTAACAAGGAAATGCTTACATACAAAATAAGGCTTCATTTGCAAGCCAAGTAATTGCCTACAAATATATGTCTGTATACAATATTTATGTGCAGATAAACATAATAAGTATGTAAACATATTTGGCAAACAAAAATATGTACTTGCTATCTTCTCGGCCAACAATTTTGTCATTTCAAAATATTATAAAAATCTATATATAAAGGTAGGAACTGACCAGATATTGCCTTCCCCTATTCAACTGTTGTTTTATATATATTTGTATGCATCTTTATTTAGTTCGTTCAATCAAAATAATTAGCAAACCTGAGACGGACAAAGAAAGAAAGAAAAAAAGGGGAGCAAGTTCAAAATTTAAGTTCAACAGCAAAACAGATTCAAGTTTGCAGTTTCAAACTTCAGTTTCAAACAACTAGGCTTCAAAACATTCATGCTTATTGATTTACAGGGATGTTCTAGTGAGTAAAATTGATTTTAAAAAAAAAAGCTTTAAGTTTATTTAAATAAGTTCAAGATTTGTTGAAATTTTGGATTATATGTGCTCAAATTTGAATATATGTTGTGATGCTCTATTGTGATGCTCTGTACTCCTCTAATAAACTATATAGGTTGTATATTTGCTTCCATGTTCAATTTACACTCATCCAATCATTATTGTGCTTAAAGATTGTAACTAAAACAAGATGGTAAGCTTAAAATAAGATTTTTTTTAGGGTTGCTTTCAAGCTCACCACTGCAATATTGATGTACAGGTAAATTAAGTGATCATTGATAATATTCGAATGTTGCAAATTGTTGATTCAAGATTGTATATTGAATCTATACTGCAAATCATAATTTTTACAACAAAAATCAAGATTTATAGATTGATATTTAAATAGCAGTTTGTAAATGGACAAAAATTGTATTTTTGCAAATTCCTAGTTATTGATTCAATTTAAATTGTTGAAATTTGTTTTGGAGGTAGTTCGAACATACAAGATGTTGTTCAAAATACTGAATAATTTTTCAAATTCCAGAATTTGTCAAACGAAGGCAAATTAGGGCTTGAGTTCTAGTTTTTTTCATGTCTATAACATAGTGGTGTTCGGCCTCTTCGCGTGATCGAGTTGATCGCGATTCTGGAGGGTGTTAGGGGAGGATGTGGACGAGGCATAGGTGAAGTATCTTCGACTCCGATGGTCAGTGATGGTGGGGGGCGAAGCATTTTCTCAGGATAGTTCGAGCTTTTATTCGAGCTTCTGGCGATATTTTGAATTCGATCAGTTTGTGGTGATTCGATTTTTGTTTTCGTTCCTACGTGTAAATCGCGACTCGTTGAGTGAGGCGAGGTTCGCCAGTGCTCCGGCGCCGCCGTGTGCACGTGTACGGCACAAAGACCGTATCTGTGACGTTGATCAGAGTTTGTCGCGAGTCGGTACTTGGGTTTTCTTGATGTTAGCTTCGGGTTCGTTATATGCTGTGCTCGTGTGAGGTATTGATGTTTTTATACTTAGTTTAAAGTTTTAACATACTGTAAAAAAAATTAAAAGAAGAAGAAGAAGGGGTTTCAGGGGACGACTCGGGGAAGCTTGCGTGCAAACCGAAGTTACACTCGAGACTAGGTAACGGGAGACCCGGGTTTTTGTAAACTGCAGCATTGAACTTTCAACCTAAAGCTAAGTGAAAATCTTTTTCATCAAGATTAATATTGAAATCTAAATAACTGTTAAATTGTTTTAAGTTAGAAGCTTATTACATGTTTTTAATTATCTTTCATTAATACTTAACAATGTTTAACATTGATTTTTATTTTAACCAAGTAATTAACTTAGTTAAGTATAAAGTTAAGTAATTACGTAAAGTTAAATTTGAAACTGATTTACATTTAAGTTCGCAGTTAGTAGTATTTTGATTCTTATAATTTAAAGAAAATTTCCTTTAAAAGTTAATTAAGTTGAATAACAAAAGTTAATTATTTTTAGAAGGTAATTAAGAATGATTATCAATTTAATTTTAATTAGAGTTTAGATTTCGTAACTATTACGTGTTAAGTAAAGAGTAATTGACTACTTGAGTAAATAAATAAATGACTAGTAGTTAAGTAATTAAGAATAATTAAAGTATAATTAGTGTTGGATTATAAATTAATAATTGAAATCAATTACTTAAGTTAATTAATGAATGAATTAATAGTTAATTAATCAAGAATTTAATTATGAATTAATAGTTAATTAATTAATTAACTTGATTAAGAATTAACTATTGATTAATTAAGTAATTAGCAGATAATAATTGGATAATTAAGTTTTATTGATAAATAATTAAAGATATTATCTAATGATCAGGGAACAGTTAATTAAGTAATTAAAGTTAAATCACTTGATTAAGGAAGTAATTAATTAATAGTATGAAATAAAATAATTATGTAATTAAGATTTAATAGTTGATTAAGAAATGATTAATTAGACAATTTGAAATGAAATAAGTAATTATTTGTTAATTAATGATTTATTACACAGAGTTAAGTGGTTAACTCTCAGGTAATTAATTAATTACAAATAAGACCTAAAGATGACTGCTTACGGATTGTGTATGTAGAATATCTGATTGTGGTATTTATTTGATGATATTCTGTGATGCTCTGTGATATGTTATGTTATATCTATGATGCTTATATATCTTTATCTGGGATAAATGCTATGTTAATTAAATTGTTGAATTTAAATTAAACTTTTTAAGTTAATTAGACAACTTGGCCCCTAAATTGGCGTTTGGATTTCGATGAGACCGGGATCGGGTATCCAATTGATATTCCGAAAACCACATCGATCCAATTTAAACGTTAGGTCGTGAATTCTGAAATGAAGATCGAGATGGTGTTTTCAGAATGCAAGGGTTATCGTCGTTGACTCTGAGGGTGATTCCAAAATGAGTGTGACGAGATAATGCCTTCGGTTTCGTTCGAACCCGGAACGAACTTGTATGGATTGAATGCTTTCAGCACATCGTCAGGTGGACGATGAGTATTCTAAGTGATATGTCCTGAAAGGTAATCGCAGCCTCAAGCCTCATCAACCGGGAATGGCTAAAACAGGGGAGATGTAGCAAGGTTAGGTGGGTCATGCCCAAGCAGGACAAGATATTTCCCCTGTCTAGATGTCCCTTTTTATTTCGGCTGTGTGGGCGGTTGCTAGCTACAACCGTGGGGTTTATCTTGTTCGGGACTGTTCAGTAAGGAATGGTTTCGGCCTTGTGTTGTAGGGGGTCGGGAGTGATCCTCGGTACGGTGATCTAGGCACCGTACTGTGACGGGCGGTACCCCAGTAGCCCTGCCATTGTTGGAAATCCATTTTCCCTACGAGACCCTGCGGTTTTGATTTGTATTACCCACTTTTGTGTCTAGTAGCTGGAATTTAATCATGTAACAATTTCGGCTATTTTCTATTTACTTAAAAACCCTAGACACTATTATAATATCACTGGATTTCCTATGAAATGTTTTGGTTAGCGTAATGTAAAAACTTACCTGTATTTATTTGTGGGGAGTCTTACGTGATACCTTTATTTTCAGATGTTTTTCAAAGTTAAACAACTTTAAACTGTTTACTCATACCAGACCCATGTCTGACCCGGAGTTTTTATTTTGTTTTTCATAAACTCTTGGGTACTCAAATTTTTATGAGTAGCCAAGTGATAGGTTTTGTACCTTGTTTCTGGAGAGCTTGGAGCAGGAGTTTCCAGACGTGTATAGATATCTATCTAGTTCCGCTGTGTTAGTTGATGTGTACTGTATCTCTGATGTATATAGTGATAGGTGTATGTATGACTGTCATATGTATCGATATTGTATAACTCTAATATATGTAAAACTATGTAATATTTATGTGATATATTATATTTTGTTCCGTTCCGCTGTGAGATTCTGATGTTGTCGTTCTTTCTTTCTCTTTCTTTTCTATTTCTATCCCTTTCTTTCTTAATGATGATACGTCTTTCTGGTAGTAGAAAGGCGGGTCGTCACAGTTGGTATCAGAGCATAGGTTGGTGATAACCTTGGCTTTGGTAGGAATTACTCATAGAATAGAGTTTGTAGAGCTCTAAAATGAATTTGAGTGTATTAATAGATATGAGCGTGTATTTATTAGTGAACATAAAATTGTTTTTATATTGTGTTGACTTATCTGTTGAGTGTTTATGGATTCTAGTCGATGTGTGGGACGCCATTTCATCGATAGGGATTTCTAAACTCTTAAACAAGGTAGACCGACACAGTATTGTTTTTAAAGTAGGGTAAATGAAATAATTTTACCCAAAATTATATTTTTTCGCAAAAGAAATATTTTTCTGAAATTATTATATATATATTTGGATGTTTGGTTGTTAATACTATAGTTGAAAAAAAATTTAAAATTTGAGTGGTTTATAACCAAATAAAATTGTTTAAGTATGATTTTAAATAAAAAGGAATATAATTAAAATTAGATTAAACTAGAATTTAAGTCCCGGGAATTTAAAAAGGTGTTTAAATGAATTTAAACAAAAGGATTTGGAAATTTGAAATCTTGGGAATGTTTGAAACGTTTTTCCAAAGATTTGAAGGCAATAATGGAGTATTGTTTTGGAAAATATTGTTAAATGGAAATTGTTTTGGGAGGGAATTGTGAAAGTAAGAAAGCACTGAACTCACTTCAGTCACTGGAAAATAATCGTGATGATGATGGCCACATCATCAGTATTCATTTTCGAGTTTCTAAAGTGATGGATTGCTACCAGGATAGTTGGTCATGATATTGTTTGGGCTTGTCGGGTATACAAGTTATTTTAGAAATTTCAAAAGGGAAAATTCGTTTTGGTGGAAACAAGTATTTGTAATTTGGAAATTTGATTTGATATACCAAGTGGGTATGTGTAATTATCATTTCGAAATGGTTTTAGAAATGAAAGCCGGGCAATTGAATTCTAAGGAATTCTATTTAAATAATGTGAAAGGTTTAAATGAATCAACTATTGAACTTATAAAGTAAAGTTGATATTAATAAGAGGAAATTGGGAATTTTGATCCGAGAATTAAAATTTTACTTAAGTAAATGAAAATGAAGAAAATATATTTGGGTTTAACCTGAGATAAATTAAATAAAATCGAAATTGAACTTGAATTAAATTGGATTAAATTGAACTAAATTGGAAGGTGAAATGAAAATTTATACCTTAAGATAGTAAGTGTTATATATAATCTGAAATTGTGATTATAAGATGAAATGACTCAAATGAGCAATATAAGCTTTTAAGTAAATAAATAAGTTTGGAACTCATATAGTGAGTAATAAAATTCAAAAGAATGATAAATGGCTAGATTTAGCTGAAGTTGAGTTGAAATAAAATTGAATTTAAATGAATTTAATCGAGTTACAAATAATATTGAATGGAATAAAATTCTTAAGTAAATAAGTAAGTATTGAATTGAATTAAAATAGAATTGGTGTGAGTTGTAAAAAAATCTAATTCAAGCATAAATATAATGACCTTTTTATAAATACACTCAATAATGAATTGTTAATGTAAATTAAAATTAATAATGGACAAAAGAATAAACTCATCAAATAAATTAGTAAATAGGTGGAATTTGATTAAAGGAAAATCAAATCAAAGATTTAAATGTAAATTGGTGGAATAGAATAAACTTAAGTTATTGGGTGGAACAGTTTGAAGGAAATAAATAACTTAGGTAAATTGTGAGATAATTATTTAAAATATTGGTTGTCAAGTTTAATAAAATGGTTTGGAATAAATTTAAGATTGTTATAAAGTTTAAGTAATTATTTATTCACAATAATATTGTCAAATTGCATAAGGAAATGGGTTGTCTGAAGTAAATAAGATTAGATAAAATTCTATGAATTATTAGAAGCAAAATAGGATGATTTTGAAATCAATTGAAATGAATACGAGTTTGTTTTGCTTAAATGGATTATATATAAGCATGTAAGTTGTAAATCACTTAAATTGAAGGGAATGATTTGAGAATTGGTTGGAAGTAATTGTAATAAGTATTGAAACCTTTCATATGTGCTTATGAAAATATGTAATGCTAGACAAACGGAGACTCTGCCAAAACTTTTCAAAAATTTTGGGAACCAATTTTTTTTTTTCAAATTGGAAATTGAAATAAATTAATGGATGAAACTAATTTAAAAATAATGATAGGAATCAGTTATAAATGGAAGATAGTTAATAAAATTCAATATTCAGATTTGAAGATAAATTGAATTCTAATGGAATTGGAAATTCAAATAAAAGGATTTAAAGGCTAAGTGGTAGAGTGATAATATAAGAGTATGTATAATGCTTATATTAAACTTAGGAAATGAATGGTGAAATTCTTAAGTAAATTTGATATTGAGAAAATTACTCCAAGTGGATAGAAATCAAAATAATGTGAATAAAAGAAATTGATATAGTTGACATTCAATGGATATAAATACGTAGGATGAACGTATATTATTCGCATAGCAATTTGATCCAAATTCGATCACAGAATTTCGAGATAGTTATATTGATCCGAGTTGGGATTTTTCACTCGATTCTCGACGATGAACCATGGATACGGATTTTGATTGATTCTGGAAATTCTCTATCATAGTTATGACTATGCAAGGAGAATGACAGTTTATGATCAAGTAACCAGATCTGAGTCCGTACTAGGAAGTCGAGTGAACGATACTAGTTCGGAAGAAAAATTGTGTGATCGAGCGAGCGATCGGATTTGATATTGCGTACGAATGGTATATGTACATCGTACGGGCTTGATTGAATAGAAATTGAAATTCTGTAAAGAAGTCAATAAAATTTGGAAAGAGTTAATACTGTAGATTTCAGTATTGAATTGCCAGAATTGATATCTGGAATTCATTGTGTATTCCATATGTCCCATCTAAGGAAATTTGTTCATGATTCATCATTTGTTGTAAAATCGGTAGTTCAGGGATTGGGAAGTCGAACCAAATTTGACCGTGTTCAGGAATCCGGTTCGGATTGTTGATCGTCGAGAGACAACTCTGGATAATTTTAGGAAAGCTTATCCGGATTCATGTTCGGATAACTAGTGATGTTTGTTAGGATAGACTGTTTGGTTATTTGTTAATGTAGGAAGGACATCTATGTTAGAATGATTGGCATAACAGCTTTTAAGTTATCTTCGATTTAAATTTCGTGGACGAAATTCTTTTAAGGGGGCAGGAATGTAACGACCCTGGATTTTGGCCCTGTTTATTTTAATATATATTTAATTTAATTAAACAAAAAGTAGCTTGATCATCTTAAAATGAATATGATTTTGGAAGTAACTACTATTTGTTCATATGGATGGGTATTTTAAAAAAAAGGGAAATAGGATTCTGGGAATTTAAATTAAAAATCTCTTGATAATATTTACAATAAAATCTATCTTATATAATTTAATGAAAATACTGTACTTTGTTTATATTTAGTATAAAATAATACATATAGATAATAATGGTTGAAAATTCTAAAATAAAAATTTCTTAACAATATTTTTAATAAAATTACTTTCTATAATTAAATTAGAATGTTTTACATTGCTAACATTTGATAAATAAATACATATGGATGATAGTGTTTAAAATAAGATCAAAATCTAAAAATATGAAATATAAAATAATCAAAATATAAAATATAAATATAAATAAATAAGTAAACTCATGAATCTAAGTTTAATATTGATTATCAAATAAAAAATATTGATAGTAAAGTACAAATAGGAATAAATATAAATATAAGCAAGTAAACTATATTGAAAATAACTTAAACATTGAAAGTTAGAATGAAAATAAAAGAAAAACAAAAATTAAATAATTTTGTTAAACATACAACATAACTTTAAAAACCAGTAAACAAAATAAAATGAAAACCCAACACATATGAGTGTAAACTATTCAAACTAGAAGTGAATAAAACATACAATTAGAAGTTAAACAAGGCCAAGTGTATAAACTACAACCTGAAACTATACATGTTCATAAACCAACAAAACAACTTATCTTTATTCTAAAGACCAAAGTCAAAGTATAAAAGAAAAAAAGAAAAAAACATAGCATAAATCAATACCTGACAGAAGTGCATGTGAATCAACTATTTGGACTAAAAGTAATAAGGAAATGCTTACATACAAAATAAGGCTTCATTTGCAAGCCAAGTAATTGCCTGCAAATATATGTCTGCATACAATATTTATGTGCAGATAAACATAATAAGTATGTAAACATATTTGGCAAACAATAACATGTACTTGCTATCTTCTTGGCCAACAATTTTGTCATATCAAAGTATTATAAAAATTTGTTTATAAAGGTAGGAACTGACCAGATATTGCCTTCTCCTATTCAACTATTGTTTTCTATATATTTGTATGCATCTTTATTTACTTCGTTCAGTCAAAATAATTAGCAAAACTGAGACAAAGAAAGAAAAAAAAAAGGGGGCAAGTTCAAAAATTTAAGTTCAACAGCAAAACAGATTCAAGTTTGCAGTTTCAAACTTCAGTTCAAAGCAACTAAGCTTCAAAACATTCATGCTTACTGATTTACAGGGATGTTCTGGTGGGTAAACTTGATTTTAAAAAAAAAGCTTTAAGTTTATTTAAATAAGTTCAAGATTTGTTGAAATTTTGGATTATATGTGCTCAAATTTGAATATATGTTGTGATGCTCTGTTGTGATGCTCTATACTCCTCTAATAAACTATATAGGTTGTATATTTGCTTCCATGTTCAATTTACACTCATCCAATCATTATTGTGCTTAAAGATTGTAACTAAAACAAGATGGTAAGCTTAAAAAAAGATTTTTATTTTAGGGTTGCTTTCAAGCTCACCACTGCAATATTGATGTACAGGTAAATTAAGTGATCATTGATAATATTCGAATGTTGCAAAATGTTGATTCAAGATTGTATATTGAATCTATACTGCAAATCATAATTTTTACCACAAAAATCAAGATTTATAGATTGATATTTAAATAGCAGTTTGTAAATAGACAAAAATTGTATTTTTGCAAATTCCTAGTTATTGATTCAATTTAAATTGTTGAAATTTGTTTTGGAGGTAGTTCGAACATACAAGATGTCGGGAAAAATACTGAATAATTTTCCAGATTCCATAATTTGTCGAACGAAGGCAAATTAGATCTTGAGTTCTAGTTTTTTTTATGTCTATAACATAGTGGTGTTCGGCCTCTTCGCGTGATCGAGTTGATCGCGATTCTGGGGGGTGTTAGGGGAGGATGTGGACGAGGAATAGGTGAAGTGTCTTCGCCTCCGATGGTCAGTGATGGTGGGGGCGAAGCATTTTCTCAGGGTAGTTCGAGCTTTTGTTTTCGTGCCTACGTGTAAATCGCGACTTTTTGAGTGAGGCGAGGTTCGCCAGTGCTCCGGCGCCGCCGTGTGCACGTGTACGGCACGAAGACCGTATCTGTGACGTTGATCAGAGTTTGTCGCGAGTCAATACTCGGGTTTGCTTGATGTTAGCTTCGGGTTTGTTATATGCTATGCTCGTGTGAGTTATTGATGTTTTTATACTTAGTTTAAAGTTTTAACATACTGTAAAAAAAAAGTAAAAGAAGAAGAAGGGGTTTCAAGAGACAACTCGGGGAAGCTTGCCTGCAAACCGAAGTTACACTCGAGACTAGGTAAGGGGAGACCCGGATTTTTGTAAACTGCAGCAATGAACTTTCAACGTGAAGCTAAGTGAAAATATTTTTCATCAAGATTAATATTGAAATCTAAATAACTGTTAAATAGTTTTAAGTTAGAAGCTTATTGCATGTTTTTAATTATCTTTCATTAATACTTAACGATGTTTAAGCCTTGATTTTTATTTTAACCAAGTAATTAACTTAGTTAAGTATAAAGTTAAGTAATTACGTAAAGTTAAATTTGAAACTGATTTACATTTAAGTTCGCAGTTAGTAGTATTTTGATTCTCAAAATTTAAATAAAATTTCCTTTAAAAGTTAATTAAGTTGAATAACAAATGTTAATTATTTTTAGAAGGTAATTAAGAATGATTATCAATTTAATTTTAATTAGAGTTTAGATTTCGTAACTATTACGTGTTAAGAAAAGAGTAATTGACTACTTGAGTAAATAAATAAATAAATGACTAGTAGTTAAGTAATTAAGAATAATTAAAGTATAATTAGTGTTGGATTATAAATTAATAATTGAAATCAATTACTTAAGCTAATTAATGAATGAATTAATAGTTAATTAATCAAGTAATTTAATTATGAATTAATAGTTAATTAATTAAGTAACTTGATTAAGAATTAACTATTGATTAATTAAGTAATTAGCTGATAATAATTAGATAATTAAGTTTTATTGATAAATAATTAAAGATATTAACTAATGATTAGGGAACAGTTAATTAAGTAATTAAAGTTAAATCACTTGATTAAGGAAGTAATTAATTAATAGTATGAAATAAAATAATTATGCAATTAAGATTTAATAGTTGATTAAGAAATGATTAATTAGACAATTTGAAGTGAAATAAGTAATTATTTGTTAATTAATGATTTATTAAACAGAGTTAAATGGTTAATTCTCAGGTAATTAATTACAAATAAGACCTAAAGATGACTGCTTACGGATTATGTATGTAGAATACCTGATTGTGCTATTTATTTGATGATATTTTGTGATGCTCTATGATATGTTATGTTATATCTATGATGCTTGTATATGTTTATCTGGGATAAATGCTATGTTAATTCAATTGTTGAATTTAAATTAAACTGTTTAAGTTTATTAGACAACTTGGCCCCTAAAATAGCGTTCGGATTTCGATGAGACCGGGATCGGGTATCCAATTGATATTCCGAAAACCACATCGATCAAATTTAAATGTTAGGTCGTGAATTCTGAAATGAAGATCGAGATGGTGTTTTCAGAATGCAAGGGTTATCGCCGTTGACTCTGAGGGTGATTCCAAAATGAGTGTGACGAGATAATGCCTTCGATTTCGTTCGAACCCATAACGAACTTGTATGGATTGAATGCTTTCAGCACATCGTCAGGCGGACGATGAGTATTCTAAGTGATATGTCCTGAAAGGAAATCGCAGCCTCAAGCCTCATCAAGCGGGAATGGCTAAAACAGGGGAGATGCAACAAGGTTAGGTGGGTCATGCCCAAGCAGGACAAGATATTTCCCCTGTCTAGATGTCCCTTTTTATTTCGGCTGTGTGGGCGGTTGCTAGCTACAACCGCGGGGTTTATCTTGTTCGGGACTGTTCAGTAAGGAATGGTTCCGGCCTTGTGTTGTAAGGGGTCGGGAGTGATCCTCGGTATGGTGATCTAGGCCCCTTTTTGTGACGGGCGGTACCCCAGTAGCCCTGCCATTATTGGAAATCCATTTTTCCTACGAGACCCTACTGTTTTGATTTGTATTACCCACTTTTGTGGCTAGTAGCTGGAATTTAATCATGTAACAATTTTAGCTATTTTCTATTTACTTGAAAACCCTAGACACTATTATAATATCACTGGATTTCCTATGAAATGTTTTGGTTAGCTTAAGGTAAAAACTTACCCGTATTTATTTATGGGGAGTCTTACGTGATACCTTTATTTTCAAATATTTTTCAAAGTTAAACAACTTTAAACCATTTACTCATACCAGACCCATGTCTGACCCGGAGTTTATATTTTGTTTTTTATAAACACTTGGGTACTCAAATTTTTATGAGTAGCCAAGTGATAGGTTTTGGACCTTGTTTCTGGAGAGCTTGGAGCAGGAGTTTCCAGACGTATATAGATATCTATCTAGTTCCATTGTGTTAGTTGATGTGTACTGTATCTCTGATGTATATAGTGATAGATGTATGTATGACTGTCATACCTATCGATATTGTATAACTCTAATATATGTAAAACTATGTAATATTTATGTGATATATTATATTTTGTTCCGTTCCGCTGAGAGATTCTGATGTTATCGTTCTTTCTTTCTCTTTCTTTTCTATTTCTATCCCTTTCTTTCTTAATGATGATACGTCTTTGTGACGCCCCACCTCTATACCCACGTTAGCCAAGGACACTACAAGGTAATGCCGTCAACTAACACGAAGAATAAGGCTGGTTGGGAGCGACCATCTATAGCCTTGCTCTAATTATCTATTGAATACATCGACAATAAACATACCAACTAGGTCGACATACCCAATGAATAATTAAAACAAAACCATAGGTGGTTGGATCTATTAGAACAGAATATAATAACTCAAATGTAATATACATCACAGAACAGTAAATCATCATATACACATATATCGATACACAACAGAGTTTACAAACAATACAAGTCAAGTGGTATAGCAGACCACAATATACAGACGAGTCAAAAGAATACATATCAGAGTTACTACAAAATGGGACTACACAAAAAGCTGTAACAAAAAGAAGCTAGCGGAGTAGTCCATGCGGAAGCAAAATATGCTAAGTCCAAAAGCACCTAACCTGAAACATCTCGGTCTGACCCGAGTATAAGATACACGGGTCAGTCTAGCTAAACAAATCAGTTAGATAAACTGAACAACATTAAACCTGCAAGGTTACAAAGCATAATAGATATCTCTAAACGAGATAACACAATCATCTAATAAAAGATGAATCATATGATGACAAGCCTCATATCATCGGCAACATATAGAAACAAATGATATAAATATCCCAAAACAAGCCAAAAGGCAATAACAAATATCAATTAGGTATACAAGTTCCACAAGGTAAACGCTACTCATCATGCGGCTCATAATGACCAACACCGAAAGGCGATACTAAGGGAATATACATATGAATGAAACATCATAAAATTGCTCGAGCTCAGTACTGTATAAACAAGGATCCATGAGCCCGAAGACTCCAAACCCAATATCACCCATGTGGCTCTAACGACCAACATCGGAAGCGATACTAAAGGGCAACCCAATATCACCCATGCGGCTCATAACGACCAACATCGGAAGCGATACTAAAGGGCAACAAACCCGAAGGCACATACCCGAAGGCAACAAACCGTAGTGGTGAAGGTCAGAGACCCAGTACTGGACACCACTAACTGGCAGAATGTGTCACAACTCTCGAAAAGGAATCCGAAAAGTGTTAACGTATGTCCCATAACCACTCGTTCGCACTAAACGGTTTACTATCCCTCAGCCACTTTCACACTCAAAGCAGTACAAAGTTCACCTCATATCATCGGTAAACCAAACCCGAAGGTTAAAACGATCAATTGAATAAGTCGGGAATTAATCGGAAGGATAAAGGCACAGATTAATGGTCCGTGTTTTGCCCAACCATTTAATCACCCTTCCACTTCACTCGAAGTGCGAAATTGTACATGTGGTTTAAATAGAATTTATAAATCGGAGAAGCGAACTTTTAATAGAATTTGAAGAAATAATTTATAAAAACCCGTGAATGAATTCAAAAAGAAATTATCAAGGCCAAATATGCATAAACAACTAATTGGAATCAACATGTATCGAACTAATTTGGAAAATTAAACGAACAAGGCAAATTGGCCAAAAACAGCATATTCAGACATCTGAAAGAAGGGATTCAGACGTCTGAATCTGGAAATCAACTTGTTTTCTAAAACAGAATTCAGACGTCTGAATCCTACCATTCAGACGTCTGAAACAGGCAATATTTTGCCTATTTCCTTTCTGGTCGAAATTTAGCTAATTCAGACGTCTGAAATATAAATTCAGACGTCTGAATCTGGAAGTAAATTTCTTCCAAGGACAATATTCAGACGTCTGAAATAGGCATTTGAGACGTCTGAAACCTGATGGTCAGGCAATTCCTGAACCTAGGCTGACTATGGCCAAACAAATCGAAAGCGATCGGATGCGTGTTGATTATGGGCTTACGTCTAACGACTACCCGACCTTAACAACACACCCAAACACTCCGAACAACATAAACATCAACCATATAAGGTTTTTCATAGATTTGGCTTCAAAATCCAATATTTGGTAATTTCACCAAAACAATCCAATTCAAAAGCAATTGAACATGAACATATGTTAGGAATTCATTCCTAACATCAATGATATCAAAAGAAATAGATGTGAGTTAGAAACTCACCTTTTACCCAAAAACAAAGAAGATGGAGTTCAATTTGCAAAGGGAAGACCAACAAACACTACTTCAACTCAACAAGCTTCAATCTAAGAATAAATCACATATTTCCCAATTTAGGTTTAGGAAATTTTATGAAATTGAAGAAGAGAAGAGTTGGAGAAGATGAAGAAGAACTTACAAATGGCTTCTCTTTGATTTTGGAGCAAGTATTTGGAGTTTGCAAATGGATTTAGGGCTAGGAGTTTCTAATTTCCTTTCTTTTCCCCCATTACAGTTTTTGCCTAAGCTTTTACGAAATGAATAAGTGAATGGGAGGAGAGAAGGGCTGAGTTGAGGTTAATAGAACAGTTTGGGTGAAACCCAAACCCAAAAGCCCACTTAACAAATAGCAAAATTCGACTTACTCCAAGCTTATACTCAAAAAGATCGCAAACGCCATTTTGGAATCAATGGAGGTGGTTTCGAGACCCAATTCGGCCATTTGCAAAAAGTAACATTTCGGACCCAAAATCCGACTAACGACGCTATATTTAAATAAAACATTTAAATATAAAATCGTTAATTATGCGGGTTGTTACAGATCTCCCCTCCTTACAAAATTGTGTCCCCGCAATTCCTAGAGACGATATTTGTAGCAACTACATACATACAACATTCAAAAGAGAAGGAAACAAGTTAGAAACGAAAAGATAATCTCACCATCGACAAGCAAAGATAGAAAACCCAGATAAGATCGCTCGATATACTCTTTGGTTTCCCAAGTACAGTCATTGGGATTAGCGGACCATTGAACTTTAACGAGCGGCACGTCCTTGTTCCGAAGGTGTCGCACCTCCATGTCAAGCACGCGAATAGGTTGTTGTACAATAGATAAGTCCGGTGAGATCTCAAGCTTATGCAAATCAGGAGAAGTAATAACAGAATCCGACTCCCTAAGACACTTTCGAAGTTGCGAGACGTGAAACACGTCATGAATGTCAGATAAATGAGCTGGAAGTGAAACTCTGTAAGCCACAGGACCAATACATTCAGTAATAGAAAATGGTCCTATAAAGCGAGGAGCCAATTTCCCAGTCGCACTGAAACGCATAACCCCCTTCAAAGGAGAAACACGAATAAAAACAAGATCGCCGATCGAGAACTCGAGAGGCTTCCTACGGTTGTCCAAGTAGGATTTCTGACGACTCTGTGCCTCTTTCATTCTCAATCGAATAAGATCAATCTTCTCAGAAGAATGATGAACAAAGTCCGGGTCAAGAATAAGCTTCTCCCCAGATTCCAACCAACAAGAAGGTGATCGACATGGCCTTCCGTATAAGGCTTCGAAAGGAGCCATACCGATACTAGACTGAAAACTATTGTTGTAGGAGAACTCTACTAGAGGTAGGTGATCCTCCCAACTTCCACCAAAATCAAAAATACAAATACGGAGAAGATCTTCCAAGATACGATTCACCCGTTCAGTCTGTCCGTCAGTCTGCGGATGATAAGCTGTAGAAAAATTAAGCTTTGTTCCCAAAGCTTGCTGAAGACTCTTCCAAAAATGACTCGTGAATAAAGGATCACGATCACTCACAATAGAACTAGGAACACCGTGAAGTCTCACGATTTCCTTGACATATAACTTAGCCAAAAGCGAAGCAGTCCTATTAGACCTAATAGGGACAAAATGAGCAGACTTAGTGAGGCGATCAACAATAACCCAAATACTAGAATGACCCGATCTCGAACGAGGTAGGCCGTCAATGAAATCCATAGAAATCTGATCCCCTTTCCACAATGGAATCTCAAGAGGCTGAAGAAGACCCGAAGGACGCTGATGCTCAGCTTTAAAACACTGACAAGTTATGCAATTGCTCACATAACTCGCCACATCGCGCTTCATGCCTTCCCAATAACAAAGACGACGCATATCGGCATACATCTTACTACTACCGGGATGAATGGAATACTTAGAACGGTGACAATCATCAAGAATGTCATGCCTAAGCACAAAATCAGAAGGCACAAAAAGACGGTTCTTCTTACGAAGACACCCATGAGAATCAATGCTGAAATCTTGCAACGCCTCATCGCAAGATCTAGACTCACAAAGCTGAATAAGATGCAACAACTCAGGATCACGGCGCTGACCATCGGCAATACGATCCAATAAAATAGCTCGAGCTCCCAAACTAAATAATAAAATAGGAGAATCAGAAGATGAGCCTCGATCATGAATTTCACAAAAAGATAGAGTCTCAAGAATATCCCATTCGGCAAGCATCATAGAAATAACAGCCGAATGTTTGCGACTAAGTGCATCTGCAACACGATTACCCTTACCAGGGGTATACAGGATATCAAAGTCATAAGAGGCAAGAAACTCGAGCCAACGCTGTTGTCTCATATTGAGTTCCTTCTGAGTGAACAAATACTTCAAAGATTTATGATCGGTATAGAGAATGAAGCGCTCGCCCAATAAATAATGTCGCCAAATCTTCAAGGCAAAGACAATGGCGGCAAGCTCGAGATCATGAGTGGCATAGCGAACTTCATTCGGACGCAGTTGCCCAGAAGCATAAGCAACTACCCGATCCTTCTGCATAAGAACAGCACCGAGACCACTACCACACGCATCGGTGTAGACAACAAGATCATGATTCCCTTCGGGAACCACAAGAATAGGAGCATTAGTGAGAAGTTCCTTCAATGTCAAAAAGGAAGCTTCACACTTGTCGGACCAATCAAAACGAATACCTTTCCGAGTAAGGCAAGTGAGAGGAAGCACAACACGGGAAAAGTTCTTAATGAACCGACGGTAATAACCCGCCAATCCAAGGAAACTACGAATCTCATGAACATTCTCAGGCCTCTTCCAATTCTGAATGGCTTCGATCTTTGAGGGATCGACAGAAATGCCATCGGAAGATACAACATGGCCTAAGAACTTAACCTTATTCTCCCAAAAGTGGCACTTGGAGAATTTGGCTCTAAGCTGATGCTGACGGAGGGTACTCAAGACAATTCTCAAGTGATTAGCATGCTCAGCTTCAGACTTAGAATAAATAAGGATATCATCAACGAACACAAGGACGAACTTATCAAGATATTCTCGGAATACCCGATTCATGGGATCAACAAAGAAAGCAGGAGCGTTCGTCAAACCGAACGACATAACGAGCCACTCGAAAGAACCATATCGAGTGCGGAAAGCTGCAAGAGGTATGCTATCCTCCGCGACTCGTAATTGATGAAAACCTGTGGCAAGGTCTAGCTGAGAAAAGACCTTAGCACCACTCAATAGATCGAACATATCATCGATCCTAGGCAACGGATACCTATTCCTGATGGTTAACTCATTAAGCTTGCGATAATCAACGCAAAGCCTAAGAGTTCCATCAGACTTCTTCACAAAGACGACCGCAGATCCCCACGGAGAAAAACTGGATTGAATCAACTGCTTGGACTCGAGCTCCAAAAGTTGCTTCTTGAGTTCCTCATTTTCCTTTGTAGACATCCTCGTGGGAGGACGACTAACTGGCTGCGCGCCTGGAATGAGATCAATGCGGAACTCAATTGCCCGTTTGGGTGGCAAACCCGATGCAGGCTCAAAAACATCAGAAAAGTCACAAGCAATAGGAATACGAGATATATCATCATCTCGAGAATCAAGAGAATACAAAGCCATTTCGGAATTATCCACATCCCGAAGAATAAGAGATAGCTGAGTAGGCGAATACGGATGTCGAAGATATAAAATTCTTTCCGAACAAATAATCCTGGCATCATATCTCACTAGCCAGTCCATACCCAAAATCATATCGAATCCCAGACAAGAAATAACGTGTAGATTCGCACGGAAAGAAAAGTCACATAAAACAATCTCAATATCATCACAAAGCAAACTAAGGGTCGCGGATCCCCCAATTGGATTCACAATCCTTAAAGAAGTAATCAAACAAGAAACATCCAAAGATAAATCATCAACGAGCTTCTTCGATACGAAAGAATGTGAAGCTCCCGTATCGAAAAGAACTCGTATACTATGGTCATAAAATAAAATAGAACCTTCCAAAATAGATGAAGATGTACCTTTGGACTGAGAAGGACCTTCTGAAGCCTTAACAGCATAAAGCCTGCTAGACTTGGCACCAGCCGGAACAGTAGGGCAAGCTGAAACATGATGACCTTCCTTCTTGCAATAACGGCAGAAGAGAGGCTTAGGACAAGCTCGAATAATATGATCCGGATAACCACAATTGAAACACTTTCGAACGAAAGGTGTTCCGGAAGATTGAGGCTGAGAGCTAGGACCACCGGTCTTCTTCTTCTTAGAAGGAAAAGGCTTCTTCTGAATTGGAAACGGCCTCTTGTTGGGGTTCTTGGAAACCTCAATATCAACATCACTATCACACTCCTTCTCGACGGTCTCGAGATGAAGTGCCGAATCAACCAACTCCTCAAAAGAAAGTTTAAGATGGAGCAACAAAGACTTCTTAAGATATTTCTTAAGACCAGAAACAAACTTCGAATTCTTCTTATAAGAAGTACAGATGAATTCAAGACCATACTGAGATAAAGCCTCGAACGATGCGACATACTCAGAAACAGAAGATTTCCCTTGCTTCAACTCAAGGAAGCGACGGGTCAATAAAACTTTTTCAGATTCAGGAACGAACTTGAGTTCAAATCACTCCCGAAACTGAGTCCAAGAAAGAGTAGACTCATCAATCTCAGCTACAAGAAGCTCATACCAATCAAGAGCACGCTCTTGTAATAAACTAGAAGTCACAAGAACTCTATCATGGTCAGAAAGATCCATGCGAGAGAAAATACGCTCGCACGTGCGAAGCCAAGCTTGGACTTCAAGAACAGACTCGGAACCCTTAAACGGTTTTCCTCCAAGATGAGAAAAATCACTGCACTGACGTGCAAAGGCAGACTTGTGAGGTGGAGATACTCGAGGAGGAACTGGAGGCTGAGTGCTCCTAAACAATTCCAAAAACTGATCAGTAGACATATATACGCCATCCGGATGTGAGCCACTGGATTGGCCTGCACCCGAACGTCGTCCCCTGCCTCTTCCAGCCATATGCTGAAGGTAAGAAAGAACAAGATTATGCACAAGGTAGATATTGAAATACGGAATACTACGGAATAAAATGCATTCCTAGACGTATTCCCAAACTCTATCTAACCTTGATAGAACAAAGAGACACAATGATTCAAAGATTTGTATCACTTATACACTTTGATGTACCATAATATGTGCATCTATCTGTGTTTATCATACTTTGTTCTGAACCTCTCTCTGATACCACGCTGTGACGCCCCACCTCTATACCCACGCTAGCCAAGGACACTAGTGCCGTCAAATAACACGGAGAATAAGGCTGGTTGGGAGCGACCATCTATAGCCTTGCTCTAATTATCTATTGAATACATCGACAATAAACATACCAACCAGGTCGACATACCCAATGAATAATTAAAACAAAACCATAGGTGGTTGGATCTATCAGAACAGAATATAATAACTCAAATGTAATATACATCACAGAACAGTAAATCATCATATGCACATATATCGATACACAACAGAGTTTACAAACAATACAAGTCAAGTGGTATAGCAGACCACAATATACAGACGAGTCAAAAGAATACATATCAGAGTTACTACAAAATGGGACTACACAAAAAGCTGTAACAAAAAGAAGCTAGCGGAGTAGTCCATGCGGAAGCAAAATAGGCTAAGTCCAAAAGCACCTAACCTGAAACATCTCGGTCTGACCCGAGTATAAGATACACGGGTCAGTCTAGCTAAACAAATCGGTTAGATAAACTGAACAACATTAAACCTGCAAGGTTACAAAGCATAATAGATATCTCTAAAAGAGATAACACAATCATCTAATAAAAGATGAATCATATGATGACAAGCCTCATATCATCGGCAACATATAGAAACAAAGGATATAAATATCCCAAAACAAGCCAAAAGGCAATAACAAATACCAATAAGGTATACAAGTTCCACAAGGTAAACGCTACTCATCATGCGGCTCATAATGACCAACACCGAAGGGCGATACCAAGGGAATATACATATGAATGAAACATCATAAAATTGCTCGAGCTCAGTACTGTATAAACAAGGATCCATGAGCCCGAAGACTCCAAACCCAATATCACCCATGTGGCTCATAACGACCAACATCGGAAGCGATACTAAAGGGCAACCCAATATCGCCCATGCGGGTCATAACGACCAACATCGGAAGCGATACTAAAGGGCAACAAACCCGAAGGCACATACCCGAAGGTAACAAACCGTAGTGGTGAAGGTCAGAGACCCAGTACTGGACACCACTAACTGGCGGAATGTGTCACAACTCTCGAAAAGGAATCCGAAAAGTGTTAACGTATGTCCCATAACCACTCGTTCGCACTAAACGGTTTACTATCCGTCAGCCACTTTCACACTCAAAGCAGTACAAAGTTCACCTCATATCATCGGTAAACCAAACCCGAAGGTTAAAACGATCAATTGAATAAGTCAGGAATTAATCGGAAGGATAAACGCACAGATTCATGGTCCGTGTTTTGCCCAACCATTTAATCACCCTTCCACTTCACTCGAAGTGCGAAATTGTACGTGTGGTTTAAATAGAATTTATAAATCGGAGAAGCGAACTTTTAATAGAATTTGAAGAAATAATTTATAAAAACCCGTGAATGAATTCAAAAAGAAATTATCAAGGCCAAATATGCATAAACAACTAATTGGAATCAACATGTATCGATCTAATTTGGAAAATTAAACGAAAAAGGCAAATTGGCCAAAAACAGCATATTCAAACGTCTGAAAGAAGGGATTCAGACGTCTGAATCTGGAAATCAACTTGTTTTCTAAAACAGAATTCAGACGTCTGAATCCTACCATTCAGACGTCTGAAACAGGCAATATTTTGCCTATTTCCTTTCTGGTCGAAATTTTGCTAATTCAGACGTTCAGAATATAAATTCAGACGTCTAAATCTGGAAGTAAATTTCTTCCAAGAACAATATTCAGACGTCTGAAATAGGCATTTCAGACGTCTGAAACCTGATGGTCAGGCAATTCCTGAACCTAGGCCGACTATGGCCAAACAAATCGAAAGCGATCGGATGCATGTTGATTATGGGCTTACGTCTAACGACTACCCGACCTTAACAACACACCCAAACACTCCGAACAACATAAACATCAACCATATAAGGTTTTTCATAGATTTGGCTTCAAAATCCAATATTTGGTAATTTCAACAAAACAATCCAATTCGAAAGCAATTGAACATGAACATATGTTAGGAATTCATTCCTAACATCAATGATATCAAAAGAAATAGATGTGAGTTAGAAACTCACCTTTTACCCAAAAACAAAGAAGATGGAGTTCAATTTGCAAAGGGAAGACCAACAAACACTACTTCAACTCAACAAGCTTCAATCTAGGAATAAATCACATATTTCCCAATTTAGGTTTAGGAAATTTTCTGAAATTGAAGAAGAGAAGAGTTGGAGAAGATGAAGAAGAACTTACCAATGGCTTCTCTTTGATTTTGGAGCAAGTATTTGGAGTTTGCAAATGGATTTAGGGCTAGGAGTTTCTAATTTCCTTTCTTTTCCCCCATTACAGTTTTTGCCTAAGCTTTTATGAAATGAATAAGTGAATGGGAGGAGAGAAGGGCTGAGTTGAGGTTAATAGAACAGTTTTGGTGAAACCCAAACCCAAAAGCCCACTTAACAAATAGCAAAATTCGACTTACTCCAAGCTTATACTCAAAAAGATCGCAAACGCCATTTTGGAATCAATGGAGGTGGTTTCGAGACCCAATTCGGCCATTTGCAAAAAGTAACATTTCGGACCTAAAATCCGACTAACAACGCTATATTTAAATAAAACATTTAAATATAAAATCGTTAATTATGCGGGTTGTTACAGTCTTTCTGGTAGTAGAAGGGAGGGTTGTCATAGTTTTTGATTAAATATGTTGGGTATGCTAGAGCGCGCTTGGATAGGTCGGTAACGATTAGGGTGGTGACGTACTAGGTGCTATCTAATTAGAGGTAGGTCAATCTTGTGTTGGTAGGGGACCATCAGTTGGGCCTCAGTATATTCCACTACAGATGTATCGCTGGAAGGTAGTCCCTTGCCTATTCATTTGTTGGTATCTATTCCCCAATATGAGCTTGTGGTTTTTAGTTGTAGAGCTTAGTATGTTGGAATTTAGCAATGGTAACTATTTCGGCAATTTGAATATATTTACTTGAAAAGTTTTTTTAATGAATACCGTTAAAAATAATATCAAATAATTTGATAAAAATGCTTTAGTTATCATAAGGTAAAAACCAGTCCTTATTTATTTATGGTGTGGTCTTATGAGACACTCTTTCTTTTCAAAAGGTTTTTGTCACCACTCTCTGATTTATGACACTATTATTTAAGATTCGTGTTTCTCACGCTAGTTTGCAAGACTAATCTAGGTATTTTTATACTCAAGTCAGATTTGAGTAGTTTCAAGATTAGCTAAAGAAGCTTGGAGTTTCCAAAAGAGAGCTGGAGATCTTCGTCAACGTATGGACGTATTCTATTTTCCGTTGCATTGTGTGTTGTTTGTTTTTTAGCAAATGTAAGGACAGGTGTATAATAACTGTCCAAGCTAAATCTAGGTTAGACTCTGATATATGTTTTAAAAGATTATCCACTGTAAAGATTTTACATGGAAATGATATATGTTATTCCATTCGAGTAAGATTATATTCGTTTTATTTTTCTATCTTACCTTTAAAGAACCTCCTTTCCAGAACTTGGATTTGTAGCACGTGAATACCAAGGATGTGTTACTGTTGATTTTCGAGGGCCACAGAAATGGTTCTTTACATGAGGTGTTCGAGCTTATGTTGAGCGAACACCTGAGCCTGATAAGGGTAAAGACTCATCAAAGATAGGGTTAGTAATACCTAGGATGAGTAACTTATTAGAGATAGGGTAAGTGATTCCCTAGAATGAGTTGAGATAGGGTAAATGATACCCTAAAATTAGGTGAGATTATTATATATATGAGCTCGTATTTGTTAATGTTATATAAAATGATTTTTTTTTGAAAAAAATAGATAAATGAAATAATTTTACCTAGGATTATATTTTGGATATAAAAGATATTTTCAAAATGATATAGTTATTTACTGAGTGCATGGATGTTAAGGAATTATAAGATTCGGTTATTATCATTAAGTTGATTTATTGTTTGATTAAAAAGTACAAATACCTTGTGAATTGAGTTTCATGATATAACTATAAGGTGTTTGATAATAATATTCATTTAAGGTCAAGGAATTTATTTAAGATAAACAAATTTATGAGCGTGTTTTACAAGTAAAACAATTTTGTAAAAGATAAGTGGGGAAGGTATTTTATATAAATTTTGAGATTCAAATCCTGGTATTTCGGAAAAGAAGTTTGAGAGTTTAATGCGATTAAAAGAAAGTTATTAAATATAAAATGATTTTAAGAAATCAATTTATAAGCGTGGTTTTTATAAACAAAAAGTAATAGTAAATAACTTGTTAAAAAATGCGTATAATATTATTTCAAATAAAAGATTGAAAAGAAGTATCTTAGGATAACTAGTTCGAGTGGTTCGAAAGTAACTAAAAATGGATAGAAATGTGTTCGATGGTAAACACTTCTCTTAAGTATTACCCTTATAGTTAAGGGGATATATCATAATATTGGTAGTACCCAGTTCCTTTGTGTTATTTTGGAGTTACTCGATCTATATAACTTTCTTAAGTTAAGCGATAGTATGAATCATTAATTAACAAATTGATTAGCAATAAAGAAGAAACTTTATAAAAGTGTTCAAACCAAAGATAATTTTGGATCATAAATTAGTAGGATAAAATGAAATTTCCGGTGATTTTGGATAGTTCGAATTTCCTTGGTAATGGTAGCTAAGTATTTTATAAAAATATAAGGAATAAATTTTATAACTTGTGAATGTGAGATGATAGTAGATTGAAACAAGTTTTAAATTTGTGAAAACCTTGCTTCAAGTAAAACCAATTTGAAAATTTTGGATTTGTATATATACTCTTAGGATGTAAAGATGTATTATACAAATAAAGATTTAAGTCATGAACTATTTATACACCTAAGAAATGTTATAAGAGATAATTCAAAATAATGGATTTAGTATGAAGTGAATGATTACAAAATGTAAGTTTTAAAGGGTTGATTAAACCATAGTTGTGTTTGTACATGTTTATAAACTTAAGTAGCACCAAAGGAAATATACAAAGGAAAAAATGAATGTAAATAAAAAAGGATGTGAATAAAAAGAATTTGTTATGGTTAAGAAAAAAACCAATAGGAATAAATACGTAAATTAAACATAGATCATTTCGTCACACGAATTTGATCTAAGATTCGAGTATGAAACTTTGGGGCGCTTACACCAGTTCGAAAAAGATTTGCCACTCGACTCTTGATGGTGAATATTGATGAGGGTTTGTGGTCAGGTACTTGAGCTTTCTATTATAGTTGAGAGCCATCCAAGCAAAATAAAAGTTTCTAAGCCTGATCAGAGTCCGCGCTAGAGGATCGAGGGATCAATACTAGTTCGGCAGAAAAGTTCAGTAGTTGAATAAGAGATCGATCAAGATATTTCATGCAGATGATCTATGTATATCCAACAGAATTGAGTTCAAAAATAATACTTTGGGAAAACTTTTGTTTAAGGTTTAATTTGAGGGACGAAATTCTTTTAAGAGGGAAGAATGTAACGACCCATAATTTCACCACCTTGAAACAGAATATTCAATTTATTTTAAATATTCAAATATAGAATTATCAAACTCAAACAATCATGTTTTATAAATTGAAATATGTAAGTTAAATTGTCTATAAATCGATCATTTTGAATAAAATATTTCAAATTCCTCGATTCTTTCTTGTTCCTTTTCAAGGATTAAAAGTTTTGAGTCGGGGAGACTGTAACAACTCATATTTTGATAATTAAAAATATTAAATTTAATAAAGTTTTGGGCTTTAATATTGTCAGAAATTAAAATTTATGATTTATTAAATTGAATCTTATTAGAGTAGAAATTTTGACTTTAAGATAAATCTTAAACTAATTAATTTTAATGAGATAAAACATATAATTTGCTAATATTGATTGAATGTAACTGATCACTATACTATGTTAACGTAATTTCAATCAATTTAAATAATAAAGGTTAACAAGGAATAGAATAAATGATGTGTAAATTGTTGTAATCTTATGTTATTAATTGCAATTGGTTTTAATATGGAGTATGAAATCAATTATTTTGTATGTAAATTTATTAACCTTTGTTTGTAAACAATAAATTAATAGATATTGATTATTAATGTATAACGATTGTTTTATTTATTTCTTATTATTAAATCTGTTAGAAATTTATTTGGTAATTAATGGAGAATTAATGTAATTGAAATATTACAATTGATATAAGAAGAAACGTTAACTGTTGAGTGGTGAGTGTAAAACTTATGTTAATCAATTGCATAAGGGAATAGCTGATTTGACAATCAGAATGCAAATCAAAATAAAAAGATTTGTTTGGAATTTACATATATAATGAAAAGGTTTTATTACAGTTTTAATGAAATGTTGGAATTAAATTAGTATATAGAAATTGGGTTTAACATAGAAAATTGGATTTCAAAGGAAACAATTGGATTAATTATCTTCCCTGCATTAGGGTATGTTTTGAGATTTAATCATTGTAATTAATAGTAATTATATCTTGCCATTAATAAGAGATAGAATTAAATGGTAATTAATTAATGATATGTGCAACATATGTTTTGTGTTAAAAATATAATGAGAATTTCATTGCGAAATATTACATTCAAATTGTGAGCACTTAAATCTGTTACAAATATACTGATAATATGAAATTAATTGACAATGAAATGATGTGGTTGTACGAAGTATTATTTCTGTGACTCTTTAATGGGATAATCTTTAAATATAAGTTGGTATCAGAGCTTTGGTTTAGACATACCTTAGCATGTTAGGGTTAACTCATTAGGGATAGGGTAGTAATACCGTAGAATGAGTTGTCTGAGTGTATATACGAGAGCGCGTATTTGTTAGTGTTATAAAAATGTTTTGTATAAATTTGAAATGAAATTATTTTTCCTAATTTTATATGACATATATAAAGGAATAATATTTTATGACTAATATATTTATTTGTAATGTGTTTGATTTATGAAATGGTAATATTTAATTATTATCATTTTTGTTGACTTGTTGTATTTAATCAAATTATAAACATCGGTTAATTATTATTGATTGAATTAATGGGCTAAACACTAGTTTAATAATGGTGTATTAAAGAGAGTAAAATGAATAATTAGGATATTTGTTTATGAAATTGAAATGTTGACGTGAATTTTGTTGTTTGTTGACATGTAGTTTCAACTATTAAAAAAATGCAAGATTAGGATATTTTGGATAATCGAAAGCTTTTGAATTAATATATGAGTGAAACTTGATAATTGGATTGAATTACATAGTTGAATTGATAACTTTAATTTTAAAGCAAGTAAAACAAGGTTTAATTTGTTATATCTATGTTTAGTAAATGAATAGAATTGGGGTATACATTCGTAACGTGTAATGTAATAATATACAAGTGTGAACTTTAAGCCTTGGGATCTTTAAATTGAAATTGTGATTAAGGAAATGTTGTAAATGAGATTAAATTGGAAAAATATGTTTATAAACTTAATTAACATTTATGAAACGTGTCATAAATAAATTGAAAGGCAAAGGTGAAACTAAATGGAATAAGCAAATATGAATTAAAAGTGAAATGATTTCAAATGAAGCCATGACTTGTAAATTGTTGTGAAATAAATGGATGTTGCAATAAATGGTTATAAATAAAGTTGTGACAACTTTAAACTCGAACATTGTCTTATAAAAAGGAATTAAGTTTAATAAATTGGTTATAAACGTAGGAAAATTCCTTATGAAATGAATTGCAAATAAATGTAGCATTAAATGAGAAATATTACATACGAAATGAATGTAATTGAAATTAAAGAGAAATATAAGCAATATTATGAGAATGGATATATTAATGTTTATATCAAAAGGAGTAATTCTGTGAAACAAATATTAAGTATGAAGTTGATTTGAAAACTATTAATTTGGAAAGGTACTCAATTTGAAAGCGAAATCTTATATAATCGAAGTCTATATATGTGTGATTTGATACAATTGATTTTGAAAAGTATTCGATTTGAAAATGGAATCTTATATATAATGGACTTTATATAAGTATGATATTTGAAATTGATTTTAAAAGTACTATATGATACATATTTTCGAAGTAAAGATATGGAAAGTGCCTTCTGCTTGATATCCGCTTTGTGGCCATATTGTGGATTCATTCTATCGATATTATTCTCTCTGATTTAGGTTTTGCGGATGTGATACTCGAGTGTCCTACCATGGCGTAACTCATGGTCATTTTTTTGGCTAGTGTAAATCCGCATGGCAGAGATTGCTTAAAGGGTACGGATGCTTCCTGGGATACCCAGACATAACCATTGTGTATCCTGCAGTCTACCAGTTTTGTTGTCGTGGCGTAATCCGCAAGGCAGGGATTGCTTAATGGGTACGAATGTTTCTTTAGGGATCCAGGCGTAACCATTTTGTATCCTGGCGTAATTCTTAAGGCAGTGATTGCTTGAGGGTATAGATGTTTCCTGGAGGATCCAGGCGTAATCGTTGTTTATCTGCGATCGAGATGATTTGTTTGGATTGTACATTCCATATCGGTTTTGAAAGTTTTTCTAGTATTTTCACTGGTGTTGAAACAGGACTACTAAGTACTTGGAGAATTCTAGCCTTGCGCCTGATCAACGCATGGTCAGATTCTACAAGAATGAGGATAAACCTGTTAAGACATCGAGTTATAAAAGTGATTTGATAAAATATTATATAAAGGATATTTTGGTTATTTTTTTCTTGTCTAAATACTTTAAAATGTTTAAAATATTATCTATTTATGTACAGCATGGTTTATTAGTGTTGTAAATATCGTGAGAAATTATTAATTCAATAAAACATATTTAAAGTAAATGATTATTGATTTATTAATAATGTTTGAAAAGTATCTTGAGATAAAACTAATAAATTTATAAATAATGGATTTAAGGGTTTCAATAGCTTCTTCGTAAATATAAGTAACGATGTAAATAATTATTTTCAAATAGTTTACATATATTTATAAAGATGTTATTTAAAATATTTAAATGGTATTTAAAAATGAAGCAATAAATTTTACAAATGAATTTTTGAAAAGTATTAAAGTATTAAAGATGATTTATTTGCAAATGAAGCTTTAAAATGAATATTGCAAGTAAAATTTGTATAAGTTTCTTTGAATGTAGAATTTAAAGATATTATATAAATGGAAAAAAATTGATTTGCAAAGTTCATTTATAGTAATATACTTGGCAAATAAATTTGAATCTCTATTTGCAAATATAGTTTGGAATATTTAATTGATTTTGAAGTACTAATAGTAAATTTATTGGTCCATTTACTGTTTGAATTTTGTATTAAACCATAATAAATGTTTTTCCATGATTTAAATATTCATTTTAAAACAAGTGTGTAAAATTAAATATGAAGATATGAAATTTTAAACTTTGATTTAGAAATTTAATGTAAGATTTGAGTATTCTATTAGTTTCAGTTTAATAATCTTGATTTTATACTTATTTTAAAAATAATGAGTCTAATAAATTATCGAATTTAAGGAACTTTATTTCAAAGTTTATTATAATATTTTGATATAAATTTCTAACATTGTTTTAGACTTTTGAATTATCTTTGCATAATGTTATGAGGATGTTTAAATATATCTTATATTTTTACTAAGTGAATGAGGTTGAATGTTTTAACTGAATTTTTAGATATGTTGAAATATTTCTTTTCTCTTCAAGGGAAAATACCGAAAACTTAAATTTTTATTCAATAACCAAATGGAGTTCTAAAAATAAGTAGGATAGTAGAAGCTTAAGTAATATATTTTTTAAATGATTCATTAATGACTTAATATTTAATGGAAACCAAATTATGTAAGCGATTGACCTTTATAAAAATAAATGAATGAAAGGTAAATGATGAAAAAGCAATCGAATAAACTTAAATAAATTTAAAATTCTTGTTGTTTGGCTGATGTAAGTTTGGGGAAGAATACTTTTAGTTGTTGAGGTTGTTTGACTAATATATTAAGTAATTATCTAAGGTTGTTGAGCATAGGGTACATTTGACAGTTTATTCATCACCTTGCATGATTTAAGGTTTCTGAACTAAACAAACCACTAGTTTTGGTTGCTATGGATGTATGATGGATTCTTTAGTTGCATAAATGATTGTATTGTTCGTTTGAATATGTTTTATATTGATTTTTTTTTGTTTCAAATTGAAACAACTTAAATATCTTTCTAATATATAATTCTCACTATTTTGGATAATATAAGTGAAATACAGGTTTATGGAAGCGTAGTTACTGCTTTTGGTTTCATAAATAAAGTTGTTTTCCCAACAAATAGGCACGTTTTTCTATTACTGTTTTATAGCGATATTTTATTATTATCCTATGGTTTGGGATATTTATTTTTGAGACTGATGTGACTTACATAGGAATTTTTAGTTCTGACTCGAATGTATTGTTTTTTATTATGCTCGGGTCCGCCTGAGTTTTTCAGCATTGAAGACTATTTTCTAGTGGACGAAGACGAAGATTCAGTATGTTATTGCTATTTATTATTCCACTACAGTCTATGTTCCGCTGCATTATTTGTTTATTTATGATATATGTATAACTCTAATTTGAATTTGTAAAAGTGTAATCAAATGTTATTTGTAAAATAGCTTCATGAACTATTTATTTGATTATTATATTTTGTCGTTCCGCTGCGAGATTCTGTATTTTGTTTTTTTCTTTCCTTTTTCTTTTTTTTCTTATTTACCCCATTAATAATCCTTCCTTTTGAATGGTTTAATTTTGATATGTATGGTTTATTATCGATTTGAACCATCCAAAAAGGTGGGTCGTTACACAAACAATATCCACAACAACCATCATATTTAAATAATTTCCCCAAATTATTTATTTTTACAATATCTTCGCAAGATATATTTTCACACTTCAACCCTTTGAAAAATAAATTTCAAATCACTTTCCTCACGTGGATATATTTTCAAATACTTTCTATTTCCAATGAAAAATTTGACGAGTCCGAATACTTCAAAATAATTTAAATCACTTATCCAAAAATATATTGGAAATACTTAAAATAAAAACTACTTTTAAACACTTTATTTAAAATATTAGTTATGAAATTTTATACCAATATCTCATATAAAACTCAAATCCAAACTAATTTTAAAAATAAAATTATTTGATAGAGTATAACTATTTAAATAACCAATTTCTAAATCAAATATCAATTAATTTTTTTTAAATAACCACTTCCATAATTAACTTAATAAATATTCACTTTAAAGATTTAAAAATAGTTTAAGAAAATAATTTCTCCAACAACATTCTTTTTAAAACCAACTCTAAAACTTTAAATTTATATTTAAAAGTACTTTGAAAACATACTCGGTTTTCCAGGGAAAATACACCTTCCATTTCAAAATGGTCCATTTAAATCAATTAATAAATCCTTCTTGATTTATTTTAAATTTACCTCCCAGACTCGTAAATTTTCTTTCCACACTTTTAAAAAAAATCCAATATTTATTTTTAAAATAAATTTCCCATTCCTTTATAAATTCCCATTGTGAATTTAAATTCTAAATATCCACTGATATACAATTTTAAAATTGATTTCCAAATATTCACTTTTAAACACCAGATCAAATTCCAAATTGATTTCAAAATTTGTTTCGAATACCAAATCAAATTTCAAATTGATTTCCAAATTTATTTCAAACACTAAATCAAACTCCAAATTGATTCCCAAATTTATTTCAAACACCAAATCAAATTCCAAATTGATTTCTAAAAATTTATTTCCCTTTATTTCTCCCAACTATTTAAAATCTGAATTTTAAATAAATTCTCCAACTTTTAAAAAATATTACTCGAAATCCATTTATTAAAATCTTTTTTCCATGTTTTGGAATTAATTCGATAGGATTACAAATATCAACTTTTATACTTTTAAATTCCTTCTTTTAAATTTATCCAATTTTCTAAAATTAATTTACTTAAAATCTTGTACTTTAATTCCCAAAAATACAATTATATATAACCTGATATTTTTAAAATACCAAAACATATTCGGCCAAACCATGGCCTTCAAAAATTTCAATCACCAATATAATTATTTACAGATTATCAATAATCACATCACAACATACGAAATAAATTCAACAATTTGAGGAATCCAGTTGGATCCCTCCAACTTGTTGCCTGCATCCATAGATATTAGCACAAAAATTAAATACCAATTCCACTTTGAGGTGGAATATCACGGTATATGGGGTTATATTGTATCGTCCGCTACTATGTGGTGCATAGGGTCTCATCCGCTATATAATGTGGGAAATCAATCACTCCAACACACACACACACACACACACTATCACATCCAAACAATCAATCAATAATTTAAATTCTAATTATTTAAATTGAGTGAGAAGATCTAACCTTTGACCTTTGACTATGCATGCAACACATTTCAAAACCGGCTTGCTTCATTACAAATTTCGACCTAACAATTATATGATTTTATTAATATTCGAACAAATCGAATAATCAATTACCGTTTGATAGTTTAATTAATTAATAGTTTTATTTAAACCAATTTCTCCCTTTAATAAATTTATTTAAAAATTAAATTTAACTAAATTTCCTTTAATAAATCATTTTATCTAATTAAATTTCTAACAAATTTTCTTTTACAAATTATTTTTAGTGATTAAAATAAATTGTAAATAAGCTAATCGAAATAATTAATCACCTTATACCTTGTTTAAAATAAACTAGTAGATTTAAAAGGTATATAAAATTATTTTATTTTTATTTTAAAATTGCATAAAAAAAATTATACAAGTCAAATTTCCTATATATGAGCCCTTATATATTTTTTCTTCCAAAATCTTATATAAATTTCTTGTACATAAATTTAAATTCTACAAATTTGAAAACTAAATAGCAACATTTTTTACTGTTATTTATAAATTTTCTTTTCCTATTTCCAAATTTTTATACCTACGTACATATATATATACATATACATATATATATATATATATATATATATATATGAATTAAATTTAATAACAAAAATCCAAAAGCTTATACCTAACTGGAAAACCCTGCCTTCCCATCGCATCTCGACTCTGACGAACCAAGGTCACCTAGTTTCCTAAACGCAAGCCAAACGAACGTCGACACCATCATCACCGCGCTCGAATGCAATCCAGGCGCCACCTTTATCGTCGCTATGTCATAGCCTTCGATGCATAAACGCACGCCTCTCGTGAATGACTGCTCTTGTGATTCGCGACGATGTCGCCTGAAAATTGCTTGTGGCCTTGATTCTTGCGCGATCTTCACCTGTTGCTTGCTCGCGGCGATGCTCGAGCTCCTCAAAGTTCATCGAGATTCGAAGGCACGAGTCCCCTAATTCACGATTCCAATGTTGCCATTTTTATCGATTTCGAATTTCGATTGAGAAGGGAATTGGGGAAATGCGGCCATTGATTTAGTTCGAAGCCAAGTGATTTTTTTTCTGTTTGTTTCTTCATTCGATTTTGTTTTGAAAAAGGGATTCTCGTTTTTTTCTGAAACTAACGCGTGTATAAAAGACAACACGTGTTAGAAGAGATAAACAACGTGTTTAAAATTGTCTGATGAAATATTATTATGTTAAGCATATATAAATATTTAATTTAAATTCAAATTGTCTCGATTGTCGCTACTCAAAATTTTGAACTCCTATCGAAGCGTGCCTTTAGGCGTTCATAAGTTTACCCCTATTTCGAGCACAATGGAAAAGGTTTCGAGGCCTAACTCGATCGTATGGAGAAGATAGCTTATTGAACCAGTTATTAAATTAAATTTCGATATAATTTTCAGCGCGTTTGCTCATCGTACGGCCAAACGATCAATCCAAACACTACGAAAATTGAAATCTGATAATAAGACAATATTACAGATCCAATGAACTGGTTTCGTCGAATATCGAGACTATGCCCCGAAGGCTATTTTGAAATATAATTTAAACAATATATTTTCAAAAGTGGCCAAACTACTTTTAAATTCAATTTTAAAAGTTCTATCACCTTCAGTTTTAACGATATGAATTTTCTAAGCCTTTAACATATTTTTAATCAGCTTAAAAATCAAGATTCAATATTTTACCCAAACTTCAACAAATTAAATTCAATAATTTAATTGTCAAATTCATAGTTATATTTGAAATTCAAGTTCAAAATGACTTACAAATATTTAAAATCAATTAAATATTTCAATTTCAAATGTTCAAAATTCTAGATCATCACACTAAAAATGATGATTTTGTTCTAAAATGGTTTTTGAAATGATTTTGGAAGTATATATATTTTAATAATTTTTAGATTATTAAAAGGATCGGATATGTTTTGATAAATAAAAAGTTATGATTTTTGATGTTATACAAGTATAGTTTTGAGAAATACTTTGAACAAAGATTTTGGAATAAGTTTATAAAAGGGGTTTATAAAGGCGATATTTTGTAAATAAAGAAATAGATTTATAATTGAAGTTTCTAAATATTTCATTAAAGGATTTGAAGTTTTTTGGTAAAAGGATTTGGAATGGATTTTAAAAATAAATTTGATTTATAAAGAAATGGATTTATAAGTGGATTTTGATAGTAAAATTGGTTATTATAGAAGGAAGGATTTATAACTAGAACTTGTATATAGAAAGAATTTTATAAAATAGAAGTTTTATACAATCGAAGGAGATTTATAAAATAGTATTATAATGTGGATTTTTATTTATAAGGAATGTTGAAAGAAATATTTTAATGCGGTTAAATGTTTTAAAAGTAATTTATCTTTTGGAAGCAAAGGTTTTGGAAGTAATAATTCCAAATGGAATATAAATGGTTTGGAAAGTGTTTTAAAATGTCATAAGTAACGAAAACATAGATTTCAACAGTTACTGTTGTAATAGACGTTTTCAGAGAGGTATGGAAATGTAACGTTTCGGATTTTGCCCGCTCGAAAATCGACATCCATACTTCATATCGTATTCGAATGCCATAGATTCGACCGTTCAAATCCGATTCGCCGGAGCTTATAACGATCATTAAGTAAACAACACAGCGGAATAAAAGAATAATACATTGATATACAGCTTTGATACAATATCTGATACAACAGATGATCCAATAGATATCAATATACATCAGAGATATGATACAATAAAACAGCAGCGGAAAGAAAAAAATATGACATCTAGCAGCGGAACAATATAACTCTTAGATAGTCTTCAAAAGAGAACTCCGAGAACTGCAACTCCATTTCCAAGAATCAATCCAGCAATAGCTCGAACTCCCAATAACGATGCACCAAGACGAGCAAGACTGGTGCGATCCAAATACTGAACTAACTCTAGATAATCTACTAATCTGACTATCTGAAAAGCCCAACTCTAGACTGCTCGTGTAGAAAATAATGAGCATCCAGAGTTTAGGAAAGAAACAATAAACTCTGGATCAGTCGTGGGACTGGTGTGAGCAACAAAAACAGTTTATCTTTTAAAACATTCAACAAAAGATTTTCAAAGTCAATTCGCAATGCTTTTTAAAAATGAGACTACCATAAGGCCTCCCGCACACACACACAATGCAAACGCACAATCGGAGGAGATTTCTCCTTATGATAGTCAAAGATGCTTGATACGCATTAAAAAGAATTATTATTACTAGTGCATAGTGTAGGAAAAATTCATTTCAAAAGTAAAGATATAAATCTTAGCCAACATACGACCATTATCGTATGCCTGCTATAGCTAACCATGTTCAATAGCAGGTTACCGCCACATTCCATGGCAGGTTATACAACTAATACTGTACAAGGTTCGTATTGTTTCTTTGGATTTCCAACAAATGGTCAGGCCAAGGAACATCCCATTGCCACATGAGAATGCCTCTGGATGGACATCCCCGAGAACCAAACCGGATCTCTACCAACACAAGGCCGGGTTACCCCTAACTGAGTAACAACTGACCGAATATGCCATCCCCCGGTCCTTTGGGACCTTTCAACTGAGCGCTCGTAATCAATTCACACAATCATAAAGTGTTTTCAACATGAGTAAGTATCTGGGCTCCATACCATGATACCACCCTTTTCCAGAAGGAAATGCACATATCCTAAAGGGCGCTACCCCTCATAACCTTGCTGCATCTTTCCTGTTTTGACCATTTCCGAGGTGTGAGGCTCGACGAAGTCACGTCCACAAAAACATACTTTATACAAAAGCCATGCTTTGGGTCAACAAATGATCATAGAAATGATCACCAGGATAGACGATCAAACAAATGATCCTATCACAAATAATCAACACAATGATCATTTCACAGCAACACTCAGCATGTCACATTACCAAATTGGGAGTATATTGCTGATAACCTTCAACTACATAACCTCTGAGCTCGTATGTCTCAGAGAAGGGTGTTAAGCTAAGAGAATAAATTCTCCGCCACCAACAGAAATATATTTGAAAGAAATCGGCTTTATATCTCAATTTGCAATGTCAGACATACAATCCATACAAGTCTGTTCCGGGATCGAACAGAACCGAAGGCACTTACAAAGAAGTCCTTGCAATCTGGATATTCACAATCCCGATCGGATTTCCCATCACTTAGGGAGTTTCTATACCGGCGCGACTCGGCGCAGAAACAATCGATAGGTCATCCTATCGCTTTCGCAAATACCCGGTCTTCATCACCGGTCTTCAAATGCTATCCATAACGTCGAATCACATATTCGGAATGGGTTATACGACACAAAGGTCCTTTCCCGGCTAAACCGAATAGTGAGCGAAAATATTTTTAAAACATATGGATATGGAATTTCAATTAAGTCACAACTTAATAATTCAAAACTTTCTTTTCAAATGGTTTAACAAATTACCATTTTAAATCTTTAAACAAAAAGATTCATTTTCACAACCTTTAACGGTTTAAACAATTTTCACATTTTAATCTTTTAAACAAAAGATTCATTCACTGATTTTCCAAATCAATTTTCATTTCAATTTGATTAACTCGTTAAATCTTTAAATCAAAGATTTAACTTATAGCCTTCAAAACAATTTCATTTCAATTTGATTTAAACAAATCATCAATTTAAATCTGTTAAAAATAAACAGATTTAATTCATAGCTTTCAAAAAAAGAATTCATTCATAACTTAGGAAAATCATTTCTCTATTCAATCTTGAAATTCCCCTAATTAACTGGAATCTCAGTTCTTATCTAAAAGTGTTTATCATTTGAAAACAACAGTTTTCATTTTTGAAATCTGATTCATTTATACGAGTTGAAATCCTTGGGTTAAATTCAAATTCTCAAAAATAATACTTTAAAAATGGTTTAACTCATAATGACTAGTATAATATCGTTAATCCCTAGTTTCAAATTACAGAATTCAATTTGAATACTGAATTCAAATTTAAATCAAAGTTTTTAAATTCCATTTCCAAACTCTTTCACATTTATTCCGATTCCATTTCCAAAACATTTGAATTTAAAAATTCAAATTTTAAACTATTTCAAAATCTGTGACTTAATCGATTTCCTCGTGAAATCCATCATTGTGTGTGTATCGTGTGGTCCATGGTTTAACACAATAGTGCAACATTATTCAATCATCACAGATCAAAACACAGAAATATAGTTGATAAGCGATATAAGCTATAACGCTTATCGTCTATTCACAGATTTACAGATAATATACGAATGTAAATAAATGAATAAATTATACACAGCTCAATCCACAGAACAAAATATCACAGATCAGATAGGACAATCAATTCAAGGCATCTCGTATAATACAATCCTTTATAAGTAAGGTCAAGCATTCAATAGTCATTTATAAATAGGATTAATTAATCGTTTAATCCTAATTAATTCAATTTATTTCCAAGTAAATTAATTACTTACGAATTTATTTACCCAATCTTGATTAATTACTTACAAATTATTTGATATCAATTTATTTATCAAATGCTTTAACAAATTAAATTATTTTTAATTAATCATATTAATAAAATCAACCTTTTAAACTAATTACATAATTAATTAACTTTAATTTATCAAAATATCCAACTTTAATTTCAATAAGTGATTAATCCTTAAAATCATTTCTTAATCACTTCCATTAATTAATTAACCTTTAATAAATAAATTCTTTTCAAATTAATTACTTTAATTAATGATTTTAAACCCTTAATTACTTTTTAAATTAATCCAAGTCATTAATTAATTAAATGATTATATTATCCATTTTAAATTCACATGTTAACCAATACTTTATTATAAAGGAAATTCGAAAGAGTTCAAAACAAGTTCTCTTTTAAATTCACATATTTAACGTATGCTTTACGTTAAACTTATTTAAACATTTAGATTTATAAAACCTGATTTAATTCCAAATCTGGAATTTCACTTCGACTTTCAGTACGGGTTTAAATTTTTTTAATCTTTGTTTAAATCTTTCCTTTACCAATTCACATCCCTATTTTGAATATAAATTCTTTTTGTTTCACTCAAGTGCTTAATCACCTTTTTAATTATTAAAACAATTCAAATTCAAAATTTTTAACAAATAAAACAATTTAAACTTTTTTTTTTAAACTTGATTATTTAAAAACTAAGTTTTAAACAAACTTGAATTTATTATTATTTTTAAAACTTTTTTTATCATTTGAAATTTAATTAAAAATTCCTAAACAAGCCGAACAGGTTAACTGGAAACAACGTATACCCGAGGCCCTTAAAATTTGCTTCGAGCAAATCAACTAAAATCCCGAGCATGGCTACGAGCTTCCCCGTACCCTGCTTCTTCTTCTTCCCTGTATACACTTCTTTAAGAATTTCCAAATCTGGAACAAAAACTTTGCCACCTACTCGAGCTCGACCCCACGCAAAAACCTCCTGTGCTCGAGTTCTTCCCCATCTCCCATGCGAACCCATTTACCTGACACAGTTCTTCGCCGTGCACGTGCACACGTCGGCGCCAGTGCTCTGGCAATCGAGACCACACCCTTCAAGTCGCAAATTACTCCGACGTTGATCACGTATCAACGAACAACCCAAATACATTGTCAAACAAAATCGAGCTTCACGATGACCCCAGAACCCGAAACCCGATCCATAAAACTCCTCACCGTTGACAACCCAGACCTTCAGCATCCATGCCACCACCACTACGGCTTCCTCATTGACATACGCGGCCTTTCCTTTGGGTGCGATCGTCACTGGCGCACCCACGACGCGGCGGTTCGTCGATTTCTGACAACGACAATAAACTGGATATTAACCCTAGTTCCACCAAGTGCCGCCGCCTTGATGATCAGGGACCACTCCGACTATTTTTCCCAACCTTGGCGACTTCCAACGAAGCTTCCTCCTCGATCACGTGAATTATCATTACTCCGATGGTCGAAAATTAATAAAAATACCATCTCAGTTCATTTTTGAACTGTTCGAAACATACTTAACTAAAAGCTTTCATTTTTGTTTCGAAAATCATATTTTCGAATGTAGATTCCGATTATGTAATCGAATCAACAATTCATCACTTTCGAATTTTATCACAATAATACGTATTGCCTGTAGAACAGAGTTTCTGGTGATGATACTTCAACAACAGGCTCAAAACAAATTTTTAAAGCTTTGATTTATGTTTAACAACCTATTTTGTTTTTAAATGTAAGCCTATAAATGATTGGAAGAAGATGTTTTGTATGTTTGATTAACTCCTTAACTCTGCAACTACAACCAGGAAATCAACAGCATCTTCAAAAGTTACAGCACACTCATATATATAAACACAGAACTATACAAAAAAAATACATAGGCAAGCACCATGTTAACCATGATAAAAATGTGTTTACCCACAGCATCCATAAACAAATAGATAAAATAAAAATAAAAATTCTGGTAGGAGTTTAGTCACAGATAAAAGAATCAAAGAAGTTTAGTTTAAAAAGAAGATTTGCTCACTGGTGAAAACAAAGAAGTCTGGAAAAAAAACAAAGTTGCTCACCTATTTTTCCAGAGAAAGGAAGAACAGAGCCTTCTTTGTGTTAACAGAGGCTTTGAATTTTGCTGATGAAAGCCTTCTTACTTGATGTTGAATTTGTATTGATTTGTTTTGATATTTGTAAACTGAAGTTTGCTTTAGTTTGAGATGTTATCATTCCAGATTTGCTTTGGTTTTTTTTTTTTTCAAGTTGTTGCACATTTCAGTTTTACTCTTTTTTTCTTTTTCTTTTTCTTTTTTTTTTGTAAGTGAACAAACTGATGAAGGAGGTTGGTGTATATGTGAAGTTTGCAGGCCGACATCATCATGTTTGTACAGGGTGATGTTGTTTGTACAGGGTGATGTTGTTTGTACAACATAGGCATGGGTGAAGTGTATTAGAGGTATGTTGTTAGAGATGGAAACATGTAATGCATATGTACTTTGTCCTATTTCCTATTTCTTTTTTTTACAGCCCACATCTTTTAGCTCGGCTGATGATCTTGTCCATGCTTTGTATTCTTTTTTCTTTTTTTTTGCTTTGTTTTAAATTATGTATGTAGTTAGTTTTTGGATATTTTGCTTTGTATTCTTTTTATAGTTTAATTCATTTTATGTTTAACTTATACTTTGGAATATGAATAAATTTCTATTGTTAACTTAAAATATTATTTTACTTGTCTTTATTACTTTGAAATAAAATGAAGTTCTACTTTTGTTATGTTGTTATAGTTTATTCTTTTATGTATTTACTTCCTATTTTACACTAATGTGTTACTATATATGTTATTTCTTTTGTTTATTAATATTATTTGTTTCTAACTTAAATAGTTAATTTAACTTACATGTTATTTTTTTTCAACTTAATTTATCAAATATTAAATTACTTTTTTTTATTTCTATTTATTTTTAAAACCATTTATTTGAGATTTTATTTCAAACCCAATATATATACATATATATTCACCTATATACAAATTTTCAAATCCATATGACTTTACATATTTTCTATTTGAATCGAGGAAACTCGCTTCCATTTATAATTAATTCTACAAATTTTTATTCAAAAATTCATTTAATTATTAATTTAAATTATAAAATTATATAAATTATCAATTTAAATTTATATAAAATTCGGGGTCGTTACACATAGATTTCAACAGTTATTGTTGTAATAGACGTTTTCAGAGAGGTATGGAAGGCATGGATTATGACACTATTGTTGTAGTAAATGATTTTCAAAAGGAAATGTTTCATATAGTATAAGGGAATACTTGTACATATATAATTAAATCTTTATACTAAATGTTTTAGGTTGTCATAACAATGTTTTACGCAACATTCATTTTGACCCAAATAAAGTGTGTTCTAAATAATACTTTCCTTAAGATTTGTATATGTACTTATTTCCGTTTAAGTATATAGTGATATTTTCTAAGTGTTGAAAACCGGTAGTGTATGTAAATATGTTTATATCGTTATTATAAGTTATGGAATAGTTTTCCAATATTGAAAGATTGAAATAGTTTTGTGAATATATCTTTTCAAAGAAAATTTGAAGTAAATATTTGGAAGTATTTTAAGTAATAAAAAATCAAATGGGCCTAGTCGTTGCTTATGGTGCTAGATTTTTTGTTGCTTTGATAGTTAAATAACCAAATATCAAATACCGGCCACTTTATCGTTGCTGATCTTGAGAGACCGAGGTCGAATTTATCCGAGAACCACTTCAGACCAACGTATATGCGTTCGAATGTGCAAGTTTAGAAGACATTGATATTTAGGATTTTCATAATGAAGGACTGCATGTTGATCATTTGCGGATAAACTCCTAATATACATTTAGTAATAGTGGTCTCTTCATTATGAAATATCCAATGCAAGGACTTCTTACTACTAATCTTATGGGTAATTTCCGACAGGATGTGGTAAGAGAGTACCTTCATTTTGTCCTGTTCTTAAACAACTTGTATGGATGGATGTCTGATGTTGCATTTTTGAGATTAGATCATTGACTTTTATAAACGTACATCTGTTTGGTGGTGGAGAAGGCAACTTCTTTTAGCATAACACCCTTCTCTGAGACATACGACCTCAGAAGTTGTATGTTTGTGAAAGTCAATAGTGATCAATGGAACGGTAGTGTGGCATTCAAATATGGTTGTGAAAGTTAAACGCTACCTCAGGCCTCACATCTAGAAATGACCGAAACTGGGTAGATGCAACAGAGCTATGTGGTTCGCAACCATTAGGATATGATCATCACCTTCTAGATATATTTATTTCCACTATGATATTCAGGTTTTAAATTATTGTGGAAGTATGCTATGAGGGCCCCTATGAGGGCCCTCATATAGGTTAGTAACGAACGGGGTGATGAAATATTCGGTACTACAAAAGAAGAGGTAGGTCGCTCTTGTGTTGGTAGAGGACCATCAGTTAGTCCACGGTACATTCCTCTAGAGATGTCCCGGAAGGTAGCCCCTTCACCTAGTCATTTGTATGGAGATCCATTCTCCACTATGTGCCTACCATTTTGTTTGTAGAGCCTAGTATGTTGGAATTTTATAATGGTAACAATTTCAACTATTTGAATTATAATTTGTATACTAGAGACTGGTATAATATAACTGAATTTGATATGAAATGTTTTGATTATCATAAGGTAAAAACTCATCCGTGTTTATGTGTGAGCGCGTTCTTACAAGATACCTTTATTTTGATAAAGGAACGTTTTTATAACTTTAAACTAAACATTCAATTGATATTCTCACACTGGTTTACCAAACTGATCCAGGCGTTCTTCCGTTTTAATGCTCGGGTCAGCCCGAGTATATTTACAGGTTTAGATTTGATGTTATGAAGCTTTAGCAAACGAGCTAGAGGTCTACTGGTCGTATTCACGTATATATTCATTTTTCTGCTGCTTTTCTGTTATATTATCCGTAATTGTGAGAATGGGTTATTATAACTGTCCAGGCTGATGATTAGTGATTGATTGTTGTACTCTAATATATGTATGCATACTGCAGTTTTTGTTTTGTAAAGATCATTGATATTATAATTATATGTTTTTCCGCTGCGCTAGTGAGATTCTGTAATTGTTTTAGTTTCTTTCTGTCTTCTTCTTCTCTTCTCCTCTCTTCTTTTTCTCTTCTCTTCTTCTTTCTTCTTTCTTTCTCATGACTATCCGTCTTTCCATCTAGTTTGGGTTGGACATGTATGGTTTATTTTCGGCTCGAACGGGGTCGGATTTGTGGGTCATCACAGATATTTATACATCTGTTGAGGCTATAGTACGTAAAGCTCCCCCAATGTTGGGCATCCTATTAATCATGGTTGCTGGGGATTAGGGGTTATGTACTAATAATTATTGGATGACTATGGAATGACTCGTTTGATAATTTTCTATTGGTTATATAACTAAGGTTAAATAAAAAATATCAATGTGACAATATTACATAATTCTCTCGACTTGAGAATATTGTCGAGCTTCAATATAGAAACTCCATTTTGATTATAGTCAAATCATGGCATGATGTCCATCAAACGACTATAGCTAGGTCATGTGAAGGCACTAGGATTGAAACACCATTCAATAAAAAAAATTATTCGATTAGTATCATAGTCAATTGAAATCAACTCAAAGTGAAAGTCTCTGACCAGAGTGGTTTAGTTAATAATAATTGTTATTAGTGAACCAAGGACTATGTATTTGGACTATAAAGTTCAATGCGGACAATAATGCAAGTTTGACCATTACCAAATTCCGTAAGTCCTAATGTGATATAATTTTGACAGAGAGAATTGGTGTAAATAATTATCACCATTGGGTGCCGCTTAAAATAAATAAAACTGGATTTTACTAAAGCTATATAAGTGATAAATTTGGTCATAATGTCACACAACTTGCTAAGGTGATGTGTGAACAGTAATTTTCAAATTGTTCGATATTAATCGCCAATCGAATTTACATTGAAGAATCACAATACACAAACGTTGAATACTCCAACTACCACCTGATTTATTGAATTATAATTATTATAAATTAATCAATAATTATGAAATATTAGTCATAAATTTTTTTGATTTGTGTTGAAAATAGTGCGTATATAAAAGTTGTATGCATAGTATACGATATCAATGTATGTTTAAATTAGATTTAAATGTATTTTTATTTGATTGGGCTTAAAGTGATTTGGAAGCCCATATATAAGACAAGTTTGGCTGGCTATACATGTGGAAGGAAGGATTGATTGGTCTGAGTGGGGTTTGAACTGGTAGAGATAATATTGGATATAGATCCATAATTTTCTCCTACCATTCTCTCTTATTTAAACATTTTTGACCCCTCATTTTTACACCTCGTTTTTTGCATCTCATCTTCTATCTTATTGGTCGCAAGCATTCTATGCCATACCTTCATTATTCCAAGCCTTAAAACACAAATTTAAATAAAATCAGTGCATCAGTATCTAGTGCTTTCAGTCTGGAAGCTCTCTCTTGAAGATTGGAATATAGATTCAAAGGAGTAGAACGATTCAACATTTAATGTGCGATAATTAGCCTATAGTCATTGTAACCAATATATTTATGATTTTATATATTTATTTGATAATTTTATTAAATTATATATGCTTAGTTTAGATCATAAGATCACAAATTCATATATGTGTGTTGTCAACATAGGATGTGAATATATATATATATATGTATGTATGTATTGTAGTTAACTTTTTTTATATAAGTGTATATATAGCTCATGGCCATAAAAGGAAAAAATTCGAATTTAAATAATATTTTGGTGGGATTTTAAAACGAAATCTGATTTTCAATATATATAAATGTATATATATTACATATAAAAAATTTGTTTAACCATTTACATAATAATATACTGTTACAACCCTGGTTTCGTAGATTACCTGCAAATATTAAATTATAACGGTAGTTATAATTTAACATTGTGAATTAGAAGAAAATTGGAGATTTTAAATTGTTTATTTGGTATAAACAATGAATTTTGGAAATAAAATATGAAAATAAAAGTTGGAAACTTTATTTTGCCTATTGAGTTAATAATGAATGGAAAATGACCTTATTTTAAAGAAAATGCAATAATTATATTAATTATTGCACATTTGCTTCTTTTAATAATTTTTAAAAGAAGTTTGTAATTTTTAAAGATGGTTTATTTAAATAAAAAAGGTGGAAATCGGTTTAAAAATGTGTTTTGGCTATAAATTAAGTTTGGAAATGGTTTGAAATATTTTTCTAAGTGAGAAAAGTATTTTTGTTAAATTTTAAAAGTAAAAAATATAAACTTTTGCATTTTATTGCGAAAATAGTGTATTTTTGTAAATTAAAGGATTTTATTAATATTTTAAAAAAATATAAATTTATCTTTTTATATGGTGGAGAATATTTTATTTTATAAGTGTGTAAGTTTAGATATCTTTTTTATGTAAAGATTGGAAGAAAAATGCATTTGTTTTGTAAAGTAGTGTAGGTGTGAACACATTTATTTTAAGTGTTAATTAATTTACTTAGGCCATTTTAATTTTTCTTCATTTTGGGTCCAAATGGCCCATTAGCACTTTACTGGATTTGAGAAAAGAAGAAAACAAGTTCCGTATGTTCTTTTTATCTCAACCTCCTTCTTCCTCTTTCCAGAAAATAAGAAAAATGAAATCCAACTCCATTTTTTCCAAACCAAAGCTTTAAATTCAATTTCTTCAATGCAAACTGAAATCTTTTTCAACCTAGAGTGTCAATTAAAAGATAACCTCACTCCAAACCATCTCAGTTTCATCAAAATCTTTGTTTGAGAAGAGGATTTTCTAATTTAATGTTTGGTTTTCTTACATGCACTGTATATCTCTTCTACAGGTTCATAGAGGCCAATTCCTCCACCAAAGCGTCCATCTTTCAGCCAATATCCGGGTATTTGTAAAATTATAGCAAGGTGAGTGATAAACTCACAATTTCTTATTGAAGCAATGCTTCAAAAATCAAAATTTGAGCTTTTGTAATCATTTTTTGTTGATAGTTCAATTTCTGTAAATCTAATTTGGGTTGCTTCATTACATGTTTATAACTTTTGATTCCGGCAATAAAATGCTGTCAGATTTCTTGCATTTAGTAGCATGCACGTTGAACTTCATTTTTGCAAATTTTGGTTGAAAAATATTGTAATTTGGATGTTCATATCAGTGGTAGAAAATCTACTCGAAATCATATTTTTGTCTGTTGAAATTGTTTACTGAGTTGCTGCAAACATGGCCTGAGTCCATGTTTGAGATAGAATAACTTTTTCATTTCTTACTGGAATTCGTCGATTCTTTTTTTTAAAGATGAAGTTCTCTACTATAAGCTACCAAATTTCAGGTCACTTTGACCTATATAGCTTATAGAAATATGCTGCCGAACTTTGGTCCGGAGCATGTTTTTGCCCAGATTTTTATAGTGAAAACACTGTCTAGGTTCAACTTTGGTACATCATAACTTCCTCATACTTTATCCAAATTGTATGATTTTTTTTGAAACATGAAGTTTTCTATTAAGTGCATATCAAATTTCAACCCAATATGAGGTTAGTTGGTCCTTTGTTTGATGCTTGGAAGTTGAACCTAAGATGGTTCTCAGGCCTGTGCATTTTTGGTTTTTGAACTGTTACAAACATGGCTTGAGTCCATGTTTGAGACAATGTAACTACTTTAGTTCCAGTAGGAATTCAACGATTCTTTTTTGTTTGAAAGCTGAAGTTTTCTATTCTATGCATACCATTTTTAAGTTCAATCAAAGGTCGTTCGGCCACCTGTTTTATGTTTGAAAGTTGAACCCAGGGAAGATTTCAGATCTGGGTATTATTTTGCCCAAGTGTTTTTATGTTCATTTTCTGTTCGATTTTTGACTTTTACTTCGGTTTTTGTGATATTTCTAAAGTATTTTAAGGGCTATGATGCCTATCAATAAGTTAGCCCAGTTTTGATGAATTTGGAATTCAAATTTTGAATTATTTGAATTTAATTTGAATTTAAATTTGAATTTCGGTTTGAGTGGAATTTTGCTTGTTTTTGGTCGTTTTCGAGCACAGTTTTCTCCAAATCTCTTTTAAATGATTTTTAAAATTAAGGGGATTTAAAAATTATTATTATATAATATTTGAAAGTATTTTCAAGTATAAAACCAATTTATTCTTTATAATAAGAGAAATTTTCAAATATGGTTTCTAAATGGTTTTCGAAATCGGTTTTCAAAGCTTATTTTCAAGGTAAATTATTTTCTATAAAAAATACAAGTTTTTGCACTATCGAGCGAATGAGAAGGAGAGTTAAACGATTGGGTAAAATGCGTAGTATGTGATACGTGCATTTATCCTTTCAGTTAATTCCTAATTTGTCTGTTAGATCGTTTTGGCCTACGGGTCTAGTTTACTGATGATATGAGGTGAACCTTTTACTACTTTGAGTGTGAAATTTACTAGCGGTTAGTAAATTGTTTTGTGCAAACGGGAGGTATGGGACACATGTTAACACTTTTCGGGTTCCTTTCAGAGAGTTTAGGACACCTTTGCCTATTGGCATGCCAGTAGTGGACCTTCGGGTCATTTGCCATCGCGGCGTATTTATCTTTGGACGTTTGCCATTGCGGTGTATTTGTCATTGGATGTTTGTCATTGCGGCGTATTTTACATTGCGACGTATTAGTCTTTTGACGTTTGCCTTTGGGCGAGGTACCTATTATGTGAAACAGTGCTTGGCAAATAGCACGTGCAAAACCTTTTTGAGATGATTTTTATCCTTGTGTGTTGTCATTTTGGAATCGGTCCTTTGAACCATTCGGTGGCGATTACTTCGGGATTTTTGGACTCTTGGGAGTTTTTTTGAGATTTTCTTACCTACACTGGCGTGTTAAGATTTTCCTTATGGCATATATATATTGAGATTGCCTATTGGTGCTATTTATGGGATTTGCCTTTTGGCGTTGTATGATATTTTTATCTCTTTGTTGACATTTGCCTTATGGCTTATGTCGGGATGGCTTTTGCTTATATTTTCCTTGGAGTTGCCGATATGGCGGGTTTGGGAATTACCCTTTTAGAAGTTTACATTTTACTATTACCTAAAACCATTCTTATTTGATTTATGATTGCCGATGATGTGAGGCATGCTACATTTAGCGATTCATGAGATTTTTCATCTCCTTTGTGTTTTATGCTTATTGAACAAATAGTGTTCTATCACCTAGTGTAATCATATATGCCATACGTGATGTGTATCCTCATATGTCTATGGTTAGCTTTCTTAATGCTTCTTCTTGTTTAAGAAGAATATCCATATGCTCTTATGCTCTATTATTCTGCTATCACCTTTTACTAATTCGTTAAGCTAGAGTGACCCATGTATTTTGTACTCAGGTCAAACCAAGGCGTTTTGGGTTAGGTACATTTGGACTTAGCATATTCTGCTTCTGCATGGACTATTCTTCTAGCTCTTTTTGTTATAGCTTTTGTGTAGACCTTTTTGGTTTTCTACTCTGGTATATATATATTCTTTTGACTCGTGTTTGTATATTGTGGTCGTTATGCCACATATATGATGTATCATTTTGTATACTCTGTGATGTATCTGTGTATGTGTATATATCTAATTATCTATTATTCTATGATGTGTTTTGCATTTGAGTTGTTGTATTTTGTTCTGATAGATCCTATAGCCACCTATGGCTTTGTATTAAGTATTTATTGGATATGTCAATACACTTGAATTTGAAAAAAAAAAATATAGAGCATTTATCGATGTATTCAAATAAGATATTTAAGACAAGGCTATAGACGGTCGCTTCTAACCAGTCCTATTCTCCACATTAGCAGACAGTATTACCTAGTAATACACTTTGTTAATGTGGGTCTCAGAGTGGGGCATCATAGCTTGGTATCATAGCTGAGTTCAGAACAAAGTATGATAAACACAAAACAGAAACACATATTCGGTACATCTAAGTGAAATACAAGTGTTACAAATCCCTTAGTCATTATGTTCTATATCTTATCATGTCCTTTAGGATAGAAGCTTGGGATATGTCTAGGAATATATTTTATTTGATAGTATTCCATAATTGAAATTGATTATATCTTATCCTAGGAGTAATCCTAATTGTGATTGTTCTATTTGAGTCCTCATAGATACGGGTGCTTGACACTCATCTGTATCGGAGGAATTTGTAGATGCTTTTTGATGTTCTTATCTTGTGATTTCTTGGAGGATTGCGAATCCTATTGTGGGGGTCCGTAACATTTGTATGATGTTCGAGGATTTTGGGATTGTTCCTTGTAGCTTATCTTTTCGTGTGAATTAGCATGTTATTTTTCTATCTAGAGTTTGGAATGGTTTGAGATGGAGTGGCTTGCATATTATCAAGCCACATTCTGTGATTTGAAGGATCCTATATCTAGGTATTCTAATTTGGCTGATTCGTTGTTTCTTGTTCTTCGTAATGTTAGTGATGATTTCGAAGACTCTGTATTCACTCTTGAGTTTCGAGATTTTGATGATATATCTTGAATTTAAGTCATTGTGACTTTGTTGATTTCTGTGAGTCCATTCGGGTATGACACCCAATCGAGAAATTGAATATTGTATTGACTTCATTCCCGATTCATAGCCTTTCGGTCATCCTCCCACGAGGATGTCCACTAGGGAAATAAGGTGATTTATTGAATTTATTTGATATTGTCATTATTTCCCCCTTTTGAGATATCCTCTTTGGACACTCGATTGTTAATATACTTTGTAAAATTACTTCACTCGAAGTAAAGATATGTTGTTAATGTTCTTTTTCTCATTCAAGAAGATATCTTAACCTTACTCTTATATCTCATTTCTCTATTTTTTAGTCTATTTTGTGGTGCTAGGGTCATTCCTCAGCTTGACCTTACATCGATTTTTCCTGAACTACGAGTCGTAGAGGATAGCATTACTCTTACCGCATTCCACACTCGTTATGAGTCTTAAGAGTGGTTTGTTATACCATTCGAAATAATGAACACTCCCGTCTATTCCATCAATCTTGAGGATCGAATATTCTAGGAATATCTCGATGAGCTCTATTCGTGTTCCTTGATTTTGAGAGTAAGTAATAAATTATGTTTTCAAATTTTTCAAAAAAAATGGAAGATATGTGTTTCCTAGGGATTTTACCAGGCAACTAAGTACTCAGCATTGGCACACTGCTCGGCAGTGCATGTATCTTTCGGCATTCTAAACGCTCGGCACAAGGAATCGTTCGGCAGCCAGGGTCATTCAGCAGTCAAGAGCGTTCGTCATCAGAGAAACGCTCGGTATGAAGGAACGTACGGCATCCAGAAGCATTCGGCATTGGGAAACGTTCGGTATTGTATATCATTCGGCACCTATGAACGGTTGGCATACCAAGAGTGCTCGACATAAGTTTCATTCGGCATACCAATGACGCTCGGCATAAGTTTCGTTCGGCATCTAAAGATCGTTCGGCATAAGATCGTTAGGCATCTAGAGATTGTTCGGCCTCCCAAGAACGTTCGACCACCAGAGAATGTTCGGCATTCTTACAATCTCGGTCGGCTTCGATTGTTGCTCGGCCTACTCCTCCCACACAACACCGCCTCGTTCGGCATGAAGATGATGGTTCGGCATTTGGCCGTTCGACATGTTCGGGTCGGCGCGCAGAGCTTACTCCATCTAGGCCGAGATATTCAGCCACTAGGCCCATCAGGGAAGTCCAACCCACCTTCGTCTATAAATAGAGAGGCAGGGGCACAGTGAAAAGGATCAGTTTTTAGTGAACACTGGGGAAACTCTGCCGCATTCAACACTTACTCAAGACTTAATTTTTTTTTACTTTGCAATTGTATTCAAGTAATTCGAAACGGATTGTATCTGTAATCAACTATCAAGGAAATCGATAGAAAACAACTTCAAAGTGGACGTAGGCAGTTACGCCGAACCACAATAAATTTAGTGTTCTTGTCCTCTGCATTGAAATTCATATATTGTTCTCTGTTTTAATTTACTTTCTTCATTAATCTCTCTACACTGTCTTTCTAGGGTAGTTGGTGACCAATTTTGGTGCTAACATTTTGGTGCTTTCACTAAGAATTGAATTCTCAGGCTGTTAGGATCTGCTTTGTAGCTACTGGATTGCATAAATCTCCCGAAGGAGATCCAAGATCGTTTACAAAGCATCTGTTGATTCTATGCAGAGTTACAACCAACAACTCTACCATCGAAAGACCACGAACTAGATCGTCCTCTCATAACGCAGATGTCCACGAGACTGCTAGCGTGCAACAAATTAGATCTAGAAATCCGCAAGCAATTCGAGGTGCAGGACCCTAAACCCAAAACCAAACGGAGGTCGTTTCCCAAGCAGAGTTCAACGACTTGATAAGAGAACTCAAGGAAAGTACAAGGCAACTTGATGACCAGATTCAAGCCAACACTAATCTCATGACTCAGCTCACTCAGCAGCAGCGTCAGAATGCTGGAGGTAACCCTGCCCCTTATTCTGAATCTAATAGTTCAACCTCAGCTGATGAACCTCCTAGGCATAGACACCATAAGGGTGAAGGTGCAAAGGCGGGTGCCACAGATCGATTGACTAAGGATCAAGCCCGTTAAGAGACTGGACACCCGAATCTCCAAGACCCAAATCAGGTGGGACATCAACCCGCACGGTCCCGTGGAACGGAACGGAACCCAACCTTCCATCCTCCGTACAAACTCCGGACTTAACAGCTATGGTCAGACAGCTGATGAGAGAGTACCAAAGCTTGACCAAAGAAGACTGGGGAGTGTCTAGAAGACATACTCCCTTTAAAGATGGTATCCTACAGGCTGAGTGCCCCAAGAAGTTCAATATGTCGACAATCCCAGCCTACAAAGGGAAGACTGATCCCATGCAGCATGTGATGAGGTACGGATGGATGATGGATTCTGCAAGAGCTAATGATGCAACCAAGTGTAGGTGCTTCCCAATCACACTGTCCAGAATTGCCACCATGTGGTTTACTCGACTCCCCCCATGATCTATATCCAGCTTTGACGAATTGGCAAGGAAATTCATAGAACAATTCAGGATACACATCACTCGTCCAAAGTATGTGATGTCCTTATCGAGCGTCATCCAAGCTCCAGGAGAGTCGTTGAAAGCATACTTGCAGAGATTCCATGTTGAGGCTACCGAAGTGAGCTGTAACGACCCGCCCTTCTGACCGCCCCTAGTCTGTAATTAAACCAACTTGAAACGTTCAAAATGACGGATTGTTATTCAGTTTATAGAGTTTAAACAGAATCAGCAACAGAAACATAGAATAATTATATTTCACATTCATGAATTTTTGTACATATATCAGAGTTTATACAATGAATTAAATTTATACAGCGGAATATTTCTTTTAGGTACAAAAATAAATCCCCGAAAAGCTAAAGTGAAGCGTTTCCCCCCCTCTCTCTAACTTCGCTGCCCGAAAATCTTCAAGCTGTAAAATACTGGGTCTGACCTGAGTATTACATTCAAAAGAAAATAATACACAGGTCGGTCTAATTCAAACTCAGTTATTAGTGCATAGAGGCAATAATAATCAAATAATTAATTAGACGATAGTCAAAGATAAATTCCCCTATCCGACCCTTTAGACAAAAAAATCGGATAACGGTAAACATAACACTTAACAGTGTTAAACAATAAATCAGCAAATTCAAATTATCAACGAAGATAGATGAAGGGATTATTAATGAAGATAATTTAGAAAATTGAAAAATCAATTAAAAAGTCAACTCAAGTAGGGCTGCAGTACACGCACGCGTGTACTGCCTCGCCACTACAGCATGTGAAACATGCAAAAGATCAGGAAATGCACAATGAAAGTTCTCACCCGAGCACAAGGTCAAACCCGAGTTAAAAACTGGATTCAACACAGGTGCAGTAAAAGTGTACAAGCTTAAAGACAAGTACAAGGTACAATAAAACAGAAGCATGGCAGATCATAGTATAAACTCAAGTAAACAAGCAACTAAAATACAACAATACCAAAGTGAAGCCATAACTAGAACCGGACAAACAGAGATATCATACCAAAGTGAAACCATATGAATTGATTTATTTAACTTACCATTTTTGAGTTAAGAAAATTTATTAACTTGTCTCGATATAAAAGGAATCCTTTTGAAAACTTATTTCTTTCAAAACTGAAACATAAAGTTAGTTTGAAATCCAGGTTTTCAGATTTGTATTTCACTTGCCCAAATTACCTTTTAAAAATTCCAGGTTTCATTTAAAATCCAAATTCTAAAACAACGCTTAATTTCCTTAACATCTTTAAGTTATTTAAAACAATTCAGATTTAAAGCTTATTTGTTCCAAACCAAATTTCAAAACTAACTTAAATTCACTTTAAAAATTTCTTTAATCTCAGTTAAATCTTTATCTGGAATTCAATTTTTTTTACTTCCAGTTTCCCAATAAAACAGTTCAAGTTTGAACCACACACATACCCGAGATAGCAACAAAGTAGACTCGGGCTAAACACTTCAAATTCCCAAGTAAAATCTCGAGTTCCCAGAGGCTAACATGTCATCACTCTCAACCAAACACAACAGAGAAACAAAAGAACAGGCAGTGCAAACAGGCTCAATATTTCATAAGTTAAAGACCTTAACATCATAACAAACATGAAGTCAGTCCACACTGAGTACAGGCAGAGGAAGATTTCTAGCATGAAGTTACAAATCAAACTCAAGTTAATGGCAATATCCTTACAAGCTCCAGGTCAGAGATAACAGAGACAGACTCAATAAAAATCAAGTAAGATAACCAATGCAACAAAATCCAGGTCAGTGACCATTTCAGATGTGCAGACCACAAAGCAATGTCTCTTCCTTAATTTAATAACACAGAATACAACCTCAATGCTCAAACCACTACACAATGCATGAAGGCTTGAGCAAGACTCGAGTGTTACATTAATAAGTGCACAGACAATATAATGAAGGCAAGGCACTGGTTAAATGGAACAGCAGGTACAAATTAATAATACAAGACAATGAACAAACCAGGTTGAAAAAAACCAAACTGATCGGATTTCACTAAGCAATGGATCAGTAAATAGTGATTATAGTATAACAGTGCCTTGTATTTGCTTTGATTAAAATCTTAGTTTAGGTCTTGCTTTAAATTTCAAAATCCATTTTTTTATTATGATTAAAAAAAATTTATTTGAATTTAAACTTAAATCTATGATTTAAATACCTGTTTTCCAAACTTGCTTTCAACTTTTACATTTTATTTTAGAAATCTGAATCAGTTACAGGTTTCATTTAAATTCAGTTCAAAAACCCCCTTCTTTTACTTATCATTTCTGAGTTATTTAAAACAAATTCAAACCAAGTTCAATAGTCAAAGTATCATCAACAAAATGATACAAAAAAATATCAAAGACATAATGGCCGAAGCAACAAATGACAGAGAATCAACTGCAACAGGTTATTCTTTTTTTTTTCTTAAAACATCTTCAAATATTATCATGTTAGTAAAGAAAACTACAAAAATCAAGTCAGGAGGTACGTTCGAACAAAGTCGAACAGTGGGCAGTAAGGCCAAATCCACAGAGTACAACTCGATATCAAAGCAATGGTGATGGCCAAAGTCATGAAACCCCATACTCAAGAACAAGACCGAAGTCACAGTTCAAAAATCATCAAACTCAGAAATCAAAACCGAGGGTATCAATCATTCAAACAGCGAAAATCACAGTTTTGAACAAGCTAAAAAAATCGAGTAACAAAAATTTTACTAATTTGAATTAGATGCGAGTGATAGAATCACTCACCTTTGCCTGACGTGAATTGGAGCAACCGCGAGCGAAGAGGAGGAATAAAATCGAGGCAAAAGAAGTGTCGATCGATCAAATTGAAGCTGGCGCCTTCGATTTTTACGAGCCCTAATTTCAGAGCGAACGAAAGAACGAGGCCGCCATTATTTTATTTTTCTCGTTTGATTTTTTTTCCTTTCTGCTTTGAAATGATGGAGGAAAGGGGTATCGGCATGCTTTGAAGTGAAGGGTGCGTGATTTTGGGCACGATTTTGGGCGTGAGTTACGGCATGAGTGAAGGCATGATTTTAGGAGAGGAAAACAGCTGATGTGATTAGATTATCATGTTTGTACAAAGATAAAAAAAAATTTATTACTTTTGTTATTTCTTTGCTTTGTTTTGTTTAATTATGTTGTTCAAATTTTAACTATGTGTATTTGTTTATTTATTTTGTATTGATAAAATTTTATTCCATTTTGTTTAAGTTAAAGAAAAATGTTATCAGAACTAACCATCAATTTATTAATTTACATAAATAATAATTCTGAAATCCAAATTATTTTTTCTAAGTCAATAGTTCGAATTTTAAATACAAATTTCATATTCAATTTCAAACTCCAAAGTCAAATTCAAATTTTTATTCAACTTTCAATATATTAAATTCTAAAATTTAATCGCCAATTTCATAGTTATATTGGGAATTCAAACTAAACCATCATTCAAATATTTAAAATTAATTAAATATTTTCAATTTAAATTGTTCAAAATTCTGGGTCGTTACAATCTTCCCCCCTTAAAAGAATTTCGTCCCGAAATTATAAGTTAGGAAAAACGATTGTTAAAATCTCACCGATATTTATACCCTACACAATTTTACCAAGCTCGAAACTTATTAAAAATAAATATAGGATTCATTCCATTTATTTTATCTCCCTAGCTTTGTTCATTATTTTCTAAAATCAAGACGTAAAAGTCTTTTACCAAAAATTTTGACTTACAAAACTCAAATTTAAACTTGAAATTCTTCATGCTAGAGATTTGCATATCATATATTTTTTTCAAAGCTGTGGACTTTCAAAATATTTCAAAGATCTTCTTCCTTAATTCAATTAGGTTGGAATTATATAATTTTAATTTCAGACTATTGATTTGCTATCTAAAGTTTTGAAAATACTTGCTAACTCGAAGTTTAACAAGTCTATCGTCGTTCTCACAGACATTAGGCATACGCTGGCCAGGCGCAGGACTAAAAATCTCCAAGTACTAAATATACTTGCTTCAACTCCCAGTGAAAATATTTAAAAATCTTTTAAAAATGGATATGGAAAGCACGTTCCCCCATGGATCACATTTTACCCGGCGGTTACGCTATTATCCCAGTAGAAATGCTTGTAATCTATAAATTTCGCATCTCTTGAATTTCGCCATGGTTGTTGCCATAGATCGCGGTTCACACGGCGGTTATGCTACTATCCCAGTAGAAACGCTTGTGACCGTAGGCATCTCGCCCCTCGAATTATGCTTTGGCCTCTAGATCGCATTTTACGCGGCGGTTGCGCCACTATCCCAGTGGAATCGCTTGTAACTGTAGGCATCACGCCCCACGAATTACGCTAGCATACATCATCAATTCACATGATCCCATCACGATGATCCATCATGAGGGATTCTAGTCCAAATGGACGTTCCAACTTATGGAAATTCTACGTAGCTACGAATTTCAAATGGACACTCGCACCGAGTATCAATCACCTTCACAAATTCTAAATGAAAGGTACTTTTCCATATCCTCAGTTTAGAAAACATAATGTCATATACATATAGTACTTCATTTCACATTTCGTACATATTATACCTATGTAAACTTACATAGGATTTTCATAATAATGACTTTCCAAACTGATGGTTTTCGAATTATTATATTCACATATATAAGTTTCGAAAACCACAATATCCCATACCCATATCAAATAGAGGATTCCAAAATTTTCCATTTCGTTACCGATTTAAAATTTTCCTCTAAAGTGATTTGAAAATTTAAGGTTATCTCAAACCCAATTCACATTCACAATCCAATTCATTATCGACTTCACATTCGATTTCGATTTCACGTTACATCGTCAATTCTCAACACATAATTGATGTCTACCGATATATAACCTCTGAGCTCGTACGTCTCAGAGAAGGGTGTATATAGCTAAAAGAATAAATTCTCCGCCCACCAAACAGATATATATTTAATAGAGATCAATTGCTATGTCATCAATTCACAATGTTAGACATACAATCCCAATCGACTATCCGAAATTCAAAACTCAACTTATATTGTTTTTGGTGTCGAAGTTAAACTCAATTTAACTCATAATTCAAATTTTTTTTTTTTTTGAAAAAATTCAAGTTGAACTAATTGTTCAAATTTTCCAAAAACATCTTTACAAGATATATATATATAATTTTCCACACTTAACCATTTGAAACAAATTTCAAATATTCACTTTTCAATTTATCTTTAAAAGATAGAATTTCAAACCTTCCATTTCATATTGGAAAACATTTCCATACTTATTTAATAATAAGTAATTCACAAATCCATTTTTTTTCAACACTTGAAAAATATTCAATATACTTAAATCATAGTCAAGTATATATTCCATTCTTTAAGGAAAGCGTTCTTTTAAACACATTTATTTGAGTCAAAACAAATGTTGCGTAAAACATTATTACGACGACCCAAAATCACTAGCATAGGGATTCAAATTTAAGATACATATATAAATCCCGGTACTATATAAAACATTTCCTTTCGGAAACCATTTACTATAACAACAGTGTTATAGTCCACCATTTCCTTATTTCTCGAAAACGCCTATTTCAACAATGAATGTTGAAATCTATGGTTTCGATAGTTAATACATTATAAAACATCTTTTAAAACAATTAACTTCATTTCATAATATCACTTCCCTAAAATATATCTGTTTTATTCAATAATATATTCACTGTCCAAATTCGTGAATATACCTTATTTACCCAATTCAGTATTTCTACACTTTTTATTTAAAAGATTATCCACTGTCCAAAATCGTGGATAAAATTCCCAACCAACATTTACTATCACAATATTTAACTTAAAGGATAATTCGCTGTCCAAAATCACGAATATATCTCCTTTAATAACTTCTATGTTTCATTTACCAAATTCAATTGGTTTCGAATTTATAACAATCTTTATAAATTCCATTTCTATTTATAAAACTTCGATTTATAAATCTCGTTTATTAATTCAATTCAATTTATATAACTCAATTATATATCAAAAGTCCATTTATAAGTTAAGTACTTATAATCCATTTATTTACTAAATCATTCTTCAAAACATTTGAAATCAATTTTCAAAAGAATTCAGAATCAAATTCCCAAGTTATAGTTTAATGATCCTCTTGGCTATACTAAATTGACATGTCATTTTATCTTCCAATTATTATTTTGGAGATATTCGAAATATTTGATTTAAACCAATTCATTAATTCACTTAACTTATATTTTATTTTTCATAAATCTCAGCAATTCGATAATGGGTTTTCGAATGATCGGAACTCAAATCTAAGGAAACCTTACCGAAGAGAAACTATCGTAAACCTAAATTTAGAGAGGGGAATTTCCGAAAAAATTTGAATTTTCAAAATACCTTTTATTTTAAGAAAAACAATTTTATACTTCTTTAAATTTGGAAAAAGTTTTCTTTAAAATGATTCTAGTAACTATTCATACTAAACATCATAAACTGAGCTTTGTATAAACCAAAGCTCTGATACCGCCCTTCTGACCGCCCCTAGTCGGTAATTAAACCAACTTGAAACGTTCAAAATGATGGATTGTTATTCAGTTTATAGAGTTTAAACAGAATCAGCAACAGAAACATAGAATAATTATATTTCACATTTATGAATTTTTGTACATATATCCAAGTTTATACAATGAATTAAATTTATACAGCGGAATATTTCTTTTAAGGACAAAAATAAATCCACGAAAAGCTAAAGTGAAGCGTTTCCCCCCTCTCTCTCTAACTTCACTGCCCAAAAATCTTCAAGCTATAAAATACTGGGTCTGACCCGAGTATTACATTCAAAAGAAAATAATACATGGGTCAGTCTAATTCAAACTCAGTTATTAGTGCATAGAGGCAATAATAATCAAATAATTAGTTAGACGACAGTCAAAGATAAATTCCCCTATCCGACCCTTTTGACAAAAAAATCGGATAACGGTAAACATAACACTAAACGGTGTTAAACAATAAATCAGCAAATTCAAATTATCGACGAAGATAGATGAAGGGATTATTAATGAAGATAATTTAGAAAATTGAAAAATCAATTAAAAAGTCAACTCAAGTAGGGCTGTAGTACACGCACGCGTGTACTGCCTCGCCACTACAGCATGTGAAACATGCAAAAGATCAGGAAATGCACAATGAAAGTTCTCACCCGAGCACAAGGTCAAACCCGAATTAAAAACTGGATTCAACACAGGTGCAGTAAAAGTGTACAAGCTTAAAGACAAGTACAAGGTACAATAAAACAGAAGCATGGCAGATCATAGTATAAACTCAAGAAAACAAGCAACTAAAATACAACAATACCAAAGTGAAGCCATAACTAGAACCGGACAAACAGAGATATCATACCAAAGGGAAACCATATGAATTGATTTATTTAACTTACCATTTTTGAGTTAACAAATTTATTAACTTGTCTCGATATAAAAGGAATCCTTTTGAAAACTTATTTCTTTCAAAACTGAAACATAAAGTTAGTTTGAAATCCAGGTTTTCAGATTTGTATTTCACTTGCCCAAATTTCCTTTTAAAAATTCCAGGTTTCATTTAAAATCCAAATTCTAAAACAACGCTTAATTTCCTTAACATCTTTAAGTTATTTAAAACAATTCAGATTTAAAGCTTATTTGTTCCAAACCAAATTTCAAAACTAACTTAAATTCACTTTAAAACTTCAGTTAATCTCAGTTAAATCTTTATCTGGAATTCAATTTTTTTTACTTCCAGTTTCCAAATAAAACAGTTCAAGTTTGAACCACACACATCCCCGAGATAGCAACAAAGTAAACTCGGGCTAAACACTTCAAATTCCTAAGTAAAATCTCGAGTTCCCCGAGGCTAACATGTCATCACTCTCAACCAAACACAACAGAGAAACAAAAGAACAGGCAGTGCAAACAGGCTCAATATTTCATAAGTTAAAGACCTTAACATCATAACAAACATGAAGTCAGTCCACACTGAGTACAGGCAGAGGAAGATTTCTAGCATGAAGTTACAAATCAAACTCAAGTTAATGGAAATATCACTTACAAGCTCCAGGTCAAAGATAACAGAGACAGGCTCAATAAAAATCAAGTAAGATAACCAATGCAACAAAATCCAGGTCAGTGACCATTTCAGATGTGCAGACCACAAAGCAATGTCTCTTCCTCAATTTAATAACACAGACTACAACCTTAATGCTCAAACCACTACACAATGCATGAAGGCTTGAGCAAGACTCGAGTGTTACATTAATAAGTGCACAGACAATATAATGAAGGCAAGGCACTGGTTAAATGGAACAGCAGGTACAAATTAATAATACAAGACAATGAACAAACCAGGTTGAAAAAAACCAAACTGATCGGATTTCACTAAGCAATTGATCAGTAAATAGTGATTTTAGTATAACAGTGCCTTGTATTTGCTTTGATTAAAATCTTAGTTTAGGTCTTGCTTTAAATTTCAAAATATGTGATAACCCGAATTTCTGGGCATCTGTAATTGATAAAATGATTGGGTTAATTCATAAAATACTGAATTTATAGATTGAACAAATGAATCTGATCAAATAAATATTTTTGTAATTGTTTTGTGTGTGTATATATATATATATATATGCATATATTTTAAATAAAATTTAATAATTACATATTTAATTTGTGTTGCTTACATATAGTTGAGTTGATTTCAAAATTGGACTGTAAGGTGAAAACGAATTTGAATTTAGATTTAAATTTAAATCTAAAAGATAATTATTTTAAATATTTTTGGTTTAAAATACATGAATAAGAATTGTTTTACATTATTTTCCTTAAAGAACTTTATTTACATAAATTAAGAAAGTATTTATTAAACCAGAAAAATAAAGTTTAAAAACTTTATTAATAATAATAATAATATAATAACATTTAAAAGTAAATTAAAATTGCATAATTACAAATGTTAATGGATTAACTCATATTGTAACATGTGTAATATGCTTAAATATTGTAATTGACAAATGTCAAGGAAATTTAACAAGTGCCAAACCTTTAGGTTATTTTCTTTTTTTATATTTTAATAAATCTTACATTAATCTATATATATATCTTTCCTTTTTCTTCAATTTTTTTCCTATTCTTCATTTCAAAAAAAAAAAAAAAATCAATCAAAACTGTAAAATAAAAATTAGCAAACCTGGAAGTTGTAAGCAATCACCTTCTCAACCTAAATCATCAAATCAAAATCATAAAAAAATTCAAGTTAAGGAGTTAAAAGTTGCAAATCAACTTCATTTCAACCTGGGAGGCTTCAGATTCAACTCAGTCTAAAAACAAATGCAAAGAATCCACTCAAGTACAAGATATAATTCAACCTTCAGCAAGATAACTGCAGTGCAACAATTCAAGTAAATTCTTAAGCAGGCTAGACAAATTCAGTTCAAATTTAGAACAGCTAGTAGCAACTTCAAAACTTCAAATTGAAATAGGAATCTTGATCAATAGATCTTTATTATCTTCTTCTAACAAGTGAGTAATCTAACCCATCCTTCTCTGTTATATTTTAGTGAAAGCCTGTCAGTAAACATTTAATTTAAAAGTTTAAGAAATAAAATATGATGCATGTGAATCAATGTGTTGATGATTGCTAGCATATCTGTTTGCATGTAAGCTTTATGTATTTCTGTTGTTGATTTTTTTTCAAAAAATAAAATAAAATAAACAAACATCTGAGTTCTAGTTTAGGCCTCTGTTCGAAAAACTGCAAACATGAAATACCTTAAAATTTGATACATTCAATATATGGTTCAAAGTAAATTATGTTGCATGTTTTTTCACTGAAAACGAATATGATTGTGAATGCATTTATAAGCATATCTCTGAATATTTATATGGATGTATTGGTGTGTTTTGTGATTGTCTGTTCTGTTCTTATTTTGTTTCTCAAGCTCAAGCTTTTATTTTAAATTTCTTACCACCTGAACTAGTTTTATTAGGGCTTGATTTATAAGTAAATGTTGTTTAATTTATCATAGTCTAAGGTTTAAAAACTTAATCAAGTTAAATTAAAGACTATGTACTACTGTAAAACAAACATCAGTGCATGCTCTCAAACATAAATTTTCAAACTGTGAAATTTAAAGATTTAGAATTATGGAATGAACTCAGAAACCAAATCATGATTTTTAACACTAGAATCACAAATTTTAAATCAGAATTAAAGGTGCAGATCTGAATTATACTGTTTTTGGGTTTTTGGGAAATTATGGTGATTCCAGTGATCGGGAAGGTTAGGTTTGTTTCTGGAGGTAGAGAAGTGAGTGGAGAGGCCAGCAAAAATAGTAGGAAGTCCGTTCGAGATCGGTGGTGTTTGCGGTGGTTCGATTTAGTTTCGAAACCTAGTTTGGAAGTGGCTGGAATGTTGGTTCATCTCGAGGAAAAAAAATTGATCGAGTGCCACTTTACTCTGGGAAATGAAAGTTGGGGCATGGACGAAGTTGTGGTCGAAGGTGCCAGCGTTCTGAAGATCGGAGAAGCTTGGTTGAGGCATTGCTAAGTTTAGAGAAGGTGGTTCCTATTGATCCAGGTTGAAGATGGGAACTCGAATTCGATTTTGACTGTGGAATGATGAATTGATGGTCGTGTTGGAAGGGGAGGTTGGTCACCGGTGTGTGAAGGCCACCGGAGGTGACTAAAGATTGCCGGAGGCACGGTGCATGTGCGCCGTGCACTTTTAGTTTCATGCGGTCGCTTGGGTATGACCCATGGGGAAACTCGAGAATCACTCGAGTATGAGCTATGTATTACTCGAAGTAGGGGAATTGTTCACTCGAAGCATATTTGGCTCTTGCTCGGGTTTAAGTGTATTAACAGGTTTAGTTCTGAAACCTGTAGATTCGTTTCAATTTTTAAACTTGAATTTAAAAAAAAAACTGAATTTAAATGACAGTGAAGTTTTTTTTTTTAAAATAAAATTGAAATCTTGTTTCAATCTTAGTTTAAGTAAAATCTAAGTCTAAGTAAATTCAATTTATTTTGAATCTAGTTTGGAAATAATTGAGTTTTTAAAAATTCAAATTTGACTTAATATTATTAAAATGTTTAAGAAATTAAAATGTAATTAAAGAATTTGAATTTAAATGGAGTTTGAAATATATTAGAGGATTTAATCAAAGTTAAATCAGAATTTTAAATTTGAATTCAAATTTGATTTGAATTCTTAAGTTTTGGAAATAAAGTTTATAAAAATTGTAAATAAGTTAAAAGGTTAAGATATACTTTAATAATATGAGATTAAAAAGGAAATTAGTTTAAATCTTTAAATTTCTTCTATAAGTATTCTTTAACATATGAATTTCAAGTTTTATATTTTGGTTTCATTTTAAAGTTTGAACATAAAATGAAAGTTTGAAATTGAATTTGAAATAAATACTTTCAAAAGTATTTAAGAATGATAATCTAACCATTGATAAGAAGGGTTTTATCTTAAAATAAATTTAGAGTTTAATGATTTATGATTTCATTTAATTATTGAGGTAATTAAATGAATAATTTGTTTAATTAATTAATGAAATGGATTAAGATAATTAAGGATTTTAAATTATCGATTTTAAGTTTAAGTTAATCAATTATTTATGAACAATTAATCCATTGTTAAGAATCATTAATTAGATTTAATTAATGATTAGCAATTAATTAATCAAGTAATTATGAATTAATTAAGTTATTACTTAATGAAGTAATTAAGGAAATAATTACCCAATGTAGTTAATTAAAAGTAATGTGATTAGTCAAGTTAATTAATCGGTTTAATTAATTTAAGATAATCTCATGATGGTTGTTAAAGGATGATTAATTAAGATGAAAAATTGGTGAATCATTAATTAATTGGATTATCATTAATTAATGATTAGTAAGCAAGATTAAGAAGTAATTGTAGTAATTAATTAATTCATTAGTGGTTAATTAAATTAATTTCAAATGGTGTTGATAAATCTTGCTTATGAATGATTGAATTATATAGTATGCTTAGATTAGTTGATATCTATGATTTGTGATATGTGATGTTATGTGATATGTTATACTGGTCTAAACAGTGACATCCTGTGTTTAAGTTTGAGTTATATTTCATTTGAATAACTTAGGTTAAGATGACATGAGATTCGAAGAGACCGGAGTTGGGCATTAGATAATATCCAAAACCACTTCGATTCTTATAATTCGATATGTGAAACTAATAGGCTGAAGTAGAATGACTTAAGTAAATTGAACCATTTAAATCCAAGTTTAGGCACTTAGAAATTGATGTGTGACATGGTTGATGTCTATAACAACTTGTAAAGTGTAAATTGATATAAGTCACCCCGGGTATCTATAAGTTGTATGTTTTTGTAGTCCTTATTAGATGGGTTTACTCACGCTGGTTTCCAGCCTGACCCGGGTGTTACTTTGATGTAATGCTCGGGTCAGACCGAGTATTACAAATTTTCAAGTAAGGGCGTTCTGGAGCTCAGGAGGCGGGCTGGATGGCAGGGACGTATAGAGAGTATCCACTGTGATATTGTAGTATTTGGACATGATTGTTTTGTCCAATGTTTATGTACATGTGTAACTCTGATGTATTTAAATGTAAATTAACAGATATAGTTTTCTTTGTATAACTGATTTTATTGATATTATATTTTGACCCGCTGCGAATGTGAGGTTTTCTGTGTCTTGTTCTGTCTTCTTCATCTTTCTCTATTCTTCTTTCTTTAACTATCTGGAATTTTCGGGATCGGAAATTCCGGGTCGTTTCATTTGGTATCAAAGCAGAAGGTTAAGCAAGAACCTTGGCTCTGTTGGGATTACTCATTAAGGATAGGGTAAGCGGTACCCTAGAATGAGTTGAGTATATATATATAAGAGAGAGCGTACTTGTTATTTTCTTATATAAAGGTTTTTAAATGATTTCAAAAGTAAATGAATCTTATATAAGAAATCGATTATCTATTATATTAAGGAAATTGGTTGTAGTATTAATTAAATTAAAAGTAATAGTAAGAATTAAGAAGTAATATAATACAACCAAATTGAAATTAAATAAGCATAAGTTTGAAATGGATTCAAACTTAAATTAAAATCTTAAAGTTAAGAAAGAATTTCAAAATAAGTTCAATCAGAATTGGTTTCAAACCAGGAAATTTAATGGTTATTGTGTTTAATAATGGGATGATTATTTTAAACAATAAAATGTTTTAAGGAAATAACCATTTGATGAGAATAACTTGTAAATTAGAAAGGATGGAAATAAAAGTGGGTTTAAAGTTGTGAAATTCTGAATTCTAAATTTAAACATTTGAATTGGTTTCAAAATGTTAAAGGAAATAATATTACTATTACTACTTTGAACATGATCTTATTTTAAAATAAGAGATGTTATTTAATTCAAATGAAAGGGTCCTATTTCAAACAAGGGTTGTTTGAAATTTTAAAAGAATTTGTTTAAATTAAAAACCAAAGGTGGTTTAAAATTTTAAAGTATAACTTGGTATGTAAAAGAAATTAATATGTATACATGTGGATATACATAATATCAAATGTGATTGGAAATAAACTCTAAAAGGTGAGTTTTGAATTTGGAATAAGATGTGATACTCAAGGTGATAGGTTTTTGAACTTATAAATGGGAAGATTATTAATGTGAAGTTTAGAATTTGAAATGGAAATTCTAATTGGGTAAGATTGACTGGATTAAGTGAATTGAGTTTAACTGGGGGAAAAGTTAAATAGGTTGGAATGATCAACCTGATTTGGGAAATTTCATGACGAAATTAAGTTTTAACTTGGAAAGTTAAATGATTTATTATATTTGAGAGTTTGAGTGATCTCAAATTAGGTTTGAGATCCGAAAATTGAAAATGGATGGATGTTTTAAAATAATTGGATGATATCATCCTATTATTATTAATAATCTTTAAATTGTGAATTGAATTTGTTTAAATGAATGAGAAATGGAGTATGGTAATCCATCCTTGAGATAAAAAGGAATTAAATCAACATTTGAAGTATTAACTCGAATTTAAATAATTCGAGATGGTTTAATTAGGAATTTGAATTGAAATAAATTCAAATTGAATTTATTTGAATTAATTGAAATTGTGATTGAAGATATATAAGTATAAAAATTCAAATGGAAAATTTGAATTGGATTAATTTGAAATGATTTGAATCGAAGAGGGTTCAATTTGAAATTAGTCCGAATTGATTTGCATAATTTGGAATTGTAATTAAAGTTGAATAATTTTAAATTCAAATGGAATTTGAATTGAATTTGGGAGGAAATCAAGAATAATTCAACTTGAACTGGGTCAATTTAAATGGTAAAGGGAATTTAAATTGAATTGATGAGAATGGAGATTGGGAAGTGGGCAGTTTTGACTCTAGACTATTTTTAGTATAAATTGTTTTAATATAAACCTATTTTTCTAAGCTATTCATTATATATACAACCTTTCTTTTAAAAGCCAAATTATCTTATGCTTGTTTTACAATTATTTTTGAAACTGTTTAACAATTTTCTAATTATTTTATAAACTAATTACTATATTTCAACTATTTTACCAAACTAATTACTATCTTACTATTATTTTGCAATTATCTAAAATTTCTATAATTATTTAACTATTTTCTAACTATTTTACACCTATTTTACAAACTAGCAATTATTTTCCAACTACTTATCTATTTTCTAAAAAAATTCAAGCTATTTTCTAAATAAACCGGTCGAAGTTCAAACTGTTATTGGTTAAATTAAATACCAAATCAAGATAAGAATAGAGGTGATAATCCAAATGGATTGAAACAATTGTGAGTAAGTGAATGAAAATTAAAGTGATTGTGAATAGAAAGAGAATTGATTTGGCTAATAACTAAATAAAGATAAATACGTAGGGTGTACGTATGTTATTCTATTCGCATAGTGATTTGATCCAGATTCGAGCATAGAATTTCAAGATAGTTATATCGATCCGAGTGGGATTTTTCACTCGATTTTCGACGGCGAACCTGGATATGGGTTGTTGATTGGTTCTGGATATTCTCTATCATAGTTATGACTATGCAAGGAGAATGACGGTTTCTGATCAAGGAACCAGATCTGTGTCCGCACTAAGAGGTCGGGTGGACGATACTAGTTCGGAAGTGAAATTGTGTGATCGAGCGAGCGATCAGGTTGATATGGCGTACGAATGATATGTGTACATCGTACGGATTTGAATGAAATTGATATTGAAAGGAGTAATCAAATTTGAATATCTGATTTTGAGTAAACAAAGTAAATATCTTTGTTTTATAAAATGAAACTCCCCTTGTTGAATCTATTGCCAGAAGAAAAGGATTTTTGAAGGTATTTTGAAATATAAAAGGAGTTTTATACAAGTTTGAAATGATCCAAAGTTTTAAAAGTTATATATATTTGTGTGTATATATATATATAAAGGATCTTATGAGGATTTTGGTAAAGGTTTTGGGAACCTTTGGATTTGGAAAAGGCTTTTGATTTTTGGGTAAAATCAATATGAGAATTTGAAAAGCCTAGTTTGAGAACTATCGATTTTGGAATAATCGATTTTGTGTAAAGGGTCTTTGTATGAGATCATACTAGGTGTATGATTTAAAGATACTATATATGTATAGTATTAAATGTTTTGATGATGGCTCTGGGGAAAAAGGCGCTCCCTTGAAATGAACTTCTCAGGAGTACCACCAGGTGGTGCTGCCTTTAACCCCAAGGGGGGGTTCTAAAGTTGATCCTGTGAGGAGTCCGGACAAAACTAGTTCCTGAGGATTATGAGTAGAGTATACCATAGCGAAAGTCGTGTGCGCCGTTGAGAGCCAACAGTTACATGGACTTTTGCTGCGATGGCAACGTAACCCGGGATGTAACTGCGATCTATGGTATAACATAGCGAAAGTCGTGTGTGCCGCTGAGAGCCAACAGTCTGCGTTTGATTTTATATCGGTAGACTGCGACCTATGTAGGAGTGGAGAAGTTTCATTTTGACAGCAAAAATCAGAGGCCGCTGAGAGCCTGCAGTTACAAGGACTTTTGTTGCGATGGCAACGTAACCCTGGATGTAACTGTGATCTGTTGTGTGGGGATCCATGGCGTAATCGAGAGGCCGCGGAGAGCCTGCAGTTACATGGACTTTTGCTGCAACGGCAACGTAACCCTGGAATGTAACTGTGACCATGGATGGGGGTGATGATTTCCAGAGCATTCTCACCAAAGATATGTCCTCTATTTTCAAAAACTATTTTCTATATTTTCAATAAAATTATTTTCCAAGTATTTTCACTGGGTGTTGAAAATGGGTCTGCTAAGTACTTATAGATTTTTAGTCTTACGCTGATCAACTATGACCGAATTTCTATGAGAACAAGGATGGACTGGTTGAAACATCGAGTTATAAAAGTATTTTTATAAAACTATTTTAACAATATCATACAGATTTTAAAAGTGTTTTAAAATGATCAAAGAATATTTTAACTGGATTTAAATATTTAATAAATTCTGATTTCGTTCCTTTTCGAGGACGAAAATTCAAAGGGGGGAGGAATGTGATAACCCGAATTTCTGGGCATCTGTAATTGATAAAATAATTGGGTTAATTCATACAATACTGAATTTATAGTTGAACAAATGAATCTGATCAAATAAATATTTTTGTAATTGTTTTATATATATATATGCATATATTTTAAATAAAATTTATTAATTACAAATTTAATTTGTGTTGCTTACATATAGTTGAGTTGATTTCAAAATTGGACCGTAAGGTGAAAATGAATTTGAATTTAGATTTAAATTTAAATCTAGAAGATAATTATTTTAAATATTTTTGGTTTAAAATACATGAATAAGAATTGTTTTACATTATTTTCCTTAAAGAACTTTATTTACATAAATTAAGAAAGTATTTATTAAATAAGAAAAATAAAGTTTAAAAACTTTATTAATAATAAAAAAAAAATAACATTTAAAAGTAAATTAAAATTGCATAATTACAAATGTTAATGGATTAACTCATATTGTAACATGTGTAATATGCTTAAATATTGTAATTGACAAATGTCAAGGAAATTTAATAAGTGTCAAACCTTTAGGTTATTTTCTTTTTTTTATATTTTAATAAATCTTACATTAATCTATATATGCATCTTTCCTTTTTCTTCAATTTTTTTTCCGATTCTTCATTTCAAAAAAAAAAAGAAATCAATCAAAACTGTAAAATAAAAATTAGCAAACCTGGAAGTTGTAAGCAATCACCTTCTCAACCTAAATCATCAAATCAAAATCATAAAAAAATTCAAGTTAAGGAGTTAAAAGTTGCAAATCAACTTCATTTCAACCTGGGAGGCTTCAGATTCAACTCAGTCTAAGAACAAATGCAAAGAATCCACTCAAGTACAAGATATAATTCAATCTTCAGCAAGATAACTACAGTGCAACAATTCAAGTAAATTCTTAAGCAGGCTAGACAAATTCAGTTCAAATTTAGAACAGCTAGTAGCAACTTCAAAACTTCAAATTGAAACAAGAATCTTGATCAACAGATCTTTATTATCTTCTTCTAACAAGTGAGTAATCTAACCCAGCCTTCTCTGTTATATTTTAGTGAAAGCCTGTCAGTAAACATTTAATTTAAAAGTTTAAGAAATAAAATATGATGCATGTGAATCAATGTGTTGATGATTGCTAGCATATCTGTTTGCATGTAAGCTTTATGTATTTCTGTTGTTGATTTTTTTTCAAAATAAATAAATAAACAAACATCTGAGTTCTAGTTTAGGCCTCTGTTTGAAAAACTGCAAACAGGAAATACCTTATAATTTGATACATTAAATATATGGTTTAAAGTAAATTATGTTGCATGTTTTATCACTGAAAACAAATATGATTGTGAATGCATTTATAAGCATATCTCTGAATATTTATATGGATGTATTGGTGTGCTTTGTGATCGTCTGTTCTGTTCTTATTTTGTTTCTCAAGCTCAAGATTTTATTTTAAATTTCTTACCACCTGAACTAGTTTTATTAGGACTTGATTTATAAGTAAATGTTGTTTAATTTATCATAGTCTAAGGTTTAAAAACTTAATCAAGTTAAATTAAAGACTATGTACTACTGTAAAACAAACATCAGTGCATGCTCTCAAACATAAATTTTCAAACTGTGAAATTTAAAGATTTAGAATTATGGAATGAACTCAGCAACCAAATCATGATTTTTAACACTAGAATCACAAATTTTAAATTAGAATTAAAGGTGCAGATCTGAATTACACTGTTTTTGGGTTTTTTGGGAAATTATGGTGATTCTGGTGATCGGGAAGGTTAGGTTTGTTTCTGGAGGTAGAGAAGTGAGTGGAGAGGCCAGCAAAAATAGTAGGAAGTCCGTTTGAGATCGGTGGTGATTGCGGTGGTTCGATTTAGTTTCGAAACCTAGTTTGGAAGTGGCTGGAATGTTGGTTCATCTCGAGGCAAAAAAATTGATCGAGTGCCACTTTACTCTGGGAAATGGAAGCTGGGGCATGGACGAAGTTGTGGTCGAAGGTGCCGGCGTTCTGATGATCGGAGAAGCTTGGTTGAGGAATTGCTAAGTTTAGAGAAGGAGGTTCCTATTGTTCCAGGTTGAAGAGGGAACTCGAATTCGATTTTGACTGTGGAATGATGAATTGATGGTCATGTTGGAAGGGGAGGTTGGTCACCGGTGTGTGAAGGCCACCGGAGGTGACTAAAGATTGTCGGAGGCACGGTGCATGTGCACCGTGCACTTTTAGTTTCAGGCGGTCGCTTGGGTATGAGCCGTGGGGAAACTCGAGAATCACTCATGTATGTGCTGTGTATTACTCGAAGTAGGGGAATTGTTTACTCGAAGCATATTTGGCTCTTGCTCGGGTTTAAGTGTATTAACAGGTTTAGTTCTGAAACCTGTAGATTCGTTTCAATTTTTAAACTTGAATTTTAAAAAAAAAACTGAATTTAAATGACAGTGAAGTTTTTTTAAAAAAAAATAAAATTGAAATCTTGTTTCAATCTTAGTTTAAGTAAAATCTAAGTCTAAGTAAAATCTAAGTCTAAGTAAATTCAATTTATTTTGAATCTAGATTGGAAATAATTGAGTTTTTAAAAATTCAAATTTGACTTAATATTATTAAAATGTTTAAGAAATTAAAATGTAATTAAAGAATTTGAATTTAAATGGAGTTTGAAATATAGTAGAGGATTTAATCAAAGTTAAATCAGAATTTTAAATTTGAATTCAAATTTGATTTGAATTCTTAAGTTTTGGAAATAAAGTTTATAAAAATTGTAAATAAGTTGAAAGGTTAAGGTATACTTTAATAATATGAGATTAAAAAGGAAATTAGTTTAAATCTTTAAATTTATTCTATAAGTATTCTTTAACATATGAATTTCAAGTTTTATATTTTGGTTTCATTTTAAAGTTTGAACTTAAAATGAAAATTTGAAATTGAATTTGAAATAAATACTTTCAAAAGTATTTAAGAATGATAATCTTACCATTGATAAGAAGGGTTTTATCTTAAAATAAATTTAGAGTTTAATGATTTAATATTTCATTTAATTATTGAGGTAATTAAATGAATAATTTGTTTAATTAATTAATGAAATGGATTAAGATAATTAAGGATTTTAAATTATCGATTTTAAGTTTAAGTTAATCAATTATTTATGAATAATTAATCCATTGCTAAGAATCATTAATTAGATTTAATTAATGATTAGTAATTAATTAATCAAGTAATTATGAATTAATTAAGTTATTACTTAATGAAGTAATTAAGGAAATAATTACCCAATGTAGTTAATTAAAAGTAATGTGATTAGTCAAGTTAATTAATCGGTTTAATTAATTTAAGATAATCTCATGATGGTTGTTAAAGGATGATTAATTAAGATGAAAAATTGGTGAATCATTAATTAATTGGATTATCATTAATTAATGATTAGTAAGCAAGATTAAGAAGTAATTGTAGTAATTAATTAATTCATTAGTGGTTAATTATATTAATTTCAAATGGTGTTGATAAATCTTGCTTATGAATGATTGAATTATATAGTATGCTTAGATTAGTTGATATCTATGATTTGTGATATGTGATGTTATGTGATATGTTATACTGGTCTAAACAGTGACATCCTGTGTTTGAGTTATATTTCATTTGAATAACTTAGGTTAAGATGACATGAGATTCGAAGAGACCAGAGTCGGGCATTAGCTAATATCCGAAACCACTTCGATTCTTATAATTCGATATGTGAAACTAATAGGCTGAAGTGGAATGACTTAAGTAAATTGAACCATTTAAATCCAAGTTTAGGCACTTAGAAATTGATTTGTGACATGGTTGATGTCTATAACAACTTGTAAAGTGTAAATTGTTATAAGTTACCCCGGGTATCTATAAGTTGTATGTTTTTGTACTCCTTATTAGATGGGTTTACTCACGCTGGTTTCCAACCTGACCCGGGTGTTACTTCGATGTAATGCTCGGGTCAGATCGAATATTACAGATTTTCAGGTAAGGACGTTCTGGAGCTCAGGAGGCGAGCTGGATGGCATGGACGTATAGAGAGTATCCACTGTGATATTGTAGTATTTGGACATGATTGTTTTGTCCAATGTTTATGTACATGTGTAACTCTGATGTATTTAAATGTAAATTAACAGATATAGTTTTCTTTGTATAACTGATTTTATTGATATTATATTTTGACCCGCTGCGAATGTGAGGTTTTCTGTGTCTTGTTCTGTCTTCTTCTTCTTTCTCTATTCTTCTTTCTTTAACTATCTGGAATTTTCGGGATCGGAAATTCCGGGTCGTTTCAAAATCCATTTTTTTTTATTATGATTAAAAAAAAATTATTTGAATTCAAACTTAAATCTTTGATTTAAATACCTGTTTTCTAAACTTGCTTTCAACTTTTACATTTTATTTTAGAAATCTGAAACAGTTACAGGTTTCATTTAAATTCAATTCAAAAACCCCCTTCTTTTACTTATTATTTCTGAGTTATTTAAAACAAATTCAAACCAAGTTCAACAGTCAAAGTATCATCAACAAAATGATACAAAAAAATATCAAAGACATAATGGCCGAAGCAACAAATGACAGAGAATCAACTGCAACAGGTTATTCTTTTTTTTCTTAAAACATCTTCAAATATTATCATGTTAGTAAAGAAAACTACAAAAATCAAGTCAAGAGGTACGTTCGAACAAAGTCGAACAGTGGGCAGTAAGGCCAAATCCACAGAGTACAACTCGATATCAAAGCAATGGTGATGGCCAAAGTCATGAAACCCCATACTCAAAAACAAGACCGAAGTCAAAGTTCAAAAATCATCAAACTCAGAACTCAAAACCGAGGGTATCAATCATTCAAACAACGAAAATCACAGTTTTGAACAAGCTAAAAAAATCGAGTAACAAAAATTTTACTAATTTGAATTTAATGCGAGTGATAGAATCACTCACCTTTGCCTGACGTGAATTGGAGCAACCGCGAGCGAAGAGGAGGAATCAAATTGAGGCAAAAGAAGTGTCGATCGATCAAATTGAAGCCGGCACCTTCGATTTTCACGAGCCCTAATTTCAGAGCGAACGAAAGAACGAGGCCGCCATTATTTTATTTTTCTCGTTTGATTTTTTTTCCTTTCTGCTTTGAAATGATGGAGGAAAGGGGTATCGGCATGCTTTGAAGTGAAGGGTGCGTGATTTTGGGCACGATTTTGGGCGTGAGTTACGGCATGAGTGAAGGCATGATTTTAGGAGAGGAAAACAGCTGATGTGATTAGATTATCATGTTTGTACTAAGGTAGAATTTTTTTTTATTACTTTTGTTATTTCTTTGCTTTGTTTTGTTTAATTATGTTGTTAAAATTTTAACTATGTGTATTTGTTTATTTATTTTGTATTGATAAAATTTTATTCCATTTTGTTTAAGTTAAAGAAAAATGTTATTAGAACTAACCATCAATTTATTAATTTACATAAATAATAATTCTTAAATCCAAATTATTTTTCCTAAGTCATTAGTTCGAATTTTAAATACAAATTTCATATTCAATTTCAAACTCCAAAGTCAAATTCAAATTTTTATTCAACTTTCAATAGATTAAATTCTAAAATTTAATCGCCAATTTCATAGTTATATTGGGAATTCAAACTAAACCATCATTCAAATATTTAAAATTAATTAAATATTTTCAATTTAATTCTGGGTCGTTACATGAGCAATCCAAACGACCATGCAATTTTGATGGTGGTAATGCATGGAGTGGATCCAGACTCTGAATTTGGAGATTGGTTGGCGGGAAAGCCCCTAGCCATGCTAGAGCATTTTTATTCGAAAGCACATCGGATCATAAGAAGGGAGGAAGCTCGATGGATAAGACGAGACAAGGCACCAGGGCCTGCTCAAGAGACTGTGAAAAGTAACATCGCCATGAAACAAACCGGCGATAGTTCGAGAAAAGCTCAAGTAAACGCCCAAAATGAGTCCGGGCAGACTAAAGGTTCCGGAGGTGGAAACCCGGAAAGAAAAGAGAGACGGGGAAATGGAAGTCAAGGATCCCGACCTACAATGAATACACCTGCTCAACGCATCTCTTGAGAACATCTATTTGTCAATTTGCAACATTTTTCAATATAGAAAACCGCGCCCAAAGGAATCAACGGAGGAACAAAAGAGAACTGGGAAGTATTGCGGCTTTCACGAGTCTCATGGGCACAACATAGAGGAGTGCGGACACCTCGATGACACTATAGAGAAGTTGATTAGACAGAACAAGCTGTAAGAGTTTTTTAAAGACCTACGAGACGAAAGACAAGAAACATTGGACCCCGGATGCGGGCCAGCTTCACGCCAACTAGAACAACCTGCTCGAACTGTGGGTAGGTTAGTTATCAACATGATTGCTGGCGGACCTCATCCTGCAGATAAGAATTGGCAGGAGATGGAGCGATATGCTAACTCTTTAAGACATGAGGAATATGAGTGCTATTCGAATGTGGAGGACGGGACTCTTGCAAAGCAACAGCGCATGATGGATGATGATATTGTATTCAGAAGCAGAGATGCAGATAAGGTGGAAGCTCCTACCATCGACCCGATGGTCATATCGACGACAATCAGGCCAGCATTCGTGAAGAGGATTCTAATTGATTGTGGAAGTTCCGTTAACATCATCTTCAAGAAGGCGTATGACCAAATGAAGCTGGAGACTAAGGATTTGAAACCATCTAATGCCAGAATCCATGGCTTTAATGGCGCAGCAACGGATGCAGTGGGATACGTGGAACTACCAGTTGAACTGGGGCAAGGTGAGCGTAGGAGGGTGCGAATCCTGTCGTTCATAGTGTCGGATGTTGACTCTTCATATAACGTATTTCTAGGACGTCCAGCACTAGCAGAATTTAGGGCAGCATTGGCCCCTTAGTGTCTGACGTTAAAATTTCCAACAGACGGAGGTGTTGGAGTGGTACACGGCGACCAGGCGACCGGTCGTGCATGCTATGTGGCTGAACTGAGAGAGGATCGGCGTAGAGAGAAAGGAAAGGTTGCGGACAGCTCCGTCCGCATCCAAAATTCTGATGATTGACAAGTAGCGCCCGAGCCCTGGCTCGGGCAACATTCTCGGATCTGTAGAGACATAGATCCGAGAGATGATGATGGGGGATCCAGGGAAACAAATGCAGCACCGGCTAAACTCACAATTGACATCCTAGTCAGCCATGATGACCCGTCACAAATTCTTAAAATTGGATCACAACTCGACCCCGTGGTGGCCGAGAATCTCACTGACTTCCTCCGAGCGAATCTTGATGTCTTCGCTTGGACACACTCTGATATGTGCGGGATTTCTCCAACAGTTGTGAGTCATATGTTTAACATAGACCCAAAGTGCGTTCCCGTAAAACAGAAAAGGAGAGGTATGGACCCGGAGAGGTCTACGGCTCTCAAAGAGGAGGTGGACAAACTCAAAGCCAATGGGTTCATCCGCGATGCACTTTATCCTGAATGGGTATCTAAACCGGTGCTAGTGAAGAAAGCGAATGGAAAATGGAGAACTTGTGTTGATTATTCTGATTTAAACAAAGCATGCCTGAAGGATAGTTTCCCATTGCCTAGGATTGACCAGTTGGTCGATTCAACTGCCGGACATGAGTTACTATCATTTATGGATGCATACTCTGGATATAATCAAATCCTGATGCACCTCCCAGATCAAGAACATACCAGTTTTGTCACAAACATTGGGTTGTATTGCTATGTAGTGATGCCCTTTGGATTGAAGAACGCAGGAGCAACTTATCAGCATCTAATGAATCGGATGTTCAAAGATCATATTGGTAGAATGATGGAAGTCAATGTGGATGACATGCTCGTGAAGTCACGGCAGTCAAACGACCACATCCGAGACTTAGCGGAGATGTTTGACATACTCAGGCATTATGGAATGAAGATCGATCCTTTGAAGTGTTCATTCGGCGTAGCGTCAGGAAAATTTCTTGGTTTCATTGTGAATGCATGGGGAATCGAGGCTAACCCGAAAAAGATTCAGGCTATCCGAGATATACAAGTGCCTAGAACCATAAAAAAAGTGCAAAGCTTGAATGGAAAGGTGGTCGTGCTGACTAGGGCTACAGACAAGTGTATTCCTTTCTTTGATGTTATAAAGAAAGGAAAGAGGAATTTCGAATGGACATCCAACTGTGAGGAAGCATTACGAGCTCTTGTAAGGCACTTAGAATGTCCTTCGGTATTGTCGAAACCAATAGACCATGAAATGTTGTACGTATACTTGGTTGTATCCCAGCACGCTACCAGTACAGCCTTGGTTCGCGAGGAAGACCGGGTTCAAAAGCCATATTATTATGTTAGTAAACGCTTGAGGGGGCAGAAATAAATTATCCAAGGAATGGAAAACTAGCCTATTGCTTGGTGATTGCATTACGCAAGCTTCATCCGTATTTTCAGGCGCACTCAATCAGTGTTTACACTGATCAATCTTTGTGGCAGATACTCCAACGACCGTAAACTTCTGAGAGGATGTTAAAATGGAATATTGAGTTAAGTCAGTTCGATATTACCTACCTTCCGCGAAGGGCCATACAAGGACAAGCACTAGCTGACTTCATCGCTGAGTTTGCTATGTTAGACGAATAAAACGACCACAGTGTCATACCACCCGTTCGATGGAAGATGTACACCGATGGGACATCTAACGACTGTTATTTGGGGGTTGGCATTGTTATTGTAACTCCTGAGAACCGATCAGTTTGCTACGCTTTGAAGATCGAATTCACAGCAACGAATAATGAAGCCGAATATGAAGCGTTGATCGCCGGCTTAAGACTTATCAAAGAACTGGGAGTAAAATCGGTTGAAATCTTCAGCGACTCGCACCTGGTGGTGTACCAAGTGTGAGGAGACTACCAAGCAAGGGGGCAGAGACTTGCCCCATATTTGGTTCGAGTTTAGGAGCTGCTAGCGAATCTCGAGTATTACGATATTTCACATGTCCCGCGTGAGCAAAAGAGAGCACCCGATTCATTGGCAAAATTCACAAGCACAGGCGATGCACAGCAAATTGGATTATTTCCTATTGAGACCCTCCATGCTCCGAGTATAGATATGATGGAGGTAGATTTCGTGTTAGAAACAGAAATCGAGAAGGAATCGTGGATGACCCCATTCAAGCAGTATTTTCTATTCGAGATCTTACCCAAAAAAGGAGTGAAAGACGGAAAGTCCTTCGTAAGGCTTCTCGTTATGTAATGCGGGATGGAATAATGTATCGAAGGGGATTCTCGGCCCCATTACTCCGATGCATTGCCCATGATGAGATTAAATGAGTCCTGAAGGAAGTCCATGAAGGAGAGTGCGGCGACCATACTGGGGGACAGACATTAGCAAAGAAGGTCCTCTGTTATGGATACTACTGGCCAACTATGAATCGGGATGTTGCAGACTATGTGAGAAGATGTGATATATGCGAAAATCTTGAGAGCTCCGCCGACGGAACTCACGCAAATGGTTAGTCCCTGGCCATTTGGAATGTAGGAAATTGACCTACTTGGTTCATTACCCATAGCCAAAGGTGGAGCGAAATATGCAATAGCTGCGGTCGACTACTTCACCAATGGGCAAAAGCATAGCCTCTGGCCACAATAACCACCAAGAAGGTTATTAATTTCGGCGTACGAAACATCATATGCCGTTTCGGCCTTCCACGGACCATCATTATAGGCAATGGGACTCAATTCGAAAGCAAGGAGTTCAAAGAATTTTGTCAGAAATATGGCATTGAGAAGAAGTTTGCAGCGGTTTCTCACCCGAAAGCCAACGGACAAGTGGAAGTCGTAAACAAGATAATCAAGTCCATATTGAAAAAGCGTCTGGAAAAGGCTAGAGGCAAGTGGGTGGATGAACTTCCAACGGCACTTTGGTCTTACAGGACCAACCACAAGACTGCGACTGACCACACTCCATTAGCATTGGCATACAGCATGGAAGCTGTCATACTCGTGGAACTTGAAGTTCCATCACACTGGGTAACTTATTACGACCCCGAGTCTAACTAGAATCTTTTATTGGTATCGTTGGACTTAATTGATGAAAAACGTGAAGAAGCCAATTTGAGAGCGGCCGCATACAAACATAGAGTCGCTAAATATTATAACGAAAAGGTCTGACCGAGAATTTTTGGTGTGGGAGACCTCGTTTTGAAACGAGTTTTTCCGATCCCATCTCACATGAATCCCACATGGGAAGGTCCATACGTCATCGAACAGAAGCTTGGAGAAGGAACTTTCAAGCTAGCGACCGTCGATGACGCGACACTCCCCCAAGCATGAATCAGGGAGCACTTGCAGCATTATTACAATTAGTCTATTTCTTTCATGTATTAGTTGCATTATTTTCCAGTACGCTTTTATTTCTAGTTCTTGGCATGTAGTGAGACAATTTAGCTTGCTTTCATTAATAAAGGCATGAAGCCATATTTTCTATGGATTACTAATGTTTCTGTGTATGATGATCCTATGACAGGCAAATGAAATTATATTATTCTAGCTGACATACGAACACATATAAACGATTCAAATCTCCAAGTCCCCAAAGTGCGGACTGGAGTACTCTAAGTCCCTGGAGCACGGACTCGAGTATAAACGATTCAAATCTCCAAGTCCCCAGAGTGCGGACTGGAGTACTCTAAGTCACCGGAGCATGGACTCGAGTATAAACGATTCAAATCTCCAAGTCCCCAGAGAGCGGACTGGAGTACTCTAAGTCCCGGAGCGTGGACTCGAGTATAAACAATCAAAATCTCCAAGTCCCCAGAGTGTGGACTGGAGTACTCTAAGTCCCCGATGCATGGACTCGAGTATAAACGATTCAAATCTCCAAGTCCCCAGAGTGCGCACTGGAGTACTCTAAGTCCCCGGAGCGAAGACTCGAGTATAGATGATCAAAATCTCCCAAGTCCCCAAAGTGCGGACTGGAGTACTCTAAGTCCCCGGAGCGTTGACTCGAGTATAAATGATCGAAATTTCCATGTTCCCAGAGTTCGGACTGGAATACTCTAAGTCCCCGGAGCGCGGACTCGAGTATAAATGATTCAAATGTCCAAGTCCCCAGAGTGCGGACTGGAGTACTCTAAGTAACCGGAGCGCGGGCCTGAGTATAAACGATCAAAATCTCCAAGTCCCCAGTGTGCGGACTAGAGTACTCTAAGTCCCTGGAGCACGGACTCAAGTATAAACGACTCAAAATCTTCAAGTCCCCAGAGTGCGGACTGGAGTACTCTAAGTCCCCGGAGCGAGGACTCGAGCATAAATGACTCAAATCTCAAAGTCCTCAGAGCACGGACTGGAGTACTCTAAGTCCCCGATGTGCGAACTAAAAAATATTCTAAGTGCTTGAAGCGCGGAAGGAAAAATGGACAACTCTCGAAGAATCTCCGAGCCATATAAAGGTGAACCGAGAAATCCATGTTATTCACAACAGCTTGGATTTAAATCACAATCATACAAAAATTGAACGGCAAGAGCCTTTTGAAAGACAGAAAAAAGGAACTAAGCTTTATTCATAAAAGTTTCCACTACAAGCCCTCCAAAGTTCAGAGTCGACAATCTATTTACAAAGATTACGGAAGTAGATGAAAATAATTACATAACTTAGGCTAACTCTCGTTAAACAAGAGTAGTGGTCACTTCTAGTGCTTCTTCGACTTTTTCACCTCCATTGTCTTCTCGGACGGCTCCTCCCTTGTGCGTTTACCCTTGGTACTCTTCTTTGATGGAGGGGTAGCAGCGGAAGAAGTATGGGGAACATCTACGGGATTGGACCTGCCAAGGAGAATTACCTTCAACGGCTTGTTTGAGGGATCGTCTGGGTTCACAACTCGAGGCTTGACCTTGATCTCGATTGTCTCTTTCTTCTCTTTCTCAAGCCGCTCCTTCATACTCAGCTCAGATGTGTGTTCAGAGGCGCCTGTGATCTCTACTTCATAACCCCCCTTGATGGAATAAGAAGTCTCAAATTTGTCTTCATCCAGCGCCCCAATCACCTGAGCATCTGGCCCGGGAGCCTCTCCTGCCTGAGTGGCCTCATCTATCTTTTCCTCCACTTCCTTGGCGACATCGCTCCTCAGAGTGGGCCCGGGATCAGAACGGCCTGTGCAAAATCATGAAAAACAAGCATTAGAATACAATAGTCCTTCATAAAGAATGACGACTTTTGAAATCTTAAAGTGAAGAGTTATCTACCAGTTTTCGGCAGGCTCTCAGCCGTCAAGGGGGTCTCACCCTTCGGAATGGGAGACAGAATATGGACGCCAAGGCCGGGGTCCTCCGGATTGTAACCGATATGCTGCTCGAATGGATTGAGTATCGACCAGTCGGCCGATCGAGTAGGCGCATGAGCTGGAGGAACGACCCCGGATGTACCGGTAATCACTTCTTTCCCTTTCTTTGAGGGGGAGCCTTTGCAATAAATGGCTTTAGCTGCAGACAAATCCGAATGCTCATTCCCCTTGAGGAATTCTTTTATCAAGGCCCCCTCATTAATCTCTTCGGTACCATGCTCGGCCCTCTTGATTTCTACCAAGGCCTCCCATGCCTCGGCTAAAGATTCAAGATAGCCATCGCCCAGAAAAGTCAAGTCTCGATGCATGAGGACACGGACATTAAATTCAGTGACTAACGGGTCAAACATGCTTTTGACCTCTTCCCTCCCTTCTTCTCTAGCCGCCTCAAGACGGAATCCGATGTCCGCAGACACTGTCTTCTTGCCCTCTTCACGGGCTTCACTCTTTATCGCCTTGACTTTGGAAAGCTCAGCCTCAAGTTTTTCTTTTAAGAGTAGAGTAGCAACGATTTCGTCACAGTATCGTTGTGACTCTTCTTGGGCAGTCATTTTCTCTTCCCTCTCTCTGCGGAGCTGCTCCTCAAGTTCCTTGACTCGGAGGCTGGATGCGTCCCTTTCTTTTTGGACTGAGTGCTTCTCTAATGCTAGGGACCCGCAACGTTGTACCGCCTCATCGATCTCTTTTTTATGTGTCGATTCCAGACGAGTCACGGCTTCGGCAGTGTCTTGAGCACTCTGTTGGGCGGCCTCAAGCTGAGATCTATAAGATGCAAGCTCTTCGTCCTGAGCCTTAATGATATCTCTATCGTGGATGGCCTCAAGCTTCAGGCAATCGATCTCGTGTTGGCACTCCATGGAGACTTTAGAAAGTTTTTCAGCCAAATGAACAAATGCGTCATGTTGAACATAGACGTCATTGGTACAAGCGATGGCACTCCGCTTGACATGTCCAGGAATAGGATGAATCGCTAGAAGAAATTTCAGACCATCAAAGAATATTTTTGGAAATTTATCCTTAAGCTCGGCCAGCCTCTCCGACACGGTTGGATCTGTTGCAGGAGGAGATGGCTTAGAAAGTTCAACCCTCCTGTGAGGATCTCAAGACTGTTGAGTAGAAGAGGAGTCAGAATGTTGATCCCGAGGGACATCAAATTGTGACCCCTTGTGGTCGTGCTTGTCTTTGCTTGTTTCTGAATGAGAAGAGGAATGTTGGTGGTATTTTGGCTGATAGTAAGTTTTCTTCCAAGACGATGAGTCCCAAGAATGATAATCTCTGTCGCCATCACCATCTCTGTCCCGACGCCTTCCGGAACCCGAGTCCCGTCCGGATTGATAAAAGATATACGAACCACGAAGGCGATCGAATACATGCGAACACCCCATGTCACCTGCACAGAATTCAAATAACAACGAATTAGCAAAGAGTAGCATGATGACGAAAATCTAAGTGCAAATTGAAGTGCAAGTGTTTGTGCATGTCCTAGTGTTTCCCCCCGACGGACCAGTTGCTCTACTAATGGGAGTTTTCTCTCCCTGACTTTGGGTTAGAGCGCCCGCATCGCCTCTGATGGGCGAGTGAAGTTGAAATGCTTTCGGATCGTCGAAGTCATAATTGAGCAGGTCTTCGGGAGTGGAGAGGTTCGATAGGCCCATTAAAGAACTTTCTACGTGCTGTGAAGAGGCCTCTTTCTCCATTGGAATGAGCGTAACTTTTGAAGTTCCGCTAACCTTCTCCTTCCTAATTTTGTACGTCAATCTCTTTTTCCCATTCGAAGGGGAAGATGACGTTTCAATGTCGTGCACTTCAACTGTTGGACCCTGAGTGGGACCCAAGTTCTCACCTTGTGCTTCGGGTGCTTCGTCCCCCTTAATTTCCCCCTCTTCTAGTGCGTCAAGAGTGTGACGTACTGAGGACTCGGCCAATTTCTTCCTCTTCCCGGAGGTGGGCTTGGGCATGGTAGCGCCTTGAGGAAGGCTTATCTGGCGGCCTACTGCCAACAACCCAAACCTCGTAAGCGACTCATTTGAAATGAGAGTCCGGATGTCTCTTTCTTCGGCAGGAAGGGCTCGAATAGCTTGTTGACGGCCTAAGAATATTCATGACCATTAGGACGTGGGTTGATACTTGAAAATATGAAACAAGAATTAGAAAAGGCATGGCTCTAACCAAGTATGAATATCAATCCGGGGAAAAGACTTACTTCCTTCCACCCATCTCCTCACGAAACCGGGAGGGCAATGTACATAGAACCACTCCTGTTTGTACAGGGGAAATTTGCTCCACGCCCCTATTAAGATTTGGCATTTGCGATATGGCTCAAGAAACATGTAGGAGAGGCTACCTCCTGGCTTCTTGATCATATAAATATATCTGATGTCGCCCGGAGTTGGGGGCCTAGAGAGGACGGTCATGAAGAGGATGTAGGCACCGTAGATAAATGCGTGGCTGTTCAGTTGATGTTGCGATGGGGCAATGTCAATGTATTGCAGCACATCCCGAAGAAATAAACTGAACGGTGGCGCGTTGCCAACCCAGCACATGAATTTATTACACGCCGTGTATCCAACTGGGGGAAAGTGCGGACGATCGTTCCCCGAGGGAACTAACATGTCGTCGAAAGGGATCCTATGGATGGAGCGTATTCGTCGGAGCGCAACTTCATTGACCTTCAAAGCATGTGAATCAACAGGGTTATCCAAGACAATTTCCGCCTCCAAAGCGTCGGGAGCTAAGTTATGTGTAGGGGAGGTTGACGGATTTGAAACATCCACGACTTCTTGTCGGGAGGACGGCCCCGGTCTATATGAAATCATGGCGGAGCTAGATCTCTTAGACATTTCCAATAAATATTGAGTTAAATCATGACGGAAAACAATCAACGTCAGAATTAACAACACAAGAATTCCCCCCGTATGGTGTGTGAACTAGTGTGATCATTCGTGTGTAAGTGCTGAGAGATTATGAGTCACAGAATTAATGATATAAAGTCGAGCTTGGGACTGACGCCTTCGAAGACCGTCATCGCTGACCGTCTTCGAAACCCAGCCTTGCAATGCTTTCAATTTTGGACTCGGACATTGGCACTACGAGTTAAAAGCTTTTATCTGTTCTTGTCGATTTAAGTTATCAGTCTGAATCAGTTCAATATGCTAGTATGTTGGAGTCTCTGTCCTTGTTTTGTTATATGATTAGGCGAGGCAAATGATCGTTCGGCCTAAGTTCTGTTTGGCTAAAAAGTGGTTCGGCATCCGTAAGTGTTCGGCCTATAAAATATGGTGCGGCATTTATGATTGTTCAACTTGAGTATTGTTCGGCTGAGATATGGTTCGACTGTCATGATTGGTCGGTCTAAATGTTGTTCGGCCTAACTGTCGGTCGGACAAGCCATCGTTTGGCAACGCTATCGTTCGGCCTAAGTAACGTCCGGCCTAAGTTCTGCTCGGCCAAAGTAACATTCGGCATCCTACCTAATTCATACCTCCTCCCTAACCCTCCATCCCACTGCTCGGCATGTGACGAGTCATGCCGAAGCAAAAAGTTACGCCAAGCCCCAACGCTTGGTACTCCGTCCATAACTATGGTATTATTTTTTCCTCTTTTGCTCCCTCCACGCCGAACAACGAGGACAAATCGTTCGACGAGTCATGCCAATCCATGTCGTTCGGCATCCTAACCATCTCTTACTCCCCCTCTATTCTTTTTTCCTCCAATCACGTTTGGCACAAGGGAACTGTGCCGAACCACGACTCAACTCTCAACAGCTCGCTTGTACGCTCGTCTCTAGTCACTCCTTCTTTCCTTCTCATCATTTAACTCTAAAAACTCTAAAAATATCTTAAATCAAGGCTCGACTCTTTCATACACCTATCGGCTATGGTTCCAATCTATGAACTTGAGCATAAAAACTTTTTAGTTATGGAAAGGATTTAAATAGAAGAATCGATACCTAGTTAGTAGATCAGGCTTGGAAAGGATTGTTAAATCTTTGTAGGCTGTTAACTGGTGAGGTTAGCAAGTACAAGGTAGCGGAGGTAAAAAAGTGGAAAGAAAAGAAGAAGGAACGTGCTGACCTTTATAGGGAGGAAGAAGAAGTCGAAGCGACAATAACCGGTAGAACCGGTCAAAGCAGCATCGTTCGGCATTGGCTTTCATTTCTTTCGGCATACATGGGATGTTCGGCTTCGGTTGTATCGTTCGGCATTCACGTTACGTTCGGCACACCCCATCTCACCTGGTACTCACAAGAAAACAACCTCCAGGAGTAATGGGCCAGGGTTCGAAGCGAAGCAGAAAGGACACGTAGTTCAAAACGTATCACATTCGGTCACGCGATACACTTTGGGGGGCAAGTGTTTCCTGGGGATTTGACCAGGAAACAAAGTACTCGGCATTGGCACACTGCTCGGCAATGCATGTATCGTTCGGCATTCTGAACGCTCGGCACAAAGAATCATTCGGTAATTAGGGTCATTCGACAGTCAAGAGCGTTCGGCATCAGAGAAACGCTCGGCATGAAGGAACGCTCGGCATCCATAAGCATTCGACATTGGGAAACATTCGATATTGTATATCGTTCGGCACCCATGAACGGTCGGCATACCAAGGGCGCTCGGCATAAGTTTCGTTCGACATATCAAGAACGCTCGGCATAAGTTTTGTTCGGCGTTTAAAGATCGTTCGGCATAAGATCGTTCGGCATCTAGAGATTGTTCGGCCTCTCGAGAATGTTCGGCCACCAAAGATTTTTTGGCATTCTTTCAATCTTGACTGGCTTCGATTATTGCGCGGCCTACTCCTCCCACACAACACCGCCTCGTTTGGCATGAAGATGATGGTTCGGCATTTGGCTGTTCGGCATGTTTGGGTCGGCGTGTAGAGCTTACTCCATTTTGGCCGAGATATTCAGCTACTAGGCCCACCAGGGAAGTCCAACCCACTTTCGTCTATAAATAGAGAGGCAGGGGCATAGTGAAAAGGATCAGTTTTTTGTGAACACTGGAGAAACTCTGCCGCATTCAACACTTACTCAAGACTAAAAATTTTACTTTGGAATTGTATTCAAGTAATTCGAAACGGATTGTATATGTAATCAACTATCAAGGAAATCAATAGAAATCAACTTTAAAGTGGACGTAGGCAGTTACGCCGAACCACTATAAATTTGGTGTTCTTGTCCTCTGCATTGAAATTCATATATTGTTCTATGTTTTAATTTACTTTCTTCATTAATCTCTCTACACAATCTTTCTGGGGGTGTTAGTGACCAGTTTTGGTGCTAACAATATGTTTCTAAGAGAAAATTGATTTTTTTAGGAAAAAACAAAGAATATTTTGAGTATTATATGTACTTCTTTTTATAGAAAATGAATTTTTGTGTTGGTTTGTCCGTCTAGTGCTTTAAGAATTTTGGTCGATGCGTTTGGCCAACATTATCGATAGGAATTTCCTAAACGCTGTGATGAGGCAGTCATACACAGTAAATTGAGTTTTAATAAGTAAAGTTTGAAAATAATTAATATGGTGGAGTATTAATTTTTATTTTAAAGTATTAATGAAACCGTTGAACCATAATGAGTATTGGATGAGTGGCGAGGTAGTTTTGATCATTTGATCAACTCTGCAGCCAATCGATGGGGACGTTCACTATAAATCAATGGCGAGGTAATACCCTTGTATTATTTTAAAATTGGGAAATTGAATATGGTAATTTGGGTAAGTAAAAGTGAAAAAAAAAATCTAATTAAGGGAATATCTTAATTGGAAGAAAATATCATTTGATGCTTTGATTAATAAAGCAATGTATTTATGGTAAAACAATACTTTGGTTTGAAAAATTAAAATATTAATTGAATAGTTTGGTTCAAGTTATTAATGATGAGTATAACAACAAAAAAATTTGGCACTTAATTATTTGAGTAATAGTAAAGGATATATATAAAACTCTATCTTAAGAGAAAATAAAGAAGTGTTAGTTAGAACATTCAGTATAAATTTGTGAGCTAGTTTTTGTTTTAAACTTATTAAAACTTGTGGGTTTGAAATTGCAAAATTCTTTTCACAATAAGTTTGAATTAATTATCAACTTTAATAAGTTTTATGTTGATAATTAAATGGAACCTAATTTTTATGACAAATGAAAACGTGAATTTAGATTGTTTTGATAAATGAACAATTCATGTAGTTAATCATTTTATATTATGAGAATAATTTTAAATTAATATATATATATATATATCCCAAAAATTTATTTAGTGAATAATCAATAATCATCTCTTGATAATGAAAGAGATTTGTTATCTCTTCGATATTGAGTTTTCATAGTTAATTGTTTTAATGCTAGATTTTGGAAAGTAATAAGGTATTTCCACTTAATAAATTGTTTTTTGATGATAACATAAAGTTGATCATAATTTTATGTCTTAGCTTACCGGGGTAAAAAGAAGATCATTCAATAGATGATATAGCAAAAAATCTTGTTTGAAGATGTAGTTTGAGATTAAAATAGGTTGGGAAAATTTCAGATTTTAAATTGATTTAAAAACTGAAATTTTGTTTGGAAAAGTGTTGTACTAAAACAGCGATAACTTGATATTCATAATTCCGAATGAGTTCAATCATTTTGTAAATGAAAGAGCTTTTAGTAGGCTATAAAATTTCTTTTTACCACTTTAAAAGATTGTAACGTCCCCGCCTTTCCGCACGATTTAAACCGATGATAAACCACACACGTCAGACTTAAACCATACAGAAGAGCGGATTGTTATGGGGTAAATAAGAAAAAGAAGGAAGAAATAAACAAAACAGAATCTTGCAGCGGAACGATAAAATATAATAATCAAATATACAATTCATGAAGCTGTTTTACAAAAACATTTGATTTACTTATATAATACATATTAGAGTTACCCATACCAAAGAATAATAACTAATGCAGCGTAAAAAGTATGAATTTGGTGGAATACTATAATTTATAATAGAAATAATAATTCTTTGTCTTCGTCCTCCAGAATAAAAATCTTCAAATCCTGAATTGCTCGGACTGACCCGAGCGAATTGAAAAGACAAAACACTCGAGTCAGAACTAAAAGATTTTATGTAAGTTGAATCAACGGAAATAAATATGAGTGTAACGGCATCAGAGATGTTTACGCGATTTGACATTTCGTATCCAGTGTCTAACGTGAGTGCAGTAACTTAAGAGATGCTCGGGATTCACATCTCCTAAGGATCCGTTAAACTATTTACAGTGTAGTAATATTTCGCTACTATAATAGTCTCTATAGTAAAATAAACTTACTTTTTTCATAGCATCAAGGGGTTACCCATATATCCCTTAACACGTAATAGTCCCAGTAGTCCATCCAATATCATAGTCATTCCTGATCGGGAAGCAACCAGAGGATACCACACGGGCTACGGGAGAAAACCAAAGTCGTACAAGGCTCGCTAGAGTAGGTGACACGGCACAACTAGGCAATGCCAGGGTAGATATACCAACTACGCTTCCGGGTCGGTGGTAACACGTAGCGTGCAGCTACCGCCCACATCGAGCCACACCTCTAAATAAAAAAATCAAAAGTGGCCACCGAATCAATCCAAATGTCAAAGTATAATATCGAAGGGATGTGTTCGATCAAAGGTGCTACCTCATTAACCCGTCGATCGCTCCTGTTTTAGCCACCTTATGCCAACTCACGGGAGTTGGGTCCACGTATTTACCTCAAAGGAAACGCCGCCACCATCCTACTTCATTTTGGAATCTCCACCGCGTACACGGTTGTTAAAGTGGTTTTTAGAGTTGGCAGAGAGTATGAAAACTTCCGATCCCGGTCTCTTTAACAACCAAACGTTATTATAACACTGCGGTCATTTTAAAATAATTATACTTCAAACAGAATATAGTATCCCTTTCAAAACATATAAATACGATATCATTTCTGTTTTAAAAACCAAAATCAACATTATTTTCAAATATATCTATTTCTGAAACCATAACATTTTCAAAGTTATAATATTTCGAAACCAAAACTTGAAATATAGCCTTTTATAACATAAAACTTGGAATTTCATAACTTTGAAACATACTGCACCAATTAAATGGTTTAAATACTAAATTACTTTATAAAATAAAATAGCTTCTTCACCTTCACAAATAAATTCCAAATATAGATTTAAATCCCCAAATAAACCAATATAATTTCCATATATTTCAGAGCTTTAATTATTCCACCATTTCAAAATTTATTCTTTGATAATTTCATATATATCAATTCCAACTACTATTATTTAGATTTGAAATGTTAATTTAATAAATCAAATATCATTTTAGTAAAACCTTTAGACTTCAAATAAATGGACATTCTTTCAATTTAATTAACTTGATAATATTCATTTAAATCAATTTGATATTCATTTAAATCCTCTAAACAAAATTCAAGTTATAAAATCATACCTATTAAATCTCAATTTATTTACATTTCAAAGCAAATTTTTTAAGGATAATTCTTAAATACTTTAATTCAAGTCAAATTCACATTATCTTCCAACCTTAATTTTATTTGAGTCATTATAAACTCTATATACAATAGAATTTAAATAGATACTTAACCATATTATATAAAAGAAATCAAAATTTATTATTTAGCTTATTTTATAATTCAAAGCAAATTTATACATAGCTAAATCAATAATAAAATAGCATTTATATAACATCTAAAATCAATATCTGTATAGCCCATATATTTCTTTACAAAACCATAAAAATCATTTCAAAAATAATTTTATATATAGCGCGGTGCCTGTATATAATTTTCTATCCTATGGTCAAGTGATACGGATATTTATCATTTCAATCCGTAATTAAAAATAAAAATACGGTTGTATATCATTTCAAATCACAATCCTGAATCAAAATGAATGCATAACAATTTGCATATTATGATGATATAAATAAAACATCCATTCGTCCATCATAAAATCATACATCCATCACAATAATCATACAAAACAATCAATCAATATCAATATATAACTGATAATATATAACAGTTAATTAACCGGCAGTTATATTCAATAATAAATTAAATAACGATTTAATTTCAATAAATGCAATTAACTGAGATGATGATTAAAAATATACGAAACAGCCGTAAATAAATGCATAATCACAACATAAATTAATTTACCAAACATAAGAAATTTTAGAAGTTGTGGGTGGGTTAAAATACTCACCTTTTGAATTTAAATTGAATTTAAATCCAATTTAAACCCAAAATTTGAACAGTCTCTAAATCCGTCCAAACTAGCGTCAAAGTGTCCGGAATTCCAATACGAACCTAGCGGAGAAAACCGCACGTGAATTGGAGTTCGTATGTAAAAGTTATTGCATTAAACGAGTTGAAATCGAATTAAAATACAAAAACAAGCAATTCATACCCCGCCACATCATCGTTCTTCCACAAGCTACAGGTCAATTCCAAACTCTCGTATGCACATTGAAGCCGCCTCCTAGGGTTTCAATTAGTCAACGCTATCGCAGTTACGGCCTCAATCAGGCTTCGTCTTCGCTTCCACATGGCCAGGCCGACCTCACCGACCCCACGCGACCACCCTGCCTCCCCCATAAATGCCACGCAGCCGCCAACTTCTTCGGCCAATCACGGTTAATTGGCACGCCTCCGACCCAAACGAACCGTATCGATGACTATGTCTCGATGTTCTCTACATGCACGAACTTCCCGATCGATGAATCGTGGAAGATCCACCGTTGATTGAGCCTTCATACAATGAACGGCCGAAACTTCTTCGATTTTTACTGATCAGACGATGAACCCAAAAGAAAAACGAATCATGGATCTGAGATACGCTCATCGAGAGCTTCGATATATAATTTTTTTGAATTTTTTTGAGGAGATTGAAATTTCACTGATTTTTGAATTGCAATTGATATTAGGTATTTTTCTGCCATTGAAATGAGGAACTGAAAGAAACTTTACGCGCAGACGAATGAGAAATAGGGATAAGCTAGGGTTTATAACAGGGTATTTATAGACAAGGCTGAAATAGAATGGATCGATTGGATGTATGCGTTGGACGATATATGGCCCGAAAAGCCCGTTCTGACTCCGGAACGAAATTGGGTCAACCCGTATATCAAGATAGATGTTTTAAAATATTTTAAATGCAATGGAAAAGGTTTCAAGTCCAAATTCCATCGTATGAAGAAGTTATGCTAAAATCAATTTATTTCAAATTGATTTTAATTGATTTCAATTTCATAGATTTCAAGGCATTTCGAGTCCGTACGATCAAATGACAAGTCTGATTGCTACGAAACTTGAAACACTACAATATTTCACCGTTACGGATCCGATGAAACTTGTTTCGTTGAAATCCGAGTCAATGGCCAAAACGGCTATTTTTACATTAATTAATTAAATTAATAAATTAAAAAATTAAATCAAATTTTCAATTTCAACTCCATAATTAACAAATTTCATCATTTTTAAGTTTCCAAATCATTTACACTAATTTACCCAAATTTAAATGTCAAATTAGAGTTGATTAATTTATCAATTTCAGTATTAACCCCAATTTCATTAAACTCAAAAATTATAAATTAAATTTCCAAAACTTCTATTTAATTACTTCCCATTCTATTATTCAATTCATTATTGTCGACAGATGAAATAAATATTGTATTCAAAATCTATTACATTAAGTATTCTCACATTCCATCTTAATTTCAAAAAACGTAATATTTATAATTTTAAATTTCAATTATCTTCAATTAATCCAATTATTATAAATTAAATTCAGTAAATTGATAAGTCTTGTTATCCATTGTTTTAATCCAACAAATTGTCATAATAGGAAAAGAATTAACACTATTTCCAATAATTCCCTTAATTTACACAAACATAACATTTAATTAGATTTATCGCAATTGATTACCCGTTTTAGTTTATTAGACTAAATAAATTGTTAACGTATAATAATTGTTACTATTAACGTTAAATTACACTTATAAGTTATCACTAACAGACAAGTGTTGAAACTGATTTCATACACTGTTCTCATCCTACTTCATAAATTTTACACTAATTCACCAATTAGTTAAATATGTAACTTGTTTCCTTGTATTCAATTAGCAGCTAAGTATAACATCTACACTATTCCCAACTTACAAATTTTGATTTAATTACTATATTATTATTATTATTACTTCATTGATTAATTCAATATCTGCATTGGTTTTTCTTATATTGAATTTATTACCAAATATTCCTATTTACAATCAATAAATATAACTTTGAATTGATTTCCTACTCTACCAATTAAATCAATTATAACCATACAATTGGTTTCCATTAATCTGGGATTGCACTAAATTAATTATTTATCAACTGGCATTAATGTTATTACTTTAATCTACCTCCAATTACAATTTATACTCTTAATAAATTTATATACTTGGTCTCATGCTTTCTATTACACCAATTACTATCTTATAAATAAATTTTACGTTTCCTTTTTAAATTTACATTTAGTTACTATTAATCAATGTATTATTCCATTCGTAAATTTAAATGCCTACTTCTATTTACTTATTCTAAATTTTATACCCAAATGCAACAATTTACACTTTCCATTATTATATCAATTTTGAATCCATTCTAGTTATTATTTTTATTAATAATTCACAAATTTAACATTCCCATTTGTTTCTTATATTTAACCTATAACCAAGTATGACAATTCACATTATTCCAACTAATTGCAATTTTATTTTAAATTGTTAATTTTAATTACTATTGCTACATTCAATTTCTAACATTCGCTCAATATAAATTAAAGATTTTTATTTTTCTCTAAATTAAAATACAAAATCTTATTAATTTAACCAATCTTAATTACTGAAATTTACGGGTCGTTACACTCTCCTCCATTCAAAACTTTTCATCTCCGCAAAGTAAAAAAGAATGGAAAAGAAGGATTATGAAATCAATATATCTTACTTAAAATATTAAATTTATAAACAAATAAAGTTAAAAATTAATTAATTTAGATAAAATATACCAATTTATAACCGTTAAAACTTTTTTATTCAAGTAAATAAAGTTTGAAAAAACTTTTTCAAAAATTTTCTAAGTCCAAAATTAACGTAAAATTTCGGCAGAGTCTCCTTTGTACGGAGAGGCTCGGGAGAAAATATAATATCAAATATAACATATATTTCCAAAACAATATATCCCAACAAGGGAAAAATAATATAGTAACGATATAAACCGTAATCCGAAAACGTGTCTATTGTCGGGCAGTTAACGCTTACTTATGGAACCAAAAGCACTAGCAATTACTTCCATAACCTACATTTCACTTATATAATCTAAAAGGGTTAATAATTATATAAAATGGAATATCTAAAGTTGTTTCAACCACAAGCAAACAATCAATACAACAACAGTCAATTGCAACAAACATCATACACATCAAACACAAATCAACCATCCAAGCAAGACAAACAACTGGTTTGTTCGGGTTAAGACACTTTATTTCACATAGAATGACGAATAAATATGAAGTATTCCACTTACTCAACAGTCTTAGAGAACTAGATAGATTATTCATACTCTAAGCAAATTTAAAGTATCATTACCCAAACAACCATAGACCAAAACAAATGACGAATCCAAACAATAAATTGAGTTCATCCTTATTAATTTCATTCATGCATTTGTTGTTTGATTTCTCTTTTTATTCATATAATGATTTCTTATAATTCACATTTATTTCTTGCAAATTTTCATTTCAATTATTTATTTATTCTCATTACATTCATTCATTTCTCAATTTCATTTACTTATTTAGCGTTTACATTTCTATTATATTTAATTATAGTAACATTTCAATTACAACTTAAGTTTATAACTCTATAACATCAATTCTTATAAATAAAAGCAATTTATTGAACACTTTCATTACCTACTTTTACTTACACAATTTCTATTACATTTCCTTATAAAACATTTCAACTTTTTATATTCGGTAAGTTATATCTACATTTTTGTGACGACCGCCCATGACTCCCACACCAAATAAGGAAATAGTGCGCTGAAAAGTGTGCCAGGCAACCATGGGTGACCGTCAAGGGTAGAATAAACATCGCAGAATCTCTATCATAGAACTCACAGCGCATGGATCAAATACAATAGAGAAAAATATATATAGCGAAGCTCCAAAACAGAATATCATCATAGACATCATAGTGGTTTGATACAATCATCTGAAAGTTAGTACAATCATGCCTCACTACAAACACTCGGAGTAACACCAAAACAGCGGAAATATCCAGTACATAGAATATGAAAATAATATATAAAAGCCTCCTGCTCGTCTTCACCATCTGCATCGTTAATCACTAAGGTCAGCACCTGCCACCTGTCACTTAGTCTGCCCATCCCAAAACATGGATGAACAGCCCAAGGTAATAAGAGGAGACATAAAACCTTGAGTCAGACAAAGTCCTAGTGAGCAGTAAATCAACAATCAAACATACCAAAGGAACATAAAGGATAAAAGGAATAGGAACCCAAATCATCCCACTCCACCTCTTTCTACAGTGATAGCCCCCAGACACACACTAATAAGAAGCAAGCATAGCAACAGGTAACTAAAGTAAAGCGATAACCACTCGAGTCAAGGTCGATGTTTTCCAAATACAAACCCCCAAGGCCTAAACCAAGATCAGATAAGCACCCAGAAAACACCGCTCTTGAGACCGAATGATGATATAACCAACATCCATGACTCTGGCTATCACTGTTATCATTGCCTTGATTTCATCGTTAGTTGAATGAACGGCACATTCTTTCATCCGTCAGTCAAGGGCTAAAGGTAACCCCGGTTCTAGACATAACTCCGCACGTCATCGTGACCCGTGCCCCGGATATCAATGCTGCCCAGAGTACTAGCACGTCATTGTGACCCGTGCCTGGGATATCAATGCCGCCCAACGTACTCTTGCTTTGAGCATGCTAGAACCTTCAACAACGATGAAGTCTTAGCCTCCTAGTCATCCTCCTCGACGACTATTCCCATACTAGCTCAAGCGCCTCTTGAGCCATCCATTATCCATCAAAACTCGAACCATATCACCGAGTTAACATCATGCTTGGAATCATCCCGCCTGGACTAGACCAAGACTATCTCATATCATACTTTGCTTCATCGAATCTTAGCAAAGTCCATATCATGCTTCGCCTCATCATATCACGGCAAAGTCCATCATCATCATACTTTGCTTCCTCGTATCATCGCAAAGTCCTCGAATCCATCCATATGAGCTTCCTCATCCGCTTCATATGCCACAAGCAGCTTTCACCATTCAAGAGCCTTTCCACTTAGCTTTTGAATCATCTTCGACCATCTTGTTCCAAATCAACTACTAGCTAACTTGAAACAATCAAATCAATCATACATTCAAACAATCAATCATTCAAACAAGATCTAATAAGCAATATTAACTATAATGGCAATTTCGTAAATAAATGAGTGAAAGTCTATCATACATGAATTATGGATTTCTAGCATAGATCTATCAAATATAAAACATGGGTTTTGTTCCTATAACTCGATAAATGAATTTGCATAGGTAAACATCTTCATAAACAATGGATCTACATGCAGACTTAAGAGAAATGCGAGAAATCACTATCTTTAACACATAAACAAACCACCACTCCAATATACTCCTTTGGATCCGTGTGAGAGATAATCACCACTCACCGAATCACCTAAACACCTCAAAAGATAACCACTTCAAATCTGGAAAGCAAGGATTCAAGCTTGATTCGTCAAAAATCTTGCTTGAAATGATGAAATCTAGCTTCGTTGGATGAAGATCTTCAACTTTGGCTCTTGGATCTTCGATCTTGGTTGGATGTTAGCACAAGATTAAAGTAGAGAAAAGAAGTGAAGAAATGTTGTAGTCGAGCTCTCAAAATGGCAGCACTTCATCGCTTCAAAAATCGGTGCCAAAAAGTGAGCCAAACCCCTCTATTTATAGGCTGAAATCACCCTTAGGTCGTCGCCCAGTTTTAGGTCGTTGCCGACCTAGAGACCCCCAACCTAACTTAGGTCACTTACGACCTAAGTCTCCATAGCACACGCGACCTAAAAACACAGCTGCCTTCAACGACCTACGACCTAAGACCATGCCGACCTAAAATAAACATGCGACCTAATTTCCTTACGACCTATGATTCTGCCGACCCAACCTACCTAGCGACCTAACACAAACCACGATCTAACACTTCCCTTAGGTTGCTCAACAACCTAACTTAGGTCGTTACTCCTATAGGTCGTCCACGACCTATCTCTTAACTCGTTAACTCCCTTAAGCCGTTAGCTCTTAGGTCGGTCTCCCTTTTAGGTCGCTCTACCTATAAGTCGTTAAACCCTATAGGTCGGCCAACCATACTAACTCGTTCACGACCTAACTTCCATAGGTCATAAACACTCTTAAGTCGGTCCATACCTAGGTCGGTCAGGAACCATAACTCGTAATTGTTAGGTCGTTAACCCTAGGTCGCTAACTACCTTAGCTCGGCAACTTCCTTAGGTCGCTACACCCTATAGGTCGCTCATCCTATAGGTCGCTCCCGCTCTTCCTTAGGTCGTTACTACTAGGTTTCATACAACCCTTAGGTCGCTTGAACGACCTTCCTCCCCTAGGTCGCTAATCTACCTAAACCGACCTATCTCCTTAGGTCGCTCCAACGACCTAAACTAACCTATCTTACACACGACCTAAACTCCCTAGGTTGCTAACCTCTCTAACTTGCTAACGGCCTAACTTTTTCGTAAGGTCGCTGCAACACTCTTAGGTCGTTACCCATTAACTCGCACATGACCTATCACTTAACTTGTGCAACCGAGTTAACTTCCCATACGACTTAGGCTAAGGAGAACATAAACAACACTAACGACCTAATAATTCTACTATATATCAACACGTAAAATACGGGTCGTTACATTCTCTCCCCCTTAGGAATTTCGCCCCCGAAATTCCAAACAAACAAGAGCAGCCATAACTATTCCGCATGCCTACCATCCGTAGCAATCAACAAACCATGCATCCAATTTCTAGCCTAGCATGCAGAATTCTAAGATTAGAACAAGTTACAAATTCATGAGATGTCACGACACCTTAGGGCCATACCTTGAAGAGTTCAGGATGAGCTGCCTTCATCCTCTCTTCCTCCTCCCACGTACAGTCGTTAACATCATCACTCCATTGTATCTTGAGCAACGTAATCGTCTTCCTCCTAAGCTGTTTCGTGTCGGTTTCAACAACACGAAGCGGCTTACGAGGTCTCGTAACCACTGGATCAACCTCCAAGTCTTCACAGCTATCAGCAGAAACCACTGTATTCGATTCGTGCACATACTTCCGTAGATAAGATACATGAAAAACATTATGCACACCCGCCATCTTTTCCGGTAACTCCAATCTATAAGCGAGCTTTCCAATTCGCTCGATGATCGGGAATGGTCCAACAAATCTCGGAGTCAACTTCCCTTTCTTCCCGAATCGAATAACATTCTTCAAAGGAGAAATCTTCACAAAAACCATATCACCTACGTCAAATTCCAAATCCTTACGACGCTTATCAGCATAACTTTTCTGACGGTCCTGGGCTGCCTTCATTCGTTGTCGAATGATCTCTATACAATCCGAAGTCTGACGAATCATCTCTGGCCCAAGTATCAGTTTTTCTCCGGTTTCCAACCAACATGTCGGAGAGTTACACGGTCTTCCATACAATGCTTCATATGGTGCCATTCCAATGCTTGACTGGTAATTGTTATTGTACGCAAACTCCACCAAATGAAGATGATCTTCCCACGATCCTCCGAAATCCAAAACACATGCTCTGAGGAGATCTTCCAAAACTCGGTTGACTCTCTCAGTCTGACCATCTGTTTGAGGATGATAAGCTGTACTCAAACACAACTCGGTTCCCAAAACTTCCTGGAAGCTCTTCCAAAATCCACTAGTGAACAATGAGTCTCGATCGCTCACTATACTCTTCGGAATACCATGGAATCGAACTATCCACTTAACATACAATTCAGCCAACTTCGATGCAGTCCTAGTTGATCGAACAGGAATGAATCTTGCACTCTTGGTCAATCGATCTACAATGACCCAAATCCCTTCATTTCCCGTTCTGGTTCTAGGTAAACCATCGATAAAATCCATCGATATCTGCTCCCACTTCCATGTAGGAACTTCTAATGGTTGAAGCAACCCACTGGGCTTCTTCTGCTCTGCTTTAACCATCTGGCAGTTCATGCACTTGGAAATAAAATTTCCAACATCCTTCTTCATACCTTCCCAGTAATAGGTTCTCTTCATATCCCGATACATCTTATTTCCACCTGGATGAATTGTCAACTTCGAGTGATGACTTTCCCTTAGAACTTCATCTCTCAATTCATCGATATCGGGAACAACCAGTCGTCCTTGCTTGCGAAGCCAACCCTCTTGATCGACCTCGAATCCTTTATCCTTCTCTGGTTCCAATCCAGATTCCAAATCATGGATAATCTTGACAAGCTTATCGTCTCGCTTTTGGCTCTCGCCAATCCTTTCCACAAGAGTAGGCCTTATCGATGAGTTTGCCAACATTTCAGGTTCCAATTCACATCTAGGCCTGAAATCAAATCCAGCCAAATACTCTAGACTCTTCCATTCCGAAAACATGACTCCCAATCCCGCATGTCTTCGACTCAACGCATCAGCTACTGCGTTACCTTTTCCCGGAGTATAAGCTATACCAAAATCATATGATGCTAAAAACTCTAGCCATCGTTGCTGCCGAAGATTCAAATCCTTTTGGGAGAAAAGATACTTCAACGACTTGTGATCCGTAAACAACTCGAATCGAACCCCAAATAGATAATGTCTCCACATCTTCAGAGCAAACACAATTGCCGCTAACTCCAAATCATGAGTCGGGTAATTCCTTTCATGCGGCTTCATTTGTCGACTCGCGTACGTAACAACTTTATCCTTCTGCATTAGCACTGCCCCAAGTCCAGTACCACATGCATCGGTGTAAACCACCATCTCATCATTCCCACTTGGAATGGTCAAAACAGGAGCACTCGTCAGTCGCTTTTTCAGGATTCCAAAGGCCTGCTCACACTTAGCATCCCAACTGAATACCTGATTCTTCTTCGTCAATCCTGTCAACGGTGCAGCTATCTTGGAAAAGTCTTTGATAAACCGTCGATAATATCCTGCTAGTCCAAGAAAACTTCTCACATCTGATGCATTCTTAGGTCTGACCCAATCCTGGATCGCTGCCACCTTAGCGGGATCAACCGTTATTCCATTTCCAGAAATAACATGGCCTAAGAATCTCACTTCACTCTTCCAAAAGTGACACTTCGAAAACTTAGCCTTCAGCTGATGTTTCCGCAAGATTTCCAAAACAATACGCAAGTGCGTCTTGTGCTCTTCCTCAGTTCTGGAATAAATCAGAATATCATCCACGAACACAAGTACAAACTTGTTCAACTGATCTCTGAACACTCTATTCATAAGATCCACAAAATATGCTGGTGCGTTAGTCAATCCAAACGGCATTACCAGCCACTCATAAAAACCCGGATGGTGTCCTAAAAGCAGTCTTCGGCACACTATCCTTCGCCACTCTCAACTGGTGAAATCCCGTTGCCAAATCCATCTGAGAAAACACCTTCGCCTCGTGGAGCTGATCAAACAAGTCATCTATTCTCGGCAATGGATACTTGTTCTTCTTAGTCACCTTATTCAGCTCACGATAATCAACACACAACCTCAACGATCCATCCGCTTTGGTTGCGAACACAACTGGTGCATCCCATTTGGACACACTACGCTGAATGAATCCTTTCCGCAAAAGGTCATCAACTTGCACCCTCAACTCTTGCTGTTCTCTAGGCGCCATCCGCCTAAGAGGCATCACAATGGGTCTGGCTCCCTCAACTAGATCGATACGAAACTCAATCTCCCTATGCGGCGGTAACCCTTTGACCTCGTCAAAGACATCCTCGAATCCATTCACGATTGGCATCGATGACAGTCCATCCCGTGGAACAACCAGCGAATACATGAAGCTCATGAAGACGCCTTCTTCATGCTTACATCGTATCACAACCTTTCGCCCCTCCACATTCTCGACTGTCACCTCCAATCTCTCACAATCAACCTTTGCCGCATACTTCCTAAGCCAGTCCATACCCAAAATAATTCCGAACCCCGCAAAGTTCAGAACAAAGCAATCACAAACAAAAGAGCAATTATGACTCGACACAACTAGACCACGGCATAGCATACACAAACAAGACGAACCCCCAACTGGATTAGTCACTACCAATGGTCTATCAACAATTTCCAGTTCCAAACCTAACCGGTCTACCAACTTATTACAAACAAAAGAATGAGACGCTCCAGTATCAAACAAAACTCTAACTGGAACACCACAAATGGAAAGAGTACCTTGAACCACCACACTCTTCCCCTTCTCTTCAGCAGTAGGAGCTTTCGAAGACGATGGAACAGCCCCCAAAGCATAAGCTTTCACAATCTGCTTTTCCCTCAACGGTTCCGGACAATTCTTCTTAATATGCCCCAGCTTGTCACAGTTGTGGCACTTCACCGATACCTTTGGATTCTTGCAATCCCTAGAGAAATGGCCTTTCTGTTTACAGTTGAAACAAGTCACTTCGCCTTTCGGCTTCTTCTGGCCATTCTTACCCTTCTGCCGTTGCTGCTTCCTCTTCTTATTTCCACCCTGCTGTGGTTTGAGCTCTTCCTTGGTCACAGCAACAACAGACCCTTCCTTAGGAAACAAACTCTCATGCCTGAGAGCTTTTTCCACAAGCTTCTCAAATGGATCGTCCAGGTGATCCACCAGCTGCCTTCCAAGATAAGCATCCAAGCCTGTCACAAACTTTTCATTCTTCTGATAGGGAGAATCAATATACGATCTAGCATACTTGGACAAGGCTTCAAACTCAAAAACATATTCCAGAACCGACCTCCCGCCTTGCTTGAGCTCAACAAACTTCTTAAACAAAACAGACTTCTGAGCAGTAGAGATGAACTTAGCTTCAAACCTAGCTTGAAACTGCTCCCAAGAAATCTCTTCTTCTGGAGTATCAATGGTGATAGAGTTCCACCAATCAGAAGCTCTCCCTTGAAGATGCCTCGATGCAAGCTTCCTCTTAGTTGCATCCCCGATTCCTAAATCACCAAAAATCCTCCTACAAGCATCTATCCATCTCTGGACCTCAATAGTAGATTCCGTCCCTAAGAAAACCTTCCCTCCAAGAGCAGTATAATCCTTACAGAGCTTGGCAAAATCCACTGGTCTTGGAGCTTGAACTTGAACTACAACATCTACAGATGGCCCTGAAGCTGGTACCCTTCTCATAATGGAAGTCGTCATAGCTTCAAACATAGCTCCATAATCAGTAGCTCCCCCAGCGGCACGGCTTTCCCTGGCAGCTTGTCTCTCACTTCGACTCATCCTTAATATCTACAAAAAGGAATGATTTAGAACACCTTGAGAAACAACTACATAAGGAGTTCAAATCCATCTAAACTACTATATTATATATAGTAATCATCCATCAAAATACAGTTACGTCTCTCATACGTAGTTACGTCAGCGAGCGTTGGCTAAAATCGATTAACCAAAGCTCTGATACCAAATGTGACGACCGCCCATGACTCCCACACTAAATAAGGAAATAGTGCGCTGAAAAGTGTGCCAGGCAACCACGGGTGACCGTCAAGGGTAGAATAAACATCGCAGAATCTCTATCATAGAACTCACAACGCATGGATCAAATACAATAGAGAAAAATATATATAGTGAAGCTCCAAAACAGAATATCATCATAAACATCATAGTGGTTTGATACAATCATCTGAAAGTTAGTACAATCATGCCTCACTACAAACACTCGGAGTAACAACAAAACAGCGGAAATATCCAGTACATAGAATATGAAAATAATATGTAAAAGCCTCCTGCTCATCTTCGCCATCTGCATCGTCAATCACTAAGGTCAGCACCTGCCACCTGTCACTTAGTCTGCCCATCCCAAAACATGGATGAACAGCCCAAGGTAATAAGAGAAGACATAAAACCTTGAGTCAGACAAAGTCCTAGTGAGCAGTAAATCAACAATCAAACATACCAAAGGAACATAAAGGATAAAAGGAATAGGAACCCAAATCATCCCACTCCACCTCTTTCTACAGTGATAGCCCCCAGACACACACTAATAAGAAGCAAGCATAGCAACAGGTAACTAAAGTAAAGTGATAACCACTCGAGTCAAGGTCGATGTTTTCCAAATACAAACCCCCAAGGCCTAAACCAAGATCAGATAAGCACCCAGAAAACACCGCTCTTGAGACCGAATGATGATATAACCAACATCCATGACTCTGGCTATCACTGTTATCATTGCCTTGATTTCATCGTTAGTTGAATGAACGGCACATTCTTTCATCCGTCAGTCAAGGGCTAATGGTAACCCCGGTTCTACACTTAACTCCGCACGTCATCGTGACCCGTGCCTAGGATATCAATGCTGCCCAGAGTACTAGCACGTCATCGTGACCCGTGCCTGGGATATCAATGCCGCCCAACGTACTCTTGCTTTGAGCATGCTAGAACCTTCAACAACGATGAAGTCTTAGCCTCCTAGTCATCCTCCTCGACGACTATTCCCATACTAGCTCAAGCGCCTCTCGAGCCATCCATTATCCATCAAAACTCGAACCATATCACCGAGTTAACATCATGCTTGGAATGATCCCGCCTGGACTAGACCAAGACTATCTCATATCATACTTTGCTTCATCGCATCTTAGCAAAGTCCATATCATGCTTCGCCTCATCATATCACGGCAAAGTCCATCATCATCATACTTTGCTTCCTCGTATCATCGCAAAGTTCTCGAATCCATCCATATGAGCTTCCTCATCCGCTTCATATGCCACAAGCAGCTTTCACCATTCAAGAGCCTTTCCACTTAGCTTTTGAATCATCTTCGACCATCTTGTTCCAAATCAACTACTAGCTAACTTGAAACAATCAAACAAATTATACATTCAAACAATCAATCATTCAAACAAGATCTAATAAGCAATATTAACTATAATGGCAATTTCGTAAATAAATGAGTGAAAGTCTATCATACATGAATTATGGATTTCTAGCATAGATCTATCAAATATAAAACATGGGTTTTGTTCCTATAACTCGATAAATGAATTTGCATAGGTAAACATCTTCATAAACAATGGATCTACATGCAGACTTAAGAGAAATGCGAGAAATCACTATCTTTAACACATAAACAAACCACCACTCCATATACTCCTTTGGATCCGTGTGAGAGATAATCACCACTCACCGAATCACCTAAACACCTCAAAAGATAACCACTTCAAATCTGGAAAGCAAGGATTCAAGCTTGATTCGTCAAAAATCTTGCTTGAAATGATGAAATCTAGCTTCGTTGGATGAAGATCTTCAACTTTGGCTCTTGGATCTTCGATCTTGATCTTCGATCTTGGATGGATGTTAGCACAAGATTAAAGTAGAGAAAAGAAGTGAAGAAATGTTGTAGTCGAGCTCTCAAAATGGCAGCACTTCGTCGCTTCAAAAACCGGTGCCAAAAAGTGAGCCAAACCCCTCTATTTATAGGCTGAAATCACCCTTAGGTCGTCGCCCAGTTTTAGGTCGTTGCCGACCTAGAGACCCCCGACCTAACTTAGGTCATTTACGACCTAAGTCTCCATAGCACACGCGACCTAAAAACACAGCTGCCTTCAACGACCTACGACCTAAGACCATGCCGACCTAAAATAAACATGCGACCTAATTTCCTTGCGACCTATGATTATGCCGACCCAACCTACCTAGCGACCTAACACAAACCACGATCTAACACTTCCCTTAGGTCGCTCAACAACCTAACTTAGGTCGTTACCCCTATAGGTCGTCCACGACCTATCTCCTAACTCGTTAACTCCCTTAAACCGTTAGCTCTTAGGTCGGTCTCCCTTTTAGGTCGCTCTACCTATAAGTCGTTAAACCCTATAGGTCGGCCAACCATACTAACTCGTTCACGACCTAACTTCCATAGGTCATAAACACTCTTAAGTCGGTCCATACCTAGGTTGGTCAGGAACCATAACTCGTAACTGTTAGGTCGTTAACCCTAGGTCGCTAACTACCTTAGCTCGGCAACTTCCTTAGGTCGCTACACCCTATAGGTTGCTCATCCTATAGGTCGCTCCCGCTCTTCCTTAGGTCGTTACTACTAGGTTTCATACAACCCTTAGGTCGCTTGAACGACCTTCCTCCCCTAGGTCGCTAATCTACTTAAACCGACCTATCTTCTTAGGTCGCTCCAACGACCTAAACTAACCTATCTTACACATGACCTAAACTCCCTAGGTCGCTAACCTCTCTAACTTGCTAACGGCCTAACTTCTTCGTAAGGTCGCTGCAACACTTTTAGGTCGTTACCCATTAACTCGCACACGACCTATCACTTAACTTATGCAACCGAGTTAACTTCCCATACGACTTAGGCTAAGGAGAACATAAACAACACTAACGACCTAATAATTCTACGATATATCAACACGTAAAATACGGGTCGTTACAATTTTTAAGGATGTAATTTGAAAGTTATACAAGTTTATTCTATTTTCTTAATTAATTTAATGTTCAATAATAATATCCTTTGACTTATAGGTTACACATTTCAATTTCTTTTAATTTCATTCATAACTTAGCATTAAATCTCTATTTTAATTATAGGTTCGAATTTATAAATTAGTTACAACCCATTTCCTACAATAATTGAAATTATTGATTAACAGAAACGCAAGAACTAAATACCGGGTTGAATTTCAAATCATTTTAAAATAACAGATAAATATATACTTATAATCTGTATATCCAATTATAATTAAAACAATTTAAAATTTTATATTTATTTATCAAAATAAATCTGCAGTAAAACGACTACAGTCGCCTTCCCACTTCGAAACTCGAAAATGAATGTCGATGATGCGTGCACTCATCACCGAAATTATTCTCCAGCGACAGGGAGGGGTGTACAACTTATTTCTTTCCAAAATTTCTTTTTAAAACATTCCTTTCAACTTATATTGTAACAACCCACTATTTTGCACCATTCAAATTCGACAATAATTTAGAACATGATGAGCTTGAATAGTTCAAAACAATATATTGTAAATAAATTTTGGAGCAAATGAAATCAAATCACAGAATCTCAGACACAGAAATTAGAATACTCGCAGCGAAATAAAAATAACTTAGTGGTTCATGAAGCCACTATCACATAGTCTCAACATAAGTATAAATTACACTGTTTTAAACCAAATATAGTTTGAAATCACCACAGAAAAATCCAAATTTATTTGTCTCCATTACATAAACTAAGATAAAGAACTGAAAGGAAATTTGGCAGCAGCTTGAAAAAGATGATCTGCAGAAGTCCTATCTCCGGGGATGAAGCCCGAACTGAAACTCAGGCTGACCCGAGCATAAAATAAAACATAAACACTCAAGTCAGGACATACATACTTATACAGTGTAAGCTAATTCAAATGACTTGTAATATAAAGGCAAGTAACTTAAAGGATGCTTCGGACCGCCCATCCTCTAAGGATCCGTTAAACTATTAGTATGCAGTAATATTTCGCTATTATAATAGTGTTTATTTGTAAATTAAACTTACTTTTAAATAGCGTTAAGGGGTTACCCATATAGCCCTTACCACATAATAGTCCCGGTAGTCCATCCAGTATCAGCGCATCTCCAGATCGGGAGACTACCCTAAATACTCCACGGGCTATGGGAGAAAACCAAACTCGTACAAGGCTCGCTAGGGTAGGTGACACGGCACAACTAGGTGATGCAAGGGTAGATATACCAATTACGCATCTGGACCGGTGGTAGCGCGTAGCTGCTACTATCGCCCACCTCGAACAACACTCCCAAATCAAAGGTGTGCACCAAACAATCACAAAGTAATAGAATGGCATACGAAGAAGTGCATCCGATAAGAGGTGCTACCTCCGTAGCCCAAGCATCGCTCCTGTTTTAGCCACCTTATGCCAACTCACGGGAGTCGGGTCCACGTACATACCTCAATAGAACGTCACCACCATCCTACTTCATTCTAGAATCTCTACCGCGTACACGGTGGTCAAAGTGGTTTTCGGTATCGACAGAGAGTATGCCCATATCCGATCCCAGTCTCTTTGCCAACCAATCGTTATTATTATTAGGGAAATTAATTTAAAAGGACAAAGATCTGTATATTTTTTGCCTCAAGTACACGACGTCAATATTTTTACCATAAGGACAAACATTCTTTTAAAAATTATTCATAAGGACAAATATTTTCCAAAATTATTCATAAGGACAACAAAACTGCTACTTAGATAAAAACTAATACCTAAAAACTGCTACCGATAACTACAAACTGATACCTAAAAACTGTTATCAATAACTAAAAAGTGATACCTACAGAAAGTTGTCCTTCAGGATAAAATATTGAGGGTCTGTCCTTGAGGCTAAAAAACTGTGTAATTTTGTCCTTGACAATAATTTCCTGTTATTATTATTACCCGTGGTAATAAAATTTCAAAATATAGTTTATATTCAAACCCAATTACTTCATTTAATTTTCAAAAGTGAAGCTATTTTGTTTCCAAATTAAAAATTCAAAATCTCATTTCAGCCACCGCAACACTTCACAAGTGCTGTCGTAGCTCTTTATTTACTAAGGTTTAATTCAAATTTCACGACCACAGCACTTACCAAGTACTACAGTAGCCCTTAATTAATTCTAGCCTTTAGTTTATTTATATCAACTACGGCACTTACAAAGTGCAGTAATATCCCTTACAACAGATTTTAAGTAAATTAAATTCCAGACTTTAATGTAAATTTATAAATAATTAAACTTAAATTTAACCAATTTAACTTATAAAATCATATTTCCACCTTTAAAATAGTCATTTAAATTACTCAAAATTTATGATTTATATAAGGTAAATTTCACAATAAATATTAACTTCTTAAGGCTTCACTTATTAAAGTCAAATACAAAATTTCTATTCTTCGCACTTAAAATATACTTAATAATTAAGTTTAATTATCATTCCAAAATATACTATTTTAATTTATTTCTTAACTTACACTTTTCTAAAACTAAACTTTACTTTCCAAAGTTTAGTTATATTCAAAAAAAATATTTTATGTATTTATTTTATTAACCATTTAATTTATAGAAAATTTAAATAACACCTTATTTATCATTTAAATTCAATTTATATCAAATTTATTATATCTTATTTACTTAACTTGAATCTCATTCCTTTACAAAATCAAATTCCAAAATAAATTTATATTCCAAATTTCAACTTAACCATTTATTTATTATATATATTTAACTTGTATAAAATCACTAAAAATCATTTTCATTAAATTCAAATTAAATAATAGAATATATAAATTTAAAATACTTAAACTGTTCCAGAGAAATATATATATATATAACCACGGGTCGGTATAATATTTTCTACCCTAGGTCAAGTGGTACGGATAATATATCATTTCATTCCATAATTTACAAAGACAATCCGGGTTCTATCATTTCAAACCCGCAATCCCAAGTTGAATAAATAAACAATAAATAAATAAATAAATATCGTTCAGGCCTATCATTTCAGCCCGTAACGATTCTATTCTACAGGGAACTTGCAGTGTGATAAACAGTACTTAAATAAATAGTATAACAGCATAAATATAACAGTATATACTATAACTGATGATGTGTCAATTTAATAACAAGGTTTTTAACATCATAAAATTTAGATAACAGGCAAGTCAAATATAATATATCCATTCTACAATTACATTTGTCGTTAATTTACAGATTTATAAGTATGTTTTGTCTGGTGAGAATACTCACCTTTTTTATGCTGGAGTTTTGATACAAAATAACGAATATCTGCACTGGAAAGTGTACAGAAGGCACGATCAATTTTTAGCGGATGTGACACCTCGATTCCGATCTTGAACAAATTAAATAAAATAATTTACGCGAATTCAATACGATCATGTCAAATCTTCAATAAGTCAAATAGGAACGTGATTTAAATAAAAGGATAATTTGACAAAATTTGCTCGACCACTTCACCACACGATTTGACCCATCATAACAAAAACTCGGCCTGCCCATTTTTAAATATACGAATGCATGCACGTACAAAAATATTCAAATCAGTGGGGTAATTTGGCATAGGCTGAGTCTTCTTCACTTTCTTTTTTTTCAAAAATGGTGAAAAATAATTCCCCTGGTTTGGTTCAACCCAAAGTGCTCGGCCTGCACAAGTGACATGCGCGTGCGTGCACAATTTCTTGGGAGGCATTGAAAACAATTCCTAAAAGCAACTGCACCACGGTTCAAGAATTTCATAATTGATGCTCATCTTGCATATGCCTACTACCTTCATGGGTTCGTTGGTTCAGTGGTGACTGTCTAAGGCTCTCTGCCAAACTGGTGCATCAAAGGGGAGGTGAAGAAGGAGCTATAGGCGAGGTCGTGTCTGGTGGTGGGGTAGCCGAGCCTAAAGGTGGAAAAAACAGAGGAAACAAACAAAAAAGAAAAGAAAAAAAAATTAAAAGAAGGAAGAATAAATTGTGCAGCCATTAACCTGAAGGTGAGCTTGCGCAGGAAGAAAACAAGATGAAACAACAGAGGTGGTGATGGAGATTTTGCGCACGCGATTTATATATATAACATAGGGGTGCGTAAATCAAGTGAGAAATTTCTTTTTTTAGGAAAACATTTTGTACGCGTTTATAATTATAAGGATGTAAATGCGTTAATTTCTATGGAAGAGGCAACGGAAAGAAGTAAAAAAATTTAAATGGTAGACCAATTTTGGTGTGTGAAGTTTGAGTTTAGAGAGGTATTGCGTTTGATAACAGCAAGAAATAAAGATATTTGACATTATATCATTCAAAGATTTTATACCAATTTTAAAATAATTGAAGCAAAAGAAAAGTGTGTAAAATTTACACGCGAATGACAATGCGAGTAATAAATGAGATTGGAACGGTTATGGAATTCATTTCTTTCCCACTTGGAATCGCATGGTTACCGATTAATTTATTTATTTACAGCTAAGGTAAGAATTTAAGAATGCGTACTATAGAAGCAATAAATACAACGAACATATGCCTAAAAAGTTAACAAAGTAACGTAATTTTTTATTTTTTCTCATTTATATATATGTTTAGTAAATACGCTAAAGAATAACATTCCATTGTACACGTGTAATTAAATTAAACAAAACGGATATAACGTACAAATTTAAAACGTGTAATTTACTAGTTTATTCATACACTATTTATTACTAAATTTAGCTTTTGGTTTGTTTACATTGGTTTGATTTATTTATCATTTAACTAGGAAACTGATGTATAAAAGAAACGTAAAAATTTATTTCCCCTTTTTTTTACAAAATATTTATTCCCTAAATTAAAAAGTATATAACCGTTATAAGTAAAACAACCATGAAGTAAATGTTGAAAATATATATATACGTTATACAAAAGGATTTGCAGTTAGAGTTTTGAATTTAAAATTTCAATTGGCGTTAAACTTAACCAAAAGTCCCAATTATAGACATTGTTTATATTTATTAAATTTTGGCAATGATTTATAATCAATTTAAAATTCAAACTTTTCTATAAAATAAAACCCCAAAGTTTTTAAATAAAAGAATTAAAAAAATTGTTAAAATTTTTGGGCTATTACACTCTCCCCCACTCAAAACTTTTCGTCCCCGAAAACGAACAATAGAAGGAAAACAAAGGAAGATAAGATAACAGGGCAAAGTACCTGAAACAAATAATTCTGGATTCGAAGCACGTATGCTCTCCTCCGTCTCCCAGGTGGAATCCCGTTCATCCGTGCCCCACTACACTTTGACCAGGCGGACAGATTTTCTTCTTAGCTGTTTTGTACCTTGATCGACGATACGAAGTGGCTTCCTTTCAATAGTTAGGTCAGGCTCGATGTCCAAACTATCAAGAGTAGAAGGCTGGATAATAAGAGATGAATCATGCAAACAACGACGAAGGTAGGACACATGGAATACATTGAATATTCCAACGAATTTCTTGGGCAAATCTAGTCAATAAGCAAGAGACCCAATCCTTTCCAAGATGCAGAATGGCCCGATGAATCTAGGAGCAAGCTTCTCTCTACGCCCAAACCGAACCACATTTCTCAAGGGAGAGACCTTAAGAAAAACCAAATCACTGACAGCGACTCCAAGCTCCTTCTTCGACGATCAGCGTACTTTTTCTGCCTATCCTGAGCAATCCTTAACCTTCTCTTAATCTCCTCAACTTTCTCCAAAGCTTCCAAAATCATATCCGGGCCAAGAACCAAGCGATTACCGGACTCAATCTAGCAGGACGGAGATCTACAGGGTCGCCCGTAAAGAGCAGCAAAAGGGGACATCTTAAGACTAGCCTGAAAAAGATAGAATGAGATAGATAGGGAATTAAGATAAGATAAGAAAAGTGGATTGGAATTTATACCTGATAACTATAGTTATAGGTGAATTCCACAAGGTGGTAATGATCTTCCCAAGATCCTCCATAATCCAAAATGCAAGCCCGAAGAAGTTCCTCAAGAATTTGATTCACCCTTTCTGTTTGACCGTCAGTCCGAGGGTGATAAGCAGTGCTCAGATTCAGACGAGTACCCAAGAATTCTTGGAAAGCTTTCCAAAACTGACTAGTGAAGATAGGGTCTCGATCACAAACGATGCTAAAGGGAACACCATAGAGACGAACAATCTCCCTCATATAAATCTCAGATAAGCTCGAAGCCGTTCGGGTAGACTTGACCGGAATAAAATGAGCGAACTTGGTCAGTCTATCCACGATAACCCAGATGCTCTCATTTCCCTTCCTAGATCTTGGTAAACCATCAATGAAATCCATAGAAACTTGCTCCCACTTCCAATTGGGAATCTCCAGAGGCTGCAACAAACCCGGTGTCTTCTGATGATCCGACTGGACTTGCTGACAAGTCGCACACCTACTAACAAAGATAGAGACATCCCTCTTCATACCCTTCCACCAATAGAGCTTTTTCAAATCCTGATACATCTTCGCTACACCAGGATGAATGGAAAGTCTGGATTGATGATGTTCCCGGAGTAACTCCTGCCTCAAGCCATCAACATTCGGGTCACAAATCCTAATATTAATCCTCAAAGTCCCTTTATCATCAATCTGGGCTCCACCACCATCAAGACTACTACCTCCAACCCTTCTCTGAACACTTCCCTTCATACGGCTAAGCATCTCATCCTCATCTTGTTTAGCCATGATACGGTCCAAAAGAGGAGAAGAAACAACAAGCTGGCACAACAAGGACTTCTTCCTACTTAAAGCATCCGCCACAACATTAGCTCTCCCAGAAGTATAGTTAATGTCAAGATCGTAAGAAGCAAGAAACTCAAGCCATCGAACCTGACACTGATTCAAGTCCTTCTGTGTGAAGATATACTTCAAAGCCTTATGATCGGCGAAGAGGTCAAACTTGGCACCTAAGAGATGATGTCTCCAAAGCTTTAAAGCAAAGACAACTGCCAGCAATTCTAAATCGTGAGCAGCGTAATTAGCCTCATGGTTCTTCAACTGACGACTAGCATATGCAATCACCTTCCCATCTTGCATCAATACTGCTCCCAAACCCTCTCGACAAGCATCGGTGTATACCGTCAATCTTCCATTACCATTCGGAACGGTAAGCACTGGTGCGGAAGTAAGCTTGTCCTTTAATTCTTGGAATGCCGCTTTACACTATCGCTCCAAATAAACTTAGCATTCTTCCAAGTCAGAGCAGTGAGAGGTGCAGAAATCCGAGCAAAGTTCTCAATGAACCTCCGATAGTAACCGGCAAGGCCCAAAAAACTGCGAATATCAGTCGGAGTCTTAGGTTCTTCCCAATCATTGATCGCAGCGGTCCTGACTGGATCAACAGAAACTCCATCACCAGAAATAATATGCCCGAGAAATCGGACTTCCTCTTCCCAGAAATGGCATTTCGACAATTTAGCCTTTAATTGATGTTTTCGAAGAGTCTCTAGAACATACTTCAAATGTGACTCGTGCTCTTCCTTGGTCTTTGAGAAGACAAGAATATCATCAATAAAGACTAGAACAAATTTATTGAGCACATCGCGGAAGACACGAATCATCAAATCTACAAAGAAAGCGGGAGCATTAGTTAACCAAAAGGCATAACTAGCCATTCAAAGAAGCCATTTTCAGTATGGAAAGTAGTTTTGGGAATGCTCTCCTCAGCAACTCTGAGTTGGTGGAAGCCTGTGGCCAGATCTAGCTGTGAGAAAACAGTAGCTCCATAGAGCTAATCAAACATGTCATTAATGCGAGGAATGGGTTATATGTTCTTCATAGTGAGTTTATTCAGCTCCCTGTTATCTACACACATCCTGAGAGAGCCATCAGACTTGGTGACGAAAACCACGGCTGCCCCCAATTCTGAAAAGCTAGGTCTGATCGAACCCTTAGCGAACAAATCTTGAATTTTCTCCCTTAACTCAACCTTCTCACGGGGTGCCATTCTTCTGGGTGGAAGAACTACAGGTCGAGCTCCCTGGATAAGGTCGATATGGAAGTCAATTTCCCGCTTAGGAGGTAAAGAAGTGACTTCACCAAATACATCGGGATAATGTCTTACCACATGAGTCAAGTCAAGGTCACTAGGGGATGAATCCAGAGAATAAATGAAACTACCAGCGAAATCCTGGGGCAAACTACACTAGATCTCTAATGAATTACCAAAATCATCTTTAAGGGAAACAGTTCGAGCACTACACGAGATATGAGCATCATGCCTATCCAACCAATCACCTCCAAGCAGTAGATCGAAAGCGTCAAAACCCAGAACATAGAAATAACCAGTGAAACGATGATCAAGATATATAAACTTCACTTGTTTACAAATCCTACTCAGATTTTCAGGCCCACCAATGGGATTCGAAACACATAAAGGCACAGAAGCAAATTCGGGAAAAAGGCGATGTTTGAATTTATTACAAAGGTCCAAAGAAATGAAGCTATGGGAGGCTCCAGTATCGAATAAAACACGAATTGGAGATTTAAACAAAGTAAAAGAACCCTGAAGTGTACCTTGAGAGTCACAAGGAGCGGGAGCGGGTGCAGGCTGTGGAGCTGGGAAGGATGCAGAAGTGACAGCAAAAATCCCTGATGCCTTGCCCTTCTTCTGAGTAGGGCAGTCTCTCTTGAAATGTCCCGGCTGAAGGCAAATGTGGCAAAGGTCTCGCCTAGCCAACTGAGCGGGAGGTGGAATCGCAGCACCCAAGGTAGGACTACTATTAGCGTAGTGTCCTTTCTGGTCGCATCGGTAGCAAGTAATGGCAGATAGATCCACAGGCTGCCTCTGGAATGACGAAGACGATCCTAAACCAGGAGTCCTATTCTTATTCTTCTATCAATGCAGAAAATGGGGCTTCCTCTTCTTGGGATTACCAGAATACTAAGATGGAGCAGACTGGGCAGCTGGAGGAGCCCTAGAGGTAGGATTCTCATACCTGATAGCCATGTCCATCAGAGCGGTAAACGTACCATGCACGTGGGTAATAAGGCGATCATAGTACTCGAGACGTGCGCCAGTGATAAACTTCTTGTTTTTCTTCTGCGGGGTGTCTATCAGATTAAGGCCATACTGCGATAGCTCAATGAATTTCCTTTCATACTCGGTAAAGGACATATCGCCTTGCTTCAAATCCAAGAAATCCCGATACAGTTGAGACTTCCCAGCTTCGGGGATCCATTTTGCGAGGAAAGCATCCCTAAAGCACGATAAGAGATATAAGATAGATTTCAAAAGGGAGGAAACTGAACCATACTTGGTCAACCGAAGAAGATACCTAAATTTTTCCCAAGTGATGTCAGCCTTAGCGGTGTGAGCTGTAATGGACAGCCACCAATCTAAAGCTGCTCCCTTTAATTGCCAAGCTGCCAGTTGACGCTGTTGGGCATTCATGATCTCAAGACCGGAGAAAACTCTCTCCAAATCTCGCAACCACGGCTGAGCTTCAATTATGCTCTCAGAACCTGTGAACTTGGTGCCACCAAGCTTGGTATATTCCTTACAAAGCTTAGAGAACCTAACTGGGCAGCGGGTGCAGGAGCTGGGTCAGCACCTCATCCCCTACCTCTGGCATTTCCTCGATTCATCCTGAGAAATCAAGAATGAATTTAAGGATAGTGGAAAATATAGAGGTCAAGATAGATTAGATAAGATAAAGTTCAACTAGACAGGCATTTAACAAAGGACCTAATTATATAAGAAGGAGAAAGGGAAAGTAATCTAAGAAAATTCGATTTTAAAACAATAAAGCTTTATATCAAAATACATCTTTGAAAATCCTTTGAAAATCCTTTTATACTTTAAATAAACGCTCTCTCACAAAGAAAGGATTCTACGATTGACTTCACTCATTCTAGGTTATTTCTACACTATCTCTAATGAGTTTTTGCTCCTCAGGCTATGGTTTGCCTAAAAACCTAAGCCTTGATACCAACTGTAACAGCCCACTATTTTGCACCATTCAAATTCGACAATAATTTAGAACATGACGAGCTTGAATAGTTCAAAACAGTATATTATAAATAAATTTTGGAGCAAATGAAATCAAATCATAGAATCTCAGACATAGAAATCAGAATACTCGCAGCGGAATAAAAATAACTTAGTGGTTCATGAAGCCACTATCACATAGTCTCAACATAAGTATAAATTACTTTGTTTTAAACCAAATATAGTTTGAAATCACCACAGAAAAATCCAAATTTATTTGTCTCCATTACATAAACTAAGATAAAGAACCGAAAGGAAATTTGACAGCAGCTTGAAAAAGATGATCTGCGGAAGTCCTAGCTCCGGGGATGAAGTCCGAACTGAAACTCAGGCTGACCTGAGCGTAAAATAAAACATAAACACTCGAGTCAGGACATACATACTTATACAGTGTAAGCTAATTCAAGTGAATTGTAATATAAAGGCAAGTAACTTAAAGGATGCTTGGGACCGCCCATCCTCTAAGGATCCGTTAAACTATTACTATGCAGTAATATTTCGCTATTATAATAGTGTCTATTTGTAAAGTAAACTTACTTTTAAATAGCGTTAAGGGGTTACCCATATAGCCCTTACCACATAATAGTCCCAGTAGTCCATCCAGTATCAGTGCATCTCCAGATCGGGAGACTACCCTAAACACTCCATGAGCTACGGGAGAAAACCAAGCTCGTACAAGGCTCGCTAGGGTAGGTGACACGGCACAACTAGGCAATGCCAGGGTAGATATACCAATTACGTATCCAGACCAGTGGTAGCGCATAGCTGCTGCTACCGCCCACCTCGAACAACACTCCCAAATCAAAGGTGCGCACCAATCAATCACAAAGTAATAGGATGGCATACGAAGAAGTGCGTCCGATAAGAGGTGCTACCTCCTTAGCCCGAGAATCGCTCCTGTTTTAGCCACCTTATGCCAACTCATGGGAGTCGGGTCCACGTACATACCTTAAAAGAACGTTACCACCATCTACTTCATTCTGGAATCTCCACCGCGTACACGGTTGTCAAAGTGGTTTTCGATATCGACAGAGAGGATGCCCATATCCGATCCCGGTCTCTTTGCCAACCAATCGTTGTTATTATTACCCGTGGTTATAAAATTTCAAAATATAGTTTATTTCTAAACCCAATTACTTCATTTAATTTTCAAAAGTGAAGCTATTTTGTTTCCAAATTAAATATTCAAAAATCTCATTTCAGCCACCGCAACACTTCACAAGTCCTGCCGTATCTCTTTATTTAATTGGGTTTAATTTAAATTTCGCGACCGCAGCACTTACCAAGTACTATAGTAGCCGTTAATTAATTCTAGCCTTTAGTTTATTTGCATCAACTACGGCAATTACAAAGTGCGGTAATGTCCCTTACAACAAATTTTAAGTAAATTAAATTCCAGACTTTAATCTAAATTTATAAATAATTAAACTTAAATTTAACCAATTTAACTTATAAAATCATATTTCCACCATTAAAATAGTCATTTAAATTACTCAAAATTTATGATTTATATAAGGTAAATTTCACAATAAATATCAACTTCTTAAGGCTTCACTTATTAAAGTCAGATACAAAATTTCTATTCTTCGCATTTGAAATATACTTAATAATTAAGTTTAATTATCATTCCAAAATATACTATTTCAATTTATTTCTTAACTTACCATTTTCTTAAACTAAACTTCACTTTCCTAAGTTTAGTTATATTAAAAAAAAATTATTTTATGTATTTATTTTATTAACCATTTAATTTATAGAAAATTTAAATAGCACCTTATTTATCATCTAAATTCAATTTATATCAAATTTATTATATCTTATTTACTTAACTTGAATCTCGTTCCCTTGCAAAATCAAATTACAAAATAAATTTATATTCCAAATTTCAACTTAACCATTTATTTATTATATATATTTAACTTGTATAAAATCACCAAAAATCATTTTTATTAAATTCAAATTAAATAATATAATATATAAATTTAAAATACTTAAATTGTTCTAGAGAAATATATATATATAACCACGGGTCGGTATAATATTTTCTACCCTAGGTCAAGTGGTATGGATAATATATCATTTCAATCCGTAATTTACAAAGACAATCCGGGTTCTATCATTTCAATCCCGCATTTCCAAGTTAAATAAATAAATATCGTTCAGGCCTATCATTTTAGCCCATAACGATTCTATTCTACAGGGAACTTGCAGTGTGATAAACAGTAATTAAATAAATAGTATAACAGCATAAATATAACTGTGATATCCCGAAAATTTTAGCAATATCAATTTAATAATCTGTATTTAAAATTAAATTGATTTGATAAAATTTTAATAAAAATTTACTTGATTTAATAATCCAATTAAATAAATGTGTAATTGATGAATTTTATCTTTTAAAAGCTAATAATTGTTTTCCTATTTATAATGTATGTATGTATATTTATATATATATATATTGTGAATGGATAAGTTTGATTTGAAGTTAAATGAATAAATAAAATATGGTTTTTAAAATTCTAATATTCATTTGATAATTTGAAGATTATTATTTTATTTAATAAATAACTAATTGGTTTAAAATACTTAAAGAAATTGTTTTAAATTGTATAATTGTATTTTAAACATAGTTTAAATTTTAATAAGTTAAAACAAAAGTTTATTTTATATCTTTTTGAATATAGCTTAATAATTATAATTTGGAATTATTTAAAAATTTAAAATACCATTTAAACATTAAACATTAATGTATGTAATTAAGATAAATAAGATAAGAAATTTATAATTTCTTTTATAAATGATTTAAATTGGATAAATATGTTATTTTCAAATAATAGCAATGAATATATAAATATAGAGAGATTTTCATAAAACAATATTATTAAAATAAAATTTAAAAATATGTTAATATAAACTAGTTTAAATTGGATTTTTAAAATGTATAAATAGAATTTGGTTTTGAATTTATTTTGAATTCAAATGAATAACCATATTTAAATTTCGTAAGTGAGCTTTCATATTTTTATGATTTGTTTTATTTCATTTTCTTTTAAAGGAAATCCATATACATTTGCTTATGAAAATTTTATATACATAAGTATTAATAAATAGAAAAAGGGGTTTTATTTACTCTTAAAATAAATAAGAAAAATAAGGAAATATGCATAGAACAAGTGTTAATATTCTAAGTGACTAATGAGACATGTGTTAGTAAATGAACACTTACAAAAGACAAGTGTCCTTTTCATTTTATTTTTTTTCTTTTAATTTTTTTAAATAAATCATTCATACTTATATTAACATGTTTCCTTCATCTCTATTCTTTTCTAAATCTTCATTTTTTCAAAGTTAAGAAGAAGATAAATCTCAGCTGATACTCTTCCTCAAAAATAAAATAAATCAAGCTTGCATGTTAATCCTGTAATTCCTCTTTAGAACTAAATCTGTAATGCAAGTCTGTAATTCACTTCCATAACAAATCTGCAACTCTACTTCCTCTCAAACCTGAAATCAAATCAATACCCTATAATTCTTTTTCAAAATTAATCCTGCAATCCTCTGTACAATCTTTTTCAAATGCAAAATCCATCTCTAAAAGCCTGCAACCTGAAATTCATTTTCCTTGAATCTGAGAATCAAATGTAAAGCCTCTGCATTCTTTTAAGATCTGGAAATCAAGCCTTAAACCATCAAAGCAAGTAAAATCTGAAGCCTACATTTCTAATTAAAAACAAGATCAGGCATGCATACAAGTTTTTCACAGCAAGGCACACTAGTTTTTAAATTCAAAACAAAAGCTCTGTTCTTCATGCTCAAGACAAGTGAGTAACTTCTTTTTCTTAAAATAAACTTAAGTATAATCTGATTTATGACTGAAATGAATATGCTTGTGAGTTTATATACCTGATAGAATGTTGATTTGTGTGTTTGTGAGTAACATTCATTTTTTTCCTTTCAAAAGTTTAAGTATGAAACTGTTGTTTGATATATGACTTGTATATATTTACCTGGATATCATGTTAATTTGAATGATTAACCACAGTAGTTTAAAAACTCAAGTATGGTTATGATGATGATGTATGTTTGCTCCTGTAATTGATTTGTATTAAGTATATGGGTATAAAGTATAAACTTACTGTTTTAAGATTATTACAGTACTTGTTTTACTAAGTTCCAGGTCTAAAGTTTTAGAAAGAAAACTTAAGTGTTTTTAAAAATTAATCTTTGCTAATACAAGAGATTTGGTCAATGTATGTTTAATATATCCTAAATGACAAGTTTAAGTTTTTTTTTTAAAAAAAAAGATTGAAAAAAAAAGAAAGAAAGAAAATAATGACTGCGGTTTTACTGGAAACTAATGTAATAGCAAGTAAACTGAAAATCTAACAAAAGCAAGATGATTTATTCTTAGTTTCAGGTGTTTGAATTGAAAGTTGAAACTAAATTGTGATTTTTAAAAACCAAAATTTCAATTTTTAGTGTTGAAATTATGTGCATTGATGTTTTCTTCTGGGAAATGAAAAGGGGAAAAGTTTTTATAACCTAGTTATGGGTATGCTCTGGAATTTTATCAGCATTGAGCCTCTGGTTGTTCGAATTCTCTGGTACGCTGGGTAAAGGAAGCTAGGGGATGGACGAAGTCTTGGCCGAAGTTTTAGCATCTCCGATGGTCGGAGAAGAGAGGTTGAGGGTTTTCCAGGTTTTGGGGTTTGAAGCTTATAACTGTTGACAGGTTTGGTTTAGGGATGCTCGATTTCGTTTTCGAGTGAATTGGGTGGTTTTGATGTTAGCAAGGTGATGCAGGGATTAACGTCGACATGATAGTTGACTGGGTGGTGGCCGGAGGTGGCCAAGGCCACCGTGCATATGCACGGTGACGAATGGTGGATCAGGTGTTTTGATTTGGAGGTTGCTGTGTTTTGACTCGAGATTTGCTCGAGTAAGTTGAGTTTTTGCCCGAAGTAGTTAGGTATGCGACTCGAAGTAAATGAAAGGGGTCTTGGGTATCCCCTGTTATTACAGGTTTCACTGAAACCTGTATATATTTTCAATTCAGAATTGATTTTAAAATCTAAATGCAGGGTTTTGAAACAGAGTTTAAATCAAAATTTAAGGTATGAATTTCAAATGAGATTTGAATCCGGGTTTGAAATTTAATTTAAACTTTTAAACAAAATATTTAAACAACTTTACAAAAAGGGTTTAAATAAATCTGAAATTAAAGATAAAACCTTAAAATTTAAGTAGAGATTTAAACATAAGTTTAAATCTGGAATCAAACTTCAATTTGAAAACAATGTTTTGAAATAAAGGAAGTTGTTAAATTTAAATTGTTTAGAAACAACTTTGAATGTTAAAGTTAATTTAAATTATGGTTTGTATTTTAAATGAAATTTGGGTTTTTAAACTTCTTTATAAAATAAGAAAATCTTTAGCATAAGTTTTTAAAGGGGGTTTTTGAAATGTTTTTAAAACTTTATTTAAGTTAAGTTTGATTTCATTTTTAAATTTTAAATTTAAAATGTAATATGAAAACAATTTTAAGTTAAATTGTTTTAAATTACTTTGTTAATGATTAAGTAATCATTAATAAGAAATGTTTTATTTTAAAGTAAATCAAAGATTTAATGATCTTTGCTTCATTAAAATTAGTAAGATAATTTAAATAATTTAATTAATTAATTTGTTTACTTGATTAAGGATTTGAAATAAATTAATTAAGGTTAATTAAATTTGTAATTAATATTAATTAATTTAAGTTAATTTCTTAAGGAAGGTAATTAAAAGAATTAAAGAAAAGTTAATAAAGATCATTAACTTGTGATTATTTATTAATTAATTAGTAATTAATTTGGATAATTAATTGGATTAATTAATTTAAATAATTAATTATGAAACTTAATTAAGTATGAATTACTTTATGGAAATAATTAAAGATATTAATTACTCATTGTAATTAATTAATTAATTAGATTAGATTAAATTAATTAATTAAGTTTAATTAATTTAGAATAATCATTGAATGAATTGATAAGTAATCAATGGTGGATAATTTCTTAGAGAAGTAATTAAGTCAAGTAAATTACTGGAGATAATTAATTAAAGTATGGAAGAGTTTTTGAATTAATTACTTTGTGTAGTTAATATGAAGGTAATTTCTTTATGAAGTAATTAATAATTAAATACTTAATGTAATTAATTTAAGCATTAATTGATTAAGTCATTTGAAATGATTAAGTGATGTATTTAATTAAGAGTAATTAATTACTAATGAGATTAATCAAGATTAATTAATAAATATAATTAATTATTAAATGTAATTAAGTTAGAAGTAATTAAGGAAGTACTTAAGGGTATTTAATTACTAAATGCAATTAATCAAGAATGATTAATAATTGTGGTTTAATTAAGGTTAATTACTTAATGTAATTAGTTTAAAAAAAGTAATTAATTTAAATTTAATTTAGGATCATTAATAAATATAATTAATGATGTAATTAAGCATTAATTAATTAAGATTAATTAATCAATGATAAGTGATTAAGGAAGTAATTAATTAATATAATTAATTAACATTAATATAATTAATTATAATTAATTAATTTATGAAGTAATTAAAGGTTAGTTACTGATTTTGGCTAAGGATAATTAATTTGTAAAATTAATTAAAGATAATTACTTGAATGTAATTAAAGAATAATTAACCGAGGGTGATTAATTAAGGTGATTAATTTGAGGATAATTATTTAATTAATTGGTAATCAATTAAGGGTTAAGTAAGCAAGATTTAAAATGAGGAAGTAATTAATTTAATTCATTTTAAATTAATTAAAGATAGGTAATTAATTTAATTCACTTTAAATTAATTAGAGATAGATTTAATTAATTTAATTCATTTTAAATTAATTATAGATGGTGTGATTATGGATCCTTGCTTATGAATGGATGATATGGTTTACCCTGAATGGTTTGAATCTCAGACATGAGATAAATAGTGTTGTGTGATATTGATGCATTGGTTGCATTGTGATGATGATATAAGTATCTATTGATGACGATAATATATATTATCTATTATGGTGATGTGAATTATCTATCTGTGTGTATATAGATAGTTTAGATTGAATTGTTTTAAACTTAAAACAACTTGGACCTAAAAGACACGCTTTGGATTTCAATGAGACCGGGATCGGGTTTCCATATTTGAAATCCGAAAACCACATCGATTCTAATTAAACGTTAGGTCGTTAATACAAGTGGAGCAAGTGAAGACTCGAGGTGTAAGGGCTATACGTCAGTATAACTCTATGGGTGATTCCGTAATGAGTTTGACGGAATAGTGCTTATAGATTCGAGATGGTGAATCAGAGTTCAAGGGCTATGGTCGTTGACTCTGAGGGTGATTCCAATAATGAGTGCAACGAGATAGTGCCTTCGGTTTCGTTCGAACCCGGATCGAACTTGTATGGATTGAATGCTTTCAGAACATCGTCAGGTGGACGATGAGCATTCTAAGATAGATGTGTTCTATAAAGGTAATCGTAACCTCAAGCCTCATCAACCGGGAATGGCTAAAACAAGGGAGGTGCAGCAAGGCTTCGTGGGTAGCCCCCACTGGAGAGCAAGATTTACCCCTGTCTAGAGGTCCCTTTTTATTCGGCTATGTGGGTGGTTGAGTCGCGACAACTGTCGGGGTTGTCTTGTTTGGAACTGTTCAGTAAGGAACGGGACCGGCCTTGTGTTGCAGGGGAGCGGGCGTACTCCTCGGTACGGTGATCTAGGCCACGTACTGTGACGGGGGGTAACCCGGTAGCCCTGCCATTGTATGGAATCCAAAATCCAATAAGTGCCAACGGCTTTGATTGTATTACCCACTTTTGTGGCTAGTAGCTGGAATTTAATAATGTAACAATTTCGGCTATTTCATATTTATTTGAAAACCCTAGACACTATTATAATATCGTCGGATTTCCTATCAAATGTTTTGGTTAGCGTAAGGTAAAAACTTTTCCATGTTTATGTGTGGGAAGTCTTACGTGATACCTTTTCTTTCCAAAGGTTTTTGAAAATTAAGCAACTTTAACCTGTTACTCACACCAGACCCATGTCTGACCCGGAGTTTATTTTTTTGTTTTTCATAAACTATTGGGTACTCAAATTTTTACGAGTAGCAAAGGGATTCAGGTTAGGATTCGGGTTAGCTTTAACGAATTGTGGAGGAGCAATGGAGCAGGAGGCTTCTGCGTGTAGATATATATAGTTTTCCGCTGTGTTTTCTCTGAGTTGTCTCCGGTACTGATTTGAGTTGTAATAACTAGACAGGTGTTTATAACTGTCTAGTATGTGTTGTATTATCTGTGTGCTCTGATAGTGTTTGTAAACTATGTAAATATTTCATGTTATTAATATAATTTATTCGTTCCGCTGTTTAGATTCTGATGTGTTGTTTCTTCTTCTTCTCTTTCTTTCTCTTTTCTATCCCTTTCTTTCTTATTAGCGATGCGACTTCCTGGAGTCTGGAAGTTGGGTCGTTACAATAACAGTATATACTATAATTGATGATGTGTCAATTTAATAACAGGGTTTTTAACATCATAAAATAAGATCACAGGCAAGTCAAATATAATATATCCATTCTACAATTACATTTGTCATTAATTTACAGATCTATAAGTATGTTTTGTCTGGTGAGAATACTCATCTTTTCGATGCTAGAGTTTTGATACAAAATAACGAATATCTGCACTGGAAAGCGTACAGAAGGCACGATCAATTTTCAGCGGATGTGACACCCCAATTCCGATCTTGAACAAAATAAATAAAACAATTTACGCGAATTCAATACGATCATATCAAATCTTCAATAAGTCAAACAGGAATGCGATTTAAATAAAAGGATAATTTGAAAAAAATTGCTCGACCACTTCACCACACGACTCGACCCATCATAACAAAAACTCGGCCTGCCCAATTTTAAATATACGAATGCATGCACGTACACAAGTATTCAAATCAGTGGGGTAATTTGGCATAGGCTAAGTCTTCTTCACTTTCTTTTTATCAAAAGTGGTGAAAAGAAATTCCACCGGCTTGGTTCAACCAAAAGTGCTCGGCCAGCACAAGTGACATGCACGTGCATGCATAATTTGTTGGGAGGCATTGAAAACAATTCCTAAAAGCAATTTCACCACGGTCCAAGGCTTGGTCAATTTGATAATTGATGCTCGTCTTGCACATGCCCACTGCCATCATGGGTTTGTTAGTTCAGTGGTGATTGTCCAAGGCTCTCTGCCAAACTGGTGCATCAAAGGGGAGGTGATGGAGGAGCTATAGGTGAGGTCGTGTCTGGTGGTGGGGCAGCCAAGCCCAAAGGTGGAAAAACAGAGGAAACAAACAAAAAAGAAAAGAAAAAAAATAAAGTAAAAGAAGGAAGAACAAATTGTGCGGCCATTTACCTGACGGTGAGCTTGCGCAAGAAGAAAAGAAGATGAAATAACAGAGGTGGTGATGGAGATTTCATGCACGCGATTTATATATATAACATAGGGGTGCGTAAATCAAGTGAGAAATTTCTTTTTTTTTGGAAAACATTTTGTACGCGTTTATAATTATAAGGAAGTAAATGTGTTTATTTCTGCGGAAGAGGCAACGGTAAGAAGTAAAAAAATTTAAACGGTAGAGCAATTTTGGTGCGTGATGTTTGAGTTTAGAGAGGTAATTGCGTTTGATAACAGCAAGAAATAAAGATATTTGACGTTATATCATTCAAAGATTTTATACCAATTTTAAAATAATTGAAGCAAAAGAAAAGTGTGTAAAATTTACACGCGAATGACAATGCGAGTAATAAATGAGATTGGATTAGTTATGGAATTCATTTCTTTCCCACTTGGAATTGCATGGTTACTGATTAATTTATTTATTTACAGCTACGGTAAGAATTTAAGAATGCGTACTATAGACGTAATAAATACAACGAATGTATGCCTAAAGAGTTAACAAAGTAACGTAATTTTTTAAATTTTCTCGTTTATATATATATGTTTAGTAAATACGCTATAGAATAACGTTCCATTATACACGTGTAATTAAATTAAACAAAACGGATATAACGAACAAATTTAAAACGTGTAATTTACTAGTGTATTTATACACTATTTATTGCTGAATTTAACTTTTGGTTTGTTTACATTGGTTTGATTTATTTATCATTTAACTAAGAAACTGATGTATAAAAGAAACGTCAAAATTTATTTCCCCCTTTTTTTACAAAATATTTATTCCCTAAATTAAAAAGTATATGCCGTTATGAGTAAAACAACTGTGAAGTAAATGTTGAAAATATATATATATATATATATATATACACACACACACACACGTTATACAAAAGGATTTTCAGTTAGAGTTTTGAATTTAAAATTTCAATTGGCGTTAAACTTAACCAAAAGTCCCAATTACAGACATTTTTATATTTATTAAATTTTGGCAATGATTTAAAATCAAATCAAAATTCAAACTTTTATACAAAATAAAACCCTAAAGTTTTTAAATAAAAGAATTAAAATATTTGTTAAAAATTTTGGGCTGTTACGTATATTGAAATATTTATATCTGAAAATACTTCTAATAATATTATTATTATATTCCAAATCATTTGAAATAAATTTTCAAAATCCCGGAACTTAAGTTCTAAAATTTTCAATTTATTCTTTTTTTTTTCAAATCCTACATTACTAGTATTTATAGATTACACTACCTAACAACCAATGTATTACAACCAAATATAACCTTTATAAAAAATTATTTTATATATAAAAAATATAATAGGGAAAATTATTTCATTCACCTATATTAAAACAAATATTATGTCGGTCTGTCCTATTAAGTGTTTAGAAATCCTTATTGATGTCATAGCGTCCCATGCACCAACCAAAATTTATAAATACAAAATGGAACAGATTAACACAATATTAAAAAAAAATTATAACACTAACAAAGACGCTCTCTCATATATATACACTCAACAACCCCCATAGGGCATTACTACCCTATTAATAAAGAGTCAAACCCCACAAAACTAAGGTTTATCGCTAAACCAAAGCTCTGATACCAGATGTGACGACCCTGAATTTTTGAATATATGAAATTGAATTATTTAGTTGATTTTAAATATTTGGAAGTTACTTTAACTTGAATTTCAAATATAAACATGAATTTGGCAATTAAATTATTTAATTTAATTTATTGAAGTTGGATAAAGATTTGAATCTTCAGTTTTATCCTGATTAAAAATAATTTGAAGGCTTGGAAATTTTATATTGATGATACTGGAGATGGTAGAATTTTTAAAATTGAATTCAAAAGCAGTTTGTTCAATTTTGAAAATATATCGTTTAAATCGGTAGTTAAAATTGGCCTTCCGAGGCACAGTCTCGGAATTCGACGAAACCAGTTCCATTGGATCCGTAATATTGTATTATTATTGGATTTCAATTTTCATAGCATTCGGAGTTGTCGCGTGATCGTACGATAAGCAAACGCGCTGAAAATTTGATCGAAAGTTCAATATAAAAGTTGGGTCGAAAAAGCTATCATCTCCATACGATCGAATTTGGACTCGAAACCTTTTCCGCTGCGTTTGGAATAGTTATATAATATTATGAACGCCTGGCAGCACGCCTCGATAGGAGGTTGAAATTTTGTGTTGCGTATTTGTAACAATTTAAATTTGAATTTGAATTTAAAAATAAGGTATATATGTGTATTTCATATAGTACTATTTCACAAGGCAAATTACACGTCTCCCTCTTTAACAGCATGTGTCTCCTTGTTATTTTATCAAGCTCCAGATGTTCACTTCAAATCAAAAGAAAAGATAAATGAACGAAAATAAAATAAAATGGTCTCCTTCCTGTTCGAATCCAAAACAAATTAAAATTCACGAGCCTCCTTTTTTTTCTTTCTTTCCTCCTACCTAATTCGAAACATCGACAGTTCAATTTCAAAAAAAAAAAATGGCGGTCAGGCAAATTTAAATCGAGGCGGCAGCATCGGTAACGGCATCGCGAGACAAGGCCAGGCGTGGTCGAATCGATGGTCGCGATCGCGATCTGGGCGATGGCAATGGGGCTCGTTCGCTAGGTATTCTAGGGTTCGTATTCGCCGTCGCATTTAGGAGAGGTTCGAGTCTGGGATGGCGATGGAGAAATGGATGAGGTCGTGGTCGATTCCAGAGGCATGACTGATTTGGGCATTCTCGAGCACGAGGTGGTGTGGCAGCATAGCAACGATGTCGAAGATGGCTATTTGAAGTTCACTGCGACGATCGGTAGCCTGTGCATTCGATCAGGAGCAGTAGGGTACAACTCTTTTAAAATAAATTTATATATGTGTAAATATATTTATATATATATATATATAGGATTTTGGAAATATATATATATATGCATGCAGAAAAAAATATAATTTTAGTAGTAAAGAATTAAAATGCAGATTAATACATTTACAGAAAACATACATTGAGACAAGGTTTTGGGAGTATTAAGTTCAGAAACAGAAAATTTTATATATGAAACTTTGGAAATTTATATAGATTAGATTTTTATGAGATTTATATACGTATACATGAAGTTTCAAAAGAAAATAAATGTATATTTTCAATTTACCAATTTATTAAAGGAAAATTAGTTTAAATTTAATAATTAGTTAATTCAATCTATTAAATGGGAATTAATTGTTCAATAGTTCAATTATTAAGAAGAATCATACAATGTTTATACAAGTTCAAAAATCGAGAAACAAGCCAGGATTGGAAAATAGATTGCATGCATAGGCAGAGGTGGGATCTTCTCACTCAATTAAATATTTTTCTGATTTAAATTTTGAATAGTTAGATTTAAAATTGATTGTGCTTGGATGATTGATTTATAATCAGTTATATTAGTTTAGACCCTATGCGCCGAATAAAAGCGGATGATATTATATTAAACCCATATACTGCGATATTACACCTCGAAGTGGAATTGGTATTATATATGTATTTAGAGTTATTGATTTCCTGCATTATATAGCGGATGAGACCCTATGCGCCGCATAATAGCGGATGATGTTTTATAAATCTCATATACTGCGATATTCCACCTCGAAGTGGAATTGGTATTTAATTTGTTGTGCTAACATCTGTGGATGCAGGGAAGCAGGTTGGAGGGATCCAACTGGATTCCTCAAACATTTTAAATTTGTTTCATATGTTGTATGTTTATTTATAATCTTTGTGTGATTATATCTATGATTGGAATTGTGGAAAGCTATGATTTAGCCGAATATATTTTTTGTATCGTAGGATACCAGAAATATGAAATTGAATTTTTGAAAATTAAAGTAGAAAAGCCTAGACCGTTACAATTAAGTATTAAAGTTGATTTTTATAATCCGATCGAATTAATTCCAAAAATATGGAAAAATATTTTAATAAAGGAATTTCGAGTAATATTGTTTCGTAGTTGAAGAATTTATTTAAGATACGTATTTTAAATATTTGAAAGAGATAAAGAAATTTATTTCAAAAGGAAATAAATTTAGAAATTTAATTTGGAATTTAATTTGGAGTTGTAATTAATTTTAGAAATCGATTTGGGAATTAATTTGGAGTTAAAATAAATCTTAGGAATCGATTTGGAAATTTGGTTTGGTGTTTTGGAAATAAATTGGGAAATCGATTTGAAATTAATTTGGTGTAAAAAATAAACCTTTGGGAAATTGATATGAAAATTTATTTGTTGTATGAAATAAATTTAGAAATCAATTTGGAATTGGACTTGGTAATTGAAATAATTTAGAAATTGATTTGAAAATTGATTTGGTGTTGAAGGTGAATACTTGGGAATCGATTTGAATATCGTAAATTGGTGGATATTTAAAATTTAAATCCACAATGGGAATTTTATAGAAGAAAGAGAAAATTGTTTTAAAAATAAATATTGTTTTATTTTTAAAAGTTGGAAAGGAATTTACAGATTTGGGACATAAATTTGAAATAAATCGAGAAAGATTTATAAATTGATTTGAATGAACCATTTTAGAATGGAATGTGTACTTTCCCTGAAAGCCGAGAATGTTTTCAATATAGTTTATAAATATAAATTGAAGTTGTAAAGATGATTTTAAGGAAAGAATGTTTTGGAAAAAAAATATATTTACTTAGGTTATTTTGAAAATCTTCAAAGTAAAAATATAATTTAAACTATTATAGAAGTGATTATTTAAAGTTTTAAATTGATATTTGTTTTAGAAATTTGATGTTTAAATAGTTTCCTATCTGCTAATTTTATTTTAAAATTTGTTTTGGACTTGAATTTTTATACGCGATATTAGTATAATATTTTTTTTAACTAATATTTAAGCAAGTATTTTAAAATATTTTTATTTTAAACATTTTCAAGTATATTTTGAATAAGTATTTTATATTATTTTAAAATATTTGAACTCGGTTGATTTTCAGTAGAAACGAATAAATATTTGAAATATATTCTGCATAAGGAAAATGATTTGAATTTTTTTTTTCAAAAGATTGAAATGTGGAAATCAATTTGAAATTGTTTTCAAATGAATGCAGTGTGAAATTATATCTTGCGAAGATATGTTGAAATTAAATGATTTGGGAAAATTATTTGAAATCCAGTGATTGTTGTAAATGATGATTGGTAGTTAAATAACCGACTATCAATATTGGCCTTTTTTATGGCATTTGAATTTCGATGCGACCGGGAGTCGAATTCCAAATGGATATTCGAAACCCACATCGAACCTTTGTGATTGTGATGGATCTTTTATTTAAAAGATCAAAGTGTAATTTGTTGTGATTTGTTTGAATCTGAATGTAACACTTATTTTTAAAATAAGCGCTCGTTATTCGGATTAGCCGGGAGAGGACCTTGTGTCATAAAACCCATTTCGAATAACGATACGACGAAATGGGATTGCATTTGAAGATGGTGTTGAAGACCGGGTATTTTCGAAAGCGAAAGGATTACCTGTCGAATGTCTCTGCACCGGATTGCTCCGGTATAGATATTTTTATCACCCTTTTGTGATGGGGATTTCGAACGTGATTGGTGAATATCCGGATTTGCAAGGGCTTCTTTGGAAGTGCCTTCGGTTCCGTTCGATCCAGGAATGGACTTGTATGGATGTGTGTCTGACGTTACACTTTGAGATGTAAAGTTTGTTTCTATCAAATACATTTCTTTTGGTGGCGGAGAATTTACTCTCTTAGCTTAACACCCTTCTCTGAGACTTACGAGCTCAGAGGTTATGTAGTTGATGATTACTAGTGATATATTCCCAATTTGGTAATGTGGCATACGAAGTGCTGCTGATCATTTGTTGATCGAAGCATGGCTTTTTTGAAAGGTGTAGCTTTGTGGACGAGACTTCATCGGACCTCATACCGTGGAATGGTCGAAACAGGAAGGATGCCGCAAGGTTATAGGGGGTAGTGCCCCTTAGGGTATGTTCATTTCCTTCTGGATAGAGGTGGTATCATGGTATGGAGCCCAGATACTTAACCTATTTGGTTGCTGCAAATTTATTACTTTGTGGTTGTTGGTATGGAGGATCCTCTGATAAAGGTTGTTTACAACCGGGGGATGGCATACTCGTGTCAGTAGTTACCTATTTTTGCAGAGGTAACCCGGCCTTGTGTTGGAAGAGAACTGGTTAGGTTCTTGGGGTGTCCCTCCAGAGGCGTACCCATGTGGCCCAGGAAGTTCCTTAGCCTGTCCATTGCTGGAAATCGAATTACCAATACGCGCCTTGTACGGTTTTAGTTATATAACCTGCCATCTAATATGGTAGCTATAGTAGGCGTACTATAATGGTACGTATGCTGGCTAAGATTAATATTATACTTGCAAATGTTTTTTCCACTACGCACTAATAATAATATCAAAAGAGTTTTCTCGTATCAAGCATATTTGACTATCATAAGGAGAAATCTCCCCCAAGTGTGCGATTGCATTGTGTGTGTGCCGGGAGGCCTTATGGTAGTTTCATTTTCCAAAAAGCATTGCAGATTTCTTTTAAATTCTTCTCTTAAAGTATAAATGTTTTTTAAGATCTCACACCAGTCCCACGACTGACCTAGAGTTTATTGTTCCCTTTCTAAACTCTGGGTGCCCATAATTTTCCACACGGGCAGCCTAGAGTCAGGTTGTCAATTATTCTGGAGCGATGTCAAGAAATTGCTGTGGAGATCAGGAGTTGAACCTGGATGGCGAGGCGTATCACTTATATATGTAATATTTCTTTTCCTCTGTTTGTTGTTGTAAACTCTGACAATGTGATGTATGAACTGATATAGTGTTTTTGTTTTAAAAGATTATTCTTTATCTATTATATATTGTTCCGTTGCGAAATGTAAAATTCTGTTATTGTTTCTGTTCTTCTTCTATCTTCTTCTTCTTTAACCCTAATGGTTCGGTTTTTCGACATTCGACTGTGGACATTTGATACAGTGGACGTATAAATGTTGACTTTCAGGCGTCGTAAAATCGGGTCGTTACACCAGATGTAACGCCCCCGCCTTTCCGCACGCTTTAAACCAACGATAAACCACACATGTCATACTTAAACCATATAGAAGGGCGGATTGTTATGGGGTAAATAAGTAAAAGAAGGAAGAAATAAACAAAATAGAATCTTGCAGCGGAACAATAAAATATAATAATCAAATATACAGTTCATGAAACTATTTTACAAAAACATTTGATTTGCTTATATAATACATATCAGAGTTACCCATACCAGATAATAATAACTAATGCAGCGGAAACAGTATGAATGTGGTGGAATACTATAATTGATAATAGTAATAATAATTCTTCGTCTTCGTCCTCCAGAATAAAAATCTTCAAATCCTGAAATGCTCGGAATGACCCGAGCGAATTGAAAAGACAAAACACTAGAGTCAGAACTAAAAGATCTTATGTAAGTTAAATCAACGGAAATAAATATGAGTGTAACGGTGTTAGAGATGTTTACGGGATTTGACATCTCCTATCCAGTGTCTAACGTGAGTGCAGTAACTTAAAAGATGCTCGAGATTCACGTCTCCTAAGGATCCGTTAAACTATTTACTGTGTAGTAATATTTCGCTATTTTAATAGTGTCTATAGTAAAATAAACTTACTTTTTTCATAGCATTAAGTGGTTACCCGTATAGCCCTTAACACGTAATAGTCCCAGTAGTCCATCCAATATCATAGTCCCTCCTGATCGGGAAGCCACCAGAGGATACCACACGGGCTATGGGAGAAAACCAAACTCGTACAAGGCTCGCTAGGGTAGGTGACACGACACAACTAGGTAATGCTAGGGAAGATATACCAATTACTCTTCTGGGTCGGTGGTAACGCATAGCGCGCAGCTACCGCCCACCTCGAGCCACACCCCTAAATGAAAAAAATCAAAAGTGGCCACTGAATCAATCCAAAAGTCAAAGTACAATATCGAAGGGATGTGTCCGATCAAAGGTGCTACCTCATTAACCCGTCGATCGCTCCTGTTTTAGCCACCTTATGCCAACTCACGGGAGTTGGGTCCACATATTTACCTCAAAGGAAACGCCGTCACCATCCAACTTCAATCTGGAATCTCCACCGCGTACACGGTTGTTAAAGTGGTTTTCGAAGTTGGCGGAGAGTATGACAACTTCCGATCCCGGTCTCTTTAACAACCAAACGTTATTATAACACCGTAGTCATTTTAAAATAATTATACTTCAAATAGAATATAATATCCCTTTCAAAACATATAAATACGATATCATTTCTATTTTAAAAACCCAAATCAACATTATTTTCAAATATATCCTTTTCTGAAACCATAACATTTTCGAAGTTATAATATTTCGAAATCAAAACTTGAAATACAGCCTTTCGTAACATAAAACTTTGAATTTCATAACTTTGAAACATACTACACCACTTAAATGGTTTAAATATTAAAATGCTTTATATAAGAAAATATTTCCTTCACCTTCACAAATCAATTCCAAATATAGATTTAAATCCCCAAATAAACCAATATGATTTCCATATATTTCAAAGCTTTAATCATTCCACCATTTCAAAATTTATTCTTTGATAATTTCATATATATCAATTCCAACTACTATTATTTAGATTTGAAACGTTAACTTAATAAATCAAATATCATTTTAGTAAAACCTTTAGACTTCAAATAACTGGACATTCTTTCAATTTAATTAACTTGATAATATTCATTTAAGTCAATTTGATATTCATTTAAATCCTCTAAACAAAATTCAAGTTATAAAATCATACCTATTAAATCTCAATTTATTTATATTTCAAATCAAATTTTTCGAGGATAATTCTTAAATACTTTAATTCAAGTCAAATTCACATTATCTTCCAACCTTAATTTTATTTGAGTCATTATAAACTCTATATACAATAGAATTTAAATAGATACTTAACCATATTATATAAAAGAAATCAAACTTTATTATATAGCTTATTTTATAATTCAAAACAAATTTATACATAGCTAAATCAATAATAAAATAGCATTTATATAACATCTAAAATCAATATCTGTATAGCCCATATATTTCTTTACAAAACCATAAAAATCATTTCAAAAATAATTTCATATATATACCACGGTGCCTGTATATAATTTTCTATCCTATGGTCAAGTGATACGGATATTTATCATTTCAATCTGCAAATAAAAATAAAAATGTGGTTGTATATCATTTCAAACTACAATCTCGAATCAAAATAAATGCATAACAACTTGCAGATTATGATGATATAAATGAAACTTCCATTCATCCATCATAAAATCATACATCCATCACAATCATCATACAAAACAATCAATCAATATCAATATATAACTGATAATATATAATAGGTAATTAACTGGCAGTTGTATTCAATAATAAATTAAATAACGATTTAATTTCAATAAATGAAATTAACTGAGATGATGATTAAAAATATACGAAACAGCCATAAATAAATGCATAATCACAACATAAATTAATTTACCAAACATAAGAAATTTTAGATGTTGTAAGTGGGTTAAAACACTCATCTTTTTAATTTAAATAGAATTTAAATCCAATTTAAACCCAAAATTTGAACAGTCTCCAAATCCGTCTAAACAAGTGTCAAAGTGTTCGGAATTCCAATATGAACCTAGCGTAGAAAATTACGCGTGAATTGGAGTTCGTATGTAAAAATTATTGCATTAAACGAGTTGAAATCGAATTAAAATAAAAAAAACAAGCAATTCATACCCCGCCACGTCATCGTTCTTCCACAAGCTACAGGTCGATTCCAAACTCTCGTACGCGCATAAAGCCACCTCCTAGGATTTCAATTCGTCAACACCACCGTAGTTACGGCCTCGATCTGGCTTCGCCGCCGCTTCCACATGGCCAGGCCGACCCCACGTGACCCCCTTGCCTCCCCCATAAACTCCACGCAGCCCCAACTTCTTTGGCCAATCACGGTGGATTGGCATGCCTCCGACCCAAACGAACCGTACTGATGACTAAGTCTCGACGTCCTTTACATGCACGAACTTCCCGATCGATGTATCGTGGAAGATCCACCGTTGATTGAGCCTCCATATAATGAACGGCCAGAACTTCTTCAATTTTACCGATACGATGAACCAAAATGAAAAACGAATCATGGATCTGAGATGCGCTTGTCGAGAGCTTCGATATATAATTTTTTTTGAATTTTTTTGAGCAGTTTGAAATTTCACTGATTTTTGAATTGCAATTGATATTAGGTATTTGTCTGCCATTGAAATGAGGAACTAAAAGAAATTTTATGCGCAGACGAATGAGAAAAAGGGATAATCTAGTGTTTATAACAGGGTATTTATAGACAAGGCTGAAATAGAATGGATCTGATCGATTGGATGTACGCGTTGGACGATATATGGCTCGAAAAGCCCGTTCTGACTCCGAAACGAAATTGAATCAACACGTATATCAAAATAGATGTTTTCAAATATTTTAAACGCTATGGAAAAGGTTTCAAGTCCAAATTCCATCGTATGAAGAGGTTATGCTAAAATCAATTTATTTCAAATTGATTTCAATTTCATTGATTTCAAGGCATTTCGAGTCCATACGATCAAACGACAAGTCTGATCGCTACGAAACTTGAAACCCTGTAATAATTCACCGTTACGGATCCGATGAAACTGGTTTCGTCGAAATCCGAGTCAGTGGCCAAAATGGCTATTTTTACATTAATTAAATAAATTAACAAATTAAATCAAATTTTCAATTTCAACTCTATAATTAACAAATTTCATCATTTTTAAATTTCCAAATCATTTACATTAATTTACCCAAATTTAAATGTCAAACTAGAGTTGATTAATTTATCAATTTCAGCATTAACCCCAATTTCATTAAATTCAAAAATTATAAATTAAATTTCCAAAAATTCTATTTAATCTACTTCCCATTCTATTATTCAACTCATTATTGTCAACTGATGAAATAAATATTGGATTCAAAATCTATTACATTAAATATTCTCACGTTCCATCTTAATTTCAAAAAACGTAATATTGATATTTTTAAATTTCAGTTATCTGCAATTAATCCAATTATTATAAATTAAATTCAGTAAATTGATAAGTCTTGTTATCCATTCTTAATCCAACAAATTGTCATAATAGGAAAAGAATTAACACTATTTCCAATTATTCCATTAATTTACACTAACATAGCATTTAATTAGATTTATTGCAATTGATTACCCGTTTTAGTTTATTAGACTAAATAAATTGTTAACTTATAATAGTTGTTACTACTAACGTTAAATTACACTTATAAGTTATCACTAACAGACAGGTGTTGAAATTGATTTCATACACTGTTCTCATCCTATTTCATAAATTTTACACTAAATCACCAATTAGTTAAATATGTACACTTGTTTCCTTGTATTCAATTAGCAGCTAAGTATAACGTCTACATTATTCCCAACTTACAAATTTTGATTTAATTACTATATTATTATTATTACTTCATTGATTAATTCAATATTTGCATTGGTTTTTCTTATATTGAATTTATTACCAAATATTCCTATTTACAATCAATAAATATAACTTTGAATTCATTTCCTAATCTACCAATTAAATCAATTATAACCTTACAATTGGTTTCCATTAATCTAGGATTGCACTAAATTAATTATTTATCAACTTCCATTAATGTTATAACTTTAATCTACATCCAATTACAATTTATACTCTTAATAAATTTATATACTTAGTCTCATGCTTTCTATTACATCAATTACTACCTTATAAATAAATTTTAAGTTTCCTTTTTAAATTTACATTCAGTTACTATTAATCAATGTATTACTCCATTTGTAAATTTAAATGCCTACTTTTATTTACTTATTCTAAATTTTATACCCAAATGCAACAATTTACACTTTCCATTATTATATAAATTTTGAATTCCATTCTAGTTATTTTTTTATTAATAATTCACAAATTCAACATTCCCATTTGTTTCTTATATTTAACTTATAACCAAGTATGACAATTCACATTATTTCAATTAATTGCAATTTCATTTTAAATTGTTAATTTTAATTTCGATTGCTACATTCAGTTTCTAATATTCGCTCCAATATAAATGAAAGATTTTTATTTTTCTCTAAATTAAATTACAAAATCTTGTTAATTTAACCAATCTTAATTATTGAAATTTACGTGTCGTTGCAAAGATTTTTCTTCTTACTGAGTCTAAAATAGGTTTGAAAGTAGATAATCATTTCTGTTCTATAAGAGATATCTAAGATTAAGCTGAATATAAATCTAGCATAACTTTCAAACCGTAAATCCAATTTAGAAGATCTTTATATTTTCGGAAAGAATAGAATTAGTAGAACATCTTTTATTTTATAAATATTTTCAGATCTTTAGTTTTTCTAGGTCAAAATTTAATATCTTTATATTAGGTTTTTGTTTAAAACAACTTTTTTTTATTACTTAAGTGCATTCTATCTATTTGGTGAATATAATTGGTTAATGTTTTGTATGAAAGTATATATTTCAAGCTGAAATATATTATGGTAGAATCTATGAGTAAAACATTTTATTCACTTCAAATAATGAGTTTAGAGAATAAATTCAATTTTTGTAAGATATCTTGAAAATTATCGGAACATTGAAGTTTGATACTATGATTTTAAAGAAATTAGGTTTTTGAAACCTTAAAAATGTTTTTTTTTGTAAAATAAGAATATAAAAATCCATTCTTCGAGTTTGTTTTGTCTTTGAGCCATTATTTAACATCGTGCATTATACGGTCATTTGAGTCTGGTGGCCTTTGAAGAAACCACCGCTCATCGAATTCTCTTACCTCTCTTGTTCTCAAATTGATGTTGGTGTGGTTCTTTCTGTAATGACACATGGAAATTCATGATGAAAATTATCTTATTGATTAGAGTCCAGCATAAAAGTTGAGCTAAATCTCGACTCTATTCGAAAAAATTCCTAGAAATCAATCTCACCGGATTGATCCATTGGGTAGCATTCCGTTGTGTTCTTGTTTCAAAGGTGAGAAGCCTTCAAAATCATAGGTATTGGTTATACAAATTCTATAGTCTTCTAATCTCTATGAATATATATGGGAAATTATAGAATTTATCGAGCAGTTTTACCTTGGTCTTTTATCAATTTGAGTTGAGAGGAAAAAATTTAAAATCGAGATTGTCTATCTTTCTTTTGATTGATGAAATAAATGAGTTGAATATAAACTATTCTCTAGCAAATGCAAGGACGCAATTTTGTTAAGTGGGAGTCTGTAACAACCCTGGTCATGGAGATTACCTGCAAAATTAAATTATAACGGTAGTTATAATTTAATATTGTGAATTAAAATAAAATTGGAGATTTTAAATTGTTTATTTGGAATAAACAATGAATTTTGAAAATAAAATATGAAAATAAAAGTTGGAAACTTTATTTTGTTTGTTTAGTTAATAATGAATGGAAAATGACCTTATTTTAGAGAAAATGCAATAATTATATTAATTATTGCACATTTACCTCTTTTAATAATTTTTAAAATAAGTTGTAATTTTTAAAGAAGGTTTATTTAAATAAAAAGGTGGAAATTGGTTTAAAAATGTGTATTGGCTATAAATTAAATTTGGAAATGGTTTAAAATATTTTTCTAAGTGAGAAAAGTATTTTTCTTAAATTTTAGGAGTCAAAATATAGATTTTTAACTTTATTGTGAAAATAGTGTATTTTTGTAAATTAAAGGTTTTAATTAATATATTTTTTAAAATATAAATTTATCTTTTTATATGGTGGAGAATATTTTATTTTATAAGTGTGTAAGTTTAGATATCTTTCTTATGTAAAGATTGGAAGAAAAATGCATTTGTTTTGTAAAATAGTGCAAGTGTGAACACATTTTAGTTTAAATGTTAATTAATTAACTTAGGCCATTTTAAATTCTCTTCATTTTGGGTCCAAATGGCCCATTAGCACTTAACCAGATTTGAGAAAAGAAGAAAACAAGTTTTGTGCTTCTTTTTATCTCAACCTCCTTCTTCCTCTTTTCAGAAAATAGGAAAAATAAAACACAACGCCATTTTCTCCAATCCAAAGCTTTAAATTCAATTTCTTCAATGCAAACTGAAGTCTTTTTCAATCTAGAGTGTAAAGTAAAAGGTAATCTCACTCACTCCAAACCATCTCTATTTCATCAAAATCTTTGTTTGAGAAGAGGAATTTATAATTTAATGTTTGTTGTTCTTGTATGCACTGTATATCTCTTCTACAGGTTCCTAGAGGCCAATTCCTCCACCAAAGCATCCATCTTCCAGCCAATATCCGGGTATTTGCACAATTACAGCAAGGTGAGTAATAAAGTCACAATTTCTAGTTGAAGCAATGCTTTAAAAATCAAAATTTGAGCTTTTGTAATCATTTTCTTGTTGATAGTTTTGTTTCTGTAAATCTAGTTTGGGTTGCTTCTTTGCATGCTTATAACTTTTGATTCCGGCAATGAAATGCTGTTGGATTTCTTGCATTTGGTAGCATGCATGTTGAAATTTATTTTTGCAAATTTTGGTTGAAAAATATTGTCATTTGGATGTTAATATCAGCGGTAGAAAATATACTCGAAACTAGATTTTTGCCTATAGAAATTGTTTGCTGAGTTGCTGCAAACATGGGCTGAGTCCATGTTTGAGATAGCATAATTTTTTCATTTCTTACTGGAATTCATCGATTTTTTTTTGTTTGAAATATGAAGTTCTCTACTATAAGCTACCAAATTTAAGGTCATTTTGACATATATAGCTTATAGAAATATGCTGCCGAACTTTGGTCTGGAGCATGTTTTTTCCCAGATTTTTATAGTGAAAACACTGTCTAGGTTCAACTTTGAGACATTATAACTTCCTCGTACTTTATCCAAATTGTATGCTTTTTTTTTTTGAAAGACGAAGTTTTCTATTATGTGCATACCAAATTTCAACTCAATATGAGGTTAGTTGGTCCTCTGTTTCATGCCTGAAAGTTGAACCCAAGATGGTTTTCTGAACTATGCATTTTTGGTTTTTTAACTGTTGCAAACATGGCCTGGGTCCATGTTTGAGACAGTGTAACTTTTTCATTTCCAGTCGCAATTCGACGATTCATTTTTTGTTTGAAAGAAAAGTTTTCTACTTTATGCATACCACTTTTAGTTCAATCAAAGGTCGTTCGGTCACTTGTTTTATGTTCGAAAGTTGAACTCAGGGAAGATTTCAGACCTGGGTATTATTTTGCCAAAGTGTTTTTATGTTCATTTTCCGTCCGATTTTTGACTTTTACTTCATTTTTTGTGATATTTCTGATGTATTTTGAGGGCTATGATGCCTATCAATAGGTTAGCCCAGCTTTTATGAATTTGGAATTCAAATTTTGAATTATTTGAATTTAATTTGAATTTGAATTCCGGTTTGAGTGGAATTTTGCTTGTTTTTGGTCCTTTTCGAGCACAGTTTTCTCCATTTCTTTTTTAAATGATTTTCAAATTTTATGGGATTTAAAATTAATTATTATATAATATTTCAAAGTATTTTAAAGTATAAAACCTATTTATTCTTTATAATAAGGAAAATTTTCAAATATGGTTTCCAAATGGTTTTCGAAATCGGTTTTCAAAGCTTATTTTCAGGGTAAATTATTTTCTATAAAAATTACATGTTTTTGCACTATCGAGCGAATGAGAAGGAGAGCAAAATGACGGGCCTAGTTTACCGACGATATGAGGTGAACCTTTTACTACTTTGAGTGTGAAATTTACTAGCGATTAGTAAACCGTTTTGTGCGAATGGGTGGTATGGGACACACGTTACTACTTTCTAGGTACCTTTCCGCGAGTTTGTGACACATTTGCCTGTTGGCGTGCCAGTACTGGAACTTCGGGTCATTTGCCATCGCGGCGTATTTGTCTTCGGACATTTGCAATTGTGGCATATTTGTCTTTGGTTGTTTGCCATTGTGGCGTAGTTTCCATTGCGGCATATTAATCTTTTGACGTTTGCCTTTCGGCGAGGTACCTATTATGTGAAACGGTATTTAGAAAAATAGCACATGCAAAACCTTTTTGAGATGATTTTTCCCTTGTGCGCCGTCATTTTGGAATTGGTCCTTTGAACCATTCGATGGCGATTACTTCAGGATTTTTGGACTCTTGGGAGTTCTTTTGAAATTTTCATTGCCTACGCTGGTGTGTTGAGATTTGTCATTTGGTGTAACATCCTAATTTTTATTTAATTTAAAATTAGTAATTAATATAAAATTTGGGAATTGAATTTGAATTTATTTGAAATGTTCAAAACAACTTAAATAAGTGTGTGATTTTATATTTATATATATATATATATATATATATATGAATATATTTTAATTTGAATTTGAAATTTAAATAAATATCTTAGTAAAATAATTTGAATTAAAATAATGTATATGTGATTTATTTAATGTATAATTAGTTTTAAAACATTTTTTTATGGTTATATAAATTTTAATACATATTTTAAAATAGAAATAAATTAATAAAGCATATTAATATAAACTAAATGCATTTAAATGTGTGTGTGTATAAAAGACATAAGGAAAAACCATGCAAATTACAAATGTAAACATATAACATGGGAAGATTAACAAGCGTTAAAAATATAACATGTAATTTAACAAGTGTAGTGATTTTATTAACAAAATTTACAAGTCTCAATCTATTTTCATTTTTGAAATAATTAACAAAAAAATAGAAATAAGGCTATATAAATCTCTCTACTCTATTCTTCTCATTTCTTTTATATGTTCAAACTTTACAAACCAGAAAAGCATCAAAAAAAATTTAAAAACAAATTTAACAAACATTTCAAACCAAAAAAAAACCTATAAACTTTCTCAAACCAGAAGTGAATTGGAAGCAATAATCTTTTCAAAAGCAACAAAGATTTCCAGTTCAAGATCACAGCAAGTTTTAAGCATTTCAGTAATCAAATAACAAACAAAAGATTACGACAAGATCAAACTCAGGTTTTCAAATTCAGGAACAAATCAACTTCCAGGTTCCAGGCTCTCTGCTCATTCTATTCAGGTGAGTAAACCCTTTAAAGAATCTGGATTTGATCATGTTGGTTGAAAACATGCTCAAAGTAAAGTTGAAAATTGGGAGCATGTGTACTAATAGTATATATATCCAAGTCAATATGATTGTGCATGTCTGGGTAACAGCACTAACTTTTGTTCCAGGTTTATAAGCTTTAAACCTGATTCAAATCCCAAATCCTCTCTATCTAATCTTCTTTAAGCTTTCGGATTCAAACAAAATATGTTTGTTTGATCAAGATTTAGGTCCTAAAATAATTCTAAAAAATATAACAAGTGGATATAATCTAGAACAAGATAACACGGTAAAATCAATTTATGATGAAAATTTGATTCCGTTCATTTTTTTGATTTAATTATATAACCTAAAACTTTTTTGAAAAAGTTGATTTTTAAATTTAAAATCAAGATTTTTACTTGGGTATTGGGTGAGAAATACGTGGATGAACAGAAATCACAATTTGGGTAAACTCTGGTGATCGACGATGAGTTTGGTCTCGTGATCGAAGTTGAAGCTTCCTAGGAGATTTGGGAGTTTGAGAAAAATGCTAATTAAAATTCCAATATTCCATGCCGACGATGCGGAAATGTTTTAAGGTTTAACCCAATTTTTAGTTAAGGTCGAAAAACTTGACGTTGTGGCTTCGTCAGTGCATCGGACTACACCGGACATGGGGGAAAAAGCGTCGGACATCGATGAAGCTTCGGGTAGGTTTGCATGGCCTCTAGTGGCCTAAAGCGGCAAGTCGAGACAATTTTTGATGATCTGGTTTCATTCCAGTTTGGGCTGTATAGCTTAATTGTGAATTGGCCGTCGTGGGTTCTGGTTGGTCTGGCGATTCGTGGGTGTTGTTGTTGACTTGATGATGGTTGTAGCATGGACCAGAGGCGATCGGAGCGGTGTGCAACATGCATGAGTTCTGGGTTGTGTCAGTATGTAGGATTGAGGGAGAAAGGCTAGTGACTAGAAGTTGTTTTCGTGGATTCAGGGTGCTGGCTCGAGTTTAGTATCGGGTATTTTTAAGTTCATACCGGGTTGTAAAAAATTAAACAAAAAAATCAAGTTTTAAAAAGGGAAATATGGGTAGCTCGGGGAAGACTCGAAGCAAATAGATTCTTGGATCGCGGAGCACTCAGGTAGTTCTCGGATTTGTGGTAAAACAGTTTTAAGGAAGTTATTTTTAAGATAATTAAGTTTATTTTAATCATGTAATCATTATTTGTAAATTAAATTTTAATTTCTTTTAAATAAATAATGTAATTAAAAATAAATTAAGATGAAATATTGTTTTTAATTTGAGGTTAATTAATTTATGATTATTAATTAATTAAGTAATACTCAGTTAATTAAAGTAATTAAGATTAATAAATTAGTAACTAAGGACTAATTAATTTGTAATTAAGAATAATTAATCATTAATTAAGGTTAATTAGTGAAAATAATTATGTGATTAATTAATTATAATCACATGATTAATTCATCTTGATTTGGAGATCACACCAAATATGGTAGTTAAAAGAGAACCATTAAAGATCATTGATCGGGATGAAAAGCAGCTGAGGAATAAAATTGTAAAACTGGTTAAAGTGCAATGGAGTATTGATCCAAATGACTGTACTTAGGAAACAGAGGATAGCATGCAGAAGTCCTATCCCAATTGAAGAGTGGATATTTCGGCTTAATCTGGTAAGCCATTTCTCTATCTTTTTCTGATATTCTTTGTTTATTTCTCTCTTTCAAATTTCGAGGACGAAATTTTCTTAAGGGGGAAATCTGTAACATCCCAATTTTTATTTAATTTAAAATAAGTAATTAATATAAAATTTTGGAATTGAATTAGAATTTATTTGAAATTTTCGAAATAAGTTAAATAAGTGTGTGATTTTATATTTATATGTATATGAATAGATTTGAATTTGAATTTTAAAATTTAAATAAATTTGTTAGTAAAAATATTTTGAATTTAAAATAATATATATGTGATTTATTTAATGTATAATTAGTTCTAAAACATTTTTTTTACGGTTATATAAATTTTAAAATATATTTTAGAATAGAAATAAATTAATACAGCATATTCATATAAAATAAATGCATTTAAATATATGTAAATTATATATATAAAAGGCATAAGGGAAAAACCATGCAAATAAAAAATGTAAACATATATCATGGGAAGATCAACAAGTGTTAAAAATATAACATGTAATTTAACAAGTGTAGTGATTTTATCGACAAAAACTGCAAGTGCCAATCTATTTTCATTTTAGAAATAATTGACAAAAAAAAATAGAAATAATGTTATATAAATCTCTCTACTCTCTTCTTCTCATTTCATTTATCTGTTCAAACTTTACAAACCAGAAAAGCATCAAAGAAAATTTAAAAAAAAATTAAACAAACATTTCAAACTAGAAAAAAAATCTATAAACTTTCTCCAACCAGAAGTGAATTCAAAGCACTAATCTTTTCAAAAGCGACAAAGATTTCTAGTTCAAGATCACAGCAAGTTTTAAGCATTTTAGTAATCAAACAACAAACAAAAGATCACAACAGGATCAAACTCATGTTTTCAAATTCAGGAACAAATCAACTTCCAGGTTCCAGCCTCTCCATTCATTCTATTCAGGTGAGTAAACCCTTTAAAGAATCTGGATTTGATCCTATTGGTTGAAAACATGCTTAAAGATAAAGTTGAAAATTGGGTGCATGTGTATATATCTGAGTGAATATGATTGTGCATGTCTGGGTAACAGGCACTTACTTTTTTGTTCCAGGTTTATAAGCTTTAAACCTGATTCAAATCCCTAATCCTCTCTATCTAATCTTCTTTAAGCTTTAGGATTCAAACAAAATATGTTTTTTTGAGCAAGATCTAGGTCCTAAAAATACTTTTAAAAATATTTAAAAGTGTATATAATCTGGAACAAGTAAACACAGTAAAATCAATTTATGATGAAAATTTGATTCCGTTCATTTTTTGATTTTATTATATAACCTAAAACGTTGTTGAAAACGTTGATTTTTAAATTTAAAATCAAGATTTTTAATTGGGTATTGGGCGAGAAATACGTGGATGAACAGGAATCACAATTTGGGTAAACTCTGGTGATCGGCGATAGGATTGGTCTCGTGATCGCAGTTGAAGCTTCCTGGGAGATTTGGGAGTTTGAGAAAAATGCTAGTTAAAATTCTAATACGCCATGGCGACGGTACGGCAACGTTTTAGGGTTTAACCCATTTTTATTTAAGGTCAGAAAACGTGACGCTGTGACTTCGTCAGTGCATCGGACTACACCGGACATGGGGAAACGGAGCGTCGGACGTCGAAGAAGCTTCAGGTAGGTTTGCGTGGCCTCTGGTGGCCTGAGGCGGTGGGTTGAGGCAATTTTTGATGATCTAGTTTCATTCCAGTTTATGTTATATAGCTCAATTGTGAATTCCCTATCATTCAGGGGTTCTAGGTGGTCTGGTGATTCGTGGGTATTGTTGTAGACTTGATGATGGTCGTAGCGTCAACCAGAGGCAATCGGAGCGATGTGCAACATGCATGAGTTTTGGGTTGTGTCAGTACGTAGGATTGTGGGAGAAAGGCTAGTGACTCGAAGTTGTTTTCGGGGATTCAGGGTGCTGGCTTGAGTTTAGTATCGAGTATATTTAAGTGCATACTGGGTTGTAAAAACTTAAACAAAAAAATCAAGTTTTAAAAAGGGAAATATGGGTAGCTCGGGGAAGACTAGGAGCAAACAGCTTCTTGGTTCGAGGAGCACGGGTAGTTCTCGGGTTTGTGGTAAAACAGTTTTAAATTTTTTTAAAATAAATTCAAAATTTAAACGTTTTTAACCCATGATTTTAAAATAATTGTTTTGGTTTAAATTTGGATTAATGAAGGTTTTAAGGAAGTTATGTTCAAAATAATTAAGTTTATTTTAATCATGTAATCATTATTCATAAATTAAATCTTAATTTATTTTAAATAAATAATGTAATTAAAAATAAATTAAGATGAAATATTATTTTTAATTCTTAATTAACCTTAATCACTTATGTTAATAATGATTAATTATAAGGTTTATTAATTAAAACTTTTTGATAATAATTAAATGATTAATTAAGATAAATGGTTTATAATTACTTAATAATTAAAGAATAATTAATTAAAGGTAAAATAATTATTAATTTAAGGTTAATTAATTTATAAATAAGAATTAATTAATTAATGTAATTAATTAAGTAACATTTAGTTAATTAAATTAATTAAGATTATTAATTAGTAATTAAGGACCAATTAATTTATAATTAAGAATAATTAATCATTAATTAAGGTTAATCAGTGATTATGTGATTAATTAATTATAATCACACGATTAATTCATCTTAATTGTAGATGATTGATAATTATTGAATGCTTTGTATTGATTGATATCTCTGATATGTGATTCTGATACTATGTGATATGAATTGTTTTGTGCTGAGCTGTGACATCTGTGAATATATTACTGTGTGAATGTGAAAACCCCTTGGCCCGTAAAACGGCATTTGAATTTCGATGCGATAGGGAGTCGGATTCCAGTTGGTTATCCGAAAGCCTCATCGAATCTTAATGGTGAATCTTTGTAATTGATATATCCGCGAGTTTTAAAATCCAACGCTCACTATTCAATTTAGTCGGGAGAGGACATTGTGTCATAGAACCCATTCCAAATAGTGATACGACGAAATGGATAGCAATTGAAGATGGTGGTGAAGACCGGGTGTTTTCGAGAACGATAGGATAACCTATCGAATGACTCTACACTGAGTTGCTCTGGTATAGAGATCTCCATATGTGATGGGGAGTCCGATCGAGATTATGGATGCCCGAATTGCAAGGGGGTCTTCCTTTATTGGATAAAGTTCCTTCGGTTCCGTTCGAACCCTGAACGAACGTGTATGGTTGTCCATCTGACATTACACTTTGAGATATAAAGCTGATTTCTTTCAAATACATTTCTATTGGTGGCGGAGAATTTATTCTCTTAGCTTAACACCCTTCTCTGATATACTCCCAATTTGGTAGTATGGCATGCTGAGTGCTGCTGATCATTTGTTGATCGAATCATGGCTTTTGTGAAAAGCGTAGCTTTTATGGACGAGACTTCGTCGAACCTCACAACCCGAAAATGGTCGAAACAGGAAGAATGCAGCAAGGTTATGAGGGTCGTGCCCTTTAGGGTATGTCCATTTCCTTCAAGAAAAAGGTGGTATCATGGTATGGAGCCCAGATATTTAACCTATGTGGTTGCTGCAAATTTATTACTTTATGGTTGTTGCTTTGTGGTTGAGGGCCCTCGGATAAAGGTCGGTAACGACCGGTGGATGGCATACTCGTGTAGTGGTTACCTAGTTACAGAGGTTACCCGGCCTTGTGTTAGCAGAGATCCGGTTAGGCTCTCGAGGCGTCCCTCTAGAGGCGTACCCATGTGGCATAGGAAGTTCCTTAGCCTGACCATTTGTTGCAAATCCAACCACCAATACACGCCTTATATGGTTTTAGTTGTATAACCTACCATTTACTTATGGTGGTGACCCGCCCTTTAAGTGGTAGCTATAGTAGGCATATTACGAAATGTGTATGCTAGCTAAGATTAATATTATACTTTTGAAATGTTTTCTACACTATGCACTAATAATAATATCAAAAAGAGTTTTCTTGTATCAAGCATATTTGACTATCATAAGAAGAAATCTCCTCCAATTGTGCGATTGCATTATGTGTGCGGTGAGGGTCTTATGGTAGTTTCATTTTTCAAAAAGCTTAACGGATTTCTTTTTATAAATTGTTTTTGTACAAACAATTGTTTTTGTTTACTCATACCAGTCCCATGAGTGACCTGGTGTTTATTATTCCCTTCCTAAACTCTGGGTGCCCATAATTTTCCACACGGGCAGCCTAGAAGCAGGTTATCTGTGTTTTGGAGCTAGCTTGGATTTAGAAGCTGTCGTATTTTGGAATCTTTTGGTTTGAAGTCTTGGAAGCTTTGAAGTTTGGAAGAAGGAGGTGCATAGTTTGGATTCCCGCTCTTTCTTTTTGAAGACACTGTTATTGTTCCACTGTGGTGTTATCATTCTGATATTGTGTATATCACTCTGATGTCGGTATTGCAATGAATATTGTATAAGTGTTGTATCTGTGTTGTTTATCAATGAAATCATCTTTTGTTTCCGCTGTTTATATTCATCTAATGTTGTTATAAGCTCCGTCGAACTGGAGTTCAATGTTTGAATCTCCAGCAGTCGAATACAGGTGACGGATTTGATGTCGGTTTTTCAACGCTGGATTTCGGGTCGTGACATTTGGTGTATATATATTGAGATTGCCTATTGGTGCTATTTATGGGATTTTCCTTTTGGCATTGTATGATATTTTTATCTCTTTGTTGACATTTGCCTTATGGCTTATGTCTAGATGGCTTTTGCTTAGGTTTTCCTTGGAGTTGCTGACATGGCGGCTTTGGGAATTACCCTTTTAGGAGTTTATATTTTAATATTCCCTAAACCATTCTTATTTGATCTATGATTGTCGATGATATGAGGCACGCTACATTTTAGCGATTCATGAGATTTTTCGTCTCCTTTGTGTTTTATGCTTATTGAAGCAATAGTGTTCTATCACCTAGCGTAATCATATATGCCATACATGATGCGTATCCACCATATGTCTATAGTTAGCTTTGTTAATGTTTCTTCTTGTTAAAGAAGAATATCCATATGCTCTTATGCTCTATTATTCTGCTATCACCTTTTACTGATTCATTTAGCTAGAGTGACCCGTGTATTTTAAACTCGGGTCAGACCGTTTGGACTTAGCCTATTCTGCTTCTGCGTGGACTATTCTGTTAGCCCTTTTTTTATAGCTTTTTGTGTAGTCCTTTTAGGTTTGCTACTCTGATATGTATATTATTTTAACTCGTGTTTGTATATTGTGGTCGTCATACCACATATGTGATGTATCATTTTGTATACTCTATGATATATCTTTATATATGTGTATATCTGATTATCTATTGTTCTGTGATGTGTTTTGCATTTGAGTTGTTGTATTTTGTTCTGATAGATCCTATCGCCACCAATGGCTTTGTATTAAGTATTTATTGGATATGTCGATCCACTAGAATTAGAAAATAGAGCATTTATCGACGTATTCAAATAAGATATTTAAGACAAGGCTATAGATGGTCACACCTGACCAGCCCTATTCTCCACATTAGCAGACGGTATTACCTAGTAATACTCTTTGTTAATATGGGTCTCGAGGTGGGGCATCACATATACGAAATTATAAAAGATTTTTTTTATTTGTGTGTATATATTAATTTATAAAACTGTATATAAATATATAAAATATTTTTTCGAATCAAAATGTACTAACTTGATTTAAAAATATATATATTATAAGACATATAAATATATGTTTAATAAATACAAAATTTAAACGTTGTGAAATTAAACTTTCAAAAAATATTTTTTTATATGTATTGTAAACAATTTTCTTATAGGAAGTGTTGAAAGCGGTGGTGCTAGAGTGAAGCATTATATGTATTATAAACAATTTTTATATATTTATTGATTTGAGGTTGCACTCGTAATGAGTCCATGGTCATAAGTGGTGGTGCTAGAGTGAAGCATTTAATGGTGTCACCTACTCAGGTGTAAAAGTGGACCACCTTTTATAAGATAACTGAGCTTTCTAAAGCAATCTCGTGCTCCCAAGATGGTCATATGGCCATCACATATTTATTAAGGAGTTGGGAGAAATTAAAAGTGTAGTATGAATTACGAAGTCTAAACTAAAGTCTTTGTAGTCTAAGAGAAATTAACTGCTTAAATTAGGTTGATAACCCAAACCTTTATAGTTCAAAGGAAATTTACTAAATGGAGTAAAATTTAAACTCATTTTTGTATGTATCAATTAAATTGAAAGATACTGGCACTTGCGTTGAAACTTTTCCTTTGTCCAAGTTGTACTTATTTGAGCATAGTTGTAGTTATTGACAGATTGTTGGATAAATACAACAAACTCAAAGTCTTTTCGTTTATCTGGCTTTTTGTATTTTGTATTAATGGATAATCGTTTCCATTTTTAGAATATATATTTATTTGAATTTATTTCTTCAAGAGAGAGATAACAAGAATGACTTACGTTTAACTCTTCCTTTCCTCCATCTTCTTTGAAAAGAATAAAGAAAAAAATACTAGTTCTTCGTTCATTCTCTCCACAAATTTTACAAAAATAAATCATATTTTCAATATAAGCATCATCGGTTGTGGTTTCTGCAATTCTTTAAGTCCTTCAATTTGGAGTGCATAATTAATGATTGCACCATAATCATGCTGAAATTTGTGTTCCAAGGCATAATAACGTCCTATCGATATCTTTACCAGTCCTTCATCAATTTTCAACAACTTATACGACTTTCTCTTGTTATTCTGGTCCCTTAATTTCAACATTTCCATCGCCAAAAAAAAATGTTAAATAAAATTAGCATTGGATAAATAAAAAAGTTCCAACAAAATGCTAAAATAACCAAGGACCATTGGCTCAACTGAAAAGATCTCTAAACTATGGCTCTAGAGGTCTTGGGTTTGATTTTCAAGACATCAGAATAAGTGTTCTACTTAAATCAAGTATCACCCTTAATATAAAAAAATGCTAAAATAAAAAAACAGTATAATAATATAATGTTATATTCATCTTTACAATTTAGTAGTTGATATATTAAACTACATTATACATTTCATACTAATTTTTGCGGTTCAAATAATGCTAATTATATTTAGCAATTTTAGCTATTCAATCAAAAAAATACACCCACCACCAGCCATTACTGCACCTTCCGTCACTGTTGTAGGTGTTAAACCTCCACTGCTGCACCACCTATCTCCATAAAAAATCCAACCTCCCTCTTAAATAAAACCAAAATCAAACCGCAACCATCATCTGTCGTCGTTTCCACTACCAAGACACATGCCCCTGTTAGTCGCTGTCCTCATATGCACTTGCGACCACTTGTAGTTGCCATCATTGTCATTTACAGTTGACTTAAAATTGGATAGGAGGCTTTAACCCCCATTTTTTTTTCGCTGTGTAGAATATTGATTAAGATTTTGTTCTCAGTTAAATTTTTCTCAATTTGTCCTTTTACTAAAATTTCAGTAGTTCAAATTGGTTTGAGAACATGTTTTATGTTTTGTGTTTTGTATTTTGTGTCTTTTATTTTTAGTATATGTTTGAAATGACACTAAAAAAGGACTGAACTACAAAATCTTTATCATTACAGCAAAGAAGAGAAGGCAAGGGAGGAAATGATTTTGATATTTTACAAAATGTGGGAAAAAAGACATATTTATTGTTATCTGTTCAAACCATTTTACAATTGATTTTGCACTAGTCTCTTTTCCCTAATTACACTTTCAAAACGAACTTAAAACTCGAAGTAGAAAATAAACTAGGTCTTATTTCCAAGGGTGGCTAATAGACCAAACTCGACGGAGGTGGACCCGACCCGACAAGTCTCGGTTCTAAATTGGTTCAGTTTTTTCAGGTCCAAATTTTACATTTTAAAAACCTAGACCAGACCCGAAGTTCGGTTTAGGTCGGGACGAGTTGGATCAATTCGGCTCCGGTTGGGTAATAACACTAAAGGTGCATATATTACAATGTTTTCTGTTAGGGTCATTCGGGTTGCAACATCCTAGAATTTTATCATTTTAATTTTAAATATTAAATAATTGGTTTTTAAAAAAGCAAATAACTTATATTAAAATGTATGAATTATTAAAATATTTGAATTGTGAATTAAATGGATTTAATAGCCTTATTTAACTCCTTTCAATTAATAAATAATAACAGTGAATTCATTTTCTAAATTTATTTATAAAATTAATAGTTTGCATAAATAATAAGAAAATCAATTGCTAATGAAACGACTTATTTTTTTGACGTAATTTTTTATTAATTTATAGGATTTTTCCATAATTTTTAATTTGGAAACTACTAAAATTATTATTTGACGTATTTTTGACAAACGGTGGGATTTTTAAAATTTCAAAAAATAAGATAACCAGTGTATATTATTATTGTTTTGTGATTTTGTAGCATCTTTGTGCATGACCGTATTTTTGTTTTGTCATTCTTGGTTTGCTGCAAACAAAATGATATGTAGTGACGTGCCAAAAATTGCAATATAAACAAACTACAACCCTAAGACAATTCAATACTTAGACTTTTCTCTTCCTCTTTCTCTTTTCTATTCCTTTTTCTGTAACCAAAGTAAAGGTAAACATCCACCTTCAAAATTAAAATCAAAATATTTACTCAACGAATAAATATAAAGTTGGATTCTTTGAACTCATGAGGCCAAGATTTACAAAACCATATAATTTGATAGCATGCGACGATGGTTTGTGAGGATCGCGTGAATGAAGGGTCGTTAGGGTTTGAGATTTTGGACGATCTAGGCAGAGTTTGGGTATGGGGTCTGTTTCTTTTTCTATGTGGGTGTAACATCCCCCATTTTGAGGCTGGAACTAACCGCTATAGATGTTGTAGTCATCTATAATATTAAGTTCCGAAGACAAAAGGTGGTAATGTTAATAGTATCCATAATATCATAAGCACAAGAATATGAAATATTTCAAACATAATTTCAAAATAACTTTTCTCATTACATTTCACAACAGCATTTCATATTCAGCACATAATCCCATAATGTTGCCCAAGTTTAGATAAATATAATTATTACAAAATATGCCCGAACGGCGTATAAAGATGTCTCCTTGGATGATCAGAGTTACTAAATAGACAGTTATAACATATGCCATTACATGCAACATTCAATCACAATGGAATAGATAAATAGATAATCTCTTACATAGCAAGGTTTGCCTCCTACACGTCACCAGATGCTTTATGTAACACCCCTAATTTTTGATAATATTATTTAGGAGATTTAATTAGATAAATTAAATAGAATAATGGATATGTAAAGTGATAAGGGGGTTGAGATTTGAATAAATATAACAAGACTGTGCTTAATAAAATGATTAATGGGCTTAAAGATGGGTTTTTGGTTAATTGAATTACATAAGGGTATAATCGGAATTTCCGCCTATAACCCTTACCCATATATATTTCGTTCTTACCATTTCATTCCTTACTCACGTTGATTTAAAAACACGCATCAAAAACTTAGAGAATGGCTGACCATTATGAGAAGAAGAACACAAATTAAAAGCAAGAGAATTAAGCTTTGGCGATATCAATCTCAATCCAATCTCATTATCTTAGTCAACATGAATAATAATTGCATCTCTATTTCTGTTTTTATAATCATCTCATTTCAAATTGAAAGGTACATTTGTTTTTATGACATATTAGTTGATAATATGCTTGATTTATAATTTATATGGTTTAAACAAGATTGCTTAAAAGAGGATAAGTATGGTTTTACGGTAAAAACCGAGATTTTATAATGTTTAAATGCCATAGGAAAATTTTATCTAATGAGAAACATGATTTTGGAGTTGGGTTTTAATTATGATAACTTTCCAAGCTACGGAAAGACTACTATAACTTTTGAAGGAGAATATGGTTATTTGGGTTTAAAAAATTATTTTAAAAAATATATTAAGAACTTGTCTCTGAAATTTTAATATGTTAGATAATATGATTAAAGTGAATTTCTAGAATTTTTGGGGACTTTTCCAAAGTAATTTGCTCTGCAAATTATATTTGTTAGAAGATGGACTTCTTTGCAAAAAATGGTTTTGTTTAAAGAAAGGGCTTAATTGATTAACTTAACCATGGTTTAGATCTGAAATTAGTTGCAATTATTTTGGAAAAGAATTTGAAAAAGTCAAGGAAACCAATTTGGTGTTGACACGTGGCAGGCTAGTTAGAGAAAATTTTACTTTAAGAAGAGCTAAACTAGGTTTAATAAAAAAATTGGTTCCGCCTACTTTGGAAAGCACCTTTCGATACTGAAGCTTCCGCCTTTAACCTAGTCGAAACCTACTGTGACGACCCTGACTCGACCTTTGAAAATCGACACCGAATACGACACTCGTATTCAAATGCCGCAGATCCAAACATCGAACCTGGTTCGCTGGAGCTTATAACACATTAAGTAAATAACACAGCGGAAGAAATGAATAATATATATCAATATACAACATTTGATACAATATCTGATACAACAGAATGATACAATGAACATCAATATACATCAGAGTTACAAAGAATAGCAGCGGAAATAAAAGATAACACTAGCAGCGGAACAAAATCTCCAATGTAGCTTCAAGAAAGAACTCCAGCTGTAACTCCATCTCCAAGGCATCAATCCAGAAAATAGCGAGAACTCCCAAATCAAGATGAAGAGAAGCAACTCGATCCAAAATGCGATTGCCAAATCCTAAGGCTGAAAGCTATCGAATCTACACCTACTATCGATTATCTGAAAATCCCAACTCTAGACTGCCCGTGTGGGAAATAGTGGGCACCCCGAGTTTAGGAAAGGAACAATAAACTCCAGGTCAGTCATGGGACTGGTATGAGCAAACAAAAACATTTGGTCTTTTAAAACAAACAACAGAATTTAGATTTGAAATCCACAATGCTTTTTGAAAAATGAAACTACCATAAGGCCTCCCGGCACACACACAATGCAAACGCACACATGGGGGAGATTTCTCCTTAGGATAGTCAAACATGCTTACTACGAGAAAAATCCTTTGATATTATTACTAGTGCATAGTGGAAAATATTTCGAAAGTATAATATAAATCCTAGCCAGCATAGGTACCATGATACTATGCCTACTATAGCTGCCATGTTAAATGGCAGGTTCTACAACTAAAACCGTACAAGGCACGTATTGGATGAATGGATTTCCAACAAATGGTCAGGCTAAGGAACTTCCTACTGCCACATGGGATCGCCTCTGGCGGGACGTCCCGAGAACTAACGTTACGGTTAGATCTCTGCCAACACAAGGCCGGGTTACCTCTGTAACTAGGTAACTACTACACGAATGTGCCATCCCCCGGTCCTTTGGGACCTTTATCTGAGCGCTCGCAACAACAACCACAAAGTATCACAAAGTAATAGATCTGCAGTATCCACATAGGTAAGTATCTGGGCTCCATACCATGATACCACCCTTTACCAGAAGGGAATGACACACCCTAAAGGGAGCGACCCTCATAACCTTGCCGCATCTTTCCTGTTTCGACCATTTCCGGGGAGTGAGGTCCTGATGTAGTCTCGTCCACAAAGCTACGCTTTGTGCAACAAAGCCATGCTTTGGGTCAACAGATGACCAAGGCAATGATCACAAAGATAATTGATCAAACAAATGATCATATCACAAATGATCAACCAATGATCATCACACAGCAGCACTCAGCATGCCACATTACCAAATTGGGAATATCACTGATAAATATTAATTACATAACCTCTGAGCTCGTATGTCTCAGAGAAGGGTGTTAAGCTAAGAGAATAAATTCTCCGCCACCAAGCAGAAATGTATTTGATAGAGATCAGTTAACATCTCAAAGTGTAATGTCGGACATACAACCATACAAGTCTGTTCCGGGTTCGAACAGAACCGAAGGCACTTCCGAAGAAGCCCTTGCAAATTCGGATAATCCCTAATCACGTCCGGACTTCCCATCACATATGAAGATCTCTATACCGGGGATCAGCCAGTGCAGAGACAATCGATGAGTTACCCATTTGTTTTCGGAAATATCCGGTCTTCACCACCGGTCTTCAATTGCTATCCATAACGTCGTATCACTATTCGGAATGGGCTATATGACACTAGGTCCTCTCCCGGCTAAACCGAATAATGGGCGCCATATTTTAAAACATATGGATATGGGATTTTAGTTAAGTCACAACTTATAAAATCCAAAACTTTTCTTTCAAATGGTTAAACAAATTACCATTTTAAATCTTTAAACAAAAAGATTTATTTCACAAAGTTTCACCTAGTTTCACAAAGATCTATTCATAGATTCAAAACAACTTCCATTCCAATTGGATTAACTCAATAAATCTTTAAATTAAAGATTTAATTTATAGCTTTCAAAAACCCGTTCCAAAGATTTATTTATAACTTGGAATACCATTTTCATTTCAAAACTTGAATTCCTTTTAACATACATTGGAAATCCATTTCTTATATGAAAGCTTCTATTATTGGAAAACGACAGTTTTCGTTTCAGAAAAGTCCGATTTATACAAGTTGGAATCTTGGGTTAATTTTAAATTTCAAACATCACTTTTTAAAATGGTTTAAAACCCCATATAAATCCATTTATAAGTTGGATAACTTTTTAAAACCCTAGTTTCCAAATCATAGAATTCAATTCAATTATTGAATTCAAATTTAACTCAAATTATTTAAATTTCAAAACTCAATTAAGTTATTCACATAACTTTTATTTTTTGAAATTCATTTTTTCCAAAAACTTCAATTCTAATTCCAAAACTATTTTGGATTCAAAAATTCAAATTTTAAAACAATTTCAAAATCTGTGACTTAACCCATTTCCACGTGCAATCCATATTTGTGTGTGTATAAGTGTGGTCCAGGGGTTCAACACAATAGTGCACAACATCATCATCACAGATTCAATCATAAAGATAAGCGGTATAACCCATAGCGCTTATCTATATTCACAGATTCATAGATAAAGTAAATTATCAATCACAAAAATTCACTAATATGATTCGATGTGGGTTTCGGATAACCAACTGGAATCCGACTCCCTGTCGCATCGAAACTCAAATGTCGTTTTACGGGTCAAAGGGTTTCATATTCATACAACAGTATATTCATCACAAATATAGCAGATCAGCACAAAGTATCACATAGCATCACATCACATATCAAATATATCAATCCATCACACAACATTCAATAACAATCAGCATCTACAATTAAGATGAATAAACTGGGTGGTTTTAAATTTATTACCTACATGATTACTTTCATTTATTATTCCTAATTAATTAACTATCCATATTTATTCAATTAATAAATCTTCAATTATTAATTTAAAATCTAATATCATTCAATTAATGATTTCTTAATTACAAATTAATTATTCTAAGAAAAATTAATCTTAAACTTTAATTAATCAAATTAAAACCCTTAATTACTTTAATTAATTATCCACTTCATTAATTAATTAATTATATTAATTATCCATTTGTACTACCTTAATAATTAAATGAATTACAAATCATTATACTTTTCTTTATCTTTAGATAAACATTCCTTATTTAAATTATGCATTTAAAAACAAAATGTTTTTAAATTTACATTAAATTCCATTTAACATTTTCTTTAAACTCAAGACTCAAATTTGTCTTAAATAAGAGTTTAAAACAATACACAACTTAATCTTATATGTTTACAAGAAACATATACTTTATAAATGAGTTTTAAAAAGAATTTAAATTTCAATTCAAATCAATTTAAAAATTACTTAAAAATTTCCAAATTGAAATACAACTTCCATTTCATTTTAGTTTTAACTCTTTAAAACTCTTTCTATAATTTACACCTACAATTCAAATGCAAATCATTTGATCATTAAAAACACTTCAATTTAAACCTTAATTTAAAACTGAAGTTTAAATTTTAAATCCAGATTTTAAAACTCAGATTGAATTCATTTTGAATTCTAATTTTAAATACTTAGCCCTTCAATTCAAATGCCAAACACAATGCATTTATACTTGAGATTTTGAAAAATCAAATTTAAATTTAAAAGCTTAAATGATTTCAAATCTCAAATAATCTTATTTGAATTCATATTCAAATTTCAAACTTACACTCAGTTTTAAATCTCCACTTAAAAAAATTTAAACCTACCTCTTACATTTAAAAACAGAAACAGTTTTCTGTTTTATAAAAAGAAAATCAAACTTTGAATTTTCCTGAAATTAAATAATTTCAGAAGAACAGAATTCAACTTATTTGAATTCATATTTGAATTGAGTTTCAAAAACCTAAGTTAGATTGTAGTTTGCATTTAATTCAAACCTTAAAAAAAACTGGAAACAGGCTCATGTTCCCCTTTCTTTTTTTTTTCCTTTTATTTTAAACCAATTTAAAATTTCTGCATTTAAATTATTACAAAATAATAATTCAAACAATTTGAATTCATCCATAGGTTCAAGTTTAAATCCTAAGCTAAACTTCCAGATTTAAATTTAAACTTTACTTCAAATTTTAAAAATAGCAGAACAGCTCTGTTATTAAAGCCTGCACATACACACAGAACTCCCTTATTTACTTCGAGTCACCTCTCCTACTACTCCGAGTTATTTGCCAAAAATCCCGAGATCAACCCGAGTCACAATTCCCTGCAACCCAAACATATCCACAACCTGAAACTGCACTTCACCAACCCCACCACCATCACAAACCTGCCAACACCATTATTTCACAACTCCGGCCATCATCATCGACCAAACTCCGGCAGTAACTCCATCACTACACCATCCATCAATTCCCAAAATAGCATGGAACTCGATTCACTGAGAAGTTCGAAATTTACCCAAAACTGTAACCCACATAAACTAGGATTCTTGACAGACATTCCCAAATTTCATTCTCAAATTTGAATTGCAAACAATTTCAATAATTTTCTAGTGATCTATGATATATCTACTACTATCAGAAAACAATTCATCCAATTCAAAAGCAAGGATCAACTGTTCTTGATCAAAAATGTATAATACAGTTAATTTGAAACTGCCTTTTATTCTTGACACTTCAAACTTTAATTTTTGATCTAAAATTCTTGAATTTACTTATGATTAAATTAGTAAACCTGAAACATTAATTCATGATATCTACATTTTCCAAATTTTTACAGAATTTAGTTTATGTTTTATGTATTCAAACAACACAGACACTAAAAACAAATAAGAGACTTTTAAATTTTATGTTATCATGAAATAAACAAATTCCACTCAAATGCTAATCTATGATAACATCCAGATCAAGAAGGAAATCTGTTTATCAGTTTTGAACTTCAATCTAAAAAAAATCAGAACCTTGGAATCAAAGCATGCATTGCATTCATATATGCACAGGCAGTAAAAAGAAAACATGTGCAAATCTTTACTTATCAGAAAATCAAGCAAACAATCCTACTTAATTTACTTTAAATTAAGTGTTACTCACAAGCATTAACAAGAAAATAGGTTTCAGGAGGGAAAGTTGCTCACCTGGATTGGATATTTGGACAAAGCAACACTGTAAAGTTCAAATTTAGTCTTAAAATCCTTGAATTTACGTAATGATTCTATTAGTAAACTTATGCTATCCTAGAATATCATGATTTATACAAAGCTAGATAATAACAACAACAACAAAACAAGTCAAGGGGAGAACTCAGAGATTAAACATGAGTTTGGAATTTAGAGGCACAGACATGAAACTTTCTTCAACATGTATACTGGCATAAATCACAGGTATAAAATTCACAGCCATTTCATATAAGTTCATATCAAATTTAAAAAAAAACATAAACAACTTTACCTATTAAATAAATTATAAGTGAGTTACTCACCTGTATTCAAAGTGCAGAGCATATTTCATTTTCAGGTTCCAGATTTTGAAATGCAGAGTACATGTCAACTTGCAGGTTCCAAATTTATGAAATGCAGACTCCCTCCTTGCTTTTAAATGATGCATGCTTTTAAAAACTTGAATATTGCTTCATAATGCTTCAGTATTCAACATGCAGGCTTCTAGCTTCTTATTCCAGAGATGTTTATATATTATTTTGACTTATATAAAATTTTAAAATGAAGTTTTAATTTAAACAAACAAGGTTTGTTTGAATCTTAATCTTAAACTAATCAAAGGGTTTATGAATTTAAATTAATCTTGCAACTGAGAGGTATATAGAGAAACCATACAATGGACATGTATACAGCAGAAACACATTCATTTCAAATTTTACAAGCATGTAACCCAATATCAACAAGCAAGCATCACAAAGCAATTCACAAGTTCATAGATATCAGATTCAAAGGGAAGATTTTTAAGTTTGCTCACATTGATGGGTTTGATGAAGAAAGACAGAGAACAAAGTGTTTGAGCCTGGAACCAGCTCTTTTTTTTTTCTTTTGCCACTTCAAATTCTTTTTAAGTTTGGATCTGCCAATTACAAACACAGATCTCTGTTCATTCTTTATTTTATTCACTTGTTCACTCTAAAAAAATTAATTTTCTTACCTTCAGTATGAATTTCTTGTTATATACAGATGAAGCTCCTGCATTTGAAACAGAAATCAATCTGTTGCCTTAAACTTGACTCTTCCTGCAACTTAAATTGATTGACTCAATTGGTTAAATTCCCCTTTTCATTCCTGTTCAACAAATTTAACTTAAAATCTTAAAAAGGAAAATCCACTTGCCTTGTATTTGTTTTAGAAATTACTGCACTTGCTTCCCAGGTTGAAGCATTCTTCTGTGTTGTTTTGAATTGCTCTTGAATTGTTTTGCTTGAACTTTGAAAACTTAAATCTGAAATTTGTTTGTTTTTTTTTTCTTTTTCTTGAACAGCCTTGATATTGAGAATTTTGGAGGTAAATCTTATTCTCAGATTTGCTGAGATGTTATTACATTTGAATATGGGAAAATGGAGAGTTTTCTTGAAATTTTAAATTTCATTATTTAATAAAAATAATGATATGGAATGCCATTTGTAAGAAATCATTATAACCTTTAGATTTTATTAACTCCTACACTCCATCTCCTTACTTCAAATCCATGTGAATGTATGCACATGTTTACATTTAAATTCTTAAAGACAAAAGAATGTTAAATTTTATTTTTTTATATCATATTTACTTTTGTAAACATTTATCAACATATATATCACAATCTTTTTATTATTTTCACACTCAACCTTTAATTTGGTTCATACATTTATTTAAAAATTTATATTTACACAATTTACATTCATATTTTTTTTTTTTATTTTGTACAACTTTATAAAAAGAAGAGAATGGATTCAAACACTTTGATTTCATATTAACAATTGTTATACTTATCTATATAAGAGAATTAAAATCTTAAAATAAATCTTTTTTTTTTCTTTTTCTTTTGAAATTTGTTACATCTACCAAATATATTTAATATTTTAGAAAACAACTATCATTCTCTTTTTATTAATCTCAGGCTTTTAATTTCCATTATATTTTTAATACATTTTATTTTGAAGTTCAATACTTGTTTTATAAATCACTTATTCTTAAATTTCAACCAAATTTCTATTTAAAATCCAAAATTTTAAGTTTATTTTGGAAATCTCAAATTAATTCACAATTAAATTCACAGTTTAAATTCAAAATCAATTTAATTATTGAATTATTTTGGCTAATATTTCAGGAATGTTACACCTACACCGCCGAAACCAATACATAAGGTATCACAATGATGGTACGCAGTGGAATGGAGACAGGCAAAAGGTTAAGTGTCAAAAGCTTGGCTTCATAAGGAGTCGAAACTGTTGTTTTTTAAAAAATGAAAAGCACCTGCCTTTGTTTTATTTTAGCCTTCGAAGGAGTCAAAGCATATGGTCTCGAAAGATTTTTTAAATGGTTTCGAAAGGGTTGCCATTAACTTAAGTTTGCTTTCGACTGGATTCCTTTTCTTGTAAAAGAATCTTTTGAAAGAAGGGGTTTCGATCTAGTCGAAACCCTGCTTTAGTTTTAGAGCCTTTCGATGGTATTGAAGATATCAATGCTGTCCAAAGGTACTTTGTTTTATAAGTTTAAGCCACTTCCTATAGCTTTTTAAAGGGGTTAGGGTTTTTGAAGGCAATGGTTTCGAAAGGGGTTTCGACACCAAACTTCTAATATTTTACTCAGATGTTTTATGCTTTCGAAAGAGATAGTGTCGATGCCATCACGTTTCCCTAATATTTTTATATGATAAACGATGGTTTCGAAGGAGATGCTTTCACCTATATTCACTTTGACCCAAATAATTTTTTAAGTATTAACCCAATGCTTTCGAAAAGGAGACATTCAATGGTTTCGGAAGAGTTACTTCCAATTGTGGCGCCCCACCTCTATACTCACACTAACAAAGGATACTACTAGGTAATTCCATCAATTAGTATGAAGAATAAGGCTGTTGAGGAGTGGCCATCTGTGTAATGACTTTGTGCGAGTACCGATATGTCAAATGGTATGTCATGCATTTCATTTCAAGAGGAAATCTGACATATCACATACAAACTCGAAGCTACTTCAAAGTGGCTATGTGGCCTTCGGAAACAAATATAAAATAAGCATATCATAAATCAGTCACCGATATTCATATCACTAAGACGGAAATAGATACGAACATAACACATAGAAGTGAACATCAAAGTAGTGGTCATACATGATCCACTACATCACAAAAGAATAGGTACAGGTTCTAGATAAAAGAATATGTATACATCAAGGAGTCTCTATCTCGAATGTATGAAAACAAAAACTACTAAGCTAAAGTAGTTAACCAAAAGTCAAGTGACAGTCCCTGATAAGAAGTCAAGTAGAAGCACCTGAAACACCTCGGTTTGACTGAGTATCATTTAAGAAGAGAAATAATAAACGGATCAGTCTAGCTATAAATATCATATAAGATGAGATAGGATAAGAGATATGACAAATATATATGATAACAAAAAAAATCATATAATATCTCAAATTTTCTCATACACCAAAAAAGAATGTCATATTCTTTATTTTTGTTCACCAAACAATAAATATCGATATAGCTTATCAATGCATATCACCAGAATTGGTGAAATACAAATTATAGAAGTCAATAATTAGAAATCCAGAAAACACAAAGGCGGAGACCTATCAAAAACGGAAGCATGAAAACTCACCAATATGTGTATCACAAACGGGATGCTATTCCATGAGTCGCTAACCCATAGAGTCGGTGCAACGACGCAGTACAACGGTATGCCCAAGGCACCTGAAACTCAAATAAGCCGAAACAACGACGTAGTACAATGGTACGCCCGATGAACCGAACTCCGTAAAAAGGACCATGGGTCGCTAGCCCATAAAAGTGAGACGAAACTCTAAAGAACGGGGTACAATCCCCTATGTGGACCAAGAGACATCGCATATCGCTAGTCTAAACCATAAAATGATCATCATTGACCAATAAGAAGTGTAAATTACACTAAGCTAGAAAATAAATGAGTTTAGCTTTATGTGCCATAACCACTAGCTTAACTTAAATATTTACGAATAGATTGTAGATTTTCACTCGAAAATTGTCGCAGAATTTCAATCGAACAAGTCTAAGAATTAACCGATGAAGTAAAGGCAAACTTTTCATACCACTTGTTTTGCTAAGTCGTTTAATTGGATTTCTTATACGAACGAGGTAAAGGTTTGGATACTAATAGATTATAAAACGGTTTTAAAAACGAGCTTTGTATTAAAAGTAACGTTGAAATCATTTTTATGAATGAGTTTGACTATTTACTACTAGTATAGAAACCTTTGTACTTTAAAATGACAAATCACAGAAACGATTGTAAATACAATATATCACCAATTATTCGCATACAACGACGTGAATTAAAACCATGAAAATCGATATCGAATCCATCAAATGGATATTCCCAAAAAATCCAAAAAGAATCATCAAAGTTGATAATAAATGACAAAAAATATACGGATCAACAAAAATCAATTCAACATAAATCTACTCAAAATAGATAAATTGGCTGAATTAAACGGTGCCAGACGTCTAGTGGTTTTCCCATATGTATGAGCTGAGAATCTAGAAATTTTCTTCCAGATCGCCAAGATGTTCGGAAATAACCTCAGACGTCTGAGCTGTAAGTCTGGAACTTTTATTCCGATAACTCAAACGTTTGAGTTCTTTCACAAACATCTGAGCTGAAGCTCAGGGCAAAGATCAGCCTAGGCCATTAATGACCAAATCGGATTTGCAAGGACGTCTTTCCTAAACTGGATGAACTGCCTTCGGTTCCTTTTCGACCTAGGATGGACATGTATGGATGTATGTCTGACATTACACTTTGAGATATAAAGTTGGTTCCTATCAAATACATTTCTGTTTGGTGGAAGAGAATTTATTCTCTTAGCTTAACACCCTTCTCTGAGAAGTATGAGCTCAGAGGTTATGTAGTTGATGGTTATTAGTGATATATTCCCAATTTGGTAATGTGGCATGCTAAGTGTTGATCATTGGTTGATTGAAGCATGGCTTTCGTGAAAAGTGTAGCTTTATGGGATGAGACATCATCGAACCTCACACCCCGGAAATGGTCGAAACAGGAAGGATGCGGCAAGGTTATGGGGGTTGCGCCCCTTAGGGTATGTGCATTTCCTTTTGGATAAAAAGTGGTATCATGGTATGGAGCCCAGATATTTGACTTATGTGGTTGTGGGAATTTGTTGGTGTTGAGGGCCCTTGGATAAAGGTCGGTTACGACCGAGGGATGGCATACTCATGAAAATTAGTTACTTAGTTATAGAGGTTACCCGGTCTTGTGTTGGCAGAGATCCGGTTAGGCTCTCGGGGCGTCCCTCCAGTGTCGTACCCATTCGGATAAAGGAAGTTCCTTAGCCTTGGCCATTTGTTAGAAATCCAAACAATCAATACGATCCCTGTACGGTTTTAGTTGTATAACCCACCATGTAACATGGCAGTAACCTGCCATTTAGCATGGTAGTTATAGTAAGTATACTATATGGTACGATGCTGGCTAAGATTAATATTATACTTTTGAAATGTTTTCTACACTATGCACTAATAATAAAATCAAAAGGATTTTCACGTATCAAGCATGTTTGATTATCATAAGGAGAAATCTCCCAAGTGAGCGTTTGCATTGTGTGTGTGGTGGGAGGCCTAATGGTAGTTTCATTTTCCAAAAAGCATATCGAATTTCTTTTTATTTCTTTTGTTCAAATAGCTGTTTTTGTTTGCTCACACCTGTCTCATGACTGATCCGGAGTTTATTGTTCCCTTTCTAAACTCTGGGTGCCCATAATTTTCCACGCGGCCAGCCTAGAGTCAGGTTATCTGTAGTTCAGAAGCTAGTTCAAATAGTATATTTGGATCCAGAAGTCTTTGGTTTAGGTATTGCACTTTGCTATATTGCAGCATGATAGTGGTTCGAGCTTTTGGTTTCGAGCTTTGGCAATGGAGATGCCGTCTGTTGGATTCTATCTCTCTTGAAGATCATGTCGGGATTTCTTCCCGCTACTAAATTTTGGCTCTGTTATTGATATTTCATTTGTATCAGATTGTTGTAACCATTTGTGTATTAATAAAAATTCATTTTGTTTCCATTGTGTTGTTATCACCTAATGTTATTATAAGCTCCGGCGAATCCGGCGACCCAGACTCAACGTTTGAATCTGCAGCATTCGAATATGGGTGAAGTATGGATGTCGATTTTCGAAGGTCGACTCAGGGTCGTTACAAACATAAAAAAGTTCTTTATACAAAAATAAATTACAAAAAGAAATAAAAAGAAATCCTCTATGCTTTTTGGAAAATGAAACTACCATAAGGTCGCCCGGCACACACACAATGCAATCGCACACTTAGGGGAGGTTTCTCTTTATAGCAGTCAAACATGCTTGATACGTGAAAATCCTTTTTGATGTTATTATTAGTGCATAGTGTGAAAAACATTTCGAAAGTATAATATTAATCTTAGCCAGCATACGTACCATTATGGTATGCCTACTATAGCTACCATTTAAAAATGGCTGGTTATACAACTAAAACCGTACATGGCTCGTATTTGGTGATTGGATTTCCAACAAATGGTCGAGGCTAAGGAACTTCCTTCCCGAAAGGGTACGCCTCTGGAGGGACGCCCCGAGAACCTAACCGGATCTTTGCCAACATAAGGTCGAGTTACCTCTGTAACTAGGTAACTAACTGTCACAAGTTTGCCATCCCTCGGTCGTAACCGATCTTTATCGAGGCCTCTCAACAAATTCCAACAAATCCACATAAGTAAAATATCTAGGCTCCATACCATGATACCACTTTTAATCTAAAAGGACATGCACATACCATAAGGGGCGCAACCCCGTAACCTTGCTGCATCATTTCCTGTTTCGACCATTTTTGGAATATGAGGTTCGATGAAGTCTCATCCCATAAAGCTACGCTTTTCACAAAAGCCATGCTTCGATCAACCAATGCTCAGCACTTAGCATGCCACATTACCAAATTTGGAATATATCACTAGTAACCATCAACTACATAACCTCTGAGCTCATACGTCTCGAAGAAGGGAGTTAAGCTAAGAGAGTAAATTCTCCGCCACCAAACAGAAATGTATTTGATAGGAACAAGCTTTATATCTCAAAGTGTAATGTCAAACATACATCCATACAAGTCCATCCTGGGTCTGAATGTAACCGAAGGCACTTCGTCCAGTTAAGGAAAGAAGTCTTTGCAAATTCGAATATCCCCTAATCACGTCCGGACTCCCCATCACATAGGGTAATCTCTATACCGGAGCAAATCAGTGCAGAGACAATCGACAGGTAATCCTTTCGCTTTCGAAAATACCCGGTCTTCAACCACCATCTTCAAATGCAATCCCATTTCTTCGTATCATTATTCGGAATGGATTTTATGACTTAATGTCCTCTCTAGACTAATCTGAATAATGAGCGCTTATTTTAAAAACAAGTGTGGATACAAATTTTCCTTTTTAATCAAAAGATTCGTCTTTAAGATTCGATGTGGTTTTTGGATAACCATTTGGAATTCGACCCATGGTTGCATCGAAATTCAAATGCCGTTTTAACAGCCAAGCTGTTTAAGTAACAATTTTCATTCAATTCAGATGTTCACATTCACAGAGCAATACATCACAGATAAATATTTATCACAGCTCAATCCAAAGCAATTCATATCATAGAACATCACATATCAAAGATATCAAACAGTTCAAGGCATTCAATATAATCCAATAATCCATAAGCAAGATAAATTAATCACATAATTTATAATTAATTTAAACCAGATAAACTAATTGCTTATAAATTAATTACCTAACCTTGCTTAATTATCATTCATTAGTTACAACCCATTTGTTATTATTTTAATTAATTAATGAAATTAATTAATCATCCTTAATTATCCATCTAAAGTAATTATCCTCAATTACTTACATTAATCACATAAATTAATTAACCTTAAGTTAATTACATTAATTAATTAACCCTTAATTAATTACATTAATTAATTAGCCTTTAATTATTTACATTAATTAACTTTTAATTAACCACACTAATTAATGATTAATTAATCACACCAATTAATGTTCTTTTAATTATTTCATTAATTAATTATCCTTTAATTAATTACACTAATTAACAATCCTTTAATTAATTACATTAAGTAATTAACCTTTAAGTAATTAATTATGCCTAAATTACATAAATAAATTAACCTTTAATAATTAATTCACCTTTAATTAATCTCATTGAGTAACTATCCTTTAATTACTCCCATTAATTAATCATCCTCTAATTTAATTACATTAAGTAATTATCCTATAATCACTCGATTAATTACTCTTTAATTATTAATCATCCTTTAAGTAATTATCATTAAATTACTAATTAATGATCCTTTGATTAATCATGTTAATTAATGATCCTTTAACTAATCATGACCCTAATAATTAAAGATAATACACTTATCTTGATCATCTACTTAATCCAATCATTATTAAATTCCATTTGAAAATACTTATGGATCAATTAATTATTAACTTAATATATAATTATTCCAAAACTAGATCAATTAACTTTTAACAACATTTAATCTTTAAAATTTTAATCTTTGAAAATATGTTTGAAAAAAACCTTTGAAATTAATTTATCATTAATGCATGAATTAACTTAAGACCTCTAAGTTAATTAATTATTAAAATCATTTCACCTTCTTTAATTAACTACCTAATTACATTATTTAAACTTATTTAAATAACTTAAGAAGTAATTTTAAAATAACAGGTATATAATAAAATACCTTAAACTTATTTAATTTAAAATAATTTATTTTAAACCTTTAACTAGTTCCAAAACTAGAATAAAACATTTATTATTTCAAAAGAATTAATCAAGAAAGTGTTTAAACTTGATTTAATTTAAATTTGAAAAACTTGTTTTATGCTCTTAGACTTCTGACCCGAGACGAACCCGAGCCCAGACTCAAAAACTCCCGAATCAACCCCAAAGCAACAACCCGAGTTTTAAAACTTTGTTTTGTTTGTAAATTTTAAATTTTAAAAACCTGTAACATGCTAAACACTTGCGAACACCCGAGCTAAACACGAACCCTCCTCGAGCACATCCCCGAGTGTAACTTCATCTTCCCCAAGCCCAAACAACACCCTGACACATTGACACTTGTGCACCTGCACAAGTGAACGCAGATGCTCCAATCATCTTCATCGTCACCTTCAGGTCATCGGTGACCTACCCAAACCTCCCGACCACCCAAGCCAATGAATTCGACTGAAAATCCAGATTGAGCTATTCGATCACATCCTGGAATCCAAACTTACCATCGAAAAACGCCATGCGCCGCCAATCCTGATCACCAAAAACCTTGCCAATCGACCCAAAGCTTTACCACGAAACAACACTTCGATCCCTCATACCCCGATCAAGTCCGATGCACCCACGTCGGTGGAATTGCCTTGGAAACAACGACGAACCCAACAGCTCGCAAAACCCTAAATCAACGTCGATACGCCACCACGATGGTCAAGAATTGCACCGAGCATTTTTCCTAAGATCTCCAAACTTCCAGCCACCTCCAGCCTTGATTACGACGACCATCTCTCCCCAGATCGCCAATAATTAACAAAAAACCCAAACCTGTTCAACTCAAGAAATCTCCACATTCCCACACTTAAAAATCATGAAATGATTATCAAAGTTCATTATTTTCTAATACGAATCAAGTTGTGAAATCAAAACATGAAACTAAAATAATTGATTTTTCTCATTTAGAAAGATTTTACTACAATTTCACGTTTTTGAAATATTTACCAAATATTTTCATCTTAAACCATTTTTATAAATAATTTTACATTCTTACAAACATTTTTCATTTAGAGATCCTAACCCAAAAGAGACTAGGGGAAGAGAGATTTAAATTTGAACTTTTTAAAACCGGTCAAGTTTAAACAGAAGCATGCATACCTGGTTCAAAGACATGCATACATCAATCTACATATATATATACATACAGGCATCTGTTTTTTTTACATCCGTACACACAATTTCCACCACATACTTCAAAACATCAGGATATATATACACAGGTTCAAGTTAATGTATTAGTTTACTCAGCTGTACATGAAATAGAGAAGCTTGAACCTGGAAATGATTCTGACTTTGAAAACTATTTTTGAGATGATCTGATCATAAGCTTCAGGATTGAAGATTATTTGAGTTGAATCTTGGTTGAAACTGAGCTGATCTTGAATTTTACTTGCTTGCTTCAGATTTTGAGTTGAATCTGAATTACAACTTGTTTGATTTCTTTGAATTTTAAAGAGCTGTTTGTTGTTTTATTTTCTTTCCTGGTTTTTGATTTCAAGTTTTTATTTTGAATAGAATAAAATGAGAAGGGAGGGGAAGTAGTGATATATATAACTTGTTTTTCCTTTTATTTATTATTTTGAAAATAAACGAAACAAATGACACTTGTTATATTTGCATGTTAATATCAACTACAAATGTTTAGTTTCACATTAAAATAGTTACATTTGTTTAAACGCATGTTATAATTGTTACAAGTGTTTAATAAATGATATAATTAACTTAAACTTGTCCTTCTTACATATATTAATGTTTAAATATATTTTTATATAGTTTTCTATTATATAAATATATATATATATATATCTTATGTTTTTATATTTTTATTAATTCATTTTCTACCATTTATACTTATATAACTTTTAAAGAAATGATTTTAAAATCTAATCATACATTAATAAATAAACACATATATAATATATATATATATATATAAGTTTTTAAAAATATAGAATTTAAGTTTAAATAATTTTTTGAAAATTATTATATTAAATTCAAATCATAACTTCCAAATCACAAGATGTGTGTGTATATATTATAATATTATAATTAGAAAACAAATTTTATTATTTTTAAAATATAGAGTTTTAAATCCAATTTATTTATAATATATTTATTTTTAGAATTTCAAATCAAAATTCCATTTACAATATATTTATATACACACATAAACAAACACATCTCTTATTTATTTTGAAAAGTTCAAATTAATTCACAAGTTAATCCTAAAATTAAATTAATTATTAAATTAAATTTGGCTTAAAAACGGGATTGTTACACTGTGATAGTAAATTATTGTAGGATTTTAAGTTTCGTAGCGATCGGATTTATCGTGTGATCGTGCGGGCTCGAAATGCATAGAAATCGCTCGAAATGCATAGAAATCAATTTAATGAATTCAATTAAAATAATCTGATTTTAAAAGATAACTTCTATATACAATGGAATTGGGGTTTGAACCTAGTTCCATTAAGTTTAAAAACATTGAAAACATCTATTTTGATATATTGGATGACCTACTTTCGTTTCGAAAACGGAACTGGCTTTTCGGGTCGTGTTAACATTTCGAACCAATTCGCTATGTCTATTCTCTCTTATCTACCTTTGATATAGGCTGTTATAAACCCCAGTTGTTTCTCATTTCTGATTTCTGTTCGTACTGTTTATCTCCATCTACTCCTTCCTTCCTCCACATTGGTAGAAACCATAATTCCCAATTCCAAACCCTAATTTTAATTTCAAATCAAATTCAAAAATTCAGACTCCTCAAAATATGTCATATTAATATTGTTAGAAAGCTCTCGATGGGCATAATCTATTACTATAGTTCGTTTTTGCATCCGAACCATGGTTTAGCCAGAAATATGCGATCTTTCTCAACCATACATTTCTAGGGTTTTCTTTCCAACGTGGATCGTCAACCGTTTGACGATCGGGAAGAGGTGTTTGGAAGAGGATAGAGAGCAGTCAAGATCAGTGGTGTTCGATTATCGTAGTCATCAACCATTTTGCTAGATTTTGGCTTCAAACATGGCGGTGGCGCTGGCCAAGCGCTGGCGAAGTAGGTGGCCGAGCGTAGGCCATAGGGGCGGCCGAAGTTGGGCGTCACGGTGGCGTGGCTTGATCGAGGTTAAGATGGCCGTGTTGCGTGCATACGTGCTCAACGTGGTAGCAGCTAGATAAGTGCTCGAGCGTTCGACTCTAGGGTTTTGGTGAGATACTGATAATTACAGTATTGCCCTTTTTAATTTAATTTTTGAAACTTCTAACGTTCGTAATATTTTCATACGAGCTTGGATTTGGTTGTGGTTTCTCCGTTGCGATCGTACCGAAATTTCAAACATTATGGAAATGGTTTGGTTGAATTTGGAAACTGTTAGATTTTTTGAATCTCTTTGGGTTTTAATTCAACTAAAAATCCAAGGTGGGTGATTTAACCCACTCAGGGATAGTAAACCATCTTGTGTTAGTTAAATTAAATTTATGATATGATTGAAAATTTACTTATTGATGTCTGGTGTTCTAAATTGTCAATTAAATTAAATTTGAGTTTATTTGAAGTGCAGTTTAAATTAATATTGAATTTAATTGTTAGTTAAATACCTGATAAGGATAACTGGTTTATTTGTTACGATTTATTGGTTGATATGAATGTTGATTGTGAGGTATGTGTAATTGTTGATATTTGGATGATTTGATATTATATTTATTTTATATGTTGTTATCACACTGCAAGTTCCCCTAGTTATTGTTCGAAAAATCGCTATGGGTTGAAATGGTACATGCTCGAATGGTCTTATAGATTAGAGAAAAATCGTTATGGGTTGAAATGATAAACTCGAGGGATTTTATGGATTTTTAATTTTACTCGAGATTATGGGTTGAAATGATATATACCCATAAATTTTAATTATTGCGGGTTGAAATGATGTATATCCATATCACTTGAACATAGGGTAGGAAATTATATATGGACGCCGGATTAATTAAAATAAATGATTTTAAATCCTTAAATTTTGAATCTAGTTAAATAATATTTTGAAATAAAATTTGGTTTATATGAACTGAATTATTTTCAAAATCCAAGCTTTAAAATGTTGAAATTGAAATTGGTCTAAATGGATTGTTTAAGGAATTTAAATTGTAATCTTAAAGTTTAATTTCGAAATATAAATGGAATTTATCAAAATTGAATTATTGTAAATGTTTGAATATTTAAACTTTGAAACCTATTGAATTTGAAGTGGTTTAAATTTGTAGTTCAAACATGGATTTGAAATCGATATAAGTTGAAATGGTTTTAATGAGAATTTGAACTAAAAAATTTAGCCCTTTGGATTGAAATCGTTGAACTGAGATTGATTTTAATTGAATTTTTAGAACTAAAGTTGATTTGAATTGATTTGTGAAATTGGAAGAAACAGTTCTAATTTGAAACTATTTTCGATATAAACACTTTCAATATACAATCTCTTTTAACATACAAAGTATATTTCTCATATAAACCATTTTAATATTATTAATAATTTTTAATACATTAACTATTTTATTCTATAATCTATTTTAATATATGAACTATTTCTAATATATAAACTATTAAAATAATCAATCATGGCGCCTACATCAGCTGGAGAACTTGGAGGGGAGGAAGCGGATGACGGGGTGATAAACCGAAGTAACAGGCTGCTGTCAACATCAGCTGGTAATCTCGGAGGGGAGGACGAAGGCTGGATCAAGGTGATGGATCGGAGGCATAGGCTGGCGGCAGGATCTGTGAGGAACTTAGCAGATCCTTGTTTTTCTCAATCGAAGATTAGGGATACTCGGCTGCCCTCAAACAGATCTGGACCTACTACTGTGAGATCTCGTATTTCAATTGTCAAGAATAACAATTCCAATAAAGTGAATGTTTTTACTGTTAATTCAAAAGCTTCGCCTAAAAGTTGGTGTGATTTGGTTAAGGAAAAGAAACAAAGTGAAACCCTGAAATTCTTTGATCCAGCAATTGTCAATGATAGGAAAACAGCAATAATTGGAGAGGAGGAGCTTTTAAGTGCGGAGAAGATGTGGTCTAATTCTATTCTGATCTACTTGGTGGGGAAAAGACCGTATTATATGTTTTTTAAAGCATATATCAGGAGAACGTGGCTTCCAAAAGGTAAATTTGAAGTTTTCGCTAGAGACAATGGTTTCTATTTGGTTCAATTTGAATTAGAAGAGGACTGTAATAAAATTCTTGATGGAGGTCCTTGGTTGATGGATGGGAAGTTCATTATAATGAAGAAATGGAATAGTACGATAAAATATGAAAAAGATCTGTTATTATCGATTCCCATTTGGGTGAGATTCCCTAATCTTAATTTTGCATATTGGAATCACATTTCTTTGTGTAAAATAGCTAGCATAATTGGAAGACCTATTGCAATGGATGAACACACAAAAAATAGAAGTAGAATATCCTTTGCTAGAATGCTTATTGAGGTGGATGCGTCATTTAAATTTGAAAGTGAAGTGCAAATTCAACTGCCTAGGGGAGATTTTGTTATGCAAAATGTTGAATATGAGTTTATCCCTCCAGTATGCCATAACTGTGTATGTTTTGGTCATACGGATAAAGAGTGTCCTATATCATTCAAGCAACAATGGAAACCAAAGACTACAGCTAGCAATAATGATACTAATAGCATGGAAATTATTACAGAAGAAAATTCAAATCAGCAGAATCTCAATTCAAAAGGAGCAGAGCATAACAATACTGAAGTTATTACAATTGATGACGCAAATGTCCAAATTCATACTACAATTAACAAAGCCCTCAGTAACCAAAATACAGACAATTTAATTAAGGGCAATGACATTTCTCCATCAGATATGAATGCTGTGAATACTGAACCAGATCAGAGGTCTTTAAAGGAGCCTGCAATTACAATTGCAGCCTCGCCATCAACTAATACAGAAGAATGTGTAGTATCTAACTTGCCATCACATATTAGCATGGCTGCTGCAATTGCAAAGGGATCCTTCAATCAACTTCCTGATATGCCTCATATTCAAAACATTGAAGATGGACCCCCTATGAGTACTGGTACTCTGGATCCAAATCTATCGACATCATCGACAAAAGTCTCTGTCGCTTTATCATCATCAGAGAAAAATTGTAACAGGGAGTTGTTAAATCATAATAATCCAGCCATAATTATTTTAAATTCTCAAGCTTCTAATCTAACAACTGAAGTGCTTAATTCTTTTCAGGTGCTGAAAGACATGAAAGACTCAAATGTGGATGAATCTTCTCTATCTCAATCATGTATCAAACCCACATACCCAACAACCGATGAGTTACCCAACAATATGCCTAAAAACCTCACATCCATCAATCCTGAATATGAAAAAGCAATTGCAGATATAAAAGGCAAGAATATTCAAGAAAAGAAAAAGAACAAATTGTTTCAAGACAGTGTGACTCCCACTATTAGAACCAGGAGTCAAGCAAACCCATCCAAATAATGTCTATCTTGTGTTGGAATGTGCGAGGTCTTAACAAGGCAGCACATATGTTGGAGGTAAAAAATTTAGTGTTTTCTCATAAACCTTCTATTTTTTGCTTAATTGAAAATAAGTTGAGAAGGAATAAACTGCAGCAATATATAGAATCTTGGGAAAATAAATGGACATGCATCAATAATATTGAGTTTCATCACAAGTGCAGAATTCTTATCATGATCAATTCAGACATCTGGAGTAGTTATGTTATTTCTAAGAGTAAACAACATATTACTTGTATGTTAAATAACATTGCTGGTGCCCAATGCATAATTACAGTCATCTATGCACTCAATCTAGAATCTGAAAGGAGAGACTTATGGAAACAACTAGTAAAAGAAGCTAATACTTTCATCACCCCATGGTGCATCATTGGGGATTTTAACTGCGTTAGGTTTTTGAAAGAGAAAAGAGGAGGAAATAATTTGTCAATCAGTAACATTCAGGAACTTAACAATTTAGTTAACTCTTCAGGGGTCAAAGAAATTAATATTTCAGGGGTTAATTTTTCTTGGAGATCAGGGCCTACCAAGAATATTGCTACAAAGATTGATAGACTTTTCTGTAATGTTGAATGGATGAATACATTTAAAAAATCTCATGCCAAATATTTAGAGCTATCAACAAGTGATCATGTACCTATTATGTTCTCCTTTAGTTGCATTCAAACATATGAAGGTCCTAAACCATTTAAATTCATGAACCACTGGGTTATGTGTGAAGGGTACAAGGAAGTAGTTGAAAAGTGTTTTATTTTCCCAGAAGGCAACCAGTTATTCAACTTTATTCAAATGCAGAAAAACATCAAAAAGGAAATTAAAAAATGGTGCAATGGAAAAAATGATCTACAATCTCAAGTTTCAAAATGCAAACAAGAAGTCAACATTGCTCTTCAGACATTAGAATTAAATCACAACTCCTCTAATGCCCAAAAATTGTATGATGCTCAAGTTAATTTGGCTAAAAGTATGGAGCTATTAGCAATTGATAACAAGCAGAAATCAAAATGTCAATGGATCAAGTGGGATGATAGTTGCTCCAAATTTTTCTATGCCAAACAAACAAATAAAAGATTTGTAAATAGCTGTCAAAATATGATAAAAGAGAATGGAGATGTTTTAAAGACACAAAAGGAGATAGAGGAAGAGGCAGTGAGGTATTTTATCAACATATATAACAAAAGCCACATGATGAAACAGTTTCCTAACATTATCCCTAAAAGGAAAGTAAATGAATGGGGAAAAAATTTTCTTAATGCAGCATTTGATGAAAAAGAATTGAAAAGAGCTATTTTCAGTGTGCATAATGATACTGCTCCAGGTTATGATGGATTCAATGCTAAATTCTATAAAAAACACTGGAATGTATTCAAAAAACCTCTTTTGAAAGCTATGCAAATCTCATTTGATAATGGAAGAATTGTGAGAGAAATAAACCACACCATTATTTCCTTAATTCCTAAGGTAAAATCCCCTGAATCTGTGGCAGATTTCAGACCCATAGCCTGCTGTTCTATGTTGTATAAAATTCTATCCAAATTGTTATGTGACAGAATAAAGTATGTACTTGGAGAATTGATATCTGATAATCAAACAGCTTATTTACCAGACAGACAAATAAAAGATGGGATATTAATTGCACATGAACATATCAGAAATTTTAACAAACAAGGCAGCAACAAAATGTGCATAAAGGTTGACCTGAAGAAAGCATATGATTCAGTCAATAGAAATTTTATTCTTCACATGATGGAAAGAATGGACTTTCCTGTCAAGTGGGTAAAAATTATTCAAGAAATGATAAGCACTCCAAGTTTTTCACTGTCAATTGAAGGATATCATAGGGGATATTTTAAAGGCAGCAATGGTTTAAGGCAAGGAGATCCCCTATCCCCTTATCTATTTACTTTATGCATGGAATATTTTACTTTGTTAATGGATGCTAAAGCCAGTAAAGGAAAAGTGGAATCAGTTATCAAAAACAATTCTAACATAACTCATCTAATTTATGCTGATGATTTGCTTATTTTCATAAATGCCACAGAGGTTGGAGCTAAAGCTATTAAGAATTGTTTCAAAAAATTGAAGAGAGTCACTGGTTTAGAAATGAATAATCTCAAAACTCAAGTATTTTTTAACAAGTTTTGCACTAACAAGGAGAAAGTGCTCAACATTTTGGATATTCAAGAAGGAGAACTACCTGTTAGATATCTTGGGTTACCTCTATCTGTGTCATATATAAAACACTCAAATTGCAAACATTTGATTGACAAAGTGTTAAATAAAATGCAGGGTTGGGAGTGTAAATTTCTCACAGTTTCAGGAAGAATTGAATTAATTAAGGCTGTAGTTTATCCTATGGTCAGTTTTTGGATGCAGTGTTTCATGCTCCCTAGCTTAACTATCCAAAAAATCAATCAACTTTGCAAAAATTTTATATGGAAGGGTAAAAAAAGTAGTGTCCCATGGGAAACAGTTACAAGTGCCAAATCTGAAGGTGGAATGGGATTGAAAAAATTGACAGACATAAACATCACTTTTTGCATCAAAAGAATTTGGGAGGTACTCAACAATTCTTCATATAGTGCTAAGTGGCTGAATGTTAAATATGCCAACAATGAAACTCTATGGGATTCTAATTTCAATAATAATTATTCTTGCACATGGAAAAAAATGCTTTATCATAGAAAAGATGCACAAAAGCTAATTGACAGAAGAATTGTGGATGGAAAATCTACAAGTCTGTGGTTTACACCATGGATTAATGGGTCAACTTTATTGGAAAAGCTAGGATATGAAACTTTATCATATTCAAGGAGTCATAAACATAAGGTAGATCAAATTATATCTGGAAATAACTGGAAGCCTGAAAACATCTCATTTCTTGGTAATGTAAGTGAGGAAATAAAACAAGTGCCCATCCATTATGACAATACAGCAGATTACTGGTTTTGCAGAAGCAGTAAAAATGGTCAATTTAATTTTCATGATGTTTGGAATGATTTTAGAACTAAACTACAGGAAATCAGTGATTACAAAATCATATGGAACAACATTTCTCTCCCAAAAATGAATGTATGTTTATACAGAGCCATTTTCAGTTTTCTACCCACAAAAGATAAATTAAAAATGCAAGGAGTGACTGAAGATGATGTTTGTGTACTATGCAAGAGAGAAGTGGAAACTTGCAAGCATATATTTTTTAATTGTCCCTTTTCTAAACATATATGGTGTTGGATCAGAATCATGATGGGAGATCCTATAACTCAAAGAAACTTTCAAACTTCTATCTTAGATGCCATTACATATATCAATCGGAAGTTCGCAGCCAACAATATCAAAAAGGAAATCATAATAGCCGCGCTAAGTTCATCTATATGGTTCATTTGGAAAAGCAGAAACTCCATTATTTTTAATAATGAAAAAGCAGATAGAATTAAGATGTGCAATATCATAAAGTACAATGTTCGTGATATCATCATCAACAGATCCAGATTTATCAGACATAGCATGAACAATTTTGAAGAAATCATCGAAAGATGGGAGATTATACCTTTGCGAGTCGATAATAACATTACCTCAATCCTGAACCCTAATTCCCCTTCCATAACATCCTCCTCAAGATACATGATTGATAGAGAAGAAGATGAAGCTGAGAGATCTAGATTGTCCAGACGCACCGAAATTTTTAACGCTAATGTTGAAAGAGAAGAAGACTTGGCAGGAAGGGAAAATGAGCCGCCATGAGAAGCATTGTTGCTAGGTTTACGCAGTGTGTGTAGGGAGGTGTTTGCGGGTTCGAATTAGCAACCCGTATATATTGTATATACTATGTTTGTAATGTTCTATCATTATCAATAATATATTTGACCTTTCTTCAAAAAAAAAATATATAAGCTGTTAGCACCAAAATTGGTCACTAACACCTTTAGAGAGATTGTGTAGAGAGATTAATGAAGAAAATAAATTAAAATAGAGAACAATATGTAAATTTCAGTGCAGAGAACAAGAACACCAAATTTATAGTGGTTCGGCGTAACTCCCTACGTCCACTTTGAAGTTGATTTCTATTAATTTCCTTGATAGTTGATTACAGATACAATCCGCTTCTAATTACTTGAATATAATTGCAAAACAAAAGATTAAGTCTTGAATGAGTGTTGAATGCGGTAGAGTTTTCCAAGTGTTCCCAAAAAATTCTCTCTTTTCACTGTGCCCCCGCCTCTCTATTTATAGACGAAGATGGGTTGGACTTCCCTGGTGGGCCTGGTGGCTAAATATCTCAGCCCAAATGGAGTAATTTCTGTGTGCCGACCCATAGATGCCGAACGTCGAATGCCGAACAGTGTATGAATGCCGAATAATCTCCTCATGCTGAGCACAGCGAGGCCAAACACTCTGAATGCCGTGGGAAGCATCTGCACCGAACGATACTGGAAGCTGAACCAGTGACTTGGCCGAATGATGTCTTGGCCGAACGATGTTCGTATGCGGAGCAAAACATAGGCTTGACGATACTTTGGCCGAACGCTACCCAGGCTGAACTATGTCTTGCCCGAACGATTCTTAGGCCGACCAATAGTTAGGCCGAACGATAGTTTGGCCGACCAATGTTTGGGCCGAACGGTAATTGATATTGAATGCTCTGCTATGCCGAACTTTCCATAGACGTAGAACGAACTCGGATGCCGAGCGCACCCTGGATGCTGAGTGCTTCTTGGATGTCGGTCGCCAAATGATCCAGTTGAGCCGACCGATGGGGATGCCGAATACTAAGTTTCCTGGTCAAATCCCCAGGAAACACCCTCCCCCCAAAGTGCATTACGTGGCTGAACGTGGTGCGCTTTGAATCATATGTCCTATGTGCTTTGTCCCTGGCCGTGGTCCAGTTTCCTCAATAGTGACTTCCCTTGGTCGCTAGATGAAGTGATGCGCGCCGAACAGTATAGCCGAAGCCGATCGCTTCATGTTATGCAGAACGATTTTGTATGCCGAAGCCGAACGGTGCGACCTTGACCGGTTCCACCGGTCACGGTCTCTTCAACTACTTCTTCTTCCCTATAAAGGCCAGCGTCTTCCTCCTTCTTCTCTTTTCACTTTTTTCCTCCGCTATCTCGTACTTGCAAATTTTACCTGTTAACAGCCTCCAAAGATTTAACATTCCTTCCTAATCCATTCGGCATTAGCTGAAGCCGTGCCCTTAACTCCAGATTCCTCAAAGTCTCGATCCACTAACTAGGTAACGATCCCTCCATCTAAATCCTTTCCCCGAATAAATAAAATCCTTTCCCCGAATAAATAGGTTTTAACATGAGGCTCGAGTTCGTAAATTAGAACTGTAGCCAATAGATGTTGCGCGAACGAATGAATCGAAGTTCGATTAGGATATTTCTTAGGGCTAGATGGTATGGTGGGGAAGAGAAGTGGCCAGAGTCGAGTACACAAGGGAGATGTTGGGAGGTGTATTGTAGTTCGGCACGGTTTCCTCGCATCGAACAAGATTGGAGGGTAGAATAGAGGAAGAGCAGGAATTGGCTCGGATGCCGAACAGCATGGTTCGGTCTGGCTCACCGAACGATTCGTCATCGTCGCTCGGTATGGTTCTGTGCGGAGTGCCGAGCGTTGGGGTTTGGCGTAACTTTGGTTCGGCATGATTCACCACATGTCGAGCAGTGGAATGGTAGGATAGGAAGGGAGCATGACTTAGGTGGGATGCCGAGTGTTATTTCGGCCGAACAGGGTTTTGGCCGAACGATACTTTGCCGAACGCAACCTAGGTCGAACGATAGTTAGGCCGAACGAAAGTTTAGCCGAACAATATTCAGGCCGAGCGGTAGCTAGGCCGGATGAAGGTTTAGCCGAACAATATTCAGGCCGGACAACTTTTAGGCCGAGCCATTATGAATGCCGAACCATCCCTTAGCTTAAGCCGAACACTTGTTGACCTTGCCTAATCATATAGCAAAACAAGGACAAGGACTCCAGCATACTAGCATATCGACCTGATCCGGACTGATAACTTCCTAGTTTCGGTAGACACGAACCAGAATTTAAATCGACATAATCGGATAACTTCTTCTAACATTTTCTGAATCCGAAACTGTAAACACCTAAAGGCAGGCTTTTGGAGACGGTCAGTGATGACGGTCTTCGAAGACGACGATTCGAAGCTCAATTTTATATTATTAACTCTGTGACTTTCAATTTTTCAGCGCTTACACATGAATGATCGCACCAGTTCACACACCACGTGGGGGGAATTCTTTTGTTGTTAATTCTGACGTCGATTGTTTTTCATGTATAGTTCAAACAGGTGCTCTCGTCAAACTCAATATTTATTGGAGATGTCTAAGAAATCTAGCTCCGCCACGATCTCGAATAGACCCAGGCCGTCTTCTAAATAAGGGGTCGCGGATACTTCTAACCCGTCGACTTCCCTCGCTCATAACTTAGATCCCGATGCCCTGGAAGCATCAATTTTCTTGGACAACCCGGTCGATTCTCAAGCTTCGAAGGTCAATGAAGCTGCGCTCCGGCGAATATGCTCTATCTATGGAATCCCATTTGATGACGTGCTGGTTCCATCGGGGCACGATCGTTCACACCTGCCCCCAGTTGGATACACCGCCTATAATAAGTTTATGTGTTGGGTCAGCAGTGTGCCACTGTTTAGCTTATTTCTACGGGACGTGCTACAATACATCGACATCGCCCCGTTGCAACTGCACCCAAACTGTCATGCCTTCATATATGGTACCTACATCCTCTTCATGACTGTCCTCTCTAGGCCTCCAACTCCTGGCGACATCAGATATGTTTATATAATCAAGAAGCGGAGAGATAGCCCCTCCTTTGGGTTCCTCGAGCCGCACCACAAATGCCAAATTTTAACCGGGGCATGAAGCAAGTTTTCCCTGTACAAACAAGAATGGTTCTATGTGCGTTGCCTCCTGGTTTCGCGAGGAGATGGTTTGAAGGAAGTAAGTCTTCTTCTTGAAACGATACTCATGTTTGGTCGAAGCTATGCCTTTCATAACTCTTGTTTCATCTTCTCAGGTATCAATCCACGTCCTGACGGCCGCAGATATTCTGAGGCCGTTGAATCTATTAGAGCTCTTCCCACCGAAGAACGAGACATCCGAACTCTCATTTCAAATGAGTCACTATCGAGGTTCGGACTGTTAGCAGAAGGTCGTCGGGTAAGCCTTCCTGAGGGCATCTCCATATCCAAGCCCACGTCCGGTAAAGGGAAAAAATTAGCTAAGTCGTCATCACGTCACACACCCGATGCACAGAAAGAGGGGAAATTCAAGGGAATGAAACACCCGAAGTACAAGGTGAGAACTTGGGTCCCACTCAGGATCCGATAGTCGAAGTACACGATATCGAAACGTCATCTTCCCGTTCAAAGAGGAAAAAGGGATTGACGTACAAGATTAGAAAGGTGGTGGTTGGCGAAACTTCAAAAGTTACGCTCATTCCAACAGAGAAAGAGGCTTCTCCACAGCACGTAGAAAGTTCTTTAAAGGGCCTATCGAACCTCTCATCCCGGATGACCTGCTCAATTACGACTTTGACGATCCGGAGGCATGCAAGCTTCATTCGCCCATCAGAGCCAGTGCGGGCACTCTAACCCATAGTCAGGGAGAAAAAACTCCCATTAGCAAAGTGACTGGTCCGTCGAGGGGAAACACTAGGACACGCACGAACACTTGCACTTAAATTTGCACTTAGATTTTCATCGTCACGCTACTCTTTGTTGATATGTTGTTATTTAAATTCTATGCAGGTGACATGGGACGCTCGCATGGATTCGATCGCCTTCGTGGTTCGTCTATTTTTTATCAATCTGGACGGGACTCGGGTTTCGAAAGACGTCGAGATAGGGATGGTGACGGCGATAAAGATATCATTCCCAGGGACTCGTCATCTCGGAAGAAAACTTACTACCAGCCAAAATACCACCAGGATACTTCCTCTCACCCAGGGCAAAGCAAAGACAAGTGCGGCCATAAGAGGTCGCAATCTGATGCTCCCCAGGACCAACACTCTGATTACTCTTCTACTCGACAGTCCCGAGATTCTCACAGGAGAGCCGAACTTTCAAAGCCATCTCCTCACGCTCCTGCAACAGACCCAACAGTATCGGAGAGGCTGGCCGAGCTTAAAGATAAATTTCCAAAAATCTGTTTCGACGGCTAAAATTCCTCTCGACGATTCATCCTATCCCCGGTCATGTCAAGAAGAGCGCCATCGCCTATACCAACGACGTCTATGTTCAACATGATGCATTTGTTCATTTGGCTGAAAAACTTTCTGAAATCTCTGTGGAGCGCCAACATGAAATCGATCGCCTGAAGCTTGAGGCTATCCACAACAAAGACATCATTAAGGCTCAGGACGAAAAAATCAAAACTTACAAGTCTGAACTTGAATTCGCCAATCAGAGCGCCAAGGACACTGCTGATGCCGTCACTCGTCTGGAATCAACTCACAAGAAAGAACTCGATGAGGCGGTTCAACGCTGTGTGGCTTTGGCCCTAGAGAAGGGCTCAGTTCAAAAGGAGAGGGACGCGTTCAGCCTCCGAGTCAAGGAACTTAAGGAGCAGCTCCATAAAGAGAAGGAAGAGAAAATGGCTGCCCAAGAGGAGTCACAACGATATTGTGATGAGATCGTTGCCACTCGACTCTAGAAAGAAAAACTTGAGGGCGAGCTTTCCCGAGTCGAGGCGTTAAAGAGTGAGGCCCGTGAAGAGGGCAAGAAGATAGCGTCCATTGATATCGACTCGCGTCTTGAGGCGGCTAGAGAAGAAGGCAGGGAGGAGGTCAAAAGTATGTTTGAGCCGCTAATTGCTGAGTTCAATGCCCGCATTCTCATGCATCGAGACTTGAATTTCTTGGGCGAGAGTTATCTTGAATCTCTGGCCGAGGCGTGGGAGACTTTAATCGAAATCAGAAAGGCCAAGCACAGTACCGAAGAGGTTGATGAGGGGGTCTTGATAAAGGAATTCCTCAAGAGGAATGAGACTTTCGACTTGTCAGCAGCTAAAGTTATTTATTGCAAAGGCTCCCCCTCAAAGAAAGGGAAAGAAGTGATTACCGGCCCATCCGGGGTTGTGCCTCCAGCTCATGCGCCTACTCGATTGGTCGATCGGCCGATACTCGATCCATTTGAGCAGCATATCGGTTATAATCCAGAGGACCCCGGCATTGGCATCCATATTTTGTCTCCCATTCCGGAGGGTGAGAACCCATTGACGGCTGAGAGCCTACCGGAACCTGGTAGATAACCCTTCACTTTAAGATTTCGAAAGTTGTCATTCTTTATGAAGGACTATTGCATTCTAATGCTTGTTTTTCATGATTTTTCACAGGTCGTTCTGATCCCGGGCCTACTCCGAGGAGCGATGTCGCCAAGGAGATGGAGGAGAAAATAGGTGAGGCCACTCAGGCTGGAGAGGCTCCCGGGCCAGATGCTCAGGTGATTGGAGCATTGGATGAAGACAAATCTGAGACTTCTTCTCCCATCAAGGGGAGTTATAAAGTTGAGATTATAGGTGCCTCCGAACACACATCTGAGTTGAGTATGAAGGAGCGGCTTGAGAGGGAGAAGAGAGAGACAGCCGAGATCAAAGTCGAGCCTCGAGTTGCAGACCCAGACGATCCCTTGAACAAGCCGTTGAAGGTCATTCTCCCTGGCAGGTCCAAGTCCATGGATGCTCCCCGTACCTCTTCAATTTCTACCCCTCCATCAAGGAAGAGTACCAAGGGTAAACACACAGGGGAGGAGCCGTCCGAGAAGACAACGGAGGTGAAGAAGTCGAAGAAGCACAAAAAGTGATCATTACTCTCGTTCAATGAGAGTTAGTTTAAGTTATGTAATTATTTTCATCTATTTCCATAGTCTTTGTAAATAGATTGTCGACTCCGAACTTTGGAGGGCTTGTAGTAGAAACTTTTTTCTGAATAAAGCTTGGTTCCTTTTTCTGTCTTTCAAAAGGCTCTTGTCGTTCAATTTTTGTATGATTGTGATTTAAATCCGAGCTGTTGTGAATAACATGGACTTCTCAGTTCACCTTCATATAGCTCGGAGATTCTTCGAGAGTTGTTCATTCTTCCTTCTACGCTTCAAGCACTTAGAATATTTTTTAGTCCGCACATCGGGGACTTAGAGTACTCCAGTCCGCGCTCTGGGGACTTGGAGATTTGAGTCGATTATACTCGAGTCCGCACTCTGGTGACTTAGGGTACTCCAGTCCGCACTCCGGGGACTTGGAGATTTTGAATCGTTTATACTCGAGTCCGCACTCCAGGGACATAGAGTACTCCAGTCCGCACTCCGGGGACTTGGATATTTTGAATCGTTTATACTCGAGTCCGCACTCCGAGGACTTAGAGTACTCCAGTTCGCACTCCGGGGACTTGGAGATTTTGAATCGTTTATACTCGAGTCCACACTCCGGGGACTTAGAGTACTCCAGTCCGCACTCCGAGGACTTGGAGATTTTGAATCGTTTATACTCGAGTCCGCACTCTGGGGACTTAGAGTACTCCAGTTTGTACTCCGGGGACTTGGAGATTTTGAGTCGTTTATACTCGAATCCGCACTCCGGGGACTTAGAGTACTCCAGTCTGCACTTCGGAGACTTGGAGATTTTGAATCGTTTATACTCGAGTCCGCACTCCGGGGACTTAGAGTACTCCAGTCCGCACTCCGGGGACTTGGAGATTTTGAATCGTTTAAACTCGAGTCCGCACTCGGGGGACTTAGAGTACTCCACTCCGCACTCCGGGGCCTTGGAGATTTTGAATCGTTTATACTCGAGTCTGCACTCCGGGGACTTAGAGTACTCCAGTCCACACTCCGGGGACTTGGAGATTTTGAATCCTTTATACTCGAGTCCGCACTCCGAGGACTTAGAGTACTCCAGTCCGCACTCCGGAAACTTGGAGATTTTGAGTCGTTTATACTCGAATCTGCACTCCGAGGACATAGAGTACTCTAATCCATACTTCGGAGACTTGGAGATTTTGAATCGTTTATACTCCAATCCGCACTCCGGGGACTTAGAGTATTCCAGTCCGCACTCTGGGGACTTGGAGATTTTGAATCGTTTATACCCGAGACCGCACTCGGGGACTTAGAGTACTCCAGTCCGCACTCCGGGGACTTGGAGATTTTGAATTGTTTATACTCGAGTCCGCACTCCGGGGACTTAGAGTACTCCAGTCCATACTCCGGAGACTTAGAAATTTTGATTCGATTATACTCGAGTCCGCACTCTGGGGACTCAGAGCACTTAGGTCCGCACTCCGGGGATTTGGAGATTTTGAGTCGATTATACTCGAGTCCGCACTCCGAGGAGTTAGAGTACTCCAGTCCGCACTCCGAGGACTTGGAGATTTTGAGTCGTTTCCGCATGTTCGTATGTCGGCCAGAATAATATGGTTTCGTTTTCCTGTCACAGGATCATCATACGCACAAACATTAGTAATTTATGGAAAAGATGGCTTCAAGCCTTTATTAATGAAAGCAAGCTGAATTGTCTTACTACATGCCAAGAACTAGAAATAAAGGTGTACTGAAAATAAATGCAACTAATACATGAAAGAAATAGACTAAGTATAATAATGCCGCAAGTACTCGCTGTTCCATTCTCGGGGGAGTGTTACACCATCAACGATCGCTAGCTTGAAAGTTCCTTGTCTAAGCTTCTGTTCGATGATGTATGGACCTTCCCATGCGGGATTCATATGAGACGGGATCGGAAAAACTCGTTCCAAAAGGAGGTCTCCCACACTAAAAATTCTTGGTCGGACCTTTTCGTTGTAATATTTTAGGACTCTATGTCCATATGCGGCCGCTCTCAAATTGGCCTCTTCGCGTTTTTCGTCAATGAAGTCCAATGATTCCAATAAAAGATTCTGGTTTGACTCGGGGTCGTAATAAGTTACCCGATGTGATGGAACTTCAAGTTCCACGGGTATGACGGCTTCCGTGTCATATGCCAATGCGAATGGAGTGTGGCCAGTCGCGGTCTTGTAGGTAGTCCTGTAGGCCCAAAGCGCTGTTGGAAGTTCATCCACCCACTTACCTCTAACCTTTTCCAGACGTTTTTTGAATATGGACTTGATTATCTTGTTTACGGCTTCCACTTGTCCGTTGGCATTCGGGTGAGCAACCGCTGCAAACTTCTTTTCAATGCCATATTTCTGACAAAATTCATTGAACTCCTTGCTTTCGAATTGAGTCCCATTGTCTGTAACGATGGTCCGTGGAAGGCCAAAACGGCATATGATATATCTCACGACGAAATTAATAACCTTCTTAGTGGTTATTATGGCCATAGGCTCTGCTTCTTCCCATTTGGTGAAGTAGTCGACCGCAACTATTTCATATTTCGCTCCACCTTTGGCTATGGGTAAAGAACCAACTAGGTCAATTCCCTACATTGCAAATGGCCAAGGACAAACCATTTGTGTGAGTTCCGTCGGCGGAGCTCTTAGAATATTTGCATATATCTGGCATTTATCACATCTTTTCACATAGTCTGCAGCATCCCGATTCACAGTTGGCCACTAGTATCCATAACGGAGGATCTTCTTTGCTAATGTCTGCCCCCCAATATGGTCGCCGCACTCTCCTTCATGGACTTCCTCTAGGACTCGTTTTATCTCACCATACGCAATGCATCGGAGTAGTGGGGTCGAGAATCCCCTTCGATACATTATTCCATCATGTATTACATAACGAGAAGCCTTACGAAGGACTTGTCGTCTTTCGCTCCTCTCTTTGGGTAAGATCTCGAATAGCAAGTACTGCTTGATTGGGGTCATCCACGATTCCTTCTTGATTTCTGTTTCTAACACGAAATCTACCTTTATCATATCTATACTCGGAGCATGAAGGGTCTCAACAGGAAATAATCCCATTTGTTGTGCGTCGCTTGTGCTAGCGAATTTTGCCAATGAATCGGCTGCTCTGTTTCGCTCACGCGGGACATGTGAAATATCATAATATTCGAGATTCGCTAGCAGCTCCTGAACTCGAACCGAATATGGGGCAAGTCTCTGCCTCCTTGCTTGATAGTCTCCTCGCACTTGGTACACCACCAGCTGTGAGTCGTTGAAGATTTCAACCGATTTTACTCCCAGTTCTTTGATAAGTCTCAAGCCGGCGATCAACGCTTCATATTCGGCTTCGTTATTTGTTGCTGTGAATTCAAGCTTCAAAGCGTAGCAGACTAATCGGTTCTCAGGAGTTACAAGAACTATGCCAACCCCCGAACAACGGTCATTAGATGCCCCATCGGTGTACATCTTCCATTGAACGGGAGGTATGACATTGTGGTCGTTTGATTCGTCTGTCATAGTAAATTCAGCAATGAAGTCAGCTAGTGCTTGTCCTTGTATAGCCCTTCGCGGCAGGTAGGTAATATCGAACTGACTTAACTCAATATTCCATTTAAGCATTCTCCCGGAAGTTTCTAGTCGTTGGACTATCTACCGCAAAGGTTGATTAGTGTAGACACTGATCGAGTGTGCTTGAAAATACGGGCGAAGCTTGCGTGATGCAATCACCAAGCAATAGGCTAGTTTTTCAATCTTTGGATAATTTCTTTCTGCCTCCGTCAAACGTTTACTAACATAGTACACTGGCGTTTGAACTCGGTCTTCCTCGCGAACCAGGGCTGTACTGACAGCGTGTTGGGATACAGCCAAATATATGTACAACATTTCGTGGTCTATTGGTTTCGACAATACCGGGATACTTTCTAAGTGCCTTACAAGAGCTCTGAATGCTTCCTCACAGTCATATTTCCACTCGAAATTCCTCTTTCCTTTCTTTATGACATCGAAGAAAGGAATACACTTGTCTGTGGACCTGGATATGAATCGGCTTAGCGCGGCCACCTTTCCGTTTAAGCTTTACACCTGCTTTAGGGTTCTGGGCACTTGTATATCACGGATGGCTTGAATCTTCTCCGGGTTAGTCTCGATTCCTCGTGCATTCACAATGAAACCCAAAAACTTTCTCAACGCTGCGCCGAATGAACACTTCAAAGGATTGATCTTCATTCCATATTGTTTGAGTATGTCAAACATCTGCGCTAAGTCTCGGATGTGGTCGTTTGATTGTCGCGACTTTACGAGCATGTCATCCACATAAACTTCCATCATTTTACCAATCTGGTCTTTGAACATCCGATTCACCAGACGTTGATAAGTTGCTCCCGCATTTTTCAATCCAAAGGGCATCACTACATAGCAATACAACCCAACGTTTGTGACAAAACCGGTGTGTTCCTGGTCTGGGAGGTGCATCGGAATTTGGTTATATCCAAAGTACGCATCCATAAATGATAGTAACTCATGCTCGGCAGTTGAATCGACCAGCTGGTCAATCCAAAGCAACGGGAAACTATCCTTTAGGCATGCTTTGTTTAAATCAGAATAATCGACACAAGTTCTCCATTTTCCATTTGCTTTCTTTACTAGCACCGGTTTAGAAACCCATTCAGGGTAGAGGGCGTCGCGGATGAACCCATTGGCTTTGAGATTGTCCACCTCCTCTTTGTGAGCCGCGGACCTCTCTGGGTCCATGCCTCTCCTTTTCTGTTTCTTAGGCACACGTCTTGGTCTATGTTCAACATAAGACTCGCGATTGTAGGAGAAATCCCGCACATGTCAGAATGTGTCCAAGCGAAGACATCATGATTCGCTCGGAGGAAGTCAATGAGGTTCTCGGCCACCATGGGGTCGAGTTGTGATCCAGTTTTAAGAATTCATGACGGGTCATCCCGGATGACTGGGATATCAATTGTTAGTTCAGTCGGCGCTGCATTTATTTCCCTGGGTCCCACATCATCGTCTCTCGGATCTATCTCTATGGATCCGAGAATGTTGTTCGAGCCAGGGCTCGGGCGCTACTTGTCAATCATAAGCATTTCGAATGCGAACAGAGCGGTCCACAACCTTTCCTTTCTCTCTACGCTGAGCCTCTCTCAGCTCAGCCACATAGCAGATACGTCCGGTCACCTGATCGTCGTGTACCACTCCAACACCAATGTCTGTGGGAAATTTTAACATCAGACACCAAAGGACCAATGCTGCCCTAAATTCTGCCAAGGCTAGACGTCATAGAAATACGTTATATGGAGAGTCAACGTCCAACACTATGAATCGTAGGATCCGTACCCTCCTACGCTCACCTTGCCCCAGTTCAACTGGTAACTCCACATATCCCACTGCATCCGTTACTGCGCCGTTAAAGCCGTGGATTCTGGCTTTAGACGGTTTCAAATCCTTAGTTTCCAGCTTCATTTGGTCGTACGCCTTCTTGAAGATGATGTTAACGATACTTCCACAATCAATTAGAATTCTCTTCACAAATGCCAGCTCGATTGTCGCAGATATGACCATCGGGTCGATGGTAGGGGCCTCCACCTTATCCACATCTCTGCTTCTGAATACAATATCATCATTCATCGTGCGCTGCGGCTTTGCAAGGGTCCCATCCTCCACATTCAAACAGCACTCATACTCCGCATGTCTTAAAGAGTTAGCATATCGCTCCATCTCCTGCCAATTCTTATTCGTAGGATGAGGTCCGCCAGCAATCGTGTTGATAACCAATCTACCCACAGTTCGAGCAGGTTGTTCTGGTTGGCGTAGAGCTGGCCCACGTCCGGGGTCCGATGTCTCTTGTCTTCCGTCTTGTGGGCCTTTGACGAACTCCTACAGCTTTTTCGGTCTAATCCGCTTTTCAATAGAGTCATGGAGGTGTCTGCACTCCTCTATGTTGTGCCCATAAGACTCGTGAAAGCGGCAGTACTTCCCAGTCTGCTTCTGTTCCTCCATTGATTCCTTTGAGCATGGTTTCCTATACTGAAAAGTGTTGCAAGTTGACAAATAGATGTTCTCAAGTGATGCGTTGAGCGGGGTGTATTCATTGTTGGTCGGGATCCTTGACTTCCATTTCCCCGTCTCTCTTTTCTTTCTGAGATTTCCACCTCCGGATCCTTTAGACTGCCAGGCTTGTTTTGGAAGTTGACTTGAGCTTTTCTCGAATTATTGTCGGTTTGCTTCATGGCGACGGTACTCTTCACAGTCTCCTGAGTAAGCCCTGGTGCCTTGTCTCTCTTGTCCATCGAGCTTCTTCCCTTCTTATGAACTGATGAGCTTTCGAGTAAAACCGTTCTAGTGTGGCTAGGGGCTTTCCCGCCAACCAATGTCCGAATTCAAAGTCTGGATCCACTCCACGCATTACCGCCATCAAAATTGTGTGGTCGTTTGGGTTGCTCACTTCGGTAGAAGCAACATGAAGTCTCTGCAAGAATGCTTTCAATGACTCTCCCAGAGCTTGGATTACGCTTGATAAGGACATCACATCCTTTGGATGAGCCGTATGTATCCTGAATTGCTCTATGAATTTCATTGCCAATTCGTCAAAGCTGGATATAGATCGTGGGGGAAGTCGAGTAAACCACATGGTGGCCATTTCGGACAGAGTGATTGGGAAGCACCTACACTTGGTTGCATCATTAGCTCTTGCAGAATCCATCATCCATCTGTATCTCATCACATGCTGCCTGGGATCAGTCTTCTTTTCGTAGGCTGGGATAGTCGGCATATTGAACTTCTTGGGGTACTATCCTGTAGGATACCATCCGTAAAAGGAGTATGGCTTCTGGACACTCCACAATCTTCATTGGTCAAGCCTTGGTTTTCTCTCATCAACTTCCTGACCATAGCTACTAAGTCCAGAATTTGTATGAAGGATGGAAGGTTGGGTTCCGTTCCATGGGACCGTGCGGGTTGATGTCCCGCCTGATTTGGGTCTTGGAGATTCGGGTGTCCCGTCTCTTCGCTGGCTTGATTCCCAATGCCTGCTTGTTCACCTTCATCCTTATGGCATCTACGCCTAGGAGGTTCGTCAGCTGACGTTGAAATATCAGATTCAGAATAAGGGGCAGGGTTACCTCCAGCATTATGGCGCTGCTGCTGAGCGAGCTGAGCATGAGGTTAGTGTTGGCTTGAATCTGGCTGGCAAGTTGCCTTCTACTTTCCTTGAGTTCTCTTATCAAGTCGTTGAACTTTTTTCGGGAAACGACTTTCGCTTGGTTTTGGGTGGAGGGCCCTGCACCTCTTGTTGCTTGTTGATTTCTAGGTCCAACTTGTTGTGCGCTAGCAGTTTCGTGGACATCTGCATTATGGGAGGCCGATCTGGTTCGTGGTCTTCCCATGGTAGAGTTGTTGGTTATAACTCTGAATAGAATCAACAGATGCCTTGTCAATGATTTTGGATCTCCTCTAGGGGATTTATGCAATCCAGTAGCTAAAAAGCAGATCCTAACAGCTTGAGAATTCAATTCTCGATGAAAGCACCAAAATGTTAGCACCAAAATTGGCCACTAACACCCTTAGAGAGATTGTGTAGAGAGATTAATAACGAAAATAAATTAAAATAGAGAATAATATCTAAATTTCATTGTAGAGAACAAGAACACCAAATTTATAGTGGTTCGGCGTAACTGCCTACGTCCACTTTGAAGTTGATTTCTGTTGATTTTCTTGATAGTTGATTACAGATACAATCCGCTTCTGATTACTTGAATACAATTGCAAAACAAAATATTAAGTCTTGAATGAGTGTTGAATGCGGCAGAGTTTCCCCAGTGTTCCCAAAAAAATCTATCTTTTCACTGTGCCCACGCCTCTCTATTTATAGACGAAGATGGTTTGGACTTCCCTGGTGGGCCTGGTGGCTGAATATCTCGGCCCAAATGGAGTAATTTCTGCGTGCCGACCCACAGATGCTGAACGTCGAATGCCGAAAAGGTATGAATGCCGAACAATCTCCTCATGCCGAGCGCAGTGAGGCCGAACACTCTGAATTCCGTGGGAAGCATCTACACTGAACAATACTGGAAGCCGAACCAATGACTTGGCCGAACGATGTCTTGGCCGAACGATGTTTGTATGCAGAGAAAAACTTAGGCCGGGCGATACTTTGGCCGAACACTGCCCAGGCCAAACTATGTCTTGGCCAAACGATTCTTTGGCCGACCAATAGTTAGGCCGAACGATAGTTTGGCCGACCAATGTTTGGGCCGAACGGTAGTTGATGTTGAATGCTCTACCATGCCGAACGTTCCATAGATGCCGAACGAACTCGGATGCCGAGCGCACCCTGGATGTCGAGTGCTTCTTGGATACCGGTCATCGAACGATCCAGTTGAGCCGACCGGTGGGGATGCCGAATACTAAGTTGCCTGGTCAAGTCCCCAGGAAACATAAAATATTTTTAATTTATAAACTACTTTAATCTATAACCTATTTTAATATATAAACTACCTTTAGTATATAAACTATTTTAATCTATAACCTATTTTTAATATATAAACTATTTTAATATATATATATTATTTTAAATTTATAAAAAACTTTTAATTTATATTTTAATGTGTAAACTATTTATAATGTATAACTATTCCAATATGTAAACTACTTTTAATATCCAAACTGTTCGAAGTTGGAACGGTTATGATTTAGATTTAATTAATTTAAATGCGGATATTTTGATATGATGGTTTAAACTATTTTATGGTTATGATTTTAGAAAACAAACATGATTTAAAGTGAATAATGATTTGGAAAGTGAATATGATTTCAAAAGTGATATGATTTTGAAGTGAATATGATATTTTGATATCAATTATGAATCGGTTTTGGAAATGTAAAAGAACCAACTGGTGTGGAATAAGCGTTTGGTTGTTAAAGAGACAGGGATCGGATATTATCATACTCTCTGCCAATACCGAAAACCACTTTAAGAACTGTGCACATGGTGGAGACTCTAGAACGAGGTAGGATAGTTTGGCGAACGCTACTATATGAGGTATGAACGCAGCCCGGACCCCCTCGGTTTAGCTTTATATGACTAAAACAGGAGCTATACCTGAGCCAAATGAGGTCGCTCCTCCGATCAGACATGCTTCTTCGATACCATATCTATTACTTTGTGATTGATTAGTTGGCCACCTTCGATTTGATTCTGGAAGTGTGTTCCGATGTGCGCGGTAGTTGTTGTTATGCGTTACCACTAGCCCTGTTCTGCAAAATGGTAGTATCCTACCCTGGGCATTGCCTCGTGTGCCTGTTCAAATGCCTTATCGAACCCACTACAAGTTTGGTTTGTGTCGTACCTATGGAGTGCTCCCTAATAGCCCACTAGTTTATGGCGGAGTTTACAGTACTCTATAGACTACAGCATTTACATAAAATGTGTTAAGGGGGATATGGGTAACGCCTTAACGCTGTTTTAATACTTTACTTTGCTATTAACATGTTATATAAGCGTATTGTACTATGCATGTGGATAGTTTAACTGATCCTTAGGAGATGGAATCCCGAACATCTCTTAAGTTATTGTGCACACATTAGACACTGGATCGGAGATGTGAAATTCCGTAAACATCCTTGAAGCCGTTACACTCATATTTGCTTATTTTGATTCAACTTACATAAGATCTTTTAGTTCTGACTTGAGTGTTTTGTCTTTTCATTACACTCGGGTCTGTTTGAGCTATTCAGTGTATTGAGGACTTTATTTTTGGAGGTCAAAGACGAAGATTTGTATATTATTTATTTTCTATATATTCCACTGTATCATATTGTTCCGTTGCATTATTTATTTATTCCTGGTGTATGTCTCTGATTGTATTGCAAAATCATAATCAAAGGTTATTTATAAAACATCTTCGTAAACTATTTATTTGATTGTTGTATTTTGTCATCCCGCTATGAGATTTTGTATGTTGTTTTCCTTTCTTTTCTCTTATTTTCTTATTTACCGTCTTAAAAATCCTTCCTCTTGAATGATTTGAGTTGACATATGTGGTTTATTGTCGATTTAAAACGTCCAAAAAGGTAGGTCATTACAAAGTACCTAGAGCTCTTCTCAACGTTCAATTATTTGTGTCCATTCTTTTAAGTCTGATTTTATTTCGACTTATTTCCATTCTTTTATCTATGAATGTTGTTCTTTTAAGGTAAAACTCGTTCCACGTGTAGCGGCGAGGACTTATATAATTATCATATGTTTACCATATTTCTTAAGTTTTCCCACGCTAGTTTTTCAAACTGATTCAGGTGTTATTTCATTATAATGCTTGGGTCAGACCAAGTTTTTTCCAAGTTGAAATTGGTGGGACATGGCGCTCATAGAGTAAAGTTGGTTGTCCACCCACCATAGTATTTTTATTTTCTGTTGTATTATTATTTATACCCATCAACAATTGTAAGGTCTGGAAGTTATAACTGTTTAGGCTTATGAGGTTAATTTTTGACTCTCGTATACCTTGTATCTTACAGCGACGACTTTTGCTGTCTTTGCTATATTATATATTATTGCTCTGCTATGAGATTACATTTTTCCCCTTTTCTTTTTCTTTTTATTTTATTCTAACAATCTGTCTATCTAACACTTGGATGCTCGGCATTCTAATACCGTAAATGTACTAAGTGCCGAATTCGAAGGTTGAAAAGGGAGGTCATTAAATTTGGGATCAAAGCTGAAGGGTAAGCGAGAACCTTGGCTTTGGTAGGGTAAACTCATTTAAGTTAGGGTAAGTGATACTCAAGAATAAGCTAAGTGTATTATTTATACGAGAGCGTATTTGTTATTGCTATAAAAACATATCATGTTAATTGGTCTGTTAAATTTGAATTTTGAATTCTAGTCGAGACGTGGGACACCACGGTGTTGTTTTGGATGTGAAAAAAATTGAACAAGGCAAATAGATATGATATTGATTTTTGAAAATTGGGTGGATGAAATACTTTACCTAGGATTGCATATTATATATATAGAAGAATATTTTTCAAATTAATACAGTTATTTATGTTGTGTTTGTCCGTTTGAAAATGATAGTGTATATTTATTATCATTATCGTTTGATTTGTCATGATTGAATAGCTTAGGAGCATTGACTATTGTTTGTGATTGTTGATTTATTCTCAACCATTTTATGAGCATTTATTGATAATTGTGAGTAAACTAAAACGAATCCCTTGTAAATTAGTTTGACTATAAGGTTTTTGTAAAAACAGTTAAGTTAAAAATCATCTTTTAATAAAAGTTTTTTAATATAATCTAAATGGGAAGAAAAGACATTTAGAGGATAATTATTTGTGAAGAGTTTATTATAATAAAGGTAAGTTATTATAATATAAAATGATTTTTAAAGGGTACATTTTATATGGGCATGGTATATAAAATGATTTATATGATTTATAAAGGGTGTTCTATTTTGGGAAATTAAATCCTGGTATTGCTTGAAATGATTTCAAAAAAGATTTTGAGAAAAGTAATGGTAGTATTACTTGGAAGTGTTTATAAGTCTAAATGTTTCAAAGAATTTCTTTAATAAAGATACATTTTTCTTTGGATAGTTTGGGAAGACATCTCGATTATTTTTGTGGTAATCTAAATAATCTTCTAAGTGATGATCGAATTTTTACTTAGGTGAATGTTGTAGTGTACTTAGTAAATTATTCTATTTATCATTGTGTGATCGAAATGAGTTCGAATCCAAATGAACCCAAAATGAGCGTTACTGGAAAAATTGTTAAAGTTATTTTATATGGAAATATATGTAGTATGATTTCAAAAGGGCTTTTAAAATAAAAAGCCAGATGTTTAGTACATAAGTTTCCTTAAGGAAATTGATTTAAAATAAAAGGTATTTAATTGAAAAAATGTTTTGATAAGTGAAATTTTTAACTCTTAGATAGAAAAGGGATAATTTAATATAAGCTTTAAATGTGTCAAATTGGATAGGAAAGTTTTAATAAGCATTGATTAATTGAAGGCGTAGTTTTTATTTAAACATCTAAATTGCGTAAACTATTTAATTTTATTAGGCCAACCCACAAACATCTTTTCTTAGAACACTCTAAGGTAGAAAGGTTGAAGTAACCGACTCAGTTTTAAGATCCATATTTCGATTGGGCCTCCATTTGACTTTTGAAAAAATAAAATAAAATAAAAATTAATAAAATAAAATTGACATTTTATGTATTCTTAGGATGTAAAAGAGTATTATATAAGAAAACAAAAGCGGAGTGATTTTTTAATTTAATGTTTTATAAAGACATGTCTTTATAAAATGTTTACAAACTTAAGTGAAAACTTAAATTATGAAGTAATTCATAAATAATTTTAGTTTGAGTGAAATTCTATAAATGAAAATGAAAATGGTTTAGAAAAAGATTGGTATAGTTGAGAAACCAATAAGAGTAGGCACATAAATCATATATAGATCATTTTACTCGTATGGTTCTTGATCTAGGATTCGAGTACATAACTTCAATGTGATTCACACCAGTCCGAAAAGAATTTCTCGCTTGATTCTTGTCAACGAACACTTAATTTAGATTTTCGGTATGATACTGAGGTTTTCAAGCATAATATATGGCTATGTAATAAGAACACAGGTTTCTAATCAAGGAACCTAATCGGAATCCGCACTAGAGAAGTCTAGTGTGCGATACTAGTTTGGAAGTGTAGTTTATGTATCCAAGCAAGTTTTCTGATCAGAAATTACATACGGATGATTTATGTACATCATACGAGCTTAAGTATATTTATATGCTTTGTTGTGTGGCTTAGAAATGTTTGGGGAGCGACTTTCAATTTTGTTTGAGGGAGCTTAGATAATCATCTAAGCAATAACCAAAGGCTGGTAGGCTTTGGAAATTATCTATATCCTTGGAAGATTAAAAAAATTGTAAACCAAAGAAAAATTCTAAATCTTATTTGTTAGTCATTTAACATTTTAAATGATGTTATGTTTTAGTTTATCCTTCACGGATTTTGATCTGATTGATAGTGTGATTATGTATATATAGTACGGTTTATAAAGTTGTGTTTATTAGGACCTAAATCCTAGAGCTTTTTTTCAAAGAAAAAAAGCAATTTCGAAAGAATTTGTGAAAGAAATAAAAATATTGTTATTTTAAAAACTTTAGTGTAGTATTATTATTTCAGGATATTTGGAAAAAGTTTTTGTGAAGTGACTATTCATGTACTTTTGTTATGACTAAAGTCGGGCGATTGAAGGTTTTCCAATTTGGGACACATCGGGTATATTTGTTTACTATAGTTACTGTTTTAAGAGGAACCGGGATACCACTAGGTGCTCCACGTTGTTTTGATTCTATAGTTATGCCATGCTACGGTAGAATGAGCCCCTTCCTTGTCATCCTTGATTTTGGTTTTGAAATATTTCATTTTGGAGGAATTTGAAAATATATTTTGAACATAAAAAATCATGCATTTAGTTCTAAATTTATTTTTTGAAAAGATTGGATGCTTAGTATTTTATTACAGAGTATTCTTTATACATTTGTTGCATAAGGTTGTTATACTTTTTATGTTGCTATTGCTTATGATAGAAATAGCTTGTGCATTGCTCTTTTGTCGACATGGTTCTCTTTTGGATTATGTAAGTACATTATAGGTATAGGAAAATGAGAGATTACTATTTGATTCTTTTTATGTAGCTGCATTCACATCGAGATAGTAAGTTGCCTACTAAAAAATCAAACACAGAAGAAGCATGTAGTATATTTAAAGTTTGGTGATTGATTGATGATTTTATGCCCCAGATATGGGAGGCCACTTTTTGGATTTTTTTGTTGATTTGGGCTAGTTGTAGCGAGTTATAATTTTTTTGAATCTAGCCGCGCAAAGGAGGTGATTCTAAAATTTTCCATAATATAAGGAACTTTGAAAATGTAATGATGTAACATCCTAAAATTTTGAATTCTAAATTTGATAAATTGTTTGAACTTTTGAATTTAATTTGAAAAGTTTCAAATGAAATAAAATATTATTAATAATACATAAAAGAAAGATATATGGATATAAATAAATATTTGATAGTTAAGTTTAAATAAATAATAATAATAAATAAATAAATAAATAAAAACATATAACAAGCAAGAAATTGTTTTAAACAATAAAATAAAATGTATGTGATAAATTAAATATTAACAGTTAACTTTAAAATAGAAATAAAATTTAAGGTTTATGTTTGGAATAAAATCATGTATTTATAAAGAGTCATATGCAAGAATACATATAGGGTTGCATGAGAATTTATAAATAAGGAAAATAAGGCTTATGCAAGAAGATAGAAATCTACAAAATAAAGCAAATTTGTACTTACAAAAGAACAAAACAAAATAAGATAAACAAGGAGAGAAAAAAATCTGCAAAAATAAAACAAAAATAGTACTTATAAAAATTAACAACATATATATGTAAACAAAGATGGGAAAACAAACATTAAATGCCATCTATTCTTAAGCCTAAATCAAAATCATATAAGCCGAACAAGTATTGTTTGGTCAACAGAAAAAATAAACAAAAATAATCTGATTAAAAGAAAAACTTTGCACCAGTAAAACCTTCCCCTGTACAAACCATCTCCGTTATATATACACATTCATCTTGTGTTATTTCATTCATCAAAAACACAACAAAGTCAGGAAGAAGAAAAATTACAAAACATCACCACAAATTTCAAATTTAAATACAATCTGTTGAAAAAAGGCATCAAACTGCAGTCTTTCAAAATAAAAGAGTTCTCTGTTTCAAAATAATTTCAGGTGAGTGAACCTATATACTTTATTTGAAACCTAAGTTTTTAGTTTATAAAATCCTGAGCTTTGCTGCATATTGAAGGAAAACTTGTTCTGTATGTCTTTCTATCTGTGATTACTGGAAATGTTTACATAGTTGTTCTTCAATAATTTGTTTCAGAACAAAGTGACTTGGGAAAATTTTCAAATAAACTTTATATAATCCTTTTCAGATTAATATTTTTAAACAAAATAAGCTTGTTTAAATCTGAATCACAGCTCAAAAATTGTTTCAAGCTTGAACAAGAAGTATTTGTCTTTGTAACTTAAAATTACAGTAAAAACAAAAGCATGTGATAAACTCAAGTATGTTAAATCATTGTTTTGATCATATAACCTGAATAAACACACAAAGAGATGAATTTTAAAATAAATATGATGATTTTTCATTTAATATTCTAAGTGCAGTTCGTGGTAGTGTAAAAATTGTGTTTTTCCCATTTTCTAGCGATCGATCAAATGATTGTTGATGAAAATTTGTGTGAAGCTAGTTTGTTGATTTAAGACTTCAAGAAAATTCTCGAAAAAAAAATTCATTGCGTAAATTGATGAATCGAGTTCAAATTAGGGTTATATTCGAGTTTGTTTGTGTGTCTGTAAACAAGGTGATTTCATCACCTAGGAGCAATCGAGCTGCACATGCTTTTGGGAAATGATAGTACGAAGTGTTGACGTGATATGGCCAGAATCATGGATTTTCTGGTGAACTATGCGAGGAGGACGAGGCAAGTTGGTTTGGGTACGTTCGAGCTTCAGTTCGGCGAAAGGTGAATTTTCGATTTCGAGTCTTTTGTGTCGAATCGAAGTTCGATTTCGTGTTTGAGTGGATTTTTCGACCTGCCGATGATCGTGATGATCACCGGAGTGGCGGTGCCACGTCCTGCATGTGCACGACATTGTTTGGGTATCGGGGGGTTCTGCAGTTGGAAGCTCGAATTGAAACTTGGGGAAAATGACGCTTGGCTTCGGGAAGGAACTCGTGTACGCGAGTATACTCTCTGCTGTCTTAGTTTGGACACTTAAGTTAAACTGGAGAAAAAAAAAGAAGGAAAAGAAGCGTACGCGAGAGGGAAAGGAAATGACTCGGGAAAAAGGCAGGTGAGACTCGAAGTAACGCTTGAGTAATTAGGGGTAGCTCTCGGGTTTTTCAAATTGTAGCATTACATAAACAATGTTAAGTAAATTTTTGTATTTCAAGTTAACCAATGTTGATTTATGTTAAGTGAAGAACTTACTATAAGTTAAATTATTTAAAAATGTTTTTATAATTTAATTAATCCTTTAATTGAATAATTAAATTTAAAATAAGAATTGAAATTAATTTACATTAAAACTTTTAATGTAACAATAAATTGATTTTCATAGTGTAAAGAAGATTTTCAAATGATAATTAAGGTAAATAATTTTTACTAACTAATGGTTATGAAAAGTAATAAGAATGATTTATAATTTGTAATTAAAATTGATTAATAAACAATTAAGTATCTAAATTTCTTATAATTAAGAATTGTTAATTAAATAATTTAAGTTAATCAATTTATAATTTGTAGCTAACCAAGTTAATTGATTGAGGAATAATTTACTAACAAAGTAATTGAAATTTAATTAATTTAATTATCGTTAAGAATAATTGATCATTGATTTAAAATAATTGTGTGGTTAATTTACTTAAACCACATTGGAAAATAATTAACTATTGTTGTGAACTAGATTGATATGTCTGTTATGATTGTGATACTGTGTGATGTAGATTGCTTTGTACGGCACTGTGATCTGTGATTTGTTCTGTATTGATGTGAAAACCCCCTTTCCCGTAAAACAGCATTTAAACTTCGATGCGACCGGGAGTCGGATTTCAGTTAGTTATCTGAAACCCACATCGAACCCTGAATGTGAATCTTTGTGATTGATATATCCACATGTTTTAAAATTAAACGCTCACTATTCGGCTTAGCCGGGAGAGGACCTTTGTGTCATATAACCCATTCCGAATAGTGATACGTCGAAATGGATAGAATTTGAAGACCGGTGGTGAAGACCGGGTGTCTTCGAAAACGATAGGATAACCTATCGATTGTCTCTGCACTGAGTTGCTCCGGTATAGAGATTTCCTAAGTGATGGAAGTCCGATCGAGATTGTGGATACCCAGATTTGCAAGGGCTTCTTCCTTTATTGGACGGAGTACCTTCGGTTCTGTTAGAACCTGGAACAGACTTGTATGGTTGTGTGTCTGACGCTACACTTGGAGATATAAAGCAGATTTCTTTCAAATACATATCTGTTGGTGGCGGAGAATTTATTCTCTTAGCTTAACACCCTTCTCCGAGACGTACGAGCTCAGAGGTTATGTAATTGAAGGTTATCAGCAATATGCTCCCAATTTGGTAGTGTGGCACGCTAAGTGCTGCTGTGTGTTGATGATCATTTGTTGATCATTTGTGATCAAAGCATGGCTTTCGTGTAAAGCATAGCTTTGTGGACGAGACCTCATCGGACCTCACAACCCGGAAATGGTCGAAACGGGAAAGATGGGGCACGGTTATGAGGGTCGCCCTTTAGGATATGTCATTTCCTTCTGGAAAAAGGTGACGTCATGGTGTGGAGCCCAGATATTTACCTGTGTGGTAGCTCCAATCTCATTTACTGTGTGGTTGTTGCTTTGTGATAGAGGGCCCTCGGATAAAGGTCCCAAAGGACTCGGGAGTGGCGTACTCGAGTAGTAGTTACCTAGTTACAGAGGTAACCTGACCTTGTGTTGGCAAAGAGCCGGGTAGGTTCTCGGGACGTCCCGCCAGAGGCGTACCCATGTGGCAGTAGGAAGTTCCTTAGCCTGACCATTTGTTGGAAATCCAAAGAAACAATTCGAGCCCTATACGGTTTTAGTTGTATAACCTGTCACCTCAGGTGACAGCTATAGTAGGCATAGTATAATGGTACCTACGCTGGCTAAGATTAATATTATACTTTTGAAATGGCTTTGTACACTGCACTAGTAATAATAAAAAAGAATTTTTCTCGCATCAAGCATATTTGACTATCATAAGAAGAAATCTCCTACAATTCTGCGTTTGCATTGTGTGTGTGGCGGGAGGTCTTATGGTAGTTTCATTTTCCAAAAGCATACCGAATTTTCTTTTATAAATCTTACTCTATATAAAAGCAACTGTTTTTGTTTACTCATACCAGTCCCATGATTGACTCGGAGTTTATTGTTTCTTTTCTAAACTCTGGGTGCTCATAATTTCCACACAGGCAGCCTAGTAGCAGGTTTACGTGTTCTGGTGTAGCAGTATTTTGGAGCTTTTGCTTTGGAGATAGTTTAGAAGCTTTTGGGATCTCAGATGTTTAGTTTTTGGGAGTTTGTTATCACTTCATTCCTTCGAAGACCTTTTGGATATATGATCACTGTTGTACTATTATGATGTTTATTTGGAGTTGTGGTGTATATATTAAATACTCTAATGTTTAAATGGATATTATGTTGATGTAGTATTTGTAATGTATGCATGATATTCATTTTTTTTCCGCTGTTTTATATTCATCTGATGTTGTTATAAGCACCGGCGAACCAGATTCGATGTTTGGATCTACGGCATTTGAATACGAGCCTCATATTCGGTACCGATTTTCGAAAGTCGAGTCAGGACCGTCACAAATGACCTGCCATTTCGAATCGTTCAAATCGACAATAATCCACACATGTCAAACTTGAATTGCTTAAAACAACGGATTGTTAATTTGTATTTGGAAAACCTGAGCATATATAGTATATAAATCAATCAAAAAATCATAGACATAGAGTAATACAACAATAAACAGCGGAACAGACAAATAGTAGTTCTTGAAGCCACTATAGAAAATCATAGCCTGAAACAGATACAACAAAAAATCCAAAGTATATAGAAGCCATTAATACAAAAGCAACTGACAAGACTGAATATAAACAACTGGAAATAACTAAAAATTGAATAAATAGGATAAATCTTCAAGGAAAGCTACAAGCTTCAAAGGTGAGTCTCAAATGCTGCGACACTCAATCCGACCCAGTAATAAAGCAAAACACAAAACACTCGAGTCAAGATTAACATTCTTATGCAATAATCGACTCAAGTGAAATATCAAGTGAAATGCAATATAACTTAAAGGATGTTTGGGATTCCATCCCTTAAGGATCCGTTAAACTATCTACATGTATAGTACAATACACTGCATAGATAATGTCTACAGTATAGTAAATATTAAAATAGCGTTAAGGCGTTACCCATATCCCCCTTAACACATTTTCTATGTCATAGTCTATCCGTAAATTGAAGGTCTATCAAAGGGCACTCCATAGTGTATGACACAAACCAAACTCTTAGAGGGCGCGATAAGGCATGTGACAAGGTATGCGAGGCAATGCCTAGGATAGGATACTACCATTTAGCGGATCTGGACTGGTGGTAATGCATAGCAGCTAATACCGCTTACCTCGAGACACACTCCCACAATCAAAGGTGCACCCAATCAAATCACAAAGTAATAGAATGGATTCAAAAAGCATGCACAATCAGAGGTGCAACCTTGCTTGACCCGACGTGACTCATGTTTTAGTCACATCAAGCTGACTCGAGGGAGTCAGGGATGCGTTTATACCTCATATAGACGTTCTCCGAATCATCCTACTTCATTCTGGATTCTCCACCATGTGCACAGTTGTTAAAGTGGTTTTCAGTATTGGCAAAAAGTATGACAATATCTGATCCCGGTCTCTTTAACAACCAAACGGTTATTTAACACCATGGTCATATTCATTTCAAACAGTTCATACTTCATATAAAAATACCATATTAGTTTCAAAATCATATCACTTTCAAAATCATACTCACTTTCGAAATCATATTCATTTCCAAAATCATAACCACAAAATAGGTTAAACCATCATGTCAAAGTATTCGTATTTAAATCCATTAAATCTAAATCATAATAGTTCCAACTTAAACATTTTGAATATTGAAAGCAGCTTATATATTGGATAGTTATATATTAAAAATAGTTTATATTTAAAAATGGGTTACAGATTAAAATAGTTTACATATTAAAAATAGATTGTAGATTAAAATATTTTATATGTTAAAAATAAGTTATAGATTAAAATAGTTTATATACTAAAATAGTTTGCATTTTAAAAAGAGTTTATATCGGAAATAGTTTCAAATTTAGAATTGTTTCTTCCAATCTCACATATAAATTCAAATCAACTTTGGTTCCAAAATTCAGCTTAAATCAATCTCAGTTTAACACTTTCAATTAAAAGGTTAAAGGTTCAACTTAAATTCTCATTAAAACCATTTTTAATTTATATCGATTTGAAATCCAGGTTTGAACTGCAAATTTAAACCACTTCCAATTCAGTAGGTTTCAAAGTTTAAACATTCAAACAATTTACAATAACTCTTGATAAATTTCATTTATATTTCAAAATTCAACTTTAGTTTTTAAAAAAATTTGAAATATTCACTTAATCATTTTTAGTAACATTTAAATAAAATCTCAAATTATAAAATTAAATTAATATTCAATTTCAATTTTATTTAAGTTTAAAAATATTCATATAATCTCCTTTAATCAAAATCTAGTTATCAAGTTATAAAAATCATATCTTTAAAATCTCAAATAAGTTTCAAATCAATTTATTATAATTCTTAAAAAAATAAAATTTCAAACCAATTTCAATTCATCTTTCCAACCTTAATTTATTAAAGTTATTATAAAATCTACTTTTAAAATATTAATATAATTTTAAATAAATACTTAAACATATATATACACACTAATTAAATTAACGTTTTATTAAATTTATTATATTAAATTTTATTAAATTAAATCATATTATACATATATTTAAAAAAAATATAAGTAAAATCTTAAAATTTACATTTGCAAAACTTAATGTATAATTTAAAATTTCCAAACATATAATTTTAAAAATCTAAATTTTACGCATATTAAAATAAAACCTTTATGTTATATTTTTTTTAAATCAAAACACATATATTTTTCTTTTTCTCGAAATTTTAGAAATCATTTAAAAATAGACCAACGGTGTCGGTATATAGTTTTTCATCATATGGTCAAGTGATATGTATATTTATCATTTCAATCCATAATAAATTAATATTTACGGGTATATATCATTTCAACCCGCAATCCCAAAATTCAAAATTAATAAGATCGCTTGGGTTTATCTTTTCAATCCATAATGATTTTCCCAAATCTATATGATCGTTCGGGTATGTATCATTTCAACCCATAGTGATTTCCTAACTAACAGTGAACTTTCAGTGCGAGAACAGTAGAATAATAATATAAAATGACATACATATCGATAGCAAGCTTATATTGTAATTAACAATTTAAATATACGCAACAGGTTATGGTGTCATATGTTAATTAATATAGGTAAACAATTGCAGATAATAACATATCATATTTTAACAACTAAATTTCTAACTGATTCAAATTTTAACAACATATTTAAATTGTTACTTCTAGTGAATTAAATTTACTAAATATAATAATTTTAATCGTGAGTGATCGCTCACCTTTCGAGGAAAGAGAAACAACGAGAATGAAAGCAAACAGGCATGGATAAGCACGGATCGACAATGGGACATTGACAAAGCTAGATCTGTTGTTGTAACAATCTTCGTACAGCAACGAACAAAGCGAAACAAAGAAGATGATTTTTGTATGCACGATTGATAACTTTTTAAAAGCATTGTTGATGTCAAAGTGAGCTATGTGCAACCCATAACTTCAAAAATCATTGATATAACATAAAGGTGTTCTTGCTTTAGGTGGTTGGACAAGGCATTGTAGTCTCAAATTTTGTCATGGGCAACAGAAGGGAGGGTTTTGTTTAGCTATGCGTGAAGCTGTCGGGGACTTCGGTAGGAATGTAGGAAAGGGAAGTTTGATGTGCCAGAGAGGGTGATGAGGCGGGGATGTTGGTTGTTCGATTGGTTGCTAGCTATTAGGGTGGTGTGAGCTAGCTGCTGGGTGGTGTGGGTGCTGCTTAGGTCGATGATGGAGTTTTGGTGTTCTGGGTTGGGACGCTGGTATGGAGACAGATTTAGAGCAGCTAAAGGCAGAGGCTGTTAGGTGGTGGATTGGCCAGTGGCTGAGGCGGATGCGTTCGGTCCAGGTTCAAAGGTTTGGTTTAGCTGTAGCGGACAGTCAAGGGGAGTACGCATTTTGGCATGTGTGTTGGCTGCCGAGTTGTCCGGTGAGGGATGATAATGGGCAGACGAAAGTGGGAAGATGGCGGAAATAGGAACTATGGAGGAGAAAATAACAGATCTGGTGGGGTGTTGTTGCTTGCTGTGACGAAGGAAAAGGTGGCAAATTGCTTACGGAGGAAGAAGGCTGCGGTTCAGGGAGTCTTGACATCTTTGAGGGACAGCTGTGCACGGGTTCTAGCGAAGCAAGCCTAGGAACAACTTGGCGAGGCTAGGGGATGCTCGAGGCTATGTAGTGGCGGTATAGGATAGGACTGTTGTAACGACCCGGAATTTGACCACCTAAAAATATAATATTTAAAGTGATTTTAAATATAAAATATAAAATATTTAATGATTCAAACAATATTAGATAGGATTTGGAAACAGAAATATACATAAAAATAGTAACATTTGCTTATAACGACAAAAATGACAAAATCCTTATTTTAGAAATGTAGGTCAAATGGTTTAATAAATTATTTTAATTTATTTATAAGTGTTTATATTTTTAAATAACATTATATAAATTTATTTTTAATTTGGTTTACATAAATAAATAGTTTAACTAAAACGTCAAAATATGACCGTAGAACATTCTGTCAAAGATCAACGTTTTGCCAATTTAAAGTTGTCGCAACATTGTTGCACCTTTATATACACAATTTAATAAATATGTTAACATAAAAAGGTAGTTAACAATTAACTGAAAAAGGTTACTTTTAATAATCACACTTAGAAAATTCTAGAAAGTAATTAGCAAAAGTAAACTAAAAAAGATAAAACACATATCACATCTCATGTGACATAAAGTAAAGTAATCGTTCTTATTCTTTACTTAACTATTAAGTGTTTGAATTTTAAATGTGTGATATGATGTGGATGTTAAGTGTTGAATTAAATAAATTTACTTAATTCTTAAGGAATGTTATTTAAGTAAAATCACAAATCCATATTTTAATCTCAAATATTCTATAAATACTCATCCTTTTCTTCTTCACTTTTGCACCATTTCTTTTCTACTTTCTTAAGCTCTCTTGCATCCTTTAATGGCTTCTTTCCATAATTAAATAATGTCAAAATATTCTCAAAAATAAAACAAAGGAAAATATCAACAAAACTCTGTGTGAACCACCTTAAAACTCCTCCTTCCCCCTCTTATTGCTCACGCCTCCCCTCCCTCTTCATTTAGTCGAGCACATCATCCCCTTCAAGCTTGGTCGTGGCCTCCTAAGGCAAGTATGAGAAAGTTTAGCAAGTTCTAAGAACTTACGGCAAAGTTTAGTAAAGTTAGAAAAGTTTAAAACTAGATTTAAAGAAAAAAAAGGCGAGAACTCTAAACTGTTAAGTAGGAAATTTTTATATGGTGTTTCGCAAGTTATCAATGTTGTCTGAATGTTAATAATGATATTTGATAAGTGTTTGAAAAAGAAAGCAGCCTCCTTTAAATCATTTGCAAAAGTTAGTCAGCAAATATGCACATAAATGACAATCATGTGACATTATAATAAAAAAGTTGTTAAATTGATTTGCAAGTTCATATGACATGTTAGGACATGTTAAAATGGTTATGAACATGGTTTTGGATGTTTATTAGTTTATATTGAATATATATATATATATATTGAAACATGTCACGGATTTACACGACATATAATCGCATGAAACCCACTTTTCAAAAGAAATGAAATATGATATGGAATCATTTGTACCTTTGAAAAATGTTTGAATATGCTTAAGAAATGATTCCTAAGTTTTTAAACTTGCCTGGCAAAGTTTGGATATGAATCTCAAAATAAGCCGAAAATTTGACGCGTCAAGTAACGGTAGTTCATGTTTTCGAGTCAAAAGTTCAAATGAACATACGAAATGGAATATAGTTTGTAATTCTTCGAAGTAAAAATTTTTAGAATCCTTATATCCATATCTTTCAGATGAAACAAGAAAATCAAGATTTCATCTTGTATATTTTAAAATATGGAAAAATCAATTTTCAAGAAAAATCCAGTTTTTGCACTAAATGACCAAAGTAGGAAATTGATAAAACAATCGTTTTAAAAAATATGAAATAAACTCTAAAAAATTTTAAATGATTTCAAAATTTATTTAAGTTCAAAAGATGGTTTTCAAAATGATATAAAATTCATTTTGAATAATATAGCTTTTAAAGCACTTTTGTAACACTTTTCACTACGCTTTTCAATAATATTTGAAATGAAGGGTGGACCTAAACAATTCTTTCCCAAATCATTAGTAAATGTTTTTAAGTAAATAATAAAGCATTTTAAAATGAAATTTAAACAATTTAACATTATTTCAAAGATGGTTAAACAAATAGTTAAGTGATTTAAAAAGGAAAAATGAGTATGCGGGAATGACTGGTATATTTATCCCGCCTATGAGATCTAAAAGTGAAAACGAGGTGTGTAACTAAGGTTAGGAATGGAGCAACCAGTGCCTTGAACTTACCCGCCCTCGGTTTTCTCTTTTAGGCAAGGGGTGGAATATATCGAAAGGAAAGCCCGGATGCTCAACTTTTATTTTATAGAAATAATCTTCTTATACTCATTATTAAAATCCGAAGAGGGAACTTGTCCTTTCGTAGAATTTAAAAGATGATCTCACCATTATTCCACCTATAGCACTCATTGAATATGGAAATTGACATTGAATAAAAGTAGAATGATTTCTATAATCCTATTTTCTCAAAAGATACACTTTGAAAATGATTTGAGAAATATTCAAAAAAAAAAGGTTTAAATGATTCTGTATTCACTAAAAGAATATTTTGAAAATATATATCTCTCAAAGATATTTTGGTAAAGGAAAATGAATGAATCGAAAAACAATCACCTAATTACATCAATTTTATTGATGATTGGATTTCGAAGGAAACGGGGTTGTATTTTAGCGATTCCAATCTGAAAGACACTTCGAACCAATATACGTGTTCGAAGATTAATGATGTTTGAAGACGGAGATATTGAGATGAATAATACTGAGGGACTACTTGTTGACTCATTGAGGATAGACTCCTGATTCTCTATATTGTAGCAGTGGTCTCTTTGTTATGAAAAATCTCGGAACCATAAGGACTTCTCGCCTAGTAATGGCCGAGGAATGTTCCTTCAGTTTTTTTCAGTCCTAGAACGAACTTATATGGATGAGTGTCTGACCTTACATTCCAAATCACAATGAGTGATGTCTATAAAAGTATATCAGTTAGTGGCGGAGAAGACACCTTCTCTTAGCTTTACACCCTTTTCCGAGACATACAAGCTCAGGAAGTTATACGTTTGTAGAAATTAGTCGTGTGAATATGGAATGGCAATGTGGCATTCAAAGTGAAAGAAGATGTGTTATGTGAAAAGGTAATCGTTGCCTCGAGCCTTATTTACCGAAAATGACCAAATAGGGTTGGATGCAGCAAGGCTAAGTGAGTCATTCCCAATTAGGGTATGATCATTTCCTTGTAGATATATTTCTTCTCGCTATGACGTTCGGGATGTAAATTAATGTGGATGTATGCGAAGAGAGCTCTCGGATAAAGGTCGGTAATGACCGGGGAATGACATATTTTATACTATCTAATTATAGAGGTAGGCCGGTCTTGTGTTGGTAGAGGAGCTTTATGTGGTTCCTTGGGACATCCATCTAAAGATGTACCCATTGGAAGGTAGTCCCTTTACTTAGTCATTTGTATGGGAATCCATTCTTCAATAAAAACCTGCGGTTTAGTTTGTATTGGTGTAATGAATGGCCTCGAAATGCTATATGGGTAACCATTTCGGCTAAAATTAATAAGTTTATTTTCAAGTGTTTTCAAACAATGTCATTAAAAATAATATCCCCAAATTTTATGTAATAAAGGGTTTTAGTTATCATAAGGTAAAAACTCGTTCCATGTTTATGTGCGACGTGGTTTATGAGATACCTTTTTGTTTTCAAAACATCGTACTTTAAGTTCTCACACCAGTCCCATGACTAATCCGGAGTTTGTTTTTCCCTTTAAACTCTGGGTACCCTATTTTTCGGGCAGCCGTGTAGTCAGGATACCTTAGGAGCATTTTAGAGAAGTCTGTTGGAGCTATGAAGCTAAAATACCTTATGTAGATATCTACCCATTTTCCGCTGTTTTATGTAGTATCTACTTTCCAGCATGTGTACAGATATACAGTTAACTAACTATCCTGCTTGATTTGTATTTGACTCTAATCATTTATGTATAATTAAAATGTTGATGCGGTGTGAGATTCTATTACTGTGCTATCTTTTATCTTTATTTTCTTTTCTCTAATAATCTGCCTCCCCAACACTTGGATTTATGGCACGTAAATACCGTGGATGTATTAGTGTTGATTTCTGAGGGTCGAGGATACAGGTTATCACATTTGGTATCAAAGCTGAAGGTTAAGCGAGAACCTTGGTACTGTTGGGGTATGACTCATTAAAGATAGGGTTAGCAACGCCCTAGAATGAGTTTAGTCTGAGTGAGCACATAATTAAAACTTTTAACTTAAATAAGTATATTCATACTGCATAGCATTCCCTACGATATCTCAGTCCTAAAGATCTTTTCCTTACTTAATACAGATAATAGAAAACGAGTGGAAGAACAGGGCGAGGTAGGGGAGAAAGTAATACCATAAATGGTCAAACTCCCATAGTTACAATATTCGAGGAAGTAGTAGTTCTGTTACAGCCCCAAGTTTACTTTAGAACTTTATGCAAGAACTATACCAGCCTTGGTAGTAAACCTTTCGAAGGAATAGAAACTATCATTGAAGTACAAGTTTGGATCTGCTATTTTGAAAGAATTTTCAAAGGACCGAATATTGGAGATGAGCAGAAGAGATTCTTAGCCTCTTGGCAACTACAAGATAGAGCTCTAGTTTGGTGGGAATCTATTACTTAGAATGAGTTAGAAGATGATTTCTCATGGGAATGATTCAAAGAAGTTCTGGAGGAACAGTATATTCTTAAATCGGGAAAATCCTATCTTTTTCAAAATTTTATGGATTTTACACAGGAGGAGGAGATGTTGTTTGAGGAGTTCACTAACAAGTTTAACGAATTACCTCATTTTGTGCCTAGACTGATACGCCCCTCAAAAAGAATGAAAAGTTTATTTCTAGAACCAAGAAGCAATGCCATGTCAGAATGACTAGGCATGTGAAAGAACCATTTATAGACTTAATAGACATGGGATACAAATATGAAGCTTTGGACAAGATAGATCCACCCGTAGTACAAGAAGGCAACAATAATAATCGCTTTAAAGATGTCACTTTCTACAACTACCAACAAAAGGGCCACCTATCAACTCATTGTAGAAAACCCAGAACTCAAGGATCAGCACCGAGAAGCTGCTTTAATTGTCATCAATTAGGACATTTGATAAAGGATTGTCCCCTAATGAAGAAAGGAAAACAAGCCAAAGTTTATGCTATCAAGGATGAGCCTTCAACCTCCCAAGATGTGAAGGGAAAAGGAGTATTGGAAGGTAATATTTTTATCAAAGATGTTTTAGTTAGAGTATTATTCGATACAGGATCTTCTCCTAGTTTATTTCTAAAACAATTGTAGAAGAATTGAAACTTAAACCTAAAATTATTGACGACCTTATCTGTGTGACGAATCCTATAGGAGGTTCAACTAATATTTGTATGCACTGTGAAAAAGTCCCAATTTCCTATCCTCCTCATCACTTTCCTTTTGATCTTTTCATCTTAGATTTTATTGGATTTGAAATTTACATTTAACTAAAAATGAAGCTATTCTAGATTGTTTAAAAAGAACGGTTGCAGTGAAAACAATGTTAAAGAAACTTATAGAAATATCTTGTGAAGGTCCTAGTTCAAGAATGGATAGTTTTCTTTATGCTTTAGATAGAAACAATACCGTTGTTAAAGAATTTTCAGATTTTTTTTGAGGAATTAAAACGTTTGCCCCCCCGCCCCCATAGAGAAATCAAATTCCCTATCGATTTAGTTCATGGTGCGATACCAATTAAACAACAAGATAGAAGAATGGATCTGAAAGAAAGGAATGTATTGAATAACCAAACTAAGAGCTATTAAAGAAAGGATTGATAAGACCCAGCCGTTCAAGTTGGGGATCAGCAGTAGTTTTTTTGCTAAGTCGGATGGATCATTGAGATTGTGTGTAGACTATCAAGATCTAAATAAGCAAACCATTAAGAATAAGTATCCTTTACCTCAAATAGATGACTTTTTTGATCAGTTACACAGAGCTCGAGTTTTCTCTAAAATGGATCTAGCTACAGGATTCCATAAGTTAAGGATCGCAGAAGACTGCATCCATTTAACTGCATTCAAAGGTCCGAATACTTTCTATGAGTGTTTGGTTATGCCTTTTGGGCTGACTAATGCATCCGCTTATTTTGTTGACCTTATGAATAGAGTATTTAGAGATGTGCTAAAGAAATTCATGTAAATCTTTATCAATGACATCCTTATCTACTCAAAGACAGAAGAAGAACACGTAAGGCAAATAGAAGCTGTGTTGGAGATATTGAGAAATAATGTGCTTAAAGCCAAATTCTCAAAGTGCCATTTTTGGGAGAAGGAGGTAAGTTTCCTTGGACATATAATATCAAGGGATGGAATTCCAATAGATCCAGGTAAATTTATTCAAGATTGGAAGCAGCCACAAACTCCTAAAGAGATTCGTAGCGTCTTAGGTTTGGCGAATATTACAGAAGATTTGTTCAAGACTTCTTTAAGATTGCCTTTCATCTAATCAAGTTGACAATGAAGAATGCTAAATTTATCCGGACTCCTAAGTGTGAAGAAGCATTCCAAAAACTAAAGAAGAGGTTGACAGCCGCTCTAGTTGTAGAAATTATAAATGGAAATAGTGGATCGACCGTTTATACAGATGCTTGTGGAGAAGGAATTGGTGCAGTCTTAATGCAAAATGGGAAGGTGATTGCTTACGCAAGTAGATAGTGAAAACGCATGAGAAGAATTATGCAACACACGACTTAGAATTATTAGCCGTTGTGTTTGCTCTAAAGATATGGAGACATTATTTACTGGGTGAAAAATTCGAACTCTTCACAAACCACAATCTTTGAAGTATCTTTTCTCCCAGAAGGATTTGAACATAAGACAGCAACGCTGGCTAGAATTTCTCGCGTCATATGATCTAAATATTCTATATACACCTGGAAAAGCCAACGTAATAGCTGATGCATTGAGTAGGAAGTTGGCTACTCTTTCTTATTTGGTAGTTACTCCAACTCTCCTAGAAAGGATCGCCGGCAAACAAAGGGAGGATCCATTTCTCAAGGAGATCGTTAGGAATATACATTAAGGATACAATTGAAGCTTTAAAATAGATAACCTTGGAGTATTACGGTTAAATGGAAGAATTTGTGTTCCAGATGTTGAAAATCTTAGGAAAGAAGTACTAGTTGAACGCTATGCAGCCAAACTTAGCATTCATCTGGGAATTCATAAGATATTCAAGGACATGAAGCGTATATTTTGGTGGAATAATATGAAGAGGGACATATCTATCTATGTCAGCCATTGTGAAAATTACCAAAGAATCAAAAGTGATCAACACAAGATGATAGGATTACTTCTACCTTTGGTGATTCCAGCTTGAAAGTGGGATCAAATATCCATGGATTTCATTGATGGCTTACCCCGAACAAGGAAAGGAAATGAAGGCATTTGGGTTATCATAGACCAATTAACCAAAAGTGCACACTTTATTTCAATTAAGCCAGCAAGAACAACAGCAAGCCTTGCGGATATATATATATATATATATATATATATATATATGAAGGAGATTGTCCGACTGTATGGAGTTTCGAGAAGTATAGTAAGAGATCATGATCCAATCTTCACTACTCAGTTTTGGGAAGCACTACAGTAAGCTTTGGGAACCAAACTAGGTATAAGCACTACATATCACCCCCAAACTGATGAAAAGATGGAAAGTGCCAACTGTATTTTGGAAGATCTTTCAAGAGCATGTATTCTAGACTTTGGAGGCTCATGGGAGAATCATTTACATTTAGTAGAGTTCTCCTACAATAGTAGCTATCAAGCTCGTATTGGCATGCCACCGTATGAAGCTTTGTATGGTCTTCCATGTAAATCGCCAACATGTTGGATAGAAACCGGAGATAGTTTAGTGCTTGGCCTAGATATGATACGAGAAGCTTCAAAGAAATTTGATACGATTAGAAAGAAGCTAAAAGAAGCCCAAAGTAGACATAAGAGTTATGTAAACTAAAGACGTAGAAATTTGGAATTCTCAATTGGAGATTCAGTTTTTTGAAAGTCTCTCCAATGAGAGGAGTGATAAGATTTGGAAAAGCTGAAATGTTAGCACCTCGATATATTGGACCTTCTCCTATTCTCGAAAAAAAATTCCCACTAGCTTATCGAGTAAAATTATCTGAAAGATTGTATGGTATACACAATGTTTTTCACATATCACATTTACGAAAGCATGTATATGATCCAGAAAAAATAATAGAAACGGTTGCGCAAGATGACTTGGAGACAGAACCAAACTTAGTGGTTATTAGAAGTCCCGTTCGAATCGTGGATCAAGATGGAAAACGATTAAGAAGAAAGGTAGTACGATTTGTCGAAGTACAATGGAGCGGGGATGTTGATGGTTGCACATGGGAAACAGAAGATAGAATGAGAAAAGAATATCCCAAGTTTAGGATCGATGTATAGACTTTATCTATCGTTTAAATATACTCACCGCCTGTTGTGTAATCACTTATAGTATATATTCCATCTTATTGAATATATATTTCCTTTTGAGCTATTTTCTTCTTACCTAATTTCGAGGACGAAATTTTTTTAAGTAGGGGAGAATGTAACGACCCAGAATTTGACTACCTAAAAATATAATATTTAAAGTGTTTTTAAATATAAAATATAAAAGGTTTTATGATTCAAACAATATTAGATAGGATTTGGAAATAGAAATATACATAAAAATATTAACATTTGCTTATAACGACAAAAGTGACAAAATCCTGATTTCAGTAAAGTAAGTTCAAATGGTTTAATAAATTATTTTCATGTATTTATAAATGTTTATATTTTTGAATAATATTATGCAAATTTATTTTTAAATTTGGTTTACATAAATAAATAGTTTAACTAAAACGTCAAAATAAGACCATGGAACATTTTGTAAAAAATCAACATTTTGTCGATTTAAAGTTGTCACAACGTTGTTGCACCTTTATGTACACAATTTAATAAATATGTTAACATATAAAGGTAGTTAACTAAACAAGGTTACTTTTAATAGTCACACTTAGAAAATTCTATAAAGTAATTAGCAACAGTAAACTTAAAAAGACAAAACACATGTCACATCACATGTGACATAAAGTAAAGTAACCATTTTTATTCTTTACTTAACTACTAAATGTTTGAATTTTAAAAGTGTGATGTGATGTCAATGGTAAGTGTTGAACTAAATAAGTTTACTTAATTCTTAAGTAAGGTAATTTAAGTAAAAACACAAATCTATATTTTAATCTCATATATTTTTTATAAATACCCATCTTTTTCTTCTTCATTTTTGCACCATTTTTCTCTACTTTCTTAAGCCCTCTTACATCCTTTAATGACATCTTTCCATAATTAAATAATGTCAAAATATTCCCAAATATAAAACAAAGGAAAATATCAAGAAAACTCCGTCCGAACCACCTCAAAACTCCTCATTCCCTCTCTTATTGCTCACGCCCCCTTCTCCATTTGACCGAGCACATCTTCCCTTCAAGCTTGGTCGTGGCCTCCTAAGGCAAGTACGAGGAAGTTTAGCAAGTTCTAAGAGCTTAAGGCAAAGTTTAGCAAATTTAGAAAAGTTTAAAACTAGATTTAAAGAAATAAAAGGTGAGGACTTTAAATTGTTAAGTAGGAAATGTGTATATGATGTTTTGCAGTTATAAATGTTGTTTGAGTGTTAATAATGATGTTTGATAAGTGTTTGAAAAAGAAAACAACCACCTTTAAGTCATTTGCATAAGTTGGTTAGCAAATATGTACATAAATGACAATCATGTGACATTGTAACAAAAAAATTGTTAAGTTGATTTGCAAGTTCATATGACATGCTAGGATATGTTAAAATGGTTATAAACATTGTTTTGGATGTTTATTAGTTGTATATTGAATATGTATGTTGAAACAAATAATGGATTTATACGACATATAATCACATGAAAATCACTTACCAAATGAAATTAAATGTGATATGGAATCATTTAAATCTTTGAAAAATGTTTGAATATGCTTTAGGAATGATTCCTACATGTTTAAACTTATCTTAGCAAAGTTTGGATATGAATCTCTGTAGTGACCCACAGTTCCTTACCCCTTGAGTTGATAATAATTCTTCCTCGTTCAACCCAAAATGTACGAAAGAGTGAATAACTAAGGTAAAGAAAAAGAAAGAGGTAGGATAAGAAGATAGAAGAAACAATTTCAAAATCTCACAATCGCAGCGGAACAAAATACAATATATCATAACAGCTTTAAAATACAAAGAAATCTGTACTATTGTATATACATATCATTATCAGAGTACGACAATCATTCGTCTCTTTGGGCAGCTTATTATATGCCCTAACACGGCAGAAATAACAATTTAAGTACGGAGATACGTCTTTGTCGTCCAGCTCACCTCATGAGCTCCTTAGCATCCTATCCAGTATCTGATCAACTCGGTCTGACCCAAGCATCATAATAAAACAACACCCGAGTCAGTCTGGAATTCCAGTGTGAAAAAACCATACCCAATTGGATTATTATATTTTTGAAAATCCTGTAAAACAAAGGTATCTTGTAAGATCATGCCACAAATAAATATGTCGGGTTTTCATCCTACGATAACCAAAACATTTTTATCAAATCTACCTGATATTATAATAGTGTCTATAGAAAGTAAAATACAATCCATCTAAAATGCTTGCATCTCATGTTCTAACAATAGTTGGGCCCAATCAAAATCGTACGGACGCTTATTGGAGATTGGATTCCATACAATGGTAGAGCTACTGGAGTACCGTCTGTCACGGTACCTGACCTAGATCAGAGTACTGAGGACCACTCCTAATCCCCTCCAACACAAGACCGGAGCTACCCCTTACTGAATAGTCCGAATAAGATCACCCCGTGGTTGGGATCAGAACCGCCCTCACAGCCGAATAAAAAGGGACATCTAGACGGAGAAATCTTACCCTAACTGGGTGCTATCCACTTAGCCCTGATGCACCTCCCATTTTTTAGCTATTCCCGGTTGATGAGGCTTGAGGCTATGTGTTACCTTTATAGCACACATTTACTTAGAATGCTCACCGTCCTCCAATGGAGATGGTCTGATAGCATTCATCCATATAAGTTGTCCTAGGTCTGAACAAACCGAATTACCATCTTCTTCATCTTCACTGTCTTCATTGGTACGTTCAAACCAGATCGAAGTGGTTTTCGGATAATTAAATCTGATCCCAGTCTCTTCGAAATGATCAGCGCATTGGACAATATTCATAGACGTTTATTTAACTATCAAATAACATTCGCAAGCAACCATTAGGCCTTAAATAATTTTCCTAAATTATTTATCTCAAAATACCTTCACATGGTATTATTTTCATACTTCACATTTTGAAAATAGTTTTCAAATCTCTCTTTATTCTTACGGAACAAATTTCAACCTTTGTCTAATACTTAACATATTTTCCCTCTTCATTAGTTACTTAACACTTGGAAAATGTTCGTTTATTTTCTATTCCTTTCCTCAAAAATCATTTATAACTTAATTTGTAAATTCCAACTTGTTTCACATGAATTCTATAAATTCCAGTACTCCTTAGTAAATTTTCTTTAATATCTCCAAAGTCGTTTATGCTTATTTAAAATTCCAATTTCACTTTTACTTCCCTTGAATTTTTATTTCACCTTCTGCAGTTTACTTAACTTATGCTTGAAATTTTATTTAAGTTCCCATAATACCATTATAAGATCTTGTTCTAAAATCTTATCCGTTTTTATTAAATTTTGCTTCCCACCTCGAGAGGATTTATTATTTAATTTAAAACATTTAAAATTATATATTAAATAATAAAAAAGGTTTGTTTTCAAAATATGGTTTTAGATAAACCAAAATATCAAAATCTTAAAGTATTAAAATTCATATCTAGTTACTAATTTCTTTACAAAGCTGATTAACTAACTTTTGTTATATTCTAAATTCAATTAATAGTTTAAAATTACATAGTATAGTAGATTTTAAAAATTCCATTTAAAAATTTCTATTTACTCCACAAAAGTCTATTTTTGGAAAATCCAATATTCGTCAATTCAATTCTTGAATTTCTCTTGATTCGTATCACATCGATTGCAACCAAATTAATCGCCAGTTCTCTTATTTAAAATATATCCCATTTTTTCCTTTCAAAACAATTCCTATTGCCCGATATAAGTTCACACCATCAACTTATATTTTCCACATATCCACTGATATCATTCCCTCTTATTTATAAACCCCGTTTATAAATTTTGTAAACTCCTTTGAGCTTTTCTTCTATTTATAAAAACAAATTATTATATCCCTTAATAAAATTCCATTTTATTCAAATCTATTTATTAATTCCAATATCTCTTCAAGCCCTTAATATATAATTTTAATTTCAAGTTTTTACTTAAACCAATTCAAATAGTTAAGTATAACCCATTTAGTTAATATATATTTATTCTACTTAATTTCCCTTAGAATAAATCCAATTTTTAATATAATTAATTTCTTTCAAATTCCCTTTTAAATTCCTTCACTTTAATCATTTACGGTATTGTAAAAATGCCAAATTCAATTTCCCTGCTATTTAATATTTACTGATTTAATTCACACAGATCCATATCAATTTATCCATCATATCATATAACAACATATATATGAACAATAAATATTTTTGAAGAATCCAGTTGATCCCTCCGACCAGTTTTTCTGTAACAACCCGCATATTTATCGATCGAATATTTAAATATTTTATTTAAATATTTCATCGTTGGTCGGATTATTGTCCGAAAACCTACTTTTTGCAAACAGTCGAATTAGGACTCGAGACCCCTTCCATTGAGTTTAAAATGCCGTTTGCAACCTTTTTGAGTATAAGCTTCGATATGTTTGGAGTAAGTTGAATTTTGCTACCTTTTCACTTAGGGCTTTGGGTTGGGTTCAGCCCACTAGCCAACTTAATACCCCAAACTGAAACCACTTCTCCCCATTCACTCTCACTTCCTCCTCTTTTCAGTTCTAAAGCAAAAAATGGTGGAAGAGAATGGGAAATAGAAATCCAAAACCCTAGTTCATTTGCAAAATCCAAGATCTAGCTCCAAATTCTAAGAGAACCCATTGGCAAGCATCCTCTTCATCTTCTCCAATTCTTTCTCCATTCCATTTCAGAAATTCCTAAACCTAACATAGGAAATATTTACTTGTAAGCTTAGATTGAAGCTTCTTGAGTTGTTATTGAAGAGGAATTGATCTTAGCTTGTTTTATAAGCTTCTCCTTCATTGATTTGGGTTCAAAGGTGAGATTTTTATCTCACATCTTTATCTATAATTAGTTTCGATTGTTAGGTATGAATTCCTAACACTTATTCTTGTGCAATTGATTTTGGTTTGGATTGATTTGGTGTATATTCCGATTTTTGGTGTTTGAAATCAAAATCTATGAAAATCCTTTTATGGATATTTGGACATTGTTATTTGACGCGTATCGAAGAGCCGTTAAGGCTGGGTTGTCGCTTGGCGTAAATCCTTAGTCGTTGTCGCTCGATCGATCACTTCCGGTATCCGTTTGGCCATTTTTGGCCTAGGTTCAGGGAATGCCGTGAACCCTTGATTTCAGACGTCTGAAACGTAGTATTCAGACGTCTGAATATTATCCTGGGAATTTTCACTCCCCGGTATTCAGACGTCTGAATCTATATTTCAGACGTCTGAATGGGTTCATTTGGAACCAGAAAGGAAATAGGCTAAAAAGTGCCTATTTCAGACGTCTGAAATCAACGATTCAGACGTTTGAATTCTGTTTTGGAAAATATTTTATTTTCCAAATTCAAACGTCTGAATCCTTGATTTCAGACGTCTGAATCTGCATTTTTTTGCCTATTTGCCTATTTGCTTGAGAATTCCAACTTTGATCGATTTATGTTGATTCCCTTTTGTTGTTATCATTTATTATGGACTTGATGACTTTTATATCGTGATTTTTGGGAATATCCATTTTGATGGATTCAGTATCGATTTCTTTGGATTTTATTCACGTCTTTGAATGTGAATTTTGATGGTTGATTGTTTCTACAATCATTTCTATGATTTGTCATTTCAAAAATATAAAGGTTTTCTATACTGGTAGTAAATATCAAAACTCTTTCTTCAAATGATTTTAACACTATTTTATAACAAAACTCATTTTCTCAAACCGATTTCCAATCTATTGGTATATACAAACCTTTACCTCACTTGTATGAGAAATCTAATTAAACGGCTTAGTAAAACAAGTGGTATGAAACGCTTGCGTTTACTTCGTCGGTTAATTCTTGGACTTGTTCGATTGAACCTCTTGTGATAATTTTCTAGTGGAGATCTACAATTTGTTCATAAATATTTAAGTTAAGCTAGTGGTTATGGGACATGAAGCTAAGCTCGTATATTTACTAGCTTGCTGTAATTGACACTTCTTGATGATCGATGATGATCATTTTATGGTTTAGACTAGCAATGTGCGATGTCTCTTTGTCCACGTGGAGGACTGTAACTCATTCTATTGAGCTTCGTCTTGTTTCTTTGTGGGCTAGCGACCCATGTACTTTTAATATGTTTCGATTCATTGGATGTACCGTTTGTACTACATCAATGTCTTTGCTTTTGATTCATTGGATGTACCGTTTGTACTACATCAATGTCTTTGCTTTGGATTCATTGGATGTACCGTTTGCACTACATCAATGTCTTTGCTTTTTGGATTCATTGGATGTACCGTTTGCACTACATCAATGTCTTGGCCAACCTTTTCTTGTGATTTCTGGATTTCTATATGATGATTTCTGGAATTTATGTTTCACCACCTTTTTCAGTTGGCATTGATATGGATGTCATTTATTATGGTTTGTGAATTAAATAAAGAATATGACATTTTTTTGATGCTATAAGATTCTTGAGATATTGTATGACTTTTGTGGATTTTCTAATGTATACTTGTCGTAGTATGACATTTTTGGTTATCATACGTCTTTTTATTATATCTCTTATTCTATATCATTTCATCTGATATTTATAGCTAGACTGATCCGTTTATTATTTTCTTATTAAGTAATACTCGGGTCAGACTGAGATTTTACAAGTGCTTCTGCTTGACTCCTTATCGGACCATCATCTGATCTTTTGGTTAACTACTTAGCTTGTAGTTTTTGGTTGTGTACAATGTGAGATATGGACTCCTTGATGTATACATATTCTTTTGTCTAGCACTTGTATCTATTCTTTTGTGATATTGTGGATCTTGTTAGACCACTACTCTGATGAACACTTTTATGTGTTATATATATTCATATCTACTTCCGCCTTTGTGATATGAATTATCCGTGACTGGTTTATGTTATGTTTATTTCTATATTTGTTTTCGAAGACATTATAGCCACTGTGTAGTAGCTTTGAGTTTGCGTCGGTATGTCGGGTTTCCTCTTGAAAAGAAATGCATGTTATACTATCTGACATATCGATGCTCCCACAAAGCAATTACACGGATGGTCGCTTCTCAACAGCCTTATTCTCCGTGCTAGTTGACAGCATTACACCGTAATGTTCTTGACTAGCGTGGGTATAGAGGTGGGGCGTCACATTTTCCCTGCATCCATAGATGTTTATCAAAAAATAAATACCAATCCACTTCGAGGGGGATATCGCGGTATATTGGGTCATCCACTATTATGCGGGGCGCATGGGGTCTCATCCGCTATATAATGTGGGAATATCAATCACTCCAATACACACACACACACATACTATATATAGTATCATCCAACAGATAAATCATAATTTACCAATCAACATCCAATGATTTAAATTTAACATTTAATTTTAACAAAGCAATCAAAATGAGTGAGAAAATCTCACCTTTATTTTAGTTTGCAATCCGATCCAACCCTAACTTATTTCCCCATGATTTTAGACCTTGTATAAATATTATTCGGTTTATTAATATTTGAATTAATCGAACAATTAATTGCCATTTATTTATTTAATTCAAACTAATAATTTGTCTTTTAAAAATCTTTTAGTAACTAAGATAAATTAAATAAGCAAATTAATCACCAAATCTATTATCTTAAAATAAACTCGTAAATTTAAAATGTATATGTGTATACTTATTCTTCCTTTGAAACTACATACATATACTTATAAAAATACTTTATAGATTTCAAAAAAAATCTAATTTTATATAAACTTTTAACATTTTAAATTTCCTATTTTTTTCAAACCTTATCTATGTAAAATAATTTTTTGTTTTCTGTATAAATATATATATATATAAATCTGCATATATATATATATACACATTTTTAGTCATGCATATATATATAAAAAAACTTGACTTTGCTGTACGTTATTAAAATTTTATTTTCTTTCTATGTTCCAAAATTTATATGTATATATTACCAAATTTATATGTATATACTTACTGAATATATCTTTTCTTCCTAATATACACACACACACACACACACACACACACACACACACATATATATTAAATTAAAATAAGACTGCATATACCTCATTGCCTCCAGGCATGTCGCCTTCCCCACCACAGTCGAACTCACTCACACACTCACCCAAAATCGTCACAGAACACTCGAACTCTCCCCTGAGCACATCACCAACTCGATCGACACTGCCATCGACCTTCTAGAACATCGCGACCACCGCGATTCAATTGCGCGCCCTCCCCAAATCGCACTTGCCTGTCGTGCCAATCAAGAACCCCATACCCAAAACCATGTGACACACCATCGCCGACCCTGGCCCTTCACATGTGCCTCAAACGAGTGCCACGACACACGGGCCTAAATCCTCCTTCCAGCTAAGCCATGCTCGAGACTCCACCTTTAATATGTAATCCGCCTTCCCTCGCATCCTAGGATTTGATAATCGAATTTGATTTTCGTTTTTTTTACGAACTGATTCGTTTTCGTTCGAATTGAAATGGAGGAGGACTAATTGTGTGTCGGCCATACGAGAGAAGAGAATTGATTAGATTTATTTTATTTTGTTTTATTGAAGAAGAGAGGAAGATGTTTAAAAAGGAATTGAGATAGCTTCAGTTTGAACTGGTACATCATGATGTTTGACAGAGGCCGCCATTTTTTTTCTTCGGATCAATCTCGCTGCTGGCTTGAACGAGGAAGAGATGCGATTTATAAACTAGGAGAACGGCTTGCTTCAGAAGATAGGCGGCTATGAAAAAAATTTGCACTAAGGGAAAAAGATGGTCGTGATTTATTGTGTGTTGAATGCCTGCTACAGAGAAGGCAAAAGGTTCTAGGGGTGAAAGAAAGCAGGCCGAGGGAAAGGAATTTCAGCTATGTTGACAATGTATATAAATATATATATATATATATATATATGTAATTTTTTTAATTCAAATTCAAATTGTCTCGATATATGCAAATTAAAATCTTGACCCCCTATTCAGGCGTGCCGCTAGGCGTTTATAATGTTACACCCCTATTCTGAGCGCAATGGAAAAGGTTTCGACTCCTAATTCGATCGTATGGAGAAGATAGCTTTTTGGACCCAGTTATTTTATTAAATTTCGATGTTAATTTCAGCGCATTTGCATCTCGTATGATTAAATGATGACTCCAAATGTTACGAAATTTGAAATCTGATAATAATACAATATTATGGATCCAATGGAACTAGTTTCGTCTAATACTGTGACTATGCCTAGGAAGGCTGTTTTTAAATGCCAATTTAAACGACATATTTTTAAAACTGAACAAATCATTTTTAAATTTGATTTTAAAAGTTACATGGTCTTCTGTATTATTAATATAAATTTTATAAGCCTTTAAATTATTTTTATCATGCTTAAAACTCCAAATTCACTATTTCACCCAATTTTCGATTATTAAATTCAAAAGTTGAATTGTCCAATACATCACTATATCTGAATCCTGAATCTATTTTATTAAATAAACCCAAGTTTTGCCATATTGAAAACCAATTTATGATTCAATTTCAATATTTAAAACCATTTAAATGTCCCAAATTGAATGTTGAAAAATTCGGGTCGTTACGTTCCCCCTTAAAAGAATTTTGTCCCCGAAATTGCTAAGGAAGAAAGAACGCCCCAAACCCACTAACTTATTAAAATCCACTTAGTGAAACTCGATATTCACTTTTTCCTAATCCTTTGACTTCCACCGAAAACAATTGGTTTTCATCCTCTAGTTCCAATCCTACATTTTCATTACAATTTGAAAATTAACTTTTCGTTAACAAAAAAAATTTCCGACTCCCAAAATTTCTGAAAATTTTTGGCAGAGTCACCTTTGTACGGAGGAGCTTTTGCAATTTGATGAGAAAGATAAATATATGTATGTATGTATGTATATATCGACCGACACGTTTGGAAAAACAAAAATACAACAATATTTCATATTTTTATTTCTTTTGTTACGTAGGCGTACCTCTATTTAGCATTTTAAGCAATTGGCTTATTTATTTAGCAATTACGCAACCAAAATCCAGTCAAACGGCCTTCCAGTACCTGTACTTACTCAATTTAAACACATAAGTACTAAATATATGAAATTCACGGACATTTCACTTATTTTAAATTTCTAGAACATGGATTCTATAAGCAATGCATTACCAAACAATATTTATAAGAAATTATAAGATTCCAACTTTAATTTTAATCGCTTCTAAACAACATAAATCATTTTCATTTAGTTTGAATGATTTATAACTCACTTTCTTACATTCAATTCACTTTCAAATGAATTTATATACATCCCAATGGATTTCAAAAATCAATTTTATTCGCTTCTATTAACTCATAGAATTTTTCTTTACTTCTGCTTATGTCGAAAGACTAATTTTTCCTATGCAATTTGACTATATTCACTTAATAGAATATCCATTTTAGTTTGAAACTATTTCTACTTAATCCCAACTCATTTTACATTTAATCCTGTTCCATTTTAATTTTTTTCACAACCCATTCATTGCTTTCTATTCCATATTTGCATTCATTTCATCCAAAACCATTTTATTAAGCCTGAAAACATTCCATACTTCTTATTTTCTTCAAGTTATTTCGCATCATAACTTAAGTTTTTTTTTTGATAACCAAATTCCAATTTAAACTTTGATTTGATTTTTACTCAATCAATTTCATCCATTTGCTAATTAATTCAACTAGTCCATTTATTCAATCCATTTTAATTTTAATCCACGTTCTCAATTCATTTTTGACTTTATTTAAATGATAACAAGGTCATTTTCAATTTATTTCTACTCACTTGGATTTTATTTGCAACTCAAACCATTCCTATTTTAATCCAATTCCATTTCATTCAACAATACTTCAAATTTACATTCAATTCACAAACCATTCAAGTTGGATTTTATTTGTAACTCGAGTTCATTTCCAAACTCCATTATTAACTAACAATTCAACTTTTATTTAACCAATTCAGCTTCCATTTCCATATTTCATTAATAAATTAATTACCTAATTATTTTATTTCAATTTCATCACTCAATATCTGATTTTTATCTCAAAAATCACTTCCTTTAATTTTCTTGACTTCTAACTTATTTTGTAATTCAAGTTTGGATTTTCTTTTATTTTCCAAAATATCAAACTACTTTATTTTTTATTTCTTTAGGTAAGAATTTAATTTATTCAATACAACCCAATTTGTGACGCCCCACCTCTATACCCATGCTAGCCAAGGATACCAGAGGGTAATGCCGTCAACTAACACGGAGAATAAGGCTGGTTGGGAGCGACCATCTATAGCCTTGCTCTAACTATCTATTGAATACATCGACAATAGACATACCAAACAGGTCGACATATCCAATGAATACTTAAAACAAAACCATAGGTGGTTGAGAATCTATCAGAACAGAATATAACAACTCAAATGTAATATACATCACAGAACAGTAGATCGTCATATACGCATACAGATACATAACAGAGTATACAAACTGATACATGTCAAGTGGTATAGCGAACCACAATATACAGGCGAATCCAAAAGAATACATATATCAGAGTTACAACAAAAAGGACTACACAAAAAGCTTTAACAAAAAGAAGCAGCTGGATAGTCCATGCGAAAGAAAAATAGGCTAAGTCTAAAAGCACCTAACCTGAAACAACTCGGTCTGACCCGAGTATAAATACACGGGTCAGTCTAGCTAAACAAATCAGTTAGATAAAATGAATAACAATAACCTGCAAGGTCACAAGGTATAGAAAATATATCTAAAAGAGATAACACAATTATCTAACAAAAGATGAATCATAACAAGAAAAGCCTCATATCATCGGCAACACAAATAAACAAAGGATATAGATATCCCAAAACAAGCCAAAAAGGCAATAACAAATACCAATGAAGGTAACACAAGTTCCACAAGGTAACCGCTATATATCGTGCGGCTCAAAAAGACCAATACCGAAAGGCGATACCTAGGGAATATACATATCGATGAAACAACAGAAAATCCTAATCGCAACAAACCCAAATATCTCATGAGCGGTGGTGAAGAAACCACTCCGATATCTCTCGAGCGGTGGTGAAGAAAAACCATTCCGAAAGCAATACTAAAGGTAACCAACAATCCCAAATATCTCTCGAGCCGGGGCAAAGGGCCAACTCCAAAAGCGATATTAAAGGCAACAAGCCAGAAGGAGACAGTCCGAAGACACTATCCCAAAGGCAACATGTGTCACAAACTCCCAGAAAGGAATCCGAAAAGTGGTAACGTGAGTCCCATAACCACTCGTTCGCACTAAATGGTTTATTATCCGTTAGTTGATTTCACACTCAAAGTAGTACAAAGTTTACCTCATCTCATCGGTAAACCAGATACAAAGGTCAAAACGTTCAAACGAATAGATTGGGAATTAACTGAGAAGATGAACGCACGTGTTCATTGCATGCGTTTTATATAATCATTTGATTCTCCTCCCACTTCGCTCGGAGTGCGAAACCGTGTGGGTTTTAAATAGAATTTATAAATTGGAGAAACGAGCCTTTAATGCAATTTAGAAGATTATTTTATAAAAACCCGTGGATGAAGTCAAAAAGGAATCATCAAGATCAAATATGCATAAACAACTAATTGGAATCAACGTAGATCGATAAAACTTGGAATCGCAAACAAATAGGCAAACTAGGCAAAACAAGGAAACAGGAGCAGGTCGGATGACCGGACTTCCTGAGTCGGCCGACCGAAATAGGCCAGAAATGTCTCGGCTACAGCTTTGGTCGACCAACTCCGAGAGGTCGGTCGGCCGAACCTGATGCCCTGCATTTTTCTGCCCTATTAATTGAAGTGCACACACACTCAATTCGCAACAGGACGAGCACGGACGCTAGGGGATTACGCCCATCAGCTACCCGGTCCTATTGGCTCCTCGATGCATCACCAAAAACATGTTCAAACATCAAAGTTAGGATCTTTAAAGATTTGAACCTAAAACACTAAAAATTGGGATATTCACTAATTCAATCCAAACCAAAAGCAAGTGCACATGAATAAGTGTTAGGAATTCATACCTAACAATCAAAGATAATCATAGACTTAGATGTGAGATAAAAATCTCACCTTTAACCCTAAAACGAAGAAGAAGAAGAAGAAGCTCAATTACAAGGAAAAGACCAACCAACCTCCACTTCAACTCAACAAGCTTCAATCTAAGATCAAAACAAATATTTCCTAAATTTAGGTTTTGGAATTTCTGAGATTGAAGAGAGAAAGAGATAAAGAGGATGAAGAGGAGGCTTACCAATAGCTTCTCTTTGATTTTTGGAGCAAGAATTTGAGCTAGCAAGAGGAACTAGGGCTTGGAGTTTCTAATCCCCTTTCATTTCCACCATTTTCAATTGGAGCTTGAGTTTAAGGAGTGGGAATGAGTGAATGGAGAGTAGAGGGCTGAGTTAGGGTATGAAGTTAGCTAGCGGGCTGAACCCAAACCCAAAACCCAACTGGAAAAAGTAGCAAAATTCAACTTACTCCAAACATATCAAAGTTTATACTTAAAAAGATTGCAAATGCCATTTTGGACTCAATGGAGGTGGTCTTGAGTCCCAATTCGACCATATTCAGAAAGTAGCTTTTTGGACTATAATCGACAAACGACGTTATATTTAAATAAAAAATTTAAATATACAACCGATAAATATGCGGGTTGTTACACAATTCAATTTCAATTCGATTCTATTTCAATTTAATTCAAATTCAACTAGATTTTTTTAACTAGCCTAAGTTAAATTTTTATTCATATCCTTTAATTCAACTCACTTAGGTTAAGATCCCATTGTTTAAATTACTTCTTGTGTTGATTTCATTCACTTTGCTTAAGTTAAATTCAAATTTTCTCTACCAGTTTAACCTATTTAACCTCATGAGTCAATTTCAATTTATTATATTCATTTCTTTTAACTTTTCCATTCACTGCATTCACATCCCCATTTTATTCATTTAACTAGTCTACTTCACAATTTATTTCAGTCAAACCACAATCAATTTAAATTTTCAACAATTAAAATTTCTTCAACTTAATCTGAGTCAAATTTTATTTTAATCTTCTCATTTTTATTTTGTAATCTAAAAATTCAAATCTCATACTTTCCTTTCTTATTTCAAAAATCATTTCAATTTATAAGCTTATAACTTATTCCCTGATGAGTTTTAAATTATTTAAATAAGGGTTCCAGAATTTTATTTTTTTCAAACTCCTTGAAATTTATACTTCCAGCTTCTGGTTCAAATCCCTTTGTACAACTTATATTTATACAGATTCTCATATTAGTTATGTGAATTTTGTAATCTCGTTTGACTATAATACTATCATCCAACACTTCAATTATATATAATAATTTTAGAAAATTATTCCTTTTATATCAAAATATATTTTGGATAAAATTATTTCATTCACCCACATTTAAAACAATATTATGTCGATTCGTCGTGTTCAAATGTTCATAAATTCTTATCGAATTAGCGGCCCACGTACTCAGTCAGAATTTATATACCACCCAACCAATAAGTCAACATAATATTTAAAACAATTTATATTCACAAACAAATACGCGCTCATATCTATTAATACTCTCAAACTCATTCTAGGGTACTACTGACTTTATCTTTAATGAGTAATCCCTACCAGAGCCAAGGTTCTCACTTAACCTTCTGCTCTGATACCAACTGTACCGACCCGCAGTTTCGTACCCTTTGAGTTGATAATAATTCTTCCTCATTCAACCCAAAGTGTATGAAAGAGCGAATAACCAAGGTAAAGAAAAAGAAAGAGGTAGGAGAAAAGGATAGAAAAAACAATATCAGAATCTCACAATCGCAGCGGAACAAAATACAATATATAATAACAACTTTAAAATACAAAGAAATCTGTACTATTATATATACATACCATTATCAGAGTATAACAATCATCCATCTCTTTAGACAGCTTATTATCTGTCCTACACAGCGGAAGTAATAATTCAAGTACGGAGTTACGTCTCTGTCGTCCAGCTCGCCTCTTGAGCTCCATAGCATCCTATCCCATATCTGATCAACTCGATCTGACTCAAGTATCATAAAAACAACATCCAAGTCAGTCTGAAAAACCAGCGTGAGAAAACCACACTCAATTGGATTATTATGTTTTTGAAAATCCTTTAAAACAAAGGTATCTCATAAGACCACGCCATAAATAAATATGTCGGGTTTTTACCTTATGCTAACCAAAACATTTTTATCAAATCTATCTGATATTATAATAGTGTCTATAGAAAGTAAAATAGAATCTAGCTGAAATGCTTGCATCTCATGTTCCAGCAATAGTTGGGCACAATCAAAACCGTATGGGCGCTTATTAGAGATTGGATTCCATACAATGGAAGGGTTACAGGGGTACCGTCCATCACAGTACGTGGCCTAGATTAGAGTACCGAGGACCACTCCCGATCCCTACAACACAAGACTAGAGCTACCCCTTACCGGATAGTCCAAAAAAGATAACACTGCGGTTGGGATCAGCAACCGACCACACAGCGAATAAAAAGGAACATCTAGACAGGGGAAATCTTACCCCAAATAGGTGCTATCCAGTTAGCCTTGCTGCATCTCCCTTTTTTAGTCGTTCCCGGTTGATGAGGCTTGAGGCTATGCGTTACCTTTTTAGCACACATTTACTTAGAATGCTCACCATCCTCCAATGACGATGGTCTGATAGCATTCATCCATACAAGTTATCATGGGTCTGGACAAACCGAATCACCGACTTCGTCGTCTTCAGTGTCTTCATTCGCTACGTTCAAACCGGATCGAAGTGGTTTTCGGATAATTAAATCTGATCCTGGTCTCTTCAAAACGATCAGCACATTGGCCAATATTGATAGTCGGTTATTTAACTGTCAAATAACAGTCACAAGCAACCATTAGGCCTTAAATAATTTTCCCAAATTATTTATCTCAAAATACAGTCATATGATATTATATTCATACTTCACATTTTGAAAATAGTTTTCAATTCTCTTTTTGTTCTTATGGAACAAATGTAACAACCCGGTATTTTGCGTCAATTATAATCAACAATTTAAACGATTAATATTGACACAAACTTCTATTTGAAGTTTTTAAATTTTGAATTAAAATTGAAGTTTTTTAAAATTTAAATTACAAATGGTTATAAAGTTTGAGGGGCTTTGATTTCTTTTTCTTTAATAGTGGTTCATTTGTTTTGGCTTCGGTCCAAACTTTGGTTTTCAGTAGTTTGTTGATAAACGTTCGATCTCTGTAGTGTTTACTTGGTTTTCCATAGCGTACCTGTGAATTAAGAACAATGCTATCAGAAAGTGTGAATAATTATTATAACAATCAAATAGCACTTACTATTAAACAAACAAGCTAAACCCTTAACTAAATTATTTATTAAATTATAAAACTTAATCAAATCGCAACTCATTTCTCAGCCCAGCCCACAATCTCCCTTTACTTTTCCTTCGACCTAAACCCGATTCCCCTCTTTCTTTTTCTCTATTTTTCGATCGCGAACCCTAAAAAACGAAATCACGAAAATTATAAAAATGGTGGCCGTTCCTTTTCTTCCTCATCGTCCCAGAAATTAGGGCTTAACCAAAAATCGAAGGTGCTGTCTTCAATTCTTTAACTTCGTTCGTTTCATCGTTGCTCTCTTCAGCCGTGGTTTTCGCGCGTTGGACGAAGGTGAGTTTACTCACATCTAATTCGACTTAGCAATATGTTTTGCGTTTGATTTGGGTTCGTTGTTGATGCTTTCTCTGATTTTTCATATTCGTGTATATTTGTGTTACTTGGTTAACTCGGCTTTGAATTTGGACTGTTCAATATCTCGTGACCATCACGATTTCGATTTTTTTGTGACTTCAGTCACTTGATTTTGGGGACTTTTGTTTGGTGGACCATACTATGCTTCAACTTGATTTTTAAATCAAAATAGATTTGGTTCGATTTTTGGGCACTGACTTCGTTTCTCTGTTGTTCCCTTTTGTTGATGGTGCTTTGAGACTGTTGCATTTGTTTCTTTTTGGTTTGATTCGAGACTGCATCGAGTTAATTCTGTGCATCCATTTGTTGTTTGAATGTATCACTTGGCTTCGAGTTGCGGTTGCATTTACTCCAGTAATTCATGTTGTTTAGTATTTTGCAAACTTGAAGTGTTTTAATTCCTACTGCATGTGGGTGTATGTAGTTTATAATGTTGAAATGCTATACTTCCTTGTTGCAATGCTTGGGTAATTATTTTTGCAAACATTGAAATGTTCAAGTTGTCATTATACTTGCTAGAATTCACTTAAAGTTGAGTCGAGATGTAATACGGCATTTGGTCGTGAGTATGATAGTTGCGCTATCCAGTTTACAGTGCATACATGTTTTATCTTTATTCCTATCACTCCTTTGGTTTGTGATTTCATTGTGGCCTTGACTCTGCATACATTCACTGATGTTGTCACTGCACTCCTGTTTGTCATGTAATTCACTGAATTGGGTCTCGAACATGGTTATTTCATTGGTTATACTGCTGCACATGTGATCTTTGTTGCATATATGTGTCAGTTGTAAGGTTGGTTATGTTCCTTCCACTGTTGCCTATAGGTAATTGTCCAACCATGCTGTAAGACCTGTAGCATGCTTTGTTCATGCATTTTGATGTTATTGTCCAGTTTCACTATGATATACCTGTCGTAAAAAAATTTGCAATTCCAAGTTGCACCTCTCATTTATTTTGTCCCTGTGCAGATCTTTATGTACATTAATTTGTGTACAATTGGGTTTACATATATACGTGTTCCATTACTTGTGCCTACACCTGCCTTGTGCAGTTGCATTTCGGCCTTGATTTCTTGTCCCTGTTGCTTTGAATGGTGATACAATTGTATCCACAGTTAATTCTTGCATTTGTATGATGCTTGGTTGGCAACCTTACCTGATTTGCATACGATGCTTGGTTTTCAATCCCCGTGGTCTGCAGTTCTAGGTAGCCACCTCCATGGTATTAGTTCTGGTCTTGTCCCACGTTCATTTGAGGGCATTTGGTCCAGACTTGAGATTCTTGTGTGCATGTTTATATGGGTCTGCCTTGTGGTGCACAGTACTGCATCTCTGATTATGTTGCAGCCATTTTACTGCCTATATTTATAGCCTTGTTCCACTTGATTGCATTTGGATGTGTTTATAGAATTCATTTGAGTTGAATCCAGCTTGTAGCTCGGATTTGACCTTGTGCTGATTTCTATTTCTTCACTGTTGTGGCGAGGCAGTGCACGCGTGCGTGTACTGCAGCCACACAGTATTGATTTCATTGATTTTGGTTCGTTGATATTTTGGGTACATCATCACTATAGTGGCAAGGCAGTGCACGCAAGCGTGAACTGCAGCCACACGGTATGGCTTTTATGGATATTCTATTTTGTTTTGGTTTATTGATATTTCAATGGTTTGAACTGTTTTTTTTTTATTTGATATTTCAATGGTTTGAACTGTTTTGTTTATTTCAATTCAATATTCTGAACTGCATTCTGATTTGGTTTAATTACTGTCGTCTATTCATTGTTTAATTATTATTGCTTCTGTGCACTAATAACTGAGTTTGAATTAGACTGACCCGAGTATTATTTTCTTTTGAATTTAATACTCGGGTCAGACCGAGTATTTCAGGTTGTAGATATTCTGCTTTGGGTTGCTGCTAGAGCTATGAAGTTCTTTCATATCTTTTGGAGTAGTCGTCGTCATTTGTAGTAGTATGTAAAATTGTATAGGAAGATATGTATTCATGTATATTATATACGTTAATGTACTTGTATATGTAACTTCCTTAGTCGACTGTTGTAGTTGTATCATATGTACCGTGTGAATGTATTGTAACTGACATCAGTTATTATATATATATGAGACTTTCTGTTCCATCTGTGTTCCGCATTTATATTATCTGTGTTGTTATTTTATATTTACTGTTCTAAACTATTACGAACCATCGTAGTTCGTTTTATACTGGAATTGGGGTATGTCGATGGGAGAAAATAAATCAGAGATGAAAAATGAAAGAATATATATATTTATATCACTCCCATCGAGATAACCAATACTAGTGTAAGGCCAACTATTGATGGCCGCTCCTCAACAGCCTTATTCTCCGTGCTAGTTGACAGCATTACACCGTAGTGTTCTTGGCTAGCGTGGGTATAGAGGTGGGGCGTCACAGCTTGGTATCAAAGCCTGGGGTTTAGAACAAATATAAAATGTAACTTAGATAGTACATGTGTTACAACTATTTGTCGACGTTTAATCTCTTGTATTTGCATATGATTGTCTTTGATTGTTAGGTATGAATTCCTAACGCTTATTCATATGCATTTGATTTTTGATTCTTGTGTTTTCGGCTTTGATTTGATTTAGCCGATGATTGATTTTGTTCGAATCTCAGCGATTCCGAACTTGATATTTTATGTTTTCCTCGGATTGATTTCCATTCGACTTCGGTCACTTTGTTTTTGAGAAATTTCTAAATTCTTGATTTCCAAGACTCTGACATTGTTTGCCGTTGAATTCTTTGTTGATGATGTTGAATCGTTTTGTACTCTATTATGGCCATTAATTGTTGACTTCGGCATTGACTTGATTTTTATTTTTTGTTGAAGTCATTTATGCATTTATGCTCGTTTGGTTTCATTATTCCATTTGTCAATCGATTCTTCTTTTCCGATTAGTTGTTGTCATCTTTGTCGACTTTGAAAACTTCTATTTCTGGAATTTTTGGATATTCCTACTTTGATGGATTTAGAATCGAATTCTTTGGATTTTATTCACGTCTTCGAATGTGAATTTTAGTGAATTGATTTGGTTTCCAAATTTAATCAATTTTTGATTGTTTCCCGATTTGTTGCTATCATTTATTAGCAACTTTGATGACCATTTCTTCGGGAACTTTTGTGAACATTCCTTTTGATGGATACAGTATCGATTTCTTTGGATTCTATTCACATATTTACATGTGAATTCTTGTGATTGATTGTTCCTACAATCATTTTTGTGATTTGTCACTTTAAAAATATAAATGTTTCAATACCAGTAGTAAATATCAAAACTCTTTTATCAAAATGTTTTTAACTCTATTTTCAATATCAAACTCTTTTTCTAAAACCGTTTTCCAATCTATTAGTATATACAAACCTTTACCTCACTCGGATGAGAAATCTAATTAAACGACTTAGTAAAACAAGTGGTATGAAACGCTTGCGTTCACTTCGTCGGTTAATTCTTGGACTTGTTCGATTGAACCTCCTGTGACAATTTTATTAGTGAAGATTTACAGTTTGTTCGTAAATATTTAAGTTAAGCTAGTGGTTATGGGACATGAAGCTAAACTTTTATATTCACTAGCTTAGTGTAATTGACACTTCTCGTTGATCTTGATGATCGCTTTATGAATTAGACTAGCAATTGCGCGATGTCTCTTTCATTGCGAGGTTAGACTAGACACCACTTGTGTGATTCCATTCACACATACCTTTCTGCTTTTTGGTTAGTCTTGACCTCAATCTGTGTGATTCCATTCACACATGCTTAGTGTAATTGACACCCCTCGTTGATCATGATGATCGTTCTGATGGTCAGACTAGACACCACTTGTGTGGTTCCATTCACACATACCTTTCTGCTTTTTGGTTAGTCTTGACCTCAATCTGTGTGATTCCATTCACACATGCGGGGTAGCTCCCCATGGTCTTCGGACCGTCATGTGATAGGCCTCTTTCCCTTTTTCTGTGATTTCTAGATTCCTTATGTTGATTTCTGGAAATTTTATGCTTCACCTATTCTTGTGCATTGGTGAATTCATATGTTATTAATTTGTCATGAGTACAAATTTGGGGTATGTTACCTCTTTGGATCTTTGAGAAGATTCTTGTGATATTGATTATCTCTTATCGGTTGATCTCCTGTTGATCATTATTTGCATACTTATAGTCGTATGTCAGTATGGATATTTCATATTTATGCCATACCCCTCATCGGTTGATCTCCTGTTGATCATTATTTACATACTTATAGTAGTATGTCATTATGGATATTTTATGTTATGCCATATCTTTTATTCTATGTCATACTCTGTTCGAGTTTTCATACTCCGTTCGAGTTTTTATACTCCGTTCGAGTTTTTATACTCCGTTCGAGTTTTCATACTCCGTTCGAGTTCTCATACTCTTATCTTGTGATTTCTGGATTTCTTGTGTAGATTTCTAGAATTTGTGCTTCACCAACTTTCGTGATTTCTATTGATAAGTTTTATCAATTCTTGTGCATTGGTGAATTCGTGTGTTATTGACTTGTTATGAATACAAGTTTAGGGTATTATATCCCTTTCTATCTTTGAGAAGATTCTTGTGACATTTTTGATGAACGAAAATTCATTGGTATTATATTTTGATGCCAATTATTTCGATGAAATTTTGACGTATGTCGAAGTTGCTACTGACATTGCTATTTTAATCACGTGTTTTAAAAATTCGTTATTCTTCAAAATATTTCAAAATATAAATCAAAATTGTTTTCAAAATCTTTACGATTTGCGCTTTCAAAAGAATGAGGAAGCGAATTAAACGTTTCAGAAAAATCGAGGACTATGACCCCTTTCTTTTACTGATTCGCTTAATTCCGGACTTGTCCGTTTGAGAACGTAAAATGTTATTTATTTAAAATACACAATTTTGCACTTTCAAGGAAACGATGAAGTGAATTAAACGATTTAGTAAAACTCGTGGTTATGGGTCATGTGCGTTTGCTATTTCGGTTAATTTCGGACTCGTTAATTGAAAATTTGTGATTTCTGATTATCGCTTGTGATAATCAGATAATTGAGATTTGATTATCAATTGTGATAATTAAATATTTATGATTTCTGATTATAGTTTTTGATAATCAGATATTTATTGTTTCTAATTATCGTTTGTGATAATTAGATATTTGTGGTTTAATTATCGTTTGTGATAATTAAACATTTGCGATTTGAGATTTGATTATCAATTGTGATAATTAAATATTTATGATTTCTGATTATAGTTTTTGATAATCAGATATTTATTGTTTCTAATTATCGTTTGTGATAATTAGATATTTGTGGTTTAATTATCGTTTGTGATAATTAAACATTTGCGATTTGAGATTTGATTATCAATTGTGATAATTAAATATTTATGATTTCTGATTATAGTTTTTGATAATCAGATATTTATTGTTTCTAATTATCGTTTGTGATAATTAGATATTTGTGGTTTAATTATCGTTTGTGATAATTAAACATTTGCGATTTGAGATTTGATTATCAATTGTGATAATTAAATATTTATGATTTCTGATTATAGTTTTTGATAATCAGATATTTATTGTTTCTAATTATCGTTTGTGATAATTAGATATTTGTGGTTTAATTATCGTTTGTGATAATTAAACATTTGCGATTTGAGATTTGATTATTAATTGTGATAATTAAATATTTGTGATTTGAAATTTGATTACCGTTGTGGTAATTCCTGATTATCGTTTTTGATAGTTAGATATTTGTGTTTTCTAGTTATCTTTGTTGATAATTAGATTTGCTGATTTTGCTGTTTTAAGATTTCTTTATTCTGATTATCTATTTGATAATCAAACTTTGTTGAGAATTTGGGAATTTCTTTTATGAAATTAAAAGCTTACCTTCTCATGCTCTTATGGTTGTTACCTTTTGTCCATCTATTCCTTAGGATTGCTTGGACGCAATTTCTTTAAGGAGGGGAGTCTGTAACAACCCGGTATTTTGCGTCAATTATAATCAACAATTTAAACGATTAATATTGACACAAACTTCTATTTGAAGTTTTTAAATTTTGAATTAAAATTGAAGTTTTTTAAAATTTAAATTACAAATGGTTATAAAGTTTGAGGGGCTTTGATTTCTTTTTCTTTAATAGTGGTTCATTTGTTTTGGCTTCGGTCCAAACTTTGGTTTTTAGTAGTTTGTTGATAAACGTTCGATCTCTGTAGTGTTTACTTGGTTTTCCATAGCGTACCTGTGAATTAAGAACAATGCTATCAGAAAGTGTGAATAATTATTATAACAATCAAATAGCACTTACTATTAAACAAACAAGCTAAACCCTTAACTAAATTATTTATTAAATTATAAAACTTAATCAAATCGCAACTCATTTCTCAGCCCAGCCCACAATCTCCCTTTACTTTTCCTTCGACCTAAACCCGATTCCCCTCTTTCTTTTTCTCTATTTTTCGATCGCGAACCCTAAAAAACGAAATCACGAAAATTATAAAAATGGTGGCCGTTCCTTTTCTTCCTCATCGTCCCAGAAATTAGGGCTTAACCAAAAATCGAAGGTGCTGTCTTCAATTCTTTAACTTCGTTCGTTTCATCGTTGCTCTCTTCAGCCGTGGTTTTCGCGCGTTGGACGAAGGTGAGTTTACTCACATCTAATTCGACTTAGCAATATGTTTTGCGTTTGATTTGGGTTCGTTGTTGATGCTTTCTCTGATTTTTCATATTCGTGTATATTTGTGTTACTTGGTTAACTCGTCTTTGAATTTGGACTGTTCAATATCTCGTGACCATCACGATTTCGATTTTTTTGTGACTTCAGTCACTTGATTTTGGGGACTTTTGTTTGGTGGACCATACTATGCTTCAACTTGATTTTTAAATCAAAATAGATTTGGTTCGATTTTTGGGCACTGACTTCGTTTCTCTGTTGTTCCCTTTTGTTGATGGTGCTTTGAGACTGTTGCATTTGTTTCTTTTTGGTTTGATTCGAGACTGCATCGAGTTAATTCTGTGCATCCATTTGTTGTTTGAATGTATCACTTGGCTTCGAGTTGCGGTTGCATTTACTCCAGTAATTCATGTTGTTTAGTATTTTGCAAACTTGAAGTGTTTTAATTCCTACTGCATGTGGGTGTATGTAGTTTATAATGTTGAAATGCTATACTTCCTTGTTGCAATGCTTGGGTAATTATTTTTGCAAACATTGAAATGTTCAAGTTGTCATTATACTTGCTAGAATTCACTTAAAGTTGAGTCGAGATGTAATACGGCATTTGGTCGTGAGTATGATAGTTGCGCTATCCAGTTTACAGTGCATACATGTTTTATCTTTATTCCTATCACTCCTTTGGTTTGTGATTTCATTGTGGCCTTGACTCTGCATACATTCACTGATGTTGTCACTGCACTCCTGTTTGTCATGTAATTCACTGAATTGGGTCTCGAACATGGTTATTTCATTGGTTATACTGCTGCACATGTGATCTTTGTTGCATATATGTGTCAGTTGTAAGGTTGGTTATGTTCCTTCCACTGTTGCCTATAGGTAATTGTCCAACCATGCTGTAAGACCTGTAGCATGCTTTGTTCATGCATTTTGATGTTATTGTCCAGTTTCACTATGATATACCTGTCGTAAAAAAATTTGCAATTCCAAGTTGCACCTCTCATTTATTTTGTCCCTGTGCAGATCTTTATGTACATTAATTTGTGTACAATTGGGTTTACATATATACGTGTTCCATTACTTGTGCCTACACCTGCCTTGTGCAGTTGCATTTCGGCCTTGATTTCTTGTCCCTGTTGCTTTGAATGGTGATACAATTGTATCCACAGTTAATTCTTGCATTTGTATGATGCTTGGTTGGCAACCTTACCTGATTTGCATACGATGCTTGGTTTTCAATCCCCGTGGTCTGCAGTTCTAGGTAGCCACCTCCATGGTATTAGTTCTGGTCTTGTCCCACGTTCATTTGAGGGCATTTGGTCCAGACTTGAGATTCTTATGTGCATGTTTATATGGGTCTGCCTTGTGGTGCACAGTACTGCATCTCTGATTATGTTGCAGCCATTTTACTGCCTATATTTATAGCCTTGTTCCACTTGATTGCATTTGGATGTGTTTATAGAATTCATTTGAGTTGAATCCAGCTTGTAGCTCGGATTTGACCTTGTGCTGATTTCTATTTCTTCACTGTTGTGGCGAGGCAGTGCACGCGTGCGTGTACTGCAGCCACACAGTATTGATTTCATTGATTTTGGTTCGTTGATATTTTGGGTACATCATCACTATAGTGGCAAGGCAGTGCACGCAAGCGTGAACTGCAGCCACACGGTATGGCTTTTATGGATATTCTATTTTGTTTTGGTTTATTGATATTTCAATGGTTTGAACTGTTTTTTTTTTATTTGATATTTCAATGGTTTGAACTGTTTTGTTTATTTCAATTCAATATTCTGAACTGCATTCTGATTTGGTTTAATTACTGTCGTCTATTCATTGTTTAATTATTATTGCTTCTGTGCACTAATAACTGAGTTTGAATTAGACTGACCCGAGTATTATTTTCTTTTGAATTTAATACTCGGGTCAGACCGAGTATTTCAGGTTGTAGATATTCTGCTTTGGGTTGCTGCTAGAGCTATGAAGTTCTTTCATATCTTTTGGAGTAGTCGTCGTCATTTGTAGTAGTATGTAAAATTGTATAGGAAGATATGTATTCATGTATATTATATACGTTAATGTACTTGTATATGTAACTTCCTTAGTCGACTGTTGTAGTTGTATCATATGTACCGTGTGAATGTATTGTAACTGACATCAGTTATTATATATATATGAGACTTTCTGTTCCATCTGTGTTCCGCATTTATATTATCTGTGTTGTTATTTTATATTTACTGTTCTAAACTATTACGAACCATCGTAGTTCGTTTTATACTGGAATTGGGGTATGTCGATGGGAGAAAATAAATCAGAGATGAAAAATGAAAGAATATATATATTTATATCACTCCCATCGAGATAACCAATACTAGTGTAAGGCCAACTATTGATGGCCGCTCCTCAACAGCCTTATTCTCCGTGCTAGTTGACAGCATTACACCGTAGTGTTCTTGGCTAGCGTGGGTATAGAGGTGGGGCGTCACAACAAATTTCAACCTTTATCCAATACTTAGCATATTTTTCCCACTTCATTAGTTACTTAACACTTGGAAAAAATTCATTTATTCTCTACCCCTTTCTCAAAATCATTTACAACATAATTTGTAAATTCCAATTCGTTTCACACGAATTCTATAAATTCTAGCACTCCTTCATAAATTTCCTTTAATATCTCCAAAGTCGTTTATGCTTATTTAAAATTCCAATTTCACTTTTACTTCCCTTGAATTTTTATTTCACCTTTGGCAGTTTACTTAACTTATGCTTGAAAATTTATTTAAGTTCTCATAATACCATTATAAGATCTTCTTCTCAAGTCTTATCCGTTTTTATGAAACTTCGCTTCCCATCTCGAGAGGATTTATTATTGAATTTAAAACATTTAAAATTATATATGAAATAAGAAAAATGGTTGGTTTTCAAAATATGGTTTTAGATAAACTAAAATATCAACATCTTAAAGCATTAAAATTCATATCCAGTTACTAATTTATTTACAAAGTTGATTAACTAACTTTTGGTAAATTCTAAATTATATATTATAGTAGATTTTAAAAATTCCATTTAAAAAAATTCTATTTACTCAACAAAAGTCTATTTTTAGAAAATCCAATATTCATCGATTCGATTCCTGAATTCCTCTTGATTCATATCACATTGATTACAACCAAATTAATCACCAGTTCTCTTATTTGAAATATAACCCATTTTTTCCTTTCAAAACAATTCCCATTGCCCAATATAAGTTCGCACCATCAACTTATATTTTCCACATATCCACTGATATCATTCCCTCTTATTTATAAACCCTATTTATAAATTTTTAAACTCCCTTGAGCTTTTCTTCTATTTATAAAAACAAATTATTATTTATAAATCTATATCATAATTTATCCCTTAATAAAATTCCATTTTATTCAAATCTATTTATTAATTCCAATATCTCTTCATGCCCTTAATACATAATTTTAATTTTAAGTTTTTACTTAACCGATTCAAATAGTTAAGTATAACCAATTTTGTTAATATATTTATTCTACTTAATTTTCCTTAGAATAAATCCAATTTCTAATATAATTAATTTCCTTCAAATTCCCTTTTAAATTCCTTCACTCTAATCATTTACGGTATTTTAAAAATTCCAAATTCAATTTCCCTGCTATTTAACATTTACTGATTTAATTCACACAGGATCCATTTCAATTTATACATCATATCATATACCAACATATATATAAACAATAAATATTTTTGAGGAATCCAGTTGGATCCCTCCAACCTGTTTTTCCCGGCATCCACAGATGTTAGTCAACAAATAAATACCAATCCCGCTTCGAGGGGGATATCGCGGTATATAGGGTCATCCACTATTATGCGGGACACATAGGGTCTCATCTGCTATATAATGTGGGAATATCAATCTCTCCCATTTATGTGTGTGTATATATATAATATCATCCAACAGATAAATCATAATTTATCAATCAACATCCACTGATTCAGAATTTAACATTTAAGTTTAACAAGGCAATCCAAATGAGTAAGAAAATCTCACATTTATTTTAGTTTGCAATCCGATCCAACCCTGACTTGTTTCTCTATGATTTTAGACGTTGTATAAAAACTATTCAGTTTATTAACATTTGAATTAATCGAACAATTAATTTCCATTTATTTATTTAATTCAAAATAAAATTTTCCCTTTTAAAAATCTTTTAGTAACTAAAATAAATTAAATAAGCAAATTAATCCCCAAATCTATTATTTTAAAATAAACTCGTAAATTAATAATGCATATGTGTATATTTATTCTTCCTTTGAAACTACATATATATACTTATAAAATTAATTTATAGATTTCTAAAAAAATCTAATTTTATATAAACTTTCAAAATTTGCAAATTCCTATTTTTTCAAACCTTATCTATATAAAATAATTTTCTATTTTCTATAAATATATATATATATAAATCTGCATATATATACATTTTTAGTCACTACATATATATATATGTATATATAACTTGACTTTACTGTAAGTTATTAAAATTTTGTTTTCTTTCTCTGTTCCGAACTTTTTATGTATATATTTACCAAATTTATATGTATATACCTTACTAAATATATTTTTCTTTCCAGTATATATATATATATATTAAATTAAAACAAGATTGCATAAACCTCACTATCTCCAAGCACGTCGCCTTCCCCACCACAGTCGAAGTCACCCATAACAATCACCTAAAATCATCGCAGCACACTTGAACTCTCCCCTCAGAACATCACCAACTCGATCGACACTACCATCAACCTTCCATAACATCGCAACCACCGGATTCAATTGCGCGCCCTCCCCAAATCGCACTTGGCTACCGTGCCAATCTAGAACTACATACTCAAAACCATGTGAGACGCCATCGCCGACCCTGGCCCTTCACCTACGCCATGAACGATATGCCACGACACCAACCCCAGTCGCCCATCTCTCCTCTGAGCACGGGCTTAAATCCTCCTCCCAGCGATGCCGTGCTCGAGACTCCCTCTTCAACATCAAACCCGCCTCCACTCGCGTCCTAGGATTTGATAATTGAATTCGATTTTTGGTTTCTTTTTTTTACGAACTGATTCGTTTTCGTTCGAATTGAAATGGAGGGGTACTGATTGAGTATCGGCCATACGAGAGAAGATAATGGATTCGATATATTTTATTTTACTGAAGAAGGGAGGAAGACGATTGAAAAGGAATTGAGATAGCTTCGGTTTGAAATGGTACTTCATGATGTTTAATAGAGATCGTCGTTTCTTTTCTTCGAATCTATCTAGCTGCTGGCTTGAACGAGGAAGAGAACGCGATTTATAAACTAGGAGAATGGCTTGCTTAAGAAGATAGGAGGCTTTGAAAAGATTTTGCACTGAGGGAAAAAGATGGACGTGATTTCTTGTGTGTTGAATTCCTACTGCAGAGAAGGCAAAAGGTTCTAATGGTGAAAGAAAGCAGGCTGAGGGAAAGGAATTTCTGCTGTGTTGACTATGTATATAAATATTTTTTTAAATTCAAATTCAAATTGTCTCGATAAATGCAACTTAAAATCTTGACCCCCTATCGAGGCGTGCCGCTAGGTGTTTATAATTTTACACCCCTATTCCGAGCGTAATGGAAAAGGTTTCGACTTCTAATTCGATCGTATGGAGAAGATAACTTTTTGGACCCAATTATTTTATTAAATTTCGATGTTAATTTCAGCACGTTTACATCTTTCACAGCTAAATGATAACTTCAAACGTTACAAAATTTGAAATTCGATAATAATACAATAATACTAATCTGATGGAACTGGTTTCGTCGAATACCAAGACTGTGCCACGCAAGGCTCTTTTTAAATGTCAATTTAAATGACATATTTTTAAAATTGAACAAATCATTTTTAAATTCGATTGTAAAAGTTACATTGTCTTTAGCATCATTAATATAAATTTTACAAGCCTTTAAATTATTTTTATCATGCTTAAAACTCCAGATTCACTATTTCACCCAATTTCCAATTATTAAATTCAAAAGTTGAATTGTCCAATACATCACTATATCTGAATCATGAATCTATTTTATTAAATGAACCTAATTTTTCCATATACAAACCCAATTTATAATTCAATTTTCAGAATTTAAAACCATTTAAATGTTCCAAATTGAATGTTGAATAATCTGGGCCGTTACAATCTCAAAATACGTCTAAAATTTAACGCGTCACGTGACGGTAGTTCATGTTTCGCGTCCAAATTTCAAATGAACATACGAAGTGCAATATAGTTCATAATTCTTCAAAGTAAGAATTTTCCGAATCATTATATCCATAACAAGAAAATCAAGATTTCATCTTGTATATTTTGAAATATGGCAAAATCAATTTTCAAGAAAAATACAGTTTTTGCGCTAAATGACCAAAGTTCGAAATTGATAAAAAATGTTTTAAAAGTGATTTAAGTTAAAAAATGGTTTTCTAAATGATATAAAAGTCGTTTGAATAATATAGCTTTTAAAGCGCTTTTTGTAGCGCTTTTCGCAACCCTTTTCAATGACATTTAAAATAAAGGTTGGAACTAAACAATTCTTTTCCAAATCCTTAGTAATTGTTTTTAGGTAAATAATAAAGCATTTTAAAAAAAATGAATAATTTAACATTATTTCAAAGATGGTTAAACAAATAGTTAAGTGATTTAAAAAGGGAAAATGAGCATGCGGAAACGACTAGTACATTTGCCCCGCCTGTGAGATCTAAAAGTGAAAACAAGGTGTGTAACTAAGGTTAGAGATGGAGCAACCAGTGCCCTGAACGTACCTAGCCTCAGTTTTATCTTTTAGGCAAGGGGTGGAACATATCGAAAGGAAAGCCCAGATGCTCAACTTGGATTTTATAGAAATAATCTTCTTATATTCGTTATTAAAATCCGAAGAGTGAACTTGCCCTATTCGTGGAATTTAAAAGGTGATCTCACCATTATTCCTCTCATAGCACTCATTGAATACGGAAGTTGATATTAAATAAAAGTAGAATGATTTTTATAATCCTATTTTCTCAAAACATACTCTTTAAAAATTATTTGAGAAATATTCAAAAAGGTTTAAATGATTCTGTATTCACTAAGAGAATATTTTGAAAATATATGCCTCTAGAAGATATTTTGGTAAAGGAAAATGAATGAATCGGAAAATAATCACCTAATTACATCATTTTTATCGATGATTGGATTTCGAAGGAAAGTGGGTCGGATTTGGACGATTCCTATTCGAAAACCACTTTGAACCAATTTACGTGTTCAAAGATTGAAGATGTTTGAAGACGGAGATATTGAGATGAATAATAACGAGAGACTACTTGTTAACTAATTAGGGATAAACTCCCGATTCACTATATTGTAGCAATGGTCTCTTTGTTATGAAAAATCTCAGAACCACAAGGACTTCTCGCCTAGTAATGGCCGAGGAAAGTTCCTTCGGTTTCGTTCAGTCCTAGAACAAATTTATATGATGAGTGTCTGACCTTGCATTCCAAATCACAATGAGTGATCTCTATAAAAGTATATCAGCCAGTGGTGGAGAAGACACCTTCTCTTAGCTTAACAACCTTTCCCGAGACAAACGAGCTCAAGAAAATAAACGTTTGTAGAAATCAGTCATGTGAATGTGGAATGGCAATGTGGCACCCAAATTGAAAGAAGATGTGTTACGTGAAAAGGTAATCGTTTCCACGAGCCCCGTCAATCGGAAATGACCAAAACAGGGTTTGATGCAGCAAGGCTAAGTGGGTCATTCCTAATTAGGGTATGATAATTTCATTCTACATATATTTATTCCAACTATGACGTTTAGGATGTAAATTAATGTGGATATGTGCGAAGAGAGCTCTCAGATAAAGGTCAGTAACAACGGGAGGATATTCGGTACTATCTAGTTATAGAGGTAGGTCGGTCTTGTGTTGGTAGAGGAGCTTTGTGATGATTCCTTGGGACATCCATCTAGAGTTGTACCCATCGGAAGGTAGTCCCTTCATCGGTAATTTGTATGAAAATCCATTCTCCTAAAAGAACCTGCGGTTTTGTTTGTATTAGCATAATGAATAGCCCCAAAATGCTATATGGGTAACCATTTCGGCTAAGATAAGTATGTTTGCTTGCAAGTGTTTTCAAAGAATGTCATTAAAAATAATATCCTAAAATTTTAGTAATAACGGGTTTGGTTATCATAAGGTAAAAAATTGTTCTGTGTTTATGTGCGGCGTGGTCTTATGAGATACCTTTTTTTTAAAACATCGTAATTTGAGTTCTCACACCAGTCCCATGACTGACCTGGAGTTTATTTTTCCCTTTAAACTCTAAGTGCCCTATTTTTCGAGCAGCCGTGTAATCAGGATACCTTAGAAGCATTTTGGAGCATGTTGGGGAGCATTTTGGAGAAGTCTTTTGGGAGCTATGAAGTTGAAGTACCTTATGTAGATACTTATCTATTTTCCGCTGTGTTATATAGTATGTACTTTCTAGCATATGTACAGATAGACAGTTATAACTATTCCTCTTGATTTATTTGACTCTAATCATTTATGTATAATTAAAATGCTGAATACGATGTGTGATTCTATTATTGTGTTATCTTCTATCTTTATTTTCTTTTACACCCCTGATAATCTGCCTCTCCGGCACTTGGATTTACGGCACATAAATACCGTGGATGTATTAGTGTTGATTTATAAGGGTCGAGGAGATGGGTCGTCACAATTGTTGTGGAATGGCGGTGGACGACTAGCTGAGGAGGGAGGGGATCGGATAGGTTTGGTCGTGTGTTGCTCAATTGCTAAGGTTGTGGAGGCGGAGCACGGTTTGAGATGCATGAGGAGGAGCAGGTGAGTACAACCAAAAAGAAGACGAACCCAGCAAAAATGAATGCAATTTATATATAACTTATATTATATTATTATTTTCTTTTCTCATAGCATAGAAACAAACGAATAGAAATGAGGTAAGAGAACAAATGAAAAGTAACCAGCAAATTACAAATTGAATATAGGGAACGGCAAAAGTCAGGAGCTGACTTTCAGGAAACATTAATAGCAAATGGTTGTTAGGTTTAACACGGTGGGTAATTGAAAGGACATAAGAAACCAAAAGGCTCAAACATGGAACCGATACGGCTAATCATTTTGTTGATTTCGCTGCATACCTATGACGACCCGCCTTTCATCCCACAGAAAGACGTATCATCATTAAGAAAGAAAGGGATATAAAAGAGAAAAGATAGGAAAGAAAGAACTAATATCAGAATCTCAGCGCAGAAAAAATAAAATATATTAATCACGTATCAGAGTTACACAGCTTATACATCAAATATTAGACAGTCTAGAAGACCTGTCCATCATACAACTCAGAATCCATTACAATTTATCAACACAGCGGAAACACTATATATCTACATACGCTGAAAGCTATGAATGAATCTTTGTTAAAGATTGGTGAACCTTGTTTCAAATTGAAGAGGATTTTAAAGGGTGAATCTTTTGTTTAAAAGATTAAAAGTGGAATTTGTTTAAACCATTCAAAAGGAAAGGTTTTGGGCTAAAAGTTGTGACTTAACTAAGATCTGAATGTATCCATATGTTTTTAAAACAAGCGCTCATTATTTTGGTTTAGCCGGGAGAGGGCCTTATGTCATAAAACCCATTCCGAAATTTGAAGAAGTTAGCAAATGGAATTTAAATAAGTGGAAAATTTATAGAAGTTAAAATTTTGAATTAAAATTAAGTGTAATTGAATCTAGTAAATAAAAGTGAATCTAAAAGAAAGTCTGGGTAGACTAAGAGTAACGGTCATTGGAATAAAATTTACTAAGTATGAAGTAAATTTGTGAATAAACAAATGTATTTACATTTTTAAGTAAGTAAAATGGAAGTTGAATATTGGAATTATAATTGTATTGTGTTAAATTAAGTGAAATGGAAAAATAGTCAAGTAGGAAGTGCTCTGTGTGCCAGCAGGAAGATCTTTTGCTAAGCGGTGTCCTAAAGGTGGACCATCAACTTCTTTTGGAGAGTTAAGCAAAGACGTTCTTGAAGGATTTGACCTTATTTTGGAAATGGATTGGAGAGACAAGCATAAAGCTATTCTAATTTATGAAAGAGAACTGAATCTTTTGGGAATTGAACTGGGTAGGATCGCAAAAGTGACTTACGATAGTTCAGGAGTTCACCTGAGTAATATTTTGCTAGGATTGAGGCATCTTATAAGGAAGTTGGAACTATCGAAGTTGTCAGAGATTTTTCCGGGATATCTTCGAAGAAGTCAAAGGTTTGCCCCGCATCGAGAGTTGGATAAGGTGACCATTAGGAATAAGTATCTCTTACCGCGTATTGGTAATCTTTTTGATCTTCTTCTTGGTGCTTTTGTGTTTTCTCAGCTAGATCTAGTTTCGGGTTTTCACCAGCTAAGGGTAGCTGAAGACAGTACCCTTGACTGCATTCAGTGAACTCATTTGTTTCTTTGAGTGGTTGGTTATGTCTTTTGGATTAACCAACGCACCAATTTATTTTGTGGATCTATTGAACCATGTTTTCTAGGATGTGTTGATCAAGTTTGTGCTCGTGTTCGTCGACGGCATTCTCATCTACTCTAAATCAGAGTTGCACAGTAGAAGCGAGGTAGTAGCTGTTCTAGAGTGGAAGCAACAGTAGATTCCTATGGAAATTCGCATTTGTTTTGGATTAGAGGGTTTCTATAGGAAGTTCATTCGGGATCTGAAGGTCAGGTGAGTCGGCGAGATGACCATCGACTTGTGGATGGCCTCGACGAGGGTCGGAGGCGATCAGGTGGCGTGTGTATGTACACGTGTGCATTTTCGTGTGTTTAGGTATGTTATGTTATCAGGGAAGATAGTGGTAACTTGGGTCGATCTTGAGTTTGTTAGATGAGTGCCTCGAAGGAAAGAGGAGAGGTGAGTGGCTCGTGAGTTGCTCGGGGTTTTTGTTTGGTTGGCTCAGGTTTTTGTTTAATTAGCTCGGGTCTATTTTAGTTAACAAGTTTTTATAAAATTTTGTAAGTAAATTTGTTTCTAGGCTTTTAAAATTTAAAGGAAAAAATGTACCAGGTTTAAATTATATGAAATGATAACCAGGTTTGAAGTTATAATCTAATCCAAGTTCATAGCAGAATGTTTAACCGGGTTTTAAGTTTTAAAAGTAAAATATGAACCAGGTTTTAAAAGCATAAGAAGTATGAACAAGTTTTCAAGCAATTTGTTAACCAAGTTTTGAGGTATATTAAAATAAATGAGTTTCCAAAAGAAATATAAACCAAGTTTTCGAAAGAAAAGTATTAACAAGTTTTAAACAAGTTTTTCAAAATTTAAAATGTTTAAAATTGTTTGTTTAAAAGTAATTATATAGTAGGTTAATTATGTAATTAATTTTTAAATGTTTTTCAAATATGATTTAATGAGGTAATTAAGATGTGATTAAAGTAAAAGTATTTAACTTTAATAAATCAAAGAGTTCTCAAATGTTTTTGTATAAATTATTTTCAAGCATTTAATTTAATTTAAATAATGTAAGTGAGTGTTTAATTAAGGTAAATGGTTTATCTTAATTAATTAAGGTCTTATTAATAAAACTAATTAAAGTATAATTAATTAATTAATTAATTAAAGATGATTAATTAACATAATTAATTTAAGATAATTAATTGGTTTAATTAATTAAGGATAATCTCTTAATGAAATTAATTAAGTATAATTACTTAATGTAACTAATTAAGTTCAATTTGTAAATGTAATTAATAAAGTATAATTACTTAGTGTAACTAATTAATGGATAATTACTGAATGTAATTAATTAAGGGAAATTACTTAATGGAAAAAATTAAATGGAAGTAATTAAGGATTAATTACTTAGTGTAATTAATTAAAGGATTGATTAATTAAGGTAATCAATTAAAGGGTTAGTTAATTAATGAATGTGATTAATTAAAAAATAATTAATCAATGTAAGTGATTATAGAATAATTAATTAGAGTAATTAATTAAGGATCAATGTAATTAATTGTGGTTAATTAATTAATGAAAGTAATTAAAGGTTAATTAATGTGAATGATTAAAGGATAATTAGTTTATGTAATTAATTAAAGGTTAATTACTTAATGTAACTAAAGAATAATTAATTAAGGATGATTAATTAATTAGTTTGTAATTAATTAATGTTAAGTAAGCAGGATTTAAAAGTGATTAAAGTAATTAATTTAATTTATTTAAATTAATTAGAAATGATGTGACTAATTAACTTGCTTAGGGGTGATCGAATGATATTGAATGCCTTGGATTATTTGATATCTCTGATATATGAGATGTGTTGCTCTGTGATATGAGATGCTTTGGTTGAATTGTGATAATATGGATTATCCATATGTGATAATGTGAATTATTCTATCTATGTGCATATGTTACTCTAAATATAGATTAAATTGTTCTAAACTTAAACAACTTGGACTTTCAAATGGCGTTTTGGATTTTGGTGAGACCGGGATTGGATTCCAAATTTGATATCCGAAAACCACATCGATCCAAATTAAACGATAGGTCGTGATATCTCAAGTGAATTTTAAGTTGAAGACTCAAAGTGTAAGGGCTATTTTTCATTAACTCTGAGGGTGATTTCAAAACGAGTGTAACAGAGATAGTGCTTTCAGTTTCGAGATGAAGATTCAGAGTGCAACGGCTATTGTCGTTAACTTTGTGGGTGATTCCAAAATGAGTGCAGTGAGACAGTGCCTTCGGTTTCGTTCGAACCCAGAACGATCTTGTATGGATGAATGCTTTCAAACTATCATCACTGGAGGACGATGAGCATTCCAAGATATGTGTTCTAAAAAGGTAATCGTAGCCTCAAGCCACATCAACCGAGAATGGCTAAAACAGGGGAGGTGCAATAAGGCTAAGTGGGTAGCACCCAAGTAGGATAAGATTTCCCCTGTCTAATGGTCCTTTTTATTCGGCTATGTGGGCGGTTGGTCGCGCCAACTGCGGGGTTGTCTTGTTCGGGATTATCCAGTAAGGGATAGTTCTGATCTTGTGTTGCAAGGGATCAGGGTGGATCATCGATACTCTAATATAGACCAGGTACTATGACGGGCGATACCCCAGTAGCCTTGCCATTGTATGGAATCCAATCTCCAATAAGTGTCGTATGTTTTGATTGTACCCAACTATGTTGGAACGTGAGATGTAAGCATTCCAGCTATTTTCTATTTTACTTGAAAACCCTAGGCACTATTATAATATCACTGGATTTCCTATCAATGTTTTGGCTATCGTAAGGTAAAAACCCGACATGTTTATTTGTGGCGTGGTCTTATGAGATACCTTTGTTTCAAATGATTTTCAAAGTTAAACAACTTTAACCTGTTTACCCACACAAGACCCATGTCTGACCCAGAGTTTATTTTCTGTTTTCTTAAACTTGGGTACTCAAATTTTTACGAGTAGCCAAGGGATTCATGTAACGACCTAGAATTTCTGTCAATTAAAATTTGAATATTTATTTGATTTTTAATGTTAATAAGTGGAATTTATAAGTCGAATAAATTTGAATTTCGAATATCTAGATTTAATTGGATAATTAAATCGATAATTTACTATGTTAAATTTCAAAAATAATTGGAAATTGGGTTAAATATGATTGAAAATGATTTGTAAAATTTTATTATATCATATTGGAGTTAGAATGATATTATAGAACTTTTAAAATCGAATTAAAAGTTGATTTGTGAAAATTGAATATTTTAATATTTAATTGACGAGTAAAAATAGCCATTTTTCAAACACTCTCGGATTTCGACGAAACTAGTTTCATCGGACCTATAATGTGATATTATTGTAAGGTTTCAAATTTCAAGTCAGTCGGATTTACGGTTTGTTCGGGGCAAGCCAAAACGCATAGAAAATTCGTTTAATCGGTTTAATTTAAATTTGATCGTTTATTTCCGTAAATCGCACAGATGATCGAATTAGCCTCTGAAACATGTTCCATTGTGTTCGGAACGCGGGGAAAACCCTAGAAACGCCAGCCGGCACGCTTCGTTTGGAGTTCGGAAAAAATCGGATGAATAGTGTTTGCGTAAATTTCTATAAAAGGACCCAATATTTCATTTTTGCAAAGGAAATCAAACCCTAGGGTTTTGCTTCAGCCAGCCGCCGGCTATACTATCAATGGCCATAAACTTCTCTTCTTCTCCCCTCAATCACTCTCAATCCGTAGACAATTAGCAAGAGCATTGAACTAACAAATTGAAGAGCACGGAGAGAGCCTTAGATCCATACGGCTACTTCGTCGAATCGTCGACCAGAGACGAAGAAATTAACCTGCGTTCGTATAGGGTTGAGCACATTTTTCAAAAGGGAGAGGTGGCCGAGCTCCACCAAGTCACGGCCGTAGGTGGTGTCCGTGGCGAGCTTTGCGATGATGTTGGCCGATCGTCTCCAGATGCATCGTACGAGGCACGATAATTGAAGAGGTAACGGCGGCTATGGGTTAACGTGAACGTGATTTTCACGATTTGGAAGATGAAGGAAGTCACGGCTTTGATCTATGGGCAAGGAAATGGACGGCTGAGATTTGCTAGGTTTAAAATTATAAAAGAATTTGTAAATTAATTATATTATAAATCGTGTAATCTTTAAAATGTTGTAACTAGTTCATACGAGGTCTGTTTTGGACGAAACCAGTTGCGTTGGAACCGTATGGACGAATACTACGCTATGGAGCTGGATTGGATTCGTTTGGAGCTAGTGAGAATTTCAGGTAAAATTAAACGCGCGTTTAATTTTATTCGGAATAAAACGCGAAAATTGAATTGAAATCAAGGTGAGAACTTCTCACTCAATCGAATAGTTTCGATTTAAATTTTAAATAGTTATATTTAAAATTTCTTGATTATATGTTTGAATGATGATTGTTATGTATTGATTGTTAAAATAGACATTATGCGTCGTTAGTAAGCGGTGATTATTTATTAAAAACATATACCGCGAATATTTCACCGTATAGTGAAATTGGTATTATTTATGTACTTGGAGTTGATTTCCCGCAGTATATAGCGGATGAGACCCTATTGCGCCATCTATTAAGCGGATAATATTTTTATAAATCTCATATACCGCGATAATTCCGTACTGGAACGGAATTGGTATTGTGCTAACATCTGTGGATGCAGGGAAACAGGTTGGAGGGATCCAACTGGATTCCTCACTAGTATTTATTTGATTACAGATATTGTGATATTTGTTGATTATCATATTGATATATGATATTTTGATTGTCGTGATTGACTATTGGGTGCAGTTGCATCATCGGATCCATTTTTAAAGTTTAAAGTAACGATTTTGATTTTAAAAGGATTTTTAAAGTGATTTTGAAAGTATACGTTTTATTAAATTTTCGAATTGATTCAGTTTAAATAATTAAAACATTATAAATTTTTATGTTACTAAAAATTATGATTTTTGAAAAATATAACCAAATTGAGATTTTTGAAATAATGATTAAATTATAAAATGGTTTAATTTGGAATTTTGAATCATTATAAAGGATGTATATAAAAGATTTTTAAAATTGATATTTATAAATTAATAATATTGGAACTATAAAACGAGTTTGTTAAGTGTTAAAATGAAGTATAAAAATGGATTTTTAAGTGAATGAAATTATAGACTTATAAATTGAGAAGTTATAAAATGAATAGATGTTGTAAAATAAAAGATTTTAAGTAATTAACTTATAGATGAGATTTATAAGATATATATTTTATAAATGGTTTATAGATGAGATTTATAAGATATATATTTTATAAATCGAAAATAATGGAATATTAAAAGGGGTTCTTCTAATGTTGAAAATAAGGCTAGAAATGAAATCTTATAAGTAATAAGATTTATAATTTGTGAAGTTTTAAAAAGAACGATTTTGTGAATAAATGAATTATAAGTATTTAACTTATGATATAGACTTTTGGTATATATTTGAGATATATAAATTGAATCGGATTAATAAAGGAGATTTATAAATCGGAGTTTATAAATGGAAATGGAATTTATAAACATTGTTTATAAATTCGAAATCAATGGAATTGGATAAATTGAATATAGAAATTTATTAAATGAAGTATATTCGCGATTTTGGATAGCGAATATATTATTAAATAAAATGGTTATTTTTGGGAAAGATATATTATAAAATGAAGTTAATTATTTTAAAAAGATGTTTTAAAATGTATTATGAATCGAATACATAGATTTCAACATTCATTGTTGAAATAGACATTTTCGAGAAATAAGGAAATGGTGGACTATAACACTGTTGTTATAGTAAATGATTTCCGAAAGGAAATGTTTTGTATAGTATTGGGATTTATATATCTATTTTAATTTGGAATCCCTATACTAGTGATTTTGGGTCGTCGTAACGATGTTTTACGCAGCATTTGTTTTGGCCCAAATAAATATGTTTAAGAGAATGATTTCCTTAAAGAATGAAATATATACTTAATTTTGATTAAAGTATATTGAATATTTTCCAAGTGTTGAAAATAAATAGATTTGTGAATTACTTATTATTAAATAAGTATGGAAATGTTTTCCAATATGAAGTGAATGTTTTGAGATTTTATCTTGTAAAGATAAATTGAAAATGAATATTAGAAGTCGATTTGAAAATCGTATATTCATAGATATTTTGGTAATGTAAATTCACTATGTAATTTATAAAAGGGAAGGGAAATTTGTTTAAAAATAAATGTTGATTTATTTTTGAAGTGTGGGAATTAATTTATGGATTTGGAACGTAAATATAAAGTAAATCGTTAAGGATTTATTTAATTGGTTTAAATGAACCATGTTGAAATGAAAGTAATTCTTCGTAAGGAAAATGTTTGAAATTTGTTTTCAAAAGTAGTAAAGGTGAAAAGTGATTTGAAAGTTGTTTTCAAATGGTTGAAGTGTGGAAAATTTATATCTTGTAAAGATATTTTTGGGAAAATAAATTATTTGGAAAATTATTTGGAATCTGATGATGTTGCGCATCTTTATTGATAGTTAAATAACCGACTATCAATATTTACCTTTAAATAGGTATTTGTTGTGAATTGCTTGAATTTGAATGCTACACTTATTTTTAAATAAGCGCTCACTATTCGAGTTAGCCGAGAAAGGACCTTGGGGTCGTATAACCCATTCCGAATATGTGATACGTCGTTATGGATTGCATTTGATGACCGGTGTTGAAGACCGGATATTTGTGAAAACGGAAGGATTACCGTCGAATATTTCTACATCGGCTGATCTCCGATATAGAAATTTATTACCTTTTGTGATGGGAAGTCCGATCGTGATTAGTGAATATCCGGATTGCAAGGACTTCTTTGTAAGTGCCTTCGGTTCCGTTCGATCCCCGAACGGACTTGTATGGATGTGTGTCTGACGTTACAATTTGAGATGTAAAGCTGGTTTCTATCAAATATATTCCCGTTGGTGGCAGAGAATTTATTCTCTTAGCTTAACACCCTTAGAGGTTATGTAGTTGATGGTTACTAGTGATACATTCCCAAATTGGTAATGTGGCATACGAAGTGCTGTTGAGCATTTGATGATCAAAGCACAGCTTTTATATAAAGCGTGGCTTTATGGACGAGACTTCGTCGGACCTCACACCCTGGAAATGGTCAAAATAGGAAGGATGCGGCAAGGTTATTAGGGGGTAGCGCCCCTTTAGTGTATGTCATTCCTTCTGGATATAGGTGGTATCATGGTACGGAGCCCAGATATTTAACCTATGTTGTTGCTGCAAATTTATTGCTTTGTGGTTGTTGGAAATCGAGGATCCTCGGATATAGATCGGTTACGATCGGGGAATGACATATTCGTGTCAGTGGTTACCTAGTTTGAAAGGTAACCCGGCCTTGTGTTGGCCGAGATCCGGTTAGGTTCTCGAGTCGTCTTTCCAGAGGCGTACCCATGTGGCAATGGGAAGTTCCTTGGCCTGACCATTTGTTGGAAATCCAAAGAAACAATACGATCTTGTACGGTTTTAGTTGTAGAACCTATCATTCACTTATGGTGGCGCCCCACTGTTTGGATGGTAGCTATAGTAGGCATAAGCGTGGAATGCCTATGCTGGCTAAGATTTATATCTTTACTTTCGAAATGATTTTTCCTACATTATGCACTAGTAATAATATCAAATGTTTTTTTTAAAGCGTATCAAGCATCTTTGACTATCATAAGGAGAAATCTCCTCCGATTCTGCGTTTGCATTGTGTGTGTGTGCGGGAGGCCTTATAGTAGTCTCATTTTTTAAAAAGCATTGCGAATCTATTTAAAAATTATCTTGTACTTTGTTTTAAATATAAACTGTTTTAGTTCTCACACCAGTCACATGACTGACTCGGAGTTTATTGTTTTCCTTCCTAAACTCTGGGTGCCCACCAATTTCCACACGGGCAGTCAAGAGTCGGGTTATCAGGATATTCTGGAATTCAGGAGTTGCTGGAGGCAAGCTGGATGCATGGCGTATATCAACTAGTATATAGTATTTCTTTTCCGTTGTTTGTTGTTGTTTGTTGTTGTACACTCTGGTGATGATGTAATGTAATGTGATGTAATGTAATAACTGATATAGTTCTTTTGTTTAAAGATTATTCATTTATCTATTATATGTTGTTCCGCTGCGATTGTGAGATTCTGATATTGTTCTGTTGTTTTCTTTTTCTTTCTCTCTTCTCCTACCTTTTCTTCTTCTTTTAACCATAACGGTACGGTTTTCCGACATTCGATTGCTCGGCAGTTGATACAGTGGATGTATTGATGTCGGTTTTCGAGCATCGAAAAGTCGCGTCGTCACATTTGGTATCAGAGCATATGGTTAAGCGACAACCATGGCTCTGTTGGGAATTACTCATTAGAGATAGAGTCAGTAGTACTCTATAATGAGTGTGAGTGAAATAATAGATATGAGCGCGTATTTGTTAGTGAATATAAATTGTTTTATATTGTGTTTGCTTATCCGTTGAGCTGTTTATGAATTCTGGTCGGTGCGGGGTGTACAACCGTAATCGATAGGGGTTTCTAAACTCTTAAACGAGATAAATCGACATAGTATTGTTTTGAAATATGGTAAATGAAATAATTTTACCTTGGTTATATTTTATATATAAAAGGAATAATTTTTCAGAAATTATTAAAGTATATATAATTGATTGCTTGGTTGTTGAAAACATAAAGATATAAAATTAAGAGATTTGTAAATGTGATTTATAATCTAAAATAAAATTCCAGAGAAGTGTTTTGAAAGGATTTGAATTTGGAGATTTGGAAAGTTTAAATCCCTTTTTGTTTTGAAAATGAATTTCAAAGGTCTTGGAAAATTGTTTTGAAATTCAAAGGATAATTGAATTGGTTTCAAAAATGGTTTTGAAAGGTTGGAAAGACTATGGAATCCTATTTAAAATATTTATGGGAATGATAAATGAGTTGATAACTTATACAATTTGAATTTTGATAGAATAAATTTAACTTAAAGGATAGAGTTAAATTAAAGTAGGTATAAGTGAATCAATAAAATCCAAGTGGTAATTGTTGAATATAAGTTGTATAACTTATAGAATAGGAAAGGATAAGTAAAAAAAATTGTTAAAAATGGTTAAAATAATTTTGTTAAGCAAAATGAGATGAAATTTGAATAAGTGGTGGAATTTGACTTCGGTAAAAAGCTAAATAGAATTTACTTTAGAATTGGAATTTGAATTGAATTTATAAGTGGAAATTAAAGTTAAGATTAAACAAAAGAAGTTTAATTGGAATATAACTTAAGTGATGAAGTTGAAATTGTTATAAATAAGCGAAGTGATGAATATGAACTTGAGTTATATAAATGAAATTCAACTTGAAATGTTAAATGAATTAGCAATTGAATTGATAAATGGATGAATGTTAATCAATCGAATGTAAAAGAATTGATATGTAATAATGGGTAAAAAAATGTTAATTCATTAAAAGTTAATGTTATTGGAAGTTGAATAATTGAATGGAAGACAATTTAATGTTAAACCAATTAGAATTAAATGTGTTGAACCAAATTGGATGTAAAATTAATAAATTTGGTTGTAATGGATGAACATTGGTTGTTATATGAATGTTAGTTTATTGTATAAAATTCATTAAGTGTTAATGAAAGTAAATTAGCGAAATTGGAAGCTAAGTAATTGAATTCAAATTGAAAGTGAACTAATGTGAATTTAATTATTGAATGTTAACTAATTGAATTGAGAATGAATGTTAGTAAAATCCAACGTTAATGAATCAAATGTGATTTAAATTGGAAAACAAATTCAATAAATATTAATGAGAATATGAATGAATATAGAGTTGGTTGATGGTTGCATTTGTTGCTTTAGTTGCATTTGCTATATTATGTAGTTGTTATGTTGCTATATGATGTATATTGATATTATTTTCATATATGCATGTTCTCATGTTGTTGTTGAGTGTTTAGTAGGTGCGGATTGCGCTTGCTTCGCTTTTGGAGCTCGCTTTCGCGCTATATTAGCCGTATATGCTCGCTAATAAAATATAAGGTGCATATCTCGGATTAAATATCGTACTTTTACACTTTTTCCCTACGGGATGCCTCATCACTTGATGAGATGTATATTTGTGATATATATACTGTCATTTTTTTCGGATCGAGCCGCGCAAAGGAGACTCTGGCGAATTTTTCCGAAAATTTAAGGCGTTAGAATATTTTTGAGAAAATTGGGAAAATTTTGAAAACAATAACTTTGATTTTGGAATTGAAAGTTAAACAGTAGTAGTTGGTTTCCAAGTATGATTTGAAAACTTAGTAAAATATTGTAAGTAGTTTAACTATAAATTTTGAAAAAAGTTAAACACTTAAGAGATTTGAAAAATCTAAATTAAACGGTTTGTTTTGGAAAATTAATGGATTCTGTAACTTTTTCTTACTTGGTAATTTCGAGGACGAAATTCTTTTAAATGGGGAAGTTTGTAACGATTCAGAATTTCTGTCAATTAAAATTTGAATATTTATTTGATTTTTAATATTAATTAGTGGAATTTATAAGTCGAATAAATTTTAATTTCGAATATCTAAATTTAATTGGATAATTAAATCGATAATTTAATATGTTAAATTTCAAAAATAATTGGAAATTGGGTTAAATATGATTGAAAATGATTTGTAAAATTTTATTATATCATATTGGAGTTAGAATGATGTTATAGAACTTTTAAAATCGAATTAAAAGTTGATTTGTGAAAATTGAATATTTTAATATTTAATTGACGAGTTAAAATAGCCATTTTTCAAACAGTCTCGGATTTCGACGAAACTAGTATCATCGGATCCGTAATATGATATTATTGCAAGGTTTCAAATTTCAAGTCAATCGGATTTACGGTTTGTCCGGGGCAAGCCAAAACGCATAGAAAATTCGCTTAATCGGTTTAATTTAAATTTGATCGTTTATTTTCGTAACTCGCACAGATGATCAAATTAGCCTCCAAAACATGTTCCATTGTGTTCGAAACGTGGGGTAAACCCTAGAAACGCTAGCCGGCACGCTTCGTTTGGAGTTCGGAAAAAATCGGATGAATAGTGTTTGCGTAAATTTCTATAAAAGGACCCCATATTTCATTTTTGCAAAGGAAATCAAACTCTAGGGTTTTGCTTCAGCCAGCCGCCGGCTATACTATCAATGGCCAGAAACTTCTCTTCTTCTCCCCTCAATCACTCTCAATCCGTAGACAATTAGCAAGAGCTTTCAACTAACAAATTGAAGAGCACGAAGAGAGCCTCAGATCCATACGGCTACTTCGTCGAATCATCGACCAGAGACGAAGAAATTAACCTGCGTTCGTATGGGGTTGCGCACGTTTTTCAACAAGGGAGAGGTGGCCGAGCTCCACCAGGTCACGGCCGTGGGTGGTGTTCGTGGCAAGCTTTGCGATGATGTTGGCCGATCGTCTCCAGATGCATCGTACGAGGCGCGATAATTGAAGAGGTAACGGCGGCTATGGGTTAACGTGAACGTGATTTTCACGATTTGGAAGATGAAGGAAGTCACGGCTTTGATCTATGGGCAAGGAAATGGACGGCTGATTTTCTAGGTTTAAAATTATAAAAGAATTTGTAAATTAATTATATTATAAATCGTGTAATCTTTGAAATGTTGTAACTTGTTCATACGAGGTCCGTTTTGGACGAAACCACTTGCGTTGAAACCGTATGGACGAATACTACGCTATGGAGCTAGATTGGTATCATTTGGAGCTACTGATAATTTCGGGTAAAATTAAACGCGCGTTTAATTTTATTCGGAATAAAACGCGAAAATTGAATTGAAATCAAGGTGAGAACTTCTCACTTAATCGAATAGTTTCGATTTAAATTTTAAATAGTTATATTTAAAATTTCTTGATTATATGTTTGAATGATGATTGTTATGTATTGATTGTTAAAATAGACATTATGCGCCGTTAGTAAGCGGAGGTTATTTATTAAAAACATATACCGCGAATATTTCACCGTATAGTGAAATTGGTATTATTTATGTACTTGGAGTTGATTTCCCGCGGTATATAGCGGATGAGACCCTATTGCGTCGTCTATTAAGCGGATAATATTTTTAAAAATCCCATATACTGCGATAATTCCGTACTGGAACGGAATTGGTATTGTGCTAACATCTGTGGATGCAGGGAAACAGGTTGGAGGGATCCAACTGGATTCCTCACTAGTATTTATTTGATTACAGATATTGTGATATTTGTTGATTATCATATTGATATATGATATTTTGATTGTCGTGATTGACTATTGGGTGCTGTTGCATCATCGGATCCATTTTTAAAGTTTAAAGTAACGATTTTGATTTTAAAAAGATTTTTAAAGTGATTTTTGAAAGTATACGTTTTATTAAATTTTCGAATTGATTCGGTTTAAATAATTAAAACGTTATAAATTTTATGTTATTAAAAATTATGATTTTTGAAAAATATAACCAAATTGAGATTTTTGAAATAAATAGTGATTAAATTATAAAATGGTTTAATTTGGAATTTTGAATCATTATAAAGGATGTATATAAAAGATTTTTAAAATTGATATTTATAAATTAATAATATTGGAACTATAAAACGAGTTTGTTAAGTGTTAAAATGAAGTATAAAAATGGATTTTTAAGTGAATGAAATTATAGACTTATAAATTGAGAGGTTATAAAATGGAAAGATGTTGTAAAATAAAAGATTTTAAGTAATTAACTTATAAATCGGATTCTTGCATTTAAATTGAAATCTTTGATGAAGCATAAATGGTTTATAGATGAGATTTATAAGATATATATTTTATAAATCGAATATAATGGAATATTAAAAGGAGTTCTGTTAATGTTGAAAATAAGGCTATAAATGAAATCTTATAAGTAATAAGATTTATAATTTGTGAAGTTTTAAAAAGATCAATTTGTAAATAAATGAATTATAAGTATTTAACTTATAATATGGACTTTTGGTATAGTTTTGAGATATAAAAATTTAATCGGATTAATAAAGGAGATTTATAAATCGAAGTTTATAAATGGAAATGGAATTTATAAACATTGTTTATAGATTCGAAATCAATGGAATTGGATAAATTGAATATAGAAATTTATTAAATGAAGTATATTCGCGATTTTGGATAGCGAACTATTCTTTATATAAAATGTGTAGAAATATTGAAATTTGGTTAGTGAAGTATATTCACGATTTTGAACAGTGAATATATTATTAAATAAAATGGTTATTTTTGGGAAAGATATATTATAAAATGAAGTTAATTATTTTAAAAAGATGTTTTAAAATGTATTATGAATCGAATACATAGATTTCAACATTCATTGTTGAAATAGACGTTTTCGAGAAATAAGGAAATGGTGGACTATAACACTGTTGTTATAGTAAATGATTTCCGAAAGGAAATGTTTTGTATAGTATTGGGATTTATATATCTATTTTAATTTTGAATCCCTATACTAGTGATTTTGGGTCGTCGTAACGATGTTTTACGCAACATTTGTTTTGGCCCAAATAAATATGTTTAATTGAATGATTTCCTTAAAGAATGAAATATATACTTAATTTCGATTTAAGTATATTGAATATTTTTCAAGTGTTGAAAATAAATAGATTTGTGAATTACCTATTATTAAATAAGTATGGAAATGTTTTCCAATATGAAGTGAATGTTTTGAGATTTTATCTTGTAAAGATAAATTGAAAATGAATATTAGAAGTCGATTTGAAAATCGTATATTCATAGATATTTTGGAAATGTAAATTCACTATGGAATTTATAAAATGGAAGGGAAATTTGTTTAAAAATAAACGTTGATTTATTTTTGAAGTGTGGGAATTAATTTATGGATTTGGAACGTAAATATAAAGTAAATCGTTAAGGATTTATTTAATTGGTTTAAATGAACCATGTTGAAATGAAAGTATTTCCGCGTAAGGAAAATGTTTGAAATTTGTTTTCAAAAGTAGTAAAGGTGAAAAGTGATTTGAAAGTTGTTTTCAAATGGTTGAAGTGTGGAAAATTTATATCTTGTAAAGATATTTTTGGAAAAATAAATTATTTGGAAAATTATTTGGAATCTGATGATGTTGCGCATCTTTATTGATAGTTAAATAACCGACTATTAATATTTACCTTTAAATAGGTATTTTTTGTGAATTGCTTGAATTTGAATGCTACACTTATTTTTAAATAAGCGCTCACTATTCGGGTTGGCCGGGAAAGGACCTTGGGGTCGTATAACCCATTCCGAATATGTGATACATCGTTATGGATTGCATTTGATGACCGGTGTTGAAGACCGGATATTTGTGAAAACGGAAGGATTACCGTCGAATATTTCTACATCGGCTGATCTCCGATATAGAAATTTATTACCTTTTGTGATGGGAAGTCCGGTCGTGATTAGTGAATATCTGGATTGCAAGGACTTCTTTGTAAGTGTCTTCGGTTCCGTTCGATCCCGGAACGGACTTGTATGGATGTGTGTCTGACGTTACAATTTGAGATGTAAAGCTGGTTTCTATCAAACATATTCCCGTTGGTGGAGGAGAATTTATTCTCTTATCTTTACACCCTTAGAGGTTATGTAGTTGATGGTTACTAGTGATACATTCCCAAATTGGTAATGTGGCATACGAAGTGCTGTTGAGCATTTGATGATCAAAGCACAGATTTTATATAAAGCGTGGCTTTGTGGACGAGACTTCGTCGGACCTCACACCCCGAAAATGGTCAAAACAGGAAGGATGCGGCAAGGTTATTAGGGGGTAGCGCCCCTTTAGTGTATGCATTCCTTCTGGATAGAGTAGGTATCATGCTATGGAGCCTAGATATTTAACCTATGTTGTTACTGCAAATTTATTGCTTTGTGGTTGTTGGAAATCGAGGATCCTCGGATATAGATCGGTTATGATCGGGGAATGACATATTAGTGTCAGTAGTTACCTAGTTTGAAAGGTAACCCGGCCTTGTGTTGGCAGAGATCCGGTTAGGTTCTCGGGTCGTCTTTCCAGAGGTGTGCCCATGTGGCAATGGAAAGTTCCTTGGCCTGACCATTTGTTGGAAATCCAAAGAAACAATACAATCTTGTACGGTTTTAGTTGTAGAACCTATCATTCACTTATGTTGGCGCCCCACTGTTTGGATGGTAGCTATAGTAGGCATAAGTGCGGAATGCCTATGCTGGCTAAGATTTATATCTTTACTTTCGAAATGATTTTTCCTACACTATGCACTAGTAATAATATCAGATGTTTCTTTTTAAAGCGTATCAAGCATCTTTGACTATCATTAGGAGAAATCTCCTCCGATTCTGCGTTGTGTGTGTGTGCGGGAGGCCTTATAGTAGTCTCATTTTCTAAAAAGCATTGCGAATCTATTTTAAAATTATCATGTACTTTTTTTTAAAGATAAACTGTTTTAGTTCTCACACCAGTCACATGACTGACTCGGAGTTTATTGTTTTCCTTCCTAAACTCTGGGTGCCCACCAATTTCCACACGGGCAGTCAAGAGTCAGGTTATCAAGATATTCTGGAATTCAGGAGTTGCTGGAGGCAAGCTGGATGGCATGGCGTATATCAACTAGTATATAGTATTTCTTTTCCGCTGTTTGTTGTTGTTTGTTGTTGTACAATCTGATGATGTAATGTGATGTAATGTAATGTAATAACTGATATAGTTCTTTTGTTTAAAGATTATTCATTTATCTATTATATGTTATTCCGCTGCGATTGTGAGATTCTGATATTGTTCTGTTGTTTTCTTTTTCTTTCTCTCTTCTTCTACCTTTTCTTCTTCTTTTAACCATAACGGTACGGTTTTCCGGCATTCGATTGCTCGGCAGTTGATACAGTGGATGTATTGATCTCGGTTTTCGAGCGTCGAAAAGTCGCATCGTCACAATTCAAGTTAGCTTTGACAAACTTTGGAATCACCCTCAGAGTTAAGGACAATAGCCCTTGCACTCTGAATCTTCATCTTGAAACTTAAAGCACCATCTCCATTACACTTGTTTTGGAATCACCCTCAGAGTTAATGACAAATAGCCCTTAGACTTCGAGTCTTCATATTGAACTTCACTTGAGATTTCACGACCTATCATTTAATTTGGATCGATGTGATTTTCGGATATCAAATTTGGAATCCGATCCCGATCTCACCGAAATCAAAAACGTAATTTTTTTAAAGTCCAAGTTGTTTAAGTTTAAAACAATTTAATCTATATTTAGAGTAACATATGCACATAGATAGAGTAATTCACATTATCACAGATAGATAATCCATATTATCACAATTCAACCAAAGCATCTCATATCACAGAGCAGCACATATTACATATCAGAGATATCAAATAATCCAAAGCATTCAACATCATTCGATCACCCCTAAGCAAGATTACTTAGTCACACCATTTCTAATTAATTTAAATAAATTAAATTAATTACTTCAATCACTTTTAAATCCTGCTTACTTAAGATTAATTAATTGCAAACCAATTAATTAATCATCCTTTAATTATCATCTTAATTAATCATCCTTAATTAATTATTCTTGAAATGCACAAATGAATTTACTACAGAGATCAGCATGATGAGACGAACAGAATGGTACACAGATATGAGCGATATGACCATCCTGTCAAAAGTCGATATTCGTTGCCAAAAATGCTGTTAAAATGTCGAAAATAAGATAAATGGAGTTAGAGCAGTCCAAATTTGATGAAACGAAATATGACGCCCTATCAGAAAATGATTTACATTTTTCTTACATAGAAATATTCAGGTTTCAAAAAATATTTTATTTTCATCAAATTTCAACCGATTTAAATTTTAAATTGAAATTTCATAACCAAACACACTTTTATATCTTCCAATGAATATCCTTCACCTTCTATGCTTAAATAGACGCATACTAAATATCAAATTTTCATTGCAAAAAATTTATTATTGATTTTCATGAAAATTTTGGTTAATTACATTATTTTAAATCGCTAAAATTTACGGGCATTACACTCTCTCCCATTCAAAACTTTTCGCCCCCAAAAAGAAAAGAGATTGAAGAATAGAAGCAAAAGAAAGGAAGGATAGATTCAAAATACATAGTACCGGATGTAGCAATTAAATTTAAAACCATATAAATTTCATTTTCAAGTGTTAACATTATACATCTCATTACTTATTAACATCCATTTTTTATTATCATTCTAATTAACTCACTTTCAACTAATTTACATTCATATCCAATTTATTTGCATTCACCTTATTTACGTAAATAGCATTCTCTTCCTATTATTCAATTTGTTTCACTTAACATACCTTGCAACATAGATTAAGTGTATAACATTTATTATAACCACTTGATTTTTATTTATATATTCCATTAACAAAATTTCATTTTTGAACATCTTATTGCTTACATTTATATTGTATACTTTGCATGTTCTCATTACATTCAAACTTTTTGCAGGTAAGTTTATTAATGTCTCTAAATGTAATTGAGCATTACACAAATTTACCTTTTATTTATAACATTTCTATTTAGTAAAATTTAGTTTTAACCTTTTATTACTTAAGTTTTCTCTTGTATAACCTTCAATTACATATTCACATTAACATTCAAATTTTTTTGAATATTTCAGGTAAGTTATATATGTTTTAAAATGTAATTGGGTATTATACAAATAAATTTTATCCTAGTTCAACTATTTCAAATTGTTCAATTCTATTTCTCATTTTAGACACTCTAATTATTCAAAAAAATTGCTTCATTTCAATAATTAAAAACCGTCACTTAACATAAAATTTAAGATTTAAATTTTTGATTTTACGTCAAACGATTTTGAAATAAATATATACATATATTTTGTATATCAAATCATACTCAAGAAACTCAAACCAAATCCATTTTCCAAAACTAAAGTGTAGTAAAGCTACTAAGTGGTCTCTCAACTTTAAGACTCGAAAATGAATGTCGATGATGCTGCAGTCGTCGTCGAAATCATTTTCCAACGACATAAGAGGAGAGTACTGACTTACTTCTTCTAAAATTCTTTAAAAACAATTTCCATTCGAAAATACTTTCAAATAATATATATTTTCAAAAATTTGAAAACCAAATTCTGAAAACATCGGAAATTAAATTCTCAAATCCTAAATTTAAGTGCATTTCATTTGCAAATCAGATTTATAACCATCCTTATAAAATTTAATCTTCTTATAACATACAACAATAGTTAACAGTTTAGGAAAATGTTCACAATAGTAAACGAAAATCTAGTACTATTATTTCTCACAACCAATTCATTTAACTATCTAATTTAAAAAAATTAAGCTCTATATATATAATATATAATTATATAGAAAATTATTCCATTTACCAAATTCGAAAACAATATTGTGTCAGTTTGTTTTGTTCAAGTGTTTTGAAATTCCTGTCGATAGCGTTAGCTAGACAAACGAACGAAACCAAAAATTTAAACTTAACAACTCAAACAACACAAGATAAAACATTTTATATCAATTACTAATGCATTCTCTCATAGGATAATTCAAGAATGGATTTTCGAATAAGGATAGAGATTCAAATTTGGAGGAACCCTAATCAAAGAGATTCTAACTATGAAGATAGGCTAGATTTGGGAATGCTCTCCTCGGCTACACGAAGCTGGTGAAAACAGGTAGCAAGATCGAGCTCTAGGAATAAGATAGATGCGGAATTCAATTTCCCATTTAGAAGGAAGAGAAGTGACTTCACCAAAGGCTCCCGAAAATAGTTGGACAAGAGGGATGGAGTCAAGATCACTAGGCTAAGCATCAAGCGAAAAGAGACCTGCACAATCCTGAGGCAGTTGATATTCGATCACAAGAGAATTACCCTAGTAGTCTATTAGAGAAACAGTTCGGGCTTGGCAAGAAATAACACCATCATAACGCTTCAACCAATCCCCCTAAGTAAGGTATCAAACGCATCAAAATCGAGGACTAGAAATCTCTGATGAATCGATGCATGTTGTGAAGGAGTTTCACCCCTTTACAAATCATACTAAGGTTGGCGGGACTATCGATGGGATTAGTCACACACAAGCTGAAGTTGCAAACTGAGGTTGCAAGATGTGCGCAAATTTGTTACAAAGATCGACAAAAATACATCTATGGGATGCTCTAGTATTAAGAAGAACACGAACAAGAAAAGACAAGAATGGATTTCAAAACAAAGGAAAAGTTCCGAAATTCAAAAGAAATCCTAATCAAAGAGGATTCTAACAAAGAATTTCAAGCTCAAACAAAGATGATTCTGTAATTAATTCTACTCATTCTAGGGTATTACTACCCTATCTCTAATGATTTTTTACTCCATATGCTAATTTTACCTAAACCTAGCTCTAATACCGCATGCAACGACCTGCCATTTCAAACTATTTAAATCGACAATAATCCATACATGTCAGACTTGAATTGCTCAAAATGACAAATTGTTAATTTATATTTGGCAAAACTTAGCGTATACAGTAAATAAATCAATCACAAAATCACAGACATAGAGTAATACAATAATAAGCAGCGGAATAGATATAGTAGTTAATGAAGCCACTACAGAACATCAGAGTCTGGAACAGATACAACAGAAAATCCAAAGTACATAGAAGTCGCTAATACAAAAGCAACTGACAAGACTAAAGATAAACAACTGGAAATAACTGAAAACTAAATAGATAGGATAAATGTAACGGCCCAAATTTTTCGATAATTAAAATAGTTAATTTAATAAGGTTTTATGATTTAATGTTGGAAGAAATAAAATTTATGACTTAATAAAAAGAATATAACTGAAATGAAAGGTAATAGTATTAATTTAAGGTAATTGATAACTGTTTTAAATTTAATTCCAATTAATTGAAATGATTAAAAGTTATTATTGTTTATAGATTGTAGATGTAACGCCCGGCCCCTATACCCATGCCAACCAAGAGCAATACTAAGTATTACTATCAAAGACAAGGAGAATGGGACTTGATATGGCTAAATGTTGTACTCATTCCCTTGAACTAACACTAGCACGAGAAATTTTATGACTTTTTTTTGACCATTTATGCTCAGTCTCGGTTCAAAGCAATGGTACAAGATAAATTTTTCCCAGGTTAGATAGTACAGAATATTATAAAACATACAGTTCAACACAGTAACAGAAAAATACATAATACATATCATAATAGTAATATCCACAATACATAGTCCATAGTACATAATACCACTCCCAAAATACATAATAACATACATACCATAATATATATACCAACTACTCCTAAGTCCAAGCTGCAAAGTCCAAAACCCCAAAACGTGGAAATTGATAAGAATGCTGCTCTAGTCCATGCAACCTAACCTACAACCACAATCCTTAGACTGATCCGAGGATCATAAAACAAATCTCACAGGTCAGACTATTTTTAGTGTGAGTGAAGTAGGATCTATGGACAATGATTATCTCAATCAACAAAATGAAAAAAATGAGTTGCGTGTATAAGCCAACATGAGGCATATGTGTGTGTGTGAACTAACATGTAGATTTAGTTTCATAATCAATTCATTTAATGAAACAATGGTTTTAGACCAAAAATATTGTATGTAATCCAATACGATACCAACCCAACTATCATATGTAATGCAATATTATAATAAATAAGTTTATACACACATTCTCCAAAGATACTGGATTTTAAAATCAACTTTAGTATTTTCCATAAAAAAATCATAAGATAAAGAAAATTGCACTATAGGAATTATGGGATAATTGTAACATGACTCGTAAAATATACCAAATAAACAGACGCTGGTATTGTAAAATAACAGTGGTAGAGCTCGAGCGTGCGTGGAGACATCAGCCCCGTAACCTACTCATAACGCCATAATACACCTGGCGATCAACCCAGGATAACCAAGACGGTCTAAGGCAAAGGCCGTATGCAACCCGTTCATGGATCTACATGTGGGACCCCACGCCTCCATCCATAATAATCCATGACCCGTAGATCGAAGATCCCGATCAAAAAAAATAAGATTAGCCCTGTGTAGCAGACCGTTGACCTTTGGTGGTAATAGGGCAAGTGATATACCACCGATTCAGTTAGCGATCCTAAATCAAGTCGGCCAAGATGGAGTTTTGCCCCATTGGTACAACAGAGTTCAATCTATCCCGACCCAAAAATCAAAAGTGTTTATAACTTCAAAACACTTCTTAAAAATAAAATCAATGAGGACAATGTCTTTCAAAAAATCCTTTGATAAACCCGGTGTAATATTCAAAAAGCAGATAAAATTTAGCAAAATAATTGTTCGTAGAAAGGAAAATAATTACATCTCTGTTTCGCATTAATACACAAGTACCACATAATACTTATGTATCAAGGCGAAACACAGATACTTAATTTATTGGATTAAAGTTATTTAAAAGTCGTTAAATTAAAAAAAATTAAAACAATTTATTGAATTTAAAAAGCAAAACACACATGTTTTAGTATGCAAAATGCTATCAAAATTCTAAATAAAATTTTCTTCTTTTTTTCAAAACATGTATTAATCGATAAAATAATTTTTTTAAATTTTTTTCTTTAACCAAAATAATTTAATTTAAAATTGTAGTTAGATTTTTTATTTCTTCTGACCAGGGCTGTAAAGTGCAGCTTGGATAAATCTGGATGGCATGATGCAGCCCTGAGGGCTGCAAATGCAGCCTATCTAGGCTGTATAATGCAGCCTGGTGTTGGCTTCTTTGCAGCCCTAGGCTGGGCTGCACCTGCATCCCGCCTGGGCTGCTCTTTCAGCCCGAGCAGGGTTGCACAGTATGACCCCGAGCTAGGCTGTACTGGTGCTGCTTTGACCTGGGCTTCCTGTGCAGGCTGCACTGGTGCAGCTGCCCCGGCTGCACCTTTGCAGTTTTGAATTTTTTTTCCTCCTCCTCCTCCTCCTTCTATTATTTTCCTTCTGCAGTAATTTTCTTTATCAAAGAATGTAACATTGTTGCATGCTTTTGAGGCATTTTAACATTCAATTTGTGTGCATTAGCAAATAAATATTATGTGCTAAAGTTTAATCTTTCTTTCTCATTCTCTCTTTTTTTTCCTTCAAGTAATCAGGCTGCGCTGCCGCAGCAGCGTTGCTGCGCTGTAACGCTGCTGCCCAGCGCTGCACAGCAAACTACTACAGCAGAGCTTTGCTGCAGCAAGAGCTGCAGCCCGCTGAAGCGCTTTGCTTTGCTGCAGCAGACTGCAGTACTCTGCTGCTGCAAGTGCTGCAGTGCTTTGCAACTTGGTGCTGCTGCAGCCAGTGCTGCTGCATTATGCTGCAATTTTGAACAGCATATTTATCTGCTTACGAAATTTTTAAAAAAAAGAAGAAGAAGAAGGATGCAAGATTATTATAGCAATTAAACAAACAATATACATGCATTTTAATTGTATGCATCGATTCTCATTACTTCTTCATCCCAATAATTCAATCAACAACACATAATTTGGGAAATGAGAAAACAACCATTCTATCCAAACATTTCACACTATATTTGCATGCATGCCTGAAAAATGAAATAAAATAAAACAAGATTGTAACTTCACTCGCCTAAAACTCCAAATAGCAATCTTCAAGCTCTAAATCAGCTAGCCTTTGATTGCATGACTTTCAGCTTCAAATTGCTAACAAAATCAAAAATCCCTAAATAGCTATTCGTAAAAATAAAAAGAAAGAGATGGAATAGGATTGATTCAGGGATACTTACTCTTAGAATTGGAAATCTTTTCTTTTAACCTTTAATTGCAAAGAGAGATTGGTATTTGTGTGAGAGGATTTTGTTTTCAAGTTTATGGTTTCTGTTTTCTGCCTGTTGTTCTGTACGTACAGTAAGAAGAAAAAAGAATGAAGTGGGCTGAGTTTTGTACTTGAGGCCCTTTCTAGAATCCTCTTATAAAATATCTTTATTTCCTTCTATTTTTAATCCTTTTTTTTCAAACATAATGATTACACTTTGTCTCATGTTAAGATATTTCTATTTTCTTATCTTGTTAAATTTACTTCTAGACTTTTCTTACATTATACGAAGAAAAAATTTAATTTTATTATTATTATCATTATTTTATGTATAATTTATAAATTAGTATGAAAATTTCTCTTTCTTTTTTTTCCAATGCATAACATGAGAATTAACATAAAACTTTATTTTATTTAAGCTTTTCCTTCTTTTAAAAAAAACCACACTTGTTTCCAGGCGATAATGTCCTCCTCCAGGCGACTGCAATCTTCACTCATGCTCCTTTTTTTTCGATTTAGCTTCCCTTCCGTTCGCGTTCTTCATCTCGGTCCCATTCATGTCTGCCTCTCCTCATCCTCCCCTCATCCCCTCTCCGTCGTCCCCCTCGACTTCATCCACCAGATCTAGTAGATTGTTTAAGGTGTTGCCTCCTGTGTCTTCTTGCCATGTGCCTCCTCTTCGTGAAGACACTGTTTTTCCTCCACTGCCATCAATTACTTCTTCCGAAGCTGCTGTTGTTGGCTCCTTCCCGCGAAATATATTGCCGTCCAATGCTTCAGGTTAGTTAGTTTAGCTGATAATGATGGTTTGTCGCTGCGTGTGGCATATTTTGATGAATCATGTGTTGATGGGGTGGATTATGATGTGTCTGGCCGAGGTTTGCATTCTGCTACTACTGTTCTTTCAAGTCAAGCTCGATGCACTCCATGTGTTCGCCTAAATCCCGATGAGAACTATGCTCCTATTCTCGTAGAGAAGCTTTCTGTTGATTCTAACCAAGCTACAGCTGCTGACAAACCCATTGTCGTGGAGCCTCATGTTGCTCCCTCCCTGTCCTGCTCGAAATCTTGGACTTCGCCGTTTACTTCATTGCCCCGGAATGCGGGTGATTACCATCCGATTGATTTTTAAATTGTTGAGGAAAATGGAGTGATGATTCCCCCTCCCATTGTTATGCAAGCTGGTTTGGAATATTGGTCGAATTACTTGGTTGGTTTCTTTCTAGACCCTTCTCATTGCCTGCATGATGCGGCTTCGGTTTGTCGTAGGGTCTGGAGACTTCGTGGCGATCTTCGAGTTAGATTGGTTGATTCCATGTATTTCCTTTTATTCTCCTCCGTCGAAGATCGCTGTCATGTTCTTGAGGCGGAGCCTTCTTTTTTTGGTGGGCAACCTTTTATTATTACTCCTTGGTCTCCGACTGTTGCTAGTGCTCGAGAGCAAGTCCTCTCTATCCCCGTTTGGGTATACTTTTCCCATATCCCCTTTGCACTTCAACCTTTGCTTGGTTTGAATTGGCTAGCTTGTAATGTTGGAAAATTGAAATGTTTTGACAGTAATACGGTAGCGCGAGATAAATTGATGTTCGCTAAAGCTCTGATCGAGATTTCCCCTTCTAAGCCCCTTCCTTCCTCTATTCCCGTTCAGTTAGCTGTTGGGCACGTAGTGGAAGTCCGGGTTCGCTACAGTTGGGTTCCTGACATTTGTTCATCCTGTCACTCCTTTGGCCATGTGGCCAATGACTGCACGCATTCTGTTGTTTCTGTGGCAGCTCCTAAGATCCCTCTACCTCCGCCTCCACTCAGGAAATGGGTTCCTAAGGTTTCACCTCATGTTGCTCCTCATCCTGCACCTATTGATGTCCTAGATGTGCCTCCTTGTTCTGTTGCTCGGCCTGCTTCCCCTTCATCTTTTGTGGCTCCTTTTGATGTTTCTGTGGTTCCTATTCCCGATCCGCCTCGATTTCCAGTTGTTTGGGACAAGTCAGAGAGATGTTGGGTTGATCACATTTCTGATATGCGATTGAACCCCTTTGTTGACTCCTATTTCCGTTTTGTTTCGAATGATCGGTTAGACCTTAGATGCCTCTATTATAAGCCTTCTGGTGACTCCTTAATTCTCGATGTGGATGGTCCGTATGTGGCTTTGAATACTATCTTGCTTGCTGATTCTACTTGGGATCGTTCCTTTATTTACTCTTCCGATGCTGTGGACTATGATCCTTGTCTTGTAGTCCATTTCCGCCCTTTTGCTGGTGTTGTTGGGAATGTGCCTTTAGTTTCTTCCCTAGTGATTGTGGATGTTGGTACTCCTGCCTCCGTGGAGGATACATATCTAGGTGCTATTTTGTAGCTGTGGCATGTTTAGTGCTCATTTTTCCTTTCATAGCAGTTAAGGTGCCTTTACCTTACTCCTGTATCTAAAGTTTTATTACGTTTGTAATAAAAAGTGGACGGTCCACTATAAAACCGGCTGGCCTTGGCAAAATAAAACTATTTAAGTAACAAAACTCCTCTTTTTTTCCCTAAAAATTAGTTCACTAAATAAATTTCTTATTAAAGTAAAAGATACAATTCATTACATTCAATATACATAACAAAATAAGTCACTGATCATTCATTTCCCTCTTATCCACTATAATATTTTATTCCCATTTTTCAAATAAAATATTTATTTATTTATTTATTTTTTTATTATTACCAAATAATTTATAAATTTTATTAGAGATTCCCAATTCAGTATCCCTAAAAGTTGGGTTGTTACAAACTTCCCACCTCACAAAAATTGTGTCCTCGCATTTTCTACGTAAGGGCAATATCTGTAACTTTATTAGTTGATTTAAATTCTAAAAGAATAAGACATACCTTACTCGAGCGCCTAACAATTCAGGATAATGCCTCTGCATCGACTCTTGTGTTTCCCAGGTGCGGTCCTTCAGATTGCTCGACCATTGCACCTTGACTAGAGGAACCACCTTACTACGCAACTTCTTTGTTTCGGAGGCAATGATACGAATAGGCTCTCGAGTATATGTCATATTAGGAGCGATCTCAAGCTGCTGCAACTACTTTGCATCTATTACCTCCTTGGAATCCCTCAATCACTTTCTCAAGTGTGACACATGAAAGACGTTGCGCACACTCGATAAGTGTTCGGGTAGAGCAACCCTATAGGCAAGCTTCCCAATCCGCTCCACAATAGGATAAGACCCAATAAATCTAGGAGCAAGCTTACCAGTCTTGCTGAACCTCATTATCCCCTTTAAAGGAGTAACCTTCACGAATATATGACCACCGACGCTAAACTCTAAGTCCTTTCTTCTTTTATCTGCATAGGACTTTTGTCTATCTTGTGCTTCTTTCATCCTCCTCCTAATTAACTCTAACTTCTCTGAAGCTTCCCGTACAGTTTCGTGACCAAGAACTACTTATCTCTAGTCTCAAGCCAGCATGCAGGAGATCTGCATAGTCTTCCATACAGTGCTTCGAAAGGAGCCATCCCTATACTGGACTGAAAGTTGTTATTATATGAAAACTCTACCAAGTACAGGTGGTCCTCCCAAGACCCTTCAAAATCCAGAATACAAGAGCGCAATAAATTCTCCAATATCTTGTTGACTCGCTCAGTTTGTCCATCGGACTGGGGATGATAGGTTGAGATAATATTCAACTTCATCCCTAAAGCTGCTTGTAAGCTCCTCTAAAATCCAGTAGTAAATAATGGATCTCTATCACAAACTATAGCGCTAGGTACACCATGGAGACGAGCAACTTCCTTCTCGTACAAGTTCGCCAAATAAGGTGCAGTCCTCATTGACTTGACTGGGATAAAATTGCTTGGTGTTTATAGCTGAGGGAATTTGCAATACGGTTTTCTTTCCCAGGAGTATACTGAATAACAAAATCATAGGCTGCCAAAAAATCTAACCACCTTTGTTGGTGCATGTTCAGTTCCTTCTAGGAAAATAGGTATTTCAAGGACTTATGGTCTGTATAGAGAACAAACCGCTCACCCATAAGATAGTTTCACCACAACTTCAAAGCAAAGACCACGGCTACTAGCTCCAAATCATGAACAGCATACCGAACCTCATTGGGCCTCAATTGCTTGGATGCATAAGCTACAACTCGTCCTTTCTGCATCAGTACTGCTCCAAGGCTAGACCCACTAGCATCAATATATACCACAAGAACCTGATTACCCTCGGGAATCACCAAAACGGGAGCATTAGTGAGAATCGCCTTCAACTTTGAGAAATCTTTTTCACACTTATCAATCCACTCATCCTTGACTCCTTTCCTCATTGGCCTCGTCAAAGGAGTCACAATCTTGGAGAAATCTTTAATAAAATGTGGGTAGTAACCAGCTAGTCCCAAGAAGCTCCGTATCTCGGTAACAGATTCTGGTCTCTTCCAAAGTGGCACTTGGAGAACTTAGCTTTCAGCTTGTGTTCCCTCAAGGTCTCCAAAACCATCCTCAAATGCCCTTCATGCTCTTGCTCAGACTTGGAATACACTAGGATGTCATCAATAAAGACCAGGACAAATTGGTCAAGATAGCTTCTGAATATTCTATTCATTAGGTGTGCAACGTATGCAGGAGCACGCATAAGCCCAAATGGCATTACTAACCATTCGTATGAACCATAACGAGTGCGGAAAGCAGTAAGCGGAATGTTATCTTCCACTACTCTCAACTGATGGAATTCGGTGTCTAAGTCCAGTTGGGAAAAGACCTTTGCTCCGCTCAACTGATCAAAAAGATCGTCAATACGAGGTAATGGATACTTATTCTTTATAGTCAGCTCATTAAGCTTCCTGTAGTCTATGCATAAATAAAAAGAGCCATCAGCCTTCTTTACAAATACAGCAGCAGCTCCCCATGGAGAGCTACTAGATCAGATAAACTGCTTCCCTTCCAATTCATTCAACTGCTTACAAACTTCCTCCATCTCAACTCAAGGCATACGAGTAGGTGGTCAACTGACTGGTTGGGCTCTAGGGATTAGTTCTATGCAGAACTCCATGGCCCTCTTTGGTGGTTAGCCTATAATAGACTCAAATATATCACCAAAATCTTTGACAATTGGTACTCTGGCTATCTCATCTTTCTCTCACGACTTCATGGAAAACAAAGAAATATAAGCATTAGAGCTCGGTATACCTAGAGTCATATTAACAAGCCCTTTATAGGATGGATGCTTCAAAGTAACAACTCTATCTAAACAGGAAAGTTGTGAATGATAATGATCCAACCAGTCCATCCCCAAGATAATGTCAATGCCAAGGCACTTAAATACATGCAAATCACACAGAAAAGAGAGTCCGTAAAAGAAAAGCTCAAAGTCCTTACACAACATTCTAAGCGTTGCGGACCCACCAATGGGATTCGCAACCTTTAGAGATGTCACGAGGTATACAACTTCTAAATCGTATCTATCAACAAATTCCTTAGATATGAAAGAATGGGAGGCCCCACTATCAAAGAGTATACGAATAAAAGTATCTCTAAAAGGAATCGTACCTTCCATGACTGCCACCTGCTTTCCCTTCCTCTGGCTCAGGCCTGGACCTCCTTCCATCGCATTCAGCTTAGCTGCTTGCTTCTTCTTCGTAAGCTGCGGACAGTTGTTCTTCAAATGGCCAATCTGGTGACATTAACAGCAGTGCCTCTGGGGGTAATTATTAGCAAAATTCCCCATCACTCCACACTTGTAGCATTTCACTCCACTTTTATCTAGCTTCTGGGAGCCTGAAGCCTGACCCTTCTTTTGCTTCTTCTGAGGGAAGAATGGAGCTTTCCTCTTAGGCATAAAGCTCTATCGGTACGATGGTGCATCGTCATCTCTTTCCTGATACAAGTCTTCATACCTCATGGCTAAATCAACTATCTCATCAAAAGTGGAGCTAAGCTGAGTCAAAAGTTGTTCTTTCAGCTTCCTACGTAGACCATCCATAAATTTTTGGTTCTTTTTGAAGGGAATGTTGACCAAATCGGGGCCATACTTAGAGAGGGAGTTGAAGGTATTGATGTACTCTTGAACTGTCATATCTCCCGGCTTCAGCTCAATAAATCTACGAGCGAGGATGGCCTTCTCCACCTCAGGAACGAACCTTAGCTCGAATCGTTCCCTAAATCTCTCCCATGTTAGGTCCTCCTCACCTATCTCAGCACTAACCATATCGAACCAGTCAGAGGCACCATCTTGGAGGAAGCTGGAAGCAATCTGCACCTTTTGGCAGTCCGTCACACCAATCTGCCCAAAGACTCATTCATAAGTCTTCAACCAATCCTGAACTCCATCCACACCTTCATTACCATGAAAGAGCTTCCCTTCGAGGCCCATACAGTCCTTACACATACGAGCAAAATCAACCCTAGGAGCAGCATTAGGAGCAGGTGCGGCCTGTGGCATGTTCCGCATCAACTCTAACCACTGCTCCATCGTCAAATGGGGAGGTCTTCCAGCCATCTTTCTCACTACTCTACATAGTGAGAAATGTTATTAAGGTAGAATTAAAATAAATCTCACACTAAAACGTTCAATGATTTGGAGTTTTGGTTTAGGCATGTACAACTATTATTATATTATGAGAGTGATACTTATGGTATACAGACATGTATAATGCTTCTATTGCTTTGTTCTATATTCTAAATATATGCTATACTATTATTAACCTCACTTTGATACCAACAACGTAATGCTCGGCCCCTATACCCATGCCAACCAAGAGCAATACTAAGTACTATTGTCAAAACGCATGGAGAATGGGACTCGATAGGGCTAAATGTTATACTCATTCCCTTGAACTAACACTGGCACGAGAAATTTTATGACTTTTTTTTACCATTCGTGCTTAGACTCGATTCAAAGCAATGGTATGAGATAAATTTTTCCCAGGTTATATAGTACATAATATAATAGAACATACAGTTCAGCACAATAACAGCAGAATACATAATACATATCATAATAGTAATATCCACAATACATAGCTCATCGTACATAATACCACTCCCAAAATACATAATAACATACATACCATAACATATATACCAACTACTCCTAAGTCCAAGCTATAAAGTCCAAAACCCCAAAACGTGGAAATTGATAAGAATGCTGCTGCAGTCCATGCAACCTAACCTGCAACCACAATCCTCGGACTGACCTGAGGATTATAAAACAAATCACACGGGTCAGACTATTTCTAGGGTGAGTGAAGTAGGAACTATGGACAATGATTATCTCAGTCAACCAAATTAAAAAATACGCCGCATGTATAAGCTTACATGAGGCATATATGTGTGTATGAACCAACATGTAGATTTAGTTCATAATCAATTCATTTAATCAAACAATGGTTTTAGACCAAAAATATCGTATGTAATCCAATATGATACCAACCCAATTATCATACGTAAAGCAATATTATAATAAATAAGTTCATACACACATTCTCCAAAGATACTGGGTTTTTAAAATCAACTTTAATATTTTCCACAAAAAAATCATAAGACAAAGAAAATTGCATTATGAGAATTATGGGATAAATGTAACATGACTCATAAAATATAGCAAATAAATAGATGCTAGTATTGTAAAATCATAGTGGTAGAGCTCGAGCGCGCGTGGAGACATTAGCACTGTAACCTACTCATAACGTCATAATACACATGGCGATCAGCCTAGGATAACCAAGACGGTCTAAAGAAAAGGTTGTATGCTACCCATTCACGGACCTACACATGGGACCCACACGCCTCCATCCATCATAGTCCATAACCTGTCGATCGGAGATCCCGATCAAAAAAAAGATTAGACCTGTGTAGCAGACCGTTGATTTTTGGTGGTAAAAGGGCAAGTGATATACCACCGATTCAGCTAGCAATCCTGAATCAGGTCGACCAAGATGAAGTTTTAGCTCATTGGTACAACAGAGTCCAATCTATCCCGACCCAAATCAAAAGTGTTTGTAAATTCAGAACACTTATTAAAAATAAAAACAGTGATGACAATGTCTTCCAAAAAATTCTTTGATAAACCCGGTATAATATTCAAAAAACAGATAAAATTTAGCAAGATAATTGTCCGTAGAAAGGAAAATAATTACATCTCCGTTTCACATTAGTACACAAGTACCCTATAATACTTATGTATCAAGGCGAAACACAGAAACTTAATTTATTGGATTAAAGTTATTTAAAATTCTTTGAGTTAAAAAAAATTCATAATAATTTGTTGAATTTAAAAACAAAACAACACATGTTTAGTATGCAAAATGCTATCAAAACTCTAAATAAAATTTTCTTATTTTTTCAAACACCTGGTGCAGCCCTGAGGGCTGTAAATGCAGCCTATCTGGGCTGCATAGTGCAGTCGAGTGCTGGCTGCTTTGCAGCCCTGAGCTGGGCTGCACCTACAGCTCGCCTGGGCTGCTCTTGCAGCCCGAGCTGGGCTGCACAGTGCAGCCCCTAAGTGGGCTGCAAATGCAGCCCACCTAAGCTGCACCCGAGCTGGGCTACACTGTGCAGCCTCTAGCTGGGCTGCAATTGCAGCCTGCCTAGGTTCAAATGCAGCCCGAGTGCAGCCTCGAGCTGGGCTACACTTGCAGCCCCCCTGGGCGGCACTAGTGCAGCTTCGACCTAGGCTTCCCCGGGCAGGCTGCACTGGTGCAGCCACCCCGGCTGCACCCTTGCAGTTCTGGAAATTTTTTTTCCTTACCCTCCTCCTCCTTTTATTCTTTTCCTTCTGCAGTAATTTTCTTTAACAAAGAATGTAACATTTTTGCATGCTTTTGAGGCATTTTAACATGCAACTAGTGTGCATTAGCAAATATATTATGTATTAAAGCTTAATTTTTCTTTCTCATTCTCTTTTTTTCTATCAAGTAATCAGGCTGCGCTGCCGCAGCCACGCTGTTGCGCTGCTCGGCAGCGCTGCGCAGCAAAACGCTGCAGCGCTCTGCTGCAGCAAGTGCTGCAGCGCACTTTGTTGCAAGCTTTGCTGCAGCAAGAGCTGCAGCCTGCTGTAGCGCTTTGCTTTGCTGCATCAAGTGCTCCAGTGCTTTGCAACTTGGTGCTGCTGCAGCACTTTACAGCCAATGCTGCATTATGCTACAATTTTGAACAGCATATTTATCTGTTTACTACATTTTTTTTTAAAAAAAAAGAAGGCCACAAGCTTGTTCTAGCATTTAAACAAACAACATACATGCATTTTAATTGTATGCATCGATTCTCATTACTTCTTCATCCGAATAATTCAACCAACAACACATAATTTGAGGAATGAGCAAACAACCATTCTATCCAAAATTTCACACTATATTTGCATGCATAAATGAAAAATGAAATAAAATAAAATAATATTATAACTTCACTCACCTAAAACTCCAAATAGCAATCTTCAAGCTCTAAATCAGCTAGCTTTTGGTTGCCTGACTTTCACCTTTCAATTGCTAACAAAATCAAAAATCCCTAAATAGCTATTCATAAAAATAAAAAGAAAGAAATAGAATAGGATGGATTTAGGGATATTTACTCTTAGAATTGAGAATCTTTTCTTTTAACCTTTAATTGCAAAGAGAGATTTGTGTTTGAGTGAGTGGATTTTGTTTTCAGGTTTATGGTTTCTGTTTTCTTCCTGTTGTTCTGTACGTATAGTAAGAAGAAAAGAGAATGAAGTAGGCTGAGTTTTGTACTTGAGGCCCTTTCCAGAATCCTCTTAGGAAATATCTTCATTTCCTTCTATTTTTAATCCTTTTTTTTCAAACATAATGATTACACTTTGTCTCATGTTAAGATATTTCAATTTTCTTATCATATTAAATTTACTTCTAGACTTTTTTTACATTATATGAAAAAAATGAATTTTATTATTATTATTATTATTATTATTATTTTATGTATAATTTGTAAATTAATATGAAAATTTCTCTTTCTTTTTTCTTCCAATGCATAACATGAGAATTAACATAAAACTTTATTTTATTTAAGCTCTTCCTTTTTTTAAAAAAAACTTTTTAAGTAACAACACCTCCTCTTTTTTTCTAAAAATTAGTTCATTAAATAAATTTCCTTGTTAAAATAAAAGATACATTCATTACATTCAATATACATAACAAAATAAGTCACTGATCATTCATTTCCCTCTTATCCACTTTAATATTTTATTTCCATTTTTCAAACAAAATATTTTTTATTTATTTAATTATTATTATCAAATAATTTATAAATTTCTTAAAGATTCCCAGTTCAGTATCCTTAAAAGTTGGGTTATTACAGTAGATTTATTGTAATAATGTGTGTATTAATTGATAATTGGAATAAAAAAAAGTAATTGATAATTTAAATGTTGATTAATTCATGAAATAATGTGTAATGAATTGTAATTGGATAGAATTAGTATAGTGTAAGTTGTCATAACATTTATTTGTAAACGATAAACTTACGAATGTGATTAAATGTAGAAAAGGTGACAATTGTTATTTGTACCAATTTATGCAATCAATTATAATTAAATAAAATTAAATGTTCCGTTAATATGAGTTAAGATGATAATTGTAAAATGTGAATGTAATGAAATGTACAGAAATTTCAATTATATTCATAAGGCAATAATTTATTTAATAAAAAGAGTGAAACTAATATAAGTGAATTTATTGGGACTCTACATTATAATTAATGTGAAAATCGACAAAAATTCAATATAATCAAAATATTGCAATTAATATGGTAAAAATTAATAATTGTAGAATATTAATGCAATAAGATGTAAACAAATATTAACTATGTTCATAAATTAATGTTTGATTGAACAAAAAGATTAAAATCTAATTAAATCATTTTATTGGAATTAGAATACAATTAATTGGAATTAAATGTAATTAAATATTGTGGTTAATGTAAGAAAAGGCATCAATTGTAGAAAATAAGGATAACAAGATACAAATCTATGTTAATAATTTCATATAGTATTGGTTGATTTAATATTAGCATTGTAAATCAAAATAAAAGAATAAAAATGAATAAGTTTAGTAAAGAAATAAGCATATGTTTATTTATTTAAAATGTTTGGTAGCTAAAAGATTGATGTTGAGACAAGAAACTATTATTTAGTAAGAAATGTATAATTACTGTTTGTATCCAATAGTGTTAAATATGTTCAAATTACTATTAGATGGGAAATAATCGTTCTACTTCTCATTACATTCATTTAGTACATTTTGAAACTTAATCAACTAAAATTAATGTAATTGAAAATTTTCAATTAATAGGAGAGAGAATATTAAATTGTAAATTGACAGGTGTAGTTAAAAGTAGCTTATGTTTTCTGAAAATATAAGAAAAGTTTGATTTAATGAAAGAACATTTACATCAAATATAATGAATGTTTTATTTGTGAATGTAGGTTTAATTTAATTAAAATAAATAATAGAATGATTGATTTTTAAAGGAAGAAATATATGTTTATTTGTGTATAAACAACAAATTTATAAATGTGTTTAAATAAACAATTGTTTCATTTTTCATCCATTTTAGTTGTCTGTTTTGAAATTTAACTTTGTAAGTAATTGCAATTAATGTAAACAAAATATTTCAATTAAAAGAAAAGAAAACATTGATTGCAGTTAATAGATTTAATAAAAGAAAGATGCGTTTCGTGTTAAAGAAAAAGGGTGATTTAATGGAAATAGAAGATCATTTTGGGAAAATCAATTTGAATGTTTTCATTATTAAGGTAGGTATAAAAGATTTATTATGCGTAGATAAAAACCTAAATGCGTACAAATTTGAATATTATTTGAGTTAATGAAATTAATTTGGTTACATTTCAAAAAATTGAATTTTAAAAAGTTATGCGATGTACATGGTCCCTTCTATCTTATTATTAATACTTGATCCGTTCATTTCTCCTTATATTTAATACCTGAGCCTAGACTATTAAGTTGTATTTAATTCTTGCCACCACATTTTCATGTATATAAAATTTTACTTTCCATTGGTTTGCAAACTTTTTCATTCCTACGTACATTTCCTTATGTATAATTAATGCTCGGAGCTTTTAAAATAAAAGGTGACATTTATTTTTGTCCCTCCACCTTCATTTCCTAATTATAAATAACCTGCAGCTTATTTCTTCATTTGCGTTTTGTTTCTCCTGATACCTCATATTCAAAAGCTCTTATTCTTGCAAATCCAAAAGCTTTCTCTTATGAAACATGATTTTTTTCATTTTTCATGCACGTCCTATCCTCATCTTAGTTATTCTTCAATTTTTTCCTTAAGCCTTATCTTGAGAAAATCATAAGTATTAAATTTTTTATTTTTTTATGCGTATTGATTATTATTATTTTAATAATATTTCTTATAACATGAATATCTTTTGCATGTAAACTTTGATTCACGCGTGATTTCTTCCATTGGATTCATATTTAAATTCTGGGCAACATGAAATTAATTTAGTTGAATTTGGAGACCGTTGAGTTTTTACGCTTCTATTTGGATTTTTATACGCTAAAATCAAAGGTGAGTGTTTTAATCCACTCACAACTACTAATTTATCTTATGTTAGTTAATTTAAATTTATGATGTGATTAGAAATTAATTGATTGATGTTTGGTATGTTTAAATTGTCATTCTAGTTAAATTTGACTTTTATTGCATTTAATCATCATTTAATTTATTATTGAATTTAATTGTCAATTGAATACCTGCTTATGATAATCAATTATCTATTAATGTTTATTGGTTGATTTGGATGATGATTGTGATGTATGTTTGATTTGTTAGTATAAGATGACTGAATGTTATAGTTTCTATTGTTATAACACTGCAAGTTCCCTATGAGTTGAAATGATACATACCTGAACGATCGAAAGATTAGGAAAAAATCATTATGGGTTGAAATGATAGACTCCAGCGATTTTATGGATTTTATTTAATTCGGAATTGCGGTTTGAAATGATATAAACCGTAAAATTTTAAATTGCGGATTGAAATGATAAATATCCATATCACTTGACCATATGGTAGAAAATTATATATGGATACCCGATTTGTTAAATTAAATGATTTTAAATCTTTAACCTTGAACCTAGTTAAATAATGTTTGAAATAGAATTTGATTTACATAAGTTTAATTGAATTGTTTTAAGTAATTCTTTAAAGGATTTACATTGAAATTCTAAAGTTGATTTTGAAGTATAAATGAAATTATCAAAATTTATTTGTTAAAACTTTGAAATTTTGTAACTTCGAAATCTACTGGAATTCGAATAGCTAAAATTGATATGTCAAGACGTAAAATCGGGTTTGATTGAAATTTGGATGTGGTTCAGATTGGTTGAAATGGAAGAAATGGTTAAATTTGATGTTAATTTCAAATTTATTTTCTTAATATAAACTGCAAATGTTCTTTAAAATTCTGAATTATTAAGATTTTCAATTAAACTAAATTTATCTATTCTAAGTATTTTAAACCATTTTAAATCTATTTAAAGTATTTTAATCTATTTTAAATCTATTTAAAGTATTCTAACCTATTTTAATCTATTTTAATCCATTTAAACAATATTAATCCGTTTTAACCTATTTTAAACTATATTAATCGGTTATAATCTATTTTAAACCATCTTAAACTATTTTTAAAACTAATTTGAACTATTTAAACTATTTTTTGAATTTCAGGACCGTAAAGTGGAAGTTTATATTTTAAATCCATGATTTTTAAGTAGAATGTGACTAAATAATGCAATATCCTAAGTTGGGATTTAATACCATATTTTGAGTAATTATGATGACTTGAAATGACGGTTTAACCTGATTTTGGAAATATGAATTCGAAAGTGAATATGATTTCGAAAGTGATATGGTTTTGAGAATATGATATTTTCATATCAATTGTGAATTGACTTTTGAAAAGTAAAAGAACAATCCGGTGTGAAATAAGCATTTGGTTGTTAAAGAGACCGGGATCGAATATTGTCATACTCTCTGTCAGTACTGAAAACCACTTTAACAACTATGTACATACTGGAAATTCTAGAAATGAAGTAGGATGGTTTGGCCAACGATTCTGTATGAGGTATTTACGTGACCCCGGCTCCCTTTAGTTAGCTTAGATGTGACTAAAACAGGAGCTATACTGGGCCAAGTGAGGTCGCATCTCCGATCGGGCACATTTCTTTGATACCATACTATTACTTTGTGATTGATTTGGTGGCCACTCCTCGATTTTGATTATGGAAGTGTGTTCGAGGTGGGCGGTAGTATTTGCTAGGAATTAACACCAGTCCGAGAGTGCAATTGGTATATCTACATTGGCATTGCCTCAAGTGCCGTGTTCACATACCCCATCACGCCTTCTATGAGTTCATTTTGTACTATACCTATGGAGTGCCCTCTGTGTAACCCTCTAGTTTACAGAGGAGCGTACGGTACTGTATAGACTATGCGAATATATAAAATGTGTTAAGGGGGATATGGTCAATGCCTTAACGCTATTTTGATACTTTACTTTACTGTAGACACTATTATAATAGCGTATTATACTACATAGTAGATAGTTTAATGGACCTTTAGGACATGGTAATTCCGAACATCTCTTAAGTTATTGCACTAAAGTTAGACACTGATAGGAGATGTCAAACCCCATAAACATCTCTGATGCCACTACACTCATATTTATTTACTGTTGATCTAGCTTACGCAAGATCTTTTAGTTCTGACTCGAGTGTTTTGTATTTTTAATTCGCTCGGGTCAGTCTGAGCTTTTTAGTTTATCGAAGACTTCTTTATAGAGGATGAAGACGAAGATTTTGTACTACTATTATTTATTACCAGTGCGTATGGCACGTTCTTTTCACGTGTGCATAAAAAATTTATGCAAATTCATGAATTTTTATCCGACATATGTATTATACATAATCCATGATATTAGAGAACAGAAATACAAAAATATCATATAGATATGACTTAAACTATCTACTTGATAATTTCAAACATAAGTAATATTTTCAGATATATACAAAATTCTTTTTGTACGGCTATAATCTTCAACATTAACAAGTAACATTCTTTGTGAAATTTACAGCTTCTTTCTAACCCATAACACTAAAACAAACAATAAGTATACAAATAATTCTTTACTAAAAAAATTACACAGAAAAATAAATATAATCATGAATCAAACCATAGACTAAGTGAAAAAGCTTATGTTGTGGGAATTCAAGTAAATTTATGTGTGATGTCTGAGAATATGATGAAATGGTTTCTAACTCAATGACTCATCTCTTGTATAAATATGGTACATATTGATCAAATTTATTTTGTAATGCCTTTTATGCTATATCGAAAAGATTCGGTTACAGCCATTGTTCCATGAACAAACCACTCTCATTATTTTCATTACCATGGCTTTTGATGTCATTCCAACAATTGCATTGGTGCAGCTTGAGGATTGTGCATCACATTAATCATGATACATAGCCATCAATTCCAAGCAAAGAAAAAAATTACATTAGTTATAGTGGAAATGATAATTGAAAATGAATGTTTGCATCAAAGTTCATAACAAACTAAACTATTGAATACTCTCATCTAGCTTCTTTAATTTTTACTTGGAGATTTGATAAAACCTATTCAAGTTGCTTTGGTTTTTCAAGCTAATTGGAAATGTGTGTGCATTGTTTAAGAGGTATATAAATACGCTGCAAGTTGCATTGTTTCAAGGACTATAGTCTACTAAGTAATCTTCTTGCTTAAGAGCTACAACCTGCTGTACTCAATTTTCATCTATAATACAAACATTTTGTACCATATGAAATGAACTTCTACAAAAATTCCATGGATTAACCCATTCTTATTATAACCTTTGGGTATCCCAGAAACTAAAGATAATGCAGACCAAAGTTTGATGAAAAATTACTATTTTAGCTCTAGCGCATGACACCTATCTATTTAATCACATGGTTACTCTTTAGGCATCCAACATATAAATATTTTCCATATTTAAAAAAAATGGAAGAACTATAAAATTTATAGAAATGGAAAAATCAAAAATCAATAATATTGGAAGTGTAAATTTCAGCAAATAGTTATCTGCATACATCCACCCTTTCATTAAACAAATATTAATAAATATAAATAAAGAAAAATCAAGAGCACGTAAACAAATTTAAAAATTGTTAGATTATAGTTACTGTATTGTGAATGCGGGGAAAAGAAATATAGCGAGGAAGACATCAAAGGCATTCATACTAACAGTGGCCTTATCTAATGACCATCACGTTCTATTGCCATGAATGTATCAAGACTGGCTATTTTCAGTGTCTCTCTTTTTAATAGTTTTCCTGTGCATAGTCCATCCGGTTCATGTTATCATTAACCTACAAAAAAGATGCAATGTTATCTCTTTGGTTAAGACCGGTGTGCTCTGTTTATGTTACAAAATTCGTGTGAAGTGGCAATAAAGTTAAACTGGCAATTTATTATTGAAATTTTGAAGTATAAACTCATGTTTGAGCAGCCTAACAAAAAATGTACTTAAATATAGAGAAAGCATACTGTTCAAAAGCTTCAACATTATAATATAGATAAGTAAGTGTAACCTTTTATTTAAAATATTTCCAATTTTACTCACTCATGTATTTATAATTAAATAAGTATACAATATTAGACCATAAAAAACCATGCAAATCTTCTTTTTCATAAGTATTTATAAGGATGCAATATTAGATCATAAAAAATCATGCAAAACTTCATTTTCATGCGGTACCTTTTTACTTGTGCAGCACAATATATTAGCAAGAACAAACATGTATTTATTTCTTGGCCAGTCTGTAGCTAAACTAAGTACATCAAATTAAAAAAAATCTAGATAAAGAAAGAAAAGTTACAAACATAAAGAGCTATGTAGATAAATGGGTAGCCGCAAGATATTTTCATCCACCTTAAAAAAGTCACAACTTTGTACCATGGTAATACAAAAAATCTAATAACTGTCAAATTACAGGACCGCAATTTTAATAAGCTGACTATTCAAGTCTACATCTAAAAGTGAATCTCATTAAAAAGAGCTACAATGAATAACTTAAGGTAGGATCCTAAAATTTACTTACTAACCACTAGACATTGTTGAAGCAAAGAAAAAAAGATTACATTGTTTTGAAGCCCGGTACAATCCCTTTATTTTATTTTTTAAATATGTATATAAAAAGAACAACAACAAAATGTTGACATAAAACATATTTAACATCAGAAGCTTAGCAAGATTCTATATGATTTTACTTATCCATTCAGCAAACAACTTTCCGGTACCAAAAAAGAATCAATTTCCTAACATGCTTTTCTGGTCTGCAATATAGAGATATCTAAAAATGATCGTAAATGAAAAGTATTTAACTCAATTGAATTATTAGGAGATTCAAGATACAACAATATATAACAGTAGGTAAACATATAGAGATTGATTATATTAAGTGAACCTGTTGTTGGAAAGGTACTCTATATGGTTAACTCATCAATATGACTCAATCAACATGCTTATTTCATCTTGTTTCTCTTCCTCGGCTATAAAATATTTGTAAGAAACATAATTTTTCCATGAAATACTTCAACGCCATTCTGCAAATTACCATAAAAGAATTCGAAAATAATACGGAACTAAAAATTAAAATCAAAATCCAAGAAGAAGCATTGAGCCCGAGCTACTGATCATTCTTCCATTACGCATCTTGGACACCCACTCATCCCTAAAATCCACTCCTAATTTAAAGTAAAAACATGCCCACCACCTTCTCCCACCTCCTCTTCCCTTGCTTCACATGCGTCGCTAACTTCAACTCCTCCTCCACCCTAATGACTCAACTCTTCTCACACCACGCCCCAATTCCAATCACGCATGTTCTAGAATCACCGATTATTTATATCTAGACAGGGAAGCCATTGCAAAAGATCAAGACGCCCTCCGCTGCTATGGTATATCACACATGCTTAATTGCGCTGGATCTGTGATAACCCGGAATTTTGGCAATTTTGATTTGATAATTTTCTAATTTAAAATGATCCATTATTTTGTTCAAGCAATAAATGTGTTTCTAATTACTATTGTGTGTGTATATATATATATATATGTAGGTTGTAAATAAAACTATGATTTAAAATTCTATATATATATATATATATATATATATCTTAAAAATAAATTGGATTTAAAAACTCTACATTTTAAAACTAGTATGTGTATATATATATATATATGGTTATTAATTAATGTATAATTAAGTTTTATATTATTTCTTTTAAAGTTATATAAATATAGAAAAAGGAAACGTATAAATAAAAATAGAAAATATGATGTAAAAACATAAAATGCATGCAATTTAACATTTGTAAGCTAAGTGTAACATGCAAATTACAAGTGTCAAATTATTAGTTTTTTTCATTTTTAAAAATAATAAAAGGGTGTACATTCTTATATATATACATCTCTACTCCTTCTCTTTTCATTTTTATTTCATCTTTTAAAAAACAAACTAAAACCAAAGAATAAAATAAAAACTAAAACAATCAAACTCTTTTAAGTTTTCCAATTGAAGCTAAGCAATTCAAGATCCAAGTTCAACTCAACTTAATACAAGCAGATCTAGTAGCAGTTTCAAAATTCAAGAGCATTTCTGGATTTTCAAGGGATATTCTATGTTCAACAAAAATATTTAGTGAGTAACAAATCTTTTAAAATCTAAAACCTCTTTATTTACTTGTGCATGTGATGATGGATGATAGTAATGACTTGTTTATTGTTGCATGAATGTAGAATATGCTTGCATGTATATAAACCTGAACTTGACAGTGTGCATGTTTATACATAGATATATATGTCTCTGTTTTTGATTTAACAGGCTAATTAAGTTCAAAAATACAAATCTTTTTCTCTAATCTTTTATAGGCTTTTATGTATAAAGAAATTATGTTTGAATTAACTAAATTTAGTTTTTAAAAACGTTCATAAGTGTAACTGGAAAGTAGATTAACTGGAAAGGAAGAAGTACAGTGACATCAAAATTAAGTCAGAAAATCGATGGTTTAATTTCCATATTTTGATTATATATCTGGATTCGTGCTTAGAAACCATGATTTTTAATAATAATTACAAGATTTTTAAGCTAGTAATTGTTCAGATTTTTCAAGTTTAATGGAATTTGAACTTTCATCTAATTCTGGCGATCGGCGAAGGGTGGGAGGTCGTGATCATGGCTAGAGCATGCTCGTGAGTCAGGGGTCTTGGCAAAAATAGTCCCTGAATTTATCGTTCGTCTTGGTGGCTTGGCGACGGCGTTTAAGGGTTTAAGGCCCTGTTCGAGTCGGCGATGTTTGCGAGACGATTGCGATGTCGAGGGAGCATCGGACTTGAGCGGTGGTAAGGGAATGGAAGCATGGAACTCTGGCGAAAGTCTTGGATCAATGGCGAGGCTTTAGATGGTCGGAGGTGGTGGCGCATGGCGAATCTTTGGATCGGGTTTGGTTCAGGTGGGGTTCATTTCTGCTCGTTTTCGATTTCGGGTTCGTTTCGAAGATCTGGTGTCGGAATCGAGGGAGAGGACCAAAGTCGATTTACTGGCGATGTCATCGATGGTTGGAGCAGCGGCGTTCGTCTGTGCATATGCATATGTGTCAGTGTTTAGGTTGGGTTGCTGTTGGATTAGGAAGAAGAGATGGCCTCGGGTTAGACTCGAGGAAAGCATCGAGTTTGGACCGGGATAGTACGCGGGTGTTTTAACTAGTAGTAACAGTTTTTAAATTTGAAACAAAACAAGTTTAAAAAAAAGGAAAAGAAGAAGAGATTGCTCAGGTTTTGGCTCGGGTGAATATAGAGAGTAACTCAAGTCTGAACTATAAGGTATTAACAGATTTTAAAAGTTAAAATAAAACAAGTTTTAAACAACTTCTTAACTAATGCTTTTAAATAATAAATGTTCTATTTAAGTTTTGGGTTAATTAAAGGTTATAAAATAAATTATTTTAAATTAATTAAGTTTAAGGTATTTATTATATGTCCTTTATTTTATTTAAATCTTAAGCTTATTAAAGTGAAATTAAATAATGTAATAAAGTAGTTTATTTAAGAAGATGAAATGTTTTTAACTATTAATTAACATAAAGGACTTAAGTTATTTCATATATTAATAATAAATTAATTCCAAGGGTTTATTAAATAAAAATTAAATGATAATTAAGTAAAATGATTAAGACAAATGGTTTATACTTTTAATTAATTAGGGTCTTAAGTAATTATAAATTATAATTAATTAAGTCCAATAATTAATTAAAATAATAATAAATGGCTTGTGATTAATTAATAACAATTAATAAGGGTCAAGCAATTAATTTATTTGGTTAAATTAAAGTAATTATAAATTGGATGATTAGTTAATCTTTTTGTGGATGATTAATTATATTGAATGTTTGGATTGATTAATATCTCTAGTCTGTTAACTTGTAATGTTATGTGATGTGCAATGCCTAAGTTGAACTATGATAAATATGAGTTATTTATCTATGATGAATTGCTATGTGAATATAATAATCTGAATTGAATTGAATTGTTTACTTAAACAACTTGGCCTTCAAGACTGCGTTTGGATTTCGATGAGACCGGGATCGGATATCAAATTGTTATCCGAAAACCACATCGATCCAAAATGAGCGATAGGTCATGAAATTTCAAGTGAAGATCAAGAATAAATTCAGAATGCAAGGACTATTTGTCGTTAACTCTGAGGGTGATTCCAAAACAAGTGTAACGGAGATAGTGCCTTCGGTTCCGTTCAGACCCGGAGTGGACTTGTATGGATGAATGCTATCAGACCATCGTCAATGGAGGACGATGAGCATTCCAAGATATGTGTACTGTAAAGGTAATCGTAGCCTCAAGCCTCATCAATTGGGAATGGCTAAAATAGGGGAGGTGCAGCAAGGCTAAGTGGGTAACATCCAAGTAGGATAAGAATTTCCCCTATCTAGAGGTCCCTATTATTCGACTGTGTGGGCGGTTGTTGGCCACAACCGTGGGGTTGTCTTATTCGGACTATCTAGTAAGGGGTAGCTCCGGTCTTGTGTTGCAGAGGATCAGGGTGGATCCTCGGTACTCTGATATAGACCAGGTACTATGACGGGCGATACCCCAGCAGCCTTCCATTTTATGGGATCGAATCTCCAATAAGCGCCTGTATGGTTTTGATTGTGCCCAACTATGTTGGAATGTGAGATGTAAGCATTCTAGTTATTTCCTATTTTATATTGAAAACCCTAGACACTATTATAATATAACTGGAGTTCCTATCAAATGTTTTGGTTATCATAAGGGAAAAACTTGTCCGTGTTTATTTGTGGAGAGTCTTATGAGATACCTTTTATTTCAAATGTTTTTTCCAAGTTAAACAACTTAACCGTTTACTCACACCAGACCCATGTCTGATCCAGATTTTATTTTCTGTTTTTCTTAAACTCTTGGGTACTCAAATTTTTAAGAGTTGCCAAGTGATCAGGTTGGCTTGATGTATTTTGGAAAAGACTTGGAGCAGGAGACTTGGTGTATCTATATCTATTCCGCTGTGTTAGTATCATATGTTTTGCATTTCGGGTTGTAATGAATAGACAGATCATTCCAACTGTCTAATGTGATGTTGTAAACTGAATAAGTCTGATGTATGATGAATATTATGTAATATCTATGTGATGTAATATATTTTTTCATTCCGCTGTGAGATTTTGATATTATTTAGTTCTTTCTTTCTATTTCTTTTCTACCTATTTCTTTCTAATCTATGATACGTCTTTCTATGGAATGAAAGGCGGGTCGTCACAGTCGGTATCAGAGCGCTAGGTTGAGATAATATCTAGGCTTTTTTGGTTAATACCCATCTTGAGAGAGTGTATTTGTAATTTTTATATATCTATATATTTTTTATATATCTATATGCCTATCTGATTGTTGGTTACCTGTTCAGGTTTTCAACATGATTTCTAGAGGAAGAAGAGGCAGAGGTGTGAGCAGCACGACGACCACAAATGGAAGAGGTCCGAATGCTGAAGGAGGAAGGGTAACTGGCGAGGCTGTAAACCCAATACCGCCTCGAGTGAGCTTTACAGCGTTGTGTAAGGAATTCACCAATCTCGGAGGAAAGCCTTTTAAGGGTACGGAGTCCATCATTGAAGTTCAAGCCTGAATACGCTCGTGTGAGCGGATTTTTAAGAGTTTAGATCTGTCAGATGGGCTAAAGCGTGTCATGGTATCATGCCAACTTCAAGAGGGAGCAGCTGCATGATGGAATGCGGTTACCATGAATATTTTTAAGGACGATATCTCTTGGAGCAAGTTCAAGGAAGAGTTTGAAGAGCAGTTTATGCCTACTGCTGGGAAGACTCGACTATATAGAAATTTTCTAGATCTTAAGCAAGGAAGTTTGTCTGTATCCGAGTATGAAACCAAGTTCAACGAGTTGTCCCGCCATGGACCTGGTCTTATTGACACACCCCTTAAGAAGAACGAGATGTTTGTGCTTGGAATAAGGCCCGAGTTTCATGAGAAGATGACTGCACATCTTAAAGGATCATTTGTGGAATTAGTATATATGGCATTAAGGTATGAAGAGCTTATGGAAAAGAAACCCTTGGCAATAGTGGCAGCACCGAGTAGAAATTCTACCAATTCGAATAAAAGGAAATTCAAACCAAACTGGAAGAAGCAGGGTAAAGGAAAACCTAGAGGCAACAATGCAGCTTGGAAGTGTTATGTGTGCCAATAGGAAGGTCATTTGGCTAAGCAATGTCCTAGAGGTGGAGCTCAGAAGCAGCATCAGAGTGGACCCATTTCCACAATGGTTAGAAAGTCTTTGTGTTTCAACTGTCAACAACCAGGGAATATGGTGAAAGCTTGCCCACTTCTCCAGAAATCACAACCGACCAAAGTGTTTGCTATTCAAGGTGGACCGTCGACTTCTTCGGACGAGAAAGGCAAAGGCGTTCTCGAAGGTACTTTTCTTTTAGATGGAATTTATATTAGAGTTTTGTTTGATTCTGGTGCTTCCTTTAGTTTTATTTCTTTGGAAACGGTAGAGAAATTTCAGCTTACCCCTAGTGTTGCGGACCTCCCTATTTTTGTATCTAATCCCATAGGGGGAGTGACCAAGCTAGATATGATCTGTAGAGGTCTAAGAATTTCTTATTTGTCCCATAGTTTCCCGTGCAACCCATTTGTATTTGATATTAAAGGATTGACCTTATTTTGAGAATGGATTGGCTAGAAAAGCATAAGGTGTTCTGATTTGTAAAGAAAGAACTGTGTCATTTGAAACCGAACTGGGAAGCATTGCAAAAGTGACTTACGATAGTTCAGGAATCCACTTGGGTAGTCTTTTGCATGGACTCGAGGCATCTCAAGAAGAAGTAGGAACCAGTGAAGTTGTCAGAGATTTTCCAGACGTCTTCGAAGAAGTTAAAGGTTTGCCCCCGCATAGGGAGATTGAGTTTCGTATCAACTTAGTTCTAGGAGCGATATCGGTGGTTCAACCAAGTAGAAGGATGGCGCCGAGAGCGAGAGAAGAATTGGTGAAGCAGACTCAAGATTTCTTGAAGAGAAGATTGATAAGGCCTAGTCGTTCTAGCTGGGGTTCTGCTGTAGTATTTATGACCAAATCAGACGGGTCATTAAGATTTTGTGTAGACTATCGGGAATTGAATAAAGTGACCATTAGGAATAAGTACCCCTTGCCTCGTATTGACGATCTTTTCGATCAACTTCATGGAGCTTCTATTTTCTCTCAATTGGATTTAGCTTTGGTTTTTCACCAGTTAAGGGTAGCTGAAGACAATATACCCTTGACTGCATTCAGAGGACCCAACTGTTTTTATGAGTGGCTGGTTATGCCTATTGGACTAACCAACATTTCCAGCTTATTTTGTGGATCTGATGAACCGTGTCTTCCGGGATGTGCTGAACAAGTTTGTGCTCGTGTTCACATACGACATTCTCATCTACTCCAAATCTGAGGAGGAGCATAAGCGTCATTTGGAGATAGTATTGGAGACATTGAGGAGGCATGTCCTGAAAGCTAAGTTTTTGAAGTGCCATTTCTGGAAGTCGGAAGTAAGATTTTTGGGACACAACGTATCGGAGAAGGCATTTCTATAGATCCGGCCAAGGTAGCAGCTGTTCAAGAGTGGAAGCAACCGCAAACTTCCCGCAGACTCCAACGGAAGTTCGCGGTTTTCTTGGTTTGGCAGGTTACTACAGGAAATTCATCCAGAATTACATTAAGATTTCCTCCCACTTGACCAAACTGACTAGGAAGGGAGCAAAGTTTAAATGGACTCCTAAGTGTGAAGAAGCATTTCTGGATCTGAAGGCGAGGTTGACTAGTGCGTCTGCTTTGGCTATTCCAGATAGAAGGTGTAAGTTTGAAGTTTTTACCGATGCTTGTGGAATAGGGCTTGGTGCTGTTCTGATGCAGAATGGGAGAGTGATTGCATACGCGAGTAAGCAGTTGAAGCCGCATGAGAAGAACTATGCTATGCATGATTTGGAATTGTTGGCTATCGTCTTTGCTCTGAATATTTGGAGGCATTATCTGTTGGGTGAGAAGTTCGATCTTTTCACCAATCATAAACCTTTAAAGTATCTTTTCTCCCAAAAAGATCTGAACCTAATTCTGTAGAGATGGGTGGAATTTTTGGCATCATATGATCTGGACATTCTCTATACTCCGGGAAAAACAAATGTAGTGGTGGACGCTTTGAGTAGGATTGCGATTTTGGTTGTTTTTGAAGTTATCCCGTCTCTACAAGAAAGGATTGTAAGAAATCAAATGAAGGATAAAAATTCTGAGGAATTAATTCTTGGATCTAAGGAAGGTCGATATTCGGATTTCAAGATAGAAGGTCAAGGAGCTTTGAGAATCAACGAACGATTGTGTGTGCTAGATTTGGACGGATTAAGGCAAGAAGCTTTGTTGGAAGGCCACAAATCAAGGTTGAGTATCCATCCGGGGATCTCAAAGATGTATCAAGATTTGAAAAGAGTTTTCTGGTGGCCAGGCATGAAGAAGGATATTTCTACCTTCATAAATGGATGTGCGATCTGTTAACAAGTGAAGGGTTATCAGCAAAAGTCCGCGGGATTGTTGCAGCCTTTAGAAGTACCAAAATGGAAATGGGAAATGATATCAATGGACTTCGTAGACAGGTTTTCAAGGACCAGAAGAGGGAGCGTGGGTAATCGTAGACCAGCTGACCAAGAGCGCCCACTTTGTCCCAGTTAAGGCAACCAGAACTGCAGCTTCATTAGCAGAGATTTTCTTGAAAGAGATCATCAGGTTGCACGGAGTTTCCAACAGCAAGTGAGTGACCGTGACCCAATTTTTACCAGCAAATTTTGGAAAGCTCTGTAGACAGCTTTGGGGACAAGGTTGAGTTTAAGTACAGCTTATCATCCCCAAAAAACGGTCAGAAAGAAAGGCTGAATCGTATTCTTGAAGATATGTTGAGGGCTTGTATTCTAGATTTCGGTGGACCTTGGGAGGACCATATGCACTTGGCATAATTCTCGTACAACAATAGTTATCAGGCAAGTATTAAGTTGGCACCTTATGAAGCTTTGTACGGAAGACCTTGTAGATCACCGTCTTTTTGGGTAGAATCCGAAGATTGTCTTGTTCTTGGTCGAGATTTGATTTGAGAGGGATCTGTGAAGGTTGACCTGATCAAGAGAAAAATGAAAGCAGCCCAGGATTGTCAGAAGAGTCATGTGAACAAGAGACAAAGGCAATTGGAATTCAAAGTTGGAGATTTGGTTTTTGTTAAAGTTCCCAATAAAAGGAGCGATCAGATTTGGTAAGACGGAAAAGCTTGCCCTGATATATATTAGACATTTCCATGTTCTCGAGAAAATTGGTGCTTTGGCCTATAGAATTGAATCACCAGACCAGATGGCTGGAATTCACAACGTATTTCATGTATCTCATCTGAGGAAGTACGTGTATGACCCATCACTGGTTGTAGAACCGATGGTGTAGGAAGATTTGGAGGTCGAACCGGACTTAACTGTGGTCAGGCATCCAGTTTAGATTGTGGATCGAGATGAGAGGCAGCTCAGGAACAAAGTGGTGAAGCTAGTCAAGATTCAGTGGAGCGAGGATCTCAGAGATTGTACTTGGGAAACTCTAGATAGTATTAGGAAAGCCTATCTAGATTTGTGTCAGGATAGTTAGGAATGTTTGTTAAAATGAATTGTTTACTTTGGTTGTTAGTATATGGCTGATATGTATGTTTTGATTGTTTGAATATAAAGCTTTTGGGATTATCTTTTGCTTTTAAATTTCGAGGATGAAATTCTTTTATGGGGCGAGGAATGTGATAACCCAGAATTTTGGCAATATTGATTTGATAATTTTCTAATTTAAAATGAGCCAAACTTATTATTTTCAAATAGTAAATGTGTTTCTAATTACTATTGTGTGTGTATATATATATATGTAGACTGTAAATAAAACTATGATTTAAAATTCTATATGTATATCATAAAAAAATTGGCTTTAAAAACTCTACATTTTAAAACTGTAGAATCGATCTCACCCTAGAGGGGGGCGAATAGGATGATACTATCAATTTTAAAAATTTAATGCGGAAGTTTGTATAAAATTATTTCAACACAGATATATCAGAATAGCAGCACAAATAATAGCAGAAGAATAAATGCAGAAATAGAACGACACAGAATTTACCCAACTTCGGCAAAACCCTGCCTACGTGCTGCCTCCAAGGTTTCTACTAGAAATTAAGCAGTCAGACGCTTACAAACGTAAACTCGCGACACCCGCTATCGACTAGCCTTGACTCTACGCTCAAAACCCTGCCACAACTCAGCTACTGAGTTGCGAATTCTCAAACTACGCCACGTATTTTGTCCCCTAGTCAAACGACTAGAAATTACAACGTTTAAAAGAAGAATTTAAATTTAAAATAAATTTAAAACCTAATTTAAATTTCAAGCCCAAATTATAAGCAAATAAAATTATTATAATGGTCGTCCCCCTTTTGTATCTTCGGTCCGTTTTTCTTTTATTTACTCCGTTCCTTTCTTTCGTGAAAATGGCAGTCGTTCCTTGTTCGTTCTTCTTCCATCTGTAATTAGGGCTTTCAAATGCCGACTTTAAATTGATCGATCGAATTGGGATTTCGCTCTCTTGCTCTGTTGATCGATCGTCACTTGGCTCACGGCTCCTTCGATGATCGAGTTCGATCTTGCTCCGGTATGTAATTTGTTGTTTTGCTTATCTGTTTTTGCTTACTTGAACTCAATGATTAAAACTGCCGATGATGAATGGGATTTATAGAAGTCAAATTCCCATATTTGCTTTCGTCTGACAGTTGTTTGATTTCATCAATACTATGCTCGGCCATTCGATCTTCCTTTGGATGTTGGTGATTTTTCTGACTTGTTCATAATCGTATATTTCTGATTTACTTGATACTCATGGCTTTGAATTTCCTTGGTCATCATGGTTTCGATTTTGCTGGTTCGACTTTGGCACTGACTTGTTCAATATCGACTTTGACACTCTTCTACTTCAGTTTTGACATCACTAAACTTCGGCATTAACTTGTTCAACTTGAAACTGTTTTGGTTTCTAGCACTTTGTTCATTTTCGGCTTCATAAAATTTTTTAGCATGTCTGCATATATGCATTCATCTTTTCCACTATGTATTTGCATGCTTGCCACTGATCATATGTTGAAGTCTTTGACGATGATGTTGATTTCGTTTATGTGTTTAACTTTGGCCGTTATCTATTTACTGCCTTTGGTCATTTGCGTCCTATAGCATACTTGACTTATTTGAAACATATCTCTTGATTTTTCTTTGATTTAGCTGGCGTGTTTACTATATATGCATTCATCCACTCACTCCATCTTCATTTTGTTTCACTTGAGTCTGATTTTCTTTATAAGACTGCATTTAATTTCATTGCGGCCTTGACTCTGCATATACTCTCTGATACATGTATACTTGTTCGGACTAGCTGTGTCACTTGCTTATGCTGGTACTGTTTCATTTGATGTGTTGTAGCTGCTGTCCATTTTGGTTTTGCTGTATTATCATATTCACTTGGTGGCATTTGGTTTGCATACAGTTTTCACCGTGCAGCCTTGCTCATTGATCATTTGATCCACTGTTGCATTCATATGTGCATTAGTCTCTGATCTGTTGGCACTGGTTCGTGTAATTGAATGTGAACTTGTTGCCTTGGTCATCACTGTAGCTTCACTGCAACCATATGTGTGCTATATATTTTCTTTGGTTAGATGCACATGTATATTTTGTTCATTTTGGTTTTGCTGTCACTGCATGTATGTATACATGTGTATATACATATGTATATATATGCTTCTGCATTGTATTGTAGTCACATATGTGAACTTGAGATCTTGTGGACGTATCATTTGCTTGACCCTTGTATATGTGACTTATTTGCATTGATCACTTGATTACTGAACTAGTTCTGGGTACATTGCATATTGAACTAGGTTGTAGCCTCGACTCTGTCCACTGTTGCATTATGTTGTACCTGTTTTGCTACCTTCATGTACATGTCTTTCTTGCTTTAACCTGAACTGGTCTGGTTTGCTTCCATATCATGGCTGGTTCATGTATACTTGATGTGTGATGTGTTTTCGGTCATCATTTCTAGATTTAGTAGTTCGCATTGATTTCCACTTGTATACATACATATAGTTATGTGTGTATATAGGTGTGTGCATATGGAGTCTTTGGATAGTTGTTGTGCACTTTGTTTTCATGATGTACGACTTGAAATTTGGTCTGCACTTGTGTTGAATCCAGCTTATAGCTCGGGTTTGACCTTGGTCTGCACTTTGTACTCACTTGTCCATGTAACTTTATCAAGTGTATATTGGTGTCCACGGCCTTGTGGCATGTACAGTGATATACTGTGCATGTCACAAGCTGTTCGTGTATGATGAATTCAAATTTAAATGATGACGAACAAGCTGAATAACTAAGGAAAATATTATTTTCAAAATTCACATTTTATTTTATACTGCAAAAAATATTTCCTTTTCAATTTTACTGCGTCAATATTTATTTTTGCAGATTGCTCAGATGTTGGATTCAATCTGGAATGAAGTTAAAGATAAATGCGAGTGGATGAGCGATATGTACTGAGGACATTTGTAAATGAAAGATTGTGATGTAATTGAATTTGTATTGCAATCAAAATTATATATGTATAGTGAGAGCTTGAATTTGTACTATTCAAAATTGTAATAAATATTTGTTTGAATAAAATATCTGTTTGAATTCAAATTCTGTGTTATTTATTTTATTTAGCAAATATATGTTTAATTATGTGAAAAATATAATAGTACATTATACATTTATATATATATATATATATATATATATGTGTGTTTATTATCATCAAACAAAAATCATATAGTCGCATATTCAACAATCTCCCCCTTTCGATGATAACAAACATATATTTAAGATTTTGTTGTTAAATGTATTTGATTGTTCAATTTTCTCCCCCTATTTGAATGCTTCCTCTCTACGCAAAGGTCCCCCTTCATATATGCATATAATTAAAAATATGCAAATGAGCCTAGATGTAAATAGAAAATATTTGACATTTACTTGATTTTATTTGACAAAATCTTAACTTTTCTCTCCCTCTTTTGTTATCAGCAAAAGAGTAATAGCGTTAGAAAAATAGAGATAAAGTGATTAATATTAATTCAACATTAAAACTCAATGGAATATAAATATTAAATTTCAATAAAAAATCAAACAAAAATCATAAATACTCTGTTAGGCGCATATTCCACTTTTAGAATGATGGGAATGATATCATCATATAAACCATACAGTTGTGTCTATTTGTGGTATATTTATATCAGGAATTTGAATATCTACCAACCTTGCATAACCGTTAGGACTTTTAAATGAGATTAGCAGTATTCCAATTTTATTTTTAAAAAATGAATATAAGTATCTTCTAACCACGCATAACCTTGAGGACTTTCAAATGGGATTAGAATCAACTTGTTTATTTAAAAAATCAATTTTGATATGCATTCCATACATGCATAACCGTGAGGACTTTTAAATGAGCATGGAAGCACATAACAAATTCCAAGTAATTCACTCATGCATAACAATGAGGACTTTTAAATGAGAGTGAATACTTTGGATTTTATTTTATTTTATTATTATTATTATTTTATTAAAAAAATATAAAATGAAAAATGAATGATTCATGTTTAAAGTACTACATATCGACAAATTATATTGAATTTTGATGAGTGATGGTCATTAGAAGTATGATAGAAATAGAGATGGTCATGGAATTTTTACCAACAATTTTTTTATAACTCGTTGTTTAAATTTCTAAAGAAATTTACTAATTATACTATCTTGAGTCATAATATATGATAAATATCAACACTCATCACTTTTTCAATCACTATCTATCTTTTTGATAATTAGTAGGGAGTCAGATTAGTCAATGTTATAATTTAAAAATTAAATTCAAAAATAATTATAAAATCAATTTTTCTAAAAATGACCAATCTGAAAACAAGGTCAAAAATGATTTTCTAGAAGGGGTTTTATGAGAAAAATTTCTGCTATTTGAAAATTATTTGAAATGAAAAATATGCAAATATTTTCCTTGAAAAACGATGCAGTTACTAAATGTCTCAACATAAATTACGTTCCACTAGTAATTTTTCTATCAACTAGATTACCAGTGCAATCTGCTTCTGAATTTTTCTCACTCAAAATTATCATTAATCGAATTTGATAGACCAGACCATGAAGTGTGCATCAAAATATCTTAAAATTAATTTTAACAGCTTTTTAAATGACATTCTCTTGAATTTGAATTGAAACCGTGTAAATAATCAAAATCCATGAATATAGAGTCGGCCGTAAAATAACCAAATGTATTATCATTTGCCAATAAAACACTATCACTAATCCAAACTATTACATATGAAGTGGTTCAAAGATTCTAGAGATTTTTATAGTTTTCTTGGCATAAGAATATATTTGGCCAACAATTTTGAATTAGTCAGAATCAAAATCATCATTTATTTCATCATCACATTACTGGCTGGTTGAATTCAGACTACGGTGCAGATTATCACATTTAATATATCGTATACCATTACCTGTTTTACCTTTACGATAATTTTTCGTTGTTATCCATTGTGATTCTGTCACATTTGTACTAGGCTAAGGAACTTTGCTTTGACGCTTGTTGTGTCCTTGGAACAGCCAGAATCCAAGTAACAATATTGTTGTTCCTTAGCCTGCCACCACACCTACACGATGGAATATTTTTGTGACCTAATTGTTTTTATAGGTCCACTATTATTAGTGGCAGAATAATTTGAAAAATAATTTTGTGGAGACCCAAAACTATTTATATATGTTACTTTTGGCACCCAGATTTGTTTCACTTTGAGAGATTTTATATTTGTGCCTTTTGGAATCCAAATTGCACTACAAGAAAACTGATTTTTTGTAGCGCCCAAAAACCGCCACTAAGTATTTTTAGTGGCGTTTCGATAATCGTTACGAAAAAACATGCCACTAAAAATCCTCGAGTATTAGTTGCACTTTTTTAAACGCTACCATTTTTTTTTTTGATAGCGTTTTTATAACGCCATAGAATTTCTTTTTTGTAGCGCCTATTTGCCGCCACCGAAAAGGTTTTCTCCTCCATGATACTTTTTTATGGCGTTATCTAATTTTTTGTAGCGCCTGTTTAACGCCACCAAAAGGGTTTTCTCCTCCACATTACCTTTTCATGGCGTTATATACATTTTTTGTAGCGCTTAATAAACGCCAGCATAAGTGTGCTTGAGTTTTTAATCACTATTTTGTAGCGCTTAATAAACGCCAGCATAAGTGTACTTGAGTTTTTAATCACTCTTTTGTAGCGACATTTTAACGCTACCAAAATAAATAATATCCAGTAGCGTTTGTTTCCCTCCACCTGCTACTCCATATTTACCACTGATCTAGCATGCAATTATATAATAACGGAATACGCAAGCACATACACTTTTGAACACAATATATTAAACAACTACAAAATACGTATACACATTGAAGATCCACAAGATACATAGACATTCATACATCCACATACATAGGTGTCGACAAAAAGCTACCCGTACACATACACAACCAAACTACCATAAGTGTTATAACCAAACTACCATAAGTGTCATAACCGTACATATACATCTGAAATAAATGTCTGAAATAACCAAAGTACCGAGCAAAACCTGAACCACCATTAAAACCTGAACTACCTGTCATTGCTGATGTCTTCAAAACCTGAACTACTTGTAAACAAAGAACAGAACAAAAGAGTGAGAAAACAAAACCTGAACTTAAAACTGCATCACTAACATTCCACCACAATCCATACATAACTCCTCACCATCAATTATACTAAAGTAATATCTGAATAAATATACAGACATATGTATTTTAAAAATATAAATTACTAAAACTTGCATAGATAAATAGGGATGTACCTACGCATAAAAGAAATGAAATCAATTCTACAAAATGGACAAGATATGATATAGTAAGAGTATTGTAACAGTGTAACGGTCAATTAAACAAGTCTAAAACACCAAAAAGCACAATAATACACCCCATGCACGTGAGATACACAACAACAAAACTGAAACTCAAATATATAAAGACAACACACAAACACACACAACATCCATTCAATATAAACACAATAGTTCTTACAATACATAACACTATATATATAGACACACAGACACAAATGCACTCACGCATAAACATATAGCATTTGAATGCACACACACAACACAATGCAGAACACACATTGCTTAATCATGGTTACATGGCCTTAAATGATAGTTAACCGCTTAAGACAAGGTTTATATATATAAAAAATTAATTAGTGAATAATATGGAACATCCAACACTTCTAGTTATAACTAGGAATTTACTTGCTATAAGTTTCTCGCTACTTTATGCTAATGTACCGTAATAAAACTATTCGTGCTAGATACTGCGTTAAAATTATCATCTATTTACTCAATAATATGATATTGAGTAAACAGATGATAATTTTAACACAATCACACTCACACACACACAGTTGGGTAAGCACACATCCTCATAAACACACTAGCGCATATATACAAAATCGCGCACGCACCAACAGGTTACACACATACAAATTAATCAACACACACGCTCATATGTACACACAAAAACACAGATCGTACGTAAGCACACATATACTCCAGGCAACACACACCTATATGCACACCAATACAAAACACTAAAACACACACACACACTCTTCATGCACATAGAAATTCAAGGCAGTAGCAACACATATACCTAGCAGGCTAGCATGCACACACTCTCAAACACCATAGTACTTGGGAAAACACAAAACAAAAGCAGCTTGCCACAGGTTTGTGAGTGGTAACACTCACCTGTAAATCACGTTCCACTCTGTCTCCTTCCACTGTTTTTCTTATCTTAGATTACGTACGCGACACAGGGCCCAAAACCTAGTAACGCGATAGATGGACTTGTGCTAGAAAAGCCTAAGAGTGTCTTAATGAACATGCTCGAATATCAGAATTTATAACAATTTCTTGGATTTTATTTTTAATTTAGAAAATGACAATAATAGGTTTTAATTAATTCCATAAGAAGAATGAGTGAATCCTGTTAAAGTGAATATGCGTGAGATATTTTATATGATAGAGAAAGTTCTTAAGTAGATATGATATTGCATCACTAACATTCCACCACAATCCATACATAACTCCTCACCAATCACAATCATTCAATCACAATTCGAATATAACACCCCTACTTATGTACTTTTATCAGTTTACCAAAAATCTATCTGCACTTTAGCTGCTAGCATTCCTAATGTATATATATAAAAAAATTATATACCTTTCATTTTGACTTAATAATGATTTTTTCCATTGGCCAAGCTATGGGAACGCCAAAGCAATCATCCATGCACGTCAGACCCGATGTTGGTCTCCATATCTCTGCATCTGGAACTATCACCAGTTCAATCCAAACTTTTACAGCATTACGTCCCAATGGACGACAATGGACCATCGTTATCGGATCAGTTGATGCAATACTTCCTTCCGCCACTACGTCTGCTCCACCCAAATCGATCAACTGGCATTTGGCATCCTTTTGCATGGTTGCAATTGGCTGAAAGAAAAGAGATTATTATGCACAATGTATACATGCACATTAAATAAACTTTCATACACAGTTAACTTCTTCAAATTTGAAAATTAATACTTACATTTTGCAATTTATTCATGACCATATGTGCGGATTTCATGGGAGAATTCACAGCATTTTCAGTATCATCACGACTCTCATCTAGTTTTTCTTGATCAGCTTCTACTTTTGATCTTGGCCATGCTATTTTCATACCAACTGCATCTCCAATGCACGACATATCAGATGTGGGTCGCCACAAATAAGCATCTTTATTTACTACTTTGTCCACCCAAATCACAACAGCAGACGGACCGAGTGGAATACCATTAATAGTATATTTTGGATCAGTGGCATGGATTCTTCCTTCGGCAATTACACCTTCACCCTCAGTCCAACCGTAAATCTTGCAAGTGTCTTCGATGATGCTGGTACTCTAAAAATGAGAAGTGAAATTCAAGACTTTAGTATGCTATACAAAAACAACGAATATGTGTTAAATTTTTATTCAGATGGGGGGTGTGCTCGCAGCATTTTAGACATCAATAAGCCCGCAGCATATTACACTAATATACTTAACGTGAAAAAAATTACCGTACTGGCTGCACTACAGTTCAACCGTGTTCGCAGCGGGACCTTGATGCAAACTGATGGCCAAGCAACTACCTTATTCTTAGCGTCTTCTAAGAATGCCGTTTCAGGTGTAGGCCTCCATAAATAAGTATCTGCTTTATCCACTGAATCTATAACAACGCTCCTGGCATTTGGTCCCAGACGAATGCCATTGACAACGTCATCTGGGTCCATGGACAACAGCCTCCCATGGGCAACAACTCCAGAGGTTCCATCCCAATTCAACAGCAAACATACTTCGTCGTCGCTCTACAATTAATCAACCGAAAATTAAATCAATTACTGGATTAAAAAATTAAAATATAAATTTCATTTATTGAGTAATGTAAATATTATTTTTACCGAATCAGGTGAGTTCCTTCTCGAACTTTCTTCACCCTGCAGCGAAGCACGAATATAAATTAATATTTTACGAATATAAATTAATTTCCAAAAATTTACCTTCTGGTCCATCAGAGTCTGTATCATTCCCTTCAGTTCTGCTATTTCCTCTCGACACTGAGACACTTGTTTATCTTTGGACTGGGCCAAAGCTAGCTTGGTTAAAGTGCAACCCCTACCCAATGCCCTTAACAGTCCCGGTTTATCTTGTCCCAGTACATGTACAAGAGCATCTTTTCCAATATCAGTCTGTGACGAGCCGGATTAGGATAGGCTACCATATTTTTTGATCTCCTCCTATATAAATAAATACACATAGATAATGTACAATGGTAAAAATATCATAGTTTCAAAAAAAATACCAATAAAATTAAAAACAATTTTACAATTGTATTCCTAGCTTCCATGTTCAATGGTTCACCAGTTTTTTTAATGTGAGATCTAATCCACACATCAGCTCTACTTATGGACGATGGATCTACACTTTCTTTTTTCTAAAAATAGAATAACATTAAATTAATAAACTGACAGGTATAAAATAATGTTAAATAATGCTATAGTTAATTAACTTGCCATGTCTTCGGTCTTTCTAGTCATTCCCCTACGACCGGTTGTATGCGGAATTTGTGTGTACCTAAGGGCTGAATATTTCTCACTTTTTTGCTGAAAATGTTGAAAGATGCTAGAATTTAACAACCAAAATCATAAAAAAAGAACTATCTAATATTTATAATGCAGGGTAAATATGTATGGTGAGGATTGCAATTTATTTGAAAATCAATTCATCATGGTCATATACTTATTTGGTATTATTAATGTTGGATAACTCAATGACATATACAGCATTCCATATCTACTAATAATATTTATAGATTGAACTAACTTGCAAAGTGTTTTTTTTACTTCATTTAAAATGTTCCTGTGCTTGTCATAACGCATTTGTATTTTGTACTGTCATAAGTTCCTGCAGCTAATACCTAAACAGGAACCCTCAGCATCCACCAACACTTGGACTTCACTTCTAAAGAAATTTATCGGTTGCTAACTATGTAGATGGATTTGCAGAAACATGCCAGACGAGTTGAGTAGGAATGATTTACCTTAAACTCCGGACTTGTTTTCGCCTTCACAAACTTCCTCCAATCGGTTATGCTTTTTATGTTCGTAGGTTTCATTTTAAGTCTTTCCTCATCGTTCTCCGCTTTTTGCAAATTTCGAACCAATTTGCTTTTTGACGATCTCCAAAGTACTCCCATTTGTTGAAATATAGCTTTTCTTTGCCATTCCTCTTCCAATTTAAATCTAATCTGCAACAATACATCAAAACATGATATTAGTAAAATTGATTTAATTTAAATACGACAGATTTAATTAAATCTGAAAGGTTTTCTGAAGTTATTAGAGGGCAATTTCAATTTATAATTGGCAAGAACTATTTTTCAATTTATCCAGAAGTTATTAGATGGCAATTTCAATTTATAATTGGCAAGACCATGCAATATTAGAAGTCATTTTCAAAACATATTAGAGTCAGAATGTTAAATAATAGATGCCTGCTTCATACCAGAACCGACTGCCACAAAACTTCTTTTAAGTCATCAATAATATTCCTCCAATCATCAATGGTGTATGGAACCTGTTCCCGCACAAGCGGTCCAAGAAAAGAGGATAAATATACCGACCCTTGCCCTACTGGTATACCTAGATCGTTGAACTCAACTTCAATTCGATCCTGACTGCATGACGGGAGTCTTTTTGCTTTTGCTGGACCTCTACCGCCTCTTTTTCGATAAATGTTAGAAAAAAATTGTAAGTCGTTTGGAATAATAATAAATGTTGAATTCATTGGGTATAATAGAGTAATTGATTGATAAGTAAAATCTATTCAAATCAAATATCGAATATTGTACAGGTAAATTATTTAAATTAAACTTAATATTTGGAATTTATTGAATAATTTAATAATGGGAATTGAATAACCGTATAATGGAAATGGTTGTTCTATAAATTTTAATTCGTTTCAAAAGTTAAATTTTTAAATTCGTTTTGAATATTTCAAAAGATAGTGATTTAAGAATAATCAAATTTTGTTTAAATTTAATATTACAAATGTTGAATAATTAAATTCTGAATTTGATACGATTAATTTGATATTGAAATTTAATACATAAAAATAGAGTGAATAATTGAAATTTGATTTAATATGATTCAAATTGGTTTCCAAAGTGAATGTAAGTTATATTTGGATTTTAACAGAGTTAATAAGATTTTAAAATTGGAATTTATTGGATAAATTGAATAACGGGCTTAATATGATTAAAAATGATTTGTAAAATTTTATTTTATCATACTAAAGTTAGAATGATGTTGTAGAACTTTAAAAATCGAATTAAAAGTAAATTTGTGAAAATTGAATATTTTAATATTTAATTAGCGACTGAAAATAGCCAATTTTCGAACAGTCTCAGAATGGGACGAAACTAGTTCCATTGGATCCGTAATAGTTAGTTATTATCGAATTTCAATTTTCGTAGCAATCGGAGTTGTCGTTTGACCGTGGCAGCTCGAAACGCGTTGAAATTGTATTAATATTAATTTGGCGAGTTAAAATAGTCATTTTTCAAACGGTCTCGGATTTCGACGAAACCAGTTTCATCAGATCCGTAACGTGATATTATTATAAGGTTTCAAATTTCAAGTCAAACAGATTTACCGTTTGTCCGGGGCAAGCCAAAACGCATAGAAATTCGTTAAATCGGTTTAATTTAAAATTGATCGTTTATTTCCGTAACTCGCGCATACGATCGAATTAGCTTCTGAAACCTATTCCATTGTGTCCGGAACGCGGGATAAACCTTAGGAACGTTTGTTACCGTGCAAAATTCGGAGTTTGGAAAATCCGGATAAATAATATTCGTCGTTTCCTATAAATAGCCGTTCATTCACAAATAAAAATAAAATAAAAAAAGGGCTAGGGTTTGCTTCAGCCGCCTGTGCTATTTTCAATGGCCAAAAATGCGCAAGCTTCCTCCTTCGTTTTCTCCCAATCCATCGACTTTTACCAAAAACTATCAACTGCAATGTTGAAGAGCTTGGGGAGATCTTGCAATCCATACGGATATGATCGTTTATAGTTGAGGCAATCATCGGCAATTTTCGTTCAAGTCGCTGCCTTTCGCCCTCGTCTCGCATGCAAAGGAGATGGCCAAGTTCCCCATGGTGGCAGTCGAGAGTAGAGCGAGGCGAGAGCTTCCTTCTGGTGTTACTTGATCGGGGTAGAGATCGTCGGAGAGGTTGCGAAAATTAGGGCATATGGGCGGCCGCGTGGGTTCTGTGGTCTGAAGCTTGCGCACGTTCAAACGTAGGGGAGAAGAGAGAGACATGGGCGGGCCTGATGTGGAGGAAGCAAAATGGACGGATGTGATTATCTGAGGTTCAAATTTGAAAATAAAAGTGTAAATTAATTTTATATTAATCCGTTCAAACTTTAAACTATCATAATTTTTTCATACGAGGTCGAAAACGCACGAAACTTTTTGCGTTGGAATCATATCGACGAGCACTACGCAATGGAGCTGGATTGGAGTCATTTGGAGCTAGAGAAAATTTTGGGTTAAATCGAACGTCGTTCGATTTGATTTAAAATCGGAAAATCAAGGTGAGTGTTTTATAACGCTCACAACGTACTAAATATCTTTATGCTAGTTATATCTGATATGAATTTTATTAGTCGTTGTTTGATAGAATTTAATTGTCATATAGATTGTCATTTGAATTAACCGTTGAAAATCAAATTGACAGTTAAATTGTAATTGAAATTGAATTGCGATTAAATTACCTGACATTGATAACTATGAAATTGCCATGAATTGTATTGCCTATTGGATGATGTATGTCGATGGATGTTATTGGTTGATAGTTAAATGTTTGGATGTTTATTTGCTTATATATATTGTTATGCATACATATGACACCGTGATTTGATTTAAGTGATATATATTCATCCTTGACATTTAATTAAAATAAATAATTACTTGGCCATAGGATAGAAAATTATATACGGACACCGAATTGGCTAAATTAATAATTTTAAAAATCGTCGATTTGAAATTTATTTAAAGGTTTTGATTTAAAAGTTATAAATAGGAATAAATTTATAGAAATCAAATTTATCGAAAAATTGAGTTTGGAATGTTGAAATAGATTTTGGTTAAAAGAAATTGTTGAATGATTTAAGTTGAGACTTTGAAATTTAAAATTGGGTTATGATTGAAGTTCGGAAATTTATTCGTTTTAAAAGATTGTACCTTAATTCGAGTTTTGAATATTACTAAGTAAAAGCGATATAAAATGATATCTGAAATTGAGCTTGAAATTGAATCATATTTGTAAGTGGGATTTAAACTCGAAAATTGATGGATAATTTTGTTAAGTGTTAAAATTTGATATTTTGAAAAATCAAGCTAAAAATCGATATACATTGGAATTGAATAAGTTGAAGGTGAATGTAAAATTTAATAAATTTGAAGTCAAAGTTGACATTGATTTGAGTTGAAATCGAAATTGAATTGGTAAATTGGAAATTGAAATTTATTTGAATTGGGAAGTTATAATTGGAATGGATTGGTTTTGAAGCTGTTTTAATTTGTTTTCCAAATTACTCTGTTATATAAACCATTTTGAATACTTAAACTATTTTAATCTATTTTTAATCTACTTAACCCAATTTAAATTATTTTAAACTAATTTATCTATTTTAAATCTATTTTAAAGATTTTAAGTATTTTTAACTATTTTAATTATTTAAACTACTTTTAAACTACTTAAAGCTATTTTCTAAAAAAATTCAAGATGGTTAATAAGATGAAATGTTTATATTTAAATCTTGAATTTAAATACGAATTGAGTTAAATGAAGTTGCAACCTAAATTGAAATTCAAAATGATTTTGAAATCCAAATGAGATATTGATGCGAAAATTGATTTTGAAACGAAATCTGACATTTTGATAGATACGCTGATATTTGAAAAGGATTTGATTTTTGAAGCGAATATGATATCTTGATATAAATTATGAATCGATTTGAAATATAAAAGAGCCAACGGTGTAATAATACGTAGTTATTAAAGAGACCGGGATCGAATATGGACATACTCTCTGTCGATACCGAAAACCACTTTAATAACTATTATACGCGGAGTGTTGATCCAGAATGAAGTGGATGGTTTGGTGAACGCGTTGACTGAAGAAAGAGAACGAGTATTGGATGACCCCTAACATGACTAAAACAGGAGCCGCGCCGGGCCATTGAGGTTCGCCACCTCTAGCGGACACACTTCTTCGATACCATTTCTATTACATTTGTGATTCGATTTGGGTGCACCCCTTGATTTGGGAGTGTTGTTTCGCGGTGTTGGGGTAGCTGCTGGCTATGCTCAACATCAGTCCGGATCACGCAACTACTAGTATCCTAGTTGGTATCGCCTCATGTACCTTGTCATACTGATTATCCTATTCGCGACCACTACGTTTTTGATTTGTACCTTGAGTATATGGATTGCCCTCTGGTGACTTCCGATTTTGGTGAAACTACGGTCTTGTATATGCTTTTGGGAATATAAAATGTGTTAAGGGGGATTATGGTAACGCCTTAACGCTATTTTGATACTTTATATTACTGATAGACATTATCTACTTAGCGTACATTACTACATAGTAGATAGTTTAACGGATCCTTAAGAGATGGAAAATCCCGTAACATCTCTTAGGTTATTGCACGCACGTTGACACTGGATATGAGATGTCAAACCCCGTAAACATCTCTGACGCCGTTACACTCATATTTATTTACGATTGATTTAACTTTCATAAGGATATTTTAGTCCTGACTCGAGTGTTTTGTCTTTTCATTACGCTCGGGTCAGTCCTGAGTTTTTCAGATTTTGAAGATCTATTCTGGAGGATGAAGACGAAGATTTGGTATACTATTACTATTATTACCCTTGCATCATGCTATCTGCTGCATTATTTTATTTGTTCTGTTATATATGTATAACTCTGATAAATGTTGTATAAATAATTGTCAAAGTATAGTAAACAACTTCATGAACTGTTTATTTGACTATTATATTTTATCGTTCCGCTGCGAGATTCTATGTTGTTTCATTTCCTTTATTTCTCTTTCTTTTCTTTTCTTATTTACCCCAATAACCATCTGCCCTTTTGAATGGTTTGGAATCAACATGTGTATTTGATCGTCGGTTTAAACTGTCCAAAAAGGTGGGTCGTTGCAGTTGGTATCAGAGCTTAGGTTTAGCGATAAACCTTGGCTCTAGTGGGGAATAACTCATTGAAATAGAGGTAAACTATATGAATGAGTTGAGTGTATATGAGAGAGCGTACTTGTTATTTGATATAAAATGGTTTTATATTGTGTTAACTTTGTTCCGTTGAGTATTTATGAATTCTGGTCGATACTTGGGACGCCAAGGCGTCGATAGGAATTTCTAAACACTCGAATAGGACAAACCAACACAATATCGTTTTGGAATATATTTTATGTAAAAGAATTATTTGAATATTTATTCATTTTGATTGAATTGATTGTTAGGAGATGATAATATTAGATTATTATTGTTATTGTTTGATCAGTCAATATTTACAACAATTGATTAAATAACAATGGATTTAGGAAAATGAAATCTAGTAAACACAATTGATAATGAATATAAATGAATTTTAACTTGGATTTGGGAATTTAAATTCCGGTGTTTGAAATTGACTTACAAGAATTTGAAAAATATAATATGAGTATTATATGATAGTATAATTGAGTTGAAACTGTTTTCGAAGGATTTTTTTTTAATGATAAGTGTTATATTCCCTTCTCTTGACGCTAGAAAATGATTTCGGTGATGAGTGCACGCATCATCGCCGTTTATTTTCGAGAGTCCGAGTGGGGGAGACCACTTAATATCTTGTCTAAACCTTGTTTTGATTCAACTTTTATTTTATTTTGTATTCTCTATAGTATGATTTGATATATAAATTATATAAGTATATATTATTTCAAAACTTGATTTGAAATGAAACCGTGATTGGAATTCTTAGGTCCTTTAATAATTAATGATTTTTTTTAAATGATTGAAATGAATTTAGACTTGAATCACTAAGGAACTTCTGAATTGTGAAATGAGAAATGAACCTAGGAGCTAAGTGAAAATATCCATTGAAGTAGAAATCCTTAGAATTAGGAAATTATGAACTTAAAATAAAATTGAAACTGTAAAACTCGCATAGTATTAAATTTCATTCTATAGCATAGATATAACTTACCAAAATATTTAAGAAGTTCAAAAATGTTATATAAATTGTTAATTGGATAATATACAAGTATAGGTTTGAATAATGAAATATGCATTTAATTAAGGGTTTGCAAATATAAATAAAATTGTTAGTAAATAGTTGGAGTTTAAATTAACATTTAAAGGTGATTCACAATTATGTTAATATAAAATGGAAATACTATATGTGAATGTAAATGTGAAATTAAATTATAGTGTAATTTAAGTAATGACTTAAGAATTAATTAATTGAAAATTCAACTTTAAATGAAAAGAAGTTATATGTTGTTTAACTACACTCTATTTGCATAACTATAACTTACCAAATACTTAAAAGGTTTAAAATGCTAATAAGGATAAGTAGAGAAATAATATACCAGTGTGAGAATGTATAATAAAATGTGAAGATCTATTGATAGTTGTAAATATAAAAGAAATTTAAGCTATAAAATGAATGATATATATAAGTGAATGAATAAAATTTAAAATTAATGAAAAATAAAATTGGTAAATGGAAACTAATTAAATTTGAATATAACTAAATGTCAATAAACTTGGAAGTGTATGAAATTAAAATTGACTTGGAAATGTATAATTGATTTAGTGTAGATTTTGGATGGATGTTAATGTTTGATATGCATTGGTTGTTAGATGGATGATAATTGATTAAGTAGAATACATTAGTGTTAATGGAATTGAATAAACGGAATAAAATTTAAAAAAAAAAAAATTAAATTCAAATTTGAAGCAAAGTGAAATTAAATATAATTGAATTCAATTTAAATTGAAGCAAATTGACTTGAATTTAAAATGTGAATGAAACAAACTTGAATAAATCGGAAACAAATTGAATGTAAACCTATTGCATGGATGAATAAGAGAATAAATGACTTTGTGTTTATGATTGTTCTTTGGAAAAATTTGAAGTTTTGATGGTTTGCACTTTGAAATAATAAAAGCAAATTTTTGGGGAAAAATCCAAAATTGTCCAACATATGCTGAAACGAAAACAACCATAACTTTTAAATGGCTGAACGAAATTCGACGATCTTGGACTTTTCAGAAAGCTTAGAAATTATAGCACAACTTTTGTTTAGACAACTTGAAAGAAATTCCTTCGTCTACTAGGTTAAAAACTTGAATGTTACTCGCTGTCCTGTGTAAAAATAAGTAAAATCAGCAGTATACACCTTTAGTATTTTCACCATATCTTTTGACTGGTTTATCGGATTTTGATGATCTTACACTTTATGGAAAGCTAAGAATTTAAGCTAAAACTTTTGTTTTAAGTGTTTTGTGTTTTGATGTCGTTTAGAAGGTCAAAAACGCGGGTGAACGTCGCTGACCTGCGCAATTCATTGCCCAGGCTGAGGCGTATCTTCTAAGTAAAACGGCCATAATTTTGAATGTATGGTCCGAATTCGATGATTTTGGACATTCCGGAAAGCCTGAAATAAATGCAACAACTTTTGTTTAGATTCTGTTGCCAAATTTTATCATTTATGTGTCCTAAAACTAGGATTTGTTGGCTGTCTTGAAATTGAAATCTCAGTTTTGAAGCTAAATATGTTATATATATGTTGCGTAGGCTAAGTATATCGATCTATCTTTATATGCATGGTTCTAACTTAGTTATTGAGTGTTTAGTAGGTGCGGATTGCGCTTACTTCACATTTGGAGCTCGCTTTCGCGCTATATTAGCCGTATATGCTCGCTAACAATATATAAGGTACATATCTCGGATTACATACCGTACTTTTACACTTTTTCCCTGCGGGATGCCTCATCACTTGATGAGATGTATATTTGTGATATATATACTGTCATATTTTTTTTCCGATCGAGCCGCGCAAAGGAGACTCTGCCGAAATTTTCCGTAAAATCCGGGTGTTAGAAAAATTTTCAAGTTTTAAATTTTTTTTATATAACTTGTTTTGATTACTAACTTTTAAAGTTAGGAAGCCGCTTGGAGTAACTTAGTGGAAGCGTAGTTATGACTGTATAAATGAAATTTCATTGTTTATAAGTGGATAATTTTTAATAAAATATATCAAATGTTGAATTCTTTACTTAGATCCTTTTCCCTTCTTTTTCCTTTTTGGGGACGAAAAGTTTTGAGTGGGGGAGAGTGTAACGACCCGTAAATTTTCGATAATTAAAATAGCTAATTTAATAAGATTTCGTTATTTAGTGTTAGAAAAAAATTGTAAGTCGTTTGGAATAATAATAAATGTTGAATTCATTGGGTATAATAGAGTAATTGATTGATAAGTAAAATCTATTCAAATCAAATATCGAATATTGAACAGGTAAATTGTTTAAATTAAATTTAATATTTGAAATTTATTGAATAAATTAATAATGGGAATTGAATAACTGTATAATGGAAATGGTTGTTCTATAAATTTTAATTCGTTTCAAAAGTTAAATTTTTAAATTCGTTTTGAATATTTCAAAAGATAGTGATTTAAGAATAATCAAATTTTGTTTAAATTTAATATTACAAATGTTGAATAATTAAATTCCGAATTTGATACGATTAATTTGATATTGAAATTTGATTTAATATGATTCAAATTGGTTTCCAAAGTGAATGTAAGTTATATTTGGATTTTAACAAAGTTAATAAGATTTTAAAATTGGAATTTATTGGATAAATTGAATAAAGGGTTTAATATGATTAAAAATGATTTATAAAATTTTATTTTATCATATTAAAGTTAGAATGATGTTGTAGAACTTTAAAAATCGAATTAAAAGTAAATTTGTGAAAATTGAATATTTTAATATTTAATTAGCGACTGAAAATAGCCAATTTTCGAACAGTCTCAGAATGGGACGAAACTAGTTCCATTGGATCCGTAATAGTTAGTTATTATCGGATTTCAATTTTCGTAGCAATCGGAGTTATCGTTTGACCGTGGCAGCTCGAAACGCGTTGAAATTGTTTTAATATTAATTTGGCGAGTTAAAATAGTCATTTTTCAAACGGTCTCGGATTTCGACGAAACCAGTTTCATCGGATCCGTAACGTGATATTATTGTAAGGTTTCAAATTTCAAGTCAAACGGATTTACCGTTTGTCCGGGGCAAGCCAAAACGCATAGAAATTCGTTAAATCGGTTTAATTTAAAATTGATCGTTTATTTCCGTAACTCGCGCATACGATCGAATTAGCTTCCGAAACCTATTCCATTGTGTCCGGAACGCGGGATAAACCCTAGGAACGTCAGTTACCGCACAAAATTCGGAGTTTGGAAAAGCCGGATAAATAATATTCGTCGTTTCCTATAAATAGCCCTTCATTCACAAATAAAAAAAAGAAAAAAAAAGGGCTAGGGTTTGCTTCAGTCGCCTGTGCTATTTTCAATGGCCAGAAACGCGCAAGCTTCCTTCTTCGTTTTCTCCCAATTCATCGACTTTTACCAAAAACTATCAACTGCAATGTTGAAGAGCTTGGGGAGATCTTGCAATCCATACGGATATGATCGTTTATAGTTGAGGCAATCATCGGCAATTTTCGTTCAAGTCGCTGCCGTTCGCCCTCGTCTCGCGTGCAAAGGAGATGGCCGAGTTCCCCATGGTGGCAGCCGAGAGTAGAGCAAGGCGAGAGCTTCCTTCTGGTGTTACTTGATCGGGGTAGAGATCGTCGGAGAGGTTGCGAAAATTAGGGCATATGGGCGGCCAAGTGGGTTCTATGGTCTGAAGCTTGCGCATGTTCAAGCGTAGGGGAGAAGAGAGAGACGTGGGCGGGCCTGATGTGGAGGAAGCAAAATGGATGGTTGTGATTATCTGAGGTTCAAATTTGAAAATAAAAGTGTAAATTAATTTTATATTAATCCGTTCAAACTTTAAACTATCATAATTTTTTCATACGAGGTCGAAAACGCACGAAACTTTTGCGTTGGAATCGTATCGACGAGCACTACGCAATGGAGCTGGATTGGAGTCATTTGGAGCTAGAGAAAATTTTGGGTTAAATCGAACGTCGTTCGATTTGATTTAAAATCGGAAAATCAAGGTGAGTGTTTTATAACGCTCACAACGTACTAAATATCTTTATGCTAGTTATATCTGATATGAATTTTATTAGTCGTTGTTTGATAGAATTTAATTGTCATATAGGTTGTCATTTGAATTAACCGTTGAAAATTAAATTGACAGTTAAATTGAAATTGAAATTGAATTGCGATTAAATTACCTGACATTGATAATTATGAAATTGCCATGAATTGTATTGCCTATTGGATGATGTATGTCGATGGATGTTATTGGTTGATAGTTAAATGTTTGGATGTTTATTTGCTTATATATATTGTTATGCATACATATGAAACCGTGATTTGATTTAAGTGATATATATTCATCCTTAAAATTTAATTAAAATAAATAATTACTTGGCCATAGGATAGAAAATTATATACGGACACCGAATTGGCTAAATTAATAATTTTAAAAATCGTCGATTTGAAATTTATTCAAAGGTTTTGATTTAAAAGTTATAAATAGGAATAAATTTATAGAAATCAAATTTATCGAAAAATTGAGTTTGGAATGTTGAAATATATTTTGGTTAAAAGAAATTGTTAAATGATTTAAGTTGAGACTTTGAAATTTAAAATTGGGTTATGATTGAAGTTCGGAAATTTATTCGTTTTAAAAGATTGAACCTTAATTCGAGTTTTGAATATTACTAAGTAAAAGCGATATAAAATGATATCTGAAATTGAGCTTGAAATTGAATCATATTTGTAAGTGGGATTTAAACTCGAAAATTGATGGATAATTTTGTTAAGTGTTAAAATTTGATATTTTGAAAAATCAAGCTAAAAATCGATATACATTGGAATTGAATAAGTTGAAGGTGAATGTAAAATTTAATAAATTTGAAGTCAAAGTTGACATTGATTTGAATTGAAATCGAAATTGAATCGGTAAATTGGAAATTGAAATTTATTTGAATTGGGAAGTTATAATTGGAATGGATTGGTTTTGAAGCTGTTTTAATTTGTTTTCCAAATTACTCTGTTATATAAACCATTTTGAATACTTAAACTATTTTAATCTATTTTTAATCTACTTAACCCAATTTAAATTATTTTAAACTAATTTATCTATTTTAAATCCATTTTAAATATTTTAAGTATTTTTAACTATTTTAATTATTTAAACTACTTTTAAACTACTTAAAGCTATTTTCTAAAAAATTTCAAGATGGTTAATAAGATGAAATGTTTATATTTAAATCTTGAATTTAAATACGAATTGAGTTAAATGAAGTTGCAACCTAAATTGAAATTCGAAATGATTTTGAAATCGAAATGAGATATTGATGCGAAAATTGATTTTGAAACGAAATCTGACATTTTGATAGATACTCTGATATTTGAAAAGGATTTGATTTTTGAAGCGAATATGATATCTTGATATAAATTATGAATCGATTTGAAATATAAAAGAGCCAACGGTGTAATAATACGTAGTTATTAAAGAGACCGGGATCGGATATGGACATACTCTCTGTCGATACCGAAAACCACTTTAATAACTATTATACGCGGAGTGTTGATCCAGAATGAAGTGGATGGTTTGGTGAACGCGTTGACTGAAGAAAGAGAACGATTATTGGATGACCCCTGACATGACTAAAATAGGAGCCGCGCCGGGCGATTGAGGTTCGCCACCTCTAGCGGACACACTTCTTCGATACCATTTCTATTATATTTGTGATTCAATTTAGGTGCACCCCTTGATTTGGGAGTGTTGTTTCGCGGTGTTGGGGTAGCTGCTGACTATGCTCAACATCAGTCCGGATCACGCAACTACTAGTATCCTAGTTGGTATCGCCTCATGTATCTTGTCATACTGATTATCCTATTCGCGACCACTACGTTTTCGATTTGTACCTTGAGTATATGGATTGCCCTCTGGTGACTTCCGGTTTTGGGGAAACTACGGTCTTGTATATGCTTTTGGGAATATAAAATGTGTTAAGGGGGATTGTGGTAACGCCTTAACGCTATTTTGATACTTTATATTACTGATAGACATTATCTACTTAGCGTACATTACTACATAGTAGATAGTTTAACGGATCCTTAAGAGATGGAAAATCCCGTAACATCTCTTGGGTTATTGCACGCACGTTGACACTGGATATGAGATGTCAAACCCCGTAAACATCTCTGACGCCGTTACACTCATATTTATTTACGATTGATTTAACTTTCACAAGGATATTTTAGTCCTGACTCGAGTGTTTTGTCTTTTCATTACGCTCGGGTCAGTCCTGAGTTTTTTAGATTTTGAAGATCTATTCTGGAGGATGAAGACGAAGATTTGGTATACTATTACTATTATTACCCTTGCATCATGCTATCTGCTGCATTATTTTATTTGTTCTGTTATATATGCATAACTCTGATAAATGTTGTATAAATAATTGTCAAAGTATAGTAAACAACTTCATGAACTGTTTATTTGACTATTATATTTTATCGTTCCGCTGCGAGATTCTGTGTTGTTTCATTTCCTTTATTTCTCTTTCTTTTCTTTTCTTATTTACCCCAATAACCATCTGCCCTTTTGAATGGTTTGGAATCGACATGTGTATTTGATCGTCGGTTTAAACTGTCCAAAAAGGCGGGTCGTTACATAGATCATTGAACTCAACTTCAATTCGATCCTGACTGCATGACGGGAGTCTTTTTGCTTTTGCTGGACCTCTACCGCCTCTTTTCCGAGATGTACTTCCGATTTCAGCTTCACTTTGTTTCTCAATTTCCAGCTCGGCATCAGCAGTTTGTTCAGGACGGGTTTCATTTTCTGAGCAGAGTCCTTCATTTGGGTCAGAGGGGATATCATCTAGTGGTTGTTCGTCTTCTTCATTGTGAACAGTGGTTTGCTTCTTAGCATTGTCTGGTTGTTCTTCTATTTCATTTATACTAGCTGGAACTTTACGTTTTCGCTTTGACTGTTTGTTCTTACCTTTGACTGCTTGTTCTTCAGCCTTTCTCTGCAAGCGGGTACGTACAGATGTTGTAGACATATTTTTCTGCAAGTGACAGAAAACACAGTATAAACCAATAAGCACATGTAAACAATAAGCAGCGATAAATATTAACACTTAAATATCATCAACGTGTAGTTGAAAAGAGATGTGGCAGTTTGCAAACCAAACAAGCAGGCCTAAAAGCCTTGAGATGATGAACAGATTTGTAATTTTATGAGAAAATGTACATGTAATGCAAACAGAATTGATAAGAACACTACTCATTATCAAGCAATATATGCAAACAGAATTGATAAGAACATATAATGCTTTGTCTCTGGAAGTATACAAAGATCAAAACACAAAGAACAAAAATTGAATGGTACATGCATTTGCAATGGATTAGAAAATTAAATGGTGCAAACTAACAGCCATTCGCAACATTAAAAAAAAACAAAGCATTAGTGCAGCAAATGAATAACAATCACTAAAGAAAATCAATACAAGTTCAATGAAATTTCCAAATAGCCCGGATTTAATATATAAGTTCAACCATCACTAAAGCAAATGAACAACTATGCTCAAGTAGAACATATAATCTACTCAATTATGCCCTCGCAATCCTCTCTAACATAGCAAACATCTTCATCATCCGCTTCATTTATTTCATCTTCCACCACTTGAATATCTTCCTCGATGCAATCGTGCTCCTCTATATCATTAAAACTTCTTGATGGTGCTTTCATTACAACGTACCAATTAGAAACATCGTTCTCTCTTGAATAAAATACTTGTTTTGCTTGAGATGCAAGTATGTATGGGTCTCGTGAAAATGATGCTTGATGTAAATTAACAAGAGTGAACCCATCATCATCAACTTTTACTCCATTTCCTTTATACGTCCAACGACACTTGAAAACTGGAATATAAACAAATGATAATCTAATAAAATTATATCTGTCAATATTCCATAATAAGTGACCACATCAACCACTTGGGACATATCTTTAGCACTTGCTCTACGCATAGTAGTTGCATCAAAAGTCACCCCACAATTCTGAGTTTCTCTCCCTAAATCTTTTACATGAAAACGTTGCTCATTGATGATATATCCTTTGAAAGACATGGCATCATCCTTCGGACCATAAGCAATCCATTTTAACATGTCATTATGATCCTTTGAGGTAATAGGTATCTACAACAAATTTCATTTAGCATGTAAATTTATATAGTAATATTGATAGTTGAATGAGAATATATTTGAAATCTAACTAACCTTTTTTTTAATCCAATCGACAAAACTTTTTGTATGTGTTTCCCAAAGTAAGGTCGCATTTTTTGTCATGCGTTGGTCTGAATTTTCTAATTCCTCCAAATGCAAACTAATATTGAACAATTGATTATAAGTTATATATATCATTGCGAACACATCAAAATATTTAAAACAATATAACATAGACTTACTCTATAAACGGTTCCACCATGGCCATATTCATTAACACAGCTAAATGAGCACTTTCTTTCTCATTAACTGGCAATTTAATTGTCTTCGATACTGAAATTGGATGTCCCTCTAATATTCTACTACTTTCATAATCTTCATTTCGAGCTCCTTTCTCCTCTATATGTCCTGATTTCTTCAAAAATTCATTGAAAAACAACATGCATTCTGTTGCAAGATACGATTCTGCAATACATCCCTCTGGTCGTGCATAGTTTCTGACATAATCTTTGAGTGTCTTCATATATCTTTCGAATGGGTACATCCATCGAAAATGAATAGGTCCACACATTTGTGCTTCTTTTCCAAGATGAATGGATAAGTGTATCATTTTATCAAAGAAAGATGGTGGAAAAAAATTTCAAGCTCACATAAAACGTCAATAATTTCAACATTGATTTGTTCTACCTTCTCTCTATCAAGAATACGTTGACATAATTTGTTGAAAAAAGAACATAAGTGAATTATCGCTTTTCTTGCCTTCTTTGCCATGAACCCTCTCGATGCTACTGGCAATAAATGTTGCATTAATACATGGTAATCATGTGACTTCAATCCACTAATTTTGCAATCCGACAACGAAATCTGATTTTTTAAATTTGAACAGTAGCCATCCGATCCTTTGAAATCATACAGTCTTTTGCAAAATATTTTTCTCTCGGATTTTGACAACATATATGGAGCCGGTGGAAGATATGTTTTATTCCCACGAGGTTGTGTATGAAGCTCACTTCGAATTCCCCAATCCTCTAAATCCTTTCTATAGTTGGTTCCATCTTTGGATTTATTTTCATGCAACATTGTACCCAATAGGCTTTCACCAATGTTCTTCTCCACATGCATCACATTTAAATTGTGACGTAATGGAAGTTCCTATGAAAACCAAAACAATAATGCATTATTGGGTTTTTCTTGTATTAAAACAATGAAAAATAAATAAATTAACCACTAACCTCCCAATAAGGCAAATCAAAGAAAATTGATCGTTTTTTCCACCTTGATAGCTCTACTTCTGTAGAACTGCTAGTATCATCATATTCATCTTCTTTATCATAGACATGCTTTCTCTTCTTACTTTTCTCCTCTATTCCTTTTCCAAAATCATCTGGATAATCCTTCAATAATGCATAGAGCTATCCTTCAATAATGCATAGAAAGCATTCTAGGAGCACGATCTGTCTCTACGGTATTATCAAACAATGCCTTTTGTTTCCTCCGTGAATCTGAAGGAGGTAGAAATCTTCTATGACCCATGTAGGCGAACTTTCGACTATGTTTCAACCAACGAGAATGGGTATTGACACCACATAATGGGCAAGCTTTTTGCCCTTTCACACGACATCCAACAAGATTTCCATAAGCCGGAAAATCATTAATCGTCCATAACAAAATTGCATTCAGTTTAAATAAAGTTTTACTAAATGCATCATAAGCAGTAACTCCATTAGACCACAAGTGATGCAAGTCTTCCACCAAAGGAGCTAAATATACATCAATATCATTCCCGGGTTGCTTCGGGCGTGGAATAAGTAAAGTTAACATAATATTTTCTTTCTTCATACACAACATAGGCGAGAGATTGTATGTCACAAGCATTACCGGCCAGCAACTATATTTCGAACTCAACATGGAAAATGGATTGAATCCATCTGTAGCAAGACCAAGCCTAAGATTGCGTGGATCAGATGAAAAAGATTTATACTTTTCATCCACCATTTTCCATGTCATAGAATCCACGGGATGACGCATTTTTCCATCGTTACTTTTATTATTAAAATGTCATCTTAATTCTTCAGCCATCTTTTGAGATCTATACATTCGTCTAAACCTCTGAATAATTGGGAAATATCTCAATACTTTAACTGGACACCTTTGTATAACCTCTTCAATATCTTGATTTTTCTTCCATCTCGAGGAACCACATTTTGGACAACTTTCTAAATTTTTGTATTCTTTTCTAAAAAGGCAACAATCATTCTCACAAGCATGTATCTTTTCAAAACCCATGTCGAATTCTTTAAGAAATTTCTTGACTTCATATAAGGTTTTGGGAAGCACGTTATCCTTCGGCAGAAATAGATGTTGCACAGCTAAAAGCTTATCAAAACCACTATCGGACAAGCCAGTCTCGCATTTAAGATTATACAAGACGGTGATGGCAGATAATTTTGTGTGATCTGTGCAACCAGGATATAATGGAGTTTCTGCATCTTCCAAGTTCTTGACTAACTCATCCTCTTTTCTTCGAGAATCAACATCGTCTTTATCATCATCAAAAAAATCTTGATTCAAAAAATCTTCATCTTCATAGTGAATCATCTTGAATAGTTCATATATGTCAAACGTATTTGTTTTATTCTCTACATTTATCTCTTCACCATGGTTAAACCATACACCGTCAATGTATTTAGGATCCATTCCTTTTATAATTAAATGTTCAACGATGATTTGGTCATCATGACGACTAAGATTCCGACAATCCTTACAAGGGCATAAAAAAATTTCTACACTTCTTACATTCCTCTTTGCAGCATGCACGAAATTCATTGCTCCTTGTCGGTATTCTATACTAGTTCTATGAAAAAAGTAAAAAAAAAAAAAGTGAGCTTTAGTATTAGATTATATGTTCTAATTCTCAAAATACATATTAAGTTAATCATGGTTTTATCACCTGTTTAAAAAAACCCAGCCTTTTTCCATTATCGACATTTGAAGGCAAATAAGTTTCCAATCTTTGACGTATAAATTGGTTATCTGTTGTAATCAAAAAAATAACTAGACGTTGAAGTACAAATACTTGTAGCACTACTGCATATAACCATGGTGGTTTAGTAGACACAAAGAATACTTTTCCAAAAATATAAATTTTACACTTATATTTTGCATTTAACTTCATATTTACATGTATTTATAATTAATCCATGCATAACACCACACTCCTACCCACACATAACTGACCAAGTCACAACCCTCCAAACTGCTGCATAACAGTTACAGCTATTTGCCCCTCCTTTGTCAATCCATCCACAAACGCTCCACTTCAACAAACAACATTCCAGTCACTCCACTTCAACCAAACTTTTGCAAATCTCTGCACTTCACCATTACACATAGACCACTGACCAACTTCCTCCCACCTATCACCAACAAACGCCGGTGCATTTCCGCTGCCACACATTGCTGCAACTTTCAAACAACGCAGCAACCTCTCATCGCCATACTACTCAATCCTCCTATTTTACCACTTCTCACAACATTGTTTAATTCAACCACTTCCATAAATATACTTCAACACTGCAATCACTCCCTCACTCCACTGTTAAACAATTCATTCACTCCTCACAACAACACAGTTTCATACCAGCCTATAACAATACCCACTTTCATCTCATACACACCACATTCATTCATATCACCAAAGACAATATCCACTTGCCTACATTCCTGTAGCCTGCTTCAATAACCATTCTACAACCTACTGACTACTGCACTGATACAACCAACTGCACCATATTCACACACTACAACAGTGACCACTCCAACTACAAACCCCAAGCAACCACAGACCATCCTCCTGCCCATTTCTCCAACCTGCAACCTGTTCGCAACCGCACTTCATACTACAACTCAACAAAACATCAACAACCCAGCCTACGCAGCAAACTACCAGAGACTCACGCAACATTCATCAACTTGCCCTCTGACATTCTACCACTCCTTACAAACACATACTCACATCCTTCCCCCAACCTCGCCCCCTCTTACCAAACCAACCGTCAACTTCACCGCCTCCTCTTCACTATCTCACATCCACACAACTGACATATTTCCAGTGCCTGCCACTCCACAAAAGACTATTTATGCTCCAACATTTACCACTCTCAACCATCCAGCCAGCCAATACCCAATCGCAAACAAAACCGCGACCTCCATCAATGCTACTTGAACCAACCAAATTCCCGAAACACGCAACCTCAACCTCCTCTCAGCAAGCAATCATTGATTCACTGAACCACTTCAACAGAACATTCATATACTCAAAGAAATCAAAGCAGATATCCCAACAGATCATTGCAATTAGGGTTAAATCAACCATTTCAGTAATAGTTTAGGAAAAAATACGAAAATAAGATGCATTCAAATTCATATAAAAGCCAAATAGAATCACAAAGTCGATTTAACAGATTCATACCTAAATATACCTAATCGATTTAAAAGATTCATACCTAATTATACCTAGATCTGCTGGCTGCCGCGACTCGATGTTGAGTAAAGGGGAAACGACGGAGTTGACGATGATACTTGAGTGCGATGAATATTTAACACGATTAAAAGGGGAAAAAATTTCTGAAGAAGAAAGCAAATTAGGGACGAGAATTTTGTTAAGTACGAGAGTAAAATGATAGGTTACGTTTATTTAGTTCGCGCGAACTCTTTTTTTTAGAAGCGGGAAACGTGAATTATTTTTTGCCACGTTTATATTATTTGATAATCTATTTTTTGTTGCATTTACAATAAAATGCCACCGATTTTTGCAACTATAAATGGTTTTTCTTGTAGTGTTGGTATAGTTTTCACGTGTTTGGGTCTATACCAGCAATTGTTTTGACTATGCCACGTAGTTTGTCCCCAAGTCACACGACTAGAAATTACAACATTTAAAAGAAGAATTTAAATTTAAAACAAATTTAAAACCCTAATTTAAAAATTAAGCCCAAATTATAAACATATAAAATTATTATAATGGTCGGCCCCCTTTTGTATCTTCAGCCCGTTTTTCTTTTATTTACTCTGTTCCTTTCTTTCATGCAAATGGCGGTCGTTCCTTGTTCGTTCTTCTTCGATCTATAATTAGGGCTTTCAAATGCCGACTTTAAATTGATCGATCAAATTGGGATTTTGCTCTCTTGCTCTGTCGATCGATCGTCTCTTCACCTGGCTCACGGCTCCTTCGATGATCGAGTTCGATCTTTGCTTCGGTATGTAATTTGTTGTTTTGCTTTACTGTTTTAGCTTACTTGAACTCGATGATAAAACTACCGATGATGAATGGGATTTATAGAAGTCGAATTCCTATATTTGCGTTTGTCTGATAGTTGTTTGATTTCGTCAATACTATGCTTGGCCATTCGATCTTCGTTCGGATGTTGGTGATTTTTTCTGACTTGTTCATAATCATATATTTATGATTTACTTGATACTCAAGGCTTTGAATTTCCTTGCTCATCACGGTTTCAATTTTGCTGGTTCGACTTTGGAACTGACTTGTTCAATATCGGCTTTGACACTTCTTCTACTTCGGTTTTGACATCACTGAACTTCGGCATTAACTTGTTTAACTTGAAACTGTTTTGGTTTCTGGCACTTTGTTCATTTTCGGCTTCATAAAATATTTTGGCATGTCTGCTTATATGCATTCATCTTTTCCACTGTGTATTTGCATGCTTACCACTGATCATATGTTGAAGTCTTTGATGATGATGTTGATTTCGTTTATGTGCTTGACTTTGGCCGTTATCTGTTTATTGCCTTTGGTCATTTGCGTCCTGTAGCATACTTGACTTGTTTGAAACATATATCTTGATTTTGCTTTGATTTAGCTAGTGTGTTTGCTATGTATATGCGTTCATCCACTCACTCCATCTTTATTTTGTTTCACTTGAGTCTGATTTGCTTTATAAAACTGCACTTGATTTCATTGCGGCCTTGACTCTGCATATACTCTCTGATACATGTATACTTGTTCGGACTAGCTGTGTCACTTGCTTATGCTGGTACTGTTTCATTTGATGTGTTGTAGCTGCTGTCCATTTTGGTTTTGCAGTGTTATCATATTCACTTGATGGCATTTGGTTTGCATATAGTTTTCACTGTGCAGCCTTGCTCATTGATCATTTTATCCACTGTTGCATTCATGTGTACATTAGTCTCTGATCTGTTGGCACTGGTTCGTGTACTTGAATGTGAACTTGTTGCCTTGGTCATCATTGTAGCTTCATTACAACCGTATGTATGCTGTATATTTGCTTTGGTTAGATGCACATGTATATTTTGTTCATTTTGGTTTTGCTATCACTACATGTATGTATACATGTGTATATACATATGTATATATATGTTTGTGCGTTGTATTATAGTCACATATGTGAACTTGAGATCTTGTGCATGTATCATTTGCTTGACCCTTGTATATGTGATTTGTTTGTATTGTTCACTTGATTACTGAACTAGTTCTGGGTACACTGCATATTGAACTGGGTTGTAGCCTTGACTCTGTCCACTGTTGCATTATGTTGTACCTGTTTTGCGGCCTTCATGTACATGTCTTTTTTGCTTTAACCTGAATTGATCTGGTTTTCTTCCATGTCATGGCTGGTTCATGTATACTTGATGTGTGTTGTGTTTCCAGTCATCATTTTTGGATTTAGTAGTTCGCATTGATTTCCACTTGTATATATACATACATACATACATACAGTTATGTGTGTGTATAGGTGTGTGCATATGGAGTCTTTGGATAGTTGTTGTGCACTTTGGTTTCATGATGTACGACTTGAAATTTGGTCTGCACTTGGGTTGAATCCATCTTATAGCTCGGTGTTGGGGATATTTCCACCGAGCCATCACAAGGAGGTTACCACCGAATCAAACACACTACCCAAGCTACTACCGGTCCAACCCAAACCGAAGCATCACCGATCCAACCCACTTCCAACTACCACCGAATCAAACACACTACTACCGGTCCAACCCAAACCGAAGCATCACCGATCCACTACCACACCAACTCACAACGGGACCATCCCTCACCGGACCAACACCCACCGGACCAACACACGCCGAACCAAGCCCACACCAAACCAACACCATTACCGAACCAACCATCGTCGGACCAAATTACAACTCCAACCATCTCCGAACCAAGAGGATGCCGAACCAACATCGCCAGGCCAGATGGCTTCGGCCCAAGCCCACCAGCAGCTATATACATCCAAGACCCCGGCCTTCAACCTCACTCTATAAATAGAGGGGCAGGGGTACAACAATGGCAGACAAGTTTGAGAGCTCAAGCACGGAAGGAACTTTCAAACAACTTTCATATACTTGTATACAAAGCTTTGTACTTGTAATCTGAAAGAAAAAGGACAATAACATATAAAGTGGACGTAGGCACATTCTAGCCGAACCACTATCAATCTGTGTGTCTTTTACAGTTTAGTCCATCTATTTCATATATTTGCATAAATCACCCAAACCATTCAAATCAACATATAATCAACTAAATCATACGACTAAGAGGTATTTGCCCAATTTTTGTGCAAACATTTTTGGTGCTTTCACTGAGAACGGAGCTCGAAGCTTCAGCTTCTCCCACTCAACCCTTTTTCTATCAACATCGATCATTGCTTGGAAAACATGCCTCCCGGACGGAAGAAAGATGCTAACAAAGGAAAGAACATTGCAACTAGCAGTATCCCAGATCCAGTAATCAGAGACCAAGACAATCGTCCAGGTCCAACAGCAAATTTAAATCAGGCAAATCCGACAGCCCCCGCTACGGAACAACCAATTAAAATGGCAGATCTGGACAAGGTTGTGGCTGAAGTGACTAACCGCTTCGCATCTCAACAAGAAGCCTTGGTGGACCAACCCATGTCACGCTTAAGGGATGCTGAAGAATCCAACCGTAACACTGAATCGTGGGGTGAGTCCCGGTCTGGAGGATCTGGGAGGCGACAAAGGTCTTTCTTCTTCGAAGAGGCTAACAACAGAAACAGCCATGGTAGGAGCCGATCCCGGACTCAGCCCGAATTCCGACCCGAGGAAACACTTGGAACCGAACCCAACGGGGGAGGTGCCAGGCAGGGGTCGGATGTAGCTGAGCCTGTCATGCTACCTAACCATGAAAACACCAGTAGACGGGGCCGAGCTGGTGTCCGGCCCGAAGTTGGACCTGAGGAAGTGCTGAGAGCAGAACCCAGTGGGGGAAGATCAAGTCAAGGGCCAACTGTGGCTGATCCCAGCATGCCCCCAGAAGGCCAGAGGCAGCCACTGGAGAATGTTAGGAGTGACAGATGATACCATCCCTACAAGTCGTCTGGACGGAATCAGTCCCGCAGGGAAGAACCAAACTCATTTCTATCCGCTTCAAGTTCTGATGAAAGGATGGCGCGATTGTTCAGAGAGTGCGTCCAACGGGAGCAAAGGGATCGAGGGATAGGTGATAGGGTAACCAGCCCCTTCACCCGCAATATCGAAACCGCCATCACCCCCCGGGAATGGAAAATGCCAACAATGGAACCTTACAAGGGAACCTCTGACCCCATAGTACACTTACAGAGATACACCCAGCATATGCTCATGAGCGGAGCAACGGAGGGAGTATTGTGTAAATGCTTCCCACTTTTCTTGGCAGATCTAGCTACTTCCTGGTTCTGCCACCTACCCCAAGGGTCCATCAGCTCATGGGAAATGTTGAAAGAAAAGTTCATCAGCCAGTTCCGCATTCATGTGGAACAACCCAAGGACGCTTATTCCTTATCTAATATCAAACAGAAACCCGGAGAGACAGTGCAACAATACCTAACCCGATTCAACGCCGCGGCGGCCGTAGTCCAAGATGCCGATGAGAAACGTATCCTAATGGCTCTCTGCAGTGGTGTACATCCGGATACTAAACTTGCACCAAGGAAAAGCCAGCTACTTTACCGGATTTCTTCCATGAAGCTGGAAAGTATATGAGACTTGAAGACGCTGCCACTGAGAGGCAGTCAGGGCAACAGGTTAAGACAGCTACAGACAGGGTTCCTGCTGCAGCAAAGGATGTTCGGAGAAATGACTCTAGAGACAATGCTGGGGGCAAGAAGGGAGAAAAGCGCTTATATCGACCTGGGCCAAGATTTGACTCTTACACTCCTTTGAATGAAACGATCGAAAACATCTTCCTAGCCACTCAAGACGAAGTTAAATACAAGCACCCCCCGCACAAGAAGGAGTCAGATAACGCACTCAAGTCTGGAAAGTTCTGCCGCTACCACGAATCCCATGGACATGACACCAATGAATGCCACCATCTCCGGGACTTGATTGAAGAACACATTAGAAGGAGGAGACTGGAGCGCTATGCAAAAAGCCAGAACAGGACTCCAGCTCCCGCCAATGAAAACCCGGGGCTACCCCTCCCAGAAGTAGGCGAAGGAAATCGCAACACCAGCGGCTCTAGTCAAGAGAAGATAGTGGTCCATACCATATCAGGAGGACCGCACATCGCCGACAGAAGCTGGACAGAGATGGAAAGATACGGTAAGTCACTTAGAAACGATGAAGGCTACGTTAACTCTGTTATGGAAGAACTCCACCCGAAACGGAAAGAGAATGACGACATCACATTCAGTAGGCATGATCTAGAGGGAAGACAGTACCCACACATGGATCCTATGGTCATCTCTGCCTGGTTCGGTCCAGCCAAAGTTTTCCGAATTTTAATAGACACTGGAAGCTCGGTAAATATCCTATTCAAGCATGCTTTCGACAAAATGAAGCTGTCAATGAAGGATGTGTCTCCCTGCAACAAACCACTACATGGTTTCACTGGAGATGCGAAGATGCCCCTCGGGCAACTGGACCTTTTTGTCGAAATAGGAAGTCATCCCCGCTCCATTGTGCGAAAATAAACATTTGTGCTAATAGAAAGCCACTCGGCCTACAACGCCTTTTTGGGAAGACCAGCCTTGTCTGACTTCCAAATAGTCCTAGCCCCATGGTGCCTAAAAATGAAATTCCCAACAGATAACGGAGTAAGAGAAATAGAGGGAGATCAAGACGCCGCTCGAGATTGATATGTAACTGAGCTTCGCAACAACCGCAGGAAGGATAAAGGGAAGGATGTAGAGACTTCTCTCTACAAGAAAAACCTAGAAGCATAGCAATTAAAGAAAGCCCCTCCTCTTCGATACACCAGCGATCCTTTTAACGAATTAGACCCCAGGGACAATGAGGAGGAGGCCACCACCGAGCCTGCAGAGGCTATGGAATTTGTATCTGTAGACAAACACGACCCAAGTAGACTGCTGAGAGTCCGGTCTCAGTTAAGAGCGGAGTTGAAAGATCAACTCGTCGATTTTCTTCGCCACAACATGGATGTATTTGCATGGACGCACGCCGACATGACAGGAATCTCTCCAGATGTAGCATGCCACATACTGAACATCGATCCCACTAAGGTGCCAGTGAAGCAAAAAAAAGAGGAGCATGGGGGCAGAACGATCAGCAACCCTCGAGGAAGAAATAAAGAACTTACTTGCCAATGACTTCATACGAGAAGCCATCTACCCAGAATGGATCGCCAACCCGGTACTGGTAAAGAAAGCTAATGGGAAGTGGCGAACATGCATCGATTTCTCCAACTTAAATGACACTTACCCGAAGGACTACTTCCCACTCCCCCGAATCGACCAACTCGTGGACAGCACAGCCGGACACGAACTCTTATCCTTTATGGACGCATACTCAGGATATAACCAGATCCCTATGCACGCCCCCGATCAAGACCACACTAGTTTCATCACTGACCGGGGATTGTACTGCTGCAAAGTAATGCCTTTTGGACTTAAAAATGCCGGAGCTACTTATCAGCGCCTTGTCAACAAGATGTTTGCGGAACTAATAGGACGAACTATGGAAGTTTATGTGGATGACATGCTGGTAAAATCGAGGAAAGCCAACTTTCATATAAACCACCTGGATGAGATGTTTCAAGTACTTCGCCAATATGGAATGAAGTTGAACCCTCTAAAGTGCTCCTTCGGAGTATCGTCGGGAAAGTTCTTGGGATTCATCGTCCATGCTAGGGGGATTGAAGCAAACCCCGAACAAGTTCGAGCTTTGTAAGATATCAAGATACCATCCACTCGAAGAGAGATGCAAAGCCTAAACGGAAAAGTGGCCACACTAAGCAGGTTCATCTCTAAAGCAACCGACAAATGCATCCCTTTCTTTGAAGCTCTAAAGAAAGACAAAGGAAAGTTCAAATGGACTGACGAATGCTCAACGGCCTTCCTTAACTTAATCGAACACCTCCAGAGACCACCGGTACTCTCAACTCCGAATGAAGGCAAAGAACTATACCTATATCTTGTTGTATCGTCCCATGCTTTAAGTGCCGCTTTGGTGAGAGAAGACGACCGCGCGCAGCGGCCCGTATACTTTGTGAGCAAGAGATTTACTGGGGCAGAAGCCAGATACCCTAAACTTGAAAAGCTAGCATACTGTTTGCTAATCACGTCACGGAAACTGCGACACTATTTCCAATCTCATTCCATCAGAGTTTTAACCGATCAACCGCTAAGGCAGGTACTCCACCGCCCTGACACTTCTGGGCGACTATTTAAGTGGTGCATTGAACTGAGTCAATATGATATCACCTACCATCCTCGCGCCGCTATCAAGGGTAGCTGATTTCATTGCCGAATTCACTACTAACGAAGGTAAGGAGCAATCTGAAATAGCAGAAGATATCAAGTGGAATCTCTTCGTAGATGGAGCATCAAATGAATAAGGCTCGGGGGCAGGTGTTGTGATAATCACCCCCAGGGGAAGAAAGCTGCACTACGCCCTAAAGCTGGAATTCGCTGCCACCAACAATGACGCAGAATACGAAGCAGTGATAGCCGGATTAGAACTTGCCCTGGAAATTGGAGTCGGTTCTTTATGTCTCCATAGTGATTCTCAACTTATTGTAAATCAAATACTGGGAGAATTCCAGGCTCGAGGAGAACGACTCACAGCATATCTAAAGAAGACCAAGCTGCTGCTCAATCATTTGGATCACTATTTAATCAAACACATTACTCGAGAAGAGAATCAGGAGGCCGACGAACTGGCAAAGCAAGCTAGCATGAACGACAGCACTGTCTCCCGAACAATAACCATCTCAAAGCAACTGGCCCCGAGCTACGAGCCAATGAATATGATAGCTGCAATTGAAGAAGAAACTTGGATGATCCCCATCCGGAAGTACTTACAAAGTGGCACACTGCCCGATGGACGTAACGAAGCTAAAAAAATCTTAAGGAAAGCTTCCCGCTACACATTACAAGAAGGCATCCTCTATCGGTACGGTTTCTCTCATCCCTTATGAAGGTGCATCGCTGGAAGGGAAGCCAGGGAAGTCTTGTCCAACATCCATCAAGGAAGTTGCGGAGATCACACCGGAGGACAGACTCTAGCAAAGAAAATACTCCGATACGGGTATTACTGGCCCACTTTAAACAAAGACGCCTTAGACTTCGTCAAAAGATGTGGCAGATGTCAGAAATTTGCTAAGATTCCTCGACTACCAACAAATGAGATTACTCAAATGACCAGCCCTTGGCCCTTCGCAATATGGGGAATTGACTTGATTGGCGAACTGCCAGTGGGCCGGGGCGGAGCCAAATATGCCATAGTAGCAGTTGACTATTTCACCAAATGGGTGGAAGCGGAGCCTCTAAATAAAATATCTTCGACAAAAGTTATTAACTTCTTGATCAAAAATGTTTTATGCAGGTACGGGGTTCCACTAAAAATCATATCGGACAATGGACTTCAATTTGACAGCGAGGAATTCGTCGACTGGTGCCAAGAGCACGGAATTCACAAAAGCTTCTCATCTGTGGCTTACCCCCAGGCAAACAGACAAGTCGAAGCTGTCAACAAAATCCTCAAAACCCTAATCAAGAAGAAACTCGAAAAGTCAAAAGGCGCTTGGGTGGATGAACTTCCTATGGCACTTTGGGCCTACCGCACATCTTACAGAACATCAACGGGGCATACTCCTTTCTCTTTGGCATACGGATCGGAGGCCATGCTCCCAGTTGAAACTGTAGTGCCTTCCCATCGCAGGATCCACTACAACCCAGAAGAGAATGAAGAACTCCTACACATGTCTTTGGATCTAATTGAAGAAAGAAGAAATGATGCAGCACTTAAAGCGGCAGCTCACAAGCAAAAAGTAGCGGCACAATACAACTCTAAAGTCAAACACCGCAGCTTACAAGAAGGAGATCTTGTCCTCAAACGGATCTTCCCGCGCCTCGTAGCGCTAGATCCAATCTGGGACGGAACCTATGTAATTCATAAAGATCTCCACAACGGAGCTTATATTTTGTCGACAGTGGACGGAGAGGTGTTCCAGAGGGCATGGAACATCCAACACCTCCGTCGATACTTTTCTTAACTTGTACTGCCCATATGAAGTGAATTAACAAAGAGAATCAGTGGACGTAGGCATTTTCGTGCCGAACCACTTTAAAAAATCTTGTCTCTTTTTAACTTGTTCCTTTATATCTTGGCTGCTTGTTAAGCTTTATCCTTTTCTGTTGAACAAAATCATGTATAACGACATTTCCATTCTGGACACTTCACGGCACAACCTCACCTGGACAGGACCTAACAGGTACTATACGATTCTATGCACTCGCCAATGAGACACTTTTGCTCCAGCATCCCTTTGCTGCGGGTTAACTCATTGCTCGCGACTTCCCTCAAAGCCAACTGTAATGAGCCGATTATAAGCCATCAAGAAGGCCGACTATAGCCGATGGCAGCTCATTACGGCGTTCGGCTCGCCGGCAACTGTGAACCTACTTTAAGCCCCAACATAAGGTGTGACCAGCCAGGGGTAGTTCACGGTTGACGATCGGCACCCACGCTAGCCGGCCACAGTAAATCGAATAATACCCACGATTACGGGCCATAATGGCTTGGGTAGTTACTGTGCGCGATCTCGGCTCCGATATGTCTTAAGTGCGGCTGTGGTAAAAAAGATAAACTCCCCACGGAGGCGTAAGATGGGTGACAAATGTCTCCAAGACCCACAGCTAGGGAAAGTGACTACAAAACCCGTTTGCCACGAACTTAAGCATATCGACGGCCTTCCGTGATTGGAAGTTTTAGTGTTTCTCAAATTTCCATTTCATTCAAAAACTTTTCTCCTATCCTATATAACAATCCCTAAAGTACAGGTCACAAAATAGGGGAACTCTCGCTTGTGGAAATATGAACTCACATCCGGATGACGGAATACTCAGCTACATTCCATACTCAGTCACGCAAGACATTCAAAGCAACTCTCTACAACTAAAACACGAAGGGTGGTACTATCTTCTCTTGTATACAAATATGTAGCTTTAATTTATTCACACATCATATTGGCATTGCAAGACATGAAACAATATTTTGAGCAGAAACTTAGCATCAAATACGATTAAATCACATGCATAAGCACGCGGCTGTATTTCTTATGCAACATATCAAAATGACAACAGCATTCAAAAATGACAGAATCAACTTATGTTATAAAATTACATAAAGTCATTCTTTACAGATAATATAATTACAAGTTACATTAATGTTTCGGACTAACATAGACAGCAACCAAAATATGTACAAGTCAAGTCAAAGAATCGAGGCTTCGCCTCCATCCCGCTAGCCCTCCAGATCTACTTAACTGCAGGATCGGAACTCCCAGCATGTACTCCAGAGGTCCCGCCTGTCCAATTCAGAAGAGAATCCATCAATTATCACGAAAGATAAGCAATCAAATCATGAAAAGGTTAAAAGGGAAGACTTACCAGCGTCTGCTCCCTGGTCGTCATCCTCCAGTTGCACACCCACTTCCTTGGCGGCAAGCAGCCTCATGCCCTCCTTCACCGCCGCCTTCTCCTCCTTGGTGAACTGTGCGGTAACCACATCCATTCTGAAGGCCGCGCCACCTTCTTTATCCGCTTCAACCTTGGCTTCCTTCAAAGCCCGGAGATATATCCTAGCCATAACCCCAGGATAATCGTCCATCCAGGACAGGTTGCCTTGCCTCCAAGTACGGAAATACATGTCCTGGAGCATCTCGTCCATCATCCCCTCGTTCTCCTCAAACTCTTTCATCCGGGCCTCAGAAGCCGACAGTCATGCAACAGCAGCATCTCTCTCCAATCGGTATCTCGAGCAGTCAGCCTGAAGGGACTTCCGCATCACTTCCATCTCCTCCTTCAGCTTGGCCTGAGCAAGCTCTGCGGCCTCAAGCCTCCCAGATAACTCCTCTACCTGCTCAAGATCCGCTCTCCGAACCTCGTCCACCGCTGTGATGGCCATGTCAATTCGCTCTTTGCAAACAGCCTCCATTTTTCGCAACTCAGCCTTGCTAGCCTCTTCCATGGTTTTCTTCAGTCGTCTGGAGGCCGCTTCATGCTGGGATATCTGGATAGCCTGATCGGCAAGCTGTTTGGCCTGATCAGAAACCGTTAGCCGCAACCGAATGTTAGCACTTCCGATTTCCTCCCCAGCCTTGGCCAGTCGAGCGTGATGCTCCATTAGCCTCTTGGTCTCTTCAGCCACCCGATCGATGTTTGCCTTGGCCTCATTCCCCATGGTCACAATCCGAGTAGTAAGCAAATCGAGGTCTAAGGACTTAGCCTCATCAAGCACCCGTACCATGGGATTTAGGGGAAGAAGATGCTCACCTGTGGCCTCGTCAAAAGAGATGTCCTGAAAACTCGGGTCCAGATCCGGGTGGCCGGCAAATGGGTTGCGAACCAAACCAGGATGATCTATTGGGGTGACGGTTGGATTTTCGGACGGATGTGGGGAAGGCATAAACTCGGTATCTTCCTCAGTAATATCATGGATAGGCTGGACTGGAGCCTGAGGGCCAGGAGAGGGTTCAAACAAAGATCGGCCCCTCTTCCTCTTTTGCATATCTTCTTCAATAACTCCGAGAAGAGGGCGATAGCTAACCACATCTCCGGGACGGCTAGTTGACGGCTTTGGTTTGGCAGAAGCTATGAGTAGCTTGTACTGTTCAAGGCGGTGCCGAATATCTGATGTCTTGGCCACCTCACCCGTTCCTGGAATAAAAACCAAGTGTTACAAGCATGCATGAAACTATGATCCGAGAAATATGTTAAGTTAAAAGAAGTAGGAAAACGCGCTTATTTTACAAACCCTGAGGGGGAGTGGGATACTGCAATAAGTCCTGAATCTCATTCCAGGACGGGAGTTGGCCATAAAATATTACTAAGTCCTTATCATAAAAGGAGTCTGCGAAAGTTAAGAATTCACCTTGAACCGTCGGAGTTGCCTTAGCTGAAATACCCTTAGAAGATGGATCGGCACCAGTCCCAGCCTTCTTCGCCTTCTCCACCGAGGCTGATCCTTCCTCCAATCCCTCAAAATCCTGGCGGAAGGCTTCATCAGTCCACTCTTGAATCTCACCCGCTTGCCCAGAAGTCAAGGCACCAGCGCTACTACCACTCTGCCCTTCACCACCGTTACCACTGTCACCTTCTCCATCACCACCGCTCTCCTCCTCGCCTCTCTCTTCCTCTCCACTTTCCTCCTTCGGAAAATCTGGGCATGTGCTGGGAGAGGGTCCATCAGATTTCTTAAGCTTCTTCCCCCCGAAGACTGGAGGTACCGAGAAAGGTCTCCTCTTGCTACTCTTCGCGGTAGCCCCGTCTTTAGCTTTGGCAGCCCTCTCCTCGGCTGTATCTCTCTGCTTGACCACAGATTGACGTGGCAGAATTAAGTTGTACTCCAGGAGAGTGGCATTCCTGATCAGGTAAGAAACCGACCTATCCCGTCCCGAGATGGCCTTTATTTCCGCAGCCATCCGAACCAAGGAATCGTTCTCCACGACCGCAAAGCCATCTGTCGCTAGCAAGAAATAAAAGCATATAAGAGGAAGCATTGGGGTCGAAACAAGGAAAATATAAATGGAGTTCAACTTACAGCCGGAAGTGAAAAGACGGAAGGAAATAGAGTCATCCTTGATGAAGAACCATTCTTTCTTGAACATACTGAGCTTCGAATACAAATCCAGGACGGGCTTGAAGGGCACAACCCTTCCAAGCTGATATATGGAGACCCCTTCTTATAGCCTCTCAAGTTGTACAAATACCGAATCTCCCGGTTGGAGGAGGGACGCCCATATTTCCTCTGAAAAATGACGAACAAGCACACCAGGATAGCATAGGAATTGGGCTGAAGTTGGAATGGAGCCACCTTCAAATAGGTAAGAAAGCTGACTATCCAGGCATTGATTGGGGGAATGGCCCCGCACATACAATGGTACCGGCTGTAAGCGAAATATCCTTTAGGAGGATCGTACGGCATCACACCATCTCCCGGCAGCATCATACTCGCCCTGTCAATCCCAAAGGAGCGAGCGATAATATCAAGTTGCCCTTCTTTGAGGGAGCTCGGATAACAATCGGGAGGAGAGTTCAGAAGCTCCTGGGGGCCATATCCGTCCACTAATGACCTCGGGGCAGGTCCCTGCCGCACTGGTCCTAGCTGGGCAGGGGGCACAACGGGAGGCTCACTTCGGTCCGTAGATTTTCTCTTCTCTGATCGAGTTTCAACTTTACGAGACATTTTTCTGCAACACCAGAAGAACATATTGTTAGAACAAGGAGTATGGGAATAAAAATGAGCAAAGTACATGCAGTCTGGAGTCTTGTTCGCAATTCAAAACATAAAAGTTTGAGACCAAAGACCATTCGGCCTCGCACTTCTCAAACACATCTAGCAGTAATTGAGGTCCCAGAGCCCATTCGGCAATTCAAGTGAAAAGTGTCATTCGGTACTTGAGGTCCCAGAGCCCGTTCGGCAATTCAAGTGAAAAGTGTCATTCGGTACTTGGAACACATGAGTTCCATTCGGTGAGCCAAGTCCCCATGTCCATTCGGTGGTACAACGCAAAACTTATTCGGCAGACAAAGTGGGAACTCACCTGATTCGGCAAAAACCAGGGTTGATTCGGCTAACACGTATGATTCGGTTAATACGTTTGGTCCGGCAATGACAAAGACTTGATTCGGCTGGTAAGGAACGATGGAAGCACAAGGCCCATACTTATAGGCAATCACGAACGACCGGACCATTTGGTTCGGCACACATATCCGAGTTAAAAACAAAGCACGCCATGTGCATACACATACCCTACTTTGGGGGGCAAGTGTTGGGGATATTTCCACCGAGCCATCACAAGGAGGTTACCACCGAATCAAACACACTACCCAAGCTACTACCGGTCCAACCCAAACCGAAGCATCACCGATCCAACCCACTTCCAACTACCACCGAATCAAACACACTACTACCGGTCCAACCCAAACCGAAGCATCACCGATCCACTACCACACCAACTCACAACCGGACCATCCCTCACCGGACCAACACACGCCGAACCAAGCCCACACCAAACCAACACCATTACCAAACCAACCATCGTCGGACCAAATTACAACTCCAACCATCTCCGAACTAAGAGGATGCCGAACCAACATCGCCAGGCCAGATGGCTTCGGCCCAAGCCCACCAGCAGCTATATACATCCAAGACCCCGGCTCCCAACCTCACTCTATAAATAGAGGGGCAGGGGTACAACAATGGCGGACAAGTTTGAGAGCTCAAGCACGGAAGGAACTTTCAAACAACTTTCATATACTTGTATACAAAGCTTTGTACTTGTAATCTGAAAGAAAAAGGAGAATAACATATAAAGTGGACGTAGGCACGTTCTGGCCGAACCACTATAAATCTGTGTGTCTTTTACAGTTTAGTCCATCTATTTCATATATTTGCATAAATCACCCAAACCATCCAGATCAACATATAATCAACTAAATCATACGACTAGGAGGTGTTTGCCCAATTTTTTTGCAAACACTCGGGTTTGACCTTATGCTGATATCGTGACTTTATTTTATTGCACTTGAGTTGAACCCGGCTTTTGATTTGGGTTTGACCTTGTGCTCACCTGTCCCTGTAACTTTATCAAGTGTATATTGGTGTGCACAACCTTGTGGCATGTACAGTGATTAACTGTGTATGTCACAAGCTGTTCGTGTATGATGAATTCAAATTTAAATGATGGCGAACAACCCAAATAACTGAGGCAAATATTATTTTCAAAATTCACATTTTATTTTATACTGCAAAAAATATTTCCTTTTCAATTTTACTGCATCAATATTTATTTTTGCAGATTGCTCAAATGCTGGATTCGGTCTGGAATGAAGTTAAAGATAAATACGAGTGAATGAGCGATATGTAGTGAGCACATTTGTAAATGAAAGATTGTGATGTAATTGAATTTGTATTGTAATCAAAATTGTATATCTACAGTGAGAGCTTGAATTTTTACTATTCAAAGTTGTAATAAATATTTATTTGAATAAAATATCTGTTTGAAATCAAATTCTATGTTATGTATTTTATTCAGCAAATATATATTTAATTATGTGAAAAATATAATAGTACATTAACAAATACATTTAAATGAATATATATATGTTTATTATCATCAAACAAAAATCATATAGTCACATATTCAACAAGAACTAGTATGTATATATATATATGGTTATTAGTTAATGTATAATTAAGTTTTATATTATTTCTTTTAAAGTTATATAAATATAAACAAAAGGAAATGCATAAATAAAAATAGAAAATATAATATAAAAACATATGAAAAACATAAAATGCAAGCAATTTAACATTTGTAAGTTAAGTGTAACATGCAAATTACAAGTGTCAAATTATTAGTTTTTTCATTTTTAAAAATAATAAAAGGGTGTACATTCTTGTATATATACATCTCTACTCCTCTTTTCATTTTTGTTTCATCTTTTAAAAACCAAACTAAAACCAGAGAATAAAATAAAAAATAAAACAATCAAACTCTTTCAAGTTTTCCAAACTAAAGCTAAGCAATTCAAGATCCAAGTTCAACTCAACTTAATACAAGCAGATCTAGTAGCAGTTTCAAAATTCAAGAGCATTTCCAGATTTTCAAGGGCTAATCTGTGTTCAACAAAAATATTCAGTGAGTAAACAAATCTTTTAAAAGCTAAAACCTCTTTATTTACTTGTGCATGTGATGATGGATGATAGTAATGACTTGTTTATTATTGCACGAACGTAGAATATGCTTGCATGTATATAAATCTGAAGTTGACAGTGTGCATGTCTGTACATAGATATATATATATGTCTCTGTTTTTGATTTAACAGGCTAATAAAGTTCAAAAATTCAAATCTTTTTCTCTAATCTTTTATAGGCTTTGATGTATAAAGAAATTATGTTTGAATTAACTAAATTTAGTTTTTAAGAATGTTCATAAGTGTAATTTGAAAGTAGATTAACCGAAAAGGAAGAAGTACAGTGAAATCAAAATTAAGTCAGAAAATCGATGGTTTAATTTCCATGTTTTGATTATATATCCGGATTCGTGCTAAGAAACCATGATTTTTAATAATAATTTCAAGATTTTTAAACTAGTAATTGCTGAGATTTTTCGAGTTAAACGGAATTTGAACTTTCGTCGAATTCTAGCGATCGACGAAGGATGGGAGGTCATGATCATGGCTGGAGCATGCTCGTGGGTTAGGGGTCTTGGCAAAAATGGTCTCTGAATTTATCGTTCATCGTGGTGGCTTAGCGACGGCATTTTAGGGTTTAAGGCCCTGTTCGAGTCGACGATGTTTGCAAGGCAATTGCGACGTTGAGTGAGCATCAGACTTGGTCGGTGGTAGGTGAATGGAAGCGTGGGACTTTGGCGAATGTATGGGATCAACAAAGAGGCTTCAGATGGTCGAAGGTGGTGGCGCATGGCGAATCGTTGGATCGGGTTTGGTTCAGGTGGGGATCGTTTCTGCTCGTTTTCGATTTCGGGTTCGTTTCGAAGATCTGGTGGTCGGAATCAGGGGAGAGGGTCCAAGTCGATTTGTTGGCGATGGCATCGATGGTTGGAGCAGCGAAGTTCATCTGTGCATATGCATGTGTGTCAGTGTTTAAGTTGGGTTGCTGTAGGATTAGGAAAAAGAGATGGTCTCGGGTTGGACTTAAGGAAAGCATCGGGTTTTGACCGGGATAGTACGCAAGTATTTTAACTTGTAGTAACAGTTTTTGAATTTAAAACAAAACAAGTTTAAAAAAAAGGAAAAGAAAAGGAGATTGCTCGGGTTTGGGCTCGAGTGAATATAGGGAGTGACTCAAGTCTGAACTATAGGGTATTAGCAGTTTTTAAAAGTTAAAATAAAACAAGTTTTAAATAATTTCTTAACTAATTCTTTTAAATAATAAATGTTTTATTTAAGTTTTGGGTTAGTTAAAGGTTATAAAATAAATTATTTTAAATTAATTAAGTTTAAGGCATTTATTATATGTCCTTTGTTTTATTTAAATCTAAAGTTTATTAAAGTGAAATTAAATAGTGTAATTAAGTAGTTGATTTAAGAAGATGAAATTTTTTAACTATTAATTAACTTAAAGGTCTTAAGTTATTTCATATGTTAATAATAAATTAATTCCAAGGGTTTATTAAATAAAGCTTATATGATAATTAAATAAAATGATTAAGATGACTGGTTTATACTTCTAATTAATTAGGGTCTTAAGTAATTATAAATGATAATTAATTCCAATAATTAATTAAAATAATAATAAATGTCTTGTAATTAATTAATAACAATTAATTAAGGTTAAGTAATTTTTTGGTTTAAATTAAATTAATTATAAATTGTGTGATTAATTAATCTTGCTTATGGATGATTAATTATATTAAATGTTTGGATTGATTAATATCTCTAGTCTATTAACTTGTAATGTTTTGTGATGTGCAATGCATGAGTTGAACTGTGATAAATATGAGTTATTTATCTGTGATGAATTGCCGTGTGAATAAAATAATCTAAATTGATTTAAATTGTTTACTTAAACAACTTGGACTTTAAGATGGCGTTTGGATTTCGATGAGATCGGGATCGGATATCAAATTGTTATCCGAAAACCACATCGATCCAAAATAAGTGATAGGTCGTGAAATCTTAAGTGAAGATCAAGAATAAAGATTCAGAATGCAAGGGCTATTTTTCATTAACTCTAAGGGTGATTCCAAAACGAGTGTAATGGAGATAGTGCCTTCGGTTCCGTTCGGATCCGAAACGGACTTGTATGGATGAACGCTATCAGACCATCGTCAATGGAGGATGATGAGCATTCCAAGATACGTGTACTATAAAGGTAATCGTAGCCTCAAGCCTCGTCAATCTGGAATGGCTAAAACAGGGGAGGTGCGGCAAGACTAAGTGGGTAGCACCCAAGTAGGATAAGATTTTCCTCTGTCTAGAGGTCCCTTTTATTCGGCTGTTTGGGCGGTTGTTGGCCACAACCGTGGGGTTGTCGGCCACAACCGTAGGGTTGTCTTATTCTAACTATCCAGTAAGGGGTAGCCCTGGTCTTGTGTTGCAAGGGATCACGGTGGATCCTCGGTACTCTGATCTAGACCAGGTACTGTGGCGGGCGGTACCCCAGTAGCCCTGCCATTGTATGGAATACAATCTCCAATAAGCGCATGTACGGTTTTAATTGTGCCCAACTATGTTTGTAACAACCCTGTATTTTGTGACTATTTTAATTATTTTAATTGAATTTTAGATTTAAAAACTTTATTTATTTATTAAAATGAATAAATTTTGTTATTTTAAATATAAATTTTGATTCTTATATGAATTATAATTCCAAACATGAATAAATAGAATATTTTCCAAAAATGTGAATTTTGGTCAATATGGTCAAACTTTGAATTTAAAATTTAAAATTTGAATTTTTGAATTTTATCTTTTATTATGAAAATAAATTAAATTTTAGGTATACTGCTTTTCATTTCATTGAAATCTGATTAATATTATAAAAGTTATGCTTTTTAAACTTTTGTATGTAAATTGATTTATTTAAAAAAATTGTTTATTTTAATTTATGTAAATAATATTTTTGTTTGTCATATCCTGTTCTAAATTGTGTATATATGTGTTACATGACATGTTATGTATATAATTTTATTTTTAAAAACATTTTAAAAGTGTTGTTATAATTTTCAAACGTTATTGTATATTGTTTACAGTTTTAAATTCTAGTTTCAATTTAATAAACTATTTCTTATTTATTTTCTATTTTTTTCTAAAAATATTTATTCATTTCCTTTCTACTTTATTTTTGTTTTCATTTTATATTTTATTTACTTACTTTTTATTAGTTTATATTGATTAAAAGAAATTGGAAATTAAAAAGGACAAAACCTTTTCATATTACTTGTGACTTTCCATTTACTTTGACTTTTCATTTCTTTGTCTTTTCATGCTTGGCCGTCCATTTTCTTATGCATAGCTGTGTGTTTCCTCCCCATTTTCACGTGAGAATCTTTCTCACATCTCAAAACTCACAGGTAATTCTTTTGAGAGAAAAATTGTAAGTCTAATGGCTTCCTTTATCTTACTTTCCTTCTTCTTTTCTATGATTTTGCCTTCCTCTTCTTCTAGCTTTGCTCGGCCACTACTCCATCATCACCACCGACCACCACCTCCGCATCTACGGCAGCACCACCTCCTCTTCCTCTGACCAAGACAGGTCGTGACCTCCACATGAAGTTAGCACCATAAAATTTGCAAAGCTCCACTCCAAAACCATGTTAGCCGACCAAAAACTTCACCACCCCTTCATCTATCACTTCGACCACCACCATAGTCGCCACCATCAGCAAGTATTTCACCTCTGGCCGCATCTTCACCACTGATCAGACTTGACCTGACCAAGGCCGAGCCCTATGATGACCAAGCCGAGCCAAATGGTGCACCAAACCCTTCACTTTTTCCTTGTCCTTTGATCTTCTTCATGTTAAAACTCCTACCTCTTCAAAAACTTGCCTAGCCATGTGTTTTGATGCTAAACCCAAGCCAAATCATGATCATGGCCGAGCAAAAGAACCACCTAGGTCAAGCATTTGAATGATAAAGGCAAGGTCAAGTCACTTTGCTCTTTGTTGCTTCCTATTTTCAAATTGTTTCAATATGTGTTTTGTGTTAAATTTATTCATGTGTTATGTTGTCTTGTTTTGGTTGTTTACAAGATCAATCTCTTAGCTCTCCTCTCACTTGAATCAAAGTCGTGTTGTGTCATGCTATATCGTGCTTTTTAGAATCCATTCTATGTTTTTTGATCTACTAACTCCAGCGTAAAAAGGTGAGTATTCGCTCGTGACATTTATACTTATATAATTTATGAAGTGACAACAAGTGAATGTGTAGAATTATTAAATCTTATTATACCTGCCTGTGATATGAATTATATGATGTTAAACCCTGTTATAAACTTATCACATCATCTACTATGTTATATTCTGTTATATTGTTTGTTTATTTCTGTTTGTCACACTGCAAATTCCCTGTAGAATAGAATCACTATGGGTTGAAATGATACATACCCAAACGGACTTTAGAATAAGGAAAAATCGTTATGGGCTGAAATGATGGGCCTGAGCGATTTTTATTTATTTTAATTTACTTGGGATTGCGGGTTTGAAATGATAAAACCCGGATTTTTCTTTGTAAATTACGGATTGAACATATATTATCCATATCACTTGACCTAGCTTAGAAAATACTATACAGACCCATGGTTACTATATATATTTTTCTGAAAATTTTTAATTATTTTAAAATTGTATATTATGATATCTTGATTTGAATTGAAAAAAAATGATTTTTATAAAGTGTTAGTGATTTTTCTACAAGTTAAATATGTAAAATAAATGAATGGTTAAGTTGAAATTTGAAATATAAATTAATTTTGAAATTTGAGATTTTGTTCAAAAATGGAGTTTAAGTTAAGTAAATAAAATATGATAATTGGATTTAAATTGAATTTAAAATGACTTAATAAAGTATTATTGATTTTTCTATGAATTTAAAATGGTTAAATATATGAATACTTAAAAAGTGTAATTTCAAATATAACTTGACTTGGAAATGTGAAATTTGGTTTTAGAAATGAAGTTAAGTTAAGAAAAAAAATGGAAATTTGGTTTATATTTTGAAATGGTAATTAAAACTTAAATGTTAAGTTGAAATTTTAAAATGCAAAGAATAGAAAATTATATGGTTGAAATTAATATGTGAATTATTAAGAATAATTTGATTTATGTATAAAATTTACTTTATAAAATCATAAGTTAAAGGGTATTTAAATGAACATATTTTGAGTGTAAAAATTAAGAAATTTTATAAGTTAAAATGGCTTAAATTGAAGTTTAATTGTTTCTGAAATTGTATTGAAAATTTGGAAATTTAATTAATAGCACTTCAGAAATGCTATCATTTCTGGAGTTAACTTAAAAATCTATTGTAAAGGATATTGCAGCACTTTGTAAGTGATGTGGTTGATACAAGTGAACTATGGTTAAAATTTAACTAAGCGATATTACAGCACTTGGTAAGTGCTGTGGTCGTTGAATGAAACTAAAATCTGAAATTAGTAAAAGGGCTATTGTAGGACTTGATAAGTGCTGCAGTTGGCTGAAATGAGATTTTTGAATATAATTGAACTATTACAGCAGTTTTTAAATGTTGTCTTTGTTGAAATGAATTGTTTTCAAATATAACTTACGCAACATTTTCTAAGTGCCGTGGAAAGCTCAAAATTTCACTGTTTAATGTATTTAAGTGAATAAATGAACTCTAAAAAAGATAAATTTTTCGAAATTGAATATTTGATTTGTAAGTATAATGACTTCGCTTTTAAATAATTTAAATGAAGTATTTTGATTTGAAATGCAAACCATTTTGAAATGTGATTTGGAATGGTATTTAATAAAATATAAATTGAATTGAAACTGTTGGTTTAAATTGAATTAAATTGGAAATTTGAAAATTTGGGTTTAATTGAATAAATTGGTAAAATGTAAAGAATTAAAGGAAGGTATCATGATTTCAAATGTATGATTTCGAAGTGCTATGATTTCAAGTATTTTGGTTTCGAAAAGTTATAACTTTGAAAGTATTATGATTTTTGAAAGGTGAACATATGTTTGAAATGGAAATGATAAACTATTTGATTTGAATATAGTTTTGAAATAAAAATGGTTTTGGTTTTGAAATATAAACTATTTTTGAAATGTATAACCACGGGTTATAATAACGATTGGTTGTTAAAGAGACCGGGGTCGGATATGGACATACTCTCTGTCGATACAGAAAACCACTTTAACAACTGTGCACGTGGTGGAGATTCCAGAATGAAGTAGGATGGTGGCGACGCTCTTGAGGTATATTACGTGGACCCAACTCCCGTGAGTTGGCATAAGGTGGCTAAAACAGGAGCGATCTCGGGTCAAGTGAGGTCATTCCTCCTATCGGACAAATTTCTATGATACTATTCTCTTACTTGTGGTTGATTTGATGGCTATCCTCCAATTTTGATTGGAAGTGTGTTTCGAGGTGGGCGTAGTGGCTGCTATGTTACCACCAGCCCGTGTGCTTAATTGGTATATCTAACTTGGCATTGTCTAGTTGTGCCGTGCCACCTACCATAGCGAGCTTTACTACGAGTTTGTTTGTTTTTCTTCCGTAGCCCATGGAGTATTTAGGGTAGCCTCCCGATCTGGAGGTTCGTTGATACTGGATGGACTACTGGGACTATTACGTGTTGGGGGTTATATGGGTAACCCTTCAACGCTATTTTAAAGTAAGTTTATTTTACTGTTGACATTATTATAATAGACTAATATTACTACATAGTAAATAGTTTAACGGATCCTTAGAGGATGGACGGTCCTAAGCATCCTTTAAGTTACTTGTTCGTTTACTGCAGTTCACTTGAGTTGGTTTACATTGTATAAGTATGTATGTCCTGACTGGAGTATTTTGTGTTTTGCTTTACACTCGGGTTAACCTGAGTATTCACAGCTTAGCTTTGGATTTCTCTTTCTAGAGCTAGGAATCGCTGGAGATTCTACTTATCTAGTTATTTATCTTTCAGTTTCAGTTGTTCTATTTCAGTTCTTCTATTAGTGAACTTCTATGTATTTGGGATGTCTATTGTATTTTTTTTCAGACTGATATTATGTATTTTGTTTTAAGACTTTGTAATAGTAGCTTCATAAACTACTATGGTATTTTAATTTCCGCTGTGAGTTATTCTGATATTTCTGTGTCTGTGATTCTTTGTATGATTTTACTTACTCTAAATTTTATTACGATGCGGTATTTTGAGCAATTCAAGTCCGACATGTACGGATGCAAATGGCTGAAAATATCGGGTTGTTACAGTTGGTATCAAATCTTGGGTTTTTAGGCAAATCATAGCCTGCGGAGCAAAAACTCATTAGAGATAGGGTAGAAATACCCTAGAATGAGTGAAATTAACCTCAGAATCATTTTCTTTGTGAGAGAAGTATTTTCAAAGTATAAACTGATTTTAAAACGATTTTCAAAGGATTTTTCAAAGATTATTTTGATATAAACTTTTCTTCTTTTAAAGGAAAATTTTTCTAAACTTCCTTCCTTTCGTGTCTACCTTGTTAGTATTTTCCTTTGGGATATCTTTCTAAGTAAATCTATCTTTGTCTTCTCCTTCTCAGAGGCAGCCTGTTGACTTTTCTACCATCACCTATTTCAAATGTGATCAGATGGGACAATATGCTAATTATTGCCCTACTTTAGCTGGTGCAGCTGTTCCTTCTCCTGCTCAGTTGGGTAAACCCTCAGGTATATTTGCTATCACCTCTGCATCTTCTCTAGCTCCTACTCCTAGTAATGACCAAGTTATTCTTCAGGGCACCTTTTCTTTATTTCAGCATCCTGTTCGTGTTTTATTTGATACTGGAGCTTCCCAAAATTTTATTTCTGTTGATGTGTGATAAGTTCGAGCATCTCTGTGACAGCCCGCAAATCCGTACCCCTTGAGTCAATACCATTCTACGTCAATTAACTCAAGTGGAACAGAAAAATTAACCATTAGGGATTAAAGAAGAAGAGATAGAAGAAGAAGAAACTAAACAATATCAGAATTTCACAGTCGCAGCGGAATAAAATATAATAGTAAATAATAGATCTTTACACAAAATGAAACTATATCTGTTTTATACATCATATCATCAGAGTATCTCATACAAACAATATTTATCAATCAGATAAAACCATATGATCATAGCAGCGGATATATATACTAGTATGGATAATACGTCTCGGACTCCAGCTCCTCACCTGCTCCATAGCAACCTATCCTGAACATATAATACTCGTTCTGACCCGGGTGTAACGATTGCGATTTTTCGTTGCCGAAAAACCGAAATGTTATGGGTTTTAAGTAAGAAGAAAGAGGTAGAAGAAGAGAGAAGAGATAGAAAATAGAGAGAAAAAAAATAGAAAATAGAACGGAACTGAAAACAACAGAACAATATCAGAATCTCACAATTCGCAGCGGAACAACATATAATAAATGAATGAATAATCTTTTACAAAGAACTATATCAGTTATTACATTACATCACATTTCATTACATCTTATCATCAGAGTGTACAAGATCAAACAATGCAGCGGAAAAAGAACTACAATATAAACTAGTAATACGCCATGCCATCCATCTTGCCTCCTGCAACTCCTGAATTCCAGAATATCCTGATAAACCTAACTCTTGACTGCCCGTGTAGAAATTGGTGGGCACCCAGAGTTTAGGAGGAAAACAATAAACTCCGAGTCAGTCATGAGACTGGTGCGAGAACTCAAAACAGTTTATTTATCTTTAAAATCAATAATAGAGGAATATTTTTAAATTCAATTCGCAATGCTTTTAAGAATGAGACTACCATAAGGCCTCCCGCACACACACACATGCAAACGCAGAATCGGAGGAGATTTCTCCTTATGATAGTCAAAGATGCTTGATACGTATTTAAAAGAACATTTCGTATTATTACTAGTGCATAGTGTAGAGAAAATTCATTTCGAAAATAAAGATATAAATCTTAGCCAGCATAGACATTTCGAACTATGCCTACTATAGCTACCATCCAAACAGTGGGGCGCCACCATAAGTAGATGGCAGGTAATACAACTAATACCGTACAAGTCTCGTATTTGAAGAATGGATTTTCCAACGAATGGTCAGGCCAAGGAACTTCCCATTGCCACATGGAAACGCCTCTGGAAGGACGCCCCGAGAACCAAACCGTTCTCCGCTAAACAAAGCCGGGAATCCCTTTTCCCAAGGAATATTACAAACCCTCAGATATGCCACCCCCGGTCCTTTGGAACCTTTAAACGAGCGCTCGTCACCATCATCACACAATCATAACAAAGTGTTTTCAACATGAGTAAGTATCTGGGCTCCATACCATGATACTACTCTTTTCCAGAAGGAATGGCCATACCCTAGGGAAGCGATAGCTGGAAACCTTGCCGCACAATTCCTGCTTCGACCATTACCGGTTTGTGAGGCTCGGCGAAGTCTCGTCCACAAAAACATACTTTATACAAAAGCCATGCTTTGGGTCAACAAATGATCATAGAAATGATCACCAAGATAGACGATCAAACAAATGATCCTATCACAAATAATCAACACAATGATCATTTCACAGCAACACTCAGTATGTCACATTACCAAATTGGGAATATATCGCTGATAACTTCAACTATATAACCTCTGAGCTCGTACGTCTCAGAGAAGGGTGTTAAGCTAAAAGAATAAATTCTCCGCCACCAACAGAAATATATTTGAAAGAAATCGGCTTTACATCTCAATTTGTAATGTCAGACACACAATCCATACAAGTCTGTTCCGGGCTCGAACAGAACCGAAGGCGCTTACAAAGAAGTCCTTGCAATCCGAATAATCTCTAATCACGTTCGGATTTCCCATCACATATGGAGATCTCAATACCGGGGATCAGCCAGTGCAGAGACAATCAACAAGAAACCCTTTCGCTTTTGAAAATATCCGGTCTTCAACACCGATCTTCAAATGCAATTCATAACGACGTATCACATATTCGGAATGGGTTATACGACCCCAAGGTCCTTTCCCGGTTAACCCGAATAGTGAGCGCTTATTTTAAAAAAAAAATAAGTGTGGCGTTCAAATTCAAGCAAATCACAACAAATACCTATTTAAAGGTAAATATTGATAGTCGGTTATTGAACTATCAATAGATATGCCAACATCACCAGATTTCAAATAATTTTCCAAATTATTTATTTTCCAAAAATATCTTTACAAGGTATATATATTTTCCATTCTTCAAAAATAAATCAACATTTATTTTTAAACAAATTCCCCTTTTTATTCATAAATTCCAAAATGAATTTATATTCCCAAAATATCTATGAATATACGATTTTCAATTATTCATTTCAATTTATCTTCAAAAAGATAAATTCTCAACATATTCACTTTATATTGGAAAACATTTCCATACTTATTAAATAAGTAATTCACAATCCTTTTTTTCCTACACTTGGAAAATATCCTATATACTTTAATCGAAATTAAGTATATATTTCATTCTTTAAGGAAATCATTCTCTTAAACATATTTATTTGGGCCAAAACGAATGTTGCGTAAAACATCGTTACGACAACCCAAAATCACTAGTATAGGGATTCGAAATTAAAATAGATATATAAATCCCAATACTATACAAAACATTTCCTTTCGGAAATCATCTATTATAACAACAGTGTTATAATCTACCATTTCCCTTTTATTTCTCGAAAACGTCTATTTCAACAATGAATGTTGAAATCTACGATTTCGAATCTCTATACATTTTTAAAACATCTTTAGATCGTTTTAATTCTATTTAAAACATCACATCCAAAACATTTTCTTAAATATATCATTCACTATTCAAAAACGTGAATATACCTATTAACCAATTTCATCATTTCTATTCCTTTTATTTTAAAGGATTATTCACTATTCAAAACGTGAATATAACTCTATTAACAAGTTACAACTATTTACTTATCAAAGTAAGTCGTTTCGAATTTATAAAACAACGTTTATAAATTCTATTCTATTTATTTTATATCAACTCCTTTTATAAATTCCTTTATTAACCTATCTCAATTCATATCACAATGATATAATAAAAATTCATATTATAAGTCAAACACTTATAATTTATCCAAAATCTATTCTTTTAAATAACTTTACAAATTTTATAAACCTACTGTTTATAAAATTCCATTTATAACTTCACCGTTATAATTCTATAAATTTCATTCATTTATGAAATTCATTCACAATTCATTCTAACACTTATAAAAGCTCGTTTTATAATTCCAATATTTTTAATTTATAAATCTTTTTAATATAAAACAATTTATATTACTATTTTAAAACGTCTTTCAACTCCTTATAATTTCATCATTTTGATTTGTAAAATAATCAAATTTCATAAATTCTATAGATTTCATTCCTTTATGAAATTCATTTACAAATCATTCTATCACTTATAAAAGCTCGTTTTATAATTCCAATATTTTTAATTTATAAATATCAATTTATAAATCTTTTTAATATAAAACAATTTATATTATTACTTTAAACATCTTTAAACTCTTTTATAATTTCATCATTCTGATTTATAAAATAAAACTCTTATAAACCCTATTTTTAAACTTCTTATAATAAATTCAGAAATCCCAGTTCAAACTATTTTATAAAATCACTAATCCCATATTTTCAAAAAATCAACTTTTAACTGTATTTCTCAAAAATCATAATTTTTATAATATTAAAATTATAACGTTTATTTATTTAAGATGAATCAATTCCAAAAATATTTTATAACGTATATTTCCAAAAATCACTTTAGAAATCAAAATCGTTATTTTTAAACTTCAAAATTGGATCCGATGATGCAACACATCAAATAGTCAATCACGACTTTCCAATATCATATATCGATATGATAAACAATCAAACATCACAATATCTAAAATCAATAAATATTTGTGAGGAATCCAGTTGGATCCCTCCAACCTGTTTCCCTGCATCCACAGACATTAGCACAATACCAATTCCGTTTCAAGACGGAATATCGCGGTATATGGGATTTTATAAAATATATCCACTTACTAACGGCGTATAGGTTCTCAACCGCTATACAATGCGGGAAATCAATCAACTGCAATATATACATATGCCAATATATATATATTGCTATATATATAATATAATACCAATTCCACTTCGAGGTGGAATATCGCGGTATATGTGTGTAATAAATAACCTCCGCTTGCTAACGGCGTATAGGGTCTATTCACATCCAATATATATATATATATATATATATATATATATATATATATATATATATATATGTATGTATGTATATATATATATATATATATATATATATATATCAATCATCATTCAAGCATTCAATCAACACAGTCAATCAATTTTAAATCTAACTATTTAAAATTTAAATAAACAACAAAATTCCTTTTGAGTGAGAAGTTCTCACCTTTGCTTTTTAATTTGCCATCCATTTCCCTTCTTGACTCGATTTTCTTGATTTATACCTTGTATAAATATTATACACAATTTATTAATATTCGAACAGATCGAATAATAAATTTTCGTTCTTGGTTGTTAAATAAATCAATAGTTTTATTTAAACCAATCTCTTCTTAAATAAATTTATTTTAACTAATTATTTTACTTTAAATTAATATCTTTAAATCAAATTCTTTCGATAAATTTATTTAACTAACCAATTTTATTTTTTTTAAACAAATCTCCTCCTTTTTTATACAATATCTTTATTATCTTTCAATTAAATTTTGAACAAATTCTCCTTTTGTAAATTTAATTTAAATTAACCCATGATTTTCTTTAATGTTTGAAAAATTCAAATCACCAATTTTCGTTCAATAGATTTAATTAACTAATTATTTAAATCTAAATTTAAAAATAAGCAGACTGTAATCCTTTATTACATTTTCAAAATATCTTAGTAAATCAATATTTCCAAATTCTCTTATATATATGTATATAATTTAAAAACTGCTTATGTATATTTTTTTTATTTTCAAATCTTCCTTTAAATAATTTAATTAACTATAGATTTAATTTTAACTAACTAATTCCTTTTTAAAACAATTTCTTTTCAATGGATTAAATTGTTTAACGATTTTAAATTTGAACAAATCTAACAATTAATTTTTTTCGTTTATAAATTTATTTAAAAATTAAATCTTAAACTATATTTCCTTTAACAAATTCCTTTTTAATAAATTTATTTAAATAAAAATTTAAATTTAATACTAATTCTCTTTTTATACACACTTTTCACATTCTAAAAATAATATTCCTGTCTTTAAAATTTTAACTTCAACAATTTATCAAATCCAATTGAATATTTATTTTCATTTAACAGATTTTATTTTATCTAAAAAATTATTCTCAATATAATAATCTGAACTAATATTTTTCTATACATATCTCTAACTGAAAATTTTCTAATAATCTAATAAATTTAAATTTCTAACAAATTTTCTTTTTTACAGATTATTTTTAGTGATTTAAAATAGATTTTTTTTTCTCGATAACTAAGATAAATAAATAGGTTAATTAAATAAATCTATCACCTTATTATTTTAGTTTTTAACATAACTTTATAAATCAAAATATTCGACCTATATATACATATATGTATATATTAAACTCAAGACAAAAATAATTTTTAAACCTTACTGTTCTAAACTTTTTCAACAGATTTTTTTTTATTTTTTTTTATTTTAAATACTGCATTTAAGTATATATATTAAATTAAAATAATGGAATACCTTACTGCAATCGACAATAGCCATCACCAACATCTCGCACCGACATCGATCATCCTCGACCGTCACTGCCTCAATCGCGACACCGCATCCCCACGTCTGCGCGCGCCTCGACATCCCCTGCCTCGCGCGCGCGCCTCGAATCTGCATCGCGACCCACTGCCTCGTGAGTAGCCGCCGCCATCAACTCGAGCTCCATACGCGTGCGCTCGAGAATGTGATGTCCCGGAAATTTGAGGCAATAATTATTTAATAATTTCATTGATAATTATTTTAAAAATGTGAAATATTGTTTTAATAATTTAATTTAAACTGGAAATCTCTTTTGAAAATTAATAATTATTTAGTTTGTTAAATAATTATCTTTTCAAAGATTAAAATATTTATAATGTATAAATGTTTATACATTGTAAATAGAAGATTTGGTTTTAATTTTTTTTTATATGTAATAAAGAATATTTTCTAATTATTTTATATAAATGAATAATTTGTATATTAATTAATTTGATTTAAATTAGTATTGTATAATTTTCTCAAGTTTGTTTTAATTTTCTTTCTTATATCTTTATTAAAAAGTAAGTATGTATTTATTTTGTTTTTAAAATAAATATAGTTTAAATTTCATTTTATAATAAAGGTTTATTTTGTTTTGTTTTATTTTAAAATCTTCTTTTCTTTTGAAATTTAGTTTCATATAGAATATTATTTTAAAAAGAATTAAACAAACATTAATATGTAAGTGTATAGTTTTATAAAAAGCTTATATGTATTTAATTAAAAGCTAATGTTAATAAATCACTTTGAACTTGCTAAAACAAAGTAGAAATGTTTCAAGATAAATTCAAATACATTTAGTAATTTAGAATTCTCTTTTAAATATTAACATGCATATGTGTTAACTTTTTAAACTATTAAGTAGACACTTGTAAAAATTTTGACATAATAAGTTAACATGTGGCATTGATTTTAAATCTCATTGTTTAAATTATTGATAAGTGAAATATAGCAAAGCATTTGGATTAAAACATTTTCTCATTTGAAAGATCTGAAAATCAAATTTCAGAAATTCTAAAAACAATCTTCAAGCTTGCAAATAAATTTCTACAAACCATCTTCAATCAAATTCACAAATCTGCAAATCATCTCCACAAGCAAATGCATGTTTTAGAATCTACATTCAACTACAAATCTGCAACCTCTCTACTTAAATTTCTGCAAAAAAAAAAAATCAATCCTCAAATCTGCAATATTTAAAACCCAATCTACATCTAAATTCTGTGAGATTCAACCTCAAAAAAATCTGCATGTTAAATCTGCAAATCTGAGCATTAGAATGGGTCTGCATGTAATCTTCATCAACAAGTAATAGCATCAAGAAACTCAGCAATCAAAATACAAGTAAAGCAACTTCAATTTCAAACCTGCACCCAGATTTCAAATGCAGTTTCAAGTCAGGGGCCTGGGAATTGAAATCTACATCAAATTGCTCTGCATATAGTGTTCTGCATCTTCAATTTAAGGTGAGTAAGCTTTTTATCTTTTAAAAACAGTTTTTTTAAATCAAAATCAAACATAAGTTAAAGAGCTTATGTTTTTATTTACAGAAAGCAAACTGTTTTAAAACAAACTGTTCTGTTTTGTTTTAAAATGAAATAAGTAAACTTACATGCATAAATTTGTGACACCTGAGTATATGAAGTGAAGATAAATAAATGATGTGGTGATTACAAACTCAGGAATGATATGTGTGCATAGGAATGAATTTGCTTATATGTTTTTTTTCTTATTTCTGGGATCTGCATACCTAGTTGGTTGTGAACTGAGATGTTTTCTTAAATAGTAAAGCATTATTATTTAAATTGTTGCTGTTACTAAACTTGTGTGTAAACAAAGTATGTTAGTTAGTATAAATGTAGTTTCTGGAAAAAAAAATCATGAATTAGTTAAAATATGTTAAAATCTAAAACCTGTTACCTCTGAAATAACTATAGCAGTGAGTATATTTTCAAATAAGAATTGGGATACCAACATCATTAATTATTATAAACAAGATTATAACATTGATGTATGTTAGAAATAAGGAAGTATAAAACAAGTTTCATTTTTTTTAGTTGACTGTGTAAATGTGCATTTCTGGTTGAAACAAAAAAAGGAAACTTGAATTAATCTGTTAAGCTAGTGGATATTGAGTGTTTAGGTTCTTCATGCTAGTGGTATATTGAGGTTAGAATGGAGTAAATTGGGTGATATATGATCAGAGAAAGAGAGGAGTTAGGAATTGAGTTCTTTTCAGATTTCAGAACTTTGTTTGAATGTGCAGTTCTTAGTATATTACCATGCTCTCTGTTGCTTCAAGTTATTTGTGGCTTTGGGAACTTGTAGAGGGGATGTAAGGGAAGATATATTCAAGAATGTGTCGATGATGGTGGCTGGAGGTGGTGTTTCTAGGTGATTGACAAGGGGTCTTTGTTGCAGTGTGTACTCAGGGGATTATTAGTTGTGTGCAGGTTGTTGACTCGGGGAATACTCGGGTAGATTGGCTTCTGACTCGAAGCAACAGATAGGGAAACTCGAAGTAAAATTTTGTGTACTCGGGTAAGTTGGCTTCAGAGTTGAAACAGAGAGTATTTGCAGTTTTTTTTAAGAATTTGAATGGAGTTCAAATTCTAGTGTAAGGTTTGATTCATATATATGTTGAAATTGAATTCAAATAGAGTTTGAATTCAAAGTTTTTTTAAAATTGAAATATCTTAAAATAAGTTTAAATTTGGTTTTAAATAAATATAAAAAAAAATGGTTACAGGTTCAAATCCTGTAGTTTGCAGTTTTCATAAAATTGAATGAAATTATAATTTAAAGATCTTAATTTGATTTAAATATAAGTTAAGTATGAATTCAAATGAAGTTTTGAGTTCAAGGTTTTAAAAATGAAATTTTTAAATTTAATCAAGATTTAAATTCAGTTTTAAATCAAAATTAAAACAGTTTCAGGTTTTAATCCAGAAGTTTTGCAGTTTTTAGACTTTTGAATGAATTCATGTTTTTTTTTAGTGGATCTTGATTCAAGTGGAAGTAGAAACTGACTTCAAATAAAGTTTGAAATTCAATGTTTTTAAAAATGAAAACCTTAAATTTAAACCAGATTTAAATTTTGATTTTAAATCTAGATAATAAAAACTGTTTCAGGTTTTTTTTTTTTTTAAAACTCAGAGAGTAATTTGCAGTTTTAGTTTAGATGAATTCATTTTTTTTATAGATAAAATCTGATTCAAATGGAAGTTGAATCTTAATTCAAATGTAGTGTTGAATTCAAAAGTTTTAAAAATGAGAATCTTAAATTTAAACAAGTTTTAAACTCTGTTTAAACCAAGACTAAAAACAGTTTCAGGGTATCTTTCAAAACCAGAGTTTGAATTTAAACAGTTTTTGTATGTTTTAAAACTTTGAACAGATTTGAATGTTTTAAGTAAGTTTTAAACTCAGTTTGAAATCAATTTAAAACTGTTTCCAGATTTCTTTGAAACCCAGTTTAATTTCAAAACAGTTTTTAAAATTTGAAATAAATGAACATATTCAAATGTTTAAAAGTGAATTTGAAAATGAAATTTCATTTCAAATAAGTTTAAAACTTGAAAGAATTGAGTTCCTTTAGTATTTGAAAGTATTTGAATTAAAATATGAAGTGTTGATGTAAATTTAAAAGTTGAAAATAATCAATTTATTTTCAATGCTTAATTTATCAAGTAATTTAGTTTTAAATCTTTCTTGAGTGATGAGTGTTGTTTAAACATTCATTTTTATTTTATGGTTTATAATTATTTTTGGAATTAATGAATCTTTAAATAAAATTTGAAATTGATTCTTAGAAATGTATTGTTTTAATACATTTTGAAATTAAATGAGTCTTTTGATAAGTAATTTGAATATTTTGAAAATATTTAAGATAATTAAGAATTTACTTAATTATCTGATTTGGAATAATGATTTAGATTAATTTTAATTAGAAATGATTTATTAATCTAATCCAGATTTCTTAAGTATGTAATTAATGAAATGTGTTAAATAATAGTGATGATAATTATCTAAGGATAATTAAGTAATTAATTAATGTCAATAAATTTTAATATTGTGATTTGTTAAGTTAATTAATTTAGTTTAATTAATTTTAATAAATCATTAGATAACTTTAAGAATGTAATTACTTAATGTAATTAGTGGAGCAGGATTACTTGATGAAGTAATAAGATTAATTACTGGAATGTAATTAGTAATTTGGATAATTACTTTTGGAATTAATTAAGGAATTAATTAATGATTAATTATTGGTTAATTAATTTATAAATGAGTAATTAAGATAGTTAATTATTAATCAAGGTGTTTAATAATTAGGTTAATTACTAAATGTAATTAATTTTAATTAAGTAATCTATTTAAATATTAAAGATCATTAATTAATGTTAATGATGTAATTAAGGATTGTTCAATTAAGTAATAATTGATTAATTAAGTAATTAATTAATTGTAATTAATTAAGGGCAATTATAATTAATTATAATCAATTAATAAATGAGTAATTAATGTTAATTACTTATAATTTAGGTTAATTAATTTATAAAATTAATTAAAGACTAATTACTTATTGTAATTAGTGAATGATTAATCAAAGTTGTTTAATCAAGTTGAATACTTAGGAAGTGAATTAATTAACTGGGTTAATTAATGGATGTTAAGCAGGATTTAAATGAGTAATTAATTTAATTATTTTAAATTAATTAGAGATGGTTGTAATTAATTTAATTCATTTTAAATTAATTATAATTGTTGGTTAATGAATCATTGCTTATGGATGTTATTGATTAAATGGTTGTGATCTCAGAAATGAGATGATTGTATCTGTATGATATGAATGTTTGGATAACTATGATGGTTTGTGATGGATTATTTGGATGGATGATTATCTGTTTATGGATGATACAGATTGTCTGTTTATGATATGAATGTGATTATCTATTTTGAGATATAGTTTATCTATCTGTATGAATTAGATAACAATGAAATAAGTTAATTGTTTAAAACCCTTAAGTACAACTTGGACATTAAGATGGCGTTTGGTTTCGATGAGACCGGGATCGGGTTTCCATATTTGGAATTCCGAAAACCACATCGATTCCAATTAAACGTTAGGTCGTTAATCCAAGTGGAGCAAGTGAAGACTCGAGGTGTAAGGGCTATACGTCAGTATAACTCTGTGGGTGATTCCGTAATGAGTTTGACGGAATAGTACTTATAGGTTCGAGACGGTGATATAGAGTGCAAGGGTTATTGTCGTTAACTCTGAGGGTGATTCCAATACGAGTGTAACGAGATAATGCCTTCGGTTTCGTTCGAACCCGGAACGAACTTGTATGGATTGAATGCTTTCAGAACATCGTCAGGTGGACGATGAGCATTCTAAGAGATGTGTCCTCTAAAGGTAATCGTAGCCTCAAGCCTCATCAACCGGGAATGGCTAAAACAGGGGAGGTGCAGCAAAGCTTCGTGGGTAGCCCCCACTGGAGAGCAAGATTGATCCCTGTCTAGAGGTCCCTTTTTATTCGGCTTAGTGGGCAGTTGTCAGTGTACACCAACTGCGGGGTTGTCTTGTTCGGAACTGTTCAGTAAGGAACGGGTCCGGCTTTGTGTTGCAGGGGAGTTAGGGTGGCTCCTCGGTACGGTGATCTAGGCCACGTACTGTGACGGGCGGTACCCCAGTAGCCCTGCCATTGATGGAATCCATAATCCAATAAGTTCCTGTACGGTTTTGATTGTGCCCAACTATGTTGGAACGTGAGATGTAAGCATTCCAGCTATTTCTGTATTTTATTTTGAAAACCCTAGACACTATTATAATATCACTGGATTTCCTATCAAATGTTTTGGTTAGCGTAAGGTAAAAACTTTTCCATGTTTATGTGTGGGAAGTCTTACGTGATACCTTTTGTTTTCAAAGGATTTTCTAAAGTTAAGCAACTTTTATCCCCGTTTACTCACACCAGACCCCTGTCTGACCTGAGTGTTTATTTTCTGTTTTATTAAACTCTTGGGTACTCATATTACGTATGAGTAGTCAAGTGTTTCAGGATTGCTTTGACGAGTTTTGGAGGAGATAATGGAGCAGAAGGCTTCAGCGTGTAGATATATGTAGTGGTTCCGCTGTGTTGAGTTGTATCTGTTTTCTCTGATGTACTTGGATTGTAATTGCTAGACAGATGTTTATAACTGTCTAGTTTGTGTTGTATTAGCCGTTTAACTCTGATGTATATGATACTGTGTAAAGTTTTATGTGATATATTATAATTTATTCGATTCCGCTGTGAGATTCTGATATTGTCTGTTCTTTCTTTCCTTTCTTTTCTCTTTTCTATCCCTTTCTTTCTTCTTAATGATGCAACTTTCTGGAGTATGGAAGTTGGGTCGTTACAGAGAATCCCCACGCCGCCGCTATCCAACCCTCATCGTAAAGCCCCCAGCGCCGCCTTCTCGATCGAACGCCTCGCCGATGCAGCCGCCCCTCGCGTCAGTGAATCGCGTTTTAGAATTTGGGGCTTCGGCCATTTTTTTTTTCTTCTGATGTTTCGGTTTGAATGGATTTAGAGAAGGAGGGGCTAGGTACTTAAAACGAACGAAGTATGTTTGGCGCGATTTATTTCGTGATTATAGGCGTGGTTGTAGGCTGAAACAACGGAGAGTGTTTTAAGGAGGAACGTGTACTGATGTTGACAAATTTTATTTTTAAATTCAAATTGAATATTGAATTCGTTTTAAAATTTCAATGCGTTTATATGTCGTATGCTCATATATAAACTCCGAAAAATACGAAATTTGAAATCCGGTAATAATTCAATATTACGGACCCAATGGAACTGGTTTCGTCGAATTCCGAGACTGTGCCTCGGACGGCTATTTTTAAATATCGATTCAAACGATTAAATTTCAAAACTAAACAATTCACTTTCAAATTCAATTCTGAAGCTTCTATTATCTTCAGTATTTTCAATATGAAATTTACAAGCCTTTGAAATATTTTTAATTGGCTTAAAATTGAAGATTCAAATTTTTATTCAACTTCCAATAGATTAAATTCTATAATTTAATCGCTAAATTCATTCTGATAATTTGAAATTCAATTCAAACCATCATTCAAATATTTAAAATTAATTAAATATTCTCAAATTAAATTGTTAAAATTCTGGATCGTTACAATCTTCCCTCCTTAAAAGAATTTCGTCCCGAAATTACAAGTTAAGAAGAATGCCCTTATCCCGTCTATTATTTTTCACAATCCAAATAGTTTTATCAACTTTCTAAAACAAATCTTTTTATTAAAGATTCATTATCATTTCAACTATCTTTCCAACTCCAATTATAGGTTCCAAACAACATTGTTTTCCTAACAATTCAAATTTAAATTCAAATTCAAATTTCAAATTTTCAAAATTTCTCAAAATTTTTCTAACACCCTAAATTTTCGAAAAATTTCGCCAGCGTCTCCTTTGCGCGGCTAGCTCGGTACGACTACAAAATGGCACCACGGCCCCTCAGAATCAAAAAGAAAAGAGAAAGCCAAGTGGCTGGAGAAGAAAATCATCAAATTTCATACTGAAATTCAAATACGTACCTTTTTGTCGAGCAATTCAATTTTATCTTTGAAATCAAAATCTCAATTCCTTTATATACCTGTATAACCTGCTAGTAGTAGCATCCATAATATCCAATTCCAACATTCAAACCATTTTGCCAATTCTTTACAAAATTTTCAACATATGTTTCACATACATTTTTACTTCACTATTGAAGTTACATATTCAATTTCATTCAATTTTACATTTCAATTTCAATTCATTCAATTTCATTTGAATTCAATTCAAAATTTCAATATCTATATTCAATTCATCTTGAATTTACCGAATTACTAACAAAGGGAATTTCAATTTATTTCTTTTACTTACTTGAATTTATATACAATTCAAATTTATCTTCAAATTTAGCTCACGACTAAACTTTTATTTTAACCAATTCAAATTCCAATTCATTAGTCCATGAATTAATAATTTATCAAGTTAGTTTACTTGAATTCAATCCATTTTATTTAATTCCATATACTAATGATAATAATTCAATATTATCACTTCCTAACAATCATGCAACCATATACTATAATAATTCATAGAAAATCATTTCTTTTCTATACTAAAATAGTTTTGGGCAAAATTATCGTATTCACCTGATTCAAAAACAATTTCATATTCACTAACAAATACGCGCTCATATCTATTATTACACTCAAACTCATTCTAGAGTACTGCTGACTCTATCTCTAACGAGTAATACCCAACAGAACCATGGTTGTCGCTTAACCATATGCTCTGATACCAAATGTAACGATTGCGATTTTTCGTTGCCGAAAAACCGAAATGTTATGGGTTTTAAGAAAGAAGAAAGAGGTAGAAGAAGAGAGAAGAGATAGAAAATAGAGAGAAAAGAAAATAGAAAATAGAACGGAACTGAAAACAACAGAACAATATCAGAATCTCACAATTCGCAGCGGAACAACATATAATAAATGAATGAATAATCTTTTACAAAGAACTATATCAGTTATTACATTACATCACATTTCATTACATCTTATCATCAGAGTGTACAACATCAAACAATGCAGCGGAAAAAGAACTACTATATAAACTAGTAATACGCCATGCCATCCATCTTGCCTCCTCAACTCCTGAATTCCAGAATATCCTGATAAACCTAACTCTTGACTGCCCGTGTAGAAATTAGTGGGCACCCAGAGTTTAGGAAGGAAAACAATAAACTCCGAGTCAGTCATGAGACTGGTGCGAGAACTCAAAACAGTTTATTTATCTTTAAAATCAAAAATAGAGGAATATTTTTAAATTCAATTCGCAATGCTTTTAAGAATGAGACTACCATAAGGCCTCCCGCACACACACACATGCAAACGCAGAATCGGAGGAGATTTCTCCTTATGATAGTCAAAGATGCTTGATACGTATTTAAAAGAACATTTTGTATTATTACTAGTGCATAGTGTAGAGAAAATTCATTTCGAAAATAAAGATATAAATCTTAGCCAGCATAGACATTTCGAACTATGCCTACTATAGCTACCATCCAAACAGTGGGGCGCCACCATAAGTAGATGGCAGGTAATACAACTAATACCGTACAAGTCTCGTATTTGAAGAATGGATTTTCCAACGAATGGTCAGGCCAAGGAACTTCCCATTGCCACATGGAAACGCCTCTGGAAGGACGCCCCGAGAACCAAACCGTTCTCCGCTAAACAAAGCCGGGAATCCCTTTTCCCAAGGATTATTACAAACCCTCAGATATGCCACCCCCGGTCCTTTGGAACCTTTAAACGAGCGCTCATCACCATCATCACACAATCATAACAAAGTGTTTTCAACATGAGTAAGTATCTGGGCTCCATACCATGATACTACCCTTTTCCAGAAGGAATGGCCATACCCTAGGGAAGCGATCCCTGGAAACCTTGCCGCACAATTCCTGTTTCGATCATTACCGGTTTGTGAGGCTCGACGAAGTCTCGTCCACAAAAACATACTTTATACAAAAGCCATGCTTTGGGTCAACAAATGATCATAGAAATGATCACCAAGATAGACGATCAAACAAATGATCCTATCACAAATAATCAACACAATGATCATTTCACAGCAACATTCAGTATGTCACATTACCAAATTGGGAATATATCGCTGATAACTTCAACTATATAACCTCTGAGCTCGTACGTCTCAGAGAAGGGTGTTAAGCTAAAAGAATAAATTCTCCGCCACCAACAGAAATATATTTGAAAGAAATCGGCTTTACATCTCAATTTGTAATGTCAGACACACAATCCATACAAGTCTGTTCCGAGCTCGAACAGAACCGAAGGCACTTACAAAGAAGTCCTTGCAATCCGAATAATCTCTAATCACGTTCGGATTTCCCATCACATATGGAGATCTCAATACCGGGGATCAGCCAGTGCAGAGACAATCAACAAGAAACCCTTTCGCTTTTGAAAATATCTGGTCTTCAACACCGATCTTCAAATGCAATTCATAACGACGTATCACATATTCGAAATGGGTTATACGACCCCAAGGTCCTTTCCCGGTTAACCCGAATAGTGAGCGCTTATTTTAAAAAAAAAATAAGTGTGGCATTCAAATTCAAGCAAATCACAACAAATACCTATTTAAAGGTAAATATTGATAGTCGGTTATTGAACTATCAATAGATATGCCAACATCACCAGATTTCAAATAATTTTTCAAATTATTTATTTTCCAAAAATATCTTTACAAGATATATATATTTTCCATTCTTCAAAAATAAATCAACATTTATTTTTAAACAAATTCCCCTTTTTATTCATAAATTCCAAAATGAATTTATATTCCCAAAATATCTATGAATATACGATTTTCAATTATTCATTTCAATTTATCTTCAAAAAGATAAATTCTCAACATATTCACTTTATATTGGAAAACATTTCCATACTTATTAAATAAGTAATTCACAATCCTTTTTTTCCTACACTTGGAAAATATCCTATATACTTTAATCGAAATTAAGTATATATTTCATTCTTTAAGGAAATCATTCTCTTAAACATATTTATTTGGGCCAAAACGAATGTTGCGTAAAACATCGTTACGACAACCCAAAATCACTAGTATAGGGATTCGAAATTAAAATAGATATATAAATCCCAATACTATACAAAACATTTCCTTTCGGAAATCATCTATTATAACAACAGTGTTATAATCTACCATTTCCCTTTTATTTCTCGAAAACGTCTATTTCAACAATGAATGTTGAAATCTACGATTTCGAATCTCTATACATTTTTAAAACATCTTTAGATCGTTTTAATTCTATTTAAAACATCACATCCAAAACATTTTCTTAAATATATCATTCACTATTCAAAAACGTGAATATACCTATTAACCAATTTCATCATTTCTATTCCTTTTATTTTAAAGGATTATTCACTATTCAAAACGTGAATATAACTCTATTAACAAGTTACAACTATTTACTTATCAAAGTAAGTCGTTTCGAATTTATAAAACAATGTTTATAAATTCTATTCTATTTATTTTATATCAACTCCTTTTATAAATTCCTTTATTAACCTATCTCAATTCATATCACAATGATATAATAAAAATTCATATTATAAGTCAAACACTTATAATTTATCCAAAATCTATTCTTTTAAATAACTTTACAAATTTTATAAACCTACTGTTTATAAAATTCCATTTATAACTTCACCGTTATAATTCTATAAATTTCATTCATTTATGAAATTCATTCACAATTCATTCTAACACTTATAAAAGCTCGTTTTATAATTCCAATATTTTTAATTTATAAATATCAATTTATAAATCTTTTTAATATAAAACAATTTATATTACTATTTTAAAACGTCTTTCAACTCCTTATAATTTCATCATTTTGACTTGTAAAATAATCAAATTTCATAAATTCTATAGATTTCATTCCTTTATGAAATTCATTTACAAATCATTCTATCACTTATAAAAGCTCGTTTTATAATTCCAATATTTTTAATTTATAAATATCAATTTATAAATCTTTTTAATATAAAACAATTTATATTATTACTTTAAACATCTTTAAACTCTTTTATAATTTCATCATTCTGATTTATAAAATAAAACTCTTATAAACCCTATTTTTAAACTTCTTATAATAAATTCAGAAATCCCAGTTCAAACTATTTTATAAAATCACTATTCCCATATTTTCAAAAAATCAACTTTTAACTGTATTTCTCAAAAATCATAATTTTTATAATATTAAAATTATAACGTTTATTTATTTAAGATGAATCAATTCCAAAAATATTTTATAACGTATATTTCCAAAAATCACTTTAGGAATCAAAATCGTTATTTTTAAACTTCAAAATTGGATCCGATGATGCAACACATCAAATAGTCAATCACGACTTTCCAATATCATATATCGATATGATAAACAATCAAACAACACAATATCTAAAATCAATAAATATTTGTGAGGAATCCAGTTGGATCCCTCCAACCTGTTTCCCTGCATCCACAGACATTAGCATAATACCAATTCCGTTTCAAGACGGAATATCGCGGTATATGGGATTTTATAAAATATATCCGATTACTAACGGCGTATAGGGTCTCATCCGCTATACAATGCGGGAAATCAATCAACTGCAATATATACATATGCCAATATATATATATATTGCTATATATATAATATAATACAATTCCACTTCGAGGTGGAATATCGCGGTATATGTGTGTAATAAATAACCTCCGCTTACTAACGGCGTATAGGGTCTATTCGCATCCTATATATATATATATATATATATATATATATATATATATATATATATATATATATATATCAATCATCATTCAAGCATTCAATCAACACAGTCAATCAATTTTAAATCTAACTATTTAAAATTTAAATAAACAACAAAATTCCTTTTGAGTGAGAAGTTCTCACCTTTGCTTTTTAATTTGCCATCCATTTCCCTTCTTGACTCGATTTTCTTGATTTATACCTTGTATAAATATTATACACAATTTATTAATATTCGAACAGATCGAATAATAAATTTTCGTTCTTGGTTGTTAAATAAATCAATAGTTTTATTTAAACCAATCTCTTCTTAAATAAATTTATTTTAACTAATTATTTTACTTTAAATTAATATCTTTAAATCAAATTCTTTCGATAAATTTATTTAACTAACCAATTTTATTTTTTTTAAACAAATCTCCTCCTTTTTTATACAATATCTTTATTATCTTTCAATTAAATTTTGAACAAATTCTCCTTTTGTAAATTTAATTTAAATTAACCCATGATTTTCTTTAATGTTTGAAAAATTCAAATCACCAATTTTCGTTCAATAGATTTAATTAACTAATTATTTAAATCTAAATTTAAAAATAAGCAGACTGTAATCCTTTATTACATTTTCAAAATATCTTAGTAAATCAATATTTCCAAATTCTCTTATATATATGTATATAATTTAAAAACTGCTTATGTATATTTTTTTTATTTTCAAATCTTCCTTTAAATAATTTAATTAACTATAGATTTAATTTTAACTAACTAATTCCTTTTTAAAACAATTTCTTTTCAATGGATTAAATTGTTTAACGATTTTAAATTTGAACAAATCTAACAATTAATTTTTTTCGTTTATAAATTTATTTAAAAATTAAATCTTAAACTATATTTCCTTTAACAAATTCCTTTTTAATAAATTTATTTAAATAAAAATTTAAATTTAATACTAATTCTCTTTTTATACACACTTTTCACATTCTAAAAATAATATTCCTGTCTTTAAAATTTTAACTTCAACAATTTATCAAATCCAATTGAATATTTATTTTCATTTAACAGATTTTATTTTATCTAAAAATTTATTCTCAATATAATAATCTGAACTAATATTTTTCTATACATATCTCTAACTGAAAATTTTCTAATAATCTAATAAATTTAAATTTCTAACAAAATTTCTTTTTTACAGATTATTTTTAGTGATTTAAAATAGATTTTTTTTTTCTCGATAACTAAGATAAATAAATAGGTTAATTATATAAATCTATCACCTTATTATTTTAGTTTTTAACATAACTTTATAAATCAAAATATTCGACCTATATATACATATATGTATATATTAAACTCAAGACAAAAATAATTTTTAAACCTTACTGTTTTAAACTTTTTCAACAGATTTTTTATTTTATTTTATTTTAAATACTGCATTTAAGTATATATATTAAATTAAAATAATGGAATACCTTACTGCAATCGACAATAGCCATCACCAACATCTCGCGCCGACATCGATCATCCTCGACCGTCACTGCCTCAATCGCGACACCGCATCCCCACGTCTGCGCGCGCCTCGACATCCCCTGCCTCGCGCGCGCGCCTCGAATCTGCATCGCGACCCACTGCCTCGTGAGTAGCCGCCGCCATCAACTCGAGCTCCATATGCGTGCGCTCGAGAATCCCCACATCGCCGCTATCCAACCCTCATCCCAAAGCCCCCAGCGCCGCCTTCTCGATCGAACGCCTCGCCGATGCAGCCGCCCCTCGCGTCAGTGAATCGCGTTTTAGAATTTGGGGCTTCGGCCATTTTTTTCTTCTGATGTTTCGGTTTGAATGGATTTAGAGAAGGAGGGGCTAGGTACTTAAAACGAACGAAGTATGTTTGGCACGATTTATTTCGTGATTATAGGCGTGGTTGTAGGCTGAAACAACGGAGAGTGTTTTAAGGAGGAACGTGTACTGATGTTGACAAATTTTATTTTTAAATTCAAATTGAATATTGAATTCGTTTTAAAATTTCAATGCGTTTATATGTCGTATGCTCATATATAAACTCCGAAAAATACGAAATTTGAAATACGGTAATAATTCAATATTACGGACCCAATGGAACTGGTTTCGTCGAATTCCGAGACTGTGCCTCGGACGGCTATTTTTAAATATCGATTCAAACGATTAAATTTCAAAACTGAACAATTCACTTTCAAATTCAATTCTGAAGCTTCTATTATCTTTAGTATTTTCAATATGAAATTTACAAGCCTTTGAAATATTTTTAATTGGCTTAAAATTGAAGATTCAAATTTTTATTCAACTTCCAATAGATTAAATTCTATAATTTAATCGCTAAATTCATTCTGATAATTGAAATTCAATTCAAACCATCATTCAAATATTTAAAATTAATTAAATATTCTCAAATTAAATTGTTAAAATTCTGGGTCGTTACACCGGGCATTATAATGAAATAACACCCGAGTCAGTCTGGAATACTAGCTAATAATAATGCACCCAAATTGATTATTAACGTTTCAAAAATTCTTTTGAAAACAAAAGCATCTCGTAAGACCACGGCATAAATAAACATGTCGGGTTTTACCTTACGATTGCTAAAACACTTTTTATAGAAATCCTCTGATATTATAATAGGGTCTCTATACAAATACTTATAAAATTGCCAAAATTGTTACATCTATTAAATTCCAACTACTAGCCACAGAGTGGGTAATACAAACAAAACTCGTACAATGCTCGTAGGGAGAATGGATTCCAACTAATGACTAGGCACTGGGTACCACCTGTCACAGTACGTGGTCTAGATCACAGTACCGAGGAGTACGCCCGCTCCCCTGCAACACAAGACCGGAACCCTCCCTTACTGGACAGTTCCGAATAAGATCACCCCGCGGTTGGGATCAGCAACCGCACCACTAAGCCGAATAAAAAGGGACATCTAGACAGGGATGACCTTACTCTCAAGTGGGGGCTACCTACGAAGCCTTGCTGCATATCCCCTAATTTTCAGTCATTCCCATTTGATGAGGCTTGAGGCTAAGCGTTGCCTTTTAGAACGTTTCACTTAGAATGCCCATCGCCCACCTGACGATGTTCCGAAAGCTTTCGTCCATACAAGTCCGTCTCGGGTTCGAACGGAACCGAAGGCACTACTCCTACTACATCCATTTTGGAAATATCCTCAGGATTAATAGCGACTAGACCTTGCACTTCACTGCTCCATCTTCGACTCCGAACATGTTTTTCCACGAAACGTACAAACCGGATCGAAGTGGTTTTCGAGAAATAAATCTCGATCCCGGACTCTTCGAAACGATCAACAATTTGTCCAATATTGATAGTCGATGATTTAACTATCAATTAATATTCACAAACATCCATCTCACAATAAATAAATATCTTTACGAGATATAATTCTAATTTCAAAATTTCTTTTGAAACACTTTTCAAATCCAATTTCCTCATGGAATAGATTCTCAAATCTTTATTCCCTCTGAAACATCCAAGTACCCATATTTAAGGTTTAAAATAATTTAAATACTTTATCCCTCAAAATACATTAAAACCATTTATATCAAATCTACTTACATACTTAATTTAAAATATACATATACTTTTAGAAATATTTCGAACAAAACTGCTTTATAAAATATAAGCAATTAACTTTAAAATAAGTTAAGTCATGCTAGTTTTAAACATAAAGTTATGAATCCTTATACAATTTCAAATAAAGTTTTAATTGATTTTCTTTAAAATAGAACCATTTATAAAGTATAAATGATAATAATATTCTTTAAAACATGATTCTAATTACCCTTTAAAAATAGTTACTTCTATAACCACTTTAATACCTGTTCGCTTTACAAATTCTTACCATTTAAAACTTTTCTTGAAACCATTCTTTAAATAAAACTCAAAACTCCTAACTTTTCACAAATCAACTTTAAAAAAACGTACGTGGCATCTTAGGGAAATATACTTCCATTTTAGGATAACCCAAGAATTCTCTTTATCAATCCAATCACGATTTACCCAATTAAATTTTATGTTCATCCGGTAAAATTCCTTTCCATACTTTTAAAAATAGCTCTTTTATTCTTAAACATATTGCTATCTCCTATCTTCTCTTTTCCTTATCCTCCGTTTAATTTTTTTTTTTTTTTTTTGTCTTTTCTTTTTTAAGTTATTATTATATTTAAAATTTTTAATATTTTTTTTATTGTTTTTTTTTGATATTTTTTAATTTGTTATGTTTACTTTTTTATTTTACTAGTTAATTTTAATTTTTTTAGTTTTATAATTTTTTTTACTTATTAAAAATAATTAATCACCATAATTACATAATCGAATATTTGCTTCAGCTTAAAAACCAATTTAAAAATAATATTTCTTTTTAAAACACCCAAATCATATTTAAAACTATAGATTTATAATTTTAAAAAAAAAATTTCTTAAAAACATACTAAAATTTCCAAGAGAAAGCATACTTTCCATTTTTAAAAATAAATCCCGCTATTATTTTAAACAGTTCATATTTCCCTTATACATCACATCTTCAAACATTTCAAATTATCAACAAATTTCTTGAAAATTCCTTTTTAAATTCTTTACTTACGATTTTCTTTTATATCCTTTACACCCAATTCATCTATTTATATTTAAAGTTTTCAAGTTATATTTACCCAATCACAGCACAGCACAATTTAAATTTAAATTTAATTCACCACAACATATAAATAAAATGCAGCATAACAAGATCGAAACAGATTATCACAGAATATAAACTAATTTCTATTTGTGAGGGATCCAGTTGGATCCCTCCAACCTGTTTTCCCATCCACAGATATTAGGACAACAGCATATATCAATTCAATTTGATAATAATTATTATATTCAACCAATCAAGCAATCATCCAATTAATGACTATTTAAATTAACTAATATTCCAGATGTGAGTGAGTTAAACTCACCTTGGGTTTTCGGCGAGCGATCAAATTTAAATTAAATCGAACGGCGTTCAATTTAACCTAAATTTTTACTTACTCGGAATGATTCTAGAACTGCTCCACTGCGTAGTACGCGTCTCTGCGATTCCGGCGTCGCCAGTTTCGTTTGAATCTGACGTGTGTATTAGATATGAATTTTCAAAGTTAAATTACCAATTTAAAAACAATTTCTTTTAAATTTAATTTTATTATACCCAAGCAAATCCCTAGCCGCAAGATATGGAAACCAACATCAAGGCCTCACGTTGCCTTCTCCCTCATGCGACATCAGCAGCCGAAATAAACCCAAAACACGCGACCTAGGGCTCCAAACCGCACCACCATCGATCGCCGAGAGAACGATCAAACACCACCGCTACGATGACCATAGCTCCCTCTACCGACGCCCAGGTTGCGGCCAAGCTCGGTGCTCTGTCCATCTCATAAAAACGTCCACGAACGGGTCACTTTCGACCCATGTAACCGCCTATCCGCTTCACCAAAACTCATCGCACCCGTTCACTTCGTAGATCTCGAAGTCCCCTTCGATTCTCTAGTTGAAACCTTAAGCTAACGATCTACGAATTTGAAGAAAAATGAGAAAGAAGGGAAAGAACTGCCGGCCATTGATATAAGAGGAAGCGGCGGCCCAAGAACAAACTAGGGTTTTGATTATTAAACATGCTTTATAACATTAATTTAATATTAAATTCAATTTAAAGCAACTTTTCCTCACGATCTCCAAACGACGCATGCTGACAGACGTTTATAAGGTTTTACCCCCGTTCCGAACACAATGGAATGTGTTTCGGAAGCTAATTTAGTCGTACGTGTGAGTTACGGAAATAAACGATCAGTTTTAAATTAAATCGATTTTTATGCGTTTCGAGCAGCCACGGTCAAACGACAACTCCGATTGCTACGAAAATTAAGATTCGATAATAACTAACTATTACGGATCCAATGGAACTAGTTTCGTCGAATTCTGAGACTGTGCCCCGGAAGGCTATTTTAACTCGTCTATTAAATCGAGCGTTTTCTGAAATTATCAGAAACGCTTAAAATTTCACTTTTAAAATTTTATTAACTTAATAATAAATCATATAAAATTTATAATCACATTAAAAATCATTCTGGCTCATTCCAGACCAAAATCTGATTAATTGCAATATTTTATTATTAAATTAATATAAAATCTCAATAATAGCTCACTGACTCTTAAATTCATCTAAAAATCCAATATTATTATTTATAACCAATTGAACTTAAAAATACTTTTAAAACCATTTTTATAACTATCTACGTCCAAATCCCCAAATTTTCTCAGTCCAAATATTTAATTATTGTTCAATTTCAATTGAATTATCATATTTAAAAACTATAGCTTATCTTATTGATTGTATCTGATTTTTCCCATTCCAAATCAATTTAAAGATCCACATTAAACATTGAAAATGAATTTAAATGTTCACAAATCCAGTGTCCAAAATTCTGAGATGTCACATTCCTCCCCCTTATAAAAATTTCGTCCCCGAAATTTGCTAAGGTAGAAATGCCGCTAAAACTCATTTACTTACCCAACTTACTTAGTTAACAACTTATATACTCTTCCTAAAAACCCTTTAGCTCCATCCCAAACCCATGTGCTTCATTTATATTCAAAAGCTTCGTGGCAACGTTATTTCAAAACAACTTTACTAGTTAATAAATTTTTCAAAATTCCCAAAAAAATTCTAACTCCCAAAATTTTCAGAAAATTTTGACAGAGTCTCCCCTGCACGGAGGAGCTTTCGCGATATCGCGATACAGATAAATATATATGCATCGACCCACACGGTCGAAAACCAAAATATATTACAATATATATATCTTTTCCCAATTATATTAGCGTAGGCGTACCTTTTTAGCAAATTTTAAAAGCAAGCGGCTAATATATAATGCATATACACGCTCCAACTCTATCGATCACCTCCCGTACCTGTACTATACTCAACAAACTCATCAGTTTTCAAGGACATGAACATTTCATTAACATTTCCAATATTAATCTAAGCCAAACATATCAATTTCATAATCCAATCAACAATTTGCATGATTTCATAAGTAAATCATATTTTATAGCATGTACAAAGTTTCTTTTCTAATTCCAAGCTCCATTTTATTTCACACAAATGATTTGCATACAGGTTTACCATTCTCAATTCATAATTACTACCACCAATTCATATTCACTTCAATATTATGAACATATGCTTCACTATTTTCAATTTACTTTGATTTAAATTCAAATTGATTCACAATCCAATGTACTTCCAATTTGATTTATTTGCATTTCTTTTCCAAATTCAAACTTCATTATATCCCACTTGAATGACTTACATCCGAGTTGCAAATGTTAGATTCACATTCACTTCAATAAGAGTAATATATGCTTTTGATTCATTTACTTTTCTTTTAATTAACCTGCATTTACATACAAATCCACTAAATAGATTCCAATCCATTTTCCATTATTCAAATATCAATTTCATTTACTTCTTTTGATTCCTTCACTTAAGTTTAACGACTAATTCCTATAGAGATTGTGGTTATTCAAACGAATAACCAATTCTTAAGCTTATAACCAGTTAAAACTAATTTTCCAACTTAGATACATATTAATTTTATTCAATTTTGCATGGTTCACAATCCAAGCATTCTTATCACATTACAATTATTCAATTTCATTAACCAATTCAAGTTTATATTAATATCATTCCATTCTGGATTATTTACAACTCACACATCTTTAATTCATACACTCTTATTCCATTACGATAATTAATTAAAACCATTTCACTTGCAATCAAATTTCATCATCTAAACAAATTTATCCAAGACCACATTATAAGCTCGATCACAAATATTTTTTCCAATTTTCTTAAGTTGTTCCAATCACACAATATTTCCATTTCTTCTTATATCACTTTTATTTTATTTCCACTTGATTCTCATCCAACCAAATTCCAATTCATTTACAAATTTTAATTCAATTTGTTTATTTATTCAATCCATTTGGAATTTTAATTCATCTCCATGATTCATTCTGAATTTTATTAATATTGTGACCACTTAAATTATTCCATACAATTCAAACCATCACCGCTATAATCTAATTCCATAATTCATTCACACTCTCAGCTTTTATTGCCAAAATTAAATCCCATCCTAGAACTGGTTTTTTTTTCTCTTCGAAATTTCCTTAACAATCCACCAAAATTTCATTCACGCCAATACAAATTCCATTAAATTTAGTTTAGACTAAATTCATCTTCAAGCTTCCTTTTTATTTAATTTATCTTATGCTAAATTCATTCTCAAACAATTTGTTTGAATTTAGTTGAGTCAAAATTTTATTCATACAAATGTCATTCTTACTTAATCTAAATTACACTTCCTTCCAATTTAATTCTTTTCCAATTCTAATTCAAGTTCAACTAAATTTATTTAGCCAACTTGAATTTATACCATTCCCTTACTAATTTAAAAAAGACTTCAATTTCAAAACAGTTTCCCTTCACATATTACCCAATATAATACTCCATGCCTTTAAACATTTTGGAAAACATTCCCAAACATTCCCAAGATTTAAATTTTGCAAACTTTGTTTTCAATACATTTAAAATCCTTTTCAGAACTTCCAGGATTTAAATTCTGGTTTAATTCAAATTTAGTTATTCTTATTTCGAATTTATATAATTTATACTTGTAAAATTTATTTGATTATAACCATTTCAAATTTTAGATTAAATTCTAGATTCTTATTTGATTAAGATACTAACAACCAATCATTCAAATATATAAAATAATTTCAGAATTTTTTTATATCAAAATATAATTTTGGGTAAAATTATTTCATTTACCCTTTTTAAAAACAATACTATGTCGGTTTATCTTATTTAAGAGTTTAGAAACCCCTATCGATACGGTTGTACTTCCCGTACCGACCAGAATTCATAATCACTCAGCCGATAAGTCAACACAGTATAAAAACAATTTTTATATTCCCTAACAAGTACGCTCTCATATCTATTAATACACTCAACTCATTATAGAGTACTATTGACCCTATTTAATGAGAAATTTCCCTACCAAAACCTAGGTTGTCGCCAACCTAAGCTCTGATACCAAGTGTGACAGCCCGCAAATCCGTACCCCTTGAGTCAATACCATTCTACGTCAATTAACTCAAGTGGAACAGAAAAACGAACCATTAGGGATAAAAGAAGAAGAGATAGAAGAAGAAGAAACTAAACAATATCAGAATCTCACAGTCGCAGCGGAATAAAATATAATAGTAAATAATATATCTTTACACAAAATGAAACTATATCTGTTTACATCATATCATCAGCGTATCTCATACAAACAATATTTACCAATCAGATAAAATCATGTGATCATAGCAGCGGATATATATACTAGTATGTCTCGGACTCCAGCTCCTCACCTGCTCCATAGCAACCTATCCTGAACATATAATACTCAGTCTGACCTGAGCATTATAATGAAATAACACCCGAGTCAGTCTAGAATACCAGTTGATAATAATGCACCCAAATTGATTATTAAAGTTTCAAAAATTCTTTTGAAAACAAAAGCATCTCGTAAGACCACGGCACAAATAAACATGTCGGGTTTTTACCTTACGGTACTTAAAACACTTTTTATAGAAATCCTCTGATATTGTAATAGGGTTTATATACAAATACTTATAAAATAACCAAAATTGTTACATCTATTAAATTCCAGCTACTAGCCACAGAGTGGGTAATACAAACAAAACTTGTACAAGGCTCGTAAGGAGAATGGATTCCAACTAATGACTAGGCACTGGGGTACCACTTGTCACAGTACGTGGTCTAGATCACAATACCGAGGAGTACGTCTGCTCCCCTGCAACACAAGACCGGAACCCTCCCTTACTGGACAGTTCCGAATAAGATCACCCCGCGGTTGGGATCAGCAACCGCACCACTAAGCCGAATAAAAAGGGACATCTAGACAGGGATGACCTTACTCTCAAGTGGGGGCTACCCACAAAGCCTTGCTGCATATCCCCTGATTTTCAGTCATTCCCATTTGATGAGGCTTGAGGCTAAGCGTTGCCTTTTAGAACGTTTCACTTAGAATGCCCATCGCCCACCTGACGATGTTCCGAAAGCTTTCGTCCATACAAGTCTGTCCCAGGTTCGAACGGAACCGAAGGCACTACTCCTATTACATCCATTTTGGAAATATCCTCAGGATTAGTAGCGACTAGCCCTTGCACTTCACTACTCCATCTTCGACTCCGAACACGTTTTTCCATGAAACGTACAAACCGAATCGAAGTGGTTTTCTAGAAATAAATCTCGATCCCGGACTCTTCGAAACGATCTACGATTTGTCCAATATTGATAGTCGATGATTTAACTATCAATTAATATTCACAAACATCCATCTCACAATAAATAATTCCCAATTATTTATTTGCTCAAAATATCCTTACGAGATATAATTCTAATTTCAAAATTTCTTTTGAAACACTTTTCAAATCCAATTTCCTCATGGAATAGATTCTCAAATCTTTATTCCCTCTGAAACATCCAAGTACCCATATTTAAGGTTTAAAATAATTTAAATACTTTATCCCTCAAAATACATTAAAACCATTTATATCAAATCTACTTACATACTTAATTTAAAATATACATATACTTTTAGAAATATTTCGAATAAAACTGCTTTATAAAATATAAGCAATTAACTTTAAAATAAGTTAAGTCATACTAGTTTTAAACATAAAGTTATGAATCCTTATACAATTTCAAATAAAGCTTTAATTGATTTTCTTTAAAATAGAACCATTTATAAAGTAAAAATGATAATAATATTCTTTAAAACATGATTCTAATTACCCTTTAAAAATAGTTGCTTCTATGACCACTTTAATACGTGTTCGCTTTATAAATTCTTACCATTTAAAACTTTTGTTGAAACCATTCTTAAATAAAACTCAAAATTCCTAACTTTTCACAAATCAACTTTAAAAAAAACGTACTTGGCGTCTCAGGGAAATATACTTCCATTTTAGGATAACCCAAGAATTCTCTTTATCAATCCAATCACGATTTACCCAATTAAATTTTACGTTCATCCGGTAAAATTCCTTTCCGTACTTTTAAAAATAGCTCTTTTATTCTTAAACATATTTCTATCTCCTGGAAATCATTTTCAAACATATGTTTAAAATATTTAAAATAATTTTTAAAGTTATTTAATTGAAAATAATACTTAAGGAAATATATAGAGGTTTCCTAAGTATTTTAAATAAAATTTATCTTTTTTAAAATAAGGTTATTAAATCAAATATTCATATTAAAATTTCTCTTTGAAACTTAATACTACTTTACTTATTAAAAATAATTAATCATCATAATTACATAATCAAATATTTGCTTCAGCTTAAAAACCAATTTAAAAATAATATTTCTTTCTAAAATACCCAAATCATATTTAAAACTACAGATTTATATTTTAAAAAAACACTTTTCTTAAAAACATACTAAAATTTCCAGGAGAAAGCATATTTTCCATTTTTAAAAATAAATCCCACTATTATTTTAAACAATTCATATTTCCCTTATATATCACATCTTCAAACATTTCAAATTATCAATAAATTTCTTGAATTTAATTCCTTTTTAAATTCTTTACTTAGGAATTTGTTTTATATCCTTTACACCCAATTCATCTATTTATATTTAAAGTTTTCAAGTTATATTCACCCAATCGTAGCACAACACAATTTAAATTTAAATTTAATTCACCACAGCATATAAATAAAATGCAGCATAACAAGATCGAAACAGATTATCACAGAATATAAACTAATTTCTATTTGTGAGGGATCCAGTTGCATCCCTCCAACCTATTTTCCCTGCATCCACAGATATTAGCACAACAACATATATCAATTCAATTTGATAATAATTATTGTATTCAACCAATCAAGCAATCATCCAATTAATGACTATTTAAATTAACTAATATTCCAGATGTGAGTGAGTTAAACTCGCCTTGGGTTTTCGGCGAGCGTTCAAATTTAAATTAAATCGAACGGCGTTTGATTTAACCTAAATTTTTACTTGCTCGGAATGATTCCAGAACTGCTCCACTGCATAGTACGCGTCTCTGCGATTCCGGCTTCACCAGTTTCGTTTGAATCTGACAACGTGTGTATTAGATATGAATTTTCAAAGTTAAATTACCAATTTAAAAACAATTTCTTTTAAATTTAATTTTATTATACCCAAACAAATCCCTAGCCGCAAGATCTGGAAACCAACATCAAGGCCTTACGTTGCCTTCTCCCTCGCGCGACATCAGCAGCCGAAACAAACCCAAAACACGCGACCTAGGGCTCCAAACCGCACCATCATCGATCGCCGAGAGAACGATCAAACACCACCGCGACGACGACCATAGCTCCCTCTACCGATGCCCAGGTTGCAGCAAAGCTCGGTGCTCTGTCCATCTCATAAAAATGTGCACGAACGGGTCACGTTCGACCCCTGTAACCGCCTATCCGCTTCACCAAAACTCATCGCACCCGTTCACTTCGTAGATCTCGAAGTCCCCTTCGATTCTCTAGTTGAAACCTTAAGCTAACGATCTACGAATTTGAAGAAAAATGAGGAAGAAGGGAAAGAACTGCCGGCCATTGATCTAAGAGGAAGCGGCGGTCCAAGAACAAACTAGGGTTTTGATTATTAAACATGCTTTATAACATTAATTTAATATTAAATTCAATTTAAAGCAACTTTTCCTCACGATCTCCAAATGACGAGTGCCGACATGCGTTTATAGGGTTTTACCCCTATTCCGAACACAATGGAACGTGTTTCGGAAGCTAATTTGGTCATATGCGCGAGTTACGGAAATAAACGATCAATTTTAAATTAAATCGATTTCTATGCATTTCGAGCTACCACGGTCAAACGACAACTCCGATTGCTACGAAAATTAAAATCCGATAATAACTAACTATTACGGATCCAATGGAACTAGTTTTGTCGAATTCCGAGACTGTGCCCCGGAAGGCTATTTTAACTCGTCTATTAAATCGAGCGTTTTCTGAAATTATCAGAAACGCTTAAAATTTCACTTTTAAAATTTTATTAACTTAATAATAAATCATATAAAATTTATAATCACATTAAAAATCATTCTGGCTCATTCCAGACCAAAATATGATTAATTGCAATATTTTATTATTAAATTAATATAAAATCTCAATAATAGCTCACTGACTCTTAAATTCATCTAAAAATCCAATATTATTATTTATAACCAACTGAACTTAAAAATACTTTTAAAACCATTTTTATAACTATCTACATCCAAATTCCCAAATTTTCTCAGTCCAAATATTTAATTATTGTTCAATTTCAATTGAATTATCATCTTTAAAAACTATAGCTTATCTTATTGATTGTATCTGATTTTTTCCATTCCAAATCAATTTAAAGATCCACATTAAATATTGAAAATGAATTTAAATGTTCACAAATCCAGTGTTCAAAATTCCGGGATGTCACAATCTCCTTTCTCATGTGTATGCTTCTGTACCTTTATGTGTTTTCAAATCCAATTGGAGGCCCCGCAAACCTTAATCGGATTTGTAAGCAAGTGAAACTTCTCTATTCTGGTCATCTCTTTAGTGGTGATTTCTTTGTTCTTGGCTTCTATGCTTTTGATTTATTGCTTGGAAGAGATTGGCTTGGTGGGTATGATGTTCATATTTCTTGTAAAGCCGGTCTGTTTATCTTGTTAATGATCAAGGGAATCCCTTGATTATTCAGTGCCGCATGCCTTAGGATTTTGCTGGAAGTTTTATTTGTCCTCTGGATTCTTCTCCCGGCGATCTTCATTCAACCCATGTGGTTAGATTCTATCCCGATGTATTTGATGAAGTCACTGTTTTACCTCCTAAGCGGGAAATTGATTTCCGTATTGATCATATTCCTAGAACTCGACCTGTTATTCTTCCTCCTAGAAGAATGACACCCGCGAGAAGGTTGAGTTGGGAAAGCAAATTGAGGACTTGTTCTCCAAAGGTCTGATCAGACCTAGCCATTCAGAATGGGGAGCAGCGGTGGTTTTCGTCACCAAGTTTGATGGTTCTTTGAGGATGTGTGTTGATTATAGGGAGTTGAACAAGCTCATTATGAAAAACATATATCCAGTACCTCGTATTAATGATATGTTTGATCAGCTTCATAGTGCCACTGTTTTCTCTCAACTTGATCTTGCCTCAGGTTTTCACCAGCTCAGTGTTGCTGAGGAAAGTATTCCCAAGACTGCTTTCCGTACTGAGATGGGTTTTATAAATGGTTAGTCATGCCTTTTGGGTTGACTAATGCTCCTGCTTTCTTTGTTGGTTTGATTAATCGTGCTTTTCATGCTATGCTTAATAAATTTGTTCTAGTCTTTGTTGATGATATCCTTGTCTTCTCTAAGACCAAGGAAGAGCATAAGTCGCATTTGAAACCTATTCTGGAAATTCTTAGAAATCATCAATTGAAGGCTAAATTTTCTAAATGTCATTTCTGGAAAGATGGAGTCGATTCCTTGGACATATTGTTTCCAATAATGGAGTTTCTGTTGATCCAGTCAAGATCGCTGCGATCAATGGAAGTCTTTCCTTCTTTCTCTTTTCTTTCATTATTTAATTATTCTATCTTTTCTGTTGTTCTTATTTCTCCCTATTATGTTACAGGATTGGGAAACTCCTAAGACTCCTTTTGAGATTCATAGTTTTCTTGGCCTTGCCGGTTATTACCGGAGATTCATTGAGAATTTTGCTCGGATTGTTGCACCTCTCACTGCTTTAACTCGTAAGCATGCTAAGAGTATCTGGATTATTATGGGATAGACTGACCAAGTCTGCTCATTTCATTCCGATCAAGTCTAGTGCTTCTAGCTTGTCTGAGATCTACATGAGAGATTGTTCGTCTCCATGGTGTTCCTCTCAGTATTGTTTATGATCATGATCCTATCTTTACCACTCATTTTTGGAAAGATTTTAAGGAATCTTTGGATACTCATCTGAATCTGAGCATTGCTTACCATCCATAGACCAATGGTCAAATTGGAAGAGTGAATCAGATTTCTCGAAGATCTTCTTCGTGCCTGTGTTCTTGACTACAGAGGATCTTGGGAAGATCATCTCCACCTTGTTAAACTTACCTATACCAACAGTTATCAGGTATAATTTCAATCTTCTTGTCATCCTGTCTTAATCCTATTTCATTCTATCTTTTTCTGTGTTTTTCCGTACCTCATTCCTTTTCGGGGACGTAAAGTTTTGAGTGGGAGAGAGTGTAACAACCTGTATTTTGTGATTATTTTAATTTTAATTTTTAATTATTTTAATTGAATTTCTGATTTAAAAACTTTATTTTATTTATTAAAATTAATAAATTTTGTTATTTTAAATATAAATTTTGATTCTTATGTGAATTATAATTCCAAACATGAATAAATAGAATATTTTCCAAAAATGTGAATTTTGTTCAATATAGTCAAACTTTGACTTTTAAATTTAAAATTTAAAATTTTGAAATTTTGAATTTTATCTTTTATTATGAAAATAAATTAAATTTTAAGTATACTGCTTTTCGTTTCGTTGAAATCTGATTAATATTGTGAAAGTTATGCTTTTTAAACTATTGTATGTAAATTGATTTATTTAACAAAATTGTTTATTTTAATTTATATAAATAATATTTTTTTGGTCATATCATGTTCTAATTTGTGTATATATGTGTGAAATGACATGTTATGTATATAATTTTATTTTTAAAAACATTTTAAAAGTGTAGTTATAATTTTCAAATGTTATTGTATATTGTGTACAATTTTAAATTCTAGTTTCAATTTAATAAACTACTTATTTATTTTCTATTTTTTTCTAAAAATATTTATTCATTTCATTTCTACTTTATTTTTGTTTTCATTTTCTACTTTATTTACTTACTTTTTATTAGTTTATTTTGATTAAAAGAAATTGGAAATTCAAAAGGACAAAACATTTTCATATTAGTTACGACTTTCCATTTACTTTGACTTTTCATTTCTTTGTCTATTCATGTTTAGCCGTCCATTTCCTTATGCATAGCCATGCATTTCCTCTTCAATTTCCTGTGAGAAACTTTCTCACATCTCAAAACTCACGGCTAATTCTTTTGAGAAAAAAATTGTAAGTCTAATGGCTTCCTTTATCTTACTTTCCTTCTTTTTTTCTATGATTTTGCCTTCCTCTTCTTCTAGCTTTGCTTGGCCACTACTCCATCATCACCACCAACGACCACCTCCTCATCCATGGCAGCACCACCTCCTCCTCCTTTGAACAAGACAGGCCGTGACCTTCACACGAAGTTAGCACCACAAAATTTGAAAAGCTCCGCTCCAAAACCATGTTAGCCGACCATAAACTTCACCACCACTTCATCTATCACTTCGGCCACCACCATAGCCACCACCACCAGCAAGTATTTCACCTCTGGCCCATCTTCTCGACCAACCAGACCTAACCTGACCAAGGCCGAGCCCTATGATGATTAAGCCGAGCCAAATGGTGCACCAAACCCTTCACCTTTGCCTTGTCCTTTGATCGTCTTCATGTTGAAACTCCTACCTCTTCAAACACTTGCCTAGCCGTGTGTTTTAATGTTAAACCAGAGCCAAATCATGATCATGGTCGAGCAAAAGAACCACCTAGTCAAGCATTTGAATAATAAAGGCAAGGTCAAGTCACTTTGCTCTTTGTTGCTTCCTATTTTCAAATTGTTTCAATATGTGTTTTGTGTTAAATTTATTCATGTGTTATATTGTCTTATTTTGGTTGTTTACAAGATCAATCTCTTGGCTCTCCACTCACTTGAATCAAATTCGTGTTGTGTCATGCTATATCATGCTTTCTGGAATCTATTCTGTGTGTTTTGATCTGCTAACTCCAGCGTAAAAAGGTGAGTATTCACTCATGACATTTATACTTATATAATTTGTGAAGTGACAACAAGTGAATGTGTAGAATTATTATATCTTGTTATACCTGCCTGTGATATGAATCATATGATGTTAAACCCTATTATAAACTTGTTACATCATCTACTATGTTATATTCTGTTATATTGTTTATTTATTTCTGTTTATCACACTGCAAGTTCACTGTAGAATAGAATCACTATGGGTTGAAATGATACATACCCGAACGGACTTTAGAATAAGGAAAAATCATTATGGGCTGAAATGATAGGCCTGAGCAATTTTTATTTATTTAATTTTACTTAGGATTGCGGGTTTGAAATGATAGAACCTGGATTTTTCTTTGTAAATTACGGATTGAAATGATATATTATCTGTATCACTTGACCTAGGTTAGAAAATATTACACAGATCCGTGGTTACTATATATATTTTTCTGGAAATTTTTAAGTATTTTAAAATTGTACATTATGATATTTTGATTTAAATTGAAAAAAAAATGATTTTTATAAAGTGTTAGTGATTTTTATACAAGTTAAATATGTCAAATAAATGAACGGTTAAGTTGAAATTTGAGATTTTGTTCAAAAATGGAGTTTAAGTTAAGTAAATAAAATATGATAATTGGATTTAAATTTGTATTTAAAATGACTTAATAAAGTATTATTGATTTTTCTATGAATTTAAAATGGTTAAATATATGAATACTTAAAAAGTGTTATTTGAAATATAACTTGACTTGGAAATGTGAAATTTGGTTTTAGAAATGAAGTTAAGTTAAGAAAAAAAAATGGAAATTTAGTTTATATTTTGAAATGGCAATTAAAACTTAAGTGTTAAGTTAAAATTTTAAAATGCAAAGAATAGAATATTGTATGCTTGAAGTTGAAATTAATAAGTGAATTATTAGGAATAATTTGATTTATGTATAAAATTTACTTTATAAAATCATAAGTTAAAGGGTATTTAAATGAACATATTTTCAGTGTTAAATTTATGAAATTTTATAAGTTAAAATGGTTTAAGTTGAAGTTTAATTGTTTCTGAAATTGTATTGAAAATATGGAAATTTAATTAATAGCACTTCAGAAATGCTATCATCTCCGGAGTTAACTTAAAATCTGTTGTAAAGGATATTACAGTACTTTGTAAGTGTTGTGGTTGATACAAGTGAACTATGGTTAAAATTTAACTAAGTGATATTACAGCATGAAACTAAAATCTGAAATGAATAAAAGGGCTATTGTAGCACTTGATAAGTACTACAGTTGGCTGAAATGAGATTTTTGAATATAATTGAACTATTACAGCAGTTTTTAAATGCTGTCTTTGCCGAAATGAATTGTTTTCAAATATAACTTGCCGCAGCATTTTCTAAGTGTTGTGGAAAGCTGAAATTTCACTGTTTTAATGTATTTAAGTGAATAAATGAACTCTGAAAAGGATAAATTTTTTAGAATTGAATATTTGATTTGTAAATATAATGACTTCACTTTTAAAAAGTTTAAATGGAGTCATTCGATTTGAATTACAAACCATTTTTAAATGTGATTTCGAATGGTATTTAATAAAATATAAATTGAATTGAAACTGTTGGTTTAAATTGAATCAAATTGGAAATTCGAAAATTTGGGTTTAATTGAATAAATTGGTAAAATGTAAAGAATTAAAGGAAGGTACATGATTTCAAATGTATGATTTTGAAGTGTTATGATTTTCAAAATGTAATGATTTCAAGTATTTTGGTTTCGAAAAGTTATAACTTTGAAAGTATTATGATTTTTGAAAGGTGAATATATGTTTGAAATGGAAATGATAAACTATTTAATTTGAATATAGTTTTGAAATAAAAATGGTTTTGGTTTTGAAATATAAATTATTTTTGAAATGTATAACCACGGGTTATAATAACGATTGGTTGTTAAAGAGACCGGGATCGGATATGGACATGCTCTCTGTCGATACCGAAAACCACTTTAACAACTGTGTACGCGGTGGAGATTCCAGAATGAAGTAGGATGGTGGCGACGCTCTTGAGGTATATTACGTGGACCCAAGTCCCGTGAGTTGGCATAAGGTGGCTAAAACAAGAGCGATCTCGGGCCAAGTGAGGTCATTCCTCCTATCAGACATATTTCTTCGATACTATTCTCTTACTTGTGGTTGATTTGATGGTCATCCTCCGATTTTGATTGGGAGTGTGTTCCGAGGTGGGCGTAGTGGCTGCTACGTTACCACCAGCCCGTGTGCGTAATTGGTATATCTACCCTGTCATTGCCTAGTTGTGTCGTGTCACTTCCATAGCGGGCCTTACTACGAGTTTGTTTTTCTCCCATAGCCCATGGAGTATTTAGGGTAGCCTCCCGATCTGGAGGTACGCTGATACTGGATGGACTACTGGGACTATTACATGTTGGGGGCTATATGGGTAACCCTTCAACGCTATTTTAAAGTAAGTTTATTTTACTGTTGACATTATTATAATAGACTAATATTACTACATAGTAAATAGTTTAACGGATCCTTAGAGGATAGGCGGTCCCAAACATCCTTTAAGTTACTTGATCATTTACCGCAGTTCACTTGAGTTGATTTACATTAGATAAGTATGTATGTCCTGGCTCGAGTGTTTTGTGTTTTGCTTAACACTCGGGTCAGCCTGAGTATTCACAGCTTAGCTTTGGATTTCTCTTTCTGGAGCTAGGTATCGTTGGAGATTCTTCTTATCTAGTTATTTATCTTTCAGTTTCAGTTATTCTATTTCAACTCTTGTATTAGTGAACTTCTATGTATTTGAGATTTCTATTGTATTTGTTTTCAGACTGATATTATGTATTTTGTCTTGAGACTTTGTAATAGTAGCTTCATGAACAATTATGGTATTTTAATTTCCACGGTGAGTTATTCTGATATTTCTGTGTCTGTGATTCTGTGTATGATTTTATTTGCTCTAAATTTTATTACGATGAGGAATTTTGAGCAATTCAAGTCCGACATGTACGGATGCGAATGGCTAAAAGTATCGGGCTGTTACAGTTGGTATCAGAGCTTTGGTTTTTAGACAAACCATAGCCTGCGGAGTTTATTTTTTGTTTTTCTTAAACTCTTGGGTACTCAAATTTTTATGAGTTGCCAAGTGATCAGGTTGGCTTGACGTATTTTGGAAAAGATTTGGAGCAGGAGACTTGGCGTATCTATATCTATTCTGTTGTGTTAGTATCATCTGTTTTGCATTTTGGGTTGTAATGAATAAACAGGTCATTCCGACTGTCAAATGTGATGTTGTAAACTGAATGACTCTGATGTATGATGAATATTATGTAATATCTATATGATGTAATATATTTTTTCGTTCCGTTGTGAGCTTCTGATATTGTTTAGTTCTCTTTCTTTTCTACCTATTTCTTTCTAATCTACGATACGTCTTTCTATGGAATGAAAGGCGGGTCGTCATCGTATCTTTGAAGTTTGATGTGAGAATTACCAACTGGGAAAGATAAAGGGAGGTTTGAGCACGAAACAGTACGGAGAGAAGTTACCTGGACATGTGCTTTTAACTTGACAAAATTATCCTCAATGCAACATAGAATATTAGTGGGGTATTTGTGTAACTTCAAAAGCTTCATTTTGATGTATTCCTATTATTTGTAGATCTTTATTCCACTGCATCATGTTATTCCGCTGCATTTATTTATTATTTATTCTTGTTGTATGTAACTCTGATTTGTATTATAAAAAGAATAATCAATGTTATTTGTAAACAGCTTCATGAACTATTTATTTGATTACTATATATTGTCATTCTGCTACGAGATTCCATATTTGTTTCTTTCTCTACTTTTTCTTATTTACCCCATAACATTCTGCCATTTTAAATGGTTTGAGTTTGACGTGTGTGGTTTATCATCGATTTAAATTGTCCAAAAAGATAGGTCGTTACAATAAATCTTCAAGCAAATCTCCAAGCTTCAACGGTCAGTCTCAAATGCTATGGCACTCAGTCCGACCCGAGCATAAAGAAAAACACAAAAAACTCGAGCCTGTATTCTTATGCAAGTAAATCAACTCAAGTGAAATGTCAAGTGAAATGCAATATAACTCAAAGGATGTTTGGGATTCCATCCCTTAAGGATCCATTAAACTATCTATATACATAGTACAATACGCTACGTAGATAATGTCTACAATAAAATATTAAAATAGCGTTAAGGTGTTACCCATATCCCCTTAACACATTTTATATAAATTGTCGTAGCCTATATAGTACCGTAATTCCTCCATAAGCTGGAGGGCTATCAGAGGGTACTCCATAGTGTACGACACAAACCAAACTCGTTCGAGGCGCGATAAGGCATGTGATAAAGCATGCAAGGCAATGCCCAGGGTAGGATACTACCATTTTGCGGATCTGGAGTGGTGTAACGCATAGCCGCTACTACCTCCCACCTCGAGACACACTACCACAATCAAAAGGTGCATCCAACCAACTCACAAAGTAATAGATGGTTTCGAAAAAGCATGCTCGATCCGAGGTGCAACCTCACTTGGCCCAGCATGGCTCCTGTTTTAGTCACATCAAGCTGACTCGAGGGAGTCAGGGATGCACTCATACCTTATATAGATGTTCGTCAAACCATCCTACTTCGTTTTAGATTCTCCACCACGTGCACAGTTGTTAAAGTTGTTTTGGGTATTGGTAAAGAGTATGACAATATCCGATCCTGGTCTCTTTAACAACCAAACGATTATTTAACACCGTGATCATTTTCATTTCAAACAGTTCATACTTCATATGAAAATATCATATTCATTTCAAAATTATATCACTTTCAAAATCATATTCACTTTAGAAATCATATTCATTTCCAAAATCATAGCCAAAAAATAGGTTAAACCATCATATCAAAGTATTTGTATTTAAATCCATTAAATCTAAATAATAATAGTTCCAACTTAATATAGTTTGAATATTGAAAGTAGTTTACATATTGGAATTGTTAAATAATAGAAATAGCTGTATTTAAAAATAAGTTATAGATTAAAATAATTATAGTTTATATACTAAAATAGTTTATATATTAAAAAGAGTTTATATCGAAAATAGTTTCAAATTTAGAATTGTTTCTTACAGTCTCACAAACAAATTCAAATCAACTTTGGTTCTAAAATTCAATTTAAATCAATCTCGGTTCAACACATTCAATTAAGAAGGTTAAAGGTTCAATTTAAATTCTCATTAAAATCGTTTTTAATTTATATCGATTTCAAATCCAAGTTTGAACTACAAATTTAAACTACTTCCAATTCAGTAAGTTTCAAAGTTTAGACATTCAAACAATTTACAATAACTCAATTTGATAAATTTCATTTATATTTCAAAATTCAACTTTAATTTTTATTTAAATTTGAAAATATTCACTTAATCATTTTTAATAGCATTTAAATAAAATCTCAAATTACAAATTTAAATCAATATTAGTATTCAATTTTAATTTTATTTAAATTTGAGAATATTCATTTGATCACCTTTAGTCAAAATCCAGTTATCAAGTTATAAAAATCATATCTTTAAAATCTCAAAATTAATATGATTCAAATCAATTTTTATTTAAATATAATTCTTAAACAAATAAAATTTCAAATCAATTTCAATTCATCTTTCCAACCTTAATTTATTAAAGTTATTATAAAATCTATTTCTAAAATATTAATATAATTTTAAATAAATAGTTAAACATATTAAATATATACTAATTAAATTAACCTTTTATTAAATTTTATTAAATTAAATCTTATTATATATATTATCAAAAATTAATAAAATTATAAGTAAAATCTTAAAATTTACATTTTTCAAAACTTAACTTATAATTAAAATTTTCAAACATATAATTTTACAAATCTAAATTTTACACCTATTAAAATAAAATCTTTATATTATATTTTTAAATCAAAACACATATATTTTTCTTTTTCTCAAAATTTTGGAAATCATTTAAAAACAGATCAACGGTGTCCGTATATAGTTTTCTATCCTATGGTCAAGTGATATGGATATTCATCATTTCAATCCGCGATAATTTAGTATTTATAGGTATATATCATTTCAACCCGTAATCACAAGATCCAAAATTAATAAAATAGCTTAGGTTTATCATTTCAACCTATAACAATTTTCCCGAATCTATAAGAACGTTCATGTATGTATCATTTCAACCCATAGTGATTTCCTAACTAACATGGAACTTGCAGTGTGAGAACAATAGGATAATAATATAATATGACATACATATCGATAGTAAGCATATATTGTAATTAATAATTTAAAAATATACAACAGGTTATGATGTCAGTTAATATAGGTAAACGATTGCAGATATTAACATATCATATTCTAATAACTAACTTTCTAACAAACTCAAATTTTAACATCATATTTAAATCATCATTTCATGTGAATTAAATTTACTAAATATAAAAACGTTAATCATGAGTGATCGCTCACATTTCGAGGCTAAAAAAACAATGAGAATGAAAGCAAACAGACACGGATAAACACAGATCGACAACGGGACGGCGACAAAGCTGGATCTGCTGATGTAATAATCTTCAAACGGCAATGAATAAAGCCAAACAGAGAAGACAATTTTTGTATGCACAATTAATAACTTTTTAAAAGCATTGTTGATTTCAAAGTGAACTATGTGCAAACCATAACTTCAAAAAGCATTGAAGTTTTATATAACATAAAGGCGTTGCTCGCTTTAGGTGACTGGACAAGGTATTGTAGTCTCAAATGCTGTCGCGGGCAACGGAGGGGAGGGTTTGGTTCATGCTATGTGTGAGCCTATCAAGGACTTTGGTGGGATGCAGGCAAAGGAAGTTTGGTGTGGCGGAGAGGATGACGAGGTGGGGTTGTCGGCTATTCGAGAGGTTGCTGGCTATTAGGGTAGTGCGAGCTAGATGTTGGGTAGTATGGGTGCTGCTTGGGTCGAGGTGGAGTTTTGGTGTTCTGGGTTGAGTCGCTGGCGTGGAGATGGATTTGAAATAGCTAAAGGCGGAGCTGCTAGGTAGTGGTTCGGCCAGTGCCTGAAGTAGGTGCATTCGTTCAGAGGTTTGCTTTGGCTGCAGCGGACAGTCAAGGGGAGGATGGGTTTTAACTGCCGAGTTGTCGGGTGGAGGCTGATAATGGGCAGAGGAAAGTGGGAAGGTGGTGGAAATGGGAACCGTGGAGGAGAAAATTGCGGATCTGGTGGGGTGTTGTTGCTTGGTGCGACGAAGGGAAAGGTGGCGAATTGCTTGCGGAGGAAGAAGGCTATGGTTCAGGGAGTCTCGGCATCTTGGAGGGACAGTTATGCATGGGTTCTGGTAAAGCAAGGCTAGGGATAGCTTGGTGAGGCTAGGAGATTCTCGAGGTTGTGTATTGGCGGTATGGGATGGAACTGCTATGGAACGGCGGTGGAGGACTGGTTGAGGAGGGAGGGGATCGGATGGGTCTGGTCGCATGTCGCTCGGCTGCTAAGGATGTGGAGGTGCAGCGCGGTTTGAGACGCACGAAGAGGAGCAGGTAAGTATGACAAAAAAGAAGACAAACCCAGCAAAAATGAAAGCAATTTATATATAACTTATATTATATTATTATTTTCTTTTCTCATAGCACAGAAACGAACGAACAGAAATGAGGGAAGAGAACAGAAATGAAAAGTAACCAGCAAATTATAAATTGAATATAGGGTAAGACAAAAGTCAAGAACTGACTTTTAGGAATTTAATAGCAAATGGCTGTTAGGTTTAACACAGTGGGTAATTGAAAGGACATAGGAAACCAAGAGGCTCAAATGCGGAACTGATACGGCTAATTGTTTTGTCGATTTCGTTGCGTACCGAACACCGAAATGCACAAATGAACATATTACGAAGATTAGCACGACGAGATGAATAGAATAGTACATAGATATGAGCGATAACCGTCCTATCAAAATTCGATATTCCCTGCCAATAATGCTGCTAAAACGCTGAAAAAAAGATAAAAGGGGCTAGAGCATTTCAAATTTGGCGAAAAGCAATATGACATCTTACTCAAAAAATGATTTACATCTTTCTTATATAAAAATATTTAGGTTTCAAAAATATTTTATTTTCATCAAATTTTAACTGATTTAAATTTTAAACTGAAATTTCACAACCAAACACACTTTCATGTCTTCCAATGAAAATATGTCACTTGCTATGCTTAAATAGACGCATATCAAATATCAAATTTTCATTGCAAAAATCTTACTATTAATTTTCATGAAAAATTTAGTTAATTACGTTATTTTAAATCGTTAAAATTTACGCGTCGTTGTAGAAAACCTAAGGGTGAGAGGACATTTTCTTCTTTCGAGAATTTCGAGGACGAAATTCTTCTAAAAGGATGAAGAAGAATGTAACATCCTAGAATTTTATCATTTTAATTTTGAATATTTGATTCATTATAAATATTAAAATATTTGGTTTTTAAAATGTAAATAACTTATATTCAAATATATGGATTATTTAAATATTTGAATTGTAAATTAAGTGTTAATTAAGTGGATTTAATATCCTTATTTAACTCGTATTAATTAATAATAGTAAACTTATTTTTTTAAATTGATTTACAATAATAAATATTTAAATTATCTTTTGATGTATTTTTCGATAAATAATGATAATTTTGAATTTTTACAGAATAAGATAACAAGCGTGCATTTATTGTTTTGTGACCATGTCATATTTTTGTGCGCGACTGTATTTTTATTTTCTCGTTCACCGGTCGTACGCGAACGAAATGCTATGTAGCGACGTACCGAAAATTGCAATATAAACAAACAACTACCCTAAGACAATTCAACACTTAAGACTTTTCTCTTCCTCTTTCTCTTTTCTATTTTCTTTTCCTATAAGCTAGGTAGAGTTAAACATCCACTTTCAAAAATCAAAACATTTACTCAATGACAAAATATAAAGTTGGATTCTTTGAAATCATGAGGCCAAGATTTATAAATCCATGTAGTTTGGTACATGCAGTGATGGGTTGTGAGGATTGTGTGAATGAAGGGAGCTAGAGTTTGAGATTTTGGTTGACCTAGGCGAAGTTTGGGTTCGAGGTCGGTTGCTTTGAGTTTCTCGTGTGTTGTGGCAGCTTGGGCCAAGTTTTGCGACGTGCGGTCGTGTCTAGGGGATCACGATGATTTCCTATAGTCGGTCGAAGCCCTACTATTGCATTCTAGAGGATGGGGGTCAAACATCGTGTTTTTGGGTTAGGAAGGCGGAGCTCGCGGAGAGAGAGACGTTGGCATGATTAGTTTGTGTTTTAGTGGAGCGTAGCTTCGTGTCAAGGCGGTTCGTGCACATCGTGCACATGTACAGGCATTGCAATTACAGCAAAAAGGAAGAAGGATTAATATGGCAATTAGGGTAATTAACTTGATTTGTTAATTAATTAAGTAATCAATTGTTTTAATTAATTCAAAATCTTTTAAATTCAATATCACTCATACGAGGTCGGATTTGGATGTGGTCTTTTGTGTTGGACTCGTATCAATATTATCTACGCATTGGAGTTGATTCATTAAATTTGGAGCTAGTAGAATTTTGTGCTAAAATCGAACGCCGATCAAACTGGAATGCGAAAGTGTCAATTGGAATTTTAATTGGTTTACTCACCCTAAATAAACTATATAATATCTATGATGGTATATATTATTGTTGAATGCTTGGATGATAGTTTATATATTGTTGTTCGATTGTTTATTTACATTTGATTCCCGCTTGAAAAGCAGATAACATAAATAACCATTATTTTGCAGGAGACTTTTGTAGAGAGACCCTATGGTACTTTTCGCCATTATTAATTTATTGTTATATGTATCTTACTTAATTATATTCTTATGTTGCTTATATTGATGTTTGGTTGAAATATTTATCACATATTGTTTGATCGGCGCAAGTGTTGTTAGCGATTACCGTTATACCGTCACTTATGAAATATCATCTATTTAAACCTCCGTGTGTGTTAAACTTGTGCTTGTATTTTACAAAATAAATGTTTGGTCGCGTTTTTGCCCTTTGAAAGTTGCTTAAAACTATATTTCCAAGTATTTTTGAGAATTTTGAAATAAAGGGAACATGTTGTTTAAAATTTATAAAAGAAATTATAAATCTGATTAATTATCTTTTAGGATAATTAATGTTCTTTTAAATTTATAACAAGATTATAAATTTGATTCATTATCTTCCATGATAATTAATATTGTTTTAAATTTATAAAAGGATTATACTTTGATTAATTATCTTTTGGGATAATTAATGTTGTTTTAAATTTATAAAAAGATTATAAGTTTAATTAATTATATTTTCGGATATTTAATGTTATTTTAATATAAAAATATTGTAAATTTGATTAATTATATTTTGGAATAATTAATGTTATTTTTAAATTTATAAAAAAGATTATAAATTGACTAAATTTCTTTTCGGGATAATTAATATGGTTTTAAATTTATAAAAGAATTATATCGATTGTCTTTGGGGATGATTAACATTGTACTAAATTTATAAAGCATTTTAAATTGATTTCTTATGTTCAGGGATAATAAATGTTGTTTTAAAGTTATAAATGATAGTCTATAAATGAGAGAATCTTGTAAAAAGAAATGTTTGAAAATAAAGCTAATTATAATTTTTTTTGGGGTTTATAGTAAATAATGTTTTAATGACAATTGTTTTTTATCCTTCTTTTTAATACACTTAGAATAAAAATTAGCTCTTTAAAAAGAATATTTTAAAGAGTGTTTTTAAAGGTTTTATAGATATTTGTAATGTGAAAATCAAGCATGAGCGTTAGTCGAATGTTTGATATTTAATTTTCATATATGATCATTTTGTTATTCCCAATAGTTGATTTATAAGCCATCGATTCTGCTATCTTCTATGTGTTCGTCGATGCAAGACAATTTTGTTGCTCGTTCGGGGTATGAAAACACTTGATATCTTTAAAGTTAAGAATGCCAACGAGTTAAGATAGGAAGCAACACTGCTCTTACTTGTCCAACTTTATTGTTTTTACCAGGGTAGTAATAGTTTGTTTCCGATTGTTGATTCATCGACAATCGGTTTTGATATCCTTTGTCGAAAATGAATAAACCAAAGTGTAAGTGGACGTCAAGCTAAGTAGGGTTGCTCCCATTAAGATATCTTCACATTTACTCTAGATTGGATTTGGTTGCTGCATGCGAAGATGTGAAATATTCGAATACTCGGTAAGGTTGGCGGAGTCCTGCTTGTACATTTTCTGAGAGCCATCGTAGTTCTTAAGTATAATTTGTAGAGGAATACTTTCGGTAAGAGGTTGCATTCTCTTTATCATTGTTGGAAAAATTCTCTTTTCTTGTTTTCGATTCAAACTTTTGAATTGTTTTCTTAATTGCATCGAGAAGTGTTTGGAGCTCTTCAAGATGTTTAATTATTTGTGTTTATTCTTTCATGCCTGATTTTGTTCTGACTTGTTTCCATTCTTTCATATATGAAAGTTGTTCTTATGAGATAAAACTCGTTCTATGTTTAGCGGCGTGGTCTCACAAAATTATTATATGTTCACCATATTTCTTGAGTTTTTTCACGCTGGTTTTCCATATTGATCCGAGTGTTATTTTATTATAATGCTCGGATCAGACTAAGTTCTTTCCAGGTTGACGTTGGTGAGACATGGTGCTCATGGAGTAGAGCTGGTTGTTCACCTGCCGTTGTATTTTATTGCTGCTGCATTATTATTTATACCCATCAGCAATTGCAGGGTCAGAAAGTTATAACTGTCCAGACTGATGAGGTTTGTTTTTAATTCTGATATACCTTATATCTTAGAGTGACAACTTTTATTATCTTTGTTATATTATATGTTATCGTTCCGCTGTGAGATTTTTTTTTTTCTTCTATTCCTTTTTATTTTTGTTTTACCCTAACAATCTACATTTTTGGCACTTGGATGCTCGACATTCCAACACCATGATGTATTAAGTACCGTTTTTCGAAGGTGGAAAAGGCAGATCGTTAAGCATGTCGGGTTTGATCTAGTTTTTATGGTATTTTTCATCATTTAGACCCGACCCGAGACTCATCGGTTTGGACTCGGGTATTCTTGAATCGATTCGGTTTGGATTTGCGGTTGTCGGTTCTAATTGTCAGTACTACTTGTTTCTTTTCTTGTTGCTTAGGTGTCGCTAAACTTTGTTTTGTCCAAAAAACATCATCAATACTCCAGTTTTGAATATGAGCAGGTCAAATTTTATGAACACCCCATACATAATCAAATTGTTACGAGGAGTACACATCGTATTAATAAAACATATATTTTTACCATTTTTGCCTTTAATCAAATGTAATTTCTCAATCCAATTTACCGTGCATTTTTTAAAATTACCGAATGTTTTTTTGTCTTGAGTAAGAATCAACTTTCTTTTTTTCCACTTACAATTCAATCCGGTGAGTTTGAATTCTCCGGATGATGATTAAGGAAAATATAGAATAAAAAAATCGATTTTATTGTAATTTTACGTGGGGACTTGGTAAAAAAAGATCAAATAAACTAAATGAAACCCTCGCTCCGAAATATAAAGTATACGATAAATATTCACGCCTACTCGCATCCTCATCAAAGATACGTAATACTTCAAATCAAACCAAATCAGAAGCCGCTGCGTATGAAGGGAAAAAAGACCTAGGGTTTTCGCGGCACCTCTTTTAATTTATCTTTCAAATCAAACTCCATTTTTTTCTTCAATTCATGAAGGAATCAGGTGACGCTATCATCACTTCTCCTTCTACAGTTGAATCCGAGGCTGAAGAAAAAGAAGAAGAGAGCTCGATTCGTAACGTCGAGATCTTTGAATTGCATTCTAAAGAAGAGCAGCCTGTTTCTGAAGTTGATGGAATCATGCAAGAGAATACTTCTAAGGAGAAGATAGTAGAATCTGATGGGTCGTGTTTAAATGAGCAGTTGAATGAGACGGATGATAATATTTCGTCTTTTAAAGAAAATTTAGGGGAAAATGACGAAGAGGAGAAGCAAATACCCGGTGTTGATGAAGCATTAGTTGAAAAAGAAGAGAACGATTCAACAGGGAATGAAGGATTGGGAGAACTAGGCAATGCAAGTTTGCAATTGGATGAGGAATTGATTCAGTTGTGTGAGAAAGATGAAAAAATCTTTTCGTATGAAGGTGTTTTGGTGGAAAATGAGGAAAACATTTTGATTACGGGGCAAGGTATAGCTAACAACAATGAGGTTTCAGATTTTGCTGGCGCTTGTTTGAACCAGAAATTGAAGGTAGAGCTGCCACACGTAGAGGAGGAAGACAACAAGGTTTCCTCTGAGGTCGTTACTGTTGAAAATGAGAAAATTTCTATAATAGAGGAAGTGTTCAGGGAAAAAGAAGAAGCAAATGCAGATAGAGATGAGGATGGTATGTGCAAAAAAACTGATGAAAATCATGTAAATTTTGACAAAACACATCTAATTGTGCAATTGAATGAGGAATTGCCACCAGTAGATGAGGTACACAACACCTCCAAGGTGGTTATTGTTAAAAATGAGAAAGTTTCTATAACGGAGGAAGTGTTTAGGGAAAAAGAGGAAGTAAATGAAGACATAGATGTGGAGGTTATGTGCAAAAAAGCTGATGAAAATCATGTGAATTTGGACAAAACGTGTCTAAATGAGCAATTGAATGAGGAATTGCTACAAGTCGATGAAGAAGCTAACAAGGCTTTATTGCATGAAATAGTGGCAGTTGAAAAGGAGAAAGCTTCTATATTGGAGGAAAGATTTGGCAAAAATGAAGAACAGGCAGTAGATATAGCACATAAACACGCCGATGAAAAACAATTTCATCATGGCGGGGAACATATAGTTAAGCATCCAAGTGAAGAATCACCTGAAACGGATGAGAAATTTTTATCGTCACGAGAAACTTTAGTTGCAAATGTATCATTATTGGAAAAAAGAGTATGTGGAGTGAGTGTTTGTGAGTCGGATGAGGTCATGCATGATAGTGTTGAAAATAAATCAAATGTTTCATTGTCAAAGTTTACTGGAAGTTTGAATGAAAAAGATGTTGAATTCTCCACTTTGCAAGATGAAGCTGATAATGAAGAGAAAACCTCTTCTTTCAAAGATGAAAATGCTCAAAAAGTTTCTGCGCATGAACCTTCTGCCCCTAATTTATATGTCAATGTGGTTGAAGAACAATCTATGGAAGAGCCAAATGCACAATCTATAGAACGGTCTATAGATGAAGAGAGTTTTCATGAGTCTGTAGACGTCATGCATGATTGTGTTGAGTACAAATTGGATGTTTCAATCTCAAAGTTAGGAAGTCTGAATGAAAAAGATGTTAAACCCTCCACCTTGCAAGTTGAACCTGTTACTGAAAAAGAGAGAGCTTTTTTCAAAGATGAAAATAGTCAAAAAGTTTCTGCTTATGAGCCTTATGCCTCTAATTTAGATGTCAATGTGGCTAAAGAACAATTTATAGAAGAGCTAAACGCGCAATCTGTAGAACAACCTATAGGCGATGAGAGTATTTATGAGTCCGATGATGTCATGCATGATTGTATTGAGAACAAATCTGGTGTCTCAGTGTTAAAGATTACGGACAGTCTGAATGGAAGACATGTTAAACCCTCCACTTTGCAAGATGAACCTATTACTAAAGAAGGGAAGGCTTCTTCTTCCAAAGATGAAAATGGTCAAGGAGTTTTTGCACATGAGCCATCTGCCCCTAATTTAGATGTCAATGTGGCCAAAGAACAAACTATCGAAGAGCTAAATGCACGAGATGGAAATTTCAACTTATTACAAGAAACCTTGGTTGTAAAAGATGAGAATCATGTTACATTAAATAATGCTTTAGTCGCTGAGAACGTACACTCGGAAGGGTTAGCTGCAAAGAGTGAGACTAATTTGTCAATGAAAGGGGGACTTAATAGGATAGAAATAGCCAAAGAGGATAATGATAAAAACATACTCCAACAAGAAATCATACCCAATAAAGAAGAAGATAGCTTTGACAAGCAAGACGAAGTAGATGAGATGGACATTGATGAGGGTGGTCCTGCAACGTCAGTTGGAAAAAGATCAACAATGAAGCGGAAGAATGGCCAATCTAAACAATCTCAAAACAAAAGAGTAAGAGTTCGGCAAAAACATAAAGAGGATGAAAGTTTGTGCTTCATTTGCTTTGATGGAGGAGATCTTGTAGTATGTGATCACAGGTGAGTATGAAGGAGCCTTTTAGTTTCTCTGGCTTTAATGCTTATTGAAATGGATATTTTTTTATATTTAGACTTTATTGCATTCATATTGTCATTACTAGTGTTCAACTATTGCAGGCGTTGCCCAAAGGTGTACCACCCTTTGTGTGTCAATAGGGAAGAGGAGTACTTCAAAGCAAAGGGGCAGTGGATATGTGGTATGTCTCTTATGCTGTGCAATTTTTTTGTTTTAGCCAGTAATCCACAATTTAAATGTTTTTTGATACATGGATGCAATTCTAAAACCATATATCACAAAGAAATTCCATAATTTTGCTGATAAACCGATGCAAACACAATATTTCTGAACTAGCTTGAAAATTTATGTCATCTCAGAAACATGGAACATATTATGTTTCATTCAAATATCTTTTGGAGAATTGGAGGATTTTTTTTTCCTTCTGGTTCTTTAAAGTCAGTTAAGTTTAACTTATAGTTTGTTTAGTTATCTTCTCTACAGTTATCTTCTCTACATTGAATTTGCTTGGAGTTGGAGCAGTAATGTAATAATTTTACTCCCTACTTCTTGATTATGTTTTTCTTACCTAATTATTTTTATTTTTAATTCATCAGTTGAAATTTCCCATCCAATTTAGAAAGTCATCATGTTTTCAGTCAAAATTTATGTCCTTTGAGATAATGAATTAATCTAATTGGAGAGATTCCAGCGACGGTTCTTTTAGAAGATAGAAAGGGAAGATTGGAAGAGTAACAAAAAAAAACTTCATTTTTTCTTGAAAGACGTTAAAAACATAGTAACATAATTTTATAGTGATTCACTTATCTGCTAAAACTCGATTTACATAAAATTTGGTTGCCAATAGGTTAATGGCAAGAACCTTTGTCATCATTTCTTTCCAGAAAAAAATATCCAGGGCAATTTCCTTCTCAATGATGCATTTATATGGATTTATAGATATCAAACAATATTGTAAACGTAGCTTAAAAAAAATCAAAACTATTTGTGCAAGAAAATATTAGTGGGAAACAATAAATAGTTGGAGCAAGTAACGGAGGAAAAGGAAAAAACTGCCCATAAGTGTGTAAAAGTGAGCAATGATGTCAAACTTAGAACTAACTTAGTTTGTCTACCTTCCATTTGAAATCTGGTTCTAAATTCTTCAAGAAAAACACCTTGTGTACATGAACTCTTCACATTCTATTATTATCTTCAACAAAAAGATTATTTCACCGCTGGAGATCATGTCCCGACTTCCCCCTTTTAACTTTACGTTGTTACTGTGATGATTATAGAAATTCATAGTAATTTGCTTTGTACTCTGTTTTATATTTTATTGCTTAGTTGTTTACTTCTTGACCTTTTGCTGGTTAAAGATTAGATTTTACTGGACCATATTATGATGTGTAATCATTGTTTATGATTATTTTCATTAATTGTACGTTATCATCATATTGCACATCTCTTCAACTGGAATTTATAGATGTGTTTCTCAGGTTGGCATATATGTAACAGCTGTGAAAAGAATGCACATTATATGTGCTATACATGTACATATTCTATGTGTAAAGGATGCTTTAAAAGTTCTGAATTTGCATGTGTTAGAGGGAGTAAAGGTTTCTGTAAGGAGTGCATAGAGATAGTGGTGACGATAGAGAGAAAAAAGGCTGCTGATCAGACCAAGGTGTGTTTAGCTAACCATTGCAATCTCTTAACGTGAAATTCCTTTTTGTTAAGTTGAATACTATGTTGTTCCGTAATGGAGCTGAGCGCTAGATGATAATGATGCCTTAGAGAGATGGGCTAGGACAAGATGGTGCTTCTCATTTTTTATACAATTGAATGATTGATGTTGATGATAGAATGTATGAAATAATAACTTAAGAGTAATTGCAAAGCCTAAAAAAAATATTCATTAATGGAATTTTAGAAACTTTTTTTTACGAACTACTTGAATTTGCTACTATATAAATTTTAATTAACTATGCATAAGTAACATATCTGATAAAATATAAACATATCCAACAAGGTAAACACATTAACATGTAAAATAATATAAATGGACAACAAAGATGAAAAAAAAAAGCTTCAAAAAGACCCAAGAGTGTTTATTTAGTTCCTTTTACTGCCTAAAAGCGTGAACAATGCCTCCAAAAGCTAGATTAATTGTGCAGTCAAATTAAGAGGTAGGGCACCCTACAAATAGTCGCCACTCAACAGTACCTTTTAACTGCATGACTTAAAAATATAATGCTTAGTTGATTAAATTACAAGTAGGAGTAAGACTTGCAAATCGCCATAGGTTTATAGTGCAAAAGCAATAGTTGTCGCTAAGTGGACATGTGTTCTTTTTATTAACCCAAAATTAATGGCTCCGACACATGGCATCTATTTTGGTACTCCAGTCTTGCATTTAACTTAAATTTTTTGTCCATAGACTGCTCTTATTTACTTCTTCTGATTTCTGGTTTTGAATAGTATCTTCTCTTCTCTCAGCATGACTTCCTTCTTTATTTTATTATTGTTGTTATTATTATTATTATTATTATTATTTTGTGTGTTGTTCGTTTTAAGATGATATTTTTTATGTCCAACTAGAGGTGTCAGCAGAAAATAATCATGTCTTAGCTTGATTTTAATAAACAATAAGCACCATCATGGATTAAAGGTGCTTACACGGTCAGCTTCCATTTTTGTTTAATTCTTGAGTTTGATCTGTTGCACAGGATACGGGAGAAGTGGACGAGCTATTTTTGTTCAAGGATTATTGGTTAGAACTGAATGAAAAATTATCTTTGACAATGGAGGAACTGACCAGGGCTAGCAATCAATTAAAGGAACCGAATGTAGCTTCTACTAATAAAGAGGAAACTCTAAGTAAAACAAGAGCTGGTAAAAGGGAGGTGGAACTATCCGGAGATAAACCTGAGAATTCTAACGAAGAAAAACAAGTAAGTTCATCACGTCGCCTGAAGCAGAAAAAAGAAACAACATCTAGTGCGATAAATAGGTTGAAAAAACGGTTAAGAAAGCCAAAAAATGTATCTACCTCATCTGAATGGGCTTCAAAAGAGCTTCTAGATTTTGTAGCACACATGAAAGATGGCGATAGATCTGAAATATCCCAATTTGATGTTCACGATCTATTACTTGCGTATATAAAACGACATAATTTACGCGACCCAAGTAGAAAAAGTCAAATTATTTGTGATTCAATGCTCCACGATCTTTTTGGAAAACCACGAGTTGGGCATCTGGAAATGCCAAAGCTACTACAACCTCACTTTCTTATAAAGGAAACCCCAGTACTGGCAACGGATGAAAATGAAGGAGGTGTTGTTGATCCTGATCCAAAACGAATGGTTTCTGAAGGAAGTAGTGATGCTTTCAGTAAAAGTATGTCAGATAAGAGGCGAAAATCTCATAAAAACTCAGGAGAAAAACGACTTGCTTATGATGATGAAGCCTATGCAGCTGTGGATGTTCACAATGTTAGTAAGATGTATTTGAGGCGCAATTTGATAGAGAATTTACTTGATGATGCTGGTATGTTTAATGAGAAAGTAGTGGGAGCTTTTGCAAGAATAAGGATATCTGGGTCTGCTCCAAACAAAGACATGTATCGACTGGTGCAAATTGTTGGTAGGTATTTCTGATAAGAATAGAGGCCTTCAGAAATTGTGCATTCTATTTCTTTGATTTTAAAAAAATATATATATACTAGTTTTAACCTTTCTTTATACAGGGACTGGCAAGGCAGCTAATATGTATAATACTGGTAGGAAGACAACAGATATAACGCTGGAGATAGTGAATTTAAACAAAAGGGAGTATTTTACCATCGATCTTATTTCAAACCAGGAGTTTACAGAGGTAATTATATGATATATGCATGTCTTTCTGGGTATCCTATATCAGTGTTTTCTTTGCTAAATGATGAAAAAATACAAGGCTCTTTTAGGGATTTGCATTTCAAATAGTTGATGTTGTTCACTAAGTTATTTGAGTTGGGCAATAGAAACATGGCACCTACAGTAGCAAATGTCATATAATTTTTTGTGAAGTTTGCACCTTCTATGTATGGTGTGCTGAAGCATTGGTAAAAACTGAGGTAAAATTGTTGAACAATGATAGTATAAAGGTTTATATAGGTATAAAGGTTTATATAGGTATATAAATCTTTATTTATTTTGTTTGAAGTTTTTCTTCATTTCTTCCTCTTATGTTTCTCAAGCATGACCTTTATTTTTTGCGAAATTTTCTTTTAAGTGATGCTAAATGTATTTTGTGCATTATTATTCCTTTTGTTATTTGCCTAACAAACATGTTTTTATTTCCTTCGCTTTTTCTTGAGTCGTGAAAATTGTATATCTAGGAATTTGCGTGTAGTTTTGTTTCAATGCACACTTAAAAAGATTTTTTTTGCTAATGTCTGGAAAAATACATTAAATTGCCCTACATGGTACATACTGATGCACAAAAATAGATTAGAAAGCTGTGAAATTTTAGTTTAAAATGTTAATAAGGTGTTTTGATAAATGTCAATTAACTATTTGGTTATAAAAATTATTTGATTATCTTATGAAATGGTTTTATATAATTAATCTTAAGAAGGAAAAAAAATTGTGTCATTCTTGAATGATCATCTTCGTTGTCATTCTTAATTAGTTATTATCAATTTCGTCTCAATTAGGCACATTCGGTACTCCATCGCTTACTCTTTCAATAGCACACAAATAACATACACAAATATTGTGTAAGATAGTTAAGTACATCAACTTCTATCTCAAACACGAACACTTATACTATGCAAACATTACATACATTAAAAACGTACAAAAACTTATAAACATTTAACGACACCTCAGTTCATATTTGGTGATCTTCAATGATCTTTTATCACTTATTTCCTCGTTTCATTTTCAACATTATGTGCCAATGCTATTATTTCGTCTGATAATCCTAATACCATCCTTTAAACGCAAATGCATCTCCACATACTATGGCGACATTTCTTCTTTTCAGTAATAACTTTTCATTTTTACTTTATTGTCTCCAAGGTTTTAAATCTTAGATTTTAATCGTATATCGTCTTGAGATTTTTCACATTCATATCTCGTATTAGGCGAAATCTTGGACGAGATAAGTATACATCTGATGTACATCTTGGATCTTAAAGTACATTTTGGTATTGTCACCGTGACTTATTAATCAAAAATTGTTATTTTTAAAAAATTCTTTAATGATAGTTATCTAGAAGAATAAAAATAAGAATCGTAACATACTTGATTTGCACAGAAAGTTGGATTTTGCACTAGAAATAAAAGATTAATATACTTCTTAAGGAGTATTAGCTAGATTAGTTTGCTACTAAATGATAAATTGTTCTCATTTGAACATCAATAAAAGAAAAAAAATGTAGTCTTTGTCGTGATTATCAATATAAATCAAATAAATATGATTAGAAGAGTTAATAAATAATGATAATGACTCATACGAGAAGTGAAAGTAAAATAGTTTAGGAAGAAATCTCATTTAGACATCTCAAACTACATTTAGGTAGAGATTTTAATATCTAATGAGATGAGTGTTAGACAAGATATTAACGACGGTTGATGTTTAATGTCGACTAAGTGTAAATTATGAAATTTCGGGCAAGATTTCAAACGAGATGAATGAGATATAAAACTTTGATATTTATCTATGCTAATAAGCAAGGTTCTAGATATCGGTTTCGGTTTTTGTAATTTTAGGAATTTAGGATTAATTTATAAATTTGGGGGATTCCGACTCCAGTTTCGGTTTCGAATCTCGTTGTTATTTTTCATACAATTATATATATTATATATATTTGTTTAATTTATTGAAACAAAATGTATAATTTATACTTAATTAAAAAATAAGTTATAAACGAACAACACGGATTGATTGCAAATATTTATAACGCTAAAAAATGTTTATTCTTTACTTTGTTTTCAAATTTTGTTAGTTGTATCATTTATATATTTTGTGAATTCGTATGTTTCCTAAGTTAAAATATCAGATTTTAAATACTCATGTATTTGAAACTCAAATTAATTCTTTTTATGAGTTTCTTTTGTGAAAATTGAAATTCAATAGTTGTTTTGTTATTGAATCGGAGTTTAGACTTGGTTTTGTTACGGTCTCTACTGGAACCTAAGCGAAATGAATGGAATCTCATTGTTTCGGTTGAAAAATCAGACCATGCTAATAAGACAATCTTTGATACCACAAATCACACCTGAATATGATAGGCGTTCATATCTGTAGACACATATTTATCTAAAAGATCTAAAAGTAGGTTAACTCCTTAGCCTCTAATTGCAGTATAACACCCCTTGTAAATGAATACTTGACTGTTTCGGTCCCTACTGAAACCTAAACGAAATGAATGGAATCTCAATGTTTTGGTCGAAACCTCAAACCATGCTAATAAGACAATCTTTGATACCACAACTCGCATCTGAATATGATAAGCGTTTATATTCATCTACAAGTAGGTTAACTCCTTAGCCTCTAATTGCAGTATGACACCCCTTGCAAGTAAATACTTGGCCAAGTTCAGTAACAACTACCTTTTCATTCAGGTTTGGACCAATTGATTCATAGTTATCAAAGACGTGGCAAACATACAAATATTTATACTATAGTGCAATTTTAGTCCCAATATTTAAAATATTATATAGTTAAACAATCTTTGAAGGGTTGTCTGCTCCCTTAAAGTTTGAGGCTAGGAAAGTTTGGATAACCCATCTTTAATTATTTGATATAAAAACTAAAATGTAAATAAAACGTTTGGCGTAACTTAAACCATATTCCCTTAGCTAAAACAAAAAATACAATATGATATATGTTACGGTAAAATTGTAATACATTATCAAGGATATAAACTTACTATTTCTTTATTATTTTAAAGTCTAAACTAGTACTAACAAGTATAACTATCTTCTGTGTTCAAGTGTGTGCAATTTAATAGAAAAGTAAATCTAGTTGGCAAACTATAATTTAATTATTTTGCGTTACACATTCATACAACATCATACACTGTTTTAGTTTATGAAAATTTTGTCTATAGACAAGCGCGTGATATGCACACATATGTAAGCAATATAAAGATGAGATCAGATTTTAAATATTTCCATCTAGTTTGAGATCTTTCTGGAATTCTTTTCGCACTTAGAGTGAGATGACACTTCAAAAAAGGCAATTCTTACCTTGTTTAACGCTCACTCGAGATGTCATGATTTCTACTCAATACATGGAACGAGACACCGATCCAAGATCTCGTATGAATTCTGAGCTTTGAAATCTTGGTGAGATAAAATATAAATTTGAAAGGGTATTTATGTGACTTTGATGATGCTTTAAATGGCGGCACAGTGGTAAATCTTATGCAGTCAATTTCGTTTATTAGATGTAGAGATATGCTTCTCATGAGCATGAGTAATTATATAGATACAACTGTTTGTTGTCTCGTAAATTTTGAGTTAACTCAAGAAAAGATTATGCATCAAAGTAATATAATACTAGTTAGAATCTATCAACTGAAATTTGATCAAATACTTCAACTAAAAGCAAAAATAAAATATCAAATTTTTTATCTGGTTTAAACCATCAAATTGCATGAACTGGCCAGTTATATTATTACAGTCCATTTTAATTACTTTTCAGTTTTAATACATAAAATATAAAATGCATCTTATTTTCTAATTCACGGATGCTACAATTCACTGAGGTAAACCGTATGATGTTTTGTTATTCCAGTTTTCAAACGTAGTATGTTGTTTGAACTTTAAATCCTTCATAAAAAACATATAGAAAAAGTTGCATCAGCACAAACTAAAGTTTGAGATAGTATATGTCAAAACCAATTTGTCCGATAATTTTTTTATCCAACGGTAGGTAGTTTCTTGTCTTTTCGAAAATACAAGGGTGCTTTTTTTGCATAGCGAACGTGGTTGGCGAATGGTATATTCTGAATGAGGCACGAATGGAGAAAGTTCCAACGAAAGGGATTGCGTTTTTGTGCTACAAATGTGGTTATGAAAGGGGAATGATTGTTTGTATGAATTTGTATATTTATTTGTTTTAAATTGTTTTGAATAATTTTGAGAACATATTAGTAATTGATATTAAATTATAGACCAATGTGAATATTTTGAAATTTAAAACCAGGTACATTCAAAAATAAACTGATACATCAACATTAAAAAATTTACAGCACAAAAAAAGTACATGATAAAATACACATTTTACGGACTAGAGGCAGATTTGTTGATCAAATATTCATGGTACTGGAGATTGGTTCTTAACTATTCTGTCTTAACATTCAACCATTTTTGTGCATTTTCATAACCAAAAATATTAAACATGTCTATTTTCTCATTTTCTGTCGGAATTGTTATAACTTCTTTAAACTCAATTTCTCCAAACGACTTCACACGATTAACAATAGCGTATACGATGAAGACATTCCGGTAGAATCTACACTGTTTGTATTGTTTGTTGGGTTTGGGATTTCCATTTTCGAGCTTCATTTTCCGTTTGTATATTGCATAGATAAGATTATTCTCTTTTTCTTGGGTTTTTTATCGACTTAGCATGTGAAACTTCATTTTCCGTTTCTATTTTTCAAAATAGTAGCGCCAAACTCTTTGACAAGATCATCCCTTCTTCGGTATCGGATACGATTTCCTCCTCGAAATCTCAGCCTTATCTAGTTTTGTTGCACATGCAATGCCAGACCATCCAATGTTTTTTTAGAGTTTCGTACTTATGTCGAACATTCTCGTCGGTCATCTCTGGTTCTTCGGGACACTCTTGCTTTATGCACTCCTTTTTTGTTGTTTCTAGCGGCACCATATGTCTTCACCGTACATTGTAGGAAAATTGTACTAGCAACAATAGACCAGATTTTTGGACTTTTGCGTTTTTGTTTTTGTGACATTCTAAAATTTAAAAAAATCGTAAAAGATATATGTGTGTAGAAATGTAAAATTAACAGAACTGTAAAAAAGCACATCGATTTGGACTTGATAAATAGATGATTTGAGTTAGAGAAGTTCGGATTGGGTGCGTGAAGTGTGGTGGAGGAAGAAAGGGGTTGGTGTATATATAGGTTGAGAAATGGCTATTGGAATTGCACCGTTGAGTACGCGTCAACATCCAACGGTCCAACTCCAACGGCTTCGTCCAAATTAGCCAATATTCCAAGTTGACCAGCTTGGACGTCCGCCGCGTCAGAAATCCAAACTAGCCAAAAAATATCTATGAATGCCCCTTATAGCTCTGCGAACAAACCCACAATAAAAATTGGTAGTAATTGAGCTTGTGTCACGTACTCTAGTGTTAAATAAAAGCATGCATTTAATATGAAATTTGAAGAAGCAAATTGTTTTTGTACCAAAGGCTACATCTTGATTTTACCTCATTGTCTTGTTCTCTTCTCGACCATCCCTTCTCTTCCTAAGCTATAACTTTTGCTGTGAAAATAGCAATGTTTCAAATTTCAAATTTCTTGTTTCAGAGATTTCACGTACTGGATCTCGTATCGAGTGAAATATTGAATGAAGTAAATGTATATTGGATGTTTATTAAACATCATATTTATGTCTTAGGTTCAAAAGTTCAATTCGGAACTATCTTGGAATATCATCATCATCAACCCGCTGCACAACACTGCCGTTTGTGCGAGACCTGAAAAAGCTTTCATAATAGTGTACTCTTTTCTTTTTGTAGATCAATGATCATAAAAATGTCTCCAAGAAATACTTCATCCTCTTCATGATTTGAAACCATAATATTATTGTTTATTTTTTAGAGTTATATATCTATGGAGGAGAAATTAACAAGGTGACCGGGAGGAGATTAAGGTCTTGAGGAAATTGTTTTTACCATGCATTTATTGCACGTTCCCATGCAAACATGGTTAAAAGCAATACAAAATTTCTTGTTCTTATTTGTACTGCGAATCGACAGACAACCTCAGAAAGAAACTAGTTTATAAGTTTCTCAAAAAGTTATAGGAAATCTTTGAGTTGAATTGACGAAGTTGAATTTGATTTACTTTCAGCCATCAAGTTTGAAATAGATTGGAATGATAATGGAATAGCGAAAAAAAAAATAGTGTGGGTGAAAAGAAAATTAAATATGATATATTTGAGTAAATTGTGACCTTTCGTGAGTTAGGTTAGTTAGGTTAGAAGAGAGAAAATATGTTTCATTAAGTTATTATGACCCATTGTGGGTCAACCCATTATTTAAAATAAACATCATGAACTCGATCAAAGGGCTCACAAACAAATCTCGATTGAGATATTCAAATATTGGTCGTAATTTGATTCAAACGAGATTCAAACAAAATCTATGATTTTGAATCGTCCAAGTAGGAAAAAAAGATGTTGCTCGGGGTGAGTGAGATTATGAACCTTGGGAAAATAATGTCATTATGTTTATGTGAAAAAAGCAATTAAGTTTTATGACCGAGGAGAAAAAAAATCACAAACCTTTGGTGATGATTGCTGATTAATAATTCACATGAATAGTGATTTACGTTGCTTCAAAACATGATCAAAATAATTAGATGAATCAAACTATGTTATGCATGTAGAAAAAATAGTTAGAACAAAAGCTAGCATCATATAAAAAGCTTAGACAGCAACAAACAATCACAGAACTTTCTGTATCTTCTTCAGCTTACATATTAAGCATTTTATATACATGGACCTATTCAGAAAACATACTAAAGGCAAATTGAAAAATACAGATTAGAGATAAAAGTAGTTAATCCAAGTTGAAAAGCTAAGCATATTATTTTAAATAAACCGAACTTGAAAATAAGGTGGCATACGTTGCAGGTGCTTTTGCAATTCATTTGTATAAACAATGAGAAAAATGTAAAGGCATTGATCTATGGTTTCATGAATCGTAGCACCACGAGTTCCAAATTCTAAAGTTGACTTTGGAATATATGGTTTTAAAAAGAAACCATAAAATATTTCGCATATGAATTTAATATTTTAAACATGTTTTTTTTGTGGGGTGGGGGTTGGGGGGTTAAGATCCCCTTCGCATCCCCATTTGTCTTTTGCAAAAGAATTTCGGATCATAATGATTGTTTTACAGAAAAGAAGGAAGGGGAATGGGAGGGGGAGAAATAAGAGGAGGGATCTTGATCATTCTTCCTATATATATATATATATATATATATATATATATATATATATATATGCACCAGTACCCATGCACGTGCGATGCATGTATACATTGAAAAAGAACCATTTTTTTCCTTTCAAAAAAAGCTTCTGGCAAGAAAAAATGAAATTGGTAGCAACATAATTTTGGTGTCTTTGGAGTTCGAACCCAAGAGTTCTAGAACCCTAGTCTAAATTGCTCATTTAGCATGGGCATTTATGTAAGTTCAAAAGATTCAGAAGGAGGTATACATACATATACATTCGTATTTGCATCCACATTACTAATAAAAAGTATAAAGCTGATTCATATAAAAGAAATTAGTTCTATGATGTGCACGCCCACTTAATATATTAATAAAAAGATTATAAACTGACCGTCTCACTCATAGGATTTGAAGATAATTGGAAGAGGCCAATTAAATTCAGAAAAAAACGTGGGAAAGATGAGGAATATTTGAAGAACGATTCTGGATGGTTTAAATAACTGATTAGAAAATGGATGTTTGTGTGTGTTTATAAAAATCACCTCCTAAATTAGAGATATTTGAGATCATCATGTATCAGTTTAATCAAAAGCAGAATTGAAAGTGTAATAATAAATTCAATTATAGATATTTGCATTACAAAAGATTATATTATGTATTATCAACACATTAATTTTTTATTCTTCTAGAGATTGTGCATTCAGTCAAGGACTTAAATTTGCTAAATATGTTATATATGTGTCCAAATGGAATATGTATATAGGCGTTTTTATTTTGTAGCGCGTCTTACCCGGTTGGTGACATGATCCAATTAAGGTTGGGTATAACTCTTCTGCAATCTCAAGCCCATTCTCTCCATGAACTCGAAGTTGCATGTGCAATTTATTATTTAATTTATTGCTGAAGACATCAAACAAGCATCTAGGTTAAAAATTTATTTTACTGAATTTTCATGAGTTTGATCTTAATTTTAGAGGAGTTTGAAGCTCGAGTCTAGATCATTTTCTCCTTCATGATCATAACAAAATTTTCATTCAGAAACTAACATGCTGAAAGCGATCAACTTAACGTTTTTCCTTTATATCCGTATTATTATTACTGCTGCTACTACTACTATTGTTATTACTATTACTGTTACTATTACTATTTATTATTTATTACATCAGAGTTTTATTGTTACTTCATGAGAGACAAATGCAAACGTGACATGATTTAAGAGTTATTTTTCCTAGCATAAGATTAAAGGTCGCTGCATTGCCGTTCCATCAGAGCTGTTTGCATTGATTATACAACTGTTTGCAAATACTATATCACAAATAATGTATCACAAAGTGCAATGGGAGTTTGCTCCAGTTAAATTGCAAGTTAGCTGATATAATTTGACTGCTTGATAACATAAGTTGCGTTCTTCCATCCAGTAAGTTGCACAAGTACGTCGGAGTGAAAATGCTAACTTGTGGGAATTGTTATTTTATATTTTCCATAAATAACACAATATATTGATGCAACGTAACTATAATTCAGTTCAATATTCAAGCTCTTTTCTGTTATCACTGGAAAACAAAGTTGTCATGTAGAAACATGGGTGTATCTAAATGTAGAATTGCGAGTCGCAATTCATTATGCTTATTACAACAATTAGTATCATTATGCATCTAGTACCTTACAGGACAAATGAACGGTAAAGAACTTCTAGATCAAATTCTGTTAATGCATATGACTAGTAGTTTTGCTCTTTGCAGTTTTACCCTTTTTCCTATATTCCTTCAGCTAACTGATGGATGTTTGAATTTTAGGAGGAATGCAAACGTTTACGGCAAAGTGTAAGATGTGGATTAATTGATAGAATGACAGTGGTAAAATTAACTATCTGATGTTTATTTTCACCCTTCTATTTTCTCTGGTTTCACGTATAACATTCCTTTCGTTCTACTTATCCCAGGCTCAAGCTCAGGAGAAAGCTAATGCTCTCCATGCTGTAAAAGTGAATGATGTAAGAATAGTAGTTTCAAAACGTATGTTTGAGTGTACAAGTAGATGAATCAAATTATGTCTACGCCTTATACCAACTTATATTTCATTTCTTACAGTCGTTAGAAAGCGAGAAATTGCGTTTCATTAATCTCCGTGACCGTGCTAGCGAACAAGGCCGGAAAAAAGAATATCCTTTACTTCGTAAAATGAATCCTTGCATATTTATTGTATTATTACCGCCTATATCCGCAAACTAACATGTTTTGGTCCCTCAAACAGTACAAGAAGAGTAGCAATGGTGCATCTTTCTCTCTCTCTCTCTTCTTCTTCCTTATTATTTACTACTACTACTACTACTAACTATTTGATCTTGAGAACAAGGGTATGGAGGCTTAGCTTTATTTTTGTTGGTAATTGTGATGCACCATATACCGTATAAGACCCTCACTTTCCTATACTTGACAGAGTATGATATGCTGTTGTTTGTTCCAATATGAAGTATACTATTAAGAATCCAAACAAAGAAATATTTTCCTTAACTTTCTTTACCCATAGATTAAGTGTGGAGAAACTACAGTTGTTGAGCACACCCGAGGAGCTTTCTAGAAGATTGAACGAACTTCCTGTAATTCATGTAGATCCAAACATGGATCTTGATTATGTGTCTTCTGATGACGAAGAAGATCAACATGTCAGAAATCAAGGTGCTTCCATTTTCCGAATCTAATATTTTGTTGCCTAGTATACTGCTTAATTTTACTACCCGTAAATCCTATTTGCAGATAATAGGAAGGCTTCTACATTTTTATTCAGGGACGCAAGCAAAAAATTATCAGTACCCAAAAACGAAGACAATGACACTCGTCAGAGTACTAGTCCCATAACTCCAAAATCCGAGACAAAAACAACCAATAGCAACACGAGTGCCATAAACAATGCCCTACCTATTAGGGCACCTGTACAGCCTTCTAATATCGCACCTCAAAGCACAGCTCAAACCCCTTCTACCTCACATAATTTAAATGAAAATGAAAAGATGTGGCACTATGTAGATCCTTCAGGCAAAATTCAAGGTCCATTTTCAATGACGCAGTTAAGGAAATGGAATGCAAACAAATATTTTCCGATCAATTTGCGAATATGGAGAACTACTCAGAAGCAAGAAGACTCTGTCTTACTGACAGATGCCCTTGAGGGGAAGCTGAATGATGCTGCTCAACCTACAAATATGGCAACCCTTGTTGATCCAAGGGCAAGTAATTTATCTGCTAGGCAAACTCATATTACAAGTGCTAGTCAGCCTACTAATATGAAGCCCTTGGTCGACTCTAAGTCAAGCAATTTTTCTGCAACTAGTTCACCTACCAGGCAGTCTCAGTTGCATAGTAATCACAGTTCTGGTACTAATTCAAGGAAACCAGAAAACAACAGAAGATGGGACGATGGTCATAATCGTCAAAGTAATTGGGACTCGGACAGACCTAATAGAAAATTTCAGTCAAGTAATAATAATGATAATAATCGAGGCAGTGATAAGCAAAACGTTCATCATAGCTCAAGAGATTGGCAGTCATCAAATATAGACTGGGCAGGGCTTCAGGGTGCAATAAACAACATGCTACCCTCAGCTAAGCTTAATAAAGTAGAACCTTCTCAGGTTAACCCTACGCCAAATGTTGATATACAACCTCCAAATGATCAAAATTTAACATTAAATCATTCGAGTGCACCAATTGTGCCTGATGCGTCAGCTCAGCAGCAACAGCAAATGGCTACAAATATGAACATGCCCTACCAAGCAGTGCCGAATGCTGCAAACATGGGATGGGGAATGATGGCAGCACAGACACCATCTATGAACGTGAATAATGTGAACTGGGGCGGAGCTGCTAATATGAACATGGGTTGGGGTCCTACGACTGCTCAGCAAATGGGGAACCCTAACATGAACGTAGGGTGGGTAATGCCAGGTCAGGGAATGCCAATGCAGGCGAACCCAGGTTGGGTTGCTGCACCAAACCATGGTAATGCTGGTTGGGTTGCACCGCAAGCACCAGGCGTTAATTCTAGTTCTCAACTGAATCCTAATAATGCACCTGCACCTGCACCTGCACCTGCACCTGTACCAGTTGGAGTTTGCCAATTTTTCATGAATGGCCACTGCAAAAAAGGAATTTCCTGTAACTACTTACATCCCTGAGTGGTAAGAGGTGGAAATTTGAGATGTTCGGTTTTGTGGTATATATTTTTTTCTTCTTCTTTAATATATTTAGGATGAACAAGAAAACTATTTTGACTTTTTCATTAGTTAATACAATGTACTACTACTGTATACAGGTTTTACATATCTGTTCATTTAATAATCTAAATTTTGTCGGGGTTGGTCACTGCCTTCAGCTGTTATTTCGATCGTCTATTTTTATACAATACGAAGGCTTGTAAGTAGGCAAAGGTGCTGCTAACTGCCTTTCAGGTAATTTTATGCATGTTGAATGTTTTAGAAAAGCTCATTTAATGGAAATGAAAATCTGCATCTAGTTGCAAAATTATACCAACTTGTTACTTGTTAATGTATAAATATTGGAGAGGCATGTTGATGTCAGAGGGTTGGTTTTGCGACATTATTGGTTCTTGCTTACTGCTTCGTTGTGTTTGCTTGGCTCATGTTTTCATGATGATCTCTATGTATGTGCGTGTGCCATATGTATATGTGTATATATATACACATACGCGTATATGTGTATATGTATACACATACGCGTATGTCTGTGTGTAAAGTCTATTTAGACACAATGTAGACACAATTGATGACACAAAGAATCTCCATCATTGGATTGCCCCTTGAATTACACATTTTTCGCAAAGACAAAAATATTCAATGGTCCTGATCTTTTGTGTTTAATTGTGTTCAAATAGCCGGCCCGATATGTGTGTGTGTGTATATGTGTTACCAAAGAACTGTTTGGGTAGAGGGCATTGTTTCCTTTATTTAGATGTTGCTGTAATGGTAATGTATTGTGATTTGGACGCAGGCAGGCATAAATTTAAGTGGATATTTCAATTTTTAGGGAAGCTCTATTTTTTAAAATTCTATCTTGATATTTTATTATCAAAATATTTTAGTTTATTGATTTGCACTTATTTACTGAATCATTTTCATCATTGTACATTTTGGTATGTATATTTAAAAATTTATGAAATTATTTACAAATAATTTGTTTATTACCTCCTAGCATTTTATATTCAAGATCCATGTATTTTGGTTAATACATAATCGAAAATATAAGTTATTTAAATAAATTTAGTTATCTAGTATATATTAATATTTTCAATAAATACCAAATGATGATAATTTCAATATGTATGCCATTATTATACCAATCAAAATGGTAAAACTAATTTTTTTTATTCGATTACAATGTACAAATCACATAAAATAATAATACAAGTTTAATATATAATTCATTTATCTAAATAAATTTATCATACATTGCAGTATAAAATATACTTTTAACCTCAAACACCTACAATTTAATTTACCATAGTTATTTTTATAATCCACCTCACTTTTCTCTTTATAATTTATGTTTCAGTCCATATATTTGAATTAATTATATAATCTTAAATTTATATTAGTTAGATAAATATAACTAGATGATCTTTGTTAATTCATCTATCAAAATATGAAAAATTATACCAACTTGTTACTTGTTAATGTATAAATATTGGAGAGGCATGTTGATGTCGGGGGTTGGTTTTGCGACATTATTGGTTCTTGCTTACTGCTTCGTTGTGTTTGCTTGGCTCATGTTTTCATGATGATCTCTATGTATGTGCGTGTGCCATATGTATATGTGTATATATATACACATACGCGTATGTGTGTATATGTATACACATACGCGTATGTCTGTGTGTAAAGTCTATTTAGACACAATGTAGACACAATTGATGACACAAAGAATCTCCATCATTGGATTGCCCCTTGAATTACACATTTTTCGCAAAGACAAAAATATTCAATGGTCCTGATCTTTTGTGTTTAATTGTATTCAAATAGCCGGCCCGATATGTGTGTGTGTGTGTGTATGTGTTACTAAAGAACTGTTTGGGTAGAGGGCATTGTTTCCTTTATTTAGATGTTGCCGTAATAGTAATGTATTGTGATTTGAACGCAGGCAGGCATAAATTTAAGTGGATATTTCAATTTTTAGGGAAGCTCTATTTTTTAAAATTCTATCTTGATATTTTATTATCAAAATATTTTAGTTTATTGATTTGCACTTATTTACTGAATCATTTTCATCATTGTACATTTTGGTATGTATATTTAAAAATTTATGAAATTATTTACAAATAATTTGTTTATTACCTCCTAGCATTTTATATTCAAGATCCATGTATTTTGGTTAATACATAATCGAAAATATAAGTTATTTAAATAAATTCAGTTATCTAGTATATATTAATATTTTCAATAAATACCAAATGATGATAATTTCAATATGTATGTCATTATTATACCAACCAAAATGGTAAAACTAATTTTTTTTATTCGATTACAATGTACAAATCACATAAAATAATAATACAAGTTTAATATATAATTCATTTATCTAAATAAATTTATCATACATTGCAGTATAAAATATACTTTTAACCTCAAACACCTACAATTTAATTTACCATAGTTATTTTTATAATCCACCTCACTTTTCTCTTTATAATTTATGTTTCAGTCCATATATTTGAATTAATTATATAATCTTAAATTTATATTAGTTAGATAAATATAACTAGATGATCTTTGTTAATTCATCTATCAAAATATGAAAATTTCAATATGTATGCTTTACTCGTATTAATAAAAATGATAAAATTACTTGTTCTTTAAATTAAGATACACAAATCACATAGTGTATGCATAAACAATAATAATAAATTCAATGTATAAATCATTTATCTCAATAAATTCATCACATAGTACGTTACAAAATTATGTTTGTATTTCAAATACTTTTATTTTAAAATTTCTATAACTATTTACAACTCCCTTGTTTCCTTTTAATATTTTACATTTAACTTCGTACTAGAAATAATCACATAATCTTAAAGCTACTATTATTCGTTGATTTGTCCAATAAATTATAAAAATATGAAAATTTCAATTTTTATACCATGTTCATATTAACATAAACGATATAAGATTCATTTATATGTGTGTGTAAATGATAAGAGTGATACTTTAGCATAACATTTATTATTATGTCTTAGGCGTTCAAACACAAGACCTCTAAACATCTGTCTAGAACGTCATATCTCTAATCACTAGAGTTAGATGTTGTAAAAATCGAGAGACGGACACTAGGTAGTAAGGATGAACTGGAATTGATCGTTTAGACGGGGAATAATCGAGGATTAATCGTAGCTAGACATTTCTTGTAAATTTACATATTTTAATAAAATTTCAGTATTTTTTAGCAATGGTTGGTCCAAATTGAAAAGCCGTGGGTTTAGGAACAGCCAACGAGGCAAAGTATATTGAAACTAACATGTAAATGTTTAAATGAGACATCAAGCCTCAATTAGATCCTATGAAGGGCTTATATACCTATTTAGATGCTTAAATAATGTGGTATGCCTTGTTTAGATAGGTCTAGGTAGATAACTAGACGGTACGCCTCGCATACGCCTAGATGGAGGCCCAGAAGGATTTTTACAACTGAACTTGAGCTAGAAGTTCTTGACAAGCTTCATTTAGATATATAAATATCAATCACATAAGTAATTATATACATAACAATAATTGTGAATTTAATTTATATTCATTTATATCAATACATTTACAATACGTTGTATTGTAAAATTATTTTTTTAACGTTAAGTGGCTACTCTTTTAAATATATTTTGTTGTATACAAAGCCTCGTACATTTAAGCCAATATATGTTAATTACTTATGTAATCTTGAATTTGAACTATTTGAATAAATTTAGTCAACAAATATTCGTTAATTCATCTAAAAAATTCTAATATATGATCGTTTCAATATATACATAGCGGTGGGCGTGGGTCGGTTACAAATCCAACTGCTTTTGCACCTTATCAAACGGTTGATCAAAAATACAAACAATTACATTAATCTTTTAAACGGTTTGGTTTCGATTCGGTTTAATGTAATACAGTCTGGTTTTGGTCTGGTTCGGTTTGAAGCCATATTAAATATGAAACTAAAAATTACTTTCATCAACAATAAATTTACGAAGGCAATTTGTGAAGCTTTTGCACTTAAAGGTTAAAACACACAATCCTATACTGAAATGAAAGATCGGTTCTTAATTGAATGAATATTTCAATTTGACATTTAGCCACAAGTGAGATTTTTTAGTAGATTAACAAACCATCAACGTTAATCAATGCATAATCATTAAGTAATATGACTAGAATAAGATTATAATTAGCATTTATCCAAAAATAAGATGAAAAATATTATACTAAAACTATAACTTCTTTTTTATGACAACGAATATTATTAATATAAGCTGAAAATAGAATATACAACATTAGAATATAAAATGAGATAGGAGTTGCTTATATTTTCATTATAAGATTATTGGTGTAAATAATCGGTTCAGCCCAGTTTAATATGGTCGGTTCAAACGTCCAAACTTCAATCGAACCGCATCGATGCTAGTCGGTTCGGTTTGGAGTATTTACTTCGGTTAGAAGATTCGGTGCGGGTTTTGTACTGTTTTTGTGGTCCGATGCGGTGGTTTTCGTATAGCGGTGCGGTTTATGGCCACCGCTAATATACATCATATTCATTTTTGTGAAATTGGGTACTTAGATGATAGTATATATTAGTACTACAAGCTTATACCTATCAATATATATTCGAATCCCAGCACATAAATTTCAAACCTGTAACTTCTCGCACTAAAGTCAAAACGCCTACCCACACGAGGCATATTGTTTTTTATTCAAACATAAAGATGTATAATTCACATAACATAAATAATATGCCTGAACAATATTAACAAATTTATTTTATTATTCATTTATCATACATTTGTATTGTAAAATTTTGTTTTCATCTTTAGATACCTACATTTTAACATTTCTATAATTATTTACATACCCCTTAGTTCTTTCCTTTTATATTCAAATCCATTTTTTAAATTACTTATGAAATCTCAAATTCGAACTATTTAAATGAATCTAAGTTAATAATTAATCTATTCTTCTAATAAATCTAAAAAAATTTGAAAATGAAAAAAATGTCAAATTACACATACATATGTTTATATTAACAAAACAATAAAAAATAAATTCATTCACCTGTAAAGGTATATAGATACATAAAAATAATGATAAAGTTAATATATAAATAAATTATACTCATTTATTTCAAAAAATTTATCATACCAGCATTACAAAATTTTGTTTTTAAATTTAAATATCTACATTTAGGTTTCTACAATTTTTTTTATAGAAAATCCTTCTCAATTCTTTCTTGTTATTCGCCTTTAAGTCTACATATTTAAATTAATCATGTAATTTTCATTTAACATATTTAAAAAAATTCGATGAAATAATATTTGTTATTTCATTTGATAAATCAATAAAAATGTACCGATTTTAATAAGCATATGAACAAAATGATAAAAATATTTTCTTTTTTTGCTCAAATATAAAGATATATAAGCTACACAACATTAATTATACATAAACACTAACAACGATTTTAGTTTATAGTTTATTTGTTTCATTGAATTTATTGTATGTTCATAACAAAGTTTTAATTTTGGCATTAAGACTATAAATACTATATTTTCAATATTGTCATGTGCAATGCACCATTTACACACTAGTTGCATTTCAAAGGTCAACATTCTCCCTCCATATATATGTGGATAAATTTAATTTTTTAATTGCATAAAGTGCAAAAAATTTAAATTAAGAACATTAATCAGTATTTTTCAAATAATACAAATTAATTTTATTATTTTTTTGGTTGATGTGATATAAAAGAAAATAGGTAAAAACGTATGGGATGTAACAATCACTATGGAATGTAACATTATTATTTATGAATAGATTTATAACTAAAAATATAATATACTTTTAATGTTAACTGCAAATGGCTTTATTGGTTAAAAGTAATGTACTTTAATAAATACAAAATGAAATTTAAATACATAAAGAAAATTTTAACTTTATAAAAATAACAGCGTATGTTGGAAAAAAATGCTAAAAGAAGTAGCAAATTTACTAAATCATACATTTATCTATGCTATACTATTAAAACCGAGTGCATCTACGAGCTCTTTCATTGATTTGTGTCTTTTCACTTCTCATTCCTTTTTTTGAGATAACAATGAATTTTTTATCTATTCTGTTATATCTATCTATTCAAATAATAGCCTATGTTAGGAGTAAAAAATGCTAAAAGAAGTAGCAAACTTATTAAATCACAAATGTATCTATACTGTACTATTAAAACTAAATACGAGCCCTCTCATTATTTCGTGTTTTATCACTACTCATTCATTTGTTTTGAGATAAAAAATAAATTCTCGTCTATTCTATTATATCTATCTATACTAATCTATGAAATTCAACATGTGACCATCTGTATTCTTTCTCCACCTTCATTCCCATCTCTAATACTTAGATTCTAACTAATTTAAAGGTAAATTTTGCATTTTGGTGTTCTATTTGTTCTTTATTTATTTCCATGTTGAACATTAACTCTTTTTTACTCTTATATTAATTGTCTAGGTCAATCGTCGGTTTTGATAGAGAAAAGCATGTCTCATTTACGTAACGATTCGGATTTTCGGTCGTTGATTTTGAACATTTAATTTATTTTGAATGTCGAGTTTTGAAATGTGAATAAAATTTTAATATGGGATTTAACGATCAAATAAGTGGATTAAGACTTAAGTTTCAAATATAGCGATTTATTGGATAAATTTAATTGTTGAATTAATAATTGAAAACCGTTTAAATAATTGAGCTGGAGTAGAATATGAATCGAAAACGATTTCTAATGTTGATATAAATTCCATTAGAATTATAATTTAGTTAGCAAGATTTTAAAAATGAAATTTCAAGCGATTTCGTAAGGATTTGAAATCGTTGATTTAATCGACGCGTTAAAATAGTGATCCGGGACACAGTCTCGGATTTCGATGAAACCAGTTCCATTGGATCTATAATAGTGTATTATTATCGGATTTCAAATCTCGTAGCATTTGGATTTAACGTTTGGTTGTATGGGATACAAACGCGTTGAATTTAATATCGAAAATTCAATATAATAATTGGGTCCAAAAAGCCATCTTTACATACGATCGAGTTAGGTCCCGAAACTTATTCTATTGGGTTCGGAATAGGGGTACAACATTATGAACGCTGGGGGCATGCCTCTATTTTCCTTTATCTTCTAGAGCACGCTGCCAGGCTTCATAAAACACGATCTATCTCTTTCCCTTATCTTCTTCAGGAATTCAAAATCGAAAATGAACATAACAAAAGATCGTTCGAAACTAAATCGAACAAATCAAAAAAAAATCCGATTGAATCGAATAAAATCGAAATCGAATTCGATGATACTCGAGAAGCCTGGGACGGCCAAAAGGGGAGTCGCGATGCATTTGAGGGAGGTCATTCACCGCAAGCATGCTAGGTTGGTGACGCACTCGCGTGCGGCAATGGCATGGATGGCGGCGAATATTGGCTCTGGTCGCAACGTGAGGTGGGATGTCGTGGGGTCGGCAGCGGTGCTTGGCGGTGTGGGTTGTTGCGTGCGACGTCAGAGGTGCGGTAGTGGTTTCCAGGGATTCGGCGAGGTTTCATATTCTCTGATTTTGATTTGGTGGATGATGCCTTCTACCTGAACGTGATGAATTGATGGTGATGTTGAGTACAGTAATACTCTTATGGAAGAAGTTCAGCCCACTTTGGAAGTCGCGACAGTCCAGTCGAGGGGTGGCGAAGCGATGGCGAGTTTTGATCGCGTATGTGGAGTTATATGGCGATTTCTTAAGCGTGAAAGGAGAGGATTTGGAGCACGATCGGTTTTTGCGAATGAAGGTAATTTTATTATATAAAGTAATTAGCTAATTTAGTTTGCAATTAAAGGAAATACTTAATTTGTTTAAAATCGTATGCTTATTAAACTAATTACTCACTTGTACGAGGTTTAAATTTTGAACGGAATCGGTGCAGAAAAATATAAGTATTGGATCAATTAGCAATTTGGAAAATGAAGGTGAGTAAATCTCACTCGACTTGGGTTATTGGTTTAATTTAAAATTGTTGAAATCATTTATTGATTGATTGGATGAACGGATAATTATTATTATCACTTGGATGTTATATTATATATATAGTAGTATATATATTAGTAGTTGGATATATTCCTACATATTTAGCGGATGAGACCCTATACGCCCCATATAATATCGGATGACCCTATATACCGTGATATCTCCCTCGGAGTGGGATTGGTATTTTTATGTTGTATTAACATATATGGATGCAGAGAAAAAGGTTGGAGGGATCCAATTGGATTCCTCAAATTTATATTGAATTGTTTTTCATATACAACAATATATGATGTGTTAGAATAATCTGTTATAGATTATTGTTGTGATGTGAATTATTGGATGCTATAGTAGCACTGGCTTGAATTTTGGTATTTTAAATACCAAAAGTATTATTTTTGAATTTTTAAGAAATTAAAAGGAGATTTTAAATATGAAAATAATTGTATCTAAAATGGGATTATTTAAGAATAAATTGATTGGACAAACAATAAATTTGATTTTAGTTGAACTTAACAAATCCGTAAATTGTTAAAATAGAATTTTAAAAAAAATCTATACAAAGGTAAATGATATTCGAAAAATATATAAAGGAGTTGAAATCGATATTAAAAATTATATTGGCAGGATCAATGGAATTTATAAGGAATGGATTTAATTATAAAATGAAATTTTATACGCAAGATTGTTTTTATAAACAAGTCAAACTAAGAGGAATTATAAATTTCTAAACGATGTTTATAATAAAGGAAAACGGTATCAGGGGATAATTTGAGGAATATAAGTTCATAGTGTGAATTTACTAGAATATGGAAACAGGATTGAGAAAATTATGGAATATGATTTTTGGAAAGTGGAAATGGTTAGGAGAATCGGAAGGAAATTGATGGGTTGTGAATCGAGAGGAATTTATAAATTCAAATTAGTTATTGAGATTAAAAAAAAAGAAAATATTTTTTTAAGTTAAGTTTGTTTTTAAAAGGGAAATTTTATTTATTTAACTATGAAATTTTAAACTAGTTAGTATTGGAATATTTAGAAAGTAAGGTTACTCTAGTATTTAATATTTATTGAAATAAATTATATTTTTTATAATCGGTTTTGTAAATCAATTAGTTATTTAAAAATGAATTGGAAATTAATTATCGATGTTATATGAAGTGTTTTAATATTTTAAATAATTACTTAAATATCCTTTTTCTAAAATAAATTTATTATTTAAATATACTTATTATACATATACATGCATATATATATAGTTATAAATCATCAAATGGGGTTATAAATAAGTATACTGGGTTTTAGAAATTGTAAAAGGGAATTTATTAATGATTACGAAGACTTATGAGATAAATTACAAAATATTCTCTTAAATGTTGATATTTGAAATGATTTTGGAAAATAAGACTTGTAATATTTTCCTATGTATAAAATGGAAATTTGAAAATATTTCTAAGTGTTGAGATAGTTTGGAAGAATCCTGTCATGGATTTAAGTATTTGAAATTGTTTTTTAAATATTGGAAGGGATTTGAATATATATATATATATATATATATATATATATATATATATATATTATAAAGATATTTTGAAAATAAATATTTCGGAAAAATTTATAATAAGGGCCAGTGACTGCTTATGGATGTTTTATTGATAGTTAAATAACCGACTATCAATATTAGCCAATTTCGTTATCGTTTTGAGGAGATCGCGATCGGATTTAATTATTTGAAAACCACTTCGATCCGGTTTGAACGTTACGAATGGATATTATGAAGATAGTGAAGACGGTGATTCAGTTTGTTCAGACCCAGGACAACTTGTATGGACAAATGCTATCAGAACACCGTCAATAGAGGACGATGAGCATTCTAAGTGGAATTGTTCTTGAAAGGTAATCGTTAGCCTCAAGTTTCATCAACCGGGAATGACTAAAACATGGAAGATGCAGCAAGGCTAAATGGGTCGCACCCAATTAGGGTATGTTATCACTTTTCTAAATACCCTCGGAAATATATATAAATTATGGATATGGTTGTGCATGAAAAGGGAGCGCTCGATTTTTTTTAAGGGTGTGAACATCTGGGGTGATAACATATTCGGTTCTATCCAAGTTAGGGGTGGACCGATCTTGTGTGCCAGGGGATCACGGCTAAGTCCTCGGTACATTTTTCTAGAGGTGTACTATGATAGGCGGTACCTCAGTAGCCAGTCATTGTATGAGATCCATTCTCCAATACGAGCCTACGCGGTTTTGTTTGTAGAGCCTGTGCAGTTAATGTCCCGCTATAACCTTGCTATATTTTATAGCAGATTTCTATGCTATGACTTTTCCATATAGCTCCTAAATGTAGCCTTTCCGTTTTAAGCCTCGCTATTTCCGCTATATCCCGTTTTTCTCGCTATATTCCATTATTTCCATTATATCTTCTTTAAAAGAAATGAATTGAAAAATGACATTTACACATTATAAAAATTATGAAATTAATTTAATTATTTAATTGAATTTTTAATATATTTTCAGAAATGATAATACTCAAATATTGTACTAAATTCAATTATGTTGTATAGCAGTTTTACGTTATTTACAGTATATTCACACATGTTTTTATTTAAAATTAGTCATGTATTAATTATATTCAATTGAACGTTAATTTTTCATTTAATCACTATGTGTATATTTGTAAAAACATTAAGTACGGGTTTTATATGCTATTTTAGAGTCATCCGTTATATCCCACTGTATGCTCCTTGTATCCCCGCTATGACTTTTTGCACCCCTACCGTATTGAATCTACCAAGCGCTTTAACTTCATAGTGTAGAGCCTAGTATGCTGGAATTTAATTAATGTAACAGTTTCAGCTATTCGAATAAGTATTTGTACTAGACACTATTATAATATCACTGGATTTTATCTAAATATTTTGGTTATCGTAAGAGAAAAATTCGTCGTGTTTATGTGTGATGTAGTCTTATGAGATATCTTTGTTTTCCAAAAGGTTTGGATAACTTTAATAATAAGTCAAATTGAGTGTGTTTTCCCACGCTGCTTTTCCAGACTAATCCGAGTGTTATTTTATTATAATGCTCGGCTTAGACCGAGTATTACTGATTCAAGATAGAATGTTATGGAGCTCAGGAGACAAATTGTATGACAGAGACGTATTTTCGTACTTGATTTATATTCCGTTGTACAAGGACAAGTTATTATAACTGTACAGATTGATGTATTGGTTGTAGTACTCTGATGCTTGTAAGTATTAAGCAGATACAAATTCTTTTGTATAAAAATCTATTATTATATATTATATTTTGTTCCGCTGCGATTGCGAGATTCTGTGTATTGTTGTTCTATTTTCTTCTACCTCTTTTTTCTTCACCCCTAACAATCGATATTTCCAACACTTGAATACTCGGCATGTTATATAGTGAACATATAGATGTCGATTCTCGAAGGTTGAAAATCCCGAGCTGTTATACTTTATTTCTCTCATCAACTCTTTCGTTTCAATGTCTCATTATTCTTTGTCCATTTAACCATCGGTTTTAAAAATTTTTCTAGAACCATGACTTTCATCGAGATAAAATTGATTCTTCTCTCAATCATCACCTACAAGCATAGGTCCAATCTTCACAACTTATAGATATATACTTCTTCAATACCTTATTTCATTCTACAATGTATCAATGCTTGATTTTTGTTGGATGGAAAATCAATAATTTTTATTAATTATGTTTAGTTAATTTAGTGATTCAGTATTGAATTTTATATCTTATGTACTAGATCTTGATTTTGCGGAACTATTTGATATTTACGGTTGTTATCTAACATAATCAACATTTGATGTACATTTAGTCACCTCAAGGGCTATCAAAGTTTTGTGAATTATTCATGCACGCAAATTTATTCGATCGACATCTTGATTTGATTATAAAGTTGGATGTCCAATCTTTTGAGTGCCTCAATCCTTAAGAAAATGTTTTTGATGATTCACTAGCAAAATATGAAAACGTTAAGTGGGTAACTTCAAGCCTAAAATATTTTTTCAACAATTATTGAAAGTCTTTGGTATTGAGAAATTTTGACATGATTAAATGTTACTTTTTGTTGGTGAAACAATTCGTTGACTCTACGGTAAAAGAAATTCAGCACAACTATTTTCATTCACTGTCGGCTCATATTCTGAAATCTCTTTAATTCAAGCATTATTTTACATTCTGGTTAATGTTGTCGTCTACCATATAAAACCATTGTGATATAAAATATTAATTACACCTTACTTATTTATGTTGATTTAGCAACAATCGTTTGTACGTCGTGTGCATGAAAAACCTATTCTAAAAACTACAACTCATAAAAATGCGTTATCAGCGTCATATATCTAAAATGTATAAAAAATGCATCACTAAGTAAATTATAAGGTGAAACTCATGTACGTACAATCCACAATATTATTTCACATTTATCATGTACTTCTGTACAGATGACCCAATTTTTCATTGGTTCCTATGCGTTATCAGCTTCATATATCTAAAATGTATAAAAAATTGCATCACTAAGTAAATTATAAGGTGAAACTCATGTACGTACAGTCCTCAATCCACAATATTATTTCACAATTATCATGTACTTCTGTATATATGACACAATTTTGTTGCACAACTGCAAACTGCGTTTAATTTATAATTTTTAGTACATTTTTTCTTTTCTAATTATTCACAGTTCTGTACATATGACACACATTTTAGTTTCATTCCAGGATTTTGTAGATGATTAATACTTTTCCATATAGTATTTTTGTATTTCTGAAACAGAACATGCTCCAGTCTAATATTTTTTTTTCTTCATAATATCGGTACAATGCAACATTATATTATGTTTTAACTTTTTGTCGATATTTTATGCTTTTATGTACATATTATACAAGAGGCGGCTATTTGAACACAAAACTAAACACAAAATGGTACCACAAAAGATTCGAGCCATTGTATTTCTTTTGTCTTTATGAGAAAGATGGAATTTAATTCGCATTCCAACGATGAAGATTTTTTATGTCATAAATTGTGTCTAAGTAAACTTTTCCATTATATAATATTTCATTCTTTTTCGTACATATTTTATAATTTTGGAAAGTGCATAAATATGCACTCTCTTCTACATCTTGTGTTTTTTTTTAACTGTAAATGTAAGATTTGTATATTCTAATTGTATATTCAAATTTTATTTCTGTTTTACATTTTTTGCAATTTAGCATTTCTTGATTAGAATAGAAAGAGCAAAACATACGAATATACACCCTTTTTGTTTTTAAACGAAAATGAGACAAATACACACACTTATAAAAGCAAAAGCAATCATATATGTATGTGTTAGTATCATGCACACACAAACACATATGCACTATATTATTAATTAATATTAATGATTTCATGGATAACCCACGAATTTATTATTTGGGCGGTTTTATTCAAATCGTTTTAAAACAACGATTTTGGATTAAGATTAAAAAGAACCAGGAAGGTGGACAGTGCATTATTTACCATCTACAAGACGTCGAACATATAGTTCAATCACATAATTTTGACCATCATTGTCCCTTTTGTGTGTTAATACCAAATTCTCCTCTTAAAAAAATTATTCTACCAAATTCATTAAATGTTACTATCCTATTAGTACAACAATGATTCTATTGACGGAAAAAAAAAAAATAGAGAGGCCAAGCATAAACCTAATAACGTAAAACAAGCCAGAAGCAAGCATGTCTCCTTTCAGAAGACCATACTCGTCATTCTCAACACAACAGGATCATTACACATATAACAAAAAGTTCGTCACCCGAAACTAAAATTTCAGGTCATATACTGAGACCTAAACTACATATAATTCCAAAGTTTGGATCACATATATAACAAAACATTAGCAGCGTGAAAAATGAAACTCCAAACAGAAGCCGCCTTATTTCTTGACCTCCTCATACTCGGCTTCGGGTGCCTGATCACCTCCGCCCTGTGACCCAGCAGAGCCACCACCACTCATATGCTGACCAATCTTAGAAACAGCTTTATTAGCAGCATCAAGCTTCTCCTTTATCTTAGCAGCATCATCTCCAGCCATGGCGCTCCTCAAATCCTTAACAGCATTCTCTATCTCAGTCGCCACCTCAGCAGGAATCTTGTCCCTGTACTCCCCCAAGCTCTTCTCTATACTGTATATGGCTGTGTCTGCTGAGTTCCTTACATCAATGAGGTTCTTCCTCTCCTGATCCTTCTGGGCATGCAGTTCGGCTTCCTTCACCATTTTCTCTATTTCGTCTTCCGACAAACCGCCCGATGATCTGATCGTGATCTGCTGCTCTTTTCCAGTTGCTTTGTCCTTTGCGGAGACTGTGACTATGCCGTTTGCATCTATGTCGAATGTCACTTCGATTTGAGGAAGGCCACGTGGTGCAGGTGGGATTCCTACCAGTTCGAATTCTCCAAGAAGTTTGTTGTCGGATGCCATCTCACGTTCTCCTTGGAGTACTCGGACGCCTACTTGGGTTTGGTTATCGGCAGCAGTTGAAAATACCTGTACGTTACCAAGTGCATTCATTACAAGTATAAATTTGACGATAAGCTGCATACCAAAATACATTGACAGGAACGATGATTAAGCTGGATCATGATGAAGAGATGGCTTTCAATGAATACGATAATTTGATCGCCTATGGTGTTGACACCATAAGCTGCCTCAATAACTTATCCACTCTTTGATTATAGAATGATTCATCATTCGGAATTTTGGGTATAAAAACTAAAATGATAAGGAACAAAGAAGCAGTGTAAAAATGACACACCTGGCTTTTCTTCGTAGGAATGGTCGTGTTTCTGTTGATTAATCTAGTGAAGATGCCACCAAGGGTTTCAATACCCAGAGACAAAGGAGTGACATCCAACAAAAGCAATTCTTTAACATCCCCACGTAGTATTCCACCTTGAATAGCAGCTCCCATGGCAACAGCTTCATCAGGATTCACTCCTTTACTCGGACTCTTCCCAAAAATCTCTGCAACAACTTCTTGAACTTTTGGCACTCTAGTCATGCCACCAACTAGAAGAACTTCATCAATTTCTTTTGCTGTTATGTTAGCATCTTTTAAGCAACTTTTGCATGGATTTCTAGTCCTCTCGATCAAGTCATTCACCAAAGCTTCAAACTTTGATCTAGTTAAAGTGATGGTCAAATGCTTTGCTCCTGTAGAATCAGCAGTGATGAATGGCAAGTTTATTTCAGTTTGTGATGTTGATGATAGTTCAATTTTGGCTTTCTCTGCTGCTTCACGGAGCCTTTGTAAAGCTAGTCTGTCTTTTGAGAGGTCAATTCCTTCGGTACGTTTGTACTCACTCACTAAGTAATCAAGAAGGCAGTTGTCAAAATCTTCTCCTCCCAGGAAAGTGTCACCGTTGGTTGCTTTGACCTAAAACAAAACAGTGTGATATAATTCAAGAAACTTAGAACATCCTTTATCATTTCTGACCTAGCAAGCATATTAAGTTAATCAACAAATAATATATATAGGGAATCTTTTTTTTTCCCTCCCTTTTCAACTCCTTGAATCTACAAGTCCATCTCAATATCCAAACACCATACTTCTTCCAGCGGATGGGATCTGATTCAACATGTACACATTTTCATGCACCCAGTAGTTTACATGGTATCCACAATCAATTTGTGCAGTTATGTCTGTGTGAAATTTTGCTTATGCTTCTTTAACGCCAAGGGTCATTAAAACACCTTAAATCCCGTTGGTAGCATGCAGTAAAATACAGCAGGGTTTTATGTACACTTCTAGATATCAATCAATAGCATGTGATGTTTTACTAACAAAAATTGCAAGTGTATGTGTTACCAAGCGTTACTACACATATTATAGCTAAAAAAACTTTTGAGAAAGCTATGCACAAACCTCAAAAACACCATTGGAGATTTCCAAGATAGAAACATCAAAGGTACCGCCACCAAGATCAAAAACTGCAATAAGCCCTTCCTTATTATTCATTCCATAAGAAAGTGCAGCAGCAGTCGGTTCATTAATGATCCTTTGCACATCAAGACCAGCAATTCTTCCTGCATCTTTCGTAGCCTGCCTTTGGGCATCATTAAAATAAGCTGGAACAGTAATGACTGCCTTTGTAACTGTTTTCCCAAGGTAAGATTCAGCTGTTTCTTTCATCTTGGTTAAAATAAATGCACCAATCTGACTAGGCGAGTATTGTTGACCATTCACTTCAACCCATGCATCACCATTCGGTGCCTTAACTATCTTATAAGGAACCATCTTCATTTCCTTTTGTGTTTGAGGATCATCAAAGCGACGCCCTATCAATCGCTTAGTTCCAAAAACTGTGTTGGTTGGGTTAGTTACAGCTTGCCGTTTAGCAGGGGTTCCTACAAGTAGTTCGCCCTTTTGATTAAAAGCAACAACTGATGGAGTTGTTCGTGCTCCTTCAGAGTTCTCAATTACTTTAGGGTTCTGTACACAATAAATGTAAATATGAATAACAACATGGTACGCAGATTTGGCATTAGCATCATATTGATGTCAAACTACTAACCTTTCCTTCCATAACGGCAACACAAGAATTAGTGGTTCCTAAATCAATTCCGATCACATCATTACCAGCTGGTTTTGAGCTAAATTACAGTAGGGTATCTAAGTTAGCTTATTTTGAGGAAAAAGTGGAATATCAAATACAACTAAAAAATATGACTTGTGATTGCCGTTACCTAAACGGTCTAGCAACACTTGCCCACTTCTGTGAGAAAGGGGTTGAAGAAGGTGATGCTTTCAAACTTCCATATATCTGTAAGATACAGATTTTGCAATTGAAAAACCATACATAAATTCAGAACAGATATCTTAAGTATTTGACGCAGCTACAATTATATTAGACAAAACAAAAATAAACATATAAGATAACGAGCTTCAGAGATATTTGGTATAACTTGTAATTGAGAATGAAATCAAGTGGATGCACTTTTTGTTCTCTATTATGAAATTTTCAATGTAAGAACAGATGAGAAATACCCAACATCTCGAAAATTACATCAATGATTCTAGCATTAAATCCTAACAAAAGCATTACAAATCAATCATCAATTACTAAAGAGGGATAAATAAAATTACGGATCCAAGAGGAGATGAGAGAGATGAAGCAACATCCCGTCGCCTGATGGCTCGAAGAATAAGCGAAGTCGCCATCAGTCAGAGCTCTGAAACTAATAGATTATGAAGATGAAATACGAAGATTAGGGCTTTGAAAGAGAGGGTTTTACGAGTTACGGAGAGGGAGCTGACAACGAAACAAGCAGAGTAGAGGTACGAACCAAGACGTGTATAAATCGTGAACGCACGCTTGTTCCTCGCATCTAGTAGAAGCTTGTGGAGACACCTGGACACTTCCGCCTCCCTTCCTTTTTTTCTCAAGCAAGCAATTTAATGAACTAAAGCAGACCAATGGATTGCAAATAAGCTACGCCGGTACGAGCATTAGCGTTTAAATGGGCTTGAGTTCAAACTTACTCATTCTGTCACATAAAATTCACAAGTAAATTTTCCATCAAATGTATAAATTTCAGAAAAATTATCATTTTGAGTTTTATGTTTTTCATTTTCAACGCATGTTAAAAAATACGAAGAAAACAGAGAAGAAAATATAAAATTCTTAGTGATTACAACGATGGACGGACGTCAAACAGAATAAATCGTTTTTTGCACTACTAGAACTACAGTGTATTCCAACGTACATGTTTCAACGGCTTCCAACGGCATTTTTAATGGCTTCCAACGGCTCGTTGGATTTTGTCGTAACCGTCTGAAGCCGTTGGAAACCGTTGGAATGAAGCCGTTTGCGGCCGTTGGAAGCCGTTGGAAAATTTCCTGCATATCTTCCACAGAACCGACCTGAAGCTTATCTCCTTCCCCAATTATCTATATTTTCATCCAATTCCCCATTCCTCCACCTCCTAGCCTGCTACCGCCGCCCCAAACACCATCCCAACCACCTCCGACGACATCTAAAAGCTGCTCCAGCCCATCTCCATCCTTCTAGCTCTTCAAATCTGTAATTTTGCTAAACCTAATATTTAGGTTTTTTATTTATTTAGGGTTTAATTTGAATTGTGATTGATTCCTACTTATTAGTGTATGCATATTACATCATGTTATCCCCTAATTGCAACTATTATCCCATAATGAACAAGTTATTGCCGATTGAAAATTTTGTAATTTAGGATATTGCATTAGTTTGTGTTGATTTGGTTAGTTTATTGAACGTATGTGTGTGATAGAGTTTATTGCATTTGGAAGCCGTTAGAACAGATATTACATTTGTGCGAACACGAATTTTGTATTTGTGCGAACACGCGAATTGATTTAGTGTATAAATGAATTTGTAATAAATGAATTTTGTGTACAAATTTTGTGTATAAATGAATTTAGTACTTATGTAACAAAACGATAAAATATAAACCAATATTAATTAAACAAGTTATATATTTAAATTTAATATAAACAAATATTTAAATCCTTAGATATATTTGGCCCGTCTGATAAGTGTTGTATATGATCGTTTTAGGGATATTCGTTTTTTCCACAAAACGGACAACTCTGTTCATCTGATACATCATTTGTCGGATTTGTCCCTGTATTGGACAAGTTACAAACACTATAAAGTAATTATATTTCGTCAACCATATCACTTTAAACGGTTCACAAAATTTCGACGGCATTTTCTTTACGTTCTTTGTGTACACGCATTTGTGTAGGATACAAGGAACACGGGGAATGCTGCCGAAATTTTGTGAAATCGTTTAAAATGATATGATTTACGGAATATAATTACCATTGTGTTTGTAATGGGAAGCAGGATGACCGACCATCAAAGAAGACACATAAGTGGCAATGAATCAATAGTTGTTTATTTAAAATGAAGTTTGTAGAAAAAATATAAAATTTAGTACATGTTTACTAAATCAGTAAATAAAATTTAAACAAAATATAAAATGAACGATTTATAATTTTTTTTACTTTATCATAGGTTTTCAAGTAGGAAAAATGGTCAATTACTTTAATGATCGGAGCTAGATGTATCAAAGAAGGGAAATTAATGGCGCAATAAGCGAACATTTTCTAAACGGGGTACAAGTGTTCATCGAATTTGCCAAAGGCTGATCAGGCGTACGTATCATAATTAGCAGCATAGCAATTTAATTTTTTGTACATGATGTATTTATAATTGTCTAAAGTTCTATTTTATATTTAACGCAGTGGGTTTGAGTTGGAGTCATCTAAAGTGGTTCTGAACATTTCTAAGCAGGCGTATATGAGCAGGATGGGCGATTGCTGGCCTAAGTGGAGCAAGATCCTCGATGATGTGAGAGTGACCATTTGGCAAGATTTTCTAGTAAGTTTATACCGCTTTACAAAATGATTAATTAAATACAAATAAATAATTAGTAATATTTTCTCATTGTACAGGGCGCAGTAGATTTGCAAGAGTCTGGCATCAACTTAGTTCAGCGACACTGGAACTCAAAGATCGCTAAGAACTATAGGGAGAAGATGTCAGATATTAAAAGAGTGGGGAAGAAACCAAAGTGGATGAGCGCGGCTGCATGGGATAAGTGGGTTGACTGGTGGAACTCTGAGGAGTTCAAGGTAAATCTATAATGAATCTCAGTAAATTTTTTAACGTTTAATAAATAATTATTCATTGTAAATTTGCAGGAAGAGTCACAAAGGAACTGAGCAAACAGGAGCATGAATCCAGTAACTCATCGTGGAGGCTCCAAATCTTTCCAGCATTACCGCGAAGATTTGGTAAATTTATCTATTATCACATTTGTATATTGACCAGTTCAGCAATGAGTTATGTGGAGTTAAATTATCCAAACTATCAATTGCAGGAACGAGCTTATGGACATCCCGTTGGTTTAGTGGACTTATTTGCTCACACCCACGCATCTAGGAAAGTAGACGAGTCTGGCAAAATCATATATCAGTGGGGTGATCAGGATAGGGCGACTGAGGCATATGTATGCATTTTTTTAATTTCTAATAGTTACATCGATAAGTTTATTAATTACTAGCTATGTAAAATAAAAATTACATTATACTATTTTTCAACTGAAAATGTTTTTTTTTTCATTATAGTCAAGGTTACAGGAGGCACGGGCATATGCGCTTCAGCAGTCTGGTCGTGATGGGTTGACACAGGAGGATCAAGATAACATATTTGACGCTGTTATGGATCCGACGCAGCGGAGTAGACGTTATGCCTTCGGGAACGTAACGGTAATTAATCCTTTTACATATGTACAACAAATTAGCGTTTAGATATATAGTGTTATAATATTTTATATGCTGAGACAACCCTTTTGCTATTATTTCTATTTGCAGGCTCGACAAGCTCAAAAGGCCTAAGACAAAGAAGAAATTAAGAAGCTTAAAGCTATGATTGAGCAGCTACAGGAGGAGAATCGTCTGCGAGCTGTACAGATGGAGCAGCTGAATCAAAGCTTGCGGAGTATGTGCAGAATCATTGTACATTTCCTTCGTCGTCTGGTGCTTCCGGAGGCGACAACGAAGATGGTTGAGGAGGTATGCTTTTTAGTGTTTGTGTTTGAACGATGTATATATTGATTTGGAGATGGTTATTATGTGTTTTAATGTTGTATATATTGGTACGGAGTGGGTGAGAACTATATTTTGATGGTATGTACGTGGTTTGTTGACATGTTTTGATGGTATTTACGTTGATGGCACGGTTTATGATGTTTGAATGGTTTGGTTTGTTTATATTGGTGTTTAATTGATTTATATGTGTTGTTTATATCGATATTGATATATATGTGTGTGTGGAATGGATTGGAAATGTATTGAAAATGGAATGGATTGGAAATGGTGTGGCTGGAAGGTGAATAGGCTTGCTGTTGTACAACAAAATAAACCCAGATTTCCAACGGTTTCCAACGGCTTATTGAATATTTTATTCGAACGACTTGTAACGGTTTCCAACGGTTACAGACCGTTGGCGGCCGTTGGAAATTCCGTTGGAAAATAGCCGTTGTTTCCGTTGGAAAGCGTTGATTCTATTTCAATGACTATTCCAACGGCTTTCAACGGCCTCCAACGGCTCCAAGCCGTTGGAATAGCCGTTTAATCTTGTAGTGTCGTGCTTTCTTTTTTTGGAACATGGAAAACAAAATAAATTTGTTTTCCGTTTTTTGGGACATAACAAAAGCACGGGGAGCAATCCATTTTTACCGCCATCCGTCTATCTTCGTAATGGCTAAGAATTTTAAATCATTTCTTCTACTTTAATTTTTCCTATTTTACAATACTTATCGAAAACATAAAACGCAAAACTTAAAATGAAACCAAACAGACGCTTAGATTTTCTAGCCGGGGGAAAACACACCTCCTGTTAAATCACTCAATTCCAATAAGAACCTAGATAGACCACATTATTCTACATCTCACATCAGATCTTCTTTTTAAAAAAGATCTACATAGATGAAAATGATTTTTAATTTGTGCAAAATTGTAAAAAGCCACTTTCACTCAAGAAACAGATGAATGCAATCTGGAATACATCCCTCTCATAAAGATAAGCAGCAAAAAGTTTTAGTAACAACAAAGAAAATGCATGTAAAAGAACCCAAGTGCATTGGAAAATGCAATTCTGGCTTATGTTGTAGGTGCTAAACCTTATTTTCATATTTTAAAATGTATATACAAAGAGTTTGGAAACCGCGGATGAAGTTTGAGGTGTGTTCCATAGAAAATGAGTTTTTTTATCAACTTTAAGGAGTCGTCAGATTGCCAAAGAAACCTCAAAAGTAACCCCAGTTTTTACGGTGAAAAATTCACCAAGTACGAGAATATAGTCTAGCAGCATCAAACAAGACAGATATTTATTGCTAACTATGCCGATTTAGATCACACCGCCAAATGTAAATCTAAAACTTTGGGACCAGGAGGTGTTCATCGCCACAACCAGCATAATAGGAAAACCAATTAAATTTAACAAGGAATGGCTCTACAGTCCTTATTTTCAATGCATGTATAGAAATCATCCCTCCCTTTTTAGTTTTGTAAATTTAGTCCCTCTTATTAACTTTTGCTTATTTTATTCCCGTTATACCCTTGGTTTTGTTTTACAGACCTTTTTCTTTTTGTCTTTTTCCTTGCAATCAAATTTCGTTCTCGCGCATATTTTCTTCATCCTCCTGAATCTCGTTACTCATTTTCGCGCATTGTTTCTATTTGAATTCGCAATTCCTTTACCATTATTTGAATTCTCAATTTTCTATTCTCGTAACTTGCTCTGATTCTGCGTTCGATCTAGGGTTTATTTATCTAGGTATTGAATTTTGCCAGGATCGTGTAATTTTATATTGCTTTTTATTTTTGCTTTAATTTAGCTTCCTTTTGTTTTGTTTACAGTTGCTTATATCATTTCTTCAACTATTTTCTGGTAGCATGGATCTGAACATTCCTGTTACAAGGTACTTATTATTTGATTCTGTTTAGTTTTTTAAATTTTGCATGTGCAACTTCTATTTGTTCATATGTTTATATTGATTTGTAGTTTGTATTTGCCTCTGTTAAAATATTAAAACTGCAATATTACTTGCATTTAATCTTTTTCTATTTTTTTATGTGCATTTGTTTGTTCATATCTGTATATTTATTTTCATTATGTATATATTCTGTTCAAATATTAAAACTGCAATTCGACTTGCATTTTATCCTTTTCAGTTCTCTTATGTGTATTTCTTCTTTGTTTATATGTGTATATTTCCTTACAATATGTATCTATTCTGTTAAAATATTAAACCTGCAATATGACTTGCATTTTATCTTTTTCTGTTTGTTTATGTGTATTCCTTCTTTGTTTACATTTGTATGTTTCTTTACATTATGTATATATACTGTTAAAAAACTAAAACTGCACCATGACTTGCATTTTATATTTTTTAGTTCACTTATATGTATTTCTTCTTTGTTTTCATGTGTAAATTTCTTTATAATATGTATCTATTCTATTAAAAATATTAAAATTGCAATATGACTTGCATTTTATCTTTTTCAGTTTGCTTATGTGCATTTCTTCTTTGTTCATATGTTTATCTTTCTTTACAATATGTATCTATTCTTTTAAATATTAAATCTGTAATATTACTTGCATTTTACTGTGGAATTGTTGTAGATTATCATGTTTTGTTTAAAATGCTTCTTTTTTTTATTATAATTTAGTTTAGGTTTGTTTTATTAGCTGTTTTTTAGTGTTTGCAAATTACTCTGTTCATGTTTATTTTATTTTATGCTTATAATATTGTTTTTTGCAAGCTGATATTTAAGACAAAATTTTCTTTGTTCTGTCTTGTGTATGTGTATTTATGAAATGTTGGTTCATTTGCTTCATGATAAGCCTTTGTAATGGATTGTCAAATTTTTCAGGTAATTTCAAGTTATCGAAACATATTAATACCTTACAAGTTTCTGGTGATTTTTTCTTTCCAGAGCTCAGAAACTATTTTTATAATAGCTATTAATACTACATTTGTTTATAGTTTGACTTATCAACAAATTTTTTATTAAACTGATGGATGTGGTTGGCAAATTTGTACAATTATTTCAATCTGGAAAAGCCAATTCAAAAGGGATGGTTTTGGAGACATATCAATGTTTACATGTTAAACCTTGTATGCAAAACTCATTTTGCATTATTTAATAGTTGAACTGAATAATAAAATGCAGTGCTTTCATGGAATATGCAGTGGGAATTTCTTTTTCATTGTTTGTGGATCTTCTTTTTCTGTTGTTGTAGTCTGCTGATAATTTAATGTCTTCTTTTTGTTTTGTTGCAGTTCCGATGATAACAGTGAAGCTGTTTTGGTTGTATTCGTTAATAAGGGTATTAGTTATAGCAAGAGAGTAGCTGTTGGTTCTTCTCTTCATGATTTGAAAGTTATTCTATGCGATGTATTCCAAGAATATGTACCTTCTTCTTTGGAGTTATCTTTTAATTTGGAAAACAAAATTCGATTATCGAAACAGATTCCGACTTGCAATCTGGATTGTGTCTTTCTATGTTTAGACATGAAGACTATTTTCATATTGATGTTAATCTAAGCATGTCTTCTGAAGATGTTGATATCAGTATTAATTCAGCAATTACTACCATTAGTTCTACAAATAATGTTTCAAGTTTTGCTTCCACTATGCCTACTGGTAATGCTCGTTGTGATTTAAAGTCTCTTTTGAAGAAAGACTGTTCTATTCCTATATTTACTGAAAATGGTCAGTTATTCCCTGGAGGCGTTCGTGAGTTTAAGCTCAAATTGCTTTTGTACTGTCTTCGTGGTGGTTATAGGGTGAAGATGATTAAAAATGACACTGTTAGAGTAACTGCAAGATGTTCTAGAGTTGGTTGCCAATTTCGTGTGCATGCATCAACTAAATTTAATCTTCCAGGTTATTTTGTACTTAAAACTAGTAATCTTGTTCATTCTTGTGGTGCTGGTGTTGTTGATATCAATCATCCACCTATATCAAGTAAACTTGTTAAAAGATTGGTGATCGATTTTATTCATAGTAATCCTCTTACTAGAACCAAAGACATAGTTGATCATTTTAGAAATGAGTATGATATTATACTCAGTTACTACTTTGCCTACAAAGGAAAGCAATTAGCAATAGAAGAGATTCATGGTTCTATTGCTTTGTCCTATCATCAGCTTAATTGGTATGTTGGTGCTTTGAAGAAAACTAATCCTGGAAGTTATATTAATTTGGAACTTAACCCATACAATTCCCAATTTGAACGAATATTTATAGGTCTTGAAGCTTGTAAGAAAGGTTTTGTGTATTGCAGACCTATGATAATTCTTGATGGTACATTTATGAAAGGAAAAAATTATGGTTGCTTGATGTCTGCAACTGCAAAAAATGGAAATGACGGTATGTATTATTTTTCTTTTTATTTATTTATCTATACACTAATGAATTGATGTTATATATTTATCTATAGCATATTGCAAAGATGGAAATTATGGTTTGCATTTTTTATTGTAACAAGCTCTACTAATATCTTCTATATTTCTTTCTCTTATTGGGTGCAAGTTTGCTGAAATATGACATAGGAGCCTGCAACAACAAAAAAACATGTTTATTTGCAAAATTTTGTTTATAGCAAAAAAACATGTTTAAAGCAAAACAACAAATTTCCTATATCAAAATTAGAAATCTCGTTTTTTTTCAAACAAAATGCGATTTGTTATTCCTAAACATGTTATATGTTGTTTCATATAGTGTGTTTGTTCTAAGTTAGTTCAAAGTACATATTGGAAGTGGATGTGTTGTCAGTTGTATGGGGTATGCAGGACAGTTTTGTTGAGGGGCAATAAATGCTTATGGCAGTTATATACTTTGCACAGAGAATGGATGGACTTGACATGCAGTTTGGGGTTTTGATGGGTGTACTATTGTGTGTAGATGAGTCTGAAGGGAAGTTTTTCTGTAGTTGTAGTTTTATGGTGAGGAAGTGGGCTGGTATGGTAGGATAGTTTACTAAATGTGATGTGTGTTTAGATTTTTTTTGTGAGGAGCAGGTAAAGTGAAACTGTGTATATTTTTATATGGACATGGTAGTACAATTCTGGTTTGCAGCAGTTCTGTAGGTGGTGATGGAGCAATAATGTAGTTGTGGTTTGTAGTATGGTTTGTTTGGTGTGCACTTGTTGAATGGATAGAAGTAATAGCTACTGTGATGTTGTATGTCGGATAGAAAGGTAGAGTATAATGATTGCAAGGTACTGTGAAGAAACTTGAAGATGGCAGTTAAATGGTAGTTTGATTGGGATATGATGGTTAAGTCATGATGGTAATGGTTCATCAGAAGGTATAGGTGGTGGTCTGAGGCAATGTACATATGTGGCAGGGGCAAGTGTTTGAAAATGTTGATTGAGGAAGAAATAATGTGGTTTGAAGTGGTTTGGAGTGATCTGGTGTGGTTTGAAGTGGTGTTTTGGTGTAGTTTGGTACTGGAGTTGTATAATGATATATGTTAGTGGTACTGCAGAAGTAAGGATATGGTAGAAATCACAAGTGATAGTGTACATGAATGTGATGTCAGTAGTAGTTAGATGGTGGAGTAGGTTATGGTGGTTGAGAAGAGCAGCCAGTTGTAGTTGTGGAGATTGTTTTGTGATTTCTGGGAATGGAATGGATATGAACTTGCAGTGATAATGTATGTGAATTGTGAGTTTATATGCAAGTGAAGGCTTTGAGGCAGCAGTCTTGTTTGATGTGTAATGTATGAATGTGTGTTTAGTGACGCTACTGCAGTATTTATCAACCATCACATATCTGAATGAAGGTGGTTGATGTATAATTGTGCACAGGCAACAGAAGTTGCAAGGTTGTAAGCAGTTTGATGAAGGTGGTTGGAGTAATAGTGGTTGTTATATGACAGAGATGATGGTGGTCGGGCAATATATGTTAAAGTGGCAGATAAGTGAATAATGTAGGGGTTGTATAGTTGTAAATGTGTTATGCATGTGTGGTTTGTATTGCGTGATGTGATATTGTTTGGTGGCTGTGCACTGTACGTGGGAGGGTAGTGGTGGTTGCTGTAAGATGTGAGGTGTACAGAGTTGATGGTCCAGAGTTGTGTATTAGTTGTTTGCATGGTGATGGGGTTCGGGATGTTGTTGATCAGTGGGGATGTAGTAGATGGTATTGGAATTTTCAGGTGTTGGTGGTGGGTTACAGAAAGATGGAAATCATTAGATTTTGAATGCAAATGGTTGTGTTACACAGGTTCATGTACAGATATGCATAGGGGATTGTAATCATGTACCGTGCTTCATCGTGTCTGATAAAGCAGTATATATTTTACACCTATTTAAAATATGTTAACCAACATAACGAAATCATGGTATACAATTTTGTTTTGTTAAAGTTTTGAATTTTTTTTAAACCACGTTTGTTATATTCTATTATAATATTAGTAATTACCTAATTATTTTTACTGTTATCTGAAAATTCAATTTAATTTTCTTTAATTTTCTATTGTATTCAGGTTTTTTCCCAATAGCTCATGCTATAGTGTCAGGAGAAGATGAAAGCAATTGGTCTTGGTTTCTTTCTAATATACAATCGATGTTGTCAGATGATCGAATTATAACGTTTATATCAGATAGGCATCCAACTATTATATCTTCCGTTTCGAAGTTGTTTCCCAATTCTTGTCATAGCTATTGTATATACCATATGAAAAACAATTTGCGTGCTATGTTGGGAGGTGATCCTAGAAAGGAATGGATAGTTAAGCTGTTTGTTGATGTTGCATATGCTTCTACTCATTCAAAGTTTGATGGGGCATTGAAATTGTTCAGAGATTTTGGGGGTAATGTGGCTTCTAAATTTCTCAATGGATTTAAATTTGAACACTTTGAAAATACCTTCTTTCCAGGGAAAAGGTACGGTGAAATGGCATCTAATATTGCCGAAAGTTTCAATTCATGGGTCATTGAAGAAAAGCATCTTCCATAACATCTTGTCTAGACTCTGTTCGAATTAAAATTATGGATCAAATTTCTAAACGTCGACAATTGAGTCAAACATGGAAAACTGAAATTTGTCCAACTATGGAAAAGCGTTTGAATTCTTTTATTAGTTTGGGTCATGGTTGGATTGTCAAGAAATCTGATGATTATTGTTTTGAAGTATTGTCTAAAGAGTCGCAGCATGTTGATCTTTTACATCATTGGTGCAGCTGCAATATGTGGACTATTGATGGCTTTCCTTGTCCACATGCTATTCGAGCTATTAGATCTCAAAGTTTGAATGTTTATGAGTATATTAATCAGTATTTTTCTACTGCATACTTTCGTGCATCATATTTTTTTCCCTATATCTCCTGTTTCAAATACTGATAAGCCCGAAGTTCTTCCAGAAAATCCTGCCATTTGTCCTCCAATTCCTAAACGTGGCCTTGGTCGTCCAGCTATCAAGCGAAAACCTTCTATTGGCGAAGCTAAAAAGAAACGAAAATGTGGAAAATGTCGAAAGTTTGGTCACAACAAGAGCACTTGTCCTTTAGTTAATAATTCAGTTGTTTTACGTTGAAGATTCGAAAGAGTTTATTTGGCAATGTACTGTTTTGAATTTGAAATTTGTTTTTTATTTCAATTGATTTCAAAGCATTGAATGATTTGAAACTGTTGTTAGTTCAGTTATACCATTAAAAAGTTCATTGGTTAGCATGTATTCTTGGTGTGGCTGTATATATAATTCCATGAAGATATTCTGTGAATCAAATGAGGCAGACTTTGTGTTATGGGCTGCTATGATTGCTGCATATGGTTTTCATGGACATAGTTCTGAAGCCGTAGAGCTTTTTGATAAATGGTGGAAGTATGAACAGAACCAACTGAGATCACGTTCTTAAGTTTGTTATATGCCTGTAGTCATAGTGGATTGAAAGATAAAGGAAAGGAGTATTTTTATCTAATGAAGGAAAAATATGGACTGGTTCCCTCATTGAAGCATTACGCATATTTTATACTTTTAAAACATGAATTTGCATTTCTCAAACCAACGGTGCCGGTCAGTATATGTTTTTAACATCCATATGCCATTAAGACATTGTTCATAAATTCTTGAGAGAATATACACTTTTTATACCTTGATTAAAACAAGCTGAAGTACTGTATCAATAACTCAGATTGACTAAATGCTTGCTGTGATAATATTTGTATTCACTGAAATTGGAATACTGTTGTTTTCATTTTGGTCATCGAAAATATATAACAGAACAAAATATTATCCCAGCAAAAGTTTATCATTCATCAATCACATAATTGAACATACGTATCCACAATAATACTTTTTCCAGATATCAATCTGTTTTCAGATATCAAATAAACAAGCATTTTATCAACAAACTGTTTTGAGATATCAAACAAATGAGCATTGTATCAAAAAACTGTTTCCAGACATCAAACAAACTATTGTACTTTGTCAGACATACAACTAACATAAACTAGCATTAAATCACACAAATTGTTTCCACATATCAGAATAACATAAGCTCTTTCCTAATATCATTCAGATAAATTTTTCTGTACTTCCTTCCCAGCCATATTTTGCATTAGATAGAATAACATACGACAAATATTCTCTTTGTTCATTGAAATCCTCTGTAGTTGTCAGGTAGTGTTTATATGAACAAATCTTCATATACAGGATGACATCAATTGCACTTGTATCTCTGCAATAAGTTTACAAATTTCAAGTTAGAACTATGAATATGTACATACATGTGTACATAAATATAACTTATTAAATATAATATATCTGATCTCACTACCAAAAAACAATAATGACGATCTGTACAAAAACCTGAATTTGAATCAATCAGTTGCTGTCATTTTGCTTCTTATTATAAATTAAAGGTTAACTGGCAATGAAATATCTTATATACAACTTGTAAAATGCTAGTATCAGCCGTAAGGGCGCGTGTGATTGTTAAAATATCCAAATAACTCTTCTTAGTTCTACTGTAAAGATGAAATATGTATTTAGAATAATTTTTGACCATTAGCATATAATTACAATTATTAAAGTGTGGTTAATGCATGAACAATACCTATTTTACAACTAATTTCTAGCGTGCCATGAAAGAATGTTTTCATTAGTTCAACAATGTAATAAATATTCAAAAGCTGGAAACACTTCTAAAAGCTGTGGGATGCAATCAACTTTTAGAACGATAATTTTAATCCTATTTTGAAAAGATATATTATTCAATATTCTGTTGTGTGCCAACCAACCATTCCATATTATAGGCTAATTAACTCTACTTTTATCATTTTAAAACAAAACATTCCATTTTGATGGCTAACAAACTCAAGAATAGATTCGATGCGCATAAAATTCTTATTTAGTAGCATAAAAAACATGCAAAAAAAATATTTTTTTTTAAAGGAATTGATCGAGATTTAGAGCAGGCAATCATAGACAGTTTGGGAGTTAATAGTGTTGTCAGTCGGCTAATTTTACTGCAGTTCACTTTCTATTTTCACTGTGTCCTCGAATTCAAGTTTTTGAAATATTTCTATTATACAACTTGTAAAATGAAAATATACAAATATATTATATTTTGCTTACATGTCAGGAAATTGCCTTCGTGATGCTTCATCTTGTAACAGCACCATCTTTTTTCTTTTTGTACTTATTCCCATTTCCTTCAATATTTCATTTATTGCAACGAGTGGTACGTGATGAGCGTATTTCTCTGCAATTTAAACTGTTTATTTCATATATTTTTATTTTAATAAAGCGGTATTATACGGGTATTTTGTTGTGGTTTTGCAGATTATTGATTCCAAAGTGCAACGTTGAAATTAATCGGTTATGCCGTCCATTGGTTCAAAAATCACGCAGCAAAGAGTGCAACATTTTGAGCATTGAAATAAATCAAAGCAATATGGACCAATTCAAGCAATGATGTGGACGTATATATGTTCTCTTTCACCAATTCAAGCAAAGGACCAGTTCCTCCTAAAAAGTAGCATAATACATAGCCATGATATGAAGCAAAATGGGACACATTCAAAAGTAGCTTACGTATGAATTTGGACCAATTCACATATAAAAGTATTTCAAGCAATGACGTGGCAACTTGACTCTTCACCAATTCAAGGAATGGACCCAGTCAGTACAATTATCTTGGCAAATACTAAGAATAGAACCGGTCCTATTGCTAAAAAGATGGACTGATTTAGGGGTTGAAAGCCTATATATACAGCATTATACAACACCTTGAAATCATCTCTTACCTCATCACTTTTCTTCAAGTTTAGATTTAAATTCAGCATTGTTTTTATTTTCGAACAGAATACGTAGGATTGTTGATTAGATTTAGCAATTTATTTATTCTTGTTCTTAGTTATTTTCTGCACTCTTTTCAGTTAGTTAATAATTATTTCAGTTGATTGCTTCGTTATCTTCTTTTCCGCAATTTCAATTTCTGTTCTATTTTTTTTTACAATTCTATATTTTGGTTGCAATTTCGATTAGTTTTGAAATCGATTCGGAGTATATTATTGTTTTTATTTTCTGTTCAAAATTCACCGTCGAATTCGTTTAACATGCCTAAGATTTAACTATGGATTTTAATTGTTTTAAAATACAATTCCTTGTGTTCGACCTGCATACTACACGCCTGTGCGCTTGCAGAATTTATTAAAATTTGTGCTTTTCTAATCAATAGAAAAGTCGCAACAAGTTTTTGGCGCCGTTGCCGGGGAGTTGCTATTTTGAAATTTTTGATTTTTCGTTTTTAAGTCTATTCGTGTTAATTTATTTGTTTTTGTATTAGTTTTCGAAAAAAAAAACGTTTTTTTTTTCGTTTTTCAGTTCCTTTCACCAAAGTAGCATTTTACTTATAAAAAAAAATCGCATTTTTTTCGTTCGCTGCATTTGCTTTTGCCGTTACATTTTGCATGTGAGTTGCATCTCGTTTAGTTGATTTCTATTCACATACCCAGCTTACGTTAGTTTAAATTGTGTTTCTCACGTTCATGTGTATGCTATCACATATAATCTCATTTTAAGCATTACTAGCTGTCACATATACGTGAACTTCTCCTCTCATTTTTGTGTGTCAACTTACTGCTGCTACACGTTATTTAGTTGCATTGCTATTTTGATCTATTTTGGTTTCCACGTAAAAAAAAAAACTTTTTTTTTCTCGTTTTTCAAAAATCACGTTTCACATAGCCACACTTTCGGTTTCTAATCATTCAAATTCTCTCACTGCTGCATTTTCGCGTTGCTTTGGTTTGTGACTCACATTGCTTCATTTTCAAAGCATACTTCATTGCATTATTTCATCAAGTTACATTCCATTTTGCTTATTTCAGTCACGTTTCATTTATATATACACAGTTGCAGTTTAATTTTTTCTAAGCTTATCATCTCTTAGATATCTGACAGGTAGCAACAACATAACAACGCAAACTTTGGAGTTTGATCCGCTAGCGCTACTCAGCTGCATTGGACGGGCTATCATACACCTCTGTAAGTAATTTTCAACTCTACAGGTGCCCAACTGAAAACTGATTTAATTTACTTTTGCCTGTTAGACCTTGATTTGTTTATGCGCGTTTGGGCAAGAAATAATTTTAACCGTTTAGAAAGCCAAAATATTTCATTAAACAAATCAACGGAAATTTCAAATCAAACAAATATGAGCAATCACGGTTCACAACACAGTTCACCGAAATTATCACCTAAATCACATGTTGGAAATAATGAATTTCATGAGAACCGACCATTATCCCTTAGAGACCGATGCTATCCAACACGGACTGTTCAACCTTCGGTTATTTCATTTCCACCTGCCGAAGGAAATAATTTTGAGCTAAAACATTCTTTTATCCAAGGGGTACCAAAATTCACTGGGTCTGAAAATGCATATGAATTTCTTAGTGAATTTGAGTTATATACTTCTACAACTAAAATGCAACAACTTTCTAATGAATCCATCAAGCTAAGACTTATTCCATTCGCACTTCTAGAAAGTGCGAAAAGATGGCTTAATTCTCTTCCTAAAAATTCAATTAAGAGTTGGGACAATTTCGTTACTATATTTTTGAAAAAGTTTTTTCCTTTCCACAAAACTCTTAAAATTCGAACTGAAATCAACCAATTCTCCCAGAATGAAGGAGAAACTTTTTCAAAATATTTTGAAAGGTTCAATCAATTGTTATATAGTTGCCCACATCATGCAATCCCTAAACACGTTTTGTGCCAAATCGTTTATGAAGGGCTTAACTATCAAACAAGATCCCAACTCGAATCAATGTGCGGAGGAGAATTCATGGCAAAAACAGACGAGGAAGCTTGGGAATTTTTAGAAGAGTATTCGAAAAAGGATATGCAATGGGAAACAATTCGTGTTCCAATTCGTGCTCCAAATAGAGGAGTACATGCCATTGACCCATCACATCTTCCTATAGATACCCAAACTCCTCAAGAAGGAGAAGGACTACCCCATTACTACACACAAGACCAAATCAATGCTATAGCTCAAAATAGTCCTTATTCGTCCACATATAATCCTAACTGGAAGCATCATCCCAATTTTTCATGGTCAAATCCTAATAATGTGGCTAATCCATCGCATATGTATCCGATGATACCAAATCCGAATTATCGAGCTCCAACATCTAATGCTCAAAATTCACAACCAACTCCTCAAACAAAACCTTCGAATCAACCATATAGGCATCCTAATTTTAATCCATCAACCCAACCTTCTTAGCCTTCACAAGAAATTGCTCGATTGGAAAAACAACTCTCTAAACAAAATGAACAAATCACTAACCAAGATGCGAGAATTGAGCAAATCACTAAACAAAATGAACAAATGTTGATAATGATGAAGGATCTCATGAAAATCAATGAGAAAGGTAAATTGCCTAGTCAAATCGAAGTGAATCCAAAGTATAACTCTCGAGGAGTAAATATTTGTGAGGACGAAAATGTAAATCCGGTTAATGCTGTCACCACATTAAGGTCTGGGAAGAAGGTGGACAACCATGTCGGCAACCCCGACATCCTTCTTAAATCTTCCCATGTTCCAAATTCTGAAACTCAGTCGACAACCACGGTTGTCAATCAAAACGATTCTAATTCTTCATCTAAGGTTGGCAATCCCGACCACTCTTCACCTTCTGATGTTGGCAACCCCAACATTCCAGCTCCCTTATCTTCACCCTCTAATATAACACCTTCTTCTTCGAATGAAAAAACTTCCGAACGAGTCTATAAACCCATAGCTCCATTTCCTCATAGACTCAACAAAAAGAAGAAGCCCGCTAATTTTGACCAAATTCTTGAAATCTTCAAACAAGTTCGAGTCAATATTCCACTTCTTGATACCATCGAGCAAATTGCTCAATATGCCAAATGTTTGAAAGAGCTATGTACTCAAAAACGTGCCACTAACGTTCCTAAGACTGCATTTCTAACTGCAAACACTAGCTCTGTTCTTTCAAATCCCTCCCCAATCAAGTATAAGGACCCCGGTTGTCCTACAATCGGTTGTAGAATCGGTAACACTCACATTAGTCATGCTTTACTCGATCTTGGAGCGAGTGTGAATCTTTTGCCTTATACTGTGTACTGTCAACTTGGACTAGGGGAATTAAAACCTACAAACATCACAATTCAACTAGCTGATCGATCTGTCAAAAAACCATTGGGCACAGTTGAAGATATTTTGATACATATCGAGCAATTCTATTTCTCAGTCGATTTCATAGTCCTAGAGACTGCACCTGTCTCAAATCCCAATAGTCAGATTCCTTTGATATTAGGTCGTCCATTTTTAGCAACATCAAATGCTATCATAAATTGTAGGAATGGTCAGCTCCGACTTTCCTTTGGGCACCTAACCATTGAACTAAATATCTTCAATCTTAACAGACAACCAAGAGATTTTGAAACAGAAGAAGTTGACATGATCCAAACAATTGTTGAAAATGATTTTAGTGATACTACGGAGTCTCTTAGCATGCGCCTAGATCATTTTAATTCCAACTTTCACGAAGATGAATACATTTATGAATTAAATGATATGCTATGCTCTTTTCATAATTCACTAGAATTCAATCAGTTGATGTCTACTGAAGCCTCAAAAGAAGTACGCCCTAAATTAGACCTCAAACCTCTTCCAAACAATCTTAAGTACGCATACTTAGATTCTTCGGAAAATTTCCCTGTAATCTTGGCATCCGATCTCATTAAGGACCAAGAAGAACAACTTTTAAAAATTTTAAGGGAAAATAAAGAGGCAATAGGATGGGTAATCGCTGACATTAAGGGAATTAGTCCATCAATTATTGAACATCGAATACATTTAGTCGACGAGGCTAAACCCACTCGCGAAGCTCAAAGGCGATTAAACCCTAATATGAGAGAAGTGGTAAAGGAAGAAATTATCAAATGTTTAGACAATAACATTATCTACCCTATCTCTGACAGTACTTGGGTAAGTCCGGTACAAGTTGTACCAAAGAAGTCTGGAATCACTGTGACAACAAATGAGAATAACGAACTTGTTCCGACAAAGGTCAAAACAAAATGGCGTGTTTGCATCGACTATCGAAAACTCAATGCAGCAACAAGAAAAGATCATTTTCCCCTTCCCTTCATTGATCAAATGCTCGAACGCTTAGCCGGTCAGGAATACTATTGTTTTCTTGATGGTTACTCCGGTTATAATCAAGTTCCCATTGCGTTAGAGGACCAACACAAAACAACGTTCACATGTCCCTTCGGAACTTTCGCTTATCGTCGCATGCCCTTCGGTCTTTGTAATGCTCCCGCTACCTTTCAACGATGTATGATGAGTATATTTTCTGATATGGTGGAAGATTTCTTAGAAATATTCATGGACGATTTTTCAATCTATGGGTCATCTTTTGATCAATGCCTCCTTCGTTTAGAACATGTCTTAAAGCGATGTAAGGAGAAATCTCTTGTTCTTAATTGGGAAAAATGTCATTTTATGGTTAAGCGAGGAATAGTCTTAGGTCATGTTGTCTCTAAAAATGGCCTAGAAGTTGACAAATCTAAAGTTGATCTTATTGTGGGCCTTCCTCCTCCACGGTCTGTAAAGGACATCCGCTCATTTCTCGGCCATGCAGGATTCTATAGGAGGTTCATTAAAGATTTTTCAAAAATTTCAAAACCTCTTTCGAATCTTCTGGCTAAAGACGTTAAATTTGAATTTTCCAATGAATGTGAAACGTCTTTTGAAACCCTCAAATCGATCTTGACCACTGCACCTATCATCCAACCTCCAAATTGGACTTTGCCTTTCGAATTAATGTGCGACGCTTCTGATTATGCCATTGGAGCCATCTTAGGTCAACGAATCGATAAACTTCCTCGAGTCATCTATTATGCTAGCAAAACTCTTAATGAAGCTCAATTGAATTACTCAACCACAGAAAAAGAGTTTTTAGCAGTTATCTTTGCCCTCGATAAGTTTAGATCATATCTCGTAGGTTCTAAGGTCATAGTTTACAACGATCATGCCGCCTTGCGGTATTTACTCACGAAAAAGGATACCAAACCCCGCTTAATCCGTTGGATTCTCCTTCTTCAAGAGTTTGACCTAGAAATACGAGATAAAAAGGGTTCTGAAAATGTCGTAGCTGACCATCTTTCTTGTATAGTGCATGAAAACTATGATAACTCTCTAATCAACGATCATTTTCCCGATGAACAAATTCTTTCACTCTCCAGTGCATCATGGTACGCGGACATCGTAAATTATCTTGTCACAAATGAAACACCTTCCCATTGGTCAAAACAAGATAAACAAAAATTTCTCTCCAACGTTCGAAACTTTTACTGGGACGATCCTTATCTTTTCAAATATTGCACCGATCAAATCATTCGCAGATGTGTCCCAGAACATGAATTCCATAGCATCCTCTCTTTTTCACATAATCAAGCATGTGGAGGACATTTTGGAGCAAAGAAAACTGCTGCCAAGGTGTTACAGTGCGGTTTTTATTGGCCTTCTCTTTTTCGTGATGCCCACGAATTTTGCTCCAAATGCGCTAGATGTCAACAAATAGGTCGTATTTCCAAACGTGACATGATGCCCCTAAATCCGATCCTTGTCATCGAAATTTTTGATGTTTGGGGCATCGATTTCATGGGTCCTTTTCCTAATTCTTTTGAAAATCTCTACATTTTAATCGCAGTAGATTACGTGTCTAAATGGGTTGAGGCCATTCCCACCAGAACGAATGACAATAAAGTTGTTGTCAAATTTTTGAAAGAAAACATATTTTCTCGTTTTGGCACACCTCGAGCCATTATAAGTGATAACGGTTCTCATTTTTGTAATCGTGCTTTTGAATATCTTCTTAAGAAATATTCTATCACTCATAAACTATCTAATCCATATCATCCACAGACCAACGGTCAAGTCGAGATTTCCAATAGACAAATTAAACAAATTCTTGAAAAGACGGTTAACTCCAACAGAAAAGATTGGTCATCTAAATTGATAGACGCCTTTTGGGCATTTCGCACAGCTTATAAAACCAATCTAGGAATGTCACCATACCGATTAGTCTTTGGAAAAGCATGCCATTTACCCGTTGAGCTCGAGCACCGCGCACTTTGGGCAATCAAATACCTTAATTTTGACATAGAAAAAGCCGGATCGCATCGTAAATTACAATTGTCAGAATTAGAAGAACTAAGAAATGAAGCGTACGAAAATGCAAAGATTTATAAAGAGAAAACCAAATTCTATCATGATAAATCCATACTTCGTAAGACATTCGAAGTAGGTCAGAAAGTTCTCTTATATAACCGGGAAAATTGAGATCCCGTTGGACAGGTCCATATATTGTGAAAACAGTATACCCTTATGGCGTAGTTGAAATTGAAAATCCTAGGGACGGTTTCTTTTCAAAGGTCAATGGACAACGCTTGAAGCCATTTCTAGAGTTTGAACAGCACGAGGACGATGAGTTCGTGGATCTTCACGAACCTAGCTATTCGGCATGAGCCGCTCACTATCTTGCACATATCAGGTTGTATTTTTTTAGTTTTTTCTTCTATTTTGCATTTGCATTCTATTTGACAGTTGGGACACTATCTCATTCCAGTGCGGGGGGGACGCATATCTCATTCTGTTTGTTCATATTTCATAGTGTAGCATCATTTTTTTAAAAAAAAAATCATCTCATTATTTGTTTTCAAATTTCCTTTCAATTTTTTTTCATTTCCCAATATTTTTAGGACTTCGATTATTTTTAATTAGTCAAGACAAAGTAAGTAAGCAGTTGAAGTTAATTGATGAAGATTTTTGTGAATCACTAATTTCAAATGTAAAATATAATGAAAAGTTGAATTACAAGCGATAATAGTGAGGTTAGTATATAGGGGGATTCATAGGTGATGGTTATGAAATCTTTTCTAAACTGTAGTCTTTGTTAAAAAAAATGGCAGATTTAAAGTACATGCGTTGACATCTCAAATCATTAAAGTTAAGTGGTGCTAAGTTGATTTGCATAACACTCTTTAGCTCTTCTCAAAAAAAAAAAAAACTAATAAGAAACACCTACAGTCGATAGGTGTGCACACTTGTGAAAGTGTGTGCACTCGCCATGCTCTATACTCTTCTTACGTAAGCCCGCAAGGCAGTGCATGGATGGTATATCTGGCCTCAACATTCTGAGTTAGGTGTATAAATAATTAATTAAATAATCACCTAAGGATTGCCGACCTTTTCTGACATAGTCAGCGTCGGTTTGCATAATCCGCCAAGCTCTGTCCCAACTCTCACGTAAGCCCGCGAGGCAGTGCATGGGTGGTATACCTTGGTCCAAAGGATAGGTGTAAAAAAAAAAGAGAAGAAGAAAAAAAACTAGTAAAGAGAGACTAAGCTTTGAAACCCAAACACTTCTTGACTTTGTTGATTTGGCTTGTTATACAAATGGAAATGAAAAATACCATTTTGAAAAAAACTGTGATCAACAGTGAAGAATTTATTTCATGGCTGCACTATGTTATCGACCGAAACAACTGGCCAAACTAGAATCTAATGTATGAAAACTTGAGTTACATTGAAATTTGTGATTAGTGAGGAACCAAAAATTTGAAGAAGTTGACTAAAAATGATATACATTATTTTGTTGCAACTATTTTGAAGTAAATCGAGTCTCCATTTGTGTAGAATTTTGCATTCATGTAGTACATTAGAATCATCACATACTGCATTTGGATTTTGTGGGTAGTATCCGCTGAAAACCCTCACGAGACACCACTCGTCCTACTAGGGACACCTAGAGGTTTAACGGCTTGTTGCATACGCTCAATGCAATCGTGTTTCCTACGAAAAAGGATTTAGTTAGTTTTATTTTCTTGCTTATTCGAGGACGAATAAAGTTCTAGTGTGGGGGTATTTGATGAACGTATTTCTCTGCAATTTAAACCGTTTATTTCATATATTTTTATTTTAATAAAGCGGTATTATACGGGTATTTTGTTGTGGTTTTGCAGATTATTGATTCCAAAGTGCAACGTTGAAATTAATCGGTTATGCCGTCCATTGGTTCAAAAATCACGCAGCAAAGAGTGCAACATTTTGAGCATTGAAATAAATCAAAGCAATATGGACCAATTCAAGCAATGATGTGGACGTATATATGTTCTCTTTCACCAATTCAAGCAAAGGACCAGTTCCTCCTAAAATGTAGCATAATACATAGCCATGATATGAAGCAAAATGGGACACATTCAAAAGTAGCTTACGTATGAATTTGGACCAATTCACATATAAAAGTATTTCAAGCAATGACGTGGCAACTTGACTCTTCACCAATTCAAGAAATGGACCCAGTCAGTACAATTATCTTGGCAAATACTAAGAATAGAACCGGTCCTATTGCTAAAAAGATGGACTAATTTTAGGGGTTGAAAGCCTATATATACAGCATTATACAACACCTTGAAATCATCTCTTACCTCATCACTTTTCTTCAAGTTTAGATTTAAATTCAGCACTGTTTTTATTTTCGAACAGAATACGTAGGATTGTTGATTAGATTTAGCAATTTATTTATTCTTGTTCTTAGTTATTTTTTGCACTCTTTTAAGTTAGTTAATAATTATTTCAGTTGATTGCTCCGTTATCTTCTTTTCCGCAATTTCAATTTCTGTTCTATTTTTTTTTACAATTCTATATTTTGGTTGCAATTTCGATTAGTTTCGAAATCGATTCGGAGTATATTATTGTTTTTATTTTCTGTTCAAAATTCACCGTCGAATTCGTTTAACATGCCTAAAATTTAACTATGGATTTTAATTGTTTTAAAATACAATTCCCTGTGTTCGACCAGCATACTACACGCCTGTGCTTTTCATTTATTGCAACGAGTGGTACGGCACGCGCTTCGCGCGTGATGATGACACACATTTCACGTGTGAATTTTTTTACAAATTGTATACGTTTAATTTCATCGAAAAAAATATGATTTACAGAAATATTTAACTATATTTTTACGTTAAAATGATATGCAATTAGTTTTAATTTTACTATGTTAGTTTGAATTTTTATTTCTATTATTAATTAATAAAGAACGAACTTATTTTTTACTAGTTTGAATTTTTATTTCTATTATTAATTAATAAAAGACGACTTTGAAAAAATATTATTTGTTAGATCCTATTTTTAAGTGATATTACGATTTCAATAATATTCTCTATAAATATCATCAAATTTTAATGTTTTGAATTCGTAAAGAAAACTTATCCGTTAGATCCTATTTTTAAGTAATATTAATCTTTATCTTTTAATCTTTAATAATAGTTGTAATATCTTTGGTGTCACACTTTTTTGGTATCAACGTGAACTACCAAAAATGCCCCTTTATATATTATTCCATCTTAATTACTTAAAAATAGGATCGAATACTAAATTTCTTTTACAAATTCAAATGCACATAAAAGTAGGATATAATAACTAAATATGCTTTAGAATTCAAAACGCTTCTAAAACTAGGATCTAAAATTAAACCTTCTTTACAGATTCATAATACTTCTTTACAAAATATCACTTGAAAATAAAAAATTATTTTTTTACCGATTTAAACATATACAATTGATAAGAAAAACAATTCACGCGCGAAGCGCGTGCCTTTACACTCGTATTTAATAATACTTGTAGAGGGGAATCTTTAATAATAGTTGTAATAGCTTTGGTGTCACACTTTTTTGGTATCAACGTGAACTACCAAAAATGCCCTTCTATATTTTATTAAATCTTAAACACTTAAAAATAAGATCTAATATTAAACTTTTTTTTACAAATTCAAATGTTCCTAAAAGTAGGATCTAACATTAAAAATGCTTTATGAATTCAAAACACTTCTGAAAATATGATCTAAAATTAAACTTTCTTTATAAATTTAGAATACTTCTTTACAAATACACAAATCTTAATATCACTTGAAAATAAAAAATCATTTTTTTACCGATTTAAACATATACAATTTATAAGGAAAATAATTCACGTGCGAAGCGCGTGCCGTGACACTCATCTTTAATAATAGTTGTAATAGCTTTGGTGTCACACTTTTTTGGTATCAACGTGAACTACCAAAAATGCCCCTTTATATATTATTCCATCTTAATTACTTAAAAATAGGATCGAATACTAAATTTGTTTTACAAATTCAAATGCACATAAAAGTAGGATATAATAACTAAACATGCTTTAGAATTCAAAATGCTTCTAAAAATAGGATCTAAAATTAAACCTTCTTTACAGATTCAAAATACTTCTTTACAAAATATCACTTGAAAATATTTTTTTTTTTACCGATTTAAACATATACAATTGATAAGAAAAACAATTCACGCGCGAAGCGCGTGCCTTTACACTCGTATTTAATAATACTTGTAGAGGGGAATTTTTGGTAGTTCACGTTTATACCAAAAAAGTGTGACACAAAGGTATTACAACTATTATTAAAGATGTTAGTTTGAATTTTTATTTCTATTATTAATTAATAAAAGACGAATTTGAAAAAATATGTTATTTATTAGTCCTATTTTTAAATGATATTATGATTTCAATAATATCCATAAATGGATGTTTTGAGTCGGTAAAGGAAACTTATCCGTTAGATCCTATTTTTAAGTAATATTAATATTTAATAATACTTGTAGAGGGGCATTTTTGGTAGTTCACGTTTATACCAAAAAGTGTGACGCCAAAGGTATTACAACTATTATTAAAGATAAGTGCATTCTCCTTCTGCAGTAAACAAATATGTTTTTAACATTAGTATTGTAAAATATACATACAAGAAAAAAATAACCATATGCTGCAATACTAGCTGTGTACCAAAAATATGTGTCATGTATTTAAGATACTATGTTTATATTTCATAACAAGATGATACATCTACAAGCAAGTATATGCAATGTAATGGAACTACAACAGCACAATCTGGTGTTATGAAATACATAATATTTCACTACACATTTTGGTAATTAATTAATGTTATTTACTTGAGATTTGATAGAGGCAAGAAGTGAGACACAAAAACCTATATAAAAGTATATACATCATATTAGAGCCTAAATAAGATGAATGGATGCGACGATAGCTCTTTAATAATGTTATTAAAAAAAACCTTTTGATTATTGTTACTTTTGTTTTTACTAGTATATTATCTAACCCATCATAAGTTTAATTCAACCCATAATGAGTGGAGTATCATCCCTTGTGATAATCACTACTGAATCCCTAATATGGTGAGTGTTGTCACTTAATCCTCAATTGTATCATGCTTAACAAATTTTCAGTGTATTTGTGCATCAAGATTGTCGACAATGTATATTAGGACAATAAATTATCACTTAATATGCTTGCTTTATATTGGTGTAAGTCGAGATGGTTATGCCATCTTGGGTTTTATCATCACTCGCTGTTTAGTTATTTCCTTACCATAATTATTAGTTCCACCTTAACTCAATTGATCTCACACTTAATCTCCAGAGTTATATTTTAATGACAAAAGAGCTGCATCATCACACTCCCTACTATTATGTTACAATTTTCTATGCCAATGCAGTGTAAATTTTTAGCCAATTAGTTTTGTATATCTAGCCAACGTAATTATTTACAGAACTTTGAAAATGTATATTTTAAATGATAGTAGTTGCAGATAGTAAAATAAAAATGTACATTTTAACAGAACCAGCAGAATTAAATTTAATACTCCCAACAGAAATAATTATTTTAGGTGAAAAATGGTGATGCTATTAAAAGCTTGGGACAGGTTATGTATTTTTTATTTAATATAAATACTCTCTTTTTTTTTGAATAATTTTACAAATCACAGTCAAATATTGTAACAACCCGGTATTCGTGTCGGTTTATAATCGACATTAAACGATTAATATTGACCCAAATTTCCGTTTGAATTTTTAAATTTGAATTAAAATTCTTTTGTATATGGTTAAAAGGGGTTTCCGGGCTTTAGTTTTCTCGGCCCACTTAACTATTTTATGCCGTGAAAAATTCATTCCCTTTTCCCCCTTTAACCCGTTCCCCTCTCTAATTTCTTTAACCCGATCCCCCCTTTTTTCATTTTCATTTTTATAAAACCCTAAACAAAAGAAATTTAATGGCGGCCCCTTTTGCATTTGTCGTTCGTCTTCCTTCGCTTGCTCGTCTCGCGTGGCTGCTGCGGTGTGCTTGGCTTCAATTCGTCGACTAGGTGAGTTCACTCACATCTAATTCATCTCGTGTTCGACCGTTTAGATTTGTTGAATGATTTGTCAATTGAAGCTCATTACGATGATGATTCTCTTGGGTTGAATTTATATGGTTCGTACTCCAATTTTTCGTTCGTCTGAATATTTTTGAATTCGTCAAGTCGTTTCTCTGGCCGTTGGTTTTCGTTTGGATGATTGAGATTTTTTCCTCGACTAATTCATGTGCGTATATATATGATAAAGCCTTGGTTGACACGATTTTGATTTGGTGCCGTTTTGATTTTTGCTTGATGGTTACGGCATTAAAACTTTCCTCTTTTTTTTTGGATTCGTTTGACTTCGAGTAAATACTGGTATTTTGAACTCGGTCGATTTATCATTCTTTCTCGTGAATTTCTGGGTGGGCTTCACTGTATACTATTTGCATCTCTGGACTTTGAATTTTTGCATTCGTGAATCTTGAAACTTACTTCTTTGTTACTTCATATATTCATCAATGTTGGCATGGCTGTTCTCTTGAGATTGAAGTTGTTGTTAACGGCCTTGATTGATCTGCATTCATATATGTCTGAAGCTTATTGGTTCGATTCCAGTATATTTTTGTTTTACTGTCCTGTACATGTTGTAACTAGACTTGTTCTTTTTGCTACCTGTACTCGAGCTCTTTGCATTTTTGATGCTCTTTGAGTTGCAGTGCTTCATTTCTGGTGACATGTGCATTTGTCTTTGCACTTGCCTACTGTTGCCTTCATTGTTGCTAGTAGCATTGCTTTGTTCAGCTGCACTTGTAGCCTTTGTGCTTCATTGTTGCCAGTTGCAATCATTTTTGCCTGTGCATTCATTATAGTCTTGTTGCCTCTGTTACATGTTGCAGCTGACTTGTTCCATGCATTACTGTATATTCATACTGTTGGCATTCATATGTTTACAAGTACATTTCATATACTTGAAGCCATTCATGCAAAATTCTGTAGCCTTCTTCTGGTTCATTTCTTTTTGGAACCATTGCTTTGGGACTCTTTTCCAACTAGTGTCCCCTGTTGCATTTCTGTGCACCATTTCTGTGCACCCTCTCTGTTGCACCATTTTGCTCTGTGCATCCTACTGCATATGTACATTTCTTGATGTTGCCACTTCATTTCAGTGTGCATTAGACCTGAACTTGTTAGTCGAGTTTGCTTTCTGCATAATATGTTGACTTTGTTCTCGAGTATGATACTTGCATTTGTATCATGCTGTCTCTTGTGCCATTTACTTGGTGCCGTTCTATGTTGCACCCCAATTTCATTTTATTCATGTGCAACTAGTAGTGTACGTCCATTGTGTACATTTGGGTTCGCATTTATGTCGTCAAAACTTGACCTCTGCAGTTTTTGATTACTGTCGGTATTCAATGGGTACATCATCACTGTAGTGGCACGGCAGTGCACGCAAGCGTGAACTGCAGCCACACGGTATTCAATGGGTACATCATCACTATAGTGGCAAGGCAGTGCACGCAAGCGTGAACTGCAGCCACACGGTATGGTTTTGTGATATTCTATTTGTTTTGACTTATGGATCTTTTTGCGTATTCCATATTCTGTAGTGGCGAGGCAGTGCACGCGTGCGTGTACTGCAGCCCTACTTGAATTAATATTTTAATCGATATTTCAATGGTTAGAACTGTTTGTTCATTTCAATTCAATATTCTGAATTTCATTCTGATTTGGTTTAATTACTGTCGTCTATTCAGTATTTAATTATTATTGCTTCTGTGCACTAATAACTGAGTTTGAATTAGACTGACCCGAGTATTATTTTCTTTTGAATCTAATACTCGGGTCAGACCGAGTATTTACAGGTTGTAGATATTCTGCTTTGGGTTGCTGCTAGAGCTATGAAGTTCTTTCATATCTTTTGGAGTAGTCGTCATTTGTAGTAGTCTGTATTATTGTATAGGAAGATATGTATTCATGTATATTATATACGTTAATGTACTTGTATATGTAACTTCCTGAGTTGACTATTGTAGTTGTATCACATGTACCGTGTAAACGTATTGTAACTGACATCAGTTATATATATATGAGATTTTCTGATTTATCTGTGTTCCGCATTTATATTTATCTGTGTTATTAGTTTATATTTGTCCTAGACTATTATAGCCACCGTGTGGTAGCTTTGAGTTTGCATCGGCATGCCGGATTCTCTTCTGAAATTAAAAGCATGTTTTTACTATCTGACATATCGGTGTTCGCACAAAGCAATTACACGGATGGTCGCTCCTCAACAGCCTTATTCTCCGTGCTAGTTGACAGCACTACACCGTAGTGTTCTTGGCTAGCGTGGGTATAGAGGTGGGGCGTCACAAATATGCTTCGTAAGTACTACTTTGAACTGTCTTATGCACTACTATGAACTGCAATATCAAATCGATTAATGGTGGCTTGATATAATAATCATATGGCTTGATATAATAATAATATGGCTTGTAAAAAAAATTTAGATAATTTTGGCATCTATAAATTGATATGTTCAACTTGACAATAATACATATGTCTTCTAACAATTATGTAAACAAAGTTAAACTAGTAATCCAAAATAAATATTGCTTACTATCATATTTGCTTTTTGTGCATAATTATCTGGTCTTGCTTTGACAGAATTAAAATGGCGCCATTCCTGCTTCTGAAGATAGTACATAAGAAGTGTCCAATGCTTATTCAAATGTCTAATAGGAAAAAATAGGAGTTCAATTGGTTTTTCATTCGAAGGTAATTTGTCTCTTAAATGTTTTTTGATCAGTTCATTGTTTTTTGCCTTTACTGTCAGTGATGCCTGCCAAATATGCAAATGTAAGTTCACACTAAATTATTACTTGGTGTATGTAAAATATTAGTAACAAGAAGATATAATAACTTACCACTTCATCTGATCTGAAGTAGACATTTTGCTCATTTGTTTTTCTTGCAATGTTTATTATATAACAATTAAAAATCTGTATATAATATAATAACATTGTTATATCAGAATTTAAAAAAAATTTATAACTTTTTATAATAATAAACAATAAATGAGTATGTATAAATACTTAAACAGATTAAACATTTTGAACTTTTAAGCTTGTAAATTTGTAATGAATTTAAGGAATTATACCTGTTCATCCACTATTCGTTCATTCAAGTATCTCCGTAACATACAAGAAGATATTGTAATATTGTCGTCTGTGTTCTTGTGCACTATGAAACTACAAAGAAATTGAAAAATAAAAAATTATTATAAAGATATTGTAGAGTTATTTCAATTTTATTTTTTTACCTTTTGTTATATCTCAAGCAAGCATTTTCAAAATGTACAAGCTTTTGTTTCTGCAGATCTTCATTAGCAAATACAGATATGTCATTTTTTTCAGTTGTCATTGCTTGATCTTCCAAATTTTCTTTCGCTGTTTCTAATTCTTCTGCTTCATTTTCGCTCAAGCTATTTTGTTCAGTTGGTTGTTGAACTTTCTGCAGAACAACCATTTCTTGCAACTCTGCTGCTTCATTTTCTGTTCGTTTTGTAATGCTTTCATCCACTGATTTACCTTGTACAATTTCCAATTTTTTTTTTTATATATTTTCAACATCATTATGCAGAGCTATAAATTTTTTTTCCTGGTCTTTAACATAACTTTTAAGACTTTTGTACTTATTTTTTAAATCTTGAAAATTACAACTGTCAGCACTTTCTGAATTTGACGATGAAATTACATGCTCTGAATCTGACATCTGTTCATCATCCATTTCCTTATCTGCCTGTATGTTACATATGATTTGTTAGACATGGAAGAAATTTTTTGATCTATTACATATGATTTGTTAGACATGGAAGAAATTTCCTTATCTGCCTGCCTGTATGTTAAATTGTAACGACCCAGAATTTTATTTAATTAAAATATGAATATTTAATTAATTTTAAATATTAATAAGTGAATTTATAAGTTGAATAAATTTTTATTTGAATTTTTGGATTTAATTGAATAATTAAATCGATAATTTAATACGTTAAATTATGGAAATAATTGAAAAATTGAGTTAAATATGATTGAAAATGATTTGTAAAATTTTATTTTATCATATTGGAGTTAGAATGATATTTTAGAACTTTTAAAATCGAATTAAAAGTTAAATTGTGAAAATTGAATATTTTAATATTTAAATCGACTAGTGAAATTAGTCAATTTTTGAACAGTCTCAGAATTGAACGAAACCAGTTCCATTGGATCCGTAATAGTTAGTTATTACCGGATTTCAATTTTCGTGTCAATCGGAGTTATCGTTTGAGCGTGGCAGCTCGAAACGCATCGATTTATTTTTAATATTAATTTGGCGAGTTAAAATAGCCATTTTTCAAAAAGTCTCGGATTTCGACGAAACCAGTTTCATCGGATCTGTAATGTGATACTATTGAAAGGTTTCAAATTTCGTGTCAATTGGATTTACCGTTTGTCCGGTACAAATTAAAACGCCTAGAAAATCGTTTAAATCGGTTTAATTTAAATTGAACGTTTATAGCCATAACTTGCACAGATGTCCGAATTAGCTTCCGAAACCTATTCCATTGTGTCCGGAACGCGGGATAAACCCTAGGAACGTCAGTTTCGGCGCGTAAATCGGAGTGCGGAATTTCCGGATGAATAGTGTTCGATTTTTTTCCTATAAATACACCATAAATCTCAAAAAAAATTTTAAAAAAAATATCAAAACCCTAATATTTAACCTAGCCGCCACCTAACAAATGAAAGGCCAGATTTTTCCCACCTTCCTCCCTCAATTACTCCAAATCCGTCGACAATTAGCCTTAGGTTTCAACTAGAGAATGGAAGAGGACGATGAGATCTAGAGATCTATACGGAGATGATGGCGTGAAGTGGAGCAGAATGGTGTCAGGGAGGCCGCGTTCATGGCCGTTCATCTTGCGTGCGCGAGTATCAAGGCTTGACCGAGCTTCATGGCCTTGGGGCCGAACATAGGGGAGGCTAGAGGCTTCGATTTGCAACTCCCTGATCGAAGTTTCGTCGAGTGATCGCGATGCAGTAATTAACCCTAATCTCGAGTGTTGGGTTCGGTTTCTTCGTTGTTGCCTGGGTGCAATTCGCGTTGGGGAAGAAATAGATGGGGACGGTCGTGATGCAGTGAAGTTGGATCCAAGGGCTGGGAATGGTGTAGGTTTGGAAATTATAAGAAAATTGTAAATTTATATTAGTTTAAAATCGTGTAAACTTGTAAAATCAATATCTTTTTCATACGAGGTCGAAAACGCGCGAAACCAGTTGCGTTGGAATCGTATGGACGAGCACTACGCGATGGAGTTGGATTGGAGTCATTTGGAGTTAGTGAGAATTTTGGGTAAAATTAAACGCACGTTTAATTTTATTCGAAATAAATCGCTAAAACGGAAATAAAATCAAGGTGAGAACTTCTCACTCAATCGAATCAGTTTCGATTTTATTTTAAATAGTTAGATTTAAAATATTCGAATGCATGTTTGAATGATGATTGTTATATATTGATTGTTAAAATAGACATTATACGCCGTTAGTAAGCGGATGTTATTTATTAAAAACATATACCGCGAATATTTCATAAACAGTGAAATTGGTATTATATATAATAGCAATATATATATATTGGCATATGTATATATTGGAGTTATTGATTTCCCGCATTTGTTTAGCGGATGAGACCCTATTACGCCGTTATTAAGCAGATAATATTTAATAAGAACATATATCGCGATAATTTCGTACTGGAACGGAATTGGTATTGTGCTAATATTTGTGGATGCAGGAAAACAGGTTGGGGGGATCCAACTGGATTCCTCAACAGTTTTTATTTGATTTCAGATATTTTGATATTTGATGGATTTTCATATTGATATATGATATCGTTGTAGTCGTGATTGACTATTTGGTGTGTAGCATCATTGGACCAAATTTTGGGATTTTAAAATGATTTTTAAAGTGATTTTTGAGAATATACTATATTTTGGAATTGATCCATTATAAATAAATAAACGTTATAATTTTTAAAGTTATAAAAATTATGATTTTTAAGAAATATAGTTAAAAGCTCATTTTTTGAAAATAAGGAATTAATGACTTTATAAAATAGTTAAATTGGGATTTCTGAAATAATTATGAAAAGTTTAAATATAGGATTTATAAAATTTGATTATTTTATAAATCAAAATGATGAAATTATAAAGGAGTTTAAAGACGTTTTTAAAATATTAATATGAATTGATTTATATAAGAGATTTATAAATGGATATTTATAAATTGAGATATTGAAATTATAAAACGAGTTTTTATAAGTGTTTGAATGAAGTGAAAATGAATTTCATTAAAGAATGAAATTTATAGAATTATAAACGGTGAAGTTATAAATGAAATTTATAAATAGTAAGAATTATAAATTTGTGAAGTTATTTGAAGAATAGATTTGGTTAAATAAATGAATCTTATAAGTTATAAGATTTATGGTTTGGAAAGTCTTTAGAGGAACGATTTTGTAAAATAATCGTTTTATAAGTATTTAACTTATAATATGAACTTTTAGTTTATAATTGAGTTATAAACTGGAATAGGTTAATAAAAGAATTTATAAAAAGGAAGTTTTTATAAATAAATAGAAATGGAATTTATAAACGTTGTTTTATAAATTCGCAAATGACTTATTTTGATAAGTAAATTGTTGAAACCTATTAATGGAGTTATATTCACGTTTTTGAATAGTGAATAATTCTTTTAAATAAAATGTATAAAAGGATGAAATGTGTTAACGTAGTATATTCACGTTTTTGAATAGTGAATAAGATGTTAAAGAAATTGTTTTGAATGTGATATTTGAAATAGAATTAAAACGATCTAACGAAGTTTTAATTGTGTTGAGATTCGAAACCATAGATTTCAACATTAATTGTTGAAATAGACGTTTTCGAGAAATGAAAAGGAAATAGTGGACTATAACACTGTTGTTATAGTAAATGATTTCCGAAAGGAAATGTTTTGTATAGTATTGGGATTTATATATCTATTTTAATTTCGAATCCCTATACTAGTGATTTTGGGTTGTCGTAACGATGTTTTACGTAACATTCGTTTTGGCCCAAATAAATATGTTTAAGAGAATGATTTCCTTAAAGAATGAAATATATACTTATTTTTAACTGAAGTATATTGAATATTTTCCAAGTGTTGAAAATAAATAAAATTTGTGAATTACTTGTGAATAAATAAGTATGGAAATGTTTTCCAATATAAAGTGAATATTTTGAGAATTTATCTTTTTGAAGATAAATTGAAAAGAAATATTGAAATGAATAATTGAAATCGAATATTCATAGATATTTTGGATTATAATTTCACTAAGGAATTTATAAAAGAAAGTGGAATTGGTTTAAAAATAAATATTGATTTATTTTTGAAGTATGAAATAATATATCTTGTAAAGATATTTTTGGAAAATAAATAATTTGGAAAATTATTTGGAATCTGGTGATGTGTGCATATCCAGTGATAGTTCAATAACCGACTATCAATATTTCCCTTTGAATGGGTAATTGATATGATTTGTTTGAATGTGAATGCCACACTTATTTTTGAATAAGCGCTCACTATTCGGGTTAACCGGGAAAGGACCATGGGGTCGTATAACCCATTCCGAATATGTGATACGTCGTTATGAATTGCATTTGAAGATCGGTGTTGAAGACCCGGTATTTGCGAGAGCGATAGGATGACCTGTCGATTGTCTCTGCACTGAGTTGCAGCGGTATAGAGACTCCCTAAGTGATGGGAAATCCGATCAGGATTGTGAATATCCGGATTGCAAGGACTTCTTTGTAAGTGCCTTCGGTTTTGTTCGAGCCCGGAACAGACTTGTATGGATTGTATGTCTGACGTTACAAATTGAGATATAAAGCAGATTTCTTTCAAATATATTTCTGTTGGTGGCGGAGAATTTATTCTTTTAGCTTAACATCCTTCTCTGAGACGTACGAGCTCAGAGGTTATATAGTTGAAGTTATCAGCGATATATTCCCAATTTGGTAATGTGACATGCTGAGTGTTGCTGTAAATGATCATTGTGTTGATTATTTGTGATAGGATCATTTATTTGATCGTCTATCTTAGTGATCATTTCTATGATCATTTGTTGACCCAAAGCATGGCTTTTGTATAAAGTATGTTTTTGTGGACGTGACTTCGTCGAGCCTCACACCCCGAAAATGGTCAAAACAGGAAAGATGCGGCAAGTTTATGAGGGGTAGCTCCCTTTAGGGTATGCGCATTTCCTTCTGGATAGAGGTGGTATCATGGTATAGAGCCCAGATATTTAACCTATGTGGTTACTGCGAATTTATTACTTTGTGGTTGTTGGTTATCGGGATCCCGTGAGAAAGGTCGTTTACGATCGGGGAATGGCGTGCTCATGTCAGTAGTTACCCAGTTAGGGGTAACCCGGCCTTGTGTTGGCAGAGTTCCGGTTTGGTTCTCGGGAATGTCCTTCCAGAGGCATTCTCATGTGGCAATGGGAAGTTCCTTGGCCTGACCATTTGTTGGAAATCCAAAGAAAGAATACGAAACTTGTACGATATTAGTTGTAGAACCTATCATTCACTTATGGTGTCGCAACACTGTTTGGATGGTAGCTATAGTAGGCATAGTTCGAAATGTCTATGTTGGCTAAGATTTATATCTTTATTTTCGAAATAATTTTCTACACTATGCACTAGTAATAATATCAAATGCTTCTTTTTAATGCGTATCAAGCATCTTTGACTATCATAAGGAGAAATCTCCTCCGATTCTGCGTTTGCATTGTGTGTGTGTGCGGGAGGCCTTATGGTAGTCTCATTTTTAAAAGCATTGCGAATTGAAATAAAAACATTCCTCTATTTTGATTTTTAAAGATAAATAAACTGTTTTGAGTTCTCACACCAGTCACATGACTGACTCGGAGTTTATTGTTTTTCTTCCTAAACTCTGGGTGCCCACCAATTTCCACACGGGCAGTCAAGAGTTAAGGTTTATCAGGATATTCTGGATATTCAGGAATTGCTGGAGGCAAGCTGGATGGCATGGCGTATTACTAGTATATAGTATTTCTTTTCCGCTGTTTGTTGTTTGTTGTTGTACACTCTGATGTAATGAAATGTAATGTAATGTAATAACTGATATAGTTCTTTGTTTAAAGATTATTCATTTATTATTATATGTTGTTCCGCTGCGAATTGTGAGATTCTGATATTGTTCTGTTGTTTTCTATTCCGTCTTATTTTCTATGTTCTTTTCCCTCTATCTTCTACCTTTTTCTCTCTTTTTCTTTTCTTAAATTCTTTTTAAAAACCCTAACTATTCGGTTTTTTGGCAACGAAAAATCGACATGTTACATTTGGTATCAGAGCTTATGGTTAAGCGACAACCATGGTTCTTTTGGGTATTACTCATTAGAGATAGAGTCAGCAGTACTCTAGAATGAGTTTGAGTGTAATAATAGCTATGAGAGCGTATTTGATAGTGAATATATAAAATTGTTTTATTTTGTGATGATTGGTTTATTGAGTGGCATATGAACTTTCGTCAGCGTGGTCCGCAAGACTATGTCGAAGGGGTTTCTAAACACTTGAATAGAACAATTCGGCACAATATTGTTTTAAAAATTGGGTAAATGAAATAATTTTACCTTGAGTATATTTTGTATATAAAGGAATAATTTTTCAGAATTATTAAAGTGTATATAAGTTGATTGTTAAGTTGTTTGAATAATCTAAATTAAAGAATAATTGTATAAGTAAAAAGAATTATAAGAATTGAATTATAATTAATGTGATTTACAATTGTGAAATAAACTTATATATATAAGAAGTGAAACTATATGAATATATTTATGAATATGAGTTGTAAGTAAAAATGAATTCAAAGTTAAATGAAATTTACTTTAGAATTGGAATCTGAATTGATTTATAAGTTGGAATTTAAGTTAAGTAAAAACAAGTGATGTTTGTAAATGAAGTATAACTTAAGTGATGTTGAATGAAGTTGATATTGATATCAAAGTAAAGTAATAAAGTTAAGTGATAAATATGAATTTGAGTTATATAAATAAAATTCAACTGTTGTAATTGAATTGAATGAATGGATTGAATGTTAATCAATTGAATGTAAATTAAATTGATATGAAATAATGAATATAAGTGTTAATTCATTAAATTCTAATGTTATTGGAAGTTGAATAGTTAAATAAAAATCAATTTAATTAAACCAATTGATAAGCAAAGCAATTTGGTTGTAATTATATATACATTGGTTGTTATATGATTGTTAGTTGATTGTATATAATTCATTAAGTATTAATGAAAGTGAATTAGTGAAATTTAAAGCTATGTAATTGAATTCAAATTAGAAGTAAATAAATTTGAATAGAATTGAATTTGATTTGGAAGTGGACCAACTTGAATATGAATTAGTGAATATAAACTAATTGAGAATGAATGTTAGTAAGAACATCCACTGTATATGAATCAAATGTGATTAAATTGAAAACCCAATTCATTGAATATTAATAAGAATATGAATGAATATTGATTTGGTTATGGATGATAGTTGGTTGATGGTTGAATATATATTGCTATTGAATGCATTTGCTATGTTGGCATATATAGTAATTATGTTACTATATGATGTATATTGATACTATTGTCTATATGCATGTTGTCATGTTGTTTGTTGAGTAATTAGTAGGTGCGGATCGCGTTTGCTTCGCATTTGGAGCTCGCTTTCGCGCTATATTAGCCGTATATGCTCGCTAATAAAATATAAGGTACATATCTCGGATTACATACCGTACTTTTACAAATTTTTACCTTCGGGATGCCTCATTACTTGATGAGATGTATATTTGTGATATATATACTGTCATTTTTTTTCGGATCGAGCCGCGCAAAGGAGACTATGGCGAATTTTTCCGAAAATTTAAGGCGTTAGAAATTTTTTGAGAAAATTGGAAAATTTTGAAAACTTAAACTTTGATTTTGGAATTGAAAGTTAAATGATATAGTTTGGTTTTGAAAAAGATAACTAAGTATGATTTTGAAAACTTAGTAAAGATTTGTAAGAAGCTTAACTATGAATTTTGGGAAAATTAATAGCTTCTGTAATTTTTCTTACTTGTAATTTCGAGGACGAAATTCTTTTAAGGGGGGAAGATTGTAACGACCCAGAATTTTATTTAATTAAAATATGAATATTTAATTAATTTTAAATATTAATAAGTGAATTTATAAGTCGAATAAATTTTTATTTGAATTTTTGGATTTAATTGAATAATTAAATCGATAATTTAATACGTTAAATTATGGAAATAATTGAAAAATTGAGTTAAATATGATTGAAAATGATTTGTAAAATTTTATTTTATCATATTGGAGTTAGAATGATATTTTAGAACTTTTAAAATCGAATTAAAAGTTAAATTGTGAAAATTGAATATTTTAATATTTAAATCGACTAGTGAAATTAGTCAATTTTTGAACAGTCTCAGAATTGAACGAAACCAGTTCCATTGGATCCGTAATAGTTAGTTATTACCGGATTTCAATTTTCGTGTCAATCGGAGTTATCGTTTGAGCGTGACAGCTCGAAACGCATCGATTTATTTTTAATATTAATTTGGCGAGTTAAAATAGCCATTTTTCAAAAAGTCTCGGATTTCGACGAAACCAGTTTCATCGGATCCGTAATGTGATATTATTGAAAGGTTTCAAATTTCGTATCAACTGGATTTACCGTTTGTCCGGTACAAATTAAAACGCCTAGAAAATCGTTTAAATCGGTTTAATTTAAATTGAACGTTTATAGCCATAACTTGCACAGATGTCCGAATTAGCTTCTGAAACCTATTCCATTGTGTCCGGAACGCGGGATAAACCCTAGGAACGTCAGTTTCGGCGCGTAAATCGGAGTGCGGAATTTCCGGATGAATAGTGTTCGATTTTTTTCCTATAAATACACCATAAATCTCAAAAAAAATAAAAAAAAAAATATCAAAACCCTAATATTTAACCTAGCCGCCACCTAACAAATGAAAGGCCAGATTTTTCCCACCTTCCTCCCTCAATTTCTCCAAATCCGTCGACAATTAGCCTTAGGTTTCAACTAGAGAATGGAAGAGGACGATGAGATCTAGAGATCTATACGGAGATGATGGCGTGAAGTGGAGCAGAATGGTGTCAGAGAGGCCGCGTTCGTGGCCGTTCATCTTGCGTGCGCGAGTATCAAGGCTTGACCGAGCTTCATGGCCTTGGGGCCGAACATAGGGGAGGCTAGAGGCTTCGATTTGCAACTCCCTGATCGAAGTTTCGTCGAGTGATCGCGATGCAGTAATTAACCCTAATCTCGAGTGTTGGGTTCGGTTTCTTCGTTGTTGCCTGGGTGCAATTCGCGTTGGGGAAGAAATAGATGGGGACGGTCGTGATGCAGTGAAGTTGGATCCAAGGGCTGGGAATGGTGTAGGTTTGGAAATTATAAGAAAATTGTAAATTTATATTAGTTTAAAATCGTGTAAACTTGTAAAATCAATATCTTTTTCATACGAGGTCGAAAACGCGCGAAACCAGTTGCGTTGGAATCGTATGGACGAGCACTACGCGATGGAGTTGGATTGGAGTCGTTTGGAGTTAGTGAGAATTTTGGGTAAAATTAAACGCACGTTTAATTTTATTCGAAATAAATCGCTAAAACGGAAATAAAATCAAGGTGAGAACTTCTCACTCAATCGAATCAGTTTCGATTTTATTTTAAATAGTTAGATTTAAAATATTTGAATGCATGTTTGAATGATGATTGTTATATATTGATTGTTAAAATAGACATTATACGCCGTTAGTAAGCGGATGTTATTTATTAAAAACATATACCGCGAATATTTCATAAACAGTGAAATTGGTATTATATATAATAGCAATATATATATATATATTGGCATATGTATATATTGGAGTTATTGATTTCCCGCATTTGTTTAGCGGATGAGACCCTATTACGCCGTTATTAAGCGGATGATATTTAATAAGAACATATACCGCGATAATTTCGTACTGGAACGGAATTGGTATTGTGCTAATGTTTGTGGATGCAGGAAAACAGGTTGGAGGGATCCAACTGGATTCCTCAACAGTTTTTATTTGATTTCAGATATTTTGATATTTGATGGATTTTCATATTGATATATGATATCGTTGTAGTCGTGATTGACTATTTGGTGTGTAGCATCATTGGACCAAATTTTGGGATTTTAAAATGATTTTTAAAGTGATTTTTGAGAATATACTATATTTTGGAATTGATCCATTATAAATAAATAAACGTTATAATTTTTAAAGTTATAAAAATTATGATTTTTAAGAAATATAATTAAAAGCTCATTTTTTGAAAATAAGGAATTAATGACTTTATAAAATAGTTAAATTGGGATTTCTGAAATAATTGTGAAAAGTTTAAATATAGGATTTATAAAATTTGATTATTTTATAAATCAAAATGATGAAATTATAAAGGAGTTTAAAGACGTTTTTAAAATATTAATATGAATTGATTTATATAAGAGATTTATAAATGGATATTTATAAATTGAGATATTGAAATTATAAAACGAGTTTTTATAAGTGTTTGAATGAAGTGAAAATGAATTTCATTAAAGAATGAAATTTATAGAATTATAAACAGTGAAGTTATAAATGAAATTTATAAATAGTAAGAATTATAAATTTGTGAAGTTATTTGAAGAATAGATTTGGTTAAATAAATGAATCTTATAAGTTATAAGATTTATGGTTTGGAAAGTCTTTAGAGGAACGATTTTGTAAAATAATCGTTTTCTAAGTATTTAACTTATAATATGAACTTTTAGTTTATAATTGAGTTATAAACTGGAATAGGTTAATAAAAGAATTTATAAAAAGGAAGTTTTTATAAATAAATAGAAATGGAATTTATAAACGTTGTTTTATAAATTCGCAAATGACTTATTTTGATAAGTAAATTGTTGAAACCTATTAATGGAGTTATATTCACGTTTTTGAATAGTGAATAATTCTTTTAAATAAAATGTATAAAAGGATGAAATGTGTTAACGTAGTATATTCACGTTTTTGAATAGTGAATAAGATGTTAAAGAAATTGTTTTGAATGTGATATTTGAAATAGAATTAAAACGATCTAACGAAGTTTTAATTGTGTTGAGATTCGAAACCATAGATTTCAACATTAATTGTTGAAATAGACGTTTTCGAGAAATGAAAAGGAAATAGTGGACTATAACACTGTTGTTATAGTAAATGATTTCCGAAAGGAAATGTTTTGTATAGTATTGGGATTTATATATCTATTTTAATTTCAAATCCCTATACTAGTGATTTTGGGTTGTCGTAACGATGTTTTACGTAACATTCGTTTTGGCCCAAATAAATATGTTTAAGAGAATGATTTCCTTAAAGAATGAAATATATACTTATTTTTAACTGAAGTATATTGAATATTTTCCAAGTGTTGAAAATAAATAAAATTTGTGAATTACTTGTGAATAAATAAGTATGGAAATGTTTTCCAATATAAAGTGAATATTTTGAGAATTTATCTTTTTGAAGATAAATTGAAAAGAAATATTGAAATGAATAATTGAAATCGAATATTCATAGATATTTTGGATTATAAATTCACTAAGGAATTTATAAAAGAAAGTGGAATTGGTTTAAAAATAAATATTGATTTATTTTTGAAGTATGAAATAATATATCTTGTAAAGATATTTTTGGAAAATAAATAATTTGGAAAATTATTTGGAATCTGGTGATGTGTGCATATCCAGTGATAGTTCAATAACCGACTATCAATATTTCCCTTTGAATGGGTAATTGATATGATTTGTTTGAATGTGAATTCTACACTTATTTTTGAATAAGCGCTCACTATTCGGGTTAACCGGGAAAGGACCATGGGGTCGTATAACCCATTCCGAATATGTGATACGTCGTTATGAATTGCATTTGAAGATCGGTGTTGAAGACCCGGTATTTGCGAGAGCGATAGGATGACCTGTCGATTGTCTCTGCACTGAGTTGCAGCGGTATAGAGACTCCCTAAGTGATGGGAAATCCGATCAGGATTGTGAATATCCGGATTGCAAGGACTTCTTTGTAAGTGCCTTCGGTTTTGTTCGAGCCCGGAACAGACTTGTATGGATTGTATGTCTGACGTTACAAATTGAGATATAAAGCAGATTTCTTTCAAATATATTTCTGTTGGTGGCGGAGAATTTATTCTTTTAGCTTAACACCCTTCTCTGAGACGTACGAGCTCAGAGGTTATATAGTTGAAGTTATCAGCGATATATTCCCAATTTGGTAATGTGACATGCTGAGTGTTGCTATAAATGATCATTGTGTTGATTATTTGTGATAGGATCATTTATTTGATCGTCTATCTTAGTGATCATTTCTATGATCATTTGTTGACCCAAAGCATGGCTTTTGTATAAAGTATGTTTTTGTGGACGTGACTTCGTCGAGCCTCACACCCCGGAAATGGTCAAAACAGGAAAGATGCGGCAAGGTTATGTGGGGTAGCTCCCTTTAGGGTATGTGCATTTCCTTCTGGATAGAGGTGGTATCATGGTATGGAGCCCAGATATTTAACCTATGTGGTTACTGCGAATTTATTACTTCGTGGTTGTTGGTTATCGGGATCCCGTGAGAAAGGTCGTTTACGATCGGGGAATGGCGTGCTCGTGTCAGTAGTTACCCAGTTAGGGGTAACCCGGCCTTGTGTTGGTAGAGTTCCGGTTTGGTTCTCGGGAATGTCCTTCCAGAGGCATTCTCATGTGGCAATGGGAAGTTCCTTGGCCTGACCATTTGTTGAAAATCCAAAGAAACAATACGAAACTTGTACGGTATTAGTTGTAGAACCTATCATTCACTTATGGTGTCGCAACACTGTTTGGATGGTAGCTATAGTAGGCATAGTTCGAAATGTCTATGTTGGCTAAGATTTATATCTTTATTTTCGAAATAATTTTCTACACTATGCACTAGTAATAATATCAAATGCTTCTTTTTAATGCGTATCAAGCATCTTTGACTATCATAAGGAGAAATCTCCTCCGATTCTGCGTTTGCATTGTGTGTGTGTGCGGGAGGCCTTATGGTAGTCTCATTTTTAAAAGCATTGCGAATTGAAATAAAAATATTCCTTTATTTTGATTTTTAAAGATAAATAAACTGTTTTGAGTTCTCACACCAGTCACATGACTGACTCGGAGTTTATTGTTTTCCTTCCTAAACTCTGGGTGCCCACCAATTTCCACACGGGCAGTCAAGAGTTAAGGTTTATTAGGATATTCTGGATATTCAGGAATTGCTGGAGGCAAGCTGGATGGCATGGCGTATTACTAGTATATAGTATTTCTTTTCCGCTGTTTGTTGTTTGTTGTTGTACACTCTGATGTAATGAAATGTAATAACTGATATAGTTCTTTGTTTAAAGATTATTCATTTATTATTATATGTTGTTCCGCTGCGAATTGTGAGATTCTGATATTGTTCTGTTGTTTTCTATTCCGTCTTATTTTCTATGTTCTTTTCCCTCTATCTTCTACCTTTTTCTCTCTTTTTCTTTTCTTAAATTCTTTTTAAAAACCCTAACTATTCGGTTTTTCGACAACGAAAAATCGACATGTTACATAAATGGTATATTAACATATATTAACAGTGCAAAAACCTGTGTGTTTTTTTTTTTAAATTATGTTCTACTTTTGACAAACTTAGGTTCCATTTTATTTCAAGGTAAATTGATTTTTTTTTATATTCCATAAAATATATTTTCATTCAAATTTTAATTCATCATACATACTAAAATTTAATTAAAATAAGAAATGTGCATAAAATGCAAGCAACTGTGCAGTTTGCAGAATTTATAATGTAGGCTTTTTGAAAATTTAACCTATGATTATGTTAATGTTGTTCAAATTTATAAAATCTTTTGTTAAACAAAAATATTTACAGTACAATTTTTTTTTGCATTTAATTCCGATATAGTTTTAAATGTTTGAAAAGCGCAAGTAGATGTGCGCTTTGTTGTTATTGATCTGAGTTTTTAAAACTTTTGTCCTACAATTTTTTTTTATATTGTAGAAAATATATTTTCATCAAAATTTTAATTCATTATACTTAAATTTGTGTATATAAGAAATATGCAGAAAATGCAAGCAGCTGTGCAATTAAAATTTAAAATGTTACCAAAGCGCAAATATATGTGCGCTTTGTAAATATCAAAGTCGGGTTTTGAAATAATTATGTTGTAGTTTCCTTATTTTCTTGAAATCTAGTATAACTCAGAAAATAATATTTATAATTAAAGATTATACTGTAATTTTAAAGTTAAATCGTAAATTAAAATATATGAAAAGTGCAAAAAGATGTTCATTTTTTTTTAAAATTATGTTTTGCTTTTGACAAACTTAGCATCCATTTTATTTCAAAGTAGATTACATTTTTTTATATTCTACAAAATATATTTTCATTAAAATTTTCATTCATCATACTAAAATTTAACTACTATAAGAAATGTGCATAAAATGCAAGCAACTGTGCAATTAAAATTTAAAATATTTCAAAAGTGCAAAGAGCTGTGCGCTTTGTAAAAATTAAAGTCAGGTTTTGAAATATTTGTGCTGCAGTTTTTTTATTTTTTTACAAATCTATTATAAGTCAGAAAATAATATTTATAATTAAAATTTATACTGTAATGTTAATGTTAAATGGTAAAATAACATATATGAAAAGTGCAATAAGCTACGCATTTTTTTTTAAAATTATGCTTTGCTTTTGACAAATTTAGGTTCCATTTTATTTGAACATAGATAACATTTTTTTTATATTCTAGAAAATATATTTTCATTTAAATTTTAATTCATCATACTACAATTTAATTAATATAATAAATGTGCATAAAATGCAAGCTACTGTGCACTTTGTAGAACTTTGATATGGGTTTTTTGTAAATTTAACCTATGATTATCTTAATGTTGTTTAAATTTGTAAAATATTTTGTTAAACAAAAACATTTACAGTAAAAAAATTCTTTGAATTTAATTAAAAATAATGTTTAAAATGTTTCAAAAGCGCAAGTAGGTGTGCGCTTTGTTGTTATTGAGCTGAGTTTTTGAAATTTTTGTGCTGCAATTTTTTTTATATTGTAGAAAATATATTTTCATTAAAATTTTAATTTATCATACTAAAATTTAATTTAAATAAGAAATATGCAGAAAATGCATGCAACTGTGCAATTAAATTTTAAAATGTTTCTAAAGTGTGAATAGCTGTGCACTTTGTAAGTATCAAAGTTGGGTTTTGAAATATTTATGCTTCAGTTTTCTTATTTTCTACAAATCTAGTACAACGCAGAAATAATATTTATGATTAAAGTTTATACTGTAATTTTAAAGTTAAATGGTAAATTAAAATATATGACAAGTGCAAAAAGCTGTTCATTTTTTTCAAAATTATGTTCTGCTTTTGCTAAACTTTGCATTCATTTTATTTCAAGGTTGATTGCCATTTTTTTATATTGTACAAAATAAATTTTCATTCATCATACTAAAATTTTATTAATATAAAAAATGTGCATAAAATGCAAGTAACTATGCAATTAAAATTAAAAATGTTTCAAAAGCGCAAATAACAGTGCGCTTTGTAAATATTTGAGGTTAGTTTTTGAAATATTTATGCTTCAGTTTATTTATTTTTTTACAAATCTATTACAACTCAACAAATAATATTTATAATTAATGTTTATACTGTAATTTTAAAGTCAAATGGTAAATTAACATATATGAAAAGTGCAAAAGGTTGTGCATTTTTTTTTTAAAATTATGTTTTGCTTTTGACAAACTTAGTTTCCATTTTATTTCAAGGTAGATTACATTTTTTTTATTTTCTAGAAAACATATTTTCATTCAAATTATAATTTATCATACTAAAATTTTATTATTAGAAATGTGAATAAAATGCACGAAACTGTGCAGTTTGTAGAACTTATGTTGTGGGTTCTTTGAAAATTATCTACTGTTGTCTTAATGTTGTTGAAATTTTTATAATCTTTTGTTGAAAAAAAATATCGCACTAAAAATTTTCTTTGCATTTAAATCACAATTTATTTTCAAATGTTTAAAAAGCGCTAGTAAGTATGCACTTTGTACATTGTTCAAACTTTTGTTCTACGGTTCTTTTTTCCTTTTTCAAAGCTAATTAAACTTATAAAAAAATTATATTCAAAATTTACTTTGTCATTTTAAAAATAAATAAAAATTTATATTATATGAAAACGCTAGGACTTATGCATTTTATAAACTTAAGAAAATGTACTTTTGTTTACAGTTAAATGTGTAATGTTTAATGCCAATTGATAAAATTGCAATCAGGTGTACTATTTTAAAAATATACTACATTATATTTTTACCATTTTCTCCACCGCTGCAGAAAGAAACTTTGAGCTGAGCAACTTTTTCAGTGTTGATAATCTCCACTTTGCCATTGTTGGCATTCCTTCTTCATAGGTTTCTCTTTCTTCCATTATTTCCAAAACATCACAAATCCAATACTGTATGGAATTAAACTAATTAGTACTTTAAAATTAGTTAAATAATATAACAATTAGTTGACTAACAATAAAAAAAAATTAAGGAAATAAAATAATACCAGTAAAATTGTTACACACGAATGATTTTTCCTAGGATCTTCAGCAAATTTTTTTAAATGCTCCTCCAAATTAAAAAAAAATTGCTTTTGACCAATTAACTTTTTTCATTTTCTCAAAGTCATGAATATACGGTAAAAGTGACCATTTTAATTGTGAATTGTTGTCTGTAAATGGAATTAAACAAAACATCATCCACTTACATATTTTAGTTTAAGGACTAAATACAAAAAACAAAAAAAAAGCTCATACTTACTTGAGTAGAAAAATGAACACATGAGGTGCATTACAATCAATCTAGCCACATCTTCAGAAAATTCATCGTCTCTTTTTTCCAGAATTTCAACAACTACTCTTTCAATTAATATTTTATTAAAATGTTCGTCTTCATACAAATATTTATTAATAAATTGTTTGCATGGTATAGGTAGAAATTTTTTCTGTTGCATCTCTTTTATATCTATACCTTTGCTTGGAATTGCAAACATCTTTGCAACATGTTTGTACTTTAATTTTAAGTCAAACCCATTTACTTCAAAAACTTCTTGTTCTGCATTATATGTTTTTATCACTTCATCTAAACATTTAGATGACCATTTTTTATCACTTAGATGAAGTTCTTCAGTGAGAAACAAATTGATAAACTTCCAAAATGGTGTTGTTTTCAGAACATTTATATCAGTAGGTTTCAAATAATTCTTGATTTTCTTTATAAATTCATAAAAGGAACTCAATGAGTTCCTGTAAATTTTCTGATTTTTTCTTGGATTGTGTCCAATGGCTTCACTGAATTCTTCCGACATTTCTGAATCATTTTGTTCATTAACCTGTTGCAAAAAAAAAACATATATTAGTGCAATAAATATAGATTTATATTATTATTACAGTATAATTTTGTATGTTCAAGTAATAATATTTGGGCTTTAAAAAATTCTTCTGTTTAACTTGAATCCTGCAGTAAAACATATATTAAAGAAGACCAGTACTGTCCCTTTTTGAGTCAAATTATGAATTGCACTTTCCTTAAAGAAAGTTTTAAGGGTACAAGCAGAAACAACTTCCTAAAACTTACTTAGAACACCAACTATATTTATATTGCTTTGACATTGGATTTAGCAGTATTTACGATATCCTATGTTTTCTAAGCTGTTTACACGAGACAATATAAGCATTGTAAGTACAGTTAGCAGTTTATTACGGGGGAGGGCAAAGGCCTTTAGGTGAACATGACAAAGTTTAAAGGCTTGTTTCAAAATATTTATTTCCTGATTTGGAAATATATGTCCATGTTTTAGAAATGTTTTGACATATGTAAACTTAGTTCAAACTTGACTAGATCAAAACCAAATGTATTTTACAAGTAACACATAGCCTCAACTGAATATATGTGTGTGTATATATATGTATAGATGTATACATATGCATATATATAAATATGCATGTATGTATACATATGCATATACACACACACACACACACACACACACACACACTTGTAAACTGAAACAATAAAGTATTTTTCCACTACATATGAATGTGAAGTCTTTTGAAAATTAACATTATGATCACATTTGGAGTTTTATAGTCTTCTGGATATATTACTGGATTAGGTTACCTGATTGTAACAAGATGTAGTTATAAGAATAATACCTAGTGTCAAATCAATATGTCATAAGTACACTCAAAATGGTAACAACTTACAACCAACACAAATGGTGTTTTAGTGAACCTAGAGCTCAAGTTCAGTTTGCTTGAGTTAAAAATAATCGTTAATTAAAACTGTGTTCTGCAATTGCCAAAATAATAAATTATGCATTAGGAAGAAATCACCCCTTAGTCTCATATATACTAATACCTTTCTTTTTACCTCTCAGAACATAACAACAAATTGAACAATGATGAACTCGTGGTGATAGTTAATGTTTGATGTGATTTTTTGTTTGATGATAACAAACATATATCAATAAATATGTGTGTTTGTAGTTTGAACTATATAAAGAAAGGAAGAAATATTCATATTGAATAATTATACTATTGCACAGAATTTATATAATTCAAACAGTATTTTTTATTCAATATAATATTTTACAACACTTAAACAATACAAAAGTTTTTTAGTTCTCTCTCTCTCTATATATATACATACATCAGTTCATACATTTTACTCTTCTCACTACAACTCTCAACACTCAGTTTTTCACTCTGTCTGCACATCTGCATCTATCTGCATTGTCCAACTCCACTTCTCGTCCTGTCTCCTGTGTACCTGTGTAATTAGCAACTACAACAGTAATCTGAAAACAAACAAATTTAAATTGCAAAAATAAAATTTGTTTGTGTCTCAGATACATGGGTTATTGTCATCATCTTTGATTGTGCAATATCTGTGCATATCAGTATTTTTATCAGGAACAGGCAATTATAAGTGGCTGCAATACACACGTATACATTCGTATACGTGTGCACTGCCACGCCTACTCGTGTGCACAAACTGCAACAAAACACAAATTCAACATCATATTCGAATGCAATATCAACTAAAGTCAGAAACAGTGCAGTACAACTACATGAAACAGTGGAACAAACTCAAATGTCCAGTTACAATAATACAATGAACAAATTCATACAAGCTCAGACTACAAGTTCAAGTGAAAGTGCAGACAAATGACCAAGCTGCAGCATCAATGATGAACAAGACCACCAGTGACCCATACACAAATGACCATGCCACAACTATGCAAGCCTGTGCCAAGCATGATACAGGAGAATACAAACAAGCATGCAACAGAAGACATAGCCAATGCCAACAAAACTCTCAAATGCAGACACAAGAAGAATGGAACAGGTGCAAAATGACCAAACAGCAATTCAGGTAATATGATGGGTGAACAAAACAAATGTGCGCAAGTGATACAAGTAACATGAATGTAGACAGCAAACATGCAACAAGATGGATGGTCCAATGTCGATATCAAATGCATGTACCAAGACAGTACAACATTACAAGAGAACAAAGTCTCTGTAATAATACATGAAGCATACAAGTGCAACACAAACATGAAGACTGAAACCAGAAGACAATGCCAAATGTCAACAGAGACAATGCAAATGTGATCAATGCAAACAACAAAGACCACAACACTCAAGTGTACAAATGAAACATCATCAAAGACAACACAGTAGCAAGCTACAAGTGATGCAGAACAAACATGTCAGTGGCAAGTTACAAACTCAAGTACAAAAATGGAGATGCAGACCATAGTGCAACAAGATGAACCACAATGCCAACATGATGAATACAGATGCAAAGTACAACAGTGAAGCATGCAAATAGGTCACAAGTAAGACAGGTTCAAATACAACAAGCATCAGTATGGAGATCAAAGTCAGATGAAATAATGCCCAAAATGCCAACAAGTGATCATGTCAAATGCATCAATATACATAGCCGTGGGTAAAGGTCAGAAAAATAATCAAACAACCAAGCCAAGTAATGCATCAATGATGGCAAGAGGGCCAGAGAAAATTCAATGCCGTATAAAGTCAAAGAAGAAAATGAATGGGGTTGAATTTAAAAATAAACATCAGGTTTAAATTAAGAAATCTAATTTTGGCAAGAAATCTCTGCATCAAATTTCTCAAATTCATATATGGTCAGGGTTAATTCAAATAGGGGCCGAACCAACAAGTATGGAAAGAGATTTTCGAATTAATTAATTCGAATACAAATATGGACAGCAGTAATTCAAAATTGATTTCAAGAACAAAATCAACGACATGGAAAAATCAAATATGACAGTGATTAGGAGGGTCTCAACCCTATAAATAAACCCAAAAGAAATCATCATCGACATCGAGAAAAAGGCAAACAATCAAACCAAACAAAAGTGAAATTACATACCGCAATTCAACAACTCGATCATCAGAGATAGAGCTTGCAACAAGAAGCAATTATCAGAGAACATGCGACGCAGGCCATCAGAGAACAAGCATGAGCAAGAGCAACGCAAGTAAGTGAATCAATCATCCAGAGCCGAAGCCCTAATTCAAGAAAGAAGCCGAAGCCCTAATTTGGAGGAGAAGAGTTGAAGCCCTAATCAGTTGCAAGAATTGAGGCCGCCATTTTTTTTCGTGACAAAAGAAAAGATAGTGGATCGGGTCAAAAACAAGGGGCCGGCCTTGTCAATATTAAAAGGGGATTTAGATTTAAGTTTTAAAAAGGGGTTTTTATTTTTAAAAGAGGCTTTTGTTTTAGTTTTAGTTTTTAAAGGGTTTTTCTTTTTATTTTGAGCAAAAAAAAAAAAATTTGTAGAGTAAAAGTTCGTATTTTATTTTTTGCTCCAGGGTTTAATTTTGAAATTGTTTTTATTTTTCGAGTCAACAAATTTGTAAATCACCACCTAGGGTTTAGGTAGTGTCAGATTGTCTAGTTAGAATTAGTTCAGTGAGCAGGGTGTGCGAGTTTGCGAAGCTCTATAGGCGGAGCAGGGTGTGCGAGTCTAGTAGAGTGTTTGTAAGCGGGATACTGTTTAATTCTAATAGAAATCTGGGAATGCAGCAGTAGGCAGGGGTTGCCGAAGCTGGGTAAATTCTGTGTGTGATTTATTTTTCAGCATATTTATTTCTGTAGTTCGCTTCTGTGGTTAATTCGCAAAAATTTGCTATAACCCTATTCACCCCCCCTCTAGGGTTAATCTAGATCCTACAAGTGGTATCAGAGCCTGGTATTTTACTTTAACTCTAGAGTCATGAATCCACCAAATAATGCTTTTTCTGAGGGGCAATCTATTGCTAGGCCACCCATGTTTAATGGGAATGATTATGCTTATTGGAAAGTTAGAATGAGTATTTATCTTAGTTCTGTCGATTATGATGTTTGGGATATTATTGAAACTGGCTATAAATCTCCCACTATAGTTGTTGGTGATACTGAGATTCCTAAACCTAAGGATAGGTGGGATGCTAACGATAAGAAATTAAAAACTACAAATGCCAAAGCAATGAACGCTTTGATCTGTGCTCTTGATAAAAATGAATTTAATAGAACTTCTCATTGTACAACAGCACAGGAAATTTGGCACACTCTGGAGGTGACACACGAAGGAACTTCTCAAGTCAAGGAGTCACGACTAGCTCTATTCAGCAATGAATACGAAAACTTTGTGATGGAAAAGGGCGAGGGCATAAAGGATATGTTTGGACGGTTTTCAACCTTGGTGTACAATGCTAGAGCGCTTGGGAAGGTCTTCACTGAAGTAGAGCTTGTACGGAAGATACTGCGAGTCTTACCAATGAACTTTGAGGCAAAAGTCACTGCAATACAAGAATCGAAAGATCTGAGTAAACTAAGCATGGAAGAGTTGATCGGAAACTTGATGACATATGAACTTGAGCTAAAGGCAAAAGAGGAACGTAACAACTCCGAATCAAAAAAGAAGACGATTGCCTTAAAAAGCAAAGAAGAAAGCGGTGAAGAAGAAGAAGATCCAATTGAAGAGCTTGCGATGGCAGTCAATAATCTTAGAAAATGGTCAAAATTCAGGCCACGCAAGAAGAAAACAAGTGGTAATAAGCCAAAAGATTCTGATGATTCCGATAATGAATTGACATGCTTTAACTGCAAAAAGCCTGGCCACTTCAAACAAAAATGTCCACTTCTCAAAAACAACAAAGGAAAGAAAAAGAAGAAGAAGGCCTTTGCAGCAACTTGGGATGATGAAGAAGGAGAAGAAGTTTCGGAAAATAGCTCAGAAGAGGCTAACTTGTGCCTTATGGCAAAATCAGATTCAGAAACAAGTTCAGAGGAATCCAGTGAGGTACGTGACTATTCTTATAAAGAACTTGTTTTGATGTGTTATGATCTTACTAATACAATTGATACTCTTGAAACTAAGATTGAAAAATTAAAGTCTGACAGGAGAGAACTTGTTCATGAGAATACTAGGTTAGAAACTGAACTTGAGAATATTCAAAACCTGAACTGTAAAAAATGTAAAACTTTAGATTCAGAAATATCAAGACTTAAGAATAGCTTCGATAATCTCGAAAAAGAAAACTCAAGTCTTAAGGAAATCATTGACACAAGGAAAAAAGATTTTATAAATAGATGCACCACACTTGTAACTGAAAACACAACACTAAAAACCAAAGTCCAAAATCTTGAAAAATCTCTGAATAACTTTTCAAGAGGAGAAAAATCGTTTAACATGTTGTTGGGAAATCAACTCTTTGCTAATAATAGAAAAGGACTAGGTTTTGGGAAAACACAGGTTGATGATCATGCAAAAGGTAAGAGTATCTTTGTTAGAAGTGAAATTGGACATCGTGTTGAAAATTGTAGTCATAGGAACAAGAACACAAAGTTTATACAAGTTTGGGTTCCTAAGAATTCTACAAACAAATTTCATGTCTATAGGAACAAAAATAAAAGGACAAAACAAGTTTGGGTTCCAAAGGGATTGTTTGTTCACAATGCTTCAGTTACTAATATCATTGGACCTAAGAGTTTCTCTAGGTCATCCTCCTCTCTCTTTATGTAGGTTTGTTGGCGGGCTAAGGAGCAACAAGAATGGTTTCTAGATTCAGGTTGTTCTAGACATATGACAGGTGATAAATCTAAGTTCCTTAGCCTAGAGAAGTTTAGAGGTGGAAATGTGATCATGGGAGACAATAGCAAGTGTAAGATTATTGGGAAAGGTGAAGTAAGTAATGGTACTTTTTCCTTGACTAATGTTTTATACGTTGATAATTTGCATCACAATCTCATTTCTATTAGCCAACTCTGTGACAAAGGTATGAATGTGGTTTTTGATAGTGATACTTGCAAAATCATTGATAAAACTTCTAATAACATTGTTTTTATGGGCAAAAGAAAAGGAAATGTTTACTCACTTTCGTTTGACAATCTAAATCTTTCCAGATGTTTGGTAGCCACTGACGAAGAGGCATCTTTATGGCATAGGAGACTTGGACATGCTAGCATGAGTCTCTTAAGAAATCTTGAAACGAAAGATTTAGTCAGAGGGTTACCACATCAGAAATTTAAAGATAACAAAGTGTGTAAAGCATGTTCCTTGGGCAAGCTTAGTCGATCATCATTTCGCCCTAAAAATATTGTTAGCACATCAAGGGTCCTCGAATTAATTCATATGGACTTATTTGGACCAAATGAAATTGCAAGTTTGAATGGAAAACGTTATTGTTATGTATTGGTTGACGATTACTCTAGATTTACATGGGTTTATTTCTTAGCCAAAAAATCTGAATCTTTTGATTATTTTTCAAAATTTGCTAAACTTGTTCAAAATGAAAAAGGAGTTTCAATTAAAACTTTAAGAAGTGATCATGGAGGCGAATTTGAAAATTCGGAATTTGAAAACTTTTGTGAAGAAAATGGTTTAAAACATGAATTTTCTGCTCCACGAACACCTCAACAAAATGGGGTGGTTGAAAGGAAAAATCGTACATTGCAAGAATTGGCTAGATCCATGTTGAGTGAGTATAAACTACCTCTAACTTTTTGGGCAGAGGCGGTGAATACTTCGTGCTATGTAATGAATAGAGTAATGATTAGACCAATACTAGGCAAAACAGCTTATGAAGTGTGGCATGAAAGGAAACCTAACATCTCTTACTTTCGTGTTTTTGGATGCCCTTGTTTTATTCTTAACACAGGTGATCAACTTGGAAAATTTGAATCAAAGGCCGATGAGGGAATTTTCATGGGCTATTCAACAAGGAGCAAGGCTTACAGGATATACAACAAACGAACAAAGACAATTGTTGAATCAGTCAATGTGAAATTTGATGAATCTGATCTGGAAAGGACGACTGAAAAAACAGGTGATGATGGGGTAGATCACGAAGACATTAAAGAAGGGACATCTACTGAGAAAGATGGAAGTAGGACTGTTGATGCTGATAGATTGAAATTCAAATCCAATCATCCTCCTGAATTGGTTATAGGAGATCCTACGGAAGGTATACGCACTCGTTCTGCATTTGATAAAAATTTGTGTGCGTTTTGTTGTCATAGTGGTTTTATTTCTGAAATAGAACCTGATTCTGTTGAAATGGCTCTTAATGATGAAAGTTGGGTTTTAGCAATGCAAGATGAACTTAATCAATTTGAGAGAAATAAAGTTTGGAAATTAGTTCCTAGGCCTAATGACTATCCAATTGTAGGAACTAAATGGGTGTTCAAAAACAAACTTGATGAATCAGGAAATGTAATTAGAAACAAAGCTAGGTTGGTCGCAAAAGGATATAACCAAATAGAAGGCATAGATTTTGATGAGACATTTGCACCAGTTGCTAGGTTAGAAGCCATTAGAATTTTGCTCAGCTTTGCTTGTTATAAAGGTTTCAAACTTAAACAAATGGATGTAAAAAGTGCATTTCTAAATGGTGATCTGAAAGAAGAAGTTTTTGTTGAACAACCCCCCGGATTTGAAAATCATGTTTTTCCAAATCATGTGTATAAACTTGAAAAAGCATTATATGGTCTTAAGCAAGCTCCTAGAGCTTGGTATGACTGCCTTTGTACATATCTTTTGGAAAATGGCTTTAAAAAGGGGAGCGCTGACACGACACTGTTTCTATTACACAAAGGAAGTGATTTTTTGATTGTTCAGATTTATGTGGATGATATCATTTATGGTGCTACTAATGAAATCTTGTGCGAGAAATTTGAACAAGTCATGCAGGCTAAATTCGAGATGAGCTTGGTTGGAGAATTGAAATATTTTCTTGGATTTCAAATCAAGCAAAGCAGTGATGGCATTTTCATTTCACAATCCAAGTATGTGTTGGAACTATTGAAGAAATTTGGAATTGAGAACTCCAAACCATTGAGAACTCCTATGAGCCCATCAACAAAGTTGGACAAAGACGAGAAAGGAAGTGCTGTTGATCAGAAAAAATATCGAGGGATAATTGGTTCACTTCTCTATCTTACTGCTTCTAGACCTGATATTATGTTTTCTGTATGTTTGTGTGCACGTTTTCAATCTAATCCTAAAGAATCTCATTTGAAAGCCACTAAACGAATTTTGAGATATCTTTCACACACACACAAATTTGGATTATGGTACCCTTCTTGTGAAAACTTTGATTTAGTTGGTTATTCTGATGCTGATTATGCTGGTTCATTGGTTGACAGGAAAAGCACCAGTGGGACATGTTTCATGCTAGGACATTCATTAGTTTCATGGTCAAGTCGAAAACAGAATTGTGTTGCATTATCCACCACTGAAGCAGAATATATTGCTTTAGGAAGTTGCTGTGCTCAAATTTTATGGATGATGCAAACTCTTTCTGATTTTGGCTTAGTTTATAAACAAGTTCCATTAAAATGTGACAGTAAAAGTGCAATAGACTTATCAAATAATCCTGTTCATCATTCACGCACAAAACACATTGATGTGAGACACCACTTTCTTAGAGATCACATTGCTAAGGAAGTCATTTGCATTGAATATATTTCAACTGAGGCTCAACTTGCTGATATTTTCACAAAACCCCTCCCTGAAGACAGATTTTCTAGATTACGTTTGGATTTGGGGATTATAGAAATTGACTAACCATTTTTTCATTGTTAGGTAAATATTCTTGGATATATACTTTCAACTTCAATTTCTAGGATTCAAACAAGTTTTGGATATTTTCCAAAGATTGATTCAAATATGGTATTCAGTACTGGATATTACATAATATAATTAACTTGGTAACTTATTCCACAATCATTTCTATTTCTACCATCTTTCTATCATTCATAATGGTTTGATAAAATAAGAAGAGTGAATTATTTTTAAATTAAATAATTAAAAAAAATAAAAATAAAAAAATAAATAAATAAAAAAATAAAATAAAAAATTATATATATATTTTAATAATAAATAATAAATCTCATGTATCCATTCTCATTTAAAAGTCCTTATGGTTATGCATGGATGGAACATATGAGAGAATTATTTTTATCATTACTTCATTCTCATTTAAAAGTCCTTATGGTTATGCATGGATGGAGTATGGTAACTAAGTAGTCTGGTCTCGCTTAATAGTCTGGATGCTTAGACTAATAAGTAACTGCTAATCCCATTTAAAAGTCCTTATGGTTATGAGTGGTTAGTAAGTGCTTATTTTTTTGTTTTTTTTGTGCTTAAATGTCAAATTAATATCTCTCTTCTTATTAAAACCAATCATCGATCCATCCTCTACAATATGGAAGTTTTTACCTCGTTATGATATATTATTTTTTGTTCCTACTGCTCTATTGTTTTTTGTCAGTCTTTTGATAATGACAAAAGGGGGAGAAGAACAAGATTTTGATGAGGAAGTAAATATTTTTTTGGAATATTTCAACAAATTTGGTTAAATATCGTTAGTTAATTTTCTTTAGTTCTTTTATTCCTTTGTAAATTTTGTTAACTTCTAAATAGGGAGAGGTCTTGGTTGTAGGGGGAGCATTCAAATAGGGGGAGCTAAAATTTTTTTGTTCAAACACATGTATTAGCATTTCAAAATCTTTAATATATATGTTTGTCATCATCAAAAGGGGGAGATTGTTTGATGTGATTTTTTGTTTGATGATAACAAACATATATCAATAAATATGTGTGTTTGTAGTTTGAACTATATAAAGAAAGGAAGAAATATTCATATTGAATAATTATACTATTGCACAGAATTTATATAATTCAAACAGTATTTTTATTCAATATAATATTTTACAACACTTAAACAATACAAAAGTTTTTTAGTTCTCTCTCTCTCTATATATATACATACATCAGTTCATACATTTTACTCTTCTCACTACAACTCTCAACACTCAGTTTTTCACTCTGTCTGCACATCTGCATCTATCTGCATTGTCCAGCTCCACTTCTCGTCCTGTCTCCTGTGTACCTGTGTAATTAGCAACTACAACAGTAATCTGAAAACAAACAAATTTAAATTGCAAAAATAAAATTTGTTTGTGTCTCAGATACATGGGTTATTGTCATCATCTTTGATTGTGCAATATCTGTGCATATCAGTATTTTTATCAAGAACAGGCAATTATAAGTGGCTGCAATACACACGTATACATTCGTATACGTGTGCACTGCCACGCCTACTCGTGTGCACAAACTGCAACAAAACACAAATTCAACATCATATTCGAATGCAATATCAACTAAAGTCAGAAACAGTGCAGTACAACTACATGAAACAGTGGAACAAACTCAAATGTCCAGTTACAATAATACAATGAACAAATTCATACAAGCTCGGACTACAAGTTCAAGTGAAAGTGCAGACAAATGACCAAGCTGCAGCATCAATGATGAACAAGACCACCAGTGACCCATACACAAATGACCATGCCACAACTATGCAAGCCTGTGCCAAGCATGATACAGGAGAATACAAACAAGCATGCAACAGAAGACATAGCCAATGCCAACAAAACTCTCAAATGCAGACACAAGAAGAATGGAACAGGTGCAAAATGACCAAACAGCAATTCAGGTAATATGATGGGTGAACAAAACAAATGTGCGCAAGTGATACAAGTAACATGAATGTAGACAGCAAACATGCAACAAGATGGATGGTCCAATGTCGATATCAAATGCATGTACCAAGACAGTACAACATTACAAGAGAACAAAGTCTCTGTAATAATACATGAAGCATACAAGTGCAACACAAACATGAAGACTGAAACCAGAAGACAATGCCAAATGTCAACAGAGACAATGCAAATGTGATCAATGCAAACAACAAAGACCACAACACTCAAGTGTACAAATGAAACATCATCAAAGACAACACAGTAGCAAGCTACAAGTGATGCAGAACAAACATGTCAGTGGCAAGTTACAAACTCAAGTACAAAAATGGAGATGCAGACCATAGTGCAACAAGATGAACCACAATGCCAACATGATGAATACAGATGCAAAGTACAACAGTGAAGCATGCAAATAGGTCACAAGTAAGACAGGTTCAAATACAACAAGCATCAGTATGGAGATCAAAGTCAGATGAAATAATGCCCAAAATGCCAACAAGTGATCATGTCAAATGCATCAATATACATAGCCGTGGGTAAAGGTCAGAAAAATAATCAAACAACCAAGCCAAGTAATGCATCAATGATGGCAAGAGGGCCAGAGAAAATTCAATGCCGTATAAAGTCAAAGAAGAAAATGAATGGGGTTGAATTTAAAAATAAACATCAGGTTTAAATTAAGAAATCTAATTTTGGCAAGAAATCTCTGCATCAAATTTCTCAAATTCATATATGGTCAGGGTTAATTCAAATAGGGGCCGAACCAACAAGTATGGAAAGAGATTTTCGAATTAATTAATTCGAATACAAATATGGACAGCAGTAATTCAAAATTGATTTCAAGAACAAAATCAACGACATGGAAAAATCAAATATGACAGTGATTAGGAGGGTCTCAACCCTATAAATAAACCCAAAAGAAATCATCATCGACATCGAGAAAAAGGCAAACAATCAAACCAAACAAAAGTGAAATTACATACCGCAATTCAACAACTCGATCATCAGAGATAGAGCTTGCAACAAGAAGCAATTATCAGAGAACATGCGACGCAGGCCATCAGAGAACAAGCATGAGCAAGAGCAACGCAAGTAAGTGAATCAATCATCCAGAGCCGAAGCCCTAATTCAAGAAAGAAGCCGAAGCCCTAATTTGGAGGAGAAGAGCCGAAGCCCTAATCAGTTGCAAGAATTAAGGCCGCCATTTTTTTTCGTGACAAAAGAAAAGATAGTGGATCGGGTCAAAAACAAGGGGCCGGCCTTGTCAATATTAAAAGGGGATTTAGATTTAAGTTTTAAAAAGGGGTTTTTATTTTTAAAAGAGGCTTTTGTTTTAGTTTTAGTTTTTAAAGGGTTTTTCTTTTTATTTTGAGCAAAAAAAAAAAAATTTGTAGAGTAAAAGTTCGTATTTTATTTTTTGCTCCAGGGTTTAATTTTGAAATTGTTTTTATTTTTCGAGTCAACAAATTTGTAAATCACCACCTAGGGTTTAGGTAGTGTCAGATTGTCTAGTTAGGATTAGTTCAGTGAGCAGGGTGTGCGAGTTTGCGAAGCTCTATAGGCGGAGCAGGGTGTGCGAGTCTAGTAGAGTGTTTGTAAGCGGGATACTGTTTAATTCTAATAGAAATCTGGGAATGCAGCAGTAGGCAGGGGTTGCCGAAGCTGGGTAAATTCTGTGTGTGATTTATTTTTCAGCATATTTATTTCTGTAGTTCGCTTCTGTGGTTAATTCGCAAAAATTTGCTATAACCCTATTCACCCCCCTCTAGGGTTAATCTAGATCCTACAGTTAAGTTGCATGATTCATAATTGTACGTTTTTCTACTTATACATATCTACCATTCAAATATTTATCATGATTACATGTTATACACTCAGTTTACAACGTACTTCTTTTGTTGTTGAATCAAATAAAAAATCTATGCGTCCTTAACAACACCAAGCCAACACTAAACATCATTAATCACATCAATTGATACAATACAAAAATAAAACTGTAAATCGTTTTTAAGCATACCCTTATTTGTTCTTGAATGTGTTGTTGACAAAACATTCCACCTCTTCTTCTCTTTTTATCGCACTTCTTACCTATTCCATCTTTGAATTCGCAAGTTACCATAGCTTTTGGACGTAAATGAATGACAAATAATCTCTTTTAGTTGTGATATTGAAGCTGAGTAGTTGCAAGTGAGAGATGGAGATATCGTTTTTGCAAATTTGGGAAATTTCGTGAAAAAACCCTAAATTTTTCGCGTACAATTCTTCTGCTGAGTAGTTGAGGTAAGAAAGTAAAGTAATATGATGTAATGATGGAAAATTTACCTTTTCCAGGTGTAATGATGAAAAAAGATACTGGTGAGTTTTTAGGGGACTTGCAAATCGGATTTGAATTAATGATGTACTTTGAGCATTTGAACTAAGTGCCTAGTGATGAAGAAATTCGATACTCTTGTAGCTTTTAAAGCCGCAAGGAAAACTCATCTCTTATTTACTTAAATCCAATGAGGGGTAGCATAATCATCATAGGAGCTTAGAACAAGCTGAGTTACAACAAGGCTATATGGTTCTATATATGCTGTCTACACAGGTTCGCTCGTAAATGTATATATGGACGTAAGTTTTATTTCAAACGTCATCCGCGTATTTACCCTCTATTCTGCATGCTTACTTTATCTTTTGCCGTTGTATAGATGTTTTTTGGCTAGATCCAATAGCAGATCAATTTCAGATACCGTTAATACTCTCGTGGCAGTCCCAACCGAGGATAGGTACATAAGAACCCTATTAACAAATGAGAATCTTCCCATTCATGGCTTATTAGAGGAAGGCTGCAACACTGGCATTGTTCTAGTTGTCGACATTAAGGATGATGATGATGATAGAAATTTGCATGTAGGTGGCAAAGTCGATCCTGAGTTTCCCCTAGCTTCAAGTCCTAGGGCCGAAGCCGTAGAAAACATGGAACTAGAACACGAAGGCACGGAGTAAGGTGAAGTTATCGAAGAAGGTGGTCTTGTTGGCTAAAGTAACATTGAAGTGGGCCATAGATACCAGACCGAACAACCCCAGAGACGACCCACCGTTTGCTCCCGCAAACAAATTAATTGTGAGAATCTTAAAGTCACAGACATCCACTCAACCTCCATCAGTCTCAAGTGTTGAGAATAATGATGTAATGATGGAAAATATGGTCATATAACCCATTCCAAATAATGATACGTCGATATGGATAGCATTTGAAGACGTGGTAAAGACCGGGTATTTTCAAGAACGAAAGGATAAATTGTCGATTGTCTCTGCTCTGAGTCACGCCGGTATAGAGATTTCCTAAGTGATGGGAAGTTCGATCAGGATTGTGAATATTCAAATTGCAAGGACTTCTTTCGAAGTGCCTTCGGTTCCGTTCGAACTCGGAACAGACTTGCATGGTTGTATGCCTGACACTACACTTTGAGATATAAAGTATATTTATTTCAAATACATATCTGTTGGTAGCGGAGAATTTATTCTCTTAGCTTAACACCTTTCTATGAGACATACGAGCTTAGAGGTTATGTAGTTGAAGGTTATCAGTGATATACTCCCAAATTGGTAGTGCGGCATGCTAAGTGCTGCTGTGTGTTGATGATCATTGTTGATCATTTGTGATCAAAGCATAGCTTTTGTATAAAGCATAGCTTTGTGGACGAGACTGCATCAAGACCTCACACCCCGGAAATGGTCGAAACAGGAAAGATGCAGCAAGGTTATTGGGGGGTAGTGTCCCTTAGGGTATGTACATTTCCTTCTGGATAGAAGTGGTATCATGGTATGGATCCCAGATACTTAACTTATGTGGATATCACAAATATGTATATATCACAGATCATCATTGCTATTATACTCGAATTCTTTCATTGTAATTACTGAAATCAATTGTAACCAGCAAGGATAATCAATAAAAGATAAACCTTTGAAGTGAACGTATGCCGAAGATAGCCGAACCACTATAAATCCTGAGTTTCTGTTTGTTTCTCCTTGTTTAAAGTTTATTATTCTTCACTTTTTATCCTCTACATTATTTTGATCTGTGATTTGTGTTTGAATATTGCTGATTTGTATTCATACACAGGTGCTTTCACGATATTTGGGGTTTGTGACCATTTTTGGTGCAAACAGTTATAGAATTCCTTTTCAAACAACAACGAAATTTTACTCATATTCGTCGACAACTACGTATTTGTGCTATTAGCACTTTTTTTGTTTATGTGAGTTCCATTTGCTACCTTCATTTTACTTGAATTAAAGTAAGAAGTAGAGCAAAAATAAGAAATTACCATGGTTTATACCAATGACAATTATTGTTGGAAAACTGTCTATCATTTTGATGTGTTTTGTGGTAGATTAACGCCATCGGATTAGATTATTATATAAGACATATCTACAGAGACTTTTGATCAAGGATTTAATCCAAGGCTTTTGCCTATCCCGCGTATCCACTTTTTTTTATGCTACCTTGTCTAGAACCGTCTAGCTTTCTTAAATAAGCCGGTTGCTTGTTCCCATGTTGCTGGGGTGCTTGCCTTGATTCAACACGACATGGCTCGTCCAGTTCTAGATGTCGCATCAGTGGAATCCTATTCTCTGCTTTCTTTTACGGCGCTGGACAGGATCGGTCTGGGTTTTTTGAATTTGAAGCCGAGAATGAGCAAACACAACCCGACTATGTGAAAGAGATGTGTAGCGAGATAAACAAGAGTCCTCCCTAGGGGAATCTAACTTTGTAATTATAGAGAACCACAACACAGCTTAAATTTTTCACAAAAAACATCTCAAATCCGATCTAATTTTAATTAATTACTTATTATAAGTCATTTATCAATATCCCCGATTTCCACGAAAATCTTATCAAAAAGCACGGGTTGGCATCAATGAAAATCTTATTAAAGGTAGCTACTAATATAGAAAGAGGAAGTGCGAGAGAAACCAAGGGCCAACTGGATATATAGGGTGGGTATACCAAGTCGGGTAGAAACATCCGTCCCAGTATACTAATTGTGTGAGCTGATAACCAAGACTAAATTTCACTCATGACAAGCATCCCACCGTTCTGGAGGGAACATTTCCTAGCCTCCTTTTTACTAGAAAGTGCTATGACTTAGGAGTGCCCTGGTTGGGTATAATTAGTTTGAATTGGCAATAAATAGACTCGGTTTGAATACTGGACATCTATAAGAGGTAGTTCTCTCCCGTTGCCACGGTATCGTTGGGCCATCGGTCACCTTGTTCGTATCTCTTCTCGGAATAGTGCGAGCCCCCCTGGAGTCAGTATATAGGCTGTTGTCTAAGGAAATTTGTTTCTTTCCTCACTTCGCTCACCTGAGCCAAGGCGTAAGGTGCCCCTTCTTTCCAGACAATCCCATGTCTTAAGCTTCCGTCTAAAAATTCAGAGAAAGAAAATAAGCACTGACATGAAAGAAATCCAAGCAATAAGACCATGGTTCCAGGGAGGATGAGAACGGAATATTTCAATAACAAGCAAGACCAAGTGACCAAAAAGGCCTTGTCACGAGATGGACTCGAACCTGCACTTCTGGGACCCAACGAACTTTCATTCTTTCACGACTTTGGTTACCCAGTTCACCTGTAAGCTACATTCGATGTGGGGGTCGTTCTTTTTCCGTTCCGAAGGAAAATAAAAATTTGGATAATTGCCTCGACGAAATTAATTTTCATCAATTTATTTTCAACCATTTTACAGGACGTTAAACTATGCATGACAGGGCATGTAACCAATTAATATACCGGCGGGGAAGATAGCATAAAATATATATAATTCACTCAATATGCTCAACACATGAAAGGATAAGGCGTTGATCTAATAGTAACTGTTTATGGAAGCATACGTAGTTTCTATTGAAACTAAGTGCACCACTCAACTATTAGTTTTGTTTCGTTTAGTAGAACCATAAGAGGCTTCCTTTCTCAACTCCTGAGATGATGCATAATTTGAGATCAACCAAAGAGGTCTTCGTGCACCTATGGTCCTTCTTCAGGTCCCCTTCCAGTCTCGTATTTGAACACGAGGAGGTATTATCCGTCAAAGCACAAGCTTTATGAACTATGCCGCTTAGACTACTAGTGAAGTTGTCTCAACAGGCGTACTCAACCTAAGCCGCATCTAATTGTTTAGTTGAATTTTCTTGCGCTACGTACATGAGGCTCTGGATCTCTCTTAAGGTTAGGGCCAGTATAAACATTGGTACCAACAAATTCTATGGCCGCCTTTGCCCGTTCTCCCAGTATCAAAGAATAGAAGTCTAGTACCCGGTAATCATTGCACTTCAAGACAACTAACAAGGTCGGTATATTAATTGGGGAGGAACGGTTTCCAATTCTTGAGCAAGGAATTGGACCGGTTCTTTCGTAGCTACCTCTTTCTTTGACCGATCAAGTCGTAAGACCATTGAAACCTACATACATGCGAAGGCATTACCTTCTGCTTGTTGTTCACTCATTATGATTGATTAGAAAACCCTATCGCGAAGAAAGGTAATTAATAGCGTAATCGACACTAATCATCTCCCATCTATCAATTAATGCTCGGCTCGTCCCATAGACAAATAACACGATGTCCCATAACAACTATAGGCTATGTATCTTGGATCAGTCACCTAAAACCTATTAATTGGGGCATGTACGACTTTTCCATAAGCCTTGTAGAAAATATCTCTTCAGCACATGGAAATCTTTACTAGATCCCTACGATTTTTTCTATTCAGCACTGCGTTACTAAAGAATAAAGATCAGTTACATAGATAAGCAGGCAACCTCCAGGTCCAGCACACAGAGACAACTAACATATAGTCCAATATTAATTGGGGATCAGTTATGCATAACACTATCAATTAAAAGTGTGAAGCACAACATATAGTCCAATATTACTTAAAGGGAGAATATGTGAGGTTGCTCGATCTTTCTCTTGCGGGGTAGAGCGGTAGCTCACAAGGCTCATAACCTTGAGATCATAGGTTCAAATCATGTCTCCATATCACACTTATTTTTCGGTATGCCGCTCCGCGAGCAAGGAGCGTCGTGAGCATAGCGAGAGAACGTTGTGAGCATTGGTGATGTCGGAAAATTCATAACCTTGAGAAGAAAAACAGCGCACGAACCGTACTCCAGCTTTGGATTAATGTCCCCAGAAGTAAGGAGTATGCCCGAGTGTTCTGAGAGATAGTAGGAGGAGAGTTATTTCGCCCAATTAATATACTGGTCTCAGCTCTATTGGTATTCATTTACTCCATTCAATAGTCAAATCATTGCTCCTTGGAGTTCATACTGGACCTCTAGGTTAGAGGTCGAAGTGTACTCTCATTTCGCTCCCTATCGGTCGCTTGTGTTCTTATGAAAAGTCCATGATGGCCGATCGTGAAATATGAAACATACTTTTAAAAGCTAATGAAGTGGACAACAATGTGTTGCTTCTTATGAAAAAGCTGTCAGTGTTGTATGACATAGCTAAAATGATCATGTGTTTTAATGAACAGAGAGAACTTTCTTTACTTCTAATGAGTCAATCATCTTTGTGAAATGATGTGCATCCTAAAACGTTATTTTGATGATAATATTATTATTTGTTGCATAGGCAAGTACAAAACAATACAATGTTATGTGTGACAATTCTACGCAACAACAAAAAATAGAATCGCAACAAATTCAATAATTAACCATAGTTTCATACAATAATAAAATTTGAACAATATTATATTGATATTTAACTCTTTTGCGCATATTAAATTGAAGTTTGAAATCAACATAAATGCAAAAAATTCTGAAACAAAAGTCTGAACCATGACATCAATTGAAACACAAAACAAAAGTAACATTTTGTTTGAGCTGAAACATAAACTGGACTATAAAGCATAGCAAAATTTACTCCTTGTACATATTTTCAACAGTTTCTTCCACTTGCTTTCTTTTTTGTTCAAGATCATCTTGAAGCATTACATAGCTGAGGTGCTTAACTTCACTCCAACTGTACCTGTCACTTGTAAACAAACCATACGCTATTTCGGCTCTCATTTCTTGAATTTCTTTCCTTGAAAAGGATGTAGGTAGCCATTCATTATTGCTGATGATTTCCATATACTTCATAATGTACATTCCACAATCCAAACTGCAAGCATTAAATTTATATATAAAATTTGTATTTCATCTATGTATCAAAAGTAAAAATAAGACAAAATCACAGTCTAACAGGAAAACAGTCACACTAAGACAAAATCCCATTGGGTCCCATAATAGTTCACAATCATATAAATGTCAATTAGAATAGAACACAATAATTCAACTTAACATATATTAAGTTAGATAAATGGCATAATACACTTGCTCTCACAACGAATGTTGGGGTTAGGGGGAAGCAAAACTTATGAGTGAGTCATAACAATGTGACCTTATTGATAATATCCAAATGATCTTAATTACATTGTTCATTTTTTGTGCATTATTTACAGGTTCTGGTTCTTAATGTAGAAGGCCATAACCTAAAGTAGAATTTTTTCTCGCTTTTATTTCTTTTGGAAAAAGGATCATGTGTGAAATAGGGCGAATAATTTACTATTTGGTGAACGCTAGCTAAGCCAAGAAGAGTCAAAAGCTCATGACTCTACAGAAAGAAGCATAAGATAATTGTATAGCACATGAAATGATTTCCAGGGTACCTAACCTACCTTAAGTGATTTAAATGTAAGTAGAATGTTGCTGCTTATGATCCATGGTAAAATTATAGAATTGACTTACGAATTTTCTGGTTGCCGAGGGCAATCTTTGCATTCAATATTACTTTCATTACCGGATTTCATTTGTGGAATTGCATTTCTAAGCCATATGTCTTTCATCTTGTCCTTTATGTTTTTTCGCTACACATTAAAAGAAAACTTAATTTATTAAACAATATAATATATTAATATTTGATAGTGTTGTTTTACTTACCACTTTTACTATTTCTTTTGCATATGGCCAGTTTGGAAAACAATTTGGTTTTACTGAATTATACAGGCTCCACTGCATATCTTCATAATCAAGCACTAAAAGTGTCCAATGAGACTGTTGATGACATATTGGCAAGAATATCTTGTACAATTCAAGTTCTTTTTTATGATATCTCATTATTCTTTCTTCCAATTGCTTAGCCAACAAAGTATGAGTTGTTGATTTCAAATCCAACAATATGCAATTCTATAACACAAGAAATATAAATAATATTATATAAAAGAATAAACTGAGCAATTAAGACTTATATTTGTAAATAAGACGAAACAAAAACAAACTCACCGTGTCTTCAGGTCTCACGTATAAATTGTTTGGATAGTATGGCCTTAGCTTGGAAACTTGAAACCAGTGTATTACCTTTAAATTACATTTTAGACAAGATAAATATACTGTAAATACTGTATACCATAATCAATAAACATTATTAGATTACTTAAACAAAAATAAAAAATAAAATAAAAAATAGGTAAGCAATTTTACTTACCGAACAGTCTATGCAGTCTTCCCTCATTATATCATCAAGAACACATCCTATAATCTTTATTCCATCATCAAAGTTTTCATAAACTGCCAAGCTTTAAACAATCATGTTTCAATGTCAACACTTATTTGCAAAGTATATTTGTATGTACGCTAGTAATATAATATGTACTTACTTTTGATCATCATACTTATAAAATGTTTGAATAGATTTAAGCCGCTTTTGATCAAGATAACCAAATATTGGAGTATCTTCAAATTTCCCTATTGGTTTTGGCGGTACAATAGGAGAAACAAAAATTAATTTATTATTTTCTGTGTCTTCTTCAAACAGCTTTTCTTCATTTACTTCAATTCCATTTGTTTTACATCCTTTTGCTTTTCTTCTGTAAGTAATAACAATTTTCCCCTTCTTAAGCCTTTGATTTTCTTTCACCGCTTCAAGTCTGTTTTTTCTATTTTTCCTTTTTGCTTTTTTGCTAGTAACAAGGCTTTTCTTCTCTTTAGCTTCTTTAACCAACCTCCTTTTTTTTTCATATGTGAATTCTTCATCAACTTTAGGTATTCTATCTTTCCTTTCTCTCACCCTTTTTGTTAATGAAGATACTTTTGGCCTTTTGTTCTTCTTTTCTTTTTCTGATAAGTCGGTTTTACGTTCCAATTCTTCTCTTTCTTGAGTTGCAAATAGTTCAAAACTTGGCATATCAACTTCTAACATTTTTATTTTAGTTTCATTGCCACTATCTACATCAGCTACATTTTGAATAGTGTGATCATTGACTTTGTTCACTTCTTCAACTTCAGTGGTGTTTTCTTTATTCACTTCATCTTTGCTATGTTCTTTACCACTCCAGTCCATATTCACACTTTCAATAGCATCTGCTCCAAAATTTTCTTCACTTCTATCAATACTTTTACATGACAATACTTTTTGTACAGACTTGTCATATGATTTTTCTTCATCAATTTCATTCACTTTTATATTTTCCTCTTCATTCAAATTCATACTAGCCATAGGTGTTGCAAAAGAATCTTCAAGTTTTTCACTTTCATCTGCGTTTTTTTTCAAATCATCAATTTCTTCAACGCTAAATTTGCCTTGTAAACTTTCTTTTTCCCAGCACTCCCCTATCATTTCAGTGTCCTCAATAGCATGATCATTATTTTTCCAGCTTGTAATTTTATCACCATCCCCTATAGCATCATCGGCAGCAAGAATGTTTTGTTGCTGAAAAATTATGTCATTCTCCATTTCTAAAGTATCTTCTACCTCAGTAGAATTTGTTTGACAAACCTTTATCTTTTGTTTTAATTCTTCAGTCTCAATCTCAAGTTGTTGTACTTTTTTCTTCAAGTACTCATTCTCTCTTTTTAAACACTCTACCATTTTGAAAATTTCCTCTTCACTTTCAACTGAATTTCTTTTACGTGTGCTATAAAAATTTTCACCTGTTGTTGTAATATAACATAAATAAATAAAACTATACCAATACAGTTACTCTTTCATTAATACTATTATTAAAATTACATTAATTATAAACATCCTAATAAGAATAATAAATTATAAGTAATTCATGTACTTGAGCAATGAATAATCAATAACGAAATAATTACTTTTGCATGTTAAAGTGCAATTAAAATTTAAAATTTTTCAAAAGCGGAAGTAGATGTGCAGTTTGTTAATTTTAAGGCTAGCTTTTAAAACATTTATACTACAGTTTTTATTTTTCAAATGTATCAAAAACTATAAAAGTAAAATTTAATTACTATAAGAAATGTACAGAAAGTTTAAGCAGATATGTACTTTGTAAAACTTACGTTGGGGATTCTTTCAAATTTAAGTTAGTGTTATCTTGATATTATTTAAATTTCTGTAAACTTTAGCAAAAAAATTAACAGTATATTTGCATGTTAAACTGCAATTAAAAATTTAAAATGTTTGAAAATTGCAAGTCAGTGTGCGCTTTATAAACATTGAGATGTTCTTTTGAAAATTTTATGTTATAGTTTTTTTCCCAAGCTTATTAAAACTAAGAAAAAAATATATAACTATACAGTCCCCCTCCCCACACACACCCACCCATCCTCAATGCATAGACCGCATAAATGTATGGAAGTTCTACTGTACAATATTTTTATTGTCGTAGAACGTGGATTGTATTGATTGTTGATACATATCTGTGCAGCAATCTACCAATTGTATAGTAAACGTCATGGTTCTGAGAGTATATAATGATTTCAGTAACCAAGTGCATTGATTGTAAGTACAACTTTATGACCATATATTGCATTCACCTTAGCAATTTCTACTTTGTATCACAGAATTAAACAGCCTATTCAATATGTACATATTGATGGTATTGTATCTTATTATTAAAAGACCAAAGAGCATACTCACCACTCGATTTGTTTTGCATTGTTGAAGATATTCGACCTCAACTTCCCGTGTAAATAAGTAATTTTCAGTTCTAATAGTAAACTGGGATATAATTGATAATATTCTATAAAACTATTCTACTGACAACAACTACACCTTGTATATTTTATTATGTTGTTCTGGATCCATGAGAGAAAATATGCAGACTCAAAATGAATCCAAAAATGGAGAAAGATTCGTCAATAGACCGCTTGATTGACACAGACTGAACCCCTAATAGCTATATTAACATAGGCTGAATCACTCTCTTCCATATTCATTAATTACCTTTTTGCAGTTAATAATACGCAATATTTATTCATCACTAAAATCCAAGTTATGTAAAGATAAGTAAAAGGAAATAGTTTCCTATTTTAGTTTTCTATTTCACACAGCATTTCTCCATTGGCTAATATTAATGCTTTTATACTACAGAATAATGCAAGTAGGTGTACAGTTTGTAAATGTTAAGATGAGCTATTGAAACATTTATGCTATAGTTTTCTTGTTGTAAAAATTCTACCTTATTTCCATCAAGACTCCTTAGAAACTTGTATGTAAGTTTACCCTTCAAATCACTCAAGTTCCATTTAGATGCTGTTGGCATTTCTTCTTTGCATGATTCCCTTTCTTGAATTATCTCCACTCGGTAGCATATCCAATACTAAATTAATTAAGATATTTGTATGGTTAGAAAGTGTTTTCTGTTTGGAATGACTATTTATACAAATTAGAATATAACGTGAAATGAAGCACACTGATGGAGTAGTTTAGGCAATTGGAGTGTTCTAGGGTTGTTGGTGGATGTTGTAAAATTTAAACGTGAAATGGTGATAAGGTAGCGGAGCAGTTTGTATGCAATAGTATTGGGGTAGAGAGAGTTATGGGTGGATGTTGATTTGGAAGGGATTTGTTGAAGAGTGCTGGTGGTTTGGGGTTTCTTTGGTGGCTGTTGTATTGAGAGCAAGGTGATGTCGAAGTTTGAATAGGCAGAAGATTTTCGAGAAGTGTGGTCATGGTGATATTGATGCAGTTGCAATGTAATGTTCACAGTTGCATGGATGCAGTTATAATAGGAAGACAAAAGGATGGTTAGGAATATTTTAATGCATTGTTAACAGTGCAAGTATTGGTGGTTTGGTAGTTTGGTGATGTAGGTTATGGAAGTGTGATGGAAATATGGTGTATAGAGATGATCACTACTATATGTCTCTGGTTGGTAATGAGATGTTAACAAAAAACAGTTGAAGATGCGTTTAATTGACTACTCGAGGATGAGGATTTGCAGTGCCAGAGAGGATGGGGGAAGTAAATAGACACAGATAGGAGAAATTGCAATAGAATAATGCAAATGAAAGTATAAAGCAATATTGTAATGCAATGTAAAAAACAATGTAAAAAACAATATTGTAAAGCAATATTGCGATAGGGTCGTGTAGTGGTTCAGGCAGCTCAGGCGTAGGAGGTTGATGGTGTTTATGCGAAGAGGAGTTGGAGCGAGTGTCGGTTGTTGCAGATGGGAGATGAGGGGAGATATGTGGAGGTAGGCTTTGGTTGAACAGTTGAAGTGGGTGATAGTCGAATCAGTTGAAGGTGTAGGGGTATAAGCTGATGGTTTGTGTATGGAGGTGGAGTCCGTGATAAGTTGTGGGGAGTTTGTAGTCTGCATGGTTATAGGTAGTTGTGGTTAATGTTGTGCAGTTGAAGTTGCAGGATGTTGGTTGTATGCATGGGATTGGCTTTGGTTTAATACTGACAGTGAGGCAGAGGATGGTGAATTGTGTTTGGGTGTAAGGGTTGGAGGTTGTTTCTAGTGTTTGGGTGCTGGGGGAAGTTGATGGTGCAGTAGAGAGTGCTTGATAGAGCTGTAGGATGGTTGGTAGAAGTATCATATCAATGGTTGCAGTGAAGTATGAATTGCGGTGGGTGTTGAAGTAATAATGAAGGCAGTGCTTGTTTGGGTAGGTAGTGAGTTTTAACAGTTGAGGTGGGAGTGTTATATGGTTCCAGTTGAGGCAGAATTGGTGTGGTAATGCCAGTGGCATCATTTGGTGTTGTGTCTTGGTGTTGAGGTAGTGTGAAGTGGTGTGCAGTTTGGTTTTGGGTAGTTGGGTGAATTTACAATGTAACTAGCAATGTATGCACAAAGAACAGAATACAAAAAATGCAATGTGTAAAGCTATTCCTGCAATGGAATGCACAATGTAGAACATAGAATGTAAAACAGTTTTTGCAAGTAAACTATTTTTGCACAATGGACAATGCCAGTAAACCTAAACAACAAAACCAATGCAAATGCAAAAAAACAAACAGAAATGCACACAAGTGGAGAATGAAATGAAATGCACAAAAACATAAAACAGTAGAATATCAAATGTAATGTGAATTTTTTTTTAAATCGCTCAATCAAAAACTTTTGAAATTGTGTTAACTAAAAAATTGTAAAAAACAAGATAAAAATGAAATTTAAAACTATGAGATCATAAGGAAATTTAGAGGCAAAATCTTCTCATGATCATACAAATCAACACGAAATGGATTTATGATCTCTCTTTCTAAATCGTTTGTGAATTAGTTGATGTGTTTATTATGAGTATAGCGTAATTGTGATATTGACTAACACAACTTAAACCATCAAACTTTAATACACCATCTAAATCCACTTGTCCAATCTAAAATACAAAATCAGAAAAATGCAATGCAAATGCAAATGTTATGTAAGAAGGGAAATCTAGACAGAAAAATACAATGTCTGAGAATGTAAAAGAGTCAGAGAATAAAACAGAAGGGAAACTTGTTTTCAAATGCAGTGTTTTTTTCTTCTTTTATTTAAGAAAGAAAACTAATACTAAATAATTAATATAGTATAGTTGCACATATTTTACCTAAGCTTTGTAGTATTCAACAATTTTAATTTAATTAAACGGACTAATTTGTACAAATGTTCAAAAAAAGGAAAATGAGACAAAATAGATTACTTACAAGCAACAATAGAGTAGCAAAACTTACCAGCAAAACAGTAACACATGAGTTGTTACTTCTCGGGTTTGCCATATTTCTTTTCAAATTTTCTTTCAAGTTGTCCAAAATGAATTTTGCCCAGTTTGTTTTTCTCATTTGATCAAAATCTACCACAAACGGTACATAAGACCACTTCAGCTCAGAATTGCTACCTGTAAATTATATCAATATTACTTAATATACTATATAATCATTGAAATAACATTCTACGTTTAAAGTAAATATATTACCGGAGAAGAAAAATGTACAAAGGAGATGCATTATAATAAATCTGACAACATCTTCAGCAGCTTCTGGGTCATTCTGTTTTAGCGCTGTATATACATATCGTTCTACCACTTTTTTGTTTATCTTTTCATTTTCCAACAAATATTTCTTAATAAAATTTTGGCAAATAGGTGGTAAGTATTTCTTTTCTCTTTGAGGTAAATTTGTTATTACCATTCCTTCTACAGGAATATTAAAAATCTATTTCATTTGCATAACATCAAAATCCAGTAATTGTCTAGCTATTTCAAATTTCTCTGTATCGGGCCTATATGTTTGTATGATTGCATCTAAACTTTTTGAATTTTTTTTGATAACTTTTTTTGTTAACTCCTTTTCAATGAACAATTTCACAAAATTCCAAAATGGAGTATCTCTCAGTATATTTAAATGCACCGGCGTCAAATACTTTGCCAGTCCGTTTATAAATTTCAAAAAACTACCTAAATTATTTCTATAACTTTTAGTTTCTTTACTTTTTACATCTGAATCAGTTTCGGAATTCTCTTGTTCTAAAATTAAATTTTGTTCTACAATTTGTAGTTCATTTTTCTCATGAACTGATTGAGCCTCATCAGAAGAATTACTTGATAACTCTATTTCTACCGATTCCTGTAAGAAATTAATGTTAGCCAGAAAGTTTTCTATTCACTAAAAAAAACAAATTACTATACGGAAGAAAATGTTAGATTAAAATTGAGAATTATCAACATAAGATCCTAATTGAATAAATATATACTACGGAAATAGTAGTTGAAGAACATTAAATTAAACAAATACTGACATCATATATCTGTATCATTATTTTACTTAACTTAGATCTTTATTATTCTTCTTTGGTTACTTATCTACATACATAATTTCACTGGTGATGATTATATGTCATATGTACTTTGTCATATTTGTACACTAAAAATACTATTGATAAAATCAATTCAAATCCATTCACAAATTTTTGTCCAATACAAAAGCAATAGTGTTTTACTATTTTAGCAAATTACTTATACACAAGTCAGCTAAAATTTCAGATATATTAAAAGTGCAAGAATGTGTGTACTTATTGAAAACATAGCTGCAATGTTACATTTAAAAAATATAAAAACGCAACTATGTGTGCAATTTTTATATTGTACTAAATGTATATCTGTAAATCATATTATCTGCAAGTTTGTGTGCAAGTTTTATATATAATATACTTCCATTATAAATTTACTTTTTCATTACAAATCTCAATTAAAATTTCATACTTATTAAAAGTGCCAACATATGTGCAGTTATTGAAAATATATTCACCATGTTAAATTTGAAAAATATCAAAGTGCAAGCACATGTGCAATTTCTGAAATTATACTAAATGTACATCCGTAAGTCATGTTATGTTGAAATATATGTGCTAGTTTTCAAAAATATTAAAAGTGCAAGCATGTTTGCATTTACTGAAAATATAGTTTCCATGTTAAATTTCAACTGCCATTTAAAATATATTAAAATGCAAGTGTATGTGCAATTTCTAAAATCATACTAAATGTCTATCTGCACTCATGTGTATAAGTTTTTTTGTTCCTACAACTCAAAAAAATGCAACAAAAGTTCTGTTTACAATTATACTACATTCTACAGTGTTAGTTATTGTGTATTTTTACTACAATATTCAAAACTTACAACAGTAAGAAGAAATAGTTTATTCAATCATAAAGGAAAATCCAACTTTAGCAATTTAGTAGCAGTATTAGACGAAATAGGTTTAGTAATCACTAAACCCTAACCGAAAATAATTTGTTAGCAAAACCCAAAGTTTGCAACAAAAAATAATTAAACGATTAAACAGCAAAAGACAAAAATCGATTAGAAAACACCTAATATTACTTCGATTAAATTGTTTTGAAAGAATGATCTACCTTGTTTTGGTTTTTGGCTTTTCCCCCATTTCATCTACCGCTCCTTCTTTGCCGTTGTCTCATAGAAACTTTTATTTTGATCGTATTTTCTTTCGTCTTAGATTCTAGAAGAAGGTTTTTCATTTGAACAAGGTTATTTGAGGAAAGTTTTTTTTTTTATTATAAAATTAGGAACTCAGTTTATAATAGTTTTGGGCTAGGGATGTTTCGTAAGTGGGCTTTGAAAACAGGAACTGTTGGTGCAAACCCCTTAAATTTAATGTAGCCACAGCAAAGAAAACGAGAGTGAGTTATATACGAACTCTAATAGACATGGTTGTAAGTGAGGAATTGTCGGAAGTAAAAAATCTAACATTAATACAATGGCGAAAAGGTAGGGCAAAAGGTGGAGTATGAAAGGGTTCCACCTGAATGCAGCATTTGCATCTGTTTGAGTACCATAGGAACCAATGCAATTCAAAGAAAGCATGTGTTCCTAAGGTTAAAAGTGTGTAGGAAAATCAAGATTATAACAACCCCGTTGATCATCAAATAAGACCACAATAGATCAAAAGAGCAGTCGATAAATCAAGAAAATGAAGAAATAGACATCCAGTTCGATCGCAATGCAAAAGTCATTGCTAAAAGCCTAGCAGCAGCAGATAAAAGCGCTCAAGAAAATGAAGGGGATGCACAACTCAACGAGCAAGAAACTCTTATCATTGTGGAAGACAGATTATCCCCACAAGAGCAGCAACTAAAGTATTAAAGCAGTGCAAGAATTGGACAAGAATAGGGGAACCAACAAATACGTAGTTTTTGGTGTAACAACCGTGTGTCTGGAAGCAAGTAATTATGATTAAATAATAAATGTTTTAAATAATAAAATAAGTGTAAGGTGATAATTAGTAGTTATGGTGAATGAATTGGGAATTAAACGTGAAATATTTGATATATCGTGAAAAGAATTGTACTTAGCTACGTGTTTGTTATTATAAAATTAATTTGAATATTTTGTTATTATTAAGAATAATTCCAAGAATCTGAGATGCATAGTGAATAAAATAACTAATTATCCGACAAGTGAGTGTGTAAATATAAGTAAATTAGAAAATTATTGTGACAAAGGAATTTAGTTAATTAAAGAAGGATTAGGAAATTTATATTCAAAATAATTTAATTAATAAAAGAAACGAACTATAAAAGTATAAAAGAGAATGTAAATAATAGGCAATTTTGGAAGAGTTGACTATTACAAATTAATTAAAATAAACAATTTCTTATATCTCAAACCTCTAAAGTTTTCTAACCTCATGTCTATAAATACATGTGTGCCGCTAATTTACAAAAGGGAGATGTATCTTCTTTTGAAAATCAAGAATCATATCATTTCTCTTACTTCGAAAATCTCAAACAAATAAATGAAACTAGTAAAAATTCTCAAATTTAAAGGGGAGCTTCTTGACATGTTTCTTCATCATATGGCAATAAGAAACATTTATATTATAACTCGTTGATTTGAACACTGGAAATTTTACAATAAGAGCCAAAAATCAAGAAGAAGGAGAAGTTTGAGCAAGTAATTGGGATACTGCGCCTTCACGTGAGTTGATTACGCACATTTAGTCTAATTGAGTTGTGAGACTACATCCAAACTCATAAATATATGGTGCGATCATTGAATCATGGGTTACAGTCTCAAAACCCTGTCTTGTAATTAAGTAATTTGATTTATAACTATTGTTTGTATGCATGTAAGAATGTGAAATTGAGGGTTATTGGAGTATGTGCGTATGCAGGTGTGTGTGTGTTGAGTATTCTACTGTGAGTGTTGTGTGTATACATGAACGGATTTGCATGTGTTTGGGTAAGAGTATTGACATGGGCATGATAACGTGGGTTGCTGTTTGTGTGAGGGTGTTGTTGTGTGCGTGAGTTATGTGTGTATCTGTGTGAGTGTCCGTGTGTGCGCTTCAGTGTTCTATGTTGTATGCTCTGCAGTGTGTATGTTTCAGGGTATACGTGAAGCTGCTGTTATGTGCGTGGAGGACAGTAGTTGTGTATGTACTGTAATTATGCATTTTGGTGTGTATGCATTGCGTGTGTATATGTATTTCTGGGTGTTTTAGGGCGTGTTCATTCCTCTGGGTTTGTGACAGAGATTGTGTGGGTGTGCATGAATTTGTTTAGGCTGTTGGGTTGTGAGAATGGTAACTGTATTTTTGTATTGATGAGTGTGTATGGGTTAAGTGTATAAAGGTGCTGCTATGTGTAAGTTGTGGGGGTTTGTGAATGTATTCGTGTGAGTGCGTACAACTACATATAAGTACTAGTTTAGCAATGTGCAAATTAGAATGTAGGTTTATATTTATATTCAAAAACAACTAATCCATATATCTACATTCAAATGTACACTTTTTAGATTTTGTGTGTATATCTATATGTGTGTATGGTTTGATAAATTAATAAAGAAAAATTTAATTATATTATTTAAATGGTCTATAATTGTCATTCTAATTGAAATATGAAATTTTAGTGTGTATATAATTCAAATCTTAAACATGTAATTATTGATTAGGAATAAATTAAATTAATCAGAATGAATTATAATTACCTAAAATAGAATTTAGATGTTAATAGTTATGGAATGAATGTCATATGTACTATTTCGTTTTACATAATGTTTTAGGTTATCAAAAGAAAGAATGACGTTTTCTAATGTTATCAGTATATGTTCAATTATTAATTAATTTATAAAAGATAGATTTTTTTTCAATTATTCATTGTAAATTGTTGATACATTTGGTTTTAACTAAGTGTTTATTTATTGTAAAATGTCAAGCTCGTGCTCTACATAAGTCAACCCCCTATGGCACGACCAACATCCCATGGGGTAGTTTGAGATAGGTGTATAAATTTAACTTCATTTATTGTTCCAACTCATAATTGCCTTATCTATTTTTTCAAAATATGGTCCTGTAGTCGGAATTTATAGAGTTTGGCACGTAATACACACACACACACACATACACTATAGAAAAAATACAGATACGTTCACTTGATGTATCCTAATTCCTATGATCGACTAACCTAAATTCTGATATAAATGCAATAAACCGTACCTAAATGGGCCTGAATTTTTGACAAAATTGAATACCTAAGTCCATCTGGGGATCGTTGATGTTGGTAACCTGGAAAGGAAAACTACAAGTATATTAGAGAGCTAACATGAACTCATGGCAGAATGGTAAATATAATAGTGCATATAAACCGACTAAGACTACTACATTGGAATTAATATTATTCCTTGATATCTAGTTGTCATGTTAGTGCTGAGTATAATGAAAAGTCCTATCCATCTACCATTCCTGTCTTGTATCAGTATCATATCCCTCTAAATCTATCATGTTGGTTGTAATGAGGAGGCGGTCAAAACAATACTCTTATGACTAGTAAATTACATACTCTATCTATAATACTAGTTTATACCGATTGATTTCTATTTAAGTGTTATGTCTATTGTTTAGTTATTTAATTCCGTATATGCATACAATATGTATAAGCGTCGTTGTACATACCCAAAGGAAACACCCATAAAGTAATCAATAGTCAACCGGCCCTACTACGAAGGCCAATGACTCCTACATATGGCTTCATAATTTAATTAACCATATTATTAATGCACCTTAAAGATTTATCCCTAACTGTAGGGTGATTACCCTACGAGCCTAACTCCATGACTTTAAACCGAAAACACCACAACTATAAGTATATTGGGTTCAATAACCTATCTCCTATCCAATCATGTCCTAGCAATGTAAGAGAAAGTACACGACTACTTAATACCTCCTCAATAAGGAATAGGCAGACCCTTCAGCCATTTAATACCTAGACCTAAGGCGGACTCCTCCTAGTAATTCCTAGCCGACATCGTAAAAATATCTTCTGGCCACTTAGTACTTCTTAGATATGGTAGAGACAGACCCTCTGACCATTTAATACCTCAACCCTAAAGCATACCCCCCCAAGAGATTTCCACTAAGGCACCTAAACGTTAATTCTGATCATTTAAGTCTAGCCATTTAATACCTCAACCCCGAAGTAGGCCTTTCCTACACCAAAATGGAAATTCCCAAGTCATTTAATACTTCTTAATAGGGAGGAGGCAGATCCTATGACCATTTAATACGTCAACCCCTTGTCATATTTTCCCAAATCTATCCGCAACATATATCCCCCCGATGGGTCCTATAGTTCGAGATGTCTCACATCAGTAATATGCATACACAACTGTCGATAGCCTCTTATGGAGGGTAGACTTTTGTTGTGTAACTTTACTAACATCACATCCTAACCAATACTAAATCAAGTCATTTATAACTATTCTAAATATTGGGCTAATCCTACAATTCACACCATCACGAACGTATTATTGAGGCTATATAATTTCAATTGTGGAAATTATTACGCCTGCTAAGTTCATTTATTAGCATTCATTTATTTACTTTCTATAAACTTCCCTTTTTATTTTATATGCTTACTATCTTTAACTTTTTATTTCATTAAGGTTATTAAATATCATTTACTACACTTTTACCTCCAATTAATGTCCTTTATAAATGATCTTTTATATTCAAATCAAACACATATCAATGACATTTAATTGTATGTTTCAAATTTAATTTATCATCCAATAAAATTTCCTTTATCAAGGTTATATTAATCTCTGTAATTAAATTCATTAAATGGGTTAATACCTATATTAGCTTGATTAATGTAATTTTCCATTAACCGTGTGATTATTGTCTATTAACATTGTAATTTCTATAACTCCTTGATTTATTACATTATTCATATTTTAGTGTTTTATTTGTAATTAATATGATAACTGTCATTTATTTGTTCCTTAGTCTTATACTTTTCTTTATATATATATAAGATTGGCAAACGGGGTTATTTTTATTTGTGATTTGTAGTTTCTACATTTAGGAATTTAGGAATATACACTTACATGTAAACTCCATAAAATATTCATTTCTACATTTTAATTCATTAAAATTGTATCTTTTCCAAAAAGAAATATACCATTGCAAATCTTCCATAAACAACCAAAAGTGGGATTGTGCCGTGTTTGTAAGTAGAAGGAATTATTTCTGATTTTTACTTAAATGGATAGTGGAAACTATGGAGAATTCCTTACTATGCACATCTATTTCATTTGGATGTTCCTCAATATTTCAAACAACACATTTTTCATATATAACCGTGAAGTTGGACAATTTATGGAAATTCACATGGCATCATTGCAACAAAATTGTACATTCTACTATCCCAATGAACTAATATGTAGAAAATCTTAATCCCAAATCAAATTAAAACATTCCAAATGAATGACTAACAATTTATAATCCAAATTGGAATAATCTACGCAATTACATCAATATCATATTTCACAAATTTTAAGGATATTTCTTATAGAATTCCAGACACACACACACACACAAATACCATTTTCATTAATTAATCCAAGTTGTTGAAATATGCAGGCAAGGGTTTCAATTATATTCATTCATTGAGCCTAAAAGTCCATGGTTTTCACATAGGTATAATAATCAAAATAGAATTCAACAATACAAAATTGGTATCGTCTAATCATGTAGTTTCTCACTCACCTTATGGCGTCCAAATCTCCAGATCTAAATCCATCCTTCTTACTTGACCTTTGTCCTTTCTAATCAAAATATGTACTAAAAATGCATACATAAAATTAAAGGTCCAAGAGGAGATTTGAGTTTGTGTGGAAGATAGATTATACAAATTTAGATTTACCTTTTTCTCAGAATTGATTCACTCCTTCTCTTCTCTTTTATTTTCCGCCCTTCCTCAGTATGTGTGTGTATAAATATATTATTTTTATAATTTCTATAAGTAGCGGAGAATGGGAAATGATAGAGTTTCGTTGCTCAGTTTAGAAAATATAAGAAGAAAAGTGAGGGGTTGGACCTATATTTATAGGCATTGGAATCAATCACATTTGTTAGATTATTATTTATTAAATCCAAACTGTTCAAGCTGAGGTTCACTGCGCTGGCCCTAACTTTGACCGATCGATAGGTGGAGAGGAGCGATCGACTGACTCTTCCCAAGGGTTGACCAGTGCGTCTTGCATTATTTGTTAATGTTTATATATATATATATATATATATATATATATATATATATATCCTTATTTCTATTTTAAATTATTTACGATTCAAAATCTTCAAACGTCGATAATTTCTTCATTTAAAACCTCATCACGTGGCTTTATATATGAAAGGTTCTTAGAAAATTGTCGTGAACACAATGGTGCGGGTTTCGTGGTCAAGTTATGACATTTTCTCAAATCCTATTTTTGAGCCTAATAATTTATTTATTAATTATTTTAATTAATTATTTTTTATTTAATGGGGTGTTACAATGCCATCAACATGCTTTGTGACAACCGGCCTTTTCGACCCTCAAAAGTCGATATTTATACATCTATGATATTCATGTGTCGAACATCCGAGTGCCGAAAAGATAGATTGTTGGGGTGAAAGAACGAAAAGATAAAATAGAATCTCACATAGTAACGAATAATATATAATATACACATAATCTTTACAAAAGGAAACAATAATGTACATATATCAGTTAATGTAAACTAACCTATCATCAACTTGGATAGTTATAACAACCTATCATCACAAATGCTGATAAATACAATATGAGAAATGTAGCTGAAATAAAAGATACATGAATATGTCTTGAAGACATACAACTTGTCACTTGAAGCTCCAAAACATATATAACTAAATCTGAAAATATTCTTGGGCTGACCCGAGCATTATAAGAAAACAACGCCTGGATCAGTTTGGTAAACCGGCATGAGAAACTCAAATCATATGAATTTTTTTAATGTTATAAAACTTTCAAAAATAAAGGTATCTCGTAAGACTATGTTGCACATAAACATGGAGGGGTTTTTCCTTTACGATAACCAAACCATTTATTAGAAATTCAATGATATTATAATATTGTCTAGGGATTAAATAAATTTATAACATGGCCGAAATGCTTGTATCTCACGTTCCAGCATATTTGGGTATCACTAAGTCTGTAAAGCATCTAGTGGAAAATGTATTCCATACAATGACAAGGCTACTGGAGTACCGCCTGTCATAATACCTCTAAAAATGTACAGAGGGCCTCACGTGGAACCCCTGCCAACATAGCATCGGCCTTCCCCTTCTTGGATAGTACCGAATATGTCATCACCTCGGTTGTCAGCCAACAACCGTATCGAGTCAGTAGCATACATAAATGGGTCAATATCGATCTAGATCAACTAGTGATGATTACCCTAATGGCACTGAACCACATAGCCCTACCGCATATTCCTTATTTTAGTCATTACGGGATGTGAGGCCTAAGTCTACGTTTTACCTTTTAAGCAAATCCCACTTGGAATGTTAACACCGCCCTCTAGGCAAAATGCAATGCTAATATCCATCCATAATTTTTTTTAGAATATTAACAAACTAAAGACGCTACTTCTACTACACCATTTTGGAATCATCCTCAAGGTTAGTAGCAAGTAGCCCTTGCACTTTAAAGATCTCCGTCTTCGATCATCTTTAAGATGTCTTCAATTTGAATGCTTATTCGGGTTTGGAGTAGTTTTCAAATAACATATCTAATCTACGTCTCTTTGAATCGACAATCATTAGTTTCAAAACTGGCCAAAATTTTAGTCGTTTAATTAACTATCAAATAAACAAACTATCAAATCAGAGATTAAATTTCGTATGGAACCAGCCTTGCTTAAGCACATAAGCAAGCATTAAGCCTCTTTAAATAAATTCTTTCATTAGTTAAAAAAGTACTTTGTAAATAGTTTTATAAAAATATTTTTACAAAAGATAAGCATAAGTATACTACTCGTTCACTATTTATTTATACTCTTTCAATGCTTGAAAAAATATCCATATACTTATCTCAATAGTATAAGTTCTTAAGAAAGATTTTGTAACGACCCGCCTTTTTGGACGTTTTAAGCAGATTCACATGTCAACTCATGCCATTTAAATGGGCAGATTGGTATGGGCAAATAAGAAAAGAGAAAGGAATAAAACAAATACAGAATCTCGCAGCGCAATGACAAAATATAATAATCAAATAACATTTCATGAAGCTATTTAATAAATACATTTAATTATTCTTTACAACACAAATATCAGATTTACATAAACATGAATAAATAAATAAATGCAGCAGAACAACATGATGTAGTGGAATACATATCATAAATAATAATAGCACAATCTTCGTCTTCCTCCTCTAGAAATAAGGTCTTCAACCCTGAAATGCTCAGGCTGACCCGAGCAAATTAAAAAGACAAAACATTTGAGTCAGAACTAAAAGATCTTATGTAAGTTAAATCAATGATAAATATGAGTGCAACGGCGTCGGAGATGTTTAGGGGGTTTGACATTTCCTACCCAGTGTCTAACGCGAGTGCAGTAACTTAAGAGACGTTCAGGATTCACATCCCCTAAGGATCGATTAAACTATCTACTATGTAGTACAATATGCTATTATAATATGTCTATAGTAAAGCAAAAGTATTAAAATAGCGTTAAGGTATATCCCCCTTAACACATTTTATATAGGGGCATTTCACCAGAAGGACAAACTTTGCAGTCCAATTAGTTTCTAGGACACACATTCTAGGAAATTACTTTCAAGGCCAAAGTCAGCAGAATAATTACTTTCAAGGACAAAGTTAGCAGTCCAATTACTTTCAAGGACATAATTTCATAGGTTTTAAGGCCCTAGAAACTAATTGTTTTGTGTTTTGTCCTTGAAAGTAATTATTTCAGTTGTGTGTCCTAGAAACTAATTCCACTTGCTAAAGAGGCCCTTGTGGCTAATTTCCACTTTTATATATTCCCATAGTCTATACAGTACCGCACGCTCCTCCGAGAGGTTCACACAGAGGGCACCCTATAGGTATGGTACAAAATAAAATCTTAGAAGACGCGCTAGGGCATGTAAACATGACACTCGAGGCAATGCCAAGGTAGATATACCAATTGCGGATCCGGACTGGTGGTAACGCATAGCAGCTACTACCGTCCACCTCGCAACACACTCCGATAATCAAAATCAAAGGGTGGCCACCTAATCAATCATAAAGAAACAGATATGGTATCGAAGAAATGTGTCCGATAGGAGGAATAACCTCACTTGGTCCGGCGTGGCTCCTATTTTAGTCACATCTAAGCTGACTCACGGGAGTCAGGATCACGTCATACCTTATACGGAAATCGTTCACCAAACCATCATGTAGGATTGATTTCACCCTAGAGGGGGGTGAATAGGGTGATAGTATTAATTATAAAAATTAATTGCGGAAGCTTATTTCAACACAGATTACAGAATAATAGCAGCACAGAAATAAATAGCAGAATAATGAAATGCAGAAATAGAACGACACAGAATTTACCCAGCTTCGGCACAATCCTGCCTATGTGCTGCCCCCAAGGTTTCTACTAGAAATTAAGTAGTCACACGCTTACACACGTAAACTCGCGACACCCGCTACTGACTAACCTAACTCTACGCTCAAAACCCTGCCACAACTCAGCCACTGAGTTGCGAATTCTCAAGCTACGCCACGTAGCTTGTCCCCTAGTTACACGACTAGCAAATACAACGGTTTGAAAAGAGTTTTAAAATTAAAAACAAATTTAAAACAAAATAAAGCCCTTATTTTTAAAACAATAACCCTAATTCTTAAAGGCCGGCCCCTTTTATTATTTAGACCCGATCCTTTTTTATTCGTTCCTTTGGGAAAATGGCGGCCGTTGCTTTCTTTGTTCGATCTGAATTAGGGTTTCGTTCCCTTGTCAAAATTAGGGCTATTCAATTGAAACCGCCGTTTTTGATTGCTGGTAGTTTGCCTTGTCGATCACTTATTTCTCTGATTAGCTCACGGCACTTCAATTGAATCGAGTTCGTATACGATTTCGGTATGTACTTTTCTCCTTTTGTTTTCTGGTTTAATGCTTGTTTGAACTCTGATGCTTTTAAATTGCCGATGATGACGATTAAGGTTTTAATGCTTGAACTTGATCGATGGTTATTTCCAATGATGATTGTGGGTTTATATATGGATTTCGATTTTCTTTAATACGTTCGTCCGATTTGTTCAACATAGTGCATCGGCCATTTGATTGATGTTGGACGTTGATGATTTATCTGACGAATTCAATTCGAATAATTTCCTTTACTTTACAGTTACGGCTTTAGCTTGAGAACGTTCGTTCCTGCCTTGATCGTTACGGCAGCTACTTTCCTATTTTATTTTTGACCTTTTCAATTCTTCTCTTGCGTTGAATTCTGACTTGGTTTAATATTCCATGACTTCGGCTTTGACTTTGAATATGCTATTCCATGACTTCGGCTTTGACTTGAGATCATAAAATAGAATCTGGTGGTAATGTCAAACTGTACCATCTATTCCATTATGATGGATTCTGTTTCTTACTGAAACTCTTTGTATACACTTGAGTTTTGTTCATTCAATTCATTGATATTGTACTTTACTGTGTATATTCGTCTGTACTGTCCAGTTGAGTTTTTGCCGTTCCACATTGAACTGGTCTGGAGTATATTTGCATTACTACATACTTGTAAGTATATTGATCGTCTGCACCTCGTCCTGAAGTATTTGCTGTGTTCATTTGATTGTTGTGCACGGTGTTTGCTTCGAGTCAGTTTCATTGTGTTGGTTGCTGTGTCATTGTCTTCTTTGTACACTTGGGCTTGTAGTTGATGTTTATAAATTCATTGATGCAACAATATTGTCATATTGATCCCTCTATTTGCTTTGGCTTCATTTGATTATGTGATGTTGCATCACTTGATGTTGCCCTGTTCCCTGACCTTTGTTGCCTCTGTTTATTTGTCTGCACATGTTTCATTTGCACTCTGATGCATTCTGGAGTTGGTCTTGTTCACTGTGTCACTTAGGTGCATTTGTTTGCACTGTGCATTGACTTGAGCTTCTTGCTTCACTTCTGATCTGATGCCGAGGCTTGCTTAGTCTTGAGCATTGCACTTGTATATATTCATTATCACTTGCTCTTAGCTTGGAGTTGCATCTCTGAGTTGAACTGGTGCATTTTCTGTTTACCCACGTACATGCTTTTTGATACATGTTAGAATAAAATTTGTTTGAATAAAATTTCTGTTTGAATTCAAATTCTGTGTATTCAATTTTATTCAACAAATATTTATTTAATCTATGAAAAATAAAATAGTACATTAACAAATACATTTAAACGAATGTATATATGTTTATTATCATCAAACAAAAATCATATAAGCGCATATTCAACAATCTCCCCCTTTTGATGATAACAAACATATATTTAAGATTTTGAATGTGTTAAATGTATTTGCTCTAGATATATCCTAATTGCTCCCTCTATTTAAATGCTTCCTCTCTACACAAAGCTCCCCCTACAAATATGCATACAATTAAATAATATGCAAATGAGCCTAGATGCAAATGGAAAATATTTGACCTTTGCTTGATTTTATTTGACAAAATCTTAACTTTTCTCTCCCCCTTTTGTTATCAGCAAAAGAATGATAGTGTTAGAGAAAATAGAGATAAAGTGATCGATATTAATTCAACATTAAAACTCAATTGAATATAAATATTAAATTTCAATAAAAAATCAAACAAAAATCATAACTACCCTCGTTAGGCTCATATTCCATTTTTAGAAGTAATGGAAATGATGTCATCATATAAAACCATACAGTTGTATCTGTTTGTGGTACATTTATATCAGGAATTTGAATATCTACTAATCATGCATAACCGTTAGGACTTTTAAATGAGATTAGTAGTATTCCAATTTAATTTTAAAAATGAATTAAAGTATCTTCTAATCACGCATAACCGTGAGGATTTTTAAATGGGATTAGAATCAACTTGTTTATTTAATAAATCAATTTTGATATGCGTTCCATACATGCATAACCGTAAGGACTTTTAAATGAGCATGGAAGCACATAACAAATTCCAAGTAATTCACCCATGCATAACCGTGAGGACTTTTAAATGAGAGCGAATACTTTGGATTTTATTTTGTTTTATAAAATGAAAAACAAATGATTCCTGTTTAAAGTACCACATATCGACAAACTATATTGAATTTTTGATGAGCGATGGTTGATAGAAATATGATAGACATAGAAATGGTTATGGAATCTTTACCCAACAAAATTTTTTATAACTCTTGTTTGAATTTCTAAAGAATTTTTTCTAAAATATACTGTCTTGAGTAACGTACGATAAATATCAACACTCATCACTTTTTTTTTCAATCACTATTTATCTTTTCGATAATTATTAGGGAGTTAGACTAGTCAAAATTGTCATTTAAAATCAAATTCAAAAATGAAATCAATTTTTCAAAATGACTAATCTGAAAATATGGTCAAAAATGATTTTCTCGAGGGGGATATATGAGAAACATTCCTGCTATTTGAAAATTATTTGAATATAAAAATATGCAGACATTTCTCAAAAATTAACGATGCAGTTTCTAAGATTCACGTTCAACTAGTAAGTTTTCTTTCAACTAGATTACCAGTATGATCTGCATCTGAATTTTTCTTTCACTCCAAAATATCACTAATGAATTTGATAGACCAGACCATGAAGTGTGCACCAAAATTTCAAAAGTCAATTTTAACGACTTTTCAAATGACATTCTCTTGAATTTGAAATGACACCGTGAAAATAATAAAAAAACCGTGAATATAGAGTTATCCATATTATAACCAAATGTATTAATATCCAACACTATTTTTGATCCAACCTAATCAAAGAATTCAGAGAATTTTATAGTGTTTTTGGCATAAATATAATTGGCCAACTATGTTGAACAAGTCAGAATCAAAACCATCATCTCTTCACCATCTCAATATTAGCTGATTTTAATTCAGACTATGGTGCAGATCATCACATTTAATATATCGTTCAAATAAATATACCATCACCTGTTTTACCTTTACGATATTTTTCGTTGTTATCCATTGTGATTTTGTCACCTTTATAATAGGCTAAGGAAATTTGCTTTATCGCCCGTTGTGTTTCTGGAACAGCCAAAAATCCAGAGAACACTGTTGTTGTTCCTTAGCCTGCCACCACACCTACACGGGAAAAGATTTATGTGACCTATTTGTTTTTATAGGTCCATGGTTGTTAGTGGCAGAAAATTTTAAAGAACAATTTTGTAAAGACCCAAAACTATTTATAATTGTTCCCTTCGGCACCCAAATTTGTTTAACTTTGAGAGTTTTTATATTTGTGCCTTTTGGAACCCAAATTGGTATAGTTTTCACATGTTTGGGTCTATACCAACAATTATTGTGATCGTGTCCATATTTTCTGCAAATTGTGCACATAGAATTTTCTTGATTAATATTGCTTTCAATATTTTCAGATTGATTATATCCAAGTCCTTGTCTAATCGTATTACCAGTTTGCTTTCCTAATAGCATATTCAACGATTTTTCACCTTTTGAAAATTTATCTAAGGTCGTCGACAATTGTTGGACTTGTGTTTTGAGAGATTCATTTTCGTTTGACAATTGTGTGCACTTTTTAATAGAGGTCTCTCTCCTCGTATTTTCACTTTCTTTCAAAACCAGAATTTCATTTTCAAGTGATTTTATTAATTTCTGATTTTTTGATTTCTTCTTCGAATGTTGGACACTTATCACACTTAGGGATCCTACTTTGATAGGTTTTAACTAATTGGTCAAGTTGTCTATTTAAATCTATCAAAGTATCTTTTTGTGATTCAAGTTTGGCATACTTCTCCCTAAGTCGTTCAAAACAACCATTCACTTCATGGAAATATATAAGTAATTCCGAATGAGAAAGTTTTGATACCTCACTTGGCTCGTCATCATCACTGTCAGTTATTTCACCATGAAGACACAAGTCTGCTTTTTCATTCTCACTGTTAGCACTTTGATTATCTTCATCACTTGTATTCCATGTGGCAGCAAAACTTCTCCTTTTTGAATTCTTTTCAAAGTCGCGTCGAGTTTGAGGACAATTGGGCTTGATGTGTCCGGGTTGGTTGCACTTATGGCAGACGATCTTTTGTTCTTCTGGATTGTCCAATATTTTATTTATTCGGCTTTTCAATCTTCGATTTAGAGCTGATTTTCCGTATTTGTAATTCCACCTTTTGACTTTCTTTATTATCAGCTCCAATTCTGCTGCTCCATCATCATTATCATCACTATCACTTTCTGTTGTTCCTTTAAGAGCTATTGATTTCTTTCGGGTATCACCTCCTTCACGTTCTTCCTTGAATTTCATTTCTAGCTCATAAGCGGTGTGAGGACCCGCAAATCCGTACTCCTTGAACATACACTAATCTCCATAGATTAATTCAAGATGAACAGAAATACGAATTCTCAATGTTTAAGAAAAAGAAAAAGACAGAAGAAGAGAGAAAAGAGATAGAAAATAGAGAGAAAAGAAAATAGGATGAAAAAAAACAGCAGAACAACAACAAAATCTCACAATCGCAGCGGAACAACATATAATAAATAAATGAATAATCTTTAAACAAAGAACTATATCAGTTATTACATTACATCACATTACATTACATCATCATCAGAGTGTACAACATCAAACAACAACAAACAATGTAGCGGAAAAAGAAATACTATATACTAGTAATACGCCATGCCATCCAGCTTGCCTCCAGCAACTCCTGAATTCCAGAATATCCTGATAAACCTTAACTCTTGACTGCCCGTGTGGAAATTGGTGGGCATCCAGAGTTTAGGAAGGAAAACAATAAACTCCGAGTCAGTCATGTGACTGGTGTGAGAACTCAAAACAGTTTATTTATCTTTAAAAAATCAAAATAGAAGAATATTTTTAAAGTCAATTCGCAATGCTTTTAAAAATGAGACTACCATAAGGCCTCCCGCACACACACACATGCAAACGCAGAATCGGAGGAGATTTCTCCTTATGATAGTCAAAGATGCTTGATACGCATTAAAAAGAACATTTGATATTACTACTAGTGCATAGTGTAGAGAAAATCATTTTGAAAATAAAGATATAAATCTTAGCCAGAATAGACATTCCGAACTATGCCTACTATAGCTACCATCCAAACAGTGGGGCGCCACCATAAGTGAATGATAGGTTCTACAACTAATACCGTACAAGATCGTACTGTTTCTTTGGATTTCTAACGAATGGTCAGGCCAAGGAACTTCCCATTGCCACATGGAAACGCCTCTGGCGGGACGTCCCGAGAACTTAACCAGCTCTCTGCCAACACAAGGCCGGGTTACCTTTATCACTAGGTAACTACTACACGAGTGTGCCATCCCCCGGTCCTTTGGGACCTTTAACCGAGCGCTCGTCATCGTCATCACACAATCATAAATAAAGTGTTTCAACATGAGTAAGTTTCTGGGCTCCATACCATGATACCACCCTTTTCCAGAAGGAAATGCACATACCCTAAAGGGAGCTACCCCTCATAACCTTGCCGCATCTTTCCTGTTTTGACCATTCCGAGGTGTGAGGCTCGACGAAGTCACGTCCACAAAGACACACTTTATACAAAAGCCGTGCTTTGGGTCAACAAATGATCATAGAAATGATCACCAGGATAGACGATCAAATAAATGATCCTATCACAAATGATCAACACAATGATCATTTCACAGCAACACTTAGCATGTCACATTACCAAATTGGGAATATATCGCTGATAACCATCAACTACATAACCTCTGAGCTCGTACGTCTCAGAGAAGGGTGTTAAGCTAAAAGAATAAATTCTCCGCCACCAACAGAAATATATTTGAAAGAAATTTGCTTTATATCTCAATTTGTAATGTCAGACATACAATCCATACAAGTCTGTTCTGGGCTCGAACAGAACCGAAGGCACTTACAAAGAAGTCCTTGCAATCCGGATAATCTCTAATCATGTCCGGACTTCCCATCACATAGGGAGTCTCTATACCGTAGCTACTCGATGCAAAGACAATCGACGAGTTGTCCTTTCGCTTTCAAAAATATCCGATCTTCAACACCGGTCATCAATGCTATCCATTACGTCGTATCACTATTCGGAATGGGTAATCCGAATAACGAGCGCAATAATTTAAAAATAAGTGTAGCATTCAAATTCAGCAAATCACAACAAATACCTTTCAAAGGTAAATATTGATAGTCGGTTATTGAACTATCAATGGATATGCACAACATCACCAGATTCCAAATAATTTTTCAAATTATTTATTTTCCAAAAATATCTTTACAAGATATATAACTTCAACACCTCAAAAATAAATCAATATTTAATTTTAAACAAATTCCACTTTCTTTTATAAATTCCATAGTGAATTTTCATTCCAAAATATCCATGCATATACGATTTCAATTATTCATTTTCAATTTATCTTCAAAAAGATAAATTCTCAAAACGTTTCATTTTGCATTGGAAAAACATTTCCATACTTATTTATTAATAAGTAATTCATAAATCTATTTATTTTCAACCATTGGAAAATATTCAATATACTCAAATCGAAATTAAGTATATAGTTCATTCTTTAAGGAAATCATTCTCTTAACCATATTTATTTGGGCCAAAACGAATGTTACGTAAAACATCATTACGACAACCCAAAATCACTAGTATAGGGATTCGAAATTAAAATAGATATATAAATCCCAATACTATGCAAAACATTTCCTTTCGGAAATCATTTACTATAACAACAGTGTTATAGTCCACCATTTCCTTCTATTTCTCGAAAACGTCTATTTCAACAATGAATGTTGAAATCTATGGTTTCGAATCTCAACACATTTAAAACATCATTAGATCGGTTTAATTCTGTTTAAAATATCACATCTAAAACATTTTCTTTAACATGTTATTCACTATTCAAAAACGTGAATATACTTTGTTAACCAATTTCATCCTTTCTATACATTTTACTTTAAAGGATTATTCACTGTCTAAAACGTGAATATAGCTCCATAAATAAGTTATAACAATTTACTTATCAAAATAAGTAGTTTGCGAATTTATAAAACAATGTTTATAAATTCCATTCCTATTTATTTTATAACAACTTCCTTCTTATAAATCTCCTTTATTAAGCTATTTCAATTTATAACTCAATTATAAACCAAAGGTTCATATTATAAGTTAAATGCTTATAATTTATTTGTTTGCAAAATTGTTCCTTTAAACTTCATAATTAGAAATCTTATAACTTATAAGATTCAATTATTTATCCAAAACCATTCTTTTAATAACTTTACAAATTTTATAAACCTACTGCTTATAAAATTCCATTTATAACTTCACCATTTATAATTCTATAAATTTCATTCATTTATGAAATTCATTCACAATTCATTCTAACACTTATAAAAAACTCGTTTTATAATTCAAAATATTCTAATTTATAAATATCCATTTTATAAATCTTTTATATAAATCAATTTATATTATTATTCTTTTAAAACATCTTTAATCCCCTTTATAATTTCACCATTCTCTTCGATTTATAAAAAAATCAAATTTCATAAATCCTATTTTTAAACTTTTTATAATAAATTCAAAAATCCCGATTAAACTATTTTATAAAATCATTAGCCTCATATTGTCAAAAATCAGTTTTTAACTATATTTCTCAAAAATCAATCTTTAACTGTATTTATTAAAAATCATAATTTTTATAACATTAAAAGTATAACGTTTATTTATTTAAGATGAATCAATTCCAAAATATAGTATATTTTCAAAAATCACTTTAAAAATCATTTTAAAATTCCAAAATTTGGTCCAATGATGCTACACACCAAATAGTCAATCACGACAACAACGATATCATATATCGATATGATAATCAATTAAATATCAAAATATTCATAATCAAATAAATACTGTTGAGGAATTCAGTTGGATCCCTCCAACCTGTTTTCCTGCATCCACAAACATTAGCACAATACCAATTCCGCTCCAGTACGGAATTATCGCGGTATATGGGATTTAAAATATTATCCGCTTAATAGACGGTGCAATAGGGTCTCATCCGCTATATACTGCGGGAAATCAAATCCAAGTACATAAATAATACCAATTTCACTGTTTATGAAATAGGGGAATTAATTTAAAAGGACAAAGATTTGTATATTTTTTGGCTCAAGGACACGAACTCAATATTTTTACTACAAGGACAAACATTCTTCTAAAAATTATTCATAAGGACAAACATTTTCCAAAATTATTCATAAGGACAACAAAACTGCTACCGAGCTAAAACTGATACCTAAAAACTGCTACCGATAACTACAAAGTGATACCTAAAAACTGCTATCAATAACTAAAAACTGATACCTACGGAAAGTTGTCCTTCGGGATAAAATATTGAATGTCTGTCCTTGAGGCTAAAAAGCTGTGAAATTTTGTCCTTGACAATAATTTCCTGTACGAAATATTCGCGGTATATGTTTTTAATAAATAATATCCGCTTACTAACGGCGCATAATGTTTATTTTAACAATCAATAGATATCAATCATCATTCAAACATGCATTCAAGAATTTTAAATATAACTATTTAAAATAAAAATCGAAACTATTCGATTGAGTGAGAAGTTCTCACCTTGATTTCAATTTCGTTTTAGCGATTTATTTCGAATAAAATTAAACGGACGTTTAATTTTACCCGAAATTCTCACTAACTCCAAACGACTCCAATCCAATTCCATAGCGTAGTGCTCGTCCATACGATTCCAACGCAACTGGTTTCGCGCGTTTTCGACCTCGTATGAAAAAGATATGCATTTATGAAGTTACACGAATTTTTATATAATAATTTACAACAATTTTCTTTATAATTTTTAAACCTAGCTAATATTGGCCGTAGATCTCCTGCATCTTCGTCAAGACCGCACGTTCCCCCCCTTCTTCCTCTTCTCATTCACGTACAGGTGAATATCACGCACGCACCCATAAACACGTCCAATTAGGGTTAACGAATCCGACCACCACGATGCATGAAAACACGATCAGGAAGCGCCACTTGGAAGCCCCTAACCTCCTCTACCCTCGACCTGGGTGCGGCCAAGCTCGGCCATCTCTGGTGCACGCAAATCGAGAACGAACGCAGGCCTTTGAACGCAAATTCCCGTTGATTCGTAGCTTAGAAAACGATCATAGCCGTTGGTTTTAAAGATCTCGAGGAGATCTATAACTTTGCAGTTGAACACGAAGCTTGAAAGTGAATGGATCGAGAGATAATCGAGAAAGAAAACAGGAAGTTTCTGGCCGTATATGACAATGGAGGCGGCTGCGTTTAAACCCTAGCTTATTATTATTTTTTTATTTGTGAAAGGTTAAGGGTCTATGTATAGAAAATAAAATGAAACACTATTCATTTTGGAATTTTCGGACTCCGATTTACGCGCAATGACCAGCGTTTCTAGGGTTTACCCCGCGTTCTGGACACAATGGAATAGGTTTTGAAAGCTAATTCAGTCATCTGTGCGAGTTATGGCTATAAACGTTCAATTTGAATTAAACCGATTTAAACGATTTTCTAAGCGTTTTAGCTTGCACCGGACAAACGATAAATCCGATTGACACGAAATTTGAAACCATACAATAATATCACATTACGGATCTGATGAAACTAGTTTCGTCGAAATCCGAGACTGTTTGAAAAATGACTATTTTAACTCGCCAAATTAATATTAAAACAATTTCGATGCGTTTCGAGCTGCCACGATCAAACGACAACTCCAATTGCTACGAAAATTGAAATTCGATAATAACAAACTATTACGGATCCAATGGAACTAGTTTTGTCCAATTCTGAGACTGTTCGAAAATTGGCTAATTTCACTAGTCGATTAAATATTAAAATATTCAATTTTCACAAATAAACTTTTAATTCGATTTTAAAAGTTCTATAACATCGTTCTAAATTCAATATGATAAAATAAAATTTTACAAATCATTTTCAATCATATTTAACTCGATTTTCAATTATTTCCATAATTTAACATATTAAATTATCGATTTAATTATCCAATTAAATCCAATTATTCAAATTAAAATTTATTCGACTTATAAATTTCACTTATTAATATTTAAAATTAATTAAATATCCAAATTTTAATTAATAAAAATCCTGGGTCGTTACATACTCCCCCCTTAAAAGAATTTCGTCCTCGAAATTAACAAGTAAGAAAAGTTACAGAATCCATTAATTTTTCCAAAATCCATAGTTAAATTTCTTACAATACTTTACTAAGTTTTCAAATCATACTTAATTATCTTTTCAAAAACAACTACTATTGTTTAACTTTCAATTCCAAATCAAAGTTAAAGTTTTCAAATTTTTTTCCAATTTTCTCAAATTTTTTTTCTAACGCCTTAAATTTTCGAAAAAATTCGCCATAGTCTCCTTTGCGCGGCTCGATCCGAAAATAATAATAATGACAATATATATATCACAAATATACATCTCATCAAGTAATGAGGCATCCCGCAGGGAAAAAAGTGTAAAAGTACGATATTTAATCCGAGATATGTACCTTATATTTTATTAGCGAGCATATACGGCTAATATAGCGCGAAAGCGAGCTCCAAATGCGAAGCAAACGCGATCCGCACCTAGTAAACACTCAACAAACAACATGAGAAACATATATATAGACAATAGTATCGATATACAACATATAGCAACATAATAACTATATATGCCAACATAGCAAATGTAGTAAAAGCAATATATATTCAACCATCAACCAACTATCATCCATAACAAATAAATATTCATTCATATTCTCATTAATATTCAATGAATTGGTTTTCAATTTAATCACCTTTGATTCATTAACAGTGGATGTTTTTACTAACATTCATTTTCAATTAGTTTATATTTACTAATCCATATTCAAGTTGGTTCACTTCCAAATCAAATTTCAATTCTATTTAAGATTCACTTAACTTCCAATTGGATTTCAATTACTTTAACTTCCAATTTCATTAACACTTAATGAATTATATACAATCAACTAACAACCATATAACAACCAATGTATATTAATTACAACCAAATTCCTTTGCTTATCAATTGGTTTAATTAAATTGATTTCCATTTAATCATTTAACTTCCAATAACATTAGATTTTAATGAATTAACACTTACATTAATTATTTCATATCAATTATTTGCATTTAATTGATTTACATTCAATCCATTCATTCAATTCAATTACAAAAGTTGAATTTCATTTATATAACTTAAGTTCATATCTATCACTTAACTTTATTCATTTACTTTGATACCAATATCAACTTCATTCAACATCATTTAAGTTATACTTCCATTTTTCAAACATCACTTGGTTTTACATAACTTAAATTCCCACTTATAAATCAATTCAGATTCCAATTCTAAAGTAAATTTCCATTTAACTTTAAATTCATTTTTATTTAAACTCATATTCATAAATATATTCATATAGTTTCACTTCTTATATGTATAAGTTTATTTCGCAATTGTAAATCACTTTAATTATAATCCAATTTTTATAATTCTTTTTACTTATACAATTATTCTTTTATTTAGATTATTCAAACAACTTATTCAACAATCAACTTATATACACTTTAATAATTCTGAAAAATTATTCCTTTATATATAAAAATATAATCAAGGTAAAATTATTTCATTACCCAATTTAAAACAATATTGTGTCGAATTGTTCTATTCAAATATTTATAAACCCCTTCGGCATAGTTGTCCAGACCGTGCTGACGAAGGTGCATATGCCACTCAACAAACCAATCATCACAATATAAAACAATTTTATATTCACTAACAAATACGCACTCGTATCTATTATTACACTCAAACTCATTCTAGAGTACTACTGACTCTATCTCTAATGAGTAATACCCAACAGAGCCATGGTTGTCGCTTAACCATATGCTCTGATACCACTTGTGAGGACCTCATTTCCGTCAGCAGCGACCGGAAGGCTTTTCAACCATCCCAGCTCCACCGTGGCTTACACTGATATCCCAAACTTGCTTTTACGGCCACCCTTTCGAATGTCACGGCTTCGCCTAACCAACCCCGTAAAGAGGACGTGTGGGGGTAAGAGTCTCCCGTTCGCCACCAAACCGCGAAGCGAGAACCCCCCATCACATATCACGTAGCATAAGCAAGACTGGTGTGAGAACTCAAAACAATTTATTTATCTTTAAACAATCAAAATAGAGGAATATTTTTAAAGTCAATTCGCAATGCTTTTAAAAATGAGACTACCATAAGGCCTCCCGCACACACACACATGCAAACGCAGAATCGGAGGAGATTTCTCCTTATGATAGTCAAAGATGCTTGATATGCATTAAAAAGAACATTTGATATTACTACTAGTGCATAGTGTAGAGAAAATCATTTCGAAAATAAAGATATAAATCTTAGCCAGCATAGACATTCCGAACTATGCCTACTATAGCTACCATCCAAACAGTGGGGCGCCACCATAAGTGAATGATAGGTTCTACAACTAATACCGTACAAGATCGTACTGTTTCTTTGGATTTCTAACGAATGGTCAGGCCAAGGAACTTCCCATTGCCACATGGAAACGCCTCTGGCGGGATGTCCCGAGAACTTAACCAGCTCTCTGCCAACACAAGGCCGGGTTACCTTTATCACTAGGTAACTACTACATGAGTGTGCCATCCCCCGGTCCTTTGGGACCTTTAACCGAGCGCTCGTCACCATCATCACACAATCATAAATAAAGTGTTTCAACATGAGTAAGTATCTGGGCTCCATACCATGATACCACCCTTTTCCAGAAGGAAATGCACATACCCTAAAGGGAGCTACCCCTCATAACCTTGCCGCATCTTTCCTGTTTTGACCATTCCGAGGTGTGAGGCTCGACGAAGTCACGTCCACAAAGACACACTTTATACAAAAGCCGTGCTTTGGGTCAACAAATGATCATAGAAATGATCACCAGGATAGACGATCAAATAAATGATCCTATCACAAATGATCAACACAATGATCATTTCACAGCAACACTCAGCATGTCACATTACCAAATTGGGAATATATCGCTGATAACCATCAACTACATAACCTCTGAGCTCGTACGTCTCAGAGAAGGGTGTTAAGCTAAAAGAATAAATTCTCCGCCACCAACAGAAATATATTTGAAAGAAATTTGCTTTATATCTCAATTTGTAATGTCAGACATACAATCCATACAAGTCTGTTCTGGGCTCGAACAGAACCGAAGGCACTTACAAAGAAGTCCTTGCAATCCGGATAATCTCTAATCACGTCCGGACTTCCCATCACATAGGGAGTCTCTATACCGTAGCTACTCGATGCAAAGACAATCGACGAGTTGTCTTTTCGCTTTCAAAAATATCCGGTCTTCAACACCGGTCATCAATGCTATCCATTACGTCGTATCACTATTCGGAATGGGTAATCCGAATAACGAGCGCAATAATTTAAAAATAAGTGTAGCATTCAAATTCAGCAAATCACAACAAATACCTTTCAAAGGTAAATATTGATAGTCGGTTATTGAACTATCAATGGATATGCACAACATCACCAGATTCCAAATAATTTTCCAAATTATTTATTTTCCAAAAATATCTTTACAAGATATATAACTTCAACACCTCAAAAATAAATCAATATTTATTTTTAAACAAATTCCACTTTCTTTTATAAATTCCATAGTGAATTTTCATTCCAAAATATCCATGCATATACGATTTCAATTATTCATTTTCAATTTCTCTTCAAAAAGATAAATTCTCAAAACGTTTCATTTTGCATTGGAAAAACATTTCCATACTTATTAATAAGTAATTCACAAATCTATTTATTTTCAACCTTTGGAAAATATTCAATATACTCAAATCGAAATTAAGTATATAGTTCATTCTTTAAGGAAATCATTCTCTTAACCATATTTATTTGGGCCAAAACGAATGTTACGTAAAACATCATTACGACAACCCAAAATCACTAGTATAGGGATTCGAAATTAAAATAGATATATAAATCCCAATACTATGCAAAACATTTCCTTTCGGAAATCATTTACTATAACAACTATGTTATAGTCCACCATTTCCTTCTATTTCTCGAAAACGTCTATTTCAACAATGAATGTTGAAATCTATGGTTTCGAATCTCAACACATTTAAAACATCATTAGATCGTTTTAATTCTGTTTAAAATATCACATCTAAAACATTTTCTTTAACATGTTATTCACTATTCAAAAACGTGAATATACTTTGTTAACCAATTTCATCCTTTCTATACATTTTGCTTTAAAGGATTATTCACTGTCTAAAACGTGAATATAACTCCATAAATAAGTTATAACAATTTACTTATCAAAATAAGTAGTTTGCGAATTTATAAAACAATGTTTATAAATTCCATTCCTATTTATTTTATAACAACTTCCTTCTTATAAATCTCCTTTATTAAGCTATTTCAATTTATAACTCAATTATAAACCAAAGGTTCATATTATAAGTTAAATGCTTATAATTTATTCGTTTGCAAAATCGTTCCTTTAAACTTCATAATTATAAATCTTATAACTTATAAGATTCAATTATTTATCCAAAACCATTCTTTTAATAACTTTACAAATTTTATAAACCTACTGCTTATAAAATTCCATTTATAACTTCACCGTTTATAATTCTATAAATTTCATTCATTTATGAAATTCATTCACAATTCATTCTAACACTTATAAAAAACTCGTTTTATAATTCAAAATATTCTAATTTATAAATATCCATTTTATAAATCTTTTATATAAATCAATTTATATTATTATTCTTTTAAAACATCTTTAATCCCCTTTATAATTTCACCATTCTCTTCGATTTATAAAAAAAATCAAATTTCATAAATCCTATTTTTAAACTTTTTATAATAAATTCAAAAATCCCGATTAAACTATTTTATAAAATCATTAGCCTCATATTGTCAAAAATCAGTTTTTAACTATATTTCTCAAAAATCAATCTTTAACTGTATTTCTTAAAAATCATAATTTTTATAACATTAAAAGTATAACGTTTATTTATTTAAGATGAATCAATTCCAAAATATAGTATATTTTCAAAAATCACTTTAAAAATCATTTTAAAATTCCAAAATTTGGTCCAATGATGCTACACACCAAATAGTCAATCACGACAACAACGATATCATATATCGATATGATAACCAATCAAACATCAAAATATTCATAATCAAATAAATACTGTTGAGGAATCCAGTTGGATCCCTCCAACCTGTTTTCCTGCATCCACAAACATTGCACAATACCAATTCCGCTCCAGTACGGAATTATCGCGGTATGGGATTTAAAATATTATCCGCTTAATAGACGGCGCAATAGGGTCTCATCCGCTATATACTGCGGGAAATCAAATCCAAGTACATAAATAATACCAATTTCACAGTTTATGAAATATTCGCGGTATATGTTTTTAATAAATAACATCCGCTTACTAACGGCACATTATGTCTATTTTAACAATCAATAGATATCAATCATCATTCAAACTTGCATTCAAGAATTTTAAATATAACTATTTAAAATAAAAATCGAAACTATTCGATTGAGTGAGAAGTTCTCACCTTGATTTCAATTTCGTTTTAGCGATTTATTTCGAATAAAATTAAATGGACGTTTAATTTTACCCGAAATTCTCACTAACTCCAAACGACTCCAATCCAATTCCATAGCGTAGTGCTCGTCCATACGATTCCAACGCAACTGGTTTCGCGCGTTTTCGACCTCGTATGAAAAAGATATGCATTTATGAAGTTACACGAATTTTTATATAATAATTTACAACAATTTTCTTTATAATTTTTAAACCTAGCTAATATTGGCCGTAGATCTCCTGCATCTTCATCAAGACCGCACGTCCCCCCCCCCCTTCTTCCTCTTCTCATTCACGTACAGGTGAATATCACGCACGCACCCATAAACACGTCCAATTAGGGTTAACGAATTCGACCACCACGATGCATGAAAACACGATCAGGAAGCGCCACTTGGAAGCCCCTAACCTCCTCTACCCTCGGCCTGGGTGCGGCCAAGCTCGGCCATCTCTGGTGCATGCAAATCGAGAACGAACGCAGGCCTTTGAACGCAAATTCCCGTTGATTCGTAGCTTAGAAAACGATCATAGCCGTTGGTTTTAAAGATCTCGAGGAGATCTATAACTTTGCAGTTGAACACGAAGCTTGAAAGTGAATGGATCGAGAGATAATCGAGAAAGAAAACAGGAAGTTTCTGGCCGTATATGACAATGGAGGCGGCTGCATTTAAACCCTAGCTTATTATTATTTTTTTATTTGTGAAAGGTTAAGGGTCTATTTATAGAAAATAAAACGAAACACTATTCATTTTGGAATTTTCGGACTCTGATTTACGCGCGGTGACCAGCGTTTCTAGGGTTTACCCCGCGTTCCAGACACAATGGAACAGGTTTTGGAAGCTAATTCGGTCATCTGTGCGAGTTATGGCTATAAACGTTCAATTTGAATTAAACCGATTTAAACGATTTTCTAGGCGTTTTAGCTTGCACCGAACAAACGATAAATCCGATTGACACGAAATTTAAAACCATACAATAATATCACATTACGGATCCGATGAAACTGGTTTCGTCGAAATCCGAGACTGTTTGAAAAATGACTATTTTAACTCGCCAAATTAATATTAAAACAATTTCGATGCGTTTCGAGCTGCCACGATCAAACGACAACTCCAATTGCTACGAAAATTGAAATCCGATAATAACAAACTATTACAGATCCAATGGAACTAGTTTCGTCCAATTCTGAGACTGTTCGAAAATTGGCTAATTTCACTAGTCGATTAAATATTAAAATATTCAATTTTCACAAATAAACTTTTAATTCGATTTTAAAAGTTCTATAACATCGTTCTAACTTCAATATGATAAAATAAAATTTTACAAATCATTTTCAATCATATTTAACTCGATTTTCAATTATTTCCATAATTTAACATATTAAATTATCGATTTAATTATCCAATTAAATCCAATTATTCAAATTAAAATTTATTCGACCTATAAATTTCACTTATTAATATTTAAAATTAATTAAATATCCAAATTTTAAGTAATAAAAATCCTGGGTCGTTACAAGCGGTGAGATTTCCGATGAGTTCTTCGACTTTCATTTGTTTCAAATCTTTTGATTCTTGAATAGCAGTCACTTTGGCTTCAATACTTCGTGGAAGGACTCTGAGGATTTTTCAGACTATCTCCAACTCTGCATATGGTTTTCCAAGAGCTTTTGATTTGTATACGATATTGAAAAGTCGTCCATGCATCTCTTTGACATTTTCTTCTTTTGCCATTGCGAAATTCTCGTATTCGCTGCTTAGCATGGCAAGGTGAGATTCTTTGACATGAGATGTTCCTTCGTGAGTCACTTCTAGTGTGTGCCATATTTCCTGTGCAGTTAGACAATGTGAGACACGATTAAATTCAAATTGATCCAATGAACATATAATAAAATTCATAGCTCTTGCATTAGCATTTGTAATTTATTTTCTAGTTCTGTCCATTGATCCATCAGTTTGTCTATTTCCTGATTGTCTACAATTATAGTTGGTGCTCTATAACCTGTCTCAACAATGTTCCAAGTGTCAATGGTTTTTAGAAAAATTTTCATTCTATTTTTCCAATAAGCATATTCACCATTGAACATTGGTGGTCTGACTATGGACTGACCCTCAGCAAAAGCATTATTAAAAGAAGCCATTTTAAAAATTCAAACTTTTAAACAAAATCGATTTTTGGAAAATGAATTTTTATAAAAAAAATTGACTTCTATTCCTAGCTCTGATACCACTTGTAGGATCGATTTCACCCTAGAGGAGGGGGGGGGGGTGAATAGGGTGATAGTATTAATTATAAAAATTAATTGCGGAAGCTTATTTCAACACAGATTACAGAATAATAGCAGCACAGAAATAAACAGCAGAATAATGAAATGCAGAAATAGAATGACACTGAATTTACCTAGCTTCGGCAAAATCCTGCCTACGTGCTGCCCCCAAGGTTTCTACTAGAAATTAAGTAGTCACACCCTTACACGCGTAAACTCACGACACCCGCTACTGACTAACCTAACTCTACGCTCGAAACCCTGCCACAACTCAGCCATTGAGTTGCGAATTCTCAAGCTACGCCACGTAGCTTGTCCCCTAGTCACACGACTAGCAAATACAACGGTTTGAAAAGAGTTTTAAAATTAAAAACAAATCAAAAAAAAATAAAGCCCTTATTTTTAAAACAATAACCCTAATTCTTAAAGGCCGCCCCTTTTATTATTTAGACCCGATCCTTTTTTATTCGTTCCTTTGGGAAAATGGCGGCCGTTGCTTTCTTTGTTCGATCTGAATTAGGGTTTCATTCCCTTGTGAAAATTAGGGCTCTTCAATTGAAACCGCCGCTTTTGATTGCTGGTAGTTTGCCTTGACGATCACTTATTTCTCTGATTAGCTCACGGCACTTCAATTGAATCGAGTTCGTATACGATTTCGGTATGTACTTTTCTCCTTTTGTTTTTTTGGTTTGATGCTTGTTTGAACTCTGATGCTTTTAAATTGCCGATAATGACGATTGAGGTTTTAATGCTTGAATTCGATCGATGGTTATTGCCAATGATGATTGTGGGTTTATATATGGATTTCGATTTCCTTTAATACGTTCGTGTGATTTGTTCAACATAGTGCATCAGCCATTTGATTGATGTTGGACGTTGATGATTTATCTGACGAATTCAATTCGAATAATTTCCTTTACTTTACAGTTACGGCTTTAGCTTGAGAACGTTCGATCCAGCCTTGATCGTTACGGCAGCTACTTTCCTATTTTATTTTTGACTTTTTCAATTCTTCTCTTGCGTTGAATTCTGACTTGGTTTAATATTCCATGACTTCGGCTTTGACTTTGAATATGCTATTCCATGACTTCGGCTTTGACTTGAGATCATAAAATAGAATCTGGTGGTAATGTCAAACTGTACCATCTATTCCATTATGATGGATTCTGTTTCTTACCGAAACTCTTTGTATACACTTGAGTTTTGTTCATTCAATTCATTGATATTGTACTTTACTGTGTATATTCGTCTGTACTGTCCAGTTGAGTTTTTGCCGTTCCACATTGAACTGGTCTGGAGTATATTTGCATTACTACATACTTTTAAGTATATTGATCGTCTACACCTCATCCTGAAGTATTTGCTGTGTTCATTTGATTGTTGTGCACAGAGTTTGCTTCGAGTCAGTTTCATTGTGTTGGTTGCTGTGTCATTGTCTTCTTTGTACACTTGGGCTTGTCTTCTTTGTACACTTGGGCTTGTAGTTGATGTTTATAAATTCATTGATGCAACAATATTGCCATATTGATCCCTCTGTTTGCTTTGGCTTCATTTGATTATGTGATGTTGCATCACTTGATGTTGCCCTGTTCCCTGACCTTTGTTGCCTCGTTTATTTGTCTGCACATGTTTCATTTGCACTCTGATGCATTCTGGAGTTGGTCTTGTTCACTGTGTCACTTAGGTGCATTTGTTTGCACTGTGCATTGACTTGAGCTTCTTGTTTCACTTCTGATCTGATGCCGAGGCTTGCTTAGTCTTGAGCACTGCACTTGGATATATTCACTATCACTTGCTCTTAGCTTGGAGTTGAATCTCTGAGTTGAACTGGTGCATTTTCTGTTTACGCATGTACATGCTTTTTGATACATGTTAGAACTGTCTCTGTCATTTGCTTAGTGCATTGTGCATTTGTTTTGGACTTGCAGTTTGAATTGCATTGAGTTGAGTCAAATTTGCAGTGATGGCTTGACCTTTGCACTTTGTTTTTTATTTGGTGCCTTCTTGAATTTGTGTAGACTGTGCATTACACTTGAGTTGAATCCAGTTTTACAACTCGGGTTTGACCTTGTGTTGAAGTCGAGATTTTATTTATGTTGCACCTGAGTTGCCTCCGTTTTTTATTTTGGGTTTGACCTTGTGCTCACCTGTCCCTGTAACATTATCAAGTGTATATCGGTGTGCACGGCCTTGTGGCATATACAGTGATACACTGTGTATGTCACAAGTTGTTCGTGTATAATGGATTCAAAAATTAATCATGACGAACAACCCAAATAACTGAGGCAAATATTATTTTCAAAATTCAATTTTTATTTTATACCGCAAAAATATTTTCTTTTCAATTTTACCGCTTCAAAATTATTTTTGCAGATTTCTCAGATGCTGGATTCTAACTGGAATGAAGTTGAAGATAAAACTACGAGTGTGAGTGATATGTAGTGAGGAATTTGTGTACATATGAAATTGTGATGTATTGTAATCAAAATTGTATATGTATAGTGAGAGCTTGAATTTGTACTATTCAAAAACGTAATAAATATTTGTTTGAATAAAATTTCTGTTTGAATTCAAATTCTGTGTATTTAATTTTATTCAGCAAATATTTATTTAATCTATGAAAAATAAAATAGTACATTAACAAATACATTTAAACGAATGTATATATGTTTATTATCATCAAACAAAAATCATATAAGCGCATATTCAACACATCCTACTTCATTTCTAGAATCTCCATCACGTATACAGTTGTTAAAGTGGTTTTCGGTATTAGCAGCGAGTATGACAAAATCTGATCCCAGTCTCTTTAACAACCAAACGTTTATTACACACTGGATGGTTCTTTCACATTTCAAAAAATCAATTTACAATTGATATCAAAATATCATATTCTCAAACCATATCACTTTAAAGTCATATTCACTTTGAAATCATATTCACCTTTTAAATCATATCGTTTCCGAAAGCATAATTTCTTTCGAAAGTCATATTTCCAATTAGGTTAAATCCTTACTTCAAAATCATAATATTCAGTTACTTGTAACATTTAAATTCTAACTTAGGTCATCATTTAACCGTATCTGCTTTTAAACTGATGAATTGAATATAAACACTTTCCCTCTACTTAGTCTGAAATTTAAAAAATAGTTTAAATAGTTATAAATGGTTAAAATTATTATAAATGTTAAATACTCTAAAATAGTTTACTTTTAGATTAAAGATACTGTTAAGTTAATTTAAGATAGTTAAATAGATTTAAAATAGATTAAATATGACTAAAATATATTAAATAGCTTTAAAATAGATTAATTAGATTTAAATAAGTTAAAATGGGTTAATTAGTTTTAAAATAAATTAAACGGTTTAAACTATGTTAAAATGATTTAATGTAGTTAATATAGGTTAACATAGTTTAATAATTTGAAAACCTTAAAATTTAGAATCTTAAATTAGTATGTTTAAAACAGTTTATATCAAAAACATGAATTTTAAATTTATATCAATTTAAACTATTTATTTCATTCCAACACATTTGGACCATTTCAATATCCAAAACCTAATTTCAAATTTTCCAATTCAAATTCTCAATAAAATATTTAATTCAATATCGCTTCTAATCCATATTCGAAATATCAATTTAAATTACTCCAATTTCAATATATTTTAAAGTTATGTTTCAACAATTTTGATAACTCGATTTCTATCAATTTCATTTATACTTAAAAATCAACTTTAAAATTAAAATTTCTCCTTTTTACAATTTCTTTAAAACAATTCCAAGTCTAACATAAAACTCGAATTACAATAATAATTCAACTTATATAAATCAAATTTTATTCGAAAATCATTCAACTAAATTCAAAAATTTAAGATTTTAAAATTATTCAATCTAACCAATCCAGTTTCCGTAAATAATTCTCTATCCTAAGGTCAAGTGATATGGACATTTATCATTTCAATCTGTAATTTAAAATTTTATGGTTATGTAGCATTTCAAACCGCAATCCTGAATTTAATATAAAAATCCATAAAATCGTTCGAGTCTATCATTTCAACCCATAATGATTTTTTCCTAATCTACAGATCGTTTGGGTATATATCATTTCAACCCATAAGGAACTTGCACTTATAACAATAGAAAGTACAACATCCAGCCATCCGATATCAACAAATCAAACATCCATCACAATCATCATCCAAATCAATCAATAAACATCTATAGATAACTGATAAACAATACAAACATTAAATTGACAATTTTAAATTCAATATTAAATTTAACGATGATTAAATGCAATATAAGTCAAATTTAATTAGAATGACAATTTAATATACCAAACATCAATCAATAAATTTCTAATCACATCATAAATTTTATTTAACTAACATAAGATAGTTTAGTAATTGTGAGTGGGTTAAAACACCCATCTTTGAATTTAAATCGATTTGAAATCCAAAATAGGGCCCGAATTTGAACGGTCACGGAATCCATCCAAATAAGCGTCCAAATGTCAGAAATTTTGATATAATCCCAATGAAATCGATCGTGCATGAATCGGATCTCGTATGTAGAAGTTATGATCATTAGACCGATTGAAAAAAAAATCTAAATTCATATTAATTAGTTAAATAAAGTTTGAAGCCACGTCACCAAGATTTACTCAGCCGCGTAACCCTAGCTTGCACAGGCCGATATCGCACAAATCTCATCCGCCGCCACCTAAAACTCCATGTCGATTGCCACTCCAGGCCGCCATCTCCACATCTGAACACGTCAATGCCAAGGCCACCGTTGGCCGCCCCCTGGCCTCGTAGTCGTGCATAGCCGCCAGAAAATGGATCACCACCGCCCACTTCATCGCCTAATTCTGGCAAAACTAGTGATCTTTAGCACGAACGAACACCGTAGACGCCAAATTCCAGTCCCCTTCAATGTGACCCATACCCCCGATCGCTTCCCGAACGAAGATCCACCGTTAAAACTGATAACCCAATACGAACGACCGTGGATAAACAACAAATTTCTAGTCAAATTGTGATCTAAATGAAAAAACAAATTGCAGATCTGAGATGCGCTCATCGAGAGGTTCCAATTGATATATAATTTGATATAGTTTGGAGGAGTTTGATTTGAAATTGATTTTTGATTTTGATTTGCAAATTTGGGAATTAGTGCTTGCAGAGATTGGGAAGAGAGATGCAAATGGAATTGTATGTAATGAAATCAGAAATAAGAAATAAGCTAGGTTTATAACGATTTATTTAAAAGCGGAGTTAAAAATAGAAAGAATAGGCTCGATTGGTTTGGAAAGTTGAACGATAAACGACACAAAAAGCCTGTTTCGTTCCTGAAACGAAAATAGGTCATCTCATATATCAAAATAAATATTTTCAATACTTTTGAACTCAATGGAAGAGGTTTTAAGTCCTAATTCCATCGTATGAAGAAGTGATATTAAAATCAACCCGTTTCAAATTGATTTCAATTAAATTGATTTCTAAGCATTTCGAGCCCGTACAGTCAAACGACATGTCCGGTCGTTACGAAACTTGAAATCTTACAATAATTCACTGTTACGGATTTGATGAAACCAATTTCGTCGAAATCCGAGACAGTTGCCAAAATTGCTATATTTCGCGTTAATTAAATAAATAAATATTAAATTTATTACATCAAATTTTCAATTCAAATTTAATAATTTGCAATTATAATCACTTTGGATTAGTTAGAATTTATAACCCTTTAAAAAAAATTTCTATATCAATTTATTTTTGAATATTCCACAAATTACAGTGTTTAGTTCCCATTTCAATAAATTCAGTAATTATCAATTTAATTTCTAATAATTCCATTTGTTTGACTTTCAATCTTGTTATTAACCCAATTATTACTCTAAGGATATAATTACATTAGTTTATATTTTATTACTCTAATAATTTCCAATTTCATCTTAATTTACATTAACGTACTCTTTAATTACATTAATTGCAATAAATCCATTTATTATAATTTAAATTCCAAAACTGATTAATTTTTATTTTCAATTATTTTTATTCAATCAATCATCCTATTATGAAATAGAATTTACATTGGTTACATCTTATTGAATTAACATTCTTCCATTATCAATTTTATCTATATTAGCTGCACTAATTAAGTGAATTAATTGCAATTGATTTCAAATTAAATTTAACGAGCTAAATAAATAGGTAACTTATAACAATTGTTACTATTTACTTTTAATTACATTTATAAGTTTATTACTTACCAACAAATGTTACAATTTCTTTTATAACACTAATTTTATTCAATAACCATTAACTATCTATTATTTCATTGGTTAATTCAATATTTACATTTTATTCTCTTATATTCAATTTATAGCCAAGCATAACATTTAAATCATTTTAGTTGATTGAAATTTCATTAAGATTGTTAACAATTAACTTAAATTAACATTATTATCTACCATTCTAGTTATTATTTCATTAATAAATTAATTTTTTTTATTTCTTCCAATATTAAATAACAAAATCTTATTAAATTAACTATTTATAATTATCGAAAATTACCGGTCATTACACTCTCCTTCACTTAAAACTTTTCGTCCTTGAAAAGGAAAAAGAAGGGAAAAGAAGAAATTAGGAAATCAATATCTTATTTAAAATATTAAATTTATAAACAAATAAATTTACAAATTAAATCATTTAAATAAAATATATCAATTTATAACTATTAAACCCTTTCATATTCAAGTTAACAAAAGTTTCAAAAATGTTTCATAAAAATTTTCTAAGTCCAAAATTCACAGAAAATTTCGGTAGAGTCTCCTTTGTACGGAGAGGTTTGGGAGAAATAATAATATCAATAATAACAAATATATCATATTTTCCAAAATAGTATATCCCAAACCATTGGAAAACGATATAATATCGCTATAAAACCATAATCCGAGAACGTACCTATTTGTCGGGCAAACAAACGCTTAATTATGAAACCAAAAGCGGTAGCAATTGCTTTTATAAACCTGTATTTCACTTATAATCCAAAGACGTTAATAATTATATAAAGAGAAATATTTATATTGCTTCAATTTATAACAAACAAATCATAACAATATTCACTTGCAAACAACATACAACAAGCACTTGCAACCCAAAAACATACAATCATCATATGAAACCAATGTAATCAATCATACATCCATATCAAACAAAACAAATGGTTTGTTCGGGTTTTGATACTTTCAAATCGTATAGAATGATAAATAAACTACTAAGTAAACCATCTACCCAACAGTCTTAGATAAAACTCAATAAATTATTCATACATCCTAAACAATTAGAAATATCTTTACCCAACAACCCATAAGCCAAAACAAACAACAAATGCCAAGTATTATTAAGTTTATTTTTTACAAATCCTTTCACAACATTTATTATTCCTTTTCTTTCATACGATGACTATTTCTTTAATTTACATTTATTTCTTACGAGAATTTAAATTTCCATTCATTTATTTACATATGTTATTTACATTTTCTTACACATGCTACTCATGTACACTTATTTAAAACATATGTAAGTCAATTCTTAAAGTATTATATAGGTTCTTTTGTAAATAAACTTACATTCATTCATTCAATGCTAATCTTCATTTATTTTCATTCATTACTTACAAAATTCAATATTTTTCATTTATTCATATAATGAAATTTTCTTTTTTCTTACTTTACATTCATTTCTTGCAATAAGTTGTTTCCATTCAATTGTTTATAATAATCAATGACTCTATTATTTAAATGTTACATACATTTTTATAGTAGTTTAGCTTACATTTATAAATCAACTTACCTGATTTCCGTTAGATATTAATATTCATTCGTGCATAAGTTTATACTTAAGTTTCTTACTTTTTAATTCACCTTCATTTATTATAAAGTGTCGTTGGATATTAAATCATTTTTTTTTCATTTAAACCTTTCTGAAGTTATAGCCATTAAATTTTAATATAGTATTCATTTTAGTTATTCACTTTAGTGATCAATAGCTTCAAACATTAACTTAAGTTTATAATCTTTTACTTACAGTACTCATCTTTCTATTACATTTAATTAATAACATTTAAATTATACCTTAAGTTTATAACAACTATAATATCAAAGTTCTTATTTATAAATGAAATTCTATTGAACACTTCCATTACTTAAGTTTTACTTGTATAATATTCCATTACATGTTCTTATATAACATTACAACTTTTAGTATTTGATAAGTTATATATATATATATATGTTTTAAGAATGCAATTGAAAGTTACACAAGTTTGTTTTATTAATTTTAATTAACTTAATGTTCAATAGTTTTCATTTCTTATTTTCATTTCCTTTTTATTTATAGGTTACAAATTTCCAATTTCTTGTATATTTCATTTATAACTTAGCATTTAATTTCTTATTTTCATTTTAGAAGTTCCAATTATTAAAGAGTTAAAATTTCATTTCATTACAATAATTGAAATCTCATTTATAGAAATTTAAGAACCAAACGCTGGTTTCCATTTCAATTATTCCAACATATATATATATATATATATATATATAATCATATCTTTTATATCCAATCACATTTAAAATTTGAAATTAATATTTTTTCATCAAAATAAATATGCAGTAAAACTACTACAACAGTCTTTCCACTTTGAAACTCGAAATTGAATGTCGATGATGCGTGCACTCATCACCGAAATTATTTTTCAACGGTAGAGAGGGGAGCATAGAACTTATTTCTTTCAAAAAAATTATTTAAAACGTTTCTTTCAAATCATCTTGAAATATTTATATCAGAAAATACTTTCAAATAATAATATTATTATATCCCAAAATCTTTCAAAAGAAATTTTCAAAAATCTCCGAAACTCAGTTCTAAATTTCCAATTTATATTCATTTTATTTGTAAATCTTATTTTTCCACCAATACATATAAAATTTCATTACCATAACCAAAAATATAACAACCAACTATATCATTTATAAGATTGTTATTGTATATACAAAAGTATATAGTAGAAAAGTTATTTCATTTACCTATATTTCAAAACAAAAATTATGTCGGACTGCCCTATTAAGGGTTTAGAAATCCCTATCGATGTCATAGCGTCCTATGCACCAACCAGAATTTATAAATACAGTACGGAACGAATTAACACAATACAAAACCTTTTTATAACACTGACAAGTACGCCCTCTCATATATATACACTCAACGACTCAATCTAGGGTATTACTACTCTATTTATAAAGAGTCAGACCCCACAAAGCAAAGGTTATTTCTAAACCAAAGCTCTGATACCAACTGTAACGACCCAACCTTTTGGACGTTTTAAGCAGGCACACACGTCAACCCAAGCCATTCAAAAGGGCAATTTGTTATGGGGTAAATAAGAAAAGAGAAAGGAATAAAACAAATACAGAATCTTGTAGTGGAATGACAAAATATAATAATCAAATAACAGTTCATGAAGCTGTTTTATAAATACATTTGATTATTCTTTACAACACAAATATCAGAGTTACATAAACACGAATAAATAAATAAATGCAGCGGAACAACATGATATAGTGGAATACATATCATAATTAATAATAGCACAATCTTCGTCTTCTTACTCTACAAATAAGGTCTTCAACCCTGAAATGCTCAGGCTGACCCGAACGAATTGAAAAGACAAAACACTCGAGTCAGAACTAAAAGATCTTATGTAAGTTAAATCAACGGTAAGCATGAGTGCCACGGAGTCAGTGATGTTTACAGGGTTTGACATCGTCTATCCGTTATCTAACGTGAGTGCAGTAACTTAAAAGACGTTCGAGATTTACATCCCCTAAGGATCCGTTAAACTATCTACTATGTGTGAGAAATGCAGATTAAGGATCTTAAGGCTAGGATAAACACTAGAGGGGGGGTGGTGGTGAATAGTGTTTTAGAGAATTATTAAATCTTTTTGAGTTTTTGTTAATTTGAATACAAATGTATGCAATATTCAAACACAGATATGATCACAGAATCAAACACAGATGCAAATATAAAGTAAAAGCAGTAAAGGAAGGAACACACTGGATTTTATACTGGTTCAGAGTTACCCTACATCCAGTCCCGCACACAAGTATGGATTTCGTTTCAAAAACAATCTTTACAATTACACCCTCGATTTCAAGGCTACGAGGTACACCCTCCAGATTCACAATCCTTTGGGTAGAGATACTTGATTTCCCGGGCAACAAGTTCACCCAATTGATTTCCAAGGCTACAATCACACCTTATCTCGCTTGATTGATTTCCAAGGCCACAATCACACCTTTTCTCGTTTAATTGATTACAAAGAAGCCTATAACTCTGAATAGCACTGAGAATCTTGTTGAGATAGTGATAGAGAATCAAACTAGAAATGATCTAGTTAGATTCAATGTTGATTTCGACAGAGTTATGGTAAGAATATGTATATAGAAATGTGGAAGAAGAAGAGGAGTGAAAAACCAGAAAATCTATATTGAAATTTGTTGAAAACAGCCCCTATTTGTAGAAGAACAACAGCCATGTCCATTCGTGAAAGGCTATGACGAATAGACACTTCTTTTGAAATTCAAATTTTTGAAATTAACTGTCACTATGTCGACATGGGTACCTTGGGTATGTCGACATGCCAAAGGAAATTTTGGTGATTCATTTTTCTTTGAAAATAACTTCTATCTTATATTAAAACTATTTTAAACTTTATAAATATGCTTAACTATAGTTAAAATACATAAGTAAATATAGAGAATAATATATATAGAATTTTACTATAATTTCATATTTAAATCTAAGAATAAATATTAATATATTATTATTAAAAGATAGTTTGATTTTGAAAATAAAGATTATTTTGAGGCTAAAAGTATTTAAAACCAGGATAGATGTTTTTGATCTTTTTTAAAGGAAGGTTTTGAAAACATTTTGAAAACAAGATACAATTTTGTAAAAACATTTTGAATAAAAGTTAGTGGATACAAAACAATGTTCCGCTAGATTTTTTGTAGGTTCCATCCTACTTAGGGTTCCATCCCTTTAACAGGCTCGAAGTGGATTCCATTCCACGAATAAATTGGATTTTAAGATGCCAGTGCTTTTCTAGGAGTTTTAACAAAATTCCTAATTAAAAAATAAATTACTTGAAATCTTGAACTCTTGATAATCTTGATTCTCTTGATACTCATAAGTCTTCAATCTTGATATCTTGAACTCTATACCGTACAGTCTTCATTCTTGGTACCTGCATGGTTAAATCATGTATATACACATATATTTCTAAACTTTAATGTTATTATTTATATTTTATAATCCTATTCTAAGGATGTTGCCATCAAAACCATCATCTTACGGACTAACAATATCCCCCTTGTTGATGATGACAACCTTTGTTTATAAAATATTACTTCTATCCTAATAACTCTCCTTAAAACTAATAACTACCCCTTAATCTATGCCTAACTATCCTATTTTATATTTCTCCCCTTTTGTCATCCATAAAAACTATCCTAAAACCATAAAACTATACAACTCCCCCTTAAACTAATACTAGAACAAAGTATAGTAAATGGAATGTGAAAGACATTAACATAATTATGGTATAATTATTCAATACATAAATATGTATAAGTATATTTCAACACACTCATCAAAACCAATCATTTTAGGCAAGTCAAATAAATCAATCAAGTCAAACACATCAAACAAGTCAATCAAGTCCAATAAGTCAAACAAATCAATCAAGTCGAACAAGTCAAACAAGTCAATCAAGTTAATCAAAACATACCAAACAATCAAAAACTTATAATCCTATATTATAAGACAATACTACAAACTTCCCTTAAAATAAAATACACTCATTATGTATACATGTATGCAATATGTAGTTTGTGATGCTGTATGAAATGCATGACACATGCAATGTAGCATGCGATGATATGCAAAATAAAGTGCAACTTTTGATGCAAATGATTATGATATTTCATGCATTGAAATTTATGATGTAATATGCAATGAAATGTGATATGAAATAGGATGCATAATGTTATGTAATATGAAATAAAATGATAACGAAGTAAAAATCATAATAATATGCAGCATGATATGATGATATATATATTACGGTAAGAGATATTCAGATTATAAGATAAACATGAGTGATAAGTAATATATAATTGACAAGCATATATATGTATATATATGTATATGTATATGTATGTATGTATGTATACATATATCAAATAATTTATTATAACTCGCTTCAACCAAACAAAGGTAATACATACCAATTACTAAACTTAGGTTAAAGAAACTAATGAATGAGACTAACATAGTAATAAAGACAAGAGTTTAAAGGTAATAAATGATATTAAAATTATAACATATTCGTGAAAAGTAGTAATCAAATTCAATATCAAAATCAAATTGCTAAGAAATATAAATTTAAACCATATATATATGATCAAATATGGTTTTTATAAAAATTAACAGCCTACTTATTTAATTTATTTAAAATAACTATTTTAACTTGGTTGTTTTTTTGTTTTTTTATTTACTATTTTTTTATTTTTTACTTTTAAGAATTCAAACTTCCATGTTTATAAAATACTTAACTTACTAATTAAAACCTTTATATTAAATTATTGTTGGTTTAAATATTTAGAAACATTTAGAAACATTTTTAAATTTAAGAAATATCATAATGAAATATTAAATAAAATAAAATAATAAAGATTGAAAAACTAAAATAAACATGTGTTATATTAAGGCCTATTACTTTAAAGAAAAATTTAATTAATTATTAGAAAAACATTTAAACATGAAATTAACTTTAAAATATTCTAATATAAGTTAGAAACTAGATCTAAAAAGAATAGAGAAAAATACTTAATTTAAATATCATTTTTACATAGTTTAAAATTTCATAAAGGAAAACAGCATTTAAAGAATGCTATAAAAAGTTTCTGTAGTAAAATATATTCGAAACTTTATAAAACTGAAACTGCAGCTTTTACCAAATGCTATGTAAAGTTTCTGAAATTTACAGCGTTTCAAAGCACAGAAATACTACAAAAAAGAATTTGCAATACTTACAAAATATTACAGAAGAAAGGAAGCATTTCAGAAATGCTATCTAAAATTCCTGTCATGTGATGTGGTGCTATCTTATTTATTGAAGAAATATGTAAACAGTGCCTTATTCTAACATTCTAAATTCATTTTATTAATTTCTTAAAGATATAAAATTAGTATCTTAAAAGAAATAAAGTTTGAGAAGTAAAAATAACATTAGAAAAGTTGAAATCATTAATGAAGGTATGCCTTTCTACTTAGTATAGTTGTAATAAATTAATAGTATGATTTTATTCGAAATAAAACACATTTTAAAAGACCCTTTTTTTAGAAAAATTTAGACTGGTATATCAATATTTATACTATGGTGTGTCGATATATGGACCAAAATATTAAAACTTATAAAAGAGATAAATTTCTATACCTAACTAAATGCATAAATATATATTCCTAAATGCAACAATAAAGATGAAATAATAATAAAACGTATCAATTTTTGCACACCATCTTTCAAACTTTGTTGTTCTTCCATTTTCGTGAACCACACATTTATATCTCTCAGAATTTAACGACGAGATCTGTTCTATTGCGACGGGCTCGTTTTTCTGATCAACGTAGTATATTCATTTGCTGAATTTGAAGACCGTATGAGAAAGATGCAGATGATTTAGTAGATTGACTAACTTGGCGCCAAAACTTTGAATTTGAATTTTGAATGAGTGGACACTTCAACCACTATAAATAGTCCCAACATTCACCACTTTTCATAAAAGTTTCTCTTCTTCTTCTTCCCGTTTTTCTACTTACTATCAAACTTCTAGAAGGCATATCTCCTTCGTTTCTTAACGGAATGAAACCATCGGAAAATCGAAGAGGAAAGAAAGGACTACGATCTAGTAATAGTTTGGTGTCAAATTTGGAAGGTATATGCAACAGTCCGAACAGTAGAAGAAATGTAGAAAATCTCGTACACACTTTTTCAATTTCGGATAGCCAACTTCAAATTATCATATCTCACTCAATTTTAATCGGAATTTGATGATCCACCGATCAAAACGACCGTGAGAACAAGAACTACAATCTGAAAAAGGAGTGGAAACAAAATACTCAAATCTCTGGATGTAATTTGAAGAATACATTTGACAGTTTTGCCTTCTTTTTCTCTTTGTTCACCAAAACTTCATTTGACCATAACTTGGTCATTTCTTGACGGATTCGCACGACAAGCAGATGGAGAGAAGTATAGTATCAAATCAAGATGTAGATGAGAACCAAAAGTTCTATATTAATCTGGTACCCATTTCATTGTCAATTTCCATTATATATCCATTTGTTCTTCTTGATCGATGAATGATTATCTGGTTTCTTTTAACCAACAGTCATTAGACATAATTCTTCTCCTGCAAAACAACATAACTTTTTAAAGAATCAAGCGACTTTTCAAAATAACTAAATATAATTTTAAATAAAAATATCATGATGAATCTGTGACATATTCATATGAAAATAGCGTTAATAATTTTATAAAAGAAAATTATCATTTTAAATTTTTTCAAAATTCATATTATGAAACTTTGAAAACCTTGCTCTGATACCAAATGTGAGAAATGCGGATTAAGAATCTTAAGGCTAGGATAAACACTAGAAGGGGGGTGAATGGTGTTTTAGAGAATTATTAAATCTTTTTTAGTTTTTGTTAATTTGAACACAAATGTATGCAATATTCAGACACAGATATGATCACAGCATCAAACACAGATGCAAATATAAAGTAAAAGCAGTAAAGGAATGAACACACCGGATTTTATATTGGTTCAGAGTTACCCTACATCCAGTCCCGTACACAAGTACGGATTTCCTTTCAAAACAATCTTTACAATTACACCCTCGATTTCAAGGCTACGAGGTACACCCTCCAGATTCACAATCCTCTGGGTAGAGATACTTGATTTCCCGGGCAACAAGTTCGCCCAATTGATTTCCAAGGCTACAATCACACCTTATCTCGCTTGATTGATTTCCAAGGCCACAATCACACCTTTTCTCGTTTAATTGATTACAAAGAAGCCGATAACTCTAAATAGCACTGAGAATCTTGTTGAGATAGTGATAGAGAATCAAACCAGAAATGATCTAGTTAGATTCAATGTTGATTTCGGCAGATGTGGAAGAAGAAGAGGAGTGAAAAAACAGAAAATCTATATTGAAATTCGTTGAAAACAACCCTATTTATAGAAGAACAACAACCATGTCCATTCGTGAAAGGATATAACGAATAGATAGTTCTTTTGAAATTCAAATTTTTGAAATTAACTGTCACCATGTCTACATGGGTACCTTGGGTATGTCGACATGCCAAAGGAAATTATGGTGATTCATTTTTCTTTGAAAATAACTTCTATCTTATATTAAAACTATTTTAAACTTTATAAATATACTTAACTATAGTTAAAATACATAAGTAAATATAGAGAATAATATATATAAAATTTTACTATAATTTTATATTTAAATCTAAGAATAAATATTAATATATTATTATTAAAAGATAGTTTGAAACTAAGGATAATTTGATTTTGAAAATAAAGATTATTTTGAGGCTAAAAGTATTTAAAACCAGGATAGATATTTTTGATGTTTTTAAAAGGAAGGTTTTGAAAACATTTTGGAAACAAGATATAATTTTGCAAAAATATTTTGAATAAAAGTTAGTGGATACAAAACAATGTTCCACTAGATTTTTCGTAGGTTCCATCCTACTTAGGGTTCCATCTCTTTAACAGGCTCAAAGTGGATTCCATTCCACGAATAAATTGGATTTTAAGATGCCAGTGCTTTTTTAGGAGTTTTAAGAAATTCCTAATTAAAAAATAAATTACTTGAAATCTTGAACTCTTGATAATCTTGATTTTCTTGATACTTACGAGTCTTCAATCTTGATACCTTGAATCTCTATACTGTACAGTCTTCATTCTTGGTACTTGCATGGTTAAATCCTGTATATACATATATTTCTAAACTATAATGTTAGCATTTATATTTTATAATCCAATTCTAAGGTTGTTTTCATCAAAACCATCATCTTACGGACTAACACTATATAGTACAATACGCTATTATAATATGTTTACAGTAAAGTAAAAGTACTAAAATAGCGTTAAGGCGTTACCCATATCCCTCTTAACATATTTTATATATTCCTATAGTCTAACCGTACGCTCCTCCGAGAGGTTTACACATAAGGCACCCCGTAGGCGTGGTACAGAATAAACTTGTAGAAGACGCTCCAGGGTATGTGAACACGACACTCGAGGCAATGCCAGGGTAGAAATACCAATTGCGGATCCGGACTGGTGGTAACACATATCAGCTACTACCACCCATCTTGGAACACACTACCATAATCAAAATCAAGGGGTGGCCACCAAATCAATCACAAAGCAATAGTATGGTATCGAAGAAATGTGTTCGATAGGAGGAATGACCTCTCTAGTCCCGCCATGGCTCATATTTTAGTCACATCTAAGCTGACTCACGGGAGTCAGGGTCATGTCATACCTTGTACAGAAATCGTTCACCAAACCATTCCGTTTCATTTCTGGAATCTCCACCACATATATAGTTGTTAAAGTGGTTTTCGGTATTGGTACAGAGTATGAAAATATCCGATCCCAGTCTCTTTAACAACCAAACGCTTATTACACACCGGATGGTTCTTTCACATTTCAAAAAGTCAATTTACAATTGATATCAAAATATCATATTCTCAAACCATATCACTTTCAAGTCATATTCACTTTGAAATCATATTCACCTTTTAAATCATATCGTTTTCGAAATCATAATTTCTTTCAAAAATCATATTTCCAATTAGGTTAAATCCTCACTTCAAAATCATAATATTCAATTAATTGTAACATTTAAATTCCAATTTAGGTTATAACATCATTTAACCGTATCTGCTTTTAAACCGATGAATTGAATATAAACACTTCCCCTCTACTTAGTCCAAAAATTTAGAAAATTGTGTAAATAGTTATAAATAGTTAAAATTGTTATAAATAGTTAAATACTATAAAATAATTTACATTTAGATTAAAGATACTGTTAAATTAATTAAACATAGTTAAATAGATTTAAAATAGATTAAATATAATTTAAATAGATTAAATAGCTTTAAAATAGATTAATTAGATTTAAAATAAGTTAAAATGGGTTAATTAGTTTTAAAATAAATTAAATGGTTTAAAATAGGTTAAAATGATTTAATGTAGTTAATATAGGTTAAAATATTTTAATAACTTAGAAACCTTAAAATTTAGTATCTTAAATTAATATGTTTAAAACAGTTTATATCAAAAACATAAATTTGAAATTTATATCAATTAAAACTATTTATTTCATTCCAACACATTTGGACCATTTCAATATCCAAAACCCAATTTCAAATTTTCCAATTCCAATTCTCAATAAAGCATTTAATTCAATGTCGCTTCTAATCCATGTTCGAAATATCAACTTAATTTACTCCAATTTAAATATATTTCAAAGTTATGTTTCAACAATTTTAATCACTCGATTTCTATCAATTTCATTTATCCTTCAAAATCAACTTTAAAATTACAATTTTCTCCTTTTACAATTTCTTTAAAGTAATTCTAACTCTCACATAAAATTCGAATTTCAATAATAATTCAATTTATATAAATCAAATTTTATTCAAAAATCATTCAACTAAATTCAAAAATTTAAGATTTTAAAATCATTTGATTTAACCAATCCAGTGTCCGCATATAATCTCTATCCTAGGGTCAGGTGATACGAATATTTATCATTTTAATCCGCATTTTCAAATTTTATGGTTATATATTATTTCAAACTGCAATCTCGAATTTAATATAAAAATCAATAAAATCGTTTGAGTCTATCATTTCAACCCATAACGATTTTTTTCCTAATCTACAGATCGTTCGGGTATATATCATTTCAACCTATAGGGAACTTGCAGTTATAATAATATAAAGTACAACATCCAGTCGTCCAATATCAACAAATCAAACATCCATCCCAGTCATCATCCAAATCAATCAATAAGCATTAATAGATAACTGATAATCAGTACGGGTATTAAATTGACAATTAAAAATTCAATATTAAATTTGACAATGATTAAATGCAATAAAAGTCAAATTTAATCAGAATGACAATTTAACATACCAAACATCAATCAATAAATTTCTAATCACATCATAAATTTTATTTAACTAACATAAGATAGTTTGTAATTGTGAGTGGGTTAAAACATCCACCTTTGAATTTAAATCGATTTGAAATCCCAAATAGGGCCTAAATTTGAACGGTCTCGGAATCCATCCAAACCAGTGACCCAATATCTGAAATTTTGATACGATTCCAACGAAACAGACAACGCATGAGTTAGATCTCGTATATAGAAGTTATGATCATTAGAACCATTGAAATAATAATAATCTAAATTCATATTAATTAATTAAATATAAAGCCACATCACCAAGGTTTTGTAACGACCCAAAATTTTCGATCCCGAAAATTCCAGATAGTTAGTGTAGCAACCCGCATATTTTACGATTGAATATTTAAATATTTTATTTAATATTTCACCGTTAGTCCGATTATAGTCCGAAAAGATACTTTTTACAAACCGTCGAATTAAAGCTCGAAACCCCTCCCATTGAGTTCAAAACGCCGTTTGCGACCTTTTTGAGTATAAACATCGATATGTTTTGAGTTGAGTGAATTTTGCTATTTTTCACTTAGGGCTTTGGGTTTGGGTTCAGCCCATAAACCCAACTCATCTTATATCATTACTCCACCCCCTCTCCTCTTCATTACTTCACTTTCATTTCCTAACACTCAAGCTTCATCAAAAATGGAGGAAGAGATTGGAAACTAAAATCCTAAGCCCTAGGTTCTTTGCAAATTCAAGTTCTAGCTCCATAATTCAAGAGAAGCTATTGGTAAGCATTCTCTTCTTCTTCTTCTTCTTCTTCTTCTCCAACTCATGCCCTCTTCAATTTCAGAAATTCCTAAACCATAACTTAGGAAATGTTTTCTTTTGAGCTTAGATTCAAGCTTCTTGGGTTGGAATTGAGGAGTGATTGTTCTTGCCTTGCTCTATTGCTTCTTCTTCATTGTTTTGAGTAAAAGGTGAGATTTTTTATCTCACATCTATGTTTATAACTATCTTTGATTGTTGGGTATGAATTCCTAACACTTATTCATGTGCATTTGCCTTTGATTTGGATTGAATTGGTGAATACTCCGATTTTTTGTGTTTTGGAGTCCAATCTTTGAAAAATCATAACTTTGATGTTTGATCATGCTTTTGGTGACGAATCGAAGAGCCTTTGAGGCCGGGTTGTCGATTGACATAATCCCCTAGCGCCATTATCGGTTGCATTTTGGAAGAGTTTGCTCTTCAATTGATAGGCTGAAAAACAGCCCACAGCTCAGTCAGTTGACTGACCTCTTGCCGTCAGTCGACTGGCTGTAGCAAATAAAGGTTCCGAGGCTGTTTACAGAGACAGGGAGCCTCTGTTTCCTGCAATCAGTCGACTGGCCACTGTAATCAGTCGACTGACTACAGGAAATGAAATTTCCAAGTTTCTGGATCAGTCGACTGGCCAATTGCAGTCAGTCGACTGACCTGCTTCTATTTGCCTATTTAGCCTATTTTGTGTTGATTTCCAATTTTAATCGATTCGTGGTTATCCGATTTGCTGTTATCATTTATTATCGACTTTGATGACTTCTATTTTGGAATTTTTGGGTAAGTCCATCTTGATGGGTTCGCATCGATTTCTATGGATTTGATTCACGTCTTCGTATGTGAATTTTTGGTGATAGATTGTTTCTACAATCAATTTTGTGATTCATCACTTTAAAATGCAAAGGTTTCTATACTAGTAGTAAATATCAAAACTCTTTCATCAAAACGATTTAAACTCTATTTTCAATTACAAAGCTCGTTATCTAAAACCGTTTTCCTACTTATTAGTACATACAAACCTTTACCTCACTCATATGAGAAATCTAATTAAACGGCTTAGTAAAACAAGTGGTATGAAACGTTTGCATTTACTTCGTCGGTTAATTCTTGGACTTGTTCGATTGAATCTCTTGTGACAATTTTTTGAGTGGAGATCTACAATTTGTTCATAAATATTTAAGTTAAGCTAGTGGTTATGGGACATGAAGCTAAACTCATATATTTACTAGCTTAGTGTAATTGACACTTAACCTCGAGTGGAAGTCTACAATTTGTTCGTAAATAATTAAGTTAAGCTAGTGGTTATGGGACATGAAGCTAAACTCATTTATTTACTAGCTTAGTGTAATTTACACTTATCAATCAATGATGATCATTTTGTGATTTAGACTAGCAATGTGCGATGTCTCTTTGTCTGCGAGGGAGACTAAACCTCATTTTTAGTGGAGCTTCGGCTTGGTGGGGTAGCAACCCGTGGTATTCGGGCTGTTTTAGTGGAGCTTCGGCTCAAAATTAATAGTTAGCAACCATGGAATGGCGTTCCGTTTTGTGATACATGTGTTGGCGAGTTTTAATGCTCCCATCTTGTGATAGGCCTCTTTCCCCCTCTTTGTGATTTCTGGATTTCTATTGATTGATTTCTAGAATTTATGTTTCACCAATTTTCGTGATTTACATTGATAAGCTTTATCAATATTTGTTCACTGATGAATTTGTGTTTCAACAACTTTTACGATTGGCATTGAGAGTTTGCCAATATTTGTGACTGCATGAATAAAAATAAAGAGTATGACATTCTTTTTGATCTTTGAGAAGATTCTTGTGATATTGATTAATCTCTAGTTGATTTTCAATTACCTACTTATCACAGTATGGCTTTATGGTTATCATACGTTTTTTTCATATCTCTTATTCTATATCATTTTATCTGATATTTATAGCTAGACTGATCCGTTTATTATTTTCTTATTAAATAATACTCGGGTCAGACCGAGGTGTTACAGGTGCTTCTGCTTGACTCCTCGCCATGGAGTATTATCTGACTTTCGGCTAACTACTTTAGATTGGTAGTTTATGTTGTTATACATTTGAGATAGAGACTCCTTAATGTATACATATTCTTTTATATTGCACTTGTATCCATCCTTTTGTGTTATTATGGATCTTTTTGACCACTACTTTGATGTACACTTTTAAGTGTTATATATTCATATCTATTTTCGCCTTTGTGATATGAACTTCTGTGATTGATTTGTGTTATGTTTATTTCTATATTTGTTTCCAAAGATTATATAGCCACTATATAGTAGCTTTGAGTTTGTATCGGTGTGTCGGTTTCCCTCTTAGAATGAAATGCATGTTTTACTATCTGACATACCGGTGCTCGCACAAAGCAATTACACGGATGGTCACTCCTCAACAGCCTTATTCTTCGCGCTAGTTGACGACATTACTTCATAGTGTCCTTGGCTAGCGTGAATATAGAGGTGGGGCGTCACAGCATGGTATCAGAGCCAAACTTTGGAACAATGTAGAATAATCTAGAAAGAATCATTGTCCTAAGTCTTTCTTAGGAGTCGTACTTTAGGATTTAATTCGAGTCTTCATACCGTTCTATCCTATTTTCTTTTATGATTCCTTGTTTTACCAATCAAGTTTGTGTGATATTCATTTCGAGAATAACCTTTTTCTTCTTCTTTCCTTTCCTTCTTAAAGAAGAGAAATGGTTAGTTTTGGCAGTCCTAGCGTTGGTCAATCTAGTGCTTCTCCCCAGGATGGAGTATTTATGTCTGCCCAGCAACTTTTGGATCTTGTATAGAATCAAAGGTTTATCTATGCTTTGAGTAAGAACCCCGAAAAGATTTTACCCTTGAAACTTGAGGTTCCTTTCAATCAGCTTTTGGGTCTTTGACATGAAGAGGTTGGTAAGGGAAGTGATTGTGATATTGGGATTTCCAAGAAGAGGTATATTAAGTTCAAGAGCCCTAATCCCAATAAGAAAGTGAAGCAAACTACTTTTGTAGCAAGGACTCCAATTCCTAATCATGGAGGATGCTATAATTGTAATTCTAAGAACCATTATGTAATTAAGTGTTCGAAGTCCCTTACTTGTCGCTATTGCAAAAATCCAGGTCATCTTTTATCTTCTTGTCCCAAACTTCAAAGTAAGAGAGAGGGAAAGCTAAATGTTGTACAAGCCCCTTGTGACACTTCTCTTGGTCAAGGTATTTCTCATTCAATCCTTGATTACATTTGTTTTGTGATTATTCTTTTCGACTTGTTGTTGACATGGGTTCATCTCATTATTTTTATATCGAAAGAACTTGTTGACTTCTTTTCTTTAAAATGTTTGGGTTTGATAACTTCATTGAGAATTGCGAATCCGGTTGGTGGATCCGCAACACTCAATTTTCTTTGTTTTGATGTCGAGATTATTTTATATGATTTTTTCTTTCCGAGCCGATTTGCATGTTATGCGTTACATAGGCTTCAGAATTGATTTGTGTGAAAGGATTGGCTTAATCATTATGAAGCCCATATCCTACTTTCCGAGTGGACTATTCATCTTCGACATTCTTAGTCTGTTAAGCAGATATCTATTTTTCTTTGTGATTTTGATTCCAATTTGATGCCATCATTTTATTTTTTTTAAACCCACATGATGAGGAAAACGTTATTTTTCTCATTCGGGTAGTTTGTGGAATTTTTCGGTATTTTTGAGCTTGTCTTAGGATTATCACCTAAGCAATCTTTTGAGTGGTGTTAAGGTCCTTTCAGCCCGACCTTGCCACCGGTTTTCATTAGCTACGAGTTGCGGAAGTTAGCATTCCACTTACCGCATTCCGCACTCGTTATGATTCTTATGAATGACATATTATGTCATTCAGTTGTCCGGCTTATTTCATCCATTTTATGAATCGAGTAATTCTATGAATATCTCGATGACTCCATTCTTGTATTTATTGACTTTGGACGAAGACAGTAATTTAAAATTTTGCAAATTTTTTTCATAAGATATTTTATATGTATAATTGGATTTTGTTCTTGAAACAAGCAAATAATACTCTTAAAATTTTTAAGAGACTTATTTATCATATAAAAGATGATTTGGTGATTGTATTGCCCATTGAGTGCTTTAAGAATTCTGGTCGATGCGCTTGATCGACGTTTTCGATAGGAATTTCCTAAACGCTTTGATGAGACAGTCAGACACAATAAATTGACTTTTAAAAAGTAATTTTTTTCTAAAAATATGATTACATAAAGATAATTGTAATTTTGAAAGTTTTAGCTTTTCGAGAAAGAGGATCAATTAAAAGAACTCTTTCTTTTCGATACTTCTATTCTTGTGATTCCCGGAGGGAACCAAGACTTCACTGTTTGTACCGATGCTAGCCATATTGGTTTGGTGTCGTTCTCTTGCGAAAAAGAATGTTCTATCATTTATGCTTCTATACAATTTAAGCCTATCGAGACTAGGTATACCACTCATGATCTAGTTTTCGCGGCTATTGTTTTCACTTTTAGAATTTGGCATCATTATTTTTAGGAGAGAAATTTGTTCTCTACACCGATCATAAATCTTTGGAGTATTTATTTTCTCAAAAGGAACTTAATTTGCATCAACAACGTTGGCTCGAGTTCCTTGCGTCTTATGATCTTGATATTCTTTGTACTCCCGAAAAGGGGAATTGTGTTGCCGATATCCTTAGTCGTAAGCAACAAGCGGTTGTTTCTATGATGATATCCGAATGGAATGATCTCGGGATTTTGTCCACTTGCAAGATTCGAGATCGTGAATCCGATTTATGTTCATCTCTCGTTTTATGTAGCCTTGAGGCTCATCCTTCTCTTTTAGACCGCATTCTTGAAGCTCAAAAGCTAGATTCCGAATTGGCTCTTCTTAGCCAAAGTTGTAGGGATAAAATTAATGTTAAAGGTTTGAAAGACTTTGATATTGATGCTCGTGGCGGCATTCGAAAATTGGGTAGACTTATCGTGCCAAATATTAGCGATCTTCGTAAACACATTTTAGAAGATTCTCATTGTTCTAAATTTACCATTCATCCCGGTAGTAGTAAAATGTACGTGGATATCAAGCGACTCTATTATTGGGATGGGATGAAATCTGATATTGCTAACTTCGTTAAGCGTTGCATGACTTGCCAACTTGTTAAGGCCGAGCATCAAAGGCTCATGGGTTATTGCAACCTTTGGACATTCCAATTTGGAAGTGGGACCAAATTTCCATGGATTTTATTGACGGTCTTCCTCGTTCTCGTTCGGGTCATGATAGCCTATGGGTGATAGTAGATAGACTTACAAAATCCGCTCATTTTATTCATGTTCTGTGACGACCCGCCCTTCTACTACCAGAAAGACGTATCATCATTAAGAAAGAAAGGGATAGAAATAGAAAAGAATAGAAAAGAAAGAACAACAACATCAGAATCACAGCGGAACGGAATAAAATATAATATATCACATAACTATTACATAGTTTTACATATATCAGAGTTATACCATATCAATACATATGACAGTCATACATGCATCTGTCACTATATACATCAGAGATACAGTACACATCAACTACTGACACAGCGGAACTAGATAGATATCTATATACGTATGGAACTCCTGCTCCAAGCTCCTCCAGAAATCAAAGTCCAAAACCTATCACTTGGCCACTCATAAAAATTTGAGTACCCAAGAGTTTATGAAAAACAAAATATAAACTCCGGGTCAGACATGGGTTTGGTATGAGTAAACGGTTTAAATTGTTTAACTTTGAAAAACATTTGAAAATAAAGGTATCACATAAGACTCCCCACAAATAAATACGGGTAAGTTTTTACCTTACGCTAACCAAAACATTTCATAGGAAATCCAGTGATATTATAATAGTGTCTAGGGTTTTCAAGTAAATAGAAAATAACCGAAATTGTTACATCTATTAAATTCCAGCTACTTGCCACAAAAGTGGGTAATACAAATCAAAACCGTAGGGTCTCGTAGGGAAAATGGACTTCCAACAATGGCAGGGCTACTGGGGTACCGCTCATCACAGTACGGGACCAAGATCATCGTACCGAGGATCACTCCCGACCCCCTACAACACAAGGCCGGAACCATTCCTTACTGAACAGTCCCGAACAAGATAACCCCGCGGTTGTAGCTAGCAATGGCCCACACAACCGAAATAAAGGGACATCTAGACAGGGGAATATCTTGTCCTGCTTGGGCATGACCCACCTAACCTTGCTGCACCTCCTCTATTTTAGCCATTCTCGGTTGATGAGGCTTGAGGCTGCGATTACCTTTACATGACATATCTCTTAGAATGCTAATCGTTCACCTGACGATGTGCTAAAAGCATTCAATTCATACAAGTTCGTTCCGGGTTCAATTAAAATAAACAGGGCCAAAATCCAGGGTCGTTACATTCCTCCCCCTTAAAAGAATTTCATCCCCGATATTTAAAACAAAGATAATTTTAAAGCTGTTATACCAACTATTCAAACATACATATCATTCATACATTAGCAAATAATCAACGGTCTATCCTAACAAACATCACAAGCTATCCGAACACAAATCCGGATAAGCTTTCCTAAAACTATCCAGAGTTGTCTCTCAATGATCAACAATTCGAACTGGATTCCTGACCATAGTAAAATTTGATTCGACTTCCAAATTCCTGAACTACTGGTTTAACAACTAATGATGGATCATGAACAAATTTCCTTAGATGGGATATATGGAATACACAATGAATTCCAGACATTCGCCCCGACAGTTCAATTCAAAAAGTTACAGTACCAACTTTTTCCCAATTTTATTGACTTCTTTGCAGAATTTCAATATCTATTCATTCAAGCCCGTATGATGTACATATACCATTCGTACGCAATATTAAATTCGATCGCTCGCTCGATCACACAATTTCACTTCCGAACTAGTATCGTCCACCCAACTTCCTAGTGCGGACTCAGATCTGGTTTCTTGATCAGAAACTGTCTTTCTCCTTGCATAGCCACAACTATGATAGAGAATTTCCAGAATAAATCAAAATCCATATCCATGGTTCGTCGTCGAAAATCGAGTGAAAAATCCTAACTCGGATCGATATAACTATCTTGAAATTCCGTGCTCGAATCTGGATCAATTTGCTATGCGAATAAAATAATATACGTACATCCTACATATTTATATCCATTGATTATCAACTATATCAATTTTCTTTTATTAACATTATTTTAATTTCTATCCACTTGGGATGATTTTCTCAATATCAAATTTATTTAAGAATTCCACCGTTTATTCCTTAAGTTTAATATAAGCATTATATATACTGTTATATTATTATGCTACCATTTTAGCCTCTATATCCTCTTATTTAAATCTGAATTTCCAATTCCATGTGAATTCAATTTATCTTCAACCCTAAATATTGAATTTTATTGACTATCCTCCATTTATAACTGATTCCTATCATTATTTTAAATTAGTTTCATCCATTAATTTATTTCAATCTCCAATTTGAAATCGTTTTGTTGCTAATTTTTTTAACTCCCAAAATCTTTTTTTTTGAAAATTTTTAGCAGTGTCTCCTTTGTTTAGCATTACATATTTTCATAAGCACATATGTAAGGTTTCGACACTTATTACAATTACTTCTAACCAATTCTCAGACCATTCTCTTCAGTTTAAGTGATTTACAACTTAATCGCGTATATTTAATTCATTTAAGCAAAACAAACTCATATTCCTTCCAACTGATTTCAAAATCATCCTATTCGCTTCTAATAATTCAACGAATTTTATCTAATTCGTTTACTTTGAATGACTCATTTTCTTATGCAATTCGACAATATTATTGTGAATAAATAATTACTTAAGCTTTATAACAAATTTTAAATGGATTCTAACTCAATTTACACTTGATTCCATCCCATTTTAATTTATTCACAATCTTTCCATTGCATTTTCTTTCATTTCAAAAGAATTGATTCCAAAACATTTTATTAAACTCGACAACCAATATTTTAAATAACCATCTCACAATTTACTTAAGTTATTTATTTTCTTCAACCGTTCCACCCAATAACTTAAGTTTATTCTATTCCACCAACTACCATTTAAATCTTTGATTTTATTTTCCCTTATTCAAATCCCAACTATTTACTAATTTATTCGAATAGTTTATTCTTTTATCCATTCTTAAATTTTAATTTACATTGACAATTCATTACTGGATTTATTTATAATAAGGTCATTCAATTTATGCTTGACTTAGATTTATTTATAACTCACTCCAATTCTATTTTAATTCAAATCAATACTTACTTGGTTTACATTTACTTATTTACGTAAGAATTTTATTCCATTCAATATTATCTATAATTCGATTGAATTTATTTAAATTCAGTTTTATTCTAATTCAATTTCAGTTAAATCTAGCTACTTACCATTCTTTTAAATTTTATTTCTCAATATACGAGCTCAAAACTTATTTATTTACTTAAAAGCTTATATTGCCCTTTTGAGTCATTTCATCTTATATCCACAATTTCAGATTATATATATAACACTTACTATCTTAAGGTATAAATTTTCATTTCACAATTACAATCATTTTACTTTCCAATTTTATATCCAATTTAATTCAATTTCAATTTCAATTTTATTTAACTTATCTCAGGTTATTCTCTTCATTTTCATTTACTTAAGTTAATTTTTAATTCTCGAATTAAAATTTCCAATTCCTACTTATTAATATCAACTTTACTTTATAATTCAATAGTTGATTCATTTAAGCTTTTCACATTAGAATTCAATTTCTCGGTTTTCATCAAAATAAATTTCCCTTTTGAAATTTCTAAAACAACTTGTATACCCAACAAGCCCAAACAATATCATGAGCAACTATCCTGGTAGCAATCCATCACTTTAGAAACTCGAAAATGAATACCATTGATGTGGCCATCATCATCAGGATTATTTTCCAGCGACCGAAGTGAGTTCAATGCTTCCTTACTTCCACAAATTCCTCCCAAAAAAATTTCCATTCAACAATATTTTCCAAACAATACTCCCTTATTGCCTTCAATGTAACGACCCGCGATTTTGGACTATTCGCATCCGCAGATGTCGAACTTGAATAATTCAAAATACCGAATTGTTAATTTTAATTTGGAAAAACTCAGATATACAGTAAATAAATAATCACAGAATCACAGACACAGAGTAATAATATGCAGCGGAAGTAAATGAGATTGTAGTTCATGAAGCTACTATATAAATATATAAGATACATCAGAGTTTACAACAGAAGTCTCGAATACAATAATCAGAATACATCACTGGAATCAACTGAATATTTGAAAGCTGGGAAGATAGCTGGATCTCCAAGCGAAGCTCTAACTCCAAAGGTGTGCCTTGAAAGCTGGTACTCTCAGTCTGACCCGAGCGTAAAGTAAAACACAAAAAACTTGAGTCGGGATTAACATTCTTATATTAATAAATCCAACCCAAGTGAAATAACAGTCGAAATACAAGTAACTCAAAGGATGTTGGAATAACCATCCTTTAAGGATCCGTTAACTATTTACTATGTGGTAGTATACTCTAAATAGATAATGTCTATCAGTAATATAAAATATCAAAATAGTGTTAAGGCGTTACCATTATCCCCCTTAACACATTTTATATAAGCGTCATAGTCTATACAGCACTATAAACTCCACCGTAAACTAGTGGGATATCATGGAGTACTCCATAGGTATAACACAAAACAAATTCGTAGCGGTCGCGTATATAGGGACACAAGTGTGACAAGGCACATGAGGCAATACCCAAGGTAGTGAAACTACCGTTCGCCTGATCCGGACTGGTGAGAACGCATCGCCGCAGCGATCGCAACACCGCGAAACAACACTCATGAAATTCCGAGGGTGCACCAATCAATCACAAGTAATGAGTAGTAGTTACGAAGAAGTGTGTTCGCTCAAGATGGGCCCGGCACGGCTCCTGATTTTAGTCATTTCCAATTTGGCACAAGTGTCAAGGCTATCCATTATCGTTCTCTTTCTTCAGTCATCACTTACATCATTCCAACCACTTCATTCTGGATCATCACTCCGCGTATAGTTATTAAAGTGGTTTTCGGTTTAGATAGAGAGTATATCCATAACCGATTCCGGTCTCTTTAATAACTTTAGTAATTATTACACCGATTGGTCGTTTAGTAAATTTCAAACCAAATCAAATTCACTTTCACTTAGAATTTGTACATCAACATTTCATTTGTCTTTCACTATCAATTTTCCAAAATTTACGTTTCAAAACTTCCAAATTTCCATTTCAAATTCTATAATTTGATTTCAACTTTTTATTCAACAAAACCAATATTGATTCAAGTTCGTAAATAAATTTCATTACGAAATCATTTAAATTAATTTATTTAACATTCAAACCAATTTAAATTCATTGATCGATTTCATTCAATATTCATTTAATTAATTTATCATTCAAAATAATTTCTATTAAATTTACATTTCATTAAATCAATTTCTCAAGTTCAACTTCATTAAATCAACTTACAAATTTAATTTAATTAGATTCGTCAAATGAAATTATTAAATTCAAGTCTTATATTTATTCACATAAATCACATTTTATTTCTTGTTAAAGAAATTCAATTTCACTTATTTCTTTTCATAGTTACAAATTCAAAACTCAATTAAATAAGAAACTAAATTTCACATATTCGAGGAGTTCAATTTCACTTATTAACTTACTTAAATAATTTTTCAAAAACTTAATAAATAAAGCAACTCAATTTCATTTATTAACGAACTTCAAATCCATTTATTCAAAGGTTCAATTTCTCTTATCAAAGAATTCAATTTTATTCAATTATCAACTAATTAAATCTTATTCAATTATTAAATAATTTTAATCTTAATTATTAATAATTTCAAAACTTAATAATTTCAAACTTGATTATAAATTCAACCTTAATTATTAAATCATTTCAACTTAATTCAATGAATAATTTCAAATTTAATTGTTAAACAATTTTTTTCAAAACGACGTTCTTTCATCAGTTATTACATTATTATTTTATTTCAGATTCCAATATTAACATTTCCTTTTATCAAAATTTTACGTTCCGATTTTATTTCAAAACCTTATTATTCAAATAAAATCTTTATTTATTTCAAATCAAACTATTGACCAATCGGGTTTATATTTAATTTTCAGTCCTAGGTCACATTCATTTGGGTATTTATCATTTCAACCCGATTCCAATTCAATTCACAAATCAAAACATATCAAAGGGAACTTGCAGTGTGATAACTGGGATGGTGTCAAAGTAAATAAACAAGCAATAACAAACATTCATCAATTTAAACAACATTCATTCAATGGTTCACAGTGTAATTAACCAAATCCTACATGTCAGTTAATTTAACATTTAAGGGGTCATATTATTCAAATTAACTAGTCAAATTCAACACATATGCCGATTCAAAATTTTAAACTATCCTACGTCGAATTCAATTGCATAATATTTATCACTTATACATTACAATTTTACATGCAATATAAACAACAAAAATCAATCAATTATCAATCAAATGGGATTATCATCGTGCAAATAACAGATAATGGTGTCAGATGTCAAAGGTGAACTAATACATAATTAACAGTGCAATAAATAACAGCAGTATATTTCAATTATCGTTCCAATTGAAATCAAATTTAATAAATAAAAGAATATTAATCGTGAGTGATTGCTCACCTTTCGAGGCTAGAGAGTTTGACCACAGAGCAAGCTACGTATTCCAAAGCAAATGAGATAGTACAAATTCGATGGAGAAAGCAGGCGCGACGAATCAAAAGCTGATAGACAGGAGTTGGCGAAATCAAGTCAGAACGGGATCGATGAAGATAATTAGTATAACCGAATTTGCTAAAATCAATATCCATTTAAAGCACATTTATATAAATCAAAATGAATATTTTATTTTCAATGCCTCATATATTCGACCAGCACCAAAAGTTTTAAACTGATAAAATATCAACATTATATAACAAATTCAAAACAACATTTATTATAAAATTAATATTTATAAATCACTTAAATCCAAAATAGTATATAAACAAATATGCAACATTAAATATAACAATCAACACATATACTAACCTATATACAAACACACACATAAACAAAACTTGCCTAACACATATATATCCAGATTCTTCCCTTTTTTTTAGATCGAACAGTCTGGTAACTACATATAACTAAGAAAGTCAATGATCATGGAACGTATACACTAATATTGTGTTTGTAAATGTATAATTTGATCGGATTTAAATAGCTATAACATGTATATGCCATCTTTCAACTGTTAATTTATAGTACATAATAAGAAATACCCGCTGTGTACAGGGAGTAAATATCCAAGCATAATATCCATTAAACACGATAAACGTTACTAATACATTATTATTTTATCAATCAACGACGATTGTACATAAATGGTATAGTATAGCATGTTCAAGTCATATGCAGCAGGCATATAGGATAAACTGAAGCCATATTTAGTACATATAAATACCACTTTTGTATTAATACTCATTTGTGTATAACACAAATTAAATTTTAACTTGGTATATGATATGCGATTCATAAATACTCAGTTGATGCTGTATTAATTAAATCTGCTATAAAAGTAACAATTGACCATAAAGTGCATGTAATTAGAACTAAACTAATATACATGCATGCTTATTAAAATGGACAACAACAGCTTATATTTTGAACATAAACAGACTAAATAACGTAAGTGTACAACTACCCTATATATACATTATATCAGGTCCATATTTACTTAGAATCAAAATGAATTTTTTTTATAAACGTAAGTATAGTCTGTATACTTACAGTTAATATTAAATTTATAGTTGAATATCTATTTGCTGTTTTGATTTGTTTTGTTCGTTTTTTTACTATCTGACTTGGGTTTGTAGTCTGCTGCTTACTAGTTAGTTGCTTCACTTGTTATCATTAGCTTTACTTCCCAGTCGTATACCCGACTTTCTATTTTGCTTCCCTAGTGCTCTAACCTTAGATATATATATACTTAAGCTCATACACATAAAACAAAGAAATCAAAGTCTAATTAGAACTGTAACTATTCAACTGATATGTTGCAAACATATATAACAGCACTTAAATATAAATAAATATCTAATACTTTTAAGCAACAAACCGAACTATACTAGTCTATATATACGTGTTCACAAATCATATATATAAACGATTTTTTTACATACCAATATAACTTTTACTTTACTATATATATCACACACAGGCAATCACCAAAGAGAATTCAATTTTTTTTTATATCTACTTTGCAACATATTTATGCTTCAAAGATAAAAAAACAATAATATAATACCTCAAACAATCATGCGGCAGAGAGGAGCTGCTGTGAATGGACGAGGCCGAGGAGGTGGCTTTGAGACTTGGCGATGCTTTGGATTTTCCGGTTGCTAGCCTAGCTTGGGTGTGGTTGTGGTAAGAGGTGGCGGTGGCGACTCGGTGATGGAGTGTGCAGGCGGATTGAGGACGATGGTTGCTCACGTCAACGTTGGAGGTTAGCTCATGGCGTGGTTTTGTCGGAAACTGCACGCAAAGGCAAGGGAGGGTGGAAAAGAAATGAGGAAGGAGAGGGGACGCAGAGAGAAAAGCTACAGGCATGTGTTGATTTGCAGATGTAAATATGTATTTTATTTTTTTGGAAGCCAAATTAAGGAACGAAATTATGAAAGTTTCAATGAATATAAATGGAGTTTAGGGAATAGAGAAAGTATCAGTAATAAATTTTGAAAAATATAAAAGGTTGGCGCCTGTTGGATGGCGTGTGGATAAGTGGAAGGTCATTTGGAAACTATAAGTGAAAGCGGAACCGACACGGTTAACCGTTTCGCGATTTTCATCGTGAACCGGACACTGAAACACAGAAATAATTATACCATAAAGATCAGCATGACGAGACGGTCAAAACGGTATATGGATATCGATAGTACGATTGAATTATAAAATTCGAAATTTTCTAATAGCGGAAAATGCAAGAAAAACAAGATCGACGAAGCTAAAAATGTCCGAATTTGGAAAAACGACAAACTGACATCTTGCTCAGAAGATGTTTTAGAATTTTTTTATATAAAAATATTTTGGTTTTGAAAATGTTTTATTTCATCGCTTTTTAACTGATTAAATTGATGTAAATTTACGCACGAAATAAACTTTCATTTTTTCAGGCGAAAATTTTCCAGTTGCTATGTTTAACTAGACGCATTCCAAATATTAATTTATAATTAAACATTTTATCGTTAAGATTCCCACAAAATTTCAGTTAAATTCGTTACTAAAACCATCAAAATTTACGGGTCGTTACACTCTCCCCCACTCAAAACTTTTCGTCCTCGAAAAGGAAGGAAGTAGGAGAATAGAAACAACCCAAAGAAAATAGACTTGAAAAACAAAATAGACAATTAGTCTAAACCATATAACTTTCAATTTAAATTAATTCATATTCAATAATTTACTTTAAATCCAAAATAATTTATTAAGTTGATTTCGTTTCAATTTATTAATATTTGATAACAAAAGATTCCTTCAGAACAAAATTTTATTTATTTATCTCATTAATTCATTGTTTTATTATCCAATTATACCCTATTAGTAACTAATAATCATATTTTATTCAACAAATGCAATTCTTCTTTATTTTAAATTATTATTAAATTAATTCCACTTAATATATCCTATCACATATATCAAGCATATTTATAGTTATTATAACTACTCCAATTTTAAATTTCTTTTAACATCATTTCGCATTGTAAATTATTCAATTACATATTCAACCTTTGGATGGTTTTGATAAGTCGTGTTATAATGTAATTGGGTATTATGCAAGTAAATTTTCTAATCCAGTTTGTTAAGTTTCAATATTTATTCAAATTTTGGCTTCGTTTAAAATTGAAATCATTCTTAACATAAATTTTAAGAATTTCCTTTTTCAATTTACTTCAAACAATTTTGAAATAAATATATACATACATCTAATATATCACATCAAATCAATAATCATATACCAATATGTATGAATCGAGTCATAATTTAGAAATTCAAATCTATTTAAAATTTTCAAAACAAACCGTAACAAAGCTACAGAATAGTCTCTCCACTTCGAAACTCGAAAATGAATGTCGATGATGCGGCCGTCATCACCGAAATTATTTTCCAGCGACAAAAGGAAAGAGCTCAAATTTAATTATTTAAATTTATTTGCAAACCATTTTTATTCGAAAATATTTTAAATAATATATGTTTTAAATTTTTAACACCGTAGTATGAAATTATCGGGAATTAAATTCTCAAATTTCAATTTAAATTCACTTAAACTCTAAATCGATTTATAAACCAATTTTTATATAACCTGCCTCTATTTATATGTTGGTAAAATCAGAAATTTACAAAACACAAATGAAAATTAAATATTATCCTTTAACAACCAATTCAGTTAACAATTCTTTTTCTGAAAATTATACTCATATATATAACATAATTATACAAAAAATTTATTTTTGTTTACCAAATTTGAAAACGTTATTGTGTCAGTTTGTTCTGTTCAAGTGTTTTGGAAATCCTATCGATAGCGTTGATCAGACGAATCGATCGAAAGTCCGAATCAACATTAACAACTCAAACGGCACAATATATTAAACATTTCAATATTAATTCATAAATACACTTCCTCGCTCGACGATACAAGGATGGATTTCAAAATAAGTATAGAGATTTAAATTTTATGGAAATCAAATCAAAGAGAATTTTGATTCGAATACAAGTTCGAAAGAAAAGATAAGATGATTCAATTAACCGAACCGGGAGATGGATAAGCTTATTTAATTCACGGGCAACCTTAACCGGGTCGACCGTTACTTCAAGAATAGGATCGATGCCGAATTCCGAGGTAAATCAACATTCGATCTCAAGAGATAGAATTCAGGCATAGCGGGAAATAGATAACATCGTAAACCGAGGATACAGGAATCTCCGATAAATCGATGTCTATTGTAAAGGAGTTTCACCCATTTACAACTAATTCGAAGATTGGCGCGACCGCCGATTCATTATAAAGGTCATTCGAAGTGGAATTATGGGATACTACGGAATTCAGAGGAATACGAATAGTGAGGGACAAGAATGAATTTCGGAACCGAGGGAACGTTCCAAAATTCAAAGGAATTGAGTCAAAAGGAAAAGATTGAAACTCGAATGAGAGTGATTCTGTAAATATATTTACCATATATGCTAAGTTCTGCCTAGAGCTACCAATGCTCTGATACCAACTGTAACGACCCGCTATTTTGGACTATTCGCATCCGCACATGTCGGACTTGAATAATTCAAAATACCGAATTGTTAAGTTTAATTCGGCAAAACTAAGATATACAGTAAATAAATAATCACAGAATCACAGACATAGAGTAATAATATGCAGCGGAAGTAAAAGAGAGAGTAGTTCATGAAGCTACTATATAAATATATAAGATACATCAGAGTTTACAACAGAAGTCTCGAATGCAATAGTCGAATACAATAATCAGAATACATCATTGGAATCAACTGAATATCTGAAAGCTGGGAAGATAGCTGGATCTCCAAGCGAAGCTCCAACTCCAAAGGTGAGCCTTGAAAGCTGGTACTCTCAGTCTGACCCGAGCATAAAGCAAAACACAAAACACTTGAGTCAGGATTAACATTCTTATATTAATAAATCCAACTCAAGTGAAATAACAATCGAAATACAAGTAACTCAAAGGATGTTGGAATAACCATCCTTTAAGGATCCGTTAACTATTTACTATGTAGTAGTATACGCTAAATAGATAATGTCTATCGGTAATATAAAATATCAAAATAGTGTTAAGGCGTTACCATTATCCCCCTTAACACATTTTATATAAGCGTCATAGTCTATACAGTACTGTAAACTCCACCGTAAACTAGTGGGATATCAGGGAGTACTCCATAGGTATAACACCAAAAAAATTCGTAGTGGTCGCGTATATAGGGACACAAGTATGACAAGGCACATGAGGCAATACCCAAGGTAGTGAAACTACCGTTCGCCTAATCCGGACTGGTGAGAACGCATCGCCGCAGCGATTGCAACACCGTGAAACAACACTCCTGAAATTCCGAGGGTGCACCAATCAATCACAAGTAATGAGTAGTAGTTACGAAGAAGTGTGTTTGCTCGAGGTGGCTAACCCCATTTGGCCCGGCACGGCTCCTGATTTTAGTCATTTCCAATTTGACACAAGTCAAGGCTATCCATTATCGTTCTCTTTCTTCAGTCATCACTTACATCATTCCAACCACTTCATTCTGGATCATCACTCCGCGTATAGTTATTAAAGTGGTTTTCGGTTTGGATAGAGAGTATATCCATAACCGATTCCGGTCTCTTTAATAACTTTCGTAATTATTACACCGATTGGTCATTTAGTAAATTTCAAACCAAATCAAATTCACTTTCACTTAGAATTTGTACATCAACATTTCATTTGTCTTTCACTATCAATTTTTCAAAATTTACGTTTCAAAACTTCCAAATTTCCATTTCAAATTCTATAATTCGATTTCAACTTTTTATTTAACAAAACCAATATTGATTCAAGTTCGTAAATAAATTTCATTCTGAAATCATTTAAATTAATTTATTTAACATTCAAACCAATTTAAATTCATTGATCGATTTAATTCAATATTCATTTAATTAATTTATCATTCAAAATAATTTCTATTAAATTTACATTTCATTAAATCAATTTCTCAAGTTCAACTTCATTAAATCAACTTACAAATTTAATTTAATTAGATTCATCAAATCAAATTCTTAAATTCAAGTCTTATATTTATTCACATAAATCACATTTTATTTCTTGTTAAAAAAAATTCAATTTCACTTATTTCTTTTCATAGTTACAAATCCAAAACTCAATTAAACAAGAAACTAAATTTCACATATTCGAGGAGTTCAATTTCACTTATTAACTTACTTAAATAATTTTTCAAAAACTTAATAAATAAAGCAACTCAATTTCATTTATTAACGAACTTCAAATCCATTTATTCAAAGGTTCAATTTCTCTTATCAAAGAATTCAATTTTATTCAATTATCAACTAATTAAATCTTATTCAATTATTAAATAATTTTAATCTTAATTATTAATAATTTCAAAACTTAATAATTTCAAACTTGATTATAAATTCAACCTTAATTATTAAATCATTTCAACTTAATTCAATGAATAATTTCAAATTTAATTGTTAAACAATTTCTTTCAAAACGATGTTCTTTCATCAGTTATTACATTAATATTTTGTTTCAGATTCCAATATTAACATTTCCTTTTATCAAAATTTTACGTTCCAATTTTATTTCAAAACCTTATTATTCAAATAAAATCTTTATTTATTTCAAATCAAACTATTGACCAATCGGGTTTATATTTAATTTTCTATCCTATGTCACATTCATTTGGGTATTTATCATTTCAACCCGATTCTAATTCAATTCACAAATCAAAACATATCAAAGGGAACTTGCAGTGTGATAACTGGGATGTTGTCAAAGTAAATAAACAAGCAATAACAAACAATAACAATCCAATAATTAATTCAAATAATCCCGAAATAACCGTATTAATTCACATTGTTGTTTGTGCGAATTAATATAAATATTTCTAGAATCTACACTATCATTTCATGTAGATTAAAGATTATTACATTATGGTTTTCACTTATCATCTATTTACAATTTCATACATCATCAATTTAAACAACATTCATTCAATGGTTCACGGTGTAATTAACCAAATCCTACGTGTCAGTTAATTTAACATTAAAGGGGTCATATTATTCAAATTAACTATTCAAATTCAACACATATGTCGATTCAAAATTTTAAACTATCCTACGTCAAATTCAATTGCATAATATTTATCACTTATACATTACAATTTTACATGCAATATAAACAACAAAAATCAATCAATTATCAATCAAACGGGATTACCATCGTGCAAATAACAGATAATGGTGTCAGATGTCAAAGGTGAACTGATACATAATTAACAATGCAATAAATAACAACAGTATATTTTAATTGTCGTTCCAATTGAAATCAAATTTAATAAATAAAAGAATATTAATCGTGAGTGATTGCTCACCTTTCGAGGCTAGAGAGTTTGACCACAGAGCAAGCTACGTATTCCAAAGCAAAATGAGATAGTACGAATTCGATGGAGAAAGCAGGCCCGACGAATCAAAAGCTGATAGACAGGAGTTGGCGAAATCAAGTCAGAACGGGATCGATGAAGATAATTAGTATAATCGAATTTGCTAAAAATCAATATCCATTTAAAGCATATATATATATATATATATATAAAAAAATCAAAATAAATATTTTATTTTCAATGCCTCATATATTCGACCAACACCAAAAGTTTTAAACTGATAAAATATCAACATTATATAACAAATTCAAAACAACATTTATTATAAAATTAATATTTATAAAATCACTTAAATCCAAAATAGTATATAAACAAATATGCAACATTAAATATAACAATCAACACATATACTAACCTATATACAAACATACACATAAACAAAACTTGCCTAACACATATATATCCAGATTCTTCCCTATTTTTTAGATCGAACAGTCTTGGTAACTACATAGAACTAAGAAAGTCAATGATCATGGAACGTATACACTAATATTGTGTTTGTAAATGTATAATTTGATCGGATTTAAATAGCTATAACATGTATATGCCATCTTTCAGCTGTTAATTTATAGTACATAATAAGAAATACCCGCTGTGTATAGGGAGTAAATATCCAAGCATAATATCCATTAAACACGATAAACGTTACTAATACATTATTATTTTATCAATCAACGGCGATTGTACATAAATGGTATAGTATAGAATGTTCAAGTCATATGCAGCAAGCATATAGGATAAACTGAAGCCATATTTAGTACATATAAATACCACTTTTGTATTAATACTCATTTGTGTATAACACAAATTGAATTTTAACTTGGTATATGATATGCGGTTCATAAATACTCAGTTGATGCTGTATTAATTCAATCTGCTATAAAAGTAACAATTGACCATAAAGTGCATGTAATTAGAACTAAACTAATATACATGCATGCTTATTAAAATGGACAACAACAGCTTATATTTTGAACATAAACAGACTAAATAACGTAAATGTACAACTACCCTATATATATACACTATATCAGGTCCATATTTACTTAGAATCAAAATGAATTTTTTTTATAAACGTAAGTATAGTCTGTATACTTACAGTTAATATTAAATTTATAGTTAAATATCTATTTGCTGTTATGATTTGTTTTGTTCGTTTTTTTTACTATCTGACTTGGGTTTGTACTCTGCTGCTTACTAGTTAGTTGCTTCACTTGTTATCATTAGCTTTACTTCCCAGTCGTATACCTGACTTTCTATTTTGCTTCCCTAGTGCTCTAACCTTAGATATATATACTTAAGCTCATACACATAAAACAAAGAAATCAAAGTCTAATTAGAACTGTAACTATTCAACTGATATGTTGCAAACATATATAACAGCACTTAAATATAAATAAATATCTAATACTTTTAAGCAACAAACCGAACTATACTAGTCTATATATACGTGTTCACAAATCATAATATAAACGATTTTTTTACATACCAATATAACTTTTATTTTACTATATATATCACACACAGCCAACACCAAAGAGAATTCATTTTTTTTATTTTTATATCTACTTTGCAACATATATATGCTTCAAAGAAAAAAAAACAATAATATGATACCTCAAACAATCATGCGGCAGAGAGGAGCTGCTGTGAATGGACGAGGCCGAGGAGGTGGCTTAGAGACTTGGCAATGCTTTGGATTTTCCGGTTGCTAGCCGAGCTTGGGTGTGGTTGTGTTAAGACGTGGCGGTGGCAACTCGGTGATGGAGTGTGCAGGCGGATTGAGGACGATGGTTGCTCGCGTCAACGTTGGAGGTTAGCTCATGGCGTGGTTTTGTTGGAAACTACATGCAAAGACAAGGGAGGGTGGAAAAGAAATGAGGAAGGAGAGGGGACGTAGAGAGAAAAGCTACAGGCATGTGTTGATTTGCAGATGTAAATATGTATTTTATTTTTTTGGAAGCCAAATTAAGGAACGAAATTATGAAAGTTTCAATGAATATAAATGGAGTTTAGGGAATAGATAAAGTATCAGTAATAAATTTTGAAAAATATAAAAGGTTGGTGCCTGTTGGATGGCGTGTGGATAAGTGGAAGGTCATTTGGAAATTATAAGTGAAAGCGGAACCGACACGGTTAACCGTTTCGCGATTTTCACCACGAACTGGACACCGAAACATAGAAATAATTATACCATAAAGATCAGCATGACGAGACGGTCAAAACGGTATACGGATATCGATAGTACGATTGAATTATAAAATTCGAAATTTTCTCATAGCGGCAAATGCAAGAAAAACGCAGAAAAATAAGATCGACGGAGCTAAAGATGTCCGAATTTGGAAAAACCACTAACTAACATCTTGCTTAGAAGATGTTTTAGAATTTTTCTATGTAAAAATATTTTGGTTTTGAAAATGCTTTATTTTCATTGCTTTTTAACTGATTAAATTGAAGTAAATTTAAACACGAAATAAACTTTCATATTTTCGGGCGAAATTTTTTCAGTTGCTATGTTTAACTAGACGCATTCCAAATATTAAATTTATATTTAAACATTTTATCGTTAAGATTCCCACAAAATTTCAGTTAAATTCGTTACTAAAACCGTCAAAATTTACGGGTCGTTACATTCAAATCTTTGGAAAAACATTTTAAACATTCCCAAGATTTTAAATTCCCAAATCCTTTTGTTAAATTCATTTAAACACCTTACAAATTTCCGAGACTTAAATTCTGGTTTAATAAAATTTTAGTTATATTCCTTTTCATTTAAAACATACTTAAACAATTTTATTTGGTTATAAACCACTCAAATTTTAAATTTTTATTCGATTGTAGTATTAACAACCAAACATCCAAATACAAGTATAATAATTTTTGAAAAATATTCATTTTATGTCAAAATATAATTTTAGGTAAAATTATTTCATTTACCCTACTTTAAAAACAATACTGTGTCGGTTTACCTTGTTTAAGAGTTTAGAAATCCTTATCGATGAAGTGGCATCTTACACATCGACCAGAATCCATAAACACTCAACATATAAGTCAACTCAATATAAAAACAATTTTATATTCACTAACAAATACGCGCTCATATCTATTAATACACTCGAACTCATTTTAGAGTACCACAGACTCTATTCTATGAGTAATTCCCACCAGAGCCAAGGTTATCACCAACCTAAGCTCTGATACCAACTGTGACGACCCGCCCTTCTACTACCAGAAAAACGTATCATCATTAAGAAAGAAAGTGATAGAAATAGAAAAGAATAGAAAAGAAAGAACAACAACATCAGAATCTCACAACGGAATGAAACAAAATATAATATATCACATAACTATTACATAGTTTTACATATATCAGAGTTATACAATATCAATACATATGACAGTCATACATGCATCTGTCACTATATACATCAGAGATACAGTACACATCAACTACTGACACAGCGGAACTAGATAGATATCTATATACGTCTGGAACTCCTGCACCAAGCTCCTCCATAAATCAAAGTCCAAAACCTATCACTTGGCTACTCATAAAAATTTGAGTACCCAAGAGTTTATGAAAAACAAAATATAAACTACGGGTCAGACATGGTCTGATATGAGTAAACGGTTTAAATTTTTTAACTTTGAAAAACATTTGAAAATAAAGGTATCACGTAAGACTCCCCACAAATAAATACGGGTAAGTTTTTACCTTATGCTAACCAAAACATTTCATAGGAAATCCAGTGATATTATAATAGTGTCTAGGGTTTTCAAGTAAATAGAAAATAGCCGAAATTGTTACATCTATTAAATTCCAGCTACTAGCCACAAAAGTGGGTAATACAAATCAAAACCGTAGGGTCTCGTAGGGAAAATGGATTTCCAACAATGGCAGGGCTACTGGGGTACCGCCCGTCACAGTACGGGGCCTAGATCACCGTATCGAGGATCACTTCCGACCCCCTACAACACAAGACCGGAACCATTCCTTACTGAACAGTCCCGAACAAGATAACCCGCGGTTGTAGCTAGAAATGGCCCACATAGCCGAAATAAAGGGACATCTAGACAGGGGAATATCTTGTCCTTCTTGGGCATGACCCAGCTAACCTTGCTGCACCTCCCCTGTTTTAGCCATTCTCGGTTGATAAGGCTTGAGGCTGCGATTACCTTTACAGGACATATCTCTTAGAATGCTCATCGTCCGCCTGACGATGCGCTGAAAGCATTCAATCCATACAAGTTTGTTAAGGGTTCGAACGAAACCGAAGGCATTATCTCGTCACACTCATTTTGGAATCACCCTCAGAGTCAATGACGATAACCCTTACATTCTAAACCACCATCTCGATCTTCATTTCAGAATCCACGACCTATCGTTTAATTTGGATCGATGTGGTTTTCGAAATATCAAATTGATACCCGATCCCGGTCTCATCGAAATCCAAACGCCATTTTAAAGGTCAAGTTGTCTAATTAACTTAAATAGTTTAAATTCAATGATTTAATTCACATAGCATTTATCACAGATAGAACATATACAGGCATCATAGATATAACACAGCATATCACAGAGCATCACAGAATACCATCAAATAAATATCACAAATCAGATATTCTACTTACACAACAATCTGTAACGACCCAGAATTTTTATTAATTAAAATTTGAATATTTAATTAATTTTAAGTATTAATAAGTGAATTTTTAAGTCAAATAAATTTTATTTTGAATTATTGGATTTAATTGGATAATTTAATCGATAATTTAATATGTTAAATTATGGAAATAATTGAAAATAGAGTTAAATATGATTGAAAATGGTTTGGAAAATTTTATTTTATCATATGGAAGTTAGAACAATATTTTAGAACTTTTAAAATCGAATTAAAAGTTAATTTGTGAAAATTGAATATTTTAATATTAAAATCGACTAGTAAAAATAGCCAATTTTTGAACAGTCTCAGAATTGAACGAAACCAGTTTCATTGGATCCGTAATAGTTAGTTATTACCGGATTTCAATTTTCGTGTCAATCGGAGTTATCGTTTGATCGTGGCAGCTCGAAACGCATCGATTTATTTTTAATTTTAATTTGGCGAGTGAAAATAGCCATTTTTCAAAAAGTCTCGGATTTCGACGAAACCAGTTTCATCGGATCCATAATGTGATATTATTGTAAGGTTTCAAATTTCAAGTAAATTGGATTTACCGTTTGTCCGGTACAAATTAAAACGCCTAGAAAATCGCTTAAATCGGTTTAATTCAAATTGAGCGTTTATAGCCATAACTCGCAGAGATGTCCGAATTAGCTTCCGAAACCTGTTCCATTGTGTTCGGAACGCGGGATAAACCCTAGGTACGTCGGTTACGGCGCGTAAATCGGAGTTCGGAATTTCCGGATGAATAGTGTTCGAATTTTCTTTATAAATAGGCCAACACCCTCTCTTCATTAAAAAAATAAAAATAAAAACCTAACAAACCCTAGCCGCCAGTTACAATTCAATGGCCAAAAATTGTTCAAATTTATCCTCTTCTATCTCCTAATCCATCAACAATTACGAGGAAGTGTCAACTAGCAAATTGAAGAGCTCGTCAAGCTCTTTAATATCAACGGTCAAGATCGTGTATTACGCGACGGATCAATGGGAATTTTCGTTCAAAAGCCCGCCGTTCAACCTCGTTTAGCGCGCCATAGGGGAGGCTGAGTGTGCCGAGCTTCAGGCCGAGTGTGGAGGGGGTTGAGCCCTTCGAGATGGCAGTGGTATGATGGGATATCGATGCTTGTGGGTGGTGCAAAGTTTAAACCTAGTTTTGAAGGTGATGGGTTTGTGCGTGCTTTGATTATCTGGGTGAAGGAGATGGCGTGAAGAAGATAGGCTAACGTGCGGCCTGATGTTGCTGGGGGATTGATCTATGGCCAGGATTAACTTAGGTTTATAAAATTTTAATTTAAGTTATAAATTTGTGTATATAAATCGTGTACAAACTTCAATAATTCATAACTTTTTCATACGAGGTCGAAAACGCGCGAAACCAGTTGCGTTGGAATCGTATGGACGAGCACTACGCGATGGAGTTGGTTTGGAGTCGTTTGGAGTTAGTGAGAATTTTGGATAAAATTAAACGTCCGTTTAATTTTATTCGAAATAAATCGCTAAAACGGAAATAAAACCAAGGTGAGAACTTCTCACTCAATCGAATCAGTTTCGATTTTATTTTAAATAGTTAGATTTAAAATATTTGAATGCATGTTTGAATGTTGATTAATATCTATTGATTGTTAAAATAGACATTATACGCCGTTAGTAAGCGGATGTTATTTATTAAAAACATATACCGCGAATATTTCATAAACAGTGAAATTGGTATTATAAATAATATCAATATATATATATTGGCATATGTATATATTGCAGTTGTTGATTCCCCGCATTTTTTAGCGGATGAGACCCTATTGCGCCGTTATTAAGCGGATAATATTTAATAAAAACATATACCGCGATAATTTCGTACTGGAGCGAAATTGGTATTGTGCTAATGTTTGTGGATGCAGGAAAACAGGTTAGAGGGATCCAACTGGATTCCTCAACAGTATTTATTTGATTTCAGATATTTTGATATTTGATTGATTATCATATCGATATATGATATCGTTGTTGTCGTGATTGACTATTTGGTGTGTAGCATCATTGGACCCAAATTTTGGAATTTTAAAATGATTTCAAAGTGATTTTTGAAAGTATACGTTTATAAAATATTTTTGGAATTGATTCATTTTAAATAAATAAACGTTATAATTTTTAAAGTTATAAAAATTATGATTTTTGAGAAATATAGATAAAAACTGATTTTTGAGAATATGATGCTATTGAGTTTATAAAATAGTTAAATCGAGATATTTTAGAATTTTTGTGAAAAGTTTAAATATAGAATTCATGAAATTTAATTATTTTATGAATCAAAATGGTGAAAAAATAAAGGAGATTAAAGACGTTTTAAAGAATAATATAAATTGATTTATATCAAGAGATTTATAAATGGATATTTATAAATTGAAATGTTGACATTTTAAAACGAGTTCTTATAAGTGTTTGAATGAAGTGAAAATGAATTTCATTAAAGAATGAAATTTATAAAATTATAAACTGTGAAGTTATAAATAAAATTTATAAATAGTAAGATTTATAAATTTGTGAAGTTATTGAAAGAATAGATTTGGTTAAATAAATGAATCTTATAAGTTATAAGATTTATGGTTTGGAAAGTCTTTAGAGGAACGATTTTGTAAAATAATCGTTTTGTAAGTATTTAACTTATAATATGAACTTTTAGTTTATAATTGAGTTATAAACTGGGATAGGTTAATAAAAGAGTTTATAAAAAGGAAGTTTTTATAAGTAAATAGAAATGGAATTTATAAACGTTGTTTTATAAATCCGCAAACAACTTATTTTGATAAGTAAATTGTTAAAACCTATTAATGGAGTTATATTCACATTTTGACTGTGAGTGATCCTTTAAAATAAAATGAATAAAAGGATGAAATTTGTTAACGTAGTATATTCACATTTTTGAATAGTGAATAATCCTTTGAATTAAAATGAATAAAAGGATGAAATTGTTAATGAAGTATATTCACGTTTTTGAATAGTGAATAATATGTTAAAGGAAATGTTTTGAATGAGATGTTTAAATTGGATTAAAACGATCTAACGATGTTTTAAAATGTGTTGAGATTCGAAACCATAGATTTCAACATTTATTGTTGAAATAGACGTTTTCGAGAAATAGAAGGAAATAATGGACTATAACACTGTTGTTATAGTAAATGATTTCCGAAAGGAAATGTTTTGTATAGTATTGGGATTTATATATCTATTTTAATTTCGAATCCCTATACTAGTGATTTTGGGTTGTCGTAACGATGTTTTACGCAACATTCGTTTTGGCCCAAATAAATATGTTTAAGTGAATGATTTCCTTAAAGAATGAAATATATACTTAATTTCGATTTAAGTATATTGAATATTTTCTAAGTGTTGAAAATAAATAGAATTTGTGAATTACTTATGAATAAATAAGTATGGAAATGTTTTCCAATATAAAGTGAATACTTTGAGAACTTATCTTTTTGAAGATAAATTGAAATGAATAATTGAAATCGAATATTCATTTATATTTTGGAATTATAAATTCACTAAGGAATTTATAAAGGAAGTGGAATTTGTCTAAAAATAAATATTGATTTATTTTTGAAGTATGAAATTATATATCTAGTGAAGATATTTTGGAAAATAAATAATTTGGAAAATTATTTGGAAACTGGTGATGTGTGCATATCCATTGATAGTTCAATAACCGACTATCAATATTTCCCTTTGAATGGGTAATAGATGTGAATTGATTGAATGTGAATGCCACACTTATTTTTAAATAAGCGCTCACTATTCGGGTTAACCGGGAAAGGACCATGGGGTCGTATAACCCATTCCGAATATGTGATACGTCGTTGTGAATTGCATTGAAGATCAGTGTTGAAGACCCGGTATTTGCGAGAGCGATAGGATGACCTGTCGATTGTCTCTGCACTGAGTTGCAACGGTATAGAGACTCCCTAAGTGATGGGAAATCCGATCAGGATTGTGAATATCCGGATTGCAAGGACTTCTTTGTAAGTGCCTTCGGTTTTGTTCGATCCCGGAACAGACTTGTATGGATTGTGTGTCTGACATTACAAGTTGAGATATAAAGCCGATTTCATTCAAATATATTTCTGTTGGTGGCGGAGAATTTATTCTTTTATCTTGACACCCTTCTCTGAGACGTACGAGCTCAGAGGTTATGTAGTTGAATGTTATCAGCGATATATTCCCAATTTGGTAATGTGATATGCTGAGTGTTGCTGTAAATGATCATTGTGTTGATTATTGTGATAGGATCGTTTATTTGATCGTCTATCTTGGTGATCATTGTGTTGATCATTTGTTGACCCAAAGCATGGCTTTTGTATAAAGTATGTTTTTGTGGACGTGACTTCGTCGAACCTCACACCCCGGAAATGGTCAAAACAGGAAAGATGCGGCAAGGTTATGAGGGGTAGCACCCTTTAGGGTATGTACATTTCCTTCTGGATAGAGGTGGTATCATGGTATGGAGCCCAGATATTTAACCTATGTGGTTACTACGAATTTATTACTTTGTGGTTGTTGGTTTTCGGGATCCCGTGAGAAAGGTCGTTTACGATCGGGGAATGGCGTGCTCGTGTCAGTAGTTACCCAGTTAGGGGTAACCCGGCCTTGTGTTGGCAGAGTTCCGGTTTGGTTCTCGGGGATGTCTTTCCAGAGGCATTCTCATGTGGCAATGGGAAGTTCCTTGGCCTGACCATTTGTTGGAAATCCAATTCCCAATACGAAACTTGTACGGTATTAGTTGTAGAACCTGCCATTCACTTATGGTGGTCACCACTGTTTGGATGGTAGCTATAGTAGGCATAGTTCGAAATGTCTATGTTGGCTAAGATTTATATTCTACTTTCGAAATGAATTTTTTCTACACTACGCACTAGTAAAAATATCAAATGTTCTTTTAAATGCGTATCAAGCATGTTTGACTATCATAAGGAGAAATCTCCTCCGATTCTGCGTTTGCATTGTGTGTGTGTGTGGGAGGCCTTATGGTAGTCTCATTTTTAAAAGCATTGCGAATTGAATTTAAAAATATTCCTTTATTTTGATTTTAAAGTAAATAAACTGTTTTGAGTTCTCACACCAGTCACATGACTGACTTGGAGTTTATTGTTTTCCTTCCTAAACTCTGTGTGCCCACCAATTTCCACACGGGCAGTCAAAAGTTAAGGTTTATCAGGATATTCTGGATATTCTGGAGTTGCTGGAGGCAAGCTGGATGGCATGGCGTATTACTTATATAGTATTCCTTTTTCCGCTGCACTGTTTGTTGTTGTTGTTGTATACTCTGATGATATGATGTAATGTAATGTATAAAATGTAATAACTGATATAGTTCTTTGTTTAAAGATTATTCATTTATTATTATATGTTGTTCCGCTGCGAATTGTGAGATTCTGATGTTGTTCTTGTTTTTTTTGTTCTGTTGTTTTCTGTCCCGTCCCATTTTCCTCTGTTTTTTTCTTTTCCCTCTATTCTCTTTTCTTTCTATTTTTAAATTTTCTACCTTCTATTCTGTTTTCTATTCTTTCTTCTTTCTATTTTCTATTTCCTTCTTTCCTATCTTCTTTCTTCTTTCTTCTTTTCTTAAATTCTTTTTTAAAACCCCTAAGGGTTCGTATTTTCGTTCATCTTGAATTAAACAAAGGAGATTAGTGTCTATTCAAGGAGTACGGACTTACGGGTCTTTACATCTGGTATCAGAGCTTATGGTTAAGCGACAACCATGGTTCTGTTGGGTATAATTCATTAGAGATAGAGTCAGCAGTACTCTAGAATGAGTTTGAGTGTAATAATAGCTATGAGAGCGTATTTGTTAGTGAATATAAAAATTGTTTTATAATGTGATGATTGGTTTATTGAGTGGCATATGAACTTTCGTCAGCGTGGTCCGCGAGACTATGCCGAAGGAGTTTCTAAACACTTAAATAGAACAATTCAACACAGTATTGTTTTAAAATTGGGTAAATGAAATAATTTTACCTTGATTACATTTTATATATAAAGGAATAGTTTTCAGAATTATTAAAGTGTATGTAAGTTGATTGTTTGGTTGTTTGAATAATCTAAATAAAAGAATTAATTGTATAAGTAAAAGAATTATAAGAATGGAATTATAATTAAAGAGATTGCAATTGTGAAATAAACTTATATATATGAGAAGTGAAATTATATGGATATGAACTTAAGTTATGAAATGAAATTCAACTTTTGAAATTGAATTGAATGAATGGATTGAATATTAATCAATTAAATGTGAATAATTGATATGAAATAATGAATATAAGTGTTAATTCATTAAAATCTAATGTTATTAGAAAGTTGAATAGTTGAAAGAAAAATCAATTAATTAAACCAATTGTAAGCAAAGGAATTTGGTTGTAATTAATATACATTGATTGTTATATGATTGTTAGATGATTGTATATAATTCATTAAGTGTTAATGAAATTGAAAGCTAAAGTAATTGAAATTCAAATTGAAAGTAAATAAATTTGAATAGAATTGAATTTGAATTGGAAGTGAACCAACTTGAATATAAATTAGTGAATATAAACTAATTTAGAATGAATGTTAGTAAAACCAATGTAAATGAATCAAATGTGATTTGATATTGAAAACTATTTCATTTAATATTAATGAGAATATGAATGAATATTGATTTCGTTATGGATGGTAGTTGGTTGATGTTTGCATTTGTTGTTTAGTTGCATTTGCTATGTTGACATATATAGTTATTATGTTGCTATATGTTGTATATTGATACTATTATCTACATACATGATTCTCATGTTGTTTGTTGAGTGATTAGTAGGTGCGGATTGCGTTTGCTTCGCATTTGGAGCTCGCTTTCGCGCTATATTAGCCGTATATGCTCGCTAACAAAATATAAGGTACATATCTCGGATTAAATATCGTACTTTTACACTTTTTTCCCTTCGGGATGCCTCATTACTTGATGAGATGTATATTTGTGATATATATACAGTCATTTTTTTTCGGATCGAGCCGCGCAAAGGAGACTATGGCGAATTTTTCCGAAAATTTAAGGCGTTAGAAAAATTTTGAGAAAATTGGAAAAAATTTTGAAAACTTAAACTTTGATTTTGGAATTGAAGTTAAGAAATAGTAGTTGTTTTTGAAAAGATAACTAAGTATGATTTGAAAAACTTAGTAAGTATTATAAGAAGTTTTAATTATGAATTTTTGGAAAATTAATAGATTCTGTAATTTTTCTTACTTGTAATTTCGAGGACGAAATTCTTTTAAGGGGGGAAGATTGTAACGACCCAGAATTTTTATTAATTAAAATTTGAATATTTAATTAATTTTAAGTATTAATAAGTGAATTTTTAAGTCAAATAAATTTTATTTTGAATTATTGGATTTAATTGGATAATTTAATCGATAATTTAACATGTTAAATTATGGAAATAATTGAAAATAGAGTTAAATATGATTGAAAATGATTTGGAAAATTTTATTTTATCATATGGAAGTTAGAACAATATTTTAGAACTTTTAAAATCGAATTAAAAGTTAATTTGTGAAAATTGAATATTTTAATATTAAAATCGACTAGTAAAAATAGCCAATTTTTGAACAGTCTCAGAATTGAACGAAACTAGTTTCATTGGATCCGTAATAGTTAGTTATTATCGGATTTCAATTTTCGTGTCAATCGGAGTTATCGTTTGATCGTGGCAGCTCGAAACGCATCGATTTATTTTTAATTTTAATTTGGCGAGTGAAAATAGCCATTTTTCAAAAAGTCTCGGATTTCGACGAAACCAGTTTCATCGGATCCGTAATGTGATATTATTGTAAGGTTTCAAATTTCAAGTCAATTGGATTTACCGTTTGTCCGGTACAAATTAAAACGCCTAGAAAATCGCTTAAATCGGTTTAATTCAAATTGAGCGTTTATAGCCATAACTCGCAGAGATGTCCGAATTAGCTTCCGAAACCTGTTCCATTGTGTCCGGAACGCGGGATAAACCCTAGGTACGTCGGTTACGGCGCGTAAATCGGAGTTCGGAATTTCCGGATGAATAGTGTTCGAATTTTCTTTATAAATAGGCCAACACCCCTCTCTTCATTAAAAAAAATAAAATAAAAACCTAACAAACCCTAGCCGCCAGTTACAATTCAATGGCCGAAAATTGTTCAACTTTATCCTCTTCTATCTCCTAATCCATCAACAATTACGAGGAAGTGTCAACTAGCAAATTGAAGAGCTCGTCAAGCTCTTTAATGTCAACGGTCAAGATCGTTTATTACGCGACGGATCAATGGGAATTTTCGTTCAAAAGCCGGCCGTTCAACCTCGTTTAGCGCGCCATAGGGGAGGCCGAGTGTGCCGAGCTTCAGGCCGAGTGTGGAGGGGGTTGAGCCCTTCGAGATGGCAGTGGTATGATGGGATATCGATGCTTGTGGGTGGTGCAAAGTTTAAACCTAGTTTTGAAGGTGATGGGTTTGTGCGTGCTTTGATTATCTGGGTGGAGGAGATGCGTGTGAAGAAGATAGGCTAACGTGCGGCCTGATATTGCTGGGGGATTGATCTATGGCCAGGATTAACTTAGGTTTATAAAATTTTAATTTAAGTTATAAATTTGTGTATATAAATCGTGTACAAACTTCAATAATTCATAACTTTTTCATACGAGGTCGAAAACGCGCGAAACCAGTTGCGTTGGAATCGTATGGACGAGCACTACGCGATGGAGTTGGTTTGGAGTCGTTTGGAGTTAGTGATTTATTTCGAATAAAATTAAACGTCCGTTTAATTTTATTCGAAATAAATCGCTAAAACGGAAATAAAACCAAGGTGAGAACTTCTCACTCAATCGAATCAGTTTCGATTTTATTTTAAATAGTTAGATTTAAAATATTTGAATGCATGTTTGAATGTTGATTAATATCTATTGATTGTTGAAATAGACATTATACGCCGTTAGTAAGCGGATGTTATTTATTAAAAACATATACCGCGAATATTTCATAAACAGTGAAATTGGTATTATAAATAATATCAATATATATATATTGGCATATGTATATATTGCAGTTGTTGATTCCCCGCATTTTTTAGCGGATGAGACCCTATTGCGCCGTTATTAAGCGGATAATATTTAATAAAAACATATACCGCGATAATTTCGTACTGGAGCGAAATTGGTATTGTGCTAATGTTTGTGGATGCAGGAAAACAGGTTGGAGGGATCCAACTGGATTCCTCAACAGTATTTATTTGATTTCAGATATTTTGATATTTGATTGATTATCATATCGATATATGATATCGTTGTTGTCGTGATTGACTATTTGGTGTGTAGCATCATTGGACCCAAATTTTGGAATTTTAAAATGATTTCAAAGTGATTTTTGAAAGTATACGTTTATAAAATATTTTTGGAATTGATTCATTTTAAATAAATAAACGTTATAATTTTTAAAGTTATAAAAATTATGATTTTTGAGAAATATAGTTAAAAACTGATTTTTGAGAATATGATGCTATTGAGTTTATAAAAGAGTTAAATCGAGATATTTTAGAATTTTTGTGAAAAGTTTAAATATAGAATTCATGAAATTTAATTATTTTATGAATCAAAATGGTGAAAAAATAAAGGAGATTAAAGACGTTTTAAAGAATAATATAAATTGATTTATATCAAGAGATTTATAAATGGATATTTATAAATTGAAATGTTGACATTTTAAAACGAGTTTTTATAAGTGTTTGAATGAAGTGAAAATGAATTTCATTAAAGAATGAAATTTATAAAATTATAAACTGTGAAGTTATAAATAAAATTTATAAATAGTAAGATTTATAAATTTGTGAAGTTATTGAAAGAATAGATTTGGTTAAATAAATGAATCTTATAAGTTATAAGATTTATGGTTTGGAAAGTCTTTAGAGGAACGATTTCGTAAAATAATCGTTTTGTAAGTATTTAACTTATAATATGAACTTTTAGTTTATAATTGAGTTATAAACTGGGATAGGTTAATAAAAGAGTTTATAAAAAGGAAGTTTTTATAAGTAAATAGAAATGGAATTTATAAACGTTGTTTTATAAATCCGCAAACAACTTATTTTGATAAGTAAATTGTTAAAACCTATTAATGGAGTTATATTCACATTTTGACTGTGAGTGATCCTTTAAAATAAAATGAATAAAAGGATGAAATTTGTTAACGTAGTATATTCACATTTTTGAATAGTGAATAATCCTTTGAATTAAAATGAATAAAAGGATGAAATTGTTAATGAAGTATATTCACGTTTTTGAATAGTGAATAATATGTTAAAGGAAATGTTTTGAATGAGATGTTTAAATTGGATTAAAACGATCTAACGATGTTTTAAAATGTGTTGAGATTCGAAACCATAGATTTCAACATTTATTGTTGAAATAGACGTTTTCGAGAAATAGAAGGAAATAATGGACTATAACACTGTTGTTATAGTAAATGATTTCCGAAAGGAAATGTTTTGTATAGTATTGGGATTTATATATCTATTTTAATTTCGAATCCCTATACTAGTGATTTTGGGTTGTCGTAACGATGTTTTACGCAACATTCGTTTTGGCCCAAATAAATATGTTTAAGTGAATGATTTCCTTAAAGAATGAAATATATACTTAATTTCGATTTAAGTATATTGAATATTTTCTAAGTGTTGAAAATAAATAGAATTTGTGAATTACTTATGAATAAATAAGTATGGAAATGTTTTCCAATATAAAGTGAATACTTTGAGAACTTATCTTTTTGAAGATAAATTGAAATGAATAATTGAAATCGAATATTCATTTATATTTTGGAATTATAAATTCACTAAGGAATTTATAAAGGAAGTGGAATTTGTCTAAAAATAAATATTGATTTATTTTTGAAGTATGAAATTATATATCTAGTGAAGATATTTTGGAAAATAAATAATTTGGAAAATTATTTGGAAACTGGTGATGTGTGCATATCCATTGATAGTTCAATAACCGACTATCAATATTTCCCTTTGAATGGGTAATAGATGTGAATTGATTGAATGTGAATGCCACACTTATTTTTAAATAAGCGCTCACTATTTGGGTTAACCGGGAAAGGACCATGGGGTCGTATAACCCATTCCGAATATGTGATACGTCGTTGTGAATTGCATTGAAGATCGGTGTTGAAGACCCGGTATTTGCGAGAGCGATAGGATGACCTGTCGATTGTCTCTGCACTGAGTTGCAACGGTATAGAGACTCCCTAAGTGATGGGAAATCCGATCAGGATTGTGAATATCCGGATTGCAAGGACTTCTTTGTAAGTGCCTTCGGTTTTGTTCGATCCCGGAACAGACTTGTATGGATTGTGTGTCTGACATTACAAGTTGAGATATAAAGCCGATTTCATTCAAATATATTTCTGTTGGTGGCGGAGAATTTATTCTTTTAGCTTGACACCCTTCTCTGAGACGTACGAGCTCAGAGGTTATGTAGTTGAATGTTATCAGCGATATATTCCCAATTTGGTAATGTGATATGCTGAGTGTTGCTGTAAATGATCATTGTGTTGATTATTGTGATAGGATCGTTTATTTGATCGTCTATCTTGGTGATCATTGTGTTGATCATTTGTTGGCCCAAAGCATGGCTTTTGTATAAAGTATGTTTTTGTGGACGTGACTTCGTCGAACCTCACACCCCGGAAATGGTCAAAACAGGAAAGATGCGGCAAGGTTATGAGGGGTAGCACCCTTTAGGGTATGTACATTTCCTTCTGGATAGAGGTGGTATCATGGTATGGAGCCCAGATATTTAACCTATGTGGTTACTACGAATTTATTACTTTGTGGTTGTTGGTTTTCGGGATCCCGTGAGAAAGGTCGTTTACGATCGGGGAATGGCGTGCTCGTGTCAGTAGTTACCCAGTTAGGGGTAACCCGGCCTTGTGTTGGCAGAGTTCCGGTTTGGTTCTCGGGGATGTCTTTCCAGAGGCATTCTCATGTGGCAATGGGAAGTTCCTTGGCCTGACCATTTGTTGGAAATCCAATTCCCAATACGAAACTTGTACCGTATTAGTTGTAGAACCTGCCATTCACTTATGGTGGTCACCGCTGTTTGGATGGTAGCTATAGTAGGCATAGTTCGAAATGTCTATGTTGGCTAAGATTTATATTCTACTTTCGAAATGAATTTTTTCTACACTATGCACTAGTAAAAATATCAAATGTTCTTTTAAATGCGTATCAAGCATGTTTGACTATCATAAGGAGAAATCTCCTCCGATTCTGCGTTTGCATTGTGTGTGTGTGCGGGAGGCCTTATGGTAGTCTCATTTTTAAAAGCATTGCGAATTGAATTTAAAAATATTCCTTTATTTTGATTTTAAAGTAAATAAACTGTTTTGAGTTCTCACACCAGTCACATGACTGACTTGGAGTTTATTGTTTTCCTTCCTAAACTCTGGGTGCCCACCAATTTCCACACGGGCAGTCAAGAGTTAAGGTTTATCAGGATATTCTGGATATTCTGGAGTTGCTGGAGGCAAGCTGGATGGCATGGCGTATTACTTATATAGTATTCCTTTTTCCGCTGCACTGTTTGTTGTTGTTGTTGTACACTCTGATGATATGATGTAATGTAATGTATAAAATGTAATAACTGATATAGTTCTTTGTTTAAAGATTATTCATTTATTATTATATGTTGTTCCACTGCGAATTGTGAGATTCTGATGTTGTTCTTGTTTTTTTTGTTCTGTTGTTTTCTGTCCCGTCCCATTTTCCTCTGTTTTTTTCTTTTCCCTCTATTCTCTTTTCTTTCTATTTTTAAATTTTCTACCTTCTATTCTATTTTCTATTCTTTCTTCTTTCTATTTTCTATTTCCTTCTTTCCTATCTTCTTTCTTCTTTCTTCTTTTCTTAAATTCTTTTTTAAAACCCCTAAGGGTTCGTATTTTCGTTCATCTTGAATTAAACAAAGGAGATTAGTGTCTATTCAAGGAGTACGGACTTACGGGTCTTTACACAATCCATAAGCAATCATCTCAAATTCTCATTTGTAATTAATTCAATATAAATTAATTACCTGAGAGTTAATTACTTAACCCTGTTTAATTAGTCATTAATTAACAGTTAATTACTTATCTCCTTTCAATTTGTTTAATTTATCGTTTCTTAATTAATTATTAAATCTTAATCACTTAATTAATAACTTATTTTATTTCATACTATTTAATTTATTATTTCTTACTTAAGTTATTTCACTTTAATTATTATTCTTTAATCATTAATTATTACCTTAATTATTATTTAATAACTTGATTACTTATTTGTTAACTTCTAATTACTCAATTAATCATTTATTAATCCTTAATTCTTAATTAAATTAATTAATTAATTACTATTAATTCATAATTGAATTACTTGATTAATTAACTATTTATCATTCATTAATTAACTTAAGTAGTTAATTACAATTTACGCTATCACCTAATCAACAGTTTATCAATCCTTAATTACAATTATAAAGTAGTTATTCTTAATTACTTTTTAGAAATAATTCATTTAATTTTAATTACTCAATGTAGTTAACCCTTAAAAGTCCTCTTTAAATTTTAAATCATTTTATTATTAACTACAAACTTAAAAATTAATTAACTTTTATACTTAACCTAAATAATTTCCTTAATTAAAATAACTTAAGTGTTTAAGAACATCGTTAAGCTTTTGACTAAATAACTAAAGCTTGAACAAAAATTTAGCTTAACCGTTAAAAATTTCTAAGCTTACAATGTTTACACAAATTTGAAAAAAACCAAACTTTAATTAACTTCAATACTAATGCAAAACCGCAATTTGTCAAACCCGAGACCTCCCCTATTCAAAACTCGTGCGCTACTTCGAGTTATCCCCTAAAATCACCCGTGCCTTACCAGTACGCACACCCTTCTTCTTCTCTCTTTTTTTTATTACAGTATGTTTAAAATTGAAATTATGTTAATAAGCATCAGGCTCCCCCTCTTGAAAACGATAACAACCGATGCAAAGACCCAAACTACACGAGCACGACACGAGACAGACCCCTTCACGGCGCTCACACCAAATCACCGCTGCCGTGCACGTGCACGGCGGCGCGACCCAACTCCGGCAACCACTAACAACGTCGACAAGTCGCAAATTATAAGTGGACACGAAAATCAATCTCGAATCACCTCTAGGAAACTCGAATCAAAATAATGCCCTTTGCTCGAAAAACAGAAGCTCACCTCTGTCGACAAAACGACTTCGCCATCACCTCTGAGACCACCTGAGCCCCTCAACCCTTGGCCACAACCCGACAACACGACCCTCTTCCACTTCCTTGAATTGCGTGGAGCTCGATCAAACATAGGGGCCGTACGTGTCTTGTTTACAGAGAAGAACAAAACTTCCTGTAAAACCCAAATATGGTCACCTTACTCAAATTTCACTCAATAGAAAAATTAATTCACATTTTTCCCGAGATCATGGATGGATAAGCTTGCTTCAATCCAAGTTTCATTAACTAAAATTGAATCGATCACTTGAAATAGGAAGAAATGCAAATTTAGTTTAATTCCAAACCGCTCTTTGAATATGATACGAAAATTCTTCAATCTTGTTTTAAAAATCATGGATTTCCATCGGAATTCAAGATATAAATTCGAATTAGCATTCTATAACAAATGAATTTATCCATAAATTACTTGGTTGCTTGTAAAATCATATTCAGTAGCAAACTTTTACACAGTGGGTTTAAACAGCTTACAAAATCTTATTTTAGTTAACTACTTTGTTTGATTTAAAAAAAATTAAAAATTTAACATGTATTTGCATCAAATAAATTTGAGCTTAGGATAATTTATTTCCCTGCATCAATTAAACAGAGAAACATATGCTTCACAGGATTATACTCACAAGATTAAAACATACATAACCATAAGATCACAGAATTGCTTAACTGTTAAATTTAAAACTTAAGGAATTAAGTTTACTCACCTGCACATAATTCCTGTAAACAGAAAGCATTGATGTTTGAAATCTTGTTGCTTTGAAACTGAAGTTTGAAACTTTCTTTAGCTCTTTTATGTTTTTTTTGTTTGAATTAAAATTTTGAACTTGCTTATTCTTTCTTCCTTTTTTTTCCAGGTTTGCTAATTATTTTGACTGAACGAACTAAATAAAGATAAATACACATATACAAAAGTTAATAGGTGTATAAAGGAAGGTGTTATCTAGTACAGTTGTTTCCTTATTGGTTTTGATATGAACAGACTTTTACTACTCAAAAATAAAGATTTGCTAAATATTTTGACTAGACAAACTTTGGGCTGAGAAGATGGCAAGTACAAGTTTTGTTTCTTAATTAGTTTACATGTTATAATTGTGTTTACTGTGTATAGATGTTTTGTATAAATTTATATACTTTTGCAGGTAGATACTCTTGTGTGTGAAGACATTGTATATAGATCTTTGTTTGGTATAAAACTGTTTGTTTTATTTTTATTTTTATATTTTTTTGCAGTTAGACCTGGCTTGTACAGGAAGATATCTTGTCTAAAGACATATGTTTATAAATATTTGCTTTAATATCTTCTAGTTTGAATTTGCAGGCAGCAGTTGGTCATATGTGTGAAGATATTTTTGTAAGCAAAAACTTGTTTTAGCCTAAAAATTCATATACATGTTTTTGTCAGATTTATACTTTATACTTTTGGTCTTGCATAAAAATATTTGTTTTGTTATTTATATCCCGGTTTAAATAATGTACAGCATATGTCTGTATTCCACTTATTTCTTGTTTAACTTCTAATTGTATGTTTTATTAACTTCTAGTTTGAACTATAATATACATATTTGTTTTATGCATAAATGTGCCAGTTTTACCTTTATACTTTATTTTTATTTTAGCTTGTTTACAAATTTTTAATGTTATGTTGAATGTATATTTTAATTAATAAATTCTTGCTTTACATTTATTTCTATTTTATATTTTAGCATTAATATTTGAATTAGGTTCATAAGTTATATTTACAATTATACTCATTTATTTATTTATTTTCATTTGTATTTTTGCTATAAATATTTAAATTAGGTTCATATGATTTATCTACATTTATATTTATCTTTATTTCTATTTGTATTTTAACTATAAATATTAAGTTATATTCATGTGTTTGACTTATATTTAATATTTATATTTCAATTTATAGAAATTGATTTTATTTAAAACAACATCTTCTACTTATATTTTATATTGTTAGACTTTGATTTTATTTTAAACATTATTATCTATAGATATTTCTATCAAATGTTAACAAAAGAAAGTATTTTAATTTAATGGTATAAGATAAATATTATAAAGGGATTTATTTTAAATTTCAAACATTATTATTCATATGTATATTTATCAGATGTAAACAAAGTAAAGTATTTTAATTTAATTATAATAGACAAATTTTATTATAAATATTATTAAGAGATTTAATTTTAAATGTTCCAAATCAATCTCCTTTTAAAAATACAAATTTATATTAACAAATGGTAAATATTTCCAAAATCATATTCATTTTAATATGATCAGTTCACATTTCATTTAATTAGATTAAATATTTATTAAAATAAATAGGGCCAAAATCCAGGGTCGTTACATTCCTCCCCCCTTAAAGGAATTTCGTCCACGAAATTTAAAACAGAGATAATTTTAAAGCTGTTATACCAACTATTCAAACATACATATCATTCATACATTAACAAATAATCAAACGGTCTATCCTAACAAACATCACTAGCTATCCGAACACAAATCCGGATAAGCTTTCCTCAAACTATCTAGAGTTGTCTCTCAATGATCAACAATTCGAACTGGATTCCTGACCAAAGTCAAATTTGATTCGACTTCCAAATTCCTAAACTACTGGTTCAACGACTAATGGTGGATCATGAACAAATTTCCTTAGATGGGATATATGGAATACACAATGAATTCCATACATTCGTCCCGGCAATTCAATTAAAAAAGTTACAGTACCAACTTTTTCCCAATTTTATTGACTTCTTTGCAGAATTTCAATATCTATTCATTCAAGCCCGTATGATGTACATATACCATTCGTACGCAATATTAAATTCGATCGCTCGCTCGATCACACAATTTCACTTCCAAACTAGTATCGTCCACCCGACTTCCTAGTGCGTACTCATATCTGGTTTCTTGATCAGAAACTGTCATTCTCGTTGCATAGCCACAACAATGATAGAGAATTTCCAGAATAAATCAAAATCCATATCCATGTTTCGTCGTCGAAAATCGAGTGACAAATCCTAACTCGGGTCGATATAACTATCTCGAAATTCTATGCTCGAATCTGGATCAATTTGCTATGCGAATAAAATAATATGCGTACATACTACATATTTATATCCATTGATTATCAACTATATCAATTTTCTTTTATTCACATTATTTTGATTTCTATCCACTTGGAATGATTTTCTCAAAATCAAATTTATTTAAGAATTCCACCGTTTATTCCTTAAGTTTAATATAAGCATTATATATACTCTTATATTATTATTCTACAATTTTAGCCTCTATATCCTCTTATTTAAATCTGAATTTCCAATTCCATGTGAATTCAATTTATCTTCAACCTTGAATATTGAATTCTATTGACTATCTTCCATTTATAACTGATTCCTATCATTATTTTAAATTAGTTTCATCCATTAATTTATTTCAATCTCCAATTTGAAATCGTTTTGTTGCTAATTTTTTTTAACTCCCAAAATCTTTTTTTGAAAATTTTTAGCAGTGTCTCCTTTGTTTAGCATTACATATTTTCATAAGCACATATGTACGGTTTCGGCACTTATTACAATTACTTCTAACCAATTCTCAAATCATTCTCTTCAGTTTAAGTGATTTACAACTTAATCGCGTATATTTAATTCATTTAAGCAAAACAAACTCATATTCATTCCAATTGATTTCAAAATCATCCTATTCGCTTCTAATAATTCATAGAATTTTATCTAATTTGTTTACTTCTCACGACTCATTTTCTTATGCAATTCGACAATATTATTGTGAATAAATAATTACTTAAGCTTTATAATTTTTTTTAAATTGATTCCAACTCAATTTACACTTGATTCCATCCCATTTTAATTTATTCACAATCTCTCCATTGCATTTTCTTTCATTTCAAAAGAATTGATTCCAAAACATTTTATTAAACTCGACAACCAATATTTTAAATAACCATCTCAAAATTTACTTAAGTTATTTATTTTCTTCAACCGTTCCACCCAATAACTTAAGTTTATTCTATTCCACCAACTACCATTTAAATCTTGATTTGATTTTCCCTTATTCAAATCCCAACTATTTACTAATTTATTCGATTAGTTTATTCTTTTATCCATTCTTAAATTTTAATTTACATTGACAATTCATTATTGAATTTATTTATAATAAGGTCATTCAATTTATGCTTGACTTAGATTTGTGTACAACTCAATCTAATTCTATTTTAATTCAAATCAATACTTACTTGGTTTATATTTACTTATTTACGTAAGAATTTTATTCCATTCAATATTATCTATAATTCGATTGAATTTATATAAATTCAGTTTTATTCCAACTCAATTTCAGTTAAATCTAGTTACTTACCATTCTTTTAAATTTTATTTCTCAATATACGAGCTCAAAACTTATTTATTTACTTAAAAGCTTATATTGCTCTTTTGAGTCATTTCATCTTATATCCACAATTTCAGATTATATATATAACACTTACTATCTTAAGGTATAAATTTTCATTTCACAATTACAATCATTTTACCTTCCAATTTTATACCCAATTTTATTCAATTTCAATTTCAATTCTATTTAACTTATCTCAGGTTATTCTCTTCATTGTCGTTTACTTAAGTTAAATTTTAATTCCCGAATTAAAATTTCCAATTCCTTCTTATTAATATCAACTTTACTTTATAAGTTAATAGTTGATTCATTTAAACTTTTCACATTAGAATTCAATTTCCCGGTTTTGATCAAAATAAATTTCCCTTTTGAAATTTCTAAAACAACTTGTATACCCAACAAGCCCAAACAATATCATGACCAACTATCCTGGTAGCAATACATCACTTTAGAAACTCGAAAATGAATACTGATGATGTGGCCATCATCATCAGGATAATTTTCCAGTGACTGAAGTGAGTTCAATGCTTCCTTACTTCCACAAATTCCTCCCAAAACAATTTCCATTCAACAATATTTTCCAAACAATACTCCCTTATTGCCTTCAAATCTTTGGAAAAACATTTTAAGCATTCCCAAGATTTTAAATTCCCAAATCCTTTTGTTAAATTCATTTAAACACCTTTCAAATTTCTGGGACTTAAATTCTGGTTTAATCAAATTTTAGTTATATTCCTTTTCATTTAAACCATACTCAGACAATTTTATTTGGTTATAAACCACTCAAAATTTAAATTTTTATTCGATTGTAGTATTAACAACCAAACATCCAAATACATATATAATAATTTTAGAAAAATATTCCTTTTATGTCAAAATATAATTTTGGGTCAAATTGTTTCATTTACCCTACTTTAAAAACAATACTGTGTCGGTTTACCTTGTTTAAGAGTTTAGAATTCCCTATCGATGAAATGGCGTCCCACACATCGACCAGAATCCATAAACACACAACAGATAAGTCAACTCAATATAAAAACAATTTCATATTCACTAACAAATACGCGCTCATATCTATTAATACACTCGAACTCATTTTAGAGTACTACAGACTCTATTCTATGAGTAATTCCCACCAGAGCCAAGGTTATCACCAATCTAAGCTCTGATACCAACTGTGACGACCCGCCCTTCTACTACCATAAAGACGTATCATCATTACGGAAAAAAGGGATAGAAATAGAAAAGAATAGAAAAGAAAGAACAACAACATCAGAATCTCACAGCGGAATGGAACAAAATATAATATATCACATAACTATTACATAGTTTTACATATATCAGAGTTATACAGTATCAATACATATGATAGTCATACATGCATCTATCACTATATACATCAGAGATACAGTACACATCAACTACTGACACAGCGGAACTAGATAGATATCTATATACGTCTGGAACTCCTGCTCCAAGCTCCTCCAGAAATCAAAGTCCAAAACCTATCACTTGGCTACTCATAAAAATTTGAGTACCCAAGAGTTTATGAAAAACAAAATATAAACTCCGGTTCAGACATGGGTCTGGTATGAGTAAACGGTTTAAATTTTTTAGCTTTGAAAAACATTTGAAAATAAAGGTATCACGTAAGACTCCCCACAAATAAATACGGGTAAGTTTTTACCTTACGCTAACCAAAACATTTCATAGGAAATCCAGTGATATTATAATAGTGGCTAGGGTTTTCAAGTAAATAGAAAATTGCCGAAATTGTTACATCTATTAAATTCCAGCTACTAGCCACAAAAGTGGGTAATACAAATCAAAACTGTAGGGTCTCGTAGGGAAAATGGATTTCCAACAATGGCAGGGCTACTGGGGTGCCGCCCGTCACAGTACGGGGCCTAGATCACCGTATCGAGGATCACTCCCGACCCCCTACAACACAAGACCGGAACCATTCCTTACTGAACAATCTCGAACAAGATAACCCCGCGGTTGTAGCAAGCAATGACCCACACAGCCGAAATAAAGGGACATCTAGACAGGGGAATATCTTGTCCTGCTTGGGCATGACCCACCTAACCTTGCTGCACCTCCCCTGTTTTAGCCATTCTCGGTTGATGAGGCTTGAGGCTGCGATTACCTTTACAGGACATATCTCTTAGAATGCTCATCGTCCGCCTGACGATGTGCTGAAAGCATTCAATCCATACAAGTTCGTTCCGGGTTCGAACGAAACCGAAGGCATTATATCATCACACTCATTTTGGAATCACCCTCAAAGTCAACGACGACAACCCTTGCATTCTGAACCACCATCTCGATCTTCATTTCAGAATTCATGACCTATCGTTTAATTTGGATCGATGTGGTTTTCGGAATATCAAATTGATATCCAATCCCGGTCTCATCGAAATCCAAACGCCATTTTAAAGGTCCAGTTGTCTAATTAACTTAAACAGTTTAAATTCAATGATTTAATTCACATAGCATTTATCACAGATAGAACATATACATGCATCATAGATATAACACAGCATATCACAGAGCATCACAGAATATCATCAAATAAATATCACAAACCAGATATTCTACTTACACAACAATCATAAGCAATCATCTGAAATTCTCATTTCTAATTAATTCAATTTAAATTAATTACCTGAGAGTTAATTACTTAACCCTGTTTAATTAGTCATTAATTAACAGTTAATTACTTATCTCCTTTCAATTTGTTTAATTTATCATTTCTTAATTAATTATTAAATCTTAATCACTTAATTAATAACTTATTTTATTTCACACTATTTAATTTATTATTTCTTACTTAAGTTATTTCACTTTAATTATTATTCTTTAATCATTAATTATTACCTTAATTATTATTTAATAACTTGATTACTTATTTGTTAACTTCTAATTACTCAATTAATCATTTATTAATCCTTAATTCTTAATTAAATTAATTAATTAATTTAGCTATTAATTCATAATTGAATTACTTGATTAATTAACTATTTATCATTCATTAATTAACTTAAGTAGTTAATTACAATTTACGTTATCACCTAATGAACAGTTTATCAATCCTTAATTACAATTATAAAGTAGTTATACTTAATTACTTTCTAGAAATAATTCATTTAATTTTAATTACTCAATGTAGTTAACCCTTAAAAGTCCTCTTTAAATTTTAAATCATTTAATTATTAACTACAAACTTAAAAGTTAATTAACTTTTATACTTAACCTAAATAATTTCCTTAATTAAAATAATTTAAGTGTTTAAGAACATCGTTAAGCTTTTGAGTACATAATTAAAACTTGAACAAAAATTTAGCTTAACTGTTAAACATTGCTAAGCTTACAATGTTTAGACAAATTTGAAAAAAAACCAAATTTTAATTAACTTCAATACTATTGCAAAACTGCAATTTGTCAAACCCGAGACCTCCCCTATTCAAAACTCGTGCGCTACTTCGAGTTATCCCCCAAAATCACCCGTGCCTTACCAGTACGCACACCTTTCTTCTTCTCTTCTTTTATTTATTTATTTACGGTATGTTTAAAATTGAAATTATGTTAATAAGCATCAAGCTCTCCCTCTCGAACACGATAACAACCGATGCAAACACCCAAACTACACGAGCACAACACGAGTATGACACGAGACAGACCCCTTCACCGCGTTGACACCAAATCACCGCTACCGTGCACGTGCACGTGCACGGCGGCGCGACCCAACTCCGGCAACCACTAACAAGTCGACAAGTCACGAATTATACGTGGACACGAAAATCAATCTCGAATCACCTCAAGGAAACTCGAATCGAAATAATGCCCTTTGCTCGAAAAACAGAAGCTCACCTCTGTCGACAAAACGACTTCTCCATCACCTCTGAGACCACCTGAGCCCCTCACCCTTGGCCACACCCCAACAACACGACCCTCTTCCACTCCCTTTAATTGCATGGAGCTCAATTACACATAGGGGCCGTACGCGTCTTGTTTACAGAGAAGAACAAAACTTGCTGTAAAACCCTAATATGGTCGCGTACTCAAGTTTCACTCAATAGAAAAATTAATTCACATTTTTCCCGAGATCATGGATGGATAAGCTTGCTTCAATCCAAGTTTCATTAATTAAAATTGAATCGATCACTTGAAATAGGAAGAAATGCAAATTTAATTTAATTCCAAACTGCTCTTTGAATATGATACGAAAATTCTTCAATCTTGTTTTAAAAATCATGGATTTCCATCGGAATTCAAGATATAAATTCGAATTAGCATTCTATAACAAATGAATTTATCCATAAATTACTTGGTTGCTTGTAAAATCATATTCAGCAGCATACTTTTACACAGAGGGTTTAAACAGCTTACAATCTTATTTTAGTTAACTACTTTGTTTGATTTAAAAAAATTAAAACTTTAACATGTATTTGCATCAAATAAATTTAAGCTTAGGATAATTTATTTCCCTGTATCAATTAAACATAGAAGCATATGCTTCGCAGGATTATACTCACAAGATTAAAACATACATAACCATAAGGTCACAGAGTTGCTTAACTGTTAAATTTAAAACTTAAAACTTAAGGAATTAAGTTTACTCACCTGCACATAATTCCTGTAAACAGAAAGCATTGATGTTTGAAATCTTGTTGCTTTGAAAGTGAAGTTTGAAACCGTCTTTAGCTGTTCTCTGTTTTTTTTGTTTGAATTAAAATTTTGAACTTGCTTATTCTTTCTTCCTTTTTTTTCCAGGTTTGCTAATTATTTTGACTGAACGAACTAAATAAAGATAAATACACATATATAGAAGTTAATAGGTGTATGAAGGAAGGTGTTATCTAGTACAGTTGTTTCCTTATTGGTTTTGATATGAACAGACTTTTACTACTCAAAAATAAATATTTTGACTAGACAAACTTTGCGCTGAGAAGATGGCAAGTACAATTTTTGTTTCTTAATTAGTTTACATGTTATAATTGTGTTTACCGTGTATAGATGTTTTGTATAAATTTATATACTTTTGCAGGTAGATACTCTTGTGTGTGAAGACATTGTATAAAGATCTTTGTTTGGTATAAAACTGTTTGTTTTATTTTTATTTTTATATTTTTTTGCAGTTAGACCTGGCTTGTACAGGAAGATATCTTGTCTAAAGACATATGTTTATAAATATTTGCTTTAATATCTTCTAGTTTGAATTTGCAGGCAGCAGTTGGTCATATGTGTGAAGATATTTTTGTAAGTAAAAACTTGTTTTAGCTTAAAAATTCATATACATGTTTTTGTCAGATTTATACTTTATACTTTTGGTCTTGCATAAAAATATTTGTTTTTTATTTATATCCCGGTTTAAATAATGTACAACATATGTCTGTATTCCACTTATTTCTTGTTTAACTTCTAATTGTATGTTTTATTAACTTCTAGTTTGAACTACAATATACATATTTGTTTTATGCATAAATGTGTCAGTTTTATCTTTATACTTTATTTTTATTATGGCTTGTTTACAAACTTTTAAAGTTATGTTGAATGTATATTTTAATTAATAAATTATTGCTTTACGTTTATTTCTATTTTATATTTTAGCCATTAATATTTGAATTAGGTTCATAAGTTATATTTAGAATTATACTCATTTTTATATTTATTTTCATTTGTATTTTCGCTATAAATATTTAAATTAGGTTCATATGATTTATCTACATTTATATTTATCTTTATTTCTATTTGTATTTTAACTATAAATATTAAGTTATATTCACGTGTTTGACTTACATTTAATATTTATATTTCAATTTATAGAAATTGATTTTATTTAAAATAGTATCATCTACATTTATTTTATATTGTTAGACTTTGATTTTATTTTAAACATTTATTATCTATAGATATTTCTATCAAATGTTAACAAAAGAAAGTATTTTAATTTAATGGTATAAGATAAATATTATAAAGGGATTTATTTTAAATTTCAAACATTATTATTCATATGTATATTTATCAGATGTAAACAAAGTAAAGTATTTTAATTTAATTATAAAAGAATTTTTTTATTATAAATATTATTAAGAGATTTAATTTTAAATGTTCCAAATCAATCTCCTTTTTAAAATACAAATTTATATAAACAAATGCTAAATATTTCCAAAATCATATTCATCTTAATATGATCAGTTCACATTTTATTTAATTAGATTAAATATTTATTAGAATAAATAAGGCCAAAATCCTGGGTCGTTACATGTTCGGTCTAATCGGACCGTGCCTCTTTTGGCCAAACTCTTTATTAAAGAAATTATTAAATTGCATGGAGTTACTACTTCTATTGTTAGAAATCATGATCCATTGTTTACTAGTGGATTTTGGATGAGTCTTCAAATAGCTTTGGGAACAAAGCTTAATTTTAGCACCGCTTATCATCCACAGTCCGATGGACAAACCGAGCGTGTGAATCAAACTCTTAAAAATCTTCTTCGTGCATGCGTTCTTGATTTTGGTGGATGTTGGAAAGATCATATTTATCTTATTGAGTTTTCCTATAATAATAGCTTCCAATCTAGTATTGGTATAGCACCTTTCGAGGTTCTTTACAGAAGGCCATGCCGATCTCCTTTTTGTTGGCTTGAGGCCAGTGAGAGGCTGGTTTTAGGTCCAGATTTTATTCATGATTCCATAGAAAAGATTGACCTTACTCATCATAGAATGAAAGAAGCTCAAAGTAGGCAAACATCCTATGCCGTTAACCGAAGAAGGAAACTAGAATTTTTTGTAGGAGATTTTGTGTTTATTCTTGTTTCACTTATGAAGGGTGCTGTGCGTTTCAGTCGATCGGGAAAATTAGCACCTCGATATATTGGTCCATTTCCCATCATCGAACGTATTGGTTCCGTGGCTTATCGCCTTTTGTTACCAGCTCAATTTTCTTCTATTCGTGACGTTTCCCCCATCTTTCAACTACAGAAATGCCTTTGGGATTCCGATTCTTATTCTTGAGCCCGGTGTTATTAAGGAAATTGAAGTTTCACCAGATTTGACTTATGAGCAACACCCTATTCGCATCATTGCTTCGAAGTTAAACGCCTTCGAAATGAAGATTTCCCTTTTGTGAAAGTTCAATGATTCTCAAATCCTACGGATTGCTCTTAGGAATTCGGAGAATTCATCGAACGAACACGTTCAGACTTACTCTTTCGTGCTCTTTATGGTGAACTTCTTATTTCAAAATTTTGTTTTGTATTGTTTTGCTTTTATGGTTGTTACTCTTTATTTTCTTCTTAAGTATAGCGAGGACGCAATTTCTTTAAGGAGGGGAGTCTGTAACAACCCGCATATTTTACGATTGAATATTTAAATATTTTATTTAAATATTTCACCGTTAGTCGGATTATAGTCCGAAAAGATACTTTTTGCAAACCATCGAATTAGAGCTCGAAACCCCTCCCATTGAGTTCAAAACACCGTTTGCGACCTTTTTGAGTATAAACATCGATGTGTTTTGAGTTGAGTGAATTTTGCTATTTTTCACTTAGGGCTTTAGGTTTGGGTTTGGGTTCAGCCCACTAACCCAACTCATCTTATATCATTGCTCCACCCCCTCTCCTCTTCATTCTTCACTTTCATTTCCTAACACTCAAGCTTCATCAAAAATGGAGGAAGAGATTGGAAACTAAAATCCTAAGCCCTACATACTTTGCTAATTCAAGTTCTAGCTCCATAATCCAAGAGAAGCTATTGGTAAGCATTCTCTTCTTCTTCTCCAGCTCATGCCCTCTTCAATTTTAGAAATTCCTAAATCCTAACTTAGGAAATGTTTTTCTTTTGAGCTTAGGTTCAAGCTTCTTGGGTTGGAATTGCGGAGTGAATGTTCTTGCCTTGCTCTATAGCTTCTTCTTCATTGTTTTGAGTAAAAGGTGAGATTTTTTATCTCACATCTATGTCTATAACTATCTTTGATTGTTGGGTATGAATTCCTAACACTTATTCATGTGCATTTGCCTTTGATTTGGATTGAATTGGTGAATACTCCGATTTTTGGTGTTTTGGAGTCCAATCTTTGAAAAATCATAACTTTGATGTTTGATCATGCTTTTGGTGATGAATCGAAAAGCCTTTGAGGCCGGGTTGTCGATTAACATAATCCCCTAGCGCCATTACTCGTTCGGTTGTATTTTGGAAGAGTTTGCTCTTCAATTGATAGGCTAAAAAATAGCCCACAGCTCAGTCAGTCGACTGACCTCTTGCCGTCAGTCGACTGGCTGTAGCAAATAAAGGTTCTGAGGCTGTTTACAGAGACAGGGAGTCTCTGTTTCCTGCAATCAGTCGACTGACTACAGGAAATGAAATTTCCAAGTTTCTGGATCAGTCGACTGGCCAATTGCAGTCAGTCGACTGACCTGCTTCTATTTGCCTATTTAGCCTATTTTGTGTTGATTTCCAATTTTAATCGATTCGTGGTTATCCGATTTGCTGTTATCATTTATTATCGACTTTGATGACTTCTATTTTGGAATTTTTGGGTATGTCCATCTGATGGGTTTGGCATCGATTTCTATGGATTTGATTCACGTCTTCGTATGTGAATTTTTGGTGATAGATTGTTTCTACAGTCAATTTTATGATTCATCACTTTAAAATGCAAAGGTTTCTATACTAGTAGTAAATATCAAAACTCTTTCATGAAAACGATTTCAACTCTATTTTCAATTACAAAGCTCGTTATCTAAAACCGTTTTCCTACTTATTAGTACATACAAACCTTTACCGCACTCGTATGAGAAATCTAATTAAACGGCTTAGTAAAACCAGTGGTATGAAACGCTTGCGTTTACTTCGTCGGTTAATTCTTAGACTTGTTCGATTGAATCTCTTGTGACAATTTTTCGAGTGGAGATCTACAATTTGTTCGTAAATATTTAAGTTAAGCTAGTGGTTATGGGACATGAAGCTAAACTCATATATTTACTAGCTTAGTGTAATTGACACTTAACCTTGAGTTGAAGTCTATAATTTGTTCGTAAATAATTAAGTTAAGCTAGTGGTTATGGGACATGAAGCTACACTCATTTATTTACTAGCTAAGTGTAATTTACACTTATCGATCAATGATGATCATTTTGTGATTTAGACTAGCAATGTGCGATGTCTCTTTGTCTACGAGAGAGACTAAACCCCTTTTTAGTGGAGCTTCGGCTTAGTAGGGTAGCGACCCATGGTCTTCGGACCATTTTAGTGGAGCTTCGGCTCAAAGGTCTTCGGGCCGTTTTAATGGAGCTTCGACTCAAAATTAATGGTTGGCAACCATGGAATAGCGTTCCGTTTTGTGACACACGTGTTGGCGAGTTTTAATGCTCCCATCTTGTGATAGGCTTCTTTCCCCCTTTTTGTAATTTATGGATTTCTATTGATTGATTTCTAGAATTTGTATTTCACCAATTTTCGTGATTTACATTGATAAGATTTATCAATATTTGTGCACTAGTGAATTTGTGTTTCAATAACTTTTACGATTGGCATTGAGAGGTTTGCCAATATTTGTGACTTCATGAATAAAAATAAAGAGTATGACATTCTTTTTGATCTTTGAGAAGATTCTTGTGATATTGATTAATCTCTAGTTGATTTTCAATTACCTACTTATCACAATATGGCTTTATGGTTATCATACGTTTTTGTCATACCTCTTATTCTATATCATTTTATCTGATATTTATCGCTAGTCTGATCCGTTTATTATTTTCTTATTAAATAATATTCGGGTCAGACCGATGTGTTACAGGTGCTTCTGCTTGACTCCTCGCCATGGAGTATTATCTGACTTTTGGCTAACTACTTTAGATTGGTAGTTTATGTTGTTATACATTTGAGATAGAGACTCCTTAATGTATACATATTCTTTTATCTTGCACTTGTATCCATCCTTTTGTGTTATTATGGATCTTTTTGACCACTACTCTGATGTACACTTTTAAGTGTTATATATTCATATCTATTTCCGCCTTTGTGATATGAACTTCTGTGACTGATTTGTGTTATGTTTATTTCTATATTTGTTTTCGAAGATTATATAGCCACTGTGTAGTAGATTTGAGTTTGTATCGGTGTGTTGGATTCCCTCTTGGAATGAAATGCATGTTTTACTGTCTGACATACCGGTGCTCGCACAAAGCAATTACATGGATGGTCGCTCCTCAACAGCCTTATTCTTCGCTCTAGTTGACGGCATTACTTCATAGTGTCCTTGGCTAGCATGAGTATAGAGGTGGGGCGTCACAGTTAGGGAAAAGAAGGAAAGAGATAAAAGAAGAAGAAGAAACAGAAACACCAAACACAGATTCTCACATTCGCAACGGATCAAAATATAATATCAAATAAAATAGCAGTTATCAAAGGAAAACTGTATCAGTTAATTTACACCAATATGTCAGAGTTACAACCATTCTAATATTAATTGGACAGTTAAAATTATCTTTTCCCAGAAATACAAATAATAATACTCAGCAGAATACTCCATACGTTCCTGCCATCCAGCTCGCCTCCTGAGCTCCAGAACGTCCCTACCTAAAAATCTATAATACTCGATCTGACCCGAGCATAACATCAAAGTAACACCCGAGTCAGGCTGGAAACCAGCGTGAGTAAACCCATATACTTGAAAACACTAAGTTATAACATACTTAAATTCTGGGGTAACTCTTCTTCATTACGAGTTCTTAACTTGTTATAGTCAACACTTATTTCACAATCAATCTCTAAGTATCCTTACTTAGTTTCAATGGTCCAGTTCACTTAAATTGTTTCATTCCAGCCTATTGATACACATATCAAATCTATAAAGAGTTATAGTAGATTTCAAATCAAAGTGCTTTCAGGTATTTACTGATACCCGACCCCGATCTCTTCGAATCCAAAATCATCTTTAATTCAAATTATTTAAGTGAATTCAGTTCAATTTAAAATATAGGTTGACACATTTACACGGTAATTCATCATCAATAGATAACCCACATATCACAGTTTAATCCCAACACATCATATCACAGAATATTACAAATTATCAGACAAATATTAATCTGATCATCCAATACAACTTATCCAACCATTCATAAGCAAGATTTATAAGTTGAACAATTCCTAATTAATTTAATTAATCTCCAATTAAATTAAATTAATTACTCTAATTATCTCTAATCTTGCTTACTCAACATTAGTTAATTACAAGCCAATAAATAACTCAACCTTTATCTATCCATCTTAATTAATCTTCCTTAATTAATTATTCTCAAATTACATTAAGTAATTATCCATAGATTAATTATCCTTAACCATTCACATTAATTAACCTTTAATTACTCTCATTAATTAATTAACTATAATTAATTACATAAATTAATTAATCTTTAATTTATCATATTCATTAATTAAACTTAATTAATCACATTCAGTAATTAATTATTCTTTAATTAAATAATCATCTTCTAATTACTTCCCTTACATAATTACTTTTTTATTTAGTTACATTGGTTAATTATTCTATGTTTACTTAAGTTTATTAATTAAGTTCTTAATTAATCTAAGATAACTTATTATCTTAATTAATCTCTAATTATTATTTAAACTAAATTAAATGTTGGTGTACAAAATCACTTAAGTCCCTAATAAAATTAAAATTCAATTCACTTGTCTAATCATTATTTTCTATTTTGAAATTACCTTGGGATTACTTAATACATATATTTTCAAATCAACTTGACTTAATTACATTTGACTTTACAAATTAAGTTTTGAAATTGTTTACAAATTTGATCAATACCTTATTTAAACTTGTGAAACAAAATTTATTTTGAAACCTTTGTTTAAATTTTTTCTTTACCTTGCTTTTAAGACTTGGTTTATCTTCCTATTTTAAGTTACCTTTGCTCTTAATCTGATAATACATTTACTACCCAAAACTAAAACTTGATACTATATAAACATCCCGAGCCTAAACTATAAATACCCGAGATAATCCCTTCACTTAACCGAGGCAAACCCATATTTCCCCGTTCAAAATCCCGAGCCTCCCCTGTCTTTTTTTTATATATAAAAACTTGCTTAAATTTTTTAAAGCTGTTAAAAGTGTCACTCATGTACACGAAACAATACCCAAGACAAGCCAATCCTTTCCCGAGACCAACCCGAGGAAAAACCCTCGCATACATAGCAGAGACACCGTGCACGTGTACCAACCCACGGTGACGCTCCCACCCACACGACCACCGTCATCAAGTCATCGATCATCTCCTCTTTTGATCCAAACCACTCAAATCCCAAAACAACCACGTAATCGAGAATTCGACATGAACAAACCCTTAGGAACAAAACACTTTGACCAAACATCGCCTCGACCAGATGAATCCGACCACCTGGAGCTTCGCCACCTCCTCCATGGCCTCACCAAAGACCAAGCTCTGTTTTACCCCTCGACCGATCACTTCCGAAGCTACGACGGCAACGCAGTCACCTTATTTCCAGCGTCGACCAAAAAACTAGGGTTAAACCCTATTCCTCCGATTTGCTGATGCCACAGTGGATTAAAAATCCTAAGACACTTTTTGCCGACCTCATCGATCACCAAGATTGCTGCAGCCAAGGCCCCGATCACCCAAACATCATCGATCACCAAATAAAGGCCGTAACCCATTTTCTGATCATCTTCAAAATGCTCATCCAAAACTCAACTAAAATTTATGATTTTCATTTTAAAAGTCCTAATTTCCAAAGTATATTCAGGTTATAAACTTAAACATTTAATCGTCGAAATCAAATTTTGTCAAACTTTGAATTTTTTCCTGTAAAATTCAAATTTCCGGAAATATACATACTTATCTTACTAAAAAATAATTTTAAACCTTAGCTTAGGTTTATACAAGCATAATTCATTTGAATTCCTAAGCCTAACAGAGATTAGATGAGGAGAATTGAAATTTTGATCTAAAATTTTAAATTCTGTAACTCAAACAGAGATGATCACTAATACTTACATACACACTGTTTCTATATTCATATATACATGTGTTCATTACTAAATAAACATGCATACACATATTCAACGTGGATCACAATTTTCCCCAAAACATTTTACCACATGAATCAAATTTTAAACTGTTTAAGCTAAGTCTACTCACCTGTTAGAGAAGCCTAGATTTGAATTGGTTTGAACTTGAAAATTGATCAGGGTTTGAATGCTCCGATCTTGCCATTTGATTCTGATTTTGAAACTGAGCTTCTTGATTTTAATTTGAAACTGGGTTGATTTTGTTTTAACTTGCTCCAGATTGTATTTGTGAAGAGATTGCTTTGAATTTCTTTATTGAGTTGAAGTAGTTTAGATATAATCTTCTCTGGTTTATATTTCTTAGGTTTTGATTTCTTTATTTTGAAGTTGAAGATAACAGAGAAAATGGAAGATAGGGATGGAGAGATGCTTATGTACCCTTGTTTAATCTTTTATTAATTATTTAAAAGAAAAAGAAAAAAAAGACACTTGGTAAATAGGCTTACAAATGTCATATGCTTGTTATATTTATTTTACATTTGTTAAATTATATATACTTATCTTACATTTGTAATGTTCATGTATTAATATATATTTATACATATATACATATTTATTAAATATCTGTAATTTAGTTTATATGTATCCATGTCTTTAACCTTTCTTTTATTAATCTATATTTACTTTAAAAGAAATTAAAATAAAAACCTAATTTAAATACTTATAGACAATTATATATTACACATTAGCTTTTGAAATATAGAATTTTAGAACCAGTTTATTTTAAGATGTTTGAATTTCAAATCCAAACCTTATTTGCCATCTACTTATATATATAAATACAAAAATAATTTACTTATTTTTGAAAAGATAAAATTTTCCCATTTATTTAAATGATTATATTAATATGTTTACTAGGATTATATTTCCACAATGAATTTATATATGTATATGTTTAAGATTTTCATCATTATAGAGTTTACACATATCTATTTATATAATTAATAATTTACTTTAAGATTCATTATTCTAATTCAACTATTACTATAGTTTCAAATTCACTTATATATATACATTCATAGGTGAATTTATATTATAATATGGAAATAAAGTGAGGAAAATAGTGGAACTATTTTTGAAAATGAGAATGGTTAAGGAGATCTAAATAGGAGTGAAATGATGTGAACGAAAGGAATTCCTAAGTTGAATTGGTTATTGAGATTTATAAAGAAATTAGTTTTAAAAAGTAAGTTTTTTTTAAAAGGGAAATTTTATTGTTTAAACTATGGAATTTTAAACTAGTTAGGATTGAAATACTATAGTAAATAGATTTTCAAATATTAAGTATTTACTTTAGTAAATTCTAACTTTTAGAAATGAGCTTTGAAAAAAAAAATTGTTTATCTTAAAATAAGTTTAAATGAATTATTTCTTGAACATTTTTTTAAAATAAATTATTATCTTTTTTAAAATAACTATTTTATACATATATATAAAGTTTTCAAGTGTTGAATTTTTTTAATTTATAAACTGTCCCAAGATTTGTAAATGAGGCTTATAAAAAGATATGGTTTTGAGGAGGGGAATTTATAAGGGTTTTGGAGGAAATGAAATTTCAAATTGTTGAACATGGAAATTTTGAAAATAAAATCAGAATTTATAAAAGAAGTTATAAATTGTTGATTGGGTTTATAAAGAAGTATACTGGGTTTTCAGGAATTGAAAAAGTAATTTATTAGTAATTCCGAAGACTTATGAGAATGGCTACGAAATATACTCTTTGGTATTGATATTTGAAAAGATTTTGGAAGATAAGACTTATAATATTTTCTAAGTATGAAAGTAGAGATTTGGGAATAAGTGTTGAGATGGTTTAAAAGTATCTAGTTATGGATTTAAGTTTTGTAATGACCTCGGTTTTGAGATAAATTTAAATTGGTAATTTAAATATAAAATTTGGATTTAATTGTGAATTTATTTGAATTTTACAAATTGAATAAGATATGTACCTGTTTATTTATATAAATAATAGTTTGAAAACTTGAATTTTAACCTTTTCTAAATAAATAGAATATGTGTTTCTTCTATATAGATTGTAAATAGAATTTTGGATTTAAAAATCCAAATAAAAATATCTTGGAAAATAAACTCGATTTGAAAATTCTATTATTTAAAATTAATATAATGAATTTATAAAAGCTATTTAAATAATAAATTCTAATATATATATATATGTATACATGTTTATTTAAAGGTATAATAGTTTCAATTTAAATAAGATTTGATAAAGCTAAATTGATTTTAAATTGAAATTTTAATATTTGAATACTTTATATTTAAAAGTTAATAAAAATTTGTTTCCTAATGTTAATATATTAAAATATGTATATATTTATTTATTAAAGATATTTTAACATAAGATAAACATCAAATAAGTATAGTAGCTTAAGCTTGAATTTGATAAAAAGATTTAAATTTTATTTTATTTTAAAATGAATAAATATAGTTGTATACTTATAAATTTAAAGCGTAAAACATAATTTGTAAATTAAAATAAAGCAAGGGTTTAAACCATAATTCATAAATTAATGTAACTAAGTAGTTCAGCATAAATTTGTTTATATTTACAAGTGTAGAAGGATTAGTAATATGAATTAACAAGTGTAGATTTAGTGTACTTTGTATTACCAAGTGGCATGCAGTAATTTTCTGTTAAAAATTTTAATTACATACATTAGTGAGGAAAAACATGCCTCATTTTTCTTTCACAAACTCAAAAACAGAAATATAAAATCATCTCAAACTCAAAAAAAGTTTAAAAATAAAAAAAATCCTGAGATTAAATGGAATCAAAGCCAAAACCAGAGAAATCAAAATAGAATCAATATCAAGAAACTTGATCACAAATCAAAAACAACCTATAAGCAATTTAGCCTAGAAAATAAAGAAAATTCAAAAAAAAATCAGAAGCAGTCATCACAGGCTTAACCATGCAAAGCAAAGGGAAGAACTCAAACAATCAAGTGCTGACCAAATGTAACAACCCGGGATTTGCATTACCAATTAATAAATAAAAGTTAGAATTTTTATTTATTTTAATGAAGCATAAAAGGATTTGGAATAACAAAGTTTATTTGAAAAAGGCTATTTAAATTAAATTGGGAAATATGGGATTTTTAAAATGAGGATAAAATGTTATTTTTGGAAGTTAAATATTTTAGGAGAGATTTAAAACGGGTTGGGTAAGTAAAATGAGTTTATATACATACATGAACACTTAGACTAATTTTTGAAACATGTAAATAACCCTCTTCTTATTGGGTTACTAAACTTAACCCAATAACCCACCCTAAACCTCCTCTATATATTATCTCAAACTCTCATAACCTCATTCATTCATCCCTAATCAAAACCCTAATCATTTCCTAAAGCTTTCTTAACAAAAATGGCCTCCATCTTCATCTCCTTCAAGTTTTAGCTTATGCAAGTCATTCTATGCAAAGGTAATGCAAACACCCACCTCAAATCCATCTTTTATATCTCTCTAATTTCTGAAATAAGTTTTTTAACACATGTTTTATGTGTTTTTATGATCTTTTAGCCTCCTAATCCTCTTTTGCTAACTTGGGTTGATGCTATAATGGTCCTTGTTGCTTTCTAGAGAGGTATATTGCTAAAAACCTCTTCTAATATGTGTTTAATCCTCTTTTGATGTCCTAAATCATTTAGTAACACATGTTTTATTATGTAACATGTGAATCATAGCTCTTTGATCATCTTTGCTTTCAATTTGGGGTTTCACATAAGGTGTTTGTGATATTGCTTCATAAGGTAATGCTAAGCTTTGGCCCTTTGTCTCCTTAATATAGTGTAGTAATCATTACATGCTAGTTAGTGATTGTTATTAATGAAATTTGATGCCAAAAACTTGAAAAAAACACCCCAAAATCATTTAAATCATCATTTTCTGCAGGCTGGAATGCTTCAGCCTGAAAACAGGCTGAAAACAGGGCTCTGGGTGCACCAGGGCAGGCCTGTGCTGCACCCAGGCACAGTAGGCTAGCCCAGTGGGGCAAGCCAGAAGCAGGCCAGCCCGCATGGGCTGGCGCACACCCCATCGCCCCAGCCCGCTTCGGGCTGGGGGCTTGTATTTCGCCCCAGCCCAATTGGGCTGGGGGCTTGAGTTGCTTCCCAGCCCGATTGGGCTGGGGGCTGGCATTTCACCCAGCCCACGTTGGGCTGGGGCTTGAAATTCGCCCAGCCCGCTTAGGAATGGGGAACTTACATTCCTCCCCAGCCCAAGCAGGCTGGGGTCTTTTTCCCCTTCAGCCCATGCGGGCTGGGGGATGGACCCACCCCAGCCAGCCCATGCGGGCTGGGGCCTGGGCCGCCTCCCCAGCCCGAGCGGGCTGGGGGGGGGGGGGCTGCCACTCCCTAGCCCAAGCGGTCTGGGGGCCCGAGGAAGGAAAAAAAAATAATAAAAAAAAGAAATAAAAGCATTTTTTTCAGTTTTCAGCTTTGGGACTGAAACTTTGTGACATCGCCACGGTCACATCCGTGGTCGAAATCCAATGTTTTTGGACTCATTGGAAAGCTGGAGTTCCGAACTCCATCTCTAAATAGTTTGATTAGTATTCGAGTTCATTTGACTCTTCGAAATTGCTGTCGAAGAGGGACCCGGATCTCAGCTTGAAAAAGTGTATTCACTGTTTCCGGGTCCGACTTTGGAGCGTCACTGCGACTTCGTTTCAAGTCGGAATCGAGTAATTCTTTTTGCGTTTTGAAGTAGGAATGTCAGACTACGTTCCTACCAATTTTCATGCCATTCGGATTCGGTTTGCTGGTCCGAATAATTTTTCGAATTTGGGTTCACGGCAGTTTTGGACTATTTTCCAACACTTACAATATTTTCAGTGATTTTCTGGTTTTGTCGACTTCTTTGAGATTTGTCTTTGGATTTCGTACACGGGCCTTATAAAAAGGTTTTAAAAGGATTTTTCACTCCTAAATGGCTTTTGAAATTAGTATATAATATTATTTTAAATTATTAAATTAATTACTCCATAATAGGAGAGTTTTCAAAAGCCGTTTTAAAGTGATTTCAAGATCAATTAAAAATCCGTTTCGCACCATTATTTTCTATAATAAAAATCTCACACTCACTTTTGGCACGTCGAGCGAAGTGGAAAGGTGCTTAAACGGTTAGGAAATCTCCGGCCTATGGAACCGTGTGTATTTTCTTTCCGGTTATTCCCCGACCTATTCGATTGATCGTTTTGACCTTTGGGTCTAGTTTACCGATGATACGAGGTGGACTTTTTATTGTTTGGAGTGTGAGCATGCTATTGGTTAGTAAACCGTTTAGTGCGAACGTGGGGTATGGGACTCATTGTTAACACTTTACGGGTTCCTCTCCATGAAGTTTGTGACACATTAGCCTCTGGGCGGCCAGTACTGGACCTCTGGGTCACCACGCCTCTGGGCAACCGTCTCTGGACACCTGCTCTATGGAGCAGTTTTTCGGCGTGTGCCTCTGGGCCTTTATCCTTCTGGGAAGGATCTTGCCGTCTCGCGCGTTCCGCATCTGTACGAGTGATCGATCACAACTCTACAGTACTTGGCAATAACGACTCTGGTCTGTGCACATGCAATACTTGTATTATCTGATGATTTTTATATCAATTCGAGTATCGCCATTCGGTGTTGGTTCTATGGAACCATATGATGTAAGTACGATTACCTTGTTGATTCACAGTGTCTCTGGACACTGCATTTCTGTATTCGATTTCATTGATTTTTCATTATATCCCTATTTCTCTTTGGAGCATCGATCTTTGCTTGGGCATTGATTACAGACTCTGGTCACTCTTGGATTATTGCCTATGGGAAACTTTATATAGCTTTGACTATGCCGATGATATGAGGCGATTTTATTTATTCCACACTTTGGTGTTGATATTCTCTTTGGAGATTTTTACTGTTTATTGATGATTAGGGATCGTCATTATATTCATGTGGTCCATTATATTCTTCTCTTTGGAGAAGTTCTGTTTTGTTTATGTACCGCATTATTATATATCTCAGTTATTACTGATTATTTAGCTAGCCTGACCCGGGTGTTTTCGCTCGTGTCAGACCGAGTTGTTTCAGGTTAGGTCTCTGGACTTAGCTTTCTGTGCTTCCGCTTGGACATTATCTTCTATGCTGATAGATAGCTCTTTATATTTGTCCACTATTTTGATACTCTGATTATTCAGTCTCTTATGTACATATTTTTGACTCACATGTGTGAGCGGTGGCTTTGTACCCACCTTTTGATATTTGGATTTGTATTGACGATATATTGTACCTATGTTCTGTGACTGTTATGTGACTGTTCTGTGATGATGATGTTATCATTTAGTATTATTTTTGTTCTGAACCTATTTTACTTAGCCATTGTAATTTCGTTATAAATATCTATTGGATATGTCAAACCACTTGAGAAAAGAAAACCACCTATTCGACGTATTCAGTAGTTAGTTATAGCTTGATTACACATGGTCGCTTCCATTATACTCTATTCTCTGTTCTAGTAGACGGTATTACTCCGTAATACTCTTTACTAGAGTGGGTCTCAGAGTGGGTCTCAGAGTGGGGCGTTACATCTTGGTATCAGAGCTAAGGTTCAGAATTAAGCATAATAAACACAGATCAGACACGTAGTACAATACGTTATAATACGATCCAAATTGAACATATCCACTTTTAGATAAACGAGTTAGGAATATGTGTAGGAATCTGGTATATTTCGTAATATTCCTTAATGAATTATCTATCTTTGAATCGTGCTTAACTAAATCTTACCTTATCCTTCAGTATGGCTGGTAGAGGTAGGAACCTCCGTTCTGCTGATGCTGGACAGTCCAGCAACCCTCACCCTGAGGGCGTATACATGACCACGGACCAGATCATGGAGCTGGTTCGTAACTCTCAGTCGCACTCTCAGTCTCCTGCACCAATTTCTGATGCACCGCGCAAGTCTGCTTTTGCGCGCCTCTGCAACGACTTTATTCATCTTGGAAGGAAGCCGTTCAATGGCTCCGAGACTGTTCTTGAGGTCCAGGCTTGGATCAGAGTTTGCGAGCGTAATTTTACTCGCATGACCCTTCCTGACCATGACAGAGTTCTTGTTGCTTCTAGCCATCTTGAGGGCCGTGCCTTGGATTGGTAGGAGCTCCTTATTTCTGAGACCGATGAGGCCACTCTCACTTAGGATCAGTTCCGAGAGCGCTTCTTGCTCAAGTTTGTCCCCGAGTCCGAGAAGATAGCCCTTGCACGCCGCTTTATTGACCTTAAGCAAGGGAAGACCTCTGTTGCTGACTATTCTTCATCTTTCGAAGCCCTGTCTAAGTATGGCCTCGAGTTCATTAGCACTCCTTATAAGAAGAATCTCAAATTTGTGGAAGGCTTGAAGAAATATTTGAAGAAACAGCTTATGCTCCAGCTTAAGCTCCCTTTTGATGAGCTAGTTGACGCAGCGCTTCACCTTGAAGCGGTTGAGCGTGAGAGAGACAGTGATGGAGATGGTGGGGGTTCCAAAAACCCCAATCAGAAGCGGGGTCCATTTCAGAATACCAAGCCTTGGAACAAGAAGAAGAAGACTGGCAGTTCTACTTTTCAAACTCAGCCTCAGACTCATTCTCAGTCCCAGACTCCTGCTCAGCCTAGTGGGACACGTCCTCCGAAGAAATGCTTCAACTGTGGTTCTCCTGATCACTTCATTCGAGAGTGTCCCAAACCTCTCTATTGCACCTTCTGCAAGAAGGAGGGACACAGGATCTCCACTTGTCCTACTGCACCTCCTAAATCTGGCAAGCTTAATGCTGCCAAGGCTCCTACATCTTCAGCTCAGCCTCGAGGTACGCATCCTTCCGTTCTCGAAGGTTCTATTTTATTTCTTGGTAGATCTTGTAGAGTTCTCTTTGATACGGGTGCCTCTCACTCATTCGTATCAAAGGAACTAGTTGATACTTTATCTTTGGATGTTACTTGTTTGGTTTCTCACTAAGGATTGTGAATCCCATCGGTGGATCCACGACCCTTAGTCTGCTTTGTGAGGATATAGATATTGATCTTTGTGGATTTTCTTTCCGTGCGAATCTGCACGTTATGGAGTATTTGGGCTTTGACATGATTCTTGGCATGGATTGGCTCGCTCAGTACGACGCCAAAATCATTTGTTCGGAGCGGATATTATTTCTTCATGATCCTGACTCGTCCGCTCCGTTAGCTATTACTCTTCAGGATGTTGGAATTTCTGATATTACTTTATTTTCTCTTGATTCACGAGATGAGGATGTGGACATATCTCGTATTCCTGTTGTTCGGGATTTCCCCAATATATTCGAGCCAGTATCAGGCCTGCCGCCAAAGCGGGCCATTGAGTTCCGCATCGATCTCATTCCAGGCTCCCACCCAGTTGGGCGTCCTCCCACGAGGATGTCTATTAAGGAGAATGAGGAACTCAGGAAGCAGTTAGTTGAGCTTGTGGCGAAGTAGTTCATTCGGTCCAGTTCTTCGCCATGGGGTGCTGCTGTGGTCTTCGTTAAGAAGCCCGATGGCTCTCTTAGGCTTTGCATTGACTATCGCAAGCTTAATGAGTTGACCATCAGAAATCGTTATCCATTGCCACGGATAGACGATATGTTTGATCAGTTGAGCGATGCGAAGGTCTTTTCCCAGCTCGACCTTGCCACCGGATTTCATCAGCTCCGAGTTGCGGACGATAACATTCCTCTTACCTCTTTCCGCACTCGTTATGGTTCTTTTGAGTGGTTGGTCATGCCATTCGGCTTGACGAACCCACCGGCTTTCTTCGTCGATCTTATGAATCGAGTATTCCGGGAATACATCGATAGATTCGTACTGGTTTTCTTCGACGATATTCTTATTTATTCTAGATCCGAGGCAGAGCATGCTCATCATTTGCGGATCGTCTTGGATACTCTTCGTCAGCATCAGCTTAAGGCCAAGCTCTCCAAGTGCCATTTTTGGGAGAGAAAGGTCAAGTTCTTGGGCCATATTGTATCATCTGAGGGTGTTTCTGTCGATCCTGCCAAGATCGAAGCTATTCAGAATTGGAAGCAGCCCGAGAACGTGCATGATATTCGCAGTTTCCTTGGTCTGGCGGGTTATTACCGTCGGTTTGTCAAGGATTTCTCTCGAGTTGCACTTCCCCTTACGACGTTGACTCGTAAGGGTGTTCGCTTTATTTGGTCTGATAAGTGTGAAGCTTCCTTTCAGCGACTGAAGGAACTTCTCACTCATGCTCCTATTCTTGTGGTTCCTGAGAGTAACCAGGATCTTGTTGTTTACACCGACGCTTGTGGTAGCGGGCTCGGTGCTGTGCTTATGCAGAAGGATCAGGTAGTTGCTTATGCTTCCAGGCAACTGCGTCCGAATGAGGTTCGCTATGCTACTCATGATCTTGAGTTAGCAGCAATCGTCTTTTCCTTGAAGACGTGGCGTCACTTTCTATTAGGCGAACGCTTCATTCTTTACACCGATCACAAGTCGCTGAAGTATCTATTCAGTCAGAGGGATCTCAACATGAGGCAGCAGCGATGGTTTAAGTTTCTCGCCTCATATGATTTAGATATTCAGTATACCCCTGGCAAGGGTATTCGTGTTGCAGATGCGCTCAGTCGCAGGCACTCGGCGGTAGTTTCTATGATGATTACCGAGTGGAATGTTCTTGAGACTCTATCTTTATGTGATATTAGAGATCGAGCTTCATCTTCTGATGCTCCTGTCTTATTATTTAGCTTGGAAGCTCGCCCTATCTTATTGGATCGCATTGCCCATGCTCAGCGGCAGGATCCAGACTTATTGCAACTTATTCATCTTCTCGAGTCGAGATCTAGTGATGAGACATTGCTGGATTATTCTCTTGATTTTCATCAGTGTCTTCGTAGGAAGAAACGTATTGTTGTACCATCTGATTTATCACTTAGGTGTGACATTCTGGACGAGTGCCATCATACTAAGTACACTGTACATCCCGGTTCGAGTAATATGTATGCCGATATGTGCCGGCTATATTATTGGGAGGGGTAGAAGAGGGATGTGGCAAGTTATGTGAGTGGTTGCATGACTTGTCAACAGATCAAGGCTGAGCATCAACGTCCATCTAGTCTTCTTCAGCCTCTAGAGATTCCATTATGGAAATGAGATCAGATATCCATGGATTTTATTGACGGTCTGCCTCGATCGAGGTCAGGCCATACTTCTATCTGGGTTATTGTTGATCGCTTGACCAAAGCGGCTCATTTCATTCCTATTAAGTCCACTCGGACTGCTCCTCAGCTGGCCAAGCTATATGTGAAGGAAGTCGTTCGACTTCATGGCATTCCTAGCTCTATCGTCTGTGATCGAGACACTATCTTTACTAGCCACTTCTGGAAGTGCCTATAGTCAGCTTTGGGCATAAAGCTGAATCTCTCGACTGCTTATCATCCTCAGACCGACGGTCAGACGGAGAGGGTGAATCGTATTTTGGAGGATCTTTCGCGCTGTTGTATTCTGGATTTCGGAGGTAGTTGGGAGGATCACTTACCGCTTGTAGAGTTCTCCTACAACAACAGCTTTCAGTCTAGTATCGGCATGGCACCTTTCGAGGCTCTATACGGAAGGCCATGTCGCTCTCCTGCTTGTTGGTTAGAATCTGGCGAGAAGCTTATTCTTGGTCCAGATTCAGTTCGGAAATCTTCTAAAAAGATTGTTCTTATCCATCATAGAATGAAAGAGGCACAGGACCGCCAGAAATCCTACGCGGACAACCGTAGGAAGCATCTTGAGTTCTCCATTGGCGATTCTGTCTTTATTCGGATTTCTCCAATGAAGGAGGTTGTGCGTTTTAGCTCTACAGGGAAGTTGGCTCCTCGCTATGTTGGACCATTTCCTATTACGGAACGCATCGGCCCCGTTGCTTATCGGGTGGCTCTACCTGCTCATTTTTCCGGAATGCATGACGTGTTCCATGTCTCTCAGCTTCGCAAGTGTGTTCGCGATCCTGATTCTATCATTGAGCCACATGTCGTGCCTGATTTAGATATCTTACCTGACTTATCTTTGGAGCAGCAACCTCTCCGTGTGCTTGATTCGGAGGTTAGACGCTTTTGCAACAAAGAGGTTCCACTCGTGAAGATTCAATGGTCACCGAATCCTAAGGACTGCACTTGGGAGACCAGAGAATCTATCGAGCGCTCTTATCCTGGCTTTCTCCCATCTTCTTCTACGAGTAAGAATTCTCTATTTTATCTCTATCACTTCTTTTGTGGATTTGACGTTATAGACGACATCTATCTTAAGGAATTGCGGGGACGCAATTTTCTTAAGGGGGGAGTCTGTAACAACCCGGGATTTGCATTACCAATTAATAAATAAAAGTTAGAATTTTTATTTATTTTAATGAAGCATAAAAGGATTTGGAATAACAAAGTTTATTTGAAAAAGGCTATTTTAATTAAATTGGGAAATATGGGATTTTTAAAATGAGGATAAAATGTTATTTTTGGAAGTTAAATATTTTAGGAGAGATTTAAAACGGGTTGGGTAAGAAAAATGAGTTTATATACATACATGAACACTTAGACTAATTTTTGAAACATGTAAATAACCCTCTTCTTATTGGGTTACTAAACTTAACCCAATAACCCACCCTAAACCTCCTCTATATATTATCTCAAACTCTCATAACCTCATTCATTCATCCCTAATCAAAACCCTAATCATTTCCTAAAGCTTTCTTAACAAAAATGGCCTCCATCTTCATCTCCTTCAAGTTTTAGCTTATCCAAGTCATTCTATGCAAAGGTAATGCAAACACCCACCTCAAATCCATCTTTTATATCTCTCTAATTTCTGAAATAAGTTTGTTAACACATGTTTTATGTGTTTTTATGATCTTTTAGCCTCCTAATCCTCTTTTTCTAACTTAGGTTGATGCTATAATGGTCCTTGTTGCTTTCTAGAGAGGTATATTGCTAAAAACCTCTTCTAATATGTGTTTAATCCTCTTTTGATGTCCTAAATCATTTAGTAACACATGTTTTATTATGTAACATATGAATCATAGCTCTTTGATCATCTTTGCTTTCAATTTGGGGTTGCACATAAGGTGTTTGTGATATTGCTTCATAAGCTAATGCTAAGCTTTGGCCCTTTGTCTCCTTAATATAGTGTAGTAATCATTACATGCTAGTTAGTGATTGTTATTAGTGAAATTTGATGCCAAAAACTTGAAAAAAACACCCCAAAATCATTTAAATCATCATTTTCTACAGGCTGGAATGCTTCAGCCTAAAAACAGGCTGAAAACAGGGCACTGGGTGCACCAGGGCAGGCCAGGGCTGCACCCAGGCACAACAGGCTAGCCCAGTGGGGCAAGCCAGAAGCAGGCCAACCCGCATGGGCTGGCGCACACCCCATCGCCCCAGCCCGCTTTGGGCTGGGGGCTTGTATTTCGCCCCAGCCCAATTGGGCTAGGGGCTTGTAATTCGCCCCAGCCCGCTTCGGGCTGGGGGATTGTATTTCGCCCCAGCCCAATTGGGCTGGGGGCTTGAGTTGCGTCCCAGCCCGATTAGGCTGGGGGCTGGCATTTCGCCCAGCCCACTTTGGGCTGGGGCTTGTAATTCGCCCAGCCCACGTTGGGCTGGGGCTTGAAATTCGCCCAGCCCGCTTTGGGCTGGGGAACTTACATTCCTCCCCAGCCCAAGCGGGCTGGGGTCTTTTGGCCGCCTCCCCAGCCCGAGCGGGCTGGGGGGGGGGGTGGCCTACCACTCCCCAGCCCAAGCGGTCTGGGGGCCCGAGGAAAGAAAAAAAAATAATAAAAAAAAGAAATGAAAGCATTTTTTTTCTGTTTTCAGTTTTGGGACTGAAACTTTGTGACATCGCCACGGTCACATCCTTGGTCGAAATCCAACGTTTTTGGACTCGTTGGAAAGCTGGAGTTCCGAACTCCATCTCTAAATAGTTTGATTAGTATCCGATTTCATTTGACTCTTCGAAATTCCTGTCGAAGAGGGACCCGGATCTCAGCCTGAAATAGTGTATTCACTGTTTCCGGGTCCGATTTTGGAGCGTCACTGCGACTTCGTTTCAAGTCGGAATCGAGTAATCCTTTTTGCGTTCTGAAGTAGGAATGTCGGACTACGATCCTACCAATTTTCATTCTATTCAGATTCGGTTTGCTGGTCCGAATAATTTTTCGAATTTAGGTTCACGGCAGTTTTGGACTATTTTCCAACACTTAGAATATTTTCAGTGATTTTCTGGTTTTGTCGACTTCTTTGAGATTTGTCTTTGGATTTCGTACACGGGCCTTATAAAAAGGTTTTAAAAGGATTTTTCACTCCTAAATGGCTTTCGAAATCATTATATAATATTAATTTTAATTATTAAATTAATTACTCCATAATAGGAGAGTTTTCAAAAGCCGTTTTAAAGTGATTTCAAGATCAATTAAAAATCCGTTTCGCACCATTATTTTCTATAATAAAAATCTCACACTCACTTTTAGCACGTCGAGCGAAGTGGAAAGGTGCTTAAACGGTTAGGAAATCTCCGGCCTATGGAACCGTGTGTATTTTCTTTCCGGTTAATCCCCGACCTATTCGATTGATCGTTTTGACCTTTGGGTCTAGTTTACCGATGATACGAGGTGGAATTTTTATTGTTTGGAGTGTGAGCATGCTATTGGTTAGTAAACCGTTTAGTGCGAACGTGGGGTATGGGACTCATTGTTAACACTTTACGGGTTCCTCTCCAAGAAGTTTGTGACACATTAGCCTCTGGGCGGCCAGTACTGGACCTCTGGGTCACCACGCCTCTGGGCAACCGTCTCTGGACACCTGCTCTATGGAGCAGTTTTTCGGTGTGTGCCTCTGGGCCTTTATCCTTCTGGGAAGGATCTCGCCGTCTCGCGCGTTCCGCATCTGTGCGAGTGATCGATCACAACTCTACAGTACTTGACAATAACGACACTGGTCGGTGCACGTGCAATACTTGTATTATCTGATGATTTTTATATCCATTCGAGTATCGCCATTCGGTGTTGGTTCTATGGAACCATACGATGTAAGTGCGATTACCTTGTGGATTCACAGTGTCTCTGGACACTGCATTTCTGTATTCGATTTCATTGATTTTTCATTATATCCCTATTGCTCTTTGGAGCATCAATCTTTGCTTGGGCATTGATTACAGACTCTGGTCACCCTTGGGATTGTTGCCTATGGGCAACTTTATATAGCTTTGACTACGCCGATGATATGAGGCGATTTTATTTATTCCACACTTTGGTGTTGATGTTCTCTTTGGAGATTTTTACTGTTTATTGATGATTAGGGATCGTCATTATATTCATGTGGTCCATTATATTCTTCTCTTTGGAGAAGTTCTGTTTTGTTTATGTACCGCATTATTATATATCTCAGTTATTACTGATTATTTAGCTAGCCTGACCCGAGTGTTTTCGCTCGGGTCAGACCGAGTTGTTTCAGGTTAGGTCTCTGGACTTAGCTTTCTGTGCTTCCGCTTGGACATTATCTGCTATGCTGATAGATAGCTCTTTATATTTGTCCACTATTTTGATACTCTGATTTTTCATTCTCTTATGTACATATTTTTGACTCACATGTGTGAGCGGTGGCTTTGTATCCACCTTTTGATATTTGGATCTGTATTGACGATATATTGTACCTATGTTCTGTGACTGTTATGTGACTGTTCTGTGATGATGATGTTATCATTTAGTATTATGTTTGTTCTGAACCTATTTTCCTTAGCCATTGTAATTTCGTTATAAATATCTATTGGATATGTCGAACCACTTGAGAAAAGAAAACCACCTATTCGACGTATTCAGTAGTTAGCTTGATTACACATGGTCGCTTCCATTATACTCTATTCTCCGTTCTAGTAGACGGTATTACTCCGTAATACTCTTTACTAGAGTGGGTCTCGGAGTGGGGCGTTACACCAAAGTAACAGATCAAATTATATCAAGAAATAACTTAGTTTTGTTAAAGCTTACAGATCAAATTCAACAACATTTCTAGATTTTTCAAAAAACATTTTCGGGCAAACTTCTTAACTTCTGTGTCTTTATTCAGGTGAGCAAACCTATTTACTTGATGTTTGAATTTGTACATATAGTTGTTGTTTGTGACCATGCTTGAAGTAAAAATTGAAAATATGTTTATATGTATACAAATCTGTACATATTTGCCTGTGCATGTCTGGAACAGGAAACCTTTGCTTCTGTTGTTAGTCCCAGGTTTCAAAATCCTGTCTAAAATCAAATTCTCTTCCTATAATTCTTGTTAGGTTTAACAAAACATGTTGTAAAAAAATCAAGATTGAAGTTCTAAAAATAATCTTGAGTTGAAACTGAAAATAGTTTTTGTCTGGGTAAAGGATAAACAGTGAATTTTAAATACATGTTAAAATTCAAGTATCAAAGTTTATTGATTCACTTACATCTCGATTTGGAAAACCATGATTTTTAAAGTAAAATTCAAGATTTGTAGCTTTGAATTGAGTAATAATTTCTAAGTTGAACAAAAAACTCGTTTTGATCGATCCTCGTCGATCAGTGACAAATTGGATATTGTGATTATTAGCGAACGAAGCCGGTGTGATGAGTTCATCAGAAAAATGACCGGAGAAATTAAAAGTTGCCATGGTGGTCATGCGAAGTAGATTTAGGGTTTTCATTCCAGTTCTGTTCGACGAGGAAGATGGGTTGATTTCGTCAACGTCAAAGCGATTCAGGTGATCGGACCAGTGTAGAAGGGTTCGAGGGTCGTTGGGGCATCTCTGGTCACTAAGGGATGGTGGCCAGTGGTCGGAGGCGTCGTAGCGAGGCCTTTTATAAAGGTGGTTGGGTTACAGGTTGAGGCCTGATTTTTTGACTTTTGAACTATGGCAAACTGATGGGTTCTGGGTGGTCATAGCGATCAGAGAGGTCATCGGGGATGTGTCGGAGGCCACAGTGATGATCGACGACCGTTTTGGTGATCGTGCACGTGCACGTGCATGGGCTACGAATATCTAGATGATTTGTGATTGGGGAAAATGCTTTTGCCCCGGGTTGATTTTAGGGATAATCTCATGTTGGCTCGAAGTAGTGGAGCAGGGGAGGTTACTCGGGTTTTGTCTCGAGTTACCTTTGGGTTGAGCTCAGGTTTGAAGATAAATGCAAAAACAGTTTTTAAAACTTTTTAACAAAATCAAGTTTACTTAATACAATTTTGTTAAAACTACTACTTTTGTAAATTATAAATGTTTACTTAAGTTTTAAATTTGTTAAAGGTTTAAAAATAAATTATTTCAAATTTATTAAGTTAAAAATGTTTAATCTATATAACTTTTGGTTTTAAAGTTTATATACTTAATTTTTGTAATTAAGTGAATAATTGAGAAAATGAAATGGTTTTTTAATCCTTAACCTAACTTAAAGATTTTTAAGTTAATTAATGTATTGATGATGGTCTATTTCCAAAGGATTATTAAATAAGGATTAAATGATTATTAAAAATAATAAAGGTAAATGGCTTGTCTTTTAATTGGTTAAATCTTAAGTAATCAAAGAATTATTAATTAATAAGAAGAATGATTACTTAGTGGAAATATTTAAAGGTTAATTACTTTGTGTAATTATTTAAGGTGTTTATTAAAGGATAATTATTAAATGTAATTAAAGTGACTAATTAATCAATGGTTAATTAATTTGGGTAATTAGTTTAAAAGATTGATTTATAAATGTTATTAATTAAAAGTTAATTAATGTAAGTAATTAAGGGTAGTTAATTACTCAAAAGATTAATTATTTAATGAAAGTAATTAAAAAGGATAATTACACAAGGTATTTATTTGATTAATTAAAGATTTTTTAATCAAGGTGATAAATTTATTTATGTGAATAATTTAAGGTTAATGAATTAAGGATAATTAATTAATTAAATGGTAATTAATTAAGGGTTTATTAATTAATGTAATTAATTAAAGGATAATTAAATAATTAAAGGTTAATTATTTAATGTTTAAAGGTTGATTAAATTATTAATTAAGGTTAATTAAGTAATAATTAAAGGTTAATAAATTTATTTTTAAAGGTTAATTAATTAATGTGGTTTGTAATTAATTAATGTTAGTTAACCAGGATTAGTGATTAATCTGGTTTAAATTAATTCGATGATTGGTTGATCTTACTTATGGATGTTTGGATTGCATTGAATGCTTTGAATTGTTTGATATCCTAGATGTGTGGTACTTTGTGATATGAATTGTTTTAATTTGAGTTGTGATGAATGTAATTTATTTATCTTTGATGAATTTATATTAATTATCTGTGAATGAAGATAAAAGTTATAGGATTATACCGCTTATCGATATTGCTGTGATTGAATCTATAATGATTGATGACATTGCACTATTGTGTAAAACCCCTAGACTACACTGTACACAAACAAATATGGATTTCGCAAGGAAATCAGTTAAGTCATATATATTTTGAAATCAAATTATTATTTTAAAAGTTAAAGTTTGAATCCAAATGGTTTTGGAAATGAAATTGAATTAAATATGAAAGGGAAGTTTTGAAATTGAAATTTATTTTTGAATATACTATATCTTGTTAAATATTATTTGAAATTATTTTGGAAATCACGATTTGAAAGGTTTATACAATTTCTATATATGAATTTAAAACTATTTTAAATAAATTGTTTTGGGAATTTGAATTTAATTTAAATTAGAACTCTCCAATAATACGGTAGTTCGTTGATTCCCTGATTTATACTTTTAAAGGCTATAACTTGTGTATATTTGACCAGATTTTTTCGAAACAAAATGTATTTGTTTTCAAATGATAATGGCTTTCAAATAGAGAAAGTATTTCTAGGTTTTGTTGAAAGGGGTTTCAAACTTGAAATGGAATTGTTTTGAAAGCTATAAATGAATCTTTGCTAAAGATTAGTGAACTTTGTTCCCAAAATAAGAGGATCTTAAAGGTGTATCTTTTGTATAAAAGATTTGAATTGTCAATAGTTTTGGAAGCTACAAATGAATCTTTGTGAAAGATTAGTGAACTTTATGAAGTGAAACTTTTTGTTTAAAAGATTTGAAAATGGTAATTTGTTTAAACCATTCAAAAGAAAGGTTTTGGGCTAAGTTGTGACTTAACTAAGTTCCCACTATATCTATATGGTTTTTAAAATATGCGCTCATTATTCGATTTAGCCGGGAGAGGACTTTATGTCATAACCAATTCCGAATAATGATACGACGTAATTGATAGCATTTGAAGACCGGCGGTGAAGACCGGGTATTTTCGAGAATGAAAGGATTACCCGTCGAATGTCTCTACACTGAGTCGCGCCGGTATAGAGATCTCCATATGCGATGGGAAGTCCGATCGGGATTGTGAATACCCAAATTGCAAGGGCTTCTTTTGAAGTGCCTTCGGTTTGTTTCGAACCCGAAACAGACTTGTGTTGATGTGTGTCTGACATTACACTTTGAGATGTAAAACTGGTTTCTATCAAATACATTTCTTTTTGGTGGTGAAGAATTTACTCTCTTAGCTTAACACCCTTCTCTAAGACCTACGAGCTCAGAGGTTATGTAGTTGATACTCACTAGTGATATATTCCCAATTTGGTAATATGGCTTACGAAGTGATGCTGATTATGTGTTGATCGAAGCATGGCTTTTGTGAAAAGCATAGCTTTGTGGACGAGACTTCGTCGGACCTCACAACCCGGAATGGTCGAAACAAAAAGGATGTGGCAAGGTTATTTGGGGGTAGAGCCCCCTGAGGGTATGTCCATTTCCTTCTAGATAGAAGTGGTGCCATGGTATGGAGCCCGTGGTTGCTCCAAATTTATTACTTTGTGGTTGTTGTTGGGGCCCGGGATAGAGGTCGTTTACGACCAGGGGATGACATACTCGTGTAGTAGTTACCTAGTTACAGAGGTAACCCAACCTTGTGTTGGCAGAGATTAGGTTAGGTTCTCGGGGCATCCCTCCAGAGGCGTACCCAAGTGGCCCAGGAAGTTCCTTTGCCTGACCATGTATTGGAAATCCAATCACCAATACGCGCCTTTTACGTTTTGAGTTGTAGAACCTGCCATTTAATATGGTAGCTATAGTAGGCATACTATAATGGTACGTATGCTGGCTAAGATTAATATTATACTTGCAAATGTTTTCTGCACTATGCACTAATAATAATATTAAAAGGATTTTGCATATCAAGCATGTTTGACTATCATAAGGAGAAATCTCCTCCAATTGTGCGCTTGCATTGTGTGTTTGCGGGGAGGCCTTATGGTAGTTTCATTTTCCAAAAAGCATTGCGGATTTATTTTATTCCCCTTTGTTTTCTTTTGTTAAAGATAAAACTGTTTTTGTTTGCTCACACCAGTCCCATGACTGGCCTGGAGTTTATTGTTCCCTTTCTAAACTCTGGGTGCCCACAATTTTCCACACGGGCAGCCTAGAGTCATATTTTCAAATAGCCAGCTTGTAAGCGTAGATTCGATAACCTTCAATCTTTGGAGTATTTGGTTTGGCGATCGTATTTGGGTCGAGTCTGCTTCATTCAGCATGATAGCTTTTGGGTTTGATCTTTTGGTTTGGAGACTTTGGATCTTTGGCAATGGAGTTGCAATATGTTGGATTATCGCTTTCTCACTTGGAAATTCTATTATTCTTTCCATTGTATCTTGTATCTTTGATAATATTGATAAATTCTTTTTATATCATTGTTATAATCAACTATTGTGTATCAATGATATATTCATTTTCTTCCGCGACATTCGAATACGGGTGATGTATTTGGTGCCGATTTTCGAAGGTCGAGTCAGGGTCGTCACAAGTGGTATCAAAGCCAAAAGTTGAGTAAGAACTTTAGCTCAGGAGTATAACACATTAGGTACCTCATTAGAGATAGGGTTACAAATACCCTAGAATGAGTATATCCCTAGGATATCCATCTATATGCCTCAGTAAATTCTCTTACTATCCACTGATAGTGAGTATGAGTGCAAGAAGAGGACGAGGTAGGGGATAGAGGAGTACGACTACAAATGGTCAATACCCTATAATAACAAGGAATAACCTTTTCTATCAATCTCTTCTGATCATCATCCAATATCAATTATTTGATGGCTTCATGGTAGCTCGGAGAAGAAGCTTCGGTGTGAGGGTGGCCTTGCGAATCATTGTAGAAAGGTTTCTAATTCCTATTTCGTTTTCTCTTCATCAGCTTTTTGTTTCAAACTTTAATGAATTTGAAATTTTAACTGAAATAAATTCGTCAATAAAATATGAAGCTTAATTGATGAATAAAATATGAAGATTTGTATCGATAAAACAATTTCGATTAAAAACAAAATTTGAAATTCTACTGTAATTTTTTGTGAGGATCAAAGTCCGAAGAGGGACAAGCTGGTGCAAACTATGGGATATTCCAACCTGAATTGAGTATCCATTGTCTATTCTTTGGGGTCCAGATATATTCTACGAACGGTTAGTTATCCCTTCGAACTAACAATTGCCCCTGCATATGTCGTAGATCGGATGACCCGAGTATTTCGTGAAGTATTGAACAATTCATTCCCATAATTATTGATGATATTCTGATTTGGTAAGCCAAATGCAAAATAAATATTCAGTTTAATCTGGTGAACCATTTTTCTGTGTGTTCATCTATTCTGTGTTGTCTCCCTGTCCAACAAATTTCAAGGACGAAATTTTCTTAAGGGGGGAATCTGTAACGGTCCCGGTTTTGAGATAAATTTAAACTGGTAATTTAAATATAAAATTTAGATCTAATTGTGAATTTATTTGAATTTTTCAAATTGAATAAGATATGTACCTGTTTATTTATATAAATTTCAATTTAAAAACTTGAGTTTGAATTTTTTTCCAAATAAATAGAATAGGTGTTTTTTCTATATAGATTGTAAATATAATTTTGGATTTAAAAATCCAAATAAAATATCTTGGAAAATAAACTCGATTTGAAAACTCTATTATTTAAAATTAATATAATGAATTTATAAAAGCTATTTAAAGAATAAATTATAACATATATATATATATATATATACAAGTTTATTTAAAGGTATAATAGTTTCAATTTAAATAAGATTTGATAAAAATGGTTTGTAAAACTAAATTGATTTTGAATTGAATTTTTAATTTTTGAATACTTTATGTTTTAAAAGTTAATAAAAATTTGTTTCCTAATGTTAATGTATTAAAATATGTATATATTTATTTATTAAAGATATTTTAACATAAGATAAACATCAAATAAGTATAGTAGCTTAAGCTTGAATTTGATAAAAAGATTTAAATTTTATTTTCTTTTAAAATGAATAAATATAGTTGTATATTTATAAATTTAAAATGTAAAACATAATTTGTAAATTAAAACAAAGCAAGGGTTTAAACGATATTCATAAATTAATGTAACTAAGGAGTTAAGCATAAATTTGCTTATATTTACAAGTGTAAAAGGATTAATAATATGAATTAACAAGTGTAGATTTAGTGTGCTTTGTATTAACAAGTGGTATGCAATAATTTTCTTTTAAATTTTTTAATAACATACATAAGTGAGGAAAAAACATGCCTCATTTTTCTTTCACAAACTCAAAAACAGAAATATAAAATCATCTCAAACTCAAAACAAGTTTAAAAATAAAAAAAGCCTGAGATTAAATGGAATTAAAGCCAAAACGAGAGAAATCAAAATAAAATCAATATCAAGAAACCTGATCACAAGTCAAAACAACCTGGAAGCAGTTCAGCCTAAAAAATAAAGCAAAGTTAAAAAAAAATTTAGAAGCAATCATCACAAGCTTAACCCTGCAGAGGAAAGGGAAGAACTCAAACAATCAAGTGCTGATCAAAGTAGTCGATCAAAGTATGTCAAGAAATAACTTGGTTTTGTTAAAGCTTACAGATCAAATTCAACAACAATTCTAGATTTTTTTTAAAATCATTTCCAGGCAACTTCTCTGCTGCTTTGTCTTTATTCAGGTGAGCAAACCTATATACTTGATGTTTGAATCTGTATACATAGTTGTTGTTTGTGACCATGCTTGAAATAAAAATTGAAAATATGTTTATATGTGTACAAATCTGTATATATTCGCATGTGCATGTCTGGAACAGGAAACCTTTGCTTATGTTCTTAGTCCCAGGTTTCAAAATCCTATCTAAAATCAAATTCTCTTCCTATAATTCTTGTTAGGTTTGAAAATCTAAACAAAAAATGTTGTAAAAAAAAATCAAGATTGAAGTTTTAAAAATAATCTTGAGTTGAAACTGAAAATAGTTTTTGTCTGGGTAAAGGATAAACAGTGAATTTTAATTACATGTTAAAATTCAAGTATCAAAATTCATTGATTCACTTACATCATCAAGTTCGATTTGGAAAACCATGATTTTTAAAGTAAAATTCAAGATTTTTAGATTTGAATTGAGTTAGAATTTCTAAATTGAACAGAAAACTCGTTTTAGTCGGTCCTCGTCGATCGGTGACAAATTGGATATTGTGATTATTGGTGAAGGAAGCTGGTGTGATGATGTTCATCAAAAAAATGATCGAAGAAATTAAAAGTTGCCATGGTGGCCGTGCAAAGTAGATTTAGGGTTTCCATTCCAGTTTTGTTCGACGAGGAAGATGGGTTGATTTCGTCAACGTCGAAGAGATTCAGGAGATCAGACCAGTGTAGAAGGGTTCGAGGGTCGTCGGGGCATCTTAGGTCACTAAGGGATGGTGGCCAGTGGTCGGAGGCGTCGTAGCGAGGCCTTTTATGATGGTGGTAGGGTTCCAGGTTGATGCAACGCACCATAGTAAGTCGCTCCAGCGACCTAGCGAGTTACTTAGTCGCTCAAGCGACCTAGTGAATTATGCCATAAGTCGTGACATCGACGCAACACACGATAGTAAGTCGCTCCAGTGACCTAACGGGTTGATAAGTCTCCCTAGCGACCCTGCGAGTTTTCTAGAACCACCTGTGTTCTATCATAGCAAAATACGTCGATCGGATGAAGCAGCGAGCTACGACCTAACGAGCTACAACCTAGCGAGTTAGGTCGCGTATGTCGTAAAACCTTGAATCATTCCAGAAGCCATTTTCTTAAGTCGCGAAGTCCTAGGTCGTGAGAAGTTCCTTATGTCATTGTCGTGTTTTCGTTAAGTCGCAAATGGTGTTGAGTCGAATATGTTGTAATCTCTTAAGTCGTATATCCTTGTTCTTATGTCGTTGTTGTATGTGCTGTAACTCATACTTTATTATGTTGATAAGCCGCATGAAGTTGTAAGTTGCCTGTGTTAGGTCGTTAAGGACCCGTGTTGAGTCGTAGGTCGCGAGCACCTGTTGTTGACTTGTATGTTGATGTTAGGTCGTGAATGCTGTGTGTTGTAAAATCTCTATAAATAGAGGCGTTGGTCGTTTGTAAAAAGGAGTTGAATTTTGAATAAAATTTGTTTGTGTGCGTTTTGCCACTTTTGTTGAAGTTGAGTGTGATCTCCTTCTTCCATCTTCGAATATTCGAGTGCGCTCGAATCAACGAATTTGAAGCCGATTCATGGAATCTCGTGCGCGAGATCAACGTCGAAGAATCGTAGATCTTCTAACGCGGAATCGTGCGCGATCAACGTGTTGAAGATAGCTAGAATCCGGTATCTCAAGAGATCAACGGATTTGGGCATTTATCGTTCTACCCGGTTTACTTGACACGAATTCATTTCGTGAGGAAGAAAGTTTGCGTCAATTTGTATCAAAACATTCTTAGCACGTTAAGTTTGTTATTTCCGCTGCGTCAAGTTTTGGTATCAGAGCCATATCAGATCCAAGGCCGAATCAACCTAGTTTGAATCCTAGTTCAAAGCCGAGCGAGCTAGTGCAGTTCAAAACCGAGCTAAGTAAAAGTCGAGCCGAGTTAAAGAAGTTAGATTGGAAAAGAGATTGTTTGATGACCATGCCTCCGAGACGTGCTAATCATTTTCAAAACGTTGAAGATGTATATAGAAGACAAGAAGCTGAGCAGATGGAGCAGCGTTTTAATGAGAAGTTCGATGAAGTTATTGGAAAGTTAGAGAAGTTGATGAGAGACATGAATCAAAGTCAAAGGAGAACTTCACCACTTTCGCACCATAGTGGAAACAGAGTTTCACCTTCAGTTTCGGGAGAAAGGAGAATGTCACCCCAGTCTTATCAAGATCGGAGAGAATCATCAGTTTCCATGAGAAGATAACACCATGAGTATCGAGGTGAAGAGAGAAGAACCCCACGTGAGTTTGACAATGAATCTTATCGTGATGTTGAAAGGCAAGGTAGAAGGGAGATGCATAGTCGTAGAGATGTAGGTGGACGAGATCGATATCGACATACATATGATTTTGAAGAATATGGTGATAGAGGCAGTATTCATTATCGAGATCGAGACCAAGTGCAAAATCGATATCTTGATTTAGAAAATGATCGTAAATGGGAATCAGGTATGAGGATGGAAATTCCAGAATTCAAGGGTGGTATGCAAGCAGAAGAATTTCTTGATTGGTTGTCAAATGTTGAAGAAATTTTGGAATCCAAGGAGGTGCCTGAGAATCGCAGAGTTCAGTTAGTTGCTATAAGGCTAAGGGGAAGAGCTATGGCATGGTGGCAACAAACTAAACTAACATGGAAGAGAATGAGAAAGTCTAAAGTTGTTACTTGGGAGAAGATGAGAAAGATGATGAAAGCAACTTTCTTGCCATACAATTATCAATCTCTTATGTATCAACGATTGCAGAATTTGAGACAGGGGACGAGGACAATGAATGATTATGCGGATGAATTCTATCAATTGATTGCCATAAATGATATTATGGAGACAGAGGAACAACTAACAGCTAGATATATTGGAGGATTACGAATGCAGATTCAAGACATGGTGAATATGTTTAATCCAATGTCCGTTGCTGAAGCACATCAGAACGCCTTAGCTTGGGAGAAACAAGGGAGACGAGGAAGTGGTGTGTTTACAAGTTCTAACAATCAGAATAAAGGGGCTAGTAGCAGTGCTAACGTTTCCAAGGCAGCCAGTAAACCAATTGTCAAAGAAGCCGCTAAACCAAAGGTCAACGACAGTATCAAGTGCTATAATTGTCAGGAGTTTGGCCACAAGACTAATGAATATACAAAGCCCAAGAAGAGAGCATTGGTTGCAGAAGAATGTGAGTATGAGAATGAGGAAGCTGAAGTTGACTATTCTCAACCATCGAAATTTGATGATGATGAAGAGGTTGTGTCAGGAGATGAAGGATGTAACTTGATGATGAGGAGGCCTTGTTTAACACCAAAGCAAGAGAATGATTCTAGTTGGCTAAGGAGCAATATTTTTCAGTCTACATGTACTATTTTGGGAAAGGTTTGTCGGTTTTTTATCGATGCGGGAAGCTGTGGCAACATTATTTTTGAAGAAGCCTTTACGAAGTTAAGCTTGAAGACTGAAAAACATCCTAGACCTTACAAATTGGCATGGTTGAAGAAAGGTAGAGAAGTGAAAGTGGGAAGGCGAGCTTTTGTCACATTTACTATTGGGAAAAAAATACAAAGATGATATTTGGTGTGATGTGGTTGATACGGATGTGTGTCATCTATTATTGGGAAGACCATGGCAATATGATCGAGCTGTACAACATAATGGTCGCACCAACAACTACAGTTTCATGTTCGAAGGTACTCAAATTACTTTGGTTCCTAAGAAGCGTGAACAAAGTGAAAGAAAGTCAGAGAAGAAGGTGGAATCAACTAGCCTATTATCTTTGAAAGAATTTGTTGAAGAGGTGAAGGATAGTGCTGAAATATTTATGTTGATTGGGTATGAAGCAAGTGAAGATGTTGAAATTCCTGAGGAGGTTAGACCGGTATTGGATGAGTTTGAAGATGTTTTTCCTGTAGAATTGCCCAAGGAACTATAGCCGTTAAGGGACATACAACATCAGATTGATCTAGTGCCAGGTGTTGTTTTACCGCATAGGCCACATTATCGGATGAGTCCGAAAGAGCATGAAGAGTTGGGGAGACAGGTTGAGGAGTTGCTTGAACAAGGGCATGTTCGGGAGAGTCTCAGTCCTTGTGCTGTACCAGCTTTGTTGGTGCCGAAGAAAGATGGTTCATGGAGAATGTGTACGGATAGCAGGGCGCTCAACAAAATAACTGTCAGATACAGATTTCTTATGCCAAGACTTGATGATCTGTTGGATCAACTTAGTGGATCTGTAATCTTTCCAAAGATTGATCTTAAGAGTGGTTATCATCAGATTCGTATTAGACCAAGTGATGAATGGAAGACAACATTCAAGACTCGAGAAGGATTATATGAATGGCTGGTTATGCCGTTTGGTCTATCGAATGCACCGAGTAATTTATGAGGATGATGAATCAAATTTTCAGACCTTACGTTGGCAAGTTTGTTGTTGTTTACTTTGATGATATCTTGATCTATAGTGCAAGTACAGAGGAGCATATTCAACACTTGCGGAAGGTGTTAATTATTCTTCGTCAGGAAAAGTTCTATGCAGCAACGAAGAAATGCGTATTCATAACGCCAAGTGTTTTATTTCTGGGTTATGTTGTGTCTAAGGAAGGAATACAGGTGGATCAGAGTAAAGTAGACGCAATCAGAAATTGGCCACAACCCAAAACTATCATAGAAGTCCGAAGTTTTCATGGGTTAGCTTCATTTTATCGAAGATTTATACCACACTTTAGTAGTGTGATGGCTCCTGTTACAGATTGTATGAAAGGAAAGAAGTTTTCATGGACGGAAGAGGCAGGATTTGCTTTTGAGCGAATCAAGGAACTTTTAACCTCAGCACCGATTCTAGTGTTGCTGGATTTTCAGTTACTATTTGAATTACATACGGATGCATCTAAAGTTGGAATTGGAGGAGTGTTGAGTCAGAAGGGTCGTCCAATTGAATATTTCAGTGAAAAACTTTCTAGAGCAAAGATGAGATACAATACTTATGATGTGGAGTTTTATGCTATCGTGTAGGCTGTGAAGCATTGGAGACATTATTTATTCCATAAAGAATTTGTTTTGTATACGAACCATGAAGCATTGAAACATTTACAAGGGCAGGATAAAATTGCAGCTAGGCATGCATCGTGGATAGCTTATTTGCAGCAATTTACATTCGTCGTCAAGCACAAGTCTGGAGTAACTAATCGCGTCGCAGGTGCATTGGGTCGAAGGAATACTTTACTAACAACTATGCGAGTAGAGGTGATGTGTTTTGATTTACTTCCAGATTTGTTTACATCAGATTCTTATTTTTCCAAGATCCTAGACAAAGTCAAACAGGGAAGCATGGATGGATTTATGCTGGTTAATAATTTTTTGTTCAGAGGAAATCAATTATGTATTCCAGATTGCAGTTTACGAATGAAGATTATCAAAGAATTGCATGAGGAAGGACATGTGGGCCGCGACCGTACTATGCAGTTGATTGCACAGTCTTATTTTTGGCCGTCAATGAGAAAAGAAGTTGAAAAATTTGTTCTGAGATGCCATATTTGTCAAGTTTCGAAGGGAACCGCTACAAATGCAGGTTTATATAAGCCGTTTCCTATACCTACTAAGCCATGGGTGGACGTTAGCATGGACTTTGTATTGGGTTTACCGAGGATGCAACGTGGCAATGATTCTATCTATGCCGTGGTTGATCGATTTTCAAAAATGGTACATTTTATCACATGCAAGAAGACGACAGATGCAGTTAATATCGCACGGTTATACTTTAGAGAGATCTATCGTCTTCATGGGTTGCCTGAATCTATTGTATCGGATAGAGATACTCGTTTTCTGAGCATTTTTGGATGAGTCTATGGAGAATGGTCGGGACAAAGTTGAAATTTAGTAGTGCTTATCATCCACAGACAGATGGACAGACCGAAGTTGTGAATAGATCCCTAGGTAATCTATTGCGATGCCTCGTGAATGATAATTTGAAGAGTTGGGATTCCAAGCTGTATCAAGCTGAGTTCGCACACAACCATGCAGTTAATCGTAGCACTGGATTCAGTCCATTCCAGGTTCTTTATTCAACAATTCCGAAGGGACCACTGGATTAATCTATAGTACCACAACAGAAAGGAGTGATCAAGCGAGCTAGTGATTTGGTGAAAGAATTGCAAGAATGCCACAAAGTTGTGCAGGAATGATTGCTTAAGGCGAATGAGAAATATAAGCAATCCGCAGATAGTAAATGGCGAAATGTTGAATTCAAAGAAGGAGATTTTGTGTATGCAGTGTCGACCAAGGATCGATTTCCTATTGGAACTTACAACAAGCTAGCTGCTAGAAGGATTGGTCCTTTGGAAGTTGTAAAGAAGATTAATGAGAATGCTTATCAGTTGAGATTGTCGGATCATATCCATACTGCAGACGTTTTCCACGTCAAACACTTGATTCCATATCATGGGGATAAGTGTGTCGAAGAAGAGGAAAGTGTGAATTCGGGGTCGAAATCTTGTCAACCGGGGGAGGATGATGTAGCGCACCATGGTAAGTCGCTCCAGCGACCTAGCGAGTTACTTAGTCGCTCAAGCGACCTAGTGAATTATGCCATAAGTCACGACATCGATGCAGCACACGATGGTAAGTCGCTCCAGCGACCTAACGGGTTGATAAGTCGCCCTAGCGACCCTGCGAGTTTTCTGGAACCACCTGCGTTCTATCATAGCAAGATATGTTGATCGGATGAAGCAGTGAGCTACGACCTAACGAGCTACAACCTAGCGAGTTAGGTCGCGTATGTCGCAAAATCTTGAATCATTCCAGAAGCCATTTTCTTAAGTCGCGAAGTCCTAGGTCGCGAGAAGTTCTTATGTCGCTGCCGTGTTTTCGTTAAATCGAAAATGGCGTTGGGTCGAATATATTGTAATCTCTTAAGTCGTATATCGTTGTTCTTATGTCGTTGTTGTATGTGCTGTAACTCTTACTTTATTATGTTGATAAGCCGCATGAAGTTGTAAGTCGCTTGTGTTAGGTCGTTAAGGACCCGTGTTGAGTCGTAGGTCGCGAGCACCTGTTGTTGACTTGTATGTTGATGTTAGGTCGTGAATGCTGTGTGTTGTAAAATCTCTATAAATAGGGGTGTTGGTCGTTTGTAAAAAGGAGTTGAATTTTGAATAAAATTTGTTTGTGTGCTTTTTGCCACTTTTGTTGAAGTTGAGTGTGATCTCCTTCTTCTTCCATCTTCGGATATTCGAGTGCGCTCGAATCAACGAATTTGAAGCCGATTCACGGAATCTCGTGTGCGAGATCAACGTTGAAGAATCGTAGATCTTCTAACGTGGAATCGTGCGCGATCAACGTGTTGAAGATAGCTAGAATCCGGTATCTCGAGAGAACAACGGATTTGGGCATTTATCGTTCTACCCGGTTTACTTGACACGAATTAATTTCGTGAGGAAGAAAGTTTGCGTCAATTTGTATCAAAACATTCTTAGCACGTCAAGTTTGTCATTTCCGCTGTGTCACAGGTTGAGGCCTGATGTTTCGACTTTTGAACTATGGCAAACTGATGGGTTCTAGGTGGTCATAGCAATTGGGGAGGTCATCCAGGATGTGTCGGAGGCCACGGTGATGATCGACGACCGTTCTGGTGATTATGCACGTGCACGCATGAATACGAATATCTAGATGATTATGTGATTGGGGAAAAACGCTTTTGCCTCGGGTTGGTTCGAAGTAGTGGAGCAAGGGAGGTTACTTGGGTTTTATGTCGAGTTTCCTTCGGGTTGAGCTCGGGTTTGAAGATAAATGCAAAAACAGTTTTTAAAACATTTTAACAAAATCAAGTTTACTTAATACAATTTTGTTAAAACTACTACTTTTTTAAATTATGAATGATTAATTAAGTTTTAAATTTGTTAAAGATTTAAAAATAAATTATTTCAAATTTATTAAGTTAAAAATGTTTTAATCTATATAACTTTTGGTTTTAAAGTTTATAAACTTAATGTAACAGCCCGCAAATCCGTACCCCTGAAGTCAACACTATTATCCAACACATCAACTCAAGGTGAACGGAAATACAAACCATTAGGGTTAAAGAAGAAGAGGTAGAAGAAGAAAATAGAAAACAACATCAGAATCAATCCATCGCAGCGGAATAAAATATAATAGATAATAAATGATCTTTACATAAATGAAAACTATATCAGTTTTATACATACATCACCAGAATACATCATCAGAGTTCAACAACATAAATAACATACAACTGGATAGCCATATAAATTTGTCCTCAAAACCGAATACACATCGGAATAATAATCAAGTAGGGAAGTACGTATCGCCATCCTGCTCGTCTCCTAAGCTCCACAGCATCCTTTCCTGTATCCTATAATACTCGGTCTGACCCGAGCATTATAGTTAAATAACACCCGATTCAGTCTGGAAAGCCAGCGTGAGAAATCACACTCAAATTGATTATTTAAATTCCAAAAATCCTTTGAAAATCAAAAGCATCTCGTAAGACCACGCCACAAATAAACATGTCGGGTTTTTACCTTACGATAGCTAAAACATTTATTATAAAATCCTCTAATATTATAATAGTTTCTATATACAAATACTTATTCAATTAGCCGAAATTGTTACATTTATTAAATTCCAGCATACTAGCCACAAAGTAGGTTATACAAACAAAAACCGTAAAAGGCGCGTAGGGAGAATGGATTTCCAACTAATGACTAGGCACTGGGGTGCCACCTGTCATAGTACGTGGCCTAGATCACCGTACCGAGGATTACTCCCAATCCCCTACAACACAAGACCGGGACTACCCCTTACTGGATAATCCCGAGTAAGATCACCCCGCGGTTGGGATCAGCAACCGCCCACACATCCGAAATAAAAAGGGACATCTAGACAGAGATGACCTCGCCCTAATGGGTGCTACCCACTTAGCCTTGCTGCATAACCCCTTATTTTCAGTCATTCCCGGTTGATGAGGCTCGAGGCTAAGCGTTACCTTTTTAGAACATATCACTTAGAATGCTCATCGCCCACCTGATGATGTTCTGAAAGCATTCATCCATACAAGTCCATCCCGGGTTCGAACGGAACCGAAGGCACTACTCCTACTACATCCATTTTGGAATCACCTCAGGATTAGTAGCGACTAGCCCTTGCACTTCACTGCTCCACCTTTGAATCCAAACTCTTATTTTCCACACGAAAACGTTCAAACCGGATCGAAGTGGTTTTCAGGAAATAAATCCCGATCCCGGTCTCTTCGAAATGATCAGCGCATTGGCCAATATTGATAGTCGGTTATTTAACTATCAAATAACATTCATAAACAACCGTCAAACATAAATAATTTCACCAAATTATTTATTAATCTCAAAATATCTTCGCAAGATATATTTCCACTTCAAACCTTTTTTGAAAACAGTTTTCCAACCACACTTTTTTCATGGAGTAAATTTCCAAATATTTATTTCCACTGAAAACACCAAGTATAAATGCTTCAGATTTTTAAAATTTTAAAACATTTTATTATAAAATACACTTTAAACACTTAAATTTAAATACCACCTTAATACTTTATTCAAAGCTATATACCTTAAGAATATTTAAAATAAAGCTACTTAATAAAACATAAAACTAAATTTTTATCTTTTTAAAACATAATACCAAGTCACCTTTAAATAATTACTACTAAAATAAATTTGAAAAATACTTACTTTAAGATTTAAACATTTAAAAATAATAAATTTCCTAAAACATACTTTTTAAAACAACTTTAAAACCTTTACTTATACTTAAAATTTGCTTCGAAAACGTACTTGGCTATCCAGGGAAATACACTTCTCTTTCACATCTTTTAAAAAATAAATCACTATTTATTTTAACCAATTTACCCATTCCTTTAATAAATTCCCATCGTGAATTTATCCTTCCAAATATCCACTGATATATTGCTTTACTTTTATAAACCCAGTTTATAAACTCCTTAGTTCCATCCCCCGTTAAAATTCCAACTTCAAACACTTAAATCAATTTTCAAATTGATTTCCAAATTACCCCATTTTGAAATAAATTCCTTTACTTACTCAATTTATTTCAAAATCCATTAACTTCGGAATTTATTTCTTAATTATGATTTAAAATCTTTTTAACTGAAAATACCAATTTTAGGTTTCCCAAATTTCTTCTTTATCCTTTCAAATAAATTTAAATATTGAAATTTAAAATAAGTTCTTTATTCCTTTAGATAATATCACTTAAGTTTTAAAATTCATTATTTTCCCTTTTTATTCGAAATCTCCTTTCCCATACTTGGAATTTATTTTTTTAGAATTTTAAAATCACTTTCATTCTTTTCCAATTCGTTCTTCAATTTATCCTAAATTTTCAATAACCATTTTATTTACAAATTCTCTCTTAAATTTTCCTTTCAAAAATCCAATCTATATATTTTTGGTAACTCAGTACACCCAAAGATTTTCAATCAAACATAGCATCCAACATTTTTGTTACCAATATAATTTATCACAGATTAGCAATGACCAAATCATAGAATATTAAAACATTCAAAATAAATTTGAGGAATCCTGTTATATCCCTCCAACCTGTTTCCCTGCATCCACAGACGTTAGCATAAGATAAAATACCACTTCCACTTCGAGGTGGAATATCGCGATATATGGGATTAAATAATATCATCCACTATTATGCGGCGCATAGGGTCTCATCTGCTATATAATGCGGGAAATCAATCACTCCAATATATACTATATACTACTATATATAATATAGAACATCAAATCAAATCAATCATTTAACCAATTATTTAAATTTAACCATTTGAATTTAAATAAAAATCCAGAAGAGTGAGATTAACTCACCTTTGATTTTGCTGTTTGCAATCCATTTCTATTTCAGCTTGTTTTCTTCACAGTACTTGACCTTGTATAAACAATTATATGGTTTATCAATATTTGAAATAATTGAACAATTAATTACTATTTTAAAATTTAATTAACAAACGATTTGGTTTAAAATCGATTTCTTTAATAATTTATCTTTAGTAACCAAAATAACAGGCTAACCAGTTAAACAAATTATTTCCTTAATTTATTGATAAATTGGTAAATTTATAATGTACATTTATATTTAAAACAAACTTCCCATTCCTAAACCATTTAAATCCTGAAATTTAAAAATAATCTTTTTTTCCTTTAATAATTATTTTTTAGTAACAAAAATTAATCATCAAAATATTTTATTTTAAATTTCCTTTTTGAAAATACACATATACATATACTTAAAAATAAATTATTGATAAAAAACTGATTTTACATAACTTACACTTAAGAAAAATTCCTATATATATATGTATAATTTTTTTTTCAAAGTCTGGTTTATAAATATATATCCTCTTTTTATTTGTTTTCTATGCATATATATGTTTCTCTGTTCACATTCATATACGAATTAAATTGGAATAAACTATGTACATCATACTGTAAAATTCATTCTGTACATATACAATATTAAATTTAAATAAAACAACTTACCTATCTAATGGCTCCATACAGACAAACCCCGTTTCTCGAGCTCGACTGAGCCGCCGCCATCTGCCACCGTATTTGTCGCGCGATCCATTTCCAGCCCTTATCCCATGGCCACGAACCCTCAAAACAAACGCCGCCAATGATCAACGCCTATCCCTACTCGCGAAAGCTTGGAGCTCGCAATACTAGTCTGCCATTCGATTTGAACGAATTGTCGCACCACCTAGCTTCACGCGACTCCGAGTCGTGATGCCCCTATCTCGATTGAGTCACGATAAAGGAATGAAATTGAAGAGGAGGATGCGGCCATTTATTTTCTTGTTCGCACGATGCTATTTATGTTGATTGGAGGGAATGATTTCGAGCCCTTATTTTTCGTTCGCCTTTATTTATTTTCTCTGCGTTCGTGCAAATAAAGGGAAGAAAAGAAGTGTTCTCGGTTGAGTTATGCAAAGAATGAAAGGAACATCGAGATTTAATACGAAAATGAACGACGTTGATTTGAATGAAGAGACAGGTAGTGTAGGGCTGCTGACTACAAAGAAGGAAAAAGCGTTGATGGTGAAAGAATTTCGGCTGAAGGAAATTTGACTGGCCAGAATATATTATATTTGAATTTAAATTTTAACCGTCTCGATTTACGTAGCCCAAAATCACGAACTCCTATTGAGGTGTGTCGCCAGGCGTTTATAATGTTATACCCCTATTATGAACACAATGGAAATGGTTTCGAGTCCTAATTCGATCGTATGGAGAAGATACTCTTTGGACTCAGTTATAATATAAAATTATCGATATAGATTTCAATGCATTTGTATATCATACACTCACACAACAACTCCAATCATTATGAAATTTGAAATCCGATAATAATATAATATTACGGATTCAATGGAACTGGTTTCGTCGAAATCCGAGATTGTCCCTCGGAAAGATATTTTTAAATTCAATTTAAACGATAAAATTTCAAAACTTAACAAAGCACTTTCAAATTCAATTTTAACACTTCTACTATCTTTAGTATTATCAGTATAAATTTTACAAGCCTTCAAATTATTTTTAACAGGCTTAAAACTGAAGATTCAATAATTTACCCAATTTCAAATTATTTAATTTAATAATTTAATTGTCAAATAAACAGTGATATTTGAAATTCATATTAAAACTAACTATCAAATATTTAAATTCAACTAAATATTCTAATTTCAAATATTCAAAATTTCTAGGTCGTCACATTCCTCCCCCCTTAAAAGAATTTCATCCCCGAAATTGTTGGCTAGGAAGAATGGTCCAATACCCGTTTACTTTTCCCTAAAACCAACAATTCAACATCTTACCAACTATCTTTTTATAAAAGACCCATTATCATTCTTACTAACTTTCCAAACTCTCCCATAGTTTTCAAACAATACTATTTGCTCAATCATTCAAATTTCAATTTAAAACCAAATTTTGAATTATCAAATTTTCCTCAAAATTTTTCTAACTCCCTAAATTTCCGAAAAGTTTCGCCAGCGTCTCCTTTGCGTGGCTAGCTCGGAACAACTACAAAATGCCTCTACGGGCTCCCAAATTCCAAAAGAAAACAAAAATCCAAGTGGCTAGATCAAAAACCGAATCAAATTTCATACAGAAATTTAAACACATACCTTTTGTCGAGTAATTCAAATTTATCTTCTGAAATCAAAACCAAATTTTCTCATGCTTTTAAATACCTGTATATCCTACTTAGTAATAATATCCAATCACAACATTCAAAAATATTTTATTGACTTCCTTACATAATTTCAATATCCATTCATTCAAGCCTGTACGACGTACATATATCATCCGTACGCAATATCAAATTTGATCACTCGCTCGATCACACAATTTCACTTCCGAACTAGTATCGTCCCCCCGACTTCCTAATGCGGACTCAGATCTGGTTTCCTGATCAGAAACCATCATTCTCCTTGCATAGTCATAACTATGATAGAGAATTTCAAGAACCAATCAAAATCCATATGCAGGGTTCGCCGTCGAAAATCGAGTGAAAAATCCTTACTCAGATCGATATAACTATCTCGAAATTCTATGCTCGAATCTGGATCAAATTGCTATGCGAATAAAATAGTATACGTACATCCTACGTATTTATCTCAATTGATTATCAACTATATCAATTCTCTTTTTATTCACATTCATTTTGATTTCTATTCACTTATCAACGCTTATCATTTCACATATTTTTATTAAATCTTCACTCAAATGCTTATTCAATATATTTTCCCGACACCCATATTACTTAAGAATTTCACAATTTCTTCTTACGTTCAATATAAGTATTTTATACGCTTCTTATATTTATTTTCACTTCACCACTTTAGTTTATATCTACTTCTATTCAAATTGGTTCTCCCATTTCCATATGAATTCAATTTATCTTCAACTCTGAATATTGAATTTTATCTTCCAATTATAACCGATTCATATCATTATTTTAAATTAGTTTCATCTACTAATTTATTTCAATTTTCAATTTGAAATCATTTTGTCGCTAACAAAAATTTTTCCAAATTTTTTTTAACACCCAAAATTTTCGATTTTTTTTGGAAGAGTCTCCTTTGTACGGGGGAGCTTTTGCATTTTGACAAGAGATATAAATATATATACATCGACCCACCCGGTCGGAAAAACAAAAAAAAAACAATAATTCCTATTTCCTAACTTTTATTGCGTTGGCGTACCTCTATTTAGCATTTTTAAGCAAGAGGCTTATTATTTAGCAATTTGCGCGACCAAAATCCGGCCAAACGGCCTTCAGGTACCTATACTTACTCAATTTAAACATATAAGCACTATATATAAGAAGTTTATAGCATTTCACTTATATTTAAATGGCCAAAACATGGATTCTATAACAATGCATGTTATATACTTTCATAAGCACATATGTAAGGTTTCGGCACTCATTTCAATTGCTTTCAATCAACTCTCAACCCATACTATTCAATTTAAGTGATTTACAACTCACTTGTTCGCATACGATTCATTTTTAAACCAAACGAACTTATATTTATTTCAATTGATTCAAAAATCAATTTTATTTACTTCTATTAATTCATAGAATTTTATTTAATTTCATTTTCGTCAAACGACAATTATTTCTATGCAAATTCGGCGATATTTATATGAATAAACAATTACTTAAGCTTATAGTCATTTTAAATTGATTCCAATACAATTTATATTAAATTTTATTCCATTCTAACTTATTTACAAACCATTCACTTGCATTTAATTATTCCCTTGTTGGTTTCATTTAAACCCATTCCATTAAGCTTGACAACATTCCATGCTAATATTAACAACCATTTCCTAAATTAATTTAACCCAAACTTTTATTTAATGGGCTTTTTCATTCCACTTCTAAGTTTTATAAGTCACAACTTATTTATATCCATACTTTCGTCCATTTACAATCAATCCCGTTCACATTTTACCTTTTAGCTCGGGATTATATATTTAATTTAGCCAAGTATATATTTTTATTCAATGGGTTTTCAATTCTTTTATAAGCCATCGAAATCTATTTATTCCCAGTCAATCTTATTTAACTAAAATCTAGTTAAATCTAACCTCATACTATTCTTTTGACTTCACCATCCGTTTAAATTTTATTAAGTAAGAACTTAATTTCATTTAATATATCCACCACGTGATACAGTTCCATTTCTATTATATTTTAGCTTTAATCCAAATCCAATCACAATATTATTAGACTTAGCTTAAGTTCATTTAATTCGACTTACTCTCCTAACTTATTAACTTTTACAAGTTAATTCCATTCCAAGAAATTTTCACACTTCATAAATTTCCAAACCTTCTTATAATCCATGACATTTTTAGTTAAACCTCTAGAGTTTAAACCATTACTTAGACACTTGAAACATTTTAAACCAATTCCAGAGCCTTCAATAATCACTTAAGTTTTCAAAAATCATTTGTAATCAATTATATCCAAAATCCTTTGCATTTCTAAAATCAACCCAACTTTTGCAAACAATTTCAATTTAAAACAATTTGGTAGCAATTCCTCTCTTGGAAACTCGAAAATGAACATCGAAGATGTTGCAGTCATCACCGAAGTTATTTTCTAACGACTGAAAGAGTTCAATGCTTTTATCTCTTTTAAAAACATTTTCAAATATTCTTAATTTCAAGTCTCACCAGATTTTCAATCCAATTCAAAATATTTCCGAATAATACTCCTATTATTCCTCCCTAAAATCTTTGAAAATCATTTTCAACCCAAAGGAATTAAACTTTCCCAAAATTTCAAGTTCTAAATTCTTTCAATTCATATTCAAATATTATTCTGAAATCTTATTTCAATTTATAAATCACATTTACCATTTACATTTACAAACTTCCTTTATACATGAATTTATTCCTTAGCTTTAGTTATAATTTCAATATCTTATTCAATTTTACACGACAATGATAATAATTTAATATTATCATTCCTAACAACCAAGCATCCGTATATAACTATATAATTTACGAAAAATTATTTCCTCTATATAAAGAAATAGTTTGGGTATTTTTTTTCATTTACCCTATTTAAAACAATACTGTGTCGGTTTAACTTGTTTAAGAGTTTAGTAACCCCTATCGATGACATGGCATCCCACACATCGACCAGAATCCATAAACACTCAACCGAAAAGTCAACACAATATAAAACAATTTTTATATTCACTAACAAATACACGCTCATATCTATTATTATACTCAAACTCATTCTAGAGTACAACAGACTCTATTCTATGAGTAATTCCCACCAGAGCCAAGGTTCTCGCTTAACCTTCAGCTCTGATACCAAATGTAACAGCCCGCAAATCCATACCCCTTAAGTCAACACTATTATCCAACACATCAACTCAAGGTGAACGGAAATACGAACCGTTAGGGCTAGAGAAGAAGAGGTAGAAGAAGAAAATAGAAAACAACATCAGAATCAATCCATCACAACGGAATAAAATATAATAGATAATAAATAATCTTTACATAAAAGAAAACTATATCAGTTTTATACATACATCACTAGAATACATCATTAGAGTTCAACAACATCAATAAAATACAATTGGACAATCATATAAACTTGTCCTCAAAACTGAAAACATAGCGGAATAATAATCAAGTACGGAAGTATGTATAGCCATCCTACTTGTATCCTGTCTACAACATCCTTTCCTGTATCCAATAATACTCGGTCTGACCTGAGCGTTATAGTTAAATAACACCCAAGTCAGTATGGAAAACCCGCGTGAGAAATCACACTCAAATTGATTATTAAAGTTCTAAAAATCCTTTGAAAATCAAAAGCATCTCATAAGACCACGCCACAAATAAACATGTCGGGTTTTTACCTTACGATAGTTAATACATTTATTATAAAATCCTTCGATATTATAATAGTGTCTATATACAATACTTATTCAAATAGCCGAAATTGTTAAATTTATTAAATTCCAGCATACTAGCCACAAAGTGGGTTATACAAACAAAAACCTTAAAACGCGCGTAGGGAGAATGGATTTCCAACTAATGACTAGGCACTGGGGTACCATTTGTCATAGTACGTGGCCTAGATCACCGTACCGAGGATTACTCCCAATCCCCTGCAACACAAGAACGAGACTACCCCTTACTGGATAATCCCGAGTAAGATCACCCCACGGTTGGGATCAGCAACTGCCCACACAGCCGAAATAGAAAGGGATATCTAGACAGAGATGACCTCAGCCTAATGGTTGCTACCCACTTAGCCTTGCTGCATAACCCCTGATTTTCAGTCATTCTCGGTTGATGAGGCTCGAGGCTAAGCATTACCTTTTTAGAACATATCACTTAGCATGCTCATCACCCACCTGACGATGTTCTGAAAGCATTCATCTATACAAGTCCGTCCCGGGTTCGAACGGAACCGAAGGCACTACTCCTACTACATCCATTTTGGAATCACCTCAGGATTAGTAGTGACTAGCCCTTGCACTTCACTGCTCCACCTTCGAATCCAAACTCTTGTTTTCCATATGAAAATGTTCAAACCAGATCGAAGTGGTTTTCAAAAAATAAATCCCGATCCCGATCCCGGTCCCTTCGAAACGATCAGCGCATTGGCCAATATTGATAGTCGGTTATTTAACTATCAAATAACATTCATAAACAACCGTCAAACATAAATAATTTCACCAAATTATTTATTAATCTCAAAATATCTTCGCAAGATATATTTCACTTCAAACCTTTTTTGAAAACAGTTTTCCAACCACACTCTTCTCATGGAGTAAATTTCCAAATATTTATTTCCACTGAAAACACCCAGTACAAATACTTCAGAGTTTTAAAATAATTTAAAAACATTTTACTATAAAATACACTTTAAACACTTAAATTTGAAAACTACTTTAATACTTTATTCAAAGATATATACCTTAAGAATATTTAAAATAAAGCTACTTAATAAAACATAAAACTAAATTTTTATCTTTTTAAAACATAATACCAAGTCACCTTTAAATAATTACTGCTAAAATAAATTTGAAAAATGCTTACTTTAAAATTTAAACATCTAAAAATAATAAATTTCCTAAAACATACTTTTTAAAACAACTTTAAAACTTTTACTTATACTTAAAATTTGCTTCAAAAACGTACTTGGCTATCCAGGGAAATACACTTCTCTTTCACATCTTTTGAAAAAAAAATCACTATTTATTTTAACCAAATTTACCCATTCCTTTAATAAATTCGCACCTGAATTTATCCTTCCAAATATACACTGATATATTGCTTTACTTTTATAAACCCAGTTTATAAATTCCTTAGTCCCATCCCCCTTTAAAATTCCAACTTCAAACACTTAAATCAATTTTCAAATTGATTTCCAAATTACCCCATTTTGAAATAAATTCCTTTACTTATTCAATTTATTTAAAAATCCATTAACTTCAAATTTTATTTCTTAATTATGATTTAAAATCTTTTTTACTGAAAATACCAATTTTAGATTTCCCAAATTTCTTCTTTATCCTTTCAAATAAATTTAAACCTTGAAATTTAAAATAAATTCTTTATTCCTTTAGATAATACCACTTAAGTTTTAAAATTCATTATTTTCCCTTTTTATTTAATATCTCCTTTCCTATAATTGGAATTTATTTTTTTAGAATTTTAAAATCACTTTCATTCTTTTCCAATTCATTCTTCAATTCATCCCAAATTTTCAATAACCATTTTATTTACAAATTCTCTCTTAAATTTTCCTTTCAAAAATCCAATCTATATATTTTTGGTAACTCAGTACACCTAAAGATTTTCAATCAAACATAGCATCCAACATTTTTGTTACCAATATAATTTATCACAAATTAGCAATGACCAAATCATAGAAGATTAAAACATTAAAAATAAATTTGAGGAATCTCGTTGGATCCCTCCAACCTGTTTCCTTGCATCCACAGACGTTAGCACAAGATAAAATACCAACTCCACTTCGAGGTGGAATATCGCGGTACATGGGATTAAATAATATTCGCTATTATGCGGCGCATAGGGTCTCATCCGCTATATAATGCGGGAAATCAATCACTCCAATATATACTATATACTACTATATATAATATAGCACATCAAATCAAATCAATCATTTAACCAATTATTTAAATTTAACCATTTAATTTTAAATAAAAATCCAGAAGAGAGATTAACTCACCTTTGATTTTGTTGTTTGCAATTCATTTCTATTTCAGCTTGTTTTCTTCACAGTACTTGACCTTGTATAAACAATTATATGGTTTATCAATATTCAAAATAATCAAACAATTAATTACTATTTTAAAATTTAATTAACAAATGATTTGGTTTAAAACCGATTTGGTTTAAAACCGATTTCCTTTAGTAATTTATCTTTAGTGACCAAAATAATTGACTAACCAGTTAAACAAATTATTTCCTTAATTTATTGATAAATGGGTAAATTTATAATGTACATTTATATTTAAAACAAACTTTCCATTCCTAAGCCATTTAAATCTTGAAATTTAAAAATAATCTTTTTTTTCCTTTAATAATTATTTTTTAGTAACAAAAATTAATCATCAAAATATTTTATTTTAAATTTACATTTTGAAAATACACACACACACACATATACTTAAAAATAAATTATTGATAAAAAACTGATTTTACATAACTTACACTTAAGAAAAATTCCTATATATATGTATGTATGTACAAAAAATTTCAAAATTTGGTTTATAAATATATAACCTCTTTTTATCTGTATTCTAAGCATATAATATTTTTCTCTGTTCACATTCATACACAAATTAAATTGGAATAAACTATATACATCATACTATAAAATTCATTCTGTGCATGTATAATATTAAATTTAAATAAAACAACTTACCTATCTTACGGCTCCTTACAGACAAACCCTATTTCTCGAGCTCAACCTAGCCGCCGCCATCTGCCACCGTATTTGTCACGCGATCCATTTCCAACCCTTTTCGCACGGCCGCGAACCCTCAAAGCGAACGCCGCCAATGATCAACGCCTGTCCCTACTCGCGAAAGCTAGGAGCTCGCAATACTAGTTTGCTATTCGATTTGAACGAATTGTCACGCCACCCAGGTTCACGCGACTCCGACCCGTGATGCCCCTATCTCGATAGAGTCGCGATAAAGGAATGAAATTGAAGAGGAGAAGACGGCTATTTATGTTTTTGTTCGCGCGATGCTATTTTTGTCGATTGGAGGGAATGATTTCGAGCCCTTATTTTTCGTTCGCCATTATTTATTTTCTCTGCGTTCGAGAAAATAAAGGGAAGAAAAGAAGTGTTCTTGGTTGAGTTATGCAAAGAATGAAAGGAACATCGAGATTTAAAACGAAAAGGAATGACGTTGATTTGAACGAAGAGACAGGTAGAGTAGGGCTGTAGGGCTGCTGGCTATAGAGAAGGAAAAAGCGTTGATGGTGAAAGAATTTCGGCTGAAGGAAATTTGACTGGTCAGAATATATTATATTTGAATTTAAATTTAAATCGTCCCGATTTACGTAGCCTAAAATCACGAACTCCTATCGAGGCATGCTGCTAGGCATTTATAACGTTATACCCTTATTACAAACACAATGGAAAAGGTTTCGAGTCCTAATTCGATCGTATGGAGAAGATAGCTCTTTGGACTCAGTTATAATATTGAATTATCGATATAGATTTCAGCACGTTTATATATCATACGCTCACACAACAACTCCAATCATTACGAAATTTGAAATCCGATAATAATACAATATTACGGATCCAATGGAACTGGTTTCGTTGAAATCCGAGACTGTCCCTCAGAATGTTATTTTTAAATTCAATTTATGTGATAAAATTTCAAAACTTAACAAAGCACTTCCAAATTCAATTTTAACACTTCTACTATCTTTAGTATTATCAGTATAAATTTTACAAGCCTTCAAATTATTTTTAACAGGCTTAAAACTGAAGATTCAAAAATTTATCCAATTTTAAATAAACTGTGATATTTTAAATTCATATTAAAACTAACTATCAAATATTTAAATTCAATTAAATATTCTAATTTCAAATATTCAAAATTTTTGGGTCATCATACTTAATTTTTGCAATTAAGTGAATAATTTAGAAAATGAAATGGTTTTTTAATCCTTAATCTATCTTAAAGATTTTTAAGTTAATTAATGTGTTGATGATGGTCTATTTTCAAAGGATTGTTAAATAAGGATTAAAAGATTATTAAAAAAAAGAAGGTAAATGGCTTATCTTTTGATTTATTAAATCTTAAGTAATCAAAGAATTATTAACTAATAAAAAGAATGATTAATTAGTGGAAATATTTAAGGTTAATTACTTTGTATAAATAATTAAGGTTATTTATTAATGGATAATTATTAAGTAATTAAAGTGACTAATTAATCAAAGGTTAATTAATTTGGGTAATTAATTTGAAAGATTGATTTATTAATGCGATTAGTTAAAAGTTAATTAATGTAAGTAATTAAGGGTAGTTAATTACTCAAAAGATTAATTATTTAATGAAAGTAATTTAAAAGGATAATTACTCAAGGTATTTAAAGGAATTAATTATTTGGTTACTTAGAGATTTGTTAATCGAGGTAATAAATTTATTTATGTGAATAATTTAAGGTTAATTAATTAAGGATAATTAATTAATTAAATGGTAATTAATTAAGGGTTAATTAATTAATGTAATTAATTAAAGATAATTAATTAAAGGATAATTAAATAATTAAAGGTTAATTATTTGATGTTTAAAGGTTGATTAAATTATTAATTAAGGTTAATTAAGTAATAATTAATGGTTAATAAATTTATTTTTAAAGGTTAATTAATTAATGTGGTTTGTAATTAATTAATGTTAATTAACCAGGATTAGTGATTAATTTGGTTTAAATTAATCTGATGATTGATTGATCTGACTTATAGATGTTTGGATTGCACTGCATGCTTTGAATTGTTTGATGTCCTTATGTGTGGTACTTTGTGATATGAATTGTTTTAATTTGAGCTATGATGAATGTAATTTATTTATTTGTAATGAATTTATATTAGTTATCTCTGAATTTTTGAATGAAGATAAGCGTTATATGATTATACCGCTTATCGATATTGCTGTGATTGAATCTGTAATGATTGATGATGTTGCACTATTGTGTAAAACCCCTGGACTACACTGTACACACACAAACATGGATTTCATAAGGAAATCGGTTAAGTCATAGATATTTTGAAATCTAAATATTATTTTGAAAGTTAAAGTTTGAATCAAAATGATTTTGGAAATGGAATTGAATTGAATATGAAAAGCCTTTGAAAGGGAAGTTTTGAAGTTGAAATTTAGTTTTGAATATACTATATCTTGTGACATATTATTTGAAATTATTTTGGAAATCATGGTTTGAAAGGTCTGTACAATTTCTATATATGAATTTAAAACTATTTTAAATAAATTGTTTTGGGAATTTGAATTTAATTTAAATTAGAACTTGCCAATAATAAGGCAGTTCGTTGATTCCGTGATTTATACTAATAAAGGCTATAACTTGTGTATATTTGACCAGACTTTTTCGAAAAAGAATGTATTTGTTTTCAACTGATAATGGCTTTCAAATAAAGAAAGTATTTCCAGTTTTTGTTGAAAAGGGTTTCAAATTTGAAATGGAATTGTTTTGAAAGTTATAAATGAATCTTTGCTAAAGATTAGTGAACTTTGTTTCCAAAATAAAAGGATCTTAAAAGTGTATCTTTTGTAAAAAGATTGAATTGTAAATAGTTTTGGAAGCTATAAATGAATCTTTGTGAAAGATTAGTGAACTTTGTGAAGTGAACCTTTTTGTTTAAAAGATTTGAAAATGGTAATTTGTTTAAACCATTCAAAAGAAAGGTTTTGGGCATTAAGTTGTGACTTAACTAAGATCCCACTATATACATATGGTTTTAAAAATATGCGCTCATTATTCGGTTTATCCGGGAGAGGACTTTATGTCATATAATCCGTTCCAAATAATGAAACGACGTAATGGATAGCATTTGAAGACCAATGGTGAAGACCGGGTATTTTCGAGAACGAAAGGATTACCCGTCGAATGTCTCTGCACTGAGTGTTGCAGGTATAGAGATCTCCATACGTGATGGGAAGTCCGATCGGGATTGTGAATACCCGGATTGCAAGGGCTTCTTTTGAAGTGGCTTCGGTTCTGTTCGAACCCGGAACAAACTTTGTGGATGTGTGTCTGACATTACACTTTGAGATGTAAAACCGATTTCTATCAAATACATTTCTGTTTGGTGGAGGAGAATTTATTCTCTTAGCTTGACACCCTTATTTGAGATGTACGAGCTCAGAGGTTATGTAGTTGATATTCACTACTGATACATTCCCAATTTGGTAATGTGGCATACAAAGTGCTGCCGATCATGTGTTGATCGAAGCATGGATTTTGTGAAAAGCATAGCTTTGTGGATAAGACTTCGTAGGACCTCAACCTGGAATGGTCGAAGCAGGAAGGATGCAGTAAGGTTATTTGGGGGTAGCGCCCCTTGAGGTTATATCCATTCTTGATAGAAGTGGTATCATGGTGTGGAGCCCAGATGCTTAAATTATGTGTTTGTTGCAAATTTATTACTTTGTGGTTGTTGTTGGGGCCCCGGATAAAGGTCGGTTACGACCGAAGGATGACATACTCGTGTAGTAGTTACCTAGTTACAGAGGTAACCCGACCTTGTGTTGGTAGAGATCCGGTTAGGTTCTCGGGGCGTCCCTCCAAAGGCGTACCCATGTGGCCCAGGAAGTTTCTTTGCCTGACCATTTGTTTGAAATCCAATCACCAATACGTGCCTTGTACGGTTTTAGTTGTAGAACCTGCCATTTAAGATGGTAACTATAGTAGGCATACTATAATGGTATGTATGTTGGCAAAGATTAATATTATACTTGCAAATGTTTTCTGCACTATGCACTAATAATAATATCAAAAAGATTTTGCGTATCAAGCATGTTTGACTATCATAAGGAGAAATCTCCTCCACTTATGCACTTGCATTGTGTATGTGCGGGGAGGCCTTTTAGTTTCATTTTTTCAAAAAGCATTGCGGATTTATTTTATTCCCCTTTGTTAAAGATAAAAATGTTTTTTTTTTGCTCACACCAGTCCCATGATTGACCTGAAGTTTATTGTTCCCTTTCTAAACTCTAGGTACCCATAATTTTCCACACGGGCAGCCTAGAGTCATATTTTCAGATAGCCTGCTTGTAAGCGTAGATTTGATAGCCTTCAATCTTTGGAGTCTTTGGTTTGGCGATCGCATTTGGATCGAGTTTGCTTCATTCAGCATGATAGCTTTTGGGTTTGAGCTTTCGGTTTGGAGACTTTGGAGCTTTGGCAATGGAGTCGCAATATGTTGGATTCTCGCTTTCTCACTTGGAAATTCTATTATTCTTTCCACTGTATCTTGTGTCTATGATAATATTGATAAATTCTTGTTGTATCGTTGTTATAATCAACTGTTGTGTATCAATGACATATTCATTTTCTTTCACTATGTTGTTGTACTTAATGTGTTATAAGCTCCGACGAACCAGATTCGACGTTTGAATCTGCGGCATTCGAATATGGGTGATGTATTTGTTGCCAATTTTCGAAGGTCGAGTCAGGGTCGTCACAAGTTTTTGAAATTGTTTTCAAATATTGGAATATGGAAAGGGATTTGAATATACATCTTAGTAAAAATGTTTTGAGATAAATGTTTGAAGAATTATAAAATAAGGCCTAGTGTCTGCTTATGGATGTTTTATTGATTGTTAAATAACCGACTATCATTATTGGCCAATTTTGTTAATCGTTTCGAAGATACCAGAATCAAATTAATTATCCGAAAACCACTTCGATCCGGTTTGAACGTAACGAATGAAAACCATGAAGATGATGAAGACGGCGATTCGATTTGTCGAGATCCCGGACAATTTTATATGGACAAATGCTATCAGAACATCATCATTGGAGGATGATGAGCATTCTAAGTAGAATTTATTCTTGAAAGGTAATGTTTAGCCTTGAGCCTCATCAACCGGGAATGACTAAAATAGGAGAGATGCAGCAAGGCTAAGTGGGTCGCACCCAATTAGGGTATGTTATCACTTTTCTAGATGTCCTCAGAAACCTATTTATTATGGATATTGTTATGAATGAAAGAAAGAGCGATCGATGGTAAGGGTGGGAATACCCAGGGTGATAGCATATTCGGTCTATCTAGGTTAGGGGTAGGCCGGTCTTGTGTAGCAGGGGATCTCAGCAAGGTCCTCGTACATTCTTCTAGATGTGTACTGTGATGGACGGTATCCCAGTGTCCCAGTCATTCATATGGAATCCATTCCCCAATACAAGCCTTACGGTTTTGATTGTAGTGTCTAGTATGGTGAAATTTAATTAATGTAACAATTTCGGCTATTTGAGTAAGCATTTGTACTTAGACACAATTATAATATCGGATGATTTTGACAAAAATTGTTTTGGCTATCGTAAGGGAAAAACCCGTCGTGTTTATGTGTGACACAGTCTTACAAGATATCTTTATTTTTCAAATGATTTGATAACTCTAATAATTCAAATTGAGTGTGTATTCTCACGCTGGTTTTCCAGACTGACTCGGGTGTTATTTTATTATAATGCTCGAGTCAGACCGAGAATTACATGTTTAGGATAGAATGCTTTGGAGCCCACGAGACAAGCCAGATGATAGAGATGTATCTCCATGCTTGGCTTAAATTTCCACTAGGTAAGGACCAGTTATATGACTATCTAGTTTGACGTATTGATTGTTGTACTCTGATGATTGTAAGTGCAAAACAGTTACAGATTCTTTTGTATAAAAATCTATAATTATATATTATATTCTGTTCCATTGTGATTGTGAGATTCCGTGTTGTTCTTTTTTTTTCTTCTATCCCTTTCTTCTTCTTTACCCTGGTTATTCGCTCTTTCCTACAATTTGGTTTGAACGGGAGTGAATTATTGTCAACTCAAGAGGAATGGAACAACGGATCACAACATTAGGGATATTCTGTTAAATATATAAGGATTTGATGTGGTTTCAAATGTAGGAATACTGGAAGTAGTTACATATCTTATAATGATATTTTGACCATAAATTTTAGGAAAATTTGAAATTAGGCGCGACGCCTACTTTTGGATGTTATTTGATAGTTAAATCACCGACTATCAAAGAGTGGCCAATTTCGTCAATCGTTTCGTAGAGACCGGGATCAGATTTAATTATCTGAATACTACTTCGATCCAATTTGGCGTGACGAATGGATATCGTGAAGATAGTAAAAACGATGGTTCGGGTTGTCCAGACCCAAGACAACTTGTATGGACGAATGTTATAAGAACATCATCATTGAAGGACGACGAGCATTCTAAGTGAATTTTTTCTTGAAAGGTAATTGTAGCCTCATCAACCGGGAATGACTAAAAATCAAGGAAGATGCAGCAAGTGGGTCACACCTAATTAGGGTATGTTTATCACCTTTCTAGATACCCTCAGATATTATAACTATGGTGCATGGAAGAAATCGATAAGGGTGGGAACACCCGGAGTAATAGCATATTCGGTATATCCGGTTTAGGGGCAGTCCAGTCTTGTGATGCAGGGGATCTCGACATGGTCCTCGGTACATTTTTCTAGATGTATATTATGATAGGTGATACCCCAATGCCTAGTCATTCGTATGGAATCCATTCTCCAATACGTGCATTTATGGTTTTGGTTGTAGAACCTAATGTGATGGAATTTAATTAATGTAATAATTTCAGCTATTTGAATAAGTATTTGTACCTAGACACTATTATAATATTAGAATATTTTGACATAAAATGTTTTGGTTATCGTAAGGTAAAAACCCATCGTGTTTCTGTGTGGCATGGTCTCACGAGATACCTTTTTTTTTCAAAGAATTTGATAACATTAATAATTCAAAATTGAGTATTTTTTCTCATGCTGGTTATTCAGACTGACTTGGGAGCTATTTTATTATAATACTCAGGTTGGACCGAGTATTATAGATTCAGGATAGAATGTTATGGAGCGAAAGAGACAAGCTGGATGACAAAGACGTAATTCCATGCATGATCTATATTTTCGTTGTATGAGGATAATTTATTATAACTGTCCACATTGATGTAATGATTGTTGTACTCTGATAATTGTTAGAAAATAAACAGTTACAGATTCTTTTGTATAAAAATCTGTTATTATATATTATATTTTGTTATACAGCGATTGTGAGATTCTATGTTGTTGTTTCTATTTTCCTTCTACCTTTTTCTTCTTCACCTCTAACAATCGGTATTTCTTGCACTTAAATATTCAACATGTTATATAGAGAATGTATAGATGTTGATTTTCGAGGATAGAAAATCCTAGTTCGTTACAGTTGGTATCAAAGCTAAAGGTTAAGTGAGAACCTTGGCTTTGGTAGGCATTACTCATTAGAGACAGGCTCAGTAGTACCCTAAAATGAGTTTTAGTGCATTAAAAGATATGAGTGCGTATTTGTTAGTGAATAAAAAATGTTTTATATTGTGTTGGTTGATTTATTGAGCGGCTTATTAATTTTGGTCGGCATAGTCCATACAACTGTATCGATAGGGGTTTCTAAACACTTGAATAGAAAGATTCGGCACAATATTGTTTTAAAATGGGCTAAACGAAATAATTTTATCCAAAAATATATTTTGATATAAAGGAAATAATTATCTAAAATTATTATAGTTGATTGGTATGTTTGGTTATTATTATATAATCAAACAAGATTATAAGAAAAATTGTAATGAGTTGTAAAAACAATGTGAAATTGTATAAGTGTGAAGTATATAAATAAATTAAAACTAAAGTGGATTAAAACTAGAATTCAGGAATTTAAGTCCCGGAGGGTTTGCATATATTTTCAGAAAGTATGGAAATGAAATTGGTGTTATTTTGGAAATATTTTAGAAATGAATAATAGTAATATTTTTGGGAATATTTCTGAATAGAAAAATGGTTTTAACTGGATTTGGAGGGAATAGCACTGAACTCACTTAAGTCATTGGAAAATAATCCCGACTATGACTACAACATCATCAGTATTCATTTTCAAGTTTCTAAGTGACGGATTGCTACCATAGCAAATTGATATGGAGATTTGTGGTAAAAAACTGTGATATTTTGGAAATTCCAAAGAGAATTTGTTTTAGATAAAAACCACATATGGCTTAAATATAAAAAGTGGGATTGGTATGTGTGTGTGTGTGTGTGTATATATATATTTATATATGATTTCAAAGTGATTTGAAATTAAAACCGAGTATTTGAATTCTGAAATCCATAGCTAAAGGTTTTAGAAATATTAATAAGGAAAGAAGTGTGAAAAATGAATTTTGAAATTAAAATTTAAGTGAGAAAGTAGAAAAGGAATTTAATTTAAGTTGAAGGAATTAAATCTTAAAAAATTAACTAATTGTGGTTTGAATGGAATTTATGAAATGGTGAGTTAACTTAAGCAATGTTAAATGGAATAAATTAGTAAGGTAAACTTATTAAATTAATTGAATTTAAAATAACTGGATGTGTATAAATGTAGGAAACTAGTAATATGAATTGAAACAAATATAAATAGTTGATTGAATTGAATGTGATGAAAGATATTGAATATAAATTTTGAGATGCGAAATGGATATATAACTAGAAGTTATAAAATTTAAAGTGGAATCAACTCAAATAAAGAATTTATGAAGATGCTGAAAATAAATCGTAGGAGTTGGAATTTAACTTAAGCAAAAGTTAAAGAAAAATAAATTAATTGAAGTAATTTTATAAATATAAGTAAGGAATTATGGAGAAGCTTAAAATTGGAATTGAATTCTTTCTTTAATTAATTAAAATGAATGTTACGAAATTTAAACTTAACATAAGTTAAGTTAAATTAGAATTGATTTGGAAATAGAAATGAAATCGAACGGAATTATATATAGGATTTGAATGGTAAAGCGATTTTATGACCATAAGTTATAAAATTTGAATGGCGTATGAACTGAATTTGAATAAATAAATTTGAATAGCTTATAAAATTTGGAATTAATGGAATAAAAGTATATTTAAGCTATAAAGTGATGTATAATCCTAATTTAAAATTAAAAAATGGATATACTCGAGTATAAAAATTGAGGGGAATGTGAGAAAATAAGTTGTGTAACTTATAAAGAAAATTGGAAAGTGGAATAGAAAACCAAAAATGAAAATGGTTTGATATTTTAGTGAAGGAAATAAAATACAAATTTGAATTATGAAAATGAATTTGAACTCAAGTAAATTAAATGGAGTGATTTTTGAATAAAAATCTGATATTGAATGCAAAAATGGAACTTAACTATGCTGAATAAATTTGATTGTGGATTAAAAGTGAATATTGGAATTGGAACTTGAGTTACAAATAAAACTTCGACTTAGTGTAAGCGAATTAAAAATAATTTGGAATGTGAAATAAAATGGAATTGGATTGAGATAGCAATAACTTGAGTTATAAATAAATTCAATTTAAGAGTAAAAAGATTGAATATGGCCATGGATGTGGTTTAAATAAGAGAATGAATTTGAGTATGGAATTGAAATTTAAAGTGGATCAAGTTAATAAACTAATTAAATTAATTAGTAAATGGAATGGAATTTGATTGAACAAGAATTACTCAAAAAAAAATTGAAATGAATAATCGGATGATGGAACCTTATAACTTCATATAATTATATGTTTAGCATGCACTGTTTACGAAATTTATGTGTTTGACTAATGAAATGTTAGTAAATTTCATATTTTGGAAGTAAATGTTTAAATTAAGTTAGTAGAGTTATTAGAACACCATTTGGCTAGATTTTGGTTGCGCAAATTGCGTATAGAATAAACAGCTCGCTTGAAAAACGCTAAATAAAGGTATGTTTTCGGGTTCAATACCGCAAAAATATAAAATATTGATATATATTTTTTTCTGACTGTGTGGGTCGATGTATACATTTTTATCTCTCTTTTCATATTGCAAAAGGCTCTTCGTACAAGGGAGACTGCCAAAAAGTATTGAAAATTTACGGTGTTAGAAAAAAATTGAAAATTTTAGGAATTTTTTTTATTAACTTCAAATGGCTGATTTTGGAATTGAAATTGGAAAAAAGGATTTTGAATCAGAAATGGAAGCTAAAGGTTTAGTTGGAACAAAATGATTAGAAAAGTGAATATCGAATTTTTACTAAGTGGGTTTTTAAATAAGTTGTGGGTTTGGGCCTTTTTCCTGCCTTAGCAATTTCGAGGACGAAACTCTTCTAAAGGGGAAGGAATGTAACGACCCATATTTTTCGATGTTTAATTTGAATCTTTAAATGGTTCTAAATATATGATTTGGAATTATAATTTTGTTAGTAAGATTTTAAAACTGAAATTTTAAGTGATTTCGACAATTTTTGAAATCGTCGATTTAATCGACTCGTTAAAATAGCAATCCGGGGCACAGTCTTGGAATTTGACAAAACCAGTTCCATTGGATCTATAATAATATATTATTGTCGGATTTCAAATTTCGTAGCATTTAGATGTATCGTTTGGTAGTATTATCTGATGACTCCTATAAATAATTTAATTGAATTTAATTTAAATAGTCGATTTAAAATGCTATCTTCCATATATGATCGAATTGGGACTCAAAGCTTGTTCCATTGGGTCCAGAATATGGGTATAACATTATAAACGCCTAGCGACATGCCTCGATTGGGGTTTGAGTTTTTAAGCAACGTGATACGGGACATTTTAAAAGTTTAATAAATATATTTTGGTCAACCCTTCAAATCCATCAACCGCCCTATGAATTGACCCTGCCTATTCCTTCTGTAACATGCCACTTTCCTTTATTTTCGATATCATATGCAACAGTGAAAAGAAAAAAAGAAAAAAAACCGGTTTAAATTGGGCATATTTAGTTTCGTTCAAGATCGTTTTCATTTATCTCCAGTTTTTAAATCGCGTATTTATTCTTCCTTCTTCCATAATTCAATTCCAACAAAATATAAAGTTCGAAAAAAATGAAGGAGCCTGGAACAAGGCCGCGAGGTGACCTAGAGTCCGCGTATGCGCGTATGTGCAAGAGGGTTTGGTCGAGGTCAAATCGCGTACAGGCGGAGGGAAGGAGCGACACTTGGGAGAGTGGTGATGGATCGAACGACGACGTAGGGGCAGTTCGCCAACAAAGGCTTTGAGGGCGTGACCGTTTGTGTTCACCTACATGCGTACGCATTGTTAAGAGAAGTTTGGAGTCCACGAGACTGCAAGAAGGCGAGCGCTTGGAAGGGATGGCCGCGCTCGGTGGTGGAAAGCTCGACGAGGTCTGGTTCTGCACGTCAGTACTTTTTGGGGGTTTTTTCTAGGAGGAGGAGGCATTTCAGGTGATGGGCAATGCAATTACAGGCAAGGCTAAGTGCTGGAGGTCTGTGCAAGCATGTGTGATGGTGCAGCGATCGGTAACAGTGGAAGCGAAGGCCAGATTTTGGGGAGAAGCTATAAGTGTTATCCCACCTTTTGGTCAAGACTGGAATATCAACAAATTGGCAAGAAAGGATAGATATCAGGATTGGATATCGATTGGAAACAAGGCTGCAATCAATGTCGTTAAAATTTGGCCAAGCCCTGATCACGATGGAATCGATTGGAAGTGATGAACTGGGTTAGGAGGGACTACGTTTCAAATTTCAAGTCAATCGAAGTTCGTATGCTCGAGATATGGATGGATCAAGGTATGTGAATGTTGGTTCGAGTCGATACATTTCGTATCGATTGTCAAGTGACGTTTCGAATCGATACCGTTCGCATCGATGGCAGTAGTTCGAATCAATGGCTTTCGTATCGATCAACATGGATTCGACACGATGGTTTCATATCGGTCATGATGGAAAGAGGTGGCATATCTCGAATTGATGCTCTCGTATCGATAGTAGAAGAATTTGGTACTTTCGTATCCATGGGAGGCTATCGGAGTTCGTATCCATCAGGTAAAGCTTTGTTCGTATCCATCAGGTAAGGCTTCGTTCGTATCCATCATTGCGTCTAGTTTCATACCCATATGTTGGCCCTTCTTGCGCTTTTCGTATCGATCAATAATTCACCATTTCGTATCGATCAGCTCATAGATCAATACGAAAAACATTCCTATATTTGATACGAGAAAGAACATGAGGTATCGATGCGAGCAATTGAGTATGAACGTAATGGCGAAGTAGTGGACACGAACGAGCGTGAAGCGTGGATGCGCTCAAAGATCGACCACGATTCAAGGGAAGAAACACTCAACTCGACACAAAGTTAGGATCAGGCCTGGGAAGTAGCGCCATGTAGCAGATGAGCGCGTGCTAGATCGATTCGAAATGAAGCGATACGAAGTAATGGATGCGAAATCGACAGCCTTCGGTAAATACGAGATTGCATCGATCATATCTCCTAACCACAGGTCCAAATGCTACGAAATTTTCACAGGAGCTTACGTACAAGCCAAAGAACATTCCTGCCAAGTTTCAGCTCGATTGGATCATTTTCTGATCGATACGAAATTGATTTATATTGATCACAGATCGAGTCGAAACTTGGTGGGGTCGGTCGCATGGGCCCACTGACGTGCCAAAAGGAGTCTCCCGAAGTTTGAGCGTGATATCAGCCTCCTACGCCTATAAATAGCCCCCTGAAGCCTATAGAAAAAGGATCTTTTAGCTATTCAACGTCCATACTCTGCTGGATTCAATTCTACACCTTACCATCATTGTTGTACTCAAAATACTTCATTGTAATCGCTGTAATCAACTGTAACCAGCAAGGATAATCAATAAAAGATAAAACTTTGAAGTGGATGTAGGCCGGAGATAGCCGAACCACTATAAATCTCGTGTTTCTGTTCGTTACTTCTGTATGTTGTTGTTGGCATAGATATGAGATTTGTGTCTGAATATTGCTGATCTGTATTCATACACTGGTGCTTTCACGACACTTGGGGATTGTGACCATTTTTGGCGCAAACACTTTGGTGCTTTCATTGAGAGGGACTAACACCCGCTACATCAGATTGAAGATCAGATTTGAAAAGCGTGAAGAGTTCAGATTTGAAAGATAATGACTCGACAAACAAGCAGAAGACAGAGAGCTGAGAGAAGCCAACAGGAAGGAAGTCAAGAAGCATCCTCTGGAGCTAGAGAAGGACTAGCTTCGATCTACATCACCGGGGATGAAATGGAAGCTACGGACAATTCATTTCATGAGAGATTGTTAAAGAGTCAACAGGACATGATGCAGACTTTGTTTGAACAGATGAGAGCTGTAGGAACACAAAACCTTAGACCGGCTATAATGACTGCGAATGTGGAACAAGGAACTAGGGTCGCAGAACCCAATGGAGGACAGATTACAGAACCAGAGGGCAATCAACAAAGGCTTGGGGGCAGGCCCGCAGGATCTGACATTGGAAGGCCTTTGGATGGAGCTTAATAGGCTAGAGCGAGCGCTAACATTAACGAACCGCATGAGGACTATGTACCAGAATACCCTCGGGGACATGGGTGGCAACCTTTGACAGATAATGCTGGACTAGCTAAGATTATTAGGAGAACTATGCATGAAGGTCTGACCAATAGAGATTTGGAAGGAGTGGGCAAGAGTTCGTTTACACAGGAAATCAGGATAGCCCAAAATCCGCCTGATTTCAAGCTACCTAGCATGGAAGTATACAATGGCAAGGCTGATCCAACAGATCATCTGATGAGATACACTAGAGACATGGAAGTGCTGGGGGTATCGAAGGAAGTTATGGCCCGATGTTTCCCTCTGTACTTGATAGATATAACCGTGATATGGTTTAGGCAACTGGAGGAAGGATCTATCAGAACATGGACAGAGTTGGTGGATAGGTTTCTGAGGCAATTTCGGGTCCATATTAAGAGGCCTAAGAACATGATGACGCTAACGTCAGTAAAGCAAAGGGCGGATGAATCACTTAGAGCTTTTCTAACTCGGTTCAATGCGGCGGTCGCTTCGGTGGATCGGCCGGATCCATCGATGGTTTTGATGGCAGCAGTATCGGGAGTCAGAGAGGATTCGGATTTCAAGGTATCTTTAATATGAGACCCACCACTGGATCTCGAGGAATTCTTTCACGAAGCTGAAAGGTTCCTTCGACAAGAAGGCGCTTGTATGGACTTAAATTTAAAGGAAGTGAATGCGACTGAGGGTGGAGGACCATCCAGCGGAGGCTCGGATAAAGATAAAGGAAAAAGGAAGTTGGATGATGATTCTGGAAAAGCTAGGAAGCGATGGAAGGATCCAAAGTTTTCCATATACACAGGATTAAACGAGACGCTGGAGCGGATATACATGGAAACCCGAAATTGCCTTCCCTACCGAAGGCCAGATAGGAGAGAACCTTCTGAACGGGAGAGGGCATCGGGAAGGCACTGTCTCTTCCATAATTTGGACGGGCATGATACCAACAGCTGCAGGCACTTAAAGGACATAATTGAGGATCATGTGAGGAATGGACAATTGAGGCAGTATGTTGGGGCATGGAATACAGCGGTGGAGCAGGAGCTACCGCCGTCTACCTCAAACCATGATGGTGTGAGGCCCAGGAATGATGGTCGATTGATTATCAATTAACCGGGATAACATGAAATAAGTAGCAAACTACTGGTAAACGGCAATGTCATTTACTAATGTACGGGGAAGGAGATGGCCCCTAGGCATGCTCTGAATGATGATGAACCATGATGCCATAGTTTGTGAAATCTATTTTTTGATTTCGGATTGGACAATTGTTTTTCTAGTTTGGTTTTGGAGTTTGGCATGAACTCTTGATTTTGTTTGCCTTCTGGTTTGGATTCTCGTTTGGATGAATGTTTTCTGTTTTGGATGTTGGTTCAGATTTCTGATTTTCTGATTTGATTTGGATTTCGGATTGGATTTTGATTGGATTTTTATCTGGTTTTTGGTAAATGGTCGTCAGCTATGGAATATATCTGGCAAGGGGTAAGTCACTTCGTCCGCATGTGGCGAATTGGCTTATTCAGGTCGTTGAGTACGGGTTAGCTCAACAAGGGTCCGGAGTGACTAGGATTCGGCTTAGGACTTAAGCCATGGCATTGTACAATGTCCAGGGACACTGGACCACGGTCGTCAAGTGTGGATTGCGCTTGGTAAGAACCCGGAGAGGTTAGCTCAACATCCAGGAACACTGGACCACAGTCGTCAAGTGTGGATAGCGCTTAATAAGAACCCGGAGAGGTTAGCTCAACGTCCAGGGACACTGGACCACGGTCGTCAGATATGGATTGCGCTTGGCAAGAACCCGGAGAGATTACAAATTTGGATATCGACCCGGAGAGTTCCTGTATTCGGTATTGGCTATTGGATAAGGATGGATTAGGACTCGGTTGTCGAGTTTGAATGGATATAGAATTGGCTAACATTTTGGTTATTGGATTTGGAATTGGGCATCGACTCGGAGCAGTCAAGGATGATGTGCTCTGATGGTATGGCTATGGACTTCGGATATCGGATTTGAAACTATTCAAAACATGCCTTATTATCACAAGGCACGTTTTGGGGGGCAAATGTTATCCCACCTTTTGGTCAAGACCGGAATATCAATAAATTGGCAAGAAAGGATAGATATCAGGATTGGAGATCGATTGGAAACAAGGATGCAATCGATTTTGTTAAAATTTGGCCGATCCCCGATCAGGATGGAATCGATTGGAAGTGATGAACTAGGTTGGGAGAGACTACGTTTCAAATTTTAGGTCAACCGGAGTTCGTATGCTCGAGATATGGATGGATCAAGGTATGTGAATGTTGGTTCGAGTCGATAAATTTCGTATCGATCGTCAAGCGACGTTTCAGATCGATACCGTTCGTATCGATCGGCAGTAGTACGAATCAATGGCTTTCGTATCGATTAGCATGGATTCGACACGATGGTTTCGTATTGGTCAGGATGGAAAGAGGTGGCATATCTCAATTCAAGGGAAGAAACACTCAACTCGACACAAAGTTAGGATCAGACCTGGGGAGTAGCGCCACGTCAGTAGATAAGCGCGTCCTAGATCGATTCGAAATGAAGCGATACGAAGTAATGGATGCGAAATCGATAGCCTTCGGTAAATACGAGATTGTGTCGATCATATTTCCTAAACCACCGGTCCAAATGGTACAAAATTTTCGTAGGAGCTTACATACAAGCCAAAGAACATTCCTGTCAAGTTTCAGCTCGATTGGATCATTTTTTGATCGATATGAAATTGATTCGTATCTGTCACTGATCGAGTCGAAACTTGGTGGGGTCGGTGGCGTGGGCCCACTCATGTGCCAGAAGGAGTCTTCCGAAGTTTGAGCGTGATATCAGCCTCCTGCGCCTATAAATAGCCCCATAAAGCCTACAGAAAAAGGATCTTTTGGCTATTCAACGTCCAGACTTTGCCGGATTCAATTCTACACCTTAACATCGCTGTTGTACTCAAATTACTTCATTGTAATCGCTGTAATCAACTGTAACTAGCAAGGATAATCAATATAAGATAAAACTTTGAAGTGGATGTAGGCCGGAGATAGCTGAACCACTATAAATCTCGTGTTTCTGTTCGTTACTTCTGTATTGCGTTTGTTGTTTGCATAGATCTGAGATTTGTGTCTGAATATTGCTGATCTGTATTCATACACTGGTGCTTTCACGATACTTGGGGTTTGTGACCATTTTTGGCGCAAACAATAAGGTATATATAGGTTACTAGAATTAAATGCTAAATTAGTTATTAAATTCAAATGTTAAAATGATATAACTTTTTGAATGTGAAGTCAAATTCGAGTGTGGATTTTTACATTTTATTTGTGATGACGTAGGATACGAAATAAAATTTGGAACGATTATTTAGCAAAAAATCAAGGTGAGTAAATCTCACTCAATTTGGTTGGCTTGTTTGATTTATAATAATTAAAATTAACTATTGGATGCTTGATTAAATTTACAAATTATTATCAGTTTGGATGTTATATATATATAGTAGTATATATATTAGTAGTTGGATATATTTTCCCGCCTATTGGAGCGGATGAGACCCTATGCGTCCCACATAATAGCGGATGACCCTATATACCGAGATATCAACCTTGAAGTGAGATTGGTATTTTTATGTTGTATTAACAACTATGGATGCAGAAAAACATGTTGGAGGGATCCAACTGGATTCCTCAAATTCATGTTGATTGTTTTTTTTTCATATATAATAATATATGGTGTGTTAGAATAATCTATTATAGACTATAGTTATGGTGTGAATTATTAGATGCTACAGTAGCACTGGCCTAACGTTTGATATTTAAGTAACATGAGTATATTATTTGGAATTTTAAAGAATTTAAAAGGATATTTTGGATGGAAAAATATTTATATCGAAATTTGGATTTATTTTTAAGAAATTGATTTGGATAAAAACAATAATTGATTTTTGGTTGCATTTAACTATTCGTAAAAATATTTTAAATAGAGAGTTTAAAATAAAATTATATAAAGGACTTTTAAATGATGGATTTTTAAATGATAGCTTGAAAAATATGGAAAAAAGTTGAAATTGAAATTAAAAATAGATTGGCAGAAATGGAAATTTTTTATAAGGAAATGAATTTATAAAATGAAATTTTATAAATGAGATTATTTTTATAAAAAGTGAAACTCAAGGAGTTAAAAAATATATAAACGATGTTAATAAATAAAGAAAATCGATATCAAGTGATAAATTAAGAATATAAATTACAGGAAGAATTTGTATTAGAATATGGAGACATGGTGGGAGAAAAATAGTGGATACTATTCTTGAAGTGGGAATGGTTAAGGATGTTGAAATGGAAGTGATATGATAGAAATCGAGAGGAACTAATAAATTGAATTGGTTATTGAGATTTAAAAAAAAAAAATTTAAGAAGTTAAGTTTGTTTTGAAAAGGAAAATTTTATTCACTGAACTATGAGATTTTAAACTAGCTAAGGTTGAAATAATTCGGTAAGTGGACTTTTTTTTCAAATATTTAACATTTATTTTAATAATCCAAAATTTTAAAACCAGCTCTAAAAGTGTTGTTATAAAAGTTTTCAATATTAAAGATAATTACTTGAACATGTCTTAAAAATAAATTATTATTATTATTCTTTTAAATCCTTATTTTATACATATATAGAGTTTTGCAATGTTTTAAATTTATTGATAAATCTTCTTGGAAATCTGGAAATGGGTTATTCAATATATGGGATTTATAAGAGAATTCTCAAAATGGAATTGAAAAAAAGTAAGAAAATTTCTGAAGTAGTTCAATAAAAGTGAACTTCAAAAAATGAAATAGAATGCATAAATGAAGTAGGAAGGGAATTTCGAATTACAAGGAAGTATATTTGACTTTGGAAATATTAATGGGAACTAATTAAGGAATTTTGAAACTTATGAAATTCGTTATAAACTAGTCAAGGAATTTACAAATAAAGTGTAAATGATTTTGAGAAAATAGGAAATAGAAAATAAATGGAACACTTTCTAAGTGTTGAAAATAAAATGAAGTTGGAAAAATATTCTAAGTATTGGAATGGTTAGGGATATTCCGTTGAATATATAAGGATTTGAATTGGTTTCAAATGTTGGAATACTGGAAGTAGTTAAATACATATCTTATAAAGATATTTTGAAAATAAATTTTGGGAAAATTTAAAATAAGGCCTGATGCCTACTTATGGATGTTTTGATAGTTAAATAACCGACTAAAAAATATTGACCAGTTTCGTCGATCGTTTCGAAGAGACCGGGATCGGATTTAATTATTCGAAAACCACTTCGATCCAATTTGAGCGTTACGAATGGATATCATGAAGATAGTAAAAACGATGGTTTGTGTTGTCCAGACTCAGGACAGCTTGTATGGACGAATGCTATCAGAACATCATCGATGGAGGACGATGAGCATTCTAAGTGAATTTGTTCTTGAAAGGTAATCGTAGCCTCAAGCCTGATCAACTGGGAATGACTGAAAATTAGGGGAGATGCAGCAAGGCTAAGTGGGTCGCACCTAATTAAGGTATGTTTATCACCTTTCTAATACCATCGGATATTGTTACAACGGTGCGTGGAAGAATTCGGTAAGGGTGTAAACACCCGGGGTGATAGCTTATCCGGTTTATCCAGGTTAGGGTTAGTCCGGTCTTGTGATGCAGGTGACCTTGGCATGCTCCTCGGTACATTTTTATAAATGTGTACTGTGATAGGTGGTACCCCAGTGCCTAGACATTCATATGGAATCTATTCTCTAATACGTGCCTTACAGTTTTGGTTGTAGAGCCTAGTATGATGGAATTTAATTAATGTCACAATTTTGGCTTCTTGAATAAGTATTTGTACCTCGACACTATTATAATATTAGATGATTTTGATATAAAATGTTTTTGTTATCGCAGGGTAAAAACCTATCATGTTTATGTGTGCATGGTCTTATGAAGTACCTTTGTTTTTCAAAGGATTTGATAACTTTAATAATTCAAAATTGAATGTGTTTTCTCATGCTGGTTTTCCAGACTGACTCGGGGGCTCTTTTATCATAATACTTGGGTCAAAACTAGTATTACAGATTCAGATTAGAATGCTACAGAGCTCAGGAGACGAGCTAGAAGATAGAGACGTATTTCCATGCATGATTTATAATTCCGCTGTATGAGGACAAGTTATTATAACTGTCCAGATTGATGTAATGATTGTTGTTCTCTAATAATTGTAAGAAAATAAACAGTTACATATTCTTTTGTATAAAAATCAATTATTATTTATTATATTTTATTCCGCTGCGATTGTGAGATTCTGTGTTGTAGTTTCTATTTTTCTTTTACCTTTTTCTTCTTCATCCCTAACAATCGATATTTCTGGCACTTGAATATTCAACATGTTATATCGAGAATATATAGAGGTTGATTTTCGAGGATTGAAAATTCTGGTTCATTACAATACATTGGCGAGGAATATTAAAATGGTATGTTTATTTTATTGTGATAAATCACTCATGATTACAACACATTATAAAAACTATCACAAAACATACCATCTATGAATTTTCTATATTAAATATACATTTAATTAGATAAATAATTAATATAACACATTATATCAAGTACATAATATAAAGAAAACACAATTTATTTTGAAAACAGTTGGTTGTCGAGTTAGATATATGCAACAAGTTGCATAATTGCCATAGGGCATACCCCTAACTCTATCATTCTTGGCTAATGGCTATAAGGGGAGCTGCTACGGGGTTTTAGGGAAACGCCGAGAGGTTTGGCATCAATGCTTTAAATTTTGGCTAAGTGTTGGCCAAAATTATATGGCAAGTACCAACCATATTATACTTTTCGAAAATGAGACTTGGACATCGAGGGTTGTGCTGCTTGTGTTTTGCTTGTTCGTTTGATGCTCGGTTTGGACCATATGACTCTACAACATGCAGTTTTGGTAGTGAAGTGATAACGCAATGCCTTGACAAGATTATTTCAGGACTTTGATGAGGGGACGCTACGATTTTTGATGGATGTTTGGAGATGTTTCGAACTTCGAAGAATCGAGAATGTGAGGTGTTTGATCGAGTACTTCATGAGAGATGAGACTATAATATGAGACAAATCACCAAGAAGGAAAGTGTTGAGTGATCACTTATGAAATAGATAAGAGGCAGTTCTACTATCGGTTTGTATGTTATAGATAGGTGCTCATATAGGGCAAGGTAGTCTAAGTGTATGCTGGGGTAATTTGAGTGTGCCTATGAGTTGGGTCCATGAGTTGGACATCCAAGTGGTCCATTTTCCTAGCCGCCTATAGGAAAATTCGTTACATTTGATTTCCATAACCTCATGAATTGATCGTTCGGATAAAATATAATAAGTACAGATAATTCCAAGAGCAATATATGAAGATACCCCCTTGATTGACTAGAGTCTTATCTAAACGGTAATAGTACCCATTATTACATACATTCAACAACAATAAAAGCAGTTAAGCTACTGTACAGTGAAAATATATAATCTTCTGTAGAATAGCTTACCTCCTTTACGTCTACGGATGCTTATTTTCCTAACCTAAAAAAGCCCTACTCTAAGTCTACTCAATTCCAGATTGAGCATCCAAGAGTTTAGGGGGAGATCAAAAACTTCGGGTCAGACAAAAGGTTTGGTGTGAATAATATTATACCATCTAAAATCAAAATAGATACATAGCGAGACCTCGTCACTGAACGAAACAGGTGTCCCCATACCACTATCAATAAGATCATAACATATCTACAACCAAAATGATTAGAACATAATCATAACATAATCATGCAATAATGGGTAAAACGAATATTCCGACATTCATTAAGATCAAAGGTTTACACATTATCACAACTACTCAATCCCAAAACAATCCACAACATAGTTTTCTAGGATCACCATGAACCTATACTATTTTTCTTAGGTTGTCTAGAAACCCATAGCAGTTTTGCAGGCCAACTAGAAACCTTTTGGTTGACTCGAGCCAAAAATATAACCTAATAATCCATCATCTCTTGTCAATAAGAGGAAATAACCTAGGCTTCTGTCTAATAGAATAAAACAATGGTGAGCGTTACTGCTACAAGTTCCCTTCTTTATGTAAATTAAATTTCACCTGTTTTTTGTTAGACCCAATGCAATAGAATCCGCGGACCAAAACAACTATGTGCAAAGCATTTGGAGCATAGGCAGAGACCTTATACTACTCTCCACCCTTAAATCTTAAATTTGATTTTCAAAATGTCAATGTGTCCTAACTTTTGATTAGTTCAGGCATCCTAACACAATTTTGAATTTTACGCCATCATGGATGCAATTCTACCCATGTAGGGTTTTAAAATCTGACCATATCTACTATTGGAACAACCCTAACTGGTCATCTGTTCCCCATGTTCCCAAGGTCATAATGTTGGGTGATATCATATACCATATATGTTAGCATGTCAATAATTTAATATATACAATAATAACTGATTAAGATATAAATATGAACATACAAATATCATCAACAAATATAGACGTATGTTTGTGTGATAGCTAATTTATGCATAAAATAACTTATAACAAAGTAACAATTTCTTCTATAAAATATATGTTTTAAAGTGGGCTAATAAAAATTTTGTACCTTTGAAATCTCATAAAATACTTAGCAAAATCGTCCTTTGAATTGATGATTTACGTCTTACCATGGTGTTACTTTACCACTGAGCTAAAAGGGCAAGCATATTTATACGTGTGATCCATAAAAACACAAATTTTCATTTTATTTTTTTTTCTTATAATTGTTTCTTTGTGCATTAATTTATGCTTTCGTGATTAAAAATGATGGGTCTTCGTGTGGGTCCACACTTTTATTGTACCTTTCAGACATAGTTTTTCTTAACCCTGTAACAACTCATACCTTATTGGGCCGAATTTCAACCAAATCGAATCCAAGTCCATTAGGACAGAGATCGTTAGTTTTGGTAACCTATAATAAACATAAGTATATCAAAGATTGATTAAACTAAACTCACAGTGGAATGGAAAATATAATAGGATATAAATACTGACTAAGGCTACTGCCTTGAAATAAATGATGTTCCTTGGATATCAAATTGCCTTGTGAGTAGCGAGCATGAATAAGAAGACTTCTCCATCAACCGTTCCATCTTGATCCAGTGACATGTTTCGCTAAATCTATCATGTGGGTTGTAATGAGGAGGGGGTCAGAACAATGTCCCGGTAATTGAAAAATTGCATACTTTATCCACAATACAAACTTATACCGATTGGTTTCTATTTAAATGTTATGTATTATTATTTCCAGTTAATTCGTTTTAATTCATATGCACATATGATCGCCTACCTAACATTCTCTGTAACGACCCTGACTCGACCTTCGAAAATCGGCACTGAATACGTCACTCGTATTCAAATGCCGCAGACCCAAACGTCGAATCTGGTTCGTCGGAGCTTATAACACATTAAGTATAACAACACAACGGAAGGAAATGAATAATACATTTGATATACAACATTTGATACAATATTCAGATACAATGATGATACAATAGAATGATACAATGGATATCAATACTATCAGAGATACAAGAAATAGCAGTGAAAAGATAATGTATTCAATGCCAAACTCCAAAAACTCCATCTTCAATCCAAAGCTAGCTCGAACCCTCATCACATTGCACAAAGCTAAGCAAGGTTGTCCATGAATGCTGAAGTGTAAAAAATGCAATCCACAAATCCAAAAGGGCTTTGAAGGCTATCGAATCAATTCCTACAATTCGACTATCTGAAAAAGCCAAATCTAGACTGCCTGTATGGAAAATTGTGGGCACCCAGAGTTTAGGAAGGAAACAATAAACTCCGGATCAGTCATGGGACTGTATGAGCAAACAAAAACATTTTATCTTTAAAAACAACAAAAGAATTTAAATTGAAATCCGCAATGCTTTTTGGAAAATGAAACTACCATAAGGCCTCCCAGCACACACACCATGCAATCGCACACTTGTGGGTGATTTCTCCTTATGATAGTCAAACATGCTTGCTACATAAAATCCTTTTTTTGATATTATTATTAGTGCATAATGGAAAACATTTCGAAAGTATAATATTAATCTTAGCCAGCATAGGTACCATTATACTATGCCTGCTATAGCTGCCATGTTAAATGCATGTTCTACAACTAAAACCGTACAAGGCTCGTATTGGATGATTGGATTTCCAACAAATGGTCAGGCTAAGGAACTTTCTATTGCCACATGGGAATGCCTCTGGAGGGACGCCCCGAGAACCTACCCGGCTCTCTGCCAACACAAGGCCGGTTACCCCCTTCCGGGAAGTAAAACCTAAGAAATGCACCCCCGGTCGTTTGCGACCTTTATCCGAGGATCCTCTATGCCAACAACCACAAAGAAAAGTATTTGCAGTAACTACATAGGTTAAATATCAGGGCTCCATACCTGATACCACCCTTTTCCAGAAGGAATGGACATACCCTAGTGGGCTACCCCTGAAACCTTGCCGCATCTTTCCTGTTTCGACCATTGTCGGTTTGTGAGGCTCGATGAGGTCTCGTCCACAAAGCCATACTTTGATCAACAAATGATCAGCAGCACTTTGTGTGCCACATTACCAAATTGGGAAGGTATCACTAGTAACCATCAACTACATAACCTCTGAGCTCGTACGTCTCAAAGAAGGGTGTTAAGCTAAGAGAATGAATCTCCGCCACCAAACAGAAATGTATTTGATAGAAACTAGTTTTGCATCTCAAAGTGTAACGTCAGACACACATCCATACAAGTCTGTTCCGAATTCGAAAATAACCGAAGGCACTTTCGAAGAAGCCCTTGCAAATCTAGGAATTCACAATCCCGATCGGATTTCCCATCACTTAGGGAATCTCTATACCGTAGCTACTCAGTGCAGAGACAATCGATATGTTATCCTATCGTTCTCGCAAATACCGGATCTTCACCACCGGTCTTCAAATTCTATCCATAACGTCGTATCATTATTCAGAATGGGTTATATAACAAAAAGGTCCTCTCCCAGCTAAACCGAATAATGAGCACAATATTTAAAAACATATGGATATGGGATTTTAGTTAAGTCACAACTTTAAAATTCAAAACTATTTCAAATGGTTTAAACCAATTGCCATTTCAAATCTTTAAACAAAAAGATTCATTTCACAAAGTTCGCCCAGTGTCACAAAGATTCATTCACAGTTTTCAAACAATTTTCATTTCGATTGGATTAACTCATCTAAAGATTTAACTTATAGCTTTCAAAACCCGTTCCAAAGATTCATTCGTAACTTGGAAAACCATTTTCAATTCAAACATGAAATTCCTTTAATACAATTTGGAAATTCATTTCTTATATGAAAGCTTTTATTATTTGAAAACAAACAGTTTTCATGTTGGAAAAATCCGATTTCATTTATACAGGTTAAAATCTTTGGGTTAATTCAAATTCCTAAAACAACACTTATAAAATGGTTTAAAACCCATACAAACTTATACAACCTTTTTACAACATAAATTCTCAATATAGAATTCAATTTCAAATTTTGAATTCAAATTTAAATCAAATTATTAAATTTCAAGACTTTATTAAGTTATTCAAAAATAACTTTTGTCTTTAAAACACCTTTTCAAAAGCTTTCCACTTTAAACCCAATCCATTTCCAAAACCATTTGGATTTAAAATTCAAATTCAAAACTATTTTAAAAAACAATCCGTGACTTAACCAATTTCCACGTGCAATCTATATTTGTGTGTGTATAGTGTAGTCCAGGGGTTTAACACAATAGTGCAACATCATCAGTCATTACAGGTATAATCACAACAATATCGATAAGGGGTATATCCTATAACGCTTATCTATATACACAGAATCACAGATAGACAATATAAATGCATTATGAATAAAAAAATTACATTCATCACAGCTTGAATTAAAATAATTTACATCATAAAGCATCATACAGTAGAGAATATCAAACAATTCACAACATCCAATAGAATACAGTCATCCATAAGTAAAGCCAATTAAAGTATCCGATTAATCTAAACCAGAATCATTTGTCTATGGATAATTCCTAGTCAAGGTTAATTAATATTTAATTAATTACAACCATTTAATTAATTATTCTTTAATTCATCATTAATTACCCTTTAATTAATAATCAATCCTTAATTAATTATTCTTAACTAATTACAATAATTAATTACTCCTTAATTAATAATTATTTCTTAATCACTTTAATTAATTAACCTTTAGTTTATTTTTATTAATTTAATTACCTTAATTAATTAACCATGTTAATTAATTATTCTTTAAAGTAATTAACCCTTAATTACTTGTAAATCAAGACTTAAATTAGTTAAAGATAAATCCTATCTTAATTAATGACTTTATTTCATTAATTAAATCTTATTTAATTAAATGCTTAAAGTTAGTTTATACAAATATCTTTTGAAATCTTCTTAATAGTTTAATACCACGTACCTTAATCACTTTTTGATTTCATCATTTTTGCAAAACAATTTGAGATTAAATAAGATAATCGACTTAATACATAATAATATAAACCCAAACAATTTTTAAACAATTAACTTTAAAGTTTTAAATTGTGAAACTTGTTAAACATTTCCTTGGTTAAAACATTTGATTTGTTTTAAAACTTCAATTTCTGACTGCTTTGAAAATCTGGCACCAAGATTAAAATTTACAATCCTGGTATCTGCTAATCAAACCAAACTTGAGCCCTACAACATCTTTCTCGAGCCAACTTAAAAAAAATTCTCGAGCAACTCATCTTCTTCTCTATTTTTTCTAACTTGTTTAAATTGTAAATCAGTGATAGTTCTAAACATTCACGAACTCAAAGTGGAACCCGAGCCAGTACCTTCTTTCCCCGAGACTGCCCCCGAGCCTCCTTCTCTTCTTCCTCACAAAACATAACTGACACAATCAATATGCCATGCACATTCATAAGCAAGATGGCCAACTCCGACCCCAACTCCGATCGTCAATACATCAACAACAACCTCCACCAGTTCCTCAAACACCCAGATCCCTGAATCGACGTCGAATTCGAATTTTAGCTAGTCGATGCTATTTTGGAACCAAACTTGATCAATCCAATCGCCTCGACGCCGACGATATGACAACCTGAAATCACGCGATTTCGCCTGGACCACCGCCTCAGTTCTCTCCTTCTACTACCACGGTCGTGATGCATCCCGATGCGACGTCAACGATGGAATCGTCGCATCTTTCTCGACGAACAAAGCTGGGACAAGAACCCTAGTTCATAGTCGCCGAGTCGACTCGATCTATAATAAATCCAATTAGCATTTTTCCTATGACCACAAGTCCTCCAACCATCTTCAACATCTACCCCGATGATCACTTCGTCGTCGATCATCGAGAATTGGTAAAAAACTCGATTCAGACCATCTCGAAATCCCTCTCTTATTACCATCTTAAAAATCTAGAATTTTCTATTAAAATTCATAATTTTCCATAACTAATCTGATGGTGAAACCCAAATTTGAAATCATGATCATCCATGTTTTACTTATATTTGATTTTTCCACTGATTTTCCTATTTTCGAATTAATTACTCAATATAAAAGCTTAGATTTATTTTTAACATTGATATTTTCCTGTTTAAATCCTCTTTTCTTTAGTAACCATAACTCAAATTTGTATAGATTGTAAGATGTGAATTTTTTTTAAAATAAATTTTCAAGCCTGTAAATAAAAGGACAGGCATACATGCCTGTATACACATATTTTAATTCACATGCATATATGTATACAACATGCAAGCATATTCAACAGCTAGGCAACATTTCATATCATATTCAAACATCAATCAAAAATATCAGAACAAAACAAAAATAGAGGCAAGTGAGTTTGCTCACCTGTGGTTTGGCAAAGCAAAGAGGAACAGAGAAATTTGCTTGGAACTTGCATTGTGAACTTGAATCTGGCATTTGACATTTGAATAGATCTGTTGTTTTACAAAAAAATTGATGCTTTTAAATTTTTCAGTTTTCATTCTCCTTTCCTAGATTGAAGACTTTGAATCTTGCTTTTCCATAAAATTTTGAAACTGATCATTGAACTACTGAGTTTGTTGTATTTAAAGTTACTGCTCAGGTTGCAAATTTGGATCTACATGCCTTTTTGAATTCAAACTGAAATTTGAACTGAAGCTTTGTATGCCATATGATTTTTTTATAGGTTTTTGATTTTGTTTAAGATGTTCTTGGATCTGAACTACTGCGTGCTACTGATTTTCATTTTCCAGGTTGAAAATACTTTCAGGCCTGGAACATTTGACATTGATATTGCCTGATTATATGCATTTGCATGCTTCAGGTTAAAGTTGCTTTGCCTGATTCCAGACTTTGGTTTCAAGGCTTTGAATTGTTTACTTATTTTAGTTTATTTTCAGGCTTGATCTTTACTTTTGCTCTGGTCTTTATTTTGAGAATTCTCGATCTCAGGTTTCAGATTTTTTTGAAATGAAGATGAGAAGAGTTTGAGAAAAGAGATATGAAATAAGTAGCCTGGTTTCTTTCTAATGTATGTTTAGTTTTTCTTATTTTTCAATATAAAATTTAATTCATTTTAAACAAAATCATTGCCACTTGTTTACATTGCATGCCAATCCAACTACACTTGTAATCCTACATACCTATTTGTTTCACAAATGTCATTTGTTATAAATTTATGTTTATATCCCTTCTCTAAAATTCATTTGTACATTTTGTTTTTTAAACCCTTATTTTATTTTAATTTATAAACATGTTTTATATTAATGTGTTTATTGCAAAAAGGTATATTCATAACAAAACCTTTATATTTATTCTAACTATATTCACCTTTAATTATATAAGAGAAAAGCATTTTAAAATTATAATTCAATCTTACTTTATTTAAGATTTAAATTTTTTATTTTAAATCCTTAATTAATTTTTGAATTGATTTATCTTATGTGTATTTCAATAATTATGCTCATATTTCAAAAGATATATACACATCAAAGCTTTTTAAATCTAATCTATCTATTAAACCAATTTTATTCCCAATATTTTATTAAATTTCAAAGGTAAATATTTTATTTCCATTCATGTTTTAAAATTTTAAATTCAAGTCATTGTACAAATCATAACTTTTAAAGAAATTGATTTCAAAGTTTAGTTGTACCTTAATAATGAACACATATATAGATTATATATGTATGTAAGTCTTTTAGAATAAAGATTTAACTCCAAATAACTTTTAAAAGTTATTATATCCAATTCAAAATAAAATTCCCAAATCTTCAAATAAATGCTCAATTAATTCATAATTTAACCAAAATTCTATATTAATTACCAAATAAATTAGGCTTAAAAATCAGGAATGTTAAATTCTCCTTGGTATATAATACTGACATATGCCCATTGTGCATATGCTACCCAAACCCGACCACTTAATACTTCTTAAATAGAGAGAAGGGCGGATCCATTGGAATTTAATACCTTAGTCCCTGGAGCGGGCCCATCGCATCGTCAATGTCAGTATACCGATCCTAGTTATAGAGATAGATGGCTTCTATATATAAATTTTTAATATATAATTGCCGCGTCAATCGTTAATAATGTACTAGCCATGTGTGATAGTACTCAAGCTGCTAATACATTCTCAATAGAATCAGGTAAACTCTGACCATTTAATACCTTAATTAAGGCAAGTTCACATCACTTAATATCTAATACTAGAGCGGACCCCGTACCGGTACCTATCTAGCTGACATTGCATGGAAATATCTTCATTCACTTAATACTTCCTACCTTTCCGAAATTTCTTTTATCATGCCAAACGGCTAATTCCGAGCATTTACTACTTCATAAATAGGGAGGATGCAGGCCCTCAGTCAACCACTTAATACCTCCAATCCAAAAGCGGGTATTACATCGTCGCATATCTCTTTTCCCACATCAGCAACAAGTGTACACAATTACTGATAGCCCCCGAGTGAAGGGCAGACTTCTGTTGTGTAACTCTACTGATCTCGCATCCCAACCTACTAAGTGTAATTAATTATTCTAAGCTTTATTATTGGACAAAGCCCACTAATCTCTATTTGTACATTTAAGGCTACACGATTTTCTATAATGACAATCACCATGCCTTATGATATTTAATTACCACTTAGCATGTTTTATTTATTATCTCTATAAATGTCCCTTTTGTCCATAATAAATTATTATGATCTAAACAAATGTTTCCTACAGACATTTATTTGTTCAAATCTTACCATTATTTCTTCCTTGTCCTTTCCATAATTAAACTACCAATTTTAATAATTAGTCTCATTTCATCCATTTATGACCTATTTAAATTCATTTAACTCTCAATATATTACATGTTTATTGCCTATTTTTTTTGGAGTTGCAATCCTGACATCTTTACTTCCTATACCATTTACTACACGATCTATTCTAACATTCAATTTACATTTAATGCGAACATTAACGTATGGTATGCTACATTAATTATATTTTTATTTTTGAATGTCTTAGCATGGGTGTATATGTTTATAAATTTATTATTACATTTCCAGTTATTAATCCGTAACTAGACTATTTATTCTATATTTTAAATCTATTAGAATTCTCCTTCCGAAAGGGTTTCCTGTTATAACTTTCACAAATAAACCTAAATTAAGAGATCTGCTTAGCTTAAAATTACAACTAATTATTTATTTCCTTTTTATTGAAATAGACAATCTAACCTATAGAAAGAAAATCCATACTTTATACATTTCTTCCTTCTTTTGATGTATGTTCCTTGTCAAATTAAACATTGCACTCTTTTTTCTATAAAATTAAGATTTTAGACAAACTCATGGAGGTTAAACGGACAGTACTTCTAATAAATTAAAATACAAAATTAAAATTCTAATATAATTGGAACAAATCTAAACTATACAAATATTTCTACAACACGGTTGTAGAGTTGAAACAAATTCTACATACCTGTTGACCCAAAAAAAGGACCAACACCCTAGTTTGAGTTTGAAAGCACCAGGCCTATTTTGACAAAGCAATATCACATATAACAGATATCAAGAAAGTATAGTAAAAGAAATATAGTTTTATTATAGACTGATTGCTGTTACAAGACATGTTTGATTACAAGGCTTTGATTATTTCTTAGCTAGATCGAATATCAAGAGTTGGAATCCACTAAAGAATCACAGTGTCTTCCTTTGGAGATTGTTATAAGGGAGGTAGAGAGTGAAGAATACTTCCAGCAGAGCTTCAGCAACCAGTCTGGAGAGGATCAAGTTTATGTTGCCGGTACGATGGTATTTATATGGATCGAAGACCTTCTAAGTCGAGTCGTGCCTTCGTCGGCTCGCAGGTAAGTAGTAGATGACCTAGGGAAGTTTGGACTCGCAAAACAAATCAATATCATGGGTCGTTAGTGACCCATAGACTTAGCTCGTTTATGAGCCAATATCTTGCCTCTTTTCTTAGTGTTCCATAGCTAGTTTGTTTGATGGTTTGAGCAGAGATATGGGTCTCTAATGAGCTAAGCACTTAGGATTTTTCTAGAGTCTAGAATTAGAGATGTTTCCATAGCTTTTATCGTTGCTCTTACGTTTTGATGGCAACTCACTAGCTGTTTACGCTAAGCTACTGATTGGATTAAAAGAATGTTGATCTCTTAGCTTTGTTGATCCCAGTCGTTGTCTTAGTCGTATAGATTGGCCCTTGTCGATCCCTTGTCTTAGCTTTTCTAATTAAGTCCTGAACCATCCTTTCCACAGAAGGTTATTCTATTTTCTATTTGTTTCTGCTAGGTTAAAAACCCAAATAACATTTGCCCCCTAGAGTACGTCTTCGTTGTAAATAAGGCGTGCTCTAGAAGTTATCCCTTTTAATATCCATCTATTGATTTTCAAGTGATTGCATTAGAACTTTACGAATATGCTATCCTAACATTTTTGGTCATCTTTCCTTGGTTCTGATTGCTTTTGATTTCCGCAACGTATCACATTTCTGCTTGTAGCGTCCAACACGTCTTGGAATGGTGTGTAAGTGTAGGAAATTAAGCTCGAGGAGAATAGGTGAAATTTCCCTTCTTTTTCTTTTTTGCTTGGTCGCTAGCGATCCATGTTAGATGGGTCATTAGCGACGTATCTGCATAAAGATTTTTAAGGTTTACGAAGATAGGTCAAGTGGCTAGCGACCCATAATTGGTCAGGTTACTGGCGTCTCGATTACTTAGCATATATTTTTGCCTCTTTTCCTACCTACTTATACTCCTCGAGCCGACCCATATCATTTACTTGACCCGAACTTCACTCCTTCAAGCGCCCAGTCCTTCTAGCGATTTGATCAAGGCAATCTAAGCAACACCCCGACTTGCATCCTTGCTTCATTTGAATCCACTCATCATTGTTCCATCCAAGCATTTTCCTAACTCGTGAAACTTTAGCCACCTCATCATCTTTATCGAATCCAAACCCTAGCCCATTGTCGGAGTGTAGCCAACCCGTTATTAGCTCGCCAATGATCCATAGCTTGCTGAGTTTGATTTTTGATTCTTCTTGTGCCTTTAAATCGGTTTAAGGTGGGTTTTCTTGGTTGATTCATTAATTATTATGTTGGTACAATGATTTGATGACTGGCCTTCGCTTGAAATGTTGATTGCAAGAAGTTTGAGTTAATTGCGGTTTAAAGGAGGAAGATAGTAAACTGGGTCCTTAGTTGTCTCTCGGAATGACATTCGAGCTTCAGCCCCATGCTTGACATGTTTTGCTATCTTCATCCTTTAGACCAGATTTGACTTGGGACGAGTTTCACAGACACCACCGTATGGCACATCACTGGTCAATTTAGAGAATCACGGCTTATCTAGCTTGATTATTCCACACTCGGTGTTCTTGTAGCGAGATGACTTTTCTATGTCGCTTCGGACAATGGATCCATTATCGATAATGGGTAAGTGTATAAGAAGTAAACAAAAAATGAAAAACGCTGACATGGGAAGTTCTTCTCTTTTTCCACTGTGAGGGAACTATCTACACAGGATAGAGCATTTCTAATGCATCGAGCACCGAATTTATCCTATATAGACAGCACACTACACTTGCCCCAGTTTGCACTTGAAGCCCAGTGTGTCGATTGCAAGTCAAAGTTTCTTCGAAACTCAAGTGTGATAGAGGAAACTTATGAAATTAGGATAGATTTACCTGACCATTTTCGGACGTGAGTTCTGTTATATAGAATGAAGTAGCCATCCATGCATCGTAAGTCCAATAGGCGAAGGCCGGTGCTCTCCAAAGCTGAATCATCATCCACCTCGCAGGCTCAGTATGTTCAATTAGTTCTAGTTGGGTCAGTCATGGACCGCATGCCCCCTAACTTTCAAGTTCTGCTTAAGCCACTTGAAAGAGCTTCGTCAGTGGTTTCCGCCAAGTTTCTTTACAATACATGTACACAACATGGGATTCTGGAAGAGGACGTGCTTCTGCCGGCGAAAGATGAATTTGCTCATATCCGCCCACCCCCATGGGGTACACTACTTGTCATCGATATAAGTGTTTGAACGGATCCGTGCCTCCCTTCAACAATTTTCTACGTGAGACACTCTCAAACTTGAGGATTGCCTCATTACAGCTTCATCTGAATGGTTACGCCATCCTTAGTTGCTTGCATGTCCTTTTCATTCAGACGTCCAACCGTGCTCCAAGTTTCGATGAGTTGTGGTATTTTTGGGCATTCAAGAGGAGAGATGATTGTCCCTCTTTGATTATAATCGAGGCTCAAAGCAATCGAAAGATCATCTTACGCTTGCAAAGCAACTTATCATAGTTCAAGATGCAGTACTTCTTTGTTAGATGCCCCGAGGGGTTCAACCGTCGATGGACAACATAGGGTAAGTTTCTCTTTTCCGTTTATCGAGCTTTGAGGTGTTGTAATGAAGTCTCTAACTAACTGTACTCCTCTTGCAATTATCCCAAGGCCGAATAGAGATGTGACTCTCGATGAAGTTTTCCAAACTTTAAAGGCTATTGACGCCGAAGAGAGGTGCGTTAAAGTTCTGCTGACCGATGAGAACTTGCGCCGATATGGACTGTTGGCTCCGAGTAGATCCGTCATTCAGAGTGAAACTCCCTCTCCCAGCCAATCTAGAGTTCACCCAAGTTCCACTTCTTCATCTCATGGTTTCAAGGAAGGTCAAGAGAGGGGTAGCCCATCTAGAGGATCACCCGGTGAGGCCCGCAAGGAGGAAGACGCTGCTGCGACTGGACTTAGTGGTTCAGCTAGAATGCCTCCAATCTTGGAGTAAGCAGAAGATGAGTTCACACATAGAGAAGGAAAAGCTGCGTTGGACTTAGAGAAAGAAGAAGGAGAATTCAAGAGTAGTAGCGATGTGTCTACCGCTAGTGACTATTTCTCATCAGAATCTGAAGCTGAAGTCTCGGAGTCTTGCGATGAGACTCCGAAAATGAGTCCCGCACTCTCGTGTCTACCTCCTTCTGATGCAAGTGGAAACAACAAAGTCCCCGAAACTAGAAGACATCACGATTCCCCGAGTAAGGATTTCGGAGCGGGGTTTGGAGATTTCAGCGATGTTTTTGTCGAATTCGATGTTCTCATGAAAAGAAACTTTAAATTTGACATGATGTCTTCCTGTTCGGGCGGTATCGTGCTAGTAGTTAGCTCGGTTCCGCCTATAACAACCGAAGTCAGTTCGATCCCACCTACAACAGCCGTTTGTTCGGGTTCATGACGACGTCTTAGGCTCCTATTAGGGACACACAACACATTGCACTAGGATTACACTTATTTCCATCTCTTCATGTATTTTCTTAGTTTATATCATGCTTCTGAAACCCCTTACGTGTCTCTCATTCCAGGTACGACGAGGCTTTTACGATGACTTCAAAGACTATATTGATTCATAGCGGTACCTAAAGCGCTCCTTTAGCCGCCATTAAGTTCAAGAAACGAAAGAAGAGTACATGCGAAGGAAAGGTACATGCGAAGGAAAGAACTCGAAGCTGAAACCCATCGCCAAGAAGAGAGAGATCGGGCTCGTTCACATAAAGGCAGGTATGACAAAAGAAGATATCTTGAGGAGAGAGATGAACCGTCAAAGAAGTCAAAGTTTGATTACCGCCCGCATCCTCCAGAGCCTACTTCAAAACACTCTTTTGTGGGCTACGAAACTCCTATCACTTCCGCCCCGATTCTGCCACCAACTCATAATTCATCCTCTTTCCTCATTACTGCTGCTCCTAGTGCTGCTCACTCCTGCCGGAGACCTGCCTATGTTCTTCCTTCGAGCCCCCCTAAGCTTAAGACAGTGCTTCTGGGTTGGTTTTTAAAGGGGTCAAGTTCGACCTGAATCTCCACCCTATCCGCAAGGATTCTTTCATGCCACATCTCCAAGCTATCTAGATCGACCTAGAATAGGCCTAGAGATGGGAGAAACTCTGCAAGCAACTAGTGGAAACAAACAGAAATAACTATCAGGAGAACCTTTCCTTTGAATCCAAGAAAGAAGACTTCAAGAAGGCGTTGGTCGATTAAGATGCTAAAATTAAACAATTGGAGGAAGAGAAGGAAGCGATGCTTTGTAAAAGTAGGAGAGCCGCCGGTTTGATGAAGGAGTTGAAAAAGGCACATGAAAAAGTTGAGATCGTCTAGAGGGATGAGATCAAAAAGACTTATGTTGAGGAGGCAAAGCTAAAAGAAGAAGTGGTCGCTTGCAACGCTATCATAGAAGCTCAAAGGAAAACTATTGCCGACCACAATCTAATTGTCGAGGGGCATAAGAAAACGATATCTGACCAAGCTGAGACCATCTCCAAGTTATAGGCTTAGGTCGCACAAATCAGTGCCGACAATACTGCTTTTGAGATTGAGAAGGCTATGGTGAAAGCGGATTACTTGGACCTACAACATGCCTTTGGTAGGAAAATGGGGAAGCCGGATGCGACTATTCTGAATTTCTATGTTAACTCTCTGTTGCATCAGGGAAGCCTAGCCTATCTCAGCTTGAAGTATCCACGCACTCTTGTCCTTGTTTGGGAGGATATCTTATCTCGCTTTGCTGAAAGCGGCGATGGTTATCTTAATAATGAATCTAAGAAAGCGCTACTCGAGGTCCAGGAGATCCTCTAGGTCAAACTGGAGAAGGAGGCCACCGAGGTTGCCTTGATGACCTCCATTGATGTGCTTACCAGGCCTTCTACCTCTGGCATGGGTGAACCATCAGAGCAGCTCTATGACTAACCAACGAGTTCAGGGCTTGACATTGCTCCTCATATGGTCGAGCCCTCAAAAGAAGGCGACAGTGGTGAGTTTGAGGTCGTCGTTCGTGACCGTTCCACTGATGCAGGTAACGCCCATGCTCATCTTACGCCACAAGAGCAAGAGGAGTTTAATGCTTTCCTTTTTGATCTTATAGGTCCATCCACTTTTTTGTTGATGCACCAGCTACTTCGATGCCCATGCCTGCTGCCATTTTCACATCTTCTATGATTGTATCTGTTCCTGCTCCGGTTCCCACATTTGTGTCTAGTTCGCAGCCGAGGCCAAAAGCCGAGAAGATAGCTGCACTCCACGGCTGGGATGACCCTTTGACCTTTTTGGAAGGTGATATAACTACAGCAAAGACCAAGGAGTAGGAAATGCAGACGGAGTAGCCATAGAAGACTCAACACGATTTGGTTGCGTCAAAAAGGAAAAGGTGGAGGCAGTCAAAACTTCGAAGAGCTCCCAGAAGTCAAGAAAACACAAGGGAAAGGGAGGCTCTTCTGAAAAAATTTCGAAAGAGGAGGAGGATATTGCCACTGAAGTGCATGTTGACATTACTGGCAGCGACACCTCTCCTGAAAAGAAGCAGAAACTACCAACCAGAGGTGGAAAGGGAAGCGACAAGAAGAAGCATTGAGCGGCTGGCGTGAGGATGGATTTGATTTTGACCAACATCTTGCAAGAAGGATGACTTGTTTTTGTTTCTTTTTGAGTCATTTTGTTCAAGTGCAAAGTATGCACTTTGCGTTCATATTATAGAGTCTGCATTTTCCTTTTGCTTGCTGTTGTTGTGTGGGCACGACCCCCACATTTTGATTCTGTGTACAGAAAATTACAAGTAATTCATTGATAATTTGACTGTACTTTTGTCAATCTGTGCATATATGTTATACGTACTTGTGCTCGTTTCATGTCATACTTTTCTAGTTCTATGATTATAGTCAAAGCCCTTCATTCGAAGTGATAGAACTTAGAAATTATCAGCACTTTGGAAGTTAATAGAACTTTAGAAATTAACAAAACTTAGATAATTTTTATTTTGGAAATTCATAAAAATTCTAAAAACTCTAAAACTTTGAAATTTATGTTTAGAATTTTAAAAAAGATATAGACTTTTTGTTTGGAAGTTCATAAAACTTAAGACAGAACTTGTAAGCTTATTGTTGTTTGGAGTGACGGAACTTGTGAACTTATTGTGTTCGTGTGTTTCTGTCTCAGTACAGGTATATGCCTCCTAGTTCACAGGGCTGCTTACTTCAAACAATTTTCAAGCATTCGGTGACTTATGGTTTAGATAATCTCTACTGAAAATTTGGGCAAGTCATGACTTGATTTTCCTTTCTTCGAAAATTTTATGACCTTAGCATGTAGTCTCGGTTTCTAGTAGTATTCGGGTAAGTATGCAATTCATGCATGTGTATGTATTGTCAATCATTGAGTGCCATCCTTCTAGCGCCAACTATTCCTGGCTATATGCATTGTTTTTCTCATGCTCCTTCGTGCTGCCCATCTTCGGATCATGTGAGGGGCTACTATTTTGGGATTTATCACAGTGCTTGTGTTGTATGCACCATTCGGTTCGCCTTGACGTCATCGTCTACGAGTGACGTAAGGAGTGTAAGTTTGGATGCTTTTCAACGTTTTCTATCTCTGAGTAATGTGGGAAGTTGATTTTCGATGCTTCTCAGCATTGCCTATCTCCAGGCAACACAAGAGGTTTAATTTGAGCTTCCTCGGCGTTGCCTATCTTCGGGTAACGCTAGAAGTTCATTTTTGATGCTCCTCGGCGTTGCCTATCTCTGAACAACGTGAGGAGTTTATTTTTGATGTTCCTCGGTGTTGTCTATCTTCGAGAAATGCGAGGGTTTCAGCTTAAGTGCATGGCTTGTGCGATGCACGGCTTTCGATGCTCCTTGGCGTTGCCTATGTCCGAGCAGCGCAAGGAGTTCAACTTTCGGTGCATGGCTTTCGATGCACCTTGCATTACCTATCGTCGGGAATCGTGAGGATTTTAAATTTGGGTGCGCACTCAGTATAGGGTAAACTTGCTTGAGCATGAGATCTCCAACTTCGAAGGTCTGACTATGAACTTGGAGTTGAAGTACCGTGCAACCCTTGTTTGGTGGGCAGCCATTCCCAACTCTACTTCTTCTCTTTTTTCATCGACCATGTCTAGCGATTTGAGTAGGGGTTGTTGGTTTTGTGCTTGATTAAAATTCTGCCTTCGGTGTGAGGGGACTTCTATTTCAACAGGAATCATTGCTTCTAAACCATATGCTAATGCGAACGGAGTATGACCAGTTGCCGCTTTGTATGTTGTCCTGTATGCCCATAGTGCGAGTGGAAGTTCATCAACTCAATTTCCTTCTGCGTTTATTAATCGCTTTTTGATGGTGGATTTGATGATCTTGTTCATTGCTTCCACTTCCCGTTCAGTTACGGGTGAGCCACTGCAGAAATGCTCATTTCAATTAGGAAGCGCTTACATAAGTTTTTGAATTGCGCACTTTCGAATTAGGTTCAGTTGTCAATGATGATTTTTTGCGACACCAAACCTGCAAATGATGTTTTTAGTGACAAAGTTAATAACTTTATTTGTGGTTATGGTGGCCAGCGGTTCTGGTTCGGCCCATTTTGTGAAATAATCTACGGTAACTATAGCATATTTGGCTCCTCCTTTAGCTATTGGAAGGATACCAATTAGATCGATACCATATATCACGAATGGTCATGGGCTGACCATTTGTGCCGGTTTCATTGAAGGAGTTTTTTAAATTCGTTGAATCTTTGACAGCAATCGCATCTTCTTGTGTGATCTACGGCTCGCGATTTATTGTTGGCCAGAAGTATCCATATCGAAGGACTTTCTTTGCCAGCGTCTACCCCCGGTGTGGTCTCCACACTCGCCTTCATGTACTTCCTTCAGGATTCGTCATGCATTATCATAGATCACACACCTAAGAAGAAGAGTTGAGAATCTTTATTGATAGAGTATCCCATCATGCATCATGAACTTTGGCCCCTTGCGGACGAGTTTCTTCCGTTGATTTCGGTCAACTGGAAGGGTTCCTACATGTAGATAGTCCTTTACCGGTGTCATCCGTGAATCTAGCTCGATGTTGGTCTCTAGAATTCAATCTATTTCGTTTATGCTTGGGTTGGTTAGCATTTCAACCGGAACCAATCCCAATGACTAAGCTTCTCTAGAGCTTGCCAGCCTGGCCAAATAGTCCGCCTTGGTGTTTTTCTCCCGTGGGATGTGAGTTATGGTGTAGTGCTCGATATCATTTAACAACTCTTCTAATTGGACAGGTATGGGGCGAGGTTTTCTCCACGTGCTTGGTACTCCCCTTTCACTTGATAGAGGACCAGCTGGGAGTCATTGTATATGTGAATAGAGCTTATTCAGAGTTCCTTCACACCATAGTCCAGCATCAAAGCTTCATACTTTTCTTCGTTATTTGTTACTAGGAATTCCAAACGTAATGCCTACCTAATAGCTCGTCCCTTGGGGGTTTAAAGCACTACCCCTGCTCCCAAACAGAAGTTGTTTAATGCACCATCGACGAAGAGCTTCCATTGCATGCCTGTTTCCAACTAAACTTTCTCCTCCTCGTCCCTTACAGTAAATTTAGCAATTAAATCGGCCAACGCTTACCCATTGATTGCTTTACTTGGATGGTCTATGATATCATACTGGCTCAACTCTATATTCCACATGAGCAATCATCCAGAAGTTTCTGGTCGGTACAAAATTTGCTTCAGGGGCTGGTCAATCAATACTTTAATCGGATGAGCCTGGAAGTATGGTCGTGAATTCTGGGACGCGATCAGAAGGCGATACGCTAGCTTTTCTAGTTTTGGGTAATTGTTCTTAGCTTCGGTGAATCGTTTGCTAATGTAGTACATGGGTCATTATATTCTTGCTTCTTCCCACACAAGAGTGGCGCTTAGTGTGTGTAGGGAAACTGCTAAATAAACGAACAAGTCTTGTCCTTCGACTGGTTTTGATAAGATCGGGTGAGTTTCCATGTGTCATAGTAATTTCTCAAAAGCTGTTTGGCAAGCTTTACTCCATTCAAAGTTTTTCTTTCCCTTCTTTAGTGCATCGAAGAACGGTATACACTTGTCTGTAGCTTTTGAGATGAACCAACTCAATGTTGTGACTTTTCTATTCAATCTTTGAAGTTCCTTCTCGTTTTTAGGGGCTTGGACTTCCCGTAACATTGTTATTTGCTCTAGATTCGCTTCGATGCCTCGAGCACTTGCTATAAATCCTAGGAATTTCCCAAAGGCCACTCCGAAGTGGCATTTAAGCGGGTTAAGTTTCATTTCATATTTGTGGAGTATTTCGAACATTTTAATAAGATTGTCTAGATGCTTAGCCGCTACTCGGGATTTGACTAACATATCGTCCACGTAAACTTCCATAGGCTTCCCAATATGGCATTTGAACATAGTATCCACTAGCCCTTGGTACGTTGCCCCAACATTTTTCAAACCGAATGGCATTACTCTATAGTAGTACAATCCCAAATAAATGATAAAGTTGGTGTTCCTCTTGTTCTGGCTCATGCATCAGGATCTGGCTATCGCCCGAGGACGCATCCATAAATGACAACAGCTCATGTCCCGTTGATCCATCTACCAGTTGATCAATTCTAGGGAATGGAAAGCTATCCTTCGGACAGGCTTTGTTGAGGTTCGAGAAATCAATACAGGTTCATTATTTTCCATTAGACTTCTTGACTAGGACTGGGTTCGATACCAATTCGAGGTAGGTTTCATCTCGAATGAAGTCATTAACCATCAGTTTATCTACTTCTTCTCTCAATGCCTTGGACCATTCAGGGCCAAGCTGCACTTTTTTTGCTTAACCGGGGTGAATTTAAGGTCAATATTAAGGGCATGATGGGAAATCTCGGGTGATATCCCATAAATATCGGAGTATGTCCAGGAAAGTACGTCTTAATTGGCATGAAGGAACTTGGTTAGCTCTGACCGCATCTTGTTTCCAAGATGCGACCCAATCTTCAACACCCACATTGGGTCATCCAAACAGACTAGGACAGACACCGTCCGTTCTACCGGTGCTGCTCGATCCTCCCTTGAGCTCTTCTTCCAGGAGTGGTTCTGTAATTGCTATTCGATGGGTTCATGGATGTGGAGTGTCTTCCCCACAACCTTTCTTTTTTCCTTTCTTCTTGATCCGTGCAATTCCGCGATGTAGCATTCTCGGGCGACGCTTTGGTCTCCCTTCACAATTTTGATTCCGTGCTCGGTAGGGAACTTCATTGTAAGGCACCATTGGGCCAACTCTATTCTGAAATCGTCAAATATGGGGCATCCCCAGAATGCATTGTATGTTGAGATTTCATCTATGATCACAAAAGTCTGAATGAGGGTGACTTGTCGCTCAATCTCTCCAAGCTCCATAGGTAGGTCAATTGTTCCCACCGATTGCTTGGGTATTTCGGTAAACCCTTGAATCTTAGTCTGGCATGCAAAAACGTTTTTCATGCCAATCTTCATTTGGTCAAAAGTACGTTTGAAAAGTATGTTAACTGAACTACCACTATCAACCAGCACTCGTCTAACTACGGTAGGACCGTTTCCTACCATCACCACCATTGGGTCAAGAGTAGGGGCTTCAATCCCTTCGGTGTCTCGATTACGGAACACTATGTCATCACTCGAAACCTTTTGCTAATTGACCAGAGTTTCATCATCTATTGCTAAACATGATTCCTTTGGGGCATGCTTCAATGAACTCGCATATCGCTCCATCTCTCCCCAACTTCTATGCGCAGGATATGGTCCCCCAAATATTGTTTTGATAATAAGCCTCTGGTCAATTCATTTTGACCCTTCTTCGCTAGTTCCAGCTTGATTTCTTTGCTCTTTAGGAGGTTGAGGGACCATAGGTTGATCGGTTTTTTATGGCTTCTTCACATATTTTTTAAGTTTGTTGACTCGGCTTAATCCTTCGATGAGGTCCTTATGGTGGCGGCATTCGTTTGTATTGTGCCTGTGCGTCGTGTGAAGGCAGCAAAATTTCCTTGAGCACTTTTGTTGTTTAGTTGCCTCCTTTTCAAGAGGTTTCTTATACTCTTCAGTCTCTTGTGTGGCGAGATAAATATTCTCCGTAGCATCATTCGGAGGGGTATCGTCTCCCTATCTAAACCCTTTAAACCTTTGGCTGGTGCCACCATTATTTCTTCTATCGGAGTTCTGGTTTCTTCTCTACTGATTCCCACTCTTTTCCACAACCCCTTTAGTGCATCCAGGATCGCATGTGTTTTGATTTGTCGCCGCGTCATTTTGTCCAACGTTTATCTGCTGTGTACCAGCAGACTCTCTTTCCAATGTCTGTGCTTCCTCCAACCTCAAGTACTGGCTTGCTTTACGATTGAAGTGTTTCCTATTAGTAGGTTGCTTCATTTTAATCTATTTCCCAAACTCATTTTTGGGTGAGTGGTGACTAACGCCATAAAAACCATATCCTCATTGGGATTTCCTACTTTCATCATCATGGCGTTAAACCTACTCATGAATGATTTCAATGACTTGTCACCCCCTTGGACCAATCCAGATAGGGACATGACATCCTTCAGTTGTGCGGTGTGAAGCCTGAACTGGTCAAAGAGTTTCGTTTCAAGTTGGTCAAAAGTAGAAATAGATCTTGGGGGGAGTCTAGTGAAACACACAGACGCGACCCCTTCTAGAAAAAATAGGAAAACATGAGCAGCGAACGGCCTTTGAAGCATTGGCCCATATACCAGCTATACTTGTACAAATGGGGTTCTGGATCCTTCGTTCCTTCGTAGGAGGGGATAGGTTGCATAGTGAATTTGTTTCGGTATCTTGCATTCAAGAACTCATCGGTAAAAGGGGTCCGACTTAGGGCATATCCCAATTCATCATCCTTTCGGTTCTTACTCTCATCCATCAGCCGTATGACTCTGTCTGCTATGTATGCCTTTGATGTTCGCTAGCCCTGGGGGGCGGCAATCATTCATTGCGTCGATTGCTTGGTTCTGCAAACTGTCCTGGCGCGTGGGTTGAAACCTAGGCTCTCCTGTTTGTGGGAGAGCCACTCTAGCGGGACCCCGTTGGCTCGCAGTTGGCCTAACTGGGGCAGTTTGAACTTTTCTAGCATCATCGAACGCATTGATATTCTCTTCCATATGATTACCTTGCTCTCTATCTTCTGAGTCAGAGAGATTGACAACTATATCTTCCAGTGAGGTTTTGGCCCCTTTGATTCAAAACAAGACTGGTTGCCATGCGCCGGGTTGAGTAATCTCATTCTCCTCCATGTTTCATCCTGTTGTTAACCTTCTTTATGGCTGCTTTCCGGTCCTTTTATGCCGGACGAAAATGGAGGAATTCTCTTATTCTCAGTAGTCACTAGTTCAGGCATAGTCCTTGGAGCAGGGTTTGATTGTAGGGTCAACAGAGCATTGAGCTTCTCCATTAGAGCCTTTTGACTATTTTCCATTTTTTGGTTAATCTCCTCAGCCACCTTATTCAGCTCGTCCTTAGTGACGACTTCATGCTGACTGGAGGACGCTGGTGCTTGGTTTCCTAAGTTAGCATCATTGACTTCAGCTTGTTGGAGACTAGCACCTTCTCCCGCTATTACTGACCCTATGGATCTCCCAAAGGCAATTCATCTTCTTCCAGGAGCCATTGGTAATAAAACGGTGAGTTCTTTAAGCAAAGATTGGGGATCTAACTTCTAGACCTACGAGGTCCAAAGTAGATAGCTAGATATGGATCCTGAGTTGGATTCTTAGTGAAAGCAACAAAATGTTCACCCAAAAAATGGACCAAAACCCTGGTTTATTTTGAAAGCACCAGCCCTATTTTGACAAAGCAATATCATATATAACAGATATTAAGAAAGCGGTAAAAGAAAGTAGACGGAGAATTATTATAGTGGTTCATCTGTTAACGAAGCCTACGTCCACTTTATATTTTTATTATAGACTGATTGTTGTTACAAGAGATGTTTGATTACAAGGCTATGATTATTTCTTAGCTAGATTGAATCTCCAGAGTTGAAATCCACTACAGAATCATGGTTTCCTCCTTTGGAGATTGTTATAAGGGAGGTAGAGAATGAAGAATAATTCCAGAAGAGCTTCAGCAACTAGTCCGGAGAGAATCCAATTTATGCTGCAGGTAGGATGGTATTCATATGGATCAGAGACCTTCTGGGCCGGGCCGCGCCTTCATCAGCTCGTAGGTAAGTAGTACACGACCTAGGGAAGTTTGGGTTGCAAAACGAGTCAATACCATAGTCGCTGGCGACCCATGGCCTATGGGTTGCTGGCGACCCATAGACTTGTCTCGTTTGCAAGCCAATATCTTACCTCTTTTCTTGGTGTTCCATAGCTAGTTTGTTTGATGGTTTGAACAGAGGCATAGGTCGCTGATGAGCTAAGCACTTAGGATTTTTCTAGAGTCTGGAATTGGAGATGTTTCCAAAGCCTTTTATCGCTGCTCTTACATTTTGATGGCAATTCACTAGCTGTTTACGTTTAGCTACTGATTGGATCAAAGGAATGCTGATCTCTCGCCTTCGTTGATCCCAGTCATTGTCGTAGTCATATAGCTTGGCCCTTGTCTGTGATATCCCGGAAATTTGAGCAATATAAATTTAATAATCTGTGTTATAAATTTAATTTGATTTGATAATTTTAATAACAAATTTGGAATTTGATTTAATAATCATGTTTTAATAAATATTTAAATTAGAAGATTTTATCTTTTTAAATAAATAAATGTTTTCTGTTTATAATATATATATTTGTATATATTGTAAATTGATAAATTTTGATTTTTGAATTTAGTGAATGAATTGATTTTCTAATTCTAGTTTATTTTTAGTAAATTAAAAATTTGATTTAAGAATTGGCTTTTCAACACAATTTAATAAATAATGTTATAGTTTATACTATGATGAATCTTATTTGTTTTAAAATTTTATTTAGTCTAAAAATATGAATTTAAAATTAGATAAATATAGAAGCTAAGTTTTGTTTTATATTACTTGAAATTTATATATAAGAATTTACAATGTAAATTACAAATGATCTTAGTTTGTTATAATCTCTTTTAACAAATTATTTAATATTGTTTAATTTGTTATTTTTAAATAAAAATTATAATACTTAAGTTCTTATGAACATAAATAGATTTTGTAAGGAATAAATTGTTGTTTTTAATTTTAATAGAGTTATATATGCATCTATATATAACTTGATTATTAAAATTTGATTTGATAAATTAATTTAAAGTTTGAATTTAATGTTTTAAAGAATAAATACTTAAAAGTATTTGAATAGGCTTTTATTTATAAAATTTGTTTGTTTTGTTTTTCTATAAAGAAAAGGGATAAACTCATTTATATATACACAAGAAATAAAAAAAGATTTAAAATCTTATAAACAATTTTCAATTTAAATTTAAATACTTAGATTACATATGTAAGTCTTTTAAGACATTTAATTTACATGTGTAAGCCATTAAAATAAGCAAAGTGACAAATGTTAAAATGTGAACAAGTGTAATGTTTAAATTTTCTTTTTCATTTTGTTTCTATTAAAAATCAAAATATTCTCACACAAATACATTTCCTCTAAAATCATTCTTACTTTCCATTTTTCTTTTTCAAAACTTAAGATCTTCAGCCATGACAAATATGCATCTTTCTTCAAAACAGAAACCTTTTGATCTAAGCAAGATTTCCTGCAAAATCTTTAACTTCCTGCAAACTCCTCTAACCAAATCAAACTATTTATATCTTCTTCAAAACATCAAACTGGATTGCATGAAAACCACCTGAAATCCATTCTGCAACCTCAATTCATAAACCTGAAATCATGTTTGCATCTATACACCTGGAAACAACATGCAGGCAAATTTGTAAAAGCCTGTAAATTCTTTTCTGTTTTTTTTTAAAAAAAGTACAAACCTGCAATTGTTTCTGGAAAGCATGCATTTGGATTCATTTAGCATCTTAGTCCTGCATCATTTTCTGGAAGCCTACTCTATTTTCCTGGATGCATGCTATTGTAAATCAGAAGCATTACAGCAAATACAAGATGAGACTTTAATAAGCAACTGCAGTATAAAATAAAAGGGGAAACATGCATCTGTTAATCTAAAGCTTGTCAAAACTTGTGCTCTTCTCCTATACCAGGTGAGTAACATTTTTAACAAAAATAATTTAAGTAATTATAGTTGCTTAGTTTATTCCTGTGGTAATCGTATTGAAGTGGATGAATGAGAAGGAATTCCCTGTAATATGTATGTTTTTTTCCTTCTGAATAAATGTTGCTGTTGAAATATGTCCTTGCTAGATCTTGCTTGTTCTAGCATTCCAAGTTTGGATCCAGATCAAAATCATGACCATTCATTCAAATCTTTGTTAAGGTTAAGATTCAAATAAAGTATGGTATACAGTTTTAATTTTTATTCAATATGGAAAAAATAAATAAATAAAGTGAAACTGTAATGTCTTTGGAAACTTAATAATAACAGAACAACTGCATGTAAGCAAAAATTGGATCGTCCGGTTTCATTAATGCAAGAGTATAAATTGATTTCTCAAACCAATACTTGAATTTTAAAATTAAAATCAGGAATTTTAATTGAAAAATGAGAGAGCATTTCTGGGTTATTCAAAATGGGTTTTGGGTTGTATCTGTCATCCTAGAAGGTCGGGGTGGCCATGGTTTTCTTCGGTGATGTAGTGATGATCAAGTTTTCTGGGAAAAATGGTGGTTGAAGGATTAATGCAGTAAGGCAGTAGGAATTTGGGATCATAGTAGTTAAACCTAGTTTTATGTTCTTCAGTAAATTTGATCGCCGAAACTCCTTGAGGCAACCGAGTTCTTCGTGATTCAAGATTATGATAGATGGAGTATGGAATGAGTAGTGGCCGGAGTTGTAATTTCTCTGGTGATCAAATTTGGTTGATTGAAGCGAATTCAGATTTGACCATTGTTCCAGTTTTCGAGCTCGGAAGCTCAATTGTGATTTTGAAGTTCGACAGTTTATCTGATGATCAGAATTAGGCTAGGGGTGATTGTCAACTTGTGTGGGTGGTCGTGAGTGGTCGGAGAAGGTTGCCATGACGGTGCAGGTGCACGTCGATCTTGATGTATCAGCTGTTTTGGGGAGAGATGGGATCTTGTGGTTGCATCAGGTAGTTCTGTATTTTTGCTCGAAGCAGGGGGATATCGAACTCGAAGTCACTACTGTTTGGGCTCAGGGGTTTAGTTGATTCAGGATGGGTAAACCTGTTAGCACAGGTTTTGTATAACCTATTTTTATTTGGGATTTTAATTGATTTTAAGATAAATTTAAAAGGAAATTTTTACTCGAGTTACTCGAGATATTTTAGTTTTAGCTCGGGTTGGTTGTTGAAGTTTGAAAACTTGACTTGTTTTCAAAATTTAAAATTAAATTTAAAACTAAATTTAAATGTGGAAGCTAGAATTTAAAGTAAGTTTTAAATCTAACTTAAATTATGGATTCAAGTTGAATTGAATCGCAAGTTGGAAATGATGAAGTATTTAAATTCAATTTTTTTTAAAATAACTTTGAAAGAGTTTATTGTTTAAAATGTTTTTTAAGAATTTGAATTTAAATTTGAAATTGAGATATGAAGTAATGTTTAAATAAAGTTTAAATTTGATTCAAATCTAATTTTGAATCTTTGGTTTAAAATAAATTTAAGTTTTATAAATTTAAGTGTTTAAACCAAATTTGAATAATAATGAAAAACTTAAATGGTTTAATTTTAAAAGAAATTATTTTAACTTTTGTAAAATTTCTTTTATAAATAAGGAATTATTATCAATTAAGGGTTTTAGATTGAATTTAAACTTGTAAAGTTAAAATTTAGTTTAATGTTTTGTATTTCATTTAATTTTTAGGATAATTAAATGAACAAGTAATTTATTTAAGTAAATAAATAAAATGGTAATTAAGGGTTAATCTTAAGGGTTTAGGATTAATTATTCTTTGAATAATTAACTTGTAATTAAGAATAATTAATTAAATAAAATTAGTTTTTAATTAATGATTAATAATTAATTAATCAAGTAATAATGGATTAATTAAGTTTTAATTAACACTTAATTATTTAATTAATCTGGAATTAATTAATGGGTTAGTTAATAATTGATTAATTTGTAATTAATAATGATTAAAATAAGTTAATTATTTTAGAAAATAATTAATGAATTGTTAATAGTTAATGAAGGTTATTAAATAAGGATTATTTAATAATTAATTAACGTGATTAATTTAAATTATTAATTAGATTAATTAATTTAAAGATAATCATTTGTGTAAGTTATTAAGTATAATTACTCATGGAAGTAATTAAGGAATTAATTACTTATTGCAATTAATTGAGTTAATTTGATTAGTTTAAGTTAATTAATTCAGTTTAATCAATTTAAAATTAATCATTTGATGATTTGTGGAGGATAATTACTTAATGTAATTTAATGATGAGGAATTACTTAAAGAAGTAATTAATGGATATAACTATATATAATTAATTGGAAATGATTTGATATTGAGTAATTTGAGTATAATAACTTTGTGAATTATTCATGAAATTAATTTGAGATAATTAATTATGAAGTAATTAATTTATTTGGTGAAGTAATTAAGGGTAGTTGATTACTGAATGGAGTTAATCAAGGGTGATTAACAGTTATGATTTAAGGATTAATTACTTAATCTAATTAATTTAATTTGAAAATGTAATTAGAAGATCATTAATTATTATAATTAATGATGTAATTAAGATTGATTAATTAAGATTAATTAATCAATAATAAGTGATTAAAAGTAATTAATTTAGGTAATTAATTAAGGAAGTAATTAAAGGTTAATTACTATATTTGGTTAAATATAATTAATTTGAGAAATTAATTAGTGGATAATTACTTGAATTACTTAAAGGTTAATTAATCAGGGATAATTAATTAAAATGAATAATTGGATGATGATTAATTATTTGATTGATAATTAATTAATAATGATAAGCAAGGATGATATTGGTAAAGTAATTAATTTAATTTACTTTAAATTAATTTAATGGTGTAACTAATTTAATTCATTTTAAATTAATTATTTTTGTGTGATTATAAATCATGGCTTATATGGTTGGATACTGTTGTTTGCTTTGGATGGTTAGAATCTCAGATATGAGATAAATAATGTTGGGTGATATGAATGCATTGGTTGCATTGTGATGTTGATATAGATTATCTTTTTGGATAATGATAATATGGATTATCTGATATGATGATAATGCTGATTATCTGTGTGAATCTATGATTTATCTACCTGTGTGTATATAGATAATGAAATTGAATTGTTTTAAGCCTTTAAAACAACTTGGCCTTAATAGACACGATTTGGATTTCGATGAGACCGGGATCGGGTTTCCATATTTGGAAATCCGAAAACCACATCGATCCAAATTTACGTTAGGTCGTGAATCCAAGTGGAGCAAGTGAAAACTCGAGGTGTAGGAACTATACGTCAGTATAACTCTGTGGGTGATTCCGTAATGAGTTTGACGGAATAGTACTTATAGATTTCAGATGGTGAATCAGAGTGCAAGGGTTATCGTCGTTAACTCTGAGGGTGATTCCAAAATGAGTGTAACGAGATAATGCCTTCGGTTTCGTTCGAACCCGGAACGAACTTGTATGGATTGAATGCTTTCAGAACATCGTCAGGTGGACGATGAGCATTCTAAGAGATGTGTTCTCTAAAGGTAATCGTAGCCTCAAGCCTCATCAACCGGGAATGGTTAAAACAGGGGAGGTGCAGCAAGGCTTCGTGGGTAGCACCCACTGAAGAGCAAGATTGATCCCTGTCTAGAGGTCCCTTTTTATTTCGGTTGTGTGGGCAGTTGGATGTACACCAACTGCGGGGTTGTCTTGTTCGGGACTGTCCAGTAAGGGATGATTCCGGTCTTGTGTTGCAGGGGAGTTAGGGTGGCTCCTCGGTACGTTGATCTAGGCCACGTACTGTGACGGGCGGTACCCCAGTAGCCCTGCCATTGTATGAAATCCAAAATCCCATAAGTGCCAACGGTTTTGATTGTATTACCCACTTTCGTGGCTAGTAGCTGGAATTTAATAAATGTAACAATTTCGGCTATTTCTTATTTACTTGAAAACCCTAGACACTATTATAATATCACTGGATTTCCTATCAAATGTTTTGGTTAGCGTAAGGTAAAAACTTTTCCATGTTTATGTGTGGGAAGTCTTACGTGATACCTTTCTTTTCAAAAGGTTTTTCAAAGTTAAGCAACTTTAACATGTTACTCACACCAGACCTATGTCTGACCCAGAGTTTATCTTTTGTTTTCTTAAACTCTTGGGTACTCAAATTTTTACGAGTATCGAAGGGATTCAGGTTAGCTTTGACGAATATTGGAGGAGTAATGGAGCAGAAGGCTTCTGCGTTAGATATATAGTATTCCGCTGTGTGTTCTGTGATTGTCTCTGAGTTGTATTATGTTGTAATTACTAGACAGGTGTTTATAACTGTCTAGTATGAGTTGTATATCTGTGTACTCTGATAGTGGTTGTAAACTATGTAATATTTATGTTATTAATATAATTTATTCGTTCCGCTGTTTAGATTCTGATGTGTTGTTTCTTCTTCTTCTCTTTCTTTCTCTTTTCTATCCCTTTCTTTCTTCATGATGATACGACTTTTTCTGGGGTGAAAAAGTCGGGTCATCACATTGTCGATACCTTGTCTTAGCTTTTCTGGTTAAGTCCTGTGCCATCCTATCCACACAAGATTGTTCTGTTTTCTATTGGTTTTTGTTGGGTTAAAATCTCGAATAACAATATCCATATTCAACTTTTAAAAACTTGAGGACTAATTTCCAGATCTAAGTATAAACAACATTCCTATTCATTTATAGAATATGCAGACGGTGTTTTGTGCATTTAATTCAAGCCTTCAATTCTCTACATCTTTATGTAGGCATAAACGTTAAATACTAACGAAATAAATTCCAAAATTATAAGTAAATTTCATAATTTTCCATTCACCTTTAAAAGCTTTTCACATCCCTAGATCTAAATTTGATTCCTTTAATCAACTCTATTTACTTTTTAATTCCAAGAAATATGTATAAAAGGATATATACATACCATTAGAATTATAGACCTGAGAATAAATTTTAAAAAAGGAAATATAAATTTGTTGAAATTTACCCTTTTTTTATTGCGCCACACTGATTCGCTCCTTTTCTTCTTCTTCTCTTCTCCAATTTGAATAATGTAAATTATTTTAAGGTTAGAAGGAATAGTGGAGAAGAGGAAATGGAAAAGTTTTGGTGCACTTGATCGAAAAATATAAGAAGAGAATAGAGGGGTTATGCTAGTATTTATAGGCTCTCAAATCAGTTATATCCGTTAGAATAAAATTATTAAACCTGGGAAGTTGGTCGTGGTTCAAACCACGGCCGAAATTCCTCGATTGGTCGACCACTTCCCTATAACAGGTTGACTGCTAGAGGTTGACCGCCTATAGTAGGGGTCGATCAGTGGGGCCCCGATTTAATTATATATTTATTACCATATTTTGCTATTTAATTATTTCCGTTTTGATTTCTTTAAATCCCAGTAACTTCTTCGTTTGAACTACGATCGGGAAACTTCAAATATAAAAGTTGTTCAAAAAATAGCCACGAACGTGATGGTATAAGTTTCATGCCCAAACTCCACTATTTACTTAAATTCTATTTTTGGAGTCTAATTAGCTATTAAATTATTAATGTAAATTTATGGGTGTTACAAACCCAATGTAAAGTTTAGCATTAGATGTTATATTTCACTGGGTCAAAAATAGTTCAATGGAAAGGTTGTAATTAAATTAAAAACTGATTTATTGCCCTCTTAAACAACTTCATTTTCTATCTTAATTTGGTGTTGAATTTTTATTGGCGAATCTTATTATTTTCAGTTCTTTTTCAAGAAAATGTCAACCCCCGGCTATTAACACAATTAATTGATGAACTAATTTTCTCCATAATTAATTAGTTCTCTCCTTCACCAAAAAATTCTTATAAATTAGAAAATTAATGGAAAAAATTCTAAAATTTCACCAGAATTCACTTTTATCCTTTTCTACCTCCTACAAAAAATTTGGACCAAAAGAATTAATTTTCGTATTTTTAATAATTAATTTCTGAATTTTAACTATTTTCTCACATAGAAAATTCATAACAAATTCATATTAATTTCAAAAGTTATGAAATTTAAAATACATCTCCAAAATAATAATTTGATCAACGTATCAAAATTTTAGATCATTTGAAGATTAAAAACTTAGTTTTTCACATTGAACCCTTTAGGAAAATTCCTAAAAATTATATAATTCATATCCAAACACACATAAATCCATGTCCATGGTTATTCACTCTAAAAGTAAGATATAAACACTCAAAAATTTGGATTTACAGCAAAACCAGTTTAAAAAACACAAAAATCATGAGATGGATGCATATTATTTACCTTAACGTTTGTTGAAATGATGAAATTTGTCTTTGATTTCTTTTCTCCTTCTTTTTCTTTTGAATTCCTTCTTCTTCTTTGATTAGTTATGGTCAGTTTTGTCTTTTACTTTGTTTGGTTTTGTTTAGAGAATGAAATGGAAGTGAATGGTGCAAAGTAGAGTGCAGATGTTAATCTCTTTTCCTCTTTTCCCTTCCTTATTTATGTTTACTAATTCCTTTAAATATTCTCTTTGTTATATTTACTAGGCCGACCTACATTAATTAATTACTTAGTTGATTTTAGCAAATCTCATAATCTGAACTTTCCATTTCATCATTTCCATAATTAAATATTTAAATTATATTCTATATAAAAATTAGGAGTATTATATGCTTCTCTCCTTAAAGAATTTCGCCTCGTAATTGCAATAAGGAAAACAACAATAAACATATAAAAATAACAATAGTAGCATAACTACTGGTCAATTTTGTATACAACAATAGATCTTACAATCAAAATTGATTAGAGTATACTTCCCTAATCCTATCTTTAGTTTCCTAAGTGCAATCACATCCAGCGATACTCTACTGAACCTTCACTAACTTGACTGTCTTATTCCTTCACTCCTTCGTATCTCTACCTACTATATGAACTGGTCTTCTAATGTTAGTCATATCGAGCTCCACTACTAAATCTTCTAAAACCGGTGGCCATATAGTAGTCTCTAGACCAGGCGCGTACTTCCTTAGATGAGATACATAAAAATCATTATGGACTCTTGCCAAATTTCTTGGTAACTCAATACGATAAGTAAGTTTCTTGATTCTCTCAACGATAGGAAACATACCAACATATCTAGGTTACAATTTCCCACCTTCCCAAATCGTATAACACTCTTCATCGATGATACCTTTACCAAAACAAATTTCCTAATTAATAATTCTAAGGTTTTAAGTCTTTTTATGCTTAACTTTTCTACGTTGACTGAGCTTCCTTCATCCTTATTCGAATTAACTAAGTCTTTTAGTTGCCTCTTTCATTAAATCCAGACCAAGTATCAATCTATCACCTGTCTCATTAATGAAGGTTTGCATGGCCTTTTGTAAAGTGCTTCAGAAGGTGCTTCAAAAGTGCAAATGATCTTCCCATGACCCTACGAAATTTAATACACAAGCTCTTAATAAATCTTCGAGTGCCTCATTAATCCTTCTCGTTTTCCTATCAGTTTGCAGATGGTAAGTGGTACTCTTCCTCAGCTTGGTACCCAACTCATTCTGCAAACTCTTTCAAAACTCACTTGTGAACAAAGGATCTCTATCACTTATAATGCCACTTAGTATTCCATAAAGTCTTACAACATTCTTTATGAATAACTTCGTCAAACTAGGTGCCATCTTTATTGACTTAATAGTAATAAAGTGTGCACTCTTGGTCAGTCTATCAAAAATAACCCAAATTCGTTTATTTTCCCTATTCTACCTTAGCAAAGCATCTACAAAATCTATAAATAGAGATTTTCATTTCCATAATAGCACTTCCAAAAGTTGAAGTAGTCCACTTGGCTTTTGATGCTCGGTTTTTACCTTTGAAATTCATACATTGCTTCACCCATAAGCCTACGTCTCTTTTCATTTCTTCTTAGAGGAAACTGCTTTTCATATTCTGGTACATCTTTGTACCTTCGAGATGAATGGTAAACTTCGATCGATGACACTTTCTAAGAACTTCTTTTGTCAAATTATCCACAATCGTCCCTTCTTTCTTAACCATCTTCTTTGGTCAAGTGAAAAAAATCTTTCAAATCATAAACTCAATTCATGCTTCTACTCTTTTTATTTGATTGGCCAGTATTAGATCATCTTTTTGCCTTGCTGCGATTCTATCAATCAATACCGATCAAACTTCTAGATAACAAATCATTGTGGTGCCCTGACTAGAATTGGCCATCAACCTAAATTTAACACAACATGAAGCGAATGCCTTTAAATCATTCCATTCGGATAGCATCTTTAAATCATGTTTTCTACTAAGGTATCCACCATTTTATTTCCTTCCCCTGGCGTATACTCAAACCCAAAGTCATACGCTGCTAAAAACTCCAGCCATCTTTGTTGTCTCATATTCAACTCTTCCAAAAGAATAAATACTTCAAGGATTTATGATCTGTAAACAATATCGTTCTTCCAACAAATAGTGTCTCCAAACCTTTAGTGCAAAGATCACCATAGCCAATGCCAAATCATGTGTAGGACATAAAACTTCATGCGGTCGAAGCCGTCGAGAAGCAAAGGCAATAACTTTGCCTCTCTACATTAATATAGCTCCTAACCCCGATCGACATGCATCGGTATACACCACCAAATCTTGATTTCCATTTAGAATAACTAGCATAGGAACATTGATCAATAAATGTTTTAGCTTTTGGAATGCTTCTTCACATTTACCGGTCCAAACAAACTTTACGTCATTCCACATTAGCTTAGTCATTGGTGCTGCTATACAAGAGAAATCTTCGATAAATCTCTAGTAGTAACCAGCCAACTCCAAGAAACTTCTGATCTCAGTAACGGACTCGGGCCTTTTCCAATTATCAATTGCTTCGATCTCAAATGGGTCTACAAACAATAAATTCTTCAAAACTACATGCTCAAGTAACTTCACTTATCTTTTCCAAAAATGACATTTTGAAATCTTCGCTTTTAGTTGATGATGCCTCAGCGTATCTAGCATTATTCTAATATGAACTTCATGGTTACATTCGCTCTTTGAATATATCAAAATGTCATCTATAAACACCAACATTAATCTATCTAATTGCTGTTGGAAGATCTGGTTTATCAAATCTATAAAGAAAGAAGGCGCGTTGGTCACTTCGAAGGGCATGACTAACTACTTATACTAACCATATTGTAACATCCCAAAATTTTTAATTAAAATAAATAATATATTTAAACTCTTGGGGTTTAATTTGAGAATAAATTGGAAGAAAAATCTAAAACAAATAAAATAAGAGGAAATAATATATGAAATAAATTCCAATTTTATTTTGGGTTGAAAATATTGAAATAATAAATGTTTTTAAAAAAGTCATTTGGATTTAAAATCTTATATATATGTATATTACAAATATGAGTAAAATTAAATGCATATTTAAAATTAATTTAAATTTGTTCAAGATAAGTGTTTATATTTCAAGTTTAAAAATTGAAGTTTGAATTTAAATTTAAAATATGTTAAAAAAGTAAGTAGCATTATTAAGATGTAATATATATATTAGTTAAATTCTTTCACATATTGTACATGTATGTATATATACAAAAGAATAAAGATATACATTTATTTTTAAAATGTATAAGATATAAATATAAAATTTATAAAATTCATTTGCTTTATAAAAATCAAAAGGCTGAAACACACATTCACAATGGAGTGGAATAATGAACAAAATCTAGAGCCTACGATTTCTTCTTACAAATGGCACAAACCATCATTTCCTAAATAAAATATTCAAATAAAAAAATTCAGAAAAACTTTTCACCTTCCAATTCAAAATTTTAAATCTCCTAACATCTGAAGTTAAGTAACCAAAGAGGATTTTGAAAATCTTTACTTCAACATTTAAGCAAGAAAAAGAAATCAGAAAAAAAAGAAACTGCCTTCTTCAATTCAAAGTAAAATCTGATGTGTTTTCTTAAGCATCAAAGTGTAGTGATATACATTCAGGTAAGTTTTGTTTTAACTGTATAGTTTATAAAACTATGATTTTTAAATCAAGTTTCAACAATCAATTCAAAACAAAAACTGCAGATTTGTAAAGGGGAAGCTTTTGGATTTCGAAGGCAGTGCAATTTTTTTTTTGGAAATAAATTAAAAAGGCAAGTAACTTTTATATTTAAAGTTTGGACTTGAAGTTATATTTTCTTATGAAGAAAGAGTTTAATTCAGTAATATTTAATTATTTGCAGGAAAAAAAATCAAGTTCAAGGCTAAAACTTGGTTTCTGGTTTCAAAACTTCAGAAAAAAGGGGAAAGCTTCTTTGATTTTTTGTAAACTGTAAGTAAAATAAAAAGGAAAAAAACTATTGTTATTTATGATTAGGTAAATAAATACAACAGGGGATTTAATACAATAATATCCAATTATTTGCAGGAAGAATCAAGATCAAAGTTTTTTCTGTTCCTGGTTTTCAATTTTCAGAAAATAAAAAGTGGCTTCTCTGTTGTAAATCCTAATTGTAAGTAATTATAACCCATTGCTACTAATAAATTAATTGAATGAACAAAACAAAAATAATCACAGATCTGTAACTATAAATTTATAGATCTAAAACCCCAAGTTTTAAAGTAAGGAAAGAAGAAAAATTCAGGCTTCCATCTCTGTTTGATAAAAATTGTCAGGAGTTTTTGGAAAACAAGTGAGTAAACTTTTTTTTCTCAATTTTTTGTTTGCTGTGTGTATACTTGGATGATGTAGGAAACTTAATCTATGCTTGGCATGCAAGAATTTTGGTATATGATTGAAGTCTTGGCTGTGCATGTTGATTATACAAAATGCAATCTCTGTTTTAGCTTCAGGAAACAAAACCTGTCAATTTTTTCTTCTTCTTTCCCTCTGTCTCTATTTTCTGTTGAATTTGGAAAAATAAAAAGGGATGGAGTTTGTGTTTAAACTTGCACCACGTTTCAGTGATTAATCAAAGCAGTTTGAAACTTTCTTTTTACTGGAAACTAAACAAAACACAGTAATTTTTGGTTTACAGGTTAACCCATACCCAAGCAAATCTAAGTCTCTCTCTCTTTGCTCCTAGAAAGATTGTAAACAAGTTAAAAGTTTTGTTTAAACCTGTATGTTATTCCAGAAATGAATTAAAGCAAATTTTATAAAAAAATTCTTCCTGGAAATAATGAAACACAGCCACAATTCAAATTTTCCAGAAATTCGAACTTCATAAATTTTAATTTCGATAATACCATGTGAATCCACTCTAAAAATGATGATTTTTGAAACTAGAATGAAAATATTTCATTGAAAATTTCTCTGGGAAAAGGAAGTTGATCAGAAAATGAACGTTTGAGCAATTCTGGTGATCTATGTAGTTATGAGCCTCGAATTCGTCATTATAGATCGTTTGAGTGTTAAACATCCCTAGAAAAATATTACTGGAATTTATAAATCATGGGATTGTTAATTCGAGGTCAAACTAGGGTTTAAAAACTTTTTTTTTTTCACGTTAGAAACAATGGTGCTGCACCGCCATGGGTGGATTGGACCGTGTGACATCGGTGCGAATCGTTGAGTCGCATGATGACGAAGCTAGGGTCCAAATTTGGTGGCCGATAATGGTCTGGGGAGGCGGCGTGAGGCAAATTTCCCGATGACGTTTCTAATGGGTTTTGGGTCGAAGGGTCTCGATTTCGTTTTCGAATTTTTTTCAGATTCTAGGTACTGGTGATGTTTTGGGGAATGAATGGCGACTCGTTTGTGGCCGTAGCTCCGACCAACGACGGAGCAGTTAACTGTGCACGTGCACGTGGAATATGGTGTCAGCTGTGGTGGTTTGGGGAAGATGGGTGGCAGCTCGAAGCGGTACGCGAGGGAATGGGGGAAAAAATCGAAGTCGAACTCGAGTTATTTAGCGTGGTATCGGGTTAACTTAAAACTTAAACAAATTTTGTGAATTTTTTTCGCTCGGGTCAATTTTGGCATGTTTGCGCCAAAATTGGTCACAAACACCCAATATCACGAAAGCACCCGTTTACGTACTCAACTCGATAATAATCAACACAGAACTCAGCGACAATCAATATAGAATTCAACTCTAAGTAACAAATCACAGTAATTCACAAACAACAATCACAGACACAGGATTTATAGTGGTTCGGCGTTCGTGCCTACGTCCACTTTGAAGGATTTCTCTTTATTGTTTTGCTTGATTAAATCGATTACAACGGATTACAGTTGATAATAGCGTTGAAATCTGAATACAACAGTGATTCTGATGAATAGATTTGAATCCGGCAGAGTCTTGGTGTTCAATGGCAGAAGTTCTCGGGAGATCCCCTTTTCTGAAGGCTTCGGGGTGCTATTTATAGGCGTTGGAGGCCCAGATCTTGCTGAAACTTCGGGAGACCTCTTCTGGCACGTGAGTGGGCCCACGCGACCGACCCCACCAAGTTTCGTCTCGATCTGACATCGATTCGAAGTCATTTCGAACCCATCAAGAAATGGTCCAATCGAGCTGAAACTTGGCAGGAACAATCTTTACCTTGTATGGAAGCTACTGTGAAAATTTGGTTGCATTTGGATCAGTCGTTTAGGAGATATGATCGGTTCGAAATGAGGATTCTTGGTTGACTGTGTGGTTCGAACCGATAGTCTCGAACCCTTGAGTTCGAATCCATGAGTGCACGTGGGTCTATAGTGACGTGGCGCGTATCTCTCGAATCGATCCTAATTTATCTCCGAATGGACCGCTTCGACTCCGTGAACTATGGCGATTTCGTATCGATGGAATGACACGTCATTCAACCCAGCTGACTCGGTGGATTCGAACAAAGGAGTATCCCTGGCTTCGAACGCGACCGATTCGAATCAAGGAGTCCCTATGGGTTCGGATTCGATCGATTTGAACAGGGTTGGTTCGAAGTGACATGGACTCAGAGCTAGAGGGTTTTCAATGGACTCGGACATACTGGTGAGGATGGATTCGAAGTAAGGGCTTGCATGGATTCGAAGCAAGGATACGAAGGGGCTTTAGTTGGATGGATGCGAAGCTGGGTGACGTCATGGATTCGAAGGACCGGCGGGTACGAAGGAAGGCTTTGGGATGGTTTCGAACCAGATGGGTTCGAACTAGATGGGTTCGAAGCAAAGACAGTGGATGGGTTCGAAGGTGATGGTTTCGAATCAGACAATGACTACCTCTCTCAAATTGAATCCATCATATCTTGAGCATACGAACTCGGATTGACTTGAAATTTGAAATGACGACTCCTTCGACCTTTCTTGTCATGTCCTATCAATATTGGCCCGTTCCGGACTCGGACAAAATTCATCGATATCCATAGCAAAGTGAAGTATAACCAATCTCTGAGACAAACTGTCTTTTGTTTTCGATCAATCTTTTGGTATCACGGCTTTGCCAAAAAGAGGGATAACATTTTGCCCCCCAAAATATGCCTTGCGGTAGGAAGGTGTGTTTTGTAATGCTTCGAGTTGGATACTCATATACGGTCATCAACCTGCAAAGAACTTGATAGTCTCATATGGCCTCAAATGACGATCGTTCGGGATCGAGCTATTTGGGATGAAGCACGGCCGTTCGTGGTCAAGCGCTCAACTTCAAATGACGATCGTTCGTGATCGAGTCATTCGAGGTGAAGTGCGACCGTGCGCGGTCGAGCGTATAAATCCATGGGTCGATCGTTCGGGATCGTATGCTGTTTGAGGTGAATCGGGACCGTTCGCGGTCTGTGCCGTTCGTGGCATAGGATGGAATAGGACCGTTCGCGGTCGATGCCGTTCGCGGCAAATGATGAGATGGGACCGTTCGCGGTCGACTGCTGTTCGTGGTAAATGATGATCGTTCGCGACCAAGTGCCGTTCAAGGCGAATGGTGACCGTTCGAGGTCGGATTTTATAATTAGTGAACCATGACCGTTCGCGGTCGGTGCCATTCAAGGCAAAAAGTGATCGTTCGCGATCGTGTGCCGTTCGAGGCGAATTTGTGACCGTTCGCGGTCGGGTGTTGGACCTCAAGTGACGACCGTTCGCGATCAAGCCATTTGAGGTGAGGTGAGTTGTGACTGTTCGAAGTCGAGTGCCGTTCGAGGCGAATTGTGACCGTTCGAGGCGAATTATGTACCCGGGAGGGCTTGGTATTATCGATGCCAGGGTCACGTTCGGGTGAGTTCCTGGATCGTTTGTCAGGGCAGTTCATCGCCGTCTCAGAGCATGCCTAAGGACCGTTTGCGACCCCGTACATGAGCAAGTAGCTTAGCCATTTCAGAATTATCAGAATCAAATGTCTATTAAACGAATGAGTTTCAAAAACAATGTCCAAACAAACAGAGTCTAAATGTTCAAATTAAAATGATATGAAAGCAAAGCATTGATGTCGAAGCGTAAGTTCCTACTACGAAACGGTCAATGATCATTCAGAGCATGCCTGGAGATCGTTCGCGATCTCGCACATGTGTAAATGATTTAATTGCGTTAGTGGAAGCTTACAACTTGTTCATTGTTATTTCACTCAATTGATAACCAAACGGTGCCTTGATTCAGGGTCCCCTCTAGCTGATGTGGACGGTGGTCGCTCCGGTTCCGCCGCAGGAGCTCGCCTCCTTACATATTGAAGGGGCATACCGTTCCTGATATGCCCTTCCACCTCGTCCTTCAGGTGCCTACAATCATTAGTGTTATGACCGTTTAATTCATGGAATACACAAAACTTATCTGATTTCCTTTCGTTAGAGGTAGGATCCCTTCGCATCGGCCTACGATACGGAATCTGTTCTTTGGTATCCTGATAAATTCGTTCCAGGCTCTCGTTCAGCTCAGTGTAGGTGGTGAATCGCGGCTCCCTCCGTTGCCGCTTTGATCTGTCTCCGTCATTCTCAATCTTTCTTTTACCTTTATCCTTGTCCGAATCCTTTTTAAGAGGCTTTTCGTCTTTAAGTGCATAAACTTCTATCCCATCTCCTTCTTCTCTTTCTGCATTCGCATCCTCTAATCGTAAAAACTTTTCCGCCTCATGATAGAATTCTCCCAGATCCACGGGTGGGTCCTTAGTTAATGAATTTTTGAACTCCGTTCCGTCCGCTATTCCGGACACAGCCGCCATCATAACCATGGATGGATCCGGTCGATCCACCGAAGCTGCTACCGCATTGAACCGTGTCAGGAAACTTCTCAATGTTTCTCCAGCCTTCTGTTTTAAAGTTGCCAACGTCATCACATTCTTGGGTCTTGTAATGTGAACCCTGAATTGCCTCATAAATCTCTCAGTTAAATCGTTCCATGTTCCGATGGACCCACTATCTAGTTTCCTGAACCATAACGCCGCAATATCCGTTAAATACAATGGGAAGCACCGGGCCATAACCTCCTCTGATGCCCCCAGCACCTCCATATGTCTCATATATTTTGTCAGATGGACCGTGGGGTCCGTTCTCCCGTCATACATATCCAACGATGGTAATTTGAAATCCGGTGGGTTTCTAGCTCGTCTGATTGCCGGAGTGAAAGGACTCCTATTAACATCCTCTAGGTCTTTGTTCACCAAACCGCCTCTCATTGCTCGCCTAACCATCTCTGCCAACTTGTCGGTGTCTCCAAGATGTAACCTTCGTTCGTTACTTTCATCCTGCCCCCCGAGTTCGTGAGGGAACTCTGGAATCTGCCCCCTTGACTGAGCGTTCACTCCTCTACTACTCCTAGGTTGCGCAGATCCTTCTCTCTCTCTTTCCAAGATTGGGTCAACATTTTCCATATGCGTGCCCCCTAGCTCGGGTGCTATGCCGGATGGTCCTGCTCCGTTCTGGACTCCATTGGCTTCTCTATTCTGTGCTCCAAGCTGTCCTATCTGTTGAAATAAACTCTGGATCAACTCCTCTTGCTTCTTCATCATCGTCTCCATCTCGTCCCTAGTGATGTACATCGATGGTTGATTCGCTCCTGAGGAAGCCTCCTGACTTCCTTGTTGTTCACTTCTCTCTGGCCTTGGCCTTCGGCTTGATTGTCTCGTCATAATTTCTCAAATTTGAACTTTCAAACTCTCTTTGAATTTGCTATCAATTGGTAGAACTTCCGAGTTAGCGTTTCTCAGTGAAAGCACCCAAAATGTTTGCGCCAAAATTGGTCACAAACACCCAATATCACGAAAGCACCCGTTTACGTACTCAACTCGATAATAATCAACACAGAACTCAGCGACAATCAATATAGAATTCAACTCTAAGTAACAAATCACAGTAATTCACAAACAACAATCACAGACACAGGATTTATAGTGGTTCGGCGTTCGTGCCTACGTCCACTTTGAAGGATTTCTCTTTATTGCTTTGCTTGATTAAATCGATTACAACGGATTACAGTTGATAATAGCGTTGAAATCTGAATACAACAGTGATTCTGATGAATAGATTTGAATCCGGAAGAGTCTTGGTGTTCAATGGCAGAAGTTCTCGGGAGATCCCCTTTTCTGAAGGCTTCGGGGTGCTATTTATAGGCGTTGGAGGCCCAGATCTTGCTGAAACTTCGGGAGACCTCTTCTGGCACGTAAGTGGGCCCACGCGACCGACCCCACCAAGTTTCGTCTCGATCTGACATCGATTCGAAGTCATTTCGAACCCATCAAGAAATGGTCCAATCGAGCTGAAACTTGGCAGGAACAATCTTTACCTTGTATGGAAGCTACCGTGAAAATTTGGTTGCATTTGGATCAGTGGTTTAGGAGATATGATCGGTTCGAAATGAGGATTCTTGGTTGACTGTGTGGTTCGAACCGATAGTCTCGAACCCTTGAGTTCGAATCCATGAGTGCACGTGGGTCTATAGTGACGTGGCGCGTATCTCTCGAATCGATCCTAATTTATCTTCGAATGGACCGCTTCGACTCCGTGAACTATGGCGATTTCGTATCGATGGAATGACACGTCATTCAACCCAGCTGACTCGGTGGATTCGAACAAAGGAGTATCCCTGGCTTCGAACGCGACCGATTCGAATCAGGGAGTCCCTATGGGTTCGAACTCGATCGATTCGAACAGGGTTGGTTCGAAGTGACATGGACTCAGAGCTAGAGGGTGTTCTATGGACTCGGACATACTGGTGAGGATGGATTCGAAGTAAGGGCTTGCATGGATTCGAAGCAAGGATACGAAGGGCCTTTAGTTGGATGGATGCGAAGCTGGGTGACGTCATGGATTCGAAGGACCGGCGGGTACGAAGGAAGGCTTTGGGATGGTTTCGAACCAGATGGGTTCGAACTAGATGGGTTCGAAGCAAAGACAGTGGATGGGTTCGAAGGTGATGGTTTCGAATCAGACAATGACTACCTCTCTCAAATTGAATCCATCATATCTTGAGCATACGAACTCGGATTGACTTGAAATTTGAAATGACGACTCCTTCGACCTTTCTTGTCATGTCCTATCAATATTGGCCCGTTTCGGACTCGGAAAAAATTCATCGATATCCATAGCAAAGTGAAGTATAACCAATCTCTGAGACGAACTGTCTTTTGTTTTCGATCAATCTTTTGGTATCACGGCTTTGCCAAAAAGCGGGATAACATTTTGCCCCCCAAAACATGCCTTGCGGTAGGAAGGTGTGTTTTGTAATGCTTCGAGTTGGATACTCATATACGGTCATCAACCTGCAAAGAACTTGATAGTCTCATATGGCCTCAAATGACGATCGTTCGGGATCGAGCTATTTGGGATGAAGCACGGCCGTTCGTGGTCAAGCGCTCAACTTCAAATGACGATCGTTCGTGATCGAGTCATTCAAGGTGAAGTGCGACCGTGCGCGGTCGAGTGTATAAATCCATGGGTCGATCGTTCGGGATCGTATGCTGTTTGAGGTGAATCGGGACCGTTCGCGGTCTGTGCCGTTCGTGGCATAGGATGGAATAGGACCGTTCGCGGTCGATGCCGTTCGCGGCAAATGATGAGATGGGACCGTTCGCGGTCGACTGCTGTTCGTGGCAAATGATGATCGTTCGCGACCATGTGCCGTTCAAGGCGAATGGTGACCGTTCGAGGTCGGATTTTATAATTAGTGAACCATGACCGTTCGCGGTCGGTGCCATTCAAGGCAAAAAGTGATCGTTCGCGATCGTGTGCCGTTCGAGGCGAATTTGTGACCGTTCGCGGTCGGGTGTTGGACCTCAAGTGACGACCGTTCGCGATCAAGCCATTTGAGGTGAGGTGAGTTGTGACTGTTCGAAGTCGAGTGCCGTTCGAGGCGAATTGTGACCGTTCGAGGTCGGGTGCCGTTCGAGGCGAATTATGTGCCCGGGAGGGCTTGGTATTATCGATGCCAGGGTCACGTTCGGGTGAGTTCCTGGATCGTTTGTCAGGGCAGTTCATCGCCGTCTCAGAGCATGCCTAAGGACCGTTCGCGACCCCGTACATGAGCAAGTAGCTTAGCCATTTCAGAATTATCAGAATCAAATGTCTATTAAACGAATGAGTTTCAAAAACAATGTCCAAACAAACAGAGTCTAAATGTTCAAATTAAAATGATATGAAAGCAAAGCATGGATGTCGAAGCGTAAGTTCCTACTACGAAACGGTCAGTTTGTTATCCGAAACCCATATCGAACCTTGAATGTGAATCCTTGTAATTGACACACCTATATATTTTTAAATTAAGAGATCACTATTCGGATTAGCCGGAGAGGACCTTTGTGTCATATAACACATTCCGAATAGTGATTCGACGAATGGATAGTAATTGAAGATGTTGGTGAAGACCGGATGTCTTCGAAAATGATAGGATAACCTATCGATAGTCTCTGCACCGAGCTGCTCCGGTATAGGGATTCCCTAAGTGATGGGAAGTCCGATCGGGATTGTGGACGCCTGGATTTGCAAGGGCTTCTTCCTTTATTGGACGACGTGCCTTCGGTTCTTTTCGAACCTGAAACAGACTTGTATGGTCATGTGTCTGACGCTACACTTTGAGATATAAAGCCGATTTCTTTCAAATACATATCTGTTGGTGGCGAAGAATTTATTCTCTTAGCTTAACACCATTCTCTGTGATGTATGAGCTCAGAGGTTATACAGTTGAAGGTTATCAGCAATATACTCCCAATTTGGTAGTGTGGCATGCTAAGCGCTGCTGTATATTGATGATCATTTGTTGATAATTTGTGATCAAAGCATGGCTTTCGTGTAAAGCGTAGATTTGTGGACGAGACCTCATCGGACCTCACACCCCGAAAATGGTCAAAACAGGAAAGATGCGGCAAGGTTATGAGGGTCGCACCCTTTAGGGTATGTCATTTCCTTCTGGGAAAAGGTGGTGTCATGGTATGGAGCCCAGATAATTACCTATGTGGTTGCTTCAATCTCATTTACTGTGTGGTTGTTGCTTTGTGATGGGGGCCCCTCGGATAAAGGTCCCAAAGGACCGAGGAATGGCATAGTCGTGTAGTAGTTACCTAGTTACAGAGGTAACACGACCTTGTGTTGGCAGAGAACTGGTTAAGTTCTTGGGACGTCCCGCCAGAGGCGTAACCATGTGGCAGTAGGAAGTTCCTTAGCCTGACCATTTGTTGGAAATCCAATCAAAACAATACGCGCCCTGTACGGTTTTAGTTGTATAACCTGCCACAGAATGTGGCGGTAACTTGCTATTGAACATGGTAGCTATTGTAGGCATACGACGAAATGTCGTATGCTGGCTAGGATTGATATTATACTTTCGAAATGGCTTACTACACTATGCACTAGTAATAATATCAAAGAAGTTTTCCCGTATCAAGCATATTTGACTATCATAAGAAGAAATCTCCTCCAATTGTGCGATTGCATTGTGTGTGTGGATGTAGGTCTTATGGTAGTTTCATTTTTCAAAAGCATACCGTATTTTCTTGTATATATATGTTCTATTTAAAAGCAACTATCTTTGTTTACTCATACCAGTCCCATGACTGACCCAGAGTTTATTGTTTCCCTTTTAAACTATGGTTGCCCACCATTTCTACACGGGCAGCTTAGTAGCAGGTTTTCCGTATTTTGGCTCTAGCTACATTTTGGAGTATTTTAGTTTGGAGATTATCGGTTTTTGGAGGCTTATACCTTAGAGACATTTTGGAAGCTTTTGGATCTCGAGGTGCTTAGTTCTTCGATGTTCACTATCATTCTCTATCTTCTTAGAGACTTTTGGCATATGATATGTAGTTGTTCTATTATGACACTCTATTTGGAGTTGTGATTCATGTATTATGTACTCTGATGTTGTAACAGAAATTATTATGATGTTGTGTCCGTGATGTAGTGCATGATATTCATTTTATTTTCGCTGTTATATATTCATCTAATATTTTTATAAGCTCCATCCGACTGGAGTTCGATGTTTGAATCGTTGACAGTCAAGTACAAGTGAGGTATTTGATGTCAATTTTCAAACGTTGAATTTCGGGTCGTGACTTGTGGTGTCAGAGCTAAAGGTTGAGTAAGAACTTTAGCTACGGAGTATAACACATTAGATGGCTCATTAGAGATAGGGTAAAGTGTACCCTAGAATGAGTACAATTGACTAAAACCTCAAATTTTTCTTAGTCTATTTCCTTTAACCGCTGATATTCCTTAAGATATCTCGTCCAAATATCTAAGCCAATTTTCTTACTAATTACAGATAGTAAGGATGAGCGGACGAAGAGGCAGAGTTAGGAGGCGAGGAAATGCCACAACACCTAGCCGAATTCCCCCTACAGCAGAGGCAGCTTTACCTATTCAGCATCAGCCGAATCTGGCTGATTTATATAAGAATTTCTCAAGGCTTGGGGGTAATCCGTTCACCGGCAAGGAGACGATTGTTGAGGCACAAGCCTGGATTAGATCATGTGAGAAAATCTTTAAAGGGCTTAAACTGCAAGATGATCAGATGCGTCTCATAGCTACTTGGCAACTTCAAGATGAAGCTTTAGCATGGTGGGAGACAGTCACTATTGATGAGCCGAAGACGAGTTTACTTGGAGGAGATTCAAAGAAGTATTTGAGAAGCGCTATATGCCATCAGCTGGGATTTCTCGTATGTACCAGGAATTCATGGACTTAAAGCAAAGGGGTTTGTCATTTGAGGAGTATCTCAACAAATTCAATGAATTGTCTCGCTTCGGTCCAAAATTAGTGAACACACCTTTGAAGAAGAATGAGAGGTTCATTCGTGGGATGAATAAAAAGTTCCACGAAAGGATGACTGGCCACGTCAAAGAATCCTTCTCAGATTTTGTTGATATAGGGTACCGTTATGCTACACTAGACATGCAAGAAGCCCCGGTGGAGAAAGGAAATTCAAGCAATCAGAATTGGAAGACAAGGAAATTTGGAGGCAAAAAACCATGGTACGGCAAGGAGAAAAAGAAGAGCAATCAAGGAAGCATAATAGAGAATGTCACTTGTTATAATTGCTTAGAGAAGGGTCACTATTCTAGTAGATGCACGAAGCCTAAGAAGCAAGTCAGTTAATCCGTTCAAGCTTATTGTCAGAAAGTGGGACACGAAGTCAAGGGTTGCCCAGTTATGAAGCAAGCTCAGACAGCCAAGGTGTACACAATCAAAGACAAAGCCCACATCTTCCAAAGCAGAAAAGGGGAAAGGAGTTATAAAAGGTAATATCACTATTTATGATAGCATTGTTAGAGTTCTTTTTGACACTGGCGCTACACACAGTTTTATCTCTCAACAAGCTATTAATGAATTGAATATTGAACCTGATTTTGTTGATGAGCCTATATGCGTAAAGAATACAGTTGGAGGTCCCGCAAACCTCTGTCTTCGATGTAGAGATGTTCCTATCTCATATTCTTGCCATCAAATCCCTGTTGGTCTCTTTGTTCTTGATTTCAACGACTTTGAAGTCATACTCGGAATGGATTGGCTAGCCAAATATGAAGCCAAATTGGATTGCAATAATCGATTAATTTTAATCAAACCGAGTTTGGGGATTTCATCGAAATTTCTTGTAAGGACCCTAGTCCTAAAAGGGAAGGGTTGATGTATAATTTTGGTTATCCTGAACCCAGTCTGGAGTACATTCCTATTGTTAGAGATTTCCCAGATGTATTTGAAGAAGCGAAATCTCTACCTCCGCACCGAGAAATAGAATTCAGAATCGACCTTGTGCCCAATGCTCGTCCTGTCGTCCATGCAAGTCGCAGGATGGCACCTAGGGAAAGGGTTGAATTAGTCGACCAGACCAGGGATCTACAACAGAAAGGGTTGATTCGACCCAGAGTTTCTGAATGGGGCTCAAACGTCGTATTTGTTGTTAAATCAGACGGATCTTTGAGGTTGTGCGTGGATTACCGCGATCTTAATAAGAAGACTCTCAAGAATAAATTCCCACTGCCCAAAATTGATGATTTATTTGATCAGTTACACGGTGCATGTTTCTTTTCGAAGATGGTTCTAGCCCAAGGATTCCATCAACTACGAATCGCCGAAGACTGTGTTCATTTGACATCTTTCAGGGGTCCCAATATGTTCTACGAATGGTTAGTCATGCCTTTCGAGCTAACCAATGCCCCAACATACTTTATGGATCTTATGACTCGTGTGTTTCAGGATGTATTGAATAAATTTGTGCTTGTATTCATTGATGATATTTCGGTCTATTCCAAGACCGAAGAGGAGCATGCCGAACACCTTAAAATCGTCTTGGAGATATTGAGGAGAAACATTCTATATGCTAAATTTTCCAAATGCCATTTCTGGGTCAAAGAAGTCAAATTTCTTGGCCATATTGTTAATAAAGAAGGCATTTCTATCGATCCTAGCAAAATTTCCACCATTCTTGATTGGAGGAGGCCTACTACCCCAAAGGAAGTCCAAAGCTTTTTGGGTTTAGCGGGTTATTATCGTAAGTTTGTTCAGGACTTTTCAAAGTTAGCTAGCCCATTGACCAAGCTAACAATGAAGAATGCAAAGTTCATTTGGACTCCAAAATGTGACGAAGCTTTTGAGGAGTTGAAGAAGAGATTAACCACCGCTCCTGTTCTCGCTATTATCAATGGGACCCAGGGATTATCTGTTTATACCGATGCTTGCGGTGAAGGCTTGGGTGCAGTATTGATGCACAACGGGAAGGTGATTGCCTATGCGAGTAGACAATTACGTCCTCATGAAAGAAATTATCCAACCCATGATTTGGAGCTTCTAGCTGTTATCTTCGCTTTAAAAATATGGTGACATTATCTTCTGGGTAAGAATCTTTTCATCTTTCTTAACAATCTACGAATTTAATTTAACTTAACTTAACTTAACTATATACTTATTGAACTCTCTTTATTTCTAGGTGAAAAATTCGAATTATTCACCGACCATAAATCTTTGAAATATATCTTCACCTAGAAAGATATGAATTTGCGACAACAACGTTGGTTGGAATTTCTGGCATCTTATGACCTAGATATCCAATATACGCCTGGAAAGGCTAATGTAGTTGCCTACGCTTTAAGTAGGAGGCATGCTGTTCTTGCATATCTTGTTGTTACTCCTACTCTCCTTGAAAAGATCGCCAGCAAGCAAAAAGAAGACCCATTCCTTCGTGGAATTTGTAAAAGAATTCATCAAGGTGAACATTCTAGTTTTGCAATTGATGATAATGGGATTATCATATTGAAAGGCAGAATTTGTGTCCCCGACATCCCTGATTTGAAACAAGAAGTGTTAGATGAATGTCACAAATCTAAAATCAGCATCCATCCAAGAGTTAATAAGATGTATAGAGATATCAAAAGAACTTTCTGGTGGAAGACAATGAAAAGGGATATATCTATTTTTGTGAGTCGCTGTGCTACTTGCCAACAAATCATGAGCGACCAAAAGAAGATGGCGGGTTTACTTCAGCCTTTGGAGGTACCCTAGTGGAAATGGGATCAGGTATCGATGGATTTCATCGACAGTTTGCCTCGTACTCGTAAAGGCAATGAAGCAATTTGGGTCATTGTGGATCGTTTGACTAAGATAGCCCACTTCTTGCCAGTAAAAGCTACCCGCGCGGCTGCAAGTCTAGCTGAATTGTATGTGAAAGAAATTGTCCGTCTCCATGGCATTCCTAGCAGCATAGTGAGTGATCGTGATCCGATCTTCACTAGTAGATTTTGGGAGGCGTTTCAAGATGCATTGGGAACCAAGCTGAAATTCAGCATTGCTTATCCCTCACAATCCAATGGGCAAACTGAGAGGATCAACCGAATCTTGGAGGATCTATTGCGAGCTTGTATACTTGATTTTGGTGGTTCCTGGGAGGACCATTTGCATCTGGTTGAGTTCTCTTATAACAACAGCTATCAGGTCAGTATAGAGATGGTTCCTTTTGAGGCTTTATATGTCGTCCGTGTCGATCACCGGCCTGCTGGATCGAGGCAGGTGATAGACTCGTTCTTGGACTGGATATGATTAAAGAAGCCACCGAAAAAGTTGATTTTATTCGGAAGAAATTGAAGATAGCTCGGAGTCGTCAAAAGAGGTACTATGATCGTAGAAGACGGGATTTGGAATTCCAGGTTGGGGACTGTGTTTTTCTTAAAGTATCTCCTATGAGAGGTGTATTGAGGTTTGGGAAGACCAGTAAGCTAGCACCACGATATATTGGTCCTTTTCCTATTCTTGAGAGGATTAGTTCTCTAGCCTATCGAGTGCAGTTGCCTAGCTGGTTATCGGGTGTGCATGATGTATTCCACATTTCTAGCCTTCGGAAGTATGTGCATGATTCGGATAGTATTATTAAAGAAGCTGCTCAACATGATCTCGACATCACTCCCAATTTGACAGTCAAAAGAGAGTTGATAAAGATTGTGGATCGTGATGAGAACCAATTGAGAAATAAAGTTGTGAAGCTAGTTAAAGTTCAGTGGAGTGGCGATCCAAAGGACTGCACTTGGGAAACTGAAGATAATATGCAGAAATCATATCCCAATTGCAGAGTGGATATCTCGGCTTAGCCGGTAAGCCATTTCCTTATTCTTTTTGAATTCGTATATTCTTTGTTTGTTTTTCTCTCTCTCTTTCAATTTCGAGGACGAAATTTTCTTAAGGAGGGGATATTTGTAACATCCCAAAATTTTTAATTAAAATAAATAATATATTTAAACTCTTGGGGTTTAATTTGAGAATAAATTGGAAGAAAAATCTAAAACAAATAAAATAAGTGAAAATAATATGTGAAACAAATTCTAATTTTATTTTGAGTTGAAAATATTGAAATATTTTTAAAAAAGTCATTTGGATTTAAAATCTTATATATATGTATATTACAAATATGAGTAAAATTGAATGCATATTCAAAATTAATTTAAATTTGTTCAAGATAAGTGTTTATATTTCGAGTTTAAAAATTGAAGTTTGAATTTAAATGTAAAATAAGTGTTTTAAAAAAGTAAGTCATTTAAAATTATTAAGATGTAATATATATATTAGTTAAATTCTTTCATACATTGTATATGTATGTATATATACAAAAGAATAAAGATATACTGTAACGACCCAGAATTTTAATTAATAAAAAATTGAATATTTAATTAATTTTAAATATTAATAAGTGAATTTATAAGTCGAATAAATTTTATTTCGAATAATTGGATTTAATTGGATAATTAAATCGATAATTTAATATGTTAAATTATGGAAATAATTGAAAATTGAGTTAAATATGATTGAAATTGATTTGTAAAATTTTATTTTATCATGTTGGCGTTAGAAAGATATTTTAGAACTTTTAAAATTGAATTAAAAGTTAATTTGTGAAAATTGAATATTTTAATATTTAAATCGACTAGTGAAAATAGTCAATTTTTGAACAGTCTCAGAAATTGATGAAACTAGTTCCATTGGATCCGTAATAGTTAGTTATTACCGGATTTCAATTTTCGTGTCAATCGGAGTTGTCGTTTGATCGTGGCAGCTCGAAACGCATCGAATTATTTTTAATATTAATTTGGCGAGTTAAAATAGCCATTTTTCAAAAGTCTTGGATTTTGACAAAACTAGTTTCATCGGATCCGTAATGTGATATTATTGTAAGGTTTCAAATTTCGTGTCAATTGGATTTACCGTTTGTCTGGTATAAATTAAAACGCCTAGAAAATCGTTTAAATCGGTTTAATTTAAATTGAACGTTTGTTGCCATATCTCGCACATATGATCGAATTAGCTTCTGAAACCTGTTCCATTGTGTTCGGAACGCGGGGTAAACCCTAGGAACGTCAGTTTCGGCGCGTAAATCGGAGTTTGGAATTTCCGGATGAATAGTGTTCGTTCATTTCCTTATAAATAGCCCCTACCCTTCATAAATTAAAAAGAAAAAAGAAAAAAGAAAATAAAAACCCTAGCCGCCACCCCTCAAACGAACGGCCAGAATTGTCAACTCTTCTCCCTCAAATCTCTTCAAATCCGTGAAGTATTGCAACAAACTTTCAACTAGAGAATTGTAGACGGCAGTGAGAGCTTCATGATGACCGGTGGTGATCGAGTTTCGAGCAGTGTGGTGGCCAGAAAATAGGGAGGAAGCGCGCGCGTTCGGCCTCGAACTGCGTGCAGATGGGGGGGCCTCACGTGACCGCACTTGGGCCGTGGGTGGAGTGAGGAGAGGCGCACGCGATGGAACCCTCTGATCGTCGTGGAAGTGAAGCGTTGGGGTGCGAATTTAAACCCTAAATACCTAAAATGGGTTCGGCCTCTTTTACTGATGGACGCGTGAATGAAGAAGAAAGCAGGGACGGTTCAGATGAGGAGATGCAGGAAGCAACGGCCAGATTATGTTAGGTTTAAAAAAAAAAAAATTATGTTGAATTTTATGATAATAAAATCGTGTAAAACTTTGAAAAATCATATCTTTTTCATACGAGGTCGAAAACACGCGAAACTAGTTGCGTTGGAATCGTATGGACGAGCACTACGCGATGGAATTGGATTGGAGTCGTTTGGAGTTAGTGAGAATTTTGGGTAAAATTAAACGTCCGTTTAATTTTATTCGAAATAAATCGCTAAAACGAAATTTAAATCAAGGTGAGAACTTCTCACTCAATCGAATCGTTTTCGATTTTATTTTAAATAGTTAGATTTAAAATTATTGAATGCATGTTTGAATGATGATTGTTATCTATTGATTATTAAAATAGACATTATGCGCCGTTAGTAAGCGGATGTTATTTATTAAAAACATATACCGCGAATATTTCATAAACAGTGAAATTGGTATTATATATAATAGCAATATATATATATTGGCATATGTATATATTGGAGTTGTTGATTTCCCGCATTTGTTTAGCGGATGAGACCCTATTGCGCCGTCTATTAAGCGGATAATATTTTAAATCCCATATACCGCGATAATTCCGTACTGGAACGGAATTGGTATTGTGCTAATGTTTGTGGATGCAGGAAAACAGGTTGGAGGGATCCAACTGGATTCCTCAACGGTATTTATTTGATTATGGATATTTTGATATTCGTTGATTATCATATACGATATATGATATCGTTGTTGTCGTGATTGACTATTTGGTATGTAGCATCATTGGACCAAATTTTGAAACTTTAAAATGATTTTTTTAAGTGATTTTTGAAAAGTATACGTTTTATAAAATAATTTTGGAATTGATCCATTTTAAATAAATAAACGTTATAATTTTTAAAGTTATAAAAAATTATGATTTTTGAGAATATGATGCTGATGATTTTATAAAATAGTTAAATTGGGATTTTAGAATTTATTGTGAAAAGTTTAAATATAGGATTTATAATTTTTTTTTATGAATCAAAATGGTGAAATAATAAAGGATATTAAAGACGTTTTAAAGAATAATATAAATTGATTTATATTAAGAGATTTATAAATGGATATTTATAAATTGAAATATTGACGTTATGAAACGAGTTTTTATAAGTGTTTGAATGAAGTGAAAATGAATTTTGTAAATGAATGGAATTTATAAAATTATAAATGGTGAAGTTATAAATGAAATTTATAAATAGTAAGATTTATAAATTTTGTGAAATTATTAAAGAATATATTTGGATGAATAATTGAATCTTATAAGTTATAAGATTTATAATTATGAAGTTCAAAGAAACGATTTTGTAAAATAATCGTTTATAAGCATTTAACTTATAATATGAACCTTTAGTTTATAATTGAGTTATAAATCGAAGAGGTTAATAAAGGAATTTATAAACGTTGTTTTATAAATTCGTAAACCACTTATTTGATAAGTGAATTGTTGAAACCTATTAATGGAGTTATATTCACGTTTTTGAATAGTGAATAATATGTTAAAGAAATTGTTTTGAATGAGAGGTTTAAATTGAATTAAAACGATCTAACGATGTTTTAAAATGTGTTGAGATTCGAAACCATAGATTTCAACATTTATTGTTGAAATAGACGTTTTCGAGAAATAAAAGGAAATGGTGGACTATAACACTGTTGTTATAGTAAATGATTTCCGAAAGGAAATGTTTTGTATAGTATTGGGATTTATATATCTATTTTAATTTCGAATCCCTATACTAGTGATTTTGGGTTGTCGTAACGATGTTTTACGTAACATTCGTTTTGGCCCAAATAAATATGTTTAAGAGAATGATTTCCTTAAAGAATGAAATATATACTTAATCTCGATTTAAGTATATTGAATATTTTCTAAGTGTTGAAAATAAATAAAATTTGTGAATTACTTATGAATAAGTAAGTATGGAAATGTTTTCCAATATAAAGTGAATATTATGAGAATTTATCTTTTGAAGATAAATTGAAATTAATAATTGAAATCGTATATTCATAGATATTTTGAAATATACATTCACTATGGAATTTATGAATAGAAAGGGAAGTTGTTTAAAAATAAATATTGATTTATTTTTGAAGTGTGAAAACTATATATCTAGTAAAGATATTTTGGAAAATAAATAGTTTGAAAAATTATTTGGAAACTGGTGATGTGTGCATATCCATTGATAGCTCAATAACCGACTATCAATATTTCCCTTTGAATGGGTAATTGATGTGATTTGTTTGAATTTGAATGCCACACTTATTTTTGAATAAAGCGCTCACTATTCGGGTTAACCGGGAAAGGACCATGGGGTCGTATAACCCATTTCGAATATGTGATACGTCGTTATGAATTGCATTTGAAGATCGGTGTTGAAGACCCGGTATTTGCGAGAGCGATAGGATGACCTGTCGATTGACTCTGCACCGAGTTGCTCCGGTATAGAGTTCTCCATATGTGATGGTGAATCCGACCAGGATTGTGAATATCCGGATTGCAAGGACTTCTTTGTAAGTGCCTTCGGTTTTGTTCGAGCCCGGAACAGACTTGTATGGATTGTATGTCTGACATTACAAATTGAGATATAAAGCAGATTTCTTTCAAATATATTTCTGTTGGTGGCGAAGAATTTATTCTTTTAGCTTAACACCCTTCTCTGAGACGTACGAGCTCAGAGGTTATGTAGTTGAAGGTTATCAGCGATATATTCCCAATTTGGTAATGTGACATGCTGAGTGTTGCTGTAAATGATCATTGTGTTGATTATTTGTGATAGGATCGTTTATTTGATCGTCTATCCTGGTGATCATTTCTATGATCATTTGTTGACCCAGAGCATGGCTTTTGTATAAAGTATGTTTTTGTGGACGTGACTTCGTCGAGCCTCACACCCCGTGAATGGTCAAAACAGGAAAGATGCGGCAAGGTTATGAGGGGTAGCGCCCTTTAGGGTATGTGCATTTCCTTCTGGAAAAGGGTGGTATCATGGTATGGAGCCCAGATACTTACTCATGTTGAAAACACTTTATGATTGTGTGAATTGATTGCGAGCGCTCGGTTAAAGGTCCCAAAGGACCGGGGGATGGCATACTCGTGTAGTAGTTACCTAGTGATAAAGGTAACCCGGCCTTGTGTTGGCAGAGAGCTGGTTAAGTTCTCGGGGATGTCCATCCAGAGGCATTCTCATGTGGCAATGGGAAGTTCCTTGGCCTGATCATTTGTTGGAAATCCAAAGAAACAATACGATCTTGTACGGTATTAGTTGTAGAACCTATCATTCACTTATGGTGGTGCCCCACTGTTTGGATGGTAGCTATAGTAGGCATAGTTCGGAATGTCTATGCTGGCTAAGATTTATATTCTACTTTCGAAATAAATTTTTTTTCTTCTACACTATGCACTAGTAATAATATCAAATGTTATTTTAAATGCGTATCAAGCATCTTTGACTATCATAAGGAGAAATCTCCTCCGATTCTGCGTTTGCATTGTGTGTGTGTGTGCGGGAGGCCTTATGGTAGTCTCATTTTTAAAAGCATTGCGAATTGACTTTAAAAATATTCCTCTATTTTGATTTTAAAGATGAATAAACTGTTTTGAGTTCTCACACCAGTCACATGACTGACTCGGAGTTTATTGTTTTCCTTCCAAAACTCTGGGTGCCTACCAATTTCCACACGGGCAGTTAAGAGTTAAGGTTTATCATGATATTATGGATATTCAGGAGTTGCTGGAGGCAAGCTGGATGGCATGGCGTATTACTAGTTTATATAGTATTTCTTTTTCCGCTGCACTGTTTGTTGTTGTTGTTGTTGTACACTCTGATGATGATGTAATGAAATGTATAAAATGTAATAACTGATATAGTTCTTGTTTAAAGATTATTCATTTATCTATTATGTGTTGTTCCGCTGCGAATTGTGAGATTCTGATATTGTTCTGCTGTTTTCTATTCTCTTTCCTCTCCATCTATTTTCTTTCCTCTCTATCTTTCCTCTCTTCTTCTCTCTCTTTCCTTTTCTTTAAAACCCTAAGTGTTCGGTTTTCCGTCATTCGATTTCTTGGCAGTCGATAAAGTGAGTATCGATGTTGAATTTTCGAAAGACGAAGAATCGGGTCCTTACAACTGGTATCAGAGCATATGGTTAAGCGACAACCATGGTTCTGTTGGGTATTACTCATTAGAGATAGAGTCAGTAGTACTCTAGAATGAGTTTGAGTGTAATAATAGCTATGAGACCGTATTTGTTAGTGGATATAAATTGTTTTATATTGTGATGATTGGTTTATTGAGTGGCATATGAACTTTCGTCAGCGCGGTCTGCAAAACTATGCCGAAGGGGTTTCTAAACACTTGAATAGAACAATTCGACACAATATTATTTTAAATTGGGTAAATGAAATAATTTTACCTTGATTATATTTTATATATAAAGGAATAATTTTTTAGAATTATTAAAAGTGTATATAAATTGATTGTTTAGTTGTTTGAATAATCTAAATAAAAGAATAATTGTATAAGCAAAAGAATTATAAGAATTGAATTATAATTAAAGTGAATTACAATTGTGAAATAAACTTATATATATAAGAAGTGAAACTATATGAATATATTTATGAATATGAGTTATAAATAAAAATGAATTTTAAAGTTAAATGGAAGTATAACTCAAGAGTTGTTACATGAAGTTGATATTGGTGTCAAAGTAAATTATTAAAGTTAAGTGATAGATATGAACTTGAGTTATGTAATGAAATTCAACTTTAGTAATTGAATTGAATGAATGGATTAAATGTTGATCAATTGAATGAAAATAATTGATATAAAATAATGGATATAAGTGTTAATTCATTAAAATCTAATGTTATTGGAAGTTGAATAATTGAATGAAAATCAATTTAATTAAACCAATTGTAAGCAAAGGAATTTGGTTGTAATAAATAAACATGGGTTGTTATATGGTTGTTAGTTGATTGTATATAATTCATTAAGTATTAATGAAATTGAGTTAATGAAATTGAAAGCTAAAGTAGTTTAAACTCAATTGGAAGTTAAGTGAATCTTAAATAGAATTGAATTTGATTTGGAAGTGAACCAACTTGAATATGAATTAGTAAATATAAACTAATTAAAAAAAATGAATGTTAGTAAGAACATCCACTGTTAATGAATCAAATGTGATTATACTGAAAACCCATTTCATTGAATATTAATGAGAATATGAATGAATATTTATTGGTTATGAATGCTAGTTGGTTGATGGTTGAACATATTGCTTTTGTTTCAATTGCTATGTTGACATATATAGTTATTATGTTGCTATATGTTGTATATTGATACTATTGTCATATATGCATGTTCTCATGTTGTTTGTTGAGTGTTTAGTAGGTGCGGATCGCGTTTGCTTCGCATTTGGAGCTCGCTTTCGTGCTATATTAGCTGTATATGCTCGCTAATAAAATATAAGGTACATATCTCGGATTAAATATCGTACTTTTACACTTTTTCCCTTCGGGATGCCTCATTACTTGATGAGATGTATATTTGTGATATATATACTTTCATTTTTTTTCGGATCGAGCCGCGCAAAGGAGACTATGGCGAATTTTTTCGAAAATTTAAGGCGTTAGAAAAAAATTTGAGAAAATTGGAAAGTTTTGAAAACTTTAACTTTGATTTGGAGTTGAAAGTTAAACAATAGTAGTTGTTTTTGAAAAGATAACTAAGTATGATTTGAAAACTTAGTAAGTTATTATAAGAAGTTTAAACTATGGTTTTGGAAAATTAATAGATTCTGTAACTTTTCTTACTTGTTAATTTCGAGGACGAAATTCTTTTAAGGGGGGAAGATTGTAACGACCCGGAATTTTAATTAATAAAAAATTGAATATTTAATTAATTTTAAATATTAATAAGTGAATTTATAAGTCGAATAAATTTTATTTCGAATAATTGGATTTAATTGGATAATTAAATCGATAATTTAATATGTTAAATTATGGAAATAATTGAAAATTGAGTTAAATATGATTGAAATTGATTTGTAAAATTTTATTTTATCATGTTGGCGTTAGAAAGATATTTTAGAACTTTTAAAATCAAATTAAAAGTTAATTTGTGAAAATTGAATATTTTAATATTTAAATCGACTAGTGAAAATAGTCAATTTTTGAACAGTCTCAGAAATCAACGAAACTAGTTCCATTGGATCCGTAATAGTTAGTTATTACCGGATTTCAATTTTCGTGTCAATCGGAGTTGTCGTTTGATCGTGGCAGCTCGAAACGCATCGAATTATTTTTAATATTAATTTGGCGAGTTAAAATAGCCATTTTTCAAAAAGTTTCAGATTTCGACGAAACTAGTTTCATCGGATCCGTAATGTGATATTATTGTAAGGTTTCAAATTTCGTGTCAATTGGATTTATCGTTTGTCCGGTATAAATTAAAACGCCTAGAAAATCGTTTAAATCGGTTTAATTTAAATTGAACGTTTGTTGCCATATCTCGCACATATGATCGAATTAGCTTCCGAAACCTGTTCCATTGTGTTCGGAACGCGGGGTAAACCCTAGGAACGTCAGTTTCGGCGCGTAAATCGGAGTTTGGAATTTTCGGATGAATAGTGTTCGTTCATTTCCTTATAAATAGCCCCCTACCCTTCATAAATTAAAAGAAAAAAGAAAAAGAAAATCAAAACCCTAGCCGCCACCCCTCAAACGAACGGCCAGAATTGCCAACTCTTCTCCCTCAAATCTCTTCAAATCCGTGAAGTATTGCAACAAACTTTCAACTAGAGAATTGTAGACGGCAGTGAGAGCTTCATGATGACCGGTGGTGATCGAGTTTCGAGCAGTGTGGTGGCCAGAAAATAGGGAGGAAGCGCGCGCGTTCGGCCTCGAACTGCGTGCAGATGGGGGGGCCTCACGTGACCGCACTTGGGCCGTGGGTGGAGTGAGGAGAGGCGCACGCGATGGAACCCTCTGATCGTCGTGGAAGTGAAGCGTTGGGGTGCGAATTTAAACCCTAAATACCTAAAATGGGTTCGGCCTCTTTTACTGATGGACGCGTGAATGAAGAAGAAAGCAGGGACGGTTCAGATGAGGAGATGCAGGAAGCAACGGCCAGATCATGTTAGGTTTATAAAAAAATAAAATTTATGTTGAATTTTATGATAATAAAATCGTGTAAAACTTTGAAAAATCATATCTTTTTCATACGAGGTCGAAAACACGCGAAACCAGTTGCGTTGGAATCGTATGGACGAGCACTACGCGATGGAATTAGATTGGAGTCGTTTGGAGTTAGTGAGAATTTTGGGTAAAATTAAACGTCCGTTTAATTTTATTCGAAATAAATCGCTAAAACGAAATTTAAATCAAGGTGAGAACTTCTCACTCAATCGAATTGGTTTCGATTTTATTTTAAATATTTAGATTTAAAATTATTGAATGCATGTTTGAATGATGATTGTTATCTATTGATTATTAAAATAGACATTATGTGCCGTTAGTAAACGGATGTTATTTATTAAAAACATATACCGCGAATATTGATAAACAGTGAAATTGGTATTATATATAATAGCAATATATATATATATTGGAGTTGTTGATTTCCCGCATTTGTTTAGCGGATGAGACCCTATTGCGTCGTCTATTAAGCGGATAATATTTTAAATCCCATATACCGCGATAATTCCGTACTGGAACGGAATTGGTATTGTGCTAATGTTTGTGGATGCAGGAAAACAGGTTGGAGGGATCCAACTGGATTCCTCAACAGTATTTATTTGATTATGGATATTTTGATATTCGTTGATTATCATATACGATATATGATATCGTTGTTGTCGTGATTGACTATTTGGTATGTAGCATCATTGGACCAAATTTTGAAACTTTAAAATGATTTTTTTAAGTGATTTTTGAAAAGTGTACGTTTTATAAAATAATTTTGGAATTGATCCATTTTAAATAAATAAACGTTATAATTTTTAAAGTTATAAAAAATTATGATTTTTGAGAAATATAGTTAAAAACTGATTTTTGAGAATATGATGCTGATGATTTTATAAAATAGTTAAATTGGGATTTTAGAATTTATTGTGAAAAGTTTAAATATAGGATTTATAAATTTTTTTTTTTAAGAATCAAAATGGTGAGATAATAAAGGAGATTAAAGACGTTTTAAAGAATAATATAAATTGATTTATATTAAGAGATTTATAAATTGATATTTATAAATTGAAATATTGACGTTATGAAACGAGTTTTTATAAGTGTTTGAATGAAGTGAAAATAAATTTTGTAAATGAATGGAATTTATAAAATTATAAATGGTGAAGTTATAAATGAAATTTATAAATAGTAAGATTTATAAATTTTGTGAAATTATTAAAGAATATATTTGGATGAGTAATTGAATCTTATAAGTTATAAGATTTATAATTATGAAGTTCAAAGAAACGATTTTGTAAAATAATCGTTTTATAAGCATTTAACTTATAATATGAACCTTTAGTTTATAATTGAGTTATAAATCGAAGAGGTTAATAAAGGAATTTATAAACGTTGTTTTATAAATTCGTAAACCACTTATTTGATAAGTGAATTGTTGAAACCAATTAATGGAGTTATACTCACGTTTTTGAATAGTGAATAATATGTTAAAGAAATTGTTTTGAATGAGAGGTTTAAATTGAATTAAAACGATCTAACGATGTTTTAAAATGTGTTGAGATTCGAAACCATAGATTTCAACATTTATTGTTGAAATAGACGTTTTCGAGAAATAAAAGGAAATAGTGGACTATAACACTGTTGTTATAGTAAATGATTTCCGAAAGGAAATGTTTTGTATAGTATTGGGATTTATATATCTATTTTAATTTCGAATCCCTATACTAGTGATTTTGGGTTGTCGTAACGATGTTTTACGTAACATTCGTTTTGGCCCAAATAAATATGTTTAAGAGAATGATTTCCTTAAAGAATGAAATATATACTTAATCTCGATTTAAGTATATTGAATATTTTCTAAGTGTTGAAAATAAATAAAATTTGTGAATTACTTATGAATAAGTAAGTATGGAAATGTTTTCCAATATAAAGTGAATATTATGAGAATTTATCTTTTGAAGATAAATTGAAATTAATAATTGAAATCGTATATTCATAGATATTTTGAAATATACATTCACTATGGAATTTATGAATAGAAAGGGAAGTTGTTTAAAAATAAATATTGATTTATTTTTGAAGTGTGAAAACTATATATCTAGTAAAGATATTTTGGAAAATAAATAATTTGGAAAATTATTTGGAAACTGGTGATGTGTGCATATCCATTGATAGTTCAATAACCGACTATCAATATTTCCCTTTGAATGGGTAATTGATGTGATTTGTTTGAATTTGAATGCCACACTTATTTTTGAATAAGCGCTCACTATTCGGGTTAACCGGGAAAGGACCATGGGGTCGTATAACCCATTCCGAATATGTGATACGTCGTTATGAATTGCATTTGAAGATCGGTGTTGAAGACCCGGTATTTGCGAGAGCGATAGGATGACCTGTCGATTGACTCTGCACCGAGTTGCTCCGGTATAGAGTTCTCCATATGTGATGGTGAATCCGATCAGGATTGTGAATATCCGGATTGCAAGGACTTCTTTGTAAGTGCCTTCGGTTTTGTTCGAGCCCGGAACAGACTTGTATGGATTGTATGTCTGACATTACAAATTGAGATATAAAGAGAATTTCTTTCAAAAATATTTCTGTTGGTGGCGGAGAATTTATTCTTTTAGCTTAACACCCTTCTCTGAGACGTACGAGCTCAGAGGTTATGTAGTTGAAGGTTATCAGCGATATATTCCCAATTTGGTAATGTGACATGCTGAGTGTTGCTGTAAATGATCATTGTGTTGATTATTTGTGATAGGATCGTTTATTTGATCGTCTATCCTGGTGATCATTTCTATGATCATTTGTTGACCCAGAGCATGGCTTTTGTATAAAGTATGCTTTTGTGGACGTGACTTCGTCGAGCCTCACACCCCGTGAATGGTCAAAACAGGAAAGATGCGGCAAGGTTATGAGGGGTAGCGCCCTTTAGGGTATGTGCATTTCCTTCTGGAAAAGGGTGGTATCATGGTATGGAGCCCAGATACTTACTCATGTTGAAAACACTTTATGATTGTGCGAATTGATTGCGAGCGCTCGGTTAAAGGTCCCAAAGGACCGGAGGATGGCATACTCGTGTAGTAGTTACCTAGTGATAAAGGTAACCCGGCCTTGTGTTGGCAGAGAGCTGGTTAAGTTCTCGGGGATGTCCATCCAGAGGCATTCTCATGTGGCAATGGGAAGTTCCTTGGCCTGATCATTCGTTGGAAATCCAAAGAAACAATACGATCTTGTACGGTATTAGTTGTAGAACCTATCATTCACTTATGGTGGCGCCCCACTGTTTGGATGGTAGCTATAGTAGGCATAGTTCGGAATGTCTATGCTGGCTAAGTTTTATATTCTATTTTCGAAATAATTTTTTTCTACACTATGCACTAGTAATAATATCAAATGTTATTTTAAATGCGTATCAAGCATCTTTGACTATCATAAGGAGAAATCTCCTCCGATTCTGCGTTTGCATTGTGTGTGTGCGGGAGGCCTTATGGTAGTCTCATTTTTAAAAGCATTACGAATTGACTTTAAAAATATTCCTCTATTTTGATTTTAAAGATGAATAAACTGTTTTGAGTTCTCACACCAGTCACATGACTGACTCGGAGTTTATTGTTTTCCTTCCTAAACTCTGGGTGCCCATCAATTTCCACACGGGCAGTTAAGAGTTAAGGTTTATCAGGATATTCTGGATATTCAGGAGTTGCTGGAGGCAAGCTGGATGGCATGGCGTATTACTAGTTTATATAGTATTTCTTTTTCCGCTGCACTGTTTGTTGTTGTTGTTGTACACTCTGATGATGATGTAATGAAATATATAAAATGTAATAACTGATATAGTTCTTGTTTAAAGATTATTCATTTATCTATTATATGTTGTTCCGCTGCGAATTGTGAGATTCTGATATTGTTCTGCTGTTTTCTATTCTCTTTCCTCTCCATCTATTTTCTTTCCTCTCTATCTTTCCTCTCTTCTTCTCTCTCTTTCCTTTTCTTTAAAACCCTAAGTGTTCGGTTTTCCATCATTCGATTTCTCGGCAGTCGATAAAGTGAGTATCGATGTTGAATTTTCGAAAGACGAAGAATCGGGTCCTTACACATAAATTTATTTTTAAAATGTATAAGATATAAATATAAACTTTATAAAATTCATTTTCTTTGTAAAAATCAAAAGGCCGAAACATACATTCACATTGGAGTAGAATAATGAACAAAATCTAGAGTCTATGATTTCTTCTTACAAATGGCACAAACCATCATTGCCTAAATAAAATATTCAAATAAAAAAATTCAGAAAAAAATTTCGCCTTCCAATTCAAATTTTAAATCTCCTAACATCTAAAGTTCAGTAACCAAAGAGGATTTTGCAAATCTTTACTTCAACATTCAAGCAAGAAAAGGAAATCAGAAAAAAAAAAGAGAAACTGCCTTCTTCAATTCAAAGTAAAATCTGAAGTGTTTTCTTAAGCATCACAGTGTGGTGATATACATTCAGGTAAGTTTTGTTTTAACTGTATGGTTTATAAAATTATGATTTTTAAATCAAGTTTCAACAATCAATTCAAAACAAAAACAGAAGATTTGTAAAGGAGAAGCTTCTGGATTTCAAAGGCAGTGCGGTTTTTTTTCCTGGAAATAAATTAAAAAGGCAAGTAACTTTTCTTTTTAAAGTTTGGACTTGAAGTTATAATTTCTTATGAAGAAAGATTTTAATTCAGTAATATTTAATTATTTGCAGGAAAAAAAATCAAGTTCAAGGCTAAAACTTGGTTTCTGGTTTCAAAACTGGAGAAAAAAGGGAAAGCTTCTCTGATTTTTTTTTTAAACTGTTAGTAAAATAAAAAGAAAAAAAAACTATTGTTATTTATGATTAAGTAAATAAATACAACAGGCGATTTAATACAATAATATCCAATTATTTGATCAAGATCAAAGTTTCATTATGTTCCTAGTTTTCAAGTTTCAGAAAATAAAAAGTGGCTTCTCTGTTGTAAATCCTAACTGTAAGTAACTATAACCCATTGTTATTAATAAATTAAGTGAATGAACATAACAAAAATAATAACAGATCTGTAACTATAAATTTGTAGATCTAAAACCCCAAGTTTTAAAGTAAGGGAAGAAGAAAAATTCAGGCTTCCATCTCTATTTGATAAAAACTGTCAGGAGTTTCCGGAAAACAAGTGAGTAAACTTTTGTTTCTCAATCTTTTGGTTGCTGTGTGTATACTTGGATGGTGTTGGAAACTTAATCTATGTTTGGTGTGACATCCCAGAATTTTTGGCAATATTAATTTAATAATCTTTATTTAAAATTAAATTGATTTGATAATATTGATTAATAAAATATGAATTGGTTTAATAATCTAATTAAATAAATATTTAATTAGTGATTTAACCTTTTAAAAGCTAAATAAATGTTTCTATCTATAATGTATATATATATTTGTATATATTATAGATAATCTTTGATTTGGAATTTAATAAATAAATAAAATCCTGCTTTCTAATTCTAACAATATATTTTATAATTTGGAAATTGTGATTTAAATTAATATTAAGCTTTTCAAAGCAATTTAAATTAATAACTATATGGTTTGTAAGTGCTTAAGATAAATGTTAAATGTTTAAAATTATATCTTAGCTTAATTTTTAAATTTAAATAAAAAGTTTGTTTCATTTCTTTTAAATATTGCTTGATATATATATGATTTGAAAAAGAAGTTTAAAATACAATATAGCATATGGTCTTAATTCATTTAATAATAGAAGTGATTTATAATCTCTTTTATAAATCATTTAAAAATTTTAAATTTGTTATTTTCAAACAATACTAATAATGTACTATTTTTCCATATAAATATAAAAAGAATTAAATAAGAAAATGGAATTATCATTTCAAAGTGAATAAGTTGACTTTAATTTGGATTTCAAAAGTTTAATTTGAATTTGGAATTTATTTTGAAATTCAAAATAATAGATCTTTAAAATATTTGGATAGGCTTTTATTTATAATTTGTTTTTATTACATTTTCTTTACATAAGAAATTCACATATATATTTACATAAGTATAAATAAATTAAGTAAAACCTTTATTAACATTTAAAATAAAAAGAAAATTAAACAAAGACATGTGTTAATGTATTAAGTACTTTTATAACATGTGTTAACTTATGAATTAAACAATATGACAAGTGTCATTCAATTTTCATCTTTTTCTTTTATTTTGTTAAACTATTTCAACCTTTATAACATTATTTCCTCCTCTTTAATTTTCTTTTCAAATTTCTAAGCTAAGAAAAACTTAAACAACACTTTTCTTAAAAATTTGAAATTCACTCCTCAAACTAAAAATGCGAATCACAAAAACCTGAGACATCATTCTTCAAATCTGAGAATTATTTTCCTCTAAACCAGATCAAAACTCAAATTATCTGTAATCATTCTTCAAAAACATAACTTATTCATTTTCAAAAATCAATGCCTGCATTTGAAGCCTGTAGTTCAGTTTCAAAATCAAATAAGAGATCATTCAAACAATCCTCTCTGTTTAAAAGTAACCTGGAATCAAATTTTTTAAAAATCAAATGTCTGCATTTCTTCATCTGGAAATCATCATCATGCAAGCCTTTTCAAGCTTGTTCTAACATCTATAACCAAAGATGCAAGTTTAAGTGAAATCTGGGAAGCTTGCATGCATATAGTTTTCAAGTTTTCAAAGGGCAAGAAGCATTTAAGTTTCAATCAAAGAAGCTTGGCCATTCCGGTTTCAAGATTTTATAAACATGCTCCGTTCTTCAGTTGAAGGTGAGTAACATCACATTTCTAAATCTTAAAATAAATATGGTTGCATGATATTTCTGAAACAAATATGTTTGTGTGTATATGAGCTTTCTGGCATTTTCTACGAATTTTATAAGTGTGTACATATTGTTGTGTATCATTGTTTCTGTTTTGTTCCCAAACTTAAGTTTTTAAATTTAAAATTTATAGTCTCTTGATCTAATTACTGATAGAACTTAGGCTTTAAACAAAATATGTTTGTTTAAGCATAAAGTAAGTTTTGAAATTTAATTAGTTCAATATAAAACTTGAATAGGCTCTGGAATCAAAAACTTCAGAACAAGATAGACATAAATAAAAATTAAATTATCCTGATTTATGGATTTGGGAATATAGATCATATACTTAAACCAAAACATGGTTTTTCAAACTTAAATCATAATTTTTAGGAATGAGGTAGGTGTGTAGTTCTAATTTTACCAGAAATTAGACATTTGGGAAATTCTGGTGATCTCAGGGTTCTGGAGGGTTGAAGTTTCTTCTGGAGGAAGAGGAGCGAATGGTGAGGCCAGGAAAATTGCCAAGAAGATGGTCAGAGACTGGTGGTGGCGGGAATTGTTCGTTTTTCTTTGTAGACCTAGTTTTGAAGATGATTGGAAGTTTGATCATCTAGAGGCCTAGGATTGATCGAGTGCCACTATACTTAGGGAAATGGAAGAGTGGTTATCGACGAAGTTGTGGCCGGAGATGTAGGTATTCTTGTGATCGAAGATTGGGAATCGAAGACGTTCCAGGCTTTGGTTCCATGGTTTGGGGTTTAAGGCCCAATCTTGATTTCGAATTGTTTCAGTTGTTCTGATTGCTGTATTATGCTTTGGAGATGATCATCATCTTGTAGGGATCATCGTGGATGATCGAAGAAGAGTGGATGGTCAGTGCATATGCACGGTGCATATCTGGCTTTGATGAAGATGAGTGGAGCTGTGGTTTTGTATTCGAGTATTTACTCGTGCGGTTTCGTGAATTGCTCGAAGTTAAGGGTTGATTGACTCGATTTATTTGGGGGGAAAACTTGGGTCAATTAGTTGTTACAGGTTTATTTTAGAAACCTGTCAGTGTTTCAAATTTTACAATGAAAATTTAAAATTTGAAAGCCAAATTTAAGAAAAATTTTAAATCAAGTTTTTAAGCTTGGTTTCAATTCAGATTTGATATCTACTATTTAAAATAAATAAGTTTTATAAAAATGAATGTTTTGACAACTTTAAATTGTTAAAGTATTTTATAAAGTGGTTTTAAAATATGAAAATAAGATTTAAACATGATTTTAAATTTAAGTTAAAATCTGAATTCAAAGCTTAGTTTGAATCCTAGTTTGAAATAAATAAAGTTTGTGAATTTAAATTGTTATAAGACAACTTTGAATGTTTTAAAATATGGTTTGAGTTTAAAAATGAATTTGGTTTCAAAATACTTTTAAATTTCTTTTATAAGACAAATAGATTCTTTAACATGTAATACAAAGGTTTTTGAATTGTTTTTAAAACTTTGTTAAAGTTAAAATTGTTTTCATTTTAAATCTCAAATTTAAAATGGAATTTAAAAGTAAATTTAAAAGCAAATTGTTTTTAAATACCTTGTTAATGATAATTTAATCATTAATAAGATTAATGTTTATCTTAAAGTTAATTAGAATTTAATGATTTATAATTCATTAAAATGATTTAGGTAATCAAGATTTGTAATTAATTAATTTAATTAATTAATAATTTGGATTAATTAAGTAATTAAGGGTTTTATTTAATTAATTAAAGGATTAAGTAAGTTAATTAAGATTAATTAATTTGTAATTAAGAAATCATTAATTAGATAAGATTTGATTTAAATTAATGATTTGAAATTTATTAATCAAGTAATAAAAAATTAATTAAGTTAAAGATTAACACTTGATTAATTAAATAATTAGAGATTAATTAATGGGTTATTGTAGATAAATTAATTTGTAATTAATAATGATTAATCTCAGTTAATTACTTTAGAGAAGTAATTATAGATTTGTTACTGGTTAATGAAGGTCATTAACTTAGGATTATTTAATAATTAATTAATGTGATTAATTTTAACGATTAATTAGATTAATTAATTTAAAGATAATCATGTGTGAATTGTTTAAGTGTAATTACTTAATGGAAGTAATTAAGAAATTAATTACTAATTGTAATTAATTAAGTTTATTTTGATTAGTTTAAGTTAATTAATTAAGTTTAATAAATTTAAGAAGTAATTACTCAATGTAATTAATAAAGAATAATTACTTAGTGAAGTAATTAAGAAGATAATTACTGGATGTAATTAAATTAAATAGGTAATGGAAGAGATTTGGAAATTTATTACTTTGTGTAATTAATATGAAGAATAATTACTTAGAGGAAGTAATTAATAATTAATTACTTAGTGTAATTAATTAAGAATTGATTAATAAAGTTATTTGAAGATAATTAAGAGATGTAATTAATTAAGAGTAATTAATTATTTAATGAGATTAATCTAGGGTGATTAATAAATATAATTAATTAAAGATTAATTATTAAAGATAATAAATTAAGGAGTCTTTAATTTATATAATGAAGTAACTAAAGGTAGATAATTACGGAATGTGATTAATCAAGAGTGATTAATCAATATGGTTTAATTGGTGATTAATTAGTTAATGTAATTAATTTAAATAGGATAATTATAAATAAAAATAATTAGGGATCATTAATTAATATAATGATGTAATTAAGGATTGATTAATTAAGAACAATTAATCAATGAAGGAATTAATTAATGTAATTAATTATGGATTAATGTAATTAATTATAGTTAATTAATTAATGAAGTAATTAAAAGGTTAATTACTGAATTTGGTTTAGGATAATTAATTTGTGAAATTAATTAAAGGCTAATTACTTGAGTGTAATTAAAGGGTGATTAATCAAGGTGATTAATTTAGGTGATTTATTTGAGGGTATTTAATTAATTGAATTGTTATTAATTAATGGTTATATAAATAAGATTTTAATGATGAAGTAGTTAATTTAATTTATTTTAAATTAATTAGAGATGAAGTAATTAATTTAATTCATTTTAAATTAGTTATAGAATGGTGTTTAATAAATCATTGCTTATGAATGCTGAATTGATATTGATTGCCTTGAATGGTTTGAGATCTCAGATATGAGATAAGTAAAGCTTTGTAATATGGATGCTTTGGTTGCATTTAGTTGATAATATGAATTATCTGTTAGTGATGATAATATGATTATCTGTTATGATGATAATATTGATTATCTATGGTGATATTGTGAATTATCTATCTGTGTATATAGATAATACTGAATTGAATTGTTTTAAACTTTAAAATAACTTGGACCTAAAAGATGGCGTTTTGGATTTCGACGAGACCGGGATCGGGTTTCCATATTTGGATATCCGAAAACCACATCGATCCAAATTAACGATAGGTCGTGAATCTCAAGTGAAGATGAAGATTCAGAGTGCAAGGGTTATCGTCATTAACTCTGAGGGTGATTCCAAAATGAGTGTAACGAGATAATGCCTTCGGTTTCGTTCGAACCCGGAACGAACTTGTATGGATTGAATGCTTTCAGAACATCGTCAGGTGGACAATGAGCATTCTAAGAGATGTGTTCTCTAAAGGTAATCGTATCCTTAAGCCTCATCAACCGAGAATGGCTAAAACAGGGGAGGTGCAGCAAGGCTAAGTGGGTCATTCCCAAGTAGGACAAGATTTACCCATGTCTAGAAGTCCCTTTATATTCGGCTGTGTGGGGCAGTTGATTGCAACAACTGCCGAGCTTGTCTTGTTTAGAACTGTTCAATAAGGAATGGTTTCGGCTTTGTGTTGCAGGGGATTGGGAGTAATCCTCGGTGCGGTAATCTAGGCCACGTATTGTGACGGGCGGTATCCCAGTAGCCCTTCCATTGTATGGAATCCAATCTCCAATAACTGCCGTACGTTTTAGATGTGCCTAACTATGTTGGAACGTGAGATGTAAGCATTCCAGCTATTTCTGTATTTTGCTTGAAAACCCTAGACACTGTTATAATATCACTGGATTTCCTATCAAAGGTTTTGGTTAGCGTAAGGTAAAAACTTACCCATGTTTATGTGTGGGAAGTCTTATGTGATACCTTTGTTTTCAAAGGATATTTAAAAGTTAAGCAACCTTAACCTGTTACTCACACCAAACTTATGTCTGACCCGGAGTTTATCTTCTGTTTTTCTTAAACTCTTGGGTACTCAAATTTTTACGAGTAGCCAAGGGATTCAGGTTAGCTTTGACGAATTATGGAGGAGCAATGGAGCAGGAGGCTTCGGCATTAGATATATAGTTTTCCGCTGTGTGTTCTCTGTATTGTGTTTGTATGAGTTGTAATAACTAGACAGGTGTTTATAACTGTCTAGTATGTGATGTATATGTTGTGTGTCTCTGATAGATGTTGTATATTATGTAATACTTATGTTATTAATATAATTTATTCGTTCCGCTGTTGAGATCCTGGAGTTGTTTCTTCTTTCTCTTCTTTCTTTTCACTTTTCTATCCCTTTCTTTCTTAAAGATGATACAACTTTCTGTGGAGAAAAAGTCGAGTCGTCACATTTGGCTTGCAAGAATTTTAGTATATGATTGAAGTCTTGGCTGTGCATGTTGATTATACAAAATGCAATCTCTGTTTCAGCTTTAGGAAACAAAACCTGTCAAATTTTTTCTTCTTCTTTCAGTCTGTCTCTATTTTTTGTTCAATTTGGAAAAATAAAAAGGGATGGAGTTTGCGTTTAAACTTGCACCAGGTTTCAGTGATAAATAAAAGCAGTTTGAAACTTTCTTTTTACTGGAAACTAAACAAAACACGGTAGTTTATGGTTTACAGGTTAACCCATACCCAAACAAATCTTAATCTCTCTCTCTTTACTTCTGGAAAGATTGTAAACAAGTTAAAAGTTTTGTTTAAACCTGTATGTTATTCCAGAAATGAATTAAAGCAAATTTTATAAAAAATTTCTTCCTGGAAACAATGAAACACAGCCACAATTCAAATTTTCTAGAAATTCGAACTTCATAAATTTTAATTTCGATAATACCATGTGAATCCACTCTAAAAAGGATGATTTTTGAAACTAGAATGAAAATATTTCATTGAACATTTCTCTGGGAAAAGGAAGTTGATCAGAAAATGAACTTTTGAGCAATTCTGGTGATCTATGTAGTTATGGGCCTCGAATTCGTCGTTACAGATCGTTTGAATGTTAAACATCACAAGAAAAATATTACTTGAATTTATAAATCATGGGATTGTTGATTCGAGGTCAAAGTAGGGTTTAAAAAGTTTTTTTTTTGTTCATGTTAGAAACAACGGTGCTGCACCGTCATGGGTGGATCAGACCGTGTGCCACCGGTGCGAATCGTTGCGTCACACGATGACGAAGCTAGGGTCCAAATTTGTTGGCCGATAATGGTCCGGGGAGGCAGCGTGAGGCAAATTTCCCGATGACGATTCTAATGGTTTTTGGGTCGAAGGGTCTCGATTTCGTTTTCGATTTTTTTTCAGATTCTAGGTACTGGTGATCTTTTGGGGAATGAACGGCGACTCATTTGTGGTCGCAGCTCCAACCAACGACGGAGCAGTTAACTGTGCACATGCACGTGGAATTTTGGTGTCAGCTGTGGTGGTTAGGGGAAGATGGGTGGCAGCTCGAAGCGGTACGCGAGGGATTGGTTGAAAAAACTCGAAGTCGAACTTGAGTTGTTTAGCGTGGTATCGGGTTAACTTAAAAATTAAACAAATTTTGTGAATTTTTTTTTCGCTCGGGTCAGTTTTGGCCTAAACTCGAAGCAGGGGGACGATGGCTCGGGGTACGACTCGAAGCAAGCCTCGGGTTGTTAAATAAAAAATAGAAAAATCCAATTTTACCTTAATTTTTGAACCCCGAGTTAAATAAAAAAAAATTCCTAAATAAATCGATGGTAATTGTAAATAGAATATGAGACAAATGGTATTCGAAATGTATGAAGTTCAAAGATATTCCTAAATCCTAAAGTTTCTTTTAAATAAAAGTTTGTTTTGAAAGTTTAACTTAATAAAAGGTTTAAAAATAAAATCAAATATTCAAGTGTTAGTTAACCAAATTTATTTTGAAATAATAATTAACATGTTTTGTAATGATTTTTTAAATAAATAATTAATTAATTTAAAGAATTGTTAATGGATAAAAATAATTAAACTTAATTAGTTAACAACTAATAATTAATAAATTAAGTTAATAAATTAAAGAATAATTAACAAATAAAGCCAATTAAATTAATTTATAATCAAGTAAAAATTAAAATCATTGATTTAAAATAATTAATAAAGATAATTATATGGTTAATTCACCTTAACCACAATCACCCTAATCAAAGATGATTAACCATCATCAAATATTCTTTACTGGTTTGACATTTCTGTTGTGATATTGTGATTGCTTTGTGATGGACTGTGATTTGTGATTTGTTCCTATATGTATGTGAAACCCCTTTGCTCGTAAAACGACATTTAAACTTCGATGCGACAGGAAGTCGGATTTTAGTTTGTTATCCGAACCCCACATCGAACCTTGAATGTGATCCTTGTAATTGACACACCCACATGTTTTTAAATTAAGCGATCACTATTCGAATTATGCGAGAGAGGACCTTTGTGTCATATAACCCATTCCTAATAGTGATTCGACGAATGGATAGTAATTGAAGACGGTGGTGAAGACCGGGTGTCTTCGAAAACGATAGGATAACCTATCGATTGTCTCTGCATCGAGTTGCTCCGGTATTGGGATTCCCTAAGTGATGGGAAGTCCGATCAGAATTGTGGACGCCCGGATTTGCAAGGGCTCTACCTTTATTGGACGAAGTGCCTTCGGTTCTGTTCGAACCTAGAATAGACTTGTATGGTCGTGTATCTGACACTACACTTTGAGATATAAAAGCCAATTTCTTTCAAATTCATATCTGTTGGTGGCGAAGAATTTATTCTCTTAGTTTAACACCCTTCTCTGAGACGTATGAGCTCAGAGATTATGTAGTTGAGGGTTATCAGCGATATACTCCCAATTTGGTAGTGTGGCATGTTAAGTGATGCTGTATATTGATGATCATTTGTTGATCATTTATGATCAAAGCATGGCTTTCGTGTAAAGCGTAGCTTTGTGGACGAGACCTCATCGGACCTCACACCCCGGAAATGGTCGAAACAGGAAAGATGCGGCAAGGTTATGAGGGTCGCGCCATTTAAGGTATGTCATTTCCTTCTGGAAAAAGGTGGTGTCATGGTATGGAGCCCAGATACTTACCTATGTGGTTGCTTCAATCTCATTTACTGCATGGTTGTTACTTTGTGATGGGGGCCCTTCGGATAAAGGTCTCAAAGGACCGGGGAATGGCATAGTCGTGTAGTAGTTACCTAGTTACAGAGGTAACCCGGCCTTGTGTTGGCAGAGAACTGGTTAAGTTCTCGGGACGTCCCGCCAGAGGCATACCCATGTGTCAGTAGGAAGTTCCTTAGTCTGACCATTTGTTGGAAATCCAATCAAAACAATACGCACCCTGTACGTTTTTAGTTGTATAACCTGCCATGGAATGTGGCGGTAACCTGCTATTGAACATGGTAGCTATAGTAGGCATACGACGAAATGTCATATGCTGGCTAGGATTGATATTATACTTTCAAAATGGCTTTCTACACTATGCACTAGTAATAATATCAAAGAAGTTTTCCCATATCAAGCATATTTGACTATCATAAGAAGAAATCTCCTCCAATACTGCGATTTCATTGTGTGTGTGGCGTGAGGTCTTGTGGTAGTTTCATTTTCCAAAAGCATACCAGATTTTCTTGTATAAATCTGTTCTATTTAAAAGCAACTATCTTTGTTTACTCATACTCATGACTGACTCGGAGTTTATTGTTTCCCTTTTAAACTCTGGGTGTCCACCATTTCTACACGGGCAGCCTTGTAGCAGGTTTTCCGTATTTTGGCTCAAGCTATATTTTGGAGTATTTTGGTTTGGAGATTATTGGTTTTTGGAGGCTTATACCTTAGAGACATGTTGGAAGCTTTTGGATCTCGAGGTGCTTAGTTCTTGGATGTTCACTATCATTCTCTATCTTCTTGGAGACTTTTGGCATATGATATGTAGTTGTTCTATTATGACATTCTATTTAGCGTTGTGACTCATGTATTATATACTCTGATGTTGTAACAGATATTATTATGATGTTGTATCTGTGATGTAATGCATGATATTCATTTTATTTTCGCTGTTATATATTCATCTAATGTTGTTATAAGCCTCATCCGACTGGAGTTCGATGTTTGAATCATTGACAGTTGAGTACAAGTGAGGTATTTGATGTCAATTTTCAAACGTTGAATTTCGAGACTCATATCTCATTCGAAATGTTGTTAACGGCATCCTTTCCTCTGTCACTCTCAAACAATGGAAACCTGTAGCTAGGTCCAATTGTGAGAACACCTTGGCTCCGCTCAATTGATCGAACAAATCATCTATTCTAGGCAAAGGATATCGATTTTTATCGTCTTCTCACTCTACTTTCTGTAGTCGATACGTAACCTCAATGATCCATCCGGTTTCTTCACAAACATCGTTGCAGCTTCCCAAGGCAACCTGCTTGGTTTTATATAATTTCTTCCTTTCCAAATCCACCAGCTGCACCTTCATCTAATTCATCTCAGTAGGTGTCTTCTGCTAGGTTGTCTACTTACGAGTTTAGCTCTACAAGATCTATTCGAAACTCTATTGTAGGATCGATTTCACCCTAGAGGGGGGGTGAATAGGGTGATAGTGTTAATTATAAAAATTAATCGCGGAAGCTTATAAACTAATATTAACACAGATCACAGAATATTACCAGCACAGAAATAAATAGCAGAATAATAAAATGCAGAACAGAACAACACAGAATTTACCCAGCTTCGGCAAAACCCTGCCTACGTGCTGCCCCCAAGGTTTCTACTAGAAATTAGATAGTCCCTCGCTTACACACGTAAACTCGCTATACCCGCTATTGACTAACCTAACTCTACGCTCAAAACCTTGACCACAACTCAACTACCGAGTTGCAAATTCCCAAACTACACACCGTAGTTTGCACCCTAGTCACACGACTAGAAAATAAACGGTTTAAAAGTAAAATACAAAACAAAAACAAATTAAGTAAAATAAAGCCCTATTTAAAATAATAAACTAAAGCCTTTTAATAAAAGAAAGTCGGCCCCTTGTTCACTTCAACCCGTTTCTCTCTTTTTTTTTCTTTCGTGAAAAAATAGCCGCTCCTTTTTCAGATCTAGGGCATCGTCCCTTTGATTCAATTAGGGCTTTTGAAGTGCCGATCCTACTTCGATCGATTTTGTGATTGTTCACGTGTTGCCTTGCTCGATCGATTCTCGTTGGTCTCTCTCTGGCTACTTCAAGTTGATGGAGTTCGACTTTGATTTGGTATGTGATTTCTGCTTCGTTACTGTTTGATTTTCGTATTCGAACTTCCATGATTATGCCGATGATGATTTTAATTTATATAGGGTTTGTAACCCTAGATTTGCGTCGTATAATCTCTAATTGAATTTGTCAACTGTTTCACCTCGACCACTTGATTTTTCTTGAACGAATGTGATGACTTCTGACTTCTTCAATTTCGAATATTTCGTGTTTACTTGGTTAACACGGTTTGATTCAATTTCGTGATAACCACGGTATTTTGATTTCTGGAATTTTTACTTTGTTGACTTGTTCAATATTGACATGGCGATTTTACTATGACTTCGGCCTTGACACTTTGCATTTCTTGCTTGAGTACTGGGTTGCTATGATACATATTGCCTTTGGTTATGTTGCCATCAGTTGCTTGTACTATCTGGTCAGCAGCTTGTCGAATTTACATGTACATTGTGTCATTTATCTTTGTACTTGCATACTTGGTTTCCACCTTGATATTGTGTAGCCTGGTCTTTGTGCATTACTGAAACACTTTTCATACAGTTGAGTTTCAATTCATTGGAATTGATATTGTACTTCACTGTTGCCTTGTTCATCATTGCGTGTTAACTTCGACTGTTCAGTTGCATATATTATCTGATGTTGTCACTTATGTTTGCACTGCTTTACATGTTGTAGTTTGCTTTGGTCTTGAGCAGTTCTCTGGTCTTGCATCATATGTATGCTTTACTTGATCTTCACTTTGATTCCACATTGACCTTGTAGTCAAGTCTGCATTGCTGTCACATGAACTAAACTTATTGTATATCATTATTTTGAACTGTTGCATTTGTCTACTTCTGCACTTGTGTATATTTGGGCTGATCATTTGTATACATACATTCTTGTATGTATATATGTGTATGGTCACTTGTGTATTGCCTTTCTGAACTGTGTCACTTATGTGCATATGTTTGCACTGTTTTATGTTGTCACTTGATCTGTTATATTTGGTTCATAATTGACTGTTGTCACTTGCATGCATTTAGCTCGATGGTTGTTGCATATTGCAACTTGTACATGATTTTGGTCTTCAATGCATTCTTATATTCTCCTGTATCATGCTTGGCACAGGCTTGCATAGTTGTGGCATGGTCATTTGTGTATGGTTCACTGTTGGTCTTGTTCATCATTGATGCTGCAGCTTGGTCATTTGTCTGCACTTTCACTTGAACTTGTAGATGATGGTTCATTTGACTTGGAATTGGATGTTTTTCATTCCAGTGAGTTGTCTGGATTTATTCAACATAGTTGTATTTGTACATTGCCTTTGTTGTGGTCTGGAGTGTATGTTGGCAACTTGTTCGGTGCATTTGCTGGCAGTTGGTCTTTATTGCATTCATGTCATATTTGAACATAGTTGCATTATATTGGTCGAGCTTTGATTCTTTGTTGGCACTTGCTTGAACTTGATTTGTTTATCTGCACTGTTGTATATTCGAACTGCACCTGTGTTGAATCCAGTTTTATTTGGATTTGACCTTGTGCTGAAGTCGTGATATATTGCATGTTTCACCTGAGTTGAATCCTGTATTTTTATTTGGGTTTGACCGGTGCTCACCTGTCCCTGTAACTCAATCAAGTGTATATATCGGTGTGCACGGCCTTGTGGCATATACAGTGATACACTGTGTATGTCACAAGTTGTTCGTGTATGATGAATTCAAATTTAAATTATGACGAACAACCCAAATAACTGAGGCAAATCATATTTTTAAAGTCATCTTTTAATTTATATTGCAAAAATATTTTCTTTTCAATTTTACTGCGTTAGTGAATATTTTTGCAGATTGCTCAGATGCTGGATTCAAACTGGAATGCAGTTGTAGATAAAAATACGAGTGTGAGTGATATGTAGTGAGGTGAATATGTAAATGTGAAATGTGATGTAATTGTAATCAAAGTTGTATAGTATAGTGAGAGCTTGAAATTGTATTATTCAAAATTGTAATAAATATTTGTTTGAATAAAATATTCGTTTGAATTTAAAATTTGTGTTATTTATTTTTTTCAGCAAATATTTATTTAATCTGTGAAAATAAATAGTATATTAACAAATACATTTAAACGAATGTATATATGTTTATTATCATCAAACAAAAATCATATAAGCGCATATTCAACAATCTCCCCCTTTTGATGATAACAAACATATATTTAAGATTTTGAATATATTAAATGTATTTGATAATTTCAATTGCTCCCCCTATTTGAATGCTTCCTTTCTATATGATACTCCCCCTACATATATGACTCCCCCTACATATATGCATACAAACAAAATGTGCAAATGAGTCTATATGCATATTGAAAACTTCTTTGACCTTTTCTCTCCCTTTTTACAAAATCTTAACTTTTCTCTCCCCCTTTTGTTATCAGCAAAAGAATAATAGAAATAGAGAAAAATAGAGATAAAGTAATCGATATTAATCCAACATTAAAACCCAATTGAATATAAATATTAAATTTCAATAGAAAATCAAACAAAAATCATAAAAATATTGTTAGGCGCATATTCCACTTTTAGAATGATGGAGATGATGTCATCATATAAAACCATACAATTGTGTCTATTTGTGGTATTTTTATATCAGGAATTTGAATATCTACTAATCATGCATAACCGTTAGGACTTTTAAATGAGATTAGTAGTATTCCAATTTTATTTTTTTTAAAAAATGAATTCAAGTATCTTCTAACCACGCATAACCGTGAGGACTTTTAAATGGGATTAGAATCAACTTGTTTATTTTAAAAGAAAAAAATCAACTTTTGATATGCGTTCCATACATGCATAACCGTGAGGACTTTTAAATGAGCATGGAAGCACATAACAAATTCCAAGTAATTCACCCATGCATAACCGTGAGGACTTTTAAATGAGAGTGAATACTTTGGTATTTATTTATTTATTTATTTTTGCTTTTTAAAAAAATGAAAATGAAAAACGAACGATTCCTGTTTAAAGTACCACATATCAACAAACTATATAGAGTTTTGATGAGTGATAGTTGTTAGAAATATGATAGATATAGAGATGGTCATGGAATTTTTACGAACAAAAAGTTTTATAACTCTTGTTTAAATTTCTAAAGAAATTTTCTAATTATACTTTCTCGAGTTATAATATATGATAAATATCAACACTCATCACTTTTTCTATTACTATTTTTCTTTTCGATAAACATTAGGGAGTCAGATTAGTCAATATAGTCATTTAAAATCAAATTCAAAAATAATTATGAAACCAATTTTTCAAAATGACTAATCTGAAAATATGGTCAAAAATGATTTTCTCCAGGGGGTTTTAAAAGAAAATTTTCTGCTATTTGAAAATTATTTGAAATGAAAAATATGCAGATATTTTCTTTGAAAAACGATGCAGTTAATGAATGTGTCAAAAATTAATCATGTTCCACTAGTAATTTTTCTATCAACCATATTACCAGTGTAATCTGCATCTGAATTTAAATTTCACTCAAAATTCACTCGTTGAATGTCAAAGACCAGATTAAGAAATTTCTCATGATTATTATCAACAAATTTTAAATGAAATTCTCTTGGATTTGAAATGAAAACCGTGTCAACAATCAATCATATATTAAAGTGTCAATTTTAGAAGCCATCAAACGTTCTTTTTATTTCAAAGCAATTTCTTAATAGTTTCAACAATTTCAAAAAAAAATTTAACATCCTTTTCACAATTTTTAAAATAGAATTCATTAGGATTTTAAATCGAGGCCGTGTCAAAACATGAATATAGATTTAGCCAAAAATATTATAACAACAATATTATTATCCAATCAAAACACTATTTTTCTCTCAAACTTATATATCAAGTAATTCTAGAGAATTTTATAGTGTTTTTGGCATAAGAATATAAATGGCTAATCAATTTTGAATAAAGTCAGAATCAAAATCATCATTAAATCATCATCATATCATAATTGGCTGATTTTAGTCAGAAAATGGTACAGATTATCACATTTAATATATCGTACAAATAAATATACTTTTACCTGTCTTTACCTTTACGATATTTCTCGTCGTTGTTCATTGTGATTCTGTCACCCTTATACTAGGCTAAGGAACTTAGCTTTGTCGCCCGTTGTGTTTCTGGAACAGCCAAAAATCCAGGTAACACTATTGTTGTTCCTTAGCCCGCCACCACACCTACACGATGAAAATTTTATGTGACCTATTTGTTTTTATAGGTCCATGGTTGTTAGTGGCAGAAAATTTTGAAAAATAATTTTGTGTAGCCCCAAAACTATTTATAATTGTTCCCTTTGGCACCCAAATTTGTTTAACTTTGAGAGATTTTATATTTGTGCCTTTTGGAACCCAAATCGGTATAGTTTTCACATGTTTGGGTCTATACCAACAATTATTGTGATCGTGTCCAAATTTTCTACAAATTGTGCACATAGAATTAACTTGATTAATCTTGTTTTCAACAATTTTCGAATTATTAAATCCAAGTCCTTGTCTAACCGTATTAACAATTTGCTTTCCTAATAGCATATTCAACGATTTTTCACTTTTTGAAAATTTATCTAAAGTCGTAGACAATTGTTGGACTTTTGATTTGAGAGATTCATTTTCGTTTAACAACTGTGTGCACTTTTTAATAGAATTCTCTCTCCTAGTATTTTCATTCTCCTTTAAAATCAGAATTTCATTTTCAAGCGATTTTATTTTAATTTCTGATTTTTTAATTTCCTCATCAAATGTTGGACACTTATCACACTTAGGGATCCTACTTTGATAGGTTTTAACTAATTGATCAAGTTGTTTATTACATTCTATCAAAGTATCTTTTTGAGATTCAAGTTTGGCGTATTTTTCCCTAAGTCGTTCAAAACAACCGTTTACTTCATGAAAATATATAAGCAACTCAGAATGGGTAAGTTTTGATACCTCACTTGGCTCATCATCGTCACTGTCAGTTGTATCACCTCGAAGGCAAAATTCTGCCTTTTCGCTTTCACTGCAAGTGCTTTGATCATTCTCGTCTATTTCATCCCAAGTGGCTGCAAAACTTTTCTTTTTCTGTTTCTTTCCATGGCTGGATTTAATTTGTGGACAATCGGGCTTGATATGGCCGGGTTTGTTGCAATTATAACAAATAAACTTTTGTTCTTCTGAGTAGTCTAGTGCTTTGGCTATTCTGCTTTTTGCTTTTTGAATTCGAGCTGAATTTCCATGTTTTTGATTCCATTTTTTGAATTTCCTTATTAACAGCTCCAATTCTGCTGCTCCATTATCTTCATCGTTATCATCATCACTTTCGGTTGTTCCTTTGAGAGCTATTGATTTCTTTTGAGTGTCACCTCCTTCACGCTCTTCTTTGAATTTCATTTCAAGCTCATAAGTGGTGAGATTTCCGATGAGTTCCTCAACTTTAAGTTGTTTTAAATCTTTCGATTCTTGTATGGCAGTTACTTTTGCTTCAAAGCTTCGTGGAAGGACTCTGAGGATTTTCCGGACTATTTCTAATTCGGTGTATGTTTTTCCGAGAGCTTTTGATTTGTATACGATATTGGAGAGTCGTCCGTACATCTCTTTGACATTTTCTTCCTTCGCCATTTTGAAGTTCTCGTATTCGCTGCTTAGCATTGCAAGGCGAGATTCTTTGACTTGAGATGTTCCTTCGTGAGTCACTTCTAGTATGTGCCATATTTCCTGCGCAGTTAGACAATGTGAGACACGATTAAATTCAAATTGATCTAATGAACAGATAATAGAATTCATAGCTTTAGCATTAGTATTCTGTAATTTATTTTCTAATTCTGTCCATTGTTCCTTTGGTTTCTCTATTTCCTGATTATCTACAGTTATAGTTGGTATTCTATAACCTGTCTCAACAATATTCCAAGCGTCAATGGTTTTCAGAAAAATTTGCATTCTATTTTTCTAATAAGCATATTCACCATTGAACATTGGTGGTCTAACTATGGATTGACCTTCTGCAAAAGCATTATTAAAAGAAGCCATTTTAAAAATTCAAATTTTTAAAACAAAAACTGATTTTTTCAAAAAAAATCGAATTTTTAAAACAGATGTTGACTTCTAAACCTCGCTCTGATACCACTTGTAGGATCGATTTCACCCTAGAGGGGGGGTGAATAGGGTGATAGTGTTAATTATAAAAATTAATCGCGGAAGCTTATAAACTAATATTAACACAGATCACAGAATATTACCAGCACAGAAATAAATAGCAGAATAATAAAATGCAGAACAGAACAACACAGAATTTACCCAGCTTCGGCAAAACCCTGCCTACGTGCTGCCCCCAAGGTTTCTACTAGAAATTAGATAGTCCCTCGCTTACACACGTAAACTCGCTATACCCGCTATTGACTAACCTAACTCTACGCTCAAAACCTTGACCACAACTCAACTACCGAGTTGCAAATTCCCAAACTACACACCGTAGTTTGCACCCTAGTCACATGACTAGAAAATAAACGGTTTAAAAGTAAAATACAAAACAAAAACAAATTAAGTAAAATAAAGCCCTATTTAAAATAATAAACTAAAGCCTTTTAATAAAAGAAAGTCGGCCCCTTGTTCACTTCAACCCGTTTCTCTCTTTTTTTTTCTTTCGTGAAAAAATGGCCGCTCCTTTTTCAGATCTAGGGCATCGTCCCTTTGATTCAATTAGGGCTTTTGAAGTGCCGATCCTACTTCGATCGATTTTGTGATTGTTCACGTGTTGCCTTGCTCGATCGATTCTCGTTGGTCTCTCTCTGGCTACTTCAAGTTGATGGAGTTCGACTTTGATTTGGTATGTGATTTCTGCTTCGTTACTGTTTGATTTTCGTATTCGAACTTCCATGATTATGCCGATGATGATTTTAATTTATATAGGGTTTGTAACCCTAGATTTGCGTCGTATAATCTCTAATTGAATTTGTCAACTGTTTCACCTCGACCACTTGATTTTTCTTGAACGAATGTGATGACTTCTGACTTCTTCAATTTCGAATATTTCGTGTTTACTTGGTTAACACGGTTTGATTCAATTTCGTGATAACCACGGTATTTTGATTTCTGGAATTTTTACTTTGTTGACTTGTTCAATATTGACATGGCGATTTTACTATGACTTCGGCCTTGACACTTTGCATTTCTTGCTTGAGTACTGGGTTGCTATGATACATATTGCCTTTGGTTATGTTGCCATCAGTTGCTTGTACTATCTGGTCAGCAGCTTGTCGAATTTACATGTACATTGTGTCATTTATCTTTGTACTTGCATACTTGGTTTCCACCTTGATATTGTGTAGCCTGGTCTTTGTGCATTACTGAAACACTTTTCATACAGTTGAGTTTCAATTCATTGGAATTGATATTGTACTTCACTGTTGCCTTGTTCATCATTGCGTGTTAACTTCGACTGTTCAGTTGCATATATTATCTGATGTTGTCACTTATGTTTGCACTGCTTTACATGTTGTAGTTTGCTTTGGTCTTGAGCAGTTCTATGGTCTTGCATCATATGTATGCTTTACTTGATCTTCACTTTGATTCCATATTGACCTTGTAGTCAAGTCTGCATTGCTGTCACATGAACTAAACTTATTGTATATCATTATTTTGAACTGTTGCATTTGTCTACTTCTGCACTTGTGTATATTTGGGCTGATCATTTGTATACATACATTCTTGTATGTATATATGTGTATGGTCACTTGTGTATTGCCTTTCTAAACTGTGTCACTTATGTGCATATGTTTGCACTGTTTTATGTTGTCACTTGATCTGTTATATTTGGTTCATAATTGACTGTTGTCACTTGCATGCATTTAGGTTGTTGCATATTGCAACTTGTACATGATTTTGGTCTTCAATGCATTCTTATATTCTCCTGTATCATGCTTGGCATAGGCTTGCATAGTTGTGGCATGGTCATTTGTGTATGGTTCACTGTTGGTCTTGTTCATCATTGATGCTGCAGCTTGGTCATTTGTCTGCACTTTCACTTGAACTTGTAGATGATGGTTCATTTGACTTGGAATTGGATGTTTGTTCATTCCAGTGAGTTGTCTGGATTTATTCAACATAGTTGTATTTGTACATTGCCTTTGTTGTGGTCTGGAGTGTATGTTGGCAACTTGTTCGGTGCATTTGCTGGCAGTTGGTCTTTATTGCATTCATGTCATATTTGAACATAGTTGCATTATATTGGTCGAGCTTTGATTCTTTGTTGGCACTTGCTTGAACTTGATTTGTTTATCTGCACTGTTGTATATTTGAACTGCACCTGTGTTGAATCCAGTTTTATTTGGATTTGACCTTGTGCTGAAGTCGTGATATATTGCATGTTTCACCTGAGTTGAATCCTGTATTTTTATTTGGGTTTGACCGTTGCTCACCTGTCCCTGTAACTCAATCAAGTGTATATATCGGTGTGCACGGCCTTGTGGCATATACAGTGATACACTGTGTATGTCACAAGTTGTTCGTGTATGATGAATTCAAATTTAAATTATGACGAACAACCCAAATAACTGAGGCAAATCATATTTTTAAAGTCATCTTTTAATTTATATTGCAAAAATATTTTCTTTTCAATTTTACTGCGTTAGTGAATATTTTTGCAGATTGCTCAGATGCTGGATTCAAACTGGAATGCAGTTGTAGATAAAAATACGAGTGTGAGTGATATGTAGTGAGGTGAATATGTAAATGTGAAATGTGATGTAATTGTAATCAAAGTTGTATAGTATAGTGAGAGCTTGAAATTGTATTATTCAAAATTGTAATAAATATTTGTTTGAATAAAATATTCGTTTGAATTTAAAATCTGTGTTATTTATTTTATTCAGCAAATATTTATTTAATCTGTGAAAATAAATAGTATATTAACAAATACATTTAAACGAATGTATATATGTTTATTATCATCAAACAAAAATCATATAAGCGCATATTCAACATCTATGGCATGTTTCAGTAGTAGTCCCGTAATAGGCTCAAACACATCGACGTACTTCCATACTAGGGAAACCCGATTGACTTCATCCTCTATGCCTTACATGGCACTCAACATTGCACATACGTCAAAACTTGGCTCTTTAAATAAGTGTATAATTAGATCATGACAATTATAATGCTTTAAAGGTATTATTCGATCTAAATAAAATACCCTAGCGTCATATAAACTCAACCCATCCATGCCTAGAATTATCCTAAAATCCACAAAATCAATTACATACAAGTTGCAGGCAAACACATAACCTAACAAGTCAATCTCTCAATCTCACTCCACGAGTTGCATAGCCGCCTGTTAGATTCGCAACCCTAAGAGAAGTAATAAGGTAGCCGGTTCTAGGTTTAACCTATCTATTAAACATTTATAAACAAAAGAATGTGATGCTCCAGTATCAATAAACAAACTAACAGGAATTGTAACGATCAAACTTTTCAATCCTCCAAAGTCGACACTAATACATCGTGGTATTCATATGTCGAACAATCAAGTATCGAAAAGACAGATGGTCGGGGAAAAAGTAGAAAAGACAGAACATAACCTCACATTATGGTGAGTAATATATAATATACAACATATCTTTACAAAAGAAAACTAAAGCTACATATATCAATCATAGTTAACTAATTAATCATCAACCTGGAAAATTATGAAAACCTATCCTCACGAATGCTGATAAATATAAAAAAACTAATACAGTGGAAAATAAAATACATGTGGGTACGTCTTGGAGGTATCCAGCCGTCCTCTGAAGCTCGAAAGCATCCAAAGCTAAATCTGAAAATATACTCGGCATGACCCGAGAATTATAAGAAGAATAACGCCCGGGTCGATCTGGTAAGACAATGTGAGAAGCACGCCTTAAATAAATTTTAATGTTATAAAACCTTTCAAAGTAAAGGTATCTCCTAAGATAACGCCGCACATAAACATGGACGGGTTTTTACCTTACGACAACCAAATCATTTATAGGAAATCTTTTGATATTATAATAATGTCTATGGTTTAAAAATAAAGATTAAATCTTAGTTGAAATATTTACATCAACTACATTCCAACATAATAGGTGTATAACTAAATCCGAAGGCGCTTACTGGAGAATAGATTCCATACACGACAAGGTAAGAGTCTACCCTTTATACAGTACACCTCTAGAGAAAATGTACCGAGGCTGCATTATTCTACACCTTTACTACTTAAGACAGGCCTACCCTTTCCTAGATAGTACAAAATATGATTACCCCTATGGTTGTCCTTGACAAACACTTTCTGTGGCCACAAACATACATAATTCATATACATACACATACATACATACATACATACATACATACATACATACACACACATATATATATATATATGTGTGTGTGTGTGTGTGTGTGTGTCGATCTAAATACAAGTGATTATCATACCCTAATGGGAGCGATCGACATAGCCCCGTAGCATGTTCCTGCTTTAGTCATTACTGGTTGTGAGGCCTGAAGTTATGTTTTACCTTTATAGCAAATCTCAGTTGGAATGCTAACACTGTTCTCCAAGCAACAATGCAATGCCAGCATTCATCCATACAAATTTTTTTTGGAACTGAATAAAACCGAAGGCACTGCTTCTATTATATCCATTTAGGAATCACCCTCAAGATTATTAGCAAGTTGTCCTTGCAGTTCAAAGAGCTTCATCTTCTATTCCATCATCTTCAAGAGGGCTTCAATTTGAACGCCAATGCCCATTCGAAGTGGTTTTTGGATAGTATATCTGATCCCGGTCTCTCTGAACCGACAACGATAGATTTAAACTAGCCAACATTTGATAGTTGGTTATTTAACTATCAAATAAACAAACAATTCAACCAGAGAATTTAACCAAGCAAGGTTAAGCACAAAACAACCCCTAAGCCTCTTTAATTAATCCCTTCATTAATTTAAACCCCTTTGTAATTCTTGTATTAAAAAAAAATACATAGATATATTCACAACTTTCTCTACTCTTTTTAATACTTGAAGAAATATTGATATACTTATATCAGCTGCATAAGTATACTCACAAAACATCTCTTTAAAACTTAGAAAACTCTTTCCATATGCTTATATGTATAAGTATATTCGCAAAACACTACATTTTCAATACTTAGAAAATGCATATACTTATCTCAGCAGTGTATGTACATTTACAAATCTTAGGGAGATTCCATTTCCAAAAACCACACTTAATTTGGGTTAAAAAATGGTACTTAAAAACATTAAAAACCATAAACCCTAAAAACATTTTTGTGGTAAGTAAACGGATTTGTGTGTATATTTAGCCAAAAATTCTTAACACCACTTCCTAATTTCAAAAAGTACCATCCCTCGATTAATAATGAAATCAGATAAGTCAGAAAACTATTCTGGCCTCGATATACATTCTTAATTTTCAAGATAAAGACGAGTTCCATACATCGAATATTGGTGTTAAGTATGAAAACAACATTTTCCATACAACCATAATTAAAATAACAATTTATGAAAATTGGGCCTCTGTCTTTTTATTAATACCTTATTTGTAAAATGCCTTTAAAAAACTCCTTATATTCACAAATCCTTTATAAACATTATTTATAAATTATAAAATTCTATTTATAAATATATAACATAATTATAAATCTCCTTCTATGAATCTCCAAACTTATTTAATAAACTCGTTTATAAACATCGTTTATACTTATATAAAATTCATTAAAAATTTCTTTAAATAAAATAGTCGTTTATAAAACTCATTTTATAATTGTAACGGTCCGTATTTTCGACCCTCAAAAAACGACATCAGTACATCCACTATATAGAATGCCGAGCAATCGGGTGCCGGAAATACCAGTACATTAGGGGTGAAGAAGAAAAAGGTAGAAGAAAATAGAAACAACAACACAGAATCTCACAATCGCAGCGGAACAAAATATAATATATATAATGGCAGATTTTTATACAAAAGAACTATAACTGTTATTTATACATGCCATCATCAGAGTACAGCAGAAAACAATCAATCTGGACAATTATAATGACGTGTCCTTATATACATAAATGGTATAGCGGAAATAACCAAGTACGCGATATACGTCTGAAATCCTCCAGCTCGTCTCTTGACCCCCAAAGCATCCTAATCAAAATCTGTAATCCTCGGTCTGACCCGAGCACTATAATAAAACAACACCCATCAGTCTGGAAAACCAGCCTAAGAAAACATACTCGATTTGAATTATTAAATTTTATAAAAATCCTTCGAAAACAAAGGTATCTCATAAGACCGCATCACACATAAACACGACGGGTTTTTCTCTTACGATAACCAAACCTTTTTTATCAAAATCGTATGATATTAGAATATTGTCTAAACAAAGTAAATAAAAAATAGCTGAAATGCTTGCATCTCACGTTTCAGCATAGTTGGAAACAATCAAAACCGTACGACGCTTATTGGAGATTGGATTTCATACAATGACTAGACACTGGGGTACCACCTATCATGGTACACTTTTAGAAAAATGTACCGAGGACCTCGCCGAGGTCCCCTACAACACAAAATTGGCCCTATCCCTAACCTAGATAGAACCGAATATGTTATTACCCCAGGTGTTCCCACCCTTATCGAGACCTCTTTTGCATGCACCACCGTATCCATAATTTATAATATATCCGACGGTATTTAGAAAGGTGGTAACATACCCTAATTGGGTATGTCCCACTTAGCCTTGCTGCATAACACCTGATTTTTAGTCTTTTCGGTTGATAAGGCTTGAGGCTATGATTACCTTTCAAGAACAATTTTCACTTAGAATGCTCATCGTTCTCCAATGGCGATGTTCTGATAATTCGTCCATACAAGTTGTCATGGGTCTGGAAAAATCGAATCACCGTCTTCTCTATCTTCACGGTATCTATTCGTAACGTTCAAACTGGATCGAAGTGGTTTTCGAATAATTAAATCTAATCCCCGTCTCTTCGAAACGATTAACGAAATTGGCCAATATTGATAGTCGGTTATTTAACTGTCAATACAACATCCATAAGCAATCACTAAGCCATTATTTGTAATTTCTTCTAAAATAATCATTTCAAAATATCTTTACAAAGATATATGTTTATCTCTTTCAATATTTCAATATTCGAAAACAATTTCAACTATTTATATCGATAACAGAATAACTTCAAACCTTAGAAATATCTTCATCCAATTCTATTTATAATTCAATACTTTGAAATTATTTCTATGATAATAACCTCGTAGTTAAAATATTTCAAATCCATCATGTCCAACACTTAGAAAATACCCTTAATTACAACTTCCCAAAAATCATTTATTTTTTTCCAATACTTAGAAAATATTTCATTTATTTCCTATCTCAAACCCTTTACAATTCATCTGTTAGTTCCTTATCTCATTTCTTTTATGAATTCTATTTCATTTTTCGAAGTTCACTTTTATTTAACTACTTCAGAAATTTTATTACTTTTTTCCCAAATTCTATTTTGAGAATTCCCTTATAAATCGCATATACTGAATAACCCCATTTCCAGATTTTCGAGAGGGTTTATCAATATTTTTAAAACATTACAAAACTCTACATGCATATATATATATATATAATAAGTATTTAAATAATAATTTATTTTTAAGACATGTTCAGGTAATTATCTTAAATATTGAAACACTTTTTTAATAACGCCACTTTTCAAAGATGGTTTTTTTGAAATTTAGGATTTATTAAAATAAATAATAAGTATGCGAAAAATTCACTTTTCGATGTATTTCTATTCTACTGGTTCAAAATTGCATGGTTTGCTAAATAAAACTTCCCTCTTTAAAAACAATTTAATTTCTTATTAATAAATTATAATTTTAAAATCAAAATAACCAAATAATTTATAAATTGCTCTTGATTCACACCCCATCGATTTCATTCCAATTCTCCTAACCATTTCCACTTCAAAATAGTATCCATTATTTTTCTCTTACCCTATTTCCATTTTCTAATCTAAATTCTCCCTGCAATTTATATTTCCATTTTCTCGTCTAATATCGATTTCCTTTATTTATAAACATCATTTATAAATTTTATATAGCCCCTTGAGTTTCACTTTTATAAAAATAGTCTTATTTATAAAATCTCATTTTATAAATTCAATTTCTTATAAATTCTATTCATTTCTGCCAATCTATTTTTAATATCAATTTCAACTTCTTTCCATATTTCCCAGAAATATCATTTAAAAATCCATATTTAAAAATCCTTTATGTAATTATTTTAAAATTTCTCTTTAAAGTATTTTTACGAATAGTTAAATACAACCCAAAATCAGTTAATGTTTTTATCCAAATCAATCTCTTAAAAATAATCCAAATTTTGATATAAATATTTTTACATTCAAAATCCCTTTAAAATTCCAAAATAATACTTATGGTATTTTAAATACCAAAATTTAGGATAGTGCTACTATAGCATCCAATAATTCACATCACAACAATAATCTATTACAGATTATTCCAACACATCATATATTATTATATTAGAAAAATACTCAATACAATTTTTGAGGAATCCAGTTGGATCCCTCCAACCTATTACCCTATTCCACATATGTTAATACGACATACAAAAATACCAATCCCACTTCGTGGGGGATATCGCGGTGTATAGGGTCATCCGCTATTATGCAGGGTGCATAAGGTCTCATCTGCTCCAATCGGCGAGTATATATACAACTACTAATATATATGCTGCTATATATATATAACATCCAAACTGATAATATTATTTAAATTCATTCAACCAACCAATAATTTAAATTCAGCATTTTTAAATTATAACTAGCAATCCAAATGAGTGGGATTTTACTCACCTTGATTTTTAATTGGTTAGTCGTTCTAATTCCAATTTCCTCTATTGTAAAGTATTGCTCCTCTAAGTCCAACGTGACTTGTTATGTTAATTTTAAACCTCGTATAAAAAGGTTATGAATTTTATAAGTCAATGATTTTAAATTCAATTTGCTAATTAGATGTCTTTAATAACTAATTACCGTATTGAAAACAATTTAACTTGTTCCTAAACATGAACAGAAATCGTGCACCTGCATCACCAAAATAGCACCCTCCCTATCTCATTGTCACCACCAATCACCGCCATCGACTCACTGACCCCACCACCCCTCACGTCGAGCCAAGGCAGACCTCCCACCCATGCCGCATCACGTACCACCTCTATTTCCACTGCCACAGACTCCTCCACACCCCCATTGTAGTCGCTTCCACCCACGCAAGCCATCCCCTTTCTCAATCGCCTACGACAACGCCTGAAACCATCCATCCCTCTCGACTTCGACCCAACCGCTCGCTTCAACATCGCTGCTAGGCTGCTCGCTCACACGACCTCCCATAATCGCGATTGCAAATCAATAACTCACGCTGCCTTCTTCCTTCTAACTAGTCGCTACTTCGATTTCCCCCATGTGCCCCTCATCGTCGCCTTCAGCCTAAACCAATGCGACTTGTTCGAATACACGTCGAGCTCTAGGCTGCTCCACCTCGTCGAGACTTCGACCTCCAGTCACCATACCTCACTTCGATGCCACGCCCCTCGATTGATATAACAATTGAAACGCGCGCGCATATGAGATTGGTGAAAGGGCTTCATGATTTTCGAGTCTAAATTCGAATTGTTTCGAATTCCTTTTTTTTAGTCTGTTCGAACTGATTTCATTCAGTGTATGTATGTGTGTATGTGTATATTAAATTCTGACCGGCCTTGTTATTTAAAGAAGAAGAAGGGAGGTAACATGATTTTAATTTTGAACTTAAGGTAAGAAGGTCGCATGTTTGAATATGTAAAGGGGCACAGTGAGATGATTTGACGACAGCTAAAAAGAAAGTTTGACCAGACAATATTTTAATTAAAATTTTAAAATATCTTAATTTTCATAACTTAAAATCTTGAATCTCTATCGAGGCATGCCGCTAGGCATTTATAATGTTATAGCCTATTTCGAACGCAATGGAAAGGTTCTAAGTCCTAATTAGATCATATGGAGAGGATAGCTTTTTGGACCCAATTATTATATTGAATTTTCAATATTAAATTCAGTGCGTTTCTATCCCGTATGATCAAACGATTACTCCAAAAGCTACGAAATTTTAAATCTGATAATAATCCACTATTACGGATCCAATGGAACTAGTTTTGTCGAATTCCAAGACCGTGCCCTGGATCGCTATTTTAACATGTCGATTAAATTGACGATTTCAAAAGTTGAAGAAATCGCTTGAAATTTCAGTTTTAAAATCTTAATAACTAAATTATAATTCAAAATCCAATATTTAAACCATTAAAATATTTCAAATTAATCATCCAAAAATCCGGTTCGTTACAATAATTTCCTAAATTTATTTATAAAATTCCTTTTATAAATTTCTAAATATAACTACAAAACTCTGAATATAATTATAAAACTCATATACTTTCCATAACAGGATCATTGCATATATTCCAATAAATTCACAATTGTGATTTACTTCCCTAAATTATCAAATGTTAATGTTTTACCTTTTATAAAATACATTTATAAACCTATCATTTTGTTTATAAAATGCCTCAGATAAATCTCTCTTTAATTTATAAAATACCATTTATAAATCTGTTCATTTATTACAACATTTCATATAAAATGTTTCACAAATATTTATTTCCAAAATATTTCCATCTACTTTTAAACACAAAATCTCTTTAAAATAAAAGGTAACTCCTTTTATTTCCTCTCACTCACTGTTATAATACTTGCTATAAAAATAAATAGTTTCCAAATTTTTTTTAAAATGTTTCTGTATATGACAAAAGAACAATATTAGAAGTAGAAGTAAAATAGGGAAGTCAAAAAACTATTTTTTAATGAAATATCACAGAGAAACCAAAAAGGTCAGATTAAAAATCATATTTCCAAATCGAAACCATTTCTAAACCAAATAGCAATTTTTATAGTATCTTAAAAATACTATAACAAGGCCAATAGTTATTGTACCACTTAAACAATGCTATGAGTATGTTTTCCAATAAAAAAATTCAACTTTTAACATATGTCGATGTCACATCTAATATGGCCAAACTATCAAATTTTAGCATTTAACAATCTATATAATGCGTATATAACTGAAATTAAAATAAGGAGGTATATAATAGAACTAAAAAATCACAATGTTGAGAAATTCGGATTTTCCACAAATTTTATGTATTTAATTTTAATGTTAATCGCTTTTCAGAAGCGAATATTTAACCAAACCAACTAATAATTCATCTAAACACAAATGGTAAATTTTATATACTATATCTCATAGTGATTATCCAAAAGATAAGTTTAACTCACCAAAGCTCCAGTGGACACTTAGGCATTCTAGTTTCTAAAATCAAACGATGTTTGATTTTAGTCCAAAATTTCACTTGCTTCAAATTCAACGAAACCAGTTTCATCATGTAGCTATCGCCATTAAGCGTATAACACTAAAAACGACATCTCGATTAGACCAAATATGAGAAAGATATTCATTCAATACAATTTGAGATTAAATATTGATTAGTTTACTTTAATTAATTACCATTTAAAACCATCTCTTCAAAATCAAAACTCCTCCAGCCCACAACCTAAAATTAAACCCATCCACGCTGCCCCCTTCCTCCCTTGAATCCTTCTACCTCACTCCACTAAACGACATGTCGACACCTCCGTTGCACTACACGTCATGAGCTCTATGTGACCATCCTACCGATGTCTTACTCGATGGCCACCTCCACACCGTGACCCAAATACTGCTGCTGCCTAATCCCGAGGTTGCGATCACCTATCCACCACCACGACATCCCATCTTCTGCTACAATGTGCCATTCGATCTCACAAACCCAAATCTAATCACCGTCTAGCCTCACGTCGCTTAAATTCTCCAATAACCTAAACCCTAGTTGCCAATGGCAAACATCTAAACTGTTCATTAACAAAAATGGTATTATGCACACCTAAATCCACATAGATTTGTAGATCTACACATTTCAAACTCAAAGACCTTATCTTTTTATTTTTTTAGTTGAGCATTTAATTTTGTTTTGAATTTATAAGGAGGAGGCTTTCTATTTTATTGCTTTATGGAAAAAAAATAGAACAGTAAAGAAAGAGAAAGCAAAGGGGTACGATTTTATCCAAATGTTAAGATAAATTTAATACGCAAATTCAAGTATCTCGCTACAAAGATTTTTTTGTGTACTAACTACGAACTATATAACAAAAATATGAACGTGCACAAAAATACGATACCATCCTCAAATAATATTAATATATAATGGTTATATTATTTTGTAAAATCATAAATATACCATCTTTTGTCGTAAAATTTTTAAATGATAATTTAATAATTTCCAAATTAAAAGTTATGGAAAAATCAAATAAACCAAGCTAAAAATACGTTAATAAAAATCGAGCTGTTATATTAATAATTAATTCTCTTATTATTTATCATATTTGAATCAAATCTAAATATTTAAATAAATTAAACATTCTCACTTGAAATGTTAAAAAATTTGGGTCATTACATCCCCTCTTAAAAGAATTTCGTCCTCAAAATTCCTAAGGGAAGAAAAGTGTGTTTGAACCCTTGCCTTTTTAAAACTTCTCACTCTTAGGTACAAAATCAATTAATAAAAATGGATTATTTAAACTTATAAAATCATTTAAGCTTCCAAATTAATTAGTTGAATTGTTATTAAAAATTTAAAGAATCAAATGTAGCAGAAAATTTCGACAGCACCTCCTTTGCGCGGCTCAATCTGAGAGACTACAACTTGCAAGTGGTCTCCCATAACTGGGGCATAAAACCATCAAAAAAAATAAAATAATATACCTATTAATAGAGCAAACCAACTCGACTCATGAAACCTAAAATCATAAAACTAGCATTTGCTTCCGGAAACCTGTATCTCACTTACGCACGATACCTAACCATATAACTAGCATTATCTAATATCAAAAGTATACAATTTATTAATGCCCATACGATGTACATATATCATCCATGCACAACATTATATTCGATTACTCACTCGATCACACAATTTCACTTCTGAACTAATATCGCCCACTAGACTCCTCTTGTACGGACTCCGATCGGGTTCCTTGATTAGAAACCTCCGTTCTCCTTGTGTACCAACCCGAGGTTTTGCACCAGTTAATTATCGTCATTAAACGATTAATGTTGCTAGCTAATGGCTATTGGGAGTTTTTAATCGGGTTGAAATTCTTTTAATAATTTGTTAAGGATATGTGGGCTTCAAGTAAAATCTTAGCCCACGTTTTATTTATACTTGGTGTTGCGTTATATCAAAACAAATACCGGTTCCTCCATTCATTTTTCATCACAGCCCATTAGAAAAACAAACGAAAGCATAAAGAAATCGAAAAAATGGCTACTAGGGTTTTTACTTCGATCGATTCTTCGATTTCCACGGCTTCGACTCTGGACTGCTCGATCTGCGCTCTTGGAAATAAGGTGAGTGATTTTCACTCACGTCCTAATTCATTCTTAATATAGTGCTTCGGCCGTTCGATTTTGTTTCGTTGTTGATGATTTCACTGACTTTATCGATTTCGTATATTTTGATTATGGTTTGTTCATCATGGCTTGCTTTTGTGACTATCACAGCCTTTTTGATTTGGTTACTTTTTTTTTGACCTCGGTCAATTGATTTGTGTAAGGCTGTGAGCTTGTTCGACTTTATCTCGTTATTAATTCATTTCTGACATTCGAACTTGACATTTTTGACTCGGCTATGATTTTGTTTTTGGTTCGAACTTCTGTAGCACTGTATATGTGATATGAGTGAATTGCAGCTTGATTTCTAATAATTTGAAAAAAAACTCTTGTGACACTATTTTGATTCGAACTGCTACTGTTAGGCTTAACTGGACGTACATGTTCATGTTTGTAGCATCTCGACTTGTACCCTTTTTATAATTGTTGTTTCAGGATATATGTGTATTCATGTTTACCTTGTAGTCTTGAGACTTGTGATCTTCATTGCATATTGAACTAAAGCCGTTGGCTGCAATTTGATATGAGTCCATTTGCATTGTACAGTTATTAGCTTACTGTTCATATTTGGAAGTCGGATGCATTTGTTGGGTCATCGTTTTTCCCAGTATTTTATATGTTGATCTTTGGTGCACTTTCTCATCTCTATTGCGCATTCCTGAATTATTTTTGGCTATTGGTGGGAATTTTTCTTTACTTGAGTTCGAGTCATTTGTTTCAGCTACCATGTGTATGCATACATCTGTGATCATACATAAAAATATGTATGTTGTTGCACCATTGTTGTCACACTATTTCACTTGTTGCCATTCCCTTGGTGTAGTTTCCTGTTCACCTCAGTTTGCTTCACTACTGAGCCTTGCTCTTTGTTGTAGCTGGACTTGTACCCTTGGTACTCTTGAGTCTGCATTGTTGGGTGGTTTTGAGCTTCACTGAGTTTGTTTCTTTTCACTGTTGCATTTCCATTTGTTGTACTCGAGTTATTCTAGTGTGCCATGACATGTGTTCTTGTCTGGTTCATATTGCATTTTGATGTTGAGCCACTGCTAGTAGACTTGAAGTCTAATGGCTTCACTTTGGCATTTGAACTGGTTCGTTATTAATTTCATTGTTGTTTTTCATATACTTGCTGCTGCTATGCACATGCTTCATTGTGTACATTGTTTTCATTTGAAGCTATATTGCACTTTCATTGTGCATATCTTAATCTTTTGCATATTTCTTCACTGTAGTGGCGAGGCAGTGCACGTGAGCGTGTACTGCAACCCTATCAGAATTGACATTTTAATTGGTATTTCAGTTGCTTGAATTGTTTAGTGTGTTAAATTCAATATTTTGAAATTGTATTTTGATTTGAGTTGATTTGATTATTTTGTTGCTATCTAATTATCTATTGGATAATTAGATTATGTGTTCTAATTATTCATTTAATAATTAGATTTTGTTATTAATTGTTGTTTAGGCAATTCTGTGGTTTACAAATTATCTTCATTGATAAGCCTTTTATTTATCTTTGTTGATGATTTGGCTTTGTTGATTTGCTGTTTAATGCGGTTACGTGTTATAATCACCGTTATCCGATTTTCTTATTAAAGGATTGGATAGGTGAGATTTATTGTGACTGTCGTCTATTTGATTATTTAATTATTACTGCTTTCGTGCATTAATAATTGAGTTTGAATTAGACTGACCCGCGTATTATTTTCTTTTGAATTAATACTCGTGTCAGACCGAGTTATTACAGGCTGTTGATATCTCACTTTGGGGTGCTGCTTGAGCTATGAAGTCTCTTCATATCTTTTGGAGTCGTTAGTGTTATTTATAGGATGATATATATTCATGTATATTATTTACAATAATGTACTTGTATATGTAACTTCCAGTGTCGACGGTTGTAATTGTATCACATGTATTGTATCATATGTATTGTAACTGACTTCAGTTATATATATGGGATTTGATATTATCAGTGTTCTGTGTTTAACTTATCTGTGTTATCATAATATATGTTGTCCTAAACTATTATGAACCATCGTAGTTCGTTTTATACTGGAATTGAATATGTCGATGGGTGTAAATAAACAAAGAAATGAAAAATAATATATATATACCACTCCAATTGAGATAACCAATACTAGTTTAAGGCCTAACTACTTATGGCCGCTCCTATCCAGCCTTATTCTTCGTAATAACAGACAGTATTTCCTTTTAATACTCTTTGTTATTGTGAGCATAGAGGTGGGGCGTCACACCTTGCATATCCATAAACAATGATAGAAACTTTAGATCAAATCAAATATCAATATCAAGTATTAACCATCAAGAATTAAGTGAAAAAAAATCCTTGTTCGTATCAGTGTAAATCACCTCGAAATCTCGTACTCGAATCTAGATCTAAACAATTATGCTAATAAAATGATCTATGTACAACTTACATATATATTCAATTGGTATACAAATTACCTTTTAGTTCTCATTCATTTTAAATCACATTTATTTACACCAATAGTTTTTCATTTAGTACTAAATATTTTATAAACCAATTCACAAAATCATTACTTTAGTTTATAAATATCTCATGAAACACAACTTATGTTTATTAATCACTTTAAAACTTATGTTTTTATTTGTATAACACTCTTCTACATCCTATGAGTACGTATAAAACTTCAGATTTGTTTTACTTAACTAGAATGTTCCCTAGATTCAAAGCTTGTTTTAATTTACTATCTTCTCAATCTTTTAAGTTACGAAAACTTATTTCCTTATGTTTCACAAAAACAATTAGCTTAAAATTCTCAACCAATTTGAAAGTTCCTGACTGTCCAAAATAGCCAAAAATTCCATTTAACTTCATTAAATGAAAATTCTCTAACAACAAATCATAATGATACATACATCCCAAATTGTCCAAATGCATAGGATACATGAGTCCATATAATAATTTAATTGAAACTTCAAAATTAAACACCCAGGGTTTTTATTATAAATCATTTTGAAATAATATATATATATATATCCTTAGTATATTAAAATCATACTTTCATAATTTAAAATAATTTTTTTAACCAAAACAACTCGATAACCAATTATTATGGTAGCAATCTCTTACTTAGAAACACGAAAATAAATACTGATGATGCAGCAATCATCAAGAAAATTATTTTCCAGCAAGAAAAGCGAGTTTTGTGCTTTCTATCCCCTTTAAAGTCCTTTTGGAAACATTTATATTAATCAACACTTTCGAATAGTACTACTATAATTTTCTGAGAAATTTTGAAAAATAATTCCAAAAGGACCCGAAATTTAAATTTTCAAATTCTCGGTTTAAATCCTTTTATTTATTATTTATACCATATTTATAATTCATACTTATATAATTTCACTTCTCTTATATAAAATTATTTCACAAATGAATATCTTTGTTAAGATTATAATAAACAATTGTATTAAAACCAAATGATAATCCAACATTACCACCACCGAACGCCTTATAACAAAATCATGAAACAGAATTCCCAAGGTGATCGTATTTAACTTAACCAAAAAAATAAATGCTCATAAACCATCTAACCACAAACAATCAAACAATAAATGATACTAATTCAATATTATCACTTCCTAACAAACAAACACATCGCAGATTACTAAAAATTAATCTTTTATATATAAAATATAACCTAGGTAAAATTATTTCGTTTACCAAATTTCAAAACAATACTATGTCAGTTTGCCTTGTTCAAGTGTTTAGAAACCCTACCGATATAGTTGTTCCTTCTGTATTGACCAAAATTCATAAACCACTCAACAGATAAACCAGCACAATATAAAACATATCTATAGCACCAACAAATATGCTCTAGTTACACACACACAAAAAAACTCATCCTAAAGTGTCACTTACCCTATCGCTAATTAGTCTACCACACCAAACCTGATGTGTGCGCACAACCTGAGCTCTGATACCACTTGTAATGATCATTATTTTCAATCTTCAAAAGCCAACACTAATACATCTACGGCATTCATGTGTCGAACATTCTAGTGCCGAAAAGACAGATTGTCTGGGAAAAAGAAAAATGATAGAATATAATCTTACATCTTGACAATATATACAACAAATCTTTACAAAAGAAAACTGTAATATAAATACATCAATCAGAGTTAACTAACCAACCATCAGCCTGGACAGTTATAGCAATCTGTCCTCACAAATACTGACAAATATAAAACAACTAATGCAGCTGAAAATAAAATATATGTGGGTATGTCTTGGAGGCATCCAGCCCGTCCTCTGAAGCTCCAAAGCATCCAAAGGTAAATCTAAAAATATGCTCGATTTGACCCGTGCATTATAAGAAAAATAATGCTTGGATCATTCTAGTAAACCAGCATGAGAAACATACCTCAAATGGATTGTAATGTTATAAAACCTTTCAATATAAAGGTGTCCTGTAAGGCCGTGCTGCACATAAACATGGATGGGTTTTTATCTTATGATAACCAAATCATTTATAGGAAATCTTCTAATATTATAATAATGTCTAGGGTTTTAAAATGAATATTGAATCTTAGTCGAAATTTTTACAACAATTAAATTCCAACGTAATAGGCAACTAAATCTGAATGGTGCTTATTGGAGAATGGATTCAATACATGACAAGGTAAGAGTCTACCTTATGTATAGTACATCTCTAGAGAAAATGTACCGAGGCTACATTAATTTAAACCTCTACTACTTAGGACTAGCCTATCGCTTCCTAAATAGTACCGAAATATGTGACAACCCGATATTTTCAGTCATGCGCAGCCACACATGCCGGACTTGAATTGCTCAAAATACCGCATTGTAAATAAATTTGGAGCAAATGAAATACAATAACAGAATCACAGACACAGAAATATCAGAATAACTCACGGCGGAAATTAAAATACCATAGTAGTTCATGAAGCTACTATAATAAACTCTCAAAACAAAATAAATAATATCAGTCTGAAAACATATACAATAGAAATCTCAAATACATAGAAGTTTATAAATACTAGAGCTGAAATAGAACAAATGAAACTGAAAGGGAATAGATAACTAGACAAGCAGAATCTCCAGCGATTCCTAGCCCCAGAAAAAGAAATCCAAAGCTAAGGTGTAAATACTCAGGCTGACCAGAGCGTAAAGTAAAACACAAAACACTCGAGTCGGGACATACATACTTATATAATGTAAATCAACTCAAGTGAACTGTAATAGTAATGCACAATAACTTAAAGGATGCTTGGGATCGCCCATCCTCTAAGGATCAGCTAAAAAAATACATCCTATGGTTAAAATTCAAAATTGGTATTTTTTTACTTCTAAATCAAATATCATTTTAAAATTCAATACCATTTCAAATCCATTTCAAAATATCAAAATATCATATTTTTCCAAAACCACATTCATTTAATTTAATTTGAATACCGTTTCAAATCACATTTCAAAATGGTTTATATTTCAAATCAAAATACTCCATTAAACCAATTAAATATTCCAATTAAACCAATAAAAATGAAGTTATTATCTTTAATAATCAAATATTCAATTCTCAAAATTTAACCATTTTCAGAATTCATTTATTCACTTAAATTTAGTGAAAATTCAACTTTCGCAACACTTAGAAAATGCTACGGAAAGTTATGTGTAAAACAATTCGACTAGTAAAAGACAGCATTTCAAATGTTGTAATAAGTTTTAGATTTCAAAGAAAACTTTAGTTAAATTCAGTAAGTACAACACTTACAAAGTGCTGTAAAAGCCCTTAGTTCATTTTAGCCATTTAGTTCATTTATATCAATTACAGCACTTACAAAATGTTGTAATATCCTTTACATTAGAAATAATAACATTTCAAAAATGCAATTAATTAAATTCCAAATATTCGATGTATTTCATAAATATTTAAATTTTTATTTAAACCGTTTTAAACTTACAAAATCATATTCTCACATTTTAAAATGATCATTTAAATACCATTTTAATTTATGATTTTATAAAGTGAAATTTCACAATTAAATATCGATTTTTAATAATTCACTTATTAAATTCAATATACCATTTTCATATACTTATTCCTAAAATTTAATTTACCATTTTTATAAGTTAAATTAAATTCCATTTAATTTATATAACTTAACTTCTTCTCTTTAAATAAAATTTTCATTTTACTAGTTAAGTTATAATTCAAATTAAAATTTTCTCATTCATTTATTTAACCATTCTTAATTTATAAAAAAAATAAGTAACCTTTTTTATAAAAATCATTTAAATTTAAATTTTAAATCTATTTATCATATTTTATTACTTCACTTAAACTTCATTTATAAACAAAATCATAAATTCCAAAAGTAACTTATATTTCAAAATTCTACTTTACCATTAATTTATTTCACTTATTTAACTTGTAGAAAATCACTAATATAAGTTATAAACTGATATAAATACACAGAATAGCAATATAAACTGATAAACTGATATAAATATACAAAATAGCAATATCTAACAGTAACAGATGATATAACAGGTGTATAAGCATGGGTGAACATCATATGATCGTAGCATAAGCAGTTATAACATGATGATATGGTTTACAAATTCAATTACGATCAGTTTACTAGTTATATAAGTATAAATTGTCTGGTGAGAATTACTCACTTCTACGAGCTGGAGATGACAACCAAATACACAAAACAGAGATCTTTAAAGGCACGAAAACACGACTACGATTTGAGTGTGGGAGAGCCAAATCCAATTGGCTTGTCACATAGCAAACAAACAAAGTATACAACATAAATTTTCAAACCAAAATATTATTAAACTAGCTAGAAATATATGCACAACACATAGCCAAAACTTTTGCACTTGCATTCAACAACCTTATGCTCGGCCATAGGTTGGAAATGCACTACCAAGATATGGATTTGGATCAGGTGTGGGTACATATAGGTCGACCATAACATGAATATAAAAGGGTATACGGATATATGCATGTACACAAAAATACAAGGCAACACAAATGAGTTTCCAAGACAACAATGGTTCGGCCACAAGCATGAATGAGCATGGCAGGTCTGGTAGTGGATTGAAGGTGATGTGGCAGGGGTTTCAGGTTTAGGTTTGGCTGGTGGTGATGATGCAAGGGTTTGCCAAGGTGGCGTGTGAGGTGGTGGAGCAATTTGGTGGCTCGACTAGTACATATAGGTAATATTTGTGTAATATTTTTGTGGATCTTCAACAAGGATGGCCATGAACATGGATGGATAGTGAGCTGGAGGGGATGGCAGCTGGTTGTGGTGGTGGTGGAGGAGGAAGGCCGAACAACATAGGGTTGAAGCAAGTGCAAAAATCAAACAAAACAAGGAAAAAAAGTGAAAAAGAGAATGAATTTTTACCAAAATTTTCTTCAGGAGATGGCCGAAATTTTATAGGGTTTGGGAAACTTTTTGTATGTGAAAAATGAGGGGTGTAGGCTGAAACAAAAGTGATAAGGTCAGCAAATGAAATGATGTGTTGTTTGGTGTGAAAAGGTAAATTTGAATATGAAAAGGCATGCATATTAAAGGTCAAAACTCTTCACATTTCCAAATTCTTTTTCCAATTTAAAATACATGTGAAAATACATATAAATAAAATAAAAACACAAAAATATAATGAATGAATAAAAATAGATAAATAAATTTTAAATAAATACAATTAAATTAAGAAAATAGCTTAAAAATAGAAACTAGGCTTTAAAAATTGAAAATAAATTCAATAAACTTTGGAAATTTTTTATCATCACTTTAAAAATGTTTTAAAATAAAATATTTACCTAAAATGTCATATAACACACATTAGAACATGATTTATCAAATAAAAATATTATTTATATAGATTAAAATAGACAATTTTATTAAATAAATCAATTTACATACAATATTGTAAAAAGCATAACTTTTACAATATAAATCAGATTTTAATGAAACAAAAAGCAGTATTGTTGAAATTTAATTTATTTTCATAATGATATATAAAATTAAAAAATTAAAATATTTAAATTTTAAATTTAAAAGTCAAAGTTTGACAGAGACCAAAAGGACACTTTTCTGGAAATATCCTATTTATTCAGGTTTGAAACTATAATTCACACAAAAATAAAAATATACTTTTAAAATAACAAAATTTATTCATTTAAATAAATATAATAAATTTTTTAAATCAGGAGTTCAATTTAAATAATTAAAATAAACAATTAAAATAATCACAAAATACTGGGGTTGTTACACTCTCCCCCACTCAAATCTTTTCGTCCTCGAAAAGAACGAACAAGGAAAATAAGGAAAAGCAAGATAGACAACAAGTAGTACCTTGAAAAATAATTTCGGATTCGAAGCACGAATTCTCTCCTATGTCTGCCAGTACAATCTTGATCATCAGTACCCTATCGTACCTCGATCAGACTAACAGAATCCCATCTTAGCTGCTTCGTACCTCTACTGACAATACGAAGTGGCTTACTCTCGACAGTCACATTAAGCTAAATATCCAAACTATCAAGAGCAGTTGGTTGAACCAAAAGAGATGGGTCAAGAAGATACTAAAGGAGATGTGAGACGTGGAATACATCATGCACTCGAGAAAGTTACTCAGGCAAATCTAAACGATTAGCCAAAGAACCAACTCTTTCCATAAGGCAGAAAGGACCCTCAATGAAGAAGAAGGTAGGAATAGCTAGAAGAAAAAATAGGTTGGAAGATAAGGATGAACCATTATTTTAAACCATATAAATTTCCATTTAAAAAATTTATATTTAACATTTTAAACATTTTATAATATGGTGACTAGTCATTTGATTCAAATTTGTTAGTTCGAAGTAAACAATGTTTAAACATTTTAAATTATTTAGAAAAGTAAAATAAATGATCAAAATATCCTTTATATAATACTTTATCAAAATACTTTTATAATTCGATGTCTTAACAAGTTTACTTTCGTTCCTGCAGACTCTGGTTATGCGTTGATCAGGTGCAAAGCTAGAATCTCCGTGCACTTAGTAGACTTGTTTCGACACCCAGTGAAAATGCTGGATAACTTTTAAAAAACAATAGATATGGAAAGTACAATCCAAACAAATCAACCAAACCAAAAATTTGTCTAACCATGGATCGCAGATACACAATGGTTACGCCTGAATCCCTCAGGAAACATCCGTACATGTAAGCTATCTCAGCCTGCGAATTACGCCATGATGACTAGTAGACTGCAAATACACAATGGTTACGCCTGGATCCCCCAGGAAACATCCGTACCCTTAAGCTATCTCAGCCAGTGGATTTCGCTACTAATACGACCTACATAGATCGTAGGATACACAATGGTTATGCCTGGATCCCCAAAGAAACATCCGTACCCCAGGCCATCTCAGTCAGGTGAATTACGCTATGCAGTCGCGATCATAAGACCATGGAGATCGCCATGGAATTCGATGGACACTCGAGTATCATATCCAAAAAACCCAAATCAGAGAGAATAATATCGATAGAATGAATCCACAGTATGGCCACAAAGCGGATATCAAGCAGAAGGCACTTTCCATATCTTTACTTCGAAAATATGGATCATATAGTACCTTTCAAAATCACTTTCAAATATCATACTTGTATAAAGTCCATTATATATAAGATTTCATTTTCAAATCAAATACTTCCCAAAATCAATAGTATATCAAATCACACTTATATAGACTTCGATTATATAAGTTTTCAATTTACAAATTGAGTACGTTTACAAATCAATGGTTTCAAATCACTTCATACTTATACAAATCAATTTTATATAAGTTCGATAACTCCCAAATCAAAGTATTTAAATAAACAAGGTTCTCAATTTCAAACCATTTCAATGTCAATTCAGTTTCAAAATATATATGATTTCGCCAAATCATTTCTTCCTAATTACATATATTCAGTTTCAAAGTTTCTTAAAACAATAGATTTAGAAAATAATCCAAATTTCCAAATCAACAAAATTTTGGTCAAACAAATTCATTTCCATTTCAAACATATATTCACTTTCAAAAATCATAATACTTTCAAAGTTATAAATCTTTCGAAACCAAAATACTTGAAATCATTACACTTTGAAAATCATAACCTTTCGAAATCGTACATTTGAAATTATAAAACATTCCTTTAATTCTTTACATTTCACAAATTTATTCAATTAAACCCAAATCTAAAATTTTCAATTTTAATTCAATTCAAACCATCAATTTCAATTCAATTTAGTTTTCCAACAAAACCATTTCAAATATTATCAAATTTCAAATAAAGATTTGATCCATAAAATAAACTATTCAATCTTTAATATATTTCAAAGCTTAAATATACCATATTCCAAAACTAAATTTTATAATTTCATATATCTCAAATTTTACTTCATTATTACTTTGTTTTGAAATATTCATTTCATAAATTCATCATTTTTAAATAAACTCAAATTACAAGTAAACCAATTATCCTTTCATATAAATATAAACTTCAAATATTCATTTATCAAAATCAATTATCATTTCAAGTTCACATTCTTTATCAAAATAAAGATTAAATCATTTCCAAACCATTTCAATCATCAAAATATCTAAAATGGTTACAAAGTTTAAAACCATCTCTTTTTAAAACCTTCAAACTATTTATTTCTGTATGAAAAATCCAATTTACCATTGGAAAGCTTATCATTCTATATATATACTTTATTAAAAACATTTCAAATCTATATTTCATACCATTATAATTCAAAATAGTCTTATTTATTTCACTCAACAAATATTTTCAAACTTATATAAATCATATTACTTTATACTTTAATCATACCAAACTAAACTTATATTCTTTATCGAATACCCTATACCTTTCAAAATTACCTAGCTTTGAAAAGTTAACCTTGATTTGGAAATGCTCGAACCTTCAAGATAGTCGAAGAAATCATATTTTCAATCCAAGAGTAGGAAATCACCAACAAATCAGTAAACCAATTCCAAAAGATAGGGTTGTACCAAAAAAATCCGAATCTCGAAGACTGAACACCGACTTACTTTAAATCATTTCAAATATAAATATATATATATATATATATATATATAAATATACATATATCTTTCGAATATCAAACCATACTTCAAAATTTGAAATTAAAATTTTGGTTTCACAAAATCACTCACATAGCAAAGCTACTAGAGTGGCCTCTCCCCCACTCAGAAACTCAAAAATCAATGTCGATGATGCATGCATTCATCACCAAAATTTATTTTCCAGCGATATAAGTGGGTTCCGAACTTTTATTTTCTTGAAACTTCTTTGAAATCACTTCGAAATCATTGGGATTAGTTCGAATACATTGGAAACATTTCTTATTCAGAAAATAACGTTAAATCATATTATTATTATTATTATATTTTTTTTCAAATCGTAAAACCGACACCGGAGTTCGATTCCTTAAGATTCAAATTCAAAACCCTTCAGTTATAAATCCTTTTTTTTATTTAAATCAAATTTCTTATAAATTCTCAAAATTTCAAATCTTTTCAAAGCTTCAAATTTTCATTTTAGAAGATATAAAATCATTATTGAAAACATTTCACTTTTATATATAAAATGTGGCCATCCTTATCAAAATAATAATTTCGATGTATGCACAAATTCAAAATAAAATCAAGCAGGATGGATTTCAAAACAAACAGAGATTCAAATTTAGAGGAACTATAATCAAATAGAATTCTGGTTCGAAGATAAGCTCAAACGAAAATGAGATAATTTAATAACCAAATAGAAGGTGGATAAGCATATATAAATCGCGGGCGACCATGACCGGTCCACCGGGACTTCAGGAATATGATAAATTCGAAAATCTAAGGCAAATTGACATTCGATCGCCAGAGATAGAATCCAGGTAGAGCAAGAGATAAATAGCATCGAAATCCGAGGATACCGAAATCTCCGGTGAATCAACGCCAATTGTAAAGGAGTTTCACCCCCTTACAAATCATTCAAAGATTTATAGAATCACCTATCTTTAGAGAGGTCATTCCAAAGTGGAGTTACGGAATGCTCCAAAATCAAAAGGATAAAATAGGGAAGACCAGACTGGATTTCAGAATAAGTGGGAGCGTTCCAAAGTTCAAGGAATCCTAATCAATAAGAATCCTAACCAAGAGATTTCTAACAAGGTGGATACAGAAGGAATGAAATTTAGAAAAATCTTGGTTTCAAAATAAGAAAAGTTTTATACTAATATAATCTTTGAAAATATTTTAAAAATCATTTGGAAATCATTTTATACTTCGAAAATACGTTCTCTCACAAAGAAAGGATTCTGAGATTGATTTCACTCATTTTAGGGTATTTCTACCCTATCTCTAATGAGTTTTTGCTCCACAGGCTAAGGTTTGCCTAAAACCAAAGCCCTGATACCAACTGTAACAATCCGATATTTTTAGCCATTCGCATCCACACATACCGGACTTGAATTGCTCAAAATAACGCATTGTAAATAAATTTGGAGCAAATGAAATACAATAATAGAATCACAAACATAGAAATATCAGAATAACTCACAGCGAAAATTAAAATACCATAGTAGTTCATGAAGCTACTATAACAAACTCTCAAAACAAAATACATAATATCAGTTTGAAAACATATACAATAGAAATCTCAAATACATAGAAGTTTATAAATACCAAAGCTAAAATAGAACAACCGAACTGAAAGGGAATAGATAACTAGACAAGCAGAATCTTCAGCAATTCCTAGCTCCGGAAAATGAAATCCAAAGCTAAGCTGTATATATTCAAGCTGACCCAAGTGTAAAGTAAAACATAAAACACTCGAGTCAGGACAAACATACTTGTATAATGTAAACCAACTCAAGTGAACTATAATAGCAATGCACAATAACTAAAGGATGCTTGGGATCTCCCATCCTCTAAGGATTAGTTAAACAAAAAAAGTAAATGCATCCTATGGTTAAAATTTCAAAATGGTATTTTTTTACTTCTAAATCAAATATCATTTTAAAATTCAATATCATTTCAAATCCATTTCAAAATATCAAAATATCATATTTTTTCAAATCCACATTCATTTTATTTTATTTAAATATCGTTTCAAATCACATTTCAAAATGGTTTATATTTCAAATCAAAATACTCCATTTAAACCAATTAAATATTCCAATTAAACCAATAAAAATGAAGTTATTATCTTTAATAATCAAATCTTCAATTCTTAAAATTTACCATTTTCAGAATTCATTTATTCACTTAAATTTGGTGAAAATTCAATTTTGAAGCACTTAGAAAATGCTACGGAAAGTTATGTTTAAAACAATTCAATTAGCAAAAGACAGCATTTCAAATGCTGTAATAAGTTTTAGATCTCAAAGAAAACTTTAGTTAAATTCAACAACTACTGCAATTACAAATTGCTGTAATAGCCCTTAGTTCATTGATATCAATTACAGTATTTACAAAATGCTGTGATATACTTTACATTAGAAATAATAACATTTCAAAAATGCCATTAATTAAGTTCCAAATATTCAATATAATTTCATAATAATTAAATTTTTATTTAAACCATTTTAAACTTATAAAATCAAATTCTCACATTTTAAAATGATCATTTTTAATACCCTTTTAATTTATGATTTTATAAAGTGAAATTTCACAATTTAATATCAATTTTTAATATTTACTTATTAAATTCAATATACCATTTTTATAACATTTTCATATACTTATTCCTAAAATTTAATTTACCATTTTTATAAGTTAAATTAAATTCCATTTAATTTATATAACTTAACTTCTTCTCTTTAAATAAAATTTCCATTTTACTAGTTAAGTTATAATTCAAATTAAAATTTTCTCATTCATTTATTTAACTATTTTTAATTTATAAAAAACTAAGTAACCTTTTTTTATAAAAATCATTTAAATTTAAATTTTAAATCCATTTATCATATTTTCTTACTTAACTTAAACTTCATTTATAAACAAAATCATAAATTCCAAAAGTAACTTATATTTCAAATTTCTACTTTACCATTAATTTATTTCACTTATTTAACTTGTAGAAAATCACTAATATTTTATAAAATCTTTTTTAATTAAATTTAAATCAAAATTTCCTAATATTTACATTTTTTTAATATTTAAAAAATTTAGAAAAATATATTTTAACCACGATCTGTATAAAATTTTCTAACCTAAGTTCAATGATACGGATAATATATCATTTCAATCCGTAATTTACAAAGGAAAAATCTGGATTCTATCATTTCAAACCTGCAATTCCAAGTAAACGCAAATAAATAAAAATCGCTCAGGCCTATCATTTCAGCCCAACGATTTTTTCCTATTGTAAAATCCGTTCGGGTATGTATCATTTCAAACCATAGTGATTCTAATCTACATGGAACTTGCAGTGTGATAAACTGATATAAATATACAGAATAGCAACATATAACAGTAACAGATGATATAATAGGTGTATAAGCATGGGTGAACATCATATGATCGTAGCATAAGCAGTTATAACATGATGATATGGTTTACAGATTCAATTGCGATCAGTTTACTAGTTATATAAGTATAAATTGTCTAGTGAGAATTACTCACTACTACGAGCTGGAGATGACAACCAAATACACAAAATAGAGATCTTCAAAGGCACGAAAGCACAACTATGACTTGAGTGTGGAAGAGCCAAAGTTAATTGCCTTGTCACATAGCAAACGAACAAAGTATACAACATAAATTTTCAAACCAAAATATTATTAAACTAGCTAAAAATATATGCACAACACATAGCCAAAACATTTGCACTTGCATTCAACAACCTTATGCTTGGACATAGGTTGGAAATGCACTACAAAGGTATGGATTTAGATCAGGTGTGGGTTCATATAGGTCGGCCATAACATGAATATGAAAGGGTATAAGGATATATGCTTGTACACAAAAATACAAGGCAACACAAATGAGTTTCCAAGACAACAATGGTTCGGCCAGAAGCATGAATGACAACGGTCAGGTCTAGTAGTGGATTGGAGATGATGTGGCAGGGGTTTCAGTTTTAAGTTTGGCTGGTGGTGATGATGCAAGGGTCGGCCAAGGTGGTGTGTGAGGTGGTGGAGCAATTTGGTGGTTCGGCTAGCACATATAGGTAATGTTTGTGTAATATTTTTGTGGATCTTTAACAAGGATGGCCACGGACATGGATGGATAGTGGACTGGAGAGGATGGAAGCTGGTTGTGGTGGAGGGGGCTATGGTGGTGGAGGAGGAAGGCCGAACAACATAGGGTTGAAGCAAGTGCAAAAATCAAACAAAACAAGGAAAAAAAGTGAAAAAGAGAATGATTTTTTACCAAAATTTTTTAGGGTTTGAGAAAATTTTTGTGCGTGGAAAAATGAGGGGAGTCGGCTGAAACAAAGGTGATAAGGTCAGCAAATGAAATGATGTGTTGTTTGGTGTGAAAAGGTAAATTTGAATATGAAAAGGCATGCATATTAAAGGTCAAAACTCTTCATATTTTCAAATTCTTTTTGCAATTTAAAATACATGTTAAAATACATAAAAATAAAATAAAAAAACAAAAATATAATGAATTAATAAAAACAAACAAATAAATTTTAAATAAATATAATTAAATTAAGAAATAACTTAAAAATAGAAACTAGGCTTTAAAAATTGAAAATAAATTCAATAAACTTTGGAAATTTTTTATCATCACTTTAAAAATGTTTAAAATAAAATATATACCTAGAATGTCATATAACACATATTAGAACATGATTTATGAAATAAAAATATTATTTATATAGATTAAAATAGATAATTTTATTAAATAAATCAATTTACATACAATATTGTAAAAAGCGTAACTTTCACAATATAAATCGAATTTTAATGAAACGGAAAGCGGTATTCTTGAAATTTAATTTATTTTCATAATGAAAGATAAAATTAAAAAATTAAAATATTTAAATTTTAAATTTAAAAGTCAAAGTTTGACCGATTTGACCAAAAATACACTTTTCTAGAAATATCCTATTTATTCAGGTTTGAAATTATAATTCACACAAAAATCAAAATAAACTTTTAAAATAAATTTTTTTATTCATTTTAATAAATATAATAAAGTTTGTAAATCAGGAGTTTCAATTTAAATAATTAAAATAAACAATTAAAATAATCACAAAATAATGGGATTGTTACAAAATATGCTCACCCATCCCTGTTGTCCCTAACAAACTGTTTCTGTGGCCAAAATCATACATAATCCTTAAATGCATATCAATCTAGAAATAAGTTATGATCATAGTCGAATGGGTGCGACCCATATAGCCCTGTCTATGGCATGTTTCTGCTTTAGTCGTTCTCGATTGTGAGACTTGAGACTATGTTTTATCTTTTATAGAAAATCCCACTTGGAATGCTAACACTGCCCTCCAAGAAACAATGCACTGCTAACATTCATCCATGCACTTTTGTTCTGGGACTAAAAAACCGAGGCACTACTTCTACTACATTCATTTTGGAATCGCCCTCAGGATTAGTAGCACGTAATCCTTACGCTTCAAAGAGCTCCGTCTTCGGTTCCATCATCTTCAAGATGTCTTCAATTTGAATGTTCATGCCAATTCAAAATGTTTTAGATAATTTACCCGATCCCGATCTCTCTAAATTGACAATGATAGTTTTAAACTATCCAATATTAGATAGTTGGTTATGTAACTATCAAATAAATAAACAATTCCACCAGAGAATTTAACCAAGCACGGTTAAGCATAAAGCAACCCCTAAGCCTCTTTAATTAATCCCTTTATTAATTAAAACCCCTTTGTAAATTCTTGTATTAGAATAAATTTACAAAGATATATTCACAACTTTCTCCTCTTTTCAATACTCTAAACATATTGATATACTTATCTTAATTGTATAAGTATACTTACAAAACATTTCCCATTAAAACGTAGAAAACCCTTTCCATATACTTATATCAATAGTACAAGTATACTCGCCAAACACTACATTTCATGTACTTAGAAAATGTACCCATATACTTATCTCGGTGGTATAATTATATTTACAAATCTTAAGGAGATTCCATTTTCAAAAACCACACATAATTTGGGTTAAAACAAACGTTTTTCAAAAACATGGATAACCATAAACCCATAAACACTTTTGTAGTAAGTAAACGAATTTGTATGGAAATTTAGCCAAATATACTAAACACCACTTCCCTATTTCAAAAAGCACTATCCTTCGATTAACGATGAAATCGTATAAGTCAAAAAACTATTCTTACCTTGATACATATTCTTAATTCAAAAGATAAAGACAAGTTTCCATACCTCGGAATTCGGTGTTAATTATGAAAAGAACGTTTTCCATACAACCGTAGTTTAAAATGACCATTTTATAAATATCTTCTTTGTAAAATACCTTATAAAACTCCTTATATTTACAACTCCTTTTATAAACATTATTTATAAATTATAAAATTCCCTTTATAAATATATAAACATAATTATAAACCCCCTTCCATGAATCACCAAACTTATCTAATAAACTCCGTTATAAACATCCCTTATACATTTGTAAAATTCTTTATAAAACTTCTTTAAATAAAATGGTCATTTATAAAATTCATTTTATAATTTACCAAATTTATATGCAACTCTTTTTATGAAAAACTCTAAATTCATTTATAAAACTCCTTTTAAATTTTTTAAATACAATTACAAAACTCCAAATATAATTATAAAACTCATATACTTTCCATAATATGATCATTCCATTATTTCAATAAATTCACAACCTTGATTTATTTCTCCGATTTATCAAATGATAATATTTTCCCTTTTATGAAATATCATATATACACCTGTCCTTTTATTTATAAAACACTGCTTGTAAATCTCTCTTTAATTTATAATATATCATTTATAAAAAAAAAATTTTATTACAACAATTTATATAAAATGTTTCACAAATATTTACTTCTAAAATATTTCCTTCTTCTTTTAAACATAGAATCTCTTTAAAATAAAGATAACCCCTTTTATTTCCATTAAAATAATTATTATAATAACTTTTCTATAAAGATAAATGCTCTCCAACATTTTTTTAAAACATTTAAATATGTGACAAACGAATAATGTAAGAAGTTGAAATAAAATAAAAAAGCACAAAAACTATTTTTTAATAAAATATCATAGAATAACCAAAAAGGTCAGATTAATAATCTGATTTCGAAATTGAAACCATTTCCATACAAAACAAAAAATTTCATAGTATCTCAAAAATACTATAATGAGGCCACTAGTTATTATAGCACTTAATCAATGCTATTACTGCCATTTTCGCTAAAAAGATTCAACTTTATCCAATATGGCTAAATTATTAAATTTTAGCATTTAACAATCTATATAATAGGTATATAACTGAAATAAAATCAGTGGGTATATAACTGAAATTAAAATGTTATAAAGTCGAGATATCTAGATTTCTCTATAAATTCCCCGCATTTTATTTTAATGTCAACCATTTTGCACGAGTGGATATTTAACCAAATCGACCAATAGTTCATCCAAACGCAAACCGTAAATTTTATCTACTATATATCATACTGATTATCCAAAAAGACGAGTTTAACTCACTGAAACTCCAACGGACACTTAGGCGTTCTAGTTTGAACTGAAATTAAACGATGTTCGATTTTAGCCTAAAATTTTACATACTCTAAATTCAACGAAACCAGTTCCATCGCGATGCTATCGTCATTACGAGTGTAATGCAAAAAAACTACGTCTTGATTGGACTTCGTATGAGAAAGATATTCATTTAATATGATTTGAGATTTAATATTCGTTAGTTTATTTTAATTAATTTACCTTATGCCTTAATAACCATTTAAACCATCATTCTCAAATCAACACTACTCCCGCCCTTAGCCTGAAACTGAACCCATCCATGCCGCCTCCTTCCTCCCTTCATTCCTCCTACCTCACTCCACTAAATGACGTGTTTACACCTTCGTTGCACCACATGTCACGAGCTCTATGCGACCATCCTATCCATGTCACACTTGATGGCCACCACGACATCACGACACAAAAATTACTGTTGCCTAAACCTGAGGTGGTGATTACCTATCCCCCACCGCACCGTCCCATCTTCTACTACAAGGTGCCATTCGACCTCATAAATCCCAATCCAATCATCGTCTAGCCCCATGTCACCTAAATTCCCTAATAACCAAAACCTTACTTAACAATGGCACACGTCTAAACTGTCCATCGACTAAAACAGTGCCAAGCACACACAAAACCACAAAGATTTGTATATCTACACATTTCAAACTCAAAGATCCCAACTTTTTTTGAGCAAATTTTATTTTGAGTTTATAATGTGGAGATTTTCTATATATTGCTTCATGAAAAAAAAATATAACAGTAAAGAAAGAGAAAACAAATGATATGATTTTCTCCAAGTGTTGAGATATATTTAATTTGCAAATTCTGACATCTCACCGCACAGATTTTTGTTTGCGTACAAACCACGAACAACAAAACAAAAATAGATCGTGCATAAAAATGTAATACAATCCCCAAACAATAATAATATACACTGGTTATATTATTCTGTAAAATCAGAAATATACCATCGCTTGTCACAAAATTGTCAAACGATAATTTAAATAATTTCTAAATTAAAATTTTGAATAAATAAATAAATTAAATTAAAAATACGTCAATAAAAATCTATTCATCATATTAGTAATTGATTCTCTTAATATTTTTATATTTGAATCAAATCTGAATATTTAAATAAATTAAATATTTTCATTTGAAACGTTGAAAATTTCGAGTCGTTACAAAAAATCTATGAATAAAAGTGTACCTCCTAACAAGCCTTTCCTTTCTCCACTCCGGATGGTCCAGAAGTTGTAGGTTCCAAAGGAAAAACTTCAAGATGCTCACTTTTGAAATGCCTCATATAGTCATAGTTAAAGCACTTCACTCTTTTCTTATTGATAGCCTTCTTGCTTTCTCCTAAACGACACTCGCTAGCACGGTGCCCGTTCTTGTCGCACTAATAGCATTTTAATCTAGCTTTTTACTTTTTTGGAACTCCTTTCTTCTAAGCTCCTTGCTTGTCAAAGTAACTTCCACTTCTTATCTTAGAAACTTTTAGTCTCCTGTGGCTTGTTTTTATCCGAAAATGAAAGCAAATCCTCGTTTTTTAAAGCCATGTCAACAATAACATTAAACGGATCTTTGAGATGTGGCATAGTCGCCCTAGTAATCTACGCCTTCAATAATCAGATACACTTCTCATTCTTCTTAAACAATGTATTAATGATGGTCTTCCTATACCTAGATAGCTCATCAAACTTCGTCGCACATTCAAACACAGACATCTCACCTTGCTCTAACTCTAAGGACTTCCTAGACAAACTTGACTTAGCTGCTTCGAACGTGAATTTCTCTTTAAATATTTCCCTAAAGCTATCCTAAGTTAACTCCTCCACTTCTAGTATCCATCTCTCGTAATCTGCATATGAGTATTCGATATAGAAGAATGGTCTAAGATGAAGGGGATAACATATATAGATATACATACTTACATATATAGCGAACAACAAGTACGTTATAATATAACTATCTCAAGCCCGGATTTATTCCTTCTTATTTCATTCAGTTTATGTTCTTTCAATATATTATTAAGTTTTATGCAATCTTGTGCTTTGATACTAAATTGTAACATCCATTATTTTAAGGCTCGAAAATAGACACTATTAATGCAGCGGTCACCCTTAACAATTTCCCAAGATAGAATAAGATCTGCTATTATAGCATTAACAATGAGAGCACTTGAATTTACAAATTTTTAACAAAACATTTTCATTTTTTAATTTGAAAATTCATTAATTTCATTTCCATAACCCCATCAATACATCATTCGAATAAGATATAATAATTACATATGATCCCAAGAGTGACTTATGAAGATGCCCCTTTAGCAGATGGAAGTCTTAACTACTTAGATGGTTATAGTACTCGTCCTTACATACATCCACCAATAATAAAACAGTTAAGCTAATGCACAACACAAATATATAATCATTTATATAATTGCTTGCCTCCTATACATCTCTAGAAACTTATTCATCTAAACGTGAAAAAGCCCTACTCTCGGTCTACTCAATTCCATATTAAGCACCCAAGAGTTAAAGGGTAAATCAAAAATTTCAGACCGGACAAAAAGTCTAGTGTGAATAATATTAAACCATCTCAAATCAAACTAGATACATAGTGAGACCGCACTACTAAGTGTAACGGGTTTTCCCTCACTAGTATTAATAAAATCATATCATATTTGCAACCAAAATGGTCAGAACATAATCATAATACAATCATACAATGGGTAAAATGAATAGTCCGACATTCATTAAGGTCAAAGGTTTACAAATTCTCATAATTACACAGTTCCAAAATAGATTATGGCGTGGTTATCACTGGGTCACTACGAACCTATATTAGTTTTCTCAGGCTGCTTAGAAACCTATAGTATTTTTGCATGCAAACTAGAAACCTATTACACCGACTCCTAGAAATATAACCAGATAATCCATAATCTCTCCTATAACGAGAGGAAATAACCTCAGCTTCTATCAAACTGAAGAAAACAATGGTGAGCGTCAGTGTTATGGGTTCTTTACTTTGCGTAAACTAAATTTCGCATGTCCTTTAGCTAGGCTCTACGCAATGGGATACGAGGACCTAACCAACCATGGGCTAAGAGGGTAGAGCATAGGGAGTAACCATACACCAGTCTTCATCCATAAATCTTAAATCTTGAATCTGATTTTCAAAATGTCAATGGATCGCTTCTTTTGATCAGTTCAGGCATCCCAACACAATTTTGATCTTCAAGATCTCCTAGATGCAATTCTTACTAAGAAGTTTAAGTCTGACCATATCCATTATTGAAAAAATCATAACTGGTCATTTGTTCCCCACTTCCCCCAAGTCAAAATATTGGGTGATATCATATAATATATAAGTGAGCATGTCAACAGTGCAATAGTAACCGATCAAGATATAAAGATGAACATACAACACATCATCAACTAATATAAAATGTAAGTCATGTGATGGCTAATTTATACACTAAATTACTTATAACAAAGCAACAATTTCCTCTATAAAATCTGCTACAAAATGGGCAAGTAAAATTTAGTCTCAAAATAGAGTGAAATTTTTTCCCGTGTTATAAAACAGCCATCCCTACTCTTCAAAATCACATGCTATTGTGCGTTAAAATTTACTTATTTTCGAGTATTAAATATAAACCATCGCACTTTAAAATTTTCATATTCCTTACATGCTAAAAATGGAGGTCTTCAAATCCACTTGGAGCACTACAAGAGCGACTTCATTTAGTGACGGCTAAAAGGCGGTGGCGGCCATTGCTAGCGCTAGCCATCGCTATTTACCTCGTCGCCAACAAAGAAAGCAATGGCTCTGTAGCCGTATTAGCGACGATTAGTGACGGCTAAGTGGACATGTGGCAACATCTTAGAAGTTGAAGGGATACCGCAAACCGACACCAGCCGCCACTAAGCTAGGACCAAACTAACTTTGCTAGCCGTCGCTAAACTGGGAAATATTTTCTGCACAAACCTTCTCCTTTGGCCATCCAAACGCACAAATCTTCATCTACTTCATTTACAACACATATATACTTAGTTTGATAACTACTAATAATGCAAGAATCATATAATCTCGTACATATTACATATAATCAAATATATAATGCAAATATCAATATTTACATAACCATTTCTTCAACCAACACTAATATCTAATCAAACTATAAAACCATACCCACAAACAAGTTCATCATACAAAACATCCCAACCGACTCATGTACATCAAACAAAACATCCACTAATCCATTAAATAACCCAACCAATAAACAAGTATCAAATCAATAAATGTAACACATGTCACATATGTACAAAACAAAATGATCAAAATCCATCAGAAACACATCCGTACATACTCATCATCCTCATCGTCGTCGTCGTCCCCCAGCATTCTCTTATGCTCAACTAAGTATGTCGCAATATGCTCATCAAGCTGCCGCGCCAATGTCCTAATCTTTCGTCAGTCATTGATCTCTACTAGTTGTTGTATCAATTGAGCTATCTCGTCTTCAGCCTGAGATCTCCTATAGGACGACTGGATCATCATGGCCTATAAGTTATTACTAGCAGGTTATAATTTATGCTTAATATTAAACATTGCTTACATATTAGTTAATAAAGCATATAACCTCCTGATTTCCGAAACGATAATGCCTATTTCGCGAAGGAGGGTCGATTAAAGCATCCTATATATTGTTTGTCTCCTTTAAGGTTAACTGATGACCGATGGATTGCACCACTCGAGCATGCTCTGTGTTATATCTTTCCTACGATCACGAACAAAATTTTGCCACAATAAAAATTTAATTTAGAGGCTTTGAAGTTTGAAGTAAAAAAAAGCATGTTTACCATTATTGATTGAGATTTACCATCTGTCCAAATATATGAAACATTGCCTTCCTCATCTTTCTGCTGAATGGTGTGCGTCATTGTGAAGACCTCGGCCATTGTAGGCTCACGATTAAACTTCTTACGCTGTTACAAATATGATTGGATAATGTTACAAATATGACTAATAAACAATATTAACGAAAAATGTTATAAATATGATTAAATAATGTTACATCTACTTATAAATGCAATTGTTAAATTTACTAATTCTACGTGATGTTGCTAAAAGGATTTAGATCCACCATGGTAGAAAGCAGGATTTTTATTCCTGTTTGCACGGTTTCGTGCTGATAGTTTCTATAAATTTCAAGACATGTTTAACTAATTTAATGCAACTAATACACGAAATTTAAAAAATTATAATAACAATATGAAATTAGATAGCTTACTTTCATTTCAAGGGTTTTCCTCGGCTGGAGAAATTCGGCCAAAACATTGGTTCTCATCCATGACGGTTTCTTTCTCGCGTTCTTTACTTTGGATAGGGCGTCCCTATAATTTTTACGCGTCCTCTGGTTCCAGTGATTTGCAAATACATCCATGTCCCACAGATCGACACGGACGGTGGCCTGTATATTGAAATTAATTAGAATTATGTACATTATATTATTTTCCAAATGAATTATAAATTTATACTTACCATCAAATCGGCCCATATAGCATTCTTAACATGGTTTGGGATGTCATCCCAATGAGGCCAGCATCTGCACATCTGACTAATACGGTCCTTCCTATATACCTGTAGGATGTAGTCCGAAGGCTCAACTTCAAAACCCCTGTATAAATTTTAATGTAGGAATTTAATTAGTATAATTTTAAATATTAAAACAAGCAATAAATTTGATACTTATCCCGCACTCTTAGGGACAACCTCTGCCACTGAACGTACATCTGGCGCTGTGCCGCTGGCACGGTGCTTGGAGAAGGAGAAGGCTGCGAAGGCTGAGATCTGCTGGAATGCCTCTTGAAAGGCATATCTGCTACAAAAAAATCATTTCATATGGTGATAAAATATATCATTTCATAGAATTCAATAAACAGAACAATACATAGTTCACAACATAATCATCACTATTAACATATAACATCGATAACTCATAATACATAATATACAACAACCGATACATAGCTCACAACATAGTCATCATTATTAACATATAACATCGTAAACTTAGAATAAACAATATATAACAACTGATATATAAAGCTAAATTTATGTTGAATACACAATATATAAAGCTAAATTTATGTTGAATCATGATTTAGATTCATGACGAAGAACATCACCAAGCATTGACGATCATAGCGACAAAAAGAGAATAGAACTTCAAACAAAGACAAAACTTCAAAGTATGTATATTTATATTGTTCTTGAGTCTTAGTTCTATTCAAATTCTGTTTAAATCATCCCTCAAGAAGCCACACTCACACACAAAAAGTTTTTCATCTTGAAATATAGAGTTTCAAAGTGATCTGTGCAACATAGCACAGGTCAGTCGACTGACTCAGAATAGCCAGTCGACTGACCTGTGTTAGTGCACAGCATATTGTTTTGAAATGCACGTTTTTGAATTTCAGTTGACTGGCACTTCTGAGTCAGTTGACTGAACGAAAAATAACGGCCTTTTTTACTGAAAAGACATTTTCTTTCATGAAGGGGTTTCAATCCAACTCCAACAGGAATAGATGCAACTTTTGATTGAAATCTTTCAAGAACAATTGCATCCCTATATACTCTATATAAACATTCTTTGATTCTTCTCATAATTCACCGAATTTTTACTTTTCTCTCTTATTCAATTCTTGCTGTATATTCAAAGCATTCACAAACTTTATTTCACTTGAATCTTTGAGTTAACTTATAATCTTTGATTCTAAGTGATTTACTTCCTTTCAATCAATACACACACACAGAATACTCTTGAGGATTTGATAATAGGAAGGGTGTACTATCAAGAGACAAATTCGTGTTATTTAGAACACATTGTGTCAAATATACTTTTATATAAGTTGAAGTCCTCTTCGGCTGTTGAGGTAAAATCATGTTCTGCTACTCAGGTCCCTTGTTCGGCTGTTCAAGGGTTGTATAGACCCGTTCCTCCGGGTTAAGTGAGGATTGTTGTTAGTGAAATTCCAGAAAGAAGTCTGGGACTGGACGTAGAATGGGAAGTTCGAACCAGTATAAAAATTCTTGGTGTGATTGTTTTTATTTTTACTTACTTTACACTGATATAGTTTATTTCCACACTTGTTTAATATAATTCCATATTGCACGATCCGAATAGTAACTTTCATTTGGTATCAGAGCAACGTTTCTTATAACCGTTACACAGCTATCTGATATCTTGTTAATATGGAAAACAACACTAACACTGTCACTAACAATAGTTTTATTGAAGGTCAATCTACTGCACGACGTCCAATGTTCAATGGCATGAATTACAATTATTGGGCAACTCGAATGCGTATTTATATGCAAGCAAGTAGTTTTGATTCAAGGAATATCACTCAAACAGAGTATAACATTCCTACGACTGAATACTCTACATGGTCAAACACACAAAAACTAGATGCTATTGCAAATGCCAAAGCTATGAATATGTTATTTTGTGCTTTAGATAGAAATGAGTTTAACCGTGTTAGCATGTGCACAACTGCTTATGAAATATGGAGAACACTTAAAGTTACTCACGAAGGGACTAACAAGGTTAAACAAAGCAAAATATCCATGCTCAAAAGTCAATTTCAAAATTTTAGAATGAAGCAAGATGAATCTATAAATGATATGTATTCTAGATTTCAAGATATATATCACTCATTACTAGGACTTGGAGAAAAGTATTCTGATTTTGATATTGTTTCAAAAATTCTTAACTCTTTAACGGATGAATGGGAAAGAAAAGTTTTAGCTATTGAAGAAGCTAATGATCTTTCTACCATGAAACAAGAAGAATTAATAGAAAATCTAATGTCCTATGAAGTGAATTTGCAGGCTAAAAGAGTACAAGCACAAGATAAAAAGAATATGGCATTCCATGCTGAAAAGGAAGAATCAGACTCTGATGAAGAAGACTTAGCATTTATTGCTAGAAACTTTAAAAAGTTTTTGAAGTACAGAAAAGGAATCAGAACAACAAGAAAAGAAACTTCAATAGCGATACAAATAAGCCATCTTCATCTATACTAGAATGCTTTAACTGCCGTAAGAAGGGGCACATGCAAAAAGACTGTCCAGAACAAAAGAAAACATATCACAATAAGAATCGAAAGGACAAGATTAAAAGAAAAGCATTTTCAGTAACTTGGGATGACTCGGATTCTTCTTCTTCAGAAAGAAGCAGTGATAGTGAGAAAGAACAAGCTAATGTTTGTTTCATGGCTACAGAGAATGAGGTAAATGATCTTACTTTTAATGATATGATTGCAATTAATTCAAAACTTCTTGATAACTTAAAAAGCATCAAAAGAAAATATAAAGAAGCTCTAAAAAATCAGAGAAAAGTAGAATTCGAGAGAGATAAGCTTAATGATGAAAAGAAAATATTTGAAGAAGAACTTGGAAAACTTCAAGATATATTCTCTAATGATAACTCTCAACTTAATTTATTGAGTCAAGAAATTGAAACTCAAAAGGAAAAGAATGATTCTCTTGTCTCTGAAAATCATGAGCTAAAAACTAAGATCAAAATGATAGAATTAGATAATACTTGCCTCAAAACCAAGTTAGATAATATTAATAGAAATGTTTCTAACTTTAATAAAGTTAGAGAAAATCTATCCAATATTATTGAAAATTCTCAATCCACTTCTAACAAGAAGGGACTAGGATACACTAAGAAATCAAAATCACCACCTAAAAAGGAAATTAGGAGAAATATTCTAATGCTAATACTTATCCAAAAAGAAATAATATTTCAAAAACCATAAAAATATGAGTTCCTAAAACAAACAATAGTTTGATTAGGGATAAATATATAAATTTATTTCTGGAAATAGTTCATAAAAATAAAGATTATATTTTTAAGGGGGATACTAAACCTACTTGGGTTTGGTTTCCTAAGACCTAACTCTTAGGACCCTATCACAAAGTGGGTACCAATGTTATTATTATTTTTTGCAGGACCCACTTAACAAGAGAGGAAAATGGATACTCGACATCGGTTGCTCAAAACATATGAATGGAGACAAAAATATGCTATCAAATATTACTTAGTCAGATGGAGGCTCGGTCACTTTTGGAGACAATTCCAAAGGGGATATATCATTGGAAAAGGCGACGTCAGCAATGTCGGTACATCTAATTTACCTTTTATTTCAAATGTCTTACTAGTCAAAAATTTAAAACACAATCTTTTAAGTATCAGCCAGTTATGTGACGAAGGTTTCAAAATCTCTTTTTCTGAAGATAAATGTAGCATTTTTGATAAAAATCAAAATCTTATATTTGAAGGAAATAGAGACAAAAATATCTATGTTCTAAATATGAGAATTAAACATAATTCAGATATGTGTTTAATAGCTAATGAAAATGATCCTTCGCTATGGCACAAAAGATTCTGTCATATCAACTTCAAAACTATAAAAAAACTTTCTAAAAATAATTTAGTCAGAGGATTATCAAAAATGAACTTCAAAGTCAATCATATTTGTGATGCATGTCAATTAGGAACATTGACCAAATCATCTTCTAAATCTAAGAAAGTTATCTCTATATTACAACCACTTGAACTACTACACATGGATTTATTTGGGCCAACTTAAGATCAATCCTTAAACTACAATAGATATGTGTTTGTAATAGTAGATGATTTTTCTAGATATACTTGGACCATTTTTATGAAAAACAAAAGTGATACGTTTGCGCATTTTAAAATTTTTGTCAAACAGATTCAAAATTTAAAAGGTTTGAAGATAAAGAATATAAGAAGTGATCATGATGGAGAATTCGAAAACGAAGTTTTTGACCATTTTGTAAAAAGAAAGGAATATTTCATAATTTTTCGTTTCCTGGAACTCCATAACAAAATGGGGTTGTAGAACGTAAAAACAGAACTCTACAAGAATGTGCACGAACTTTGTTAAATGTAAGCACTCTTCCAAAACATTACTGGGCAGAGGCTATTGCAACTGCTTGTTATGTTTTGAATCGTGTTTCTATTCGACCTCTAACGAAAAACACTTCTTATGAACTTTTTACTGGAAGAAAACCAAGATTTCTTATTTTAAAGTATTTGGTTCAAAATGTTTTATATTAAATACAAAAGATCAGCTTGGAAAATTCGATGCGAAATCCGACGAAGGAATCTTTCTAGGATATTCAGATCGTAGCAAAGCTTATCGTGTATTTAATAAAAGATCAAATACTGTTGAAGAAACGTTCACGTATCTTTCGATGAAAATTTTCTACAAAAACCAAGTATAGAAGATGATGAAGATTTTCCAGATAACATTACAAATACGGAAACAACAAATCTTAAAAATGATGAAAACATTGTTGACAATAATGATGAATTAAGATCTTCACCAAAAATATTACGGAATCATCCTGTTCAAAATATTATTGGAGAAATTAATTCAAATGTACGAACTAGAAGTCAACTAAATCAAATGGTCCACGTAGCATTCCTTTCTAATATCGAACCAAAGAATCCCAAAGAAGCTTCCACGGACGACTACTGGATAATTGCAATGCAAGAAGAGCTAAACCAGTTTGAATGCAATGAAGTTTGGGAATTAGTTCCAAGACCAAATGATCAAACTGTTATTGGAACAAAATGGGTTTACAAGAACAAAGTAGACGATCATGGTAACATCACTAGAAATAAAGCAAGATTGGTCGCACAATGATATAATCAAAAAGAAAGGAATTGACTATGAAGAAACGTTTGCTCCGGTTGCAAGACTAGAAGCAATACGAATCTTAATGGCCTATGCATCTTTTCACAATTTCAAACTTTATCAAATGGACATTAAAAGTGCTTTTTTGAATGGTTATATAAAAGAAAAAGTGTATGTTGAACAACCTCCCGTATTTATTCACGAGAAATTCCCTAATCACGTTTATAAACTTAAGAAAGCTCTTTACGGTTTAAAACAAGCACCACGTGCTTGGTATGAACGGCTAAAGACATATCTAATTTCTTCGGGCTTTCAAATTGGGAAAGTTGATCAATTTTTTTTATTAAACATTCAAAAACGGATATTTTAATAGTTCAAATTTATGTTGATGATATCTTTTTTGGTTCTACTAATGACAAATTGTGTCTGGACTTCTCAAAAATAATGACCAAGGAATTTGAAATGTCTCACATGGGAGAATTAACATATTTTCTAGGTTTACAAAAATGGCATTTTTATTAATCAAGAAAAATATTGTGATAATTTAATCAAACGTTTCGAAATGGAAAATACTTCTGCCAAACCAACTCCAATGAGTATGACAACACATCTTGAAAAAGATGACAATGGAAAAAGTGTTGACCAGAAACTATAACGAAGTATGATTGGATCATTACTATATTTAACTACAAGTCATCCTGACATAATGATGAGTGTATGTTTGTGTGCTAGATTCCAAGTCAATCCAAAGAATCACATTTAAGAGCAGTAAAACGTATATTACGTTATCTCACCAACACCAAGGATTTCGGTTTATTCTATCCTAAAGAATGTCCATTCGAATTAGTTTCATATAGTGATGCTGATTTCGGTGGCTCTCGAACTGATCGAAAAAGTACAAGTGTTACGTGCCATTTTATTGGAAAATCATGTATCTTGGTTTAACAAGAAGAAAAATTGCGTTTCTCTTTCTACATGTGAAGCAGAATATATTTCTGCTGCTTTGCTTTGTACTCAAGTAATCTATATGCAACAACCACTTAAAGATATCAATATAAATTTATCAAATTCAACTATATACTGTGACAACTCTAGTACTATTAACTTGTCTAAAAATCCTGTCAATCATTCACGAACTAAACATATTGACATTCGTCATCATTTTCTTCGTGATAATATTGAAAAGGATATAATAAATTTAGAATTTGTAAATTCTGAAAATCAATTAGCTGACTTCACTAAACCTCTAAATGAAAATTGTTTTATAAAATTAAGAAGAGAAATAGGTATACTTTCTTTATCAAAATTATAAAAATAAATTATTTTAAAATTAATAAATAAAAATAAAAAAATAAATATACATACATACATATATATATTTTGGTACTCGAACTCTACACATTGGGATTGATAAGTCTATGTCTTTACCACCTGGCATTCATTGCTTCACATCTACACCATATACATCTGTTTCCTTATATTTCTAAAAAAAATTAGAAAATTTCAGCCACAAATTTTTTATGGTTCATTCCCTTCCTCTAATTATTCAAAGTGCACGTTAAATCATCACTTCTTAACTACCTTCTACTCCTATATATTCAACTCTATGTTATCATATTCCCATCAAAAAGAAAAATTATATTTGTTTCTTTCTCTAAATCATCTTCTAAATTCAAAACGTCATCACATAACTCATCAGATGGATCATCCTACTCTTCTATCAACTTTGAGACTCCATCCTCAGCTTCATCAAAGCTACCAACACCTACTCCCACCCATAAACCTGCAAGACCATCAACTTATCAAACGGGTTATACACCTGAGAAAAAGAAAGCTAGATGGTTCCTGTTCTTTGGTTATCCTCAAACCAAGCAAAAAATTGACGATCTTCATCATTACCAGAGGGAATTAATAACGCTTCAGCGAGAAATGTATTATGAACAGAAAATGAACTCTAGACGTTTGAGTTTTCTTGAACAAATTGGATGGAAGTTTTGCGGTTCATCTTCCTCTTTGGCTTATCAACCTACACCATTGTCAACTCAAAATCCATGGGATAGGTCGCCACAAGCTCCACCCGTCTCTCCAAACTCTTGGGAGCGTGGAAACCGTTGGTCACCTCTACGACCATATGTTGAGAAGACTAAAGATGAACCAACAAAATCCAACTCTCCATCAACCTCATCTTCAAAATAAATATGTTTTTATTGTCAATTTTTTTAATTATTTTACTCCATATTTATTATGCATTGTATTAATATATAATAAAATTATCTATTGGTGCTCAAAAATGATTGTATATGCTGAAAAAACAAATTCAGTCAGCCGAAAAAAACCTGAGTTAGTCGACTGGATTTCATAGTAAAAACTCTCGGGTTCAGCTCAGTCAACTGAAAAAATTGAGTTAGTCGACTGAATTTCATAGTAAAAACTCTCGGGTTCTGTTCAATCAACTGAAAAAACTGAGTTAGTCGACTGAATTTCATAGTAAAAACTCTCGGATTCAGCTCAGTCAATTGTAAAAACTGGTTTAGTCAACTGAATCCATATAACAACTCTCGGGTACTACTTTCAGTCGACTGACTCAGATATTTTAGTCGACTGAACGTAGAATTCTGCTTTTAAAACTACTTTTACCTACTTTTTACCCCACACATTCACTTTTTTAACCTTTCTTCTATTCCTCCAGCCCTAATTTCGAATTTCACCACTTCTCCACTACCAAATTCCAATTTTTTTAACCTCTCTCTTTCAATTTCCATGGCTCCTGGGCAAACAAAACGTGTCAAGAAAGGTTCTTCTTCTTCCTCCACTCCAATACATTCTCAGATTGCTACTTGGTTGGTCCATGACAAAGCAATTCAACGATGGATAAATATGCAAGATTCGCGTATTTTTGAAGGCTCTTTTGTTCATTATCCTAATTTTAACGCATATGGCATACGCGAGCTTTCCGAAAGAAGCGGGTTGGATACTTTTTTGGACTGCAAGAAGAACAACCTAAAAATCAACCATACAATGGTTAAACTCTTTTATGCAAACCTGAATCTTCAAGAGCCAGAACCTAGAAATAGAGAAAACTACATTTGGACTTCGGTATGTGGAATCTCTATTTTCCTTTCTCTAGAAAGAATGAACCGTTTGCTTCATACTAGAGTTGGGGGAATTAGTCTTCGTGATGTAAGTTGTGATATGAAATTTCGGGACAATATAAGTCACTTATTTCTCGAAGATAATGCGGTTGAAGTAAAATCTATGTCTCTTCGACCAAAAGCTAGATTAATGCATAAGTTTCTTCTTAAAACCATAACCCCCCGAACAGGATCATATGAATTGGTATATCCTGAAAATTTTCGTGCTTTATATGCTATATGGGGAAATGTGCATGTTAATTGGACTCAGCTTCTTCTGGATGAATTTCTCAGTTTTAACCAAGGTAGAATTAATGTCATTTACTTTGGTGAATATATAATGCGACTATTAAATGATTTTGGTATAAGATCCCCGGAATCTGAATTTTCCAAAGTCGGATTATATAACATTCGTACCATAAGATTAATGAAACTCCCTGATCGACCGGAACCTTTTGTCACCTTTCACGATTGGCAAGCAACCCAACAACAAAAACGACAAGGTATTCACATTACCGAACAATCTTCGTCTCAAACTCATCAATCCGAAGAAGAAGTTATCGTCGTCCAACTGTTGCCAAACATCGCGAGAGGCTATTGATTTGCTTGCACAAAATCAAGTTATTCTTGGCTCTCGTTTGAATAAGATAGATAAAAAGTTTAACAAGATCAAAGGTTTCTTCACAACATTATGGGAGGCTATTTCTTGTACATCTTCCACTACCGGTTCTTTGCATTTGGATCCTGGAAAAAGACCAGCTCCACAATTCTCTTGGCCGACTTCCGAAGCCACAAGCTCTAGCACAAGTGCTCATGACATCGCTAAAGGAAAGAAACCAATTCAACCGGAGGAGGAAAATACTTCTGATTCTGACGAAGAGTAAGTTGTCCTATGACTTTTATTTAGGTATTTTTTTAGTTAAGTATTTTGACGGTTGTTTTCATTCATATGGCTGTGAACATTTCTAAGAACTATTGTTATGTAAAATATTTATGTGACTATGTGATCTACAGTAGAATGCGTATGTGACTATATGGCTATGAACTTATGTGATCTTCCGTGAACTTTTGGCTATTTCTAAGTATTTCATTTTGTCGATGACAAAGGGGGAGAAATTATTGTGCTTTCTAATAGTTTCTTGCAGAGCCATACATTCAGGGGGAGAAAATTCTTTATAACTCATATTATATATCATCAATTATATATTGTCATCAATCAAAAAGGGGGAGAATGTTGAATCATGATTTTGATTCATGACGAAGAACATCAACAAGCATTGACGATCATAGCGACAAAAAGAGAATAGAACTTCAAACAAAGACAAAACTTCAAAGTATGTATATTTATATTGTTCTTGAGTCTTAGTTCTATTCATATTCTGTTAAAATCATACCTCAAGAAGTCACACTCACACACAAAAAGTTTTTCATCTTGAAATATAGAGTTTTAAAGTGATCTGTGCAACATAGCACAGGTCAGTCGACTGACTCAGAATAGCCAGTCGACTGACCTGTGTTAGTGCACAACATATTGTTTTGAAATGCATGTTTTTGAATTTCAGTTGACTAGCACTTCTGAGTCAGTTGACTGAACGGATAATAACGGCCTTTTTCTTTATACTAAAAAGACACTTTCTTTCATGAAGGGGTTTGAATCCAATTCCAACAGGAATAGATGCAACTTTTGATTGAAATTTTTCACGAACAATTGCATCCCTATATACTCTATATAAACATGCTTTGATTCTTATCATAATTCACCGAATTTTTACGTTGCTCTCTTATTCAATTCTTGCTCTATATTCAAAGCATTCACAAACTTTATTTCACTTGAATCTTTGAGTAAACTTATAATCTTTGATTCTAAGTGATTTACTTCCTTTCAATCAATACACACATAGAGAATACTCTTGAGGATTTGATTATAGGAAGGGTGTACTATCAAGAGACAAATTCATGTTATTTAGAACACATTGTGTCAAATATACTTTTGTATAAGTTGAAGTCCTCTTCGGCTGTTGAGGCAAAATCCTGTTCTGCTGCTCAGGTCCCTTGTTCGGCTGTTCAAGGGTTGTATAAACCTGTTCCTTCGGGTTAAGTGATGATTGTTGTTAGTGAAATTCTAGAAAGGAGTCTAGGACTGGACGTAGAACGGGAAGTTCAAACCAGTATAAAAATTCCTGGTGTGCTTGTTTTTATTTTTACTTACTTTACACTGATATAGTTTATTTCCGCACTTGTTTAATATAATTCCATATTGCACGATCCGAATAGTAACTTTCACTTTATACAATATAAAACCAAATTTCTAACTTTAAAAACATAATACCAAGCCACCTTTAAATAATTACTGCTATAATGAATTAGAAAAATATACTTACTTTAAACTTTAAACATTTAGAAATAATAACTTCCTAAAACATACTTTTAACAACTTAAACTTTTTACTTATACTTAAAAATTTGTTTTGAAAACGTACTTGGTTGTCTAGGGAAATAAGCTTCTCTTTCACATCTTTTAAAAATAAATCACTATTTATTTTTAAATTTTTTTACCCATTCCTTTAATAAATTCCCATTGTGAATTTATTCTTCCAAATATCCACTGATATATTACTTTACTTTTATAAACCCAGTTTATAAATTTCATAGTCCCATTCTCCTTTAAATTTCCAATTTCAAACACTTAAATCAATTTCCAAATTGATTTCCAATTTACTCCATTTTAAAATAAATTCTTTATTTCTTTATATAACCTCACTTAAGTTTAAAATTCATTATTTTTCTGTTTATTCAAAATCCCTTTTTCATATCCGGAATTTATTAGGATTTAAAAATCACTTTTATTCCTTTCTAATTCATTCTTATTTTTATTCATATTCTCTATAATTATTTCACTTAAAAATTTACTCTTATATTTCTTTCAAAATCCAATTCTATATATATTTTGATGACTCAGTGTACCGAAATATTCAATCAAACCATGGTATCCAATATTCCAATTATCAATATAATTCATCACAGCATATCAAATAATCATAACACAGAATTATTAGAACAAATCTAAATATTTTGAGAAATCCAGTTGGATCCCTCCAACCTGTTTCCCTGCATCCGTAGATGTTAGCACAATATAAAATACCAATTCCACTTCGAGGTGGAATATCGTGGTATATGGGTTTATATAGTGTCATCCGCTATTATGCGGTGCATAGGGTCTCATCCGCTATATAATACGGGAAATCAATCACTCCAATATATACTATATACTACTATATATAATATAGCACATCAAATAAATTCAATCATTCAACCAATTATTTAAATTTAACCATTTAAATTTAAATAGCAAACCAGAAGAGTGAGATTAACTCACCTTTTATTTTGTTGTTGCAATCCATGCCAAACCGGCTTGTTTCTCACGATTATTGACCTTGTATAAATATTTATACAATTTATTAATATTTGAATTAATTTAATAATCAATTTTACATGTAAAATTTTTAAATTGACCATTGAATTAATTAAACTACTAAATCCCCTTTTGAACTACATGTACATTAATAAAATAAATTATGGATTTCAAAAATGGACATTCAACACTTTAAAATTCCTATTTATTTTCCCAAAATCTTACCTTTATAAACTTGTCAATATTTAAAATTTTATTTTCAAAATCTTATACATATATTTCTGTTTAACTATTTAAAATAGGTATGTGTATACATGTATATATAAATCCTTAACCCTAAAAGAATCACTAGTAAATAGACTTTACTATAAAAACCAAATAATGTGTTATATATATATTTATATATATTTATTTTCCTACATATATATATATATGATAAATTAAGTAAAACTAAAACTGCCTTCAAATGCTTTACGGTGAATTTTTCCAGACCTGGCCTTATTTTTATATATCTGCATACATACATATCCATATATATTAAATTAAATTAAATAAAAATGATCGATACCTTACTGGTACATCGGCATCGCCGACTCTTACCCTGACCACCATGACATCACCGCCTGACACCCTCGAGGCCACCCTACGCGATGCTCGAAATCGTGCCTCGTCCAACCTTGCGAGGGTACACCTTTCCCAAACCTAAATCGCGAAGTCGCGTCCCCATCGACCTTCGCTGCTGCTGCCGGTACGCGTCCTTCATCCCATCAACATACACGTGCCTCGATTGCAAGATCGAGCACGCGATAATTCTCCCTTATTTCCGAGCTTGAAGAAAAACGAACTGGAGAGAGAGTTGAACTAGAGAAGGAAATCGATATCACTTAGATTTGTTTTTGCGATGCCCAGTAATTTTTTTTCGCCGATTTGAAATCAATTAAAGGAGAATGTATTTCGTTCTGCCATTTCTTTTCCTTTTTGAACGAGGATCAATTTTTGTTCTGATTTCAATGAGAGGGATAAGGCATAGACGTGATATAAAGTTGGGGAAGCATGTTGGAGAAGGTTGGCTACAGTGATAGCAGAGGAGACAAAAGCTGCTGAGGAGAAAAAGGTTTGATGTGCTATAAATTCGGCTGAAGAGAATAATTTGACTAGTCAACTTGGATATAAAATACTATTCAAATTTAAGTTGTCTCGATAAATGTAACTAAAAATCTTGACCTCCTATCGCGGTGTGTCGCTAGGCGTTTCTAATGTAATACCCCTATTCCAAACGCAATGGAAAAGGTTTCGAGTCCTAATTCGATCGTATGGAGAAGATAACTTTCTTGAGCCCAGTTATTATATTTAATTTTCGATGTAAATTCAGTGCGTTTATATATCGTACGCTCACACAACAACTCCAAACATTACGAAAATTGAAATCCGATAATAATACAATATTACGGATCCAATAGAACTGGTTTCGTCGAAATCCGAGCCTATGTCTCGGAAGACAATTTTTAAATATCGATTTAAACGATATGTTTTCAAAACTGAACAATCACCTTTGAATTAAATTTTAACACTTTTACTATCTTTAGTATTATCAATATAAATTTTACAAGCCTTCAAATTATTTTTAACAGGCTTAAAACTGAAGATTCAATAATTTACCCAATTTCAGTTTATTAAATCCAATAACTTAATTGCTAAATAATAATAATATTTGAATTCAAGTTAAAAATTAACTTTTAAATATTTAAAATCAATCAAATATTCCAATTTCAAACATCCAAAAATTCCGGGTCGTCACATTCCTCCCCCCTTAAAAGAATTTCGTGTCCGAAATTATTAATTAAGAAGAATGATCCAATACCCAATACTATTTTCCAAAACCAAACAGTTTTATCAACTTGCCATAACATATCTTTTATAAAAGACCCACTATTACTTCAACCAACTTCCCAAAACCATCTAAAGTTTCCAACAACATTATATACGCCACTTATTTAAATTTAAATCCAAATTTAAGTTATCAAAACCTTCTCAAAAAATTTCTAACTCTCTAAATTTCCAAAAAAAATCGCCAGAGTCTCCTTTGCGCGGCTAGCTCGGTACAACTACAATATGCCTCTGCGGACCCCCAGATTTCAAAAGTAAACAAAAGCCAAGTGGCTAGACTAGAAAATCATCAAATTTCATACAGAAATTTAAATACATACCTTTGCCGAGCAAATTTCAATTTATCCTCTGAAATCAAAAATCCCAAATTCACTTTCCTAATCCTTTAGTTCCAACTAAACAATTAGTTTCAATTTCCATTTCCAAAATCCCTTATTTCAATTCCAATTTGAAATCGTTTGTCGCTAACAAAAAATTTCCAAAATTTTAAAAAATTTCTAACTCCCAAAATTTTCAGGAAATTTTGGTAGAGTCTCCTTTGTACGGAGGAGCGTTTGCAATTTGACAAGAGATATAAATATATATACATCAACCCACACGGTCGAAAAAACAAAAACAGTTCATATTTCCTATTTTTATTGCATAGGCATACCTTAATTTAGCATTTTTAAGCAAGCGGCTTATTATTTTAGCAATTAGCGCGTCCAAATCATGCCAAACGCCTTCCCGGTACCTGTACTTACTCAATTTAAATATGTAAGTGCCAAAATCATGTAACTTAACAATATTTTACATATTATTAAACATATGAGTTTCTATAGGCAATGCAGGTTAAACAATATTTATAAGCAACTTATAGGGTTCCGACATTAATTTTAATTGTTTACAACCAATTCTTATACAACTTCGTTCAATTTAAATGGTTTATAATTCAATTGCTTACATTCAATTCATATTTAAGCAAAACATACTCATATTCACTTTAATTGATCTTAAAATCAATTTATTTAATCTCTATCAACTCATATAATTTTAATTACCTTCGTTTACGTCAAACGACAATTCATTCTATGTAATTTGATGACATCCATGTGAATAAATAATTACTTAAGTTTTATTACCAATCTAAATTGATTCCGACTCAATTTATTTTAAATTCCATCTCATTTCTAGTTTATTCACCAACCATACATTTGCATTTCATCTCATCTCCGCATTGGTTTCATTTTAAAACCATTTCATTGAGCTTGACAACATTCAATGCATATATCAATAACCATTTTCCAAATTAAGTTAACCCAAACTTTTATTTACTGAACTTTCACCCTTCTTCGAAGCCAAGCTTCTATTAATTTTAAACTTGAGTTAATTTACTTTAATTTATTCCAACTTCAAACTTAAGTTCACTTCTATTTGATTCTCATCTAATCAAATTCCATTTAGTTCAGTTAGCCCATCCATTTTGTTTTAATTCACCTTCTCAATTTATCAAAATAATATCCAAGCATATACTTAACTCATTTATACTCGAATTGGATTTTATTTGTAACTCAAATCAGTTCTATTATAATCCAATTTCATTTTGTTTTTACAACATCTCCACTTATTTAATTCATTATCAATCCAAGTTGAATTCTATTTATAATTCGAGTTTATTTCCAAACTTCATTATTAACTTACAATCCATTTTATTTAACCGAGTTAAATTTTATTAATATACTCTATCAAATAATTTATTTAGCTAATTAGCTTACTTCCAACTTTTAAATCAATATTCGATTTTATCACCAAAATCACTTCATTAAATTTTCCTATGTTCAATTTTTTTCTTCATAATTCCAGTTTGGATTTTCTTTCATTTTCCAAAATTCCAACACTTTTATTTTGGCTTATTTATTCCCATTTTACGTTTTTATAAGCTACTCACTTATTAATATTCATACTTCTCCATCCATTTACAGTCAATCACATTTTCACTTTACTTTTAAGTAGGGATTATATTTTTATTTCAATGCTTTTCAATTCTTTTATAAGCCTCCAAAGCTTACTTATTCCAATTCAATACTTACTTAGTTTACGCTTATTTATTTAAGTAAAAATTTTAGTCCATTCAATATTATCTATAACTTAACTGAATTTATTTTCAATTCTAATTATATTTAACTTAACTTCAGTTAAATCTAGCATCATACCATTCTCTTTAATCCACTCAATCCACTTGAATTTAAATTAAGTAAGAACTTACTTTCACTTAATATCATCTACGTCTCAATTTATTACATTTCAATTCAATTTCAACTTAATTCAAATACAACTGGGTTTTATTTTCAGTTTAATTCAATTTATTTCAATCCAATAAAATTTTATCTCCCAATCCAAATTTAATTTGTATTTTCCCATTCCAATCACATTCAAGATTTACTAATTATTTCTTCCAATCCTCCATTAAATTTTCCATTCAAGCCAAAATCAATTAAACTTTCAACAATTTAATTCCTTCACCATTATGCAAGTTAAATTTATTTTAACTCTCTTCTTTTTTTCACTTTTAAATTTTGATTACAACATTCACATCTCTTATTTTTTCCTTCCTTACAAAAAAATCATCTCAACTTTACAAGTTTATAACTTACCTCATCCGAATTTTCAATTCAAATAAGAATTCAGGATTTCAAACACCCTGCTTTTGGTTCAAATCATTGTAAAATTATCTCAAAATCACACTTCTCAAAATTTTAAACCAATCCTGGTTTTTTTCCCAACAAATTTCGTTTGAAATTTCAAAAACACACTAGTTCTTCTGAACAAATCAATTTGGCAGCAATCCGTCACTTAGAAACTCGAAAATGAACATCGACGATGCTGCAGTCATCACCGAAGTTATTTTCCAGCGATTGAAGTGAGCTCAATGCTATGTCCCTTCTCAAAATTTATTTGAAACAATTTCCTTTCAGAAATACATCTAAAACAATAATGCTAATATTTATCTTCAAAACACTTCGAAAAACACTTCCAAAATCTCCAGGGTTTTAAATTTTCAAATTTTGACTCTTATCAAATTTTAACTATAATTCATTTGTATAATTTATGCTCATACAAATTCCCATTTGATTACCCAAGTCATTCCAATTTTTATAATCTTATTTGTTTAAAATATTATCATCCAAACATCCATGTTATATAACAATTAAGAAAATATTTCTTTTATATCAAAATATGTTTTGGGTAAAATTATTTCATTCACCCACCTTTAAAACAACACTGTGTCAGTTTATCGTGTCAGGTATTTATAAACGCTTCTCGAATAGCAGCCAACTTACTTGATCAGATTTCATATTCCACCCAACCAATAAGTCAAGACAATATTAAAACAATTTATATTCACTGATAAATACGCGCTCATGTCTATTAATACACTCAAACTCATTCTAGAGTTCTAAGGACTCAATTTTCAATGAGTAATCGCCACCAGGGCTAAGGTTATCACCAATCTAAGCTCCGATACCAATTGTAATGACCCGCAAATCCGTACCCCTTAAGTCGATACTATTCTCCATCATTCAACTCAAGATGAACGGAAATACGAACCATTTGGGTTAAAGAAGAAGAGGTAGAAGAAGAAAATAGAAAACAACCTCAGAATCTATCCATCCAGCGGAATAAATATAATAACTGATCTGTACACAAAGCAAAAAATACATCTGTTTATACATTACATCATCAGAGTACACATAACACACAACTGGACAGTAATCATAGCCTGTCCTCACACAACTGAAAACACAGCTAATCAACACAGTGGATATATAAAACAAGTACGGAAGTACGTATCGCCATCCAGCTCGTCTCTGGAGCTCCACAACATCCTTTCCTGTAATGTATAATACTTGGTCTGACCCGAGCATTATAGTTAAATAACACCCGAGTCAATTTGGAATACCAGCGTGAGAAAACCACACTCAATTGGATTACTAAAGTTTCAAAATCCTTTGAAAATCAAAAGCATCTCGTAAGACCACGCCACAAATAAACATGTCGGGTTTTTACCTTACGATAGCTAAAACATTTATTATAAAATCCTCTGATATTATAATAGTGTCTATATACAAATACTTATTTAAATAGCCGAAATTGTTACATTAATTAAATTCCAGCTACTAGCCACAGTCGTAGATAATACAAACAAAACCGTAAAAGGCACGTAGGGAGAATGGATTTCCAACTAATGACTACACATTGGGGTACCACTTGTCACAACGCGTGGCCTAAATCACCATACCGAGGATCACTCCCAATCCTCCGCAACACAAGACCGGGACTACCCCTTACTGGATGTTCTGAAAGCATTCATCCATACAAGTCCGTCTCAGGTGCGAACGGAACCGAAGGCGCTACTCCTACTACATCCATTTTGGAATCATCCTCAGGATTAGTAGCGACTAGCCCTTGCACTTCACTACTCCACCTTCGAATCCAAACTCTTGTTTTCCACACGAAAACTTTCAAACCGGATCGAAGTGGTTTTCAGGAAATAAATCCCGATCCCGGTCTCTTCGAACCGATCAGCATATTGGCCAATATTGATAGTCGGTTATTTAACTATCAAATAACATTCAAGTACAACCATCAAAAATAAATAATTTCTCCAAACTATTTATTAATCTCAAAATATCTTTGCAAGATATATGTCCACTTTCAACCCTTATGAAAACAGTTTTCAAACCACATTCTTCTCATGGAATGAATTCTTAAATATTTATTTCCACTGAAAACACCAAGTACAATACTTTAGATTTTTAAAATAATTTAGAAAACACATTATTATAAATTATACTTTAAAATATTTAAAATAAAAACTTCTTTAATTCCTTATTCAAAAATATATACTTTAAGAATATTTAAAATAAAGCTACTTTATACAATATAAAACCAAATTTCTAACTTTAAAAACATAATACCAAGCCACCTTTAAATAATTACTGCTATAATGAATTAGAAAAATATACTTACTTTAAAATTTAAACATTTAGAAATAATAACTTCCTAAAACTTACTTTTAACAACTTAAACTTTTTACTTATACTTAAAAATTTGTTTGAAAACGTACTTGGCTATCCAGGGAAATACGCTTCTCTTTCACATCTTTTAAAAATAAATCACTATTTATTTTTAAACAAATTTACCTATTCCTTTAATAAATTCCCATTGTGAATTTATTCTTCCAAATATCCACTGATATATTACTTTACTTTTATAAACCCAGTTTATAAATTTCATAGTCACATTCTCCTTTAAATTTCCAATTTCAAACACTTAAGTCAATTTCCAAATTGATTTCCAGTTTACTTTATTTTGAAATAAATTCCTTTAATTACTCATTTATTTCAAAACCCATTGACTTCGGATTTTATTCCTTAATTATGATTTAAAATCTTTTAACTGAAAACATCAGTTTCATATTTCCCCAAATTCCTTCTTTATCCTTTTAAATAAATTTAGACCTTGAATTTTAAAATAAATTCTTTATTTCTTGATATAACCTCACTTAAGTTTAAAATTCATTATTTTTCTGTTTATTCAAAATCCCTTTTTCATCTCCGGAATTTATTACGATTCAAAAATCACTTTTATTCCTTTCTAATTCATTCTTATTTTTATTCAAATTCTCTAAATTATTTCACTTAAAAATTTACTCTTATATTTTTTTTAAATCCAATTATATATATTTTGATGACTCAGTGTACCGAAATATTCAATCAAACCATGGTATCCAATATTCCAATTATCAATATAATCCATCACAGCATATCAAATAATCATAACACGGAATTATTATAACAAATCTAAATATTTTGAGAAATCCAGTTGGATCCTTCCAACCTTTTTTCCTGCATCCACAGATGTTAGCACAATATAAAATACCAATTCCACTTCGAGGTGGAATATCGTGGTATATGGGTTTATATAGTATCATCTGCTATTATGGGGTGCACATGGTCTCATCTCCTATATAATACGGGAAATCAATCACTCCAATATATACTATATACTACTATATATAATATAGCACATCAAATCAATTCAATCATTCAACCAATTATTTAAATTTAACCATTTAAATTTAAATAGCAAACCAGAAGAGTGAGATTAACTTACCTTTTATTTTGCTGTTGCAATCCATTCCAAACCGGCTTGTTTCTCACGATTATTGACCTTGTATAAATATTTATACAATTTATTAATATTTGAATTAATTTAATAATCAATTCTCCATGTAAAAAATTTAAATTGACCAATGAATTAATTAAACTACAAAATTCCTTTTTGAACTACATGTGCATTAATAAAATAAATTACGGATTTCAAAATTGGACTTTCAACACTTTAAAATTCCTATTTATTTTCCGAAAATCTTACCTTTATAAACTCGTCAATATTTAAAATTTTATTTTCAAAATCTTATACATATATTTCTGTTTAACTATTTAAAATAGGTATGTGTATATATGTATATATAAATCCTTAACCCTAAAAAAATCACTAGTAAATATACTTTACTATAAAAACTAAATAATGTGTTATATTTTTTTATATATATTTATTTTCCTACATATATATATGGTAAATTAAGTAAAAACAAAACTGTCTTCAAATGCTTTATGGTGAATTTTCCCAGACCTGGCCTTTTTTTTATATACCTGCATACATACATATCCATATATATTAAATTTAATTAAATAAAAATGATCAATACCTTACTGGTACATCGGCATCGGCAACCCTTACCCTAAACACCACGACATCACCGCCTAACACCCTTGAGGCCATCCTATGCGATGCTCGAAATCGAGCCTCGTCCAACCTTACGAGCGTACACCATTCCCAAACCTAAATCGCGAAGACGCGTCCCCATCGGCCTTCACTGCTGCCGCCAGTACGCGACCTCCATCCCATCAACATACGCGCGCCTTTGATTGCAAGATCGAGCACGCGATAATTCTCCCTTATTTTTGAGCTTGAAGAAAAACGAACTGGAGAGAAGGAGTTGAACTAGAGAAGGAAATCGATTTCACTTGGATTTGTTTTTGAGATGCCCAGTATTTTTTTTTCACCGATTTGAAATCAATTAAAGGAGAATGTATTTCGTTCTGCCATTTCTTTTCTTTTTTGGGCGATGATAAATTTTTGTTCTGATTTAAATGAAAGGGATATGGCATAGACGTGATATAAAATTGGGGAAGCGTGTTGGAGAAGGTTGGCTACAGTGATAACAGAGGAGACAAAAGCTGCCGAGGGAAAAAGGTTTGATGTGCTATAAATTCGACTGAAGAGAATAATTTGACTAGTCAACTTAGATATAAAATACTACTCAAATTTAAGTTGTCTCGATAAATGTAACTAAAAATCTTGACCTCCTATCGGGGCGTGCCGCTAGACGTTTCTAATGTTATACCCCTATTCCGAACGCAATGGAAAAGGTTTCGAATCCTAACTCGATCGTATGGAGAAGATAGCTTTCTTGAGCCCAGTTATTATATTTAATTTTCGATGTAAATTCAGCGCGTTTATATATTGTACGCTCACACAAAAACTTCAAACATTACGAGAATTGAAATTCGATAATAATACAATATTACAGATCCAATGGAACTGGTTTCGTCGAAATCCGAGCCTATGCCTCGAAAGGCTATTTTTAAATATCGATTTAAACGATATATTTTCAAAACTGAACAAATCACCTTTGAATTAAATTTTAACACTTTTACTATCTTCAGTATTATCAATATAAATTTTACAAGCCTTAAAATTATTTTTAACAGGCTTAAAACTGAAGATTCAATAATTTACCCAATTTTAGTTTATTATATCCAGTAACTTAATTGCTAAATAATAATACTATTTAAATTCAAGTTAAAATTTAACTTTTAAATATTTAAAATCAATTAAATATTCTAATTTCAAACATCCAAAAATTCTGGGTCGTCACTGCTGGTTTGGACGAATTCTGAGACTGTTCAAATTTTAAGTTTAAATTGGATTTAAATTCAAAAGGTGGGTGTTTTAACCCACTCACAACTTCTAAAATTTCTTATGTTTGTTAAATTGATTTATGATGTGATTAGAAATTTATTTATAACTGCTTGGCATATTTTTAATATCATCTCAGTTAAATTGAATTTATTGAATTTAATTGTTATTTAATTTATTATTGCATATAAACTGCCAGTTAAATTGTTATTTAATGTATTATTGAATATAAACTGCCAGTAAGTACCTGTTAATCTATTCTATATTGATGTATTGATTGAATTGGATGATGATTGTGGTAAGTGTTTCATGATTGATATTGGATGAATGGATGTTGCGTTTTATATTGTTATAAACGGCAAGTTGTTATGGATTCTTATTTTTCGGGATTGCAGTTTGAAATGATATATAGCCGTAGTTATATTCTAAATTTCGGATTGAAATAATAAATATCCATATCACTTGACCATAGGATAGAAAATTATATACAGATACCGTGGTCTATATATAAAGATATTTTGAAATGATTTCTATAGTTTTGTAAAGAAATATATGGGTTATATAAATATTGATTTCAGATGTTATATAAATGTTATTTTATTATAGATTTTAACTATGTGTAAAATTGTTTTGAAATATAAAATAACCCAAACAATAAAGTTTGATTGTTTTTATATAATATGGTTAAGTATCTGTTTAATTTATATTGTATATAGAGTTTATATTGACTTAAATAAAATTAAGGTTGGAAGATAAATATGAAATTGATTTGAATTAAATTATTTAAGAATTATACTCGAATAAATTTGATTTAAAATTTAAGTAAAATTGAGATTTTAAAGGGTATGATTTTTATAACTTAATTTTGGTTAGAGTGATTTAGATGAATATCCAGTTGATTTAAATGAATGCATCAAGTTAAATAAATTGAAAGAATATCCAGTTATTTGAAGTTTAAAGGTTTTACTAAAAGATATTAGATTTATCAAGTAAACATTTCAAATATAAATAATAGTAATTGAATATGATATATATGGAATTATCAAAGAATTAGTTTTGAAATGGTGGATATTTAAAGCTTTGAAATATATGGAATTTAAAATGGTTTATTTTAGGGTTCAAACTTGTATTTCGAATTGATTTGTGAATTTGAAGAAGCTATTTATTATATAAAGTATTTTAATATTTGAACTATTTAAATGACGGAAGTTATGTTCCGAAGTTACGAATTTCAAAGTATTATGATTTGAAAATGTTATAATTTCAAGTGTTTGGTTTGGAAGTGTTATAACATTGAAAGTGCTATGATTTTAGGAAAAAGCATATATTTGAAATAAAAATGATATTATATTGATTTGGGTTTTTATAAAAATGATATCATATTGATTTGGTTTTTAAAACGAAAATGATATCGTATTTATATGGTTTTGAAATGGATATTATATTCTGGTTTTGAAGTATAATTATTTTGAAATGACCGCGGTGTTATAATAACATTTGGTTGTTAAAGAGAACGGGATCGGAAGTTGTCATACTCTCTGCAAACTCCGAAAACCACTTTAACAACTGTGTACGTGGTGGAGATTCCAAAATGAAGTAGGATGGTGGTGACGTTTCCTTTGAGGTATATATGTGGACCCGACTCCCATGAGTTGACATAAGGTAGCTAAAACAAGTGCGATTGATGGGCTAAGAAGGTAGCACCTTTTATCGGACACACTCCTTCGATACCATTCTATTAATTTGCGATTGATTTGGGCCCTTTTGATTTTGGGGGTGTGGCTCAAGGTGGGCGGTAGTAGCTGCTACGCGCTACCACCGGTCCGGAAGCGTAATTGGTATATCTACCCTGGCATTGCCTAATTGTGTCGTGTCACCTACCCTGGCGCACCTTGTACGAGTTTGGTTTTCTCCCGTAGCCCGTGTGGTATCCTATGGTGGCTTCTCGATCAGGAGAAACCATGATACTAGATGGACTACTGGGACTATTATTGTGTTAAGGGGAATATTGGGTCACTCCTTAATGCTATTTAAAAGTAAGTTTATTTTACTATAGACATGATTATAATAGCGAAATATTACTACATAGTAAATAGTTTAATGGATCCTTAGAAGATGTGAATCCCAAGCATCTTTTAAGTTACTACATTCACGTCAGACACTGGATAGGAGATGTCAAGTCCTGTAAACATCTCTGATGTCGTTCCACTCATATTATTTACAATTGATTTAATTTTACATAAGATCTTTTAGTTCTGACTCGAGTGTTTTGTCTTTTCAATTCGCTCGGGTCGGTCTGAGCATTTCAGGATACGAAGGCTTTATTTCTTGAGGACGAAGACGAAGATTGTATTACTTTTATTATATTATTCCACTGCATTCATATTGTTCCATTGCATCATTTATTTTTCTCTGGTATGTGCAACTCTGATATGTATTGTATAAGTAAAATCAAATATTTTGTAAAACAGTTTCATGAACTATTTATTTGATTATTATATTTTGTCATTCCGCTGCAAGATTCTGTTTGGTTTTTTTTTCTTTCTCTGCTTTTCTTATTCACCCCAATAACAATCCGCCCTTCTGTATGGTTTGATTCTGACGTATGTGGTTTACCATCGATTCAAAACGTACAAAAAGGCGGGATGTTATATCTGGTATCAGAACTTTGGTTTAGCGATAAACCTTAGCTTTATGGGGTCTGACTTTTTATTAATAGGGTAGTGATACCCCATGATGAGTCGCTGAGCGTATATAAATGAGAGAGCATATTTGTAGTGTTATAAAAGGTTTTAATATTGTGCTAATTTGTTTCGTTTTGTATTTATAAATTCTGGTTAGTGCATGGGACGCTATGAAATCAATAGGGATTTCTAAACAATTAATAGGACAGACCGACACAATATTTGTTTTGAATATAGGTGAATGAAATAATTTTGCCTATTATATTTTCTATATATATAAAATGAAATTTTATAAATAAGATATATATTTGGTTGCAATATATTAGTTGTTAGGTAATGAAATTTATAAATAATAGTTGAAATGAGGTTTAAAAAAAGGATAATGGAAATTGGGAATTTAGAATCTAAGTCCCGGGGGTTTTAAAAATTTCTTTCGAATGATTTTGGAATATAATAATAATATTATTACTAGAAGTATTTTTTGATATAAATATTTCAATATAATTTGAAAAAATTGTTTTAAAGAAACTTTAGAAATAAATAAATTCTGTACTCCCCTCTCTGTCGCTGGAAAATAATTTCGGTGGTGAGTGCACGCATCATCGACATTCATTTTTGAGTTTCGAAGTGGGAAGGCCACTGTAGTAGTTTTACTACAGATTTATTTTGATAAGCAAATATAAATTTCAATTGTTTTAGATCTAATTGGATATATAAGTTGTAAGTATATAAATTTATTTATTATTTTAAAACGATTTGAAATTATATCTGTTAATTAAAAGTTTCGATTAGTGTAGTGAAATGGAATTTAACTAATAACTGAAACCTCTAAATGAAATAAGAGATTTAATGCTAAGTTATAAAGGAAATTAAAAGAAAGTTGACATTTGTAACCTATAAAACAAAGGACATTATTATTGAACATTAAGTTAATTAAAAGAAGGAAAAAATAAACTTGTGTAACTTTCAATTACATCCTTAAAAGCATATATGTAACTTACCAAATATTAAAAGTTCTAATTTTTAATAAGAAAATGTAATGAATATTATACAAGTAATAAACTTGAGGTAATGATAGTATTTAATGAAATTCTTTTATAAATAAGAATTGATGTTGTAATTGTTGTGAACATAAGTTACAATTGAAATGTTACTGTAATAAAGGTAATAGGAAGTAATTATTGTAAGTATACGATTATAAACTTAAGTAAATGAATTAATATGCAAAGAAATTGAATTAAACATGAATACTATAAATAAATGAAAATGAATATTTTTAAGTAATAAATGAAAGTAAATGAAATAAACACTGGATCAATGGATGGAAATGAAAATTTGCAAGAAATAATCTAAAATAAAAAGATAAACCACTATATGAATGAAAAAGGAATCAAACAACAAAGGTTATGGGATGAATTTGAAAAATTAACTTGATCTATTATTTGAAATTGTTGTTTGCTTGGTTTATGGTTGTTTGGGCAAGGATACTTTGAAATGATTGGGATGTATGAATAATCTATTTAGTTTCATTTAAGACTGTTGAGTAAATGATACACGTAGTAGTTTATTTTTCATTCTGTACAATTTGAAGTTTTCAAACCCGAACAACTATTTGTTTTGTTTGCTATGGGTATATGGAGGGTTGTATGTTGTGGTTGCAAGTGATTGTTGTTTATATTGATTTGTTTATTGGTGGTTGAAACAAAATTAAATATTTCATTTTATACAATTATTAATGTTTTGGATTATATGAGCGAAATACAGGTTATGGAAGCAATTGCTACAACTTTTGGTTTCATAATTAAGCGTTAATTGTTCGACAAATAGGTACGTTCTAGGTATCAGTTTTATAGTGCTATTATATTGTTTTTTCCCGTGTGACATATATTATTTTAAGATATTGTGATATATATTGTTATATTTGATATTATATTTTCTCCCGAGCCTCCTCGTACAAAGTAGGCTCTACCGAAATTTTCCGTAAATTTTGGACTTAGAAATTTTTTACAAATGTTTTCCAAACCTTATTAATTTAAGTATAAAGGATTTGATCGCTATAAATTGGTATATTTTATTTAAGTTAATTAATTTTATAAAATTATTTGTTTATAAAGTAAATATTTTGAATAAGATATATTGACTACTTAATTCCTTCTTTTCCTCTCCTTTTTCCTTTTCGGGGACGAAAAATTTTGAGTGGGGGAGAGTGTAACAACCCGTAAATTTTGATAATTAAATTTGTTAGCTTAATAGGGTTTTAGTAATTAAATATTGAAAGAAATAGAAATTGAATTGGAATCTATTGCAACAAATCTAAATAAAATATTACGTTAATGTTAATTAAGGTAATATTTGGAAATAATGTTAATGTTATTCATAATAGGACAATTTGTTGAATTAAAGGAATTGAAATAAAGATTTATTAATTTAAAACTTAATAAATGGATAAATTGTAACTAAATGAAATTTAATATTTAATTATTACGTTAATAGGAATTTAGATGAAATTTGAGAATATAAATGTAATGGATCATGAACCAATTGAAAATTTCATCCATTTGATAATAATTTATTGAATACAGAATTTAAAATCAAATAAATGATTTGTTGGAATTTCAATTGATAATTATGAATCTATAAAAATTGAAATTTAATTACGGTAATGGGTAAATCAATTAACTTTGAATTGATATCTAAGTTTGTTTAAATTATTGTAACCGTTTAAGAAATCAAAAATGATGAAATCTGTGAATTTTTAAATTGAATTGAAAAAAAAGCAATTTAATTTAATTTAATATTAACTTAATTAATTAACTGAAAAATAGCCATTTTGGCCACTGACTCAGATTTTGGCGAAACCAATTTCATCGAAGCCATAATGGTGAATTATCGTAGGATTTCAAGTTTCGTACCGATCGGACTTGTCGTTTGATCGTACAGGCTCGAAACGCCTAGAAATCAATTGAATTGAAATCAATTTGAAATAACTTGATTTTAGCATAACTTCTTCATACGATGGAATTTGGACTTGAGACCTGTTCCATTGATTTTAAAATATTTTAAACCATCTTTTTTGATATATGGGTTAAACCAATTTCGTTCCGGAGTCAGAACGGGCTTTTTGGGCAATTAACGTTCGATTCTTCCAAACCAATCAAGCCCATTTGCTTCTATTTTGTTCCGACTATATATATTGTTATCCCACCTTTTGGCAAGTCCGTGATACCAGAGGATTGATCGAAAAAACGAAGCGACTCAATTACTCAAGGAGCTCCAACGACTTAGTGACCTAACGAGCTACAGCACAAAGCGGCTCAACGTGGTGCGACTCAATTGCTTAAGGAGCTCCAACGAGTTAACAAAGCAAACGACTTAACTGTCCACGGCATCTCGCGACCTAACGGCCTAAAAGCGCTAGCGACCTAACGGGTTAATAAAAGAACGACCTAACGGCTTAGAAAATTTTGAAATAAAGCCATATACTGCCTCTTCCCTTAGGTCGCTCGTGACCCAATCCGCATACAGCCTCCTCTATTAGGTCGCTCGCGACCTAAGCCGCATACTGCCTCTTCCATTAGGTCGCTCACGACCTAAGCCGCATACTGCCTCTTCTATTAGGCCGCTCACGACCTAAGCAAGCCAAGATAACTCTTATACTACACATATTAAGTCGCTCACAGCCCATATCTCATCCAGGATGACTCCGTTAAGTCGCCGACGACTTATGCTACTCGTAGATGGCTCATAGGTCGCCACTCCTTAGGTCGCCAACGATCTACGACATACGACCTAATTCTAAAGCTCTCCTATAAGTACCTCATCAACTCCACACTTGAAAGGGGGATTTTTCCAGAAAAGCCAACACTCTGCCACTTTGAAATTCAAGAAACTCGTTCTCCAAGTCCGACAGCATCATAACAACTTCAGAGATCAATTCCAGAATGGATCAAACTTCTTCACCGATTCGATTCTTCCTTGGAAGCTCAAGTCTTTGAAGTTTGTTGTACTTGAAGTTTAATTCTAACAAAGTGTACTCAAAGATCATAATAAGAGATATAAAGTGGACGTAGGCTTGATTTTGAGCCGAAGCACTATAAAAACTGTTGTCTCTTTACTTTTTTCTGCTATTTTCTGCTTACTTTTAGTTCCCGTACCAACGAGTGGTGCTTTCACTATATCATAACTCACACCGGGGTGTTAGCGTATCTTTACGTTAACATTTTTGGTGCTTTCACTGAGAGCCAAACTCAGGAATTCTATCAATTGAGAGTTGGATTAGAAAGTTTAGGGATTGAGATCCAAAGAATTATGACAAGGCGATCGAGTAGAAGGCCGAGACCGGAAAGAAGTCAGCATAAAGGAAGTCAAGAGGTTTCCTCAAGAGCAAACCAAACTTCAGTCTTCATCACCAGGAGCGAGATGGAGACGATGATGAGAAGGCAAGAGGAGATGATCCAGAATTTGTTTCAGTAGATTGGGCAACTTGGAGCGCGGAATCAAAGAGCAACTGGAGTTCAGAATAGAGCAGGACCATATGAGGCAGCACCAGAGCCGGGGGGCACTCATCTAGAGACGCAGACCCAATACCGAGAAAAACATCGGATGGATTCGAGTAACATGGCGTTGGCAGAGGAACAGGAGCTCTGCCAGGAGAACAGATACCAGAATTCCCTCGTGAACTCAGGGGGCAGGCCGAAGGCAATGGACGAGGACTACAACTAGGAGACAATGACAGATTGGTGGAAATGGTCCAAAGAGCTATGAGAGGTGGTTTGGTAAACAAGGACTTGGAGGATGTGAATAGGAGTCCTTTTACCACAACAATCAAGCGAGCTAGGAACCAACCAGATTTTAAGCTACCATCGTTGGATATGTATAATGGAAGGACAGATCCCACAGTTCATCTGATAAAATATATGAGGCACATGGAGGTGCTGGGGGCATCAGATGAAGTTATGGCCCGGTGCTTTCCATTGTACTTGGCAGATATTGCGGCACTATGGTTTAGACAACTGGAAAGTGGATATATCGGGACGTGGAATGATTTGACTGAAAGGTTTATGAGGCAATTCAGGGTCCACATTTCGAGACCCAAGAATGTTATGAGTTTGGAAGCACTGAAACAGAAAGTTGAGGAATCTTTGAGAAGTTTTTTAACGCGATTCAATGCAGCTGCAGCATCGGTGGATCGACCGGATCCATCCATGGTCTTGATGGCAGCTGTGTCGGGCATAGCTGACGGTACAGAATTCAAGAATTCGCTGACAAGAGATCCCCTATGGATCTAGGGGAATTTACCATGAGGCTGAAGGATTTCTACGGTTAGAGGACGCAAATGCCGAAAGAGAAGAAGGAGAAGGAATCGACGTTTATGTAATCAAAGGTGGAAATCCTCTTGAGAAAGGTGTTGAAACTAGCAAAGGTAAACGAAAGCTGAGAATAATAACCATAGATCGGCACGACCACGAAGGGAACCAAGATTCACTTCATACACGGAGTTGAATGAGACTTTGGAGAGGATCTACCAAGACACCAAGGGACAGGTTCCTTATCGAAAGCCGATGAGGAGGGATCCGACCAATAACGAGAGAAAGTCGGACAAGTATTGCTCATTCCATGAGTTGAATGATCATAGCACAAATGACTGTAGACACATGAAAGACGAAGTTGAGGGGTACATCTGGGATGGTTTGCTATCACAGTATGTGAGAAGGAGGATCGCGACGGTGGAACAAGAACGACCACCACCTGCACCAACTGAAGATGTGTAACGACCCAGAATTTTTAGAAATTAAAATGTGAATATTTAATTAATTTTAAATATTAATAAGTGAATTTTTAAGTCAAATAAATTTTATTTTGAATTATTGGATTTAATTGGATAATTAAATCGATAATTTAATACGTTAAATTATGGAAATAATTGAAAATATAGTTAAATATGATTGAAAATGATTTGTAAAATTTTGTTTTATCATATGGAAGTTAGAATGATATTTTAGAACTTTTAAAATCGAATTAAAATTTAATTTGTGAAAATTGAATATTTTAATATTAAAATCGACTAGTGAAAATAGTCAATTTTTGAACAGTCTCAGAATTGAACGAAACCAGTTCCATTGGATCCGTAATAGTTAGTTATTACCGGATTTCAAATTTCGTGTCAATCGGAGCTATCGTTTGATCGTAGCAACTCAAAACGCATCGAATTATTTTTAATTTAAATTTGACGAGTAAAAATAGCCATTTTTCAAAAAGTCTCGGATTTCGACGAAACCATTTTCATCGGAACCGTAATGTGATATTATTGTAAGGTTTCAAATTTCAAGTCAATTGGATTTACCATTTGTCAGGTACAAATTAAAACGCCTAGAAAATCGCTTAAATCGGTTTAATTCAAATTGAGCGTTTACAGCCATAACTCGCACATACTTCCGAATTAGCTTCCGAAACCTGTTCCATTGTGTCCGGAACGCGGGGTAAACCCTAGAAACGCTGGTTACGGCGCGTAAATCGGAGTTTGGAATTTCCGGGATGAATAGTGTCGTTCGTTCTCTTATAAATAGCCCTCTCTCCCTCACAAAATTAAAAAAAAAAAAAAAAAAACTAACAAACCCTAGCCGCCAGTTACAATTCAAAGGCCAGAAATGTTCCAACTTCTTCCCTCTAGATCTTCCAATCCGTCAACAATTAGAGGAAGTTGTCAACATGAAAGTTGGAGAGGGGAGTGAGAGCTTCGATGTGAACGGTGGAGATCGTGTTTGGAGTCGTATGGAGGGAGCTACAGGCCCGCGTCCATCTGCAGTTCATCCTCGTGTTGCGTGCTGCCTAGGTGGCCGAGCTTCACTAGATTGAGGCCGAGCATAGCTTAGGTCATGAGCTTCGAGATGAAGGTGGTTTGATCGAATTTCGTTGAGTAATCGCGATGCAAGATTCAACCCTAATATGCATGATGGGTTCGGCCTTGTTCGTGTGTTCTGGAGATAGAAACGTGAGGGAGGGAAGAAGAAAGGGGCGGCCCAGATGAGTTTGGGTGTGATCTAAGGGCTGAGAATGGTTGTGGTTTGAAATTAGTTAAGTTTATGTTGATTATGTTATTTAAATCGTGTACAAACTTCAAAAATTCATAACTTTTTCATACGAGGTCCGTTTTGGACGAAACCAGTTGCGTTGGAATCATATGGACGAGCACTACGCGATGGAGTTGGTTAGGAGTCGTTTGGAGTCAGTGAGAATTTTGGATAAAATTAAACGTCCGTTTAATTTTATTCAAAATAAATCGCTAAAACGGAAATAAAATCAAGGTGAGAACTTCTCACTCAATCGAATCAGTTTCGATTTTATTTTAAATAGTTAGATTTAAAATATTTGAATGCATGTTTGAATGTTGATTAATATTTATTGATTGTTAAAATAGACATTATGCGCCGTTAGTAAGCGGATGTTATTTATAAAAACATATACCGCGAATATTTCATAAACAGTGAAATTGGTATTATATATAATAGCAATATATATATATATATATATATTGGCATATGTATATATTGGAGTTGTTGATTTCCCGTATTTTTTAGCGGATGAGACCCTATTACGCCGTTATTAAGCGGATAATATTTAATAAGAACATATACCGCGATAATTTCGTACTGGAGCGAAATTGGTATTGTGCTAATGTTTTTGGATGCAGGAAACAGGTTGGAGGGATCCAACTGGATTCCTCAACGGTATTTATTTGATTTCAGATATTTTGATATTTGATGGATTTTCATATTGATATATGATATCATTGTTGTCGTGATTGACTATTTGGTATGTAGCATCATTGGACCAAGTTTTGGAATTTTAAAATAATTTATAAAGTGATTTTTGAAAATATACTATATGTTTGGAATTTGATCTATTTTAAATAAATAAACGTTATAATTTTTAATGTTATAAAAATTATGATTTTTGAGAAAAATAGTTAAAAAAATTGATTTTTGAGAATATGATGCTAATGATTTTATAAAATAGTTAAATCGGGATTTTAGAATTTATTGTGAAAAGTTTAAATATAGGATTTATAAAATTTAATTATTTTAGGAATCAAAATGGTGAAATAATAAAGGAGATTAAAGACGTTTTAAAAGAATAATATAAATTGATTTGTATTAAGAAATTTATAAATGGATATTTATAAATTGAGATATAGACATTATAAAACGAGTTTTTATATGTGTTTGAATGAAGTGAAAATGAATTTCATTAAAGAATGAAATTAATAGAATTATAAACGGTGAAGTTATAAATGGAATTTTATAAGCAGTAGGTTTATAAAATTTATTAAGTTGTTAAAATAATGATTTTGGATAAATGAATGAATCTTATAAGTTATAATATTTATAATTTGGGGAGTTAAAAAGAACGATTTTTGTAAAATAATTGTTTTATAAGTATTTAACTTATAATATAAACTTTTAGTTTATAATTAAGTTATAAACTGGAATAGGTTAATAAAGGAATTTATAAGAAGGAAGTTTTTTATAAATAAATAGAAATGGAATTTATAAACGTTGTTTTATAAATTCACAAACAACTTATTTTGATAAGTAAATTTGTTGAAACCTATTAATGGAGTTATATTCACGCTTTTGAATAGTGAATAATCCTTTGAATTAAAATGAATAAAAGGATGAAATTTGTTAACGTAGTATATTCACGTTTTTGAATAGTGAATAAGATGTTAAAGAAATTGTTTTGAATGTGATATTTCAAATAGAATTAAAACGATCTAACGATGTTTTAAAAAGGTGTTGAGATTCGAAACCATAGATTTCAACATTCATTGTTGAAATAGACGTTTTCGAGAAATAAAAGGAAATGATGGACTATAACACTGTTGTTATAGTAAATGATTTCCGAAAGGAAATGTTTTGTATAGTATTGGGATTTATATATCTATTTTAAATTCAAATCCCTATACTAGTGATTTTGGGTTGTCGTAACGATGTTTTACGTAACATTCGTTTTGGCCCAAATAAATATGTTTAAGAGAATGATTTCCTTAATAGAATGAAATATATACTTAATTTCGATTGAAGTATATTGAATATTTTCCAAGTGTTGAAAATAAATAAAATTTGTGAATTACTTATGAATAAATAAGTATGGAAATGTTTTCCAATATAAAGTGAATATTTGAGAATTTATCTTTTTGAAGATAAATTGAAAAGGAATATTGAAATGAATAATGGGAATCGAATATTCATAGATATTTTGGATTGTAAATTCTCTATTGAATTTATAAATGAAATTGGAAAATGGGTTTAAAAATAAATGTTGATTTATTTTTGAAGTATTGAAATAATATATCTAGTAAAGATATTTTGGAAAATAAATAATTTGGAAAATTATTTGGAAACTGGTGATGTGTGCATATCCAGTGATAGTTCAATAGCCGACTATCAATATTTCCCTTTGAATGGGTATTTGATATGATTTGTTTGAATGTGAATGCCACACTTATTTTTAAATAAGCGCTCACTATTCGGGTTAACCGGGAAAGGACCATGGGGTCGTATAACCCATTCCGAATATGTGATACGTCGTTATAATTGCATTGAAGATCGGTGTTGAAGACCCGGTATTTGCGAGAGCGATAGGATGACCTGTCGATTGTCTCTGCACTGAGTTGCAACGGTATAGAGACTCCCTAAGTGATGGGAAATCCGATCAGGATTGTGAATATCCGGATTTGCAAGGACTTCTTTGTAAGTGCCTTCGGTTTTGTTCGAGCCCGGAACAGACTTGTATGGATTGTGTGTCTGACATTACAAGTTGAGATATAAAGCCGATTTCTTTCAAATATATTTCTGTTGGTGGCGGAGAATTTATTCTTTTAGCTTAACACCCTTCTCTGAGACGTACGAGCTCAGAGGTTATATAGTTGAAGTTATCAGCGATATATTCCCAATTTGGTAATGTGACATGCTGAGTGTTGCTGAAATGATCATTGTGTTGATTATTGTGATAGGATCGTTTATTTGATCGTCTATCTTAGTGATCATTGTGTTGATCATTTGTTGACCCAAAGCATGGCTTTTGTATAAAGTATGTTTTTGTGGACGTGACTTCGTCGAACCTCACACCCCGGAAATGGTCAAAACAGGAAAGATGCAGCAAGGTTATGAGGGGTAGCACCCTTTAGGGTATGTACATTTCCTTCTGGATAGAGGTTGTATCATGGTATGGAGCCCAGATATTTAACCTATGTGGTTACTACGAATTTATTACTTTGTGGTTGTTGGTTTTCGGGATCCCGTGAGAAAGGTCGTTTACGATCGGGGAATGGCGTGCTCGTGTCAGTAGTTACCCAGTTAGGGGTAACCCGGCCTTGTGTTGGCAGAGTTCCGGTTTGGTTCTCGGGGATGTCTTTCCAGAGGCATTCTCATGTGGCAATGGTAAGTTCCTTGGCCTGACCATTTGTTGGAAATCCAAAGAAACAATACGAGACTTGTACGGTTTTAGTTGTAGAACCTGCCATCTAATATGGTAGCTATTAGTAGGCATAATATAATGGTACCTATGCTGGCTAAGATTTATATTCTACTTTCGAAATGAATTTTCTACACTATGCACTAGTAATAATATCAAATGTTCTTTTTAAATGCGTATCAAGCATCTTTGACTATCATAAGGAGAAATCTTCTCCAAGTCTGCGTTTGCATTGTGTGTGTGGCAGGAGGTCTTATGATAGTCTCATTTTTAAAAGCATTGCGAATTGAAATAAAAATATCTCTCTGATTTTGATTTTAAAGTTAAATAAACTGTTTTGAGTTCTCACACCAGTCACATGACTGACTTGGAGTTTATTGTTTTCCTTCCTAAACTCTGGGTGCCCACCAATTTTCACACGGGCAGTTAAGAGTTAGGTTTATCAGGATATTCTGGATATTCTGGAGTTGCTGGAGGCAAACTGGATGGCATGGCATATTACTTATATAGTATTTCTTTTTCCGCTGCACTGTTTGTTGTTGTTGTACACTCTGATGATATGATGTAATGAAATGTATGAAATGTAATAACTGATATAGTTCTTTGTTTAAAGATTATTCATTTATTATTATATGTTGTTCCGCTGCGAATTGTGAGATTCTGTTATTGTTCTGTTGTTTTCTGTTCCGTCCTATTTTCTTCTGTTTTCCTCTATTCTCTTTTCTTTCAATTTTAAAATATTCTATCTTCTTTTCCCTATCTAAATTTTCTATCTTCTGTTTTCTCTCCTCCCTATTTTCTATCTTTCTCTCTTCTTTCTTTTCTTCTTTTCTTCTTTCTTAAAACCCTCAGTGTTCGGTTTTCCGTCGTTCGATTACTCGGCAGTCGATAAAGTGAGTATCGATGTTGAATTTTCGGAAGTCGAAGAATCGGGTCCTGACAAGATGGCTCAGGATCGAGGCGTCAACTTATTATCAATTGATTGAGGTAATGACGAATGAGTGTAAAACTCCACATCGACACAATTAAGCTGTTCACACATGTACGGGACCGCGAACGATCCCTAGGCATGCTCTGATACAACTATAAATCATATCGATGTAGGTGTTTGCACTCTGACGTCACTACTTTGCTTTTGTATTTTACTTCTTGTGTTTGAATTTGGATTTCTCGGACATTTTTGCTTTAAAAACTCTTCAGTTGAATGAATATTGGATTTTGATAATTCTGAAATGGTGAAGCTACTTACACATGTACGGGGTCGCGAATGGTCCTTAGACATGCTCTGAGATGGCAGTATATCGCCCAGACAAACGATCCAAGGACTCACTCGAACGTGAACCTGGTATCGATAATATTAAGTCCCCCTAGGCACATCAATTTTCTTCGAACGGCATTCGACGGAACGGTCACAATTCGCCTCGAACGGCACCCGACCGCGAACGGTCACAATTCGCCTCGAACGGCACCCGACCGCGAACGGTCAAAATTTGCCTCGAACGGCACCCGACCGCAAACGGTCATAATTCGCCTCAAACGGCACCCGACCGCGAACGGTCACAAATCACCTCGAACGGCACCCGACCTCGAACGGTCACAATTAGCCGTGAACATCATCCGACCGTGAACGGTCCCATTCCATCATTTGCCACGAACGGCATTCGACCGCGAACGGTCACACTTCACCTCAAATGACATACGATCTCGAACAATCGTCATTCGAGGTCATATGAAATTATTGAGTTCTTTACAGGTTATTGACAGGATATGAACATCCAGCTTATGGCACTACAAAACACACCTTCTTATCGCAAGACATGTTTGGGGGGCAAATGTTGTCCCGCCTTTTGGCAAGGCCGTGATACCAGGGGATTGATCGAAAAAACGAAGCGACTCAATTACTCGAGGAGCTCCAACGACTTAGCGACCTAACGAGCTACAGCACAAAGCGGCTCAACATGGTGCGACTCAATTGCTTAAGGAGCTCCAGCAAGTTAACAAAGCAAACGACTTAACTGTCCACAGCATCTCGTGACCTAACGACCTAAAAGCACCAGCGACCTAACGAGTTAATAAAGGAACGACCTAACGGCTTAGTAAATTTCGAAATAAAGCCGTATACTGCCTCTTCCCTTAGGTCGCTCGTGACCTAAGCCGCATACTGCCTCCTCGATTAGGTTGCTCGCGACCTAAGCCGCATACTGCCTCTTCCATTAGGTCGCTCACGACCTAAGCCGCATACTGCCTCTTCTATTAGGTCGCTCATGACCTAAGAAAGCCAAGATAACTCTTATACTACACATGCTAAGTTGCTCACAGCCCATATCTCATCCAGGATGACTCCGTTAAGTCACCGACGACTTATGCTACTCCTAGATGGCTCATAGGTCGCCACTCCTTAGGTCGCCAGCGACCTACGACATACGACCTAATTCCGGAGCTCTCCTATAAATACCTCATCTACTCCACACTTGAAAGGGGGATTTTTTCCAAAAAAGCCAACACTCTGCCACTTTGAAATTCAAGCAACTCATTCTCCAAGTCCGACAACATCATAACAACTTCAGAGATCAATTCCAGAATGGATCAAACTTCTTCACCGATTCGATTCTTCCTTGGAAGCTCAAGTCTTTGAAGTTTGTTGTACTTGAAGTTTAATTGTAACAAAGTGTACGCAAAGATCATAATAAAGATATAAAGTGGACGTAGGCTTGATTTTGAGCCGAACCACTATAAAAACTGTTGTCTCTTTACTTTTTTCTGCTATTTTCTGCTTAGTTTTAGTTCCCGTACCAACGGGTGGTGCTTTCACTGTATCATAACTTACACCGGGGTATTAGCGTACATCTTTACGTTAACATATATGTCATTATAAACCATAGCCTATTTCTTATTCCTCACTTCTGTACATAAAATTTTATTTGCTTCTCCTCTTTCAATGGCAGACAAACCCTGAATTTCACAGTCCAACTTCAATATCAAATTCAAATCCAAATTTCAAACTCCACAAACTATATCAAATTTTATATTCTAGGAAAGCTCTCGACGAGCGCATCTCAGATTTATAATTCGTTTTCCATTTTGAATCATTGGTTGCCCAGAAATAAATGATCAATCTTCGACCGTTCATCGCTCGACGATGAACCTCGGTTGATCGTCAAATTGAGGATACGGGGCTATAGAGAGTGCAGTGGGGAGTGCATCAGAGGTGATCGTTTGGAGATTTAACGGTCAGATCGTCGTTATTTTTCTGGTAAAGGTTTCGAAGTACAGGCGGCGCACGGTGATTGAGGCCACCGAAGGGAGTTTTACGGGCCTTGGCTGGTGCGGCGGGAAGAGGGGATGTCGCTGGAGTTGGTCGTCGATCGCCTAGGGGTCAGAGGTAGGAATAATCGATGGTCAAAGTTGACGTAGGCGGCGGCTTCATGTCGATCTCGTTATGCTGTAGGGTTCATGCGCGTAAAAGATGGTGACGTGGGACCCTTTTCTATTTTATTTCTATTTTTATTTAATTTTGATTTCAAACATTCTAACACGCATAACTTTCGCATATGAGGTCCAATTCACGCGTGGTTTTCTCCGCTAGGATTATATTCAAATTCCGAACATTTTGGCGCTTGTTTGGACAAATTCTAAGAGAGTTCAAATTTTGGGTTTAAATTGGATTTAAATTCAATTTGAATTCAAAAGGTGAGTGTTTTAACCTACTCACAACTTATAAAATTTCTTATGTTTGTTAAATTGATTTATGATGTGATTAGAAATTTATTTATAGCTGCTTGGCATATTTTAATCATCATCTCGGTTAAATTGAGTTTAATTGTTATTTAATTTATTATTGCATGTAAACTGCCGGTTAAATTGTTACTTAATTTATTATTGTATATAAACTGTCAGTAAATACCTGTTATTTATTGTCTGTTCTATATTAATGTATTGCATGAATTGATGATGATTGTGGTAAATGTTTGCTGATTAATATTGGATGAATGGACGTTGTGTTTTTATTGTTATAAACTGCAAGTTTTTATGGATTTTTATTTTTCGTGCTTGCGGTTTGAAATGATATATAATTGTAGTTATATTCTAAATTACAGATTGAAATGATAAATATCTGTATTACTTGACCATAGGATAGAAAATTATATACAGACACCGTGGTCTATATATAAAAATATTTTGAAATGATTTCTATGGTTTTGTAAAGAAATATATGGGTTATATAAATATTGATTTCAGATGTTATATAAGTGTTATTTTATTATTGATTTTTAGCTATGTGTAGAATTGTTTGGAAATATAAAATAAGCCAAATAATAAAGTTTGGTTGTTTTTATATAATATGGTTAAGTATCTGTTCAATTTATATCGTATATAAAGTTTATATTGACTTAAACAAAATTAAGGTTGGAAGACAAATATAAAATTGATTTGAATTAAATTATTTAAGACTTATACTCGAATAAATTTGACTTAAAATTTAAATAAAATTGAGATTTTAAAGGGTATGATTTTTATAACTTGATTTTGGTTTAGAGTGATTTAGATGAATATCCAGTTGATTTAAATGAATACATCAAGTTAAATAATCGAAAGAATATCCAGTTATTTGAAGTTTAAAGGTTTTACTTAAATAATATTGGATTTAATAAGTAAATATTTCAAATCTAAATAATAGTAATTGAATTTGATATATATGGAATTATCAAAGAATTAGTTTCGAAATGGTGGAATATTTAAAGCTTTGAAATATATGGAAATTTAAAATGGTTTATTTGGGGGTTCAAACCTGTATTGGAATTAATTTGTGAATTTGAAGAAGCTATTTATTATATAAAGTATTTTAATATTTGAACCATTTAAGTGACAGAAGTTATGCTCCAAAGTAACGAATTTCAAAGTATTATGATTTGAAAATGTTAAAATTTCAAGTGTTTGGTTTTGAAGTGTCATAACATTGAAAGTGCCATGATTTTGGTAAAAAGGATATATTTGAAATAAAAATGATATTATATTGATTTGGGTTTTTATAAAAATGATATCATATTGATTTGGGTTTTTATAGAAATGATATCATATTGATTTGGTTTTTAAAACGGAAATGATATCATATTTATACGGTTTTGAAATCGATATTATATTCTGGTTTTGAAGTATAATTATTTTGAAATGACCGCGGTGTTATAGTAACATTTGGTTGTTAAAGAGACCGGGATCGGAAGTTCTCATACTCTCTGCCAACTCCGAAAACCACGTTAACAACCGTGTACGCGTTGGAGATTCCAGAATGAAGTAGGATGGTGGTGTTGTTTCCTCTGAGGTATATACGTGGACCCGACTCCCGTTAGTTGGCATAAGGTGGCTAAAACATGAGCGATTGATGGGCAAAGAAGGTAGCACCTTTTAACGGACACACTCCTTCGGTACTATTCTATTACTTTGTAATTGATTTGGCCCTTTTTGATTTTGGGGGTGTGGCTCGAGGTGAGCGGTAGTAGCTGCTACTCGCTACCACCGGTCCGCAAGCGTAATTGGTATATCTACCTTGGCATTGCCTAGTTGTGCCGTGTCACCTACCCTAGCACGCCTTGTACGAGTTTGGTTTTCTCCCGTAGCCCCTGTGGTATCCTCTAATGGCTTCCCGAACATGAGAAACCATGATACTGGATGGACTACTGGGACCATTATTGTGTTAAGGGGAATATTGGGTCACTCCTTAATTCTATTTAAAAGTAAGTTTATTTTACTATAGACATGATTATAATAGCGAAATATTACTACATAGTAAATAGTTTAACGGATCCTTAGGAGATGTGAATCCCAAGCATCTCTTAAGTTACTACACTCACGTTAGACACTGGATAAGAGATGTCAAATCCCGTAAACATCTCTGACGCCGTTCCACTCATATTATTTATAGTTGATTTAACTTACATAAAATCTTTTAGTTCTGACTCGAGTGTTTTGTCTTTTCAATTCGCTCGGATCAGTCCGAGCATTTCAGGATTTGAAGGCTTTATTTCTGGAGGATTTTATTATATGATTCCACTGCATTCATACTATTCTGTTGCATCATTTATTTTTCTCTGGTATGTGCAACTCTGATATTTATTGTATAAGTAAAATCAAATGTTGTGTAAAACAGCTTCATGAACTGTTTATTTGATTATTATATTTTGTCGTTCCGCTTTAAGATTCTGTTTTGTTTTTTTTCTTTCTCTGCTTTTTCTTATTCACCCCAGTAAAAATCCGCCCTTCTGTATGGTTTGAGTCTAACGTGTGTGGTTTATCGTCAATTCAAAACGTACAAAAAGGTGGGATGTTACACATGGGTTGCTCCTACTACTGCTGTACGTGGTAGTCCTTCAATGTAGGCACTAGAGCTGACTTTGATAATTGAATAATTATTATCCTACCCTAGGAGGCAAGCCATTTCTTGGCACATAATTAGCTTTGGAAATGCAGGAATTGTTAGATACTCGCGAGCATATCTTTAAGGATTTAGGACTTGAGGACGCTATGAAAAGGCATCTAGGCAACTTCAAGGATGAGCAGTGAACTAGTGGAATGATGTCAAGATCACTACTCCTAAGGATTAGTTCACATGGGATCAGTTCAAAGTTCAATTAGAAGAGAAATTTATACCGTTTGCTTAGCATTTGGTGAAGTTTAGAAAGTTTGCTAAGTCGAAACCACTTCCAGATGAAAGATGTTATGGTTTCTCTTTGGTCATAATAGCTTATTGGACTAATCATTTGGAAGATATGAGCATTTGAAGTTAAATAGTTTTTTAAACAGCCTAGTTGGTAAATAGCTTAAGCCCAGGTTAGGCCTGCTAACCCATTTGGAATCTACGACCATTAGACCCGATGGGATAGCACCATACTATTTCCTGTCTTTCCAAAAATAGTTTTAACCTCCATTAATAATCTCCTTAGCCAAAAAGTAGTTTTAAACTATACTCTAATTCGCTAAATCTAATTACAAGAGGATTAGCTTAATTATAGTTTGAAGTGCATTGGGATTCATGAAGACTGCTGTTCATCATGGAATTGCATTGATTTGTGTGCATTTGAGTGATTAGTTAGTTATGTCCCTCATTTTCCTTTAATTGCCATATAATGTTAAAAATGTGAAATTTAAATGATTTCGAAATTTAAACATGCTTTTATGAATGAACTAAAATGTACTAAAAAGATTGGATGTTGATTTAATCCATCTTTGACCATTTTATTATACCACTCGTCATTTACGTGTATGGTTGGATCTAGGCAATATGAACTCCTACATGTTATTTTTTTAGAGTGGTATGACGTATATGTGCGATGTTATGAAATTTCATGTTTGGATGTGTGTTTGCTTCATTTTCTTTTGTTTTAATTTGTCTGGTCATCATTTCAGTGGATCGGAAAGTAAATTTGATCGAAATATGTCAAAATCAATACAACGTGTTTATAATGGCCTAGAGACCCTATACTTTTGGTTGCAAGTGATTTAGGATAGAAAATTTTAGAGGAGAGGTTTTGAGGCAGGAGCTTCGGCGTTTGATGGTAGAGACTTCTTGCATGGGAAAGTTTGCTTCGGGAATTATGCTAGAAAACTTCGTGGAAGTAAAGGCTAAACTTCGGTCATAGGAAAATGATGAGAGGTCTTAGAAATGTAGAAAATGTCAACACAAGAAAAATTTAGATGTGAGGCTTTTGATGAGAGGTTTTTGGACAAGAGATTTTGAGACATCAGCACTTGGGCTTTAGGGTTGGGCTTTTTGACTTTGGGCTACGAGGGAAATGCTTCGGGGTTTAAGGAAATACCAAGATGTTTGGCATCATGGCTTAAGAAGTTTAGTTAAGTGTTGGCTGAATTTATATGGTTGGTACCAACCGTATTGCACTTTTAAAAATGAGATGTAGATTTCGAGGGTTGTGCCCTTAGTACACGTTTTTTTGACGCTTTGTTTGGACTATATGGCTCTATAACAAGCAGGTTTTGGTAATGAAATGATAACGCACCGCTTTGACTAGATGACTTCAAGACTTTGATGATGGGACTTTATAAATTTGGATGGATCTCTGGAGATATTCCAGACTTCGACGAACCGATGAAATGAGGCATTTGATTAAGTAATGCATGAGAAAAGTGATTATAACTGTAACTACCCTCACCTCAGTGGGTCCGAATTTTCACGCAATCGAAAACCCAAGTCCTTCAAATGGATTGTTGGCATTGGTATCTTGTAAATAAACAAAAGTATATCAGAGCACTATCAATGAAACTCAAAGAAGAATAGCAAAGTATAATAAAACATATAATTATTGATTAAGGCGAATACCTCATGCATCTAGTATCATTGTCGATGCTGAGCATGGTAAGAAATCTATCCTTCCACTTCTCCCTCCTTGTACCAGTACTTGTCCCTCTATGCCTATCATGTGGGTTGTAATAAGGGGGGTCAGAACGACATTTTAGTGACTAGTAAATTGCATACTTTATACATAACATTATTTTATGCTGAGTGTTTTTCATTACATGTTATGTCTGCTTTTTAAAATTAGTTGTCTTGACTTCATATATGCGTACGACATGCCCCATCTACTCGATATATACAATATCTACATATTTATATATACATGTATAGGTATATATGTAGCTACCACTGTCCCCTTTTGGACCATGATACATTCCTCACTAGTATCCATAACTATGCACTTTATTAGGATCCAACGTCAATGTAGTATAACTTCCTTATCGCTATATATACCAAGAAACTCCCATAGTGTCTAATAACAACATCACAACTATTTTGTCATATTCTCTTTGTTTGGAAGACCTTCATTAAGGGTTATCTAGCCTTTCCTTCTAACAAAAAACAAAGTAACGAACAATTGTGAGGTAGTGCATATCCTAAATGTGATCTTTACTAGTAGGAGGTGTAACCCTTTTAGGCATAACCCTCGTCTTTCGGCTAACTGCTCAGGACCGATGATTATATCAACCTATGTATATAGTTCCTACTCATCACCTATATGGTACCAACCTCGCTATTATAACGTCAAATCTAAGTTCACCATCCCATTAAGACTGCCTAATGCAATCTTGTAAATGCCCATTTGTTTACTTAGCACGTACCTCCTAAAAGGTTGAAGTGGACTCTATTTGGCCCTTTGACACCTCAACCAGGGATAACCATCCAACTTTGGTATATTTCCTTCACTTATACACAAACGTAAAATTCAATGGGTCCTATAGTTGGTGTGTCCCACATCAGTATAATATACACATAACTGCAGTAGCCCCTTGCAATGGCTAGACTTTTGTTGTGTAACACTGTTGATCTCGCATTCCAACCCATAATAATGACCGTCATTTTTAATTAATCTAGTTTACTGACTAGATTTAATAATTCACACCCGTCATAAATGTATACTTGAGGCAATATAAATTTCGTTAAATTACTATGCCTCCTATGTAACAATCTGTAATTTAATCACTTTGTATTTGAATATTTAATATATTTTTTAATATTTAAATAATGGATTTTATAACTCAAATAGACATTTTTTAGTAATAACTAATGATGGTTAAGTTGTTTTAAAATTTGACTTACAAAAATAAGTGGTTCGGAGAAATCGAAAATGTGACCAAAAAATCATTTTTCGAATATTCGACTTTTCATCATCTAATAATTATCGGAACATGTTGTATATACTAGGGTATATATGTGCGTATACATATATAAATAACATATACTTTAGTTAAGGAAGTGGTTAGAGTTTAATAAGTTTAAATTTATACTTAAATAAATAAAGTATGTTTTGACTTTTCTTTTAAAATTTAAAAAGGAAAATGGTAAAAAAATGATGATACATAAGGTCATATAAAGTGTTGAAGTGATGATGACTATATGGAGGGTATGGCTTGTGCATGGATGAAGGCAAGAGGAGGGGTAAGTTGGCGCAAAATTGTCGAGGGTATTGAATAAGGGTATTCGTTTAATTCACCATTTCCTATTTTCTATAAAAGAAGACTGCACTTCCTTATTTCCTTCTTTACTTCATTTATATTCATTTTCACTCTCTTATTTCATTTCTTCCCATTCTCTTCTCTCCATCCATGCAGTTAAGCCTGTTCTTTTTCCACTTTTTCCTTAAGCATAATTGCTAAAATTCTTCCGTTCTTTTTATATCGCTCCTTCACCAAAACAAGACCCAAAGCCCCCATTTTTAGCCACGGCCAAGCCCCTTACCATCTTAGTCAAACCATATTGACGCCCTCTAGGCCCCAGAAGTCAATTTTTTCTGAGAAAAAGCTAAGTTCATGTGTGGTTTGCGAAGTTGTGATAGTTTGGTTAAAGTTTGTGTTAATTAGGTGAGTGAAGCTCACTTTAAAACCCACGTTTTAAACTTATTCATTAGTATAATATTCTGTGTTATGTGCTTATTTTAATAAGTGTATGGAATGATTATAGTTTGGTTTGGTTTCCACTAATAGCGGATGGCACATAGGATGCTTGCAAGGGACTTGAAATGGAGTCGAAGTGTTCGTGGCGAATTGAACGCTACGACACACCTCATAGTGCCTAAGTTATAAAGTGATGAATTTTACCTTACCTTGTGAATGTTATTTATGTTTATATGTGCATGGGCGCTTAAGATTATGAGTTGTTTGGATGATTATATAACATATATATTGTTTTACAGAAGTTGTCCGTATAGCGACTATCGTTGTACCGATACTTTGAAAATGCGACGACCCGAGATTTTGGACACTTGAAATTGGAATATTTAATTGATTTTAAATATTTAAAAGTTAAATTCGAACTTGAATTTCAAATGCCACTATTTATTGAGTTATTTAATTGTTTAATTAAATAATTGGAAATTGGATAAATGGTTGAATCTGAAATTTTAAGCTTGTTAAAAATAATTTAAAGGTTTGTAAAATTTATATTGATAGTACTGTAGATAGTAAAAGTGTTAAACTTGAATTTGGAAGTGTTTTGTTAAGTTTTGAAATTATATCGTTTAAATCGATATTTAAAAATAGCCTTCCGAGGCACAATCTCAGAATTCGATGAAACCTGTTCCATTGGATCTGTAATAGTGTATTATTATCGGATTTCAATTTTCATAGTGTTTGGAATTGTCGTGTGGCTGTACGATATATAAACACGCTGAAATCAATATCGAAAATTTAATATTATAACTAGATCCAAAAAGCTTTCTTCTCCATACGATCTAGTTAGGACTCGGAACCTTCTGCACTGCGTTCCGAATAGGTGTATAACATTATGAACGCCTAACGGCATGCCTCGATAGGAGATCAAGATTGTGAGTTGCGAAAATAGAGACGATTTAAATTTGAATTTAAATATAAATAATATAATTGAAACACTATAGCAAGTAGACATGTAGAGGATTTTAAACACGTGTTCATCTGGTTAACACGCGTCTTCGTTAAAAAGTATTTTATAACGGCCGAGTTCCTCTCCAAAAATTGAATCAAAAAATCAAAAAAAATAAGAAAAGAAAACCCAAATTTCTCGAATCATTCATGGCCGACAGAATCCTTTAATCTAAAAAAACCAACAAAGAGAATAGCGCGTTTGTTCCACTGCTCAGTAATTCGAAGTCAGTTCGTATTTATATAGAAGAGGGGAGATTGCGACATCGCGGCGAGGAGGTTAAGGCAAAGTCAAGCACGAGGAAGGCTGTGCGTGAGTGCGTTGAAGGAATTGAGCAGAATGTTGGCAGCGACTGCGGTGGGAGGCGCGAGTGCGCACGGAAATTGGCAAAGATGAAGGGTGGCATGCCTTGGAATTTAGGTGGCCGTGAGATCGATCTGGGGGGTAATGGTAGAAGGGAGCGTCGATCTCGTTCTCGTTCAGAGCAGTCTCGATATTTTTATCCTGTTCGATTTTGAGGTAAAATTGGTTTAAACATTTATACTTATTTATTTACTTAATCAAGCTAAAACCTTTAATAAAAAACTGTTGATTTTCTTTTCATTCTTAAAAGGATTTAAATATTAAGATGAAAACAATTCTGTATAATATATATGTATATACACACATACCCGTAAACAATAAATATAAGTATATTTGGAAACGGAAAAAAACATAGGAATTTATATAAATGTTTACTGTGATATTCTTTACGCAGACAGAAATTTATTTTTAGTAAGGTGTAAAATAATCTTGTTTTTATTTAGTAAATGTATATATCCACATTCATGCTCTAGTTTAAAACGGAAAAAATGAGAGTTTGAAATGTTTGAAAAATTATATATAATTTGATTTTTGAATCTATATAAATTAAATTTATAAGTAAGGGTTTCAAAGAAAAAGAAAAGAAAATATTTTGTTAAAAAGGAATTAGTTTAATTAAATTTTTGGTTAAATTAAATTATAAAAAAAAGAAGTAAATTTTTAGAGCACTTCAAATATTAATAAATTGTACTATGTTTGTACAAGGTCCGAAATCATGAAGAAAACAAGCCAGTCTGGATCAGATTACAAAACAAAAGCAAAGGTGAGATTTTCTCACTCATTTGGATTTCCTAAGTTTAAATTTAAATGTCAAATTTAAATCATTGGATGTTGATTGATTTATCTGTTGGATGATTATATATATATATATATATATATATATATATATATATATATTATAGCGAATGAGACCTATGCACCCCGCATAATAGTGAATGACCCCATATACCGCGACATTTCACCTCGATGTGGAATTGGTAGTTTATATTGTGCTAACATCTGTGGATGCAGACTCAAATGTTTGAATTTATTTCATATTCTGTATTATGATTTATTGATAATTTATGATAGATTATATTGATAATTGAAATTACTGAATGTTATGGCTTGGTTGAATATATTTTGGTATTTTAAGATACCAGGAATATAAAAATTGGATTTTTGGAAGGAAATTAAAGTAGAGAATTTTAAGTAAAATTATTTTAAAGAATTGGATAAATTAAAAGAAGGAATTTATAAAGGATAAAGGTTGATTTTTGAAATCCTATTGAATAAATTCCAAGTATGGGTAAAATGATTTTTTAAATGGAAAATAAATGGTTTTGAGAACTTAAGTAGTATTGTTTAAAAGTTGAAGAATTTACTTAAAATTCAGATTTTAAATGGTTTGGGAGAAATAAAGGGAGAATTTTATAAAAATTAAGTATGAAATTAATATTTCAGAATTTAAATAAGATTCTAAATCATAATATAGAAGTAAATATGGAATTAGTGGATTTTAAAATAAATTTGGGTAAGTAAAGGAATTTATTTTAAAATGGAGTTAGTTTTGAAAATCGATTTGAAAACTGATTAAATGTTTGAAAGTATGTTTTAAAAGGAGGATGAGACTATGGAATTTATATACTGGGTTTATAAAGAGAAATAATATATCAGTGGATATTTGGAAGTATAAATTCGCGATGGGAATTTATAAAGGAATGGGTAATTTGTTTTAAAAAATTATGGGTTACTTTTAAAGGCGTGAAAAAAGTGTATTTCCCTGAAAAAGCCAAGTACGTTTTCGAAGCAGATTTTTTAAGTATAAGCTGGAAGTTTTAAAGTTGTTTTAAAAGAATGTTTTTGAGAATTATTATTTATGCTGTTTAAAATCTTAAAGGTAAATATTTATAAATTAGTTATAGTAATAATTATTTTAAAAGGTTAATTGGTATTATGTTTTAAAAAGATAATTATTAATATTTATATTTTATAAATTAGTTTTATTTTTAAGATAGTTTGCTAAAGTTTATATTTGAAAACTTGTATAGAATTTCATAACTTTTTTTAAATTTTTTGTAGCTTAAGTTTTACAAGAGAAGTTATTACAAAATTTCATAACTAGTAATTTAAATCAAGTCTTTTAAATGGTTTTTATTTCAAATGGTTTAAAGTATATATATTTTTGGCTAAAGCAATTTTGAATTATTTTTAATCTAAAGTATTTAGACTTGGTAATTTTTAGTGGAAATAAAAAATATTTGGAAATTTATTCTGCGAAAGGAAAGTGATTTGAAAACTGTTTTAAAAAGGGTTGAAGTGTGGAAAATAGCTTGCGAAGATATTTTGAAATAAATAATTTGGAAAATTATTAAGGTCTGATGGTTTTTTGTGGATGTTATATGATAGTTAAATAACCGACTATCAAAATTTAGACAATGCGTTGATTGTTTCGAAGAGACCGGGATCAGGATTAATTTCTCGTAAACCACTTCGATTCGGTTTGAACATTTTCATCAGGAGGATAAGAGCATGGAGTCGAAGATGGAGCAGTGAAGTGCAAGGGCTAATCGCTACTAATCCTGAGGGTGATTCAAAAATGGATGCAGTAGGAGTAGTGCCTTTGATTCCGTTCGGACTCGGAACGGACTTCTATGGATGAATGCTATCAGAACATTGTCAGGAGGACGATGAGCATTCTAAGTGATTGTGTGCTAAAAAGGTAATGCAGAGCCTCGAGCCTCGTCAACCGGGAATGGCTAAAACAAGGGAGGTGCACGCAAGGCTAAGTGGCTAGCAACCAATTAGGGTAAGGTCATCCCTGTCTAGAGGTCCCTTTTTATTCGACTGTGTGGGCGATTGCTGATCCCAACTGTGGGGTGATCTGGTTCGGTCTATCTAGTAAGGAGTAGTCTGGTCTTGTGTTGCAGGGGATCAGGGTGGATCCTCGGTACGATGATATAGACCACGTACTATGACAGGAGGTACCTCAGTTGCCCTGCCATTGATGGAAATCCATTCTCCTTACGTGCTTTTACAGTTTTGATTGTAGAGCCTAGTATTGCTGGATTTAATGAATGTAACAATTTCGGCTATTTGAATAAGTATTTGTATATAGACACTACTATAATATCAGAGGATTTTATAAAAAAATTGTTTTGGTTATCGTAAGGTAAAAATCCGGCGTGTTTACTTGTGGCACGGTCTTACGAGATACCTTTGATTTCAAAAGGATTTTGAAAACTTTAATAATCCAATTGAGTGTGTTTTCTCACGCTGGTTTTCCAGACTGACTCGGACATTATTTAACTATAATGCTCGGGTCAGACCGAGTATTATAGAGTACAGATTCTGGATGGATGGCTGTGGAGCTCAGGAGACGAGCTGGATGGCGAGACATAGCACTCATACTTGATGTATATTCCGCTATGTTGTAAGCTGTGTAGTCAGATTTGTGTGGGCAGTTTAATATAACTGTCCAGTTGTGTGCTATAGATTTTGTTGTACTCTGATAATGTAATGTATAAACGGATATAGTTCTTTTTGTTAAAAATTAGCCATCTATCTACTATATATTGTTCCGCTGAGAATGTGAGATTCTGATATTATTTCTTTTTCTTCTTCCACCTCCTTCTTCTTTAGCCCCTAATGGTTCGATTTTCTGGCATTCGATTGTTCGGCATTAGATACTGAACGCATTGATGTCAATTTTCGAGCGTCGAAAAATCGAGTCGTTACATTTGATATCAGAGCTGAAGGTTAAGCTAGAACCTTGGTTCTGGTGGGGATTACTTATAGAAATAGAGTCCGAAGGGCTCTAAAATGAGTTTTAAAGTATTAATAGATATGAGCGTGTATTTGTTATTGAATATAAATTTTTTTTTTATATTGTATTGATTTATCGGTTGAGTGTTTATGAATTCTAGTCGATATATGGGACGCCTTGTCATCGATAGGGGTTTCTAAACTCTTAAACAAGATAAACCGACATAGTATTGTTTTTGAAACAGGGTAAATGAAATAATTTTACCCAATTTTTTTTTGTGTATAAAAGAAATAATTTTTCGTAAATTATTATAGTTATATATGATTGCTTGGTTGTTAGGAAGTGATAATATTAAATTATTATCATTGTTGTGTAAAAATTGAATAAGAAATTGAAATCATAACTAAAAGCTAAGAAATAAATTCATTTACAAATAGGATTTGTAAACATAAATTGTAAATGTGATTTATAATTTGAAATAGAATTCCAGAGAAATATTTGAAAATGTTTTTGAAAGGATTTGAAACTTGAAAATTTGAAAATTTAAATTCCTTTGAATTTGAAAATGGTTTTCAAAGGTTTTGGAAAAATAATAGTGATATTATTTGGAAAATATTTTTGAATGGGATTTGAAATCTGGTAAGATTTGGAATTTAAAAATATTTGAAATGTTTGTGAAAGGATAAAGGCACTGAAATCTCTTCAGTCCGTGGAAAATAACTTCGGTGATGACCGCAGCATCATCGATGTTCATTTTCAAGTTTCCAAAGGAGAAATTACTACCTGAATATTTTGAATTGGTATTTGTTGCAAAACTGAAATTGATTTTGGGATACATAGGAATAATTTGGTTTGTGTATATAATTGATTTCAAAAATAATTTTTAAATGTTGAGTAACTGTTTAAAAGACTCTAGAATCTTATTTAAAATATTTACAGAATATAAATAAGTTTGATAATTTATAAAAATTTGAAATTTGTTGGAACAAGATTCAACTTAAAAAGGGTTAAAAAAGGTAAATGTGAAACCAAAATAAGTCGGAAGGTAAGCTAATTAATTGAAGTGAATTAAAAGAAGTTAGCAAATGTAACTAAATTTGGAAAACTTATAGAAGTTTAAAATTGAATTTAATTGGAACCTAAATTGTATCTAGTTAAATAAAAGTGAATTTGATGAAAATTCTAAGTAAACTAAATAGGAATTGGAACTGAACATTTGAATAATGTTTAAATTTTAATTATGTCAAATAAGTGAGTAAAATAAACAAATTAAGTGAAATGGAAGTTAGACAAGTTAGACTAAATAAATCAAAAGATTGAAAATAAAATTTGTAAGTAAACTAATTTAAATGGGTAAGCAAACGAATTGAAATTGAATATTGGAATGATACTTAATTTAGATTGTGTAAAGTGAAGTCTAGAATTAGTTCGAAGTAGACAAAAAATAATTTAAAGTTTGGAAATAAAATCCATTGAGATTTAAATAAATGAGTAAGTGGAACTAATTAGAGAAATGGTTAATTAATTATGGGTTGAGATAATGTGAATATAATTCAACATTTAAAATGAAAGGGAAATTGAATTCAAATGAATTTGGAAATGAAAATATTGAATGAAAGTATATATAAACCAAAGTGGTAAAGTGAAAATAGTTATAACAAGTATATAAAAATTTATATTGTACTTAAGAGGGAATGGTGAAATTCTTAAGTAAATTTGGTTTTGGGAAAAATATTCTAAGTTAATATTTGAATGAACCTTTAATAAAAGGGGTATGAAATGATAATTGTGAATGAGCGGATAGAAATCTAGATGAGTGTGAATAAGAAAAGGACTGATATAGTTAATAATCAATTGAGATAAATACGTAGGATGTACGTATATTATTCGCATAATGATTCGATCCAGAATTCGAGCATAGAATTTCGAGATAGTTATATCGATCCGAGTTGGGATTTTTCACTTGATTTTCGACGGCGAACCCTGGATATGGATTTTTGATTGATTCTTAAAATTCTCTATCATATTGATGGCTATGCAAGGACAATGACGGTTTTTGATCAAGAAACCAGATCTGAGTCCGCACTAGGAAGTTGGATGGATGATACTAGTTCGGAAGTGAAATTGTGTGATCGAGTGAGCGATCGGATTTGATATTGCGTATGGATGATATATGTACATCGTACGGCTTGAATGAAATAGATATTGAAAATTTTGAAAGGAAATGAATAAAATGATTTTGGAAACTATGATTGGATATTATTGCTAAGTAGGATATGCAGATGTTTTATGAGCAAAAAGGTATTGGAAATTTTGTTTTCAGAAGATAAAATTGTATGGGCCGAAAAAGAGGTATGTATTTAAATTGCCATATGAAATTTGATGGTTTTCTGATCTAGCCTCTTGGCGTTTTGTTTTCTTTTGAAATCTGGGGGCCTGTAGAGGCATTTTGTTGTTGTACGGAGCTAGCCGTGCAAAGGAGACGCTGGTGAAATTTTTCAAAAATTTAGAAAGTTAGAATTTTTTTGAGAAATTTGGATAATCTAGGAATTGGATTTAAATTTAAGTTTGAACTATTGAGAAAATAATATTGTTTGCAAATTATGGATGAGTTTAGGGAGTTTGTAAGTGTGATAGTGTCTTTAATAAAAGATTGTTTGGGTGTGTTAAAACTGTTGATTTTGGGAAGAAAAATTAACGGGTTGTGGGTCATTCCTCTTAACTAGTAATTTCAGGGACGAAATTCTTTTAAGGGGGAGGACTGTGACGACCTAGGATTTTGGACATCTGAAATTGGAATATTTAATTGATTTTAAATATTTAAATGCTAAAGTCTAACTTGAATTTCAAATGCCACTATTTATTGAGTGATTTAATTGTTTGATTAAATAATTGGAAATTGGGTAAATGGTTGAATCTGAAATTTTAAGCTGGTTAAAAATAATTTAAAGGCTTGTAAAATTTATATTGACAGTACTGTAGATAGTAAATGTGTTAAAATTGAATTTGGAAATGTTTTGTTAAGTTTTGAAATTATATCGTTTAAATCGATATTTAAAAATAGCCTTCCGAAGCAAAGTCTCGGAACTCGACGAAACTAATTTCATTGGATTCGTAATAGTGTATTATTATCGGATTTCAATTTTCATAGTGTTTGGAGTTGTCGTGTGGCCATAAGACATATAAACACGCTGAAATCAATATCGGAAATTTAATATTATAACTAGATCCAAAAGGCTATCTTCTCCATACGATCGAGTTAGGACTCGGAACCTTCTCCATTACATTCGGAATAGGTGTATAACATTATGAATGCCTAGCAGCACGCCTCGATTGGAGATTGGGATTTTGAGTTGCGAAAATCGAGATGATTTAAATTTGAATTTAAATTTAAATATAACTAACATAATTGAAACACTATAGCAAGCAAACACGTAGAGGATTTTAAACATGTGTTCATCCGGTTAACACACGTCTTCGTTTAAAAAGAGTAATAAAAATAAATCACGTTAAAAAAATTATAATGGCTGAGCTCCTCTCTAAAAATTAAATCAGCAAATCGGAAGAAAAAAAACCCAAATTTCTCGAATCATTCATGGCCGACAGAATCCTCTAATCTAAAGAAAACCAATGAAGAGAATCGCGTGTTTGTTCCTCTGCTCAGTAATTCGAAGTCAGATCGTATTTATATAGAAGAGGCGAGATTGCGACATCGCGAAGAGGAGGTTCAAGCGAAGTCGAGCACGAGGAGGGTTGTGCGCGAGTGCGTTGAAGGAATTGAGCAGCGTGTTGGCAGCGACTGTGGTGGGAGACACGAGTGCGCGGAAACTGGCGAAGAGGAAGGGTGGCATGCAATGGAATTTGGGTGGCCGCGAGAACGATCTGGGTAGTTATGGTGGAAGGGAGCGTCGAGTTCGTTCTCATTCAGAGCAGTCTCGATATTTTTATCCTGTTCGATTTTGAGGTAAAATTGGTTTAAACATTTGTATTTATTTATTTACTTAATCAAGCTAAAACCTTTAAAAAAAACTGTTAATTTCCTTTTCGTTCATCATAGGCTTTAAATAGTAAGTTGAAAACAATTCTGTTTTATATATGTATATATATATATATATGCGTGTAAAAAGTAAATATTAGTATATTTAGAAACAGAAAAAAATATATAGAAATTTATATAAATGTTTACTCCGATAATCATTATGCAGACAGAAATTTATTTTTTGTAAGGTATAAAATAATCTTGTTTTTATTTAGCAAATGTATATATCCGCATGCATGCTCTAGTTCAAAACAGAAAAAATGGGAGTTTGAAATGTTTGAAAAATTATATAAAATTTGATTTTTGAATCTACATAAATTAATTTGTATAAGTGAGGATTTCAAAGAAAAAGAAAAGAAAATATTTTGTTAAAAAGGAATTAGTTTAAATTAAATTTTTGGTTAAATTGAATTATAAAAAAAAGAAGTAAATTTTTAGATCACTTTAAATATTAATAAATCGTACAATGTTTGTACAAGGTCCGAAATCATGAAGAAAACAAGCCAGTCTGGATAAGATTGCAAAACAAAAGCAAATGTGAGATTTTCTCACTCATTTGGATTTCCTAAATTTAAATTTAAATGTCAAATTTAAATCATTGGATGTTGATTGATTTAACTATTGGATAATATTATATATATATATATTCGAGTGATTAATTTCCGGCATTATGTAGCGGATGTGACCCTATGCGCCCCACATAATAGCGGATGACCCCATATACCGCGATATTCTACGTCGAAGTGGAGTTGGTATTTTATATTGTGCTAACATCTGTGGATGCAGGGAAATAGGTTGGAGGGATCCAACTGGATTCCTCAAATGTTTGAATTTATTTTATATTCAGTAATATGATTTATTGATAATCCGTGATAGATTATATTGGTAATTGAAATCATTGAATGTTGTGGCTTGGTTGAATATATTTTGGTATTTTAAGATATCAGGAATATAATAATTAGATTTTTGGAAGGAAATTAAAGTAGAGAATTTTAAGTAAAATAATTTTAGAGAATTGGATAAATTAAAAGAAGGAATTTGAAAAGGATAAAGGTTGATTTTTGAAATCCTATTGAATAAATTCCAAGTATGGGGAAATAGATTTTTTAAATGGAAAATAAATGAATTTTGAGAACTTAAGTAGTATTGTTTAAAAGTTGAAGAATTTATTTAAAATTCGGATTTTAAATGGTTTGGAAGAAATAAATGGAGAATTTAAAAAAAATTAAGTATGAAATTAATATTTCAAAATTTAAATAATATTCTAAATCATAAATATAGAAGTAAATATGGAATTAATGGATTTTAAAATAATTTTGGGTAGGTAATGAAATTTATTTTAAAATGGAGTTAGTTTTGGAAATTGATTTGAAAACTGATTAAACGTTTGAAACTATGTTTTAAAAGGAGGATGAGACTATGGAATTTATAAACTGGGTTCATAAAGAGAAATAATATATCAGTGGATATTTGGAAGTATAAATTCATGATGGGAATTTATAAAGGAATGGGTAATTTGTTTTAAAAATAAATAGTGAGTTATTTTTAAAGGCGTGAAAAAAAAGTGTATTTCCCTGAAAAAGCCAAGTATGTTTACGAAGCAATTTTTTAAGTATAAGTTGGAAGTTTTAAAGGTTTTTTAAAAGAATGATTTTGAGAGTTATTATTTAAGATGTTTAAAATCTTAAAGGCAAATATTTATTAAATTAGTGATAGTAATAATTATTTTAGAAGGTTAACTGGTATTATGATTTAAAAAGATAATTATTAATATTTATATTTTATATAGTAGTTTTATTGTAAAGATAGTTTGGCCAAAGTTTTTATTTGAAAACTTGAATAGAATTTCGTAACTTTTATTTTAAAATTTATTGTGGCTTAAATTTTACATGAGAAGTTATTTTAAAATTTTATAACTAGTAAATTAAATCAAGTATTTTAAATGGTTTTTATTTTAAATGCTTTAAAGTATATATATTTTTGGGTAAAGCGGTTTTAAATTATTTTAAATCTAAAGTATTTAGACTTGGTAATTTTTAGTGGAAATAAACAATATTTGGATATTTATTCTGCGAGAGGAAAGTGATTTGAAAACCGTTTCCAAAGGGCTAAAGTGTGGAAAATAGCTTGTGAAGATATTTTGAAATAAATAATTTGGAAAATTATTAAGGTCTGATGGTTGTTTGTGGATGTTGTATGACAGTTAAATAACCGACTATCAATATTTAGACAATGCACTGATCGTTTCGAAGAGACCGGGATCGGGATTAATTTCCCAAAAACCACATCGATTCGGTTTGAACGTTTTCATGAGGAGGACAAGAGCTTGGAGTTGAAGATGGAGCAGTGAAGTGCAAGGGCTAATTGCTACTAATTCTGAGGGTGATTCCAAAATGGTAGTAGTAGGAGTAGTGCCTTCGGCTCCGTTCAGACTCGAAACAGACTTGTATGGATGAATGCTATCAGAACATCATCAGGAGGACGATGAGCATTCCAAGTGAATGTGTGCTAAAAAGGTAACGCATAGCCTCGAGCCTCATCAACCGAGAATGGCTAAAAAAGGGGAGGTGCACGCAAGGCTAAATGGCTAGCAACCAATTAAGGTAAGGTCATCCCTGTCTAGAGGTCCCTTTTTATTCGGCTGTGTAGGTGGTTGCTGCACCCAACCACGGGGTGATCTTATTCGGGGTATCCATTAAGGGGTAGTCCGGTCTTATATTGTAGGGGATCAGGGTGGATCTTCGGTACGGTGATCTAAACCACATACTGTGATGAGCGGTACCCCACTAGTCCTGCCATTGATGGAAATCCATTCTCCCTACGTGCTTTTACGGTTTTGATTGTAGAGCCTAGTATTGCTGGAATTTAATGAATGTAACAATTTCGCCTATTTGAATAAGTATTTGTACATAGACATTACTATAATATCAGAGTTTTTTTAAAAAAAATTGCTTTGGTTATCGTAAGATAAAAACCCGACATGTTTATTTGTGGCGCGGTCTTACGAGATACCTTTGATTTCAAAAGGATTTTGAAAACTTTAATAATCCAATTGATTGTGTTTTCTCATGCTGGTTTTCCAGACTGACTTGGGTATTATTTAACTATAATGCTCGGGTCAGACCGAGTATTATAGAGTACAGATTCTGGATGGACGGCTATGGAACTCAGGAGACGGGCAGGATGATGAGACGTAGCACCCGTACTTGATGTATATTCCACTGTGTTGTAAGCTGTATAGTCAGATTTATGCAAGCGGGTTGATATAACTGTCCAATTGTGTGCTATAGATTTTGTTATAATCTGATAATGTAATGTATATATAGATATAGTACTTTTTGTTTAAAAATTAGTCATTTATCTAATATATATTATTCCGCTGCGATTGTGAGATTCTGATATTGTTTCTATTTCTTCTTCTACCTCCTTCTTCTTTAGCCTCTAACGGTTCAGTTTTCCGGCATTCAATTGTTAGGCATTAGTTACAGTGAACGCATTGATGACGATTTTCGGGAATCGAAAAACTGGGTAGTTACAGAAAATATCATCTCTTTTGAAATCTTTTGTGTGAGATTTCATGCTTGGATTTTACAAAGTTAATTAATCATTTTAATAATGATATTTAAAGTTAATTAATCATTTTAATAATGATGTTTTAAAGTTAATTAATCATTTTAATAATTAAAGTCGATTAATCATTTTAATTAGGGTGTTGAAGATTAATTAATCATTTTAATAATGATGTTTAATGTTAATTAATCATTTTAATAAAGTTGTTTAAAATTACTATTTGTGATGTGAAAGCCAAGCAAAAGTTCGGTTTTCAAAAGTTTAAAAGTTTGATTCGATTATGGAAGGTATAGGAAATTAAATTTCTATTAATGGTATCGCTTGCATGGAAAAGATTTATTCATGTTCTTAGCACTAAACATCAAGGTATGGAAACTCATTTCTATCTCGAAGATTAAAAATGTCGTCAAGGTGAGACTTAGAGGTAACACTATCTTAACTTGCCCGACTTCATTTTAATTGAGGGATAATACAAGTTTGAAATCTACGAGTGGTGGTAAGAGCATGAGATTTAATTTCCATATATTATCATTTTAATTATTCCCGATAGTTGATTTATAAACTACTTATTCCACTATCTTCTTTGTGTATTGTTAATCTAAGATGATTTGTTGCTCATATTGAGCGTTGATATCCTTTGACAGAAATGACAAAAACCAAAGCGCGAGTGGAAGTCAAGCTATGTAGCGTTGCTTTAATTAGAGTATCTTCACATCTACATTAGATTAGATTCAGTTTTATGCACATGGAGATGTGAAATACTCAGATCCTCGGTAAAGTCGGTGGGGTCTGGCTTGTACATTTTCCAAAAGTCATCATAGTTCTCAAGTATACTGTCTAGAGGTATACTTTCGATAAGGAAGCACACCCTCTTAGTCATAGTTGGAAAACTTTCCTTCCTTATTTTTTGATTCAAACCTCTAAATTAATTATTTTTCAATTGCATCAGGAAACGTCTTGCACGTTTCGTGACGTTTAAATTATTTGTGTCCATTCTTTATGCTTGGACGTTTTTCTTGTGAGAGGAAACCCATTATGTGTTTTACGTCATGGTCTCATATGTTGTTTATGTGTTTCATTTTTATTTGGAGTTTATTCATACTAGACTTATTATTCGTCCGAGTTATTTGTTTTCCTTAAACTCTTGGGTACTCGTTTATATTTGAGTAGTCCAGGAGCGACAGGTTTCTTAGGGCTCTTTTGAAGATGATGGAGGAGCATGAGGCTCCTTACCTATCTTGCTATCTATTTCCATTGTTTGTTAGTTTATGTATGTATATGTTATATCAGCTAGTGTAAAGGCAGGTTGTTAAACTGCCTAGGTTGAGGTAGTACTTTTGGTGTAACTAAAAGAACTTCATGTTAAGGAGTAACATTATGTACTATTTTATCGTTATATTATATTTAACTCTCTGTTGTAAGATTTTTGTTCTATTCGTTTATTTTACCCCATAACAACTTGTCTTTCGGATGCTTGGGCAGTGGCATACGAATACTGTAGACGTATTAATTGTCATTCCCAAGGAATAGAAAGGTGGGTCATCACATCCCATTCAACTATTAGTATTCGGTAATTTTTACTCGACTTGCTTCTTGTTTCATTAGTGTCGTTTTAATGTCATTTGCCACTTACTTTACCTTAATAGAATAAATATCCTTTACTACTTAACTTTCACTAGATACTATTAAGTATATTCTATTGTTCCTTTTCAACTATTACTATCTTCATTGATTATTGTAGTTTGCTTAATTACTCACTTCGTTGCTTTACTTACATTTCATCACTTATTGTTATTTTTTAACTTATTGCATATATTAAGTTTATAATTAAATTATTGTTATTGCCTCTACTTACAATACTTTAGTTTATACTTAAGGATTTCAGCATTTTGATGCGTTAGAATTACATCTTCCTAAAAGAAAACCTAGCATTGTAATTTTCCATAAATTATAAAAAAAAGACTTGTTTTATGTTTGGAATTACAAGGAATTATGTTTACAATTATAGTTGAAATAGACGGTACAAAATACGGTAAACATCCATATTTTACACCCTTGCTTTTAGATATTCCTTATTATTTCAAACGATACACTTATTCATATTTATAAAACTGGATAATTTATAGAAACTTACATTGCAACACATTTTATTCCAATGAATTAAAATACTGCTTAAACCCCAGTTCAAATTATAATTATGTTCAGTTCATGTTTACTAACATATATCATTTAACCAATAAACCTAGAATTATTACATTATATTATAAATTTAGAGACTACTTTCACCCTTTCTAGATTCAAGTATATTCAATATTTAATCAAAGTTAACAACTCATAGAACATGTAGGCATGGTTTTAAAATTCATTACATGTACATACTTAAGCCTACAACTTCAAAATTATATTCAGGCATATAAGGAATAGATTTACAACCGTACAAATCTAATATCATATACAAAATATACTTTTTCACTCACCTTTAAGCATTCAAATCTCTAGGTCAAAATCCTATTAATTACAATGACCCACCTTTTTGACCATTGAAAGACGACATCGAACACTACCACTATATTCCAATATCGCGCATCCAATCGACAGAAGGGTAAATTATTAGGGTAAAATAAAACGAAAAGAATAGAGAAAGATAGAATCTCACAGTGGAATCGACAGCATATAATATAATAAAGACAATAGAAACTGTCACTCCAAAAATACAGAGTATATCAGATTTAAAAACAAACCTTATCAGTTGGACAGTCATGAAATCCTGACCCTACAAATGCTGATGGGGATACTATATAATACAGCGGAAAATAAAACATTACGATAAGTGAATCTCCATCTCCCCTCCAAGATCTCTATAAAACAAAAGCCAACCTAAGAAAATACTCAGTCTGACTCGAGCATTATAATAAAATAACACCTAGATTAGTCTGGAAATACCAGCGTGAGATAACTCAAATAATGGCGAACGTATAAAAGTTCAGTGAATCTACATTGCTAACACGGAACGGGTTTCACCTCATAGAATAACATCCATAAAGACAAGAGCATAAATAAGCATCAAGAAACAAAACCAAATAAGAATAGGTGTAATCAATGTTAAAACCAGACATGAAAGAATGGAAATAATCTAAGTAAAATCGAAACTGGACAGAATGGATAAAACAAGGAAACGATTCAAATGTGATTGAATGTACATAACAAGGTGACAGTTCAAATTTGATAGAATGGACAAAATAAGATAACAGTCCAACCTTGATAGAACGGACTAAATTAATACTTAAACGCCGCGAAGAGTGGTTGACTCTTCTCGTGGCAATTTAAAGATTAATAGATTCAAGGTTTTCAAATCAAACAAGGAAAGTAAAATTTCCAACAAAACTAGGAAGGTGCACCCACTTGAAGCATATCACTAGTAATATACTTCTGAAAAGTTCATTCACACCATGATACTTCTCGGACAATACCAAGCCGGACCCCGCAGACCTTATCGAGTATCTAAATATTTCCACATTTAATTGCGCAACCGAATACAAACTAGATGAGATGTGAAAATACCGTTTGGTGGGAGCAACCACACTAGCTTGGTTTACTCTCACGCTTGGATTTAGTCATTTCTGACAAAGGATAACATAGCTCAAAGAGCAGCAAATTGTTTTAAGGCAAGATGAACCATCAAGAAATCTGAATTTGATAATTAATAAATCAACTATTAGGGATAATTAAACTGGTCATTTATGGAAATTAAATATCATATATTTACCACTACTCATTGATTCCATATGTAACGACTCGACTTCTCGACCCTCAAAAATCGACATCAACACATTCACTTTATAGCATGTCGAATAATCGACTGCCAAAAAGACAGATTGTTAGGGGAAAAGAAAGAAAGTAGAAGAAAAAAGAAAATAAACAAATACAAAACCTCACAGCGGATTGAATAATACATAATATTAATAGCTCTTTACACAAATGAAACTGTAATATACATACTTCAAATCAGAGTATATAAATCAATAATTATCATCCTGGATAGTTTTAACATCATGTCCTCACAATTGCTGATAATTTCAAACAAACACTTCAACGGAATAAACAAGTACGAGAATACGTCTCAGTTTCCAGCTTGTCTCCAAAGCTCCAAACCAATCCAATCTAAATCTGTAATGTGCTCAGTCTGACTCGAGCATTATAATAAAATAACACTTGAGTCTGTTTGGAAAACCAGCGTGAGAAAAACACACTCAATTTGAATTATTACTGTTATCAAAATCCTTTGAAAAGCAGAAGGTATCACGTAAGACCACGCCACACATAAATACGATGGATTTTTACCTTACGATAACCAGAAAACATTTTTATGAAAAATCCAATGATATTATAATAATGTTTAAGCGTCAAAATAATAATAATCAAATAGCTGTGATGTTCGTGCTGTGTACATCACAATAATATTAGTATAAAATCAAAACTTGATAAGGCTCGTTCGCTAATTGTGTAGGATTCAATGGAGGTGCCCTCAGTACTTCGAGAATGGTCCTCCTACGCAAGAATCAAAGTTATCCTTTCGAGGCATCATATCCATCTAGCCGAGATATTATAGCAAAAACATAATTGGTCCTGCTAAGACCAAGTGCATTGCTCTGACATGCCAAAAACAACTAGAGGTATCGGTATTGCTAGAAAAAGGAGTCGATTACACCCTATGGGTTTGCCAACCCTACTGGCCATACCTCCTATCTCCGGTTTTAGTCATTTTCGCTAATAAGGCTACGTCCGACGTTCCAGCTTTCATACCACTCCAAAATAGATCATGGAATCTCATATAGATTCCCATAACACAATGGCCTTGGTATCGCATACAGATTCCCAAATCTCAAATAGATATTGGAATCACACACGGATTCCCATAAGCAACGGTCTTGGAACTATACATGGATTTCAACATCTCAATATAACACGAAACTCCTCCATAGAACTGTATATGGTTTTGGAGTGGTAATGGTTCCAAGTCATCTCATACGAGTACACTCTCCCACTTCCCAAGTGCTCCATAAAGCAATCATTGATTTTCGAATTGCTCAATACTGGTTCTTTAGGAAATAATCAAACAATACTAAAGAGTGGGAATCACCCCTAACTGTTTAAATGAACGGATCTTCTTATCATTTATCCTAAAAGAACAACGAGTTTATACAGACAGTATAGCACCACCGATGGTAACTGTACCGTATAATTCCCGTGTTAACCTAGATATTTCCAAAGTTAAAACCCTTCGGTGTTAAGTTGGAAATCGTTTCCTACCACCAAAATTAAGAAGGATTACATATTTGAACCAAAATTTGATAGTCGGTTATTTAACTACCAAATAAACAAACATTCAACCGTAGATCACATTTCCCACTGAAATCACTAAGCCTCATTTAATTTGATTTCGGTAAATTGAATCCCTTCAATAAAACATTCATATACATATTTCATCGGAATAAGTATATTCACAATCCTTTCTTTAAAAATACTTGAAAACTATTTGAAAAAAAATAGATTTGAAAGTGTCATTTGGTATCGACCATGGATCACAGCTCGATGGTTGCGTCTTTATCCCAAAAAAAACCAAACTTAACTTAAGCAATCTTTGCCTCCCGATTTTCTCCATGCAATCAATCATAGATTGCAGTTTGCACTATGGTTACATCGCTATCCCAGCGAAAACATCCCAAACTGTAGGCAATCTCTGCCCTCGAATTACGCTATGAATATATACCATTACTTCCCAAAAATTTCTTTATTTCATAAATATTTCCATTTCTACTTATAAAATTTCTTTATAAATTCCAAAGTTTAGTTTAGAGAAATGTTCTTTTCCAAATTTTAAACCATTTGTAACTCCCTTTTCAAATTTCAAACAACCTTCACATTTATAAACTCCTTTAACCAATTCTTCTCATAAAGGATTTCTTTTATAAACAATTTATTACCTAATTATAATAAATAAGATTTTAAACATCAGAAAAATATCTTAGCCATTTTTGATAATATAAACATACCTTTAAAACATTTATTAATAATATAATCATTTAACCTTTAACATTTTAAAAATTAATAAAATAAACTAAATCAACCTTTAAATAAAATTAATCAACTTTCGAATTGTATTATTACTAAAATAATTTTCTAGTTCTAAACAACAAATAATAATAAATAATTTATTATCTTTAAACAAAATCAAATAAACAATTAATTTTAACACATAATTGACTTTACTAAATAAATGATTTTACAAAACATTTGTAAATAAAAATTTGAACAAAACAATTTGTATAATAATAATTATTAAATAAAATCTTTTATTTCAAATTATAAAATTTGAAGTTAATTAGAAATCATAACCTTCCAAATCCAGAAAGAGGCTTAACGATCACAATGGCACTTAACAAGCTACCATTTAATTTCAATTTAACTTTACAAGTTAAATTACATGCATTTACATAATAACATTCATATATGTAAGTCAATCCATAATTAACAATCAATTGTTAACACATCAATTATCCAGTATAAATCAACTGGCACTCAAATAATGTCCAATTTAATCTAATAACAGAACAGGGATGGATTCGGCTAACCAAATGTCATTCACAATAAAACTTTTTTTCTTTCATCTGTTTTTCAACGGTGTTTATTTAGCCAAATAGATAACACCAATATATTACAATTCAATTTACGGTATAATTAACAATGTAATTCCAAACACAATTTATTTATCAATTCCACACGTATATGATTCAAAACTGGAAATAAGCTTAAAAATAAACATAAACAGTTTAATAGCAATTCGAGATGCGATGTCGTGATTTTAGATCCGGTTCAACCAATCTAATAGCATTTCAAGGTGCTATATCGTCATCCTAATCAATTTCAACAACCACCAATTTCAACAATCCAAATGGCATAAATAAATTTTATTTGCTATAAAAACAATACCGATTAACCAAATGAGTGAGTTTAACTACAACGAACCACTTTTTACGTATGTTAATTAGGTAATTAACCGGTTTTAATCAAGTGGGTATTAAATTTTGTTGGTTAACTAACTGAGTTTTTCTAATACTAAAAATACCTGAATCTATATAACGATTTAAAACTATGTTAATTTTAAATATAAATTCCTAGATATGATAAATATTTTAGAAATGTGTATATGTAAGCTCACCCTTTAAATTTAGATAAAACAACCATTTATCCATAAAAAAAGCCTTACAAAATTCATAAATATAGACGCCTTCACCATCCCCTAGGGGTTTAGAAAAGAGCAGAGTCTCGCATTCTTCATAAAAACCTCCCTACGGACACCCTTCCAATGGGCAAAGCCCGTACATGCAATTTTCAACAGGATGTACCCACTTATAGCATTTTCCACAAAAGGTCTCTAACCTTCCATCTGTCTGGATAACTTCCACGTCTCCCGTAGGACGTTCCACAACCTTTCTTTTCTTCCGGTTATAATCTTATTAATACCAAATCAAAGTATGAAGTTTAATTTCCTTTACAAAGTTATTTGTCACAATTTCTTACTTCTTAAAAAGTAAGTTTCAGTTACAGTGTTATCAAACTTTTATTATAAATCATCATAATTACTCAAAATATACTCTTTTACTTCCAAAATCATTTTGGCCTTAATATTAGATTTCGGTTCCAATTTCAAATTTTTGCTTCAATTTCCATTTGGGTTAATACTTATAATATTATCCCAATTCGTATTTAAATTTGTGATTTAGTTATCAATAGTTTCCACTCTGACCGGTTTGAACTTTAGAAAATAGTTGAAGTGTTGTAAAATAGTTAAATCGTTAATATAAGATAGTTTGAATTGTGAAAAGAATGTTTTGTATAGAAAATAGCTTGGAAAAATCCAAAATAATTTGAATATTTAAGAAAATAGATTTAAGAGAGTTTGTATTAAAATAATTTATTTCAAAATAGTTTCAGAGTCAGCTGATTCAGTTTCCAATTTCCAATTCAAATCAATTTTCAATTTCCACCTCCATTTAAATTGATTCGATCCAGATTCCAATTTGAACTAACTTCGATTCTTATTCTAACTAAGTTAAGCTGAAATGGATTCAAACCTGAATTTAAATCCTGGAAAATTCAAAAGAATTTTCAAAGTGTTTGGTATAATTTACCCTGATTATATTTTTCCAACAAACTATGATGAAATATATGGTGTGTTTGATTTCTAGATATGATATTATCATAAATTAGGTATTGTGTTTTAATAAAGGATATTTATTACCGAATTAAAAAATGATGAGACAGAGTGAAATGTTGTAAGTTGAATTTAATATGACTTATGAAATCAAAATGGATTTAAATTATGATGTTTTAAATCCAAGCCCCACAGAAAATTTGAAATTATTTCAAAGTGTATAAGGAGGGAATAAATAATATTATGTTATATTTTTGAACATATAAATCTTGTTTTAAAACATGAGTTGTATGAAGATGAATTTGTTCTGGAAAAAAAACACAGGATGGTTTAAAATTTAAAAGTGTGACTTGATGTGTGGAATATTTTTTAGAAGTACGATCTAATATAAAATCACTTTTTAATTTGAACAAAAAATTTATAATTTCTTAATTATTAACGTAGGAATTGAACTGAATTGATTGGAATTGTAATAGAAGTTGGGCTAAATTGAAAATCGCTACAAACCATTATGGGATCGACTATAGAGTCTAATAGGCTGGAATTGAATAAATTAAGTAAATTTGACTATTGTAAGAAGTAAATCTGCACATACATACTATTTTAATATCGATGGATTTTTGTAACAAGTGTTTGGATATAACAAGATAAAAACTCGTAGTGTTGTGTGAATTACCTTGGTTCTAAATTTTTTTATAATCTAAGTGTTTCAAATTAAGTTAGTTTTACTCACGTTGTTTTCCAGCCTGACTCGGGTGTTACTTTATTGTAATGCTCGGCTCAGACCGAGTATGTAACGACCCGATATTTTCAACCATTCGCATCTAAACATGTCGAAATTGAATTGCTCAAAATATCAAGTTGTTAATTTATATTTGGCAAAACTCAGCATATATAGTAAATAAAATAATCACAGAATCGCAGACACAAAGTAATATAACAATAATGCAGCGGAAATAAGAGAATGGTAGTTTATGAAGCTACTATATATAACACAGTCAAATAAGATACAACAGAAGTCTCGAATATAATAGTCAAATACAAGATCAGAATACATCACTGGAATCAACTGAATAACTCCAAGTTGAAAGATGTAAATGGATCTCCGAAACGAAGCTCCAACTCCAAAGGTGAGTCTCATAAGCTGTATCACTTAGTCTGACCCGAGCGTAAAACAAAACACAAAACATTCGAGTTAGGATTAACATTCTTATATCAATAAATCCAACTCAAGTGAAATAACAACTGAAATACAAGTAACTCAAAGTATGTTTGGGATAACCATCTCCTAAGGATCCGTTAAACTATCTACTATGTAGTAATATACGCTATTATAATAATGTCTAAAGTAAAGTATAATATATTTAAAAATAGCGTTAAGGCGTTGCCCATATCCCACTTAACACATTTTATAGTGCAAATAGTCTATACAGTACCGTAATACCTCTAGATCGGGAGGCTGCCAGAGGATACTCCATAGGTACGATACAAATCAAATTTGTACAAGGCATGTTAGGGTAGGTGACACGGCACAACTAGGCAATGCCAGGGTAGATATACCAATTACGCATCTAGACTAGCGGTAACCCATAGCAGCCATTATTGCCCACCTTGAGCCATACTCCCAAAATCAAAGATGCAACCAATCAATCACGAAGTAATAGAATGGTATCGAAGAAGTGTGTCCGATAAGAGGAGCTACCTCATTGGCCCAGAACCGCTCCTGTTTTAGCCACCTTATGCCAACGCACAGGAGTCGGATCCACGTATATACCTCAATAGAATGTCGCCACCATCCTACTTCATTCTAGAATCTCCACCACATACACGGTTGTTAAAGTGGTTTTCGGAGTCGGCGGAGAGTATGACAACTTCTGATCCCGGTCTTTTTAACAACCAAACGTTATTATAACACCGCGATCATTTCAAAATAGTTTATACTTCAAAACAAAATATCGTTGCCTTTTCAAAATCATATCAATACGATATCATTTCCATTTCAAAACCAAATGCGATATCATTTCCATTTCAAAACCAAATATGATATCATTTCCATTTCAAATATATCTTTTCCAAAATCATAGCATTTCAAAGTTATAACATTTTCGAAACCAAACACTTGAAATTATACACTTTCAAACATAATACCTTGAAATTCATAACTTTGAAAACCCAACTTCCAACACTTAAACAGTTTAGATATTAAAATGGTATATATAATAAAATAGGTTATAAAGTAAAATAGTTTATATTAAAAATGATTTATATTAAAATAATTGTAAAGTAAGATATAAATTTAAAAATACATTATGTAATAAAAATAGTTTCCCCAAATTTCACAAATTGATTCCAAATCAACTCGAATTCCAAAATTCAAATTTAAATCAAATCTCAAATCATCAATTTCAATTCAATTAACCCATTCAAATTATATCGATTTCAAATACTGAGTTGAACCACAATAAACCATTTCAATTTCAATATATTTCAAAGCTTTCAATACTCCACATTTTCAGAACTAAATTTGATAACTTCATATATACATCAAATTCACTCTAATATTATTTAGCCTTGAAAATATTCATTAAATAAATACAATATCCATTAAATAAAACTCAAACTTGAAATATTCATTAATCACTTTAAACCAATCCTCAAGTTAAAAAATCATATCATTTAAATCTCCAATACAATAAGTTTCAAATTGGTTAAATTAAATAAATTCTTAATTAAATACAATTTCAAATCAACATCAAAATCCATTTTCTCAACCTTAATTTATTTAAAAATCATTTTAAAAGTCAATATTAAAATATAATTTAAATAAATACTTAACCATATTATATTTAATAAAATCAAACTTATATTTTTTTAAACTTATTTTATATTAAAAAAAATTATACATAGCTTAAAATCAAGAATTTAACTACATATAAAATAACATTTATATAATATCTGAAATCAATATTTATATAACTATATATTTCTTTCCAGAACCATAGAAATCATTTCAAAATATTTTTATATATAGACCACGGTGTCTGTATATAATTTTCTATCCTATGGTCAAGTGATACGGATATTTACCATTTCAATACGTAATTTTAATTTATACGGGTATATATCATTTCAACCCGTAATCCCAAATTCAATTCAATGAAAATCGCCGGTGTTTATCATTTCAACCCATAAAGATTTTCTTCTATTCTAAAGTCTGTTCGGGTATGTATCATTTCAACCCATAGTGAATTCTATACTAACAGGGAACTTGGAGAGTGATAACAGATATGATAATAATATAACAGCCATACATCATCAATATAAATAACATATGATGGGGTCAGATGTCACAAGTGAACAGATACAGATAATAATATTTATATGGCAATGTAAATAACTAACAACAGCATATTTCAATTGTCGTTTCAATTGAAATCAAATTTAATTGATAAAAGAACAATAATCATGAGTGATTTCCCGCCTTTCGAGGCTAGAGGAAATAGACTACACGACGGGTTACGAATCCAAGCACGAATTCCAGAGCAAAGTGAGATGAGCATGAATTCGACGATCAAAGCTAATAACAAGGAGTCGACGAAAATGAATCAAAATCAACTTGACATAGAATGAAACGAATTACTCTATTATATTATTTTCTTAATAAAAATTAAATTTATTACTCATTAAAATATATATGTACACATACATTTTCGAATAAATACTAAATCTAAATACTAAAAAAAAAATCTCTATTTATTTATCAAAAGTCAAACTCTCATATACTCATCGACATATAAATTAACTTATAACAACTATAAAATATAACACTTTAAACAAACAATATATATCATTGAAAGTGTATCTATATATACACTGTAAAACCAATATTTAAACTTATTTATCAACAAACTATAACACGCTAATATATATATATATATACACACATGACATATATATAGAAGAACTACATAGTATAACATATACTTTAAAATCAAATTTGAGTATAAGAAAAAAATTTGTACCCGCATATATATATCGTGTAATAGAGGAACTATACACACACAACCAACAGTAAACTTCTAGTACGGTTCATATTATATAAAACTATACATACTTTTGAACATATACATAAACACTGAAACCAATATACATATTGCTATAACTAGCAATAGTAGACTTAACAACACATCATAAATATACTTATATATAAAAACCAATAACACACAGACTAAATGTATATACAAAATGTTATTTATGTTTAACTATATATATACACATTCTTTAAAACATAAACACAGTGATATATATATATATATACTTGGAAACAACCATACACATATATGCCATTAAAACTATATATATATATATATATATATATATATATATATATATAGCCAAACAAATATATATAACCATAAGTACACTTGTTAAAAACTATAAATACGTATGATATAAACAAGGATCCCACTATAACAATTACATATACCATTCATATATGCTTAAAAAAATTCTTTTTTTTCTTTTTTTTGAAAACCAAACACACGTATACATATGTAGAATTACGTATTATAAAAAAAATCAAACTCACTGATACAAGTTTAACATCAGTGCTTTATAAAACAACAATATTACTATTTACCATATTATATAAAATACTGTAGCTTAAATTTTAAAGTAAACAAAATATACATAACACTTGAATATTCATAATATATCTTCATATATAAGCTTTATATATTGTAACAACCCGATATTTTCAGCCATTCGCATCTACACATATCGAACTTGAATTGCTCCAAATACCATATTGTAATAAAATTGGAGCAAATGAAAAACAATCACAGAATCATAAACACAGAAATATCAAAATAACTCGTAGCGGAAATTAAAATACCATAGTAGTTCATGAAGCTACTATAACAAACTCTCAAAACAAAATACATAATATCAGTCTAAAACATATATAATAGAAATCCCAAATACATAGAAGTTTATAAATTCAAGAGCTGAAAGAGAAAACTGAAACTGAAAGGGAATAGATAACTAGACAAGCAGAATCTCCAGCGATTCCTAGCTCCAGAAAAGAAATCCAAAGCTAAACTGCAAATACTCTGGCTGACCCGAGCGTGAACTAAAATACGAAACACTCGAGTCAGGACATACACGCTTATATAATGTAAACCAACTCAAGTGAACTGTAGTAGTAATGCACAATAACTTAAAGGATGCTTGGGATCACCCATCCTCTAAGGATCAGTTAAATCATAAATTAAATACATCCCATGGTTAAAATTGCAAAATGGTATTTTATACTTCCAAATCAAATATCATTTAAAAATTCAATATCATTTCAAATTCATTTATAATATTAAATATCATATCCTTCCAAAACCTCATTCATTTTATTTAATTTAAATACCATTCCAAATCACATTTCAAAATGGTTTATATTTCAAATCAAATGTTCCATTTAAATCATTTAAAAATGAAGTTATTATATTTAATAATCAAATATTCAATTCTTAAAATTTAATCATTTTCAAAATTCGTTTATCCACTTCAATTTATTAAAACGGTGAAATTTCAATTTTCGCGGCATTTAGAAAATGCTATGGAAAATTTACATTTGAAAACAATTCACTTGAACAAAGATAGCATTTCAAACTGCTGTAATAGGTTTTAGTTTCAAATAAAAGATTTAGTTCAATTCTGCAACTACAGCACTTACAAAATGTTGTAATAGCCCTTGGTTCATTTTTTTTGCCTTTTAGTTCACTTGTATCAGCTACAACATTTAGAAATGCTGTAATATCCTTTACTTCAGAAATGATAGCATTTCTGAAATGCTGTTAATTAAATTCCAAACTTTTAATACAATTTCATAAACAATTAAAATTTTAATTTAAACCAATTTAACATGTAAAATTTAATAATTTCACTTAAAAAACAATCAGTTAAATACCCTTTAATTTATGATTTCATAAAGTGAATTTTTCATATAAAATCAAATTTTTATAATTTACTTATTAAATTAGTGTACAATTTTATAACATTTCATTTAATTTACATTTTAATTAAATTTACCATTTCATAAATTAAATTTAAATTCCATTTTATTTCTTTAACTTAACTTATTTTTAAAACCCATTTCACATTTTCCAAGTTAAGTTATATTTCAAATTTCAATTATAAACATTTATTTATTCAACTATTTTTAATTTATAGAAAATCAATAACACTTTATAAAAATCATTTTGAATTAAAATTAAAATCAAATTATCATATTTTCTTACTTAATTTAAACTACATTTATAAACAAAATCATAAATTCCAATATTAACTTATATTTCAAATTCTACTCTACCATTTAATTACTTCACTTATTTAACTTGTAGAATATCACTAATATTTTTTTAAAATCATTTTTAATTAAATTTAAATCAAATATAATAATATTTATATTTTTAAAATATTTTAAAATTTTTAGGAAAATATATATTAACCACGGGTCTGTATATAAAATTTTCCAGCCTAAGTCAAATTATACGGATAATATATCATTTCAATCCGAAATTTACAAAGGAAAAATCTAAGTTCAATTATTTCAAATCCCCAAGTAAATAAAAATAAATAAAAATCTTTCAGGCCTATCATTTCAGTCCATAACGATTTTTCCCTATTCTAAAGACCGTTCAGGTATGTGTCATTTCAACCCATAGTGATTCTATTCTATAGGGAACTTGCAGTGTGATAAACTGATAGAAATAAACTATTTAACATTATAGAACAATAATAGATGATATGAAAGGTGTATAAACAGGTTGAACATCATATGATCATAGCATAGGCAGTTATAACATGATAATAATATCTACAGATTCACAGGGTGTCAATTTACTAATTATGTAAGTGCAAAATGTCTAGTGAAAAATACTCACCTCTACAAGCTGGAGATAACCAATTCAGACACACAACAGAAATCCAAAAGGCACGAAAACACGACTACGATTAAGGTGTAGGGATAACCAAAGTAGTTGTCTTGTGCATATGAAACAAAACAATATAAATCACATGAATTTCAACCCAAAATATGACATGAACAAGCTAGAAATTTATGCACAATAAAAAATCAAACGACTTGCACTTTCTTTCACCATTACAATACTCAGCCATATGCTGATAAGGCACAGCCATAGTGGTGTATTTGGTCAACTATGGGTCAAGCCAAGGTCGGCCTAGCTAGGGTATGAAGGGTGGAAGTTGTTATGCATAAACATACAAGCTAAGGCAACAAAGGTGAAATTTTGCACAATCACAAGCTCGGCCAAGGCTCCAAATGGCATGGCCATGACTAGTGGAGGCTAGGGGATGGTGTGGCAGTATATTATGGCCAGGTATATGCTGGAGGAAGTGGTGCAAGTGGTGACTAAGAGGTGTGGTGAAGTGGTGATGGCATTGGAGTTCAGCTATGACATTTATAAGAACTGTTTGCTAATTTTTTGTGTGGATCTTGCATCATAGGGGTCACGACCAGGTAGGTCAGTGGAGATGGAGGTGTTTTGCAGCTGAATAAGGTGGTGATGAAAGTGGTGGTGAAGGAGGAGGCTATGACCGAACCATATAGGTTAAAGCAAGGCATAAAATTACATAAAACAAGAAGAAAAAAATTGAAAAGAAAGTGAAAGAAACATTACCAAAATTTTCAGAAATGGAGGCCGAAGTTTTTGAAGATGAGAAAAAAAATGTATTGCGTGACAAATGAAATGTATTCGGCTGAGGAAAAGTGGACAAGGCCGGCCATCAATGCAAGTGTTGATTTGGAATGAAAAGGTAAGAAGAAGGTGAAAAGTCAAAGGCATATAAAAGGCTATAAACTCTTCAAATTTCCTTTTTCTTTTTTACATTTTTAAACACACGAAAAATAAATATAAATAAAATAAAAACAAAAAAAATAATGTATGAATAAAAATAAATAAATAAATAAATTTTAGATAAATATAAATTAATTAAGAAAATAGCTTAAAAATAGAAACTAGGTTTTAAAAATTGTAAATGAATACAATAAGCTTTGGAAAAATTATAACATCAATTTAAAAATGTTTTAAAATAAAAATATAAACCTAACATGTCATATTACACAAATTAGAAGAAGATATGACAAATAAAAATAATATTTATATAAATTAAAACAAACAATTTTATTAAATAAATCAGTTTACATACAATATCGTAAAAATCATAACTTTCACAATATAAATCGGATTTCAACGAAATGAAAAGCAGTATTCTTGAAATTAAATTTATTTTCATAATAAAAGATAAAATTCAAGAATTCAAATATTTAAAATTTAAATTTAAAAGTCAAAGTTTGACCAAATTGACCAAAATCCACATTTTCTGGAAATATTCTATTTATTCAGGTTTGAAATTATAGTTCACACAAAAATCAAAATATACTTTTAAAATAAATTTTTTTATCCATTTTAATAAATATAATAAAATTTTTGAATCAGGAATTCAAATAAAATAATCAAAATTAAAAATTAAAAATAAATCATAAAAATTCAGGGTTGTTACACTCTCCTCCACTCAAATCTTTTCGTCCTCGAAAAGAACGAACAAGGAAAATAAGGAAAGCAAGATAGAAAAAGCAAATAGTACTTGGAAAAAAAAACAATTCCGGATTCAAAGCTCGAATTCTCTCCCCTTTTCCTAGGTACAATCCCAATCATCAGTACTTCATCGTACTTTGATCAGACTAACAGATTTCCTTCTGAGCTGCTTCGTACCTCTGTCGACAATACGAAGTGGCTTCCTTTCGACAGTCAGGTTAGGCTCAATATCCAAATCGTCAAAAGCAGAAGGCTGAACAAAAGAGATGAATCATGAAGATACCAGCGAAGATGAGAGACATGGAATACATCATGCACTCTAGAAAGTTTCTCGGGCAAATCCAAATGATAAGCCAAAGAGCCAACTCTTTCCACAATGCAGAAAGGACCCTCAAAGAGGAAGAAGGTAGGAGAATAGGAATAGCTAGAAGGGAAAATAGATTGAAAGACAAGGATGGAACCATATTTTTTAAACTACATAAATTTCAATTTAAAATTTTATATTTACCATTTTTAAACATTTTATAATATGATGAATAGTCATTTGATTCAAATCTGATAGTTCGAAGTAAACAATGTTTAAAACATTTTTAAATTATTTCGAAAAGTAAAATAAATGATCAAAATATCTTTTATATAATACTTTATCAAAATACTTTTATAACTCGATGTCTTAACATGTTTACTTTCATTCCTGTAGACTCTGGCCATGTATTGATCAGGCGCAAAGCTAGAATTCTCCAGGTGCTTAGTAGACTTATTTCGACGCCCAGTGAAAATACTGGAAAAGAGTATCATATCCGGAAAACCCAAATCGGAGAAATAATATCGATAGAATGAATCCACAATGTGGCCACAAAGCGGATATCAAGCAGAAGGCACTTTCCATATATTTACTTCGAAAATATGTATATAGTACCTTTCAAATCACTTTCAAATATCATACTTATATAAAGTCCATTATATATAAGATTTCATTTTCAAATCAAATACTTTCCAAATCAATAGTATATCAAATCACACTTATATAGACTTTGATTATATAAGATTTCCCCTTCAAAATTGAGTACATTTTCAATTCAACAGTTTTCAAATCAATTTCATACTTATACAAATCCATTTTATATAAGTTCAATAACTCCTAAATCAAGTATTTAATAAAACAAGGTTCTAAATTTCAATTCCTTTCAATAACATTTCAGTTTCAAAATCATATGTGATTTCGCCAAATTATTTCTTCCAAATTACATATATATTCAGTTTCAAAGTTTCTTAAAACAATAGATTTAGAAATAATCCAAATATACAAATTTAGGTCAAACAAATTCATTTCAAAACCATCATATAAATACTGGGTTTTACTATCCAATCTATTTTCAAAAAAAAATATCTTTCTCAAAATCAATTATACCCAAAACAATTTCCAAGTTATAACTATAACTTTAACACCTTTAAACTATTTATTTCTATTCAAAAGATCAATTTACCTTTTTCAAACTATTTAAAACTAAATTTTATTCAAAACATACAAAACTAAATTCTATATCAGTATAATTCAAAATTGTCTTATTCATTTACTTGACAAAATAGTTTCAACTCATTTACCTAATCGAATGATTTATATTTTTTTTAGGATTACTTAGCTTTGAAAATTAAACCTTGATTTGGAAGTGCTCGAACTTTAAAATTAGCCGAAGAAACCAAATTTTAAAATCCAAAAGTTGGAAATCACCAACAAATCAGTAAATCAAATCCAATAGTTATGGTTATACTAAAACAAATCTGAAACTCGAGGACTGAACACTGGCTTACTTATCATTTCAAATATATATACATATATCTTTCGAAAATCAAATCATACCTCAAAATATGAAATCAAAATTTGGTTTCACAAAATCACACGCATAGCAAAGCTACTAGAGTGGCCACTCCCCCACTTAGAAACTCGAAAATTAATGTCGATGATGCATGCATTCATCACCGAAATTATTTTCCAGCGATATAAGTGGGTTCTGGACTTTTATTTTCTTGAAACTTCTTTGAAATCATTAGAATTCATTCAAATACATTTTAAACATTTCTTATTCAGAAAATATCTTTAAATCATATAATTATTATATATTTTTCAAAATCTTAAAACCGATTTCAAAACAACGGAGTTCGATTCCTCGAAATTCAAATTCAAAACCTTTCAGTTATAAATCATTTTTTTTTATAACAAATTCTAAAAAAATTGTAAATTTTCAAATCCTTTCAAAATTTCAAATTTTTAAAGAAAGGAAAATATATAATCCTTATCGAAAACATTTCACTTTTATATAAAAATATGGTTATCCTTATCTAAATAATAATTTCGTTGTATGCCCAATTTCAAAATACAACCAAACACATATTTCCAATGAATGATTTAAGGTTAGATTTATAACAAACAAAGATTCAAATTTAGAGGAACTCTAATCAAATAGAATTATGGTTCGAAGATAAGATCGAACGAAGATGAGATAATTTAATTACCAAATAGAAGATGGATAAGCCTATATAAATTGCGGGAGACCTTAACCATCAACTGTGACTTCAGGAATATAATCAATGCGGAAATCTAAGGCAAATTGACATTTGATCGCCAGAGATAGAATCCAGGTAGAGCAGGAGATAGCATCATAAACCGAGGATATAGAAATCTCTGGTAAATCAATGTCAATTGTAAAGAAGTTTCACCCCTTTACAAATCATTCAAAGAATTGCGAAAACCCCAATCGTTATAGAGGTCATTCAAAGTGGACTTATGGAATGCCCCAAAATCAAAAGGATAAAAGTAGGGAAGACAAGACTGGATTTCAGAACAAGTGGAAGCGTTCCAAACTTCAAGGAACCCTAATCGATAAAAATCCTAACCAAGAGATTACTAACAAGGTGGATATAGAAGGGATGAAGTTTAGAAAATCATGATTTAAAAATAAGAAAAATTATACCAATATAATCGTTAAAAATCTTTAAAAATCATTTGGAAATCATTTTATACTTCAAAAATATGTTCTCTCACAAAGAAAGGATTCTGAGATTGATTTCACACATTCTAGGGTGTTTCTACCCTATCTCTAATGAGTTTTTGCTCCGCAGGTTATGGTTTACCTAAAACCTAGCCTCTGATACCAACTGTAACAACCCAATCTTTTCAGCCATTCGCATCCACACATGTCGGACTTGAATTGCTCAAAATACTGCATTATAATAAAATTTAGAGCAAATGAAAAACAATCACAGAATCACAAACACAGAAATATCAGAATAACTCGTAGCGAAAATTAAAATACCATAGTAGTTCATGAAGCTATTATAACAAACTCTCAAAACAAAATACATATTATCAGTCTGAAACCTATACAATAGAAATCCCAAATATATAGAAGTTTATAAATTCAAGAGCTGAAAGAGACAATTGGAACTGAAAGGGAATATATAACTAGACAAGCAGAATCTCCAGTGATTCCTTGCTCCAGAAAAGAGATCCAAAGCTAAGCTGTAAATACTTAGGCTGACCCGAGCATAAAGTAAAACACAAAATACTTGAGTCAGGACATACATACTTATATAATGTAAACCAACTCAAGTGAACTGTAGTAGTAATGCACAATAACTTAAAGGATGCTTGGGATCACCCATCCTCTAAGGATCAGTTAAATCATAAATTAAATACATCCCATGGTTAAAATTCCAAAATGGTATTTTATGCTTCCAAATCACATATCATTTAAAAATTCAATATCATTTCAAATTCATTTATAATATTAAATATCATATCCTTACAAAACCTCAGTCATTTTATTTAATTTAAATACCATTCCAAATCACATTTCAAAATGGTTTATATTTCAAATCAAATGTTCCATTTAAATCATTTAAAAATGAAGTTATTATATTTAATAATCAAATATTCAATTCTTAAAATTTAATCATTTTCAAAATTCGTTTATTCACTTCAATTTATTAAAACTGTGAAATTTTAGTTTTCGCAGCATTTATAAAATGCTATGGGAAATATTCATTTGAAAACATTTCATTTTAATAAAGATAGCATTTCAAACTGCTGTAATAGGTTTTAGTTTCAAATAAAAGCTTTAGTTCAATTCTGCAACTACAGCACTTACAAAATGCTGTAATAGCCCCTGGTTTAATTTTTTTTGCCTTTTAGTTCACTTGTATCAGCTACAGCACTTAGAAATGCTGTAATATCCTTTACTTCAAAAATGATTGCATTTCTGAAATCTGTTAATTAAATTCCAAACTTTCAATACAATTTCATAAATCATTAAAATTTTAATTTAAATCAATTTAACTCATAAAATTTAATAATTTCACTTAAAAAAATAGTTAAATACCCTTTAAATTATGATTTTATAAAGTGAAATTTTCATATAAAATCAAATTTTTATAATTTATTATTAAATTAATGTACAATTTTATAACATTTCATTTACTTTACATTTTAATTAAATTTACCATTTCATAAATTAAATTTAAATTCCATTTTATTTCCTTAACTTTGTAACATCCCCTCTTTCCGCACACTTTAAACCGACACTTGTCCCAATTCAAAGCATACGCAAGGGCGGATTGTTATGGGGTAAATAAGAAAAATGGAGAAGAAATAAAACGAAAATAGAATCTCACAGCGGAAGGATAAAATATAATAACAAATATACAGTTTCATAAACAGTTTACAAAAGCTTGATTCTTCTTTTACAATAAATATCAGAGTTACACATACCAATACAAGCAATGCAGCGGAATAGAAAGAGTGTGGTGCAATACTATATATAAAATAATACTGATTCTTCGTCTTCGTCCTCCAATGCTAAAATCTGCTATCCTGAAACACTCGGACTGACCCGAGCGAATTTGAAAAGACAAAAACACTCGAGTCAGACTAGAAAATCTTATGTGAGTTAAATAAACAGAAATAAATATGAGTACAGTAACTCAAGAGATGCTCGGGATTTACATCTCCTAAGGATCCGTTAAACTATTTACTATGTAGTATATTGCGCTATTATAATAGTGTCTATTTATAAAATAAACTTACTTTTAAATAGCGTTAAGGGGTTACCCATATAGCCCTTAACACAAATAATGCCAATAGTCTATACAGTACCGTAATACCTCCTGATCGGGAAGCTACCAGAGGATACTCCATAGGTACGACACAAATAGAAACTCGTAGTAAAGGCTCGGTATGGTAGGTGACACGGCACAACTAGGCAATGCCAGGGTAGATATACCAATTGCTATCCAGGCTGGTGGAAACGCGTAGCCGCAGTTACCGCCCACTTCGGACTAACTCCCCAAAATCAAAATATAGAAGTGACCACTGAATCAAATCCAAGTCAAAGTATAATATCGAAGAGGAGCGTCCGATCAGAGGAATGACCTCATTGGCCTGAGAATCGCTCCTGTTTTAGCCACCTTATGCCAACTCACGGGAGTTGGGTCCACGTATTTACCTTACAGGAAACGTCGCCACCACCTACTTCATTCTGGAATCTCCACCGCGTACACGGTTAGTCAAAGTGGTTTTCGGTATCGACAGAGAGTATATCCATGTCCGATCCCGGTCTCTTTGCCAACCAATCGTTATTATAACACCGCGGTTATTTAAAAACAGTTTATACTTTAAAACCAGAATATAATCCCTTTCAAAACCATAATATTACGATATCATTTCTTCTTTAAAAACACAAACAATTTATTTTCATATTATTTTATAAAAGCCCAAATCAATGATATCGTTTCTCAAATAAAATTTTCCTTTCCAAAAATTATGTCACTTTTTATTATTTAATATCCCATGTAACCAATATTTTGTTTGTAACTTTCAACATAATACTTCGAAATCCATAGTTTTTTTAAAACCATTACTTTCAAAACTAAATGGTTTGGATATTCAACGGTATGCGAATTAAAAAGGTTTAACTTTACTGTTGCTTTATAAAGAATAAATTACATGGCTTTCCAAATATTTCTTCTTTTAAAGTTAAACCAAAATCCAAAATATTACTTCAAGTCCCAAAACCATTTCAATTTTATATATATTTATATCCATTTTTGAGCACTAATATTTCAACTAAAGTTGGATTTTTATCCTTTCAAAATCAATATTCTATTAATTAATCTTGACCATTCCCATAAAATCCATAATTAATAAGACTTCAATTTCTAGTAAAATATATATATATATATATATAGAATTTTTCCACTTCAAATTATACTAGAATATCCATTTCTATTTATTTGGGAAAATCCAATTACAAATATCATATCTTAAAATTTCCAACTTTACATTTAAACATAGGATATAAATTTAACAAACTCCATTTTTTAAATTTCTTCCATTATCAATAAAGAAATTTATATTCCTTTTAATTTCAAAATTTCAACTTCATAGGTATATAAATATGGAATAAAATATTTATACAATATAAATTTAAGATTTATAGACCGTATTCAATCCAAACCATAGAAATCACATTAAAATAGTTATATATAGACCGCGGTGCCTGTATATAATTTTCTATCCTATGGTCAAGTGATACGGATATTTATCATTTCAATCCGCAATTTAAAAAAATAAAACTTTGCGGTTTTATCATTTCAAACCACAATCCCGAATGAAATGTAAAATGTATGCTAACTTGCAGTTTAATGATATCAAATAAAACATTCATTCAACAACACATCCATCATCCAATTACACATCAAGCAATATCAATCAATAACAATATATGTTTGGTAATATACAACAGGTAATAATTGGCAGTTTTATTTCAAATTATATTTATCAACTATTAATCTAACAATTTATATTCAGTGATAATTTGACATAACTGTTAACTAGCAGTTCATATGCAAACAATAATTTCTAACAGCCAATTAACACGCAATAAATCAATTAAATTAACAGTTAAATTCAATAAAATGCAATTCTACAGATATGAATGAAATAACATGCCAAAAGCTCATAAATAAATTTCTATTCATTTCTAAAATTTATTTAACAAACATAAAAGCTTCTAGTAGTTGTGAGTGGGTTAAAACACTCACCTTTTGAATTTAAATCGAATTTAAATTCGATTTAAACCTAAAAATTCGCCCGTCTCGGAATTCGTCCAAACCAGCGTCATCAAGTCCGGAATTAAATTACGATCCTAACAAAAGAAATTTCGTGTGAATCCGACTTCGTATGAGAAAGTTATGGCGAAAAATGATGATTGAATTCAAATAAATAAACGACACATATTTCACTCACAAATTTTATGTGCCACGTCATCTGAAGGATGCGCAACATCTCCCTGCCCATGATTCACGGCCCCTACAGAACGCACGCACGCACGTTCCCAGGCCGCCCCAATTATCACCAACCCTAGTCGAATTCTACAGCCCAATCTAGCCGTTGATACTCGAAACAAAATACATAGATGTACTCCCCTCCGTTCCCTCGTCAAAACCCAGAAACAGTTTCTCCATCCGACGAAGTTTTGTGCGATGATGATGAACGGTTTTGGGGTTGTTTGAATTTATTCTGGATGAACGACAGCTCCAATTGAAAAACGAATTTCACCAGTAGATTACGCGCATCGAATACTTCAACATATATTTTTTTGAGAATTTTCTGAAATTTTTGAGTTTTGACTTTTGATTTTGCACTGTGGATAGATCTGGAAGTGGATCTGAGATGTATACATTTGGGGAAGAGGAGAGAGTGAAAAAAAATGAACGTACAGCAAATGAAAAAGAAAGGAGCTAGGGTTTATAACTGCATATTTATAGATAAGCTAGAGGTAGGGTAGCTAGACTGGATACGCGAACGTACGGAATAAACTATGACCCAAAAAGCCCGCTATGCTTCCAGAACCGAATTTGTTAAAACTATATATCCAGATAGGTATTTTAAAATGTTCAGAACGCGATGGAAAAAGTTTCACGTCCAAATTCGATCGTATGAAGAAGTTATGCTGAAAACAATAATTTAAAATTCAATTTATTTCAATGCATAAATTTGAAGGCGTTTCGAGTCCGTACGATCAAACGACAGGTCCGATCGCTACGAAACTTGAAACATTATTATAATTCATCGTTACGGATCCGATGAAACTAGTTTCGTCAAAATCTGAGTCCGTGACAAAAATGGCTATTTTTAATATTTATTAAATAAATTAAATAAATTAAAAAAAATCAATTTTATTTTTCAACTTCCAGTATTGGCCAAACTTCATTACTTATATAATCCAATCAATTCCAAATGATTTATCAAGCCTGGATGTGAATTAAAATCTATAAATATATCAATTTGCAGTGTTAATATCTGCACTTTCTTATTAATTGGGAATTATAAATTATATTCTAAAACTCAATTATTAAAGCTTATACTCTTATACTCTCACTTAAATCCAATTAGATAAATAGATTTGACTTCCATTCCAACTCATTTGATTGCAAATAAACTTTTTACCATAAATAAAATTCCAAATTATTAATAACTTTATTCCCATTTCCTTTACACACAAACATCGTATTATAAAGGTATCTGCATTATTCTCCATTGGTTTGCCTTAACTTATTTAAGGTAACCTTACATTAATATCTATTGCTATGTTTTCAAATTATTCTTCCCTCATTCTTCTTTACTATTATTAATTCCAATCTTAACGAATTCAACTTTATAAGTTTGATAAATTTATTAAATTCACTCAATTGTTTACAAATTCCATTTTAAATTCAATAACGTAATATTTTACGTTTAATTCTATTTTATTTGTAGTAAATACCCTTTGTTGGATTTAATATTCAAATTATAAATAAAATCTTGCTTTCTAAAGTTATATCAACAATGGTCCAACTAAATTTGAATTAGCTTTAACTTTATTTTATGGAATTAACTATTGCAATAAATCCAAATTGATAAATAAGGCTTGATTCCTATATTAACTACTTTGGTTCCAATTAACCTTTTATGGTGAATATGAATTTCAAGGTATAATTGAAATCTTTATATCCATTTGATTTCACTGCTTCATTTTTATTATTAAATCCATTATAGCCAAATGCATGAAATTAATATACACAAATATTTTAAATCCCAACTTAAGTTTTACTTAACGTATAAATAAACGTTTAAATTTTCTTAATTGCAATAACTCAATTACCTTCATTCTTTTTATTCACGTAGCCAAATCTTGATTTAAAATCTTTACTATAACCCATAGTCTTATTAAAATAGGAATTTACACTACATGTAACGTTAATTTCCATCAGTAAAGATCTTACACACATTTTTCCATAGATTTACATTTCATAAATTTAGCTACTGCATTAATTCTTATTTGTGTAACATTAATGTTCATACTTTGAATTCATTCCTAATTCACCAAACCAATTAATTATACTTTACAAACGTGTTTCCAGTATATAGGTATTTTACACTAATTGTTATCATACCCATAATTACACGCTTATAACTAATTCCCACATTTGCATAAATTTATTAAGTTAGAATGTTTATTAAGGTTTATGCATTTCCAACTTGTACTGATTTTACACAATTATTATGATTTCTCACAGAACGTTAAATTTATTAAATGACCATTTATTATAATTTAATTCCCTTAATTGAATCAATTGCTCATTATTATATATATTCTTTTCATTCTACCATTCCTTCCCATTATAAATTCATTAACGTATTTACACATCTCTATCTTTCAAATATCAATAACCAAACTTGATTACAAACACTGTCCTTATCAATCTTCATAAATTTGTTCAGATCTATACTCCTTTATATAATTAGAGTTTATGTCTCTATTAGATTTCTTTTCACTACAGGCATAAATTATTACTATCTTACTAATTACATCTTTGTATTAATGAACACCATTCAAGTTAATATTTGTACTACATTCACAGATTCAACATTTGTTTGTTTCTTAAAATTAACTTTAAATCAAATTGTGACAAATTGCATTATCCACATTTATCGTCATAAAATCTAATTTACAAGCCTATACTTAATTATTACCCTACAATACGTTTACGTTACTATAATATCCACTCTTCCGTTACTACGTTTCTATAAATTTATTCGTTTATAAATTTATTGTCTGAAAGTTCTCCTTTTATTGACTAGACACAACAATAACCAAAATAATTAATTAGATTCATTTATATACATTAGATAAATGGGTACACTTCTGCAATAATCCTATAAATGAAAATAATTTGGTGCATAAATTTCTACATACTTAGTGCATTCATTTATTAAATTACAAATTTCCTCAATCCACATAAATCACCCATTCACATAGTTTAATTTAGCGTTTATTTAAATCTTCGTTTATACATTTAGAGTTTCTACTAAATTGAATTACACAACTTATGAACTTTAACAAATTTAGTTCACTTAATAAATTTTCTAATGTTTATTAAATTGCAATCCAATCCAGTTATCATTTCATTAATACCATTTAATCAGCTAATTATAACTAATAGCCACCCACCAATTTACGTTAATTCAATCCATGCCATATAAGTATTTAATTGTCAACATTAAATTACAATCACTATATCAATTTCTACATTTATTCTTAACCAAATTAGAAATTATATTAATTCATTTTATTAAATATCATAAATTTAACGGGTCGTTACAATCTCCCCCACTCAAAACTTTTCGTCCCCGAAAAGGAAAAAGAAGGGAGGAGGAAGATTTACAGTGCATCTTATTTCAAATATTAACTTATAAACAATATTTTACTGGATTAATTCCCTTTAATGAAATACACTTGTTTTATAATCATTATATCCTTTAATACTTGAATTATTAAAGTTGGAAAAATATTTTCACAAAATTCTAAGTCCAAAATTTCCTGAAAATTTTGGCAAAGTCTCCTTTGTACGGAGGGACTCTGGAGAAAATATAATATCCAAATATACAAATATATTACACATATTATCCAAATAAAATATCCCAACACGGGAAAATATATAAAATAGCGCTTTATACGAAATCCGGAAACGTACCTATTTGTCGGGCAATACGCTTATTATTACGGAACCAAAAGCAGTAGCAGTTGCTTCCATAACCTGTATTTTCTTATAAGCCTAAAAGGTTAAATATTTATTTTAAAATGAACTATTCTAGTGGATTCAATCATTCATATCCAATCAAATGCAATAACCATACATTTTAACAAACAGCACACACCGCAAACAAAATCATTCAATCAAACAAACAATTAGTTGTTAGGTTCAAATTCCGAAATTGTACGAAATGTAAAATAACTATCAAGTGCATCCTTTACTCAACAGTCTTAGATGGAACAAAGATAGATTATTTCTCCATCCAACAACTTCAAAATTCCTTACCCAACAACCATATATCAACCAAACAATTCAAATCAACACCAAAATAGCTTATTATACATTTATTTCATACTTCAGTGGTTTGATTTTCTTCCCTTCATTTATGAGGGATTTCTTTTTTCTTACAAGTTTTATTTTCCAATTATCACCAAATTTATTATATTTGTATTTCCTTTTTATTACTTAAGTTTATAAAATAATTCTCATTAATAACAACAATTATTTGAATATCTTCATTTCCTTACTCTTCACTTGTAAGATTTCCCTTAAATTCTTAATCTGCTAACATTCATTCTTATAAGTGGAAGTTTTTATTTATCTATTAACTATGGATTACAGTCATTTAAATTCTTCCTACTTTCCATTATATTAGAATAGGGGAGATTAAAACATACTTAAGTGAATAATCATATAATAAATTCTTATTTTGAATTTCATTTTATATACTTAGGTTCATATCATCTATTAATAATAAAATTTCAATTATAACCTAAGTTTATACCATTGAATTCTTATTTACAACAGTAATTTATTGAATACTTCATTTTTCTAAATTCCTACTTGTAAAATATTCAATTCCAGTTTCTCATTTAACACTTCAACTTTTATATTTGGGTAAGTTATTTATGTAAAGGAAATTGCAATTGAACTTATACAAGTTTAATCTCCATTCTTTTAATTAAATTTAATGTTTATCCATATTACTCTTTGTCTCATATGTATGCAAATTCATCTTTATAGCTTTGCAATTATTCTCTTATTTCAAATTAGAGGTTTCAATTCATTTATTACTTAACTTTTATTTCACTAACAAATTTTAAACAATTAATTAACGGAAAAATTTAGAATTAAGTACCGGGTTAAATTTCAATTTATTTTCAAATAATAGATAAATAAGTTCTTACAACTCAATATCTCTAATTATAGTTAGAGCAATAAAAGAAATTTTTTTTAGAAAATTTCAAATAAATCTGTAGTAGAATTCACTACAGTAGCCTTTCCCCTTCGAAACTCGAAAATGAAAGTCGATGATGCGGCCGCCATCACCGAAATTATTTTCCAGCGACAGAGAGGAAAGTACAAAATTTATTCTCTCCAAAATCTTCTTTAAAACAATTCTTCCAAATTATACTAAATATTTATATAAGAAAATACTTATAAACCAAATCATTATATTTCATAAATCCTTTGAAAGCAGATTTTCAAAAATCCCGGACTTAAGTTCTAAAATCTCCAATTTGATTTATCATAATTTCAACTTAGCTTCAGTTATTATAAATATTTTATTGCCTAACACCAAATCTATAGCAACCAAATATATATATATATATATATATATATATATATATATATATATATATATATCTTTATAAAAATATTTTTATATATAGAAAATATAATAGGCAAAATTCTTTCATTCACCTATATTAAAACAAATATTATGTTGGTCTGTCCTATTAAGTGTTTAGAAATCCCTATTGATGACATAGCGTCCCATGCACCAACCAGAATTTATAAATACAAAGCGGAACAGATTAACACAATATAAAAATCTTTTTATTAATACTAACAAATACGCTCTCTCATATATATACACTCAGCGACTCCCATAGGATATTTCTACCCTATTAACAAAGAGTCAAACCCCACAAAGCCAAGGTTTATCGCTAAACCAAAGCTCTGATACCAACTGTAACATCCCCTCTTTCCGCACACTTTAAACCGACACTTGTCCCAATTCAAAGCATACGCAAGGGCGGATTGTTATGGGGTAAATAAGAAAAATGGAGAAGAAATAAAACGAAAATAGAATCTCACAGCGGAAGGATAAAATATAATAACAAATATACAGTTTCATAAACAGTTTACAAAAGCTTGATTCTTCTTTTACAATAAATATCAGAGTTACACATACCAATACAAGCAATGCAGCGGAATAGAAAGAGTGTGGTGCAATACTATATATAAAATAATACTGATTCTTCGTCTTCGTCCTCCAATGCTAAAATCTGCTATCCTGAAACACTCGGACTGACCCGAGCGAATTTGAAAAGACAAAAACACTCGAGTCAGACTAGAAAATCTTATGTGAGTTAAATAAACAGAAATAAATATGAGTACAGTAACTCAAGAGATGCTCGGGATTTACATCTCCTAAGGATCCGTTAAACTATTTACTATGTAGTATATTGCGCTATTATAATAGTGTCTATTTATAAAATAAACTTACTTTTAAATAGCGTTAAGGGGTTACCCATATAGCCCTTAACACAAATAATGCCAATAGTCTATACAGTACCGTAATACCTCCTGATCGGGAAGCTGCCAGAGGATACTCCATAGGTACGACACAAATAGAAACTCGTAGTAAAGGCTCGGTATGGTAGGTGACACGGCACAACTAGGCAATGCCAGGGTAGATATACCAATTGCTATCCAGGCTGGTGGAAACGCGTAGCCGCAGTTACCGCCCACCTCGGACTAACTCCCCAAAATCAAAATATAGAAGTGGCCACTGAATCAAATCCAAGTCAAAGTATAATATCGAAGAGGAGCGTCCGATCAGAGGAATGACCTCATTGGCCTGAGAATCGCTCCTGTTTTAGCCACCTTATGCCAACTCACGGGAGTTGGGTCCACGTATTTACCTTACAGGAAACGTCGCCACCACCTACTTCATTCTGGAATCTCCACCGCGTACACGGTTAGTCAAAGTGGTTTTCGGTATCGACAGAGAGTATGTCCATATCCGATCCCGGTCTCTTTGCCAACCAATCGTTATTATAACACCGCGGCTATTTAAAAACAGTTTATACTTTAAAACCAGAATATAATCCCTTTCAAAACCATAATAATACGATATCATTTCTTCTTTAAAAACACAAACAATTTATTTTCATATTATTTTATAAAAGCCCAAATCAATGATATCGTTTCCCAAATAAAATTTTCCTTTCCAAAAATTATGTCACTTTTTATTATTTAATATCCCATGTAACCAATATTTTGTTTGTAACTTTCAACATAATACTTCGAAATCCATAGTTTTTTTAAAACCATTACTTTCAAAACTAAATGGTTTGGATATTCAACGGTATGCGAATTAAAAAGGTTTAACTTTACTGTTGCTTTATAAAGAATAAATTACATGGCTTTCCAAATATTTCTTCTTTTAAAGTTAAACCAAAATCCAAAATATTACTTCAAGTCCCAAAACCATTTCAATTTTATATATATTTATATCCATTTTTGAGCATTAATATTTCAACTAAAGTTGGATTTTTATCCTTTCAAAATCAATATTCTATTAATTAATCTTGACCATTCCCATAAAATCCATAATTAATAAGACTTCAATTTCTAGTAAAATATATATATATATATATAGAATTTTTCCACTTCAAATTATACTAGAATATCCATTTCTATTTATTTGGGAAAATCCAATTACAAATATCATATCTTAAAATTTCCAACTTTACATTTAAACATAGGATATAAATTTAACAAACTCCATTTTTTAAATTTCTTCCATTTTCAATAAAGAAATTTATATTCCTTTTAATTTCAAAATTTCAACTTCATAGGTATATAAATATGGAATAAAATATTTATACAATATAAATTTAAGATTTATAGACCGTATTCAATCCAAACCATAGAAATCACATTAAAATAGTTATATATAGACCGCGGTGCCTGTATATAATTTTCTATCCTATGGTCAAGTGATACGGATATTTATCATTTCAATCCGCAATTTAAAAAAATAAAACTTTGCGGTTTTATCATTTCAAACCACAATCCCGAATGAAATGTAAAATGTATGCTAACTTGCAGTTTAATGATATCAAATAAAACATTCATTCAACAACACATCCATCATCCAATTACACATCAAGCAATATCAATCAATAACAATATATGTTTGGTAATATACAACAGGTAATAATTGGCAGTTTTATTTCAAATTATATTTATCAACTATTAATCTAACAATTTATATTCAGTGATAATTTGACATAACTGTTAACTAGCAGTTCATATGCAAACAATAATTTCTAACAGCCAATTAACACGCAATAAATCAATTAAATTAACAGTTAAATTCAATAAAATGCAATTCTACAGATATGAATGAAATAACATGCCAAAAGCTCATAAATAAATTTCTATTCATTTCTAAAATTTATTTAACAAACATAAAAGCTTCTAGTAGTTGTGAGTGGGTTAAAACACTTACCTTTTGAATTTAAATCGAATTTAAATTCGATTTAAACCCAAAAATTCGCCCGTCTCGGAATTCGTCCAAACCAGCGTCATCAAGTCCGGAATTAAATTACGATCCTAACAAAAGAAATTTCGTGTGAATCCGACTTCGTATGAGAAAGTTATGGCGAAAAATGATGATTGAATTCAAATAAATAAACGACACATATTTCACTCACAAATTTTATGTGCCACGTCATCTGAAGGATGCGCAACATCTCTCTGCCCATGATTCACGGCCCCTACAGAACGCACGCACGCACGTTCCCAGGCCGCCCCAATTATCACCAACCCTAGTCGAATTCTACAGCCCAATCTAGCCGTTGATACTCGAAACAAAATACATAGATGTACTCCCCTCCGTTCCCTCGTCAAAACCCAGAAACAGTTTCTCCATCCGACGAAGTTTTGTGCGATGATGATGAACGGTTTTGGGGCTGTTTGAATTTATTCTGGATGAACGAAAGCTCCAATTGAAAAACGAATTTCACCAGTAGATTACGCGCATCGAATACTTCAACATATATATTTTTTTTGAGAATTTTCTGAAATTTTTGAGTTTTGACTTTTGATTTTGCACTGTGGATAGATCTGGAAGTGGATCTGAGATGTATACATTTGGGGAAGAGGAGAGAGTGAAAAAAAAATGAACGTACAGCAAATGAAAAAGAAAGGAGCTAGGGTTTATAACTGCATATTTATAGATAGGCTAGAGGTAGGGTAGCTAGACTGGATACGCGAACGTACGGAATAAACTATGACCCAAAAAGCCCGCTATGCTTCCGGAACCGAATTTGTTAAAACTATATATCCAGATAGGTATTTTAAAATGTTCTGAACGCGATGGAAAAAGTTTCACGTCCAAATTCGATCGTATGAAGAAGTTATGCTGAAAACAATAATTTCAAATTCAATTTATTTCAATGCATAAATTTGAAGGCGTTTCGAGTCGGTACGATCAAACGGCAGGTCCGATCGCTACGAAACTTGAAACATTATTATAATTCATCGTTACGGATCCGATGAAACTAGTTTCGTCAAAATCTGAGTCCGTGACAAAAATGGCTATTTTTAATATTTATTAAATAAATTAAATAAATTAAAAAAAATCAATTTTATTTTTCAACTTCCAGTATTGGCCAAACTTCATTACTTATATAATCCAATCAATTCCAAATGATTTATCAAGCCTGGATGTGAATTAAAATCTATAAATATATCAATTTGCAGTGTTAATATCTGCACTTTCTTATTAATTAGGAATTATAAATTATATTCTAAAACTCAATTATTAAAGCTTATACTCTTATACTCTCACTTAAATCCAATTAGATAAATAGATTTGACTTCCATTCCAACTCATTTGATTGCAAATAAACTTTTTACCATAAATAAAATTCCAAATTATTAATAACTTTATTCCCATTTCCTTTACACACAAACATCGTATTATAAAGGTATCTACATTATTCTCCATTGGTTTGCCTTAACTTATTTAAGGTAACCTTACATTAATATCTATTGCTATGTTTTCAAATTATTCTTCCCTCATTCTTCTTTACTATTATTAATTCCAATCTTAACGAATTCAACTTTATAAGTTTGATAAATTTATTAAATTCACTCAATTGTTTACAAATTCCATTTTAAATTCAATAACGTAATATTTTACGTTTAATTCTATTTTATTTGTAGTAAATACCCTTTGTTGGATTTAATATTCAAATTATAAATAAAATCTTGCTTTCTAAAGTTATATCAACAATGGTCCAACTAAATTTGAATTAGCTTTAACTTTATTTTATGGAATTAACTATTGCAATAAATCCAAATTGATAAATAAGGCTTGATTCCTATATTAACTACTTTGGTTCCAATTAACCTTTTATGATGAATATGAATTTCAAGGTATAATTGAAATCTTTATATCCATTTGATTTCACTGTTTCATTTTTATTATTAAATCCATTATAGCCAAATGCATGAAATTAATATACACAAATATTTTAAATCCCAACTTAAGTTTTACTTAACGTATAAATAAACGTTTAAATTTTCTTAATTGCTATAACTCAATTACCTTCATTCTTTTTATTCACGTAGCCAAATCTTGATTTAAAATCTTTACTATAACCCATAGTCTTATTAAAATAGGAATTTACACTACATGTAACGTTAATTTCCATCAGTAAAGATCTTACACACATTTTTCCATAGATTTAGATTTCATAAATTTAGCTACTGCATTAATTCTTATTTGTGTAACATTAATGTTCATACTTTGAATTCATTCCTAATTCACCAAACCAATTAATTATACTTTACAAACGTGTTTCCAGTATATAGGTATTTTACACTAATTGTTATCATACCCATAATTACACGCTTATAACTAATTCCCACATTTGCATAAATTTATTAAGTTAGAATGTTTATTAAGGTTTATGCATTTCCAACTTGTACTGATTTTACACAATTATTATGATTTCTCACAGAACGTTAAATTTATTAAATGACCATTTATTATAATTTAATTCCCTTAATTGAATCAATTGCTTATTATTATATATATTCTTTTCATTCTACCATTCCTTCCCATTATAAATTCATTAACGTATTTACACATCTCTATCTTTCAAATATCAATAACCAAACTTGATTACAAACACTGTCCTTATCAATCTTCATAAATTTGTTCAGATCTATACTCCTTTATATAATTAGAGTTTATGTCTCTATTAGATTTCTTTTCACTACAGGCATAAATTATTACTATCTTACTAATTACATCTTTGTATTAATGAACACCATTCAAGTTAATATTTGTACTACATTCACAGATTCAACATTTGTTTGTTTCTTAAAATTAACTTTAAATCAAATTGTGACAAATTGCATTATCCACATTTATCGTCATAAAATCTAATTTACAAGCCTATACTTAATTATTACCCTACAATACGTTTACGTTACTATAATATCCACTCTTCCGTTACTACGTTTCTATAAATTTATTCGTTTATAAATTTATTGTCTGAAAGTTCTCCTTTTATTGACTAGACACAACAATAACCAAAATAATTAATTAGATTCATTTATATACATTAGATAAATGGGTACACTTCTGCAATAATCCTATAAATGAAAATAATTTGGTGCATAAATTTCTACATACTTAGTGCATTCATTTATTAAATTACAAATTTCCTCAATCCACATAAATCACCTATTCACATAGTTTAATTTAGCGTTTATTTAAATCTTCGTTTATACATTTAGAGTTTCTACCAAAATTGAATTACACAACTTATGAACTTTAACAAATTTAGTTCACTTAATAAATTTTCTAATGTTTATTAAATTGCAATCCAATCCAGTTATCATTTCATTAATACCATTTAATCAGCTAATTATAACTAATAGCCACCCACCAATTTACGTTAATTCAATCCATGCTATATAAGTATTTAATTGTCAACATTAAATTACAATCACTATATCAATTTCTACATTTATTCTTAACCAAATTAGAAATTATTTTAGTTCATTTTATTAAATATCATAAATTTAACGGGTCGTTACAAACTTAACTTTTATTTTTAAAACCCATTTCACATTTTCCAAGTTAAGTTATATTTCAAATTTCAATTATAAACATTCATTTATTCAACTATTTTTAATTTATAGAAAAATCAATAACACTTTATAAAAATCATTTTGAATTAAAATTAAAATCAACTTATCATATTTTCTTTCTTAATTTAAACTACATTTATAAACAAAATCATAAATTCCAAAATTAACTTATATTTCAAATTCTACTCTACCATTTAATTATTTCACTTATTTAACTTATAGAAAATCAATAATATTTTTTAAATCATTTTTAATTAAATTTAAATCAAAATATCATAATATTTATATTTTAAAAATATTTTAAAAATTTTAGAAAAATAATATTAATCACGGGTCTGTATATAAAATTTTCCAACATAAGTCAAATTATACGGATAATATATCATTTCAATCCGAAATTTACAAAGGAAATATCCGGGTTCTATTATTTCAAACCCGCAATCCCAAATAAATAAAAATAAATAAAAATCGTTCAGGCCTATTATTTCTGCCCTTAACGGTTTTTCCCTATTCTAAAGTCTGCTCGGGTATGTATCATTTCAACCCATAGTGATTCTATTCTACAGGGAACTTGCAGTGTGATAAATTGATAGAAATAAATAGAATAACATTATATAACAGTAACATATGATATGACAGGTGTATAAATAGGGTGAACATCATATTGATCGTAGCATAGGCATTATAACATGATAATCATATCTACAGATTCACAGGGTGTCAATTTACTAATTATATAAGTACAAAATGTCTGGTGAGAAATACTCACCTCTACAAGCTGGAGGTAACCAATTCAGACACACAATAGAGATCTAAAAGGCATGAAAACACAACTACGATTCAAGTGTGGGGAGAGCCAAAGTAGTTGTCTTGTGCATATGAAACAAAACAATATAAATCACATGAATTTCAACCCAAAATATGACATTAACAAGCTAGAAATTTATGCACGATATAAAATCAAACGACTAGCACTTGCTTTCACCATTACAATACTCGGCCATATGATGATAAGGCACGACCATGGTGGTGTATTTGGTCAATTTTGGGTCAAGCTAAGGTCATCCTAGCTCGAGTATGAAGGGTGGAAGTTGTTATGCATAAACATACAAGCCAAGGCAACAAAGGTAAAAATTTGCACAATCACAAGCTCGGCCAAGGCTCCAAATGGCACGGCAATGACTGGTGGATACTAGGGGATAGTGTGGCAATGCCTTATGGTCAGGTATTGGCTAGTGGAAGTGGTGACCAAGAGGTGCGGTGAAGTGGTGATGGCATTGGAGTTCGGCTATGACATTTATAAGAAGTATTTGCTAATTTTTTGTGTGGATCTTGCATCATAGGGGTCACGGCCAGGTAGGTCAGTGGAGATGGAGGCGTTTTGCAGCTGAACAAGGCGGTGATGAAGGTGGTGGTGAAGGAGGAGGCTATGGCCGAACCATGTAGGTGAAAGCAAGGCATAAAATTACATAAAACAAGAAGAAAAAAATTGAAAAGAAAGTGAAAGAAACATTACCAAAAATTTCAGAAATGGAGGCCGAAGTTTTTGGAGATGAGAAACAAAATGTTTTGCATGAGAAATGAAATGTATTCGGCTGAAGAAAAGTGGACAAGGTCTGCCATCAATGCAAGTGTTGATTTGAATGAAAAGGTTAGAAGAAGGTGAAAAGTCAAAGGCATATAAAAGGTTATAAACTGTTCAAATTTCCTTTTTCTTTTTTACATTTTTCAACAGATGAAAAATGAATATAAATAAAATAAAAACAAAAAAAATAATGTATGAATAAAAATAAATAAATAAATTTTAGATAAATATAAATTAATTAAGAAAATAGCTTAAAATAGAAACTAGGTTTTAAAAATTGTAAATAAATACAATAAGATTTGGAAAAATTATAACATCACTTTAAAACTGTTTTAAAATAAAAATATATACCTAACATGTCATATTACACATATTAGAACATGATATGACAAATATAAATAATATTTATATAAACTAAAAAAAATTATTAAATAAATCAATTCGCATACAATATTGTAAAAAGCATGACTTTCACAATATAAATCGGATTTCAATGAAACAAAAAGAAATATTCTTGAAATTAAATTTATTTTCATAATAAAAGATAAAATTCAAGAATTAAAATATTTAAATTTTAAATTTAAAAGTCAAAGTTTGACCAAATTGACCAAAATCCATATTTTCTGGAAATATTCTATTTATTCAGGTTTGAAATTATAATTCACACAAAAATCAAAATATACTTTAAAATAACAAAATTTATCCATTTTAATAATTAGAGTAAAGTTTTAAAATCGGGAATTCAAATAAAATAGTCAAAATAAATTATTAAAACTAAATTACAAAAATTCAGGGTTGTTACATATATACACAATCGATTGAATGTTTTTGATATGAACATATATATATATATATATATATATATATATACTGATGTACATATTCACTACTTCTTTATATAATATAATGAACGCTATAACGGGCATATATATATATAAGAGCTACATAATATTTTAAAGCAACAGGAGGATCTGTAATAATTTTAGACCAGTATATATAACTATATAAATGCTGACTCATATTATAAATGTATATAGTGTATACTAATAGTATACTTTCAACCATCATAAACTTATATGAATCATCGTGTTTTAAAACTATATATAACTTACACATAATAAGAACAAGATGCTGTCAGGGGAAAGGTCGAAGAGGAGAAAGTAGAGTTTGGCTTGATGGGCGATGGAAAGGCGGCCAGAGGAGGTCGGATTGAGGTGAGTGGGTGGTTTCGGCCTGGGTTGCAAGCATAGAGAACAGGGTGTAGATCGAAGTGAGGTGTCACGGTTGGTGGAGGCTCTGTTGTTCAGCTAATTCTAGAGAAGGGAGAGAGTGCGCTGAGCAAACGAGAAGAAGGAAGCGGCCATGGTAAATGAAGAGAAAAAAGGCAGGGGGTTTCTGGAAATAATAGGAACGGAAAGGAAGTTGAATAGTAAAGCTACGAACAGGTTTTAATATAAACTCATCTTATTTTGTTTACGAATCTGGATCGACAAATGTTAATTGAAAAGGTGGAATTACAAAAGTAAAAACACAAATTCAAGAAAATAAATGCTAGCGGCTATTGATTTTGTACGGTAGATATTTGAATGGTCACTTGAAGTTCAAAAATTTAAAAGGTATCGATATGGAAACCGTTTTACTGATTTTCCAACATATCAGTAAAATGACCCTCCAATTTTTAACTACATTTTCTAAGTTTTTTTTTTTATCAATTGAACTTGTTTAAATTTCTCAGAGTCATTTTCTTTTCAAACAATTTGTTCTGGATTTTAAGTTTCTACCAATATAAATATATCAGTTCAATCATAGAAATATACACATACATATGATGATATATGTGTTCCTCTTGTTTAAAATCAGAGTATATTATTTATTTTTGACAAGAGCCAGTCTGTCTGATTTGAGTTTGAAATTGGCCTACTCATAATTTGAATTCCCATACTTTTTGATATTTACATTATATAAGTGGATCTTGTTCACATTTATTTGTACTGGATTTGATCATGTTGACCATGATTTTTCTATTAATTTTTATCTTAGCAGATAATCTTAGAATACTTGAGATTATTTATTTATTTTAGCATAGTTCAAATGTTTGTTATTTGCCCAAGAACCAGGAAATAATATCTACATTTGTCACTTTCAATTTATATTTTCTTTGAAGCCTCTCTTATTCTTGACTTATATAATTTAACATAACATAAGTAGGTCATTTATGTTACTGGTTTCTAAGTTTTCTAGAATAAAAGTACTGGACTTTAAAAATGTTTAAAAAGTGAACAACCACTATGTTTTAAATGAACAAGATTTTGGATTCAAAATTCTTCCTGAAATGACAATACCAATCAGTTATAAATGCATGTTTTCCATTAGCATTTGAAGGAGATTTTAACATTACATTTAACAAAAGGATGTAAAATATATTTTTTCAAATTGCAGGCCAACTTGCTCAACCAAGACCCCATTCTTTTGAAGATGGTTGAACCATGTGGCTGCGCTAACCAAACACTTTGATCATGATAATTGAAATGTTATTCAGTTGCCAAGTGCTAAAAGCTTTCTTCAGAAAAAAATTCATTTCTTAAAGCTTGAGTTCTTTTACAAAATACTTTAATAAAACAACTAAATGCTTGAAATATACTTCAAATTTGGAGTCAAGTTTTACTTCAAAGCTCACTGGTTTTTAAATGATTCAAACCTGGCTACTTCATATTATAAATTTTGTATGAAGATTACTTAAATGTAAATACACTTCTTCCCCAGATTTTCAAATTCTTCCACATAACAAAAGTCAATAGACAAACTGCTGATTTAATCAAACAAAGGAAGTTCATTACATATCAGGAAATTCAAACATAACTCTCTCATCAATACATGCAGATGAAATCATCATAGGCTCTTATTAAAACTAGTTAGCATGTTCATTCACTCCTTCTCATTAGCCATAACTTCATTTTTCTACTTAGTTCCAGCATTACTTGAAAGAGCATTAGTGACTACCTCATTTCAAAAAATGAGACACCCCCATATGCCATGAGCAAACAAGGGTCAGATCTAAGATCTGGTATGAATAACATCATTATATTCATGATATTAAGCAAATGAATGATGCATGAATTCTAGCCAGTTGCTTGAGTAACTTATTAAAGCAGCTATATTCTATGTTCCAGGTTAAATTGTTATGCAAGTGTAATAACTTCATAAATCATCTATTTGCACAATCATAATCATACATACATTCACATTAATCTGCAGCACTTAGATGCCCTGGAATAACCATGTTTCCATTTCAACAAATCTAAGAAATACTCATGCCCTTTGTTTCCTGGTTTAAGAGTTGCCTATATATATATATATATATATATATATATCAATTTATGGTCTAGCCTCATCTGCTATTAAGGAATCACTGGGGCACACTGCAATAAATTAATTCACATTATTGCACAAAGATCTCAGGGCTTAAACAAACCATGTTCCAACTTGCATACTTCAAATATAACAAGCATTCCAGTAGCCTTCTTGGCTCATCATCCCTAGTTTATCTACTAGAAGTATCTTTTTGATTTTATCATCAGATATTTAGATGAAGATGCCACTGCATACATGAAAACATCATATGCATCTTGCAAGCATAATTTCCAAAAATAAATAAATAATCATTTTCAATGATGTTGTCAAGAGATATCTGGGTCTTAGATCAATACAAGAATATTTACAACTATAAATAGAGATATGGCATGTTAGGTTAATTTTGATCTGCAAGTAACTAGGGTCGAACCAAATTCATAATCTAGCTTAACCATAATTTTAACTTGTGGGTTAATCATATATTTTTTTTCCTTTTTGATCAGGGGTTCAGCACTCAAGTACACCCCTAATACACTATTCTAAGCCTCAGCACTTATACACAGTATAATGCAGCTCATAATGTTTTCTTCCACTAAAATTTCCATGCCATAGATCCACATTAGTTGTGAGTATTTATGCCTTGATTTTAAGGTTTTATGCCTCAACTTTTCTGGGTATAATAAAATAGTAAGTTGCACATCCAAAGACAAACATCACAATAGATAAAAGATCACTCAAAAACATCCATAATAAAATCATGACAGATCCAAAAACATCCAATGAATATTGACAAAACCATATTTAACAAGACCAGAAATGAGTAAATAACAACATGAGGATTGGCTGCCTCATCTCAGATCTTAATTCCATGAATTTGGTGAAGTTACTCACCTAAATATCTCCTTCTAGTTAGTCCAGAAAATCCCTGAGTATTATTTTTCCTTCCTCTAAAATGTTTCCTTTCTTTTTCTTATTTTAATTATCTCTGGTAAACTGATCCCCCTGGATACAACTACTTATTTATAAGTAGTTTTTACTAGGGTTTTATCAAACAAAATTCCATTTTTGTCCTGACTATTATCATGCATTTTGTATTTATATTTTAACATTCCCATTCTCAATTACCCTGGCCATATTTCTTTTGTTAAGGCAGCATTTTCTTTTCCTTACTTTTTCAGAAAATGGCCAGTCTACCCAAATCATGTTAAAGGTGTGACTTAGCTGCCTTTGCACATTTGTTTATTTCTGGGAATCCCCGTTTTCCTATTTTTTCCTATGCATAACATACTTGCTTATTTTATATCTCATGCCATTTTAATGTTATTGTTATTTTCTTGCTCAGTTCCAAAATATTTCTACTCACAGAAATTATATATGTATATAGGTATATAAATATTTATTTTATGTAATTTCCCCCTGTTTCACTGAAAATACATTTAAGCATATATTTCATTTTTAACTTAGGTTATGCTTAAGTTACAATCCAATGCTTTAAATAAAGAATTTACTCTTCTTATTTTAAATAGGATTTTTCTGTCTTTTTTTTTCAGTATCTAAATATTATTCTAGTTTCAATATGTATACATATTTTTTTCATAGAAAATCTTTAATTTCAATGTACACAGAAAACATACTTAATTTGATCAATAATTCATATTTAAAAATCATATTTGAAATGCTTCCTTCCTTTGTTTATTTATTTTATTATCATCATTTTTTTTCAGAAATTTTAAATCCTTTCCTTGTGCCATTTCCAGTGTGCATGTGCACACATACTTTTGCACATCATTTCATCAAGAAATCCTTCAATATTTGTAACGAATGCGGATTTTTCGCGTTCGAAAATCGACATCCATACTTTACATCGTACCCGAATGCCGTAGATTCGACCGTTCAAATCCGATTCGCCAGAGCTTATAACACAATTAAGTAAACAACACGGCGGAAGGAATAATGAATATCAATATACAACATCTGATACAACATCCTGATACAACAGATGATACAATAGATATCGATATACATCAGAGATACAAGAAAATAGCAGCGGAAAGAAAATAGATAACACTAGCAGCGGAACAAATAACTCAAGATAGTCTTCAAGAAAGAACCCCAAAACTGCAACTCCATCTCCAAGTACCAATCCAGAAATAGCTCGAACTCCCAAAAACAATGCACTAAGCTAAGGTCAGTCATCTCCAAAGACTGAACTAGCTCCAGATAATCCACTGAACCTAACTATCTGAAAAACCCAACTCTAGACTGCTCGTGCGGAAAATAGTGAGCACCCAGAGTTTAGGAAAGGAACAATAAACTCTGGGTCAGTCATGGGACTGGTGTGAGTAACAAAAACAGTTTATCTTTAAACACAAACAACAAGAGAATTTTAAAGTAAATTTGCAATGCTTTTAGAAAATGAAACTACCATAAGACCTCCCGCCACACACACAATGCAAACGCAGAATTGGAGGAGATTTCTTCTTATGATAGTCAAACATGCTTGATACGAGAAAAGTTCTTTGATATTATTATTATAAGTGCAAAGTGCAGGAAAAAAAACATTTCGAAAGTAGAATATTAATCTTAGCCAGCATAGCATTCTGCACTTATGCCTACTATAGCTACCATGTTCAATAGCAGGTTACCACCACATTCCATGGCAGGTAATACAACTAAAACCGTACAGGGCTCGTATTGTTTCTTTGGATTTTCCAACAAATGGTCAGGCTAAGGAACTTCCTACTGCCACATGGGATCGCCTCTGGCGGGACGTCCCGAGAACCTATCCGGATCTCTGCCAACACAAGGCCGGGTTACCTCTGTAACTAGGTAACTACTACTCGAGCATGCCACTCCCCGGTCCTTTGGAACCTTAATCCGAGGCGCCTCTAAGCAACAACCACACAGTAAATAAGATTGGAGCAACCACATAGGTTAAATATCAGGGCTCCATACCTAATACCACCCTTTACCAGAAGGGAATGACACACCCTAAAGGGCGCGACCCTCATAACCTTGCCGCATCTTTCCTGTTTCGACCATTTCCGGAGTGTGAGGTCCTGATGCAGTCTCGTTCACAAAGCTACGATTTATACAAAAGCCATGCTCTGATCACAAATGATCAACAAATGATCATCAACACACAGCAGCACTCAGCATGTCACACTACCAAATTGGGAGTATATCACTGATAACCTTCAACTACATAACCTCTGAGCTCGTACGTCTCAGAGAAGGGTGTTAAGCTAAGAGAATAAATTCTCCGCCGCCAACAGATATGTATTTGAAAGAAATCTGCTTTATATCTCAAAGTGTAATGTCAGACATACAATCCATACAAGTCTGTTCCGGGTTCGAACAGAACCGAAGGAACTTCCGAAGAAGTCCTTGCAAATCCGGGTATTCACAATCCTGATCAGACTACCCATCACTTAGGGAATCTCTATACAAGCGCGACTCGGTGCAGAGAAAATCGGTAGGTCATCCTATCGCTTTCACAAATACCCGGTCTTCACCACCGGTCTTCAAATGCTATCCATAACGTCGAATCACATATTCGGAATGGGTTATACGACACAAAGGTCCTCTCCCGGCTAAACCGAATAGTGAGCGCAACATTTAAAACATATGGATATAGGACTTCAATTAAGTCACAACTTAATAATTCAAAACTTTCTTTCAAATGGTTTAAACAAATTACCATTTCAAATCTTTTAAACAAAAGATTTATTTCACAAAAATTCACCCAGTTTCACAAAGATCCATTTACGGATTTCAAAACAATTTCCATTTCAATTGGATTAATTCATTTAAATCTTTAAATTAAAGATTTAACTTATAGCTTTCAAACCGTTCCCATAACTTGGAAAATCATTTTCCATTTAACTTGAAATCCTTTTTTTTCCCAGTTTGGAAGTTCACTTCCTATATGAAAGCCTTTATCATTTGAAAACAAATAGTTTTCATTTCAGAGAGATCCAATTTTATTTACACGAGTTAGAGCCTTTGAATTTAAATTCATATTCCCAAATTAATACTTTTAAAATAGTTTAACCTATATAAATTGGTATAACATCTTTAGTCCCTAGTTTCTAGATCATAGAATTCAATTTCAAATATTGAATCCAAATTTAAATCAGAATATTTAAATTTCAAAACTCAATCAAGTTATTCAAAATAAATTTCATCTTTGAAATTCCATTTTCAAAAGCTTTTCACTTTAAACCCAATCCATTTCCAAAACATTTGAATTTAAATATTCAATTTTATAAATCATTTCAAAATCTGACTTAATCGATTTCCTCGTGAAATCCATATTTTTGTGTGTATAAGTGTGGTCCAGGGGTTCAACACAATAGTGCCACATCATTCAATCATCACAGTTCACTATATAGAAATATAATTGATAAGCGGTATAAACTATAACGCTTATCTTCCATTTACAGATCCGCAGATAATATATAGATGTATCATCAACAAATGAATAAATTATACATAGCACAATCCACAGAACAAAGTATCTCAGATCATATATGACAATCAATTCAAGGCAACTCATTCAATACAATCATTCATAAGTAGGATTAATTAATCGTTTAATCCTAATCAATTCAATTTATCTCCAAGTAAATTAATTACTTATGAATTTAATTATCCAATCCTGATTTATTAATTACAAATCATTTGATATAAATTTATTTATCAAACACTTTAATTAATTAAATTATTCTTAATTAATCATATTAATTAATTTAACCCTTTAAACCAATTACTTAATTAATTTATCCCTTAATTAATTATCTTAAGAAATTAAACTTTTAATTACTTATCATAAAGTAATTATCTCATAACAAGAAACCATTAATTACCAATTTAATCTAATGATTTTCTTAAACTAAATTAATTAACTTTAATAAATTAAAGTATCCAAAATTAATTACAATAAGAAATTAAGTCCTTAATTACTTTCAATTAATAATTACATTTAAAAATGTATAATGGATTATCTAAATTAATTAATCTAATTAATTTTCAAAATTAATCACATTAATTACCTAATAATTCCTAGTTAATTATCTTTATTAGCTAATAACATTTCTTTAATTTCTTTCTTAAGAAATTATCCTAGATTAATTCATTATTAATCCTTCTAATTATAATTTAAATTATTAATTTATAATAAAATGAATCATTCTTCAATCACCTTATTAATTAAATCATTTTAATTACCTTAATTATCTCCAAGGTAACCCATTTCTTTATTAATGACTTAATTAACATTAATATATATTTAAACATTTTACTTTTGAACTTACAATTTAGTTCCATTTTAAATTTTAAGTTTAAATCAAATTTATTTACATTCCAGCTTTAAAGATAAATTGATTTATTTAACTTACAAATTTAAGTTAAACTAATTTATTAAACTTTTCATCCAATTTTTACTTTTAAATTTCATTTTAAATCCAAGATTTAAAATGAAATACCAGTTTATCTTTAATATAGTCTACCACTAAATTGTTAAAACTTTTAAACTCACATGTTAAATAATATTAGTCTTGTAAAAGAAATTTACAAGAGTTTAAACCCAATTATTTAAATTCAAATCATTGTATAAAGTATACTTGAACATTTTAAAGTTGTTTGAATACTTTAAATTTTATAAGACTTCATTTATTTCAAAAGTAAATTTGAATTCCATCTTCCAAATTTTGATTTTAAACTTATATTAAAATCTGTTTTGAATTCAAGTTATGTTTAAATCAAAACCAACAGGTTCAGGTTTTTAAAACCTGGAACAAACATTCACCCGAGCCTTCCTTTATAAAAACTCGAGTGTTACTTCGAGTTGCACGCTAGTTTCCCCGAGTCTCTCCCCTGTAATTCACGCAACTTCTTCTTCTTCTCTTTTTTTTTCAAGTTTAATTATAAACTGCCGTGCCTAACCTATCACACGCACGTACCCAAACCACGTCCTAGAGAAACCCGAAGCGAGTACGATGTTTACTCGAGCAAATTTCCAAATCCCATAACATTGCACCGTGCACGTGCACGTTGATGCGGCGGTGCTCCGGTCATTGGCGAGACCTCCAGCAAGTCGCGAAATGACCCCATACTCGAGAGCAAACCCCAGTTCGATGTGAAATACACGAAATCGAAATTGAGTGATTTGGCCAAACCTGGAATACCAAAATCCACTGCAACCCAAACCTGGAACGGCGCCTCTAACTCGCCGCTCCGACCACCGTAAATTCTAAAACCTTCGGCCATAAACTCGTTTTCAACCAAGCTACCATCTCCTGAAAGCATGTTGAACTCGATTAGCTATAGATGACGAACGGATCAAAATGTTTAGCCTCGACAAAACCATGAGTTAAAACCCTAAATCCCTCTCGTTTCATCTTCTCTTGTAATAGAAAAATTATTTAGCATTTTTCTTGAAATCATCGATTGTCGAACTAGCTTTGTACAAAATTTCAACACCCAGTATTTGCTTGATCGCTGGAAATAAGTGAAAAAGCATTTTTTTTGTTAAACCAAGAACCGCTCCTTACGTACTTAACTAAAAATTGCCATTTTTGTTTTAAAAATCTAGTTTTTGATTTAGAAATCACTTTATCATCCTGAATCATGATATATAAAGTTTTGAATTTTTGACTTATATTACATTTCCTCTGTTGTTCTTATTTCCAGAATCAATACAAAACATTTTTTTTACATAAAAAAAATCTTTTAAACTTAAATCCATGATATATCAGACATATCCTGTTTAAATTCCAAATCTTAATAATGATTGGATTTAAGAGATAAACTATTTTAAGTTAAATACTGAGCTTGAAAAGAAATCAGAGGTGTTTTCAAACATTAACAGATGTGTACACATCCACATTCCTATATAAGAAAACTTACTCATCTATATATCCACACAAATCGTGATTATCATAAGAATCAATCAGACAATCATATTTGCTTAAGTTATTTTAAATAAAAATGTTACTCACAGTTTTCAGAAAGAAGAAAGAACAGAGCTATTCTTTTCTTTGACACAGATTGAAACTTGCAAGATAAAGCTCCTCTCTTTGATTGTAGTTGAGTTAGATTATTGTTTAAGATGATATCATTTTAGACTTTTGTAGCTTTGAGGGAACGAATTGAGATGAAGATGGTTAATATATATATAAGATAGAAGCTTACAGGTGAATACATTTTGTTTTTAAGTTTACAGGTTATAGTATGTTTGTACAACAGGGTGACATATTACTGTGTTTTGTACAAAAAAAATTTCAAAGATTTTTTTTTGTTTGCCAATGGTGGCTGATAGGATATTAGTATATGCTAACGTTAATTAGCTTTGGCTTGTATAGAAAGCCTATTCTTATCATTATTTTGTTTCATTTTTTTCTTTTCTCTGTCTTTCAAAAGCTTATTTCGGCTGAGATGTTGTATTTTGTACTTGCATTTATTTGTTTCTTCTTTTGCAAGCCTAAGGATATATATTTTTTCTTTATTTTTACTTTTATCCATTTCCATTTCTAACTTAACCCATTAATTCTGAATTTATGTATTCTATATGTAGCTAAAATTTTAGCTAATGTCTACTTTATATTTTATAGTTTATTATATATTTAATTCTATTTCTAATTAAAAAATTTATTATTAATTTTACTTTAATACTTATTGTTTGATATTTCTATATATATATATATATATATATTTATGTTTATTTCTGACATAAATCATCAATTCTAATATTTATCATTATATTTTACCTTTAGCTCATTTGTTTTAAGATAAATTAATGATTTCACAAATAATTGAGGTACTTAAATTCAAATGAATTAACACATTTTTATTTGAACTCGGGGAAACTCGCACCAATTTATCAATAAATTTCACAAATTTTATTCAAAAATTAAATTAATTACCAATTTAAAATTATATAAATCCGGGATCGTTACAGACTTCCCCCCTTAAGAAATTTCATCCCCGAAATTTGCCAAGGAGACAAAAAGATAGATGAACAACATTTCATCAAATCAAACCGAACATCTATTCTGCATTTAGCTTACCAAATCAGAATATCAATAATAGATACTAGAACGAATCTATTTAATTTTCCACAAGATATTCATGTCATCCAGATCTACGAAATATGCGGTGGAAATGGTTAGTTTGAAAGGATAACTAACCATTCGTAACATATATCTAGACCCAAATATTGACAGATATATGGATACAATATCAAAATGTTGAGTTTAAAAACCAATTTATATCTATCAACCATAGCAACCAAAGCAAACAAAACAACCAATACATCCAAACAACAATTTTGGTCTACCCGGAGTTTGTGTCCCATACTAATATATCAAATCTTCTTCCTGGATCTACCAGGAACCATCAAAGAATTGAAAAAGATGACGAACAAAAAGAGATTGATAGAGAAAAGATTGCTTCCTTGGTTGTTACAGAGTATTGACCATTTATAGTCATATTTCCCTGTCCCCTATCTCATCCTCTTCTTGCCCTCATACTCACTATCGGTGGATAGTAAGAGAATTTATTGAGGCGTACGGACGGATATCTTAAGGATTACTCATTCTAGGGTATACTTCACCCTATCTCTAATGAGCTACTTAATGTGTTATACTCCTGAGCTAAAGTTCAACCTTAGCTCTGATACCAAATGTAACGAATGCGGATTTTTCGCGTTCGAAAATCGACATCCATACTTTACATCGTACCCGAATGCCGCAAATTCGACCGTTCAAATCCGATTCGCCGGAGCTTATAACACAATTAAGTAAACAACACAGCGGAAGAAATAATGAATATCAATATACAACATCTGATACAACATCCTGATACAACAGATGATACAATAGATATCGATATACATCAGAGATACAAGAAAATAGCAGCAGAAAGAAAATAGATAACACTAGCAGCGGAACAAATAACTCAAGATAGTCTTCAAGAAAGAACCCCAAAACTGCAACTCCATCTCTAAGAACCAATCCAGAAATAGCTCGAACTCCCAATAACAATGCACCAAGCTAAGCAAGGTCAGTCATCTCCAAAGACTGAACTAGCTCCAGATAATCCACCGAACCTAACTATCTGAAAAACCCAACTCTAGACTGCTCGTGTGGAAAATAGTAAGCACCCAGAGTTTAGGAAAGGAACAATAAACTCCGGGTCAGTCATGGGACTGGTGTGAGTAACAAAAAACAGTTTATCTTTAAACACAAACAGCAAGAGAATTTTAAAGTAAATTCGCAATGCTTTTAGAAAATGAAACTACCATAAGACCTCCCGCCACACACACAATGCAAACGCAGAATTGGAGGAGATTTCTTCTTATGATAGTCAAACATGCTTGATACGAGAAAAGTTCTTTGATATTATTATTATAAGTGCAAAGTGCAGGAAAAAAACATTTCGAAAGTAGAATATTAATCTTAGCCAGCATAGGCATTCCGCACTTATGCCTACTATAGCTACCATGTTCAATAGCAGGTTACCACCACATTCCATGGCAGGTAATACAACTAAAACCGTACAGGGCTCGTATTGTTTCTTTGGATTTTCCAACAAATGGTCAGGCTAAGGAACTTCCTACTGCCACATGGGATCGCCTCTGGCGGGACGTCCCGAGAACCTATCCGGATCTCTACCAATACAAGGCCGGGTTACCTCTGTAACTAGGTAACTACTACTCGAGCATGCCACTCCCCGGTCCTTTGGAACCTTTATCCAAGGCGCCTCTAAGCAACAACCACACAGTAAATGAGATTGGAGCAACCACATAGGTTAAATATCAGGGCTCCATACCTAATACCACCCTTTACCAGAAGGGAATGACACACCCTAAAGGGCGCGACCCTCATAACTTTGCCGCATCTTTCCTGTTTCGACCATTTCCGGGGTGTGAGGCCCTGATGCAGTCTCGTTCACAAAGCTACGATTTATACAAAAGCTATGCTCTGATCACAAATGATCAACAAATGATCATCAACACACAGCAGCACTCAGCATGTCACACTACCAAATTGGGAGTATATCGATGATAACCTTCAACTACATAACCTCTGAGCTCGTACGTCTCAAAGAAGGGTGTTAAGCTAAGAGAATAAATTCTCCGCCACCAACAGATATGTATTTGAAAGAAATCTGCTTTATATCTCAAAGTGTAATGTCAGACATACAATCCATACAAGTCTGTTCCGGGTTCGAACAGAACCGAAGGCACTTCCGAAGAAGTCGTTGCACATCCGGGTATTCACAATCTTGATCGGACTTCCCATCACTTAGGGAATCTCTATACCGGCGCGACTCGGTGCAGTGACAATCGATAGGTCATCCTATCGCTTTCACAAATACCCGGTCTTCACCACCGGTCTTCAAATGCTGTCCATAACATCGAATCACATATTCGAAATGGGTTATACGACACAAAGGTCCTCTCCCGGCTAAACCGAATAGTGAGCGCAACATTTAAAACATATGGATATAGGATTTCAATTAAGTCACAACTTAATAATTCAAAACTTTCTTTCAAATGGTTTAAACAAATTACCATTTCAAATCTTTTAAACAAAAGATTTATTTCACAAAAATTCACCCAGTTTCACAAAGATCCATTTACGGATTTCAAAACAATTTCCATTTCAATTGGATTAATTCATTTAAATCTTTAAATTAAAGATTTAACTTATAGCTTTCAAACCGTTCCCATAACTTGGAAAATCATTTTCCATTTAACTTGAAATACTTTTTTTTCCCGGTTTGGAAGTTCACTTCCTATATGAAAGCCTTTATTATTTGAAAACAAATAGTTTTCATTTTAGAAAGATCCAATTTTATTTACACGAGTTAGAGCCTTTGAATTTAAATTCAAATTCCCAAATTAATACTTTTAAAATAGTTTAATCTATATAAATTGGTATAACATCTTTAGTCCCTAGTTTCTAGATCATAGAATTCAATTTCAAATATTGAATCCAAATTTAAATCAGAATATTTAAATTTCAAAACGCAATCAAGTTATTCAAAATAAATTTCATCTTTGAAATTCCATTTTCAAAAGCTTTTCACTTTAAACCCAATCCATTTCCAAAACATTTGAATTTAAATATTCAATTTTATAAATCATTTCAAAATCTGTGACTTAATCGATTTCCTCGTGAAATCCATATTTTTGTGTGTATAAGTGTGGTCCAGGGGTTCAACACAATAGTGCCACATCATTCAATCATCACGGTTCACTATATAGAAATATAATTGATAAGCAGTATAAACTATAACGCTTATCTAACATTTACAGATCCGCAGATAATATACAGATGTATCATTAATAAATGAATAAATTATACATAGCACAATCCACAGAACAAAGTATCACAGATCATATATGACAATCAATTCAAGGCAACTCATTCAATACAATCATTCATAAGTAGGATTAATTAGTCGTTTAATCCTAATCAGTTCAATTTATCTCCAAGTAAATTAATTACTTATGAATTTAATTATCCAATCCTGATTTATTAATTACAAATCATTTGATATAAATTTATTTATCAAACACTTTAATTAATTAAATTATTCTTAATTAATCATATTAATTAATTTAACCCTTTAAACCAATTACTTAATTAATTTATCCCTTAATTAATTATCTTTAAAATTAAACTTTTAATTACTGATCATAAACTAATTATCTCATAACAAGAAATCATTAATTACCAATTTAATCTAATGATTTTCTTAAACTAAATTAATTAACTTTAATAAATTAAAGTATCCAAAATTAATTACAATAAGCAATTAATTCCTTAATTACTTTCAATTAATAATTACATTTAAAAATGTATAATGGATTATCTAAATTAATTAATCTAATTAATTTTCAAAATTAATCACATTAATTACCTAATAATTCCTAGTTAATTATCTTTATTAGCTAATAACATTTCTTTAATTTCTTTCTTAAGAAATTATCCTAGATTACTTCATTATTAATCCTTCTAATTATAATTTAAATTATTAATTTATAATAAAATGAATCATTCTTCAATCACCTTATTAATTAAATCATTTTAATTACCTTAATTATCTCCAAGGTAACCCATTTCTTTATTAATGACTTAATTAACATTAACATATATATTTAAACATTTTACTTTTGAACTTACAATTTAGTTCCATTTTAAATTTTAAGTTTAAATCAAATTTATTTATATTCCATCTTTAAAGATAAATTGATTTATGTAACTTACAAATTTAAGTTAAACTAATTTATTAAACTTTTCATCCAATTTTTACTTTTAAATTTCATTTTAAATCCAAGATTTAAAATGAAATACCAGTTTATCTTTAATATAGTCTACCACTAAATTGTTAAAACTTTTAAACTCACATGTTAAATAATATTAGTCTTGTAAAAGAAATTTACAAGAGTTTAAACCCAATTATTTAAATTCAAATCATTGTATAAAGTATACTTGAACATTTTAAAGTTGTTTGAATACTTTAAATTTTATAAGACTTCATTTATTTCAAAAGTAAATTTGAATTCCATCTTCCAAATTATGATTTTATTATATTAAAATCTGTTTTGAATTCAATTTATGTTTAAATCAAAACCAACAGGTTCAGGTTTTTAAAAATTGGAACAACATTCACCCGAGCCTTCCTTTATAAAAACTCGAGTGTTTCTTCGAGTTGCACGCTAGTTTCCCCGAGTCTCTCCCCTGTAATTCACGCAACTTCTTCCTCTTCTCTTTTTTTTCAAGTTTAATTATAAACTACTGTGCCTAACCTATCACACGCACGTACCCAAACCACGTCCCAGAGAAACCTGAAGCGAGTACAATGTTTACTCGAGCAAATTTCCAAATCCCAGAATATTGCACCGTGCACGTGTACGTTGATGCTGCGGCGCTCCGGTCATCGGCGAGACCTCCAGAAAGTCGCGAAATGACCCCATACTCGAGAGCAAACCCCAGTTCGATGCGAAATACACGAAATCGAAATTGAGTGATTTGGCCAAACCTGGAATACCAAAATCCACTGCAACCCAAACCTGGAACGGCGCCTCTAACTCGCCGCTCCGACCACCGTAAATTCTAAAACCTTCGGCCATAAACTCGTCTTCAACCAAGCTACCATCTCCTGAAAGCATGTTGAACTCGATCAACTATAGATGACGAACAGATCAAAATGTTTAGCCTCGACAAAACCATGAGTTAAAACCCTAAATCCCTCTCGTTTCATCTTCTCTTGTAATAGAAAAATTATTTAGCATTTTTCTTGAAATCATCGATTGTCGAACTAGCTTTGTACAAAATTTCAACACCCAGTATTTGCTTGATCGTTGGAAATCAGTGAAAAAGCATTTTCTTGTTAAACCAAGAACCGCTCCTTACGTACTTAACTAAAAATTGCCATTTTTGTTTTAAAAATCTAGTTTTTGATTTAGAAATCACTTTATCATCCTGAATCATGATATATAAAGTTTTGAATTTTTGACTTATATTACATTTCCTCTGTTGTTCTTATTTCCAGAATCAATACAAAACATTTTTTTTGCATAAAAAAAAATCTTTTAAACTTAAATCCATGATATATCAGACATATCCTGTTTAAATTCCAAATCTTAATAATGATTGGATTTAAGAGATAAAGTATTTTAAGTTAAATACTGAGCTTGAAAAGAAATCAGAGGTGTTTTCAAACATTAACAGATGTGTACACATCCACATTCATATATAAGAAAACTTACTCATATATATATCCACACAAATCGTGATTATCATAAGAATCAATCAGACAATCATATTTGCTTAAGTTATTTTAAATAAAAATGTTACTCACAGTTTTCAGAAAGAAGAAAGAACAGAGCTCTTCTTTTCTTTGACACAGATTGAAACTTGCAAGCTAAAGCTCCTCTCTTTGATTGTAGTTGAGTTAGATTATTGTTTAAGATGATATCATTTTAGACTTTTGTAGCTTTGAGGGAACGAATTGAGATGAAGATGGTTAATATATATATAAGATAGAAGCTTACAGGTGAATACATTTTATTTTTAAGTTTACAGGTTATAGTATGTTTGTACAACAGGGTGACATATTACTGTGTTTTGTACAAAAAAAATTTCAAAGATTTTTTTTTGTTTGCCAATGGTGGCTGATAGGATATTAGTATATGCTAACATTAATTAGCTTTGGCTTGTATAGGAAGCTTATTCTTATCATCATTTTGTTTCATTTTTTTCTTTTCTTTGTCTTTCAAAAGCTTATTTCGGCTGAGATGTTGTATTTTGTACTTGCATTTATTTGTTTCTTCTTTTGCAAGCCTAAGGATATATATTTTTTCTTTATTTTTACTTTTATCCATTTCCATTTCTAACTTAACCCATTAATTCTGAATTTATGTATTCTATATGTAGCTAAAATTTTAGCTAATGTCTACTTTACATTTTATAGTTTATTATATATTTAATTCTATTTCTAACTCAAAATTATTATTAATTTTACTTTAATACTTATTGTTTGATATTTCTTTTTGTGTGTGTATATATATATATATATGTTTATTTCTGACATAAATCATCATTTCTAATATTTATCATTATATTTTATCTTTAACCAATTTGTTTTAAGATAAATTAATGATTTCACAAATAATTGAGGTACTTAAATTCAAATGAATTAACACATTTTTATTTGAACTCGGGGAAACTCGCACCAATTTATCAATAAATTTCACAAATTTTATTCAAAAATTAAATTAATTACCAATTTAAACTTATATAAATCCGGGATCGTTACAATATTTGATCCAAGTATTTTGAAACTGAATTGTTTTATTAAAATAATTCTCCTCAAAAAAATTTGGGGCATTACAATCAGGGTTCGAAAAACAGAAATGAATATACCACTGCGCTCAGCGCAATGAGACAGTCAAAACAATATACAAATATTAGCGATACGATCATCCTATCAAAAGTCGATATCGGTACCAAAAATGCTGCAAATTTGCCAGAAATAAGATAAACGGAGCAATACCAGTCAAAATTTGAAGAAACGAAATATGATGTCTTGCTCAGAAGATGATTTACAATTTTTCTGTAGAAAAATATTCAGGTTTGGAAAACATTTTATTATCATCAAATGTTAGCTGATTTTAAATTGAAATAAATTACATAAGAAAATAAACTTCAATATTTTCAGATGAAAATTTACCATTCGCTATGCTTAAATATACATATTCCAAATATCAAATTTATATTTTAGATTTTTATTATTTAAAATTTCACAAAATTTCAATTAAATATACTAATAAAACAAATAAAAATTATTAAAATTTACGGGTCGTTACACTCTCACCCACTCAAAACTTTTCGTCCCCGAAAAGGAAGGAGGTAGGAGAATAGAAACAACCATAAAGAAAATAGATTGAAATACAAAATAAAACAATTAACTAAAACATATAAATTTCTCTTAAATTAGTTAATATTCAATAATTGATTTTCAAATTCAAGGTATTTCATTAAGTTGATTTTATTTCAATTTATAAATATTTGATACAAAAAGGTTTCTTTCAATCAGAAATTTTACTTAATTTGTCTTATTTATTATCCAATCAACTTATTATTCTATTTATCTCTATTAACATTTTATTACTAAAATCTAAGTGTATAACATATTTCATAACCACACAAATTTTATTTATAAATTATTAATCATCATTTTACGTTGTAAATTATTCAATTACATATTCAACTTCTGAATGATAAGGTAAGTTATATTGGAATGTAATTGTGTAACACCCGGATATTTTCAGCCATTCGCATCCGCACATGTCGGACTTGAATTGCTCAAAATACCGCATCGTAAATAAATTTGGAAAATCTCAGAGTATACAGTAAATATGATCACAGACACAGAGTAATAATAGTGCAGCAGAAGAAAAAGAAATAGTAGTTCATGAAGCTACTATGTAATATATCAGAGTTACATAAGATACAACAGAAGAAATAAATTACAAAAGAAGTCTCAAGATAATAACCAAGTACAAAATGAATACAACACTAGGATCAACAGGATAACTGAAAGTGAAACAGATAAAACTGGACAAGCAGATAATCTCCAGCGATTCCAACCTCTAGAAAGTGGAAATCCAAATCTGTGAATACTCAGGTTGACCCGAGCCTAGATAAAAATACAAACACTCGAGTCAGGACATACATACTTATACAATGTAAACCAACTCAAGTGAACTGTAGTAAGAGTACAAGTAACTTAAAGGATGCTTGGGACCGCCCATCCTCTAAGGATCCGTTAAACTATTTACTATATAGTATATTGCGCTATTATAATAATGTCTAACAGTAAAATAAACATACTTTTAAATAGCGTTAAGGCTTTACATTTTCCACCTTAACACAAATAATACCAATAGTCTACACAGTACCTGCATATCTCCTGATTGGGAGACTACGAGAAGATACTGCATAGGTACGACACAAATAGAAACTCATAGTGAAGGCTCGATATGGTAGCTGACATGGCACATAAGGCAATGCCAGGGTAGATATACCAATTACGACACTCGGGATGGGGGTAACGCAGCAGCCACATACGCCCACCTCGGAACACATTTCCAAAATCGAAGGGGCGCCCAAACAATCACAAAAGCAATAGAATGGTATCGAAGAAATGCGTCCGACCAGAGGAGCTACCCCTTTTGGCCTAAGACCGCTCCTGTTTCTTCCACCTTATGCCAACTCACAGGAGTTGGGTCCACGTAATATACCTCAAGAACGTCGCCACCATCCTACTTCATTCTGGAACCTCCACCGCGTACACGGTTGTCAAAGTGGTTTCGGTATCGACAGAGAGTATTCCCATATCCGATCCCGGTCTCTTTGCCAACCAATCTTATTATAACTCGTGGTTATAACTTTAAAATAATATTTTATACTTAAAAATAAAATATCATTTCACTCCAAATCTTTATCAAAATAAAGATTAAATCATTTCCAAACCGTTTCAATATATTAAATTATCATAATCTTTCAAAACTTCCTTTCAAATCATTTTAATACATTAAAATATCATATCTTTCAAAACTTCATTTTTAAATCGAATTAATATCAACATATCATATCTTTCAGAACTTCATCTTCAAATCATTTTGTATCAAAATATCATATCTTTCAAAACTTCATTTTCAAATCATTTTAATATCAAAATATCATATCTTTCAAAACTTCATTTCAAATCATTTTAATATCAAAATATCATATCTTCCAAAACTTCATTTCAAAATCATTTAATATCAAAATATCATATCTTTCAAAACTTCATTTCAAATCATCATATAAGTTCAAATCCAAATATTCAACTTTAAATACCTTTTAAATTCAAAGATATCATTCATTTATTATCATTCCAAATCACCTTTTAAATAGCTTATATTTCAATCAAAATAATTCATTTAAACCATTTAAAAGTGAAGTTTATATACTTTCAAATAAAGTATTCAATTTCTAAAGTTTTAAACCATTCTGAGTTCATTTACTAAGTTAAAACCATAAACATTGAAAATTTCAACCTTTCACAACATTGAGAAAAAAGCTGCTGTAAGTTATATTTGAAAACATTTCAATTTAAACCATTTAAACATTATAAAAATCATAATTTAAAATTCAAGGATGTTCATTAAAATACTCTTTTAATTTATGATTTTTATAAAGCAAACCTTTACAGAAAAATCCAAATTTTTCAATAATTTTACTTAACAAATTCAATTGTACAATTTTCTCATTTTTACATTTGACACCTTATTAACACCTACATTTTCAAATTTCCATTTCACAAATTAAACTAAATTTCCAATTCATTTAATTAACTTAAACCTTTAAACAAAACCAATTCCATATTTCCAAATCAAGTTGTATTTTAAAATTTCACTTTTAAGCATTCATTTACTTAACCATTTTAATTCATAGAAGAATTAATAATACTTTATTAAATCATTTAAATTCAAATTTAAATCAAGTTATCATATTTACCATTTTCCAAATAAGAATAAATTTCCATTTTATTTATATAACTTAAATATCATTTTTAACCAAAATTCCAAATTTTCAAACTTAAGTTATATTTCAATAATCCAATTTAACCATTCATTAATTACATTTTTAACTCATGGAAAAATCATAATTTCTTTCAAAATCTATTTAAATCAAATTTAATAAATTTATATTTTAACAATATCCAAAAACACTTTATAAAATAACCATGGCTCTATGTATAGTTTTCTAACCTAGGTCAAGTGATACGGATATATACCATTTCAATCCGCAATTTACAAAGAAAATCCGGGTTCTATCATTTCAAACCCATAGTCCCAAGTAAAATAAAATAAATAAAAACCGTTCAGGCCTATCATTTCATCCCATAAGGATTTTTCCCCATTCTAAAGTCCATTCGGGTATGTATCATTTCAACCCATAGTGATTCTATTCTACAAGGAATTTGCAGTGTGATAAACATATATAAATAAACAGTTAACAACATATAACGGTAACAAATGATATGACAGGTAAATTAACAATTTAACATCATATACAAATAATCACAGGCAGCTATAACATCAAATATAATTCTACACGTTCAATTGTTGTCGCTTCACAATTGCATAAGTATATTATGTCGTGTGAGATCTACTCACCTCTAAATGCTGGAGATAACAAAACCAATGACACAATGGAATCAAAAGCACGATGACAAGGCTACGGACTTGAGTGGAGAGCAAATCCAAGCTACAAATCTTATGTTACAACCCAAACAAAATCAAAACAAACCATAAATTCAATATACTTTGAAATGGAATAACTTTGGAATAAAAAGAGATTTGAATGCAACTTCTTTTGCCTTGCTTCCTATATTCTTTGGCACGGCCTAGGGATGAAATTTTCTTGGGTTTGGTCAAAACATGGCTTGGGTTTTGGCATAGGAATGCGCAGCCAAGGTGGTGAAACATGGTGAGGAGTTATAACATGAGAAGGTGAAAGGTTTTAGGTAATGTAGTATGGATTTTTGTCAACAAAGAGGCACAGCCATGGTCTTGTTTGGCTCGGCCAGAGGGTTGTGGGTCTGGTCAAGGGCTGGAGGGGTGTGTGGTGGTGGTGGCGGCCTAAGGTGGTGGTGGTGTTAGAAAGTGAAGTGGTGAAGTTGTGGTGGTTTGGCTTGATGTTTTCAAGGGTTTGTGTGGAGTTTTTGTTCCATGGAGGTGCACGGCCTGGTCATGGCAGAGGAGGAGGAGGTGGTAGGTGATGGAGGGTGGTCGTGACAAGGTGGTGGAGGTGGAGGCCGTGGCTATGGAGGAGAGGAAGTACAAAAGAATCCAAGAAAACAAGGCAAAAAAGCATGAAAATGAGAAGAAAAGTAGAAAAGGAAAGAGAGACCATTACCCAACTTTCTTCAGAAATGATTGTCGTGACTTGATGATGAAAAATGAGGAGTTTCATGTGAAAATGCAATAAGAAACTCATGGCTAATCAATAAAGAAGGAACGGCCAAAATGTGAAGAGACTAGCTAGTGAAAATTCATTGTTTTTAAAGCTTTTTGTCCATTCAAATTTCCACTCCTTTAAATCAAATAAAAACAAATAAAAACTCAGTAAAAACTTTTAAAAACCGAAAAAAAGTGACATAAAATGAAAATAAATAATAAATTTAAAGAAGATAGAAAAAGAATAAAAGAAATTGCTTAAAAATTGAAAACAGGGTTCAAATTTTACAAATAAATCATCACTAGCCTTGGAAAAATATCCACTTCATTTTAAAAATATTATAAAGAACTTTTTTGAAATAAATTAATTTATTTATCATATTCAAAGTGAAATAAATAATTAAATTTAGAGAAAATAGAAAAAGAACTAAAACAATTGTTTAAAAAATTGGAAACAGGACTTAAAACTTACAAATAAAATATCACTGGCTCTACAAAATTCTATTTCACTTTAAATCAAATAAAAAGTCAAATAAATAAATAAATAAGGAACAAAATAAAGTGGGAAAGAGAATAGAATAAGTTCTTAAGAAAATATAAACATAAATAAAGAATTTTTTTAATTAATTGAAGCTGGAAATTAGAAATTTTAAACAAAATACAACTGATACTAGAAAATGTCAATTACACTATCAAAAATGTTTTAAAACCAAAATATATACAATACATGTTATTTTACCCATATAAACATGAATTAGAACATTACATGACCAAATAAATATTATTTATATAATTTAAAATAAACAATTTTTATAAATACAGCAAATTACACACAATAGTTAAAAAGACATAACTTTCACATTTTTAATCGGATTTCAACGAAACGAAAAGCAGTATTCTTAAAATTTTATTTACTTTCATAATAAAGGATAAAAATTCAAAGTTTCAAACTTTCAAATTTCAAATTTAAAAGTCAAAGTTGACCATATTGACCAAAATACATTTTTGTAAAATATTCTTTTTAATCATATTTGGAATTCTAATTCCCATCAAAATCAAAGTTTATATTTAAAGTAACAAAATTTAATCATTCCAAATAAATAAAATAAGTTTTTAAATCAAAATTTAATTAAAATATACAATTAAAATAATCACAAAATACAGTGTTGTTACAAATTGGGTATTATACAAGTAAATTTCCATTTCAATAATTTCAAATTTAAATATTTATTAAAATTCTGGTTCCATTTTATAATTTGAAATTATCTTCAAAATAAAATTTAAGAATTAAATTTTCGATTAACTTCAAACAATTTAGAGTAAATATATATACTATATATATATATATATATCAAATCGAATCTATAATCATATACTTATATATAAATCAAGTCATACTTTAGATGATGCTCGAAAATGAATGTCGAAAATGAATCATTTGAATAGTCTCTCCACTATGAAAATCGAAAATGAATGTCGATGATGCTGCAGTCATCACCGAAATTATTTTCCAGCGACAATGTACGAGAGCACTGATTTAAACTTTTAAAATTCTTTGAAAACGGTTTCTATTCAAAAATACTTTAAATAATATACATTTTAAAACTTTGAAGCCAAAGTTTGAAATTTTTGAAAATTAAATTCTCAAATTCTAATTTGAATTCATTAAACTCCAAATTAAATTATGAACCATTTTGATAAATTCATTTATTTATACATTGGAAAATTCAATGGTTTACAAAACAATAAACGAAAATCAAATATTATCATTTTGTTAACCAATTCGTTTAACAATTATCTTTTAGAAAATTTACTTATATATAATATAATCACACAACTTTATTTTATTTACCAAATTCGAAAACAATATTATGTCAATTTGCTATGTTCAAGTGTTTTGGAAATCCTATCGATAGCGTTGATCAGACGAATTGAAAACCCAAATCAACATAACAACTCAAACAACATAATATATATAAATATATAAATATTATTTACAAATGCACTCCCTCACTCGATATTGTAGAATGGATTTTGTAACGACCCGTATATTTAGTGGATTAAAATTTGTTAAAATTTATAAGTTTTGTAATTTAATTTAGTAGAAACTTTAAATTATAAACAAATATTGAAATAAACGCTAAATTTAATTATGTAAATGGTGACTTAAGACCTATTAATCGAAAATTTGAATAAAATCCAATTTGAATTAAGTAGAAAAAAGGATTTGGTTAATATATATGTTATTCGTTCAAGGTATTGAATAAAATTGGGAATCCAATTATAATTAATGATAATAACGTTGGTATTAGTTAATATATAAATTTCAATGCATGAATGGAATGAAATGAATGTACGTAAATGTATACTAGGTTATTTATCAAATAGAAGGAAAGAAGAATTAATATTGAATTTATTTATGAATAAATATATGTTGAATAGTAATGAATGTAAAGTAAATCACGACCGTATAAAATCAGTACAGGTTGGTAATGTATAAACCTTAATGAACATTCAAATTTAATAAATTTATTCAAATGTAGGACTTAGTTATAAGCGTAGAATTATGGGTATGATAACAATTAGTATAAATTTCCTAATTAAGTGGCATGTTGAAATGGGTGATTTAATTTGGAATTTATATTTAATTTTGATGAAATTGTTTAAGGTTTACAATAACAGAAATTTAGGTAGTAAGGTTGAGCAAGTTGATAAGTAATAACCAAAATAAGGAAATAGCATTAATAAATAAAGTTGGAACAAATAAGATATAGAGAAATAAATATAAGGATTTAATGTATAAATTTATGTTGGTTTATGATAACGTTACTTGGTGATTAATTATAGAGTAACGGAAGTGTGAACGTAAAATAATGAAGCATAGATTTATGGTAGGACTTAATTTGTGGATTTGGGAATTTAAATCCAAAGATTTATTTCATTTGAGAAATAATACGTATTAAATTTCAATTTGATGTAATCAATGCAAATCTAGTAATTAAAAATAAATTGTAAGTCGGTGACTTAGGAGTTATGTGAGATAATTGAAAATTTTAACCATTCATATAATTTATTTTGTTTGGTTAACATGATTTAGCTAATAAAGGGAAATTTGTATAAGATGAAGCATGCATGAGAAATGCATTTTAATTCAAATGTTATGTTTACCCACTTAATGTATTTACTGAATAGCAAAATGTTAAAATCAATAAACGAAATTTATTGATGTTCAACTTTAATTAATAACAATTAATGAGGGATTGAGAGTCTTACAACAACTATTTTGAGTTATATACTTAGTTCCTTCAGTTAAATTTGAAATCATTGCAATAAATATAAATTTAATGTTACGTAAATAAATATAGGCAATTAATGGAAAATATAGTCTATAAATATATCGGAATTTAATTGATGATAAAAGGTTAATTGCAATCAATGATAAATTGAATAAAAAGAATGAATGGTGATTTCAGTGTAATTATTGAAAGTATAATTTTTAATTTGATGTATATAATAAGAATTGAATTTACGCTGAAACATATGATTGAATCAACATTTATGTGACATCTAACTTTGTGTAAAATCATTGTAAGTGTTTGAGTAATATAAAGATGATAAATTGTAAATTTTAGAATTTAAAATATAAAATTTGATTTAATCAATTTGTTTAATTAATATAAAAATAGCCATTTTGGTCACGGACTCGGATTTCGACGAAACCAGTTTCATCGGATCCGTATCGGTGAATTATTGTAGGGTTTCAAGTTTCGTAGCGATCAGACTTGTCGTTTGATCGAACGAACACGAAACACCTTGAATCGATTTAATTGAAATCAATTTGAAAATATTGTTTTCAGCATAACTTCTTCATACAATCGAATTTGGACGTGAAACTTTTTCCATCGCGTTAAGAATATTTTTAATTATCTATTTGGATATATGGGTTTAACAAATTTTATTCCGGGGTCAGAACGGGCTTTTAGGGCCAACTACCGTTTAGAACGTTTATAATTCGTGCCCACCTATTCTATTGTTGTTTGTCTATAAATAGGCTATGATAAAACCCTAGCCTACATTCTATGCTCATTTGCTGTACGTTCATTTCTTCAAATTCTTTCTCTTCCTCAATGGATGCAAATTTCAGATCTAATTTCAAACCAAATCAAAAGCTAAAAATTTAAAGTCTCCAGAAAAATTCACAAAAATTATATGTTATAGATTTCATCGGTATGAATCTGCTGGTACTGTCCGTTTTTCGATTGGATTTTCTGTGTGTCCAGATCGAAGCAATTTATTTTCGGCCGTTCAACATCGCCGCGACGAAATTCGTCGGATCGGAAAACGGTTTTCTGGGTTTGGTGGAGATCGACGCGTGCTTCGCATCCATTGGATTCATTCAGAGAGTTTATGGTTGGATCGTGTGTTTTTATTTGATTAGGGTTTGAAGGGCGCGGCGGCGGCGGCGACCGATGGCGCGCGCAGGGAGTCAGGGAGAGGCGGCTCGGCAGGGGCTATCCACCGATGGTGGTCGGCGGTGGGATGGAGGCCGGTAGGTGTCGAGAAACGTGGTCAAAGGCATGGTCAACGCTGGCTTTGCGTGCGTGTTTTGGGTTTGACCGAGCATTACTGCGTGCGTATGCTTCCTGTAGAGGAAAGGGGAGATGACGTGGCTATTATTTAGGTAAGTTTGTTTTAAATTTAATTTTCGTTTTCAAGCGATATAAATCGAATAACTTTTACGTACGTTATCCGTTTCACGCGAAATTTCTTTTGTTAGGATCGTAATTAAATTCCGGACCTGTTGAAGCTGGTTTGGACAGATTTGGAGACCGTCGAATTTTTGGTTTTAAATCGAATTTAAATTCGATTTAAATTCAAAAGGTGAGTGTTTTAACCCACTCACAACTTCTAAACCTTCTTATGTCTGTTAAATTAATTTTAGATATGAGTAGAAATTTATTATGACTGTTTGGCATGTTTTATTCATTATCTCTGTTAAATTGCATTTATTTAATTTAACTGTTAATTTATTTTATTTATTGCATAAATTTGACAGTTAGAATTTATTTATTTGCGTACTAACTGCCAGTCATAGTTATGTTAAATTTTTATTTCATATTAACTGCCAGTTAAATTTAAGTTTATTTTTGCATATAAACTGCCAATTAACAGTTATTAAATTTATTTTGAGTATAAACTGATAATTGATACCATTATTTATCACCTGCTATGTATTGATGATTGTTTGAAATTGGATGATGGCTGTGATAAATGGATGTATGATTTGATGGATGAATGGATGATTAATTTTATTAATTGCAAGTTGCTATGCATTTTTATTTCATTCGGGATTGCGGTTTGAAATGATAAACAACCGCATTTATATTTTAAAATTGCGGATTGAAATGATAAACATCCGTACCACTTGACCATAGGGTAGAAAATTTTATACAGGCACCGCGGTATATATATAAAAAAAAAATTGAAATGTTTTTATGGTTTTGTAAAACTATATATATATATATATATGGTTTATGGGATATTGAATTGGTTATTTTTATATATATATATATATATATATATATATATTTTCGGTTTTTAAGCTTTGTATAAATTTGATTTGAAGTATAAAATAAAGTTTGATTTTTAAGATCAAATAAGATTAAACATTTATTTAAAATTTAATTTCTGGAGTTTTATGACTTAAATGAGAATAAGATTTGGAAGATGAACATTAAGTTAAATTGAAATTTAATAAAAATTTAGAATTTTTAAAGGATATGATTTTTATAACTTGATTTTTTTTGTAAAGTGATTTAAATGAATATCAGGTTGATTTAAATGAATATATAATAAATTGAAAGATGATCCAGTTGTATGAAGTTAAAGGTTTTTCTTAAATTATATTGAATTCATTAAGTAAATATTTCAAGTCTAAATAATAAGTAATTGAATTTAATATATATGGGATTGTCAAATGAGTTTGTTTTGAAATGGTGAAATATTTAAAGCCTTGAAACATAAGAATTGAAATGGTATTTGGAAGTTTAAATCGATATTTGAAATTGATTTGTGAAATCTAATGAAGCTATTGTGTTTTATAAAGTAATATAATATTTAACCATTTAAGAGATGGAAAATTGTTTCGAAGTTATGATTTCAAGGTAGTATGATTTGGAATTATTATGTACAAGAGTTGTGATTTCTAAATATTTCACTTTGAAAACCCTATGATTTTGGAAAAGAATATATATTGGAAAATAAAATGACATTACATGATTTTGGGTCTAAATGATATCGTATTGATTTGGGGTTTTAAAAATATAAACGATATCGTATTTATATGGGTTTAAAATGGATTTTGTTCTGGTTTTAAAGTATAATTATTTTAAATGACCGCGGTGTTATAATAACGTTTGGTTGTTGAAGAGACCGGGATCGGAAGTTGTCATACTCTCTGCCAACCCCGAAAACCACTTTAACAACCGTGTACGCGGTGGAGATTCCAGAATGAAGTAGGTTGGTGGCGGCGTTTCCTGCAAGGTAAATACGTGGACCCGACTCCCGTGAGTTGGCATAAGGTGGCCAAAACAGGAGCGACTCTCGGGCCAATGAGGTCATTCCTCTGATCGGACACTCCTCTTCGATATTATACTTTGACTTTGGATTGTTTCAGTGGCCACTTTTACTTTGATTTTTGGGGAAGTTTGTTCGAGGTGGGCGGTAGCTGCGGCTATGCGTTTCCATCAGCCCGGATAGCAATTGGTATATCTACCCTGGCATTGCCTAGTTGTGCCGTGTCACCTACCCTAGCGCGCCTTATACGAGTTTGGTTTTGTACCATACCTATGGAGTGCCCTCCGACGACGCCCAGTACGGGGGAGATTACGGTACTATATAGACTATGGGAATATATAAATGTGTTAAGGTGGAAAATGTAAAGCCTTAACGCTATTTAAAAGTAAGTTTATTTTATAAATAGACACTATTATAATAGCGCAATATACTACATAGTAAATAGTTTAACGGATCCTTAGGAGATGTAAATCCCGAGCATCTCTTGAGTTACTGCACTCATATTTATTTCTGTTAATTTAACTCACATAAGATCTTTTAGTTCTGACTCGAGTGTTTTGTCTTTTCAAATTCGCTCGGGTCAGTCCGAGCGTTTCAGGATCGAAGACTTTAGCTCTAGAGGATGAAGACGGAGATTTCTATTATTAATATTAATTATATTCCACTACACTCATATTGTTCCGCTACTTTGTCGTATGGTATGTGTATTCTGATATGTATTATATGAATGTTTTGTAAACAGATGTATAAACTGTATATTTTATTATTATATTTTATCCTTCCGCTGTGGGATTCTGTTTAGTTTTTTTTCTTTCTCTGTTTTTCTTATTTATCCCATAAAAATCTGCCCTTACGTATGGTTTGAATTGGCACGTGTGTCCGTTTAAATCGTGCGAAAAGGCGGATGTTACAGTTGGTATCAGAGCTTTGGTTTAGCGATAAACCTTAGCTTTGTGGGGTTCGACTCTTTACTAATAGGGTAGTAATACCCTATGGGAGTCACTGAGTGTATATATATGAGAGAGCGTATTTGTTAGTATTATAAAAAGGTTTTAATATTGTGTTAATCTGTTCCGTTTTGTATTTATAAACTCTGGTTGGTGCATGGGACGCTGTGACATCAATAGGGGTTTCTAAACACTTAATAGGACAGACCGACATAATATTTGTGAATGAAATAATTTTACCTATTATATTTTCTATAAAATAATTTTTCAAAATAATATATATATTTGGTTGTAATAGATTGGTTGTTAGGTAATGAAGGTTTTGAATAATGATAGAAATAAGATTTAAAAATAAGATAAAAGAAATTTGGAGATTTAGGACTTAAGATCCGGGGTTTTGGAATTTTTCGTTAAATTTTTGGAATATAATTGTTATAAGTATTTTCTGATATGAATATTTAATATAATTTAAGAGAAATTGTTTTAAAGAAGATTTTTGGAGAAAATAAGTTTTGTACTTTCCTCTCTGTCGCTGGAAAATAATTTCGGTGATGAGTGCACGCATCATCGACATTCATTTTCGAGTTTCGAAGTGGGAAGGCCACTGTAGTAATTTACTACAGAATTGTTAAGAAAATTTTATCGTTTTAATTATAATTGGATATATATGTTAAGTGTAGATATCTATCTATTATTTTAAATGATTTAAGATTTAACCCGGTATTTAATTCTTAAACCATTAATTAAATTGTTTCAATTATTGTAGTGAATTGAAACATAGGAAATTAATAAATTAAAACCTCTAAAGGAAATAAGAGATTTAATGATAGGTTATAAATGGTATTAAATGAAATTTGAAATTATAACCTACGAAATAAGGAATATTATTATTGAACGTTAAATTAATCATAGGTAATGAGGAAACTTGTGTAACTTTCAAGTACATTATATGAAAAACATATATAACTTACCAAATATAAGAAGTTGAAATGTTTTAATAAGAAAATGTATATGAAATCGTACAAGTAAACTTATGTAATGAAAATATTCAGTAAATTTCTTTTACTAATAAGAATTAAAGTATAACTGTTATGCCAAGGAACTAAATTGAACATGAATATTATGAATAGATGAATATAAATAAAATCAAGTAAATGAATAAATATGCAAAGGAAATTAATTTAAAAACAATTAAATGAAATAATAAGTATTGACATTCTAGTGTTATGGACTTAAGGATTATAAGAATAATAATAAACGTAAGTAATAAGTTGAAGTTGCCTCAGAGTAAAATAAGAAAAAGATGAATACTGGAAAATGACTGTAAACTTAAGTTAATAAAGTTACCTACTAAGAAGTTTGATTGAAGAGATAAAAATAAATAATGAATAAAAAGGGAAATCAAACAACAATGTATGATATGGAATTAATAAGAATGAACTTAATTTATTGATTGAATTTGTTGTTTGTTTGTTTTGTTGTTGTTTGATTTATGGTTGTTTGGGTAAAGAAATTTGAAATTGTTGGATGAATAAATAATTTATTTTGTTCCATCTAAGACTGTTGAGTAAATGATGAACTTGATAGTTATTTTTCATTCCGTACAATTTCAAGTTTTGAACCCGAACAACTATTTGCTTGTTGATTGAATGGTTGTTTTGTTTTGTTGTGTATGTTGTTTGTTGAAAAGGATGGTTGTTGTATTGACTTGTTGTTAGGGATTGAAACCCCTAAATTATTTCACTTTATATCAATTTTTAACCCTTTTAGATTTTATAAGTAGAATGCAGGTTATGGGGTTCCATAAATTGAGCGTAAATTTGCCCGACGAATAGGTACATTTTCGGATTTACGATTTATAGCGTTATTTTATATATTTTTCCCGTATTGGGATAGACTATTTTGAATATTATATATGATTTTTTTTTATATTTAATATTTTATTTTCTTCCGAGCCTCTCCGTACAAAGGAGACTCTGCCAAAATTCTCCGTAAAATTTTAGACTTAGAATATTTTTAAAATGTTTTCGAACTTTAGTAATTTAAGTAAAAAGATATAATGATTATAAACCGGGTATATTTTATTTAAGGAAATAAATTTAATAAATTATTGGTTATAAGTTAAATATTTTGAATAAGATGTATTGTTATTTAATCTTCTTTTTTCCCTTCTTTTCCTTTTCGGGGACGAAAAGTTTTGAGTGGGGGAGAGTGTAACGACCCGTATATTTAGTGGATTAAAATTTGTTAAAACTTATAAGTTTTGTAATTTAATTTAGTAGAAACTTTAAATTATAAACAAATATTGAAATAAACGCTAAATTTAATTATGTAAATGGTGACTTAAGACCTATTAATCGGAAATTTGAATAAAATCCAATTTGAATTAAGTAGAAAAAAGGATTTGATTAATATATATGTTATTCGTTCAAGGTATTGAATAAAATTGGGAATCCAATTATAATTAATGATAATAATATTGGTATTAGTTAATATATAAATTTCAACGCATGAATGGAATGAAATGAATGTATGTAAATGTGTACTAGGTTATTTATCAAATAGAAGGAAAGAAGAATTAATATTGAATTGATTTATGAATAAATATATGTTGAATAGTAATGAATGTAAAGTAAATGGCGACCGTATAAAATCAGTACAGGTTGGTAATGTATAAACCTTAATGAACATTCAAATTTAATAAATTTATTCAAATGTAGGACTTAGTTATAAGCGTAGAATTATGGGTATGATAACAATTAGTATAAATTTCCTAATTAAGTGGCATGTTGAAATGGGTGATTTAATTTGGAATTTATATTTAATTTTGATGAAATTGTTTAAGGTTTACAATAACAGAAATTTAGGTAGTAAGGTTGAGCAAGTTGATAAGTAATAACCAAAATAAGGAAATAGCATTAATAAATAAAGTTGGAACAAATAAGATATAGAGAAACAAATATGAGGATTTAATGTATAAATTTATGTTGGTTTATGATAACGTTACTTGGTGATTAATTATAGAGTAACGGAAGTGTGAACGTAAAATAATGAAGCATAGATTTATGGTAGGACTTAATTTGTGGATTTGGGAATTTAAATCCAAAGATTTATTTCATTTGAGAAATAATACGTATTAAATTTCAATTTGATGTAATCAATGCAAGTCTAGTAATTAAAAATAAATTGTAAGTCGGTGACTTAGGAGTTATGTGAGATAATTGAAAATTTTAACCATTCATATAATTTATTTTGTTTGGTTAACATGATTTAGCTAATAAAGGGAAATTTGTATAAGATGAAGCATGCATGAGAAATGCATTTTAATTCAAATGTTATGTTTACCCATTTAATGTATTTACTGAATAGCAAAATGTTAAAATCAATAAACGAAATTTATTGATGTTCAACTTTAATTAATAACAATTAATGAGGGATTGAGAGTCTTACAACAACTATTTTGAGTTATATACTTAGTTCCTTCAGTTAAATTTGAAATCATTGCAATAAATATAAATTTAATGTTACGTAAATAAATTTAGGCAATTAATGGAAAATATAGTCTATAAATATATCATAATTTAATTGATGATAAAAGGTTAATTGCAATCAATGATAAATTGAATAAAAAGAATGAATGGTGATTTCAGTGTAATTATTGAAAGTATAATTTTTAATTTGATGTATATAATAAGAATTGAATTTACGCTGAAACATATGATTGAATCAACATTTATGTGACATCTAACTTTGTGTAAAATCATTGTAAGTGTTTGAGTAATATAAAGATGATAAATTGTAAATTTTAGAATTTAAAATATAAAATTTGATTTAATCAATTTGTTTAATTAATATAAAAATAGCCATTTTGGTCACGGACTCGGATTTCGACGAAACCAGTTTCATCGGATCCGTATCGGTGAATTATTGTAGGGTTTCAAGTTTCGTAGCGATCAGACTTGTCGTTTGATCGAACGAACACGAAACACCTTGAATCGATTTAATTGAAATCAATTTGAAAATCAATTTGAAAATATTGTTTTCAGCATATGTAACAACCCGCATATTTATCGAGTTTGTATTTAAATATTTTATTTAAATATTAACTCGTTAATCGGATTTTGGTCCGAAAAGCTACTTTTTGCAAATGGTCAAATTAGGACTCGAGACCACTTCCATTGAGTTCGAAATGTTGTTTACAACTTTTTTAAGTATAAACATCGATAGGTTTGGAGTTAGTGAAATTTCACTAACTTTTCCCGCTTTGGACTTTGGGTTAGTTTAGCCTATTAAGCCCAAGTTCCAACCCTCTTCTCCTCACTCTTCATAAATTTCCTAACTAATCAAGCTTTGGCATTAATGGTGGAGGGAATGGGAAATTAAAATTCCAAAACTCAAATTCAATTGCAATCCATCTTTCTACTCCAAATTCAAGAAGAAGACATTGGATTCAAGCTTCTTGTGCTTAGATAGAAGAAGGATTGATTCTTGCTTGCTTAAAACTTCATTTTCATTGATATTTGGTGCAAAGGTGAGATTTTTATCTCACAATTCTAGCCTATAACTATATTGGACTGTTGGGAATGATTCCCTATCATTTTTGCATGCATGTTAGCATTTGGTTTGGATTGGATTGGTGAAAAATTCCAATTTTTAGCGTTTTGTTGAATTTTCTGCACTTGAGTCGTTCTGGCCATTTTTAGGTCGTTCGGAGTTAAGTCGTTCGTCCATAGGTCGTATGACCCATGAGTCGTTAGGTCGTATGACCCATGAGTCGTTAGGTCGTATGACCCATGAGTCGTTAGGTCGTATGACCCATGAGTCGTTAGGTCGTATGACCCATGAGTCGTTAGGTCGTATGACCCTTGAGTCGTTAGGTCGTATGACCCATGAGTCGTTAGGTCGTATGACCCATGAGTCGTTAGGTCGTATGACCCTTGAGTCATTAGGTCGTATGACCCTTGAGTCGTTAGGTCGTATGACCCTTGAGTCGTTAGGTCGTATGACCCTTGAGTCGTTAGGTCGTTAGACCTCATTTTGTCTTCACTAGGTCGTACCGTTTTGGTCGGGGCGCTGCCCCGCACCCCGCCAGGGGCGCTGCCCCCTGGACCCCCGCAACCTGACCGGGCAGGTCGAACCCCGTAAGCGGTGGCGTTGCCCCTGGACCCCCCCTCCGTAGGCGATCTTATCTGAAAAACATTCAACAGAACTTGATTTGTTGAGATGCTGAGTTGACCATTCTTCGAGACAAACCATCTCTGGTTATCTCGGCCACGTTTGGTCGTTGGGGAACTTCCACTTTGATGCTTTTGAGCTGATTTCCTTGGATTTTATTCACATCTCCGAATGTGATCTTTGTGATGATTGTTTCTACAATCTCTTCTGTGATTTGTCATTTTAAAAATATAAAGGTTTCAATACTAGTAGTAAATATCAAAACTCTTTTAACAAACAATTTCAACTCTATTTTTAATAACAAAGCTCTTTTCTTAAACCGTTTTCCAATCTATTAGTTATACAACCCTTTACCTCACTCGGATGAGAAATCTAATTAAACGACTTAGTAAAACAAGTGGTATGAAACGCCTGCGTTCACTTCGTCGGTTAATTCCTGGACTTGTTCGATTGAACCTCTTGTGACAATTTTATTAGTGAAGATTTACAGTTTGTTCGTAAATATTTAAGTTAAGCAAGTGGTTATGGGACATGAAGCTAAACTTCTATATTTACTAGCTTAGTGTAATTGACACTTCTCGTTGATCATGACGATCATTCCGATGATTTAGACTAGCAACTGTGCGATGTCTCTTGTTGCGAGGTTAGACTAGACACCACTTGTGTGATTCCACTCACACATACCTTTTTTCTTTTTGGTTAGTCTGGACCTTAATCTGTGTGATTCCATTCACACATGTGGGGTAGCTCCCCTTGGTCTTCGGACCGTCATGTGATAGGCCTCTTTCTCTTTTCTATGATTTCTGGACTTCTTGCATTGATTTCTAGAATTTATGCCATTGACTTGTTATGAGTACAAGTTTGGGGTATGATGCCCTTTCCGAATCTTTGAGAAGATTCTTGTGATATTGATTATCTCTTATTGATTGATCTTCTGTTGATCATTATTTACATACTTATAGCGGTATGTCATTATGGATGTTTATGTTTATGCCATATCTTTTATGTTATCTCATGTCATCTGATATTTATAGCTAGACTGATCCGTTTATTATTTTCTTAAATAATACTCGGGTCAGACCGAGATGTTACAGGTGCTTCTGCTTGACTTCTTCCCAGGGATTCATCACTCTGACTTTTGGCTAACTATTTAGATTAGCAGTTTTTGTTGTATACACTTGAGATATAGACTCATAGTTGTATTCTTTTGTATAGCACGTGTTGCTATTCTTTTGTATTATCGTGGATCTTACTGACCACTACTCTGATGTACACTTTCATGTGTTAGTTATATATTCATATCTTCTTCCGCCTTTGTGATATGGATATCTGTGACTGATTTGTGATATGATTATTTCTATGTTTGTTTCCGAAGATTATTTATAGCCACCGTGTGATAAGCAATTACATGGATGGTCGCTCCTCAACAGCCTTATTCTCCGTGCTAGTTGACAGCACTACTTCGGAGTGTTCTTGGCTAGCGTGGGTATAGAGGTGGGGCGTTACAGCATAACTTCTTCATACAATCGAATTTGGACGTGAAACTTTTTCCATCGCGTTCAGAATAGTTTTAATTACCTATTTGGATATATGGGTTTAATAAATTTTATTCCGGGGTCAGAACGGGCTTTTAGGGCCAACTACCGTTTAGAACGTTTATAATTCGTGCCCACCTAATCTATTGTTGTTTGTCTATAAATAGGCTATGATAAAACCCTAGCTTACATTCTATGCTCATTTGCTGTACGTTCATTTCTTCAAATTCTTTCTCTTCCTCAATGGATGCAAATTTCAGATCTAATTTCAAACCAAATCAAAAGCTAAAAATTTAAAGTCTCTAGAAAAATTCACAAAAATTATATGTTATAGATTTCATCGATACGAATCTGCTAGTACTTTCCATTTTTCGATTGGAGTTTCTGTGTGTCCAGATCGAAACAATTTATTTTCGGCCGTTCATCATCGCCGCGATGAAATTCGTCGGATCGGAAAACGGTTTTCTGGGTTTGGTGGAGATCGACGCGTGCTTCGCATCCATGGGATTCATTCGGAGAGTTTATGGTTGGATCATGTGATTTTATTTGATTAGGGTTTGAAGGGCGCGGCGGCGGCGACGACCGATGGCGCGCGCAGGGAGTCAGGGAGAGGCGGCTCGGCAAGGGCTATCCACCGATGGTGGTCGGCGGTGGGATGGAGGCCGGTAGGTGTCGAGAAACGTGGTCAAAGGCGTGGTCAACGCTGGCTTTGCGTGCGTGTTTTGGGTATGGCCGAGCGTTACGGCGTGCGTATGTTGCCTGTAGAGGAGAAGGGGAGATGACGTGGCTATTATTTAGGTAAGTTTGTTTTAAATTTAATTTTCGTTTTCAAGCGATATAAATCGAATAACTTTTACGTACGTTATCCGTTTCACGCGAAATTTCTTTTGTTAGGATCGTAATTAAATTACGAACCTGTTGAAGCTGGTTTGGACAGATTTGGAGACCGTCGAATTTTTGGTTTTAAATCGAATTTAAATTCGATTTAAATTCAAAAGGTGAGTGTTTTAACCCACTCACAACTTCTAAAACTTCTTATGTCTGTTAAATTAATTTTAGATATGAGTAGAAATTTATTATGACTGTTTGGCATGTTTTATTCATTATCTCTGTTAAATTGCATTTATTTAATTTAACTGTTAATTTATTTTATTTATTGCATAAATTTGACAGTAAGAATTTATTTATTTGCGTACTAACTGCCAGTCATAGTTATGTTAAATTTTTATTTCATATTAACTGCCAGTTAAATTTAAGTTTATTTTTGCATATAAACTGCCAATTAATAGTTATTAAATTTATTTTGAGTATAAACTGATAATTGATACCATTATTTATCACCTGCTATGTATTGATGATTGTTTGAAATTGGATGATGGCTGTGATAAATGGATGTATGATTTGATGGATGAATGGATGATTAATTTTATTAATTGCAAGTTGCTATGCATTTTTATTTCATTCGGGATTGCGGTTTGAAATGATAAACAACCGCATTTATATTTTAAAATTGCGGATTGAAATGATAAACATCCGTACCACTTGACCATAGGGTAGAAAATTTTATACAGGCACCGCGGTATATATATAAAAAAAAAAATTGAAATATTTTTATGGTTTTGTAAAACTATATATATATATGGTTTATGGGATATTGAATTGGTTATTTTTATATATATATATATATATAAATTTTCGGTTTTTAAGCTTTGTATAAATTTGATTTGAAGTATAAAATAAAGTTTGATTTTTAAGATCAAATAAGATTAAACATTTATTTAAAATTTAATTTCTGGAGTTTTATGACTTAAATGAGAATAAGATTTGGAAGATGAACATTAAGTTAAATTGAAATTTAATAAAAATTTAGAATTTTTAAAGGATATGATTTTTATAACTTGATTTTTTTTTTGTAAAGTGTTTTAAATGAATATCAGGTTGATTTAAATGAATATATAATAAATTGAAAGATGATCCAGTTGTACGAAGTTAAAGGTTTTTCTTAAATTATATTGAATTCATTAAGTAAATATTTCAAGTCTAAATAATAAGTAATTGAATTTAATATATATGGGATTGTCAAATGAGTTTGTTTTGAAATGGTGAAATATTTAAAGCCTTGAAACATAAGAATTGAAATGGTATTTGGAAGTTTAAATCGATATTTGAAATTGATTTGTGATATCTAAAGAAGCTATTGTGTTTTATAAAGTAATTTAATATTTAACCATTTAAGAGATGGAAAATTGTTTCGAAGTTATGATTTTCAAGGTAGTATGATTTGGAATTACTATATACAAGAGTTGTGATTTCTAAATATTTCACTTTGAAAACCCTATGATTTTGGAAAAGAATATATATTGGAAAATAAAATGACATTATATGATTTTGGGTCTAAATGATATCGTATTGATTTGGGGTTTTAAAAATATAAACGATATCGTATTTATATGGGTTTAAAATGGATTTTGTTCCGGTTTTAAAGTATAATTATTTTAAATGACCGCGGTGTTATAATAACGTTTGGTTGTTGAAGAGACCGGGATCGGAAGTTGTCATACTCTCTGCCAACCCCGAAAACCACTTTAACAACCGTGTACGCGGTGGAGATTCCAGAATGAAGTAGGTTGGTGGCGGCGTTTCCTGCAAGGTAAATACGTGGACCCGACTCCCGTGAGTTGGCATAAGGTGGCTAAAACAGGAGCGATTCTCGGGCCAATGAGGTCATTCCTCTGATCGGACACTCCTTTTCGATATTATACTTTGACTTTGGATTGTTTCAGTGGCCACTTTTACTTTGATTTTTGGGGGAGTTTGTTCGAGGTGGGCGGTAGCTGCGGCTATGCGTTTCCATCAGCCCGGATAGCAATTGGTATATCTACCCTGGCATTGCCTAGTTGTGCCGTGTCACCTACCCTAGCGAGCCTTATACGATTTTGGTTTTGTACCATACCTATGGAGTGCCCGCTGACGACGCCCAGTACGGGGGAGATTAAGGTACTGTATAGACTATTGGAATATATAAATGTGTTAAGGTGGAAAATGTAAAGCCTTAACGCTATTTAAAAGTAAGTTTATTTTATAAATAAACACTATTATAATAGCGCAATATACTACATAGTAAATAGTTTAACGGATCCTTAGGAGATGTAAATCCCGAGCATCTCTTGAGTTACTGCACTCATATTTATTTCTGTTAATTTAACTCACATAAGATCTTTTAGTTCTGACTCGAGTGTTTTGTCTTTTCAAATTCGCTCGGGTCAGTCCGAGCGTTTCAGGATCGAAGACTTTAGCTCTAGAGGATGAAGACGGAGATTTCTATTATTAATATTAATTATATTCCACTACACTCATATTGTTCCGCTGCTTTGTCGTATGGTATGTGTATTCTGATATGTATTATATGAATGTTTTGTAAACAGATGTATAAACTGTATATTTTATTATTATATTTTATCCTTCCGCTGTGGGATTCTGTTTAGTTTTTTTTCTTTCTCTGTTTTTCTTATTTATCCCATAAAAATCCACCCTTACGTATGGTTTGAATTGGCACATGTGTCCGTTTAAATCGTGCGAAAAGGCGGATGTTACAGATTTCAAAACAAAATTAGATATTCAAATTCAAGAGGATCTTTGTCAAAGCAAATTCTAGCTAAGAAGATAGGCTTGGGCAGGGGATATAATTAAATTTCAAAATAGGAAGATGGATATACTGATATTAATCGTGGGCGACTTAACTGGGTCAACTGTGACTTCAAGAATAAGACTGATATAGAATTCTGAGGCAAATTGACATTCGATCGCAAGAGATAGAATTTGGATATAGCAAAAGATAATAGCATCATAAACCGAGGATACAGAAATCTCCGGTAAATCAGTTCCTATTGTAAAGGAGTTTCACCCCTTTACCAAATCATTTGAGGATTGGCGAGTCCACCGAATTATTATAGAGATTGTTCAAAATGGAGTTATGGGATACTAAAGAATACAAATAGGGAGAGATAAGGATGGATTTTGGAACCGAGGGGAACGTTCCAGACGTCACAGGAAACCGAGTGAAAGAGGAAGGGATTCAAGCTCAAACGAAAGTGATTCCGTAATTAAATTTACCCTATATGTTGAGTTTTTCCAAAAGCCAAAGCTCTGATACCAAATGTAAATAAATAATCAGCATATACAGTAAATAAAATAATCACTGAATCACAGACAAAGAGTAATATAACAATAACGCAGCGGAAAAAAGAGAATAGTAGTTCATGAAGCTACTATATATATAACACAGTCAAATAAGATACAATAGAAGTCTCGAATACAATAGTCAAATATAAGATCAGAATACATCACTGGAATCAACTAAATAACTCCAAGCTGAAAGATGTAAATGGATCTCCGAAACGAAGCTCCAACTCCAAAGGTGAGTCTCAAAAGTTGTATCACTCAGTCTAACCCGAGCGTAAAGCAAAACACAAAACACTCGAGTCAGGATTAACATTCTTATATCAATAAATCCAACTCATGTGAAATAAAAACTGAAATATAAGTAACTCAAAGGATGTTTGGGATAACCATCCTCTAAGGATCCGTTAAACTATCTACTATGTAGTAATATACGCTATTATAATAATGTCTAAAGTAAAGTATAATATATTTAAAAATAGCATTAAGGCGCTACCCATATCCCCCTTAACACATTTTATTGCGCCAATAGTCTATACAGTACCGTAATGCCTCTAGATCAGGAGGCTACCAGAGGAAACTCCATAGGTACGACACAAATCAAACTCGTACAAGGCACGCTAGGGTAGGTGACACGGCATAACTACGCAATGCCAGGGTAGATATACCAATTACACATCTGCACTGGTGGTAACGCATATCAGCCACTATCGCTCTCCTCGAGCCACACTCCCAAAATCAAAGGTGCACCCAATCAATGACAAAGTAATAGAATGGTATCGCAGAAGTGTGTCTGATAAGAGAAGGTACCTCATTGGCCCGGAATCGCTCCTGTTTTAGCCATCTTATGCCAACTCACGGGAGTCGGCTCCACGTATACACCTCAATAGAACGTCGTCAACATCCTACTTCATTTTGGAATCTCCATCGCGTATACGGTTATTAAAGTGGTTTTTGGAGTTGGCAAAGAGTATGACAACTTCCGATCCCGATCTTTAACAACCAAAAGTTATTATAACACCGTGATCATTTCAAAATAGTTTACACTTCAAAACCAAAATATCGTTGCCTTTTCAAAACCGTATCAATACGATATCATTTCCATTTCAAAACCAAATATTATGTCATTCGCATTTCAAAACCAAATACGATATCATTTCTATTTCAAATATATCTTTTCCAAAATCATAGTATTTCAAAGTTATAACATTTTCGAAACCAAACACTTGAAATTATAACACTTTCAAACATAATACCTTGAAGTTCATAATTTTGAAAACCCAACTTCCACCACTTAAACAGTTTAGATATTAAAATGGTATATATAATAAAATAGGTTATAAACTAAAATAGTTTATATTAAAAATAATTTATAATAAAATAATTTATAAAGTAAGATATGAATTTAAAAATACATTATATAATAAAAATAGTTTTCCCCAAATTTCAAAAATTGATTCCAAATCAACTCGAATTCCAAAATTCAAATTTAAATCAAATCTCAAATCATCAATTTCAATTCAATTAACCCATTTAAAATTATATCGATTTCAAATACTGATTTGAAGCACAATAATCCATTTTAATTTCAATATATTTCAAAGCTTTCAATATTCCACATTTTCAAAACTAAATTTGGTAACTTCACATATACCTCAAATTCACTTTAATATTATTTAGCCTTGATAATATTCACTTAATAAATACAATATCCTTTAAATAAAACTCAAACTTGAAATATTCATTAATCACTTTAAACCAATCCTCAAGTTAAAAACTCATACCCTTTAAATCTCAAATGCAATAAGTTTCAAATTAATTAAATTAAATAAATTCTTAATTAAATCCAATTTCAAATCAACTTCAAAATCCATTATCTTAACCTTGATTTATTTAAAAATCATTTTAAAACTCTATATTAGAATTATAATTTAAATAAATACTTAACCATATTATATTTTAATAAAATCAAACTTAAATTTTTTTAAACTTATTTTATATTAAAACAAATTTGTATATAGCTTAAAATCAAGAATTTAACTATATATAAAATAACATTTATATAATATCTGAAATCAATATTTACATAAAACTATATATTTCTTTCCAAACCATAGAAATCATTTAAAAATATTTTTATATATAGACCACGGTGTCTGCATATAATTTTCTATCCTATGGTCAAGTGGTACAGATATTTATCATTTCAATCTGTAATTTAAATTTATACTGGTATATATCATTTCAACCCGCAATCCCAAATTCAATTCAATGAAAATCGCTTGGGTTTATCATTTCAACCAATAACGATTTTCTCCTATTCTAAAGTCCGTTCGGGTGTATCATTTCAACCCATAGTGAATTCTATACTAACAGGGAACTTGCAGAGTGATAACAAATATGATAATAATATAATATGCATATATCATCAAAATAAATAACAGATAATGGTGTCAGATGTCACATTGAATAGATACAGATAATAACATATATATGGCAATGTAAATAACTAATAGCAACATATTTCAATTGTCGTTTCAATTGATAATAAATTTAATAGATAAAAGAACATTAGTCATGAGTGATTGCTCTCCTTTCAAGGCTAGAGGAAATAGACTACACGATGGTTTACGAATCCAAGCACGAATTCCAGAGCAAAGTGAGATGAGCGCGAATTCGACGATCAAAATTGATAACAAGGAGTCGATGAAAATGAATCAAAATCAGCTTGACATAGAGAAGCAAATTACTCTATTATATTATTTTCTTAACAAATTTTAATTTGGGACTCATTAATATATATACACACACACACACACATTTTCAATAAATACTAATCTAAATACTAAAAAAATATCTATATATATTTATTAAAAGTCAAACTCTGATATACTCATCGACATATAAATTAATTTACAACAACTTATAAAATATAACACTTTAAAAAAACAATATATATATCACTAAAAGTATATATATATATATATAATGTAAAACCTATATTTAAACGTACTTATAAACAAACCATAGCACCCTAATGTATATATACGACATATATATAAGAACAACACAGTATAACATATACTTTAAAATCAAATTTGAGTATAAGAAAAAAATTTGTACCTGCATATATATATACATATATATATCGTGTAATAGAGGAACTGTACACACACAACAAACAGTAAACTTCTAGTACGGTTCATATTATATAAAACTATACATACTTTTGACCATATATATAAACACTGAAACCAATATATATATATATATATATATATATATATATATAATATATATATATATAGTGCTATAACTAGCAATAGTAGACTTAAGAACACATCACAAATATACTTATATATAAAACCTATAACACAGAGACTAAAATGTATATACAAAACGTTATTTATGTTTAACTACATGTTCTTTAAAACATAAATACAGTGATATATAAATATACTTGGAAACCAACCGTACATATATATTCCATTAAAACTAAATATATATATATATAGCCAGACAAATATATATAAAACCAAATATATATAACCGTATGTACAATTGTTAAAAACTATAAATGCGTATGATATAAACAAATGGATCCCACTATAACAATTGCATATACCATTCATATATGCTTAAATTTTATTTTATTTTATTTTTTTTTTGAAACCAAACACAAGTATACATATGTAGAATTACGTATTATAAAAAGAAAAAATCAAACTCACTGATATAATTTTAACATCAAAGCTTTACAAAACAACTATATTACTATTTACCATATTATATAAAATACTGTAGCTTAAATTCTGAAGAAAACAAAAATATACATAACACTTGAATATACATAATATATCTTCATATATAAGCTTTATATACACACAACCGATTGAATGTTATTGATATGAATATATATATATACATATAATGTTGTACATATTCACTACTGCTTTATATAATATAATGAACACTATAACAGGCATATATATAATATATAAGAGCTACATAATATTTTAAAGCGACAGGAGGATCTGAACTAATTTTAGACCAGTATATATAACTATATAAATGCTGACTCATATTATAAAATAAATACTAATCTAAATACTAAAAAATATCTCTATATATTTATTAAAAGTCAAACTCTGATACACTCATCGACATATAAATTAGTTTACAACAACTTATAAAATATAACACTTTAAACAAACAATATATATGAGTCCGTAAGATGATGGTTTCGATGACAACAACCTTAGAATAGGATTATAAAATATAAATACTAACATTATAGTTTAGAAATATATGTATATGCAAGACTTAACCATGCAGGTACCAAGAATGAAGACTGTACAGTATAAGGAATTCAAGATATCAAGAATGAAGACCCATGAGTATCAAGAATATCAAGATTATCAAGAGGTCAAGATTTCAAGTAATTTATTTTTTAATTAGGAATTTTGTTAAAACTCCTAGAAAAGCACTGGCATCTTAAAATCCAATTTATTCGCGGAATGGAATCCACTTCGAGCCTGTTAAAGGGATGGAACCCTAAGTAGGATGGAACCTACGAAAAATCTAGTGGAACATTGTTTTGTATCCGCTAACTTTTATTCAAAATGTTTTTATAAAATTATATCTTGTTTTCAAAAAAAATTCAAAACCTTCCTTTTAAAAAGATCAAAAACATCTATCCTGTATTTATATACTTTTAGCCTTAAAATAATCTTTATTTTCAAAATCAAATTATCCTTAGTTTTAAACTATCTTTTAATAATAATATATTAATATTTATACTTAGATTTAAGTATAAAATTATAGTAAAATTTTATATATTTTATTCTCTATATTTACTTATATATTTTAACTATAGTTAAGTATAATTATAAAGTTTAAAATAGTTTTTAATATAAGGTAAAAGTTATTTTTAAAAGAAAAACAAACCATCAAAAATTCCTTTGGGATGTCGACATGCTCAATATACCCATGTCGACATAGTGTCAGTTAAATTCAAAATTTAAATTTCAAAAGAAGTGTCTATTCGTCATATCCTTTCACGAATGGACATGACTGTTGTTCTTCTATAAATAGGGGTTGTTTTCAACGAATTTTCAATCATATTTTCTGATTTTCATTTCTCTTCTTCTTCCACATTTTCTTTATACATATTCCTACCATTACTCTGCCAAAACCAACATTGAATCCAACTAGATTATCTTTGGTTTGATTCTCTATCACTATCTCAACAAGATCCTCAGTGCTATTCATATTTATAGGCTTCTTTGTAATCAATTAAACGAGTAAAGGTATGATTGTAGCCTTGGAAATCAATCAAGCGAGAAAAGGTGTGATTGTAGCCTTGGAAATCAATTGAGTGAACTTGTTGCCCGTGAAATCAAGTATCTCTACCCAGAGGATTGTGAATCTAGAGGGTGTACCTCATAGCCTTGAAATCGAGTGTGTAATTGTATAATTGCTTTTGAAAGGAAATCCGTAGTTGTGTGTGGGACTGGATGTAAGGTAACTCCGAACCAGTATAAAATCCGGTGTGTTCTTCCCTTTGCTAATTTTACTTTATTTCTGCATCTGTGTTTGATTCTGTGATCATATCTGTGTCTGAATATTGCGTACATTTGTGTTTAAATTAACAAAAACTCAAAATGATTTAATAATTCCTTAAAACACTATTCACCGCCCTCTAGTGTTTATCCCAGCCTTAAGATTCTTAATCCGCATTTCACACATTTGGTATCAGAGCAAGGTTTTCAAAGTTTCATAATCTGATTTATGGAAAGTTTTTAAAATGGCTACCAACACTGGTACTGTTACCAACACTAGTATCCCTATCACTAGTTTATTTGTAGAAGGCCGGTCTATTGTCAGACCACCATTTTTTTGTGGCAGTAACTATGCATATTGGGCATGTAAGATGAAAATATATTTACAATCTATTGGATTAGACACTTGGAATATCACACAAACTGAATATTCTGAACTCACGACTGATTTTGCACAGTGGAAAGCTGAGCAAAAGACTGTTGCACAAAATAATTCTAAAGCAATGAATATTCTATTTTTTTCACTTGATAGAAATGAATTTAATAGTGTCAATTTGTAAGTCAACATATGAAATTTGGAAAACTTTGCAAGTTACTCACGAAGGAACAAGCAAAATTAAACAGGCCAAAATTTCCATGCTCACAAATTAGTTTCAATTATTTAAAATTAATTCTAATGAGTCTACTTTAGATATGTATAGTAGATTTCAGGATATTGTGCATTCTCTAATATCCTTGGGAAAGGAATTTTCGAAAGAAGATCAAGTCAGAAAATTTTTAAATTCACTTACTACAGAATGGGATCAAAAGACACTTGCGATCGAAGAGGCAAATGACATCAGTACCTCAAAGATAGAAGAATTAATTGAAAATCTAATGTCACTTGAAGTCCAAATGATCGGGAGAAGAGAAAGCAAAGCATTTGAAAAGAAATCAGTGGCATTTAATGCATTGGCTGATGGATCAGACTCAAACAACGATAATGATGAAGAGATAGCCTTGATGACCAGGAATTTTTGAAAATTTCTGAAATACAGAAAGATGAATAATCTCAAGAGAAACAACTATAAGAACTCTGGAAATTAGAATGTAGTGCCAAACAATGTCAAATGTTTCAACTGTGATGAACCAGGCCATATCAAAAGAGACTGTCCGTATCTAGAAAAGCAAAATCATCCTATAAACAATGATTCAGTAAAGAAACGGAAGCATGCATTTACTGCTACTCTAGATGACTTAGACTCGTCCTCAAGCGATGATGATCAGAAGACAGATAATTCAAATTTATGTTTCACGGTAGTTCATGACTCCGACGAACTCAGAGAAACAGACCCAGGAAAAGGTATACATTTACAATATAAATGGTAGAAATTGCATGTTTAGAATTAGATGCTTGATCGCTTGCTTGATTGATTTTGAATTGGTGTGTTATTTGAATTTTAAATTATTTTACTATTATTCTATTATTATTTTTTATTATTTTTATTCGTATAATAATATATTATGGAATATACTATAATTCTAATAATATTCCAAATATATATAGACATTAAAAATAATGAGTATATATATATATATATGTTAGAGTACTTAGGAAAAATAAATCATAGAAATTCACAAGCACATGTCGACATGGTCCTTACCATGATGTTGACATGGGTGTAGAATTTGAAGTTCAAAATTTGAATTCAAATGGTTGAATTTGCCTCCACCTTTTCACTTTATTCAATTCTCTAAAAAGGCATCTTTTGACCAGAGAACATGTCTTTTGAGAATCTATTTGTTCACTATCTTTTATCACAACTCTTCACTCTCATTTTCAAATTCAAAATCTCTCTTCAAAACTTCAAGCTCTCTACTCTCTACTCTAATGGCTTCTTCAAGCAACCCCGCCACCATGACAATTTCTAGAAAGATAAAAGAGCAACTCTTCAATGATCCGGAGGCTATAAAAGCATACATCAATTATGCTAACTATGCAAAAGTCTATCCCGAAAAGTTTGCTATATTTCAAGATTTCTCTTCTTATGAAATTGATTCTCTTTTTGCAAACAATCAAATTCTTAGTCTTGTTGATGCTTCTCAAAATGATTTTTTTTGTTATCCAAATCTTGTTAACATTTTCTATGCAAATCTTAATCGTGGATTTTATAATGGAAACAATGATGAAATTTGGAGTAGTGTCAAAGGCACTAGAATTGTTTTAAAGAGTGATATTTTGGGTACTATTCTCAATTACAAGAGTATGGGAATGGATCTTTCTAATTTTAAAATCGATGAAAATAATCGTGAGACATTTCATCACATTTTCGAAGGAAATAATAATTTTGAATTCAAAAATCGAAACTTTCGACCAAAAGCGAGAATTATCAATCTTCTTTTACAACATACTTTGACCCCAAGATCGATAAATTTTAACAATCCTATTTCAAAAGTTTGCGAAGCACTTTTTTCTATTTTTGGAAATTATGATATTAATTGGACACAAGTTATTTTGGATGAACTTCGTCCCAAAAATCTTGAAATGGGTGAGAATACTATGTATCACGGAATTTATCTCACTCAGTTTTTAACTATTTTGGAGTGGATTTCAAAGGAGAAGAATTTGTTTCTAGAAAAGTTTTCAATCATTCCAACATTTCTCTTATGAAAATTCCATTTGTTTTTCAACCCTATGGGACTCTTGCCGAAATGGAAGAGCGTTTGGCTCATGAGGAGATGGAAGAAGAAGAGGAAGAAGAAGAAGAAGGGGATGAAATGGAAATTGAAGAAGAAGAAGAAGAAGGTGAAACTTCTTTGGAAAGCATCGACTATCCTCCTAATCCATCCAACAAAACCCTTCTCAAAAACCAAAAGACCATTGTTGAGAATCAAAGGATTCTTAAACGATCCGTTAGTAAGAAGTTGGATAAAATTTCATCCAAGATGAACAAGTTTATTTCCAAAGTCAGCAAGAAGCTTGGATTATCTTCTTCGTCGTCATCCTCTAACTAGTTCTACCTTTTCTTATTTCGTTGTATTTGTTTTAGTTTATTTTGAATTGAAAGTTCGTGTGGTTCTTTATGTTTAATCGTTGTATAGTCTTAGTATGAAATGAAATGGAATTTCTATTATGTTATCTAGCTTATCTTATCTCTATAATAAATGTTAGTATATTATATAAATACACACACACACAATTATTCACAAAATCAAAATAAGTCATCAAAATTCACTGGACCATGTCGACATACCCCCTATGACCATGTCGACATGTACTGGTCAGAAATGACATTTCATTTTGAATTTGAAATTTGAAAAACTACCTTATATCTATTCATTTCAAATGAATTTCTACACCTATAAATACCTATTTCTTCCAAAATTCATCACTGAATATTATCTCTTATCAACTTTGTCTCTCATTCTTCTCACAAACTCGAATATGGCCAATCCAATCCATAGTCTATTAGAAAATCTTGAAGAGACTCTGAACTCTTTCAAGAATATTCTTTCATTCATTCTCCGCAACCAGCGACTCTTAGAATTGAGTCAAATGCAGATGATTGAAGAGCAAGACAGACATTTCGATGCAATACGATGGATGACTTCCTACCTGCACAAGGATGATAACGAAGCGTATCCTCCAGTCTCTCTCGCTAATGATAATGAAAATTAGGATGCCATTAAAGCAGAACCTATATTTGGAGAAGAAGGATGGGTGGAAGTTCCTCGTAATGTTTGATTTGTTTAGTTTGGTTTGTTTGATTTTAATTGTTTGATTTGATTTGAATTGATTTGGATTGATATTTAGTATGAAAAACATGTATAAATCACATTTATATGATTTTTAATTAATTATCATGTCTATCAGTATAATTATCCCTTAATCTAACTATTATACCCTCCATTTGTAAAGTTTATTGATGCAGGTACTGTAATGACCCGAAATTTTCGAACCCGAAAATTTCAGATAGTTATGAAAAAGAAGAAAGAGATAGAAGAAGAAGAAGATCAGGAACAACAACATCTCACATTCATAGCAGATAAGATATAATAATAAATAATAATAGTTTACAAAAGCATTCTGTATTTGTCAATTGCATTTATAATACATCAGAGTTACACATTTATACAGACACTGAATATACACAATTATCATATTTCAAATTTACAATAATATAATACAGCGAAAATACTTAATACGTTCCTGCGATACAGCTCGTCTCCCAAGCTCCAGAACATCCTTACCTGGAAATCTGTAACACTTGGTCTGATCCAAGCATTACATCAAAGTAACACCCGGGTCAGGCTGGAAACCAGCGTGAGTAAACCCATCTAACAAGGAATACAAAGCATTCAACTTATATAAAACCCGGGTAACTCATATCAATTCACAAATTCATAATTTGTTATAGGCATAACTTATTTCACACATAAGTTTTCTAAGTACCAAAGATTTAGATTTAAAATAGTCAAATTCCTTTAAATCACTTCACTCCAGCCTATAGATTTCACATATCAATCTATAAAAATTCGAAGTGGTTTCGGGTATTTTCTAATACCCGATCCCAGTCTCTTCGGGTCTCATGTCACCCTAATCCAAGTTATCCAAATGAAACACACATCATTTCATATCAGAGCTATCAACTTATTCAAAGCATCCAATACCATTGAATCATTCATAAGCAAAGCTTAATCACATACAAATTTAATTTAATTAATCCTGATTGAATTACTAACCTCAACCACTTAGATTTCTTCATTTAACATTAATTAATTTCCAATAAATTAATCAATCATCCCTTCCTTATTCATCTTAATTAATCACCCTGGATTAATTATCTTTCGATTACATTCAAGTAATTAACTTTAATTAATTTCACGATATTAATTCTTCTTAACCAAAATCAATAAGTAATCTTAATTGCTTCATGAATTAATTAACTATTTAAATTACATTAATCCTTAATTACTTATGTTAATTAATTTCTCATAGGTCACTTATTATTGATTTATAAATCATAATTAATCAAATCTTTAATTACATCATTAATTGTATAAATTAATGATTTCCAATTGTATTTCAATTTATCTTAATATAAATTAATTACATTAATTAAACCACGATATTAATCATTCTTGATTTATTTCAACCTGTAATTATCTACCTTTTTATTTACTTCACTAAATAAATTAATTACTCTTTAATTAACTGTCTTAATTAATCTCTTGATTAATTTCACAAATTAATTATATTTTATTAATTGCATTAAGTAATTACCTATCAACCCATCCATTAATTATTCTAAATTAATTAAACTTAATTAATTAACTTAAACCTTCATTAATTAATTCAAACCCTTAATTACTACATTGATCAATCCAAATCATTAATTAGAATTAATTAATTATCCATTTTAATTACCCTACTAATTTAATGAATCACAAATCATTTAGTCATTATTAACATTAAAATGAAAACATTCTCTTATTTATGATTTAAGTTTAAAACAACTTAAAACCTGAATACTTCGAGTCAAGCCACAATTAACACGGGAACCAACCACAACCAAAGTTACCAGATCATCAGTTCACAGTGCACATCAATCAATTCAATCATGCAACCAAATACTTAAATTGAACCATTTAAATTTAGATAAAAATCCAAAGGAGTGAGATTTACTCGTCTTTGCTTTGTATGCAATCCAATCCATATTAGCTTGTTCCTCATTATTTCTGACCTTGTATAAAAATTATACAATTTATTAATGTTTGAATTAAATTAATATTCAATTTCCATGTAATAAATTCTGGTTGACTATTAATTTCCCTTTTCGAAATTACTAATAAAATAAATTATAGATTTAAAAAAAAACTACTTTTATAAATTCCTTAAACCTTTAAAACTCCCTATATTTAAGTTAAAACATAATTGTTTTATATATATCTAACTGGAAATTTTAACACTTATAAATATATATGTGTATTCATTCTCTTGGAACTCGTATATCTATATAATAGAATAAAATTAACTAAATACCTTACTGTAAAATTACAAAATCAGATTCTTTTTATCAAACAAAAACAGAATTACTTTTATATCTCACTGTGAGTTAAACATCTTATCTACAACCATTCCTGCTTAATTTAATTCTTATATCTACAAAATAAAAATTTACCGAAGAAGCGAAAAAAAAATCGAACCTAACTTCCCCGATGCCCAATCGCAAAAGCCTTAGAGGACTATTTGAACAGCTAGCGACCTTCCTCTCAATTGTCACGTCGACTACTCACCATCGTCGATCCACCCTTGTCCCGAACATCCACACACGGTCGTTGTAACGACCCACAAATCCGAACCCCTTGAGTTAACACTATTCTACATCAATCAACTCAAGTTGAAAAGAAATACGAACCATTAGGGTTAAAGAAGAAGAGGTAGAAGAAGTGAAAACAACATCAGAATCTTACCATCGCAGTGGAATAAAATATAATAGGTAATCATAGATCTTTACACAAAACAAATACTATATCTATTTATACATACATCAGAGTACATCATCATCAGAGTTCCACATCCATATCATACAACTGGATACACAGCGGAATAATAACCAAATACGAAAGTACGTATCGCCATCCAGCTCGTCTCCTGAGCTCCACAGCATCATATCCTGTATTCTATAATACTCGGTCTGACCCGAGCATTACAGTTGAATAACACCCGAGTCAGTCTAGAATACCTGCGTGAAAAATCACACTCAAATTGATTATTAAAGTTTCAAAAATCCTTTGAAAACAAAAGCATCTCGTAAGACCACCCTCAAATAAACATGTCGGGTTTTTACCTTACGATAGCTAAAACATTTTTATATTAAAATCCTATGATATTATAATAAGGTCTATATACAAATACTTATTAAAATAGCCGAAATTGTTACATCTATTAAATTCCAGCTACTAGCCACGGAGTGGATAATACAAACAAAACTCGTAAAAGGCGCGTAGGGAGAATGGATTTCCAACTAATGACTAGGCACTGGGGTACCACCTGTCACGGTACGTGGCCTAGATCACAGTACCGAGGATCACTCCTGACCCCCGGCAACACAAGACTGGGACTACCCCTTACTAGATAATCCCGAGTAAGATCCCCCAACGGTTGGGATCAGCAACCGCACCACTAAGCCGAAATAAAAAGGGACATCTAGATAGGGATGACCTCACCCTGAATGGGTGCTACCCACCTAGCCTTGCTGCATAACCCCTGATTTTCAGTCATTCCCGTCTGATGAGGCTTGAGGCTAAGCGTTACCTTTTTAGAACATATCCCTTAAAATGCCCATCATCCACCGGACGATGTTTCGAAAGCATTCATCCATACAAGTCGGTCCCGGGTTCGAACGGAACCGAAGGCACTATTCCTACTACATCCATTTTGGAAATATCCTCAGGATTAGTACTGACTAGCCCTTGCACTTCACTGCTCCATCTTCGAATCCAAACTCGTTTTCCACGAAAACGTACAAACCGGATCGAAGTGGTTTTCGAGAAATAAATCCCGATCCCGGTCTCTTCGAAACGTTCAGCGCATTTGGCCAATATTGATAGTCGGTTATTTAACTATCAATTAACATTCACAACAATCACCAAACAATAAATAGTTTCCCAAATTATTTATTAATCCCAAAAATATCTTCACAAGATATATTTTCACTTTCAAACCCCTTTTGAAAACAGTTTCAAACTATCTTCCTTTCTCAGGATAAATTTTCCCAAATATTTCTATTTCCACTGAAATCACCAAGCACAAAACTTTAGATTTTTAAAATAATTTAAAACACTTTACTTTGAAATATAGTTTAAATTATTTATGTTAAACTACTTCAATAACTTGTTAAAAATACATACTATATGAATATTTGAAAATAAGGTTACTTTATAAAATATAAAACTAGGTTTTCACTTTTTAAAACAAAATACTAAGTCACCTTTTAAATAATTACTACGATAATAGATTCGAAAAAATTTACTTTAGAATTTAGGTATTTAGAAATAATGAATTCCTAAAACATGCTTTTTTTAAAAAACATTAAAACTTTTTATCTTATATTTAAAAATTTACTTTGAACGTACTTGGCTATCCAGAGAAATATACTTCTCTTCACATTCTTCTTTAAATTTCCAATTTTAAACACTTGAATCAATTTCCAAATTGATTTTCAATTTACTCCCTTTTATCCCAAAATCCATTAATTTTAGATTTTATTCCTTAATTATGATTTAAAATACTTTTAACAGAAAATACCAACTTTAGATTTCTCAAATTACTTCTTAATCCTTTTAAATAAATTTAAACTTTAAATTTTAAAATAATTCTTTATTCCTTTAAAATAATATCACTTAATTTTAGAATTCATTAATTTCTGTTTATTCAAAATCTTTTTTTTCTTTTCATACTCGAAGATTATTTATTAGTATTTTAATATCACTTCCATTTCTTTTCAATTCGTTCGTAATTTATTCAAATTTTCTATAATTATTTCGCTTACAAGTTCACTTATTTATTTTCTTCCCAAAATCCAATTTATATATTTTCGGTAGCTCATTATATCCAAATATATTCAATCAAACCATAGCATTCATCATCATAGAATATCAAATAATCACAACAGAGAATATTAAATAATTTAAATAAATGTTGAGGGATCCAGTTGGATCCCTCCAACCTGTTTTCACTGCATCCACAGACGTTAGCATAATATAAAATACCAATTCCACTTCGAGGTGGAATATCGCGGTATATGGGATTAATATAAATCATCCGCTATTATGCGGCGCGTAGGGTCTCATTCGCTATATAATGTGGAAAATCAAACATTCCAAGATATACTATATACTACTATATATAATATAACACACCAAATCCAATCAAACAATCAATTATTTAAATTTAACCATTTAAATTAAAATTAAATTTCAGCTGAGTGAGATGAACTCACCTTTGCATTTGTTTGCGGTCCACTTCAATTCTCCCTTGGTTCCCCGGTTTATAACCTTGTATAAACATTACATATATTTTTTTATCGACATTCGAGTCAATTTGAACGATTAAATTTCCATTTATAATTTAATTAACCAGTGATTTCATTTTAAACAATTAAATTTAATTTTAAACTAATTCCCTTTTTAACAGATTATTTTAGCAACCAATTAATTTAATAAGTTAAGTAAATAAATTAATTTCCAAAAATACACTATTTTCAAATAAAATAAACCTCCTTCCAAGTTATATACATTAATTTAGAAACAAGATTTTATAAAGCTTACTGCAAAATATTTATATACTTTTCCTTTTCTATAATTAACCTAAGAAAACCTTTTTCTAACCTATACACATATATGTATATTTAAACAGAAACCTTACTGTTATATTATTTCTTTTGTGCATAAACACTTATTTCTTTAATTATATTTAAAAACGTTACCTTACTGCGTTGATCGAACCCCTAGCCTCGGATCCTTTCGCTCGCGCAGCCACCAGAGCAAACCACTACTTGTCGGCGGCATTGAGATTGCTCCTCCATCACTGCCTAGATGCCAGGTCCCATCTCACAAGTCGAGTACGCGACTGCCAACTGCCATACCCAACCCTAGAAATCAAAATCGTGTTATCACCTACTCGTCAAACGACCACCCACCACCGTTCCAACCTTACTCTACCACGAACGAACGTCGTAGTTGAACGTCGCTGCAATCCCTGATGACGAGTCGCACTTTAGCTTGCCGCACTAGAAATCGAGCTCCACAATCTCACGAGGCCACGATGAGATTCACCATCCCTCGAAACTGCTAGAGTTTGTGCCTCCGATTCTTTATTTAGCTTGCTCGACCTCGCGAATCGCCAAAATCAAACGGCGACATCGATGAACTCAAGCCCTAATCGAGCAAGCAGAGGAATGAGGCCACGAATTCATCTAGAAGGAAGGGGCATATGCGATTGAAGGAACGAAATGATTTCGTGTATTTGATTGATTTCTTTTTTTCGGCTTCTAATTTTTTTTATTTGATACTCGTTCGAATTCAGGAGAAGAAGAAGGGTGCGAAATTGAATAAGAAGGGCTCGGCTTGGCTTTTCGAAGAAGGAAGTCGTGAGTAAAAATTTATTCTTCTTTTTTATTTATTGATTCGATTTGAACAGAAAGGAAAGCGGCCGTTATCTTATCTTTTTTTTTCGTCTAAAGGTAGATAAGGATGAACGAATTTAGGTTGAGGGGGTGTGGCGTAGAAGAGAAGGTTTGACTGTTAATTTAAATTCAATTGGATTATCCTAGGCATTTACCAATCGTATAACCAAACGGTAGCTCCAAACACTGCGAAAATTGAAATTCGATAATAATATAATATTACGGATCCAATAGAACTGGTTTCGTTAAAATCCGAGACTGTGCCTCGGAAGGCTATTTTTATTTATCAATTTAAACAATATATTTTTAAAACCGAACGAATCACTTCCAATTTCAATTTAAAAGCTTTTATTATTTTCAGAACTATCAATATAAAATTTTCAAGCCTTCAAATTATTTTTAACAGGCTTAGAGCTCCAGATTCAACATTTTACCCAACTTCAAGTTATTTAATTCAATAAATTTAATTATCAAATAAATTGTGATATTTGAATATAAGTTCAAATTAACCTTTTAAATATCTAAAATCAATTAAATATTTCAACTTCAAATGCCTAAAAATTCCGGGTCGTCACATTCCTCCCCCTTAAAAGAATTTCGTCCCCGAAATTACTAATTAGGAAGAATGGTCCAATGCTCGATTACCTTTTCCCAAAACCAAACAGTTTCTAACAATTCAACATCCTACCAATCCATCTTATTGTAAAAAAAAACCATTACCATTCTTACTAACTTCTCAACTCTCCCATAGTTTGTAAACAATATTATTTGTTCAATCATACAAGTTTCAATTTAAAACCAAGTTTTTAATTATCAAAATTTTCTCAAAAATTTTCTAACTCCCTAAATTTTCGAAATATTTTGCCAAGCGTCTCCTTTGCACGGCTAGCTCGTTACAACTACAAAATGCCTCTACGGGCTCCCAAATTCCAAAAGAAAACAAAAGGCCAAGTGGCTCGATCAAAAACCCAATCAAATTTCATATAGAAATATAAACACATACCTTTTTGTAGAGCAATTCAAATTTATCTTCTGAAATCAATTTCCTTTTCCTTTATAATACCTTTGTATCTTACTCAGCAATAATATCCAATCAAAAGATTCAAAAACATTTTATTGACTTCCTTACCAAATGTCAATATCTATTCATCCAAATATTAACTTAGAATATATTTGTAATATCAGTTTCAAATCAAGAATTCACCATTCCTTTCTTAAGTTTAGTATAAGCATTTTATATGTTTCTTTATTTATTTTCACTTCACCTCTTTAGTTTATATCTACTTCTATTCAAATAGGTTCTCCCATTTCCATATGAATACAATTTGCCTTCAAACTTTGCATATTAAATTTTGTACACCTTTCTTCACATACACAATTTTAAATTAGATTTCAATATTCAATTATAAATCTATTTGCTTACTAATTTTAAATCCTTTGCCGTTAGTGAAAATTTTTAAAAAAAAATTTCGAACTCCCAAAATTTTCAGAAAATTTTGGCAGAGTCTCCTTTGTATGGAGGATCTTTTGCAATTTGACAAGAGATATAAATATATATATATATATATATATATATATATATATATATATATATATATATATATCGACCCACCTGGTCGTAAAAACAAAAACAGTTAATATTTCCTATTTTAATTGCGTAGACGTACCTTTATTTAGCATTTTTAAGCAAGCGGCTTATTATTTTGCAATTAGCGCGACCAAAATCCTGCCAAACGGCTTCCCGATACCTGTACTTCCTCAATTCAAACATATAAGTACTAAATATATGCAATTTATTAACATTTCACTTACTTTCAATAGTTAACACATAAATTTCACATATAATGCACATTGTATAATTTCCATAAGCATATATAAGGTTCTGACACTTATTACAATTGCTTACAACCAATTCTCAAACCATTCCATTCAGTTTAAGTGATTTACAACTTACACGCTTATATCTAATTCATTCTAAGCAAAACAAACTCATATTCATTCCAATTGATTTCAAAAACATCCTATTTCACTTCTACTAACTCATAGGATTTTATCTAATCTCGTTTACATCAAACGATTCATTTTTTTCATTTTTTTTAATGCAATTTGACAATATTAATGGGAATAAATAATTACTTAAGCTTTTTAACCATTTCAATAGATTCCAACTAAATTTGCACTTGATTCTATCCCATTTTAATTTATTCACAAACTTTCATTGCATTTTCTTTCATTTCCAAAAAGTTGGATTCCAAACCATTTTATTAAACTCGGCAACCAATATATTAAATAACCATCTCACAATTTACTTAAGTTATTTACTTTCTTCAAACTATTCCATTCAATAACTTAAGTTTATTTTATTCAACCAAATTCCATTCAAATCTTTGATTTGATTTTCCCTTAACCAAATCCCAACCATTTTTTTTCTAATTTATTCGACTAGGTATTTCTTTTATCCATTCTTAATTTTAATTCACATCAACAATTCATTATTGAATTTATTAATAATAAGGCCATTCAATTTATGCTTGAATTGGATTTGTTTACAACTCACACCAAATCTATTTTAATCCAATTCAATACTTACTTAGTTTACATTTATTTATTTAAGTAAGAATTTTATTCCATTCAATATTATCTATAACTCAACTAAATTCATTTCAATTCAATTTTATTTAGCTTAACTCCAGTTAAATCTTGCTACATACTATTCCTTTGAATTTTGTTAAGCAAGGACTGAATTCCATTTAATATCATTCCAATATCCAATTTCAGTTCATTTACTTACAATCATAAATTTTTTTGTTTATTCTCGTTTTAATTTATTCATACTCAAGTTGGATTTATTTTCATCTCAAATCATTTTTGTTTTAATCCAGTTCCATACAACTTCCATTCATATTTAATTCACTTCCAAATTCAAAGTTGAATTTCTATTTATAACTCAAGCTTCATTTCCAAACTCTGTTATCTATTCACAATTGATTTCTAAGTTAATCATTTCGAGTTCCATTTCCATATTTCGTTAACTAATTTATCCCAAATTTAGTTTATTTCTCACTTTTAATTCAATATTTAATTTTTATCTGCAAAAATCACTTTATTACTTAACTGGAATTCAATTCTATTTTATAATTCAAGATTGGATTTTCATTTTGTCCACCAAAATGTCAAACAATTCTATTTGGCCTTTATTTCTCTTCTTTTTTTTTTTCTCTTATAAGTCATACACTTATATTCCCATGCTTCCTTTCATTTTAGCTCAAATATATTCACTTTTCAATCTTTATGAGACACACTTATATTCTTTTCAAAACTCCAACTTTATAAGCCATCGGAATTTATTTATCCCAGTTCAAATTTTTATTTAACTCATTTCCAGTAAATCTAACTTCTTATCATTCGTTTAATTTCATTTGAATAAGAATTCAATTCTATTTAACATTCTCTATAATTCACTGAATTTTAATTCAATTCAATTTTGAAAGCATATATATCTAAATCAAACCATTTCTTTGCATTTTCAAAAAAATCTAACCCAATTTCGCAAACAAACATTAATCCAAAACATCCAGGTAGCAATCCCCCTTTTGGAAACTCGAAAATGAACACCGATGATGTCGCGATCATCAACGGAATTATTTTCCCACGACCGTAAAGAGTTCAATGCTTTTATCTCTTTTAAAACCCTTCAATTATTTTTAATTTCCAAATCTCCCTAGATTTCAAATCTGATTCAAAATATTTCTCAAACATATATTTTTTTTTCCCAACTTTTTGAGAATCATTTTCAAATTCAAAGGAATCTAAATTTTCAAATTTTCAAATTCCAAACTCTTTAAATTTATATTCAAACATTACTTTGAAATTTTATCCTATTTTGATTATTAATCACACTATAATTCCCATTTATAGTTCACATTGACAAATCTCATTTGTATATGAATTTATTTCTTAGTTTTTAGTTATGGTTTCAATATCTTATTCAAGTATGAATCACATTTACAAATTTCATTTATTTTATTAATTTATTCTTAATCTTTGGTTATTATTTAAATTTCTTATTCAATTCTAATACAATGATAATAATTTAATATTATTACTTTCTAACAACCAAACATCCATATATAACTATAACAATTTACAAAAAATCATTTCGTTTATATACAAAAATAATTTTGGGTAAAATTATTTCATTTACCCTATTTAAAAAATTACTATGTCGGTTTATCTTATTTAAGAGTTTAGAAATCCCTGTTGATAACATGGCATCCCATATATCGACCAGAATCCATAAACACTCAACAGATAAGTCAACACAATATAAAAACAATTTATATTCACTAACAAATACGCACTCATATCTATTAATACTCTCAAACTCACTCTAGAGTACTATAGACTCCATTTTATGAGTAATTCCCACCAGAGCCATGGTTATCACCAACCTAAGCTCTGATACCAAGTGTAACGACCCGCAAATCGAACCCCTTGAGTCAACACTATTCTACATCAATCAAATCAAGTTGAACAGAAATACGAACCATTAGGGTTAAAGAAGAAGAGGTGGAAGAAGAGAAAACAGAAAACAACATCAAAATCTTACCATCGCAGCGGAATAAAATATTATAGGTAATCATAGATCTTTACACAAAACAAATACTATATCTGTTTATACATATATCAGAGTACATCATCATCAGAGTTCCACATACATATCATACAACTGGATACACAGCAGAATAATAACCAAATACGAAAGTACGTATCGCCATCTAGCTCGTCTCCTAAGCTCCACAGCATCATATCATGTATTCTATAATACTCGGTCTGACCCGAGCATTATAGTTGAATAACACCCGAGTCAGTCTGGAATACCAGCGTGAGAAATCACACTCAAATTGATTATCAAAATTTCAAAAATCCTTTGAAAACAAAAGCATCTCGTAAGACCACGCCACAAATAAACATATCGGGTTTTTACCTTACGATAGCTAAAACATTTTTATATTAAAATCCTTTGATATTATAATAAGGTCTATATACAAATACTTATTAAAATAGCCGAAATTGTTACATCTATTAAATTCCAGCTACTAGCCACGGAGTGGGTAATACAAACAAAACTCATAAAAGGCGCGTTGGAAGAATGGATTTCCAACTAATGACTAGGCATTGGGGTACCACCTGTCACGGTACGTGGCCTAGATCACAGTACCGAGGATCACTCCTGACCCCCTGCAACACAAGACCGCAACTACCCCTTACTGGATAATCCCGAGTGAGATCACCACACGGTTGGGATCAGCAACCGCACCACTAAGCCGAAATAAAAAGGGACATCTAGACAGGGATGACCTCACCCTGAATGGGTGCTACCCACCTAGCCTTGCTGCATAACCCCTGATTTTCAGTCATTCCCGTATGATGAGGCTTGAGGCTAAGCGTTACCTTTTTAGAACATATCCCTTAAAATGCCCATCGTCCACCTGACGATGTTCCGAAAGCATTCATCCATACAAGTCCGTCCTGGGTTCGAACGGAACCGAAGGCACTATTCCTACTACATCCATTTTCGAAATATCCTTAGGATTAGTAGCAACTAGTCCTTGCACTTCACTGCTCCATCTTCGAATCCAAACTCGTTTTCCACGAAAACGTACAAGCCGGATCGAAGTGGTTTTCGAGAAATAAATCCCGATCCCGGTCTCTTCGAAACGATCAGCGCATTTGGCCAATATTGATAGTCGGTTATTTAACTATCAATTAACATTCACAACAATCACCAAACAATAAATAGTTTCCTAAATTATTTATTAATCCCAAAAATATGTTCACAAGATATATTTTCACTTTCAAACCCCTTTTGAAAACAGTTTCAAACTATCTTCCTTTCTCAAGATAAATTTTCCCAAATATTTCTATTTCCACTGAAATCACCAAGCACAAAACTTTATATTTTTAAAATAATTTAAAATGCTTTACTTCGAAATATACTTCAAAATGTTTAAGTTAAACTACTTCAATAACTTGTTAAAAATACATAATATATTAATATTTGAAAATAATGTTACTTTATAAATTATAAAACTAGGTTTTCACTTTTTAAAACAAAATACTAAGTCACCTTTTAAATAATTACTACGATAATAGATTCGAAAAATATTTACTTTAGAATTTAGATATTTAGAAATTATAAATTCCTAAAACATGCTTTTTTTAAACAACATTAAGACTTTTTATCTTATATTTAAAAATTTACTTTGAACGTACTTGGCTATCCAGAGAAATATACTTCTCTTCACATTCTTCTTTGAATTTTCAATTTTAAACACTTGAATCAATTTCCAAATTGATTTCCAATTTACACCCTTTTATCCCAAAATCCATTAATTTCAGATTTTATTCCTTAATTATGATTTAAAATACTTTTAACTAAAAATACAAATTTTAGATTTCTCAAATTACTTCTTAATCCTTTTAAATAAATTTAAACTTTAAATTTTAAAATAATTCTTTATTCCTTTAAAATAATATCACTTAATTTTACAATTCATTAATTTCTGTTTATTCAAAATCTTTTTTTCCTTTCGATACTCGAAGATTATTTATTAGTATTTTAATATCACTTCCATTTCTTTTCAATTCATTCTTAATTTATTCAAATTTTCTATAATTATTTCGCTTACAAGTTCACTTCTTTATTTTCTTCCCAAAAACCAATTTATATATTTTCGGTAGCTCATTATATCCAAATATATTCAATCAAACCATAGCATTCAATATTCATAATTCATCATAGAATATCAAATAATAACAATAGAGAATATTAAATAATTTAAATAAATGTTGAGGGATCCAGTTGGATCCCTCCAACCTGTTTTCCATGCATCCATAGACGTTAGCACAATATAAAATACCAATTCCACTTCGAGGTGGAATATCGCGGCATATGGGATTAATATAAATCATCCGCTATTATGCGGCGCATACGGTCTCATCCGCTATATAATGCGGGAAATCAAACATTCCAAGATATACTATATACTACTATATATAATATAACACACTAAATCCAATCAATCAATCAATTATTTAAATTTAACCGTCTAAATTTAAATTAAATTTCAACTGAGTGAGATGAACTCACCTTTACATTTGTTTATATTCCACTTCAATTCTGCCTTGGTTTCCCGGTTTATAACCTTGTATAAACATTACATAATTTTTTTATCAACATTCGAGCCAATTTGAACGATTAAATTTCCATTTATAATTTAATTAACCAGTGATTTCATTTTAAACAATTAAATTTAATTTTAAACTAATTCCCTTTATAACAGATTATTTTAGCAACCAATTAATTTAATAAGTTAATTAAATAAATTAATTTCCAAAAATACACTATTTTCAAATAAAATAAATCTCCTTTCAAGTTATATACATTAAATTAGAAACAGGATTTTATAAAGCTTACTGCAAAATATTTATATACTTTTCCTTTTCTGTAATTGACCTAAAAAAATTCTTTTTCTAACCTATACACAAATATATATATATATATATATATATATATATATATTTAAACAGAAACCTTACTATTATATTATTTCTTCTATGCATAAACATTTATTTCTTTAATTAAATTTAAAAACGATACCTTACTGCGTTGATCGAACCCCTAGCCTCGGATCCTTTCATCGCGTAGCCACCAGAGCGAACCACTACTTGTCGGCGGCATTGAGATTGCTCCTCCATCACTGCCAAGTTGCCAGGTCCCATCTCACAAGTCGAGTACGCGACTGCCAACTGCCATACCCAACCCTAGAAATCAAAATCGCGCTATCACCTACTCGTCGAACGACCACCCACGACCGCTTCAACCTTACTCTACCACGAACAAACGCCGCAGTTGAACGTCGCCGCAATCCATAATGACGAGTCGCACTAGAAATCGATCTCCACAATCTCGCGAGGCCACGATGAGATTCGCCATCCCTCGAAACAGCTAGAGTTCATGCCTTCGATTCTTTATTTAGCTTGCTCCACCTCGCGAATCGCCAAAATCAAACGGCGACATCGATGAACTCAAGCCCTAATCGAGCAAGCAGAGGAATAAGGCCGTGAATTGATCTAGAAGGAAGGGGTATATGCGATTGAAGGAACGAAATGATTTCGTGTATTTGATTGATTTCTTTTTTTCGGCTACTAAATTTTTTTATCTAATACTTGTTCGAACTCAAGAGAAGAAGAAGGGTGCGAAATTGAATAAGAAGGGCTCGGCTTGGCTTTTCGAAGAAGGAAGTCGTGAGTAAAAGTTTCTTCTTTTTATTTATTTATTTATTCGATTTGAATTGAAAGGCAAGCGGCCGTTATTTTTTTTCCATCTAAACGAAGATAAGGATGAATGAATTTAGGTTGAGGGGAGTGGCGTAGAAGAGAAGGTTTGACTATTAATTTAAATTCAATTGGATTATCCTAGGCATTTACCAATCGTACAACCAAACGGTAGCTCCAACACTGCGAAAATTGAAATCCGACAATAATATAATATTACGGATCCAATAGAACTGGTTTCGTTGGAATCCGAGGTTGTGCCTCGGAAGGCTATTTTTAATTATCAATTTAAATGATATATTTTTAAAAACTAACGAATCACTTCCAATTTCAATTTAAAAGCTTTTATTATCTTCAGAACTATCAATATAAAATTTTCAAGCCTTCAAATTATTTTTAACAGGCTTAGAACTCCAGATTCAACATTTTACCCAACTTCAAATTATTTAATTCAATAAATTTAATTACAAATAAATTGTGATATTTGAATTCAAGTTAAAATTAACCTTTTAAATATCTAAAATCAATTAAATATTCTAACTTCAAATGCCTAAAAATTCCGGGCCGTCACAGTCGCGACCTCGAAACCATTGTCGCGCACGCCCCAAACTACGCACACGAGTGAACCCTAGATTGCGACCCAAATCCATTGACGTGCCTCCACCATCGACGCTGCTTCGTTCGCTCGACGATTCTCTTCTCTTTTTTATACGGTAATCGATTTGAAGACTAAGGAGGATTTCGTTCGAAGGAAGAGGAAAAGGAAGGGCCGTGTTTGTTGTTTTTTTTTATATAATAAATTCAGCCATTAGAAATAGGTTTCACCTCAGCCCTAATTTTTTTCTTTTCGTTTGATTTTGGTCTGAAAACTTAAGGGAGACGAAGATGTATTAAAACTTGAGAATGGCTTCTTGCGTACGATTGTTTATTTATAAAAATATCTTTGACTAATTGATTTTAGTATATTATAAAACTTCCAAACGTCTCGTTAATTGCCATTTAAAATTTCAAACTCCTCTTAAGGAATGCCGCGAGGCGATTATAAGGTTTTACCCGCGTTCCGAACACAATGGAACGTGTTTTGGAGGCTAATTTGATCGTATGCGCGAGTTACGGAAGTAAACGGCCAATTTTAAATTAAACTGATTAAAATAGTTTTTATGCATTTTGAGCTTACAGGGTCAAACGACAACTCCAATTGCTACGAAAATTGAAATCCGATAATAACTAACTATTACGGATCCAATGGAACTAGTTTCATTGAATTCCGAGACTATGCCTCGGAAGGCTATTTTTAAATATCGATTTAAACAATATATTTTCAAAACTGAACAAATCACCTTTAAATTAAATTTCAACCATTCTATTATCTTCAGTATCATCATTATAAATTTTATAAGCCTTCAAATTATTTTTAACAGGCTTAAAATTCCATATTCAACATCTTACCCAATTTCGAATTATATAATTCAATAATATAATTATCAAGTAAATATTACTATTTGGAATTCAAGTTAAAAATAACCTTTAAATATTTAAAATCAATTAATTATTCCATTTTAAATTGTTTAAAATTCTGGGTCGTCACATTCCTCCCCCCTTAAAAGAATTTCATCCCCGAAATTACTAGTTAGGAAGAATGGTCCAATACCCGTTACTTTCCCCAAAACCAACAGTTTCATCAACTTGCCACAATATATCTTTTATTAAAGACCCACTATTACTTCAATCAACTTCCCTAAACCTTCTATAGGTTCTAACAGTATTATTTACTTCATTTATTGAAATCTAAATTTAAATCCAAATTTAAATTATCAAAACTTTCCCAAAAATTTTCTAACTCCCTAAATTCCAAAAAAAATTGCCAGCATCTCCTTTGCACGGCTAGCTCGGTACAACTACAAAATGGCTCTACGGGCTCTCAAATTCCAAAAGAAAACAAAACGCCAAGTGGCTAGATCAAAAACCCAATCCAATTTCATACCGAAATTTAAATATATACCATTTAGTCGGGCAATTCAAATTTATCTTCTGATATCAAACCCAATTTTCTTCTCTTTATAATACCTGCATAACTTTCCTAGCAATAACATACAATCATAGCCTTTTAAAAAAATGTCATACATTTCCTTACAGAAGTTTTCATGTTTATTTCTATTCAAATTTGTTTTCCCCGTTTTCATATGAATTCAATTTATTTTCAATTTTGAATATTGAATTTTATCTTTCATTTATAACTGATTCATATCATTATTTTAAATTAGTTTCATCCACTAATTTATTTCAATTTCCAATTTTGAAATCGTTTGTCGCTAACAAAAATTTTCCAAAAATTTTCTAACTCCCAAAATTTTCGAAATTTTTTGGCAGAGTCTCCTTTGTACGGAGGAGCTTTTGAAATTTGACAAGAGATATAAATATAAATACATCGACCCACCCAGTCGAAAAAAGCAAAAACAGTTCATATTTCCTATTTTTATTGCGCAGGCTTACCTTTATGTAGCATTTTAAGCAAGCGGCATATTTATTTAAGCAATTGGCGCAATCAAATCCAGCCAAACGGCCTTCAGGTACCCGTACTTACTCAATTTAAATATGTAAGTGCCATATATAGAAAATCTATTTGCATTTCACTTACCTTTAAAGGCTAAACACAAGCATTTCTAAGGCAACAAACACCAAACGCTTACCATAAGCGATTTATATGATTTAAAGCTAATTCCAATTGCTTCCAAGCAAATTTATATGCCATTTCGTTCAATTTTAATGGTTTACAACTCAAGTGCTTACATTCAATTTATTTTTAATCCAAACAAGCTCATATTCACTTCAATTTATTCTAAAACCAATTTATTTACTCCAACTCATAAAATTTAATTACCTTTGTTTACGTCAAATGACAACTATTTTTATGTAAATTTGGCGATATTTGCTTAATAGAGTATTCATTTTTAATTTATAACTACTTCAAATTAATTTCAACTCATTCTGTATGTAATTCCATTTCATTTCTAATTTATTCACCAACCACACATATGCATTTCATCTCATCTCTGCATTGGTTTCATTTTAAAACTATTTCATTGAGCTTGACAACATTCGATGCTTATATTAATATCCATTTTCCAAATAATTTTGACCCAAATTTTTATTTAATGGTCTTCCATTCTACTCGAAACCAAGCTTTTATTTAAGTAATTTTACTTCAAATTAATTCTCTTCAAACTTAAGTTAATTTTGATAAACTAATTCCAATTGAAATTTTGATTTCATTTTTATTCAATCAAACTTCATCCATTATTATTTAATTCAATTAACCCATTTATTAACCCCATTTTAAATTTTAAATTCATGTACTTAATTCATTTTCGAACTTATTTTATTAATACAAAGCCACTCTCAATTTATTTCTACTCACCTGGGTTTTGTTTGCAACTCAAACCATTTCTATTATAATTTACTTTCATTTCATTCGACAACACTTCCATTATATCAAATTTACTTGCAAATTACGTTTAATATTATTTATAATACACTTGAATTTTCATTTGTAATTCAAATCATTACTATTTGATCCGACTCTATTTTATTTAACTCAAATTCATATCCAAACTCCATTATTAACTTACAATCTGTTTATTTAACCGGGTTAAATTTTATTAACATACTCTATCAAATAATTTATTTCGCTAATTAGCTTACTTCCAATGTTTATTACAAAAATCGCTTCATTAAATTTTCCTGAGTTGAATCTTATTTATAATTCCAGTTTGGATTTTCCTTCATCTTCAAAAATTCCAACTCTTTTATTTTAAAATTTTAAAAATACTTTTAAATTCACATAATATTATTGAAATAGCTTTTTATAAAAATACTTCTTATAACTCGATGTCTCGACCAGTCCATCATTGTTCTCACAGAAATTCAGTCATACGTTGATCAGGCATAGGACCGAAAATCTATAAGTACTTGGTAAACCCGTTTCAACACCCAGTGAAAATACTTGGAAAATAATTTTACTGAAAATATAGAAAACGGTTTTTGAAAATAGAGGATATATCTTTGGTGAGAATGCTCTGGAAATCATCACCCCCATCCATGGTCGCAGTTACATCTTGCGTTACGTTGCCATCGCAGCAAAAGTCCATGTAACTGTAGGCACTTCGCACCCCTCGATTACACCATGGAACCCACAACAGATCGCAGTTAAATTCCAGGGTTACGTTGCCATCGCAGCAAAAGTCCATGTAACTGTAGGCATCAGCGCCCCTCGATTTTCGCTGTCAAAATGAAACTTCTCCACTCTTACATAGGTCGCAGTCCACTGATGTAAAATCAAACGCAGACTGTTGGATCTCAACAGCACACACGACTTCCGCTATGTTACCATAGGTCGCAGTCTACCGATATAAAATCAAATGCAGACTGTTGGCTCTCAGCAGCACACATGACTTTCGCTATGTTACCATAGCTCGCAGTCTACCGATATAAAGTCAAACGCAGACTATTGGCTCTCAACGGCACACACGACTTTCGCTATGGTACGCACTACTCATAATCCTCAGGAACTAGTTTTGTCCGGACTCCTCACATGATCAACTTTAGAACCCCTATTGGGGCTTAAGGCAGCACCACCCGGTGGCACTCCTGAGAAGTTCATTTCAAGGGAGCGCCTTTTTCCCAGAGCCATTATCAAAAAATTTTATACTATACACATATAGTATATTTCAAATCATACACCTAGTATGATCTCATACAAAGCTCCTTTACACAAAATTGATTATCCCAAAATCGACAATTCTAAAACTAGGCTTTCCAAATTCAATATTGATTTTACCCAAAAATCAAAAGCCTTTCCAAATTCAAAGGTTCCCAAAACCTTTTCCAAAATCCTCATAAGATCCTTTATATATATATATATATATATATATATATATATATATTCAGATATATATAATTTTCAAAACTTTGGATCATTTCAAACTTGTATAAAACTCCTTTTATACTTCAAACACCTCCAAAATCCATTTTCTTTCGTCAATAGATTCAACAAGGGGAGATTTATCTTATATAACAAAGATATTTAACGTTGTTTATTCAAAATCAAATATTCCAATTTGATTAATCTTTCAATATTAATTTCATTCAAATCTGTACGATGTACACTTATCATCCGTACGCTATACCAATCTGATCGGTCACTCGATCATACAATTTCACTTCCAAACTAGTATCGTCCACCCGAATTCCTGGTGCGGATACAGATCTGGTTTCTTGATTAGAAACCGTCATTCTCCTTGCATAGCCATAACTATGATAGAGAATATCCAGAACCAATCAACAATCCATATCCAGGTTCACCGTCGAAAATCGAGTGAAAAATCCCAACTCGGATCGACATATCTATCTCGAAATTCTGTGCTCGAATCTGGATCAAATCACTATGCGAATAGAATAATATATGTACATTTTACGTATTTAACTTCATTGATTATTAGTCAAATCAATTTCCTTTCCATTCACATTCACTAAAATTTTCACTCACTTATTCACGTTTTCCTTAATCTCCATTTGGATTATCACTTCAATTCTTATCTCTGTTGGGTATTTAATCGATAACAGTTTGAACTCCGACCAGTTTATATTTAGAAAATAGCTTGAAAATTTTAAAAATAGATAAGTAGTTGAAAAATAATTATTAGTTTGCAAAATAGCTGTAAAATAGTTTACTAATTGTAAAATAGTTGGAAAATAGTTAAATAGTTATAAAATAGTTAGATAATCACAAAATAGTTTAAAATAGTAATTAGTTATAAAACAGTTGAAAAACAGTAATTAGTTTATAAAACAGTTACAAAATAGTTAAATAACTCCAAAAGTAGTTATAAAATAAGTATAAGATAGTTTTTGGTTTAATAAGAAAGGTTGTATATATAATAAATAACTTGAAAAAATAGATTTGTACTAAAACAATTTATTTTAAAAAAAATAGTCTAGAGTCAAACTGTCCAATTCCCAATCTCCATTTCCATCAATTCAGTTTAAATTTCAACTTCCATTTAAATTGGCCCAATTCTAATTTAAATAACTCCAATTTCCATTAGACTTGATTTATTCCAAATTCAAGTTGAATTAATTCTCAATTTCTTTCCAACTTCAAATCAAATTCCATTTGATTCTTACTTATTCAACTTTATTTACAGTTCTAAATTATTCAAATAAATTTGGACTAATTTCAAATTGAATCCATTCCAATTTCAAATCATTTCAATTCCTGCTCGAATTTAATCCCAATTCCCATTCAAATTTTAAACCTTCAGATTAATAACCTTTCCACTTAAGTTTAAAACTTGCTTCACTTTGGGTTTCACATCACATTCCAAGGAAAATTCAAAACTCAACCTTAGAGTTTATTTTCATATTTATTTCCTTTACACAACAGGCTACTTTTAAATTATTAACCCCCCTTGGTTTTAATTTCAAAACAAATCCCCTAAAAATCTTCCAAACATTTCTTGTTTTAAAATAAGACTATATTCTGAATAGTCTGAATTATATTATTTGTTATTTTCTTTAACTCTTTGAAACAATTAATTGTTTCTAGACTTAGGTTTTAAAACTTCAAAATTTTAAAACCTACTTGAATTTAGAAGTTATACTCATCTTATAAATTAACTTCATTTGGCTTACTTAATAACAAATATATCATTATTAAATAAAATAACTATTTATGATAATACCCAAGGTAATCATATCTAGATACCAATTCCTTTTTATATTATTCTAACTTCTATAATTTCAAGATTAAATTTCAGTTTGAACCCATTTCAAACTTACCTTTATTTAAGGTTTTTAAACAATTTAATTTCTGAGCTTAAATTCTCGAATTTCATTTCAATCAATTTAATTTTAATTTGGTTGTTTTTCTGTTACCACTTAATTTAGTACCAATTCAAGATTTCATTTTGATTGTATTATATTACTGCTTAATTTAATTCTAATGATTTAACAACCAATCACCTTAATATTATTAGAGGGAAATATTGCTTTATATATCAAAATATATTTTTATATAAAATCATTTAAAACCTTTATATAAGAAAATAACAAGTACGCTCTCATATATATATATATATATATATATATATATATATATATATATTCAGCTCATTCTAGAGTACTACAGACCCTATTTTATGAGTAATCCCCACCAGAGCCAAGGTTCTCGCTTAACCTTTCAGCTCTGATACCAACTGTAACGACCCAAAATTTTCGAACCCGAAAATTTCAGATAGTTATGAAAAAGAAGAAAGAGATAGAAGAAGAAGAAGATCAGGAACAATAACATCTTACATTCGCAGCGGATAAAATATAATAATAAATAATAACAGTTTACAAAAGCATTCTGTATCTATCAATTGCATTTATAATACATCAGAGTTACACATTATACAGACACTGAATATACACAATTATCATGTTTTAGATTTACAATAATATAATACAACGGAAATACTCTATACGTTCCTGCCATCCAGTCCGTCTCCTAACCTCTAGAACATCCTTACCTGGAAATCTGTAATACTCGGTCTGACCCGAGCATTACATCAAAGTAACACCCAGGTCAGGCTGGAAACCAGCGTGAGTAAACCCATCTAATAAGGAATACAAAGCATTCAACTTATATAAAACCCGGGTAACTCATATCAATTCACAAATCCACAATTTGTTATAGACATAACTTATTTCACACATAAGTTTTCTAAGTACCAAAGATTTAGATTTAAAATAGTCCAATTTCTTTAAATCACTTCACTCCAGCCTATAGATTTCACATATCAATCTATAAAAATTCGAAGTGGTTTCGGGTATTTTCTAATACCCGATCTCGGTCTCTTCAGGTCTCATGTCACCCTAATCCAAGTTATCCAAATGAAACAAACAACATTTCATATCAGAGCTATCAACTTATTCAAAGTATCCAATACCATTCAATCATTCATAAGCAAAGCCTAATCAGATACAAATTTAATTTAATTAATCCTGATTGAATTATTAACCTCAACCACTTAGATTTCTTCATTTAACATTAATTAATTTCCAATAAATTAATCAATCATCCCTTCATTATTCATCTTAATTAATCACCCTGGATTAATTATCTTTCAAATACATTCAAGTAATTAACTTTAATTAATTTCACGATATTAATTCTTCTTAACCAAAATCAATAAGTAATCTTAATTACTTCATGAATTAATTAACTATTTAAATTACATTAATCCTTGATTACTTATGCTAATTAATTTCTCATAAGTCACTTATTATTGATTTATAAGTCATAATTAATCAAATCTTTAATTGCATCATTAATTATATAAATTAATGATTTCCAATTATATTTCAACTTATCTTAATCTAAATTAATTACATTAATTAAACCACGATATTAATCATTCTTGATTTATTTCAATATGTAATTATCTACCTTTTTATTTACTTCATTAAATAAATTAATTACTCTTTAATTAACTGTCTTAATTAATCTCTTGATTAATTTCACAAAGTAATTATATTTTATTAATTAAATTAAGCAATTAACTATCAACCCATCCATTGATTATTCTAAATTAATCAAACTTAATTAATTAACTTAAACCTTCATTAATTAATTCAAACCCTTAATTACTACATTGATCAATCCAAATCATTAATTAGAATTAATTAATTATCCATTTTAATTAACCTACTAATTTAATGAATCACAAATCATTTAGTCTTTATTAACATTAAAATGAAAACATTCTTTTATTTATGATTTAAGTTTAAAACAACTTAAAACCCGAATACTTCGAGTCAAGCCACAATTAACACGGAAACCAACCACAACCAAAGTTACCCGATCACCAGTTCACAGTGCACATCAATCAATTCAATCATGCAACCAAATACTTAAATTGAACTATTTAAATTTAGATAAAAATCCAAAGGAGTGAGATTTACTCACCTTTGCTTTGTATGCAATCCAATCCAAATCAGCTTGTTCTTCATTATTTCTGACCTTGTATAAACATTATACAATTTATTAATGTTTGAATTAATTTAATAATCAATTTCCATGTAATAAATTCTGATTGACTATTAATTTCCCTTTTCGAAATTACTAATAAAATAAATTATAGATTTCAAAAAAATCTACTTTTATAAATTCCTTAAACCTTTAAAACTCCCTATATTTCAGTTAAAACATAATTGCTTTATATATATCTAACTGGAAATTTTAACACTTATAAATATATGTGTGTATTCATTCTCTTGGAACTCGTATATCTATATAATAACATAAAATTAACTAATTACCTAACTGTAAAATTACAAAATCAGATTCTTTTTATCAAACAAAAACAGAATTACTTTTATATCTCACTGTGAGTTAAACATCTTATCTATAACCATTCCTGCTTAATTTAATTCTTATATCTACAAAATAAAAATTTACAGAAGAAGCGAAAAAAAATTCAAACCTAACTTCCCCGATGCCCTATCGCCAAAGCCCTAGAGGACTACTCGAACAGCTCGCGACCTTCCTCTCAATTGTCGCGTCGACTACTCACCATCGTCGATCCACCCTAGTCCCGAACATCCACACACGGTCGCGACCTTGAAACCATTGCCGCGAACGCCCCCAAACTACGCACATGAGCGAACCCTAGATTGCGACCCAAATCCATTGACGTGCCTCCAACATCAACGCTGCTTCGTTCGCTCGACGATTCTCTTCTTTTTTTTCATACGGTAATTGATTTGAAGACTAAGGAGGATTTCATTCGAAGGAAGAGGAAAAGGAAGGGCCATGTTTTTTTTTTATATATAATGAATTTGGCCATTAGAAATTGGTTTCACCTCAGCCCTAATTTTTTTCTTTTCGTTTGATTTTGGTCTGAAAACTTAAGGGAGAGACGAAGAGGTATTAAAACTTGAGAATGGCTTCTTGCGTACGATTGTTTATTTATAAAAGTACCTTTGACTAATTGATTTTATTATATTATAAAACTTCCAAACGTCTCGTTAATTGCCATTTAAAATTTCGAACTCCACTTAAGGAGTGCTGCTAGGCGATTATAAGGTTTTACCCGCGTTTCGAACACAATGGAATGTGTTTCGGCGGCTAATTTGATCGTATGCGCGAGTTACGGAAGTAAACGATCAATTTTAAATTAAATTGATTAAATAGTTTCTACATGTTTTGAGTTGCCAGGGTCAAACGGCAACTCCGATTGCTACGAAAATTGAAATTCGATAATAACTAACTATTACGGATCCAATGGAACTGGTTTCATTGAATTCCGAGACTGTGCCTCGAAAGGCTATTTTTAAATATCGATTTAAACGATATATTTTCAAAACTGAACAAATCACCTTTAAATTAAATTTCAACCATTCTATTATCTTCAGTATCATCATTGTAAATTTTATAAGCCTTCAAATTATTTTTAGCAGGCTTAAAATTCCATATTCAACGTCTTACCCAATTTCAAATTATATAATTCAATAATTTAATTATCAAGTAAATATTAATATTTGGAATTCAAGTTAAAATTAACCTTTGAACATTTAAAATCAATTAATTATTCCATTTTAAATTGTTACAAATTCCGAGTCGTCACAGGTACTTTAGTCCAAGAATGAGGGGGAGTTATATAGTTTGGAGTTAGTTTTTGCTGATGACAAAGGGGGAGAAATGTAAAATAGGATTGTTAGGCATAGATTAAGCGGGAGTTATTAGGATAGAAGTAATATTTTATAAAAAGGTTGTCATCATCGAAAAGGGGGAGATCATTAGTCCGTAAGATGATGGTTTTGATTACAACAACCTTAGAATAGGATTATAAAATATAAAAACTAACATTATAGTTTAGAAATATATGTATATGCACGATTTAACCATGCAGGTACCAAGAATAAAGACTGTACAGTATAGAGATTCAAGATACCAAGAATAAAGACTCATGAGTATCAAGAATATCAAGATTATCAAGAGGTCAAGATTTCAACTAATTTATTTTTTAATTAGGAATTTTGTTAAAACTCCTAGAAAAGCACTGGCATCTTAAAATCCAATTTATTCATGGAATGGAATCCACTTCGAGCCTGTTAAAGGGAAGGAACCCTAAGTAGGATGGAATCTACGAAAATTCTAGTGGAACATTGTTTTGTATCCGCTAACTTTTATTCAAAATGTTTTTACAAAATTATATCTTTTTTTCAAAATGTTTTCAAAACCTTCCTTTTAAAAAGATAAAAAACATCTATCCTCGTTTTATATACTTTTAGCCTCAAAATAATCTTTATTTTCAAAATCAAATTATCCTTCGTTTTAAACTATCTTTTAATGATAACATATTAATGTTTATACTTAGATTTAGATATAAAATTATAGTAAAATTTTATATATATTATTCTCCATATTTACTTTTGTATTTTAATTATAGTTAAGTATTTTATAAAGTTTAAAATAGTTTTTAATATAAGATAAAAGTTATTTTCAAAAGAAAAACAAACCATCAAAAAATCCTTTGGGATGTCGACATGCTCAATATACTCACGTCAACATAATGTCAGTTAAATTCAAAATTTAAACTTCAAAAGAAGTGTCTATTCATCATATCTTTTTACGAATGGACATGACAGTTGTTCTTCTATAAATAGGGGTTGTTTTCAACGAATTTTCAATCATATTTTCTGGTTTTCGCTTCTCTTCTTCTTCCACATTTTCTTTATACATATTCCTACCATTACTCTGCCAAAACCAACATTGAATCCAACTAGATTATCTCTAGTTTGATTCTCTATCACTATCTCCACAAGATCCTCGGTGCTATTCAGAGTTATAGGCTTCTTTGTAATCAATTAAACGAGAAAAGGTGTGCTTGTAGCCTTGAAAATCAATCAAGCGAGAAAAGGTGTGATTGTAGCCTTGGAAATCAATTGGGTGAACTTGTTGCCCGTGAAATCAAGTATCTCTACCCAGAGGATTGTGAATCTGGAGGGTGTACCTCGTAGCCCTGAAATCGAGGGTGTAATTGTACAATTGCTTTTGTAAGGAAATCTGTACTTGTGTGCGGGACTGGATGTAGTGTAACTCCGAACCAGTATAAAATCCGATGTGTTCTTTTCTTTACTGCTTTTACTTTATTTTTGCATATGTGTTTGATTCTGTGATCATATCTGTGTCTGAATATTTCATACATTAGTGTTCAAATTAACAAAAACTCAAAAAGATTTAATAATTCCTTAAAACACTATTCACCCCCCTCCCCTCTAGTGTTTATCCTAGCCTTACGATTCTTAATCCGCATTTCTCACAATATATATATATATATCACTGTATGTATATATATATAATGTAAAACTTATATTTAAACTTACTTGTGAACAAACCATAGCACACTAATATATATATACGACATATATATATAAGAACAACACAGTATAACATATACTTTAAATTAAATTTGAGTATAAGAAAAAAAAATGTACCGGCATATATATATATATATATATATATATATATATATATATATATATATATATATATCGTGTAATAGAGGAACTGTACAAACACAACAAACAGTAAACTTCTAGTGCGGTTCATATTATATAAAACTATACATACTTTTGAACATATATATAAACACTCGAACCTATATATATAGTGCTATAACTAGCAATAGTAGACTTAAGAACACATCATAAATATACTTATATATAAAAACCAATGACACAGAGACTAAAATGTACATATAGAACGTTATTTATGTTTAACTATATATATACATGTTCTTTAAAACATAAACTCAGTGATATATAAATATACTTGGAAACCAACCGTACATACATATGCCATTAAAACTATATCTATATATATATAGCCAGAAAAATATATATAACCATACGTACAAATGGATCCCACTATAACAATTGCATATACCATTCATATATGCTTAAATTTTATTTTCTTTTTTTTGAAAACCAAACACACGTATACGTATGTGGAATTACGTATTATAAAAAGAAATAATCAAACTCACTGATATAATTTTAACATCAAAGCTTTACAAAACAACTATATTACTATTTACCATATTATATAAAATACTGTAGCTTAAATTCTGAAGCAAACAAAAATATACATAACACTTAAATATACATAATATATCTTCATATATAAGCTTTATATATACACAACCGATTGAATGTTATTGATATGAATATATATATATATATATACTATTGTACATATTCACTACTGCTTGATATAATATAATGAACACTATAACAGGCATATATATAATATATAAGAGCTACATAATATTTTAAGCAACAGGAGGATCTGAACTAATTTTAGACCAGTATATATAACTATATAAATGCTGAATCATATTATAAGTATATATAGTGTATACTAATAGTACACTTTCAAACATCTTATAAATGTATACTTTCATAAACTTAGATGACTCATCATGTTTTAAAATAACTTACACATAATAAGAAGAAGATGTTGTCAGAGGAAAGGTCGAAGAGGAGAGAGCAGAGTTTGGCTTGACGTCTGGAAGAGGAGACCGGCACGTTCTTATGGAGGAAAGGTGCAAGGCGTTCGGGTGAGGGGTTGTAGCCAGTGGGCGTTGGAAAGGTGGCCAGAGGTGAATGGATAGTTTCGGCCTGGGTTGCAAGCATAGAGAACAGGGTGTAGATCGGAGTGAGATGTCGCGATTGGTGGAGGATCTGTTGTTCGGCCAATTCTAGAGAAGGGAGAGAGTGTTGTGAGCAAACGAGAAGAAGGAAGCGGCCATGCTAAATGTAGAAAAAAAACAGAGGGTTTCTAGAAATAATAAGAACGGAAAGGAAGTTGAATAGTAAAGCTACGAATATGTTTTAATATAAACTCATCTTATTTTGTTTATGAATCTGGATCGACAAATATTAATTGAAAAGGTAGAATTACAAAAGTCAAACGTAAATTCAAGAAAATGAATGCTAGTGGCTGTTGATTTTGTACGGTAGAATTTTGAATTGTAACGACCCAAAATTTTAGTGATTTTATTTATTAAATTAATTGAAATTTTTTGAAATTTTAAACAACAAAATTTGAAAATAAAAATTTATTATTTGGAATACGTCTAATTAAATGTAGCAACGGGTAAATTTTCATCTAATAATATTGAAGTTTATTTATTTATAATTCTATTTCAATTTAAATCAGTTAATAATTGATGATAATAAATTAATTTCCAAACCTGAAATATTTTTCTATAGAAAAATTCTAAATCGTATTCTGAGTGAGATGTCAAATTTCATTTCATCAAGTTCGGACTTCTTTAGCGTCGTCGATCTTATTTTTCTACGTTTTTGCTACATTTCTTTATGCTATAAGAAATTCAAATTTTTATAATTCAATCGTACCGTTGATATCTGTGTACCGTTTTGATCGTCTCGTCATGCTGATTTCTGCGGTATATTTATTTCTGTATTTTAAGGCCCGATACGCGACGAAAATGATAAACTGTTCGTCGTATCGGTAACGAAATTGTGACCTCTTGATTTCCTTGCTTTCAAATTTGAACCGTAGCCACGGTAATAAATTATAATAATTTTTTAGCTTAATCTAAGATGACCGTTGCTACTAAAATCGTTACTTTTCTAATATGTTATTCCTACTTCTACCGACCTTTTATTTCTATTTTCTTCACTGTTCCATTCATGCTCTAAAAATAATAATAGATGTGGTGTATGTAGTTAAAATTTTCACGGCACTTGGTCTTTCAAACCGTTCATTTTCTTTATACTAAAACTGCTCACACCTTCCTTGCTCAACACGTAGCTGCCGACTTTATATTTTCCATCATCTTTTCCTATTTCATTCTATTTCTTCCTACTTTTCATTTCCACACAAGTCCAATTGCACCTCATATCCTTTCACCGAGCCTCACATGCCATCGGTCTCTTCCCTCCTTCCTCTTACTCTCAGCCTCAAGTGAGATCGGCCCGACCTTCAACGCAAACACCTCAGCCTTCACCTCCCTACTCTCCATCGAATTTCACCAAACCCGAAGCCTTCACCAACAGACGTGCTACGCAAGCAACCTCCCTCCGCCTTTGACTCGTCTACAGCAGTTCACCAATGCACATAACCGTGCTTTCCATGCACGCAAGTCCTCCCTCCGCGCAACAAACTCCTACTGCCCTGCCTCAATGCATGGTGGCCGAATTCATGCAACATGTGGCCGAGCCACCCTTGTTGTTTCCTTAACCACTGCCTTGTCACGGTGAGATTTGCTTCTCTGACTATATTTTGTGTGTGTATATGTACACTTTTTTTGCATACTGTAGTGTATTTTGGTATGAGGCTTTAAATTATTACATTTTGGTTTAAGATATAGTATACTATCAGTTCATATAAATTTGCACAAGTAATAATATTGATTTTTTTATAGTATTTACATGTTAGTTCATATATATTGTGTTTAAATTATATAGTTGTATATGCAGTTTTTGTATATATAGATATGGGTGTATAAGCTTGTTCTATAGTGTTTGCAGTTTTCGTATATATATGGTATGTGTGTATTTATAAAGGTGAGTAAATTTGACTTTGCGTATGTTGTATTATAGAGTGGTTTAGAAACCTGTTTAGTTTATACGTATATATATTATCTACATTTGTTTGTTTTAAAAGTTTATAATATTATATTTATACGTGTACTACATATGTTTGTATTTATTAGGCCATTCATAAGTATTGATTTTTTTGAATATGATATGTATCAGTATTTTGATTCTTATGAGTAGAAATATATCAGTAAGGTATTATATATTACATTATGTAGTTGAGCATATATACATATCACGCTATCGATTTTAGTTTATACAGTTTCTATATTATGAGTATATGAAGTTATAAAGATTTATACAAGTTCTGATTTGATTTCAAAGTATATATAGATTGTTTTAGAATTTTATTGTGTATTGTTTATTGATGTATATGGATTTTGCTGTTATATATATAATATATAGGTGGATTTTTGTTTTCATGTATATATGGGTTTTATTTTGATTGAAGTTAAGTTATTGATTTGAAATACACACACATGTATAAATAAAAATACATATTATTTTAAATATAAGTTGATTTTGATATATGTGCTTAGTTAAAAAATTATTTAATTTAAAATTTCTATCTCTATTAAACTGATTCAAATTGTTTCATCGATTTCTGTGATCAACTTTATCATTAAATTCATGCCAATCTAGCTTTACTTTGGATCTGTAACTCATTTCATCGTCTATTCTCTCTTGCCTCGAAAGGTGAGCAATCACTCACGATTAACGTTCTTATATTTATTCAATTTAAATTCAATTAAAATGACAATTGAAATACTATGTTGTTAATTATTTAAATTGTAATATATTCTATTATCGATAACTGTACACCTATGGGATATGACACCATATCCTGTTGTATATATTATATTGTTATGGATGATATATGCCTGTTGTTATTATTATCATATCTCTTACCACTCTGCAAGTTCCCTGTTAGTATAGATTCACTATGGGTTGAAATGATACATACCCGAACGGACTTTAGAATAGGAGAAAATCGTTATGGGTTGAAATGATAGACTCAAGCGATTTGCATTTGATTTGAATTTGGGATTGCGGACTGAAATGATATCTACCAGTATATATTTAATTACGGATTGAAATGATAAATATCCATACCACTTGACCGTAGGATAGGAAAATATATACAGACACTGTTGGCCCATATTTATAAATGTTTTGAAAAAAATTCTATGGCTTTGAAAAGAAATATATGGTTTTAAATAAATATTGGTTCTTAAAATATTATATATATATGGTAATTTTATATAAATATTTAATAATAATATTATTGAGACAAATTTAATACATATAATATGTTTAAGTATTCATTTAAATTTATATATCAAAATAGATTATTGTAATAATTTGAATAAGTTAAGGTTGAGAAGATAAAAGTTGAATTAATTGAATTGTATTTAGTAAGAATTCTACTAATTAAATCAATTTGAACCATTGAATTTGAAGTTTAAGATTTGATCTTATAACTTGATTTCCAATTTATAGTGATTAAATGGATATTTTAAGTTTAAATAAATCGAAAGGAATATTTAGTTTAAGGGTAAATTAAGGTTATTTAAATAACACTGAATTTATTTAGTGAATATTTCAAGACTAAATAGTGAATTTGGAACTCGAATTTATTGGAATCTATTTGTGAAATTGAGGAAATATATATATTCAATGGAAATGACATTTTGGTTTGAAGTATAAATTTACTGAAACGACCACGGTGTTATAGTGTATAATTCTGCATAGTAGATAGTTCCACAAATCCTTAGAGGATGGTTTAGAAGTTGTGAGTGGGTTAAAACACTCACCTTTTGAATTTAAATTGAATTTAAATCCAATTTGAACCCATTATTTTAACAGTTTCAGATTTCGTCCAAACCTATGCCAAAATGTTCGGAATTTCGATAGGATCGTAGCAGAGAAAACCGCGCGTGAATTGGACCTTGTATGCGAAAAATATTGCGATTAGAACATTTGAGTAAGAAATTAAAAATAAATAAGTTAAAACCAATGCTACCTATCCAGATCAGACACATCAGCAAACCCCTCTCGTTCCAGAACCCTAGCTACTCGCATTTGAAAACTGCGCCGCCTCCACAGTAGCGATTGCCATCGCACGCGTGCCGCTGCAGTCGTCGCGTCCTCGCCCCATGTCGCCTCCACTAAGACTCTGGTCCCACAAACGCTCTAACGATCCCAAAAGCCCACCACGCCGTCGGCGATAATCAACCCTAGGCTGATATTCTGACGATGATCCAGCCGTCGAAACAACTAACAAGCCCGTTGATGGACTATGCTCGTCGATCTCCTCCCAATAGTACCATTGATTTGGCGATCCATCAAAGTTGACCGTCGTGTGATGAACGATCCAGAATTGATCATCGATTTTTGGACAAATAGAGCTTCAAATCGGATAAACAAATTACAGATCTGAGATGCGCTCATTGAGAGCTTCAGATTGATATAAAATTTGATGTTGTATGAGGTGTTTGAATTTTTGAAGTAGAATTTTGAATTGAAATTAGATTGAGGAGTTTAGGGTTTCAGCCATTGGAATGAGGAGGAGCAATTGAAATTGTACGTACATAAATGAGAAATAGAAAGGCTGCTAGGGTTTATAACTGGATATATAGGCAAAACAAAATAGAACAGATGCTCTCGATTTGGTTTGGAAAATTGAACGATATATGGCCCAAAAGACCCATTTCGACTCCGGAACGAAATTGGGTCAACTCATATATCAAAATAGATGTTTTAAAATATTTAAAAATCAATGGAACAGGTTTCAGGTCCAAATTCCATCGTATGAAGAAGTTATGCAAAAGTCAGTTTATTTCAAATTGATTTCAATTAAATTGATTCCAAAGCGTTTCGAGTCTGTACGATTAAACGACAAGTCTGATCGCTACGAAACTTGAAATACTACAATAATTCACCGTTACGGATCCGATAAAACTAGTTTTGTCGAGATCCGAGTCAGTGACCAAAATGGCTATTTTCCAACTATTAAATTATTATTTAATTAATTAAATCACTTTTTCAGTTTAAATTTTATTACTTACCATTTCTATCATTTTAGATTTCTTAAATATTTACAATAGCTTAAACAAATTTAAATGTCAACTTAAATTTGATTAACTCATCAATCTCAGTATTACTTTTCAATTTCATTAAATTCAGAATTTATAAATTAAAACTCCAAAATCCATTTATTAAATTTTTAAACCTTGTTATTCTAGTCTTTATTATAATAAGAATATAACTAACATTGTTTTTAAATCTTGGTTCTTAATATTCTCCCATTTTAACCTAATTTCAATTAACGTACTATTTAGTTACCTTCAATTGCAATTTGATTTCCAATTTTATTTAACACACTAAATAAATAAATAACATATATTAATTGTCCCCTATTTACTTTTACTTACATTTATAAGTTTATTACTTACCACCACAGGTTATAATTTCATATGTAACACTAATTTTATTTAATTACCATTAACACTGTATTATTTCATTAATTAATATACTTTGAACTTATTTCCCAATTTGATAATTACAATTAGTTAAAATCTTACAATTGGTTCAATTAATTTGGTTTGCGCTAAATTAGTTATTTATAAACTTGTATTAATATTATTACCTTTATTTTAGTGATTTCATTATTAAATTACAGATTTGTTTATTTTTTTCCGAGTTAAATTACTAAAACTTATTAAATTAACAAAATTTAATTATCTAAAATTAGGGGTCGTTACAAATATAAATTGGAATTTGTTATTTGGAAACTGAATTGAATTAAAATGGATAGATCTAAATTGAATTAAATGTGAATTTGGAACTCAAATTTATTGGAACCTATTTGTGAAATTGAGGAAATATATATATTTAATGGAAATGGCATTTTGGTTTGAAGTATAAATTTATTAAAATGACCACGGTGTTATAGTGTATAATTCTGCATAGTAGATAGTTCCACGGATCCTTGGTTATCCCAAACATCCTTTAAGTTACTTGTATTTCAGTTGATATTTCACTTGAGTTGGATTTATTGATATAAGAATGTTAATCCTGACTCGAGTGTTTTGTGTTTTGCTTTATGTTCGGGTCAGACTGAGTGATATAGCATTTGAGACTCGCCTTTGGAGTTTGTAGCTTCGCTTGGAGGACAAACTATTATTCAACTTTCATCTTTCCAGTTGATTTGTTCCGAGAAGTCATCAGTTTGTATTGAAGACTTCACTGTATTTGAGATATTCTGTTGTATTTTATTTCTACCTCTGATGTTTATATAGTAGCTTCTTGAACTACTATTTATCTATTCCATTGTATTATCATTATATTACTCTGTGATTCTGTGATTGATATATTTACTGTATATACTGAGTCTTGCCAAATTTAAAATAACAATCTGATATTTTGAGCAATTCAAGTCCGACGTATGTGGATGCGAATGGTTGATAATACCTGGTTGTTAAAGTTGGTATCAGAGCTTTGGCTCTAGGAAAACTTAGCATATATAGTAAATTTATTTACAGAATCACTTTCGTTCGAGCTAAAATTTCTTCCTCTTTGATTTGGTTTTCCTTTGGACTTTGGAACGTTGCCTGCGGTTCCAAAATCCATTTTCTTCTCTCCCTATTCGTGTTCTTGATTCTGGAGTATCCCACAACTCCACTTTGAATGATCTCTATAAGAATAGGCGATCCCGTCAATCTTTGATTGATTTGTAAAGGAGTGAAACTCCTTTACAATTGGCATTGATTCATCGGAGATTTATATATCTCTCGGTTTAGATGCTGCTATCTCTTGTTATGCCAAATTCTATCTTTGTCAGTCGAATGTCGATTTGCCTCAGAATTCTATTTGATTAGAGTCTCTCTATTTGAATGTCTATCTTTGCTTTGGAATCCATTTTCGAATCACCCTTTAAAAAATCGGGTTTGTTTGTATTTTTGAAATTGTTTTATATACCGAAATTTATTATTTTAAAAACTATGATTATATTCTATATATAAAAGTGAAATGTTTTCGATAATGACTATATACCGTTTAAAGCAAGAATTTGAAATTTTGAAAGGATTTGAAATTTCGAAAATTTTATAAGAAATTGATTTATATTAAAATAATATATAACCGAAGGGTTTTGAATTTGAATTTTCAAGGAATTGAACTCCGGTGTTTTGAAATTGGTTTTAAGATTTTGGAAAATATATAATAATACGCTTTAAAAGTATTTCCCGAATAACAAATGTTTCAAATGAATTCAAACGAATTCCAATGATTTCGAAGAAATTTCAAAGAAGTTTTCAAGAAAATAGAAGTCCAGAACTCACTTATGTCACTGGAAAATAATTTCGGTGATGAGTGCATGCATCATCGACATTGATTTTCGAGTTTCAGAGTGGGGGAGAGGCCACTTTAGTAGCTTTGCAATGCGAGTGATTATGTGAAACGAAATTTGATTTCTCCAAGTATTTTGAATATTCGAACACTTTCTAATCAAGGTTTAAAATTTTCAAAGCTAAGTAATTTCAGAAAAATATAAATCATTCGATAAAGTAAATGAGTTCGAAAATGTTTTGTTAGGTAAATGAATAAGACTATTTTGAATTATACTAATTTTAAATTTTGTTTCGAAATGTTTGGAATAAATTTAGTTCTAAAGGTGTTGAATTTGGAACATCTTTTATAAAACTATATATATATATATATATAATAATGACTTTCAAAAGGTAAATTAGATCTTTCAAATAGAAATAAAAAGTTTAAGGTTTTAAAGGGATGGTTATAAACTTGGTTATAAATTTTGGGTATAATTGATTTTGAGAAAAATGTTTGGTTTCGAAAATAGATTGGAATTTAAAACCCAGTATTTATATGATGATTTTGGAAATAAATTTGTTGATTTGGAAGCTAGGAGCATTTTTCTGAGCCTGTTATTTTGGAAACTTTGAAACTGAAGATATTGAATTTGGAAGAAATAATTTGGTGAAATAGTATATGATTTTGAAAGTGAACTGATATTGAAATGAATTGAAACTGAGAACCTTATTTTACTAGATACTTTGATTTGGGAGTTATCGAACTTATATAAAATTTATCTGTATAAGTATGAAGTTGATTTGAAAACTATTGATTTGAAAGGTACTCAATTTGAAAAGCGAAATCTTATATAATCGAAGTCTATATAAGTGTGATCTGATATACTATTGATTTGAAAAGTATTCGATTTGAAAATGGAATCTTATATATAATGGCCTTTATATAAGTAAAGATATAGAATGTGCCTTCTGCTTGACATCCGCTTTGTGACCACATTGTGGATTCATTCTATCGATATTACTCTCTCTGATTTTGGTTTTTCGGATGTGATATTCGAGTGTTCTACCATGGTGTAACCCATGGTCGTTTTTTTGGGTAGTGTAATCCGCAAGGCAGAGATTGCCTGGGGATCCAGGTGTAACCGCGGTCTACCGGTTTTGTTGTCGTGGCGTAATACGCAAGGTAGAGATTGCTTAAAGGGTATGGATGTTTCCTGAGGGATCCAGGCGTAACCATTGTTATGTATCGTACGGTCCACAGTTTTGGTTATCATGGCGTAATTCGCAACGCAGTGATTGCTTAAAGGTACGGATGTTTCCTGAGGGATCCAGGCGTAACCATTGTGTATCTGCGATCCAGGTGATTTGTTTGGATTGTACTTTCCATATCGGTTTTGAAGGTTTTTCAAGTATTTTCATTGGGTGTTGAAACAGGTCTACAAAGTACTTGAAGAATTCTAGCTTTGTGCCTGATCAACGCATGGTCGGAGTCTACAAGAACGAGGATAAACTTGTGGAAACATCGAGTTATAAAAGTATTTTCGAAAGGAAAATTGGTTTCGATATAAAAGTATTTTATTATAAAGGTATTTATTATATAAGTATTACCAACAAAGGAATTTTGTATTGATATTGGAAATTGAAATTCTTATGGTTCAAAATTAATTATTCGTGTCGGTACTATTCTTTTTAATCTACCTTATCTGCTCAGCTTTATTTATTCCCCTGTATTTTGTCTTTCGGAATCTACCTTCTTTTCCTTTTTGAATATATCCTTTTAAAATATTGCTTATTTATATACTACATGGTTTAATAGAAAAAATTTAATGTTAAAAATATTTTAGAAGTTCTTACTTAAATAAAACATATTTAAGGTAAATGATTAGTGATAATATTTGAAAAGTAGCTTGAGATAAAATTTATAAAATTATGAATTATGAATTAGGTTTTCAATAGCCTCTTTGTAAATATAACTAATGATGTAAATAATTGTTTTCAAAGAGTTTTCATATATTTATAAAGGTGTTATTAAACATATAATTGGAAATATTTTGATTTGCAAAGTTTATAAATGACTATTTATGGACATAACAAACGGGTTTAACCAAATTATTGAATATTAATTAACTTAAAGTGAAATTTATATAGTTTTAAAAATTATTGTCTATCCTTGTCTTTCAATCTATTTTTCTTTCTGCTTGTTCTATTCTCCTACCTCCTACCTTTTCGAGGACGAAAAGTTTTGATTGAGGGAGAGTGTAACGACCCAAAATTTTAGTGATTTTATTTATTAAATTAAATGAAATTTTGTGAAATTTTAAACAAAAAAATTTGAAAATAAAAATTTATTATTTGAAATATGTCTATTTTAACGTAGAAACGGGTAAATTTTCATCTAATAATATTGAAGTTTATTTTATTGTATAATTTTATTTCAATTTAATCAGTTAATAACTTATGATAATAAATTAATTTCCAAACTTGAAATATTTTTTTATAGAAAAATCCTAAATCATCTTATGAGTGAGACGTCAAATTACGTTTCATCAAATTCGGACTTGTTTAGCTTCGTCGATCTTATTTTTCCTGCATTTTTGCTGCATTTCTTCCTACTAGCAGAAATCCGAATTTTTATAATTCAATGGTAATGTTGATATCTATATACCATTTTGATCATCTCTCATGCTGATCTCTGCGGTATATTTATTTCTGTATTTTGAAGTCCGGTACACGACGAAAATGGTAAACTGTTCGTCGTATCGGTACCGAAATTGTGACCTTTTGATTTCCTTGTTTTCAAATTTGAACCGTAGCTATGGTAATAAATTATTATAAATTTTTCAGCTTAATCTAAGATGACAGTTGCCATTAAAATCGTTACTTTTCTAATATATTCATTCCTACTTTTACTGACCTTTTATTTCTACTTTTTTCACTGTTCCGTTCATGCTTTAGAGGAGGCACCCCTTCTCCCGAAGTTACGGGGCTATTTTGCCGAGTTTCTTAGAGAGAGTTGTCTCGCCCCCTAGGTATTCTCTACCTACCCACCTGTGTCGGTTTCGGGTACAGGTACCCTTTTGTTGAAGGTCGTTCGAGCTTTTCCTGGGAGTATGGCATGGGTTACTTCAGCGACGTAGCGCCTGGTACTCGGACATTGGCTCGAGGCATTTTCTCTACCCTTCTTACCCTGCAAAAGCAAAGTCACCTTGCGTCCTTGAACCGATAACCATCTTTCGGCTAACCTAGCCTCCTCCGATGTGGTGTATGTAGTTAACATTTTCACGGTCAAGTGCATTCATTTTCTTTCTACTAAAACTGCTCCCACCTTCTTTGCTCAACACGTAGCTGCCGACTTTATATTTTCCATCCTCTTTTCCTATTTCATTCTATTTCTTCCTACTTTTCATTTCCATGCAGCGTCCAATTACGCCTCATATCCTTTCACCGAGCCTCACACGCCATTGGCCTCTTCCCTCCTTCCTCTTGCTCTCAGCTGCAAGTGAGATCAGCCCCACCTTCAACGCAACCACCTCATCCTTCACCTCCCTCCTCTCCACCAAATTTCACCAAACCCGAAGCCTTCATCTACAGCCGCGCTACACAAGCAACCTCCCTCCGCCTCTAACTCGTCTACAGCAGTTCACCCATGCAAGCAACCCTGCTTTCCATGCATGCAAGTCCTCCCTCCGCGCAACAAACTCCTACTACCCTGCCTCAATGCATGGTGGCCGAATTCATGCAGCATGTGGCCGAGCCACCCCTGTTGTTTCCTTAGCCACTGCCTTGTCGCGGTGAGATTTTCTTCTTTGACTATATTTTGGGTATATATATACACTTTTTTTGCATACTGTAGTGTATTTTGGTAGGAGGCTTTAAATTATTACATTTTGGTTTAAGATATAGTATACTGTCGGTTCATATAAATTTGCACAAGTAATAATATTAATTTTTTTAAAGTATTTACATGTAAGATCTTATATATTTTGTGTTTAAATTATATAGTTGTATATGCAGTTTTGGTATATATAGATATGGTGTATAAGCTTGTTCTATAGTGTTTGCAGTTTTCGTATATATATGGTATGTGTGTATTTATAAAGGTGAGTATATTTACTTTGCGTATGTTATATTATAGAGTGGTTGATGCAGCTCAGGCCAGAAAAGGAGGGATAAGACGTACACGACTTAAGGATGAGAAGTTAAGTCGTGCACAACTTAAGATAGAAGGCTTAGATCGTTTCCGGGTTAAGGAAGGTCGACCACGACCTAACAAGTCACAGGGGAAGGCAACACGATCTAACCAAGCATCGGTTATAGGTCGTTCACAGGTTCTAGGTCGGCAACGACCTAAGAAAGTGGTCTTGAGTCGGCAACGACCTAATGGAAGGCAGCAGAGGGAAGAGGCAACATTTGGGTGATTCTTTAAGCCGCAAACGAGTTACGACCTTAACTAAGTCGTTATGTCATTAAGTCGTATACGACCTAAGTCAGTAAAGGTGTTTTGTATTTTAAGTCGTTGCCTAGGCCGTAAGTCGGCATGTAGTTGAGTCGGTTGAGGCGTTGTTGTGAAGTAGTTACTGTTAAGTCGTTGTGTCTTGAGTCAGTTAGGTCAGCTAACGACCTTAGTGAGTCATTTGCGTGTGCAGTGTTGTAAAGGGGGCTAGGTCGCTATGGTGTTAAGTCATTACCGACTTAAATTGGGTCGTAAGTCGTATACGACTTAAGGTCTGGGTCGAAAACACTATAAATGGGGAGTGTGTTATACATTTGAAGGAGGTTGATTTTGTTGAATAAAATTCTTGTTGATTGTTGTGTGCTTTCATCTTAAATTGGTAGTTGAGTGTAATCTCATATCTCCACTTTCGGTTAATCGAGTGCGCTCGATTCAACGATTGTTGAAGCCAATTCACGGTATCAAGTGCGCTTGATCAACGTTTGAAGAATTGTAGATCTTCTTTCACGGTATCGTGCGCGATCAACGTGTCGAAGATAGCTAGAATTCGGTATTTTTGTGATCAACGAATTTGGGCATTTCAGTATCTTCATTCCACCGATTGCTACTTTAATCGATCTGTATTGTTTTGTTAATTATCCGCTGCGTTAGTTTTGGTATCGGAGCTAGACTTAGCCAATCATAGCTAAGCCGAGTCTTGGAGCCAATTTTTGAAGTTGAAGTTTGAAGTTGTTGTTCATCGTGTTCATCTTGAAGTTACAACGAGAGGAGAACTTTCGATCCATTCTATTTTGGATCAAAGTGTGGAAGTTGTTTGAAGTTGGTTTGTGTTGAAGTGTTGAGGCCGAGCCAAGTTGAGTTGGAGCCGTGCTTGTTTGACTTGTGTTGAAGATTTTTGAAGTATTTGTTGAAGTCTTGTAAAGTTCAATCATGCCACCAAGGAGAGCTAATCGTCATCAAAATGTTGAAGCGTTGTATAGAAGAGAAGAAGCCGAGCAAATAGAACAACGTATTAATGAGAAATTTGATGAAGGCGTTGGAAAGTTAGAGAAGTTGATGAATGATTTGAATCAAAATCAAAGGAGGAGATCACCAATCTCGAACAATGGAGGAAACCGAGTTTCGCCATCGGTTACGGAAGCGAGGAGGGTATCACCGCAATCTTTTAGAGAGAGAAGAGAAACATCAATTTCATCAAGGAGAGATCACCATGACTATGGACATGAAGAGAGGAGAACTCCACGAGAGTTTGAAAATGAGCCATATAGAGATGAAGAGAGACATAGTAGAAGAGACATGCGAGATCAAAGGAATGTTGATGGTCGAGATCGATATAGACGTACATTTGATTATGATGAAGAGGGTGATAGAGCTAGCATTCATTATCGAGATCGAGACCAAGTTCGAAATTCTTATCGGGATGTAGAGGATGATCGTCGATGGGAATCGGGTATGAAGATGGAAATTCCAGAATTTAAGGGAGGAATGGTAGCTGAAGAATTTCTTGATTGGTTGTCTAATGTTGAAGAGATTTTTGACTTTAAAGAAGTTCCTGAGCATAGAAGAGTGAAGTTGGTTGCTACTAGGTTGAGGGGGAGAGCTTTGGCATGGTGGCAACAAACCAAACTTACAAGGGAGAGAATGGGAAAGTCGAAGATTGAATCATGGAAGAAGATGAAGAAGTTGATGAAGGCTACATTTTTACCTTACAACTATCAATCACTTATGTACCAGAGGTTGCAGAATCTGAGGCAAGGGACAAAATCAGTTAATGATTATGTAGATGAATTTTATCAACTGATTGCTCGAAATGACATTATGGAGACAGAGGAACAATTGACTGCTAGATTTGTTGGAGGGTTGAGGGTGCAGATCTAGGATATGGTTAATATGTTTGATCCAAGATCTGTGGCGGAAGCACATCAGAAAGCGTTGGCTTGGGAGAAGCAGGGAAGGCGTGGAGGTGGTGTGTTTACCAATTCCAACAATCAAGTGAAGGGTGTTAGTGGAAGTTCTAATGTTTCTAAACCTACCAGTAAACAGTTGTGAAGGAGGCTGAGAAGACGAAGGATAACAGTGGTTTCAAATGTTATAATTGCCAGGAGCTGGGTCACAAAAGCAATGAATGTCCGAAGCCGAAGAAGAGAGCAATGGTTACTGAGATTGAAGAAGAGGATGAAGATGCAGAATGTTCTAATTCATTACCAGTTGAGGAGGAAGACTTATTGTCCGGAGATGAGGGTTGTAATCTTATGATGAGGAGATCTTGTCTTACACCAAAACAAGAGGATGATACTAGTTGGTTGAGAAGCAATATTTTTCAGTCGACATGCACTATTCTAGGGAAGGTTTGCAAGTTCGTTATTGATGCTGGAAGCTGTGAAAATATTATCTCTACAGAAGCAGTAAAGAAGTTGAACTTGAAAACTGAGAAGCATCCTAAACCATACAAGTTAGCATGGTTGAGGAAGGGTGGTGAAGTGAAGGTGTGTCGAAGAGCTTGTGTGAATTTTTCTATTGGAAAGAAGTACAAAGATGAAATTTGGTGTGACGTTGTAGACATGGATGTGTGTCATCTGTTGTTGGGCAGACCATGGCAGTTTAATAGAGCAGTGCAACATGATGGTCGTGCTAATAGTTATAGTTTCATGTTCGAAGGTACTAAGATTAATTTAGTTCCTAAGAAGCAACAACAGAAGGAAAGCAAGTTGGAGGAGATTAAAGAGTTGAAAACTTTGCTATCATTAAAGGAATTTGTCAAGGAAGTTGAAGAGGAGCCTGAAGTCTTTTTGTTGATTGGACGAGAGTGTAATGAAGTGGTTGAAGTTCCTGAAGAATAAAACCAGTACTAGAAGAATTTGAAGATGTATTTCCGGAAGAACTGCCAAAAGAGTTACCACCGTTGAGGGACATACAACATCAAATAGATCTAGTTCCAGGTGCCGTTTTACCGCATAGGCCACACTACCGAATGAGTCCAAAGGAACATGAAGAGTTGCGAAGGCAAGTGGAGGAGTTGTTAGAACAGGGACGTGTTCAAGAAAGCTTGAGTCCTTGTGCAGTACCAGCCTTGTTGGTACCGAAGAAGGATGGAACATGGAGAATGTGTACCGATAGTAGAGCTTTGAACAAGATTACTGTTCGCTACAGATTTCCTATGCCAAGATTGGATGACTTGCTAGATCAGTTGAGTGGGGCTACTATCTTTTCGAAGATTGATTTGAAGAGTGGATATCATCAGATTCGAATTAGACCGGGAGACGAATGGAAAACCGCATTCAAGACAAGGGAAGGATTGTATAAATGGTTGGTTATGCCGTTTGGTCTATCGAATGCACCGAGTAAATTTATTAGGGTGATGAATCAAATTTTCAGACCGTACATTGGGAAGTTTGTTGTTGTTTACTTTGATGATATTCTGATTTATAGTGCGAGTACAGATGAGCATGTAGAGCATTTGAGAAAGGTGTTAATTATTCTTCGTGAGGAACAATTTTATGCAGCTACGAAGAAATGTGTGTTCATGACTCGAGGTGTTTTATTTTTGGGATATGTTATGTCAGGAGAAGGTATCCAGGTGGACCAGAATAAAGTTGAAGCAGTCAGAAATTGGCCACAACCGAGGACTATCACTGAAGTTAGAAGTTTTCATGGATTGGCATCATTCTACCGAAGGTTCATTCCACACTTCAGTAGCGTGATGGCACCAGTTACTGATTGCATGAAGGGAAAGAAGTTTGAGTGGTCAGAGGAAGCAGGGGTTGCTTTTGAGAAGATCAAGACACTATTGACGACAGCACCAATTCTAGTTTTACCGGATTTTCAGTTGTTGTTTGAGTTACATACTGATGCATCGAAGGTTGGGGTTGGTGGGGTATTGAGTCAGAGTGGGAGACCAGTTGCTTATTTCAGTGAGAAATTGTCTGGAGCTAAGTTGAGATATAGCACTTATGATGTTGAGTTTTATGCAATTGTTCAAGTTGTGAAGCACTGGAGACATTATCTATTTCAGAAAGAGTTTGTTCTTTATACTGATCATGAGGCTTTGAAGCATTTGCAAGGGCAGGACAAGATTTCATCGAGACATGCATCGTGGATTGCCTATTTACAGCAGTTTACTTTTGTTGTGAAGCACAAATCTGGGGTAACGAATCGTGTAGCTGATGCTTTGAGTAGGAGGAGTCATTTATTGACAACAATGAAAGTTGAAGTGACAGGTTTTGAATTATTGCCAGGGCTTATTGAAGAAGATCCTTACTTTAAGAAATTTGTTGAAAAAGTCAAGGAGGGAAGTTCTGATGAATTTGTCTTGATTGATGGTTTCTTATTTAAGGGGAATCAATTGTGTATACCGGATTGTAGCTTGCGAATGAAGATAGTAAAGGAACTTCATGAGGAAGGACATGTGGGTAGAGACCGAATATTGCAGTTAATCTCTCAATCCTACTATTGGCCATCGATGAGGAAGGAAGTTGAAAGGTTTGTTCAGAGATGTCATATCTATCAGGTTTCGAAGGGAACAGCGACAAATGCAGGATTATATATGCCGTTACCAGTACCTAACAAACCATGGGTTGATATTAGCATGGATTTTGTTTTGGGTTTGCCTAGAACTCAAAGGGGGAATGATTCTATATTTGTTGTGGTGGACAGGTTTTCGAAAATGACACATTTTATTGCTTGTAAGAAGACAGCGGATGCTGTTCGTGTTGCTCAGTTGTTCTTTAAGGAAATCTATCGTTTACATGGGTTGCGGGAGTCTATTGTTTCAGACAGAGATACCAGATTTTTGAGTCATTTTTGGCTAAGTTTGTGGAAAATGGTGGGAACGAAGCTGAAATTTAGTAGCGCTTATCATCCGCAGACAGATGGACAGACAGAAGTTGTTAACAGATCGTTGGGAAATTTGTTGCGATGTCTTGTACAGGAGAATCTGAAGAGTTGGGACATGAAGTTATGCCAAGCAGAGTTTGCTCATAATCGTGCAGTGAATCGTAGTACGGGATTCAGTCCATTTCAGATCATATATTCAAGTTTGCCAAGGGGACCGTTGGATTTGGCAGTAGTACCACAACCGAAGGGGACAGTTAAACGAGTTGTAGATTTTGTTGATGGATTGACTGAATGTCATAAAATCATTCAGAAACGATTGGAGAAAGCAAATGAGAAGTATAAGCAGACTGCAGACTTGAAGCGACGAAGTGTTGAATTTAACGAAGGTGATTTGGTTTATGCTGTGCTAACGAAGGAACGTTTTCCAGTAGGCACTTATAACAAGTTGAAAGCCAGAAAAATTGGTCCTATAGAAGTTGTGAAACGGATTAATGAAAATGCTTATAAGTTGAAGCTGCCGGAGGATGTGTACACTTCTGACGTGTTCAATGTTAAGCATCTTGTACCATATTATGGAGATGAACAATCTGATGCGGAAGAATTTACAAATTCGAGGACGAATTTTTCTCAACCAGGGGAGGATGATGCAGCTCAGGCCAGAAAAGGAGGGATAAGACGTACACGACTTAAGGATGAGGAGTTAAGTCGTGCACAACTTAAGATAGAAGGCTTAGATCGTTTCCGGGTTAAGGAAGGTCGACCACGACCTAACAAGTCACAGGGGAAGGCAACACGATCTAACCAAGCATCGGTTATAGGTTGTTCACAGGTTCTAGGTCGGCAACGACCTAAGAAAGTGGTCTTGAGTCGGCAACGACCTAATGGAAGGCAGCAGAGGGAAGAGGCAACATTTGGGTGATTCTTTAAGCCGCAAACGAGTTACGACCTTAACTAAGTCGTTATGTCATTAAGTCGTATACGACCTAAGTGAGTAACGGTGTTTTGTATTTAAAGTCGTTGCCTAAGCCGTAAGTCGGCATGTAGTTGAGTCGGTTGAGGCGCTGTTGTGAAGTAGTTACTGTTAAGTCGTTGTGTCTTGTGTCTTGAGTCAGTTAGGTCGGCTAACGACCTTAGTGAGTCATTTGCGTGTGCAGTGTTGTAAAGGGGGTTAGGTCGCTATGGTGTTAAGTCATTACCGACTTAAATTGGGTCGTAAGTCGTATACGACTTAAGGTCTGGGTCGAAAACACTATAAATAGGGAGTGTGTTGTACATTTGAAGGAGGTTGATTTTGTTGAATAAAATTATTGTTGATTGCTGTGTGCTTTCATCTTAAATTGGTAGTTGAGTGTAATCTCCTATCTCCACTTTCGGTTAATCGAATGCGCTCGATTCAACGATTGTTGAAGCCAATTCACGGTATCAAGTGCGCTTGATCAACGTTTGAAGAATTGTAGATCTTCTTTCACGGTATCGTGCGCGATCAACGTGTCGAAGATAGCTAGAATTCGGTATCTTTGTGATCAACGAATTTGGGCATTTCAGTATCTTCAATCCACCGATTGATACTATAATCGATCTGTATTGTTTTGTTAATTATCCGCTGCGTCAGTGGTTTAGAAACCTGTTTAGTTTTTATGTATATATATTATCTACATTTGTTTGTTTTAAAAGTTTATAATATTATATTTATACGAGTACTATACATGTTTGTATTTATTAGGCCATTCATACGTATTGATTTTTTTGAATATAATATGTATGAATATTTTGATTCTTATGAGTAGAAATATATCGGTAAGGTATTATATATTACATTATGTAGTTGAGCATATATACATATCAAGCCATCGATTTTAGTTTATACAGTTTCTATATTATGAGTATATGAATTTATAAAGGTTTATACAGTTTCTGATTTGATTTTAAAGTATATATACTTTGTTTTAAAATGTTATTGTGTATTGTTTACTGATGTATATAGATTTTGCTGTTATATATATAATATATAGGTGGATTTTTGCTTTCATGTATATATGGGTTTTATTTTGATTGAAGTTAAGTTATTGATTTGAAGAAGAAAAAAATTATTTCAAATATAAGTTGATTTTGATATATATCCTTAGTTAAAACAATGATTTAATATAAAATTTCTATCTCTATCAAACTGATTCAAATTATATCATCGAAATCTATGATCAGCTTTATCATCAAATTCGTGCCAATTTAGCTTTGCTTTGGATCCGTAACTCGTTTCATTGTCTATTCTCTCTTGCTTCGAAAGGTGAGCAATCACTCACGATTAACGTTCTTATATTTATTAAATTTGATTTCAATTGAAATGATAATTGAAATATGTTGTTGTTAATTATTTAAATCGTAATATATGCTACTATCAGTAACTGTACACCTGTGGGATATGACACCATATCCTGTTGTTTATATTATATTGTTATGGATGATATATGCCTGTTATTACTATTACCATATCTATTATCACTCTACAAGTTCCCTATTAGTGCAGAATTCACTATGGGTTGAAATGAAATGTACCCGAACGGAGTTTAGTATAGGAGAAAATCGTTATGGGTTGAAATGATAGACCCGAGCGATTTTCGTTTGATTTGAATTTGGGATTGCTGGTTGAACTGATATCTACCCGTATATATTTCATTACGGATTGAAATGATAAATATTGTAACACTTGACCGTAGGATAGGAAAATATATACAGACACCGTTGGTCCATATATAAATATTTTTTGAAAAAAAATCTATGGTTTTGAAAAGAAATATATGGTTTTAAATAAATATTGGTTCTTATAATATTATATATATATATATGGTAATTTTATATAAAGATTTAATAATATTATTTTTGAGACTGATTTAATACATATAATATGTTTAAGTATTAATTTAAGTTTATATATCAAAATAGATTGTTGTAATAATTTGAATAAGTTAAGGTTGAGAAGATAAAAGCTGAATTAACTGAAATTGTATTTAGTAAGAATTCTACTAAATTAAATCAATTTGAACCATTGAATTTGAAGTTTAAGATTTGATCTTATAACTTGATTTCTGATTTAAAGTGATTAAATGGATATTTCAAGTTTAAATAAATCAAAAGGAATATTTAGTTTAAGGGTAAATTAAGGTTATTTAAATAACACTGAATTTATTTAGTGAACATTGCAAGACGAAATAGTAATGAGGTTAAATCGAGATCTATATGAAACCGTTAAATAGAACTTTGAAAACGTTGAATATTGAAGCTTTGAAATATACTGGAATTTAAATGGTTGATTTGTGATTTAAATCTGTATTTGAAACCAACATTGTAACATCCCGCCTTTTTGTACGTTTAAATCGACGATAAACCACACACGTCAGACTCAAACCATACAAAAGAGCAGATTGTTATTGGGATAAATAAGAAAAGCACAGAAAGAAATAAAACAAAAAAAAAATAGAATCATGCATCGGATCGATAAAATATAATAATCAAATAACAGTTCATAAATCTATTTTACAAAAACATTTGATTATACTTATACAATACATATCAGAGATACACATACGAGAGAATAATAAATAACAATGCAGCAGAACAATGTGATGTAGTGGAATATAATAAATAATAGTAACACAAATCTTCATCTTCATCCTCCAAAGATGAAGTCTTCGAATCCTGAAATGCTCAGACTGACATGAGCGGATTGAAAAGACAAAACAATCGAGTTAGAACTAAAAGATCTTATGTAAATTAAATCAACGGTAAAATATGAGTGGAACGACGTCAAAGATGTTTACGGGATTTGACATCTCCTATCCAGTGTCAAACGTGAGGGCAGTAACTTAAGAGATGCTCGACATTCACATCTCCTAAGGATCCGTTAAAATATTTACTATGTAGTAATATTTCTCTACTCTAATAATGTCTATTGGTAAAATAAACTAACTTTAAAATAGCGTTAAGGAGTGACCCAATATTCCCCTTAACACATAATAGTGTCAATAGTCTATACAGTACCTGCGTACCTCCTGATCGTGAGGCTATGAGAAGATACTCCATAGGTACGACACAAATCAAACTCGTATAAGGCTCGCTAGGGTAGTTGACACGGCACATAAGGCAATGTCAGGGTAGATATAACAATTATGCACACGGGCTGGTGGTAACGCATAGTGCGCAGCTACCGCCCACCTCGAGCCACACCCCTAAAAATAAAAAGTCAAAAGTGGCCACCAAATCAATCTCAAAGTCAGAATATAATATTGAAGGAGTGTGTCCGATAAGAGGGGCTACCTCACTGGCCCGAGATCGCTCCTATTTTAGCTACCTTAAGCCAACTCACGAGAGTCGGGTCCACGTTCACACCTCAAAGGAACGCCGCTGCCATCCTACTTCATTCTGGAATCTCCACCACGTAAACGGTTGTTAAAGTAGTTTTCGGAGTTGGCAGAGAGTATGACAACTTCCGATCACGGTCTCTTTAACAACCAAACGTTACTATAACACCGCGGTCATTTTCAAAATAGTTTATCTGTAAAACAAAAACAAATCAATACGATATCATTTTCTTTTCAAATATCTTTTTCTAAAAACATAACATGTAATGACCCTGGATTTTTATATAAATTTAAAATGATAATTAAAATCTATTTTTGAAGAAAACGGTGAAATTAATCGATTTAGGGATGTGAGTTTCCCCGAGTTCAAATATATTCTATATAAATCATTTAAATTTTTAATTTTTGTATATATATGTATATATGTGAATGTATATATATATATATATATATATATATATATATATGTATATTTGGGTATATATGAGTCAATTTGAAATTATAAAATCTTGTGTGTGTATACATATATATTTTGATTTAAATCTTAGATGAATGGTTTAATAAATATTTGAGTTATAAAATAAATTAAGAAAAAAATATATATCTATAGTAACTCATAAATAAATTTTAACAACATGTTAACATAGAAGTTATTCATACTATAAAGTAATATAAGTGTGTAAACTATAAAATGGATACAAAGTAACATATCAGCTAAAGATATAACAACATATAAGAAAAGAGAGAGCAGAATCAATAAGTATAAACAGATAAAGCTGCAGCCACCATAGTAAAGCAAACAAAAGAAAAAAATATTGCTAAACAAAACAAAGTATATGTTTTTACATAAGTAATAAAGCAAAGCACAAAGCAAAGTTGTATAAATATGTAGGCTGTAAAGAAAATCAAATATGAACAAAACAAAGAAAATGATTTGCAGCCACCAAACTGCATAATCAACAAGTTAAAAAGCAATATATGTTAAATTATAAAACAAATACATAATATCATCTCGGCAACTAAAATATTGAGCATATCAGCCATAATAAAGAAATGCAAGACAAAAGAAATATCTAGGCTTGCAAAAGTAGAAAACATAAGCATATAAAACAAGACAAAAGAAAAATACAAGTACGCAGGCAAAGGAAAAAAGGTGTAGGCAAGCATGGGAAAGAAGTACTGGGGCATTTACTGCTTGAATCTTTAGCATGCCATAATGTATCTTCAGCCACCTCAATGTTATCATATCAACCTGTACAAAGTTAGTACATCACACAGTAAAACATTCTTCTTTATATCAACCCCCCCCCACCTCAGTTCTTTCATCAAACAAATAAATAAATAAAACTAAGCAAAGAAAACTAAAGCTTACCATCTTTAAAAACTCAAACAATAATTCAACTGTTTTACATTAGCAAGCTCTGTTCTTCCTTTCTGTGAAAACCAAGGTGAGTGACATCATAAAATTTAAAAAGTTAAATATATATTTACGTTGCCTGATCATCTATGAAAACAAGTGTGATCTGTGAATGAATTTATCAGTTAGCTTTGTATATGAAAATATTGTTGTGCATATATCAGTATTCTTCTCTGACTTTAGTTCTAGGCTTAAGTACTCATCCAAATTCATTTGTTCTTGATCCAAGCTTTGACAAGGCTTAAGTTTTGAACCCAAAATGATCGTTATAACCTATATTAAAGAATTAAAAATTGATATAAAATGAAACCTCTTGGAAATATCACTGGACTTGAAGAAGACTGAACAAAACTATAACTTAGTCAAAATTTAAACATTTTATTTTACAATTTCAAGCATATAAACTGAATCCTCTTACTTAAACTTGATTTTTAAAACAAACATCATGATTTTTAGGGCTAAGATAAAAGAGCAGTTGCGAGATGAACGAGATATGGTTTTGGGGAAAAACCTGATGATCGGCGTGTTAATTTTTGGCAAAATTTGGCGTGGAGGTACTAGTATGATCGTAGATTATAGGAAAAATACTGAAAAAAATTTCGAATGAGTAAATTTTTGGGTTGGATCGAAACTAGGGTTTAAGAGGGGTAATGGGTTTGGCTCGGTTGTCGAGGCAATGCGAGGGCGTCAGGGAATTAGAGGCGATCGCACCAGGGGGAGTAGTTGCGTGGGTCATCGGCGAAGCTTCAGACCAAGTTTCGAGGTGGCCGGTGGTCGTGGGAGATGGAACGATGGGTTTGTGGGTGGTCGAGTTTTTGGGTCAGTGGGTTCGAATGGGTCGATTTTGATCTGATCGAAATTTCTTCGATCTAGTTGATGCTTTGGGGTCTCGCGTGTTCGTGTGTGTGTGTGGGATGGACGCGGTGCTCATCGGTGGCCGGAGGAGCGTGGGTAGGTGCACGGTGCACGTGTGTGCACTGGGGAGGAAGGAAGGTGAATGACAGGATGAACTCGAAGAAGAAGAGGGGGACGCGGGGCATTGCTCGAGTTTTTGCGTGAGCGACTCGAGAAATTGTATGAGTTGCCTGAGGGGTAGGCTCGATTGAATGTTGAAGTACAGGTTTTACAGTAACCTGTTTGTTTTGTCTTGTTTTTAAATATGTGTTTGTTTGCTGAAGTAAGGTTTTAAAACTGAAGTTTAAGACAAGTTTTAAAACCTGGGTTTAAAAGCAAATTTTAAGATGCAAATTTGAAATAAAACCAGTTTATAAAATATAAACATTTAAACCATTTTAAATGTTTAAAGCAAATTTAATAAGGGTTTTAAAATTTGAAATCTAGGATTTAAAACAAGTTTAAATAAAAGGTCTAAATACAAATTCAAATTTAGATTGTACAATTAGATTTTGAATAGAATAAAATTTTGTTTTAATTCAAATTTGTTTAATAACTTTAAAATGTTATTGAAGTCAAGATGGAATTCAGATTCACTCTTGAATTCTGGTTTGAAATAAATGAAGTTTATAAAAATTTAAAGTATTTAAACAACTTTAGAATGTTCACGTATATTTCATAAAATGATTTGAAATTGAATAATTGGGTTTAAACTCTTATATAAATTTCTTCATAACGGTGGGTAAAGATTGGTTAATTAAATTTTTAATTGTAATTAGTAATGGATGATGGGTAATAAATGAATTTGCAATTAACTACTTAAGTTAACAAATGAATGATTAACAGTTAATTAATTTAGTAATTTAATTGAGAATTAAATGATTAATTAATTGAGAATTAATGGTTAATTAAATAATCAGTGATTAATTATATGATTTCAAAGGCTAATTAAAGGGTAATTAACAATAATTAAATTGAGTTCAATTACTTAAGAATAGTAATTAAATAATTATGAATAGTTAATAAGGATCATTTACTTGAGATTTATTTGACAATTTATTAATGTGATTAATCTTGATAATTAATGTGATAAATTAATTTGTGGATTGTATTAAGTATAATTATTTAATAACAGTAATTTAGAAATAAATTATTCAATATAATTAATTGGGTTAATCAAATCTGTTTAAATTAAATTCTTAATTTAATTAATTCAGAATAATCACTCGATAATTTTGGAAAGGTAATTACTTAGAGAAATAATGAATGGATAATTTATTCATAAGTAATTAATTAAATTGGAAATAACTTGAATCAATTAGGATTAAACGATTTATTAATCCTGTTTATGAATGATTATCAAATGCCTGACCTTACTTATGAATAATTGTATTGTATGAGTTGCCTTGAATTGTTTTTCCTATCTTATCTGTGATATTTTGTTCTGTAGATTGTGGTATGTATAATTTGTTCATTTATGGATGATACATTTGTATATCATCTGTGAATCTGTGAATATATGATAAGCGTTATTGTTTATATCGCTTATCAATTATATTTCTGTGTTTTGATCTGTGATGATTGAATGGTTGTGCACTATTGTGTTAAACCCCTGGACCACACCATACACACACAATTATGGATTTCACGAGGAAATCGATTTAGTCACAGATTTTTGAAATAGTTTAAAATTTGAATTTTTAAATTCAAATGTTTTGGAATTGGAATTGGAATAGAAGTGAAAAGCTTTTGGAATGAAGTTTCAAGTTAAAATTTATTTTAATTTACTTGATTAAGATTTGAAATTTAAGTAATTCAATTTGAATTTGAATTCGATATTTGGAATTGAATCCTGTAATTTGAAATTAGGGATTAATGATATTATACTAGTCATTATGAGTTAAATCATTTTTAAAGTATTATTTTTGGGAATTTGAATTTAACCCAGGGATTTCAACTTGTATAAATGAATCAGATTTCCAAAATGAAAACTGTTGTTTTCAAATGATAAACACTTTTAGATAAGAACTGAGATTCCAGTTAATTATGGGAATTTCAAGATTGAATAGAGAAATGATTTTCCTAAGTTATGAATGAATTCTTTTTGAAAGCTATGAATTAAATCTGTTTATTTTTGACAGATTTAAATTGATGATTTGTTTAAACCAAATTGAAATGAAATTGTTTTGAAGGCTATAAGTTAAATCTTTGATTTAAAGGTTTAACGAGTCAAATCAAATTGAAATGAAAATTGATTTGGAAAATCTGTGAATGAATCTTTTGTTTAAAAGATTAAAATGTGAAAATTATTTAAACCGTTAAAGGTTGTGAAAATGAATCCTTTTTGTTAAAAGGTTAGAAATGGAAATTGATTTAAACCGTTTGAAAGAAAGTTTTGGGTTTTAAGTTGTGACTTAATTGAAATCCCAATACCCATATATTTCTTGTAAATATTGCGCTCACTATTCGGTTTAGCCGGGAGAGGACCTTTGTGTCATATATCCCATTCCGAATATGTGATATGTCGTTATGGATAGCATTTGAAGACCGGTGTTGAAGACCGGATATTTTTTTTTGAAAGCGAAAGGACAACTCGTCGAATGTCTTTGCATCGACTGGTCCCCGGTATAGAGACTCCATCTGTGATGGGAAGTCCGAACGTGATTAGTGAATATCCGGATTGCAAGGACTTCTTTGTAAGTGCCTTCGGTTCTGTTCGAACCCGGAACAGACTTGTATGGATTGTATGTCTGACATTACAAATTGAGATATAAAGCCGATTTCTTTCAAATATATTTCTGTTGGTGGCGGAGAATTTATTCTCTTAGCTTAACACCCTTCTCTGAGACGTACGAGCTTAGAGGTTATATAGTTGATGGTTATCAGCGATATATTCCCAATTTGGTAATGTGATATACTGAGTGTTGCTGTGAAATGATCATTGTGTTGATTATTTGTGATAGGATCATTTATTTGATCGTCTGTCTTTGTGATCATTTCTATGATCATTTGTTGACCCAAAGCATGGCTTTTGTATAAAGTATGTTTTGTGGACGTGACTTCGTCGAGCCTCACACCCCAGAAATGGTCAAAACAGGAAAGATGCGGCAAGGTTATGAGGGGTAGCTCCCTTTAGGGTATGTACATTTCCTTCTGGATAGAGGTGGTATCATGGTATGGAGCCCAGATATTTAACCTATGTGGTTACCGCGAATTTATTACTTTGTGGTTGTTGGTTATCGGGATCCCGTGAGAAAGGTCGTTTACGATGGGGGAATGGCGTGCTCGTGTCAGTAGTTACCCAGTTAGGGGTAACCCGGCCTTGTGTTGGCAGAGTTCCGGTTTGGTTCTCGGGAATGTCCTTCCAGAGGCATTCTCATGTGGCAATGGGAAGTTCCTTGGCCTGACCATTTGTTGGAAATCCAAAGAAACAATACGAAACTTGTACGGTATTAGTTGTAGAACCTATCATTCACTTATGGTGTCGCAACACTGTTTGGATGGTAGCTATAGTAGGCATAGTTCGAAATGTCTATGTTGGCTAAGATTTATATCTTTATTTTCGAAATAATTTTCTACACTATGCACTAGTAATAATATCAAATGCTTCTTTTTAATGCGTATCAAGCATCTTTGACTATCATAAGGAGAAATCTCCTCCGATTCTGCGTTTGCATGTGTGTGTGTGCGGGAGGCCTTATGGTAGTCTCATTTTTAAAAGCATTGCGAATTGACTTTGAAAATCTTATGTTGAATGTTTTAAAAGATAAACTGTTTTTGTTGCTCACACCAGTCCCACGACTGATCCGGAGTTTATTGTTTTCTTTCCTAAACTCTGGGTGCTCATTATTTTCTACACGAGCATTCTAGAGTTGGGTTTTTCAGATAGTCAGGTTTAGTAGATTATCTGGAGTTAGTTCAGTCTTTGGATCGCACCAGTCTTGTTAAGCTATTGGGCTATGTGATGGGGGGTTCTCGCTTCGCGGTTAGGTGGCGAACGGGAGACTCTTACTCCCACACATCCTCTTTTAGGGGGTTGGTTAGGTGTAACCTGAGACAGTCGAGAGGCTGGCCGTAAAAGCAAGTCTGGGATATCAGTGTAAGCCACGGTGGGGCTGGGATGGTTGAAAAGCCTACCGGTTGTGACCGCTGTCGATGGTTGAAAAGCCTAAAATGTTACATTTGGTATTAGAGCTAAGGGTTGAACTTTAGCTCAGGAGTGTAACACGTTAAGTAGCTCATTAGAGATAGGGTGAAGTAAATCCTAGAATGAGTAATCCTTAAGATATCCGTTTGAATGCCTCAGTAAATTCTCTTACTATCTACTGATAGTAAGTATGAGTGCAAGAAGAGAACGAGATAGGGGACGGGAAAATATGACTATAATTAGTCAAAACTCTGTAACAACAGTGGAAATAACTTTCTCTATCAATTTTCTTTGATTCGTTCTAAATTCTTTTGATTGATTCGTGACAGCTTCAAGAAGAAGTTTCGGTGCAGTGATGCTCTACGAATCGTTGTAGGGAATTTTTTACTTCGTATCTTCATCGATTTCTTATCGGCTTTTCGATTTAAACTCTAATAAATGAATTAGAAATTGGAAATTTTAAATAAATTGGAAATTTTAATTGAATTAAATTGATTAATAGAATATGAAGGATGATTAGAATTGTATCGATAAAATGATTTTGTTTAAAACCAAAATTTGAAATTTTATTATAATTTCTTGTATCTATTATTGATATTCTGATTTGGTGAGCCAAATGCAGAACTGATATCTAGCTTGATCTGAAAAGATATTTCTCTATATTTCATCTATCTGTGTTGTTTTAGTGCCTGCGAATTTCGAGGACGAAATTCTTTTAAGGGGGGAAGTCTGTAACGACCCCGGATTTTTATATAAATTTAAAATGATAATTAAAATCTATTTTTGAAGAAAACGGTGAAATTAATCGATTTAGGGATGTGAGTTTCCCCGAGTTCAAATATATTCTATATAAATCATTTAAATTTTTAATTTTTGTATATATATGTATATATGTGAATGTATATATATATATATGTATATTTGGGTATATATGAGTCAATTTGAAATTATAAAATCTTGTGTGTGTGTGTGTATATATATATATATATTGATTTAAATCTTAGATGAATGGTTTAATAAATATTTGAGTTATAAAATAAATTAAGAAAAAAATATATATCTATAGTAACTCATAAATAAATTTTAACAACATGTTAACATAGAAGTTATTCATACTATAAAGTAATATAAGTGTGTAAACTATAAAATGGATACAAAGTAACATATCAGCTAAAGATATAACAACATATAAGAAAAGAGAGAGCAGAATCAATAAGTATAAACAGATAAAGCTGCAGCCACCATAGTAAAGCAAACAAAAGAAAAAAATATTGCTAAACAAAACAAAGTATATGTTTTTACATAAGTAATAAAGCAAAGCACAAAGCAAAGTTGTATAAATATGTAGGCTGTAAAGAAAATCAAATATGAACAAAACAAAGAAAATGATTTGCAGCCACCAAACTGCATAATCAACAAGTTAAAAAGCAATATATGTTAAATTATAAAACAAATACATAATATCATCTCAGCAACTAAAATATTGAGCATATCAGCCGTAATAAAGAAATGCAAGACAAAAGAAATATCTAGGCTTGCAAAAGTAGAAAACATAAGCATATAAAACAAGACAAAAGAAAAATACAAGTACGCAGGCAAAGGAAAAAAGGTGTAGGAAAGCATGGGAAAGAAGTACTGGGGCATTTACTGCTTGAATCTTTAGCATGCCATAATGTATCTTCAGCCACCTCAATGTTATCATATAAACCTGTACAAAGTTAGTACATCACACAGTAAAACATTCTTCTTTATATCAACCCCCCCACCTCAGTTCTTTCATCAAACAAATAAATAAATAAAACTAAGCAAAGAAAACTAAAGCTTACCATCTTTAAAAACTCAAACAATAATTCAACTGTTTAACATTAGCAAGCTCTGTTCTTCCTTTCTGTGAAAACCAAGGTGAGTGACATCATAAAATTTAAAAAGTTAAATATATATTTACGTTGCCTGATCATCTATGAAAACAAGTGTGATCTGTGAATGAATTTATCAGTTAGCTTTGTATATGAAAATATTGTTGTGCATATATCAGTATTCTTCTCTGACTTTAGTTCTAGGCTTAAGTACTCATCCAAATTCATTTGTTCTTGATCCAAGCTTTGACAAGGCTTAAGTTTTGAACCCAAAATGATCGTTATAACCTATATTAAAGAATTAAAAATTGATATAAAATGAAACCTCTTGGAAATATCACTGGACTTGAAGAAGACTGAACAAAACTATAACTTAGTCAAAATTTAAACATTTTATTTTACAATTTCAAGCATATAAACTGAATCCTCTTACTTAAACTTGATTTTTAAAACAAACATCATGATTTTTAGGGCTAAGATAAAAGAGCAGTTGCGAGATGAACGAGATATGGTTTTGGGGAAAAACCTGATGATCGGCGTGTTAATTTTTGGCAAAATTTGGCGTGGAGGTACTAGTATGATCGTAGATTATAGGAAAAATACTGAAAAAAATTTCGAATGAGTAAATTTTTGGGTTGGATCGAAACTAGGGTTTAAGAGGGGTAATGGGTTTGGCTCGGTTGTCGAGGCAATGCGTGGGCGTCAGGGAATTAGAGGCGATCGCACCAGGGGGAGTAGTTGCGTGGGTCATCGGCGAAGCTTCAGACCAAGTTTCGAGGTGGCCGGTGGTCGTGGGAGATGGAACGATGGGTTTGTGGGCGGTCGAGTTTTTGGGTCAGTGGGTTCGAATGGATCGATTTTGATCTGATCGAAATTTCTTCGATCTAGTTGATGCTTTGGGGTCTCGCGTGTTCGTGTGTGTGTGTGGGATGGACGCGGTGCTCATCGGTGGCCGGAGGAGCGTGGGTAGGTGCACGGTGCACGTGTGTGCACTGGGGAGGAAGGAAGGTGAATGACAGGATGAACTCGAAGAAGAAGAGGGGGACGCGGGGCATTGCTCGAGTTTTTGCGTGAGCGACTCGAGAAATTGTATGAGTTGCCTGAGGGGTAGGCTCGAGTGAATGTTGAAGTACAGGTTTTACAGTAACCTGTTTGTTTTGTCTTGTTTTTAAATATGTGTTTGTTTGCTGAAGTAAGGTTTTAAAACTGAAGTTTAAGACAAGTTTTAAAACCTGGGTTTAAAAGCAAATTTTAAGATGCAAATTTGAAATAAAACCAGTTTATAAAATATAAACATTTAAACCATTTTAAATGTTTAAAGCAAATTTAATAAGGGTTTTAAAATTTGAAATCTAGGATTTAAAACAAGTTTAAATAAAAGGTCTAAATACAAATTCAAATTTAGATTGTACAATTAGATTTTGAATAGAATAAAATTTTGTTTTAATTCAAACTTGTTTAATAACTTTAAAATGTTATTGAAGTCAAGATGGAATTCAGATTCACTCTTGAATTCTGGTTTGAAATAAATGAAGTTTATAAAAATTTAAAGTATTTAAACAACTTTAGAATGTTCACGTATATTTCATAAAATGATTTGAAATTGAATAATTGGGTTTAAACTCTTATATAAATTTCTTCATAACGGTGGGTAAAGATTGGTTAATTAAATTTTTAATTGTAATTAGTAATGGATGATGGGTAATAAATGAATTTGCAATTAACTACTTAAGTTAACAAATGAATGATTAACAGTTAATTAATTTAGTAATTTAATTGAGAATTAAATGATTAATTAATTGAGAATTAATGGTTAATTAAATAATCAGTGATTAATTATATGATTTCAAAGGCTAATTAAAGGGTAATTAACAATAATTAAATTGAGTTCAATTACTTAAGAATAGTAATTAAATAATTATGAATAGTTAATAAGGATCATTTACTTGAGATTTATTTGACAATTTATTAATGTGATTAATCTTGATAATTAATGTGATAAATTAATTTGTGGATTGTATTAAGTATAATTATTTAATAACAGTAATTTAGAAATAAATTATTCAATATAATTAATTGGGTTAATCAAATCTGTTTAAATTAAATTCTTAATTTAATTAATTCAGAATAATCACTCGATAATTTTGGAAAGGTAATTACTTAGAGAAATAATGAATGGATAATTTATTCATAAGTAATTAATTAAATTGGAAATAACTTGAATCAATTAGGATTAAACGATTTATTAATCCTGTTTATGAATGATTATCAAATGCCTGACCTTACTTATGAATAATTGTATTGTATGAGTTGCCTTGAATTGTTTTTCCTATCTTATCTGTGATATTTTGTTCTGTAGATTGTGGTATGTATAATTTGTTCATTTATGGATGATACATTTGTATATTATCTGTGAATCTGTGAATATATGATAAGCGTTATTGTTTATATCGCTTATCAATTATATTTCTGTGTTTTGATCTGTGATGGTTGAATGGTTGTGCACTATTGTGTTAAACCCCTGGACCACACCATACACACACAATTATGGATTTCACGAGGAAATCGATTAAGTCGCAGATTTTTGAAATAGTTTAAAATTTGAATTTTTAAATTCAAATTTTTTGGAATTGGAATAGAAGTGAAAAGCTTTTGGAATGAAGTTTCAAGTTAAAATTTATTTTAATTTACTTGATTAAGATTTGAAATTTAAGTAATTCAATTTGAATTTGAATTCGATATTTGGAATTGAATCCTGTAATTTGAAATTAGGGATTAATGATATTATACTAGTCATTATGAGTTAAATCATTTTTAAAGTATTATTTTTGGGAATTTGAATTTAACCTAGGGATTTCAACTCGTATAAATGAATCAGATTTCCAAAATGAAAACTGTTGTTTTCAAATGATAAACACTTTTAGATAAGAACTGAGATTCCAGTTAATTAGGGGAATTTCAAGATTGAATAGAGAAATGATTTTCCTAAGTTATGAATGAATTCTTTTTGAAAGCTATGAATTAAATCTGTTTATTTTTGACAGATTTAAATTGATGATTTGTTTAAACCAAATTGAAATGAAATTGTTTTGAAGGCTATAAGTTAAATCTTTGATTTAAAGGTTTAACTAGTCAAATCAAATTGAAATGAAAATTGATTTGGAAAATCTGTGAATGAATCTTTTGTTTAAAAGATTAAAATGTGAAAATTATTTAAACCGTTAAAGGTTGTGAAAATGAATCCTTTTTGTTAAAAGGTTAGAAATGGAAATTGATTTAAACCGTTTGAAAGAAAGTTTTGGGTTTTAAGTTGTGACTTAATTGAAATCCCAATACCCATATATTTCTTGTAAATATTGCGCTCACTATTCGGTTTAGCCGGGAGAGGACCTTTGTGTCATATATCCCATTCCGAATATGTGATATGTCGTTATGGATAGCATTTGAAGACCGGTGTTGAAGACCGGATATTTTTTTTTGAAAGCGAAAGGACAACTCGTCGAATGTCTTTGCATCGACTGGTCCCCGGTATAGAGACTCCATCTGTGATGGGAAGTCCGAACGTGATTAGTGAATATCCGGATTGCAAGGACTTCTTTGTAAGTGCCTTCGGTTCTGTTCGAACCCGGAACAGACTTGTATGGATTGTATGTCTGACATTACAAATTGAGATATAAAGCCGATTTCTTTCAAATATATTTATGTTGGTGACGGAGAATTTATTCTCTTAGCTTAACACCCTTCTCTGAGACGTACGAGCTTAGAGGTTATATAGTTGATGGTTATCAGCGATATATTCCCAATTTGGTAATGTGATATACTGAGTGTTGCTGTGAAATGATCATTGTGTTGATTATTTGTGATAGGATCATTTATTTGATCGTCTATCTTTGTGATCATTTCTATGATCGTTTGTTGACCCAAAGCATGGCTTTTGTATAAAGTATGTTTTGTGGACGTGACTTCGTCGAGCCTCACACCCCGGAAATGGTCAAAACAGGAAAGATGCGGCAAGGTTATGAGGGGTAGCTCCCTTTAGGGTATGTACATTTCCTTCTGGATAGAGGTGGTATCATGGTATGGAGCCCAGATATTTAACCTATGTGGTTACCGCGAATTTATTACTTTGTGGTTGTTGGTTATCGGGATCCCGTGAGAAAGGTCGTTTACGATCGGGGAATGGCGTGCTCGTGTCAGTAGTTACCCAGTTAGGGGTAACCCGGCCTTGTGTTGGCAGAGTTCCGGTTTGGTTCTCGGGAATGTCCTTCCAGAGGCATTCTCATGTGGCAATGGGAAGTTCCTTGGCCTGACCATTTGTTGGAAATCCAAAGAAACAATACGAAACTTGTACGGTATTAGTTGTAGAACCTATCATTCACTTATGGTGTCGCAACACTGTTTGGATGGTAGCTATAGTAGGCATAGTTCGAAATTTCTATGTTGGCTAAGATTTATATCTTTATTTTCGAAATAATTTTCTACACTATGCACTAGTAATAATATCAAATGCTTCTTTTTAATGCGTATCAAGCATCTTTGACTATCATAAGGAGAAATCTCCTCCGATTCTACGTTTGCATGTGTGTGTGTGCGGGAGGCCTTATGGTAGTCTCATTTTTAAAAGCATTGCGAATTGACTTTGAAAATCTTATGTTGAATGTTTTAAAAGATAAACTGTTTTTGTTGCTCACACCAGTCCCACGACTGATCCGGAGTTTATTGTTTTCTTTCCTAAACTCTGGGTGCTCATTATTTTCTACACGAGCAGTCTAGAGTTGGGTTTTTCAGATAGTCAGGTTTAGTAGATTATCTGGAGTTAGTTCAGTCTTTGGATCGCACCAGTCTTGCCTAGCTTGGTGCATTGTTATTGGGAGTTCGAGCTTCTGCTGGATTGATTCTTGGAAATGGAGTTGCAGTTATTTTTGGAGTTCTTCCTTGAAGACTTTTTAGAGTTATTTGTTCCACTGCTAGATGTTATCGTTTTCTTTTCCGCTGCTATTTATTGTATCATATATCTGATGTATATTGATATCTATTGGATCATCTATTGTATCAGATATTGTATTAAAGCTGTATATCAATGTATTATCCTTTTATTCCGCTGTGTTATTTACTTAATATTGTTATAAGCTCCGGCGAATCGGATTTGAACGGTCGAATCTATGGCATTCGAATACGATTTGAAGTGTGGATGTCGATTTTTGAGCGGGCAAAATCCGAAACGCTACATAACGCTTTTAAAGTTATAATATTCCAAAGCCAAACGCTTGAAATATAACCTTTCAAAACATAATACTTGAATTTCATAGCTTCTAAACCAAAACTTCCACCAGTTAAACGGTTTGGATATTCGAACAGTATATAAAATAAAATAGTTTAAATTTAAAATTACTTTATAAAGTAAAATAATTTCCTCGACTTTACAATTTTATTCACTTTATATTAAATCTCAATTCATAACTTTTAACTCACTTTCAGTTTCAATTAACCATTTCAATTTATATCGATTTCAAATATAGATTTAAACCTCCAGATAAACCATTTCTATAAATTTCAAAGCTTTCAATATTCAACATTTCAAAACTATATTTGTTAACCCTACATATACCAAATTCAGTTTACTATTATTTAGTTTTGAAATATTTACTTAATAATCCCAATATCATTCAAATAAACTCCAATTTCAAATAACTGAATATTTCCCTCACTTTATTCAAACTTGAAATATTCATTATATAACCTTAAACAAAAATCAAGTTAAAATCATATTCCTTAAAATATCAAATTCAATAGGTCCCAAATCAAATTTTTTATTAAATAAAATTCCCAATTAAATACAATTTCAAATCAATTTTCAATTTATCTTTCAACCTTAATTTATTGAAATCATTATAAATTCAATATTAAAATATAATTTAAATAAATACTTAACCATATTATATTTTAAATAAAATCAAACTTTATTATTAACTTATTTACATCAACAAATTTATACATAGCTCAAGTCAGGAGTTTGACTATATATATAAAATAGCATTTATGTAATATCAAAAATCAATATTTATATAAAACCACGTATTTCTTTCCAAAACCATAGAAATAAATTTCAAAATATTTTTATATATATAGACCACGATGTCTGTATATAATTTTCTATCCTATGGGAAAGTGATACGGATATTTATCATTTCAATCCGTAATTTAAAACATGAATGCGGTTATATATCATTTCAAACCGCAATCCAAAAAAATAAAAATCCATAACAACTTGCAGTTTATAACAATATAAAATACAACATCCATTCATCCAATATCAATCATCAAACATTTATCACAATCATCATCCAATACAATCAATAACATCAATATAGAACAGATAATAAATAACAGGTATTTACTGGCAATTTATATTCAATAATAAATTAAATAAAAATTTAACTGGTAGTTTATATGCAATAAATAACTAAATAACAATTTAATTCAATAAATTCAATTTAACTAAGATGATGATTAAAAATATGCCAAATAGTCATAAATAAATTTCTAATCACATCATAAATCAATTTAACAAACATAAGAAATTTTAGAAGTTGTAAGTGGGTAAAAAACACTCACCTTTTGAATTTAAATTGAATTTAAATCCAATTTAAAACCAAAATTTGAAAAGTTTCAGATTTTGTCCAAACCAATGCCAAAATGCCCAGAATTTTGATAGGATCGTAGCGGAGAAAACCGTGCGTGAATTAGACCTCGTATGCGAAAAATATTGCAATTAGAACATTTGAATAAGAAATTAAAAATAAACAAGTTAAAACCAATGCTACCTATCCAGATCAGACACGTCAGCAAGCCCCTCTCGTTCCAGAACCCTAGCTACTCATGTTTGAAAATTGCGCCGCCTCCACAATCGTGATCGCCGTCGCACGCGTGCCGCTGCAGTCGTCGCTCCCTCGCCCCACGCCGCCTCCACCAAGCCTCCGGTCCCACGAATGACCCAAAAGACCCACCACGCTGCCGGCGATAATCAGCCCGAGGCTGAAATTATGACGATGATCCAGCCGTCAAAACAACTAAAAGGGCCTGCCGATGGACTACGCTCATCGATCTCCTCCCAACAACACCATTGATTTGACGATCTATCAAAGTTGACCGTCGCGTGAGAACGGCCGAGAATTGATCATCAATTTCTAGATAAACAGTGCTTCAAATCGAAAAAGAATTACAGATCTTAGATGCGCTCGTTGAGAGCTTCAGGTTGATATAAAATTTGATGTTGTTTGAGGAGTGTGAATTTTTGAAGTAGAATTTTGAATTGAAATTAGATTGAGGGGTTTAGGGTTTCAGCCATTGGAATAAGGTTGAGTAATTGGAATTGTACGTACAGAAATGAGGAATGGAAAGACAGCTAGGGTTTATTACTTATACATATAGGTAGAACAAAATAGAAGAGATGGGCTCGATTTGGTTTGCAAAATTGAACGATATATGGCCCAAAAGGCCCGTTTTGACTCTGGAACGAAATTGGGTCAACCCATATATCAAAATAGATGTTTTAAAATATTTTAAAATCAATGGAATAGGTTTCGGGTCCAAATTCCATCATATGAAGAAGTTATGCTAAAATCAGTTTATTTCAAATTGATTTCAATTGATTTCAGTTAAATTGATTCCTGGGCGTTTCGAGTCCATACGATCAAATGACAAGTCCGATCGCTACGAAACTTGAAATCCTAAAACAATTCACTGTTACGGATCCGATGAAACTGGTTTCATCAAAATCCGAGTCGGTGGCCAAAATAGCTATTTTCCAACTATTAGATTAAATTAATAATTAATTAATTAAATCACTTTTTCAGTTTAAATTTTATTATTTACCATTTCAATCATTTTAGATTTATTAATTATTTACAATAGCTTAAACAAATTTAGATGTCAACTTAAAGTTGATTAACTCATCAATCTCGGTGTTATTTTTCAATTTCATTAAATTCAGAAATTATAAATTAAAACTCCAAAATCCATTTATTAAATTTTTAAACCTTGTTATACGAGTCCTTATTACAATAAAAATATATCTAGCATTGTTTTTAAATCTTAGTTCTTGATATTCTCCCATTTTAACTTAATTTCAATTAACGTACTATTTAATTACCTTCAATTGCAATTTGATATCCAATTCTATTTAACACACTAAATAAATAAATAACATATATTAATTGTCGCCTATTTACTTTTACTTACATTTATAAGTTTATTACTTACCACCACAGGTTATAATTTCATATGTAACACTAATTTTATTTAATTACCATTAACACTGTATTATTTCATTAATTAATATACTTTGAACTTATTTCCCAATTTATTAATTATAATCAGTTAAAATCTTACAATTCATTCAATTAATTTGGCTTGCACTAAATTAGTTATTTATTAACTTGTATTAACATTATTACCTTTATTTTAGTGATTTCATTATTAAATTACAGATTTGTTTATTTTATTTTCGAGTTAAATTACTAAAACTTATTAAATTAACAAAATTTAATTAACGAAAATTACGGGTCGTTACACTCTCCCCTACTCAAAACTTTTCGTCCCCAAAAAGAAAAAAAAGGGAAAAGAAGAATTAAGAAATCAATACATCTAATTCAAAAATATTAACTTTATAAACAAATAAATTACAAAATTAATTAATTTAAATAAAATTTACCAATTTATAGCCATTGAATCTTTTTATACTCAAATTAATAAAGTTTTGAAAGCATTTTTCAAAAAAATTCTAACTCCAAAATTTACGGAAAATTTTGGCAGAGTCTCCTTTGTACGGAGAGGTCTGGGAGAAAATATAATATCAAATATAACAATATATATCACAATATCTCAAAATAATATATCCCAACAACGGAAAAAATAATATAATAACGCTATAAAACCGTAATCCGAAAATGTACCTATTTGTCAGGCTAACAACGCTTATTTATGAAACCAAAGGCAGCAGCAATTTCTTCCATAACTTGTATTTCACTTATATAATCTAGAAAGAGTTAACAATTATATAAAATGAAATATTTAAAGTTGTTTCAAACTATTCAATAGAAAACAACAATCATTATAGCCAACAGCATACACGTCATATACAAATCAACCATTCAAGCAAAACAAAACAATTGGTTGGTTCGGGTCAAGACACTTTAAATCACAAAGAATGACAAATAACTATGAAGTATTCCATTTACTCAATAGTCTTAGATAAACTCAATAGATTATTCATACATCTAATCAATTTTAAAGTCTCCTTGCCCAAACAACCGTAAACCAAACAAACAACAGTTTCAAACAAAAGATCAAATTCATTTTTATCAATTCCACTTCATACATTTGTTGTTTGATTTCCTTTTCATTCATATAATGATTTAACTTTTTATTTTTCATTATTTCTTGCAAATTTTCATTTATTACTTACAAATATTCGTTTTTATTTATTTATAGTATTCATGTTTAATTCAATTTCTTTGCATATTAATTCGTTTACTTAAGTTTATAATCTTATACTTACACTACTTACTTCCTATTACCTTTATACAGTAACACTTCAATTATAACTTAAGTTCACAACAATTACAACATCAAATTCTTATTTATAAAGAATTTCATTAAATACTTTCATTACCTCAAGTTTTACTTGTATAATATCCATTAAATTTTCTTATAAACATTTCACTTTTTACATCTTTTGGTAAGTTATATATGCCTTCAAGAATGTAATTGAAAATTATACTAGTCTATCTAATTTCTTTTAGTTTAATTTAATGTTCAATAATCATATCCTTTGTTTTATAGGTTACAATTTCAACTTTCTTATTATTTCATTTATAACCTATCATTTAATCTCTTATTTTAATTAGAGGTTCCAATTATTTATTAGTTACATTCCATTTCACTAAAATAATTGAAACTATTAATTAACGGAAACTTAAGAACTAAATATCGGGTTAAATTTCAAATAATAGATAAATGTATACTTGCAACTTATATATCCAATTATATTTAAAACAATTTAAAATTTATATTTGCTTATTAAAATAAATCTGCAGTAAAACTACAATAGTGGCCTTCCCACTTCGAAACTCGAAAATGAATGTCGATGGTGCGTGCACTCGTCATCGAAATTATATTCCAGCGACAGAGAGGGGTGTACAAAACTTATTTCTTGCCAAAATTTCTTTAAAGCAATTCTTTCAATTTATATTGAAAATTTATATCAAAAAATACTTCTAATAATATTATTGTATTCCAAAATCCTTTGAAAGAAATTTAAAAATCTTGGAACTTAAGTTCTACAATTTCTAAATTTCATTTATTTTCTCCAAATTTTGTTTCAAATCAATATTTATTAGTTTCACTACTTAACAATCAATATATTACAACCAAATATATATCATTTATAAAAAAATTATATATATAGAAAATATAATAGGCAACATTATTTCATTCACTTATATTCAAAACAAATATTGTGTCGGTCTGTCCTATTAAGTGTTTGGAAATCCTTATTGATGTCATAGCGTCATATGCACCAACCAGAATTTATAAATACAAAACGAAACAAATTAACACAATATCAAAACTTTTTTATAACACTAACAAATACTCTCTCTCATATATATACGCTCAGTGACTCGTCATAGGGTATTACCACCCTATTAATAAAGAATCAGGCCCCACAAAGCTAAGGTTTATCGCTAAACCAAAGCTCTGATACCAGATGTAACATCCCACCTTTTTGTACGTTTAAATCAACGATAAACCACACGCGTCAGACTCAAACCATACAAAAGAGCGGATTGTTATTGGGGTAAATAAGAAAAGTAGAGAAAGAAATAAAACAAAATAGAATCTTATATCGGATCGACCAAATATAATAATCAAATAACAGTTCTTAAAGCTATTTTACAAAAACATTTGATTATACTTATACAATACATATCAAAGTTACACATACCAGAGAATAATAATGTAACAACCCCAATTTCTACCATCCAAATCGACAATAATCCACACATGTCGGACTTTAATGATGCGAAATAATAGATTGTAAATAAATTTGGAGCAAATAAAATCAAATATACAAAATCACATACACAGAACAAACAGAATAACTCGCAGTGAAAAATAAAATACATAGTAGTTCATGAAGCTACTACGGCAGAGTCTCAAACCAAATACATAATACTGTCTGAAAACAACATAATAGAAATCCCAAATACATAGAAGTTCACTAATACATGAGATAAACTAGAACAGCTGAAATAGAAGTAGATAAATATGTAGATCAGCAGAAACTCCAGCAAAGACCAGCTTTAGAAAGAGAATCCAAAGCTGTAAACACTCAGGCTAACCCGAGCGTAAAGCAAAACACAAACACTCGAGTCAGGACAATATATACTTATATAATGTAAACCAACTCAAGTGAACTGTAATAAAGATACAAGTAACTTAAAGGATGCCTGAAACTGCCCATCCTCTAAGGATCCGTCAAACTATTTACTATATAGTAATATTTCGCTATTATAATAATGTCTATAGTAAAATAAACATACTTTTAAATAGCGTTCCGGGCTACCCATGTCACCCTTCACACATAATAGTCCCAGCAGTCCATCCAATATCATGACATCTCCATACCGGGTGACTGTCAGAGGATACCACACGGGCTACGGGAGAAAAAAAAACTCGTAGTAAAGGCTCGGTATGGTAGGTGACACGACACACAAGGCAATGCCAGGGTAGATATACCAATTACGCACACGGGCTGGTTGTAACGCCGCAGCCACATACGCCTACCCTGAACAACACTCCAATATCAAGGGGTGCACCCAATCGATCACAACAGTAATAGAATGGTATCTAAGAAGTGTGTTCAGCCAGAGGTGCTACCTCTTTTGGCCCGAGATCGCTCCTGTTTTAGCCACCTTAAGCTAACTCACGGGAGTTAGGTCCACGTAAAGTACCTTAGGAACGTCGTCACCATCCTACTTCATTGTGGAATCTCCACCGCGTATATAGTTGTTAAAGTGATTTTCGGTATCGACAGAGAGTATGTCCATATCCGATCCCGATCCCTTTAGCAACCAATCGTTATTATAACCCATAGTTATAATTTAGAAATGGTACTTATTTCCCAAAAATCAAATATCATTTCAAATCCATTTCAAAATAGTTCAATTCCAAACAGATTACTTCATTTAAATCATTTAAAATGAAGTTATTACATTTAATTATTAAATTTCTAAAATTTTCAATTCACAAAGTTCATTCATTCACTTAATTTTATTAAAACAGTGAAAATTCAACTTTCGCAGCATTTGAAAAATGCTACAGAAAGTTACATTCAAAACAGTTCAATTTAACAAAAGACAGCGTTTAAACTGCTGTAATGGAATTACATTAGTTTCAAAGAAAATTTAGTTTAATCCAACAATTATAGCATTTAAAAAAAGCTATAATAGCCTTTAATTCAATTTAGCTATTTAGTTCACTTATCAACTACAGCATTTACATTAGAAATAATAGCATTTCAAAAATGCAGTTAATTAACTTGTAAAGGCCCGAAAATCCGTACTCCTTTGAGCTGGCAACATTCCACAACAAACCAGCCAAAGAGGAACGAACTTCCGAATCTTTAGGGTTTAAGAAGAAGAAAGAGGTAGAAGAAGAGAGAAAAGAGAGAAGAAACAGAAACAAACAACAGAAACATGAAGACAATATCAGAATCTCACAATCGCAGCGGAACAACATATAATAGATAAATGAATATTCATTAAAACAAAAGAACTATACATTTTATACATTACATCACATCATCAGAGTGTACAACAACGAAACAGCGGAAAAAATAAATACTACAATAGTAATATACAACGCTATCCAAGCTCGCCTCCAAATCTGCACAGCAACTCCCGAATCCAGAATAACCTGATAACCTAACTCTAGACTGCCCGTGTGGAAAATAGTGGGCACCCAGAGTTTAGGAAGGAAAACAATAAACTCCAGGTCAGTCATGGGACTGGTGTGAGAACTCAAAACAGTTTATCTTTAAACAAGCAACAAGAAAATTTAAATTTTGAAATCCGCAATGTTTTTTGGAAAATGAAACTACCATAAGGCCTCCCGCACACACACACAATGCAAACGCAGAATCGGAGGAGATTTCTCCTTATGATAGTCAAAGATGCTTACTACGCAAAAATCAAATCATTTTTGATATTATTATTAGTGCATAGTGTAGAAAACAATTTCGAAAGTAGAATATAAATCCTAGCCAGCATACGACCAGTATCGTATGCCTACTATAGCTACCATCTAAACAGTGGGGCGCCACCATAAGTAAATGGTAGGTAATACAACTAAAACCGTACAAGGCACGTATTGGATGAATGGATTTCCAACAAATGGTCAGGCTAAGGAACTTTCTACTGCAACATGGGATCGCCTCTGGCGGGACGTCCCGAGAAACTAACGTTACGGTTAGATCTCTGCCAACACAAGGCCGGGTTACCTCTGTAACTAGGTAACTACTACACGAATATGTCATCCCCCGGTCCTTTGGGACCTTTATCCGAGCGCTCGATTCCAACAACACCACACAGTAATAGATATAGTGTATCAACATGAGTAAATATCTGGGCTCCATACCATGATACCACCCTTTTCCAGAAGGAAATGACATACCCTAAATGGCGCGACCCTCATAACCTTGCCGCATATTCCTGTTTCGACCATTTCCGGGGAGTAAGGTCTGACGAAGTCTCGTCCACAAAGCTACGCTTTGTGCAACAAAGCCATGCTTTGGGTCAACAAATGACCAAAGCAATGATCACAAAGATAAATGATCAAATAAATGATCATATCACAAATGACCAACCAATGATCATCACACAGCAGCACTCAGCATGTCACATTACCAGATTGGGAATATATCGCTGATAACCTTCAACTACATAACCTCTGAGCTCGTACGTCTCAGAGAAGGGTGTTAAGCTAAGAGAATAAATTCTCCGCCACCAACAGAAATGTATTTGAAAAGAAATCTGCTCTATATCTCAAAATGTAATGTCAGACACGTAACCATACAAGTCTGCTCCGGGTTCGAACAGAACCGAAGGCACTTCCAAAGAAGCCCTTGCAATCCGGGTATTCACAATCCCGATAAAATTTCCCATCACAAAGCAAATATCCATACCGTAGCTAACGATGCAGAGACAATCGATAGGTCATCCTATCGTTTTCACAAATACCCGGTCTTCACACCGGTCTTCAAATGCGATCCAAACGACGTATCGCATATTCGGAATGGGTTATATGACACAAAGGTCCTCCCCCGGCTAAACCGAATAGCGAGCACTTATTTTAAAAATAAGTTTAGCATTCAATCTCAAACAAACACAACAAATACCATCCAAGGGTAAATACTGATAGTTGGTTATTTAGCTATCAACGAGGATGCGCCACATCATCAGATTCCAAATAATTTTCCAAAATTATTTATTCCCAAAAATATCTTCACAAGATACATATATATATATATATATACACACCTTCCAAATAATTGCCCAAATTATTTGTTTTACCAAAATATCTTTACAAGATATAATTTCCACACTTCAATCTTTTGAAAGCCAATTTCAAATTATTTTTCATCTTTTATACCCTTTGAAAACAAATTTCAATCATCAAATAAATCCTTACCGATTTATTTTAAACTTACGTTCCAAACCTGTAAATTCATTTCCATACTTCAAAATAAATCAATATTTATTTTTAACAAATTTCCCTTCCTTTTATAGATTCCATAGTGAATTTAAATTCCAAATATCTACTGATATACGATTTACAAATCGATTTCAAATTATTCGCTTTCAATTTACCTTTAAAAGATGAATCCTCAAAAACGTTCCATTTCATATTGGAAAAGCATTTCCATACTTATTTAATAATAAGTAATTCACAAATTTATTTATTTTCAACAATTCGCAAATATTCAATATACTTGAACCATAGTTAAGTATATATTTCATTCTTTTAAGGAAAACATTCTTTTATTCACTTTTATTTGGGCCAAAATGAATGCTGCGTAAAACATCGTTACGACAATCCCAAAAACACTAGTATAGGGATTCGAAATAAAAATAGATACATAAATCCCAATACTATACAAAATATTTCCTTTTGAAAACCATTTACTATAACAACAGTGTTATAGTCCACATTTTCCTTACTTTCTCGAAAACGTCTATTTCAACAATGAATGTTGAAATCTATGTATTCGATGCTTAACGTATTTTAAAGCATCTTTAAATCGTTTTAAATTCCATTTAAAACATTCCTTTCCCAAAACATGTCCATTTGATATAATAATATATTCACCGTTCAAATTAGTGAAAATAATTCCTTTAACAAATTCTATATTCAATTTATCAAATTCAATTGATTTTCGAATTTATAAACAACGTTTATAAATTCCATTTCCATAAATAACTTCGGTTTAGAAATCTCTTTTATCCGTCCAATTCAATTTATAAACCCAATTTCTATACCAAAGGTTCGTATTATAAGTTAAGGGCTTATGATCCATTTATTTACTTAACCGTTCTTTTAAAACTTCACAAATTTTTAGATCTTATCACTGATAAGATTCCTTTACATTTTATAATAGTTTTCAACTTATAAAAACCTCCTTTATTAACAATTTCTATAAATATCCCCTTTCAATGCCCAAAATCCATTTTATATGTTGATTACTTATAAAACTTTTATTTTCGACATCAATTCATTTCATAACTTTCACAATTTACAAAGCTATGGTTTTAAATGAAATCCATTTTATACTTCATTTTAACACTTAATAAACTCGTTTCATAATTCCAATAATTTTAAATTTATAGATATCAATTTAAAAAATCTTTTATGTAAACTATTTATAATAATTATTCAAAAACCCCAATTTAACTATTTTATAAATCTATTTATTTTAAAATTTTCCTTTTGGTTATATTTCATAAAAATATTAATTCTTATAACATAAAATTTTATACGTTTATTTATTTTAAAATGAATCAATACAAAAATTTAATAAAACATATGCTTTGGAAAATCACTTTAAAAACCCTTTTAAATTCAAAATCGTTATTTTTAACTTTAAAAATGAATCCGATGATGCAACAGCATCAAATGGTCAATCACGGGAATAAACATCATATATCGATATGATAGTTAACAATCAACACAATATTTATAAACAAATAATTATTTGCGAGGAATCCAGTTGGATCCCTCCAACCTGTTTCCCTGCATCCACAGACGTTAGCACAATACCAACTCCACTTCAAGGTGGAATATCACGGTATATGGGGTTTTATAAAATATTATCCGCTTAATAGGCGGCGCAATAGGGTCTCATCCGCTATACGAGGCGGGAAATCAAATCCAATATATACATATGCCAATATATATATATTGCTATATATAGTATATATCCTACTATCTCTACTAACACAATCAAACAACAATCATCAATCAACATTAACTATTTAAATTTTAAACCAAACTGTTCAATTGCGTGAGGAGTTCTCACCTTGATTTTAATTCTGTTTCAGCGTTTGTTTTGAATAAAATTAAATGAACGTTTAATTTTATCCGAAATTTTCGCTTGCTCCAAACGACTCCAAATCCGTTGCATTGCGAAGTGCTCGACGATACGATTCCAACGCCGCTGGTTTCGTGCAATTCCGACCTCGCATGCAAAAGTTACATCTTTTTAAAGATCGAACGTTTAAATAGAATTCAATTTACAAATTTTTTTTTTTTTTATACCTTCTGGCCGCGTGCGCACGCAACATGCTTCATCTTCCTCGTACGCGACTAGCTTCCTACAGGTGAAAACACGCAGATAACCCATCAAGCTCGATTCTAGGGCTCCATATCGCGACCTCCTCGGCGAACTTGAACGCGATCAGGGACCACCACCCTCTAGCCCATGCTCTCCTCTACGCTCGGCTCCAATATGCCCAAGCTCGGCAGCCCCCTGACCCAGAAAAACGTGCCCGAAGTCGTTGCCCTTGAACGAGATTTGCCGTTGATTCGTGACTCCATTCACGATCTCCACCGTTTAGATCGAAGATCTCGATGCGCTCAACATTTTTCTTGTTGAAAGATTCTCGATTCGATTAGCGGATTTGTAGATTTTGAGAGGAGAAAACGAGACGATTTCGGCCATTAAACATATAGGAGGCGGCTAGCTTGATGATGAACTAGGGTTTAGTGAAAATATTAATATATATATATGTTATTAATATTATTTTAATAATAAAATTTCCAATTTAACAACTTATGCAAACGACCAACAAACTACGCGTTCCGACAGGCGATCTTGGGGTTTTTCCGCGTTCCGGACACAATGGAACAGGTTTCCGAAGCTAATTCCATCGTATGTGTGAGATACGGCAATAAACGATCAATTTAAATTAAAACCGATTTAAATGATTTTCTAAGCGTTTTGGTTTGTACCGGACAAACGATAAATCCGATCGACTTGAAATTTGAAATATTACAATAATATCACATTACGGATTCGATGAAACTGGTTTTGTCGAAATCCGAGACCGTTTGAAAAATGACTATTTTAACTCGCTAAATTAATATTAAAACAATTTCGATGCGTTTCGAGCTGCCATGGTCAAACGACAACTCCGATTGCTACGAAAATTGAAATCCGATAATAACTAACTATTATGGATCCAATGGAACTCGTTTCGTTCAATTCTGAGACTGTTCAAAAATTGGCTATTTTTCAGTCGATAATTAAATATTAAAATATTCAATTTTTACAAATTAGCTCCAAATTCAATTTTAAAAGTTCTAAAACATTACTATGACTTCAATATGATAAAATAAAATTTCCCAAATCATTTTCAATCATATTAACTCAAATTTAAATATTTTCTGGAATTTCACTATTAAATTATCGATTTAATTGTCCAATTAAATCCAAATATTCGATAAATAAACTGTTTGACTTAAAAATCCCACTCATAAATATTTAAAATTAAGTAAATACTCAAATTTAAATTATCAAAAATTCTGGGTCGTTACAATCTTCCCCCCTTAAAAGAATTTCGTCCTCGAAATTGCAAGTTAAGAAAAATGATTCCTAATCTGTTTATTACTCTTCCAAAACTAATTAGTTTTATCAACTTTCTAACACAAATCTTTTTATTAAAGATTCACTATTATTTCAATTAGCTTTCCAACTTCGATTATAAGTTTCAACAACATTATTTCCTTACGATTCAAATTTAAATTTAAATTCAAATTTCAACTTTCAAAATTTTCTCAAAAATTTTCTAACTCCCTAAATTTTCGAAAAATTTCGCCAGCGTCTTTTTTGCACGGCTAGCTCGGTACGACTACAAAATGGCACTATGGCCCCTTAGAATCAAAAAGAAAGAGAAAGCCAAGTGGCTGGAGAAGTAAATCATCAAATCTCATACTAAAATTAAAATACGTAACTTTTTGTCGAGCAATTCAATTTTTTAACTTCGAAATCAAAATCCCAATTCCAATATATATATATATACCTGTATATCCTGCTAGTAGTGGTATCAAATTCCAACATTCAAATCATTTTGCCAATTCCATTACAAAATTTCGATGCTTACCTTTTATCTCAATTTTTTAGCTTTACTATTGAAGTTACATATTCAATCTCATTCGTTTCCAATTAGTTTACATTCACTAATTAATTTCACATTGGTTCCCCTTCAACTCTAATCAAATTCAATTCTATTCAAATTCATTTACTTCACTTTCAATTTTGAATTCAATTACATAGCTTTCAAATGCGTTAATTCAATTTCATTAACACTTAATGAATTTACATACAATCAACCAACAAGCAAATAACAGCCAATGTATATCCAATACAACCAAATTTATTTATTTTACTTACATGCAATTTGGTTCAACTGTTTCAATTCCAATTGGTTTAACATTCAATTGATTTTTCATTCAATTATTCAACTAGCTTCAAATGAATTTACACTTACATACATCATTTCATATCAACTTATTTACATTCGATTGATTAACATTCAATCATTTTTCTTTTAATTCAATTCCTAATTCTTTTTACAAATAAAAATTGAATTTCATTTATATAACTCAAGTTCACATCATTTAATTCACTAGATTATTTACTTTGATACAAAATCAATTTTTTTATTCAACTTCACTTAAGTTATGCTCCATTTAACATCATTTTTTCTCAATTACACTTAAGTTTCCACTTAACAATCCAATTCGGATTTCAATTCTAAAGTAAGTTCTATTTAACTCTTACTTAAGTTATATTCCATTTCAACTTTATTTACATTTACTTCCACTATACAACTTAAGTTCACTTCTAATTTATTTCAAATTCTATTTCTTTTGACTTTTACTTAAGTCAAATTCATATCGACATTCAAATTCATATTTCACTTTACTTAACTTAATTGTTTAACCATTTCAATAATTGGTTTTACTTACATTTTCCCATTCTACAAATTGTACAGCTTATTATTCAACTTCCAACTCATATGATAAGTTAAAAACCTTTTTCACTTATATTTATCAATTTCAAGTTGAATTTTAATTTCAAATTTGTTTATTACAAAAAAACCTCATTTTTTAAATTCATTATTGTAGCAAATCCATCACATAGAAACTCGAAAATGATACTGATGATGCTGCAGTCATCACCTTTATAATTTCCCAGTGACAATAGTGAAATCAGTGCTAAATATTCTTTCAAAAATTTCCTTTTATTATTTATAAATCACATTTATAATCTTTTTCTCATAAAATTTCACTGTGTATATATAAGATCATTTTCAATTGTAAATTATTCTAATTATAACTTCATACTTATAATTCATTTGTTTATACTATTATTCTTTTACAATTGTTGCTTTTATTAGCTTATTCAACAACTTTTAATTAACTTATATATATTTATATTTCAAACAATCAAACAATCAATTATATACACACTTCAATAATTCTTGATAAATTATTTTCTTTATATACAAAATATAATCGAGGTAAAATTATTTCATTTACCCAATTTAAAATAATATCATGTCGAATTGTTCTGTATAAGTGTTTAGAGATCCCTATCGATAGAGTTGTACAGACTATACCGACCAGAATCCATATACCACTCAACAAACCAATCATCACAATATAAAACAATTTTATATCCACTAACAAATACGCGCTCATATCTATTATTACACTCACACTCATTCTACGGTACTACTGACTCTATCTCTAATGAGTACTACCTAACAGAGCCATGGTTGTCACTTAACCATATGCTCTGATACCAAATGTAAAGGCCCGAAAATCCGTACTCCTTTGAGCTGGCAACATTCCACAACAATCCATCCAAAGAGGAACGAACTTTCGAATCTTTAGGGTTTAAGAAGAAGAAAGAGGTAGAAGAAAAGAGAAAAGAGAGAAGAAACAGAAACAAACAACAGAAACATAAAGACAATATCAGAATCTCACAATCGCAGCGGAACAACATATAATAGATAAATGAATATTCATTAAAACAAAAGAACTATACATTTTATACATTACATCACATCATCAGAGTGTACAACAATGAAACAGCGGAAAAAATAAATACTACAATAGTAATATACAACGCTATCCAAGCTCGCCTCCAAATCAGCACAGCAACTCTCGAATCCAGAATAACCTAATAATCTAACTCTAGACTGCCCGTGTGGAAAAAAGTGGGCACCCAGAGTTTAGGAAGGAAAACAATAAACTCCAGGCCAGTCATGGGACTGGTGTGAGAACTCAAAACAATTTATCTTTAAACAAGCAACAAGAAAATTTAAATTTTGAAATCCGCAATGTTTTTTGGAAAATGAAACTACCATAAGGCCTCCCGCACACACACACAATGCAAACGCAGAATCGGAGGAGATTTCTCCTTATGATAGTCAAAGATGCTTACTACGCAAAAATCAAATCATTTTTGATATTATTATTAGTGCATAGTGTAGAAAACAATTTCGAAAGTAGAATATAAATCCTAGCCAGCATACGACCAGTATCGTATGCCTACTATAGCTACCATCTAAACAGTGGGGCGCCACCATAAGTAAATGGCAGGTAATACAACTAAAACCGTACAAGGCATGTATTGGATGAATGGATTTCCAACAAATGGTCAGGCTAAGCAACTTCCCACTGCCACATGGGATCGCCTCTGGCGGGACGTCCCGAGAAACTAACGTTACGGTTAGATCTCTACCAACACAAGGCCGGGTTACCTCTGTAACTAGGTAACTACTACACGAATATGTCATCCCCCGGTCCTTTGGGACCTTTATCCGAGCGCTCGATTCCAACAACACCACACAGTAATAGATATAGTGTATCAACATGAGTAAATATCTGGGCTCCATACCATGATACCACCCTTTTCCAGAAGGAAATGACATACCCTAAAGGGCGCGACCCTTATAACCTTGCCGCATATTCCTGTTTCGACCATTTCCGGGGAGTGAGGTCTGACGAAATCTCGTCCACAAAGCTACGCTTTGTGCAACAAAGCCATGCTTTGGGTCAACAGATGACCAAAGCAATGATCACAAAGACAAATGATCAAACAAATGATCATATCACAAATGACCAACCAATGATCATCACACAGCAGCACTCAGCATGTCACATTACCAGATTGGGAATATATCGCTGATAACCTTCAACTACATAACCTCTGAGCTCGTACGTCTCAGAGAAGGGTGTTAAGCTAAGAGAACAAATTCTCCGCCACCAACAGAAATGTATTTGAAAAGAAATCTGCTCTATATCTCAAAATGTAATGTCAGACACGTAACCATACAAGTCTGTTCCGAGTTCGAACAAAACCGAAGGCACTTCCAAAGAAGCCCTTGCAATCCGGGTATTCACAATTGTAACGACCCGCAAATCCGTACCCCTTGAGTCAACACTATTCTACCTAAATCAACTCAAGTTGTACAGAAATACGAACCATTTGGGTTTAAGAAGAAGAGGTAGGAGAAGAGAAAACATAATCAACATCAGAATCTAACCATCGCAGCGGAATAAAATATAATAGAGAATTAATAATCTTTACTCAAAATGAAATATATCAGTTTACATATATTACATCATCAGAGTACATCAGTCACGGCTCACATCAATAACATACAATGTGTACACAACAACTCAACACAGCGGAAATATATATATACAAGTACGAGAATACGTATCGTCATCCAATTCGTCTCCTGAGCTCCACAGCATCATATCCTGTATTCTATAATACTCGGTCTGACCCGAGAATTACAGTTAAATAACACCCGAGTCAGTCTGGAATACCAGCGTGAGAAAATCACACCCAATTGATTATTAAAGTTTCGAAAATCCTTTGAAAACAAAAGCATCTCGTAAGACCACGCCACAAATAAACATGTCGGGTTTTTACCTTACGATAGCTAAAACAATTTTTTATAGAAATCCTCTGATATTATAATAGGGTCTATATACAAATATTTATAAAATAGCCGAAATTGTTACATAATTAAATTCCAGCTACTAGCCACAGAGTGGGTAATACAAACAAAACTCGTACAAGGCTCGTAGGGAGAATGGATTTCCAACTAATGACTAGGCACTGGGGTACCACCTGTCACAGTAGATCACCGTACCGAGGATTACTCCCTTCATCCCCTGCAACACAAGGCCGGAACCATTCCTTACTGAACAGTCCCGAACAAGATAAACCCCTTGGTTGGCGCGACTAACCACCCACTAAGCCGAAATATATAAAAAGGGACATCTAGACAGGGGAAATATCTTGTCCTGCTTGGGCATGACTCACCTAACCTTGCTACATATCCCTTGATTTTCAGTCATTCCCGGTTGACGAGGCTTGAGGCTAAGAGTTACCTTTAGAACGTTTTCACTTAGAATGCCCAGCGTCCACCTGACGATGTTTCGCAAGCATTCGTCCATACAAGTCCGTCCCGGGTTCGAACGGAACTGAAGGCACTATTCCTACAACATCCATTTTGAAAATATCCTTAGGATTAGTAGCGACTAGCCCTTGCACTTCACTGCTCCATCTTCGACTCCGAACACGTTTTTCACACGAAAACGTACAAACCGGATCGAAGTGGTTTTCGAGAAATAAATCTCGATCCCGGTCTCTTCGAAACGATCAACGTATTTGTCCAATATTGATAGTCGGTGATTTAACTATCAATTAATATTCACAAAACAACCATCAACCAATAAATAATTTCCAAATTATTTATTAATCTCCAAAAATATCTTCACAAGATATATTTCTATTTTCAACCCTTTGAAAACAGTTTTCAAAACCATCTTTCTTTTCAGAATCAACTTTCCCAAATATTTTCTATCTCCTCTGAAATTACCAAGCACAAACTAGTTTTTTTAAAATAATTAAAAACACTTTACTTAGAAATATACTTTATAAAATTTAAGTTAAAACTACTTCAATGATTTGTTAAAAATACATTCTATATGAATATTTGAAAATAAGGTTACTAAATAAAATTTAAAACTAGATTTCACTTTTAAAAATAAAATACTAAGTCACTTTTAAAATAATTATTGCTATAATAGATTAAAAGAGAATACTTACTTTAGAATTTAAACATTTAGAAACAATTAATTTTTTTTTCCAAAACATACTTCTTAAAACAACCTTAAACTTTTAATTTATATTTAAAAATTTTACTTTGAAAACGTACTTGGTTTTCAGAGGGAAATTTCCAATCTCAATCACTTAAATCAATTTTCCAAATTTATTCCCTTTAATTCAGAATCTATTAATTTCAGATCTCATTTTTTTTATTATGATTTAAAAACACTTTAACTAAAATTTCCAATTTTTAGATTTCTCAATTACTTCTTTATTCTTTTAAATAAATTTAAACTTTGAATTTTAAAATAATTCTTATTTCTTTAATTGATATACTTAAGTTTACAATTCATCAATTTCATTTTATTCAAAATTCCATTTCTCTTCATACTCGAAGTTATTTATTATTATTTTCATATTACTTCTATTTCTTTTCAATTCATTCTTAATTTATTCAAACTTTCTATAATTATTTCACTTACAAATTTACTCCCTTTTTATTTCTTTCCAACAATTCAATTCATATATTTTGGTAATTCATTATACCCAAATATCCAATCAACCATAACATTCAATATACCAATATAACTAATCATAAGATATTAAATAATCACAACAGAGAATATGGAATAATTTAAATAAATGTGAGGGGTCCAGTTGGATCCCTCCAACCTGTTTCCCTGCATCCACAAATGTTAGCACAATATAATATGCCAATTCTAAAATATCATACTAAATCACATCACTCGATTCATCCATCTAAACAATTATTTAAATTTAAACATTTGAATTTAAATTAACTGAGTGAGATTAACTCACCTTATTTCTGTTTACAGTCCACTTCAACTTGCCTTGGATTCATGGTTTTTCGACCTTGTATATAAATATTATATAAATTTATTATCACTTGAATTTTGAATCAAACAATTTATTGTCATTCACTTATTTAAATTTAACTGATGATTTGACTCAAATTCTTAAACTAAAAATTTCCTTAAACCAATTATTTTTAGTCCAAGAATTAAATAAGTTGATTGGAACAGTTTAACCACTACATCCATCATGTTTTCATTTAAATCCTTATATTTCAGAATCTAATACATGTATGTATTTTCTATTTTAAACCATTTATGTATTTTATACTTAACTGTAAAAAACAAAAATTATTTCAACAAGTAAGTAATACCAAAAGCTACTAATCTGATTTAACTAGCCTAAAAGGTCGGTTTTAAAATTCCAGATTTACTGTTTTTTTTTCTAAAACTTTGATTATGAAATAATAATTCAAGGCTAAATAAACTATCAGAAAAACAAAAGAAAACGAACCTCAACCCGCAACCACGTTAATCGAAACTCGAGAAAAGAAATGCAACCCCAGATTCATCGAGTAGCCCACATGAGCCGTACACTAAAGAAACGAGCCCAAGCCCTAGCCTTCGATGTTCAACGCGACGCCGTCGTTTCCCCTCCATACGAGCCTCCCCAGATTACCCACGGGACCCAGCAAGTTCCCCAAAATCGAACGCGAACCTCGATGATTATGAAAGTCGTGACTGCCAAGCTTCGCCGCGAGTTCGAATCGAGGTACGCGATTGTGCTAGCACGACGTGACTGACGGCTCGCGTACCCCAGACCATTCGAGCTCCTGCTACCATCAACGAGACTCGAAATCGTGCGATTAAAGATCTCGAGAAAACACAACTGGAGGAGATGAACCTTATTTCGATTTCGCTATTTTTTTTCATCAATTTGAAGCTGGAAAAAGAGGTGTCCATTGATTGCATCTTCGCGTTTTTATTTATTATTTTTTTAACTGAAATGTTCGGCTGATTTGTTGATAAAGATGAATCTTTAAGGGGTCGAATTGCTTCCAAAGGAAGGAAAGATAGTGTGGCAAGGAAAGAACTGGGAAGGTTGAAATGTAAATTGAATTCGACTAATCACGTACAGTGTTCACTTATTTTAAATTCAAATTGGAATCGATAATTATCAATTAAATTTTCATCGCATTTATATATCGTACACTCACACACTAACTCCGATCAATATGAAATTTGAAATCCGATAATAATTCAATACTACGGACCCAATGGAACTGGTTTCGTCAAATTCCGAGACTGCGCCTCGGAAGACTATTTTTAAATTCAATTTAAACGACATAAAATTTTAAAACTGAACAAACCACGGTTCATTTCAATTTTACAACTTCTATTATCTTCAGTGTTATCAATATAAATTTTATAAGCCTTCAAATTATTTTTAACATGCTTAAAATCTCAGGTTTTCATATCTTATTCAATTCAAATTATTTAATTCAACGATTTAATTGTCAAATAAATTGTGATATCCGTAATTCAAGTTAAAATTACTCTATTGAATACTTAAAATCAATTAAATATTCCGGTTTTAAATGTTCGAAAATTCCGGGTCGTCACTTTTCTCCCCCCTTAAAAGAATTTCGTCCCCGAAATTACTAATTTGGAAGAATGATCCAATACCCGTTTACTATTTCCCTAAATTCAAACAGTACAACATCCATCCAACTATCTTTTTATTAAAAGATCCACTATCATTCTCATTAACTTTCCAAACCTTTCCCTAGTTTCAAACTATACCATTTGTTTAACCATTCAAGTTTCAATTCAAAACCAAATTTTGAATTATCAAAATTTTCTCAAAATTTTTCTAACTCCCTAAATTCCCGAAAAATTTCGCTAGCGTCTCCTTTGCGCGGCTGACTTGGTACAACTACAAAATGGCTCAACAGCCTCTCAAATCTAAAAAGAAAACAAAACGCCAAGTGGCTCAATCCAAATCCAAATCCCAATCAAATTTCATACCAAATTTAAATACATACCTTTTGGTCGAGCATTTCAAATTTATCTTTTGATATCAAACCCAAATTTTCTTTTTCCTTTATAATACCTGCATACCTGCTTAACACCAATATCCAAACACAATATTCCAAAACATTTTATCGACTTTCTCACAAAATGTCAACATCTATTCTTTCCAATATTGACTTAAATTACATTGGTAGTATCAATTTCCATTTAAGACTTCACCATTCCTTCTTAAGTTTAGTATAAGCATTTTATATACTTCTTTATTTATTTTCATCCTACCATTTTAGTTTATATCCATTTCTATCCACACGATTCTTTCATTTCCATACGAATTCAATTTATTTTCAACTCTAAACTTTAAATTTTATTTTTTTATTTATAACTAATTCACGTCATTATTTTAATTAGCTCCATTTACTAACTTATTTCAATTCTTAGTTTGAAATCGTTTTGTCGTTAATAAATTTTTTCAAAAATTTCCAAAAAAATTCTAACTCCCAAAATTTCTGAAAATTTTTGGCAGAGTCTCCTTTGTACGGAGGAGCTTTTGCAATTTGACAAAAGAGATAAATATATATACATCGACCCACATGGTCGGAAAAACTAAAAACAGTTCATATTTCCTATTTTTATTGCGTAGGCGTACCTTGTTTAGCATTTTAAGCAAGCCGTTTATTATTTTTAGCAAATAGCACAACCAATTCCAGCCACACGGCTTCCAGGTACCTGTACTTACTCAATTTAAACATGTAAGTGCCAAATATATGCAGTTTAACTATATTTCACTTATTTATAATAGTTAAAACATATGAATTCTAAAAGAAACTCATACCAAACATTTTTCTGTAAGCAATTTATATAGTTTCATGCTAATTCAACTGTTTCAATTAATTTATTACCCATTCTCATCCAATGTGAATGTTTTTCAATCCATCTGTATATAACTTCATTAATTTGAATGGTTTAAAACTCAATTGCTTACATTTAATTTATTTTTAAGCAAATTGAACTCATATTTAATTCAATTGCTTTCAAAATCAATTTATTTTACTTCCACCAACTCATAGAATTTTAATTACTTCCATTTACATTCAATGACAATTTATTCTATGCAATTTGACAAGATTTATGTGAATAAATAAGTATTTATGTTTATAACCAATTTAAATTGATTTCACTCAATTTTATTCTAAATTCTATTGCATTTCCAAATTTATTCACAATCCAATTATCCTCGCTTCCATTTCAGATTTGAATACATTCACTTGTATTTCATTTATTAACCCAACTAGTTCCATTATTCAAACAAGTTCCATACAAAACCATTAACAATTTAGATTCATCTTGATTGCCACTTAAATTTCCCTTTTATTTTAATCCATTCACAATCATTTATTTAGCTCGACACATTCCATTTAAATTTTCATTTACAATCCGTTCATTTACATTTCATTCCAGGTTAGTTTATTCCAAACTATTTTATTTAGCTCGGAAACAATCCAAGCTATTTCATTCCATAACCATTTCTCAACCTATTTAAACCACATTGCATTTGATTCTTATTTATTTCATCATTTATTCATTCAACATAATTAGTTTATCCCCATTCACTTAAACCATTCTAATAAACTTGAAACATTCTATTTTTCTTATTGTCTCAAGTTATTTCAATCCCTTAATAATTTAAATGGTTTATAATTATTTATTTAAGAATTTTCATCCCATTAAATATTATTGGCATCACACCGAATTTTATTTCAATTAAAATTTATTCTTACTTGATTTAAATCCAATCCATTATTATTAAACTTAGTTTAAGTTGAATTAAATTCTATTCTCTTCCATCTATTCAGCTTAAGTCAATTTACTTCAATTTCTTTAAATTTTATACTTAAGCTCATTTTCATTTTACTTGTAAATCTTTCCCTTCCATTCACTTTAATTCTATTTTAGTTAAATCTCATTTTAAAATTTACAACTTCATTTGATTTGTTATTATCCAATTTAACCTTCCAGATTCAGTTCATCCAATTTATTACATGGCCATTTCCAATTTATTTCCACTTAGTTGGATTTTATTTTCAATCCAAACCATTACTATTTAAACCCATTTCTTCTTCTTCTTCTTTTTATTCGATACATTTTAATTATATCTAATTTGTTAACACTTCAAGTTAAATTTTAATTAATAACTCAAGTTTTGATTCTACCATTCACTTTTATGAACTCACAATTCAACATCATTCTCAATTACTTTCACTTCATCAACAATTTAAGTCAAATTCAATTTATAACTCGAGTTTATTTCCAAACTTCATCATAAACTCACAATTCAATTTCATTTACTAATTTATTAACGAATTTGTTTCTCCTTTATTTATAATTCAATACTTGAATTTTGTTATTCCAAATATCACTTCATTTAAGTTTCTTAGTTCAATTTAGTTTATAATTCAAGTTTTGATTTTATTTCTATTCTCCAATTCATCAATACTATTTATTTTGGATTTTCTATCCCAATTTTCAATTTATAAGTCACAACCTATATTTCATACAATCACACTCATTCTAGGCTTGAATATATTCATCTTTTATTTTTAACCCAAGCCTTATGCTTAGTTGTAACCCAAGCATATTTTTATTTCATGGATTTCTAATTCTTTTACAAGTCATTCTGATTTATTTAACTCAATCTAATTCTTATCCAACTTATTTCCCAGTTATCCAGATAAAAATTTAATTTCTTTTAATAACTTAATTGAATTCTTATTCCAATTCAATTTCATTCTAAACTCAGCTTTATTTAATCCCAATTTGATCTCAACTTAATTTGAATACAACTGGATATTATTTCCAACCTACTCAATTACTTCAATCCAGTTAAATTATTTATTCCCGTCCAAGTTAATTTCATTTTTAACTTTCCTCTTTAAATTTAAATTCCATCATCCAAAACTTATATTTCCCTGATTCAAAAATCATCTCAATTTATAAGCTTATAACCTATTTCATCAGTATTTTAAAACACCCGACTTTGATTTCAATTATTTTTAAATCTTCAACATCTCAACTCGCCTTTCTCAAAAATGTAAACCAATCCTGGTTTTTACTTCCCAACAAATTTCCTTTGAAATTTTCAAAAACAACTAACTTTTCTAAACAAATCAAATTTTTGGTAGCAATCCATCACTTAGAAACTCGAAAATAAACATCGATGATGCTGCAGTCATCACCGAAGTTATTTTCCAGTAACTGAAGTGAATTCAATGCTATTTCACTTCCAAAATCCATTTTAAAACAAATTTCCACTCAGAATTACTTCCAAAACAATAATGCCATCATTTATCATTAAAACACTTCGATAAACATTTCCAAATCTCCGGGATTTTAAACTTCTAAAGCCTGCTTAGATAAATTTTAACTACAATTTATTTGTACACTTTATTTGTACAAATTCTTATTTAATTGTATTTTAATGCATAAATTACATTTATAATACATATTTATAAATTTCATTTTATAATGAATTTATTTCCTTAAATTTTTAGTTACATTTCCATTTCTAGTCAAATTCTCACTGATCAATGATAATGCTTTAACATTATTCTTCCTAACATCCAAGCAACCATATATTAGCTAAATAGTTGTCAAAAACTATTCTTTATATCAAAATATGTTTTTGGGTAAAATTATTTCATTCACCCATATTTAAAACAATATCGTGTCGATTGTTCTATTCAAGTGTTTAGAAACCCCTTCGATACAGTTGTACGGACTGTGCCGACGAAGGTTCATATGCCACTCAATAAACCAATCAACACAATATTAAAACAATTTATATTCACTAACAAATACGTGCTCATATCTATTAATACGCTCAAACTCATTATAGAGTACCATAGACTCTATTTTAAATGAGTAATTCCCACCAGAGCCAAGGTTATCTCCAACCTTAGCTCTGATACCAAGTGTAACGACCCGCAAATCCGTACCCCTTGAGTCAACATTATTCTACCTAAATCAACTCAAGTTGTACAGAAATACGAACCATTTGGGTTTAAGAAGAAGAGGTAGGAGAAGAGAAAACATAATCAACATCAGAATCTAACCATCGCAGCGGAATAAAATATAATAGAGAATTAATAATCTTTACTCAAAATCAAATATATCAGTTTACATATATTACATCATCAGAGTACATCAGTCACGGCTCACATCAATAACATACAATGTGTACACAACAACTCAACACAGCGGAAATATATATATACAAGTACGAGAATACGTATCGTCATCCAACTAGTCTCTTGAGCTCCACAGCATCATATCCTGTATTCTATAATACTCGGTCTGACCCGAGCATTACAGCTCAATAACACCCGAGTCAGTCTGGAATACCAACGTGAGAAAATCACACCCAATTGATTATTAAAGTTTCGAAAATCCTTTGAAAACAAAAGCATCTCGTAAGACCACGCCACAAATAAACATGTCGGGTTTTTACCTTACGATAGCTAAAACATTTTTTATAGAAATCCTCTGATATTATAATAGGGTCTATATACAAATGTTTATAAAATAGCCGAAATTGTTACATGATTAAATTCCAGCTACTAGCCACAGAGTGGGTAATACAAACAAAATTCGTACAAGGCTCGTAGGGAGAATGGATTTCCAACTAATGACTAGGCACTGGGGTACCACCTGTCACAGTACGGGGCCTAGATCACCGTACCGAGGATTACTCCCTTCATCCCCTGCAACACAAGGCCGGAACCATTCCTTACTGAACAGTCCCGAACAAGATAAACCCCGTGGTTGGCGCGACCAACCACCCACGAAGCCGAAATATATAAAAAGGGACATCTAGACAGGGGAAATATCTTGTCCTGCTTGGGCATGACCCACCTAACCTTGCTGCATATCCCCTGATTTTCAGTCATTCCCGGTTGATGAGGCTTGAGGCTAAGCGTTACCTTTAGAATGTTTTCACTTAGAATGCCCATCGTCCACCTGATGATGTTTCGCAAGCATTCGTCCATAGAAGTCCATCCCGGGTTCGAACGGAACCGAAGGCACTATTCCTACTACATCCATTTTGGAAATATCCTCAGGATTAGTAGCGACTAGCCCTTGCACTTCACTGCTCCATCTTCGACTCCGAACATGTTTTTCGCACGAAAACGTACAAACCGGATCAAAGTGGTTTTCGAGAAATAAATCTCGATCGCGGTCTCTTCGAAACGATCAACGTATTTGTCCAATATTGATAGTCGGTGATTTAACTATCAATTAATATTCACAAAACAACCATCAACCAATAAATAATTTTCAAATTATTTATTAATCTCCAAAAATATCTTCACGAGATATATTTCTATTTTCAACCCTTTGAAAACAGTTTTCAAAACCATCTTTCTTTTCAGAATCAACTTTCCCAAATATTTTCTATCTCCTCTGAAATTACCAAGCACAAACTAGTTTTTTTAAAATAATTAAAAACACTTTACTTAGAAATATACTTTATAAAATTTAAGTTAAAACTACTTCAATGATTTGTTAAAAATACATTCTATATGAATATTTGAAAATAAGGTTACTAAATAAAATTTAAAACTAGATTTCACTTTTAAAAATAAAATACTAAGTCACTCTTAAAATAATTATTGCTATAATAGATTAAAAGAGAATACTTACTTTAGAATTTAAACATTTAGAAACAATTAATTTTTTTTTCAAAACATACTTCTTAAAACAACCTTAAACTTTTAATTTATATTTAAAAAATTTACTTTGAAAACGTACTTGGTTTTCAGAGGGAAATTTCCAATCTCAATCACTTAAATCAATTTTCCAAATTGATTCCCAATTTATTCCCTTTTAATTCAGAATCTATTAATTTCAGATCTCATTTTTTTGATTATGATTTAAAAACACTTTAACTAAAATTTCCAATTTTTAGATTTCTCAATTACTTCTTTATTCTTTTAAATAAATTTAAACTTTGAATTTTAAAATAATTCTTATTTCTTTAATTGATATACTTAAGTTTACAATTCATCAATTTCATTTTATTCAAAATTCCATTTCTCTTCATACTCGAAGTTATTTATTATTATTTTCATATTACTTCTATTTCTTTTCAATTCATTCTTAATTTATTCAAACTTTCTATAATTATTTCACTTACAAATTTACTCCCTTTTTATTTCTTTCCAACAATTCAATTCATATATTTTGGTAATTCATTATACCCAAATATCCAATCAACCATAACATTCAATATACCAATATAACTCATCATAAGATATAAAATAATCACAACAGAGAATATGGAATAATTTAAATAAATGTGAGGGGTCCAGTTGGATCCCTCCAACCTGTTTCCCTGCATCCACAAATGTTAGCACAATATAATATGCCAATTCTAAAATATCATACTAAATCACATCACTCGATTCATCCATCCAAACAATTATTTAAATTTAAACATTTAAATTTAAATTAACTGAGTGAGATTAACTCACCTTATTTTTGTTTACAGTCCACTTCAACTTGCCTTGGATTCACGGTTTTTCGACCTTGTATATAAATATTATATAAATTTATTATCACTTGAATTTTAAATCAAACAATTTATTGTCATTCACTTATTTAAATTTAACTGATGATTTGACTCAAATTCTTAAACTAAAAATTTCCTTAAACCAATTATTTTTAGTCCAAGAATTAAATAAGTTGATCGGAACAGTTTAACCACTACATCCATCATGTTTTCATTTAAATCCTTATATTTCAGAATCTAATACATGTATGTATTTTCTATTTTAAACCATTTATGTATTTTATACTTAACTGTAAAAAACAAAAATTATTTCAACAAGTAAGTAATACCAAAAGCTACTAATCGGCTAAATAAACTATCAGAAAAACAAAAGAAAACGAACCTCAACCCGCAACCACGTTAATCGAAACTTGAGAAAAGAAATGGAACCCCAGATTCATCGAGTAGCCCACATGAGCTGTACACAAAAGAAACGAGCCCAAGCCCTAGCCTTCGATGTTCAACGCGACGCCGTCGTTTCCCCTCCATACGAGCCTCCCCAGATTACCCACGGGACCCAGCAAGTTCCCCAAAATCGAACGCGAACCTCGATGATTATGAAAGTCGTGACTGCCAAGCTTCGCCGCGAGTTCGAATCGAGGTATGCGATTGTGCTAGCACGACGTGACTGACGGCTCGCGAACCCTAGACCATTCGAGCTCCTGCTACCATCAACGAGACTCGAAATCGTGCAATTAAAGATCTCGAGAAAACACAACTGGAGGAGATGAACCTTATTTCGATTTCGCTATTTTTTTTTCATGAATTTGAAGCTGGAAAAAGAGGTGTCCATTGATTGCATCTTCGCGTTTTTATTTATTATTTTTTTAACTGAAATGTTCGGCTGATTTGTTGATAGAGATGAATCTTTAAGGGGTCGAATTGCTTCCAAAGGAAGGCAAGATAGCGTGGCAAGGAAAGAACTGGGAAGGTTGAAATATAAATTGAATTCGACTAATCACGTACAGTGTTCACTTAGTTTAAATTCAAATTGGAATCGATAATTATCAATTAAATTTTGATCGCGTTTATATATCGTACACTCACACACTAACTCCGATCAATACGAAATTTGAAATTCGATAATAATTCAATATTACGGACCCAATGGAACTGGTTTCGTCAAATTCCGAGACTGCGCCTCAGAAGACTATTTTTAAATCAATTTAAACGACATAAAATTTTAAAACTGAACAAACCACGGTTCATTTCAATTTTACAACTCTATTATCTTCAGTGTTATCAATATAAATTTTATAAGCCTTCAAATTATTTTTAACATGCTTAAAATCTCAGGTTTTCATATCTTATTCAATTCAAATTATTTAATTCAACGATTTAATTGTCAAATAAATTGTGATATCCGTAATTCAAGTTAAAATTACTCTATTGAATACTTAAAATCAATTAAATATTTCGGTTTTAAATGTTCGAAAATTCCAGGTCGTCACAACAATCCCGATAAAATTTTCCATCACAAAGGAAATCTCCATACCGTAGTTAACGATGCAGAGACAATCGATAGGTCATCCTATCGTTTTCACAAATACCCGGTCTTCACACCGGTCTTGAAATGCGATCCAAACGACGTATCGCATATTCGGAATGGGTTATATGACACAAAGGTCCTCCCCCGGCTAAACCGAATAGCGAGCGCTTATTTTAAAAATAAGTGTAGCATTCAATCTCAAACAAACACAACAAATACCATCCAAGGGTAAATACTGATAGTCGGTTATTTAGCTATCAATAAGGATGCGCCACATCATCAGATTCCAAATAATTTTCCAAAATTATTTAATCCCAAAAATATCTTCACAAGATATATATATATACACCTTCCAAATAATTGCCCAAATTATTTGTTTTACCAAAATATCTTTACAAGATATAATTTCCACACGTCAATCTTTTGAAAGCCAATTTCAAATTACTTTTCATCTTTTATACCCTTTGAAAACAAATTTCAATCATCAAATAAATCCTTACCGATTTATTTTAAACTTACGTTCCAAACCCGTAAATTCATTTCCATACTTCGACATAAATCAATATTTATTTTTAACAAATTTCCCTTCCTTTTATAAATTCCATAGTGAATTTAAATTCCAAATATCTACTGATATACGATTTACAAATCGATTTCAAATTATTCGCTTTCAATTTACCTTTGAAAGATGAATCCTCAAAAACGTTCCATTTCATATTGGAAAAGCATTCCATACTTATTTAATAATAAGTAATTCACAAATTTATTTATTTTCAACAATTCGCAAATATTCAATATACTTGAACCATAGTTAAGTATATATTTCATTCTTTTAAGGAAAACATTCTTTTATTCACTTTTATTTGGGCCAAAATGAATGCTGCGTAAAACATCGTTACGACAATCCCAAAAACACTAGTATAGGGATTCGAAATAAAAATAGATACATAAATCCCAATACTATACAAAATATTTCCTTTTGAAAACCATTTACTATAACAACAGTGTTATAGTCCACATTTTCCTTACTTTCTCGAAAACGTCTATTTCAACAATGAATGTTGAAATCTATGTATTCGATGCTTAACGTATTTTAAAGCATCTTTAAATCGTTTTAAATTCCATTTAAAACATTCCTTTCCCAAAACATGTCCATTTGATATAATAATATATTCACCGTTCAAATTAGTGAAAATAATTCCTTTAACAAATTCTATATTCAATTTATCAAATTCAATTGATTTTCGAATTTATAAACAACGTTTATAAATTCCATTTCCATAAATAACTTCGGTTTAGAAATCTCTTTTATCCGTCCAATTCAATTTATAAACCCAATTTCTATACCAAAGGTTCGTATTATAAGTTAAGGGCTTATAATCCATTTATTTACTTAACCGTTCTTTTAAAACTTCACAAATTTTTAGATCTTATCACTGATAAGATTCCTTTACATTTTATAATAGTTTTCAACTTATAAAAACCTCCTTTATTAACAATTTCTATAAATATCCCCTTTCAATGCCCAAAATCAATTTTATATGTTGATTACTTATAAAACTTTTATTTTCGACATCAATTCATTTCATAACTTTCACAATTTATAAAGCTATGGTTTTAAATGAAATCCATTTTATACTTCATTTTAACACTTAATAAACTCGTTTCATAATTCCAATAATTTTAAATTTATAGATATCAATTTAAAAAATCTTTTATGTAAACTGTTTATAATAATTATTAAAAAACCCCAATTTAACTATTTTATAAATCTATTTATTTTAAAATTTTCCTTTTGGTTATATTTCATAAAAATATTAATTCTTATAACATAAAATTTTATACGTTTATTTATTTTAAAATGAATCAATACAAAAATTTAATAAAACATATACTTTGGAAAATCAATTTAAAAACCCTTTTAAATTCAAAATCGTTATTTTTAACTTTAAAAATGAATCCGATGATGCAACGGCATCAAATGGTCAATCACGGGAATAAACATCATATATCGATATGATAGTTAACAATCAACACAATATTTATAAACAAATAATTATTTGCGAGGAATCCAGTTGGATCCCTCCAACCTGTTTCCCTGCATCCACAGACGTTAGCACAATACCAATTCCACTTCAAGGTGGAATATCGCGGTATATGGGATTTTATAAAATATTATCCGCTTAATAGGCGGCGCAATAGGGTCTCATCCGCTATACGAGGCGGGAAATCAAATCCAATATATACATATGCCAATATATATATATATATATATATATTGCTATATATAGTATATATCCTACTATATCTACTAACACAATCAAACAACAATCATCAGTCAACATTAACTATTTAAATTTTAAACCAAACTATTCGATTGAGTGAGGAGTTCTCACCTTGATTTTAATTCTGTTTCAGCGTTTGTTTCGAATAAAATTAAATGAACGTTTAATTTTATCCAAAATTTTCGCTTGCTCCAAACGACTCCAAATCAGTGGCATTGCGAAGTGCTCGACGATACGATTCCAACGCCGCTGGTTTCGTGCAATTCCGACCTCGCATGCAAAAGTTGCATCTTTTTAAAGATCGAACGTTAAAATAGAATTCAATTTACAAATTTTTTTTTTACTATTATACCTACTGGCCGCGTGCGCACGCAACATGCTTCATCTTCCTCGTACGCGACTAGCTTCCTACAGGTGAAAACACGCAGATAACCCATCAAGCACGATTCTAGGGTTCCATATCGCGACCTCCTCGGCGAACTTGAACGCGATCAGGGACCACCACCCTCTAGCCCATGCTCTCCTCTACGCTCGGCTCCAATATGCCCAAGCTCGGCAGCCCCCTGACCCAGAAAAACATGCCCGAAGTCGTTGCCCTTGAATGAGATTTGCCGTTGATTCGTGACTCCATTCACGATCTCCACCGTTTAGATCGAAGATCTCGATGCGTTCAACATTTTTCCAGTTGAAAGATTCTCGATTCGATTAGCGGATTTGTAGATTTTGAGAGGAGAAAACGAGACGATTTCGGCCATTAAACATATAGGAGGCGGCTGGCTTGATGATGAACTAGGGTTTAGTGAAAATATTAATATATATATGTTATTAATATTATTTTAATAATAAAATTTCCAATTTAACAACTTATGCAAACGACCTCCAAACTACGCGTTTCGACAGGCGATCTTGGGGTTTTTCCGCGTTCCGGACACAATGGAACAGGTTTCGGATTCCATCGTATGTGTGAGATATGGCAATAAACGATCAATTTAAATTAAAACCGATTTAAATGATTTTCTAAGCGTTTTGGTTTGTACCGGACAAACGATGAATCCGATCGACTTGAAATTTGAAATCTTATAATAATATCACATTACGGATCCGATGAAACTGGATTCGTCGAAATCCGAGACCGTTTGAAAAATGACTATTTTAACTCGCTAAATTAATATTAAAACAATTTGATGCGTTTCGAGCTGCCACGGTCAAACGACAACTCCGATTGCTACGAAAATTGAAATTCGATAATAACTAACTATTACGGATCCAATGGAACTCGTTTCGTTCAATTCTGATACTGTTCAAAAATTGGCTATTTTTCAGTCGATAATTAAATATTAAAATATTTAATTTTTACAAATTAGCTCCAAATTCAATTTTAAAAGTTCTAAAACATTACTATAACTTCAATATGATAAAATAAAATTTCCCAAATCATTTTCAATCATATTAACTCAAATTTAAATATTTTATGGAATTTCACTATTAAATTATCGATTTAATTGTCCAATTAAATCCAAATATTCGATAAATAAACTGTTTGACTTAAAAATCCCACTCATAAATATTTAAAATTAAGTAAATACTCAAATTTAAATTATCAAAAATTCTGGGTCGTTACATAACTTCAAATTTTCAATATAATTTCACAACAATTATATTTTTCTTTAAATCACTTTTAACTAAAATCACATATTTTTACTTTTATAGACATCATTTAATTTTCCTTAATTTCATGATTTCGTAAAGTTAAATTTCCATTTAAAAATTCATATTTAATATTAATTCACTTATTAAATTACAACATTCAATTTTAAATTCATTACATTAAATTTCAACTTAACACTTAAGTTCAAATTCTCAAATATAACTTAATTTTATTTTTATTTACTTAACTAAAAATCCACTTTTAAGTCAATTTCATAAATTTCCAATTTTAGTTATATTTCAAAATTTCAACTTAAATATTGATTCATTTACACTTTAACTTTTAATAAAAATCATTAATATAATATAAAATCACTTTAAATTCACTTAAATTCAAACTATCATAAATTTATCATAATTTCATAATTTCCAATTATAATTAAATCAACATTTCCAAAATGACTTACGTTTAGATTCTGTAACTTTTCATTAATTTATTTAAATAATAAATTTCCAAAAAATCAATAATACTTTACAAAATTTCATTTTTAAATAAATTTTAAATCAAAATATTATAATAATTACATTTCTAAAATATTTTAAATTTTTTAGAAAAAACATATTTAACTACGGGCCTGTATATAATTTTCTACGCTAGGTAAAGTGATACGAGTAATATATCATTTCAACCCATAATTTACAAAGAAAACCCGGGTTTTATCATTTCAAACCTGCTGTCCCAAGTAAATGAAATAATTTGAAAATCGCTCAAGCCTATCATTTCAGCCCATAATGATTTTTCCTTATTCTAAAGTCCGTTCGGGTATGTATCATTTCAACCCATAGTGATTCTAATCTAAAGGGAACTTGCAGTGTGATAAACTGATAAAAATAACATAACAGCATAATATAACAGTAATACATGATATAACAGGTGTTTAAGCATAGGTGAACATCATATAATCATAACATAGCAGATGTGATATGGTTATGCAATTTATACAGATTCAAAAGGGGTCAATTCACTAGTTATATAGATATATATTGTCTGGTGAGAATAACTCACTGGTTTGTGCTGGAGACACAAAGACGAATGCACGAATGAGATCCAAACAAGCACGTTAACATGATTCAAATATGAGTGGAGGAGCCAAAATATTAAATCCCTTGAAAACAAGTCACACAAACAATAATAATATACATAAGTTTCAAATACAAATACGATAAACTATGATAGAATAGACTGCACAAATCAAAGTGGAATAGTTTTGCATTTGCTTCCAACTTCCATAGGCTCAGCCATGGTTTGAAATTACACGACTATGGCATGTTCTAGGGTCTGGTTGTGGACATATAGGGGTCGGCCATGCATATAAAATATGGTGCACTAGTTGGTGATGCAAAAGGCTAACATTTCAAGGCAAAAGCATGGATTTCAAGGCAACTTATGGGCTCGGCCAAGGCATGGAGGGCATGGCTATTTCAGGTGGGGTCAGTAGGTGATGTGCAAAGGTGTCTCAGGTCTGGAACAGGCTGGTGGTGGTGGTGTTTGGTCGGCCATGTGGAGGTTTGGAGGTGGTAGACATGGATGTGCTCGGTCTAGGCAAGTTTTATGGAGTTTGTTGGATTTTGGTGATGGATCAATCCACAAGGAGGCATGGCTTGGGGTTTGGTCGGAGAAGAGGTGAAGATGGTGGTGTTCTTAGGTGGTGGTGGAGGTGGCAGGGGCTGGAGAGGAGATGGACGAACCTATGACATAAGAAAACAAGTGCAAATCAATATCAAACAATAAGAAATAAACAAAAGAAGAAGAGAAAAAGAATTTTTTTTACCAAACTTTCTCCTCAAGCAAGGCCGAATTTTTTTTTTTTATCAGAAGTGAGAAATGAGTTTACATGAATGGAAATGAAAATATGCGGGTGAAAGATGTGTATATTAAAAGCTAATTGATGAATAGTTACGTTAAATGTGAAAGGGTGGAAGATAAAGGGCCATTAGAAACCCAAAAGTCAAAACTCTTTCAAATTTCTTTTAATTTATTTATATAAGATTAAATTACTGAAAATAACAATTATTTCAGTCACAATTTCGAAAATTTTAACAAAATATAAAAATATAAATAAATATTTATTAATTATATAAGGTTAAAATGAGAAAATAGCACAAAATTGCAAACTAGAATAGAAAAATTTGAAAATAACAGAATAAATTTTAGAAAAATTATATGGACTTGGAAAAATATTTATAACAAAGATAATAACATAAATAAAAATTCATTCATAAAATAAATAAATAAAATTTAATTAAATATAATTTATATGAAGAAAATAGCAGAAAATTAGAAAACAACCTTTAAAAATAGGAAATAAATACAGTAAATTTTGGAATGATAGATTTAGAAATGAAATCTCACAAATAAAATCAATTTAAAAATAATTTCAAACAAAATAAAGTCAAATTCAAATTTATAGTCGAAAATCTAGGGTTGTTACACTCTCCCCCGCTCAAATCTTTTCGTTCTCGAAAAGAACGGAAAGGAAAAATATAGAGAAACAAAATAGGAAAGCAAAATAGTACCTGAAACAAATAATTCCGGATTCGAAGCACGAATGCTCTCCTCCGTTTCCCAGGTACAATCTCGATCGTCGGTAATCCACTGTACTTTGACCAGATTAACAGGTTTCCTTCTGAGCTGCTTCGTACCTTTGTCGACAATACGAAGTGGCTTCCTCTCAACAGTCAGGTTAGGCTCAATATCCAAACTATCAAGAGAAGAAGGCTGGACAATAAGAGATGGATCATGAAGATGACGACAAAGATGCGAGACATGGAACACATCATGCACTCCAGAAAGCTTCTCAGACAAATCCAGACGATAAGCCAAAGAACCAACTCTTTCCACAATGCGGAAAGGCCTAATGAACCTAGGAGAAAGCTTCCCTCTATGACTAAAGCGAATGACATTTCTCAAGGGAGAAACCTTAAGGAACACCTGATCACCAACAGCGAATTCCAAATTCCGCCTACGCCTATCAGCATACTTCTTCTGCCTATCCTGAGCGACTCTCAACCTCTTCTTAATCTCCTCAACTCTCTCAGAAGCTTCCAAAATCACTTCAGGACCAAGAACCAAATGATTACCGGATTCAATCCAGCAAGATGGAGATCTACAAGGTCGTCCGTATAAAGCAGCAAACGGAGACATTTTGAGACTGGCCTGAATGTAATGATGGAATGAGATAGATAGAAAGATCAAGAATAGACTGAAAATAGAAGATAAGATTATACCCGATAGCTATTATTGTTGGTAAATTCGAAAAGATGGAGATAATCTTCCCAAGATCCTCCATAATCAAGCACACAAGCACGAAGAAGATCCTCGAGAATCTGATTTACTCTTTCCGTTTGACCGTCGGTCTGTGGATGTAAGCAGTGCTCAGATTCAGACGAGTACCCAGAGATTCCTGAAAAGCCTTCCAGAACTGACTAGTAAAGATAGGATCACGATCACAAACAATACTGAGAGGAACACCATGGAGACGAACAATCTCTCTCATGTAGATCTCAGATAAGCTAGAAGTAGAATGGGTAGACTTGACCGGAATAAAATGAGAGGACTTGGTCAGTCTATCAACAATAACCCAGATACTCTCATTACCCTTCCGAGTCCTCGGTAAGCCATCGATGAACTCCATGGAAACCTGTTCCCACTTCCAATTAGGAATCTCAAGGGGCTGCAACAAACCAGGGGTCTTCTGGTGATAGGATTTAACTTGCTGACAAGTCGCACACCGACTAACAAAGATAGATATATCCCTCTTCATCCCCTTCCACCAATAAAGCCTCTTCATATCCTGATACATCTTCGACACACCAAGATGAATAGAAAGTCTAGATCGATGATTCTCTTGAAGCAACTTCTGCCTCAAACTATCAACCTTTGGGACACAAATCCTACCATTAATCCTCAAAATCCCTCTATCATCAATCTGAGCTCCACTACTACTACCACTACTACTACCACCAACTCTGCTACGAACACTCTCCTTCATCAATCTAAGCATCTCATCCTCATCCTACTTAGCCATAATCCGATCCAGAAGAGGAGAAGAAGAAACAACAATCTGACACAACAAAGCCTTTTTCCGACTCAGAGCATCGGCCACAACATTAGCTTTACCGGGAGTATAAATAATATTGAGGTTGTATGAAGCCAGAAACTCAAGCCAACGAACTTGCCTCTGATTCAAATCCTTCTGGGAGAAGATATATCTCAGAGACCGATGATCTGTGAAAAGCTCAAACTTGGTTCCAAGAAGATGATGCCTCCAAAGTTTCAAAGCAAAGACAACAGCAAGTAACTCTAATCATGAGCAGCGTAATTTGCCTTGTGGGTTTTCAACTGACGTCTGGTATAGGCAATGACCTTACCATCCTGCATGAGAACAGCACCCATCCCTCAGGACTAGCATAAGTATAAACTGTCAATCCCTCACTTCCATTTGGAACAGTAAGAACTGGTGCAGAAGTTAGCTTGCTCTTTAACTCACTGAATGCAGCCTTACACTGATCACTCTAGACAAACTTGGCATTCTTACGAGTCAAAGCTGTGAGAGGTGCAGCAATCCGAGCAAAATTCTCAATGAATCTCCTGTAGTAACCGGCAAGGCCCAGAAAACTACGAATATCTGATGGAGTCTTTGGAGTTTCCCAATCCTGGAACAGAATAGGGAGAAAATAAGGACAACATGAAAGATAGAATTATTAAAATGATAGAGAAAAGAGAAGAAAGAAAGACTTACATTGATCACAGCGATCTTGACTGGATCAACAGAAACTCCATTACTAGAAACAACATGCCCGAGATATCGGAATTCATCCTTCCAGAAATGGCATTTAGAAAATTTAGCCTTTAACTGATGATTTCTGAGAGTCTCAAGAACATACTTCAAATGCGAATTATGTTCATCCTTAGACTTAGAGAAGACAAGGATATCATCAACAAAGACTAGCACAAATTTATTAAGCACATCATGAAAAATACGATTCATCGAATCAACAAAGAAAGCAGGAGCATTAATCAGACCGAAAGGCATGACTAACCATTTATAAAAACCATTCTCAGTGCAGAAAGCAGTCTTGGGAATGCTATCCTCGGCAACCTTGAGCTGATGAAAGCCTGTCGCAAGATCAAGCTGAGAGAAAATAGTGGCACCATAAAGCTGACCAAACATATCATTGATATGAGGCATTGGATATCTGTTTTTCATAGTGAACTTGTTCAGCTCCCTATAATCAACACACATCCAAAGAGAACCATCAGATTTGGTGACAAAAACCACCGCAGCTCCCCATTTAGAAAAACTAGGCCTAATTAGACCTTTGAAAGATAAGTCCTCAATTTGCTTTCCCATCTCAACCTTCTCGCGGGATGCCATTCTTCTAGGAGGAAGAACAACAGGTCGAGCATCAGGAATAAGATCAATCCGAAAATCAATTTCCCGCTTCGGAGGTAAAGAAGTGACTTCACCAAATACATCGGGATATAGTCCAACCACAGGAGTAGAATCAAGATCACAGGGAGAAGAATACAAAGAATAAATAAAGTTGCCAGCAAAATTCTGAAGCATTCAGCACGGAATAATCAAGGAATTCCCTTAATCATCAACAAGCTGAACAGACCGGGCTTTACAAGAGATACGAGCATCATGATTCACTAACCAATCCTAACCAAGCAATAAATCAAAAGCATCGAAGCCCAGAATATAAAAATCACCACTAAAGCAATGAACAAAATGGAGAAGTTTCACTTCTCGACAAATCCGATTAAGGTTAGCAGGACCCCCAATAGGATTTGCAACACATAATGGAACAGAAGCATGCTCGGGAGATAAGAGATTCTCAAAATTATCACACAAATCAACTGAAAAAAAACCGTGTGAAGCACCAGTATCAAACAACACACGAACAGGATGATGGAATAAAGTAAATGAACCCTGGAGTGTACCTTGGCCATCACTAGGAGCAGGGGCAGGTGGAGGAACTGGAGATGAGGCAGAAGTCACAACAAATATACCAGAAGGTGTACCCCTCTGTTGGGTAGGGCAGTCCTTCTTAAAATGACTGGGCTGGAGACAGATATGGTAGAGATCATGTCTAGCCGACTGAGCAGGTGGACGAATAGCAGCACTAGATAATGTAGGATAGCTATTGGCATAGTGTCCTTTTTGATCACACCTAAAACAAGTGATGGAGGAGAGATCAACTGGTTGCCTCTGAGCAGGAGATGATGATGAAGATCCCAAACCAGAACGCTTCTGCCAATTCTTCTTCTGCTGCTGGAAGCTTGGCTTACGCTTCTTGGAATTAGCAGAGAAGGACTGAGCTGAAGAAGCACTAGAAGCAGCAGGACCTTTGGATGTGGGATTCTCATAGCGAATAGCCATATCCATAAGCTGGGTGAAAGAACCACGAACATGAGAAATAAGGTGACTATAATACTCTGGACGAGCACCAGCAATAAATTTCACATTCTTTTTGAGAGGAGTATCAATAAGGCTAGGACCGAATTTGGAAAGTTCATTGAGCTTCCTCTCATACTCAACAAAAGACGTGGTACCCTGCTTCAAATCCATAAACTCAAGATAAAGCTGAGATTTTCCAGCTTCTGGCATCCATTTTGCCAAAAAAGCATCCTTGGAAAAGAGATAAAAAAAACAAGCTTAAGATAGATTCAAAGAAAGGGAAACAAATAGAAACAAAATTAAGATAAAACAAAGGATACCTAAACTACTCCCAAGTGAGATCAGCCTCGATGGTGTTAACCGTAACGGACTCCCACCAATCTAAAGCAGAATCACGCAACTGCCAAGCTGCTAACTGACGCTGCTGGGCATCAATAATATCAAGACCAGTAAATATCCTCTCAAGACTCTGCAACCACTGCTGAGCCTCAATAATAGTCTCTGAACCGGTGAATGGGGTTCCACCTAGTTGAGAGAATTCCTTACAAAGAACAGTGAACCTGACTGGAGCAACAGGTTGAGGAGCTGGGGCAATACCACGACCCCTACCTCTAGCATTTCCTCGATTCACCTTGAAAAATATCAAAAATGAATTTAGGACAAGGATAAAGACAGGCCAAAGATAAATTAAGATAAGACAAGATAATACACTTGGATGAATATCTTAAAGATAGGAAAAATTCTAACAAGGTAGATACGAAAGAAAGGAAGTTATAAAAACTTTGAAAATCCTTTAAAACAAGCAAAATTTTATATATCAAAATAATCTTTGGAAAATCATTTGAAAATGTTTTGAAAAAACATTTTATACTTTGAAAATACGTCTCTCACAAAGATATGATTTTAAGATTGATTTCACTCATTCTAGGGTAGAAATACCCTATCTCTAATGAGTTTTTGCTCCACAGAGGCAATAGTTTGCCAAAAACCTAGGCTTTGATACCAACTTGTAACAACCCCAATTTCGTACCATTCAAATCGACAATAATCCACACATGTCGGACTTGAATGATGCGAAATAATAGATTGTAAATAAATTTGGAGCAAATAAAATCAAATATACAGAATCAAAGACACAGAACAAACAGAACAACTCGCAGCGGAAAATAAAATACATAGTAGTTCATGAAGCTACTACGGCAGAGTCGCAAACCAAATACATAATACTGTCTGAAAACAACATAATAGAAATCCCAAATACATAGAAGTTCACTAATACACGAGATAAACTAGAACAGCTGAAATAGAAGTAGATAAATATGTTGATCAGCAGAAGCTCCAGCAAAGACCAGCTTTAGAAAGAGAATCCAAAGCTGTAAACACTCAGGCTGACCCGAGCGTAAAGCAAAACACAAACACTCGAGTCAGGACAATATATACTTATATAATGTAAACCAACTCAAGTGAACTATAATAAAGATACAAATAACTTAAAGGATGCCTGGGACAGCCCATCCTCTAAGGATCCGTCAAACTATTTACTATATAGTAATATTTAGCTATTATAATAATGTCTACAGTAAAATAAACATACTTTTAAATAGCGTTCCGGGCTACCCATGTCACCCTTCACACATAATAGTCCCAGAAGTCCATCCAATATCATGACATCTCCATACCGAGTGACTGTCAGAGGATACACACGGGCTACGGGAGAAAAACAAACTCGTAGTAAAGGCTCGGTATGGTAGGTGACACGGCACACAAGGTAATGCCAGGGTAGATACACCAATTACGCGCACGGGCTGGTTGTAACCCAGCAGCCGCATACGCCCACCCTGAACAACACTCCAATATCAAGGGGTGCACCCAATCGATCACAACAGTAATAGAATGGTATCAAAGAAGTGTGTTCAGCCAGAAGTGCTACTCTTTTGGCCCAAGATCGCTCCTGTTTAAACCACCTTAAGCTAACTCACGGGAGTAAGGTCCACGTAAAGTACCTTAGGAATGTCGTCACCATCCTACTTCATTCTGGAATCTCCACTGCGTGCACAGTTGTTAAAGTGGTTTTCGGTATCGACGGAGAGTATGTCCACATCCGATCCCGGTCTCTTTAACAACCAATCGTTATTATAACCCATAATTATAATTTAAAAATGGTACTTATTTCCCAAAAATCAAATATCATTTCAAATCCATTTCAAAATAGTTCAATTCGAAACAGATTACTTCATTTAAATAATTTAAAATGAAGTTATTACAGTCAATAATTAAATTATTAAATTTTCAAAATTTTCAACTCTCAAAGTTCATTCATTCACTTAATTTTATCAAAATAGTGAAAATTCAACTTCGCAGCATTTGAAAAATGCTACAGAAAGTTATATTCAAAACAGTTCAATTTAACAAAAGACAACGTTTAAACTGCTGTAATGGAATTACATTAATTTCAAAGAAAACTTAGTTTAATCCAACAACTATAACATTTTAAAAAAAATGCTATAATAGCCTATAATTAATTTAGCTATTTAGTTCAGTTATCAACTACCGCATTTACATTAGAAATAATAGCATTTCAAAAATGCAGTTAATTAACTTCAAATTTCAATATAATTTCACAACAATTATATTTTTCTTTAAATCACTTTTAACTTATAAATCGCATATTTTTACTTTTATAGACATCATTTAATTTTCCTTAATTTCATGATTTCGTAAAGTTAAGTTTCCATTTAAAAATTCATATTTAATATTAATTCACTTATTAAATTGTAACATTCAATTTAAATTCATTACATTAAATTTCAACTTAACACTTAAGTTAAAATTCTCAAACACAACTTAATTTTATTTTATTTACTTAACTAAAAATCCACTTTTAAGTCAATTTCATAAATTTCCAATTTTAGTTATATTTCAAAATTTCAACTTAAATATTCATTCATTTACACTTTAACTTTTAATAAAAATCATTAATATAATATAAAATCACTTTAAATTCACTTAAATTCAAATTATCATAAATTTATCATAATTTCATATTCACTTTAATTTCCAATTATAATTAAATCAACATTTCCAAAATAACTTACATTCAGATTTTCTAACTTCTCATTAATTTATTTAAATAATAAATTTCCAGAAAATCAATAATACTTTACAAAATTTCATTTTTAAATAAATTTTAAATCAAAATATTATAATAATTACATTTCTAAAATATTTTAAATTTTTTAGAAAAAACATATTTAACTACGGGCCTGTATATAATTTTCTACGCTAGGTAAAGTGATACGAGTAATATATCATTTCAACCCATAATTTACAAAGAAAACCCGGGTTTTATCATTTCAAACCTGCTGTCCCAAGTAAATGAAATAATTTGAAAATCGCTCAAGCCTATCATTTCAGCCCATAATGATTTTTCCTTATTCTAAAGTCCGTTCGGGTATGTATCATTTCAACCCATAGTGATTCTAATCTAAAGGGAACTTGCAGTGTGATAAACTGATAAAAATAACAGAACAGCATAATATAATAGTAATATATGATATAACAGGTGTTTAAGCATGGGTGAATATCATATAATCATAATATAGCAGATGTGATATGGTTATGCAATTTTTACAGATTCAAAAGGGGTCAATTCACTAGTTATATAGATATATATTGTCTGGTGAGAATAACTCACTGGTTTGTGCTGGAGACACAATGACGAATGCACGAATGAGATCCAAACAAGCACGATAACATGGTTCAAATATGAGTGGAGGAGCCAAAGTATCAAATCCCTTGAAAACAAGTCATACAAACAATAATAATATACATAAGTTTCAAATACAAATACGATAAACGATGATAGAATAGACTACACAAATCAAAGTGGAATTGTTTTTCATTTGCTTCCAACTTCCATAGGCTCATCCATGGCTGGAAATTACACGACTATGGCATGTTCTAGGGTCTAGTTGTGGACCTATAGGGGTCGGCCATGCATAGAAAATGTGGTGCACTAGTTGGTGATGCAAAAGGCTAACATTTCAAGGCAAAAGCATGGATTTCAAGGCAACTTATGGGCTCGGCCAAGGCATGGAGGGCATGGCTATTTCAGGTAGGGTCTGTAGGTGGTGTATAGATGTGTCTCAGGTCTGGAACAGGCTGGCGGTGGTGGTGCTTGGTCGGCCATGTGGAGGTTTGTAGGTGGTAGACATGGATGTGCTCGGTCTAGGCAAGTTTTATGGAGTTTGTTGGATTTTGGTGATGGATCAATCCACAAGGAGACATGGCTTGGGGTTTGGTCAGAGAAGAGGTGAATATGGTGGTGTTCTCAGTTGGTGGTGGAGGCGGCAGGGGCTGGAGAGGAGGTGGCCGAACCTATGACATAAGAGAACAAGTGCAAATCAATGTCAAACAATAAGAAATAAACAAAAGAAGAAGAGTAAAAGAATTTTTTTAACCAAACTTTCTCCTCAAGCAAGGCCAAAAATTTTTTGTATCAGAAGTGAGAAACGAGTTTACGTGAATGGAAATGAAAATATGCGGCTGAAAGATGTGTAAATTAATGCTAATTGATGAATAGTTATGTTAAATGTGAAAGAGTGGAAGATAAAGCGCCATTAGAAACCCAAAAGTCAAAACCCTTTCAAATTTCTTCTAATTTATTTATATAAGATTAAATTACTGAAACTAAAATTATTTCAGTCAAAATTTCAAAAATTTAACAAAATATAAAAATATTAATAAATATTTATTAATTATATATGGTTAAAATGAGAAAATAGCACAAAATTGCAAACTAGACTAGAAAAATTTGAAAATAACAGAATATTTTTAGAAAAATTATATGGACTTGGAAAAATATTTATAACAAATATAATAACATAAAAATAAAAATTCATTAACAGAATAAATAAATATAATTCAATTAAATATAATTTATATGAAGAAAATGACAGAAAATTAGAAAACAGCCTTTAAAAATAGGAAATAAATACAGCAAATTTTGGAAAAATTCTATTATCATTTTAAAAATATTTAGAAATGAAATATCACAAATAAAACAAATTTAAAAATAATTTCTAACAAAATAAAGTCAAATTCAAATTTATAGTCAAAAATCTAGAGTTGTTACAAATAAATAACAATGCAGTGGAACAATGTGATGCAGTGGAATATAATAAATAATAGTAATACAAATCTTCGTCCTCATCTTCCAGAGATAAAGTCTTTGAATCCTGAAATGCTCAGACAGACAAGAGCGGATTGAAAAGACAAAACACTCGAGTTGGAACTAAAAGATCTTATGTAAGTTAAATCAATGGTAAAATATGAGTGGAATGGGGTTGGAGATGTTTACGGGATTTGACATCTCCTATCCAGTGTCAAACCTGAGTGCAGTAAGAGATGCTCGGGATTCACATCTTCTAAGGATCCGTTAAACTATTTACTATGTAGTAATATTTCGCTATTATAATAATATCTATTAGTAAAATAAACTTACTTTAAAATAGCGTTAAGGAGTGACCCAATATTCCGCTTAACACGTAATAGTGCCAATAGTCTATACAGTACCTGCGTACCTCCTGATCCGGAGGCTATGAGAAGATACTCCATAGGTACGACACAAATCAAACTCGTACAAGGCTCGCTAGGTTAGGTGACAAGCACACAAGGCAATGCCGGGGTAGATATACCAATTACACACACAGGCAGGTGGTGACGCATAGCACGCAGCTACCGCCACCTCGAGCCACACCCATAAAAATCAAAAGTCAAAAGTGACCACAAAATCAATCTCAAAGTCAGAATATAATATCGAAGGAGTGTGTCCAATAAGAGGGGCTACCTCACAGGCCCGAGATCGCTCCTGTTGTAACCACCTTAAGCCAACTCACGGGAGTCGGGTCCAGGTTCATACCTCAAAGGAACACCACCACCATCCTACTTCATTTTGGAATCTCCACCGCATATACGGTTGTTAGAGTGGTTTTTGGAGTTGGCAGAGAATATGACAACTTCCGATCTCGATCTCTTTAACAACCAAACGTTGTTATAACACCGCGGTCATTTTCAAAATAGTTTATACTTTAAAACCAAATATCATTGCCCTTTCAAAACCAAATCAATACAATATCATTTTCTTTTCAAATATCCTTTTCTAAAACCATAACACTTTTAAAGTTATAATATTTCAAAACCAAACGCTTGAAATATAACCTTTCAAAACATAATACTTTAAATTTTCATAGCTTCTAAACCAAAACTTCCACCACTTAAACGGTTTGGATATTCGAAAATTATATAAAATAAAATAGTTTAAATTTAAAATTACTTTATAAAGTAAAATAATTTCCTCGACTTCATAATTTTATTCACTTTATATTAAATCTCAATTCATAACTTTCAACTCGCTTTTAGTTTCAATAAACCATTTCAATTTATATCGATTTCAAATGCATATTCGAACCTCCAGATAATCCATTTCAATAGATTTCAAAGCTTTCAATATTCAAAATTTTAAAAATAAATTTGTTAACTCTACATATATCAAATTCAGTTAACTATTATTTAGTTTTGAAATATTTGCTTAATAATCCCAATATCATTCAAATAAACTCCAATTTCAAATAACTGAATATTTCCCTCACTTTATTCAAACTTGATATATTCATTATATAACCTTAGACAAAAATCAAATTAAAATCATATTCTTTAAAATCTCAAATTCAATGAGTCCCAAATCGAATTTTTATTAAATAAAATTCCTAATTAAATACAATTAAATTTTCAATTTATCTTTCAACCTTAATTTATTGAAATCATTATAAATTCAATATCAAAATATAATTTAAATAAATACTTAACCATATTATATTTTAAATAAAATCAAACTTTATTATTAACTTATTTATATCAATAAATTTATACATAGCTCTAATCAAGAATTTGACTATGTATATAAAATAGCATTTATGTAATATTAAAAATCAATATTTATATAAAACTATGTATTTCTTTCCAAAATCATAGAAATCAATTTCAAAATATTTTTATATATATAGATCACGGTGTTTGTATATAATTTTCTATCCTATGGGCAAGTGATATGGATATTTATCATTTCAATCCGTAATTTAAAATATGAATGCGGTTATATATCATTTCAAACCGCAATCCAGAAAAATAAAAATCCATAACAACTTGCAGTTTATAATAATATAAAATACAACATCCTTTCATCCAATATCAATCATCAAACATTTATCACAATCATCATCCTATACAATCAATAACATCAATATAGAATAGATAATAAATAACAAGTATTTACTGGCAGTTTATATAATAAATTAAATAACAATTTAACTGGCAGTTTATATGCAATAAATAATTAAATAAAAGTTAAATTCAATAAATTCAATTTAACCGAGATGAAGATTAAAAATATGCCAAACAGTCATAAATAAATTTCTAATCACATCATAAATCAATTTAACAAACATAAAAAAATTTAGAAGTTGTGAGTGGGTTAAAACACTCACCTTTTGAATTTAAATTGAATTTAAAGTCAATTTAAACCCAAAATTTGAACAGTTTCAAATTTTGTCCAAACCTGCGCTAAATGTCCGGAATTTCGATTGGATCGTAGCGGAGAAAGCCGCGCGTGGATTGGACCTCGTATGCGAAAAATATTGCGATTAGAACATTTGAATAAGAAATTAAAAATAAATAAGTTAAAACCAATGCTACCTATCCAGATCAGACATGTCAGCAAGCCCTCTCATTCCAAAACGTACCGCCTCCATAATCTCGATCGCCATGCACTGCCGCTGTAGTCGTCGTGCGCTCGCCCCAGGCCGCCTCCACCAAGCCTCCGGTCCCACGAACGCCCTAACGATCCTAAAAACCCACCACGCCGCTGGCGTTAATCAGCCCTAGGATAATATTCTGATGATGATCCAGCCATCGAAACAACTAACAAGGCTCGTCGATGGACTACGCTCGTCGATCTCCTCCCAACGGTACCATTGATTTGGCGATCCATCAAAGTTGACCGTCGCGTGATGAACGGCCGAGAATTAATCATCAATTTCTGGACAAAAAGAGATTTAAATCGGAAAACGAATTACATATATGAGATGCGCTCATTGAGAGATTCAGGTTGATATAAAATTTGATGTTGTTTGAGGAGTTTGAATTTTTAAAGTAGAATTTTGAATTGAAATTAGATTGAGGAGTTTAGGGTTTCAGCCATTGGAATGAGGAGGAGCAATTGAAATTGTACATACATAAATGAGGAATAGAAAGGCTGCTAAGGTTTATAACTGGATATATATAAGAAGAACAAAATAGAACAGATGGACTCGATTTGGTTTGGAAAATTGAACGATATATAGCCCAAAAGGCCCGTTTCGACTCCGGAACGAAATTGGGTCAACCCATATATCAAAATAGATGTTTTAAAATATTTTAAAATCAATGAAATAGGGTTTAGGTCCATATTCCATCGTATGAAGAAGTTATGCTAAAATCAGTTTATTTCAAATTGATTTCAATTAAATTGATTCCTGGGCGTTTCGAGTCCGTACGATCAAACGAAAAGTCCGTTCACTGAGAAACTTGAAATCCTACAATAATTCACCGTTATGGATCTGATGAAACTAGTTTTGTCGAAATCCGAGTTAGTGGCCAAAATGGCTATTTTCCAGCTATTAAATTAAATTAATAATTAATTAATTAAATCACCTTTTCAGTTTAAATTTTATTATTTACCAATTCTATCATTTTAGATTTCTTAATTATTTACAATAGCTTAAAAAAATTAGATGTCAACTTAAAGTTGATTAACTCATCAATCTCAGTGTTACTTTTCAATGTGATTAAATTCAGATATTATAAATTAAAACTCCAAAATCTATTTATTAAATTTTTAAACCTTGTTATTCGAGTCTTTATTACAATAAGAATATAACTAACATTGTTTTTAAATCTTGCTTCCTAATATTCTCCCATTTTAACTTAATTTCAATTAACGTACTATTTAATTACCTTCAATTGCAATTTGATTTCCAATTTTATTTAACACACTAAATAAATAAATAACATATATTAATTGTCACCTATTTACTTTTACTTACATTTATAAGTTTATTACTTACCACTACAGGTTATAATTTCATATATGACACTAATTTTATTTAATTACCATTAACACTATATTATTTCATTAATTAATATACTTTGAACTTACTTTCCAATTTATTAATTACAATTAGTTAAAATCTTACAATTGGTTCAATTACTTTGGTTTGCGCTAAATTAGTTATTTATTAACTTGTATTAACATTATTACCTTTATTTTAGTGATTTCATTATTAAATTACATATTTGTTTATTTTCTTTTCGAGTTAAATTACTAAAACTTATTAAATTAACAAAATTTAATTATCTAAAATTATGGGTCGTTACAAATATAAACTGGAATTTGTTATTTGGAAACTGAATTGAATTAAAAAGGATAAATCTAAATTGAATTAAATGTGAATTTGGAACTCGAATTTATTGGAACTTGTGAAATTGAGGAAATATATATATTCAATGGAAATGACATTTGGTTTGAAGTATAAATTTATTCAAACGACCACGGTGTTATAGTGTACAATTCTGCATAGTAGATAGTTCCACGGATCCTTAGAGGATGGTTATCCCAATCATCCTTTAAGTTACTTGTATTTCAAAGTATATTTCACTTGAGTTGGATTTATTAATGTTAATCCTGACTCGAGTGTTTTGTGTTTTGCTTTACGCTTCGGTCAGACTGAGTGATACAGCATTTGAGACGGAGTTTGGAGCATTTCTTGGAGATCAAACTATTGATTCAGCTTTCATCTTTCCAGTTGATTTGTTCAGAGAAGTCATTAGTTTGTATTGAAGACTTCACTGTATATGAGATATTCTGTTGTATTTTATTTCTAACTCTGATGTTTATATAGCAGCTTCATGAACTACTATTTATTTGTTCCGCTGCATTATCATTATATTACCCTGTGTTTGTGATTCTGTGATTGATTTATTTACTGTATACTGAGCCTTGCCAAATTTAAAATAACAATCTGATATTTTGAGTGTGGATGCGAATGGTTGAAAATATCTTGTCGTTAAATGAATGGTGACATGAAGTTCAAAAATTTAAACGGTATCGATATGGAAAATGTTTTACTGATTTTCCAACATATCAGGTTTCGAAAAACAGAAATGTATATACCGCTGTGCTCAGCGCGGTGAGATGATCAAAACGGTATACAGATATTTGTGGTATGATCATCCAACCGAAAGTCGATTCTGGTACCGAAAATGCTGCAAATTTGCCAGAAATAGATAAACGGAGCAATACCAGTCAAAATTTAGAGAAACGAAATATGACATCTTTCTCAAAAGATGATTTAAAATTTTTCTATAGAAAAATATTCGGGTTTGGAAAACATTTTATTATCATCAAATATTAACTGATTTTAAATTGAAATAAAATTACACAAGAAAATAAACTTCAATATTTTCAGATGAAAATTTACCATTTGCTATGTTTAAATATATGTATTCCAAATATAAAATTTATATTTCAAAATTTTATTATTTAAAGTTTCACAAAATTTCAATTAAATATACTAATAAAACAAATAAAAAATTTAAAATTTACGGGTCGTTACAGAATATTACAGGATTTCAGGTTAGGTAGCTTTGGAGTCCGGAGACGAGCTGAATGGCAGAGACGTATTGATTTGATTCCATTGTGTATTTTTGGCTGTATAGACAGTAGTTGAGGACAAGTTATTATAAACGTCCAGATTTGTTGTACTCTGATATCTGTATGTATATTGACAGTTATAGCTTTTCTTTGTATAAATGTTGTTGTTTTATATTATATTTTATTACGCTGCAATTTTGAGATTCTGTGCTATTTTTTTTTTTTGAAAGGAAGGAGCATAAACTCATTTTATTGACTAATATATCATTACAAGCAGATACAACTCACACAGCCAATATCTTGACAAGATACAATGCAAATAATACAACCAAACTCACAACTTTAGAAAACAAATAATTAGAAACAAAAACTGAATGAACCAAGAAGTATTGTAACTAAACTTATTATATTTATCACATGATGTAGCGGATGACTTCATATAAGACTTGAGCTGATTTGCAGGAAGATCATATTCAAGCTTCCTTGCGAACTTCAGACTTCAAATATTTGCAGAAGATATCAGACAGCCGATAAATCATATGTCAGCAATCCTTTTGAACAACAAATTTCAAATATTATCAATTTTTAAGTCCTTCAGTATATTGCCATGAATCATATTATACAGCTGAGAAGAATTCTTGCTTCCATTACCAAAAATCCTATTATTTCTTTTTGACCAGACATCATATATCAATTTCTTAAGAAGCTTTAGCAAAAGTCTAGTAGTACGAGTCTTCCATCTAGTTGCTTTGAATACATTAAACCATTCAATAGAACTAACAGTTGAAGGCTTATAAAAACCACCATTAGATAAAAGCCTATACCATATTTGATAAACAAAAGGACATTCAAAAAATAAATGAGTATTAGTTTCAGATTCTGATTTGCAAAAAACACATAAATCCCCTGAAATAATACCCATCCTACAAAGCTTATCCTTAGTATTCAAAGCATTTGCCATCATCATCCTACAAAGCTTATTATCATCTCTTTCCGCAATTAGATTTAATTATATTCCATATTACACGATCCCAAGTAATAGCTAGCCTTATTAGTTACTTTCATTCGGTATCAAAGCAAGGCATCTTATAACTGTCACACAGTTATCTGATATCTTGCTAATATGGAAAACAACACCAGCACTACCACTAACACTGTCACTAACACTAGTTTTATTGAAGGTCAATCCACAACACGACCTCCATTTTTCAATGGTTTGAACTATAATTATTGGTCTACGCGTGTGAGAATCTATATGCAATCAAATAGTTTTGAATCATGGAATATCACACAGAATGAATTCACTCTTCCTACTTGAGAATACTCCACATGGTCGAACACACAAAAATTAGATGCTACTGCCAATGCTAAAGCTATTGACATGTTATTTTGTGCACTAGGTAGAAATGAATTTAATCGTGTTAGCATATGTCAAACTGCTTATGAAATATGGAGAATGCTTCAAATCACTCATGAAGGTACTAACAAAGTCAAACAAAGAAAAATCTCCATGCTCAAAAATCAGCTTCAAAACTTTAGAATGAAACAAGATGAATCCATCAATGAAATATACTCTAGATTTCACGATATCTATTAGGATTAGGAGAAAAGTACATTGATTTTGATATTGTATCAAAAATCCTAAACTCTTTAACGGATGAATGGAAAATAAAAGTCTTGGCTATTGAAGAAGCTAATGACCTCTCTACCATAAAACCTAAAGAGTTAATAGGAAATCTAATGTCCTATGAAGTGAATTTGCAGGCAAAACGAGTACAAGCACAAGACAAAAAGAACATAGCTTTCCATGCTGAAGAAGAAAATGATGAAGATTCAGATGAAGAAGATCTAGCGTTTATTGCCAAAAATTTCAAAAAGTTCTTGAAATTCCGGAAAAACAATAGAAAAAATGGAAAACGGAACTTTCAAAGCAAACAATCATCTTCAGTTCTAGAATGTTTTAATTGTCATAAGAAAGGTCATATGCAGGAAGAATGCCCAGAACTAAAGAAAAAATACTTCAACAAGGGCTGAAAAGATAAGAAAAAGAAAGCATTCTCTGTTACATGGGATGATTCAGATACCTCTTCATCAGATAGCAGCAGTGACAGTGAAAACGAGCGAGCTAATGTTTGCTTTATGGCTAATGAAAACGAGGTTAGTGATTTTACTTTTGATGATATGATAGAGATAAACTCAGAGCTAGAAGACACTCTATAAAAACTCAAAAGAAAACATAAGGAGACTCGTGAACATCAGAAAAAAGCATAATTCGAAAGAGATATGCTCAAAGATGAGACGAAAATACTAGAGGAAGAACTTGAAAAATTACAAGAATCATTCTCTAATATTAATTCTCATCTCACTCTTTTGAGCCAAGAAATTGAAACTCAAGAAGAAAAGAATGACGCTCTTGTTTCTGAAAATGAATTAAAGACAAAAGTAAAATTGATAGAATTAAATAATACTAGTCTCAAAATAAAGTTAGATAGCATCACAAAAAATGTTTCAAATTTTAATAAAGGAAGAGAAACCCTATCTAAAATTATTGATAGTTCTCAATCTGTCTCAAGTAAGAAAGGGTTAGGGTATGTTGACAAAACAAAAACTCTACCTAAAAAGAAAATTAGGAGAAACAATAATCCTACTGTAAAACAGTCAAAAATAAATACTTACCCGAAAAACTTAAAAGTTTGGGTTCCTAAAACAAATAATGTTTTGATTAGGAAGAAATATATAAACACCTTCTTAGAAACTGTTCATAAAAATAAAGATTACATTTTCAAATGGGATATTAAACCCCCTTGGGTTTGGTTTCCTAAGATTTAACTCTTAGCACCCTGTTACAAAAAAGGTGGGTGCTAATGTTATCTTATATTTTTTGTAGGTCCCACTCAAGAAAAGAGGAAAATAGATACTCGACAGTGGTTGCTCAAAACATATGACAGGAGACAAAGATATGCTATCAAACATTACTTACTCAGATGGAGGCTCCGTCACATTTGGAGACAGCCCCAAAGGCTATATCATCGGCAAAGGATATGTGAGCAATAACGGTATTTCAAATTTACCTCTTATTTCAAATGTTTTACTTGTCAAAAATTTAAAACATAATTTACTTAGTATCAGCCAATTGTGTGACAAAGGATTCAAAATCACTTTTTCTGAAAACAAATGTAGTATTTTTGATCAAAATCTTATTTTTGAAGGAAATAGAGACAGAAATATCTATGTTCTGAATATGAAAATAAATCATAATTCAGATATGTGTTTAATAGCCAAAGAAAATGATCCTTGGTCATGGCATAAAAGATTCTGTCACATTAAATTTAAACCTATAAACAAGCTTTCTAAAAATGATTTAGTAAAAGATCTACCAAAAATGAATTTTAAAATAGATCATATTTGTGATGCATGTCAGTTAGGAAAATTAACTAAGTCATCTTTTAAATGTAAAAAGGTTATTTCAACTTTACAACCACTTGAATTACTGCATATCGATTTATTTGGACCAACACAAGTACAATCAATTAATCACAGTAGATATGTGTTTGTAATTGTTGATGATTTTTCTAGATATATTTGGACTGTTTTTATGAAAAATAAAAGTGATACCTTTGATAATTTCATAAATTTTTGTCAAAAGAATTCAAAATTTTAAAGGTTTGAAAATTAAAAACATAAGAAGTGATCATGGAGGTGAATTCGAAAACGAACCTTTGAACATTTTTGTAAGAAAAAGGGAATATTCCATAATTTTTCGTTCCCTAGGAGTCCACAACAAAATGGAGTTGTAGAACGTAAAAATAGAAACATACAAGAATGTGCAAGGACTTTGTTAAATGGAAGTACATTACCAAAACATTTCTGGGCTGAAGTAGTTGCAACAACTTGTTATGTTCTAAATCGTGTTTCTATTCGACCACTAACTAAGAATACTCCTTATGAACTTCTTAATGGACGAAAACCAAATATTTATTATTTTAAAGATTTTGGTTCAAAAATTTTTATTTTAAACACAAAAGATCAGCTTGGCAAATTCGATCCAAAATCCGATGAAGGAATCTTTTTAGGATATTTAGATCGAAGCAAAGCTTATCGAATTTATAATAAAAGAACAAATACCATCGAAGAAACACTTCATGTATCCTTCGATGGAAATTTTAAACAAATCCCAAGTATAAGAGATGATGAAGAATTCCCTGATAATATCTAAAACACAGAAATTTCAAATTTTGAAAATAGTGAAAACATGGCTAACAATAACAATGAAACAAGATCTCCACCTAGATTATCAAGGGATCATCTTTTTGATAATGTCATTGGAGAACTTAATTCATCTGTTAGAACAAGAAGTCAATTAAATCAAATGGTTCATGTAGCTTTCCTCTCTAATATTGAACCTAAAAATATTAAAGAAGCATCTACCGATAAAAATTGGTTAATCGCTATGCAAGAAGAGCTAAACCAATTCGAAAGAAATGACGTTTGGGATTTAGTTCCATGGCCTAGTGATTAATCAGTTATTGGTACAAAATGGGTCTTCAAAAATAAAGCGAATGAACAAGAAAATATTACTAGAAATAAATCTAGATTAGTTGCTTAAGGATATAATCAAGAGTAAAGAATTGACTATGAAGAAACGTTTGCTCCAGTCGCTAGACTAGAAGCAATACGAATCTTATTAGCATATGCATGTTTTCATAACTAAATTATATCAAATGGATGTTAAAAGTGCCTTTTTAAATGGTTTTATAAAAGAAAAAGTTTATGTTGAACAACCTCTTTTATTCATAAATGAACAATTTCCTGATCATGTCTATAAACTTAAAAAGGCCTTATACGGTATAAAACAAGCACCCTATGTTTGGTACGATCGTCTTAAAAGATATTTAATAGATTCTGGTTTTGAAATTGGTAAGGTTGATCAAACTCTTTTTATTAAAAGAAACAAGCAAGATATTTTAATTATTCAAATTTATGTTGATGATGTTATTTTTGGATCTACAAATGAAAAATTATGTCAAGATTTTCCTAATATAATGGCCAGAGAATTTGAAATGTCACATATGGGTGAGTTAAATTATTTTCGTGGCTTACAAATAAAACAATTAGAAAATGATATTTTTATAAATCAAGAAAAATATTGTAACAATCTAACTAAATGCTTTGGTATGGAAAATACTTCTACCAAACTAACTCCTATGAGTACAACCATACATCTTGATAAAGATGAAAGTGGTAAAAGTATTGACCAAAAATTATATCGAAGTATGATTGGATCGTTACTATATTTAACAGCTAGTAGACCTAAGATAATGATGAGTGTTTGCTTGTGTGCACGATTTCAAGCAGATCCCAAAGAATTACATTTACGAGCAGTGAAATGCATACTACGGTATCTTAATAAAACCAAGGAGTTTGGACTATTCTATCCAAAGGAATGTCCTTTTGAATTAGTGTCATATAGTGACGCTGATTTTGGAGGAAGCCGGACAGATAGAAAAAATACAAGTGGGACTCGTCACTTCATTGGATGATCTCTTGTATCTTAGTTTAGTAAGAAACAAAATTGTGTTTCATTATCGACATGTGAAGCATAGTATATTTCTGCAGCTTGGCATGTGCTCAAGTTATCTATATGCAACAAACACAACAATATTTTGGTTTTAATTTTTGTAAATCAACTATTTATTGTGATAATTCTAGTGCTATAAATTTATCTAAAAATCCTGTAAATCATTCGCGAATAAAACATATTGATATTCGTCATCATTTTCTTCGTGATAATATTGAAAAAGATTTAATAAATCTAGAATTTGTGTCTCTGACAAACAATTGGCGGATATCTTTACAAAACCATTAAATGAAAATACTTCCATCAATTTAAGACGAGAACTTGGAATCATCTCTTTTAAAGATTTATAAGTTCGAATTTTTAAATATATATATATATATTAAATTCATAGCTTCTTTTGAAAGAAAATAAAAAAGTGTCGTCTAGCACTCGAACTCAAGACCTCATACTCGATAGTCCTCTACACTACCACTTCACTCTCTATTGTTTTTGAAATATGAGATTGTTATTGAATTCTTATGTACCTTTCATTCTCTCCTCTTTTTCCTATGGCCATTATTCTTTTAACCATACATTATCCTCTCTAATTGTAACTAGCTTCTACCTATATATTATCTGCATTTCTTAATTCTTTTCACAAAGAATTTATTCAACTTTCTTTTAAACTTTTCAAAAATTATTGTTCAATCATGTCATCTCAATATAATTCTGAGTCATTTGAGCTATCTTACACCTCTCCTTCCTCAGGATCGGAAAATCTACCAACTCCTACTCCAATATATGAACCGGTTCCCATTTTTCCACCCTCAACTCATACTGGATATACTCCACCAACTAAAAGAACAAGACGGTCTCTCTTTTTTGGATCACCATCGACAAAAGAGAAAATCGATGATATTCATCACTATCAAAAAGAAACATTAGACTTACAATGTGAATTATACTATGAGCAAAAAGTTAATGTCAAACGGCTTAGCTTTTTGGAACAAGTAGCGTTAAAGTTCTGTGGTTCTTCATCAAAAGATATTGTTCATCAACCATCTACAGCTCATTCTCCAAGTCGTCGCAATCGTTGGGAACCATCACACAACGTCCACTAACAACTCCAAATTCTTGGGAACATGGTAGCAGATGGTCTCCACTTCGACCATTTGTAGAGAACACCAAAGTTGAAGAAGAATCATATCATACTCCATCCTCTTCTTCAAAATCTATTTAATTATCTCTTGTTGTTTATATAATATGTTAAGTTGATTCTGTTTATTCTAAAATATGTAATATTTAAAAATTATTCAATAATATGTATTGTTTTTATTCTCAAAAAAGACTATATGTGCCTCTGTACAAAATTCAGACGTATGAATTAGTATAAACAGACGTCTGAATCTTCATAACAGAAAAATTTCACCCCAGATTCAGACGTCCGAATCAAAAATAACAGACGTCTGAATTAGACCATTTTTGAACTAATTCCTTGCGGGTTGTAATTCAACTCAATTCAGACGTCTGAATCGAATGATTCAGACGGTTGAATTTCTTCTGAGCATATTTTTTTAACTATTCTTCTTTATTTTATTACCTTTCTTACCCCTACCTTTTTACCATCTACATAATGCCTTTTTCACTTCATTCCTTCTTACTTCAGAACCCTAGCCCCCATTTTTATCTTCCTTAAAACTATTGCCTTCCTTTAAGTCTCCAATGGCACCAAGATCAAAGAGAACTAGAAAATCAGCTTACGGACCATCCGAAGACCAAATCCGGAAATGGCTATGGAACGATGTTGTTGTTTCTCGATTTAATTCTATGAAGAATTCCAACATCTTCGAAGGAGCATTCATGAAATTTTCGGATTTCGCAGCATATCAAATTAGAGAGTTAGTGGAGCAATTTCACTTCGACGGCTTGATTGGGCATACTCCTAACAATGTTAAGATTAATCATCATATGATTAAACTTTTTCTTGCAAAATTAAATTTGGATCATCAAAATCCTCAAAACCGTCAAGATTGTGTTTGGTCGTTAGTTTGTGGTGTAAGAATCTTCTTACCTAGACTAGGTCATATTTTAAATTCCCTTATCAAGGAATTGATATTAATGAAATTGAAGTTTATATGGAACATCGAGATTAATTTTCACATCAATTTTTGTCCATCAACTTATAAATTTGGGCAATTTAAAATCTACCTTCTTAAGGCCACAAGCTAGGCTAATTCACCGTGCACTTATTCGTTCTCTCCAACCAAGGACGGGAAGTTATGAGAAAGTGTATAAAGAAAACTTTCAAGCACTTTATTCTATCTACTCTAATCAACAAGTAAATTGGAGGGAAATTATTTTGGATGAATTCCAAGATATCACAATCCGAAGGAAGTATAGAACCATTCATTATGGTGCCTATATTATGTGCATTCTCCTAAACATTGGTGTACCAATGCTTGACTTCGATTTTACAAGTATTAGTGAGTTAGGCGCTAAAACTTTAGGATTGATGGGTCTTCCTATACGGCCTCCTCAATAAATTATTTTCTTCCACCAATGGTCGCAAAATGTTCGACAAGGTGTTCCTCAACCTCGAGACACTAGTATTGCTTTTTCTTCTGCTCAACATGAAGAAGAAGAGGAGGACCATGACAGCATCCAAGAAATTGACCCGGATACTTCTTCAAGACAAGCCATCATCACTCTCTTCCGAAATCAATCAAAGATTCATCGGGACATAAAGGCACTTGAGAAGAAGACGGAAAGAAAATTCAACTCTATCAAAGGCTTTCTCAATAAAATATGGGATCAAATTTCTTGTTTCGGTTCATCATTCACTCAAGCTTACAATCCGTCTCCATTTGAATGGTCTTCCTCAAGCTCAAGTTCTAATCACAATGATCCATCTCTTTCAAGCCAATTTTAATTTTCTTGGTCTAGTTGTATGAGAAATTTTCTTATGTTTTGCTTCTCTCTTTTATTGTCTAGTTGTATGAGAAATTTCTAAAACATTATCTCTTTATGTATTATTATCTACTACTGTGTTTGCTTTAATGAAATGAATTATCTATTATCATTCATGTTCTTTCTTTTTGTCGATGCCAAAGGGGGAGAAATTTAAATTGTGCATATTGACAGGGGGAGTATCAATACTTTACTAGTTTATTAATTTTATATAGTTGTCATAATCAAAAAGGGAGAGAATGTTGGAATCTCGATTTTGATTGTGACAACCTATATAAAATGTTATGTGTATACTAACCATCTCTGGAGGAGATTTATCGCAGATTCATCTACATATGTTTAAAGTTGTATATTGTGTGTCTAGAGTCTGTACTTTACTTGGAAATTTGTTAAAATCTCCCCTTAAATGATATATATATATATATATAAATATAAATATATATATATACACACATATGCCCACACATTCTCATACATGCACAAAAGAGCAAACTCAGACGTCTGAAACCATTCATTTAGACATTTGAGTGCTAAAAAATGAATATTGTTTTCACAATATTCAGACGTCTGCACGAAAATATTCAGACATCTGAATAAGGCCAAAAATAGCCTATTTCCTTACTGTTTGCTTATTAAACCAATTCAGAAGTCTGAATTTTTTTATTCAGACGTTTGAATATTTCTAGCTGCTATTTTCTTGAAAAGTCACTTCTCTTCGCCGAAGAGAAACGTATTCAAAATCAATAGTTGTGTCTGTTCTTTTCAATATAACTTTTCATATATAGATGCAACTCTTTATATACTATAAATTGATTACAGAATTCAACAAACAATTCACCGAATTTACTTTTAGCATTCTTGAATTCTCATATATTCTCAAACTTTCAAATTGCACTCATATTGTTTACATACTTTGATCATTGATCACTTTATCTTCCACAATTCTCAAAGCACATCACTATATATCATAATGGAGAAGATTATAGGAAGATTGTACTCAATTGACTAATCATTGTTATTTAAGAAAACATTACAGTCAGATATATTTGTTATTTGAAGTCATATTCGGTTTCTTAAGCGGGTGAAGTCCTGTTCGGTTGCTCAAGCAGTGTAAACATGTTCCTCCGGGTTAAGGAGGGTTGTTGTAGTTGAAATTCCAAAAGGAGTCTGGGACTGGACGTAGAACGGGAAGCTCAAACGAGTATAAAAATTCCTGGTATGCTTGTCTTATTTTTATTTACTTTGCTATTATCATCTGTTTCTGCATTTAGATTTAATTATATTCCATATTACACGATCCTAAGTAATAGCTAGTCTTATTAGTTACTTTCATTTATGGTGTTGCCTCCTCTTATGTTTACAAATATTTTTATGTGAATTGATATATTTATATATCCTTTTGTTTGTACATATATATGTATAGTTATGTATCTTATCCATATATGTTGTTATTATATATATATATATATATATATATATATATATATATGCTTGCATCAATATGTTTTGTCACACTCCCACATACATATATCTTCCTATATATACACACATTTTTATATAGATATTTATATTCGCCATAAGCATTGTATTTATAGCATGTATACATACTTTCTATACACATATCTTCCATATCCATTACTTCGCATAGGCATATACATATATATATTACTCATATGCTAGTGTGTATATATATATATATTTTCACATACCATACTTTTATAAATATGTGTATATACGTACTTATTCACCATTTTACCTAACATACACACACACACACATACTCTTGTGTTTTTAATCATCATGTACATATCTATGTACTCATACATATATTTATATTTAACATCATCAAACTTGTATATGTTATATATATATATATGGATGTTTTATCTAAATTTAAAGGGCGGAGCTTACATATACACATTTCTAAAATATTTATCATATCTAGGAATTTATATTTAAAATTAACATATTTTTAAATTGATATATAGATTCATATATTTTTAATATCAGAAAAACTCAGTTATTTGACCAACAAAATTTATACCCATTTGATTAAAATCGGTTAATTACCCAATTAACATACGTGAAAATCTGGGTCGTTGCATTAACTTACCTTGAGTTTTCAATTTGCTAAAAATCTAGATTTTAAATTATCTTAAATTCTAGCTGACTCCGAAAAATTCCGAACCAATTTCTATGCATAGCACTCGTCGATACATATTCGTTGCCTCTCATTTTGCTTCGATCGAACCTCGTATGAACATGTTATACATTTTTAACATTCGTTGATTAAAAATATAATTAACTTAAACTTAATATAATAATTAAACTTATTTAATTTCGTAACCTTTCACTAACTCGATCATTCCCACCTCCCCTTCGTACGCGCTCAAACCTTATCACCATACGTCGATGGAGACCACCACATCGAGGTCGGACCAAAGCTCCGGCCCCCACCTCTCTTCAAGCACCAGCGTGGCCTCTCCACCTCGGTTGACTCCCCCACTACACTCCAGCACCCACGGTGACTCCCCTCACCCCACTTGCTTCCAATCTCCACCAATGCGAACTAAACTGAAACCCTAACTCAAAATTGAGCAAAATCGCCTCACATCTCCCCTCGCTATCCTTATGCCCTCCGCCAACCCCTCGCCCGACTCATGCCATCGCGATTAAATCACGTGAATTCTTTTTTTTTCAAATGGATTCATTTCTGAAAGAAGAAAAGTTGGACCGTACGCGATTTAAAAAAATGAAGGCGGCTATATGTACAAGTTAGGTCGGCTCCTCAAGTTAGGGCGGCTCGATTTTGACTTTGCGATTTAATATATTATTAAATTTTCAAAATATCCCGCTTAGCTATCTCAAAATCCCAAACTCCTATCGAGGGGTGCCGCTTGGCGTTTCTAATGTTCTACCGCCATTACGAATCCAATGGAAGGAACTAGTCTCGGGCCCAGGTTCGATCGTATGGAGAAGATAGCTTTTTGAACCCAATTACTATATTAAGTTTCCGATATTAATTCCCATGCATTTCTATTCCGTACGATCAAACAGTAACTCCAAACACTACGAAATCTGAAATCGGATAATAATACACTATTATGGATCCAATGAAACTGGTTTCATCGAATTCCGAGACTGTGCCCTGGTTTTGCTATGTTAACGCGTCGATAAAATTGACGATTCAAACGACAAAATTACTTGAAATTCAATTTTTAAAAACTTATTAACTCAATTCCAATTCAAATAGAATTTATATCAACATTAGAAGAAGTGCACGACTTATTAGAAGGGATTCTAGAGCTACATATAGCTCTAGCTCAGGTTTGAATATTCCTTTGGGTAGTACTTATTATGCATGTGCTTTGAATAATTTGTCTACTAATGATATGCATTTCCTAGCTAAAAATTGAAGTTTTATTTTTGATGATCGTCAAAGTATTGAATATGTCAAAAATAAAGAACTAGAATGGTTTAGATCACTTAATAAATGAAATTGATAAGTTGGAATATTAGAGGGTTACATGATTTAGAGAAAGGTAGAAAAGTTAAATCTAAGTTAAAAGATAATAAAATTGATATAGTCTTACTTCAAGAAACTAAAATTGAGCTTATCGTGTTTTAAAAAGTTTAGGGGGTCATTTTTTTATCATTGAGATTATCTTCCTGTTAAGGGTAGTGCAAGAGATCTTATGATAGGTTGAAAAGATAATTGTGTTAGATTTCTTCAATCTATTATTAAAGAACATTTGAAGCATTTAATTTTTTATGAGATTAATGATGACTCTACTCTTAATATTACTATTGTGTATGGACCAAATTCTAAAATTAGTCATAGGGATTTATGGTCAGAGTGTTTAGATTTTAAAACATTGGTCCTAGTCCTTGGATTTTAGGAGTTGATTTTAATGTTACTAGATTTTTAGGTGAGAGATCCCTTAAAGAAGGCAACCTAAAGACTATGGAAGAATTTGATAATTTTATTGTTAATTTTAATTTACTGGAAATAAATTTAAATAATAGACAATTTACTTGGTCTAATAATAGAGAGGCTCCTTCTATGGCTTGCCAGACAGGTTTTTTATTAGTGATGAAACTAAGGACAAATTTCCTTCTTGTGAGGTTGTTGGGCTTCCATATATTTTTTCGGATCATTTCCTATTGTCTTATTTTGTTCCAATGCGAATTTTAGAAATAAAATTTTTAGATTTGAACAAATGCGGTTATTGGAAAATAGTTTTAAGGATTTAGTAATTAATAAATGGCTTTTTTGGATAATTACATTTTCAAATTTCCTGGAAATATAGCTAAGGTTTAGGTTAGAAAACTTAGAGAATCTTTTCTTAAAAATTGGAATATAGAAGTTTTTGGTAGCATTAGAATCAAAAAGGCTAAAATTATTAATGATATTTAAAGTCTTAATAAAATTGAAGAAATAAGAAATTTAAATATTTCACAAAAAATGTTCTTCACAATTTAAAATAAGAATTAAATAAAATTATTGTTCAAGAAGAAATAATATGGAAACAAAGATCTCGAATTCACTGGATGGATGAATGTGATTTGAATACTAATTTTTTTCAGAAATCAGCTAATGGTAGAAAACAAAGCAATTCCATTGATTCTATTTGAATTAATGATGTAGAGATTTTTAAATAAGTGGAACTTAATAAGGAGTTTACTAATTATTTTAGAGATATTTTTAGTATTAGTAATAAACATAGGATTAAAGCTGACTGGGATTTACTCTATAAAGAAGACACTGGAGTAGATTTAGTAGGCTTAAATGATCCTCTTAAGGAGGTGGAAATTTTTCAGGCTATAAAAGATATGCTTAATGATAAAGCTCCTGGACCAGATGGTTTTCCTATTTTATTTTATGAGACTTTTTGGAATGTGCTTAAAGATGATTTAATTAAAATGTTTAATGAATTCTACAATGGTTCCCTATAGCTAGGGAGATTCGACTACGCAAATGTTATTTTATTACATAAGAAATTACGAGCTAATCAATTAAAGATTTTCAGCCAATCTCTTTATTAAATTGTTCATTTAAAATTATATCTAAGGTACTTGCTATCAGATTAAATACTAAAATGAATGCATTAATTGACAACTCTCAAACTACCTTCATAAAAGGTAAGAATGTCACAGATGGTATGTAGTTATCCAAGAATATATTAGTTACTGTTGCAGAAATGTTATCACTTGTACTCTCTTAAAACTAGATTTTGCTAAAGCTTTTGATTCTATTGATTGGGTTTCTCTTAAAGAAGTTTTAACAGCTAGGGGTTTTAGTAATAGATGGATTGATTGAATTTTTTCATCGCTTTACACGAGTAACTCTAGTATTATGGTTAATAGAATTCTTGGAGATAAAATTCAATCTCAATGGGGACTCGGGCAAGGAGACCCACTTTCGCCGTTATTATTTAACCTAGCCATTGATGTTTTCTTCAGAATCGTTAAACTAGCTACTAATAATACTATACTTGATTGTATCGGTAATGATATTACTTGTAATGGTCTTTCTGTTTTACCATTTGCATATCATACCATGATTTTCACATCTCATTTACCTAACCATATTATTGCACTAAAATTTATTTTATATAGCTCTCGGGATTAAAGATTAATTTTGATAAAAGTTCAGTTTTAGTTTTAAATGGTAGAGATAATTTTGAAAATCAAATCGCTTTCACTTTAAATTGTAATTCTATGAAATTTACTATTGAATATTTAGGTTTCTTAATTAGGCCGCAAAAACTCAAATACGATGATTAGAATACCATTATTGACAAAATTAATAAAAGACTTTTCATTTGGAATAGTAAATTTTATCAAGAGCGGGTAGAATTGTTCTTATTAATTCGGTTTTATCTGCATGACCTAATTATTGGATGTCGTTTTATCGTTTTCCCAATTGGGTAATAGATAAAATTGATAAATTACGAAGAAACTTTTTATGGAGTGATTATAACCTTAGTTGTAACTCTAAATGTCTTGTAAAATGGGATATGGTTTGTAAATCTAAAAATGAAGGAGGTTTAGGGATTATTAACTTGCATAATTTAAATATTTCACTTTTAGGAAAATGGATGGATTTGGAAATTTAGTGATAATAATGTTACCCATTTATGGAAAGAATTAATATCGAACCAATGGTATGGTTGTTGAATATGCAAGTACATGATTTTTGTTTGATGATAATAAACATATATATATTCATTTAAATGTATTTGTTAATGTACTATTTTATTTTTCACATAATTAATAAATATTTGCTGAATAAAATAAATAACTCAGAATTTAAATTCAAACAAATATTTGATTACAATTTTGAATAATAAAAATTTGAGCTCTCACTATATATATACAAAGATACAAATTTGAGCTCTCACTACATAGATATACAAATTTGAGCTCTCAATATACATTCATTTACACCTCACTACATTTCATCATATACTCGTATTTGATCTTCAACTGTATTCCAGATTGAATTCAGCATCTGAACGATCTACAAAATAAATACTAACGCAATAAAATTGAAAAAGATATATTTTTTGCAGTGAAAAATAAAATATGTATTTTGAAAATGTTATTTGCCTCGGTTATTTGGGTTGTTCGTCATTGTTTAATTTTGAATTCATCAAACATGAACAACTTGTGACATGCACAGTGTATCACTGTACATGCCACAAGGCCGTGCGCACCGATATACACTTGATAAAATTACAGGGACAGGTGAGCACAAGTCAAACCTAATTAAAATCCAGGTTCAACTCAAGTGCAATACAAATAAAGTCTCGACACGAGCACAAGGTCAAACCCGAGCTATAAGCTGGATTCAACGCAAGTGCAATCCAAATGTACAAGTTTAATAAAATGGTCAAGACAAATAAAACAATTCGACCAGTCCAAAATCAAAAATGGACAAGTACAAAAAGTGGTGAACAGCAATAAAGGAGGCAGACAAGCTACATGAAGACCAACGTCAATGTACATGAACACAATGCAACAGTCAATGGTAAAGCAACTCGAGCTAGCATATCGAATATACAACAAGCTCCAGATGGTACACAAGTGAATGGCAAAAACAAGTGATGCATTAGTGAAACAGTGGCTCAACAACTCAATATGCAAACAAATGCAATGCATCACTGAGACACGAGTACAAGATAATGCACCAGATGAAGCCGTAAATGAAACATCGAATTGAATGAAGAGTGGACAGAACTCGAGGCCACAACCTAGTAAATATGCATACACACGTGCATAGTGCAAAGTGGTGAATGCAAATACAGCATACCAAGTGGAACTACACATGACTCAAACCAACACCTAAAAAAGGCCACACAAGCAACCAGACTAAAATGGCACCTAGACAATAGCACAACTGGAACAGAAAGTGGTGCACATGTAACCAGAACCAAGGCAGGAGAACCAGACCAATAGAAACCAAGTACACACACAAATGTACACATAAAAGGGATGCAACCTACACCCAACTACAAAGAGACAAGGCTACGACTTCAAGACCAGATACAACATGCACCAGTGAAACAAAAATGAAGCAGTTCAATATCCAATAGGATACAATGAAGCATATACATATGTACTCGATGCAACCAAGACAAATGCCATGACACAACTACAGATGCAACCAAGCCAGAAAATCAAGTGCAAGATCAACACAGCAGTGAAACCAGAGGCAACACCAAAGCACTTCCCAAATTCAAATGCCAACAAGTCAAGTGATAGCAAATTCGAATATTAATAAACGAAGTCGAAGTCAAATTTTTACAAAATCAAATGACCGAAGTCAGGAATACAAATTAAACAGTCAAGATAAATCAACATCGTCAGAAATTTCAAAGCCGTGGTGACCAAGGAATCGAGCAAATCAGAAATCAAGCCGTGAGAATCAAGTAAACACAAAATATACAAATTGAAAAGGTCAGAAATCATCACAAGCATCCATACGAAGATCAGCGGCCAAGCATATAAACAGATGAATTTGTAATGAAAAATACGAATGACTTTATAGGATTTAGAATCCTATTTAAACTCAATCATCATTGGAAAATTAATTATTCGAGTTCAAGCAATGTCAGAGATCAAAGAATCAAATCAATAACTCAAATCAGATCGAGTTCAAGCAAGCTAATCAGTAAAGCAAAAAGAATAAATCACATACCATTTTAGTCGAACTCAATCAAATTGAAGGAGTCGTGTGCGAATTGAAGAAACGGTCGATTGTCGAAACAAATCAGAGGAATAGTCATTGTAATTGACCAACAAACAATTGGATAATTCAATTATCAAAAGACCTAATTTTTTTTGAAGAAGACGAGCAAGTAAAAAGGACGGAGCCATTTTCAAAGCATCAAGCAAAAGAATACAGGTCGACAATTACAAAAGAAAAGGGCATATTTTTTTTCACTTTAATATATTTGGGTCGGTCATTTAATTGCTTAGGGCTTTAGCTTTTAAATTAAGGTTTATTGTATTTTATTGTTTTAAATTTGTATTTTTCTTTTTAAACTTATTTAAATTCTAGTCATGTGACTATGGGATGAACTACGGTGGTATAGTTCAAGAATTCGCAGCTCAGTGGCTGAGTTATAGCAGAGTTTTGAGCTTAGAGTTAGGTTAGTCGATAGCGGGTGTCGCGAGTTACGTATGTAAGCGTCTGACTACTTAATTTCTAGTAGAAACCTTAGGGCAGCACGCAAGCAGGGTTTTGCCGAAGCTAGGTAAATATTTGTGTTCTATTTTCTATTTTGCTATTATCTGTGCTGCTATAATTCTGCAATATCTGTGTTGCAATTTTTTATATAAACTTTCGCAATAATTTTTATAATTAATAGTATCACCCTTTTCACCCCCCCCCCCTCTAGGGTGAAATCGATCCTAAAATGGTGGTACCTTCAATTTATCTAATTTATGTATTAGTAACTCTAATAATTTATCTCATTTTTGGAAATCTGTAATTTTAAATCTTAACATTTATAAACTAGGAATTAATATTATCGTGCATTCTGGTAATAATACATCATTTTGGCATGATTGTTGGTTATCAAATATTCCTCTTAAAGTGGAATTTGAAGAATTATATGATATTTTTCATTTTAAACATGTTCTAATTTTTTATATTTATAGACCTGATTTAATTTTTCCTTGGGCATTTAATTTTAATCGTACATTAACTGGCAATACTTTTATTCAATTTTCACTGTTATTTGCAAAATTAGAACTTTACAATATTGATAATGATAAAGGCATTATAATTTGGTGTTCGGATAATAGTAAGAAATATACATCTAACTCTTTTTATAAGTTTATTAATTTTTTGGAATTAAAGTGAAATTTTTTAAATATATTTGGAAAACTAATGCTCCACCTAAGGCCAAAGTGCATTTATGGTTGATTGTACATAAAAAATTAAATACTATTGAACTTTTAAAAAAGAAAAATATTTTTAAGGATAAATTTTTTTATTTTTGTAATAATCAAAAGAAGGTATTTTACATTTATGTAGATATACGATATATATTCTTACAAACACTTTAAAATTATTTAATTTTAATATAAATTATAATTATATAACAAGTGAGTTATATTAGAATAGTATTAGATTTCTTTATAAGGGTTTGAATAGATATTTACTAGACACCATTTTCACTATTACTTGTTGGTATATTCGGTTTGATAGGAATCAATGTATTTTTAATAATATTAATTTAAACTTAGATCTTTTAATTTATGCTATTTCTATTTTTAGTTTAAATTGGATTTCGAATACTAGTTATAAATTAAATAAAAATTCAAACTTTAAGATTTTTCTTAGAAAAACAAAATATCGTATAGATTCTTTTAGGAACCCTATTTTTCCTAATATTAATAATATTAGTCTTAATTTAGATTATTCAGGTTTTCCTTCTTGGAATACTTATAATAATTTGTCTTCATTAGAATATTAATGTTGTTTAATTTTTTTTCTATGCACTTTATTTCTTCTGTCCTGTTCTTTTTATCCTATAATACATATAATTTTTAATTTTTTAAGTATGATTCTTTTTTGTTTTTAGCATATAGTAAATAAATATATGATATTATACTATGAAGTTTTGATAGAAGTATTCCATATATTACCATTTTATTCTTTTAGTTATGTTTTTAACATACTGTATAAATTTTTAACTTATGGTTATTTGATATGTTTAATATATCGGTACAAATTCTTTAAGAATTAGATTTCATTGTCTTTTAATTAACTTAGGTGTATTTAACTATTTTTTTAATTTTCTAAAAAGTAATTTTAGTTGTTAAATCCAGTTCTAACATCAATGTCAACAAATTAGATTTATAACATTTTACTCCATATTTTTGAGATCAATGGAACAATGAATTTTTAATTTTTGATTCTTAAAATTATGTTAGATTATAGAATAGTAGTTCATACTTTGATTTCATTTAACACTGTTCTAACTTTTAGGGGACTTACTTCTGGTTTTTATGACAGTAATCATTCTTTCTTGGTATTATTGTTTTGTTTATAATTTCTAACTATAAATTACCATTCCCATAAGAAATATGCTAGTTTTTCTTATAATGTTTCTTTGATTATGTATTGCTATAGGGATACATTAGTTTTATAGGATTTTATCTGATTTATATTTAGCTATACTGAATTTAAGAATCCATAGGCCTTTAATTTTTATCTTTGATTTTTATAATTTACATTATTTTTTAGGCAGTTTGAGTTTTCCTTAACTTTCTTTCTCAGTTGATTAAATTTTTTATTCTGTTCCGTTGGTAGCTATTTCAGTTATAAATAATATATATTTTTATGCAATAGGCTTTAACAATTTATAATTTAGGATTTTTATTTCAGCTTCTATTGTGAATTTTTTATTTCTTTTTTGTTGGAGCTTTACTAAACTTGATAGTGACAGTTATTGATCTACTATGCTATACTGAATTATATTTGGCCTTTCGGTTTATAATATCAATTGTGTGTTTGGTAGTGGTAATTGTCTTACATGTTGGAATTATATCTATGTTATACTTGCTGGTCATTTCTTTTGAGCTTCAAGTGTTCATGATTAAGAAATATAAATGAATCAATCTTTGCTATTATACAATATGTTATTCGTATAAATTTCTCTCTTTTTGTGCTCGCCTGTTATGTTAAATTAAAATCTTGTTAATACAATAGGCTTTGACATCGCTAGCCTTTACGGATTTTGATCAGAATTTTTCAATGTTTTTTTATTCTTGTTCTAATTGTATATTCATTGAGCTAAAAATAAGAACAATAATTGTGTAATCTTGAGAAGACGAAAAAAAAAATGTTGATTGCACTCATTTGTTTATCCTTATAATGAACTGTTCAATATTTTGCTTTTCTTTTTTTGTGCTTATAGCAAAACACAGCAAGACCCATATCTGTTTTTTTTATGCGACTGTTCTTTCAGATAAATTTAGTATATCAGATGCACTCTTGTTGTATGGTAGTTTTCTTCCTGTTTGTTGTCATCTATTTAGTTTAGATTATATCTTTTATTAATCAAACACTTCTCTTACTATTTGCTCTTACTCATGATTTTTAATAGTTGCAGAGAGTTCTGATCATCTTTACATGAAACAACATTTACCTATTCAATATATTCTTGTTGTGCTCTCTCGACTCAGATAGCTCAATACTGATGCTCAATCGAAATTATGGCAATCGGCTTGTCTATTCATTGGTTATAAATGCATTTGTGATAGTATTACTAGGATCTATAAAAGATTAGTATCTATTTATAGGCTTTACGACACTTATTATTTAAATTCTCCTTTACTAGGTATTGTTGTCTGTTTAGCATACATACATTGGATCAATTTATATACTTATTCTCCTTTATATATGTGTGTGTGTGTGTGTGTATGTCATACTCATAATCTCTGTTTATTTCTTTTCTTGGCAGCTACATATGTTGGTGTTGATTTTGGATTAGTGTTTTTTGCTGTCATAGAAGTTTTGATATTTAGTTTTAGATTGTTTTTTTTTTTTACTTTTTTATGGACATTAGCTTTATAGGTTTTTTGTAGAGGGTTTCTTATCTTATTTTATTTTTTTCTTATTTGTACGGGGGGGTTTCAACTACCTGCCAGGCTTGTTGGTAGCTCCTCTCTAGTGTAGAATAAAATTAGATGAGTTCTCTCCTCCTTGTGAGGATCACTCATTTTTCTCAAAAAAAAAAAAGAAATCATTTTCGATTCATATTCAACTCAATTTCAATTATTCACCATTTTCATATTACGATAAATCGTTATATTTGAAATTTAAATCCATTCTATAATTTCAACCAAAATCTTCATATTAAAAGATCAATTTATATTCCAAATCTAATATTTGAAACCAATAAAATATTCAAAATCAAACAACTGAAAAATCCGGGTCGTTACACTAGATAAGTGTTATCCCTCGATTGAAAACAAACCAAGGCAAGTTGAGGTAATGTTACTTCTAAACATCGCCTTGATGACATTTTTAATTTTCGAGATAAAAATAAGTCCAAGCCTCAACGTTTAGCGTTAAAAGTATGATTAAATCCATTCCATATAAGCGATATCAATAACGAAACTATTTTTTACCATAACCCAAATCGAACTTTAACTTTTAAAAACTGAACTTGAGCTTAATTTCCTTATTATGGTATTGGTAAAACACTTTTCAAAATACTGATCTTTTAAAACGTTCTTTTATAAGACAAAATTTATAACACTAAGTGTATTAAAACCAGGGTCAAAACAAATGTCGTTAAAACATTGTTTACTATAAACCCAAAAATAATTCACACTTAGCTTTATTTATAAATAACCTTTTTTAAAGGATTTATAACAACACTAAATTTATAAACCATTATTTATAAATTTAAAACAATATTTATTATCTTAAAGGATAACTAATCACATTTAAAATCCCTTTTAGAAAGACAAATCCGTTATTTTAAATAAAATAGTTCCTTATTTCTAATACACTTTTATATCATTGGTAAACTAACTTTTAAATCTTTATTAAATCAATTTATTATCTTTAAATCAATTAATTATTTAAAACACTTTTTATATTAGTTAAGTTAAATTTAATCACTTTTATTAAATCAATTAATTACATTTAAATATCCATAGTTAAAAAGATTTATTGAATTCAAATAATCATTAATTAAATGAAGAATTAGTCTCGGACATAACTGATTGAAATGATTAATAAATTTTAAATACCATTAATTAAAACAATTAATTAAGTTCAAATAATCATAAATTAACTAAATTAAAACCTTATTAGTTAAAATGATTAATTAAAACATCATTTGTTAAAATGATTTATTTAACTATAAAAATCATCAATTAAAATGATTTAATTAAATTTCAAATATTATTAGTTAAAACAATTAGTAAAATTTAAACAATCATTAATTAAATGATTAATTAAATTTAAATATCATTATTCAAAATGATTAATAACTTTTAAATATCATTAATTAAAATGATTATTAATTCCAATGATTATTAATTAAATAATTAATTAAATTCAATTTCATATAAATCAAAGATAAAAAAATTTAAAACATCATTTATTAAATTGGTTAATTAACTTCAAAATCATTAGTTAAAATGGTTAATTACTTTAAATTATCATTAATTAAAATGATTAACGAATTTTAACATTCTGTTTAGTGAAAACACAAGATCGAGTTCAAAAACATATGATAGGATTTTGAGGATAAAATCGCTATAATGACACTTAACAAATATAATGGAATTTCAGGATTTTATTTCAATTACTATCAATATAACGGCATAAAGATGTAAATAGTAATTATTGGCGAGAATCCCCACAGGGTCTCTATACAGCTTTACCTTGCAAAACAATGGTTATGGATAATATATATATATATATATAATCATATGGATTCATAATGATCGAATTAATATATCATCCATTTTCCAAAACGAAAATTCAACCAAACAATCAATCAAACAGTTTAACTAACATCCAAGCAATCAATAATCGTTCATAACATCATATATATGATATAGTAAAATTAAATGTGAGTTGAACTCACATTGATTTTCGTTTTCGTTGAAGCGTTTTGATTTTAGACTAAAACCGAACGGTCGTTTGATTTTAGCATAAATTTTCACTTGCTTCAAATCCAATCAAACTAACTCCATTGCGAAGATCTCGATGACACAAGTCAAATGCAAAAAACGGCATTCGAATCCGACCTCCTATGCAAAAGTTATGGATTTAATACGTTTTCGAATAATTAGTTTAAATTAATTAAACAGCTATATAAAAATTACAACTTTACCCCTCAACCTTCCTTCCCAATCTAACCAAGCATGCACAGTGAAATGTGAACCATGGTCGTGCATGACATTCTAATGACATGGAGCATAACACGATGAAATCCAAATCCATCTTCGCCAACGCTCTGCTCTCGACGAACACGACAAGCCCATACCAAAAATCACTCCCCTAAGGCCACGACACAAATCGCAACTTGCTCCTCTACCCCGCGTTGCCTATCAGGTCATGCGACATGAAGTGCCATCGATCCCTCTTAAAATTCGTGCCTAGGTGATAAACTCCATCCTGAAACCAAATCCAAGCTCCATTCGTCGAATCGATGACCAAAATCCCCAAAACTCAACCCTAGTCTACTGCCCTTAGGTCGAGCCTCAAAAAGATCGTCGATCTCCAATTCAAGGCTATAGGTTCGAAGACAATCACCATCTAATTTCAAGATTTTTAGAGGAGTGTAGAATTATAATTTGGATTTTAAACCTTGATTTTCAAAGAGCGAAACGCCTTCTTTTACACACAATGTCTTTATAAAGGAGAAGAAGGATGGGAGGAGTATGGCTTGAAAAGATGGGGTATGGGCCAATTACTGTGGGTATGACCTAATCATGGTGAATATGTATATGCATATATATTATTTTAATTTTAAAATATTCAAGAAGACTTACCCAAATATCTCAAACTCCAAACGAGGTATGCCGCCTGTCATTCTATATGTTATACCCCTATTCCAAACACAATGGAACTAGTCTCAAGTTCTAATTCGATCATATGCAGAAGATAGCTTTTTTAAACCCAGTTATTATACTAAATTTCTAAAATTAATTTCTACGCATTTCAAACTCGACCAAACGATTCGTCTGATCGCCATGAAATTCGACGGGGTAATATAATTCACTATTACGGTTCCAATAAAACTAGTTTCGTCGAAATCTGAGATGGTGCCCCGGAGTGATAATTTCATAGATTTAAATATCGTTTTATATTTAATTTAGATATTTATTAGATCTATTTACATTTGTAAATAAATTTACAAATTGAATTCATCAATATTATTTATTAATTAAAATGAGTTAAATAAAATTATTAAGTCCATTTAATTAACATTTAATTCACAAGCCAAATATTTAAACATTACCTATATTTGAATTATAAGTTATTAAATTCTAAAATACAATTAATTAAATATTTAAATTTAATTTAACGTTTAAAATCAAATAACCAAAAAATTTGGTTGTTATATTATTCCTGTTTGACTACCTTTTCTTTCTTCTGAAATATGTACCACAAGAAAATTCATATTTATTAGAAATTTACATTATTCCTATTTGGTTGGCGCTTTGATTCGATACTATTCTTCTTCTTCTATTACACTATACCATTCTCCATTTACACATATATAGATTTTAGAATTTGAGGGGAAGATGAAATGGTAGAGCTTCAGCATTATCTTAGAAAATATGAGGAGAATAGTGAGGGGTTAGGCCCGTATTTATAGGGTTTCAAATAATGCCAGCCATTAGACCATATTATATTAAATCTGAACCATTCGTCCTAGGTTCAATTCACAACCTAGCATATAAGCAGTCGACAGCTTTGATGCCACTAGTCGACCGGTTGCCTATTTTTAGTATGTGCTAATTTGATATCCTTTTCACGTTATTTATTATTTTTTAAACCGATTTGATTCAATGTTAATCCTGCTTAGTCGTTAAGTAAATGTTAACCTTAATTAATGTAAACTAATTACATTTATTTCCTTAATAAAAAATATAATTGTTTTTGATTCAAAATCTTCAATCATTAATAACTTTTTCATTTGAACTCCGATTGCAAAACTCTGTGTATGAAAATTAATCAAAAAATGTCGTGAACACAGCAGTGCAAGTTTCGTAGTCAAACTCTGATTTTTGTTAAATTTTCATTTTCGGCTTTATTAAATTTTAATTAATTATGTTCAATTTATAGGAAGTTACAATAATATGGGGAATTTACTGAGGGGAAAGTGTTGAGTGATCACTTGTGAATTATGTAAGAGGCTGCTTTGCTATCGAAACATATGCTATAGATAGGTGCTCATATAGGGAAGGGAGTCTGAGTGTACCTAGGGCAATCTAAGTGTACCCATGAGTTGGATATCTGAGTGGCCCATTTCCTAGCCACCTTAGTGGGGCATGAGTATTGAGTTTGAGTATTAAGTATCGAGTGTCTATAACTTTAAGTAGTCGCAGACTATTGGAGATTGGTCGTCTATTTAGGTGAACCCAAGAGTGATGTCTGCTTTGATTGCTCTGATTGCTATAAGTGCTATGATTGTTGAGTTTTCATTAATTGATATGTGATTTAGATGGATGTCTTGTTATGTAGGTATTTCTATACCCGATACCCCATTATGTACTTTGAGTGATAGATCACCATATGATGATAGTTTAGTATGTACTAACTAACTTATTGGATGTAGGGACATGACATATATGATATCCTACCTATTGTTTCTTATGCTATATTGGCTATTATAGTATCTTGAGATTACTTATCACTCACATTAGACTATTATCTGACTCGAGGTTTTATGTTTTGCTTCTTATTATCGCAGGTACTCTTAAATGAGTAAACTAGATAGTAGGTCTGATATTAGCGTATGGAGCATTCAGAGGATGATTAGGAGGTTGGCATTATTATATATGTTATTTTTAGAGTTCCATTTTCTTATTCTGATGTGTAGTGCTTTGGAGCTTTATCAACCATATTCTGTCTAGGGACAAATATTTGAGTTTGTTTATCAAGTATATAAACTATACCTATTTTGTATAACTATATTGAACCTGAGCTCTGATCTGTGATGATTTATATAGTTATATTTCTATCTCATCGATTCATATTTATGTTTATTATTATATTTTATCCTTGCACTATGAGATATACAACAATTTCTATGATTGTTTTAGTTACTTTACCCTTGACCATTGTCCTACATCGGTCGTGTACGACGTACGGCGTACTATCCATGTATATTGGATACTGAGGGTGTAGCGCGGTCATCACAAAATGAGAAAAGCTGAAGTGATTTTAGGAATAAAAATCATAACACTGCAAGAAAAGTTGTTATTAATGGTAATAAGAGACCGCGTTTCATTATAGAATGCTATTATTTTCAAGAGGTTCTTAAAAATATTTTGTTTACATATATACTAGTATGGATGCACGTCCGATGGACATGTTGTTAATCCACCTTTTAGCAAAGAAGATTTCATTTGGACTTAGAAGATTCAAGCGAGGATGAAACGACTTGAAATACGAAAGGCACACTCAAATGAATTAAGAAAATAGTTTCGAAAAATCTTAGTCAAAAATAGGCCAAGGGATAAGTTGGTACTGACCTATGCCTATAACTCACTACCTAATTACCCTACTCCATAACCAGCCTCTCAAACTTTACACAAGTTATTCTCTATCCCTTCTATGCATTCCCAAGAGATTCATAGTGTTTTGAATGACCTATCTAATTGAAGAGTTAACTTCAGTGAACTGTAGAACAAACCAAGTTATGAAAATACGATCATCAAAAAAATCATTGAACTACGAAAAAACAAAGAGCACCTCAAAATGAAGCAAGAAGCAAGATTTAAAACAAAAGAACGAGTTTCCCATTAAGGGGATAACTCGATACCGAGTTATTCGGGGTGACTCGGTACCGAATTATAACCATAACTCATTAGACTCTACGATTTTTCACACTACTTTGAGCTGATATCTGGACTTCATTGCAAGTAGGCTTTTGACCCAATATAACTGCTATCTCTATAAATACAAACCATATAGAAACCAAAACATGATCTAGATTTTCTAACTGCGAAGACTCCGCTACTTCTTCACCTCTAACCTTTCCTCAATTAAAGTCATCGAGGAAACAACTATTTGTTATTCTAGGACTTAGATCAGTAAATTCTTGGTACTAGTGACCTACATACAATCTAGAAACTCTATTGAAAACCCGAGATCCACTAAATTGTGGTCAATTCTAATATAACTAGTTGTAATCAAGAGAGAAAAATTAATAAAGATTAAAGTGGACTAGGCTAGAGATTACGTTGAACCGCTATAAAAATTATATTTTTTTTATTGCTTTTCAATTTATGTAATATGAACTGGTGCTTTAAACTGATTATTGGTTGTTGATTCATTTTTTGGGTTGACATTTTGGTGCTTTCATTGGGGACAAGAGCTAGATCTGGAGACTTGAAGTTTGAATTTGAGATTCAGAGATGATAAAGAGATCTAACCCTAGATCTAAGGCTAGATCAAGCTAACCAGAGCAAGGGAGCAGCCAAGAGATGTCCTTAAATTCTTATCAATCCATCTATGTAACGAGAGAAGAGATGGAGGAAATGATGAAAGAGATGCAAGATGGATTAACGACTCAACAATAGGAGATACTTGAAGGATTTTTTCCAAAGAATGAACAATAAGGAATAGCAAGAGCTGCAGTAATTCGAAACCAAGTGCTAGGAGCTAATGTAGGAACATCTGGAGTTGGAGCGAAGCAACTAAAACAATGCCTCCACGACTCGAGGGCATGATCGATTTGGATCTAGGATGAGCATTAATGTCTGGAACGGGTAATGCTGGAGTCAAAGAGCCAAATCGAAATGAGAATGCATGGCAGTAGGAGCTAGAATCAAAAGCTCACTATAGGAACGGAGGGCAGAACAAAGTTTTGGATCAGAGACTTCCATTGAATGACAACCCCATGATCAGGATAGATTGGGGTCAGGTTTGATTTCCTTACCCCCTACTTTAAATAAATGATCCAATATTAACCTCAGGCCGCTTACACGTGCAGGAGATTTCGAACAGTCCCTAGGCACATTCTAAGTTGGAGGCCTAAGATGGCTATTTAAGATATTTGCACAATATTAACCTCGTACTGCTTACATGTGTACGAGATCTCGATCGATCTTTAGGCATGCTCTGATTTGGATGTTCGAGATGAATAATTAAAATAATAATAATAATCTCCGACCTCTTACACTTGTATGAGGCATAGCTTAGTCTCTAGGCACGCTCTGAATTGGATGTTTGTGATGACTAAATAAGACAATGCTAATCTCGGACCGCTTACACATATACGGGACCAAGATTGGTCCTTAGACACACTCTGAGTCAGATATTTGGGACGGATAATTAGGATTTCTTCTTGTTTTCTTTTGTTTAAATATTTAATTCTGAAAAATCCACATTGAATGTGATGACTGATATCAATCACTTTAAGTCCCGCCGGAGTACAGGGTGCAAGTCCCCTCGTCGGAGAGCATGTGGATGGACTTGTACGATACGAAACGCTTTAAGTACCGTCTGAAGAGACGCGACCGAATTGCAGGATGCAAGCCCCCTTGCCAAGAGCAAGTGGATGGAGTTGTAGAAAAAGTAACACCCTCATCGGAGGGTGAGCGGGTGGGCTTTCTTGATCGTTGGGTTCCATTGCCGGAGTGTAAACGGGCTCAGCAAGGATCAAAAGAGATTGAAACCCTAGATTGGGCGATAAATGATCCGAAGAGATCGTCCCCTTAACTTAAACATTAAATGATCCAAAAGGATCGCACGTTAAACTGAATATAAAATGTTCTGGAGAGATCACACATTAAACTGAATATAAGACGATCCGGAGAGATGAACCTTAGAATAGATACAAATTTGATAAAATGATTTGAACGATTTGTAAGTAGAATAAAAAATTAAAATCCTGGATGAACATGGGACGATTTTGATATGTGATAACTCCGAATTAAATCGAAATGATAATGTTGTACAAGGAACACTTAAGCAAAAGCTGGAGTTCTTAGCTAAATCATGTCTGGAGCGACTTCTGACTTACTAAAGAATCCAAAGGAACTGGATGATTCACCATGGATAAGATCAATGGATAGCCAGAGGGCTCAACTATTGAGGATCGATTTTTGAAATTTGTTCTTGAGCAAACGCATCTTGCATTCGAAATGCGTACTTTGGGAGGCAAGTGTTAACTCGTTTTTTAGCAATGCGGATTTCATTTAGACTCAGAAGATTCAAAAGAGGACGAAACGACTTGAAATCTGAAAAGAGCACTCAAATGAATTAAGGAAAGAGCTCTAGAAAATGTCAGCCAAAAATAGGCTAAGGGGATAAGTTGGTACCGACCATGCCTATAACTCGGTACCGAGTTATCCTGCTTCATAACCAGCCTCTCAAACTTCACATGAGTTATTCTCTAGCCCTTTTATGCATGCCTAAGAGATTTCATAAAGTTCTAGACGACCTGTCTCAAGAATTGAGTTAGCTTTAGTGAACTGCGGAACAAACCAAGTTATGAAGGAACGATCACAAAAACAAGTCATTGATCTATGAAAACACAAGAGGCACTCCAAAATGAAGCAAAAAGCACGATCCAAAAGAAAAGAATGAGTTCCCCTTGAAGGGATATATCGATACCGAGTTATAACCATAATCGTTGGACCCTGCGATTTTTTACACTACTTCGGGTTGATATTTGAACTTTACGGCAAACGGGCTTCTGACACAATATGATTGCTACCACTATAAATACAAAACATAGAGCAACCAAAACAGGATCTGGATTCTCTGACCGCAGAGACTTTGCTACTTCTTCACCTCTAACCTCTTCTGCGTTAAAGTCGCATAGGAAATAACTATTTGCAATTGAGGACTTGGATCAGCAAATTCTTAATACTATTGACCTACAAACAACCTAGAAATTTTATTGTAAATCTGAAATTCACTAGATTGTGGTCAGATCTAATATAACTAGCTGTAATCTAAAGAGAGAACAACTAATAAAAGATTAAACTTGATGTATGTCGAAGATTACGTCGAACCACTATAAAAATTCTATCATCTTTTACTGTTTTTCTGTTTATTTAATCTGAACAAGGGCTTTCAACTGATTGTTCGATGTTGATCCATTTTTTGGGTTAACACGTGTGCATAGAAAACTGTTTTTAAATTGAAAGTTGATATTGAATTGGACCATATGTTGCCTGTTTTTTGGTTTTTTTGCTTTAATGATGAAGCGCTTGTGTGTGTATTACAAGGCTTAGTGAAGTAAAAACATATGTAGAAATGTTTAGCGGTAAAGCAAAAGAAAGTTTAGACAACCAATACATTTACAAATATTATTGTGTATGTAATATGTTATAGGTTTGTAGTTATCAAAAAGTGAAAATCAAAGGCATGAAATACACGGTCTATATGAACTGCTTTTAAGTTTTGATGCAGTGTTCTGCAAGTTTAATTGCTGGAGTTCTACCAATTTGTTCCTTGGGTTGCTTTGTTTTAAGAATAGTTGCATGGTTTTGGGCTCAAAAGCTACAATGGATGATGATATTTTCTAACTTTTAGGATCATGTAAACTGCACATTTTTGCATTTTGCAGTTGCGCAGTAGACTAAATAATTATTACAACATCTGAATAAATCCAGATTAGAGATTGGCATTGCACGATGATGTGTGTGTATGTAGGTTTGTGGCACCAAAGAGTGGTATTTGAAACAAGAAAACAATTTGTGAACGTAATCATTTTCTCTCCTATTTCGACCTTGATATTGGCATCAATATCAAAAGTTTACGTAGACGAAAGAGTTGAAAACGTTGGGATCGTTATATGACATAATCAACAATGGTATTTTAAAATGATGATTACAGCATTACACTTTATATAATCCTCGTCGCTGCGCTAGCCAGTCTGTCATTGACACCTGTTACGAAAGTACAAAAAAAATGAACATAAAAACTCAACAACTTGTCACGTGCTTCTCTCTCTCTTCTCATGCGTTCCTGCCAACCAAGTTGCTCATTAATTGTTCGAACGAAATTCCTTTGGGTTTTCTTCGTCTTCTTCCTTCTCGAGCTCTCTGGTCTTGCCGTCCTTCATGTCTGCTGTTGTCTCAACTTCATCAATGCTCATTTCTGCCTTCTCCTTTGCTTCAGCTGCTTATAGCGTGTCTGCACTATCCACACGTACAAGTTGTATCACTTGGGTGTACACCTCATCTTCCATGCATGTAACTGAGTTCTCCTTCTTTCCACGATGCTTGTTCATCTTCTAGTGAAACCTGATTGGCAATGGTTGACAATTCAGGTGGTGGTACGTCGGAGACGTAACACAAGCAACGATGACACGGAAGTAAATCCACCGTCTTAAGCTTAAGCTTTAAGCAATAGATAGACAGTTTGACTTGCAATTTCAAAATGACAAAAAAAATATATCCCGTACATACCTTTATTAGCAACAAAAGAAATTGATTGTACATCAATGTTCATCGCCAAAGTTTCGTAAATACGTTTTCATAATCTATATCACGTGTGTGTCATACACCAGTAGCGATATATAGTTGAAGCTGCAAAAACATAACCTACAATTTACATTACTGAGCTAATGCAAGACATTGCACCACCGGATCATTTCCTTAAGCGAGTTGATACCACCTTCACTAATATTCGGACAGTTGCTTGTATTCAGGAATCTCATATACTCTCATGACATCTGCTCCAAAATTTTCAACCCTTTGTCTGTAATTCCAGCGCACTGTCCTATGGACAAATACATCAGTCTGTCCTTGCCCTTATTGATCAAACACGACATACTAATATCAGTTATTCCACATTTATCCTTTTTTATTTATTTATTTTATTTTATTTTTAATTTTTTTTTTTTTTCCACAAAATGAAGTTTTTTATAAATAATCACCAAAAGCTGTCAACAAGTCTGACAGGTAACCATCAGAATGATAGTCACTACAACAAAGGCAGCGTATAGCGACGGCTAATATGCGTCGGCGGCCGTTGCTAGCCGTCGCTATTGGCCGTCGCTATTTAATCCGTTGGCAACAGGAAAGGCAACGGCAATAGCGACGGCTCCGTCGTTAAAAAAACGACGGCTCCGTCGCTAAAAAAGCGACGGCAAGCAACGGCAACGTACACGTGTCAACGCCATGTGGCAGTTAGTTTGTGTCCCGGAAGTCTGTTACTTGCCGTTACTTGCCGTCGCTTCTTTGCCGTCAATTGCCGTCGCTATATTTGACCAGAAAGTCGTTGCTAGCCATCGCTTTTCTGGGCAAAACCTGCTGTGCACACAGCAGCTATTCTTCCATCAAACCTCATCCTAAACCTCATCTCAAAGCTCAATAATATCAACAATAACACATCTCAACAATACGCACAACATCAATATTCAACAATATAACCAAAAAAACACAAAAACCAACCAAACCAACATAATATACAAAACCAAACCAAGTATCAAGGTACAAGGATCAAATCCAAATATAACCAAACTCAAACATCATCCAAAATACCAAGTATCCAAGCCCAAGTATCAAATCTAGTCTAAATATGTACATAAATACATACCCACAAGAATAGTAAAACTATGCATCATCATCCTCCTCATCATCCTCGGCATCATCAGGTCCATCTCCCTGCTCACCAGGCATAGAGCCGTGCTCCTGATAAAATGCTGCAATGCGCTCATCTATCTGCTGTGCCAATTGGCCCTTTCGTCAATCGTTGAGCTCATCCAGCTGCCTCTGCATCTGAGCAATACGCTCCTCCTCCATCGATTTGCTATAAGCTCTTTGGAAATTAACAGCCTGTGAAATAACTGAAGTTAATACGATAGCATTTTACATGAATTTTGAATGAATTGGATAATATATAAATAATTCTTTTGATGTGAGAATAATGTGGATCTTTTAATATGAAGTTAGTGAAATGGTTTACCTCCTGATTGCCGAAACCATAACGCCTATTTCGAGTAGGCGGTGCAATAACGGAATCCCAAATCCTGTTGGACTCCTCAACTGTAAGCTCTGCTCTTCCACTCGCATGTGTCAATGCCGATGCCTTTGCCTCATATCGCCCCTGCAATTACAAACATAATCTTGAAATTGGTATACAATTTACATATATACAATTTGAATCACGAGTTAGCATATTTATCATCGCTTCTTCAGCTTTGCTGTCGGTCCAATCATAGGTCGCATTCCCCTCATCATCAACAGACTCAACTGCGTGTGTGGCTCTAAAAACCTCAGCCATTGTAGGCTCCCTTCCGTACTTTGCAAACTGAAGATATACACGAATAAGATATATTGAAAATAAGCATAAATGTTACACATGAAGATATGCATCACCACATGCTAATATATTTTATATTTACCAATTCTCTCCTATGCTGTTGGAAAGATTTATAGCCACCTCGATGTAAACCAGGATTCTTATTCCTATTGGCTTGGTTTCTTGCTGCTATTTCCTATTAATTTAGATACACGATTAAAATAATGCAACTACCATAATTGTAAGCATTCTCATCATAGCTTACTTTAGCTGCTTCTGACTCCCAATATGTGAGAAATCCGTTCCAGACTTCATCGCTTATCCAACCTGGCTTTTTGCCAGCCTTCTCCGCCCTTGATATTGTCTCTCTATAATTCTTCCGCATTTTTTGGTTCCAATTATTGCTAAAAACATCTAAATCATGCGGCTCCACTCGTACAACAGCCCGCATATTGAATTTATTTTGAATTACATACAGCATATTATTTTCAATAGAAATATATAAATTGTAATTACCATCAAGTCGGCCCATATAGCATTTTTAATATGAGCTGGAATGCTATCCCAATGTGGCCAAGCTGCTGACATCCGACTCTTATATGAATTCTTCGAGACATCTAAAATAAACTGTGATGGTTCCACCTCGAACCCCCTGTAATTGTTAACGTGCATAGTTTATATATTTTAAATAATATAATTGAAATAAATTTGACATTTACCCAACACTCTTCGGAATAATCTCCACAACTCGGCGTGTATCTGCCTCTAAGCTACTAGGACCCGCTGCAGCTCTAGGAGACTGAGATGGAGAAGGCTGAGATGTACTCCTACGTCTTCTATCAGCCATATCTGCCACAATCATATATTATATATAAAAGCATAATGATCAAATGAGCATCACATAATCATACAATAAAACGATAACGCATAAATCAGAATAATACATCGCTCAGAATAGTACATCGCTCAAAATATTACATAGCATAAGTGAATACATAGCTCAGAATAGTACATTGCATAAGTGAATACATCGCTCAGAATAGTACATTGCATAAGTGAATACATAGCTCAGAATAGTACATTGCATAAGTGAATACATAGCTCAATATAACACATGACATAACTAGATACATAGCTCTTAATATAGTACATCACATAATACAACAAACGATGCCATCTGTGATCATTCTTCATCATCTTCTGATTCAGACTCGGTCTCGTACTCTATATCGTTTTCTTCGTTACTAACAAATGCATCTATTAAAACATTCGCTTCATCATTCAACGATCCTACATCGATGTCATCGGCTATTATTATTTCGGTATTTGGCTCAAGATCTGCTTGATACGCTGCTTCATCTGGAATATTATTTCCATCAAATGTAAATCTTGCCTTTGTTTTAAAAACAGCCCACCAGTCTGCTTTATCTTTTTTTAAGGATGGATACGGAGCAAAATAAACTTGTAATGCTTGCTTAGCTAACACGAAAGGATCATATTTATAGTAATGTGACGTATGCTTTATTTCAATTAACTTATAATCCTTATGTACGTTAATTCCAGAACCGGGAACGTTGCTAAACCAGTTGCATTTGAATAAAAAAACTTTCTCTAGCGGTTGTGTATAATAAGTCAACTCTAAAATTTGTGTTAAGACGCCATAAAAATCTTTTATATGCTCTTCTGGATCATCGCTGCCTTTGACAAATACACCGCTGTTATACGTTGATTTTTCAGCTCCATAATCTTTGGTGTTAAATTTAAATCCGTTGACGAAGTATATAGGATAGGTCTTGACATTTCTTCTTGGTCCGATAGCAAGGTGTCGTATTCCTTCGTCAACAACACTGTTATTCGGATCGTGAACATAGCTTGCAAACCACCCAGCAAATTGTTTACTGAAATCACCAGATGGATGTTGTGATTCGTATATGCTGCAAATAAATGTATTATATTCCCCTAATTATTAATATATAGATATACGTATAATTGAACTATACAATCATTCAGTATTACCTGATAAATGGTGCAACTTCAACACAATTTAAAAGAACATATGTGTGTGCCACATGGTAGTCTCTATCATCTAACCATATTTCCACACATTTTCCAGCAGGTCTTCCATGTTGTCTAAAAATAGATAACATTGTTTGAGAAGAATCATGCTCAACAGCTTCTTCATTACGGGGAACACTTACAAACGATAAGTTCACATCGTCACTAAAGTAGTGTGAGAAAAAAAAAGAAGCTTCCTCTTCAAGGTACGATTTGCAAATCGAACCTTCTACTCGTGCTTTTTGTCTAATTTTTTTCTTCAAATGATTCAAGTACCTATAACAAAAATAATTAATTTAGTATATTGGTACAAGAATATACATTTTCAACTAATCAACAAGAATATTGAGGAGTTTAAAATCACCTCTCAAATGGATACATCCATCCATATTGCACAGGACCTCGAAGGAGTGCTTCGGATGGCAGATGCACAGGCAAATGCTCCATTACATTAAAAAAAACCGGGCGGAAATATTTTCTCGAGTTTGCAGAGCAATACAGGAATTTCTATTTCAAGTTTACGTAAATGATCTACTTTTAACGTGGTCGAACAAAGCTGTTTGTAAAACATACTTAATTCTGTTATAACACTCCATATTTTTGTTGGCAACAGTTCTTTGAATATCACAGGTAAGAAATATTCCATCATGATATGGCAATCATGACTTTTCATCCCACTCAATTTATAGTTTTTCAAGTCAACACATGTGCGAAGGTTAGAAGAAATCCCATCAGGACATCTTAGTCCTTCCACCCATTTGAGTACGAGTTTTACTTGCTTGTTGTCTAACTCATAACATGCTTTGGGTTTTTTGTTATCGTCGTACAACTGAAGTTCGGGCCGCTTACAGAAATGTAATATATCACGTCTCGAATTCGCATCGTCCTTGGTTTTCCCCTTTACATTCAAAACTGTATTAAAAACGTTATCAAACACATTTTTTTCATTGTGCATGACGTCAATATTATGTCGCAGTAAGATATTTTTCCAATAAGGTAACTCCCAAAATATACTTTGCTTGCACCAGTTATGAATGTCCGATTTACCCGGAATGTCGACATGTTTCCCAGTTTCATGAATCTTAGGATAGTCTTTCACGATTTCATATATCTCTTCACTTGTCCAAACTTTAGGTGGTAGCATATTCTCTACTCTGTTAGCTTTAAAGTTCGTTTTATCCATTCTGAATTTATGATTAATATGTAGAAAACACCGATGACAGTCAAACCAGGAAATTTTCTTGCCGTACTTTAATGAAAATGCTCGTGATTCTTCCATACAATATGAACAAGCTAGACGTCCAGCTGTGCTCCAACCTGAAAGCATGTCATATGCGGGAAAATCATTAATAGTCCATAATAAAGAAGCGAACATACGAAAATTTCTTTTTCTCGAAATGTCATATGTTTCAACTCCTTCATGCCATAGTGTTTTCAATTCTTCGATCAACGGTTGTAGATAAACATCAATTCCTTGAGTCGGATCATCAGGACCGGGAACGACAATCGTTAAAAACATATATGGAGTTTTCATACACATCCATGGAGGTAAGTTATAAGGAGTGACAATAATAGGCCATGATGAATATTTACTACCAAATTGAGAGAATGGCGAAAATCCATCTGTACATAAACCAAGCCTAACATTACGGCTCTCTCGAGCAAATTCAGGATACGTCCTATCGAAATGTTTCCATGCTTCTCCATCAGCTGGATGTATCAATGTTCCTTCTACTGGTGTTCTCACGCTGTGCCATCGCATATGACATGTTGTAGCAGAAGAAGCATATAGCCGTTGAAGTCTGGGAGTGATGGGTAAATAATGCATTCTTTTATAAGGGACTTCTTTTTCTTTCTTTTTCCTTGGTTTGTATCTTTCCTCGTTACATATTCTGCATTTTCTAAGGTGAGCGTCGTCTTTCCAAAATAACATGCAACCTTTAACACATGTATCTATCTTCTGGTATGGCAATCCAAAAGCAGACATAAGTTTTTTAACTTTATAATGACTATCGCACATCAAATTATTGGGTGGCATGTGTCGTTTAGCAGTTTGTACAATTGCTGTAAACGCTGCTTCTGTAAGATTGAATTTTGATTTCATCGTGATGTATTCAGCGGTTACAGATAATTCGGTTCCACTTTCACATCCATCCCACAATGGTCTCTTAGCGGAATCCAATAAATCATAAAAAAAATTAGCTTCCATAGTCGGTTCTTCACCATTTTCGTTTTCAATGTCGTCTTGATCAATGGATGGAAACATTGATCGGGCTGCATCTTGCACCATATTTTCTATTGGATTTGCCGCTGTATTATCATCCTTTTCCACTACAGGATTAGGTGTATATTGAACAAACTCTCCGTGACGATCCCATAAATAATAATTCGGTACAAAACCAAATTTATACAAGTGAACTTCTACTACATCTGCCTTCCAATGCTTCAGATGTTTGCACTTAGCACACGGACAACGAATGTCTACGTTATTTCCATTATTAGATTTAACAAATCTAATAAACTCGTGTACACCGTTAACAAAATGTTCCTTTATTGATCCTTTCATACCTTTTCGGGATTCATACATCCAACTACGATCGAGAAAATAATCGAACATATCTCCTGATTTGCAAAAATTATATTAGACAATTCAAACAAACACTTCACTGAAACAAATTAGACTGGAATTTAGTAAATTTTATTAATTTAGTAACTTTATTAATTTGACAAATTAGACTGAACTTTAGTAAATTCATTAATTTGGTAAATTAGACTAACTTTATTAATTTGGTAAATTTTAAACTAACTTTAGTAAATTTTAAACAAACTTTAATAAATTAGACTGAACAAATTTATTAGTTTCAAACTAACTTTTAAATTAAATTTATTAGTAAATTTATTGTTTAACGGCCGGTCATCCTACTTCCCATTACAAACACAATAACGTAATCATATTTTATAAATCATTTCAGATTAAACGATTCAACAAAATTTCGGCAGCACTTCCCTTTATTCCCTGTATCGTACGCAAATGCATGTACACAGGGAAAAAAAGGAAGTGCCATCGAAATTTCGTTAATCGTTTAAACTGAAATGATTTATAAACTACGATTACGTTATTGCGTTTGTAACTTGTCCAATACTGGGACAAATCCAACAAATATTGTATCAGATGAATACAGATGTCCGTTCTGTGTAAAAATGAACATCCATATAACGATCATATACAACACTTGTCAGACGGGGCCAAAAATTGTCTAAGGGGTTCACACAAATAAAACAAATTTTCTAATTTATATTTTTTTAACTATAAATTTTTTAATAATACGTTCAATAAATATTTGTCAACTAAATTTCACATTTTGACACGTACTTTAAAATTTGGCTAACTAAGTCAAATTTTAAATAACGAATTTTTCTAAATCAAATTAGAAGTTAGCACTTATAATAAATTGAATTATTTTTATTTTAAACAATATACGTTTAATTGGAAATTCCACAATGAGACAAAAGTGAATCATTGTAATTCTTTTAGGCTATGAGTACTTTAGCATGGCCATTGCAAGTGAGCATAAATGATATATTTGAACAAAATACACAATTGTAGTGTACTTACACTTATAACTAACGCATGCTAAATAGTTAAATTTTCACCTAATCGGCAACCAACATTGCATAAACTTATCAATAAGCATCTTAAACATGTTATCACCATCTTAATCCAAATCACATCACCAATCATTAATTCTACAATAACCAACATCACAATAGTATGCGTTAATCATCGTTTTCAACTTCGAAATAAAATGATTTTATTCTCAAATCAACCTACAATACTACTATCATCATACATATACCACATAACTACCAATCTCAAACCCATAATCATGCCATTAACAACCAATTTATAAACCCAATTAACATGCAAATAAACCCAAATTAAACCCTAATTGAATACAAAATAGGGTTAGAACACATACCGGATCAATTTGGGAGGTAGGGAGCGAATTTTTGAGCACCGAATCGACGGGGTGACGTGGGGCGACGGGTAGGGTTTGGTGTGTTTTTTTTTTGGTTTGCTGAATGGGGAAGAAGGAAGCTCGGCTTGGCAGATATACAGGTCGAGCAACGGCTAGCGATGGCTAGCGACGGCCGCTTTTTTTAGCCGTTGCCCCTGTCCGACGCTATTCCAGGCGTTTCCTGTAGTGAGTAGACAAAACGCAGCGAAGCAAGCCGTAACAAAACAAAAACTAATACAATACATAGCTGCCGAATGCTCCCTCCAGAGAAAGAAGCAAACAAACTGAACGAAATCCAGTAAAGACAGGCGATAAAGAGAACGGCGAAAACGAGAACCGGAATATCCTCCGCCCAAATCCAAGCATCAGATAAGGAATAACAGTCCCCATACCAAACCTATATAACCAAAGCCTGCAACCAAAAGCCACTAAATGAGAGGAAAAAAAGGGGGGAGACTAACGGAGACGAGAAAGCCAGAACCACCTGGCTCAGGGACGGACATCATCCAATTCCCGCCCTAGTGGAAGACTGAAAACGGAAAATAGATAGCAGGGCCACTAGAGGACCCGGACGGGAGCTAATCGATCCCTTGAAAGGTCTACCACGAAAAGCTAAAAAAACATCATTTCTAACCCGGCGAATAACGGAAGTGAGATCCATGAGAGTTTCCTCAAAAATTGCCTTATTCCGCGCACACCAGAGGTGCCAGCAGATCAGACAAGGAATCAAGCGGAAGACAACAGATCGTAGAGATTTACCAGAGGATCCGTTCCACCAGGTCAACTGTAAATCCTTCGGCGAGTTGTTGCTACCTCGGATCCCAATCAGATTTCCGAAGTAATTCCAGCAGGATCTGGCTATGAAACCAGAGAAAAGTAAATGATCCAAAGATTCCGAATTTCCAGTGCCGCAACATCTACAACGGGATACAAAAGGAATTCCAATCCGCTGAAGGTTCTCATCTACTGGCAATCCCTTATGAAGAGTTCGCCACATGAACAGAGACACTTTAGGTGGGATTCTCGTGTCCCAAATGAAAGTGTAAAGAGCGAGAACGGGGGATGAAAGACGAGCCGAACTCCAAGCTTTCAAGATGGAAAACGATCCACCATCCCAACCGGATTGGCCGCCATGAGAGTCAGAGAAAGGTTTAACCGGTTGCATGTGCTTCCAAGTCTCACTAGCGAAGGATGGAGATCCGAAAAAGCCTGCAGAGGCCAGACTATGGTACTTGGCAAGGAGGAACTTCGCCCAAAGGGAATCGTTAGTCCCAAACCTGTACCACAACTTGCAAGTAAAAGCCGAACAAATATCCTTAGGATTTCGTAATCCAAGCCCGCCCTCGATCTTGGGACGACACACCACGTCCCATGAAACCCAGTGATGACATGGTTGTCAACCTTCGACCCCCAGAAGAAGGAAGATGCCAAAGATTGGAAAGATCGAAAGAAAGAGGCGGTAGGAGACATCGCTGCGAAGACATGAGTACCCAGCGAGCCTAACACCGACTTGATTAGAACCACTCTTCCTGCCTGAGAAAGAATCGAAGCATTCCAACGAATAATCTTTCCCCTAACTTTGTCCGTCAGACGATCGAATAGGGCGTTTAGTTTCCTGCCTCTGTAGAGAACAATACCCAAGTATGGAAGAGGTAGGGAAGCCGCCCTGAAGCCTATAAACGGATGGACCGAGGAAACCCTGGAATAATCCATATCCTTCGCATGAACGAAGCAACTATTCGAAGAGTTAACGAGCTGGCCCGAGCATCGCTCGTACTGATGGATAAATCGAATCAGCCGACGAATAGACGTCCGGTTACCATTGGAGAAAATGACAGTGTCGTCCGCAAAGGATAAGGAGGAAACGAGCGGGCACCTTCTCGGAAGGCCAAATCGGTGAACCTGACCGAAAATCGTTAAGGTGTGGATCCCTCGAATGAAAGCCTCAGCCGCAATCACGAAAAGAGAAGGTGATAAAGGATCACCCTGACGTAGACCCCTTCCAGCCTTGAAGAAACCATTGGCTGATCCGTTAATGAGAATGGAAAACCAACAGTTAGAGATTAGCCTCCAAACCAAATCGATAAGAGTTTCTGGAAACCCAAAGGCACGCAGAACTCTAATGATGAAAAACCACGACATACGATCATAAGCCTTCTCCATATCGAGTTTGAAAACAACATTAGATCCTCTAACCTTCCGGTCAATCTGGGAAATCAGTTCCTGAGCTAACAGGACGTTATCAGAGATCAGACGACCTTTAACAAAGCCAGCCTGTGAGGAGGAGATGATACGATCCAAGAACGGAGCCAAACGATTGGCCGACACCTTAGAAATAACTTTGTTGGAGAAATTACACAAGCTAATCGGACGAAATTCCGCGCATGACCGAGGGTCATCACACTTCGGAATTAAAACCAAGTTGGTGGAAGACCAACTAATGGGAAGAATGCTGCCGGAAAAGAATTGTTGGATAGCCAAGCAGAAATCCGGTTGAATGATAGGCCACACACTCTGATAGAAAGATCCGTTGAAACCATCTGGTCCACTAGCACTGTCCTTGCTAAGAGCAAAGACGCATGCACGGATTTCCTCCGGAGAAGGCGGAGCTGCCAAATCGTCGCTCCCCTCTGAAGGGACCAATCTGGGGATGAAGGAGAGGATACCCATATCCTGATCCTCCACAGAAGGTGAACCCAGAAATGATTGGAAATGGGACAAAATGATCTCCTTGACTTCCGCCGGGGACGAAGCCATAGAAATATCCGGTCTCAAAATTTCATGAATGGAAAGAAGGTTGACTTTCTTGCGAATGGTAGAATGGAAATATTTGGAGTTCGAATCCCCTTCAACCGCCCATTTTACCCTCGCCTTTTGGCGAAGATAGGAGTTTTCGATACGAAGCTCCGAAGAGAAAACCAATTGAGCCGAGGCCCAAATCTCCCTGTTTTCGGCCGTTGGGTTCTCATCGAACAAAGATTCGGCAAGAATAAGGGACTCCTCTGCCGCCCGAACACGGTCGAAAATGTTTCTAAAAACAAGGGAATTCCAGTTCTTAAGGCTAGCCTTAAGACGTCTCAGCTTTTGATAGAAAGCTCCCATGGGAGAAGCTGAGATAGGAGAAGACCACGAGTCCTCCACTACCTGAAGAAATGAGTGGTGAGAACACCACATACTTAGGAAGCGAAAAGATGAAGGCCCCGAGAGAGATCGCGGAAAGCATCGCAAAACCAACGGGGCATGATCTGAACAGGCTCGATGAAGATGATAGGTTGAGAAAGAAAAAGGGAGATTAAGCCAATCAGGAGAACCAAAAATTCTGTCCAACCGAGATAGGATCTGGTTCGGTCCCTCCTGATTGTTAGACCAGGTAAAAGCCAAGCCCACAAAAGGGATTTCAGATAAACCGGAGCTCACAATGAACGAATTGAAATCAGAAACCGAGGAGCGATTGATGGCTGCCCTCCCCCCTCACCCAGTTTCTCAGCCTGACTAGAGACAACATTAAAATCTCCACCCACGACAGAGCAAGAAAAACCCACCTCTGCTAGATGAAGAATATCGTCCCACAGGGATAATCTCTCCATCCTATCGCACTTGGCATACACCGTCGAGAAAAGAAAAGGATGAGGAAAAAGGAAAGTAGAACACACCACAGAGATAAGCTGGTCCGAGTCAAAAACTGGGCGTACAACACAACCTTTGGACCAAAGAATCCAAACCTTACCCGAAACATTGGACACAGCACTGCCAAACCCAAGCGACAGGACAACCCTGGTAATCTCTCTAGACCCCACAAAAGGTTCTAACAGATCCACCAAGCAAACAGAATGTTTCCGGACAATGCGCTTCAACCTAGCGCAAGAAGCCTCATTGCCAATTCCACGAACGTTCCAGAAAAGAAAGTTCGACATGACAGCCATAAAACAAAGGAGAAGAAGACAAGCAAGTGAAGGCAGATCAAACCCAACTCAAATAAGATACAACGATGAAAAAGCAGACCGATCTGTCTGCTCAGTCGTCGCTATAGAGCGAGTACGGATAGTGCGAGGTGTGACGTGGGGACCTCTCGTTCTGCGACGAGAGGGTCTATGAACACGGGAAGCCGAGATCCGGGGGATGAACTCGCCAGAGTCCTGAGCCGACTCTAAGGAACCCGTCATCCTAGAAGAAGAACTGGATGGAGCTGAGTTCTTAATTAGGCGAGTAAGGCGATCATTAATGATCGCAATCTCCGCTTCGCTAAGCATCGGAATGGTAATCGATAAGAAACAAGAGGACGAAGGAAGGAAGCAAAGAGAAGAACAACAACCAGACAATGAGACAGAGGACACCCCGACAGTCGGGAAGAGTCGGAAATATGTAGGGCTGCTGATAATACGCAACCCATGGTGCTGTAGGAACCTAACCCAAGCCGGACTGTCACTGATGAGACAGCCCCGCACGACAGGTGTGGTTCGCACGATGGTCCTGACAGAGAGACCAACCGAGCGTATCGAAGAAAGCTGGCAAAGTTCCCGGCTGTCCGCATAGTGATCCGAATCAGTGACCACTATGCGACCAGACCAAGAATATCGCCCGAGCCACTCAATCATGGCTAATTGAATTCTCCGCAATGACCACAGAAGACCAGCCAATGAATGAAGACACAAGAGAGCCATATACGACACATAATCGGCCTCGCAATGACTCAAAATCAAATACCAACTAAATGACCCGCACTGACCGCTCCAAACGAAGCGCTCAATGCCTACAGGACCTGTCATGTCACCAGTCCAGGACTTAGCAACAATGCCAGGGAGCACACACCTATGTGTGTCATGGCTCATAAGCAACATAGAAACACCATCAGCCCAAAAACAAACAGTAACTACTAAACCTTCAACAAGGAACAGATAAGGAATCAATGGCGAATAACTCACCTGCCAGCTCAACCCACAACTTACCTTAGGAGCCCTCTCTAGACTCTGATCGAAAGAACCAACCACCATGTGCTCACTAGCCGAGACGACTGTCAAACATGGGGGAGCAACCTCAAGAGACGACCAAGCCTGACTCTGATAGTCGATATGCCGACCAGACGCTGAGAATTCCCAAAAATTGACACCCAAAACAACGCTGTCTACGGCCAAAGCACACGGCCCACAGAGATCAGAAGAGTGCTGAAACAAAGGCAAGGAATCAGCGAGCACAGGGCTACGTGGGGCGATGAAATCCCCATCAGCCTTTACACCATCCATGAACCCAGCAACGCATACCAACGAAACCGCCGACACCAGCTCTAAGCCAATAGAACACTACAGAGACGAAGACAAGGAATCAACGTGCTCAGGTCGATTTGGGGCGATGAACTCCCCATCTACCTTCACACAATCCAATAACCCAAAATCGCATACCACCGATCCCACCGTCACCCGCTCCTCCCCACAAGGCATCATGTCACACGCCGCAGAAAATCTCAACAATGGCTCGAATTGGGCGATGAAATCCCGCCTCGAACCATTCCTTGAAAAGCCAAGACTAGGCGGAGGCAACATATATTATTCAACCAGAGAAAATCGGTCATAGGAAGGAGGCCGCGACATTAAACCGATATTGAATACTGGCGAAATTTCCAGAAAGCAATTCTTAATCAACAAGAATCTCGAACGACATAAAGCCCCAAATTGATCCAGCGAATAAACCCTAATTTCCACCGAATAATCACCAGAAAAAGTAACCGATAAAGGAGCAGCCACCTCCGCCAATAAGGCAGAGGCGATATCGGCAAACGGTGGACATTCGCGCAAGAAATTTCCAGAGAGGACGAACTCGTCAACGTACGAGAACGACATCAAAGCAACCAAGTTACAACAGATCTGACGAAGCCAAGTGGCAACAAGAAGGAGAGCAGATGGAGAAAGAGAATCGCAAGAGATAAAGGAGCAATTTCAATAGCGAGGAAGATTGCTCAGGAAAGGAACGCCATTTTTTTTACCGTTGGTACTTTTAGTTAAAAAAAATGTTATTCCACAATTATCTACATTCAAATATTCTAATGCTACACATTTCCTACCAATCACGTCCATTACCATGTCATTCACCCCACTACAATTAGAAAGCTTCACATATTTGATACCTGCTCCGAGAAATTAAAATACCGCTAAGTATACTATCAGATATTGTTATGCATTCACTCCTGTCACGATACGAAATCCAATGTTCGAAAATTGACACTAAATACCTCACTTGTATTCGACTGTCAAAGATCCAAACATCGAACTGCAGTCGGATGGAGCTTATAACAACATCAGATGAATATAAAACAACGGAAACAAAATGAATATCATGCATCACATCACAAATATAACATCATCATAATATCCATTACTACATCAGAGTATTTTTATACATATACCACAACTCCTAAAAAACATCACGATAGCACAACAAATGATCATATATCAAAAAAGTCTTCGAAGCAATGAAGCGATAATGAACTTCTAAAAACTAAGCACCCTGATATCTAAAGCTTCCCAAAATATCTCCAAGATAAAAGCTCCAAATAGTGCTAATACCAGAACACGAAAACCTGCTACTAGGCTGCCCGTGTAGAAATTATAGGCACGTAGAGTTTAGAAAAAAAATAATAAACTCCGGTCATTCATGGGACTGGTATGAGTAAACAAAAACAGTTTCTTTTAAATAGAACAAGATTTATAAAAGAAAATTCGTTATGCTTTTGGAAAATGAAACTACCATAAGACCTCCCGCCACACACACAATGCAATCGCTGAATTGGAGGAGATTTCTTCTTATGATAGTCAAATATGCTTGATACGAGAAAAATTCTTTGATATTATTACTAGTGCATAGTGTAGAAACATTTCGAATTTGATTTCCAACAAATGGTCAGGTTAAGGAACTTCCTACTGCCACATGGATACGCCTCTGGTGGGACATCTCGAGAACTTAATCAGCTCTCTGCCAACACAAGGCCGGGTTACCTCTGTAACTACGTAACTACTGCATGAATATGTCACTCCCCGGTCCTTTAGGACCTTTATCCGAGGGCTCTCTATCACAAAGCAACAACCACACAGTAAATGAGATTGAAACAACCACATAGGTAAATATCTGGGGTCCATACCATGACATCACCTTTTTTCCAGAAGGAAATGGCATACCCTAAAGGGCGCGACCCTCATAACCTTGCTGCATCTTTCCTGTTTCGATCATTTCTGGGTTGTGAGGTCCGATGAGGTCTCGTCCACAAAGCTACGCTTTACACGAAAGTCATGCTTTGATCACAAATGATCATCAACACAGAGCAGCACTTAGAATGTCACACTACCAAATTGGGAGTATATCGTTGATAACCTTCAATTACATAACCTCTGAGCTCGTACGTCTCAGAGAAGGGTGTTAAGCTAAGAGAATAAATTCTCCGCCACCAACAGATATGTATTTGAAAGAAATCTGCTTTATATCTCAAAGTGTAGTGTCAGACACACAACCATACAAGTCTGTTCCGGGTTCGAACAGAACCGAAGGCACTTCGTCCAATAAAGGAAGAAGCCCTTGCAAATCCGGGTATTCACAATCCCGTTCGGACTCCCCATCACTTAGGGAATCTCTATACCGTAGCTACTCGGTGCAGAGACAATCGATAGGTTATCCTATCGTTTTCGAAGACACCCGGTCTTCAACACCGGTCTTCAAATGCTATCCATTTCGACGTATCACTATTCGGAATAAGTTATCTGACACAAAGGTCATCTCCCGGTTAAATCGAACAGTGAGCGTTCAATTTTGAAATACATAGGTGTATCAATCACAAAGATTCACATTCAGGGTTCGAAGTGGGTTTCAGAAATCCAATTGGAATCCGACTCCCTGTCGCATCGAAGTTTAAATGTCGTTTTACGGGCAAAGGATTTCCACATCAATACAGAAACAAATCACAAGTCACAGTTCAGTACAGAGCAATCTACATCACACAGTATCACAACCAAAATAGAAATATCAATCCAGTGCACAACAATAGTTAATTATTTTCAATCAATGTGAGTGTGATTTAATAGATTAACCACATAATTATTATTATTATTTTGATTATTTTAAATCAATGATTAATTTTGGATAAATTAATTAAATCTTAATTAACTTGATTGATTATTTCTTAATTAATTATTTTAATTAACTACTAATTACAAATTGATTAATTTAAATTATCTAATTAATAATTCTTAATTTACAAAATAATTAGATACTTAATTATTAATTAACCAATTTGAAATTACTATTATAAATCATTCTTAATTACTTTTCAAAACCATTAGTTAATAAAAATTATTACCTTGATTATCATTTAAAAATCCTCCTTACACTTTGAAAATCAATTTATTACAATTATAAAAAGTTTAATGTTAATTAACTTTAATATTTATCTTAAATTAATTATTTAGTTAAAGCATAAATTAGATTTTTAAAACATTGTTAAGTAATTTAAAACTTGTAGTAAGTTCTTAACTCAACACAATCAACATTAGTTACCCCGTAAATACAAAAATTTTACTTAACATTATAAATTTGAAATTTTATTGGGGTTAATCCATTATGAAGCAAACCCGAGCATACCCAGTCTTCACTCGAGTCAAACTCGAGTTTCCTTTTTCCTTTCCCCGAGTTTTCTTCTTGTTTTTCACGGACTCTTCTCCTTCCTTTTTTTCCCAAGTTTAAACTTGCGTTTCAAACTAAGATGACAGGAGGTATACTCGCGTACACGAGTTCCTCATCGAAGCCATACATCATCTTCCTCAAGTATCAACTCGAGTGGCCAACGCAGAACTTCCTGACACCCAAAACAACGTCGTGCACGTGCACATCATCGCGCCGCCGTTCTGGCGAACATCATGGCCTTCGACAAGTCGCAAACATCCCCTATACTCGAAATCATAACTCGATTCGACACAGAAAACTCGAAATCAAAATTCGCCTCTTCGTTGAAAATGTAACTCGAACCTACCCAAAACGAAATTATCTCGCTGCCGCTCCTCAGGCCACCAGCGACGCCATGGTTTCGGCCACATCACGTCAACACTCCATACTACCATCCCCCATCATCACGTGCAACTCGATGCCTCCGAGGTGATGAAATCACCTTATTTACAGACACGAAAACAAAACTTGAATATAACCCTAGATTGAACTCGAACCTCCAAATATACAATAGAAAAATTATTTGATAATTTTTCTGAAATCGTTGATCAATAAACTCGCTTCATACCAAATTCCATCAACTAACATTTGATCGATCATCAGAAAATGAAAAAAGAACGGATTTTATTCAACTGTGAACTGCTCTTGGAATATTCAAGTAAAAATCATCATATTGCTTTTAAAAATCATATCTTTGTATGTTCATTCAAGTTATGTGATCAAATCAATATTTAACAACATTCGAATTTATCCAAAAATTCACCTTTTACTGTAAAAATCAAATTTACAGAATCAATGTTTTAATATCAAGCCTAAAATAAATTCCATGCCTTAATTTAAGTTTAAACCAACCTACCATGTTTGAATTCCTAAGCTTAATATGTTTTTATGAAGATGTTTTGATTTTTTTTTCATTTACTTTACTCTGTAACCAGAGTTTCAGAAGAAGAGTCATATAAAGGTTCCTAGTAACTCCAAAATACATACATAACAAATTTTGTTTTTCAATATGCCTAAGGTTTCATGAACTAAATGCTTAGATTTCCATTTTAAAAAAAAATTACTCACAGAAAATGTTTTGAAACAGAGAGCTGTTTCTGTGTTTTGAAGAACTGCAGTTTGATTTTGATTTTTTTTTTCTTTTTCTTTCCAGCAGATTGTATTTAAGCTTGAAAATATAGTATTGCTTATATTTTTTTCTCTTCTTTCTGACTTGGTAGGTTGATAAACGAAATGAAATAGATATATATAGAGAGAGGAGATAGTTTGTACAGGTAGATGTTTCCCTGGTACAACCTTTTCTTTCGATCAGATTTTTTTTCTGGTTGACTAAGCCAAATTTAAATTCGACTGATATGATTTTATGGTGTGCTAAGCAAGATTTTCATTTGTGCTTGAATAGATAGCATTTAATGCCTTTGTTCCCATTTTTGTTTACATGTATATGCTGTTTAATTTTTTTTCTTTTTTTGTAAGTACATTTTGTTTTGTTCTTGTAGATTTTTTTTGTAATCTAATTTTGTTTTGTTTTTTTTTTAGTCAACTTTTATTTTATTGTTTCCTGGTTTATATAATTTACATGCAAACTTGTATGTGTTTCATATGTTATCTTATAAACATATAATCTTATCACTAACATAATTTTAAATTTCATTTCTATTTAAAGTTTAACCATCAACATTTAATTTATAACATATATTTCATTTTATGGTTTATGACAATTTCTTGTTTGTTATATGTTTTATTCATTAGTATTATTATTATTTATATAAAGCTTAAACTACCAAATATTTATTTATCTCCATATAACTTTGTAGTATTTAATATTAATAATATTTTATTTGTCTTAAAACTTTTCAAATTTATTTTCAAAAATCCAAACAAGTTACTGAATTTAAAATTCAAAATTTTGGGATGTTACAACCAGGACCGGCTCAAGAAATTGTAAAAACTTGGATTGTTGTAGACAAACAAGAGATTAGATCAAGGGAAATAAAGTAAAATAAAATCTTATTATTATTTATATAAAGCTTAAACTACCAAATATTTATTTATCTCCATATAACTTTGTAGTATTTAATATTAATAATATTTTATTTGTCTTAAAACTTTTCAAATTTATTTTCAAAAATCCAAACAAGTTACTGAATTTAAAATTCAAAATTTTGGGATGTTACAACCAGGACCGGCTCAAGAAATTGTAAAAACTTGGATTGTTGTAGACAAACAAGAGATTAGATCAAGGGAAATAAAGTAAAATAAAATCTAAATATAACAAAGCAACTAGGAATCAAACCTACAACCTTAGTATCAAGAAAGGTAAATCTAACCACTACACCAAATCTCACTTTGTTAATAGAAAATACAACATGTTTCTAAAGATAAATCATATTAACCTTCCATCTCCTTTCCATGTTGCCCCCTATCCGGGGGTTGCCCTAGGCGGCCGTCTGGCTAGACTTGTCCTGGAACCGGTCCTGGTTAAAACTCCAGTCTAAACTCCATAGTTTACTCGGAGTTTTTAGGTTAAGAATAGGCTAACTAGTCCTTTATCAGTGAAGGACTCCATGCCTGCTACACTGACTTTATTAACTTGATTACACGCAGGTCCTATAAGTGTGAGAAAATCATCATCCATGCCAATGCACTGCTTCAACTCAAGTATAGTTAAAGAAGGGTAATCTTCTATCATACCCATTTCTATTCTTTCTCCTGATTCGGTTTCTCCACTCTTTAAGATAACGCATTTTGTTACAGACAACACTTTTAGCGTCTCTCTCAAGTTTTCGATTGCTTCTATGAAACATCTACGACTAAAACCACTGCATTCTTCCAATCTCATACTCTTCATCATTTTTGCCGATTCTGACAGGCTAATCAAAGCTTCGTTTGTTAAAGAATCACATCTCGGTATAACGATCTCATTCAATCCTTCATAACCCTCGAGACATTTTCCCCTTAAACCTGCACAAACTCTCATTCTAACAAATTTAAGAGTATTTACAGAAGCTATTTTCGAGTAGCCGATTTCAGTGGGACCGAAAATTTTCTCTAGATGCAGCACATGCAAAGCTTGAGCGCTTCAACAACTTCATCGCCTATCTTCATCATAGCAAGCCTCAGTCTAGCTAATTTTGGCAGTTTCCATAAAACTGTTGCAATTCCAGAATCTTTTACAAGAGGAAACTTAACAAGACGTCAAAGAAGTGAGATTTAAACACTTGCCTGCAACAGATTCAAGCGATTCATTACCAACCAATAGGCATGAATCGATTGTTAAATCTGAAAGTGCTGAGCAGCTTTTTGCTATAGATGAAATTCTATCACCAATGCTAGGCAAGCTTATCAAGTGTAGTTTTTGAATACTTCTGCACCTTTTTGCAACTGCAACAAGCCCTGCATCGGTAATTTTAGTACAGTGCATTAGAGTGAGATGCTCGAGGAAAGGACTCGACTTTGATATCATTTCTAAACCGAAGTTGGTAAAATATGGTTTAGTAGGAACATCCATTATAGAAAGTGCAGTAAGTGCATGTTGAGGAAAAGCTCGAACTGACATAGCAGCTATTCTGATATCATTTGCTTTCTTTCCCATCAAATCTTTAGAAAATGGACAAGGCAGTTTCGCATACAAAGCCTTGTATTTGCAAGCAAGAACATCCATTTTTTACATACTAAAGCTGATGAACATCGATCTCGGGTAGAGTGTAAGAATGTGAAGCAATGTGTTATACAATCGTCTGGTAGATTGTCGATAAGCTTTATGATTTTGGGTTTCCTTTGAGTGATGGAAATATCCTCCATTGTTGAATGAATGAGGTAAAGATCAAGTTGTCTTTGGTTGTATATATAGAAGGAGAGAATTCAATGGGCTGACTTGTCTATGTACTAAGAATCTACATATAAAGATGGAGAGACACAGATTCAATGCAGTGTTATTTGGTGAAGTTAATCAGGCCACTGGATTCATATGCATACAGCCACATTTCTTTACGCTTGCCATGTAAAGCGAAAAGGCATATTCTGGATACGGGATTATATTATTGACTTGTATTTTCCTGTTCAATGTACTTATCAAATGTTGAAAGAGATGTACTCCGGTATTATGCACCATGCATATAACAATATAATCATGTTGTGATATACAACTTGCTGAGATAATAAATGATTGAACTAGTAGATTGCTTCTTTCCTGTTTAAAGACATGTTACAGAGCATATAAATTCATTGAGGATGACTAGACCTCTATTAAAGAATGCGGTGCAATAATTGGAAAATGGTCACGGAGAATCTTCCGGTAAAAAACAATCCACTTTAAATATAAATTCAGAATACAAAAGTATACTACATGTTTAATGTAAATTTTAATGCAGAAACAATTACCTTAGCAGAAAGAAATGATGTCAATCAATACAGTTTAAGGTTTAAAAAAATGTTATTGGTATGATGAAATCATGAAATTATGTTTAGAATGTCAAGAGCATGGCACTTTATAGATCATGGTACTTAATGACAAAAAATTATGTTTAGAATAATTTATAGGTCCTTGAGAACGAATAAGAGTATTCTCCTCCTGATAACCTATATCTATCCAGGTATTCTTTATCCAAACTTAGTAGTGTAGAATTTGCCAACATTGCTATGTACAGATAGGGTCATGGTTCATGAACCATATTGCCAAACTTACAAACGAGCAATTGTATAGTATATTATTTTATTTTACTATATTAAAATAATAAAATATACGATCATTTATGACATAACATAAAGATGTAACGTATCAGCATGCCAGAGGGCATTAAGAAACTAAATAATAGCACTGATCAAATCCCACTTCTTTCTCCAAAATGGAAATGAAAATCATACCTTGTTGGTTCTCAGCATGAATGTGTTACTGCACAAAACTGAAACAGAATTTCATTTCCACAGCAATTTTACATCCAAGGCTGAATCAAATCTACAGGCAAAAATGCTAGACTATGTAGAAACGGAAAAATTAGACGAATCTGCATGAAATCACCTAGCTACCCCTACTGAATTCCTATTTTGCACTGGTTCTCAAGTTTTAATCGAATTACATTAGGTCATTTTAGCAATGCTCTTCACAGGTACATCAAGATCTACAAACCTCCACCTCGTACATCAAGATCGATACGAAGAAAAGGTCTTAATTTAGATCGATACGAAGAAAAGGCCTTAATTTACTTTCCCATACTTCTCCAAACAACCCTTCTTGTTTTCATCCCTGATTTCGATCCCACCAAGATCGATACGAACACAAATGGAAGTCAGAAGGATTTTAGATCATGGAATCTCAAATACTTAGTCGAAATTGCCTACCTAAAAGAAAAGTTGGATTAAAAGGATTTGGATGCTATTTCGATTCAAAGGAAAAAGCAGTTTGTTTAGCTTCGTTCTCGAAAATCTGGGATCGATTCGAAGGCGCAAGAAGATGAAAGTAAAAGTAAAAAGTAAAAAACGAGCAGAATCCCAGTATATATAGTAACCCAAGTGACGATTCGCATCCCGTGCGCATGACCGGTCATTACAGGTAAGAACCCAGATCGATTCGCAATGCCATGTTCGAATCCATTTATTTGAACGACCGATCGAGACGAAATGAACACACGCGACCCCCAAGCCGAGACCACCGACCGGTTCGAACTCCAACGATCATCAGCTAGCACCGCTTTTTGAATCCATCAATTCAACTCCATCTGCCGATACGAAGTACGAAGATAAGATAACTCTGAAAACGCTCGAATCCATCGATTCGAATGAGACGAACGGCCAGAGAACACAATTTCGAATCGACCATATCTCGAGATCCATAAGTCCAAATGTCACGAAATTTTCACAGAAGCTTACATACATGTTGAAGAATGTCCACACCACATTTCATCTCGATTGGATACACTACTAAAAAACATCCATATAAAGACTGAAAAATAAAGACTGAATTTACTTAGTCTTTAAATAGAGACTTATTAAAAACTAAAAAAATCAGTCTTTAAAATTTCAAGTTAGAGACTGGGGTTCAGTCTCTAATCGGTTTATAAATATTAAGACTGCTTAGAGACCAAATCTCAGTCTCTATTTCGGTCTTTAATTCGGTTTTTAAGAAGTCTTAAAACAACTAAACATTCAATGTTTCTATCTTAAGCAAATCTAATGGTTAATATTCGTAATTCATGTGAATGCGGTTAAAACTTATTACAGCTCACATAACAACCAGCTTCATGAGTGACAATATATATTTAGTATCATCGTCCTTACAAAAGAAGTTAAGCTGTATTTACTGTTGGTTAGCATAAACCTAATAGGACAATGCTCAAAATTATCAGTAAAAAATAATTATATCACAAAAATATTTGATAAAATCGATAAAATTAGAAGAGATTTCTTATGGAGTGGTGATAATATTAATAACAGTATAAAATGTCTAGTTAACTGGGAAACTGTTTGTAAAGCTAAAAAGGAAGGCGGTTTAGGAATTATAAATTTGCGTAACATGAATTTGTCTCTTTTAAGTAAATGACTTTGGAAGTTTAAAGATGCAAATGATAACGCTATTTGGAAAGTGATCATTTCAAAATACTATTATAACGATAATATCAATTTACACCAAATTGATATTTCCTTAACCCATAAATTCTCTAATTTTTGAAAAAACATTTTAAAATGTCATGAAATTTTAACTTAGGAACTAAGACAATAGTGCACTCAGGAAATTGTACTTCCTTCTGGAATGACTGACGGATTTCGATTTTGCCTCTTAAGTTTGAATTTAAGGAATTGTATGATATTTGTAACTTCAAGTACGCTTTAATAAATGAAGTTTATTCTCAGGAAAATGATCCTCCTTGGAATTTCAGTTTTAACAGAATTTTAATAGGATCTAACCTTAAGCAACTTTCTTTGCTCTATGCCAAATTAAATCTTCACAACATTGATAACAATTTTGACTCTATTAGTTGGGAATGGGATAAGAGTAAGAAATATACTCCAAATTCTTTTTATAGATTTATCAATTTTTTGGGAACTTTAAATAACTCTTTTAAATACATGTGGAAATCTGATGCTCCTTCTAAATCCAAATTTCACATGTGGCTAATTCTTCATGGAAAACTTAATACAATAGAATTTTTAAAGAGAAAAAACATTCAAATTGATAATAAATGTTATTTTTGCAATCTGCATCTTGACGACATAAATCATTTATATTATGATTGTTTGGATTCTAATTACGTTCTATTCAATACTCTTAAATTTTTTAACTTTAACATAATAAATAAAATTTCGGACTGTGAATTCTACTGGAAAAATTTTAGATTCAAATTCAATAAAAATATTAGATTTTTGCTAGACTCTTTATTTATTATTATTAGTTGGCTTATTTGGTTTGAGAGAAATCAAAGAATTTTTAATAATAACAATAGTCATCTCACCAAATTGATTTTTTCTATTTCTACATTTTGTTTTAATTGGATTTCTAATCTCAAATATAAATTAGCTAAAAATTTCCTTTTCAAACGGTATCTTAACAAGGTTAGCTATAATATTAACTTCTTTAAACATAAGAACAACTCTCATAGCGCTAATAATAGTATTGTTAATATTTTTCCAACTTCATATGATAACCTCACTTTAAATAATAGCTTCCTTATGATTAATGATAAATAATTATGTTCCGTCTTAAGTTTTGTTCTTGTCCTTGTTCTTGTCTTAAGTTTGGCTTATGTAGGATTGTATTTCATTTATTATAAATACATATATATGCATATTTCCTCAATGAATATACATATATATGTATCACTCTAAATCTTTTTTCCTAGTCTTGTTTCAGATACTGGCTTCGGGCGTTAGGTTATCAGGTTCATTTTGCAGGCTTCTCTTGTCTTCAGATCGCTGGGTACCAGTTTGTAGAGAGGTCATCAAGGCTGGGTTTCTTCATCCAGGACTTCTCGCTCATATCCCCACAGATATGGGATTCTGGTACCTTCTCTATGGAGTACTTATTCAGGATGGTTTCTATCCTCCAGTTTGGCACTCCTTCTTCTTGCCTGAGCCTCCAGAGTGGTCTCTCTATTCAACAGTTCCTCTCCAGAGCGGGTGCTTTTTCCCTTTAGCCTTTTCGGTTCTTCCAGCATCTTAATACGGGGGAAGGCCTTGCCGGAACTTGATATCGAGGTGCGATGAGTGGTGACATCGCCGGAACCCACCTTAGGAATTCCTGAGTTTAGCTTTTTGTATTTTTTGCTCTTGTTACCTGCCAGGCATGTTGGCAGCTCCTTATACTCGTGTTATATATATATTCACATGCGTGCTCTCCTCTACGCGTAGAGGATCACGCAATTTTCTTAAAAAAAGAAAAATAAAATGAAGAATCTAACCTTTGCAAAGTTATTGAAAAATCCAAGCTAACTTATTTTTAAGCAAAGTATGATTTTTCTCTTCTCCAATACTTTTGAGTGAAAAAAAATGAACTTGATGCTAATGAGATGAAGTATGAAATAAAAGATGGGAATTGCGCATATATATATATATATATATATATATATATATATATATATATATATATATAAGAAGGTTACATAAAGAAATATAAATAAAGAAAATAGAATGAAAATACCCATAAATCACCATTTCAAATCTAACATCAAATCTAAGTCACCCAAGTACGCACCATTGCATATAAAACATGTTGGGTAATAGAGTGTCTCAAGTCCTTATGTTAACTTGATTGCTTAAGGAATACATCTTTTCATGTTCAAAATTCAAATACGGTTATCTTTTTATTGTCTTATTTTATTTATTCATTTTTACATTCTAAAATATAAAGTTTTTCTTCTTTAAACATGTGAATATATTTTTAAAACCATATGCAAGGGTATTACGATTTTCTACAACTTGTCATTTGACGAAAAGCTGAAAATCCAAAAAAGGGTTTAAGCCACATTTTTAGTTTTCTGTCGAACTACCAATTTATGTAAACAAAATCCAAAAACGAATTTTCTAATATTAGTTATAAAATTTAAAAGAGAGTTATTTACTTGTTAAAACCATTAATTGAGTATTTAAAAGGAATCAAATAATCACATATCAAAAAGAAAAATTCCATATCGTTACATATCTTCTCTTTCCCCTCTTCAGACATTCAAATAGCTTTAATTATACTAACTTAACCAACTTAATATTTGTTCTACCAATCAAAATGTACTTGTTTAATATTTTAAATTGGTAGTTAGATTGTGGAATTAATTAACATTAATGGTTAGCTTATGGATAATAAAAATTGATCGAATGATCAAAAATAAATAAATAAATTCTATTTTAAAAACTTCTCAACCAAAATCCTAGCACAACTTTATATGTCACTAGATTCAAATTATTGTAAGTTTCATTCATGTTCCTATAAAAGCTGAAACAAATTATTCTTTTCACATTACTAAAAACCCCCCTCCCCCAACAGAAAATTTTTGTCAAGGACAAAATTTCTCAGCGTTTTCGCCTCAAGGACAGACCTTCAGTATTTTAGGCTGAATAACAACTTTCTTTAGGTATCAGTTTTTAGTTATTGATAGTAGTTTTTAGGTATTAGTTTGTAGTTATCAGTACCAATTTTTAGGTATCAGTTTTTAGTTCGGTAGCAGTTTTGGAAGAATGTTTGTCCTTATGAATAATTTTGAAAGAATGTTTATCCTTATGAATAATTTTTAGAAGAATGTTTGTCCTTGTTCTTAAAATATTGAGGTAGTGTCCTTGAGGCTAAAAATATACAAATTTTTGTCATTTAAATTAACCCCCCCTCAACTCAAATACATTTTGATTGATTTAAAAATTATACTTAGTGGAGGGTTAGGGAAATAGTGTAAAACATAGTCATTACTCAAAGTAAGTTTCCAAAATCTTCCAGTACACCTGCGCAAATTCTCAAATTCTACTACTTTAAATGGGATTTAATTTTGTTTAATCAGTTATATAAAAAAATTGAATTTTTTTATGGTAAGAGCGATACTTTACTGGAGCATTTATTTCGATGTTTCTGGGGTTTGAATGCATGACCTCTAGAATCAAATCAGAGCGTTGTATCATTAATCAGTCGAGCTAGTAATTCTTGACCAATTTGAATTAAAAAATTTAGTATTAAAATGTAGGCTAATTCTATTCATAAACCATAAATAACTCTACCTACACCATGAACTTTTTAATAGATCCTATGACAAAAATGCCTTTATTTAACAAGAAGTTAATACTAATATTAAAGAATGAAGAATTTACAATATACAAATCCTCTTCATCCATATTTTATATAGCCAAATTTTTTTCCATAAAGTAATTAAAATTTCATCACATCATAAGTTAAATCAAATTTAAATTCCTCCTAATTACGAAGTTTGACTAATAAATATCAAGCTGTATTCTTGCATAATCTATATGTCACTTTTGCACTTCTAATTGAACAAAAAAAAAATTATTTTTAAGATTCAATACTATACTGATATTATTCATAGAATACTAAATACACTCTATCTTTTATATACATTTAAATTTGACATCAAATTTTGAATTATTGAATATTTAAACATTGAAAAATAAATTTAAACTCAAATTTTAATATATGAATAATTATATAAATTTAAATTCCATTTAAAGTATTCATTTAAAATTTTCAAAAGTGAATTTGGAGAATTTTAGGAATACGTGCCTTAATTTGAGTAACGCATTAAAGAATTAGGAAAATAAGGTAACTATTTTGTTTATCCCAAAATGATGGTAATTGTGTAATACGTACAGTGTTCGTTAATTAAAGAATGGTGTATATGATTTTGGTTAATTTTTCGATGTATGTAAATTAAATTGCGATGTATAAATAGATTTAGCCTAAAATGTAAATCTGTTAGTATATAGATGTTAAATTTGAGCGCCTTGATCTAGTTTGAAATAAAGATAAAGAAGAATTTAGTATTTCATGAATAATACTATTACTTGTATGATTAATGGTATGAAATAATAATACGATTTATATCCTAATTTGAGTGTCTCGATTTAATTTGAACATCTTGGTTAATGTTATATTTAAATTTAATATCCTAATTTTAAGAGTAAGAAATAATATTACCATTTATACATTTTGATTGTTTGATGTCCATTGCATCTCATTGGAAACAATATCTCTAAATTTGGTAATTAGCAATTACTTTATTAGTTTACCTTATAAACTAAAATAATTGTCGTATGAAATTATAATACATGACATGTACACCACCATGCCACTTATATGATAAGATATTATAACTAATGATAAAAAATTATAATATGATCGTTTCTTTGACCCATTCCCTTTCCACCCCTCAAATTCGCAGATCCGATTTTTCAACATCAAAATCCATAAATGAATTCCCATCTCGCGCTAAAAATCTATTTCCCCCTCTTTCCACGATTATTACGCGACCCCAGTTATCGTCGATTTCGCAGACAACATCTCTCACATCTCCAGATTATAATCAAGAGGTAATTTCTTTCCTGTTTTTCCAAAATTTGTTTATTTATGTAGAGTTTCTGATTCATAAATGAGTAGCGATGTAAAGGCCCGAAAATCCGTACTCCTTTGAGCTGGCAACATTCCACAACAATCTAGCCAAAGAGGAACGAACTTCCGAATCTTTAGGGTTGAAGAAGAAGAAGAGGTAGAAGAAGAGAGAGAAAGGATAAAAGAAGCAGAAACAGACAACAGAACAGGAAACAATATCAGAATCTCACAATCGCAGCGGAACAACATATAATAGATAAATGAATATTCGTTTAAAACAAAAGAACTATACATTTCATACATTTCATCACATTACATTACATCACATCATCAGAGTGTACAACAATAAAACAGCGGAAAAGAAATACTATATACAATAGATAATAGACTACGCTATCTGGCTCGCCTCCAGATCTGCACAGCAACTCCCGAATCCAGAATAACCTGATAACCTAACTCTAGACTGCCCGTGTGGAAATTGGTGGGCACCCAGAGTTTAGGAAAGGAAACAATAAACTCCAGGTCAGTCATGTGACTGGTGTGAGAACTCAAAACAGTTTATCTTTAAATAAGCGAACAAGAGAATTTAAATTTTTAAATTCGCAATGCTTTTTGGAAAATGAGACTACCATAAGGCCTCCCGCCACACACACAATGCAAACGCAGAATTGGAGGAGATTTCTCCTTATGATAGTCAAAGATGCTTACTACGTATAAATCAAATCATTTTTTTGATATTATTATTAGTGCATAGTGGAGAAAACAATTTCGAAAATAGAATATAAATCCTAGCCAGCATAGACATTCCGAACTATGCCTACTATAGCTACCATCCAAACAGTGGGGCGCCACCATAAGTGAATGGCAGGTAATACAACTAAAACCGTACAAGGCTCGTATTGTTTTGATTGGATTTCCAACAAATGGTCAGGCTAAGGAACTTCCTACTGCCACATGGGATCGCCTCTGGCGGGACGTCCCGAGAACCTAACCGGATCTCTGCCAACACAAGGCCGGGTTACCTCTGTAACTAGGTAACTACTACTCGAGTAAGTCATCCCCCGGTCCTTTGGGACCTTTATCCGAGCGCTCGATTCCAACAACACCACACAGTAATAGGTATAGTGTATCCACATGAGTAAATATCTGGGCTCCATACCATGATACCACCCTTTTCCAGAAGGAAATGACATACCCTAAAGGGCGCGACCCTCATAACCTTGCCGCATATTCCTGTTTCGACCATTTTCCGGGGAGTGAGGTCTGACGAAGTCTCGTCCACAAAGCTACGCTTTGTGCAACAAAGCCATGCTTCGGGTCAACAGATGACCAAAACAATGACCACAAAGATAAATGATCAAACAAATGATCATATCACAAATGACCAACCAATGATCATCACACAGCAGCACTCAGCATGTCACATTACCAGATTGGGAAATATCGCTGATAACCTTCAACTACATAACCTATGAGCTCGTACGTCTCAGAGAAGGGTGTTAAGCTAAGAGAATAAATTCTCCGCCACCAACAGAAATGTATTTGAAAGAAATCTGCTCTATATCTCAAAATGTAATGTCAGACACGTAACCATACAAGTCTGTTCCGGGTTCGAACAGAACCGAAGGCACTTCCAAAGAAGCCCTTGCAAATCCGGATATTCACAATCCCGATAAAATTTCCTATCACAAAGGGAAATCTCTATACCAGGAGCTACCCAGTGCAGAGACAATCGATAGGTCATTCTATCGTTCTCACAAATACCCGGTCTTCAACACCGGTCTTCAAATGCTATTCATTACGACGTATCACTATTCGGAATGGGTTATACGACCCCATGGTCCTTTCCCGGTTAACCCGAATAGAGAGCGCTTATTTAAAAATAAGTGTGGCATTCAAATTCATCCAATTCACAACAATTACCTATTTAAAGGTAAATATTGATAGTCGGTTATTTAACTATCAATAGAGTTGCGCAACATCATCGAATTCCAAATAATTTATCCAAAATTATTTAATTTCCCAAAATATCTTTACAAGATATATAATTTTTTCTCCACATTTCAGAAATAAATCGATATTCATTCTTAAAACAAATTTCCCCTTCCTTATATAAATTCCATATTGAATTTAGATTTCCCAAAATATCTATACATATACGATTCTCAAATCGATTTCAAAATATTCGCTTCAATTTACCTTTAAAAGATGAATTCTCAAAAGCGTTCCATTTCATATTGGAAAGGCATTCCCATACTTATTTAATAATAAGTAATTTACAAATTCTATTTATTTTCAACAGTTTGAAAATATTCGATATACTTAAATTAATATTAAGTACATATTTCATTCATTAAGGAAATCATTCTTTTGTTCACATTTATTTGGATCAAAACGAATGTTGCGTAAAACATCGTTACGACGACCCAAAAACACTAGTATAGGGATTCGGAATTAAAATAGATATATAAATCCCAATACTATACAAAATAATTCCATTTGGAAACCATTTACTATAACAACAGTGTTATAGTCCACCATTTCCTTATTTTCTCGAAAACGCCTATTTCAACAATAAATGTTGAAATCTATATTTTCGATACTCAATACATTTTAAAACATTTCTAAATCGTTTTAAATTACATTTAAAACATTCCTTTCCCAAAATATATCCATTTTCTTTAATAATATATTCACTGTTCAAAAACGTGAATATAACTTCTTTAATACTTCTATATTCAATTGATCAATTTCAATTGATTACGAATTTATAAACAATGTTTACAAATTCTATTCCTATTTATAACTTTGATTTATAAATTTCCTTTACCAATCCAATTCAATTTATAAACCCAATTACATATACCAAAAGCTATATTATAAGTTAAATACTTATAATATTATTCATTTACCAAATCGTTCCTTTGAACTTCACAAATCTTGAATCTTATTACTTATAAGATTTCTTTATAAATTTCCTATTTCCAACTTATCAAATTCAATTTGATTTCGGATTTATAAAACGACGTTTATAAATCCCATTTATAATTTCATAAACTTCAATTTACCAAAAATCAATTTATTAGCAAATTCCATTTATATTCCATATAAATGACAAAGTCCAATTCATAAGTAATTTACTTATAATCTTTTGTTTTACCCAAGCTATTCATTTTATACTTCACAATTTAAAATTTTAGAAATTTTCTTTTACTAAGAAAAACAATTTATATTTCATTTATAACACTTGTAAAACTCGTTTTATAAATCCAATATTTTTAACTTATAAAAAATCAATTTAAAAATCTTTTATATACATTGTTCTTAATAATTCAAAAATTCCAATTTTATACCGATTATAAATTACTTAACTATTTATTTCCAAAAATCTCAATTCGGTTATATTTTATAAAAAATCTTAAATTCTATAACTTCAAAAATTAAATTTTTAATTTGATTTAAAATGAATCAATTCAAAATTTTACTAAAAACATATATTTGGAAAATCGATTTAAAAATCCTTTTAAAATCAAAAATCGTTATTTTTAACTTTAAAAACGAATCCGATGATGCCACAGCATCAATTGGTCAATCACTACACAAATATCATATATCGATATGATATTCACAATCATCAAAAATATTTATAAACAAATAAATATTTGTGAGGGGTCCAGTTGGATCCCTCCAACCTGTTTCCCTGCATCCAAAGAGTTAGCACAATACCCATTCCACTTCGAGGTGGAATATCGCGGTATATGGGATTTTTATAAAATATTATCCGCTTACTAACGGCGCAATAGGGTCTCATCCGCTATACGAGGCGGGAAATCAATCAACTGCAATATATACATATGCCAATATATATATATTGCTATATATAGATATATCCTAAAATATCTAATATCACAATCAAGCCAAACAATTCAATCAATCAACAAAATTTTAAATATAACTATTTAAAATTTAAATAATCCCTTTTGAGTGAGAAGTTCTCACCTTAGCTTATTTTGCAGTCCATTTCCAAACCAGATTGTTCCTTTACAGATTTTGACCTAGTATAAATAATTATACGATCTAATTAATATTCGAATAAACTATTGAATTTCACTTGATAATTTAATTAACCCGTGATTTTATTTTGACTAACAAATTCCTTTTAACAATTTGATTTAACAAGAAAATAAATTCAAAACTAAATCTTCCTTTATAGATTTAATTAACTTACCCTATAATTAAATTGATCCAACTAATTATTAAATTTCCCTTTTTTTTTCTTACCAAAAATTATACTTTTACTAATTCTCCTTTTACATAAACTTTTCACATTCTAAAATAATATTCCTATCTTTAAAATCTTAACTTCAACAATTTTTCAAATCGATTTGCATGAATATTTATTTTTTATTCAACAAATTTTGTTTTATCTAAAATTTTATTTTGAATATAATAATCTGAACTAATGTTTTTTTTCTTCAAAATCTTTTAACAACTAATTCTTCTTTATTAAACAACTGTTTGTATAACCTAATTTTCTAGTTTCTTAAAATAAAATATTAACGAAAAAATTATTTTCGAAGCTTCTTTGTTTTTAGGGTATAACTTTAAATACTGATTTCTGAAAAAATTCGAGAGTTTAAATTGTTTAAACTTCCTGTCTATTTCTGTTTTCAACAGTACGTATACTATTTGAAATTCTTAAACAAAACCCTTTTTTTTTCTTTTTTTTTTCTCATCTAAACATTTATAATTTTAGAAAATTAAATTTTAAAATACCTTCACTACTTCAGAAATTCTAGCCGACCACGAACCCAACGCGAAACCCTTCAACTTCGAACACACGCGACCCATTCGAGCTCGAACTCAAACCCACCAGTTGCCGCCGCGACCTGCCCTCCTGCCGCATGCCACTGCAGTCACGACCCTCCCCACGGCAACGCCTGCAACGCCGACCCCCACTGATGCCCTAAATCGAATCGCCGCCGCCGCCATTGCTCCCACGCGACACCACCGCAATCCCCAAAAATCGAATGCCGCCGCGAACTGCAGCCGCTCCTCCACAAACCCCAAATGCTTCCCTCGTTCGAACCCTAGCCTCGCCCTCACCTGATCGAAGTCGAAACCCCCTCCATAGCACTACCCACATCGGAGTCCTTGCCGTCGCGACAATACTCGAGAATCCTAGCCCTATGCCGCGCGCCCCATTCTGCCAGTTTCTCTTTTTTTGTTACTGAGACTACGGCCATTTCTTTTCGTTTCTTTTTTTTTATACTGACTAAGCTCGGTCTCGTGGGTATAAAGAAGAGGGAGACAAGGGAGACAAGACGCGAAGTTTCAGAGCATAGGGTGGCTATCTCAGAAAATGGTTCGACCTAGTTTAAGTTAGGGTTGCTGATGTGAATTCTGATTTGATTTTCATTTATTTATTTATAATATATATATTAAATTTTCGATATAAATTTCCAACACGTTTATATATCGTGCACTCACACAACAACCTCAAACTCTACGAAAATTGAAATCCGACAATAATTCAACGCTCCGGACCCAATGGAACAGGTTTCGTCGAATTCCGAGACTGTATGAAAAACGACTATTTTTAAATATCGATTCGAACGATATAATTTCAAAACCATTCAAATCACTTTCAAATCCGATTCTGAAGCTTCGATTATCTTCAATATTATCCATATGAATTTTACAAGCCTTTGAAATATTTTTTTATCAGCTTCGAATTAAAGATTCAAATTTTATCCAACTTTCAATCGATTAAATTTTATAATTTAATTGCCAATTTATTCTGATAATTTGAAATTCAAACCAAACCATCATTCAAATTTTTAAAATTAATTAAATATTCTTAAATTAAATTATTCAAATTTCTGGGTCGTTACAAGCACTAAAGGAAATTAACATTGATTTTGCATCTTATTAATTTTTGTGAATTTCTGTAGGCTTCAGTTCTGGCTCAAAACCCTAGTGCCTTGACTACCCCTTAAGCGACAAGCGACGACCCCAGCCTCCGCTTAACTTCTCCAGCTCTTGGTAGGTAATCTGAAATTCAAATTAGTTTCAGTTTGTTGTTTGAGCTGCATTTGATTATGCGTGCTAAGTTTTGTTGTTTGCACTGAGTTTATAATTGGTTTACTTGTTTGATTTTGCTATTTGAATTGATAAAAAATTACCTAAACTTAGATTATGGGTAATTTTTTTATGTAGAAAACAGAAGAATTATGCAAAAAGCTATCATGTATGTATGCTACTGCATTTTGTTTATGGACTAGTATGAAGCGCGTGCCGATGGCACGGGTTCAATTTCTTATGATACTTGTCTTTCTAAACTAAACAATACCGTGAATATAATTTAGTGTTCATACCCATCTCTTAAAACAGCATATGTGCCAATCTACTCATTACATACATTTGTATATATACCTTTGAACAACTTTTTCTTTTATCAGACTTTTAAATTGCTAATCAGATTAATGATATGTAGATTATCTTGACTTGTAAACTGCTTTGTGTTTTATGAAATCATGTTAATGTTTCATCTATACATAACCACTAGAAGACATTTTGAGTAATTTATAACTTCAAACCTTTTGTTAAGAAGATGCTTATTAATATGACAATATGCTGATGTTACAAACTGCATATTAAGTTGCAGTTAATGCTTAAAACACTAAATTAAAATTGTTCCTTTAAAAAAAACACTTGTCCTTTAAAGGTTGTTAACCACCACCTGTCCCTGTCAACGCCTCGTCCTCCCACCTTTGGCCATTAGAGGTCATGAATTTCTGACCAAAGCTTCTCCGACAACCCACGAACCCTTCCCTTCTGGTGCGATCGACTAAATCGTCCCGATCTTATCGCAGTGATCTCGACAGTGCCGTGAATCAAAATGACCCCTAAAATCCTACATCGATCCAAATCGCCTTCCCTGATGAAATAAAAATTTATCTCGCGTTTTTCTCGAAATCATACATCCTTCAGCACCTACTGCCACGATCCCAAGATCCAATTCCTCTTTGATCGCCGTGGGTTTCCCCGAGTTCAATTTGCGTTCGGCTTGAAACTGCTCGAGATTTCGCAACTTAAAAATCTAGAATCTTGTACTAAAAATCATATTTCTTGAAGGCGAACATGATTATGGAATCAAATCTTAAATTTTAGTCAATTGAATTTTAACAAAATTTATGTTCTACCGTGTTTTGGTTTTTCCAGCAAAACCCTTTTTCTTTTAAATACTTAAAAGTATTTTTAGAATTAAGATCTTGTCACTTTTAACCCGTTTCATTCATACATCAAGATCACTAGTACATCAGAGGATGAGGTTTTCAATGACCAGATACAAAAATTTGGGATTTTAAACTTATATTTTTAAAGCCTGTGTCAAGAACAGAGAAGAAACAAGCATTCCCAGGCATGCATTGTTCTTGAAGGTTTCCAGTGAACTCTCAAACTTAATTTAACTTAAATAAATTTTAAAACTTACTTTATCAGTAAACAAACAAGTTTTGTTTAAATACCAAATCCTATCAGTGAATTGATCAATAGAAATTGAACTTAAAAAAAAAAAAACTTGACCCTGGAAACTTAAAGACTGGGAGGGATCTCTGATAAAACAAACATGCACAAACTACTATATGTACATAATAATTTTCTTATTTTTTTTATCTTTAAAATCTGTATCACGTCATTATCATAAATTTCCCTTTAACATCATACTTTATAAAGATTTTGATGGGGAGGTAAAAGTTATTTTTGAGCAATCATGGCCCTGTCAACAAAAGTATACAGATGTATACAAACATGTATGCATACATTCAGTGATAAAGGGATTTGCATGCCCAAACAAAACAGAACATTTCAAATCATCCATCATCATAGACTTAAGGGGATAAAGAAAATCAAGTTTCAAGAGGTTAAAGTTTGCTCACCTGTGTATTGATTAAACAGAGAAGATGGACAGAGAACTGGAATTTTTTTGAAACTTGATTTTTTTCTTTTAGACTTGCTAAATATTAATTTGTTTTTGAGTTGAACTCTGCTTGAACTCTGCTTTGAGTTCCAGGCTTCAGATTTCTTTGATCTTCGGGTTTTCATTATCTTTCTGTTTTGATTTTTATTTGATACTTAATGTTTGAACTGCTTTGCATTGTATTTTCTCAAGTTTGAAGATGTTTTTATTTTCCTTTTTCTCAGGCTTGCTGAGTTAAGTTTGAACGAACGAAGATAAGAAAGTTGATGTATAAGAGAAGCTAGAGGATAATATATTTGTACAGGTGATTCATATACAAGTACAATATTTTCTTTCTTTGATCAGATTATATTTTTTTCTTCTGCATATTGAAGGACATTCCTTTGTGCTGAGATGATGGCATTAAATGCCTTGGTCTCACTTCATGTTTTCACATCAATTTTTTTTTATTTTTTTCAAGTACATCTCGTGTATATTTTTCTTCTTCTAGCCCTACTACTACACATACATATTTACTTGCCTTTGCAAGCTCGACTCGGCTGATATGATATTGCATTAACTATCATTGTCTTTTTCTTATACATTTTCATATCAAATTTGATTTGCTTACGAACTTTATGCAGGCTGATATAACTCTTGTTTCTTTTCTCGGTCTACAACCCAATCTTCTTTTGTTTGAATGTAAATATATAGCTGTCTTCCTTTGCATATATATATATATATATATATATATCTTACTTGCCTTGTTACTTTTTGAATAAAATGAAGTTCCATTTTAATATGTTGTTTGAATTTTTAACAAATTTATTTAATGTGTATATCTTATATTTTATAGTTTACACAACCAAAATCTTAAGATATTTATTTTATTCCTTAATACTTATTATCTTATATGTTACAAAACATATTTTGTTTTTTACATTATCAACAAATCCCATTTCAAATTTAATTTAAATAAAATTTCCAGTAATCCAAAATTTAACTAACATTTTATATTAATTACCAATTATTTTTACAGTTTTTATTCAAAAATTAAATTAATTATCAATTTACACTCAATTAAAATCCGGGATCGTTACATTATCAAACATTTTAAATTTTGAATTATGTAATTAATTTAAATTTATGGGCGTGAATGTAAAATATTAGAACAGAAGTGCGAACAGATTTGTAATAATTGTAAATTTTGTTGAAAAATTGGTTTTGAATGTAAAATATTGTAAGAAATTGAGTAGAATAATTTTAAAATGATAAATTATAAAAATTTGAAAACAAAATATCTTGAGAGGATTAAGGAGAGTATAGAAAACTTCTAGAATTAATAAGAGAGTCTTAAATTCTTTCGCTTTACTTTTATTTAATAGATTTCTGGCCATACTATTCACTGTCTTCTCCTTACTGACATTCTTCCACAAACATCACTCAATCATCTCAATTCATACAAAACTGCCTTGCACTTTCCCTGCCACAAACACATTCAACAGTCCCACATTCAACAATCCCTCCTCTATTCTCTACACCTCAATCGCACCAACCAATTCAACATCTCTACTGCAACAATTACTCATCTGCCTGCAACAGATCAAATCAACTTCAAAACATTGTCACCAGCAACACAGTGCTGTTACATCCCTCCATCACTCCCTCTTTCTATCGCATAACCACCCACCACTTCTCCTTTCCCATCAATTTGGCATTACCACTAACCAACCTTTTCCACCGCAAACCACTTACAACAGTCTTCCTCTGCTGTAAACTGCATAGCAGCTCCACTGTGGTTGTGCTGCCACCCTTCATTGCTTACTCTCTCAACAAACCCTTCACATTCAACACTTTAAGTTTCTGCATTTTGCCTTCTCCACAGACCAAACTGTGCACAACACTTCCCCACAAACCACCTGATCACATACCATAACAACATCATCTATGTGTAACTTCACCAGAAACCCATCATCCTAAACTCCACTTCATATTTCAAAACATATCAAACATCAAATACCCCCACAGCCATATCCAATATACGTGATCAACCACTCTTTCGACATTTCCACTGCAACTTCCTATACAATCACCAACTGCTCTCCTTGCTGCCAACAACACTACCTTTTGCAATTCACATACGCGACTTCCAACATAACAGTCCATCCACATCGGCAGCCCACAAACACCATCAGCCACCTGCCTACTGCCTATCACTGGCATTATCGCTTAAACTTACCTTACTGCCATTACACCAACTCAGAACAAACTACTATAGCTACTACAAAAACATCAACCACCCTCCCTTTAGTGATGGGATATATTTATATAAAATTTTAAGTGAAAATTCTCTAATTTAGTGATGTACTCTCCAAGGAAACCATGATAGAAATTTTATTTATAGTTATTGATCTCTATATCCATAGGTCGAATGACACTTTAACTGTCAACCGCACCTTAGCAGGCCAAACTGGACAACTTGCAATAAACAAGTCTTAGTTCATTGAAACAATTAATTGTACGATGTGAAATATAGAAAATATTTCAACATGGTACTTACGAGATACTTATTTTACACCTAATCATGTGCAATTGCTTATGACAATTTATTTTAATATGAAAATTATAGATTTCTCTAATTTGATAGTACTATTACACCTAATCATGTGCAATTGCTTATGACAATTTATTTTAATATGAAAATTATAGATTTCTCTAATTTGATAGTACTAAGTTACTTGTCCAATTTATTTTAATGGTACAAATCCGTTGTATTGTAGGATTATTATATATAAATGGACGATCGACTATGGATGTATCGTAGGGTTTGTGAAGGTTTTGTAACTCAAGAATTTTATGATGGTGTTCGAAGATTTGTTAATTTTGCATTTTCTCAAGCATTACCAGAAAGGGTTGTTAGATGTCCATGTGTGAAATGCGATAATAGAAAGTTTCAAAATAAAGAGGTTGTCATAGCACATTTGCTACAGAAAGGGTTTACTCCACAATACTCACGTTGGATATACCATGGGGAGATGGATATAGAAGAAACGTCAACGTCAGGATCTTTAAACAATAATAATGTGAATGATGTCAACCCATACAGGGAAATGATTATGGATGCAATTGGTGAAAGTAATATCCATCCAAATGAAGAATATGATTACATAAATGAAGAAGCACCTAATTTTGAAGCTAAATGTTTTTTTGATATGTTGAGAGCTGTTAATGAGCCTTTATGTAGCGGTTGCAAAACTGAGACAGTGTTATCAGCATGTGTGAATATGATGGTATTAAAGGCCCAAACAAGATTGACACATGTCGGGTTTAATTATGCTAGTTCCATGATCAAAAACTTTTTACCCGAAGATAATAAACTAACTGCTAATTTTTATGAGGCAAAAAAAATGTTGAAACCTTTAGGACTTGGTTATGAAAAAATCGATGCATGTCATAATTTTTGCATGTTATATTATAAAGAGAATGAGGCAAAGATTGTTTGTGATATTTGCAAAGAGCTAAGATATAAGTTTGATAATTCTAGTAGTTGTAGGAAAAAAAAAATCTGAGGTACAACTATGTTATTTTCCTATCATACCACGTCTAAAAAGACTGTTCATGTCTTCGAAGCATGCTAAAGACATGACATGGCATTATTACAATCGTTCCACCTGTGGTAAATTGGCTCACCCAGTTGATGGTGAAGCATGGAAGCATTTTGATCAGTGTTATCCCGACTTTGCTAATTCTCCACGAAATGTTAGGCTTGGACTTTGTATAGATGGATTTAGCCCATTTGGAACTAGATCGACGACTTACTCATGTTGGCCTGTGGTTTTGGTAGTGTATAATTTGCCACCATGGAAGTGTATGAAGAAGCCATTCATGTTCTTAAACATGATTATCCCAGGTCCAAAAAGTCCAGGAAAAAACTTGGATGTTTTTCTACAACCTTTGATTGATGAGTTATTGGATTTATGGCGAGGTGTAATGGCTTACGATGTGCATAAAAAAAAATCTTTTAAGAGCTTCATTGATGTGGACCATCAGTGACTTTCCAGCTTATGGAATGTTGTCTGATTGGAGTACACATGGTAGATTAGCATGTCCTTATTGTATGGAACAAACAAAATCATTCACTCTTTATAATGGTGGTAAACCTTCATGGTTTGATTGTCATCGATGTTCTCTACCATTTGACCATCCATTTAGAAAACAAAAGGACAAGTTCAAGAAGAATAGAGTTGAATTAGATAGTGCTCCCATCCAACGTTCTGGCACCGATTTGAAAAATATTGTGTCTCAATTGCCTTATATTGCACCTGGGTCTAAATCAGGAAATAAATAAATAGCAGGTTTTGGTGAAACACACAATTGGCTTCGTAGAAGTATATTTTGGGATCTTCCATACTGGGAGAATAATTTGATTCGTCATACTATAGATGTAATGCATGTGGAGAAAAACTTTTTTGATAACATATTTGAGACACTAATGGATACCGATAAAACAAAAGACAACTTAAAAGCTAGATTTGATCTAGAAAAGTATTGTAGTAGAATACGATGGATGAGCTTAGTTAAACATCACAATGGTCGTTATTCAAGCCGAAAGCTCCTTATTGCCTTACAAAAGACAATCAAAAAGATGTCTGCAAGTGGGTTAAATCAATAAAATTTCATGATGGGTATGCTTCTAACATAAGAAGATGTGTTAATGAGACTGAAACAAAAATAAGTGGGTTCAAGAGCCATGATTGTCATGTGTTTATGCAAAGACTTCTTCCTACAGCCTTCCAACCATTTATACCAAGAAATGCATGGGAAACTTTGGTGGAGTTAAGCAACTTTTTTCGTGAACTTTGTGCAAGAAGTTTAAATATTGAAAGCATGATGCTTCTAAAAAAGAATATCATTGAGATTACTTGCAAACTTGAGAAGATATTTCCTCCTGGTTTTTTTAATTCTATGGAACATTTAGTTGTACATTTGCCATATGAGGCTTTGCTTTGTGGTCCGGTTGGATATCACTGGATGTATCCATTTGAACGGTACGTTTTTATAATAACGTTGAAGCTTTATTAGTACTTTATTATTGATATTCCAACAATTTCTTTTAATGCAATGTAGGTATCTATTTTATTTAAAAAGAAAAGTAGGAAATAAAGCACATGTTGAGGGATCCATTGCTGAAGCATATGTCATTGATGAGATTTCAAACTTCTCATCATGTTATTTTAATCTGAATGTAGAAACAATTTGGAATCAACCTCCTAGAAATGATAATGGAGGAGAAGTTATATTTAATGGACGTTTGTCTATATTTTCTCATTCAGGAAGAGTATTGTCTAATGCCTTTATTAGGCGGAATCTCTCTGAATTTGAACATCATGCCATCCATAAGTATGTGCTATTCAACTGCACCGAAGTAGAAGAGTATGTGAAGTACGTATTTTAAGATTTATAGTAAAGTAGTTAAAGCATATACTTTTTGATTTAACTCTATTTTTGTTGCTTACAGTGAATGTAAAAATGGATTAATTAGCCAATACCCTACAGAAAGTGAAAGTTTTATTGTTACAAAGCTTGAATCTATATTTCCTGATTGGTTAAAAAATCATGTAAGTGTTTTTAGTACGATGTGATTTCTAATAAATGTAAATAATTTGAACACTAATGATGATTATGCCATTTTTTGTATATAGATTCCGTTTCAACTGAGTGGTATTGGACATCAATTATACTTACTTGCACAAAAACCGGATTACATAGTTGAGTGCTACAATGGTTATTACGTCAATGGCTTTAAATTTCATACACTTAACTATGGAAAAAACAAGGCAACGATGAATAGTGGTGTTTGTGTGAAAGGGAGCTGTTACGATGATTTGGAAAACGATTATTATGGATTGTTAAAGGAAGTCATAAAGGTTAGATATCTTGGAGAAAAAAATGAGATATTCATATTTAGTTGTGAGTGGTTTGACACGTTGAGTAGAAATGGAATGAAAGTGCACCATACAAATGGGCTAGTAGAATTGAATAAAAATTCTCGGCTACAAACCGATGATATCTTTGTATTCGCCCAACAATGCCAACAAATCTATTTATTGTCCAAGCCTGGGTGTGAATCAAATGAATGGGTAACAGTAATTAAAACGGTAGCTAGAAGCCGATTTGCAAGTGATGTGTTAAGCCCTAACATAACGGGTGACGGTTTAGATGTAGATCAAGTAGATGAGATGTCTCAACCCTCCATTGTCAGTATCGATGATAACTCCAATCAACCATTTATCATGGAGCATTTTGATGCAGTTGATGATGATGAGTTGGAACGTGCAATGCGACTAAATGATGTTTATTATTCTGGCTCGGATGATGATGAAATTGCATATGATGTTGAGGTAGATTATGATGAAGATGTTGACCTTGATGATGAGGATGAAGATGGCGATCAAGATAAAAATATTAATGATGAAGATACTGAAGATGAGTTTGCATTATAATCTGTCGAAAATATTGTGCATGGAATAAAGTTTATGCAACTTACATTAGTTTACATTAATGTTAAGAAGATTTTATGGTGATTTATCAAAATATTCATTTATTAACTTGATGCATTTTCTGAAGTTAAGCCTTTAATTTTGAATGTGGAAGGATTATTTACACTGATACCATTAACTTCTATTTTACTGTTTTGGAAGTTGCATGGAGATAAGTCATGCACTATACTTCCATTTTAATTGCACTTTCTTAAGCATACAAATTTGACCTTTTAATGGGTAAATAAACTAACAGCTTAAGTATGCTTGTTTCCTTTCTCAATATAATGTAGTTATGCACATGAAAAGGTAAGTGCGACCGCGATTTAATTTGTGGTTTAATTTCTGAAATACAGTCTCAAAAAATGATTTTAATTTTTCAAGTTAAAAGAGTACACGATAAATATTAATACCAATATTAAGTTCTAGTCGATATTTCATATATCTTCTTGGTTTCTTTAAATTGAATGCATGCATAGTACAGTCCGATGTAAATATACAGAAAATATAGTTCTTTACCTTTTACCCCATCAAAGATAACTTTCTGAATGGTGGCATGAAGTAAATATTGAGATAATTTCAATACATTGATGTTTCTATGATTTGATTTAAACTATGGACAAATACCGCATGCTATAGGCAGATAAGGAAATTTCAAATTTGTGGGAAGAAATTAGTTAATTGTGTTTTCTATACAATTTGGACTTACTGCATGATCTACCTTTTTTTCTTTTTTCTTTTGTTAATATAGTATATCTACGTATTAAAAAAATTATTGTTGTTGAGCTAATGATTTGGTTATAATGCACACTTAATTCCTCCTTTAATATACCATCTTCATTTCATGTTGTAAATCATTTGTGCTTAACCTCTTCAGTTCCCTTCTGTATTAGTAATAAGTAATTACTATTCTCTAATCTGCTGCATATGGTAACTTTTTTCTACTGGCTAATTTGGTAAATCCTATGTTTGTACTATTTATGTGTTTTATTTTGTTTGATTTAAAGAGTAGAGAATATTACTATAAACATATAAGGAAATTTAAGGTTTATGGGAAGTTACTTGCATTTTTGTACAAAATGTCATCTTAATGCACATCTAACATTTAATCTATGTTATCAAGGTTTTTGGTTTCTAATTATTCATACTTTGTTAATAATGTGTATGGTATTATTATTTTTAAAACTTTTGGGTTATTTGGTTATAGATTGTTATATTTGAGATACCAACTATGGACCTATATCAGTTAATCAAACAAATGTTTGTAAAATTTCTATTCAAGTCAAACTAATAGTCATGCAAAGATTTTAATGAAATAAAACAAAATAAACCGCTTAACCTCCAATTTATAGTTTTTCTATATTGTCTCCTTTTGCTATCAATTTATCTTAGTACCTTGGATCCTAACTAGGTTATAACTACAAAGTAAATTTCATAAACTTAACGATCTTTGTGGATTTCTTGATGATGATGCTAGGTTGTTTTATGGCATTATTTTTAGTAAAAGATCTTACATTTTCATCTATGTTGTTTATGGTTATTTATAGCAAAAATATATTAGACTTTCATTCTTTTTCCTTATGCTATTGCGAATATGCAGTAACATGATATTGTTGGTTTCAGGTGTCATTGTATTGGATTTAGTTAAGTTGCTCCAAATAATAACAAAATGTATTGAACTGTAAATTTAATACTTATGTCTCTGTGTACATATGCACACTTGAATTAAGTTTTTCTTTGAATTTGTACTTGATAATATGTACATACTAAATTTCTAATAAGATGCATTATATGCTTGCATATATATATTCAGGATAATCGTAAATTGCTATTTAGAAGCAGCAAAGATGATGGGAATACATGATAATCATTATGATCATTATGTCAATACCTTTGTATATGCATACAACGAATGTTTATTATGTCAAATGCAATGTAATTTCTTTTAAATAGATTGTCAAATCTTATACAAAAACATGTTCTATTTTTTTACATCAACATGCTTTGTATATCAAATGTACTTCACAGTTAACGTACAATAGAATCTAAGATAGTAAAACTACTTGCTAAAATTTCAATGTTGTAGAAGATGATATATTTGATCTTAAATAACGTTCTTTGTTGGTTGTTTGGTTGAATAGGACTAATTTTACAAAGTATCACCTATTTCCTCACTGACTTAAAATGGAAATGCAATGAATTATACCGGTTTAGATACTTTGTTTGGAAATGAAAATTAGCTGTCTAAAATATCTCAAAAACTCATTCAAACTAGACAACTCATGTAGTGTGACTAATATGAGTGAGTGGAGATGACTGTGATTGCAAGAACTGTGACTGAACTGAACATCTAACGCTGTTAGTTTGATAAGCTGGTTGATATTAGCTGCTTGGTATCCATATTAACTACTAATCTCAACTGTCTTTTATCTTTTGTTTGTCTTTTCCATCTTCTCCGACTAATTTTGTTATATAGATAATGCCTGGTGGATCCGTAACTAGACGTCTTTTTCAAAGAAGAACTTATTCAAATCAATCAAACAATGTTGCCATATCTAATTCGCAACATAGCAGTGGACCATCATGTGAAGAAGATTTAGAGAGGACAACCAATGTTGACGAGGGGGACGAACAAGTTGAAGAAGAAGAAGATTTTGAAACCATTCCCACTCAAGGTTACAATCCCCCAGTTGATCCTATTACAAAGAAACCTCCATTGGAATGGAAAGACAATTGGTAATAATTTTTTTATATTAAGTTTGAATATCTGTTTATGTAACAATAGACTATTGAAGGAATTAATGAATCTAACATATTTTTTCTTTTAGTTTCCTCAACCAAAAAGCCTCGCGTATAATTGGGAAAATATGGTCTAGACGGTTTACTGGACCTTGGTTTGAATTTAAGTCAGTACCTCCAGAAATTAGAAGCGTACTCTTTGATGAATTTAAGGTATCGCCTCTTTATCCATTTATTTTTTTCCATAACAAAAGTTTATTTATATTATTGTTTTTTTTCATGAGTGCTTTAAGTCTCAATGAGCTTAGGTATAGTTCTCAGGTATTCAACAATATTGGCTTCATGTACAAATAAATTTTATTTTAAGTATGAACTCTCCTTCATTTTCTGTGAGTGCTAGTAAGTGTATTTAGTTCATTCCTCATAATGATCAAAGAAACATTCAAACAACCACCCAGCTAGTCATATTTGTTCAAATCTAACTTGAATAATCTTGCATTATTTATTTTTAAATTGTTTCATAAAACAAAAGAATTACAATTTATTTAACTAGATCAACTGAAACCAGATTGTGCAACATAATATTAACATGCGGCCTTATTAGTCATGTATCATTCTCACATGATGTGTATTTCTTAAGCATGATATGTTTTATGCAGAGGCATTTCTCATATGATGAAACTCATGAACCGACAATCCGAAGAATATGGGAGACTACAGCAAAAGACAATATAAATAAAAAATTAAATCGTGCACGAGAAGCAGCAAAAATAGCTAATAAGACAGCTAGTATAGCAGAATGCAAGGATCATCCACCAGTTTGGATTCGTCGTGATATTTGGAATGAGATGATTGATATACGTTGGGCGCAAGAGGAATTTCAGAAAAGAAGAGAAACAATGAGAAAGAATCGGCTTACATCGAAAGAAGGGACTTTTACTCGTCATTGTGCCGGTTCAGTTTCGATAGCCTCGCATAATGAACAAGTTGTAAGTCAAATATTCTTCAAATTGTTTTTCATCTTATTAACTACTAACTATATCAGTTAAGTATATATGCTGAAAATGTCAATTAATAAATAGATGAAACTAAGAAGATGTATGTATCATATCACTTTGCACGTCACTAGAGGAGGAACGAGTCATTATTGCCTCAACTGCAGTTATGTACTGTCGCCATGGCAGCATTTTATTCCTGCCTCTTAGCAACTGTTTATAAATACCGTTGAATCAATATGTCGAAAACTATAGTGTTTTTGACGTTGTTGCCAATATATTTCAACTATGCACTAGGCTTCGATGAAATTCTAAGCTTTGCCTATACACACCAATTTTTGTGATTTTGTGTGCTACAGAAATTAGATTTTATAGTACATCTTGCTATCCCTATATCAGTAGCGAACCTGAATTTATATAAATTGATAAATCTAACATGATTTATAAATACATATGTTAAACCATTCATTACCATAGTACGGTAAGTCATCGAGCTAGTATTATCCCTTAGTTATAATCATATCCAACATATTGCTAACCATTCGAGCATGATATTGAGCAATATAAATGTATAAATAGTGCAAGCATGTAGAATTTCACCCTTACTAATACCCATAATTTTCTAATATTTATGTAAATGAATGCAGAAAGTGGTGATGGGAAAGGAACCAGCATTTCATGAGGCATTTCGATATTGGCACGTTTTGAAAGATCCATCGAACTCCTTAAAAAATACCAAAAAAATATGTAGGAGTAGCAGATATGTGGATAACAAATCTGCGAAAACAATGGTAATTATTTTATTTAGTTAAATTGTTAATATGTACGCAATGTCGATTGATTTTACATATTGATCAGGAGAATTATCTTAGCAAAAAGGCCGAGTCAGAAGAAGAAATGGATGTCTTTAATCCACAACATTGGATGGATTCATCAGGGGGACTTACAAAAGGAAAGTTGTATGGAGCGCCTCATGTAGACGTTAGTAGTTTACATGGAGTTTCTAGGTCTTCTTCAACCAGTGCTCATCGAGGATGTACTTCTACTCCAACTCCATCTACTCAACCAATACATACACAATTTTCATTGGAAGAAATTGTTCAACGGTTAGAGCCATAAAACCTAATTATGCAATTAATGTTGAATGATTATGTAGTTGTTTGTTTTAATGCATGTATTATGTGTAAATAGGGTGTTGGATAAATTATCGCAGTCGCCTGGTATACCTATGCAGTCCACTGTACATACACAGACAACTGATCGTGTTGCAGTGTCTTCGCAACCGGCTGTGCCAACATCACCTTATATTCCTGATCAGTCCACCATGCCTACAGAGGCGACCGTGCCTACACAAGCCACCATGCCTTCACAGTCACAACAAATGGGATTTTCTCCATTTAATGGTACATTTTCTCATTTCACGGGTTAGTATATTTTCTCATTATTTCTATTATTCTTAGTGCTAGCCTTGTTGCAATTGATGATCATCTATTTATATTATATACTATGCCTACTAGATGAGCCAATAATAATTTACTTGATTAATTGAAAAAGCATAGCATTACTGTTTGGACTGAAATATGTGTTACAAACTTGTAATCTTGATTCAAACTAAGATTACAAACTAAGATAGTTTGTAACAGAGTTCAAACTATTGGTTCAGTTACAAACTTGTAATCAGTTACATATATATTCAGTTACAAACAGAGTTCAAGTTCAAAGTATAGACATATATATTCTGTTACAAGTTCAGAGTTTGTAATAGAGTTCAAGATTACATATATATATATATATATATACATAGCCATTCAGTTACAAGTTTGAGCCATTCAGCTACAAACTTTGAACTCTGTTAATATATATTCTATAGACGTGCAAGATTACAAGTTTGAGCCATTATATATATACACAAGAAGTGTGCGGTGTGAAATGGTCAGGCTCTGGCCAACTTCTGGCCTCTGGTGGGAATGACAACCTCTTACATGTATGGGACATCTCCATGTCATCATCAACGTCGGCTCCAAACCAAAATCAGTACGTGCACAGGTTCGAGGAGCACACTGCAGCTGTGAAGGCATTGGCTTGGTGTCCGTTTCAAGGCAATTTGCTGGCGTCGGGTGGAGGTGGAAACGATAGATGTATCAAGTTCTGGAATGTGAGTACATGGGCGTGTTTGAATTCGGTGGATACAGGGTCGCAGGTGTGTGCTTTGCTGTGGAATAAGAATGAGAGGGAGATATTGAGTTCGCATGGGTTTACTCAGAATCAGTTGACGCTTTGGAAGTATCCGTCTATGGCGAAGGTTGCCGATCTTACTGGTCATACTTCTTGTGTTTTGTTCATGGCTCAGAGTCCGGATGGATGTACTGTGGCGTCGGCTGCAGGAGATGAGACATTGAGATTTTGGAATGTGTTTGGGACACCCCAAGTTGCTAAACCTGCATCGAAAGCCAGTTCTGGGCCGTTTAGTAGCTACAACCATCTTAGGTAAAATCTTCAACTGGTTGACGGAGGTGATGACTGACGGGTTGAAATGAAGATTGATGATCAAGAAGCTGGTGCTCACAAAGCAGTGCAATGGCCAGTGCAATGGCCAATCTCTGCACAAGTTGAACTTGACTTGATTCACATTGTGCAAAATATCAGACTACTTCTTTACGAATTGGAGGAGAGACCAATATACAAACATATACCAGTTGAAATTTCATCATCATCCTGTAATCATCCAGTTGAAGTTTATCCTATCACTCGCTACAATTTGTAATCAGCAACTGAAAAAAAAAAGTTTGAGCCATTACAGCTGCTGTTGCCATTCAAATATAGTTTGAGCCTTTATTTTACAAGTTTAATTTTCTAAATTTCAGAGTTGCAAACATCTATAACGTTTTTAGTAAAGCTATCAAGCCCGGAAATTAAGACAGCTATAATGTTTTTTGTAACGCCTTATCTTTTTGATGATGTCCATGCTTATTTCCATTAAATGACTTAATTTGCATGTATTTTATGTAGCAAGTCACAAGTCTATGTCGTTGGGAGCATATCCGTCGCAACAATCACCTTTGCATAACACATTTGGGACTGCGCAACAAAGCATGCAATTTTTTGATTTAATGCAACAACAACTACCACATGTGCAACAATATTCACATATGCAACAGTTTTTAGGACCATCAATGTCTCATCAGCCTTATCAGTCATCATGCAATTTCGGAGAACATCAACATCATGGTGGTATGGAGTGATTAGTGTTCCCTACTTCACTTGTTTTTTTTTCCTTGTCGAAATAATATATGTACATGTATGTCAGTGGACTTATTTTCTTTGTTTTTTGTTTCTAAAGTAACATGTACTTCTTTCAGCGAACATGTTGAATTACCTTTTTGTTAATGTAATATGTTTGGATATGTTATGTTAACTTTCTTATGCATTTCTTATGTTAAATTGAGTACTTTATCATTAATTTGTGTGTTGTTAGTTTGTATGTAGTTTTTATATAACAGATAATAAATTTTGACATGTATATGAAATTATAACGTTGATATTTTGAATTCTTGGTTATATTCCATCGTTTATTATTGTGGGTATCATATGTTGCTAAATCATGCAAATTTAAGACTGACTAAAGACAAAATTTCGGTCTTTAAAATTCAGTTTTAATTATATTTAAGACTGCAATATCAGTCTTTACATCTTGAGACTGAAATCTCAGTCTTAATATTTTTTTGGGACTAGTAATTCAAAGACTGAAATTTTAGTCTTTGGTCAGTCTTTAAATATAATTTAAAGACTGATTTGCTTTATTAAAGACTGGAATATTCAGTCTTTAATCAACAGTTTTTTTGTAGTGATAATTTTCTGATCGATTCGAATGGAGTTCGAATCGATCCCAAAGTGGGCCCAAATTTCCTAAGGCCGGGCATGTGGGCCCCCCTCACGTGCCAGAAGTGGTCTGCCGAATTTTCAGCGAAATATCAGCATCCTACGCCTATAAATAGAGCCCCTGGTCATTCAGAAAGGGGATGGAAGAATTTTTAGAGAAAAAAGCACGCCCGGACGCTGCCAGAATCACTCCATATCATCATCACTGCCATTGATTTCGAATTTTGACTTACTATCTGCTGTATTTTGACATAAAAAGTTGTATTCCCCGAATATCGAGAAATAAAGTGACAAAACTTCATAGTGGACGTAGGCGATACGTCGAACCACTCTAAATTACTGTCTTCCGTGCAATTTATTTTTCTATGACTTGAAGTTTTTGTTAGATAATCCTCATTTTCAATTTGATTTATTCATTTATTATCTCTTCAAAAACTTCCGAAGAGTGTTGTGCCCAATTTTAATGCAAACAGTAGGAACATCCATTGTAGAAAGTGCAGTAAGTGCATGTCGAGGAAAAGCTCTAATTGACATAGCAGCTATTCTGATATCATTTGCTTTCTTTCCCATCAAATCTTTAGAAAATGGATAAGGCAGTTTCGCATACGAAAGCCTTGTATTTGCAAGCAAGAACATCCAATTTTTACATACTAAAGCTGATGAACATCGATCTCGGGTAGAGTGTAAGAATGTGAAGCAATGTGTTATACAATTGTCTGGTAGATTGTCGATAAGCTTTATGATTTTGGGTTTCCTTTGAGTGATGGAAATATCCTCCATTGTTGAATGAATGAGGTAAAGATCAAGTTGTCTTTGGTTGTATATATAGAAGGAGAGAATTCAATGGGCTGACTTGTCTATGTACTAAGAATCTACATATAAAAGATGGAGAGACACAGATTCAATGTAGTGTTATTTAGTGAAGTTAATCAGGCCACTGGATTCATATGCATGCAGCCACATTTCTTTACGCTTGCCATGTAAAGCGAAAAGGCATATTATGGATACGAGATTATTGTTAGGGCTGTCTCGCATGTTTAATGGAGGAACGACGGTTTGAATTGGAAAAAAGTCCAACGTCGCTAAATAATATGGAGAAGTAGTGTATAAACATGGGTTGGTAGGCATGTAACATTGGGGATTTCTTTTGTTACAACAAAGTGTGTGCCAACCCATATACGTATTGTCTCGCATGTTTATTGGAGGAATGACGGTTTGGATTGGAAAAAAGTCTCACATCGCATGTAACATTAAAGATTCCTTTTGTTACAATTGTTACAACAAGTGTGTGCCAACCCATATACGTACGCCATGTGCGGGAGATGGGGGGTTTGGTCGTACCCTCGTTGCCCAACAATTATATTATTGACTTGTATTTTCCTGTTCAATGTACTTATCAAATGTTGAAAGAGATGTACTCCGGTATTATGCGCTATGCATATAAACATATAATCATGTTGTGATATACAACTTGCTGATATAATGAATGATTGAACAAGTAAATGGCTTCTTTCCTGTCTAAATACATGTTACAGAGCATATAAATTCATTGAGGATAACCAGACCTCTATTAAAGAATGCGGTGCAATAATTGGAAATGGTCACCGAGAATCTTCCAGTAAAAACAATCCACTTTAAATATAAATTCAGAATACAAAAGTATACTACATGTTTAACGAAAATTTTAATGCAGAAACAATTACCTTAGCAGAAAGAAATGATGTTAATCAATACAGTTTAAGGTCTAAAAAAATGTTATCGGTATGATGAAATCAAGGACAAAGCTATCTGTGAGAGACCCCGGACTATAGCCCAGGTAGGATTTGTAAACATGGCTTATGTAACAACCCGCATATTTAACGATTTTATATTTAAATATTTTATTTAAATATAACGTCGTTGTCGGATTATGGTCCGAAAAGCTACTTTCTACAAACGGCCGAATTGGGACTCGAAACCATTTCCACTGAGTCCAAAATGTCGTTTGCGATCTTTTTGAGTATAATCTTTGATATGTTTGGAGTAAGTTGAATTTTGCTACTTTTTCTAGTGGGCTTTAGCTTTGGGTTCAGCCCCAAACCCCACTTAACCCTCTAACTCAGCCCATCTCCTCCCATTCATTCATTCCCACTCCTCTTCACTTCTAAACTCAAGCTCCAACTGAAATGGGGGAAAGGAAGAGGAAATAGAAACTCTCAAGCCCTAGTTCCTCTTGATAATCCAAATTCTTGCTCCAAATTCAAAGAGAAGGATAGGTAAGCCTCTTCTCCATCTTCTCCATCTCTTCTCCTCTTCAATTTCAGAAAATATCCTAAACCTAATTTAGGAAAATATGTGTTTTATTCTTAGATTGAAGCTTGTTAAGTAAGAGTGAAGAGTGGTTAGCCTTTCCTTTGCATTTGAGCTTCTTCTTCTTCTTCTTGAGTTAAAAAGGTGAGTTTTGAACTCACATCTACTTCTCCTTGATTTCATGGGTGTTGGTATGAATTCCTAACAAGTATGCATGTGCCATTGTTTTGGAATTGGAAAGAATTTGCATTTTCATTGAAATAGGGCAGGAAGTGCAAAATCACCAGGTTCGGCCGACCGAGTGCAGGCTTCGGTCGACCGACCTGCTGCCCCGATCCATAATTAGGTTTCTGCATCTGGCCGGCCGACCGAGCCCTGCAGTCCGGTCGACCGACCTGCTTTGTTTTGCCCATTTTCCTTATTATGCCTATTTGATTGATTTTTCCGGATTCTATCGATTCAAGTTGCTTTTTAGTGTTTGTTATTGCATCTTTGACTTTGATAACTTACTCTTGACTTCATCCACGGGTTTTTATAAAATAATCTCTCAAATCGCATTTAAAGGCTCGTTTCTCCAATTCATAAATTCTATTTAAAACACGCACTTTCGCACTTCGAGCGAAGTGGAAGGGTGATTAAATGGTTGGGCAAAACACGGACCATGAATCTGTGCGTTTATCCTTCTGATTAATGCCCGACCTATTCGATTGATCGTTTTGGCCTTCGGGTTTGGTTTATCGATGATATGAGGTAAATTTGTACTGCTTTGAGTGTGAAATTAACTAATGGATAGTAAACCGTTTAGTGCGAACGGGTGGTTATGGGACTCACGTTACCACTTTTCGGATTCCTCTCTGGGGGTTTGTGACACATGCTGCCTTTGGGATAGTGTCTTCGGACTGTCTCCTCTAGCTTGTTTCCTTTAAATATCGCCTTTGGAGTTGGTCCTTTGCCCCGACTCGCAAAAATATTTGGGGTTGTCGGTTATCTTTGGTATTGCTTTCGGAGTGGTTTCTTCACCACTGCTCAAGAGAAAATGTAGTGGTTTCTTCACCACCGCTCAAGAGATATTGGAGTGGTTTCTTCACCACCGCTCAAGAGATAACGGAGTGGTTTACTCACCACCGCTCATGATGTTTCATTTATATGTATATTCCCTAGGTATTGCTTTTCTGTATTGGTTCTTTGGAGCCACACGAAATATAGCGCCTACCTTGTGGAACTCTTATTTATCGGTATTTGTTGTTTGCCTTATGGCTTGCTTTGGGATATTCTTATCCTTTGTTTCTATATGTTGCCGATGATATGAGGCTTGATCTATATGATTGGGTTATCTCTTTTATAGATATCTATTATGCTTTGTAACCTTGCAGGTTTATTGTTGTTCAGTTTATTTAACTGATTTGTTTAGCTAGACTGACCCGGGTATTTTATACTCGGGTTAGACCCAGATGTTTCAGGTTAGGTGCTTTTGGACTTAGCCTATTTTGCTTCCGCATGGACTACTCCGCTAGCTTCTCTTTGTCATAGCTTTTTGTGTAGTTCCATTTTGTAGTAACTCTGATATGTACTCTTTCGGACTTATCTGTATATTGTCGTTTCTATACCACTTGACATGTATTATTTTGTATACTCTGCTATGTATCAGTGTATGTGTATATGATGGTTTACTGTTCTGTGATGTGTATTGCATTTGAGTTGTTATATTCTGTTCTGATAGATTCTCTAGCCACCTATGGTTTTGTTTTAAGTATTCATTGGATATGTCGATCTGCTTGGTAAGGCAATTGTCGATGAATTCAATAGATAATTGAAGCAAGGCTATAGATGGTCGCTCCTAAACAGCCTTATTCTCCGTGTTAGCAGACGGTATTATCTATTAATACTCTTTGCTAGCGTGGGTATAGAGGTGGGGCGTCACAGCGTGGTATCAGAGATGAGTTCAGAACAAAATATGATAAACACAGAATAGATGCACATATTACGATACATCAAAGTGTAATAAGTGATACAAATTTTTGAATCATCGTGTCTCTCTCTCTATTCCTTCTTTGTCTTTGATGTTAGATAGAATTTGGGAATACGTCTAGGAATGTATTTTATTCCGTAGTATTCTGTATTGAAATATCTACCTTGAGATTAATCTTTATCTTCTTTAACTTTCATCTTATGGCTGGAAGAGGCAGAGGACGACGTTCGGATGCTGGGCAATCTAGTGGCTCACATCCGGATGGCGTTTATATGTCAGCCGATCAGTTTATGGAGTTGTTTAGGAGCATTCAGCCTCCAGCTCCTGCTCGTGTATCTCCACCTCGCAAGTCTACCTTTGCACGCCTATGCAGTGATTTTTCTCATCTTGGAGGAAAGCCGTTTAAAGGCTCTGAATCCGTTCTTGAAGTCCAAGCTTGGTTTCGCACGTGCGAGCGTATCTTCTCTCGCATGGATCTTTCTGACCATGATAGAGTTCTTGTAACTTCTAGCTTATTACAAGAGCGTTCTCTTGATTGGTATGAGCTTCTTGTAGCCAAGATTGATGAGTCTACTCTTTCTTGGACTCAGTTTCGGGAGCGATTTGAACTCAAGTTCGTTCCTGAATCTGAAAAAGTTCTATTGACCCGTCGCTTCCTTGAGTTGAAGCAAGGGAAATCTTCTGTTTCTGAGTATGTTGCATCTTTTGAGGCCTTATCTAAGTATGGTCTTGAATTCATCAGCACTTCTTATAAGAAGAATTTGAAGTTTGTTTCTGGTCTTAAGAAATATCTTAAGAAGTCCTTGTTGCTCCAGCTTAAGCTTTCTTTCGAGGAATTGGTTGATTCGGCACTTCATCTCGAGACCGTCGAGAAGGAGTGTGATAGTGATGTTGATGTTGAGGTTTCCAAGAACCCCAACAAGAGGCCGTTTCCAATTCTGAAGAAGCCTTTTCCTTCTAAGAAGAAGAAGACCGGTGGTCCTAGCTCTCAGCCTCAGTCTTTCGGAACACCTTTCGTTCGAAAGTGTTTCAATTGTGGTTCTCCGGATCATATTATTCGAGCTTGTCCAAAGCCTCTCTTCTGTCGCTATTGCAAGAAGGAAGGTCATCATGTTTCAGCTTGTCCTACTGCTCCTGCTAATGCAAAATCTGGCAAGCTCAATGTGGCTAATGCTTCTGGAGGTTCATCTCAATCCAAAGGTACGTCTCTATCTATTTTGGAGGGTTCAATTCTATTTCATGATCATAGTATACGGGTTCTTTTCGATACGGGTGCTTCACATTCTTTCGTATCGAAGAAGCTTGTAGATGATTTATCTTTGGATGTTTCTTGTATGGTTACTTCTTTAAGGATTGCGAATCCTATTGGGGGATCCGCGACCCTTAGCTTGTTTTGTGATGATATTGAGATTGTTTTATGTGGCTTTTCTTTCCGTGCGAATCTGCACGTTGTTTCTCATTTGGGTTTTGATATGATTTTTGGTATGGACTGGCTAGTGAGGTACGATGCCAGGATTATTTGTTCCGAGAGAATTTTATATCTTTGTCATCCTGATTCGCCTTCTCAGTTATCTCTTGTTCTTTGGGATGTGGATAATTCCGAGATGGCTTTATATTCTCTTGATTCGCGAGATGATGAGGATATATCTCGTATTCCTATTGCTAATGACTTTTCTGATGTTTTTGAGCCTGTATCGGGTTTGCCACCCAAGCGGGCAATTGAGTTCCGCATTGATCTCATTCCAGGCGCGCAGCCAGTTAGTCGTCCTCCCACGAGGATGTCAACAAAGGAAAATGAGGAACTCAAAAAGCAGCTTTTAGAGCTTGAGATCTCACCAGACTTATCTATTGTACAGCAACCTATTCGCGTGCTTGACACGGAGGTGCGATACCTTCGGAACAAGGACGTGCCGCTCGTTAAAGCTCAATGGTCCGCTAATCCCAATGACTGTACTTGGGAAACCAGAGAATTTATTGAGCGTTCATATCCAGGTTTTCTTTCTTTGCTTTGAAACGGTGAGTATGTCTTTTCATCTCAAGCTTATTTCCTTTTCTTTTGATTGATTGTATGTAGTTGTTACAAATATCGTCTCTAGAAATTGCGGGGACGCAATTTTTGTAAGGAGGGGAGATCTGTAACAAGCCGCATATTTAACGATTTTATATTTAAATATTTTATTTAAATATAACATCGTTGTCGGATTATGGTCCGAAAAGCTACTTTCTACAAACGGCCGAATTGGGACTCGAAACCATTTCCATTGAGTCCAAAATGTCGTTTGCGATCTTTTTGAGTATAATCTTTGATATGTTTGGAGTAAGTTGAATTTTGCTACTTTTTCTAGTTGGGCTTTAGCTTTGGGTTCAGCCCCAAACCCCACTTAACCCTTTAACTCAGCCCATCTCCTCCCATTCATTCATTCCCACTCCTCTTCACTTCTAAACTCAAGCTCCAACTGAAATGGGGGAAAGGAAGAGGAAATAGAAACTCCCAAGCCCTAGTTCCTCTTGATAATCCAAATTCTTGCTCCAAATTCAAAGAGAAGGATAGGTAAGCCTCTTCTCCATCTTCTCCATCTCTTCTCCTCTTCAATTTCAGAAAATATCCTAAACCTAATTTAGGAAAATATGTGTTTTATTCTTAGATTGAAGCTTGTTGAGTAAGAGTGAAGAGTGGTTAGCCTTTCCTTTGCATTTGAGCTTCTTCTTCTTCTTCTTGAGTTAAAAAGGTGAGTTTTGAACTCACATCTACTTCTCCTTGATTTCATGGGTGTTGGTATGAATTCCTAACAAGTATGCATGTGCCATTGTTTTGGAATTGGAAAGAATTTGCATTTTCATTGAAATAGGGCAGGAAGTGCAAAATCACCAGGTTCGGCCGACCGAGTGCAGGCTTCGGTCGACCGACCTGCTGCCCCGATCCATAATTAGGTTTCTGCATCTGGTCGGCCGACCGAGCCCTGCAGTCCGGTCGACCGACCTGCTTTGTTTTGCCTGTTTTCCTTATTATGCCTATTTGATTGATTTTTCCGGATTCTATCGATTCAAGTTGCTTTTTAGTGTTTGTTATTGCATCTTTGACTTTGATAACTTACTCTTGACTTCATCCACGGGTTTTTATAAAATAATCTCTCAAATCGCATTTAAAGGCTCGTTTCTCCAATTAATAAATTCTATTTAAAACACGCACTTTCGCACTTCGAGCGAAGTGGAAGGGTGATTAAATGGTTGGGCAAAACACGGACCATGAATCTGTGCGTTTATCCTTCTGATTAATGCTGACCTATTCGATTGATCGTTTTGGCCTTCGGGTTTGGTTTATCGATGATATGAGGTAAATTTGTACTGCTTTGAGTGTGAAATTAACTAATGGATAGTAAACCGTTTAGTGCGAACGGGTGGTTATGGGACTCACGTTACCACTTTTCGGATTCCTCTCTGGGAGTTTGTGACACATGCTGCCTTTGGGATAGTGTCTTCGGACTGTCTCTTCTGGCTTGTTTCCTTTAAATATCGCCTTTGGAGTTGGTCCTTTGCCCCGACTCGGAAAAATATTTGGGGTTGTCGGTTATCTTTGGTATTGCTTTCGGAGTGGTTTCTTCACCACCGCTCAAGAGAAAATGGAGTGGTTTCTTCACCACCGCTCAAGAGATATTGGAGTGGTTTCTTCACCACCGCTCAAGAGATAACGGAGTGGTTTACTCACCACCGCTCATGATGTTTCATTTATATGTATATTCCCTAGGTATTGCTTTTCTGTATTGGTTCTTTGGAGCCACACGAAATATAGCGCCTACCTTGTGGAACTCGTATTTATCGGTATTTGTTGTTTGCCTTATGGCTTGCTTTGGGATATTCTTATCCTTTGTTTCTATATGTTGCCGATGATATGAGGCTTGATCTATATGATTGGGTTATCTCTTTTAGAGATATCTATTATGCTTTGTAACCTTGCAGGTTTATTGTTGTTCAGTTTATTTAACTGATTTGTTTAACTAGACTGACCCGGGTATTTTATACTCGGGTCAGACCGAGATGTTTCAGGTTAGGTGCTTTTGGACTTAGCCTATTTTGCTTCCGCATGGACTACTCCGCTAGCTTCTCTTTGTCATAGCTTTTTGTGTAGTTCCATTTTGTAGTAACTCTGATATGTACTCTTTCGGACTTATCTGTATATTGTGGTTTCTATACCACTTGACATGTATTATTTTGTATACTCTGCTATGTATCAGTGTATGTGTATATGATGGTTTACTGTTCTGTGATGTGTATTGCATTTGAGTTGTTATATTCTGTTCTGATAGATTCTCTAGCCACCTATGGTTTTGTTTTAAGTATTCATTGGATATGTCGATCTGCTTGGTAAGGCAATTGTCGATGAATTCAATAGATAATTGAAGCAAGGCTATAGATGGTCGCTCCTAAACAGCCTTATTCTCCGTGTTAGCAGACGGTATTATCTATTAATACTCTTTGCTAGCATGGGTATAGAGGTGGGGCGTCACAGCTTATGTATATTGATAACCCCATATAATTTAATTTTAGTATCATTCAGTAAAACAAGTGTGTGTTTTATTCTTGGAGTCGTTGAAATTTTATATAAATGAAGCAGTAAAGTGAAAATGCAGTGCCGCCTCTGTTTATAGTCTTTTATATGTATAGGGTTATAAGGGTAAAAATGTAATTTCTCTGATATAAAGACCAAGTCATAGCTTATGTATATAAAATGTGTACTGAAGCATGTACAAACTGATCAATTCTGTTAATACTTTCTATTCAATCATCAATAAAACAATTCTCTTCACAAATTCAAAACTTCAATTTGGTATCAGAGCTCTTCGTGAATCATCACAGCCTAACGGCAAATTCATCAGCGATCCAAACATCATCAAGTATCAAAATCTGGTAAATCAGATTTTGAGAGATCTCATCAGAATTTGTGAATCATCATTTGAGATTAGAATTTGGAAGCAGTTCAGTAATCAAACTGCTGCCCTGCCAGAGAAGACTCGGCTGCATCAGTTTGATCAAGGAAACAAACCCAAATTCAAAGAAAATCCAAGAAAGCATCAAAAAGATCATCAAAATTCATCAAGAAAGTGCCATGCCCGAAAACCCATCATCAAGAATTTAATCATTTGGGTTATGGCTGCACATACCTGATTTTCTCAAGACCCAGACTCACTTCTTGAATCTTCTAAATTCACCTGTGCCAATTTCTCATTCAGTATCATCACAACATCATGGCTGAGAGTTTTGCAACCTCTGCAACCCCCAATATGGATCAATCATCCACAGAAAGTCTCATCAAAACTGTTGTTAGCCCACAAAGTCAACTTGTCACAGCACACTTGGAAGAAGATAATTATCTCCTCTGGAAAGTACAGGTTGAAACTGCAGTTAAAGGCTACGGGCTTGAAGAGTATCTTCTTGGAACGCATATTGCCCCTCCAAGATTCATCACTAATGAAGAAAACAAAACAGTCAACAATCCAGAATTCATCAAATACCAAAGACAAGACAGTTTAATATGTTCATGGTTGTTGTCATCTATAAGTGTGAAACTGCTACCACAAGTTATTGGTAGTAAAACAGCATATGGCATATGGTCAACTGTTGAGAGAATCTTTAACTCTCAATCAGCAGCAAAGGTAATGCATCATAAATGATTGCTACATAGCATCAAGAAAGAAAATCAATCTATGAGTGACTATCTTGCAAAAATCAAAAGCACATGTGATCTTCTTGAGGCAGTAGGACACAAAGTTCCTGCAACAGAACAAGTCTTAATCATCTTAAGTGGTCTAAGTGAAGACTATGAGGCTGTTGTAGCAGTTATTTCATCTCAAAGAGACACCATCTATTGAAGATGTTCATTCTATTTTACTTGCACATGAAGGAAGAATAGAGTTCAAGAAACCTATTGATTCAGACATGTCCATAAACTACACATCAGGCTACAAAAACAGAAATTAGTACAACAATAGAAGCAATCAACCATCTTAGAGAGGAAATGCAACTGTCAGAGGCCGGGGAAGAGGTAGATGGAATAACAATAACAGACCAAAGTGTCAAATCTGTGAAAAAGTGGGACATATTGCAAGTAAATGCTACTTCAGATACGACTCTAACTACAACCCCTCACAGAACACAAATGCTCAGAGAGGATATGGTGGAAGTGTAAATCTGGTGAATACACAGCATGATTCAAAGAGTTCATCAGATGATCATAGTGCAAACATATGTGAAAGTGGCAAGCATGAAGAAATTCAAAGTGAATGCTGGTATCCCGACTCTAGTGCAACACATCATGTGACCAACAACTTACAAAATCTGAATCTTGGAAGCAAGGAATATAAAGGTAACCAAACTATTTGTATGGGTAATGGTACCAATATTAATATCACACACACTGGTCACACACAAATTCTTGGTCAGAAAATATTACATCTGAATAACTTACTTCGAGTCCCAAAAATAAAAAAGAATCTCATTAGTGTATCACAATTTGCTCATGACAATAATGTATTTTTTGAATTTTATCCAAAATATTGTGTAGTCAAAGACATTGAGACCAAACAAACACTTCTGCAGGGTGAGACATACAAGGGTTTGTACAGGTTCAACTTGTCAAAAGCAATTCAATTCAATAATACTGAATCATGTACAAGAAAACGGTGCAATCTAACAGAATCATGTACTGAGAATAATGAAAGTGATTTCAGTGTGTGGCATTCTAAGCTTCGACACCCAAGTGTAAAAGTTGTAAAGCAAATACTGCATGATAATGAGATTCAAGTTAGAAATATACCTGTATCTTTTATTTGTACTTACTGCCAAATGGGAAAGAGTCATAAACTGGCTTTCCCTCAATCACATTCTAAATATAATAGACCATTGCAGTTGATTGCAATTGATCTATGGGGACCTGCACCCATAAATTCAGACTATGGTTTCAGTTACTATATCTCTTTTGTAGATGCTTACTCCAGGTATACTTGGATATATCTTCTGAAATCAAAGTCTGAAACATATAATACTGTCATACACTTTATAAGTCAGACAGAAAAGCAAATTGATCAGCAGGTAAAAGTCATTCAAACTGATGGAGGAACAGAGTTTAAACTACTCAAAGAATTCCTTTAGAAGAAGGGAATAATTCATAGGGTAACTTGTCCCTATACTTCAGAACAGAATGGATTAGTTGAAAGGAAGCATAGACATATAGTAGAAACTGGTCTCACATTACTTGCACAAGCATCACTTCCATTGAAGTTTTGGCCTGATGCCTTCTCAACTGCAGTATACTTGATTAACAGATTGCCCACTAAAATTTTACAAGACAAAACTCCAATGGAAGTATTACTTGGTGTAAAACCAGACTACAAAGCATTAAAAACTTTTGGATGTCTATGCTTCCCTCATCTAAGGCCATATAATACTCATAAGTTGAATTTCAGATCCACTCCATGTACCTTCCTGGGATATGGATTGAATCAAAAAGGATACAAATGTCTTGACAACAATGGGAAACTATTTGTGTCAAGGCATGTTGTGTTTAATGAAAAGTCATTTCCTTTCAAAGACAGCAGCATAGTGACAACTCAGAAGATATACAATCCAGTGGTATCAATACCACCCATACCAATATACAACAGTACTGAAAATTAGGAGCATGCTGAGAATCAAAATGATCTAGATGCTCAACTCACTATGTCAGACAACAGACCAGGTCAAGCAATCTTAGAGCATTTGCAACATCTCAGCCGATCTACAACAAATGCAGATAATCAGCAAAATAGAAGTGAAGAACATGGACAACAAGTAACATCAGATCAAACTACTATACAGCAAGAGCAACCATACAGAAGGCATCACATGATAACCAGATCAAAAAGTGGAATATTCAAGCCAAAGTTGTATACTACATATACTACTGATGCAGAACCAGTTACATATGAACAGGCCATCAAAGATGACAAATGGAAACAAGCAATGAATGAAGAATACACAACATTGATAAGAAATAAAACTTGGAGTCTTGTTCCAACACCAAAGCATAAAAACACAACAGGATGCAAATGGACATATAAATTGAAAAAGAATCCAGATGGTACCATTCAGAAATATAAAGCAAGATTAGTTGCAAAAGGGTATACTCAGCAATATGGTTTTGATTTCTATGAAAAATTTTCTCCAGTAGTTAAACCAACAACAATACGAGTTATACTGACAATTGCTCTACACAAAGGATGGAATATCAGACAACTGGATGTGAATAATGCATTCCAAAATGACGAACTACAAGAAGAAGTCTACATGGAGCAGCCATTAGGTTTTAAGCATGCAAACAAAAGTAATATGGTGTGCAAACTTCACAAAGCAATTTATGGTTTGAAACAAGCTCTCAGGGTATGGTTTGATAAATTAAAAAGCATTCTCATTCACTTGGGGTACAACTCAGCAAAATCAGATACTTCTCTTTTCATCAAGGCAGACAAATACAACATAACATACATTTTAGTCTATGTTGATGATTTCTTAATAACTGGCAGTAGCAAGGAAGAAATAAATCAGGTTATATATTTTCTAGATAAACAATTCTCAATTAAAGATTTGGGACAGCTAAGCTATTTTCTTGGAATAGAGATTAATCAGTTATCAAGCTCAGAATTACATCTATGTCAAACAAAATATATCAAGGAACTACTTATCAAAACAAGGATGAATGAAGCCAAACCATTACCAACTCCTATGACAAGCAATCTTCACTTACCAAAGCATAAGGGTGAAGCCATAACCAATGAAAAAGAATATAGAAGTGTTGTTGGAGCTCTGCAGTATGTAACTATCACAAGACCAGAAATTGCATACAATGTAAATAAAGTATGTCAATTTATGCATCAACCTTTAAGTGAACACTGGAAGGCAGTGAAAAGAATACTCAGGTATCTAAATGGTACTCTAAATCACGGTCTACTTCTCAAGTCAAATACAAATTTATCTATCACTGGCTTTGCTAACGCGGATTGGGCCTCTGATCAAGATGATCGTCGGTCAACAACAGAATACTGCATTTTCCTTGGGGAAAATCCAGTATCCTGGTGCTCAAAGAAGCAACCCACAATATCACGCTCAAGCACAAAATCTGAGTATAGAAGCTTAGCCAGTGCAACATCAGAAGTTATATGGTTAGAGTCCTTACTTCAAGAGCTACAGATCAACACAAGCAACAAGTCAGTTATCTAATGCGACAACCTCAGTGCTGTCTCTCTATCGGCCAACCCAGTATTACACTCACGAACGAAGCATATAGAACTCGATTTGTACTTCGTTCGTGAGCGTGTGAATACTGGAAGATTAAGCATAAATCACGTACCTGCTGCATATCAGAGAGCATATATACTTACAAAGGCCTTATCGGCAAGGAGTTTCACTCGTTTGAGGGAAGATTTGAAAGTCAAGAGCAACGGCAGTGAAATTAAAGGAAAGGAGAAGCCTTGATCTAACAATCGAGAAGGGAATCAACTTGCTAACTGATAAAACTTCAATATTTTTCTGCAAGAAGAGGAGCGATGCAGATTTGGGGACGAGAAGAAAACCCTAGCTCAAAGCAAAGGGGAGCAATGAAGCAGTAAAGTGAAAATGCAGTGCCGCCTCTGTTTATAGTCTTTTATATGTATAGGGTTATAAGGGTAAAAATGTAATTTCTCCGATATAAAGACCAAGTCATAGCTTATGTATATAAAATGCGTACTGAAGCATGTACAAACTGATCAATTCGGTTAATACTTTCTATTCAATCATCAATAAAACAATTCTCTTCACAAATTCAAAACTTCAATTTATATTCAAATTCTCTAGTCTCTTTTATATTTCATAAATAATAATAAAAATATAATGACAAGTGAGAAAAATCCAAATAAGAATAAGAAATCAGAAGTAATCCATTATCGAATTTTATAATTCCTATTTCTACGTGTTTGCATTTTCAGTTTCGCCTGAAATCTTTTACCGATTGTATCTTTCTATCATCTTTTACCAATTATATATTTCTACTCGGGTGAATTAATTTAATGGACAAAAATATGTATATTTTTAGTCTCAAGGACAGACCTCGATATTTTAACTACAAAGACAAAATTGTAATAAAATTTTATCACAAAAACAAATATTCTTTTAAAATTATCCATAAGGACAAACATTATTCCAAAACTGTTACCGAACTAAAAACTGATACCTAAAAACTGTTATCGATAACTACATGATACCTAAAAACTGTTATCAATAACTAAAAATTGATACCTAAATAAAGTTGTCTTTCAGACTGAAATACTGAAGGTCTGTCCTTGAAGCTAAAACGTTGAGAAATTTTGTCCTTGACAAAAATTTCTTGTTTCTATTATCTGTACATTTAATTATTAAAGAACTATAATTATGTCAATAATTAACAAATACATTATTAATATCATTTTTTGCAGTTTTTACATTCAATGTCATTTCGCTTTAAGTACAATCCTAGCCCAGAGCCATATCAAATCTTGGCTGGATGAAATTATGTCTAGAACGTCTAAGCATGGTACTATATAGATCATGGTAATTTAATGACAAAAAATTATGTTTAGAATAATTTATAGGTCCTTGAAAACGAATAAGAGTATTGTCCTCCTGATAACCTATATTTATCCAGGTTTCTTTATTCAAACTTAGTAGTGTAGCATTTACCAACATTGCTATGTAACAGATAGGGTCGTGGTTCATGAACCATGTTGCCAAACTTACAAACGAGCAATTGCATATTATATTATATTATTTTATTATATTAAAATAATAAAATATACGATCATTTATGGCATAACATAAAGATGTAACGTATCAGCATGCCTGAAGCATTAAGAAACTAAATAATAGCACTAATCAAATCCCACTTTTTTGTACAAAATGGAAATGAAAATCATACCTTGTTGGTTCTCAGCATGGATGTGTTACTGCACAAAACTGAAACAGAATTTCATTTCCACAGCAATTTTACATCCAAGGCTGAATCAATTCCACAGGCAAAAATGCTAGACTATGTAGAAACGGAAAAATTAGAGGAATCTGCATGAAATTACCTAGCTACCCCTACTGAATTCCAAATTTGCACTGGTTCTCAAGTTTTAATCGAATTACGTTAGGTCATATTAGCAATGCTCTTCACAGGTGTACGCTAAGTAATTCTCAAAACTAGTACAAAATATCATATATGAGAAACTGATACCCGTGTCCAAAGCTATCAATCAACTAGTAGATTTCTAGTTTCCACATCAAAAAACAAAATTGAAGAATTTATGTTAAATGATATAAGAGTAGAAATGTACAAGCCATTCAGAATAAGTTCATAAAACTTGAGAAGATAAGAATCAAGAACTCTTCTTAATTATTATCACCCTTCTTCTTCTTCTTCTTCAACCACAGCAGGGAGATCTTCTTTGAACCAGGAATAAAGACCACCTTCAAGATGGAATACATTATTGTATCCATTCAACACCAGTAAGTAGGCTGCTATTAAGGACCTGCCACCAAATCAAACATTTTCGTCTTACAACACAGTATGACTTCAGATTTTATGCTTTTACATAACTTGTAATAAATTCACAATTTTTTTGATCATATTGCAAACTTCTAAAAATCTACTTGGTATAAATGAGATCATGAGTTCGAATGCCGTTTCAGATGAAAAATACATTTTTTTTTTAATTGAAAATAATAAAATATTAGTTATTGTATGATGTTAAGAAGTTCAAATAGCAGTGCTGATACAAGTCTACATCTTTTTCGTCGTATATTTATCCAATTTATTTATGTTGTTACATTGGCGATTCTACAGCATACTTCATCATCATCACCCTCGGTTTTATCTAAACTCGCCCTTGATTTTATCTAAAGAATTGGAGTCTGCCACATGAATCTTATATTTCCATTAGTCTATATCTTGAGTCGTATGTTTGTTACATTTAGTGCTTTTCTAGATTATTTTCAAATATAAAAGAAGAGAAAAAAAATAATCCTTCCCTTGATTCTATAACATACTTCATCATCATTGCCCTTGATTTTATCTAAACTCATCTTGGAGTTGGCCACATGAATCCTATATTTCCGTTAGTTTATACCCTGAGTAATATTTTAGATGCATTTGGTGCTTTTCTAGATCATTTTCAAAAATAAAATAAAAGAAAAAAAAAAATCCTTCCCTTGTTGATTTAAGTATCCACATATGTCGATTTTTTTAAATTTTCTTTCTTATAGTTGTCGTGGTTTAACCATCGTTGGATAAAATAATCCTTCTAGTTTATTTGTTATTTCTTATCACAAAAATAACATTAATCTATCTTCATTTTATTTAATTTGTGTGAATTTGATTTGTTGCTTCCTTCTCTATCTCTCAACCTTCTTTTATTATCATCCTACATGTTTAAACATATTTTTTTGGTAATAGTTTGATTTTTGTAGACTTCTTTTATTATTACGCGTACATTCTTAATTAAAATTGCATGACGCATACTTAGTTTAATCCTACTAAGTTTCGGCCTTTTGGTTCCAGTGCATTCTTTCAATCTTCTAACTTTATTTTACTTTTTCTGTTGAACTTCTTTTCTTATTTCATCGTTATATACATTTTGAATTTCTTTTCGTCAATATACACCATTTTCCTCCCCTTTTTTTTTGATACTCAAAGATCTTCATAAAAAAGAAGAAGTGAAAACAAAAGCACACAGAACAATTCCTCTAATCCTTTCTTTATTCAATTTCTTAAAACAATTAAAAAATCGGTTACAATTTGAGTAACAAAACTTAATTTCAAACTCTAACTTCAAGAATTTTCCTCTTATCTTTAAAAGAAAAAAATGTTGTGTTTATTTATATCCAGTTACTTGGGATTCAAGTAATCATATGTTTATATAACATCAAATAAACTATTATAGGAAATTTAAAAAAGTTAAATCTTCCATCTTATTATAATATGCATATCCCTATATGCAATGTTAATTTGGACAATATATGTTTAGCAATTTCTTTATATTAATTTTCTCTAAACGTAATTTTGTATCACAAAACACAACAGTCCACCTTGATGCGAAATCACACCACTCCGATATATTCTCAATCTTTGTCTTATTGAAACCACCTAATTATGCATGCCTGTCAATTGAACATTCATTCATAATTCGTTTGATTGTTCGAATTACTACAAAGGCCTTCATGTGGTTTTGTGAGCTTCCATTGCTTGCTCCACATTGATTCAAGTGAATTTGCCTCTCCAAATCATTTTTGAGAACTCCTTGTGTTCTACGATGTCTTTCCTATCACCGTGTATAGATTATTCTCTCCTCTTTTTTTGCTTATTGAACTTCTCTATTACCTTTCCATACCACAGTAACTCCACCTCGAGTGGAGATGTTATATCTCTTCACTTTCAATTTCCCCTTCAATATTCTTCTTAATTTTAGGAACATGTATTTTCCATGTGAGTGCTACCACATTTCCGTCAAACATATTTAATTTAACTAAACCAAGGTCACTGATATCTCTCGCAACGACCAGCAGATTTCTAGAATATGCAACCCAAATATTGATTTTTACATGATCATAGAGTCCTTTAATCAAAGTAAAAGTATAGGATAACATTTATGATGAATATATATAGATAATAAACTGAAGTTGTGGCGGATCAAATTGGGGTTATGTAAAAATGAATAGGCAATAAATTAAATGAATGTGCACTAAACGGTGAAATTGATATGGAACAAATATTTATAAAATAAGAAGTCTAGGATATTCTTGTTTTAGATTATTCCTCCTTAAATTATATAACAAAAGTTAAGAGAATTTAAGAAGAAAGAGCAGGAGAAAAAACAAAGAACAAAATAAAAGAAACACATAAAATTCAAGGGTCTTCACACAAAGTGAGTTTGGAGTGTTTTTAAGAGTGTAATTTTTGGAAAAGGCGGTTCTTTGGGAAGATAGAGAGTACAAGATTTCAAATTGCGCATAAACTTAAGATGATACAATATTGTGATTGTGATTTTAATAATTATAGCGTTCATTGTCTTCTCTACTTGATTTTTTTTCTTTTATCAAATTTGTACTACTTGCAAGACGAAACATACACGCATTCCTATAAATTTCACCTTATCCTTTTGCTCTCATAATCTATGAAGTCTTTTTTACATTTGCATATACGAAAACACACCTGGATAAGCGTCCATTCTTTAATTTTGTCAATGTTAACCCACAATATGAATCCATCATCTTCAACGCCAATGTTTGCCTTATCATGGTTTCCCTCGTGCTTGTTTTTACCTTCTTCTAATGTCTTCAATTTTTTCCTATCCTCTTTTGAGCTTGTTGCAAAAAAATTGTACATAATCTGATTCCCGTCACAATAGTAGATAATATCATTACATGTTTGATCTTATTCCTTTCCTTGCAATGTTTACATCCCAATACGGTAGCTATGTTCCTTTTATTATTTGATTTTTTCCATCCTTGAGATTTGTTTGCGCCAAAATTGGTCACAAACACCCAATTGCCGATGAAAGTGTCAGTTCGCAATCACATATCACAGATAACAAGTATGTAGAGAAGTAAATATGAAGAACACTCAGAAAATTCAAAAGAAAGCAGTAAACAACACAGAATTTACAGTGGTTCGGCGATCTAGCCTACGTCCACTCTGAAGTTGATGACTTTATTGATATTCAATTGATGATTACGATCGACTACAGCGGATAACGACAAACTATAGCTTTGAAATTCGAGTACAACAGCAATGATGAAGTACAAAGTTGAATCCGGTAGAGTATGGACGTTTTAGAGTCAAAAATCTCCTTCTGTAGGCCTGGGGCCCTATTTATAGGCGTAGGAGGCTGATATCTCGGTCAAACTTCACGAGACTTCTTCTGGTACGTGAGGAGGCCCACGCGATCGATCCCACAAAGTTTTGACTCGATCCGTGATCGATACGAACCAATTTCGTATCGATCAAGAATTTGTCCAATGGAGTCGAAACTTGGCAGGATCATTCCTTAGCTTATACGTAAGCTCCTATGAAAATTTCATAGCATTTGAACTTGTGCATTGTGAGATATGATCGATGCAAACTTGCGATTCCATGAAGGCTGTCACGTTCGAATCGATCTCTTCGTATTGATCGTTTCGAATCGATCAACGCACGTGTCCAGGTGATGACGTGGCGCACACTCCTCGGGTCGATCCACTTTATATTCCGTGTTGACCTAGTCACCCCTTGAACTTCGCTTTATTCGTATCGAAGGTCGTTGCATAGATCGAATCGATTAATAATGTGCAATTCGTATCGATCTGCAGTATGCCCAGTTCGAATCGATGGAGAGGGTTTAGTTCGTATCGATGGAGGTGCGTAGTTCATATAGATGGAGGTGGCTCTTGTTCCTATCGATCAAAGATGCTCAAACTTGATGGATATGAACAAGCGGTGTCGTGATGGATACGAAATATTAACTGCTTGATGGATACGAACCAAGGTCATCCGATGGATACGGACCAAGGCTATCTGATGGATTCGAACAAATGTTATTCGATGGATACGAACAAGGGAGTTTGGTTGATCGATTCGAACAAGGTATAACTCCCTGATGGATACGAATTGCATAGTCTGGATGGATACGAAGTAGACACTAGCTGATCGATACGAAGTGTGCTATTTGTTGATGGATGCGAAGTAGACACTAGTTGATCGATACGAAGTGTGCTATCTGTTGATGGATGCGAAGTAGACACTAGCTGATCGATACGAAATGTGCTATCTGTTGATGGATGCGAAGTAGACCGATACGAACAAGGCCCCTCTGGATCGATTCGAACAGTGTAGCCTCGGATGGGTTTGAATCTGATCGATTCGAACACGCCCCTTTTGATGGATACGAATGGGGGCATTTCTTCCAACTTGCATCGATCATAACTTGAGCATATGAACTCGAATTGACTTGAAATTTGAAATGCTGGCTTGCATGGCTTTACTTGTCGTGTCTTGTCAATTATAGCTTGATCCAGACCCATACAAAATTCATCGATATTCATAGTGAACCTGCGTACAACCAATCTCCGGGACGAACTGTCTTTGGTTTTCGGTTAGTCTTTTGGTATCACAGCCTTGCTAAAAGGCGGGATAACACTTGCCCCCCAAAACATGGCTTGCGATAGGAAGGTGTGTTTTGTAACGCCGTAAGCTGGATGTTCACATCCTGTTGATGACCTGCAAAGAAATTGATAGTCTTATCTGGCCGCGAATGATGATCGTTCGGGATCGCATGTCATTCGAGATGATATGTGACCGTTCGCGGCGAATGGTGAACGTTCGCGGTTGAGGTACCGTTCGAGGCGAATTGTTATCGTTCGCGATCGGATGCCGTTCGCGGCGAATTGTGACCGTTCGCGGTTGGGTGTCGTTCGCGGCGAATTGTGACCGTTCGCGGTCGGGTGCCGTTCGAGGCGAGTTGTGATCGTTCGCGGTCGGTTGCCGTTCGAGGCGAGTGTGCCCGGGGGAACTTAGTATCATCAATACCAGATTCCACGTTCGAGCGAGTTTCTGGATCATTTGTTAGGGTGGTTTATCGCCATCTCAGAGCATGCCTAAGGATCGTTTGCGACCCCGTACACGTGTAAGTAGCTTAGCCGTTTCAGAATTATCAAAACCAGATATCCATTCAACGGAGTTTTTCAACAGAAATGTTCGACAAAATCAAATCCAAATACGAGAAGCAAAACAAAAACAAAAGCAAAATAGTGGCGTCAGAGTGCAAAAAACTACATTGACGTGATTTATAGTTGTATCAGAGCATGCCTGAGGATCGTTCGCGGTCCTGTACATATGTAAACAACATAATCGCGTCGGTGTGGAGTTTGTCACTCGTTCATCATTATCTCAATCAATTGATAACAAGCTAACGCTTCGATCCTAAGCCGTCTTCAGTTGGTGCAGGTGGTGGTCGTTCTCGTTCCATCGTCGTGGCCCTCCTTCTCACATATTGCGATAGCAGACCATTCCGGATATGCCCCTCGACTTCATCTTTCAAGTGTCTGCAGTCGTTTGTGCTATGACCATTCAGCTCGTGGAATAAGCAATACTTGTCTAACCTTCTTTCGTTGCTGGTCGGATCTCTCCTCATCGGCTTTCGATAAGGAACATGTCTGTAACAACCCGGGGTTTCGTATCGATTGATCACCGTCATTAGACGATTAAATCGGTTAGCTAATTGCTTTTGGGAGTTTTTAAACCAGGTTGAAATTCTTTTATAAATTGGTTAAGGGTTTGTGGGCTTTAAAATCATCTTGGCCCATGTTTTCTTTGTTGGTGCCGTGATAAAAATCCAAGACCCGTATCCCTTTATTCATTTCGATTGCAAACCCTAAACAAAACATACGAAAGAAAAGAAAAATGGCAGCTTCCTTTATGCTCGTTCGTTCCTCTTTGCGAAATTAGGGCTTGTGATTAATATCGAAGTCGCGCCTCTGTTGATCGATCGAACAGATATTTGCGTGTAGCTTCGTCGATCGTTCGTCTCTGCTTCGATTTGAACTGTGCAATTTGGGTTTGGGTTCTTCGATCAAGGTGAGTGATTTTCTTCACTCACATCTAATTCAAGTTTTAGTGTTTTCTGACTTGTTCAAATTCACGACTTTTGCTGCTTGATTTTACGATGTTGATGTTGTTCGACTTTAGACTTTTAACCGTGTTCGATTTTTGTTTCTATGTTGATTTGAACTGTTCGTATTTCTTGGGTATCACTGTTTCGATTTAGATTTTGTTGGCTATCGTCACTTGAATTGATTAAGTTGATTTTGTGAAAATATTTCGTGTGTGACATTAAGCTTGACTTGATGAACGACTATGTTGTTCCATGACTCCGGTCAGTTGTTCACGGCTTCGATTTGAATTGTAAAACCTGTTGTCTACATTGAACTTGACTTCTTCATGCTCTTGCATGACTTCGGCAGTTATGTCTTGTTCATAGTTGATACTTGTATTTGACCTTCGGCAGTTATGTCTTGTTCAAAGTTGATACCTGTATTTGATTTCGGTTACTTGTTAATTACTGCTTTGAGTGATATTTGTGTTGAAGTCACCTGACTTCGACATCCTTGGGCATTTGATCACTTGCGGCCTCGACTTTGTTATACACTGCATATACATTCTGATACATGTCTACCTGTTTAAATTAGCATTGTCACATTGTACTGGTCATTGCTCCTTGGTGCAATTTGTTTTGCATTTGCCATTGTACTCGAGTTAGGCCAGTAGCTTGCATTGCCTCTGACCTTTTGACATACAAACTTCATTTCATGTTGATCTTTACTGTAACATGTTGCCACTCTATATGTATTTCGGGCCTCGACTTTGTTATACACTGCATATACATGTGTCATTTCTTTGCTTACATCTGCACATCCCTATCATACTTGTTGTCATTGTAGCTGCACCTGTTTGTATGTGCAGTCCCACATGAGCCATGTTGTCTGATCTTCATGTAGCATGCATTGTTCATATTATTCCTCTGTTGTAGTTTGGTTTGCATCACCATTTGGGTACTCGAGTATGTGTCATTTGATTCATTGGGTGGTCAGTTCCACTTATTGTTCTGGTTTCACCCAAATTTTGTTCAAGATCTTCAGTGCACTATGCAGTGTTTGATGGGTGTCCGGTTCATTTGATTTGAGTTGGTGCCATTTGATTTGGTTCGTTGATCTTTTATGTATTTCATGCTGTAGTGGCGAGGTAGTACACGCGTGCGTGTACTGCAGCCCTACCAGATTTGATGTTTTAATTGATGTTTTCAATTGCTAGAATTGTTTTGTGTTGCCAATGCAATATATTTTGAATTGGTTTAAATTGATTATTGTGTTGTTTTCTAATTATCTTCTAGATAATTAGATTACGAGTTTCTAATTATTTATTTAATAATTAGATTTTGTCATTAATTGCCGTTTAGGCAATCCTGTTGTTTTCTAAATTATCTTCATTGATAATCCTTTCATTTATCTTCGTTGATAATTTGAATTTGCTGATTTGTTGTTTAACACTGTTACGTGTTATATTTACCGTTATCCAATTTCCTTACTATAGGATTGGATAGGTAAGATTTATTGTGACTGTCGTCTATTTGATTATTTAATTATTATTGTTTCCGTGCATTAATAACTGAGTTTGAATTAAACTAACACGTGTATTATTTTCTTTTGAATTTAATACTCGGGTCAGACCGAGTTATTACAGGTTGTTGATATCTTGCTTTGGGTTGCGGTTAGAGCTATGAAGTCTCTTTATATCATTGGAGTAGTCGTTGTCATAGTATAGGAAGATATGTATTCATGTATATTATTCACGATAATGTACTTGTATATGTAATGTAACAACCCTAGATTTTTTTTAATTTCGAATTTATTTCATTTTGAAATTATTTTAAACTTGTTTTATTTCAAACATTTCATTTTTAAATATAAATGTTGATTATTATGGGAATTATAATTTCAAACTAGTATAAATTGGATATTTTACTGAAAAGTGTATTTCTGTTCAAACTGTTCAAACATTGACTTTTAAATTTCAAAACTTAAATATTTAAATTCTTAAATTTTATCTTTTATTATGAAAATAGATTTAATAACTTGGATACTGCTTTTCGTTTCGTTGAAAAAGGACTTAAATTGTGAAAGTTATGTATATTTCAATATTGAATGTAATTTGTTTTATTTAGCAATTTTGTTTATTTTAAATTATATGAATTATATTTTCTTTGTCATATTTTATTTTAATATGTGTTAATATGTTATACTATATATATTTTGTCTTTTAAATATTTTTAAAGTGTTGATAGAATTTTTCCAAAGCTTACTGGATCTATTTTCTAATTTTCAAGCCTAGTTTCCATTTTTCCTTGCTATTTTCTTAATTTAATTATATATAATTAAAATTTATTTATTTATTTTATGCATTCACTCTTATTTGCTGTGTTTTACTTTATTTTATTCATTTTACATGTATTTAAATTTAAATAAAATTTTCCAAAGTCTATTGAAGTTATTTCTAATTTTTAAAGCCTAGTTTGCAATTTTTAGCCATTTTCTTAATTTAAATTCTATTTATTTAAAATTTAAATTTTTTTTTGTATTTTTATTTTCATATCTGAGTTTTTATCTTTATTTATCAGTTTTATATGTATTTATAAATTACAAATTTATATAAAAGAAATTCAAAGAGTTTTATGACTCTTTAGCTGCTTGAGACCTTTTGTTTTCCACCTCTTCGTTTTCCAACATTTTGCATTCAATTGCTTTGGCCGACCTGATTCTTTCTCTCAGCCGCTTATTTTTCTCATAATTCACGAATACAAATCTTTCTCATCTCCAAAATAGCCGGCCATCTCCATTGCTTGCAAAATTTTTGGTAAAAACCTCTTTGTTTTTCATGTTTTCTTATGTTTTCCTCTTGATTTTCATTGATTTGCACTTGTCTTCTTCACCAATATGGCACGACTCCTCTTTTCTCCAATCCCTAGGCTGCCTCCACCACCACCACACCTAACCAACACCTTCAGCCCCTCCCCATCCCATTGTCGTGCTCCATGAGGAAGAAAATCCACCATAGTTTAGAGCAAATCATCACCTACATGTTCAAGCCAAGCACACCTAGGTCCACCACCTCCAAACCACCACCAAGGCCGGCCATACACCACCATCGCCTATTGTTCCAGACCTGACACTCCCCTGCACATCATCCCTACCCCACCTGAAGCCATGGCCGTGCCTACCCTTGCTTTGGCCGAACTCATATTTGCATTGAAACATTGTTGTTTTGCGTTGTGTAGTGTAGTTCCATGCCTATCTCTTTGCATCACTTTTGCCCCATCACCATACATGCTAGGCCGACCTTTAGGAACCCAAAACCAGATCCTAACCCACTACTTAGTCATGTATTTCAGATCTATAGCTGAAACATATGTGGTAGAAAGCAAGTGCAAAGACTTTGAAATTGTTTTATGCATTTATTCTTAACATTGTTTTATTTTTTTGAGTTGAAAACTTATGTTATATTTATTTGTTTTGTTTCATGTATTCAAGGCAATTAACCTTGTCTCTCTCACACTCAAATCATTGTCGTGCCTTCGTGCTTTCCGGGTCTTTGTTTGTGTGTCTGAATCTGTTATCTCCAACTTATACAGGTGAGTTATTCTCACCAGACAATATGTACATATATAACTAGTAAATTAACCTTTTTGAATCTGTAAAATGCATTATCATGTTACACCTGCTATATTATGATTATTATATGATGTGCACTCATGCTTAAACACCTGTTATAACATCTGTTACTGTTATATTATGTTGTTCTGTTATTTTTATCAGTTTATCACACTGCAAGTTTCCTTTAGATTAGAATAACTATGGGTTGAAATGATACATACCCGAACGGACTTTAGAATAGGAGAAAATCGTTATGGGCTGAAATGATAGGCCTGAATGATTTTCAATTATTTTCATTTACTTGGGATTGCGGGTTTGAAATGATCAAACCCGGGTTTTCTTTGTAAATTACGGGTTGAAATGATATATTATCCGTATTTGAAATGATATATTATCCGTATCACTTTACCTAGGCTAGAAAATGAAATACAGACCCGTTGTTAAAATATATTTTTCTAAAAAATTTAAATTATTTTAGACATGTAAATATTATAATATTTTGATTTAAATTTGATTAAAAATAATTTTTGTAAAGCATTATTGATTTTCTGAAAATTTATAAATGAAATAAATAAATGGTAAAGTTTGGCTTAACTAGATATTCAAAAATAGCATTTACATATATTTCTCATGTTATATTATGTTATATGTATTAAAAATATAACTTTTCATGCCACTTAAATATTATTCTAATTCAGTTAGCATTAGATAGTGTGAAATAGTATGCTATTTCAAATCTAAGAACATTGTTTATTCAAATTGACTTTGAAACATTATTTTCCTTCTAGCATGATTTCTTTATGTCATATATATGGAACACTATTATCATATTAAATGCATACAAATTTGGATTTATAATTTATACAAGATGAATCTTTGTTGAGTTTATGCATTAAACTAATAGGCGTGCTCAGTAATACAATGCTTAACAAGTAAGGAATAATCAATAGTTAACGTTAGTGTATTTTGTATATGTCCATTATTCTCTAAAAAGAGTTATTATATTTTGTGTTCATTATAATTACTTAAGTGGACATTTTAATAAAAGTGTGCCAATGGAGTTTAGAAAAAGTGCTAATATAAATCATTTCAGCCTATAAACATACATTTTCATATAGCTGCGAAAATAAAAAATATATACGTTAAATAAGTTATGTTGTGAACACCGTATGTGTAGCATGGGTTAGCACTAATATTAGTTATTTCTCAATGTGGGATTTCATTTCATCATGCCTCTTTCACGTGTAGCGTATCTTGAAGAACTATGTGATCATAGTATTGCAGGTGGTGCGCATGACGTTTAAATACATACGTTTAGTTGTAATCCTAGCACTGATAACATTGTTAGTTTAAAGAACCACTCATCTATTACAAAACCAATTGACAATGTGAAGAGTGACTCTTTTATATTTATATAGAATCTTATATTAGTTATTTCTCGATATGGAACTTTTAGTATTATTTTCATCACATGTATATAATAGTAAGCTTTCATAGTTCAGTTTCTTCATTATATTTAAAAGGGAAATTTTTTCATACATCCTTATGATTATAAAAAATTAGCATTAGATCCCTTTCATTTTCTTATAAATTACATCCTTATTTTTTTAAAATGAAATTCAAGGATATTTGGGTAATTTTGCTAACCTTAACATACATTTTTAGGATATACGACCATAATCACCGTAATACACGTCGGAGCGGACGTTTTTAAATTTGAAAACAAGAGAAGTAAAAAGATATAAATTCAAAAAAAAAATCTAGAAAATAGTTTCTAAAATGAAAGGATATAAAACTAGTAAGTTTAGAAAAGAATGATGTGTCCCTAATTTCCATGTATTTAAAAGTCATTTACAACTGTGTTTAATAAATCAATTCTAAAATTGTAAAGTAGAAAATTGTTTTATTATTTCATTTTTCAAACTTTATATAAATGGCTAAATGCAACCATATTGAAATCATTGGGCAAATTTAATTTATGTAATAATTTTTTCCAAAATTAAAATAATTAATACTACATTTAAAATTAACCGCGATAATTTTGAATTACGTGTTTATTTAAGAATTTTCGTTATATACATTATGATTTATGCACATGTATCACACGTGCAGAAGTACTTATAGGTATAAACTATAAAAAAAAAAACAATATAGAACAAAGGTATTACTGCTACTCATTTTGTCATGTGTACTTTTTAACTTTGTCTTGAAAATATAGGTACTTGAAATAGGAAAAAAAAAATGGTATATAGCTCAATGTGCATAAAAATCGACCTGGATTGTTGACCTTCTGGAAGACTTTGAGATGGTTTCATGGTTCCGCCAGTTGAACATGCGACAATAATTTTTGCATCTTTACTAAGTTTTGATTCTACACCTACAAATTGACTTAGAATATGATGATATGGTATGGAACATTCGATGCATGTATGTTTGAGATGTTCTTTCAGAAAGAAGAACAGTTTGTGAAGTAGCATACTTTGTATAAACTCTGGATTCTCTTCGGTTCCAGAAAAAATGCCAAAGAATGCAAATGCAGCTCGCCGAGCAATATCCCATGCTGTCCATTCCTTTATTAACCTGTAAATTTGCACATTGATTGCACCGGGTGGATGTCCCTATATATTATTGAAAACTACCCAATAAGAAAGATTGATCAACTTACAGTTCTGTCATTAAAAAAACAGAGAGAGAGAGAGAGGGAGGGAGAGAGAGGGAGAGAGAAGTGTGCATATTTGAATCCATATGTTTGCTAGGGCTGACAATTGTAATTGAGATCCATAAAGCATATGCAAGTTAAATCAAAATGCAGACTTAGATTAAGAAATAGTATAGTTTGAACTCGACAGAACTGGATTCCACAAACTTAAAACACCAGACAGGATCCAAAATGGACAGACCCGAGGTTCATCAGACCAAGATAGGCCAGATTAGATTGGGTCTAATTGCCACTGTAGTGCGTGCACACATCTGTTATGTGCCCAAATATTTCATCTACAATTTGTTATTGTATATAAGGGCGATAATCTATGGTACTGTACACGGAAAATTCAAGGTGGAATAAGTACCATGTAATCTCATTGTTCCAATTAGTTCAAGTATTAACTTAAAAATGCATAGAACAGAAAATTTAGTACATCGGCTACATGTAGTCGATTAGTACTGTACAGTTAAAAATAATAATACCTCTTTGAACTCAGCTTCAGGGCGAACATCCAAAATTACAAAGTTATTCTCCTTTTGTAGTCGGTAAGCTTCCTTTGCATCCATACTTCTAACCTACAACAATTTTTACAGCATTAAGTTCTGTTTAAATCTAGTTTGTCCACCATATTTGTACGTCCTCTATACAAGAGAGAGGAACTTTGGATTGTCATGTTAAAACAAACCAATGTTTTCGACTATTAATCAGTTATTTGTGTAGTTTAATAATCAACCTATTACTAAATCAGAAGATCAAACTAGGATATTTTTATTATACCCTTTTCTGAAGCAAAACCTCACGCTTGACTTTCCATTCCTCCTCGGCTGCGAATCAAAAAGAAACAAATATGGTTCACAACGTTACTATAAAAAAATTCGATCTTTATTACGAATGAAAGCCAACCAAAAGGTGCATGCCTGGTTTCTTTGCCTGTTTAGTAGCAGTACATATGACTTTAAGTGCACGAGAAGGTCGTCTGAACTCAACAACTTTATAGTGAGTCGGGCAAAAATCTGAATAAGTGAAGAAAGCAGGAGAGATACTGGGCTTTGCATTAATGGGAGAAACAACAATCATTATTCGGCTATTGTTTTTTCTTTTTTAATATGATTTCAGGGGATAAGGAGATTAGAAAAAGAAACAAGTGAGATAATTTGTCTGGAAATCGAAAGAGTGATTAAGAATTTGATGAGCATGTTGTTGTCGGGACCACAGAAATCGGAATTTGTGGCGTAGGATTTCATTTTTTCTGTGGGATAAAGACTAGAGTCTTGAAAGTAGAACGTTGAAGATGGAAGAAGAATGGCAGGGTAATAATTTATTTGTTTGGCAAACTCCACTCTACCTATCAAAAATCATCCCATATACGTCATTATTTTAATACGAAAATCTACTATTAAACTAGTATAACCGCACAACGGTGGAGCCGTTCGATTGTATAACTTTGATAAGAAATATACATTTAAAAATTTTGTTAATATTACTTAAACATTAAGTGATAATATGTTGGAAAAGAATAAGTTGAGATTTGAATATGAAAATATGAATTTCAAATTTAAATATTAATCAAAACATTCAAAATTGTCGATTTGAAAATGAAATTTTAGAATTTGAAAATCATAATAAATTTGAATTTGAAATCTTTGATGCGCGAAGTAAAAGGAGGAAGTTTAGGAAAACCGCGATGAGACAGGATCCACGTTTTTAGGGAAACCGCGATGAAACAAGATCCACGTTTTTTTGGCTTCAGAAAAATTGATTTTGGCCAGTAACAGTAAGCAAACCTCTCTAACAGTCGGTTCGATTATTCTTCTTGTTAAGCCCCATGTTTACGTATTTCCCTTATAGCCTATCAAACTAAAATATTAAAATAGTCAAATTTATATATTTTGATCAAAAATTTAATAAATCTTTTATCATAAAACCTAAACTATTCATTAAGACAACTTTCAGGATAAGTGGCGAAACTAACATGAGATTTGATGTTTTCAGCTAGTGATCTAGAACAATGTTTTCAGCTAATGTGAATGGGTTCACAATCCTTGCTTTACTTTCACGTATGGCCAAAACAAAGTTTCAGATAGAGCAAATAATGAAATCAAATTTTTTAGGGCTAGTTTGAAAATTTTCAAGTAAGGCACTTGCCCTAGTTAAACTATTACTAGCTTCGCCCCTGTTCAGGATCATCTGCTTTAATTTAAAAATATCTAGTTTTCTTTTTTTTAGTTAGAGTTGATTTCTTTTATATATAAAAAAGTTACAATAGTAGTGCTAAAAGCTGATGTTTTTGTTGAATTTTTACTTAATTTAATGTTAAAAAATTCTAATTTTGTGTAAATCAGTTTTAAGTTTTAAAGAGAGGATATAACAAAGATGAAAAGAATGGTAGTTTTATTAAAAAAAGGTGTGTAAAGTAGTTTTTGGTGTATGTTGATTAATTATATTTTATGATGCATTAAGTGATTGTTGGTGTATAAATAAAATTAGCCTATGTTTTATTAATTATTTATTATAAACTATGATTAATTAATAACGTAATAATAAACACACAATGCTTAGGATTACAAATATAGTAATTCCGATCCTACAATAACTTTAGAATATAAAATGCCACGCATAATAATTTAAAATAAAAATCAAGACATGGGTATGTAACACCATACGTCTATACTCATGCCACCAAATAGTATTATTGAGTAATATTGTCCGATAATGCAGAGAATAACGCAGTACTATGTCTGTCACAAGTGAATATTCCTTGAACTAACACGGTACGTATTTAAAAACTATATATTACTCACCTATACACTTTCGGTATCGTCCCAAAACAATAAACAAGTGCGTTTCCAACATAAACAATACGTTATATGAAATGAATAATATGTATCAAAGTCATAGAACATAGCGATACAAATATAATAGATATCATATATAAGTCCAAGTAGGTTTACAAAAACAAGTCAATTATCCATTATTTTGAATTATACATGTATAACATAAATCTATCATATACATTTCAACATAACATCACAATGTACGCAAGAGGATGAATAAATACATATATATCTACATCATCCTAGCAATACTAGCCTTCAAACTATGCTCAACATACATAGCTGGTCATTTCGTCCATGAACCTGGAATGTCTCGGGCTAACCTCGTGTATTATATAAATAACACATATAATGATGGCTGGTATCGCATAACCATGTGTAACTCAAATGGCCTATAAATATCCCAAAAGTTATCAACATATCCCAAGAACCATGCACATATATCATCATCCTAAAAAAATGAAATCAAATTATGCATCAAATGGTATAACATCAAAATGGGAGAGCTAACTACGAAACCAACAACGATCAATGCCTAATAACCATCAAACACTATAATGACATGCTCTTAACTATACCACGATTATCTCTCAGATAATCATAATGTATACATACCCAGTTTCCATCACACTCAACATACAAGGTAAATAACATACAAGTATCCATGACATACCAATGTCAAACACAAATATGACATGCTCTCAGTTATGCACGATTAGCTCTCAGCTAACCATATAATAGATAAATCGGTATAGGGCCAAACTCCTCAAATATGACATGCTTGCGGTAATGTCGTGTATTATCTCGTAGATAATCATATAACACACATGTATATGTGACTGACTATTTCATGGCTCTTAGCCTCACAGACAGCTATATCAACTCACAACCGCATACTCAATGATCTCGCAAGGGTGAATAAGTGAGGTCTATTTTATCTCATCGATAACTAGACAGAAGACTGATAAGCTCACATCTCTGCTCCAAGGGTCTTCCTCACATGTTCTCAACGTTATCCCTACGGTCTTAAGTTACCTAAACGGCTATATGACCTAGTATCCATCTTACAACAACATGCTTGCATGATTACGCATTGTCATGGTCATGACCTTACAAACGCCCCTAAATGATAACAGATTGTTGACCTAAGGAACATGGGACAGTGTTCTTAGCCATATAAAACAAAATGTGTCACTGATCCAGAGCGTGACCCCACGATCAGGCCATTAGGATGGATGCTAGCATATTACTCCTCACCAAAATAATATGAGTACACATAAAAAAGATGGACAGACATGGCTTTTAGCCTGCTGCTCGTAGCTCGCAACACCTTATGTATGAATACCTCGTATAACCCATCCCTGCACGAGTGACATCTACTCACGATCAGTAATCAAGGAAATATCAGCTCAGGTATCCCATACCACCTCATAATACATGCTCGTTTACTCAATGCCTATAAACTACACTCTCTCTACAGAATATTATTTTATGCAATAAGTCCAAAGAAGAACCAGAGAAATACTACCGAACGTCTCATACCTGACAATGTTATAACTCCGTTTATTCAATATTCTCGTTATACTGAAAATATAATCAACAAAGCACATAATTAATTTATAACAAAATTATATATAAAAATATATTAAAAGTTCCAAAAGCATTTATACACTTTTAAAAGCCTAAGACCTCTAACTCAAGTAGTCAGAGGTATGACGTTTTAGACAAAGGTTTTGAAAGTCATCGCTTCGATCCCTTGAGACATTATAATGAGTGTTCTGCTTGAATAACGTATCACACTTGTTATCAAAAAATAAAATTTTAAAACACCATTTTCCCAATTTATTTAAAAGCAAAGATAAGGATTTTAAACCTTATAATATATTTCTAAATCTCTTTTCCATATTTAAAAATCATAGAAAACTCTTGCAGAATCTACTATTATTTATACAAATCATCGTACAATCATTTACAATTAAAAACGGCTTTAAATGAATTTATGAACCTCGAAAAAATAATTTTTGTTTATTTTTAACTGTAGAATATATTTTAAAATCTGGAATTATATAGAATTTTAAATGCAGTTTTAAAGCCTAAAATCAGTTTATACTAATTTTAAACCTTTAATTCTTTTATCAATAAATTTTCATAAAAATAAATAAATTTCCACAAAATAATTTTACAATTCAAAAAAGCGTTCTTACTACTTTCGAAATCATATATTTATTTTATTTTTCAAATCTTTTTTAAAGAAAACCGAGCATGTAGAGCCAAGCCTGGAGCTTCGCTGCTCTAGGCTAGGCCTGGACGTTGAATGCCTAAGTCACCAGCAATCAAGCGCTGGTAACTCAAAAGTCGACAATGAGGTCGAACTTGCACAGCAAAGCTCAAGATTTTGCCATATTTCTCCCCATTTCTTTACCAGTCGAACCCAACTTTAATGCTACAATTTCCACCACATTTAAGCATCCAAATTTAATCAACAAGCAATGCATCCACACATATGGGTTTGCAACTACGCAATAATGGATTCAATTAGTGGTGGAAAAAATGGTACATTAATAGAGCAAGCATAATGTAACATTCACCTACTTGGAGGCCCAAAACTAACAGCTACGGATGTTGTAGTCATCCATAGTTATTAATCATCGACAATCAAATACGGTGGTGTTAGATTCATTGATACACAGAAACACATGAATATGAGAAAAAATTAAGCAACCATTGTCAACATATCATTTCAAAATATTTCAAATTCATTACATAATCCCGGTACGCCGACCATGTTTAGATAACATATAATTAATACAAATACGCCAAGAGCGACATATGAAGATTTCCCCTTGGATGACCATAGTACATAATAAGGCGCTAAAACAATTTGCCTTGACAATCAAACACACAGTGGAAATAAAAGAACTTTAATAACAAGCTTGGCTCCTGCATGTCCTCGGAGGTTTTATTCGTCTAGAAGAACACTTGGAAACCTTAACTCTCAACCTACTCAAAATCAATTGAGTACCCTAGAGTTTAAAGGGAAAACAAAAACTTTGAGTAAGACATAAAGCTTGGTATGAATAATAATTTACCATCTCAACCCATTTAGATATCTAGTGAGACCACGCCGCTTAGCGGAACGGGTTTCCCTTCAATGGTATCCTAAAACATTTATAAAACCATATACTGTGCTCCTGCATCCATAATGGTTAAAGCATGGCATTTTATAACATTATGATGATATGCAAAACTAGTAAATCAAATCTGGACTACTCGTCCCTATTCATTCTGACTATCAGTCTCAATTATAGTTTCTAGGGTTACTATTAACTTGTTAAATATTTATGAATTATCTGTCCAATTTCATAGTTTTCATGGGATCACTAAGAACCTATTGGTAACTCCAATATCTTTACTATTGTCCTAGTTTTCATGGGCTAACTAGGAACCTATTGGCTAACTGTCAATATCTTAATCCGGATATACTTTTCCTGGGATAAATATAAACCTATTGGCCCCTTTCAATATCAATTATAGTTTTCATGGGCTGACTATGAACTTATTGGCCCTTGCCAATATCTTTAATTAAGATTTTAACATTTCTTAAGTTATATTCACTACTGGATTAATCTAACTGGTCATTGTTCCCTTCCACAAAATACCGTTATAGGGTTAATTACAATGTTAATAAATACATGACGAAATAATCATAACAACAAAATAATACCAACACCAGTGTTTGATTATCCTTGAATCATATATATAATCCTTGTTAAACCCTTTAACCTTTATGATAAATAAAAATTTCTTCATTTCAAAACCTTTTATTTGCTTATGCCATGGTTATTCCTGTAGGATCGATTTCACCCTAGAGGGGGGGGGGTGAATAGGGTGATAGTATAAATTATAAAATTAATTGCGGAAGCTTATAAAATAATTTCAACACAGATCACAGAACAATAGCAGCATAGATAATAACAGAATAATAAATGCAGAAATAGAACGACACAGAATTTACCCAGCTTCGGCAAAACCTTGCATACGTGCTGCCCCCAAGATTTCTACTAGAAATTAGATAGTCCCTCGCTTACACACGTAAACTCGCGACACCTGCTATCGACTAAATCTAACTCTACGCTCAAAATCCTGCCACAACTCGGCCACTGAGTTGCGAATTCTCAAGCTACGCCACGTAGCTTGTCCCCTAGTCACACGACTAGAAAAATAAACGGTTTAAAAAAGAAAATACAAATTAAAAAAATAATTTAAATATAAAATAACCCTAATTTTAAAATACAAAGCCCTTTTATAAAATAGAAGTATCTTTAGAGAAATAAGGCCGGCCCCCTTTTGTAATTCGACCCGTCTCTTTTATTTGCTCCGTTCGTTTTCGTTTATGTAATGGTGGCCGTTCCTCTTTGCAACTCAATTAGGGCTTCTACGAATTTGGGGCTTTTGCTCCTTGCGCTCTTTGTTCCAAATTAGGGTTTTCTGAATCGCTGATTGTTTGATCAACCACGTTGCTCCCTTCGGCTGCTTCGTTGATCGATCGAGTTCGACTCCTTGCGTCGGTATGTAATTTTATGCTTTTTTGTGCTTTTGTATTTTCGTACTTGAACTCGATGGTTTTGAGATTGCCGATGATGATTGTTTATATAGGGTTTGTAACCCTAGATTTGCGTTCGTACAATTCTCTATTTGAATTTATCAATTATTCATCTCGGCCACTTGATGATGCTTGAATGTTTGAGATTGATTCTGACTTCTTCTATTTACTTGAATCATACGGTATTGATTTTGGCTTGGTTCGATACCTTTATTCTCAAGGTTCTGACTTTTTCATACTTTGACTTCGGCTTGGTCTTTTGATTACGTGAATTTTTGGTTTCGTGAATTTTCTTGTACCTCTGCGGCCTTGACTTGAGATTCTTCACTGCCCATGTTTACTCTAGCCATTTGATTTCTAAACTTCTGGATATCAATCGAAACTGCACACTTGCTTGCTTCGTTGTCATTGACTTGTTTAACCTCGGATTTGATTCTGGCCTTGATAAAACTGATTTGCTATTTTTTTATCATACTCGACTTTGGTCATTTGTTTTGAAAACTGCATCTTGATGCTTGCATCCCTCTTGCTGTTTACTGGAGTCAGTGGTTGATGCATTATGGTGTCTAGTATTTGATTATATGATATTGTGATGATTTGCATTGTGCTTATGTCCACTGATGCTTCGAGTCTGCAATTGTTGTTTTGAATAACAGCTCGACCATATGCATATTACAACTTGTACATGCTTTGATTTTCATTTTACATCACTTGAACTTGCTTTTGTCTCGGCCTGAACCTTTGCATTACATACATATGTATATGCTCACTGTCTTTGTACCTGTGCATATATGTTTACTGTTCGAGTTCATTGTTCGGTTGATTCATTGATGCATTGCCTTTGTGGTGTTCACTTTTGTATAGTCTGCAAATGTTACTTGTATCACTTGATGTCTTCATTTAGTTCGAGATAGTGATCATTTGTGGCATAGTTTGTATTCTCTGTTTGAATTTGCATTGTGTCACTTGTATACTGCAGCTTGGTCTTGCCTTGGTTCTGGCCATTCCTTGTTGCCTTGTTGCAGTTTGATTGTGCTGTTTACCCGTGTTCATGCTTCACTGTATCTTCATTCATGTTGGTTTAGTTTGTGCACTTGCTTGAGTTACTGCAGCTTGTAGTTTGGCTTTGATGTTGTACACTGTTTACTGTTAGTCGAGTTGAGTTGATCATGTTGCATTGTGAACTTTTGTGTTGGTTCCATTGTTGCATCTCTGACCTGTGCATTCCATTCTCGTGTGTTCATCCCTGTAGTATATGCTACTGTCTACTTGAGTTTGCTTTGATGCACTGTTGAATTTGTGTAGACTGTGCATTACACTTGAGTTGAATCCAGTTTCACAACTCGGGTTTGACCTTGTGCTGAAGTCGAGATTTTATTTATGTTGCACCTGAGTTGAACCCGTCTTTTTATTTGGGTTTGACCTTGTGCTCACCTGTCCCTATAGCATTATCAAGTGTATATCGGTGTGCACGGCCTTGTGGCATATACAGTGATACACTGTGTATGTCACAAGTTGTTCGTGTATGACGAATTCAAATATGAATGATGACGAACAACCCAAATAACTGAGGCAAATATTATTTTCAAAAACCATATTTTATTTTATATCGCAAAAATATTTTATTTTCAATTTTACTGTGTTAGTAAATATTTTTGTAGATTGCTCAGATGCTGGATTCAAACTGGAATGAAGTTGAAGATAAAATACGAATTGAGTGAATGAGTGATGTGTAGTGAGGTTAAACGTAAATATGAAATTGTGATGAATTTGTAATCAAAATTGTATATGTATAGTGAGAGCTTGAATTTGTACTATTCAAAATTGTAATAAATATTTGTTTGAATAAAATATTCGTTTGAATTCAAATTCAGTGTTATTTATATTATTCAACAAATATTTATTTAATTTGTGAAAATAAAATAGTATATTAACAAATACATTTAAATGAATGTATATATGTTTATTATCATCAAACAAAAATCATATAAGCGCATATTCAACAATCTCCCCCTTTTGATGATAACAAACATATATTTAAGATTTTGAATATGTTAAGTGTATTTGATCATTGATATATCCTAATTGCTCCCCTTATTTAAATGCTTCCTCTCTACACAAAACTCCCCCTACAAATATGCATACAATTATATAATATGCAAATGAGCCTAGATGCAAATAGAAAATTATTTGACCATTGCTTGATTTTATTTGACAAAATCTTAACTTTTCTCTCCCCCTTTTGTTATCAGCAAAAGAGTAATAGTGTTAAAGAAAATAGAGATAAAGTAATCGATATCAGTCTAACATTAAAACTCAATTGAATATAAATATTAAATTTCGATAAAAAAAATCAAACAAAAATCATAAATATTTTGTTAGGTGCATATTCCACTTTTAGAATGATGGAAATGATGTCTTTATATAAAACCATACGGTTGTGTCTATTTGTGGTATATTTATATCAGGAATTTGAATATCTACTAACCATGCATAACCGTTAGGACTTTTAAATGAGATTAGTAGTATTCCAATTTTAATTTTAAAAAAAATGAATTCAAGTATCTTCTAACCACGCATAACCGTGAGGACTTTTAAATGGGATTAGAATCAACTTGTTTATTTTAAAAATCAACTTTTGATATGCGTTTCATGCATGCATAACCGTGAGGACTTTTAAATGAGCATTGAAGCACATAACAAATTCCAAGTAATTCACCCATGCATAACCGTGAGGACTTTTAAATGAGAGTGAATACTTTGGTATTTATTTATCTATTATTAATTTTTTTTTTAAATGTGAAAATGAAAAACGAACGATTCCTGTTTAAAGTACCACATATTGACAAACTATATAGAATTTTGATGAGTGATGGTTGTTAGAAATATGATAGAAATAGAGATGGTCATAGAATTTTTACCAACAAAAAGTTTTATAACTCTTGTTTAAATTTCTAAAGAAACTTTCTAATTATACTTTCTCGAGTTATAATATATGATAAATATCAACACTCATCACTTTTTCAATCACTATTCATCTTTTCGATAATCATTAGGGAGTAAGATTAGTCAAAATAGTCATTTAAAAAAAATTCAAAAATAATTATGCAATCAAATTTTCAAGATGACTAATCTGAAAATATGGTCAAAAATGATTTTCTCGAGGGGTTTTATAAGAAAATTTCTGCTATTTGAAAATTATTTGAAATGAAAAATATGCAGATATTTTCTTTGAAAAACGATGCAGTTACTAAATGTCTCAAAAATCACGTTCAACTAGTAATTTTTCTATCAACTGGATTACCAGTGTAATCTGCATCTGAATTTCTTTTTCACTCAAAATCATCATTAATTGAATTTGATTGACCAAACCATGAAGTGTGCTCCAAGAATTTCAAACTCAATTTTAACAACAATTTAAATGACATTCTTTGAATTTGAAGTGAAGCCGTGTTAATAATCAAAAAACCGTGAATATAGAGTTAGCCAAATTATAACCAAATGTATTAATATCCAACAAAACACTATTTTTAATCCAAACTGATATATAAAGTAATTCAAAGAATTTAGAGAACTTTATAGTGTTTTTGGCATAAGAATATAACTGGCCAACAATTTTGAATAAGTCAGAATCAAAATCATCATTTTTTCGTCATCTCATTATTGGCTGATTTAATTCAGAATATGGTGCAGATTATCACATTTAATATATCGTTCAAATCATACCATTACCTGTTTTACCTTTACGATATTTTTCGTTGTTGTCCATTGTGATTCTATTACCTTTATACTAGGCTAAGGAACTTTGCTTTGTCTCCCGTTGTGTTTCTGGAACAGCCAAAAAATCCAGAGAACACTATTGTTGTTCCTTAGCCTGCCACCACACCTACATGGAAAAAGATTTATGTGACCTATTTGTTTTTATAGGTCCATGGTTGTTAGTGGCAAAATATTTAGAAAAATAATTTGGTGGATACCCAAAACTATTTATAATTGTTCCCCTCGGCACCCAAATTTGTTTAACTTTGAGAGTTTTTATATTTGTGCCTTTTGGAACCCAAATTGGTATAGTTTTCACATGTTTGGGTCTATACCAGCAATTATTGTGATTGCGTCCATATTTTCTACAAATTGTGCACATAGAATTAACTTGATTAATATTTCTTTTAACATTTTCAGAACTACTATATCCAAGTCCTTGTCTAACCGTATTAACAGTTTGCTTTTCTAGTAGCGTATTCAACGATTTTTCACTTTTTGAAAATTTATCTAAAGTCATTGACAATTGTTGGACTTGTGTTTTGAGAGACTCATTTTCGTTTAATAATTGTGTGCACTTTTTAATAGAATTCTCTCTTCTAGTATTTTCATTCTCTTTTAAAATCAGAATTTCATTTTCAAGTGATTTTACTCTGATTTCTGATTTTCTAATTTCTTCTTCGAATGTTGGACACTTATCACACTTAGGGATGCTACTTTGATAGGTTTTAACTAATTGGTCAGGTTGTTTATTTAAATCTGTCAAAGTATATTTTTGTGATTCAAGTTTGGCATATTTTTCCCTAAGTCGTTCAAAACAGCCATTTACTTCGTGGAAATAAATTAGTAATTCAGAGTGAGTAAGTTTTGATACCTCGCTTGGCTCGTCACCGTCGCTATCAGTTATATTTCCTTGAAGGCACATATCTGCTTTCTCACTCTCACTGCTAGTACTTTTATCATTCTCATCCATTTCATCCCAAGTGGCTGTAAAACTTTTCTTTTTCTGTTTCTTTCCAAAGTCGCGTCGATTTCGAGGACAATTGGGCTTGATGTGTCCGGGTTGGTTGCACTTATGACATATGATTTCCTGTTCTTCTGAGTAGTCAAGTGCTTTTCCTATTCTGCTTTTCAATTCCTGATTTCGAGCTGGATTTCCGTCTTTGCGATTCCACCCTTTGAATTTCTTTATTAATAGCGCCAGCTCTGCTGCTCCATCATCATCATCGTTATCATCATCACTTTCGGTTGTTCCTTTGAGCGTTATTGATTTCTTTTGTGTATCTCCTCCTTCACGCTCTTCCTTGAATTTCATTTCTAGCTCATAAGTGGTGAGATTTCCGATGAGTTCTTCAACTTTCATTTGTTTTAAGTCTTTTGATTCTTGAATGGCAGTCACCTTTGCTTCAAATTTTCGTGGAAGGACTCTAAGGATTTTTCGGACTATTTCCAACTCTGTGTATGATTTTCCAAGAGCTTTTGATTTGTAAACGATATTGGAAAGTCGTCCATGCATCTCTTTGACATTTTCTTCCTTCGCCATTGTGAAGTTCTCGTATTCGCTGCTTAGCATGGCAAGGCGAGATTCTTTGACTTGAGATGTTCCTTCGTGAGTCACTTCTAGTGTGTGCCATATTTTCTGTGCAGTTAGACAATGTGAGACACGATTAAATTCAAATTGATCCAATGAACAGATAATAGAATTCATAGCTTTAGCATTAGTATTTTGTAATTTATTCTCTAGTTCTGTCCATTATTCCTTTGGTTTATCTACTTCCTGATTATCTACAGTTATAGTCGGTGTTCTATAACCTGTCTCAACAATATTCCAAGCGTCGATGGTTTTCAGAAAGATTTCCATCCTATTTTTCCAATAAGCATATTCACCATTGAACGTTGGTGGTCTAACTATGGATTGACCCTCAGCAAAAGCAGTATTAAAAGAAGCCATTTCAAAAATTCAACTTTTTAAAATAAAAATTGGTTTTTGTAAAATCAAATTTTTAAAACAAAAACGGCTTTTGTTCCTAGCTTTGATACCACTTGTAGGATCGATTTCACCCTAGAGGGGGGGTGAATAGGGTGATAGTATAAATTATAAAATTAATTGCGGAAGCTTATAAAATAATTTCAACACAGATCACAGAACAATAGCGGCACAGATAATAGCAGAATAATAAATGCAGAAATAGAACGACACAGAATTTACCCAGCTTCGGCAAAACCCTGCCTGCGTGCTGCCCCCAAGGTTTCTACTAGAAATTAGATAGTCCCTCGCTTACACACGTAAACTCGCGACACCCGCTATCGACTAAATCTAACTCTACGCTCAAAACCCTGCCACAACTCAGCCACTGAGTTGCGAATTCTCAAGCTACGCCACGTAGCTTGTCCCCTAGTCACACGACTAGAAAAATAAACGGTTTAAAAAAGAATATACAAATTAAAAAAACAATTTACATATAAAATAACCCTAATTTTAAAATACAAAGCCCTTTTATAAAATAGAAGTCTCTTTAGAGAAATAAGGCCGGCCCTCTTTTGTAATTCGACCCGTCTCTTTTATTTGCTCCGTTCGTTTTCGTTTATGTAATGGTGGCCGTTCCTCTTTGCAACTCAATTAGGGCTTCTGCGAATTTGGGGTTTTTCTCCTTGCGCTCTTTGTTCCAAATTAGGGTTTTCTGAATCGCCGATTGTTTGATCAACCACGTTGCTCCCTTCGGCTGCTTCGTTGATCGATCGAGTTCGACTCCTTGCTTCGGTATGTAATTTTATGCTTTTTTGTGCTTTTGTATTTTCGTACTTGAACTCGATGGTTTTGAGATTGCCGATGATGATTGTTTATATAGGGTTTGTAACCCTAGATTTGCGTTCGTACAATTCTCTATTTGAATTTATCAATTATTCATCTCGGCCACTTGATGATGCTTGAATGTTTGAGATTGATTCTGACTTCTTCTATTTACTTGAATCATACGGTATTGATTTTGGCTTGGTTCGATACCTTTATTCTCAAGGTTCTGACTTTTTCATACTTTGACTTCGCCTTGGTCTTTTGATTACGTGAATTTTTGGTTTCATGAATTTTCTTGTACCTCTGCGGCCTTGACTTGAGATTCTTCACTGCCCATGTTTACTCCAGCCATTTGATTTCTAAACTTCTGGATATCAATCGAAACTGCACACTTGCTTGCTTCGTTGTCATTGACTTGTTTAACCTCGGCTTTGATTCTGGCCTTGATAAAACTGATTTGTTATTTTTTTATCATACTCGACTTTGGTCATTTGTTTTGAAAACTGCAGCTTGATGCTTGCATCCCTCTTGCTGTTTACTGGAGTCAGTGGTTGATGCATTATGGTGTCTAGTATTTGATTATATGATATTGTGTTGATTTGCATTGTGCTTATGTCCACTGATGCTTCGAGTCTGCAATTGTTGTTTTGAATAACAGCTCGACCATATGCATATTACAACTTGTACATGCTTTGATTTTCATTTTACATCACTTGAACTTGCTTTTGTCTCGGCCTGAACCTTTGCATTACATACATATGTATATGCTCACTGTCTTTGTACCTGTGCATATATGTTTACTGTTCGAGTTCATTGTTCGGTTGATTCATTGATGCATTGCCTTTGTGGTCTTCACTTTTGTATAGTCTGCACATGTTACTTGTATCACTTGATGTCTTCATTTAGTTCGAGACAGTGATCATTTGTGGCATAGTTTGTATTCTCTGTTTGAATTTGTATTGTGTCACTTGTATACTGCAGCTTGGTCTTGCCTTGGTTCTGGCCATTCCTTGTTGCCTTGTTGCAGTTTGATTGTGCTGTTTACCCGTGTTCATGCTTCACTGTATCTTCATTCATGTTGGTTTAGTTTGTGCACTTGCTTGAGTTACTGCAGCTTGTAGTTTGGCTTTGATGTTGTACACTGTTTACTGTTAGTCGAGTTGAGTTGATCATGTTGCATTGTGAACTTTTGTGTTGGTTCCATTGTTGCATCTCTGACCTGTGCATTCCATTCTCGTGTGTTCATCCCTGTAGTATATGCTACTGTTTACTTGAGTTTGCTTTGATGCACTGTTGAATTTGTGTAGACTGTGCATTACACTTGAGTTGAATCCAGTTTCACAACTCGGGTTTGACCTTGTGCTGAAGTCGAGATTTTATTTATGTTGCACCTAAGTTGAACCCGTCTTTTTATTTGGGTTTGACCTTGTGCTCACCTGTCCCTGTAGCATTATCAAGTGTATATCGGTGTGCACGGCCTTGTGGCATATACAGTGATACACTGTGTATGTCACAAGTTGTTCGTGTATGACGAATTCAAATATGAATGATGACGAACAACCCAAATAACTGAGGCAAATATTATTTTCAAAAACCATATTTTATTTTATATCGCAAAAATATTTTATTTTCAATTTTACTACGTTAGTAAATATTTTTGTAGATTTCTCAGATGCTGGATTCAAACTGGAATGAAGTTGAAGATAAAATACGAATTGAGTGAATGAGTGATGTGTAGTGAGGTTAAATGTAAATATGAAATTGTGATGAATTTGTAATCAAAATTGTATATGTATAGTGAGAGCTTGAATTTGTACTATTCAAAATTGTAATAAATATTTGTTTGAATAAAATATTCGTTTGAATTCAAATTCAGTGTTATTTATATTATTCAACAAATATTCATTTAATTTGTGAAAATAAAATAGTATATTAACAAATACATTTAAATGAATGTATATATGTTTATTATCATCAAACAAAAATCATATAAGCGCATATTCAACAATTTCTTTAAATTGAGATTGGGTTTATGTTTAGAAATTTTAAAACATCTCTTTTGAAGCCTCTAGATGACTTCCGCTGAAAGAAAAGAACTATTTTCAAAACATAATTAAATATACCTTTTGAAGTTCTTGATAAATATTCTCTTTCAAAACCAAACACACCTTTGGATGGTATCAAAACGTCCTTTAAACATAGCTTCGAAACAAATGAAAGTTTCCCTTTCGAAAGTAACGGGTTTATTCTTTTCAAAAATATCATTTGGGTCAAAATGGTTATGTGCGAAAGTATCTCTTTTGAAACCAGTAATAAAATTGTTTGGGGGAAAATCGAAACTATATAGTCGAAAGCATAAACCATTAAATTAAAACTTTGAAGGATAGAGTCGAAACCCCTTTCGACTCCATTACCTTCGAAACCCTTAACCCCTTTCGATAGCATTTAGAAAGTAGTTTAGCTTAGGTTAAAACAGAGATATCCTTTCGAAGGCATTGATGGATTCACTACACTCGGAAGGAAAATAACGGTTGGGTTCCTAATAGGTGGACAAATCCTTTCGAAAGCTCTTATTTAAAGAAAACGTACCTCTTCGAAAGCTAAACATAATAAAGCATCCTTCCCCAAAAGCTATTTATATAAAACCTTTCGAAAGCATATGTTTCGATTGTGTTGAAAGCTTTAAGTAAAACAAAGCATGAACTTAGCTTTTGAAAACAAAACATGGTTTCGACCTTAACGAAATCATTTCTTTCGACACCCTACCTTCCACTACCCATCAATTCACTTTGTACCAATACCATTGATACCATGTGCATTAGTTTCGACTATGTGGATTTCGATTGGGATGGTTTCGACTGAGATGGAGCGAAGTTAAAGGAGTCGAAAAGTGCTGCTATTTAAGGCGGAACTAACTTTTCTGAATTAAAGGCTAAAATTTAGCACTTTTAGTAATTGCTTTGTAACTACTTGCCTATTTGTAAATCTTTGATTGGTTGCTTCAAAACTTTTCAAATACTTTACAAATAAAACTGCTGCATTTAATTAGATCTAGATTAAATAAATTATAATGTTTAAACCCTTCCATTTAGCTAAAACCAACATTTTCAAAAAAGTCCCTCTTTTAAAATAGTTTATTTTCCTTTATAAATCAACTGGGGAAAATCCTCAAAAATCACAGAAAATCTCATTCATCGTATAATCAAACATATTAAAATTTTAGATCCAATTACTTTCTTAAATTCTCGAGATAAATTTTAAACCCAATAATATCATATTTCCCTTTAGAAATTCACAATAATTTTTCCGTAGCTTGGAAAATTTTAAAAATTAAAACCCATCTCCAAAAATCATATTTTACTTTACATAAAACATTTCCATGGCATTCTAATATCACAGGCTCTCAGTTTTACATCAAAATCGTGCAAATTCATATGTGAATGAATTAAAATAAATCAAATATAATATAGTTCACACATATCATTATTCATGTCATCATAAAAACGAATTTAATCATAAATCCGAAAGCATATAATCATAGAATAAAATAGAGATGGTATGAAATTATTATTCACCTTAGATATGATAAAGAATTTAAGATTTGTTGTTGATTAATCCTTCCTAACTTTGATCCTTAGCTTTAAATTGAATTCTTCCTCTTTGATAATGGCCGGCTGCTTAGGATTTTTGCATTTATTTTTTATTTGAGAAAATAAACGCGAATGAACAAGGTGAGAAGTTTATAGCCATGTATAATGATGTGACTATTTTTACTAACATGCCCATGTGTAATCTAATTAGTTAATAACCCATTTAAAGCCCATTCATTTCTTTTTAAGCTCGGCCCTGTTATAAATTTTATTCAAATATCAATCTTCTTATTATCATTATTCTATTTAATTTATCTAATTAAATTTTTTGAATGATGTTATCTAAAATTAGGGATGTTACAGGCTCCCCCTTAAAGAATTTCATCCTCGAAATTCGGTAAGGACTAAATACTAAACGTATCATATTATCTATAAAAACTCCTAGCAACCATAACAATCATACTAGCCTATCTGACTAGCAACTATCTATATTAATCTAGTATAGACATACCCTCCAAGTAGATCAGGACAAGCATCTCTAATCATGTCCTCTGTCTTCCAAGTACAGTCTTTCTCGTTGTCACTCCATTGAACTTTCACCAACCTGACTGTCTTGTTCCTTAATCTTTTATCATCTCTAGCTACAATCCGAACTGGTTGTCTAACAAAAGTCAAATTAGGCTCTACTATCAAGTCTTTCAACCCTGTTGGAGGAATAGTAGTTGTTGGATCATGCATATACTTGCAAAGATGAGACACGTGAAATACGTTATGGACACCTGCCATACTGCTCGACAACTCTATTCTATATGCGAGCTTTCCAATCCTCTCTATAATCTGGAGGGACCAACATGTCTCGGGGCTAACTTCCCAGACTTTCCAAATCTCACCATACCCTTTATAGGTGATACCTTAATGAAACCCTTATCTCCAATCGAGAATTCTAGTTCTCTACGCCTCTTATCTTTGTAACTCTTTTGTCTAGACTGAGCCTCTTTCATTCTTCCTCGGATTGACTTAATATTTTATGACGCCTCTTTTACCAAGTCTGGACCTAAGATTAATATGTCTCCAGTCTCCAACTAACATGCTGGTGATTTGCATGGTCTCCATACAAAGCTTCCGAAGGCGCCATTCCTATACTAGTCTGATAACTATTATTATAGGAAAACTCAACCAGATGTAGGTGATCCTCCCAAGATCCACCAAAGTCTAATACACAAGCCCTCAATAGATCCTCAAGTACCTTATTGACTCTCTTTGTCTGCCCGTCTCTCAGAGGGTGATATGCAATACTCATGTTAAGTTTGGTACCCATCACTTCATATAGACTCTTCCAGAATTCACTAGTGAACAGAGCATCTATATCACTAACTATAATACTAGGAACTCCATGCAGTCTAATTATGTTCTTTAGGAACAACTTAGCTAAAACTGGTGTCGTTCCGGTAGACTGAACTGGAATGAAATGGGCACTCTTGGTCAATCTTTCCACTATAACCCATATACTTTCATTACCCCTATTTGTCCTTGGCTACCCATGTATAAAATCCATGGATATTGAATCCCACTTCCAGACTAGAATCTCTAAAGGCTGAAGTAACCCACTCGGCTTCTGATGTTCGGCTTTCACTTGTTGACAGTTTGCACACTGCCTAACCCACAAGCCAACATCCCTCTTTATATCTTCCCAATGAAAGATCATCTTCATATCCTGATATATCTTGGTCCTTGTAGGATGAATTGTAAACTTGGACTGATGAAGTTCTCCAAGAACTTCTTTCCTCAAGTCCTCAGTATTCGAAACACACAATCGTCCCTTCATTCTCGAACATCCCCTCTAGTCGAGGCTAAAATCCTCTAGATAATCGATCTTAGTTCCAACCTTAAGCCTTCTGATCCTCTCAGCCAACACTGGCTCGTCCTTCAGCTTAGAAGCAATTCTCTCAATCAATGTTGGTCGAACTTCTAAACAAGACAACCTGACGGAACTCTAATTAGAACCAGCAGTCGATCTTAACTGCACATTGCAACCGACTAAAGCTTCTAAAATTTTCCACTTCGCTAACATAGCTAACACCACAATCTGATGTTTTTGTCTAAGAGCATCTGCTACCTTATTACCTATTCGTGGTGTATACTCTATAACAAAATCATATGCAGCCAAAAACTCCAGCCATCTCTGCTACCTCATATTCAACACCTTCTGAGAGAATAAGTATCGTAAAGACTTTGGTAACATGAAAACTACGAATCCACACCTACCTATGTCTTAATAAAATTTCCTTATCCTGTCAAAATATTCTTGCCTCATAGCTACCCAACCGATCCATACCCAAAATGATTCCGAAATCTATGAAATTAATAACATGCAAACTACATGCAAACTTATGGCTTAACAAATCTAGTTCTAACTTGCCACATCTCAACCCTAGAGTTGCATACCCTCCTATTGGATTCGCAACCCATAGGTAAATAATAAGGTAGATGGGTTCTAAGCTTAATCCATCAACTAAACACTGAGATATAAATGAATGTGATGCACCGATATCAAAAAGTACTCTAACTGGAATACTCTAAATCAAAAGCATACCTTCCATCACAGTCTTTCCCTTATCAGCTGTAGTAGACCTAGCTGGTCTAATAGCAAAAACTTTTCCTTTATCCTCCCTAACCGGCTCTGGACACTGATTCTTATAATGCCCAACTTGATCGCAGTTGAAACACTTCACATCCTTCTTATTTGCAACTTTCTTCCCATTTTCTGACCGACAATCATTCGCAAAGTGATCCTTCTTGTCACATTTATAGAAAACTACCTCATCCTTTGACTTCTTAGCAGAATCTCCCTTCCGGGCTCTCTTCTTTTTAAAGAACTTCCTATCTTCTCCCAAGAAACCTGAACTTCCACTGGTTTCTCCTTAGCAAAATCAGCAAGTAACTCTTCATGAGGAATGGCCATCTCCACCACCACATTACAAGAATCGCGGATATGTGTCATGGTCATTCTAGCAAGCTTGGGCCTTAATCCCTGAATGAACCTTTTATTCCTTCTAATGTCAGTATCTATAGTAGCATATCCATATCGAGACAACTCTTCAAACTTAGTAGCATACTCGGCTACTAACACCTCTCCTTGAACTAGGTCCATAAACTTTCTCATCGGTTCTGACTTAGCAAACTCATACACAAACTTCTGCTCAAATCTTGTTTTAAAATCAGCCCAAATCAATTGCTCTTTTGAGACTTCGGCAGTGACACTATTCCACCAATGTAGTGATGACCCCTACAACTGTCTAGAGGCCAACCTTCTCTTTTGTCCATAATTCGAACCCAAATCGATAAATATATGCTCACAATGCAACAGCCAATTCTGAACCTCTATAGCACTCTTCGTTCCAAGAATGGCTTCCCATCCAAACTGGTGTGATCTCTGCTCGGCAAAGCATAACTATTCCTAACTGGAGCCATGGGATTAGCTCTTCCTACATTTCCAGCAACACCAACAGCAGCTCCTGCTTGAATCAAACCAACAAAGAACTGATACATCGCCCCCATATCAACTGTAGATTTCCAACACCTACATTGGCATCAACATTTTGATTACTAACATTTGTTGGTCGACCCGAATTCCTCCTTGTGATGGGTCGAGCATTTCCATTAGTTGTGATGCTTCCTCCATCGAGGTTTCCTCTTCTATTTCCTGCTTACATATCTCTTTTTTCGTAAATCTGCATACGAGCATTAGTAAGATATAGAAGAACGGTCTAAGAGAGCGGGGAATACACACTTATATATAACTACATATATCAAATACAAGTACGTTACTATAGCATTAACCCAACCCTAATCTTATTATCTAATTCATTGGATTATGTAAAAATCATTTAGTTTAAGTCTCTTTTAAAGTTTCACAAACCTATGCTCTGATGCCAACTTGTAACATCCCCCTACTTGGAGGCCCAAAACCAACGGCCACGGATGCAGCAGTCATCCATAGTTATCAATTCTCGACGACCAAATACGACAACGTTAGATTCTTTGATTCACAGAAACACGTGAATATGGAAAAAATTTAAAACTGCAACCAATGTCAACATTCCATTTTAAAATATTTCAAATTCATTACATAATCCTAGTACGTAGACCACGTTCAGATAACATATAATTAATACAAAATATGCCAAGTGCGACATATAAAGGTACCCCCTTGGATGATCAAAATACATAATAAGGCACTATAACAATTTGCCTTTACAATCAAACACGCAACGAAAGTAAAAGAACTTTTATAACAAGCTTGCCTCATGCACGTCATTGGAAGCTTTATTCTTCTAAAAGAACACCCAGAAATCTTAAGTCTCTACCTACTCAAAATAAATTGAGTATCCGAGAGTTTAAGGGGAAAACAAAAACTTCAAGTCAGACATAAAGCTTGGTATGAATAATAATTTGCCATCTCAACCCATTTAGATATCTAGAGACCACGCCGCTTAGCGGAACGGGTTTTCTCCTTACTGGCATCCTGAAACATTTATAAAACCATATATTGTGCTCCTGCATCCACAATGGTTAAAGCATGGTATTTTAAAATATTATGATGATATGCAAAACTAGTAAATCAAATCAAGATTACTCATCCTCATTCATTCTGACTATCTATCTCACTTATAGTTTCTAGGGTTACTATTAACCTATTAAATGTTTATGGACTATCTGTCCAATTTCATAGTTTTCATGGGATCGCTAAGAACCTATTGGTAACTCCAATATCTTTTCAATTGTCCTGGATTTCATGGGCTAACTAGGAACCTATTGGCTAACCGTTAATATCTTAATCCGGATATTTTCATGGGCTAAATATAAACCTATTGGCCCCTGCCAATATCAATCATATTTTACATGGGCTGACTATGAACCTTTAGCCCCTGCCAATATCATTAATTAAGATTTTAACATTTCTTAAGTTATATTCACTACTGGGTCAACCAAAATGGTTATTCTACCCTTTTCAAAAATATCGTTATGGATTAATTACAATGTGAATAAATACGAAGAAGTAATCATAACAACAAAATAATACCATCATCTGTGGTTGATTATCCTTGAATCACACACACACATACACATCCTTATTAAACCCTTTAACCTTTATGATAAATAAAACTTCTTCGATTCAAAACCTTTTATTTGCTTATGCCATGGTTATTCCTTTAAATTGAGATTGGGTTTAAGTTTTGAAATCTTAAAACATCTCTTTTGAAAACTCTGGATGACTTCTGTTGAAAGAAAAGACCGCTTTTGAAAACACAATTAAACAGGCCTTTCAAAGCTCTTGATAATATTCCCTTTCAAAACCAAACACACCTTTCGATGGTATCAAAATGTCCTTTAAAAACATAGCTTTGAAACAAATGAAAGTATCCCTTTTGAAAGTATCGGGTTTATTCTTTTTTAAAACATCATTTGGGTCAAAATGGTTATATACAATAGTATCTCTTTCGAAACCAAATATAAAATTGTTTGGGGAAAAAGTTGATGGTGTCGGAAATATCTAGTCGAAAGTATAAACCTTTAAATTAAAACTTTGAAGGATAGAGTCGAAAACCCTTTCAACTCCATTGCCTTCAAAACCCTTAACCTCTTTCGAAAGCATTTATGAAGTGGCTTAGGTTAGGTTAAAACAGGGATATCCTTTCGAAGACATTGATGGCTTCAATACACTCAGAAAGAAAATAGCGGCTGGGATTCGACTAGGTCGGAACCAATCCTTTCGAAAGCTCTTATTTAAAGAAAAAGTACCCCTTCGAAAGCTAATACTTTAACATAATAAAGCAACCTTCCCCAAAAGCTATTTATATAAACCCTTTCGAAAGCATATATTTCGACTATGTCGAAAGCTTTAAGTAAAACAAAGCAAGAACTTAGCTTTTGAATACAGAATATGGTTTCAACCATAACAAAAACATTACTTACGACACCCTATCTTTCGCTACCCACCAATTCACTTTGTACCAATACCATTGATACCATGTGCATTGGTTCCGACTATGTGGGTTTCGACTGGGATGGTTTCGATTGAGATGGGGAGGAAGTAAAGGAGTCAATAGGTGCTGCTCTATGAGGCGGAACTAAGTTTTATGAATTAAATGCTAAATATTAGCCCTTTTAGTAATTGCTTTGTAACTACTTTCCTATTTGTAAATATTTGATTGATTTCCTCAAAACTTTTCAAATACTTTACAAATAAAACTGCGCATTTAATTAGATCTAGAATAAATAAATTATAACGTTTAAGCCCTTTCATTTAACCAAAACCAACATTTGCAGAAAATTCCCTCTTTTAAAATAATTTATTTTCCCTAATAAATCAACTGGGAAAAATCCCTAAAAATCATAGAAAATCTCTTTCATCGTATAATCAAACATATTAAAATTTCAGACCTAATTTTTTTCCGAAATCCTCGAAACAAATTTTAAACCCAATAATATCATATTTCCCTTTAGAAATTCGCAATAAGTTTTCCATAGCTTGGAAAATTCTAAAAATTAAAACCCTTCTCCAAAATCATATTTTAACATAAAAATTTTCCATAGCATTCTTACATTATAAGCTATTGGTTATACATCAAAACCGTGCAAATTCATATGTGAATGAATTAAAATAAATCAAATATATTATAGTTCACGCATATCGTCATTCATGTCATTATAAAATCCAATTTAACCACATATCTATAAACATATAATCATAGAATAAAATAGAGATGGTATGAAATTATTATTCACCTTAGATACGATAAAGAATTTGAGATTTGTTGTTGATTAATCCTTTCTAATTTTGATCCTTAGCTTTAGATTGAATTCTTCCTCTTTGATAATGGCCGGCTCCTTAGGGTTTTTGCGTTTATTTTTGATTGAGAAAATGAGCGTGAATGGACAAGGTGAGAAGTGTATAGCTGTGTATAATGATGTGGCTATTTTTACTAATATGCCCATGTGTAATCTAATTAGTTAATAACCCATTTAAAGCCCATTCATTTTATTATTAAGCTTGGCCCTCTTGTAAATTTTATTCAAATCTTAGCCTCCTTATCACGGTTATTCTATTTAATTTATCTAATTAAATTTTATGAATAATATTATCTAAAATTAGGTATGTTACACATAAATATAAACAAAGCATTCACACGTGATAGAGTTAGATGTATGCCCTAGGAGCAATTATGTAATTTGTTGCATATATCTAACTTGTTGAACAGTCTTGTTCATAATAAAGAGTTTATTTCTATTATATACTTGATATAATGTGTTATATTAATTAATTAAGCTAATTAAAAGTATATTTAATAGAAAACCCATAAATGGCATGTTTTTTATTATACTAGTTACAAAGTGTCGTAACCATGAGTAATTTATCACAATAAAAAAAATATACCATTTTAAATGTTCCTAGTCAAGATGCATCGAGACTGGATATCGGTGTATCCGTTGAGACTAGAGTATGTTACACTCTCCAAATGTTAGGCCGTGTATTACTCATGACTGCTGGGGGCACCTAGGTTTTATGTACTGATAGTTATTGGATAACTATTGAACGACTCACTTGATAGTTTTCTCTTGGTTAATATAACTAAGATCAAACAGAAAATATCGATGTGATTGATTTACACAGTTCTCTTGACTTGAGAATACTTGGATCTTCAATATGAAAGCTCCGCTTTGATTATAATCAAATCATGACATGGCATTTCATCGAGTGACTATAGTTGGGTCGAGTGGAAGTATTGGAAGTGAAGCACTATTCAAGAGAGAATTCGTCTCCTCGGTTATATAGGGTTAGTATCATGATCAACTTAAATCAACTCAAAGTCAAAGTCTTTGGCCAGAGCATTTTGGTTAATAAAAATTGTTATTGTTGAACCAAGGACTTTGTGTTTGGACAATAAAGTTGAATGTGGATGATACTGGAATTTTGAACATTACCAAATTCCAAAAGTTCGAATGTGATATAGTTTTGACGAAGAGAATTGGTGTAAATAATTGTCACTATTTGGTACCGCTTATAATAAGTAAAATTTGATTCTACCGAAAAGACCTGTAAGCGATGGATTAAGCCAAATTGTCATACCACCTGCTAAGTGACATGTGAATATTAACATTTGAATTGTTCAACATTAATCATTGAATGAATTCATATTTCTGAGTCAAACAACCGCATTTGTGATTTCTCTAAAAACCACACAGTTTAATTAGTCTGTAAAATGTTGCAAAATGATTAAATTAATTAATATTTATGAAATATTAATTATTGTTAATTCATTTGATGTATTGAATGTTGTTGGCAATTATTTCAATGCATATACAAAAGTTATATTTGCATATATCGATATGCGATATCGGCATAATTTTAAACATGTTTTAAACAATAAAATAATTACATAAAAATTGTTTCCTTTTATTTGAAAAAGTTGCATATTTGGAATATGCTTGGATCAGCCAAATAATGGTAAGAGAAGGAAATCAATTAATGAGGTTAATTGAAAAATAAAAAGAGGAAGTAAATGATAAATGAGGAAGTTTTAAGAGGAGAATAGGAAAAGGTTCCTTTAATTCTATTAAAAACAAAATCTCCTCACTTTTGAAAGTATGGAAAATAGAACGTGGCTTTTATTTTTTGTTCACCTTTTCTTCCTCTTCTCTATCATTCATCCATGGCTGAAACTTCATCCAAAAGAGAGAAAAAACATCAAAATAAATTCAATTCAACATCAAACTAAATTAAAAAGGATGGTTGACTTTTCTCTTACAAAGTGAGATGGTGATTTTTTGAAATATGAGGAGAAGCCATAAATTAAGGTGTGATGAAGGGCAAGCTTTACGGATCTGAAGAGTGATCAATCAGATCTAGGTATTCTTCTATCAGTCAAGGTGTTTCTACATGCTTCATCCTATGGTAATTATATGTACATATAACTCAATTTTTACATGTTTATTGTATTATTATCTATGTTCGTTTATCATTTCCTTTTAATATATGTTTATGATAAATCGACATGTCTTGGATCTCATATTACTTTTGATAAATTGTCATCATTCTTTGTGTTGTTTGGATCTGCAATTTCTTATCACAAATTTACACATGCCTACCTTGTTCAAATTTATTTTGTTTTATTGTAGATAGTTACGAAATTAAAAATTGACTTTGAGTGAGATTTATGTATACTATGAGATTGTAATGACCAGATATTTTCAACCATTCGCATCCATACATGCCGGATTTGAATTACTCAAAATACTAGATTGTTGATTTATATTTGGCAAAACTCAGCATATACAGTAAATAAATAAATCAAGAATCATAGACACAGAGTAATATAACAATAATGCAGCAGAAATAAAAGAATAGTAGTTCATGAAGCATATATATATATATATACACCAGAGTTAAATAAGATGCAACAGAAGTCTCGAATACAATAGTCAAATACAAGATCAGAATACATCACTAGAATCAGCTGAATATCTGAAAGCTGGATTTCCAAGCGAAGCTCCAACTCCAAAGATGAGTCTCAAAAGCTATATCACTTAGTATGACCCGAGAATAAAGCAAAATACAAAATACTCAAGTTAGGGTTAATATTCTTATATCAATAAATCCAACTCAAGTGAAATAACAACTGAAATGCAAGTAACTCAAAGGATGTTTGGGATAACCATCCTCTAAGGATCCATTAAACTATCTACTATATAGTAATATACGCTATTATAATAATGCCTATAGTAAAATAAACTTACTTTTAAATAGCATGAAGGAGTTACCCATATCCCCATTAAAACATAATAGTCCCAGTAGTCTAACCAGTATCAACGCATCTCCAGATCGGGAGACTACCGTAAATACTCCACAATATATGAGAGAAATCCAAACTCGTACAAGGCGCGATTGTGTAGGTAACACGGCACAACTAGACAATGCCAAGGTAGATATACCAATTACACTTCCAGGCCGGTGGTAACACGTAACAGCTACTACCGCCCACCTCTAGCCACACCCCCAAATCAAAAAATTAAAAGTTGTCACTAAATCAACCTCAAAGTCAGAATATAATATCGAAGGAGTGTGTTCGATCAGAGAAGCGACCTCATTAGCCCGTCAATTGCTCCTATTTTAGCCACCTTATGCCAACTCATGGGAGTCGATTCCATGTATATACCTTAGTAGAACGTCGCCACCATCCTACTTCATTCTGGAATCTCCACTGCGTACACGGTTGTTAAAGTGGTTTCCGAAGTTCGCAGAGAGTATGACAACTTCCGATCCCGGTCTCTTTAACAACCAAACGTTGTTATTACACCGCGGTCATTTCAAATAGTTTATACTTCAAAACCAAAATATCATTTCCATTTCAAAACCAAACACAATATCATTTCCATTTCAAATATATCATTTCCAAATCTTAGTACTTCAAAGTTATAACACTTTCTAAATCAAAACACTTTGGAAACCATAATAGTACCCACTTAACCGATTTAAATATTAAAATAGTGTGTGTGTGTGTGTGTATATATATATATATATATATCTACTAATAATAATGAAAATTTGTTGAACTAATTTACTCGGTGTCTTTTGAAATTCCAAAAATTCCCTTGCTTTCCATTTATATATTTACGCTGAAACAAAATATCAACGTATACGATAACACAAACAGTCCGTAAACAAACAGTCCGTGTGCAAAGCACGGGTCCATACTAGTATATAATAAAATTGTTTCCTTAAATTTCATAAATTAATTTCAAATCAACTCGAATTCCAAAATTCACATTTAATCAGATCTAAAATCATAAATTCCCATTTAGCTTCTAAATAAACCATTCAAAATTATATCGATTTCAAATAGGGATTTGAACCCCAAAATAAACCATTTCAATATATTTCAAAGCCTTAAATATTCAACATTTCAAAACTAAATTTCATAACTTTATATATATATATATATATATATATAACAAATTCAATTACTATTATTTAATTTATAAATATTTACTTATAAATCCAATATCCTTTGAATAAAACTTTTAAACTTCAAATAACTGAATATTCCTTCAATTTATTTAAACTTAATATATTCGTTTAAATCACCTTAAACCAAAATCAAGTTGTAAAATCATATACTTTAAAATCTTAAATTTAATAAATTTCAAATCAAACTTATTTGTGTTTAATTCCTGAATAAATTCAATTCCAAATCATTTCAAATTTATCTTCGAACCTTAATTTATTTAAATTATTATAAACTCTATATTAAACAAAACTTAAATACTTAACCATATCATCTTTAATAAAATCAAACTTTATTATTATACTTATTCTATATTAAAATGAATTTATACATAGCTTAAAATTTAAAATTTAACTATGTATAATAATATTTATATAATATCTAAAATCAATATTTTATGAAACTATACATTTCTTTCTAAAACTATAGAAATCATTTTCAAATATTTATATATAGACCAACGGTGTCTGTATATAATTTTCTATTTTATGTTCAAGTGATACGGATATTTATCATTTCAATCCGCATTTTAAATATATACGGGTGTATATCATTTCAACCTGCAATCCCAAATTCAATTCAAATCGCTTGGGTTTATCATTTCAACCCATAACGATTTTCTCCTATCCTAAAGTCCGATCGGGTATGTATCATTTCAACCCATAGTGAATTCTATACTTTTAGTCCTTGAGATGATGGTTTTGATGACAACAACCTTAGAATAAGATTATAAAATATAAATACTAACATTATAGTTTAGATATATATGTATATGCAGGATTCAACCATGTAGGTACCAAGAATGAAGACTATACAGTATAGAGATTCAAGATATCAAGATTGAAGACTCGTGAGTATCAAGATTATCAAGAGCTTAAGATTTCAATAATAAGTAATTTAATTAGGAATTTTGTTAAAACTCCTAGACAATCACTGGCATTTTAAAATCCAATTTATTCATGGAATGGAATCCACTTCGAGCCTGTTAAAGGGATGAAACCCTAAGTAGGATGGAACCTACGAAATATCTAGTGGAACATTGTTTTGTATCCACTAACTTTTATTCAAAATGTTTTTACAAAATTATATCTTGTTTTCAAAATGATTTCAAAACCTTTCTTTTAAAAGAGTCAAAAACATCTATCCTGGTTTTAAATACTTTTAGCCTCAAAATAATCCTTATTTTCAAAATCAAATTATCCTTATTTTTAAACTATCTTTTAATAATAATATATTTAACTTTTAATATTTATACTTAGATTTAAAAATAAAATTATAGTAAAATTTTATATATACCAAAATATTGTTCTGTATATTTACTTATGTATTTTAAATATACTTAAGTATATTTATAAAGTTTAAAATAGTTTTAATACAAGATAGAAGCTATTTTTAAATAAATTCAAATTACCAAAAATACCTTAGGCATGTCGACATCCTCAAGAACCCCATGTCGACATGGTAGCAGTTTATTTCAAAATTTTGAATTTCAAAGGAAGTATCTATTCGTCATATCCTTTCACGAATGGACATGGCTATTGTTCTACTATAAATAGGGATAGTTTTGAACGAATTAGTATTCATATTTTCTCTGATTTCACTCCTCTTTTTCTTCCACATTTCTTTATATACATTTTTACCATTACTCTGCCGAAATCAACATTGAATCTAACTAGATCATCTCTGGTTTGATTCTCTATCACTATCTCAACAAGATCTCAGTGCTATTCAGAGTTATAGGCTTCTTTGTAATACTAAGCGAGAAAAGATGTGATTGTAGCCTGTGAAATCAATCAAGCGAGAAAAGGTGTGATTGCAGCCTTGGAAATCAATTGGGTGAACTTGTTGTCCATGAAATCAAGTATCTCTACCCAAAGGATTGTGAATCTGGAGTGGTGTACCTCGTGGCCTTGAAATCGAGGGTGTAATTGTACAATTGCTTTTGAAAGGAAATCCGTACTTGTGTGCGGGACTGGATGTAGGGCAACTCCAAATCAGTATAAAATCCGGTGTGTTCTTTCCTTTATTGCTTTTACTTTATTTCTGCATCCATGTTTGATTCTGTGATCATATCTATGTCTGAATATTGTATACATTTGTGTTCAAATTAACATAAACCCAAAAAGATTTAATAATTCCTTTAACACATTCACCCTTCTCTAGTGTTAATCCTAGCCTTAAGATCCGTATTCCGCAATTCTCACATTTGGTATTAGAGCAAGGTTTTCAAAATTTCATAATCTGATTTTTGAAAAATTTTAAATGGCAAATTTTTTTTGATAAAATTATTTACACTATTTTTATATGAATATGTCATAGAATCATCATGATATTGTTATTTAAAACTATATTTAGTTATTTTGAAAAGTCACTTGATTCTTTAAAAAGTTATGTTGTTTTGTAGGAGAAGAGTTATGTCTAATGACCGTTGTTAAAAGATACCAGATAATCATTCATCAATCAAGAACAAATGGATATATAATGGCAATCGACAATGAAATGGGTACCAGATCAATATAAAGCTTTTGATTCTCATCTACAACTTGATATGATACTGTACTTCTCCACATCTACATCGCAATGCCATTGGTTTCATGCGAATCCATCAAGAAATGACCAAGTTATGGTCAAATGAAGTTTTGGTGAACAAAGAGAGAAAGAAAGCTAAATTGTCAATGGTATTCTTCAAATTGCATCCATTAATTTAAGTATTTTGTTCCCATTCCTTTTCAGATTGTAGTTCTTGCTCTCACGGTCGTTTTGATGGGTGGATCATCAAATTCCGATCTAAATTGAGTGAGATATGACAGTTTGAAGTTGGCTATCCAAAATTGAAAAACTATGTACGGGATTTTCCTGCATTTCTTCTACTGTTCGGCCCGTTGCACCACAATACTGTCCAAATTCATCACTTAACTATTACTGGATCTTAGCCTTTGCCTTCCTCTTAGATTTTCCGCCGGTTTCATCCAATTCCGTTAAGAAACGAAGGAGATATGCCTTCTAGAAGTTTGATGGTAAATAGAAAAACGGGAAGAAGAAGAGAAACTTTTATGAAAAATGGTGATTGTTGGGACGATTTATAGTGGTTGAAGTGTCCATTCATTCAAAATTCAAAGTTTTGGCGCTAGGTTGGTCAATCTACTAAATCATCTGTATCTTTCTCATACGGTCTTCAAATTCAGCAAATGAACATGCTACGCTGATAAAAAAACGAGCCCGTTGCAATAGAACAGACCTCGTCGTTAAATTCTGAAAGATATAAATGTGTGGTTAACGATAATGGAAGAACAACAAAGTTAGAAATATGAAGTGCAAAAATTGGTACGCTTTACTATTATTTCATCTTTATTGTTGCATTTAGGAATATATATTTATGCATTTAGTTAGGTATAGAAATTTATCTCTTTTATTAGTTTTGATATTTTGGTCCATATATCGACACATCATAGTATTTCGATATACCAGTCTAAATTATTTTTTTCTTAAATTTTTAAAAAATATGTTTTCTATCAAATAAAATCTTATTACTAATTTATTACAACTATATTAAGTAGAAAAGCATTTTTACATGCATAATGTCAAGTGTCTTTACACATGTTTTCTCATTATTTTTTTATGTTAATTAAATACTATAAAAAATTGGATAAAAAAATCAATTATTTACATGTTAATATCTAGTCGTAAAATTAGTGCCAAATCATGTTAAAACCAGGCCCAGAACAATAGATATTATATCTGAAATGCTGTCTTTTCTTCTGGAACGTTTCTTAAGTGCTGCAAATTCGTTTTTATAGCATCTCCATGCTTTGAAACAATGTAGTATTTTAGAAACATTTCACAACGTTTGGTGAATGGCGCAGTTTCTGTTTAAAATGTTTTGAATATATTTTACTGCAAAAACTTTTTACAACGTTCTGTAAATGCTGTCTTTTCTATTTGAAACTTTAAACTATGTAAAAATAATATTTAAATTAAGTATTTTTCTTTAGAGTTATTTTCGAACTTATATTAGAATATTTTAAATTAATTTCATGCTTAAATATTTGTTAATAATTAATTAATTTTTTTAATGTAAGGAGCCTTAATATGACACATGTTTATTTTAGTTTTTCAATCTTTGTTATATCATATTTCATTATGATATTTTTTAAATTAAAAGGTGTTTAAACATGTTTCTAAATATTTTAATCAATAATTATTTAATATATAGGTTTTAATTAATAATTTAAGTATTTATAAACATGAAAGTCTGGATTCTTAAAAAAACAACTAAGTTTAAAAAATATATTTTTAAAAGAATTAAGTAAGGAGGGTATTAATTTTTATAAAAACCATATTTGATCATATATAGTTTAAGTCCATATTTCTTAGCATTTGATTTTGATATTAAGTTTGATTACTACCTTTCATGAATATGTTATAGTTTTAATACCATTTATTACCTTTAAACTCTTGTCTTTACTACTCTTTCAGTCCCATTCATTAGTTTCCTTAACCTAAGTCTAGTAATTGGTGTGTATTGCCTTTGTTTGGTTGAAGTGATTTTAAGTTTGACATATGTATACGTACATATATATATATGCATGCTTGTCAATTAGATATTTCTTATCACTCATGTTTATCTTATAATCTGAATATCTCTTAATATCTCTTACCATAGTATATATCATCATATCATTCTGCATATTATTATTTTTACTTTGTTATCATTTTATTTCATATTACATATCATTGTGCATCCTATTTCATATCACATTTCATTGCATATTACATCATAAATTACAATGCATGAAATATCATAATCATTTGCATCACAAGTTGCACTTCATTCTACATATCATCTCATGTTACATTGCATAGGTCATATATTTCATACTGCATTACAAACTACATATTGCATACATGTATACATAACGATTGTATTTTATTTAATGGGAGTTTGTAGTATTGTCTTATAGTTTAGGATTATTAGTTTTTGATTTGTTTGGTATGTTTTGATTGACTTGATTGACTTGTTTGACGTGATTGACTTGTTTGACTTGATTGACTTGTTTGACTTGATTGACTTGTTTGACTTGATTGATTTGTTTGAACTTTGATTTGTTTGATTTTTTTTGACATGATTAGATTTGATGCGTGTGTTGATTGGATTGTCTGAGATATACTTAGACATATTTATGTATTGAATAATTTAATATAATTATGTTAATGTCTTTCACATTCCATTTACTATACTTTGTTCCAGTATTAGTCTAAGGGGGAGTTGTATAGTTTTATGGTTTTATGATGGTTTTTGTTGATGACAAAAGGTTGTCATCATCAAAAAGAGGGAGATTGTTAGTCCTTGAGATGATGGTTTTGATGACAACAACCTTATAATACAATTATAGAATATAAATACTAACACTATAGTTTAGATATATATATATATATATATATATATATATATATGCAGGATTTAACCATGCATGTACCAAGAATGAAGACTATACAATATAGAGATTCAAGATATCAAGATTGAAGATTCATGAGTATCAAGATTATCAAGAGCTCAAGATTTCAACAATAAGTAATTTAATTAGGAATTTTGTTAAAACTCCTAGAAAAGCACTGGCATCTTCAAATCCAATTTATATGTGGAATAGAATCAACTTCGAGCCTGTTAAAGGGATGAAACCCTAAGTAAGATGGAACCTACGAAAAATCTGGTGGAACATTGTTTTGTATCCACTAACTTTTATTCAAAATGTTTTTACAAAATTATATCTTGTTTTCAAATTGATTTCAAAACCTTCCTTTTAAAGGAATCAAAAACATCTATCCTGGTTTTAAATACTTTTAGCTTCAAAATAATCTTTATTTTCAAAATCAAATTATCCTTAGTTTTAAACTATCTTTTAATAATAATATATTTAAATTTTAATATTTATACTTAGATTTAAATATAAAATTATAGTAAAATTTTTATATACCAAAATATTATTCTCTATGTTTACTTATGTATTTTAACTATAGTTAAGTATATTTATAAAGTTTAAATAGTTTTAATACAAGATAGAAGTTATTTTCAAAGAAAAGCAAATTACCAAAATACCTTAGGCATGTCGACATCCTCAAGAACCCCATGTCGACATGGTAGTAGTTTATTTCAAAATTTTGAATTTCAAAGGAAGTGTCTATTTGTCATATCCTTTCACGAATGGACATGACTGTTGTTCTACTATAAATAGGGATAGTTTTGAACGAATTTCTTTCATATTTTCTTTGATTTCACTCCTCTTCTTCTTCCACATTTCTTTATACACATTTTTAGCATTACTTTGTCGAAATCAACATTGGATCTAATTAGATCATCTCTGGTTTGATTTTCTATCACTATCTCAACAAGATCTCAGTGCTATTCAGAGTTATGGGCTTCTTTGTAATAAACTAAGCGAGAAAAGGTGTGATTGCAGCCTTTGAAATCAATCAAGCGAGAAAAGGTGTGATTTTAGCCTTGGAAATCAATTGGGTAAACTTGTTGTCCATGAAATCAAGTATCTCTACCCAGAGGATTGTGAATCTGGAGTGGTGTACCTCGTAGCCTTGAAATCGAGGGTGTAATTGTACAATTGCTTTTGAAAGGAAATTTATACTTGTGTGCGGGACTGGATGTAGGGCAACTCCGTACCAGTATAAAATCCGGTGTGTTCTTTCCTTTATTGCTTTTACTTTATTTCTGCATCTGTGTTTGATTCTGTGATCATATCTGTGTCTGAATATTGTATACTTTTGTGTTCAAATTAACATAAACTCAAAAAGATTTATTAATTCCTTTAAACACTATTCACCCCCCTCTAGTGTTAATCCTAGCCTTAAGATCCGTATTTCGCATTTCTCACATATACTAACAGGGAACTTGCAGAGTGATAATAGATATGATAATATTATAAAAGGCATATATCATCAATATAAACAATAGATAAAAGTATCAGATGTCACAGGTGAACAGATAGCACATAATAGCATACAAGTAGTAATGTAAATAACCAACAACAGTATATTTCAATTGTTGTTTCAAATGAAATCAAATTTAATAAATAAAAGAACGTTAATCGTGAGTGATTGCTCACCTTTCGAGGCTAGAGAATACAGAAGATTACATGGATACGCACACTGATACAGACACGAGCAAATCAAAAAGATGCTACACCACTTGGACATTGGCGAACCGAGAGTAAGGCATGATTTCGACGAACAGGGATGATAACAGGAATTGATGAAAACAAATCAATCAAAACTAGATCGATAAAGATAACTGATATAAGTGAACATATATACACAAAATTTAAAATCTACTATTTAAAAATTTCCTTTATACGAAGCCCAATATTAAATTTAATATATATCAAAATTTTTATAGATATATACAAAATTAATATCACTTAAAAATCAAGATAACTTTATACATTAAAAACCCAAGCTGCCTAAACAAAAAGATGATATACCATAATAATATACAGAAGATATATAAGTCTATATATTTACTCAAACCGACTTACATCATTACAACATAAAAAAAATCCAACACATCATAGGAAAGCTAATATAAATACACTAACATATACTATATAATATATATAACCGACATAGATAACATTTTTAAATAACAGATCTATACAGAAAACAGAGCTATATATAACTAACAGAGATCATGCACATTTATATAAACTTACATAAACGTAAATACATACCATATTTTATATAAACTGACACTACTGTCATACTTAATCAATATATATTATGTAATTTATATAACCTATATACCAAATACTATATTACTATTTCCCTATATATAGCTTACACACATGTATAAAACTACTAACATTGAAATACTGCCAACCGGACTAAAATATAAGCCATATATATAATTACAGTAACCTCTTTCATTTAAGCATTTTAGCTTATGATCCTGTATATAAGAATATATATATATATATATATATATATATATATATATATATATAAAATCTCAAACAGCTTATACTACTAACTATATATATGGCAGATTGAATACCAAAACTAAAATCTTATCATATAACCGTACTTCGTAAATCTTATTATATAATCATGCATAGTAATATATTATATAAATAACTTTATGAATTGTATATGTAAAAACTAATATATATATATAAATTCACATATAGATAGATTAATATAAAATTATATATATATAAACTTATAAACAAACACATATTGAAAACATCCTGAATAGTATATAAAAATTTTCACATAACATAACTTTTAAAATTTATATTAACACACACATATATATATATATATATATATATATATATATATTACCTAAAATACAAAAGGAGAGGCATGCTGTGGCTAACTGTCGCGAGTATTGAGCTGAGGCAAGCATTTAAGCGGCAGCGCGAGACCGGAGAGGGAGCAGTTGTAAAAGAGTTCGGGTAGGCTGGGCCACGGTGATGACTGGGGGGTTCGGCTAGGTTGACGGGTTTGGGAAAAAGGGCCGGGGATTGATGAAGACTTGGCAAGTGCTACGGAGAGGAATGGTGTGGGTTTGAGGCCGAGGTAGTTGGATCTGCAACTCCGGGTCTTGGCTGGCTAATGACGTGGGCTATAGTTGGTGTCCGGAGGGATAAGGTGGGTCGAAGGAAGCATGCGATGCTCAGGCGAGTCGGGTGCTCTAGTTGGGAAGAAAGGGAGTGGTAATGAAGATCGAAATATGTAAGGAGGAAGGAGGCCATGTGAATCAAAAGAGATGAAGAAGGGAAGAGGAAAAGAGAAGAAGGCAGATCTGGGTCTTAGGCAAAAGAAAAGTGAACTCATATTTAATTAAAAAAATTCTTTCTAATCGAACCAGAAAGAATTCGAAAGGACACAAGCAAATAAAGGAACCGACATGTCATGAATTTGAATAGGAAATGGTGAAGGTCAGGTGCTGAATTCCAGGAATGATTCATAGCTCATGACTATTGGTTTACAACAGAGGGTTATGAAAGGACAGGAAATCCAAAAGCCCAAATATGGAACCGATACGGTTAACCGTTTCACAGGTTTCTTTGTGCACCAGACTTCAAAACATAGAATTGAATATACTACGGTGATCAGCACGACGAGACAATCAAAATAGTATACAAATATTAGTGGTACATGTAACGGCCCGATTTTTTCCACTATTCGCATCCACACATGTCGGACTTGAATTGCTCAAAAAACCGAATTGTAAAAATAAATTTGGCAAAGCTTAGAATATACAGTAAATAAATAATCACAGATCACAGACATAGAGTAATATAATGCAGCGGAAGTAAAGAGATAGCAATTCATGAAGCTACTATATAAACACATCAGAGTTGAACAAGATACAACATGAGTAACAAGATTCAACAGAAGCCTCAATATGATAATCAAGTACAAATCAGAATACATCATTGGAATCAACTGGATAACTGGGATTAACTGAATACTGAAATTGAAATAAATAGTTGGATCTTCAAGCTAAGCTCCAACTCCGAAGGTGAGTCTCTAATGTTGTATCACTCAGTCTGACCCGAGCATAAAGCAGAACATAAAACACTCGAGTCAGGACATAAATACTTATACAATGTAAACCAACTCAAGTGAACTATAATATAAGGTACAAGTAACTTAAAGGATGCTTGGGACCGCCCATCCTCTAAGGATCCGTTAAACTATTTACTGTGTAGTAATAGTTCGCTATTATAATAATGTATATAGTAAAATAAACTTACTTTTAAATGGAGTTAAGGGGTTACCCATATAGCCTTTAACACGTAATTGTGCCAATAGTCTATACAACACCTGCGTACCTCCTGATCGGGAGGCTACGAGAAGATGCTCCATAGGTACGACATAAATCAAAATCGTACAAGGCTCGCTAGGGTAGGTGACACGGCACAACTAGGCAATGCCAGGATAGATATACCAATTACTATCCGGACTGGTGGTAACGCGTAACAGCCACTACCGCCCACCTCGAGCCACACCCCCAAATCAAAAATCAAAAGTGGCCACCAAATCAATCTCAAAGTCAGAATATAATATCGAAGGAGTGTGTCCGATCAGAGGAGCTACCTTATTGGCCCGAAATCGCTCCTGTTTTAGCCACCTTATGCCAACTCACGGGAGTCGGGTCCACATACATACCTCAATAGAACATCGCCACCATCCTACTTCATTTTAGAATCTCCACCGCATACACGGTTATTAAAGTGGTTTTTGAAGATGGCAGAGAGTATGACAACTTCCGACCCCGGTCTCTTTAACAACCAATCGTTATTATAACCCATGGATATTTATTTCAAAACATTTCTATTCCAAAACCATTTAAAATCAAATACCATTACTTTCCAAAGTAATATCCATTTCAAAACTAAATAGTATTTTATTTCATTTCAAAACCAAACCAATATATCATTTAAATAAAACTCACATTTCCAAATCACTGAATATTTCCTTCAATTTATTAAACTTGAAATATTCCTTTAAATCATTTTAACCCAAACCACTTTATAAAGTCATATTTTTTTAAATCTTCAATTTCAATAAGTTTCAAATTAATATAATTAAAGACAATTTCTACTTAAATACAATTTCAAGTAATTTTATCTCTAAACCATAGTACTTCCAAAGTTATAACATTATTAAGTTCGTTCATTCAGTTATAGAATTTCCAAACATTGTAAACTTCAGCTACAACAGCACTTATTAAATGTTATGGTAGATATAGTAATATTTCAAAACATTGTCAAATTCAAAACAGCAGCGCTTATAAAGTGCTACGTTAAGTATTAAGTTAACATTTCAAAACAGCTTACTTCAGCAACAACAACACTTACAAAGTGCTGTAATAGGTGTTTAGTTATTCCAAACAGTTCAGTTCAGAAACAACAGTGCTTCTAAAGTGTTGTAATAGGTATTTTGTAACGAGCCGGGATTTTGGACATCCCAAGTTGTGAATACTAATTTATAATATTCAATAATATTTTATTTTTATATACAATATTCCCATAAATTAATGATTAATAATTATATGCAATTTTCCAAATCAATATAACTTGAATTTCCAAATTTATATTAGAATATTGATTGATTTAAATGGAATTTCTTATATGTATATTTTGTTTTAAAAGGAAAATAAGTATATATTGTTTTAGATTAAATATATGTATTTTGTTTTAAAGATAAATATATATTATTATTAATAGAGCATTAAATAAATTGGAATGGCCAAATGCATATATTTTACATATAGGGATAATACATTTATATGTGATAAAATTTGGATAGATTCATAATGAAGTGAAAGTGATATTTTTGATTTTGGTATATATGAACAATGTGTTTGTATTAAATAAAAATGAGTTTTAAGTTACTTAAATAATATGTATACATTGAATAAGGAAATTATATATATGTTATGTTAAGTAAAAATTAAGTTTATAATATTTTAAATAAATAAATGTGGTAAACTAAGAGACATGTATAATAATCACATAAATATAAATAGGAGAGACTATTTATATATAGATAACTAGTGAATTCAGTTTATTTGGAAGTAATGTTAAAAGATGTATATATGGTTATATATATACACATGAAGGATTTAGTACCACTTTGAAGTTCTTATAAAACATAGAGTATTTAATATTGAATATTATTTATTTTATTTTAGTAATGTAGGAATATAAGGTGTTGATATCGAATTTTATTTAAGTAACAACATATTTATATAAGTATCCACCAAGAAGTATTATGTTAATCTAGTTTCTTATTTTGTTTTAAAATGTATGGGTGACAAATGCAAATACAACTTAGTCAAAAGCAAAGATTTTTTTAGCTATTTTGTAGTCTTTGTTTAAATTAGCACATATATTTATATAAGGTAAATTAACAAAGAAGTGTTATTTTAATATAGTTTCTCATTTTCATTTTTATTTTTATATGTATAGAAACAATACAAACATTACTCTGTCAAATAATGTGAATTTTGGGTTGTTTAAAATCTGGGATATACTTACATACGCTTTTAATAGTGTACGGTTTACATTATTATAAATATATGATAAGAGGAAGGCTGTAAATTATTACTATAAGTAAGAAACCAGAAAACAGTAACAAGTAGCAAACATTTATCTTATCAAAAGAAACAAGTAACATATAAATATAAATCAAGCAAAGTTGGTAAGAAAAAAAATGTGTTGCAGCAGCTTGCCTAGCAAGATATAGTGAAAACCAAACACTAATTCAAATTCTTTTCAGTTTCATTTCACCCCAAAAAGCAAACATCTACTTCAGCCACCAAGGGATAATTTCAATCCATCACTTAAATATAATACATATACATTCGGTAGGAAATTGCCTGGCCAAATAAAGAAAATATCATAACAAGAAACCATATTCTTTTCAATTTCTTTTCAACAAAAAGAAAATGTCAACTTCAGCTAACAAATTGTCAAATATGTTCATTTTCTTTGACTGCAACTGCATGTATATATTTGAACAACCTCATGTCTAAGTTGTTTGAAAATTTAAAGCCTGTAATTTGAAAACAAAGCTCAGTTCAAATTTATTAATCAACTAGAAATCAAAGTTTTTAAGGGTAAGAAGAAGCAGTACTCTACATATCAAGAAGAAAGCACTCTAATTGGTGATTGTTGTTCAAATTCAAACTCAGAAATTTTAAAGGCGAGTTCAAATTTCAGATTTCAACTTTTAAATCAAGACTTCAACTTCAAGTTTTAAAGCATCTAGAATCAATGTGGAAGGTGAGAAATTAAAATTCAAAACCTGGAAATCGAAATTACTCTGTTACTATAAATGCATTGTTCATTTTAGCCTTCAAAATCTGAATCTCTTCACCTAGTTCATATTACATGTTGATGCAAACTAGGAATCTGTTTGTTTTCTAAAATATTTTGTGTTAAAAATAGATTTGTGAAGGGATATGCCGTGTAGTTCGACAGGGTCCTGTTTTTACAGTGGGCAATCCAATTTTAGTGGAAATTCAATGTTTATATTTCAAGGATTCAAGCATGTAGTCTTGATTCTTGTGAGAAAATATGGATTTTAGTGGTAAAGTTATAATTTTTAGTGTTGAATATTTCGAGGAATTGTTAGATGAATGGATTTCGCTCAAAAATATATTTTCGACGATTTCATCGAAGAGAGGTGTTACGGCCTATTCTGGTAGAAGCAGGTGATCATGGAGGAGGCATCTACCATGGCCGTTTGTTGGATTTCGTTTGGATTGGTTGAATGAGTGAGTTGTAGGGTTCAAGGGCAGGCTCAGCAATGGTGGCGACGTAGTGTTCTCGAGGAATGGTGGAGCGACCGAAATTCGAAGGGGTTGGCTCGGTGATAGCTGCATGGGAGGGCTTTCATCTGAGATCGACAACGTGCGACATAGTTGTCGGAGGTAAGAGCAGTTCATCGATTTATGGAGGAAGATGGTTTCCAGGTTTCAGAAGGGTGTGGCTGTCGATCGATTTTCAACCGAAGGAATTCGCTGGCCTCGACGAGGTGGCATTTGGATCTAGGAGTGATGCGTGACTGATCGGTGGTGCCATCACGGCGAGATGGTCAGTGATGTGAGTGTGTACGTGCACGTGTGTCTCCATGCACTTGTGGCCCAGGCAAGGTAGTTGTTCTCGGGGTTTAGTCGTGTTGGTAAGGATCGTTGTTCGAGATGGAAGCTGTTGAGTTGATCGGAGATGTATCCTTTCTGGTTCATGGCATTGGACTTTAATTGGATTTTGGAGAAGGATGTTGGTCTGGAAAAAGAAGAAGAGGAGAGGGATAGGGATTTAGCGGGTTTCTTTCTTGTTTTATGGGATTGAGCTGTTTACTTTGTTTTGTAAAATAATTAAAAAGGGATACAGGTTTGTTTTTGGGTTGGGCTCCAGCCATTGGGTCTGGTTTATTTTAAACTAAAATTAAATAATAATAATGATAATAAGTTATAATGTAAAAGTAAGTTATGACAAATTATTTCACAAGCATGAAATCGGGAGGTGATCAAAGTATATGCGACGAGTCTATCCCTTTTATTTAAATTGTTACTTATGTTTAACAAGACAAAGAAATTTTAGAAATAAACTTGATTTGTTTGAGATTTTATTTAAGTTGTTTAAATAAGTTATTTTACCATTTAGTAATCAAGCTTTTAAAAATAGTTTATTTATAGATCCTTGGGTTTTGAATGAAGTTTAACTGAAATAATTAAAGGAAAATAAATGTTTATACTTTGAAATGAATTCGAGTTCTTAAGTGATAATATAATAATTATTTTAATTTCACATATAATAGTGTGTTATTAAGAAGGTGGTTCGTATCGACGGATGGTACGCCGTCATACGACCAGTTGTGAAGTTAAATAACAAAATTTATAAGCTTGTGCAGATATAATTTAATCACCCAATTATAAATGAATGCCATTGAATAATTTTACGGCTAAACTTTTGAAATGTTCCCAACTGAATTAGATGTGTTTATTTTAGATTATTTCAACTAGTTGACATTTGGACAGTGGAAACAGACACCATTCCGCTGAATAGTTAATTAAAATGTCTGTAGATAGTATAAGCCACCTACCTGATATTATCTGTGTAATTGATGACTAGTTATGATAATCTCTGATCTGCTATCCATGTATACCTGTTAATTATATTTGAGAATATAATGTGAATCGATCTAGGGTAACTGATTGATTTGAATATCTATAACTGTGAATGGTGAATTGATAAGTACCATTGAGACTGATAAGCCTTATTCTGTTTTGGATTGATTTTGAACCTAGTTTTGTTTTAAAAATAAATATTAATTTTAGAAATGAATTGAAGAATTAATAAATATTTTTGAAATATCAAAATTATTATTTTTGAAAATCTTTTTAAAAGGTATAATTTTTTATAAGTATGTATTATTTGAACTATTTCAAGTATAAATACTATTTTTGTAATAATTATTTAAAAAGTAAATTTTTATTAATTTAAAATTTAAGTATATTTCCTTTAATATAATATATCATAGAAACCTTTATAAAAATATTATTTTATTTAATAAACTTGAAAATTGTATTTGGAAATTTTATAAGTATGATTTGGAAAGAAGTTGTTTTAAATTTATATCTACCCAGTGAATAAGCTTTCTTAAATCTGCTAGGATTTTAAATGTGAAGGAGGCTTAATGGTTGCAATGGGAAATAACATGGTTGTATTGATTGGTTATTTTGATAGTTAAATATTCGACTATCAAGTTTGTACAAAAATCTGACTTTGGAAATATCTAGAGGAAACTTGAAAGTATGTGGTATGGTTACCGTTCGAGGTTCTATACCGTACGTATAAACTCGTTTATTCTCTAGGACGAATTATAAAAAGACCCGTCCACAAACGGTTAGGAGGTGAACTCTGGTCTTGTATTTCGCCTGTGTATTTCCTAAAGAACCAGGGTTGAATTTACCGGGAAATAGCTAACGTTGTTTCGAAGAGATCGGGATCGGATTTCTAGTCCAAAAACCACTTCGATCCAACAAGTACGTTTTCATGATGAAGACAAGAGCTTGGAGTTGAAGATGGAGCAGTAAAGTGCAAGGGCTAATCGCTACTAATCCTGAGGGTAATTCCAAAATGGATGTAGTAGGGATAGTGCCTTCGGTTCCGTTCGGACCAGGAACAGACTTGTATGGATGAATGCTTTCAGAACATCGTTAGGTGGAAGGTGAGCATTCTAAGAGATATTTTCTAAAAAGGTAATTCCTAGCCTCGAGCCTCATCAACCGGGAATGACTCAAAATCAAGGGTTATGCAGTAAGGTTAAGTGGGTAGCACCCATTAGGGTGAGGTCATCCCTGTCTAGATGTCCCTTTTATTCGGCTTAGTAGTGCGGTTGCTGATCCCAACCATGGGGTGATCTTACTCGGACTATCCAGTAAGGGGTAGTCCGATCATGTGTTGCAGGGATTGGGAGTAATCCTCGGTATAGTGATCTAGGCCACGTACTGTGACAGGTGGTACCCCAATGCCTAGTCATTAGTTGGAAATCAATTCTCCCTACGTGCCTTTTACGGTTTGGTTTGTATTACCCACGATTATGGCTTGTATGTTGGAATTTAATTAATGTAATAATTTCGACTATTTTAATAAGTATTTGTATATAGACCCTATTATAATATCAGAGGATTTTTGTATAAAAATGTTTTAGCTATCGTTAGGTAAAAACCCGACATGTTTATTTGTGGCGTGGTCTTACGAGATGCTTTTGTTTCAAAGGATTTTCTAACTTTAATAATCAAGTTGAGTGTGTTTCTCACGCTGGTTTACCAGACTGACCCGGGCTTGGTGTTTTTCCTATATGCCCGGGTCAGACTGAGCATATTTCTAGGTTTAACTGGAAGAGTGGAAGCTATTCAGGAGAGGAGCTGGATTAGGAACGTATTCTCGTAGATGTTCATAATCAGTCTGTTTGGTTGTGTGGTTATGGTTGTAAGGACAAGATTGATATAACTGTCCGAATTGTGTGGTTGTAACTCTGATGTAAAGTTGTATATGTTATATAAAGTAACAATTTTGGTTTCATGTAAAGATTTGTTTATATTATAATTTAGTCGATCCACTGTGAGATTCTGATTTGTTCTCTTTTCTTCTATCTTCTTTCTATTTCTACCCTCTTTCTTTCATTATCCGTCTTCCCGTATGATTTAGCTGATAAGAGTGGTTTAAAATTGGTTTAAATCGGTGTGGAAAAATGGGTCGTGACATTGTGGTATCAGAGCTTAGGTTAAGTGAATACCTTGGTTTGGAAGGGTTGCTTATTAGGAATAGAGTCTGTAGCAACCTGTTTGAGTCTAAGTGTGTGTATATATACGAGAGCGCGTATTTGTTAGTTTTATAAAAAAATGTTTTTATATTGTGTTAATTGACTGTTAATTGATCGGTTAAGTGGCATATGGATTCTGGTCAATACGTGTGGCTAATGTTATTGATAGGGATCTCTAAACACTTGAACCAGGCCAACGGACAAAATATTGTTTTAAAGGGGTAAATGAAATAATTTTACCCACAATATATTTTCTATATAAAAGGAGTATGATTTTTAAATATATATGGTATTTAAAATGATTGGTTGTGATGATAATAATTTATCATCTAGGATTTAGTGGTCTTAGTTGTCAACCTTGTATATTTTCGTTGGTTGCCCTTTTTGACTTGAACATACCCTTAGAAACTGAACCCTTTATAAAGAAGATTTTATTGAGCTTATTTACTAGAAAAATTTGGAAAATTTTAAACTAGTAAATTTTTATGAAATTTTCCACCCTCTAAGGATAATTTTAGAATAATGGGTTTCTAAAAAAAGGGGGGATGTTTGAAATTTAAAAACCTTATAACAATTTGTTTGTTATATATATGATTTATAAATTGAAGAAATAAGTTGTTTATAAAACTTACTATATATATGTGTGTGTGTTTCCTCCATCCGATAATCACTTTTCAAATATGTATACTTAAATTATTTTGAAAGGATGATTTTATAAAGATCTAGGATAATAGGAATTCAAAAGGTGGAATAAATTTAGAAATGTAAACCTTGATGTACTCCTTGGCCTATAGAATTCTAAAACCTTAGGATCTCATCTTTTGGTTTTGATTGTAGAGAACCCATAGCATCATCCGGGGTGGAGCACTCTCGAAGGCCAGAAGGGATAGCGATTATGATTTGGCTAGGAGGATTCTGGAGGATCTGGGTGAGCCGGAAACATACGAGGAAGTGCCAGTGGAGCCTATCGAGCAGCCACAGCCTTAGGAAGAAGAGCCCAAGGAAGAAACGGTTGAGCAGCCCAGGGAGGAATCTGAAGAAGAACCTGAAGAAGAACCTGAAGAGGAATTCAACGATGAATAGGAGTTCGACGACGAGGAAGGATGCGAAGAGGAAGATAAGGAGTTCGATGACGAGGAAGAGTTTGAAGATGAGTAATATGTTGAATCAGAGAATGATGACGCAGTCATTTGGGATTTAGGTAATGCTGTTGAGGAGCTAGCTGATGGTGTAGGTTTCATTCTTGGAGTGCCTAATCCAGAGGATGTTTGGGTACCAGACAGTGATGCAGAGGTTAGGGAATTGTCAGGATCCCAAAGGGAAGACTCTGGTAGTGAGAGTCCATAGTTAGTTGGGTTGCTTTCTCATGGTAGGGTGTGCTTTTTGTAGGTGTTTATGACCCATGGACATCATGATTGTTAGCTATTAGATGTTTGGTAGGGTGATATATATACACACACATATATATATAGGGTTGAATGGATGATGATAACAACTGTAGGAATATTCTGGATGGTACTTAATGTAATGTATATTTTGATAAACAGTTTGAATCAATGTGTCTACTGGTTTGGATTGTAATTGATTTGTTCTAATCTGTGTAGATAATTTTACTAAATTAGTTATGGAATTTCGAGGACGAAATTCATTTAAGGGGGGAGGAATGTAACGACCCGGGATTTTGGACATTCCAAGTTGTGAATATTAATTTATAATATTCAATAATATTTTAATTTTATATACAATATTCCATAAATTAATGATTAATAATTATATGCACTTTTCCAAATCAATATAACTTGAATTTTCAAATTTATATTAGAATATAGATTGATTTAAATGGAATTTCTTATATGTATATTTTGTTTTAAAAAGCAAAATAAGTATATATTGTTTTAGATTAAATATATGTATTCTGTTTTAAAGATAAATATATATATTATTATAAATAGAGCATTAAATAAATTGGAATAGCCAAATGCATATATTTTACATATAGGGATAATAAATTTATATGTAATAAAATTTGGATAGATTCGTAGTTAAGTAAAAGTGATATTTTTGATTTTGGTATATATGAACAATGTGTTTATATTAGACAAAAGGAGTTTTAAGTTACTTAAATAATATGTATACATTGAATAAGGATATTATATATATTTTATGTTAAGTAAAAATTAAGTTTATAATATTTTAAATAGATATGTTGTAAACTAAGAGACATGTGTAATAATCACATAAATATAAATAGGAGAGACTATATATATATATATAGATAACTAGTGAATTTTGTTTATTCGGAAGTAATGTATTTCTATATTATAAATTTAAAAGAAGTATATATGGTTATATATATATATACATGAAGGATTTAGTACCACTTTGAAGTTCTTATAACACATAGAGTATTTAATATTGAATATTATTTATATTATTTTAGTAACATATGAATATAAGGTGTAGATATTGAATTTTATTTAAGTAACAACATATTTATATAAGTATAAACCAAGAAGTATTATGTTAAGCTAGTTTCTTATTTTGTTTTAAAATGTATAGGTGACAAATGCAAATACAACTTAGTCAAAAGCAAAGAATTTTTTTAGCTATTTTGTAGTCATTGTTTAAATTAACACATATATTTATATAAGATAAATTAACTAAGAAGTGTTATTTTTAATATAGTTTCTCATTTTCATTTTTATTTTTAAATGTATAGAAACAATACAAACATTACTTTGTCAAATAATGTGAATTATGGGTTGTTTAAAATCTGGGATATACTTGCATACGCCTTTAATAGTGTATGGTTTACATTATTATAAATATATGATATATGATAAGAGGAAGGCTGTAAATTATTTACTGTAAGTAAGAAACCAGAAAACAGTAACAAGTAGCAAACATTTATCTTATCAAAAGAAACAAGTAACATATAAATATAAATCAAGAAAGCTGGTAAGAGAAAAAAAATGTGTTGCAGCAGCTTGCCTGACAAGATATAGTAAAAACCAAAACATTAATTCAAATTCTTTTCAATTTCATTTCACCCCAAAAAGCAAACATCTACTTCAGCCACCAAGGGATCATTTCAACCCATCACTTAAATATAATACATATACATTCGGCAGGAAATTGTCTGACCAAATAAAGAAAATATCATAATAAGAATCCATATTCTTTTCAATTTCTTTTCAACAAAAAGAAAATGTCAACTTCAGCTAACAAATTGTTAAATCTGTTCATTTTCTTCGACTACAACTGCATGTATATATTTGAACAACCTCAGGTCTGAGTTGTTTGAAAATTTAAAGCCTGTAATTTGAAAACAAAGCTTTGTTCAAATTTATTAAGCAACTAGAAATCAAAGTTTTTAAGGGTAAGAAGAAGCAGTACTCTGTATATCATGAAGAAAGCACTCTAGTTGGTGATTGCTGTTCAAATTCAAACTCATAAATTTTAAAGGCTAGTTCAAATTTCAGATTTCAACTTCTAAATCAAGACTTCAACTTCAAGTTTTAAAGCATCTGAATGTGGAAGGTGAGAAACTAAATTTTCAAAACCTGGAAATCGAAATTACTCTGTTACTATAAATGCATTGTTCATTTTAGCCTTCAAAAATCTGAATCTCTTTACTTAGTTCATATTACATGTTGATGCAAACTAGGAATCTATTTGTTTTCTAATATAGTTTGTGTTAAAAATAGATTTGTGAAGGAATATGCTGTGTAGTTCAATAGGGTCCTATTTTACAATGGGCAATCTAATTTTAGTGGAAATTCAATGTTTATATTTCAAGGATTCAAGCATGCAGTCTTGATTCTTGTGAGAAAATATGGATTTTAGTGGTAAAGTTATAATTTTTAGTGTTGAATATTTCAAGGAATTGTTAGATGAACGGATTTCGCTCAAAAATATATTTCCGACGATTTCAACGAAGAGAAGTGTTGCGGCCTGTTCTGGTAGGAACAGCTGATCATGGAGGAGGCATCTACCATGGCTGTTTGTTGGATTTGGGTTTGGATTGGGAGAACGAGCGAGTTGTAGGGTTTAAGGGTAGGCTCGGCAATGGTGGTGACGTAGTGTTTTCGAGGAATGGTGGAGCGACCGGAATTCGAAGGGGTTGGCTTGGTGATAGCTACATAGAGGGCTTTCATCTGAGATATGCGACGTGCGACGTAGTTGTCGGAGATGAGAGCAGTTCTTCGATTTGTGGAGGAAGATGGTTTCAAGGTTTCAAAAGGGTGTGGCTATCGATCGATTTTCGACCGAAGGAATTTGCTGGCCTCGGAGAGGTGGCATTTGGATCTGGGAGTGATGCATGACTGATCGGTGGTTCCATGCCGGCGAGATGGTCGGTGATGTGAGTGTGTACGTGCACGCGTGTCTCCGTGCATGTATGGCCCAAGCAAGGTAGTTGTTCTCGGGGTTTAGTCGTGTTGCGTAAGGATCGTTGTTCAAGATGGAAGCTATTGAGTTGATCAGAGATGTATCCTTTTTGGTTCGTGGCATTGGACTTTAATTGGATTTGGGAGAAGGATGTTGGTCTGGAAAAAGAAGAAGAGGAGAGGGATAAGGATTTGGCGGGTTTCTTTCTTGTTTTATGGGCTTGGCCCGTTTACTTTGTTTTATAAAATAATTAAAGAGGGATATAGGTTTGTTTTTGGGATCCAGCCATTGGGTCTGGTTTATTTTAAACTGAAATTAAATAATAATAACGATAATAAGTTATAATGTAAAAGTAAGTTATGATAAATTATTTCCCAAGCATGAAATCGGGAGGAGATCAAAGTATATGCGACGAGTCAATCCCTTTAATTTAAAATGTTACTTATGTTTAATAAGACAAAGAAAATTTGGAAATAAACTTAATTTGTTTAAGATTTTATTTAAGTTGTTTAAATAAGTTATTTTACCATTTAGTAATCAAGCTTTTAAAAATAGTTTATTTATAGATCCTTGCGTTTTGAATAAGTGAAGTTTAACTGAAATAATTAAAGGAAAATAAATGTTTATACTTTGAAATGAATTCGAGTTCTTAAGTGATAATATAATTATTATTTTAGTTTCACATATAATAGTGTGTTATTAAGAAGGTGGTTCGTATCGACGGATGATACGCCGTCGTACGACCAGTTGTGAAGTTAAATAAGAAAATTTATAAGCTTGTGCAGATATAATTTAATTACCTAATTATAAATGAATGCCATTAAATAATTTTACGGCCAAACTGTTGAAATGTTCCCAACTGAATTAGATGTGTTTATTTTAGATTATTTCAACTACTTGACATTTGGACAGTGGAAACAGACACCATTCTGCTGAATAGTTAATTAAAATGTCTGTAGATAGTATAAACCACCTATCTGATATTATCTGTGTAATGATTACTAGTTATGTAATCTCTGATCTGCTATCCATGTATACCTGTTATTATATTTGAGAACATAATGCGAATCGATCTATGGTAGCTGATTGATTTGAATATCTATAACTGTGAATTGTGAATTGATAAGTACCGTTGAGACTGATAGCCTTATTATGTTTTGGATTGATTCTGAACCTAGTTTTGTTTTAAAAATAAATATTATTTTTAGAAATGTTTTAAAGAATTAATAAATATTTTTGAAATATCAAAAGTAGTTTATTTATTATTTTTGGAAATCTTTTTAAAAGGTATAATTTTTTATAAGTATGTATTATTTGAACTATTTCAAGTATAAATACTATTTTTGTAATAATTATTTAAAAGGTAAATTTCTATTAATTTAGAATTTAAGTATATTTCTTTTAATATAATATATTATAGTAACCTTTATAAAAAGAGTATTTTATTTAATAAACTTGAGAAATGTATTTGGAAATTTTATAAGTATGATTTGGAAAGAAGTTGTTTAAAATTTATATCTACCCAGTGAATAAGCTTTATTAAATCTACTAGGATTTTAAATGTGAACGAGGCTTAATGGTTGCAATGGGAAATAACTTGGTTGTATTGATTGTTATTTTGATAGTTAAATAATCGACTATCAAGTTTGGACAAAAACCTGAGTTTGGAAATATCTAGAGGAAACTTGGAAGTTATGTGGTACGGTTATCGTTCGAGGTGCTATAACGTACGTATAAACTCGTTTATTCTCTAGGACGAATTATAAGAAAACCCGTCCACAAACGGTTAGGAGGTGAACTCCGATCTTGTATTTCATCTGTGTATTTCCTAAAGAACCGGGGTTGAGTTTACCGGGATATAGCGAACTTTGTTTCGAAGAGACCGGGATCGGATTTCTAGTCCGAAAACCACTTCGATCCAACATGTACATTTTCGTGATGAAGAAAAGAGCTTGGAGTCGAAGATGGAGCGGTAAGGTGCAAGGGCTAATCCGGATGGTAATTCCAGAATGGATGTAGTAGGAATAGTGCCTTCGGTTCCGTTCGGACCTGGAACGGACTTGTGTGGATGAATGCTTTCAGAACATCGTCAGGTGGACGGTGAGCATTCTAAGAGATATGTTCTAAAAAGGTGACGCCTAGCCTCGAGCCTCATCAACCGGGAATGACTGAAAATCAGGGGTTATGCATCAAGGCTAAGTGGATAGAACCATTAGGGCGAGTTCATCACTGTCTAGATGTCCCTTTTATTCACCTTAGTGGTGCGGTTGCTGATCCCAAGCATGGGGTGATCTTACTTGGGCTATCCAGTAAAGGGTAGTCCAGTCTTGTGTCGCAGGGGATTGGGAGTAATCCTCGGTACGGTGATCTAGGCCACGTACTGTGACAGGTGGTACCCCAGTGCCTACTCATTAGTTGAAAATCCATTCTCCCTACGTGCCTTTTACGGTTTGGTTTGTATTACCCATGATTGTGGCTAGTATGCTGGAATTTAATTAATGTAACAATTTCGGCTATTTTAATAAGTATTTGTATATAGACCCTATCATAATATCAGAGGATTTTTATATAAAAATGTTTTAGCTATCGTAAGGTAAAAACCAAGGCATGTTTATTTGTGGCATTGTCTTACGAGATACTTTTATTTCAAAAGATTTTCTAACTTTAATAATCAAGTTGAGTGTGTTTCTCACGCTAGTTTACCAGAATGACCCGGG